>CM063447.1:0-2857500 GCA_032191425.1 Lymantria dispar
CTGGACAAGACGGAGGCCCTCTTGTTCCATGGGCGCACTATGAGCCCTCCCATCGGCGTCTCGATCACCGTCCACTCGGTCGACATCAGCATCCGGGCCCATATGAGGTACTTGGGCCTGGTGCTCGACGGGCGATGGTGGTTCCGGGAGCATTTCCGTAGGCTCGCTCCGCGGCTCGTCGGCACGGCGTCCGCCCTATCGTGGCTTATGCCGAACGTGGGCGGACCGAGCGCTGCGTGCCGACGGCTGTATGCGGGGGTCATCCGGTCGATGGCCCTGTACGGCGCACCGGTGTGGGCGGGGTCCATGACCGCCCGACTCAGGGCCCTTCTGTGGCGACCACAGAGGGTCATGGCGGTCAGGGCCATCCGCGGATACCGCACGGTGGCGACGGAGGCAGCGTGCCTATTGGCCGGGACTCCCCCGTGGGACCTGGAGGCGGAGATGCTCGCCGAACTATATCGGCGGGTGACGGGGGTGCGAGCGGAGGGCGGTGTGGTCTCGTTGAGGGATCTCACCGCCTGGCGCGTCGACGCCCGCCGAGACGTCATCGCCCGTTGGGCAGTCCGGCTGGAGAGGCCTCGGTTCGGGGTGCGAACCGTGGAGGCCTTCCGGCCGGTGCTGATGCAGTGGTTGGAGAGGCGGCACGGGGTGCTCTCCTTCCGACTGGTGCAGGTTTTGACGGGGCATGGGTGCTTCGCCAAATACCTGCACAAGGTCGTTAGGAGGGAGAGTACACCGTCCTGCCACCACTGCGATTGCGACGAGGACACGGCGCGCCATACGCTCGAGGCCTGCGGGGCTTGGGCAGTGCAGCGCTGTGAACTCGTCGCAATCATCGGTACGGACCTGACGCTGCCGGCTATCGCTAGGGCGATGGTCGACAGCGTCGGGAATTGGGACGCGGTCGCAGCCTTCTGCGAGACAGTGATCTCGCGGAAGGAGGCGGCGGATCGCCTGCGCGAGGAGCGCAGCCTCGATGAGGAGATCCGCCGCCGGCGACTGGGGCGGCGCAGGCGCAACTATCTGCGCCTCATGCCGCCCTAGCCGAGGCCGCGGGTGACGTGACCGGGGATTAGTCCGTCACCCGCCGAGAGGCCGACCGCGTGAGGAAAGACCGACGTCCTCCCCGAGGGGGGGACGTCGGTCGATGGGAGGGTACCCCAACAGGGGGTATTCCGTCGGGCCGACCACTGACGACAAGTTAACGCTGCTCCAGTGGTCGGCCCAACGACGAAGGCGACGTGGTTTTCGGGTGGGTCGCGGGAGTTGCGTGCTCAAGCCCCTCTGTCGCCCCGGACGGAGTGGTGCGGAGGCGCGCCGACCGCGGCCCACCCACAAAAAAAAAAAAAAAAAAAAAACCCCTGCATTTTTCAATACATTCATACGCAATTTTTTAAATTTTTCACTAAACTCGACTGTTTTTCAATTGAATTTTATCAAAATCGATATAGCCATTTAGTTTACACAATATTTTGACATTTCCGGACGACCTGCGAGCCAGGAACACCTGCAAAAGAAACATTATTAATATTCAATAAAACGCATAGCTACAATAGTTTTCATACTCACCTGGTGAAGTGAACCCCCAACTGACGGCGGTGCTGACATCCATCCAGAGTGCGGAATTTATTCCTCTTTCAAACGCCACCAACAGCATCCCGATCGGCCGCACAGTTTCCTTATTTTAACCTTTTCCCTTTGAAAAAACGGGAATTTTTTCGAAATTTTAACAGTTTTCAGCGGTTTTCAGGAGATTTTAGTACTGAACCAGGTCCGGTTTTTTAGCTGACCGCGTAGCCCGTGACGAGGCGGATTTTTAGACACCCCACACGCGGGCATACGGCGCGTCGCTCCCGGATTTTGGCCGCCCGAGTCCCTATTTTATCGACTTTTTTACTCTTCTTTCAGTTTCTTCTGCGTGCAACGTCCCCGATTCGTAATATTCTCCTAATCTTTTTTCACCATCCGATAGCCTGTTTAAAGACGAATCCCGCAATATAACATTTCGGGGTCATCCAGGCTCGGGAACGATAAGGGAATTCATCTCCTCACGCTAAGTCGATAAATATATACCCCCTCCATATAATTGTTCATACTAAATCCACCTATACCCCTGCATTTTTGGGGTGCGAGGCCGGGGCACCTCCACGTGGTGCACCCTGGAAACGTCCATTTGGACGGCCAAGATTCCGGCGGGAGGGGGGGTCTCCGCGTGCCGACTCTGAAGGCAGAGCGCACGGCGGATTTGGCCCGGGGCCAATGGGGCGGATGTGTCTCATGGCACTCCGTCGCCAGGGACGGTTGCGTCACGGCCCGGGGGCGTGACGGGTCGGTCGCTCGCGAGCGGCCAGACCCGGAAGGCCCAAACCGTAATCCTGAGTAGGGGGGTCAGGACCGGGGGTCTGCGGACTGCGGGGAAGAAAACCCCTATAAAAAATCACCCCAATCTCAAGTTTTGCTACTCGGCGAGGAGATGTATGGCTGGTGGGTTAAGAAGCGCGCGCGAAAAAAAAAAGCGTCCAGTCGTTAGAGTAGTAGTCAAGGAGGACTTAAACTTCCACACCACGATGGCAGAAGCAACAAAACGTAAGTCTTCACCAGAGGGTCCCGGCCAGGCCGGGGAATCCCTTGCTGTGCCGGGGCTTGCGCGCGACGAGGAGTCGCGCCCAAGTTCCGGCACAGTCAGCCCCCAATCGTATGGGTGGGGGGCACCTTCTGCTCCAGCCGCGAGCCCGGCGAAACATGAGGCTCAAAAGAAGAAGTATAGGAAGAGGAAAGGCGCCGTAGGAACTGCGTATCAACGCAAGTTGCGCCTAAAGCGGGAAGCGGAACGGCGGGCACAAAAAGATGCCGCCGTGGCCGCGCGCGACGAGGGCGGTGCATACGCAGCTACCGCAGAGCCGTCGCGGGACGGAAACGGCGATATCGCCGGGGCGTCGAGAGAGAGGAGTGGCAGCTCAGGACTGTCAAGCGACGAGGGCGGATCAGCCGCAGGGCCGTCGCGGGACGAGGGCGGCGGGGCCGCAGGACCGTCCGAACCAGGAGGAGGTAGTGACTCCGAGGAGCGGAGCGCCTCCGGTGGAAGGAGAGGCAGCTCCAGTATGACGCTGTCGAGCGACGAGGGCGGCAGTGCCGCAGAGCCGTCGCAGGACGAGGGCGGCAGGGCCGCAGGACCGTCGGGGCATGTTGTCTCGGGGTTGGAGATGTCGGCGGACGAGGGCGGTGTCGCAGGGCCGTCCGCCGAGGATGGTAAAGGCCGGAGTAGGGACGAGGGTGGTGATTTCGCCGCAGGGCCGTCCGTAGCTCTGGTTGGGTTGCCCGGCACGGTAGGCAGGTTGTCCGGGGTGCTGGGCGGGTCGTCCGGTAGAGGTGGGGATGGGTCGTCCGGCGATAGAGGGGCCGCCGTGGAGTCTGAGCCGCATCCTGCGGCGAGGGCTCTGACGGCGGCTTTAGGTGTCAGGGGAAGGGAGAGGGAGGGGGCCCGCTCCCCCCCGAGGGATAGGAAGCGCCCCCTGGAAAGGGAAGGCAGCTCCACGTCCGACTCGGAGGGGACCGATACCATCAGGCCTCCCCCCAAGGTTGCGACCGCGCGCCGGGGGCGCAGGGGTCGGGGAGGTGCGGTGGCGGCCAGACCGGCGACGCCGTGTCCGGCCGACCAGGGAGGCGAGGTGGCGGCCCTTCAGGCCGCAAACGCCCGCCTCAGCGAGGAGGTCTCCGGCTTGCGGGAGCGAAACCGCAGGCTGGAGACGGAACTTTCGGCGGTGCGGAGAGAGAACCGCGGGTTGGCCAAGGACGTGGCTGACCTGCGGTCTCAATTCGAGCGCCTGGTGCCGGCTGTGGCGCCGGCGCCGGCCCCGCCGCCGAAAAGGGTCGCGCCAGCGAGGGCGGGCCCATCGTCTGCGCCCGTGGCGCCGGCTGCGCCCGTCGCGGCCGCTGCGCCGGCTGCGCCCGTCGCGGCTTCGCCGCTGCCTCCCCTCGTCGTCGTCCCTCCGCCGGCTCGTGGCCGCGGGAGACCTCGGAAGGGGGAGGAGCCGCCGCCCGACGAGGTGCACGGCGTGTCGGAGTCGGCGGTACGCGTCATCCTGGCCCGAGTAGGGGTGATGATGGATGCGCGTATCGCCGCCGTAGCGGCCAGGCTCCCGCCTGAGCCGCCCCTCCGGCCGCCGCTCGCCGCGGACAAGGCGAGGCGGCCGCAAGCGTCGGCTCCCACGCCGCTGCCCTGTCAGGGTGGCCGCGTGGTGAGCTACGCTGCGGCCGCGGCTGGGCCCAAGGGGGCCAAGAAGGCCGGCAAGGTGCCGGCTCCCGCCAAGGCCGGGCCGCGGCCGGCGCCAGCGGCTGCACCGCAGGCGCCGGTCGGCGAACCCGCGGCTGCGCCTGCTGCGCTCAGCGCTGCTGCCAGGCTCGAACAGGGCTGGCAGGTGGCTGAGCGTAGCAGGAAGGCACGCGGCCAAAAGCGGAGAGCGGCGGCCAAGAGTGCCGCTGTGGCCGCCGCTCCCCAGGCGGGAGCCGGCGGAAAGGGGAAAAGGTCGCGTAGGGGCCTCAAGTCGCCGAAGACGGCTGCGGTGGTAATCACCGTACTGCCTGAGGCGGCTGAGAGGGGCCTAAACTATGAGGCCGTCCTAAGACGCGCCCGGCGGGAGCTGGACGTCTCCGACATCGGGGGCGTCGAGGCGAGGACCCGCAAAGCCCGGACAGGGGCTCGAATACTCGAGTTCCCTGGGGCCGAGGGCGCGAAGACGGCCGATAGTTTGGCCACGATGCTGAGGGGGCTGTTCGGGCCAGAGGATGGAGTCCGAATCGCCAGGCCCGTCAAGTGCGCAGATATGCGCCTCACGGGTCTGGACGACTCCGTGGCGGTGGAGGACATCCGGGAGGCCATTATGGCGCGTACCGGGTGTGCCTCGGACACCGTCCGGATTGGCACCATCCGCCCTGGTCCGGGCGGCGTCGGTGCTGTCTGGGTGCAGTGCCCAGTGGAGTCGGTCAAGCAATTGGCCGACTCAGGCAGGCTCCTCGTGGGCTGGAGTTCGGCGCGGGTAACCGTGCTGGAGCCCCGGCCTGCGAGGTGTTATAAATGCATGGCGGTCGGGCATACCCGACCGACATGCAGAAACTGCTTTGACTGCAGCGGGCTATGTTTCCGTTGCGGTCAGGCTGGACACCAGGCGGCATCGTGCTCTGCGGTGCCCCACTGCCCCGCGTGTGCGGCGGGCAATAGGCCTGCCAAACACCGCATGGGCTCTGGGGACTGCAGACCCCCGGCATCGGCCCCGAAGGGGCGGGGCGGCCCATCGACCGGGCCAGCCCCCGCTCCGAGCGCGGCCCGATCGCCCGTTAGCGCGGAGGAGGTGACGATGGATACGGACCGTTAATGGACCCCGTATCCATTCGTCTCCTCCAGGCCAATCTCAACCACTCCGCCGGTGCGCAGGACGTGTTCCTGCAAGCCATGGCGGAGTGGTTGATAGGAGTAGCCGTAGTCGCGGAGCCGTACGTGGTGCCCGACCGGATTAACTGGTTGGGTAGCGCTGATGGCACCGTGGCAATCGTCGCCTCCACGTCGTGGCCTTCGTCGTCTCTGACCCTTAGGGACAGGGGCGTCGGATACGTCGCGGCGGACTGGGGGGAGATTACGCTCTTCGGAGTTTATCTCTCCCCTAACTGGAGTGTGACCGATTTCGAGGCCTTCCTCACCATCATGGAGGCCTCGTTACGGCGACTGGCATCGCGCCAGGTCTTCGTCCTGGGGGACTTTAACGCCAAGTCCGTGGCGTGGGGGTCCCCTAGGACGGATGACCGAGGACGGGCGATCGAGGAGTGGGCGGCGGCACTGGGCCTCTGTTTGCTGAACAGGGGCTCGGTGCATACGTGCGTGCGACAACGGGGCGGGTCGATAGTGGACCTTTCGTTCGCTAGCCCCGAGGTCGCCGCACGCGTGGGGAGCTGGCGCGTCGTGGAGGAGGTGGAGACCTTGTCGGACCACCGGTATATCCGGATGGAGGTCTCCCCTGCAATCCCGACGCCCAGCAGGGGTCACGGGGCGGATGGGCGTCCTGCGTTCCCGCGATGGGCTGTGGGTCGCTTAGACCGGGACCAGCTGGCGGAGACAGCCATCGTATACTCGTGGCTGTCCTCTGCCCACCAGTCGGACGGGGTGGACGCCGAGGCTGGCCGCATCCGCAGTGCGTTGACGCAGATCTGCGATGCGGCCATGCCCCGGGTACGGCGTCTGCCCCCGAGGAGGGGTGTCCACTGGTGGTCCCGGGAGCTGGCGGATCTCCGGGCTGCGTGTATCCGCGCCCGGAGGGCCTACACCCGCAGCCGGCGGCGCCATCGCGACGCGGAGCGGGAGGCCGTGCTTTACGAGGGCTACCGCAATGCGCGGTCGGCCTTCAGGCTGGCCGTCCGCTCCGCCAAGGACGTCAGTCGGCAGGAGATGCTGGACGGTCTCGACCGTGACCCCTGGGGACGCCCCTATCGCGCGGTGCTGAATAGGCTACGCGCGCGGGGCCCTCCCCTCACCGAGACTCTCCAGCCCGGCCTTCTCACCCGGGTCATCGAGGACCTGTTCCCGCGGCGGGCGGAACACACGCCCCCGGTCATGGCTCCGCCAGACACTGACCGGGAGGCCGACGACGACAGTGTTCCGCCCATCACGGAACCCGAGATGGGGGTGGCGGTGACGCGCATGCGCGCAAAGTCTACCGCCCCCGGGCCCGACGGTGTTCCTAACCGCGTGCTGGCCCTGGTCCTCGAACACCTGGGACCCCGCCTCAGGGAGCTGTTCGACGCGTGTTTAGCGTCCGGACGGTTCCCTGGGTGCTGGAAGGAGGGAAGGCTGGTGCTCCTGCCGAAGCCGGGACGGTCTCCGGAGTCGCCTTCGGCCTACAGGCCTATCGTGCTGCTCGATGACACGGGCAAGCTACTGGAGAGGGTGGTAGCTGCCCGCATCGAGCGGCACCTCGTCGGCACGGGGCCCGATCTGTCGGACGCCCAGTTTGGGTTTAGGAGGGGTCGTTCGACGATCGCGGCTCTGTTGCGCCTGAGGGCCGTGGCGACTGAGGCCGTCACCGGCGGGGGAGTGCTGTTGGTGGTGTCCCTAGACATCGCCAACGCATTCAATAGTCTGCCATTCAGCTGCATCAGGGAGGCGCTCCGGTATCACGGGGTGCCAGTTTACCTGAGGCGGCTAGTGGCAGACTATTTGGAGGGGCGCAGCGTCCTCTGCACCGACCGAGCAGGGGACGTTGTGCGGACGCCCATGACGTGCGGTGTCCCACAGGGGTCGGTCCTCGGACCCACCCTGTGGAACATCGGCTACGACTGGGCGTTGAGGGGGAGCCTCCCGCCCGGGCTGGGCGTGATTTGTTACGCCGACGACACGCTCGTCACAGCCCGCGGTGGGACGCTAGAAGAGGCGGTAAGCCTGGCGACCTCGGGTACCGAGGAGGTCGTCAGACGGATCGAGGCGCTGGGGTTGAGGGTCGCCCTGGACAAGACGGAGGCCCTCTTGTTCCATGGGCGCACTATGAGCCCTCCCATCGGCGTCTCGATCACCGTCCACTCGGTCGACATCAGCATCCGGGCCCATATGAGGTACTTGGGCCTGGTGCTCGACGGGCGATGGTGGTTCCGGGAGCATTTCCGTAGGCTCGCTCCGCGGCTCGTCGGCACGGCGTCCGCCCTATCGTGGCTTATGCCGAACGTGGGCGGACCGAGCGCTGCGTGCCGACGGCTGTATGCGGGGGTCATCCGGTCGATGGCCCTGTACGGCGCACCGGTGTGGGCGGGGTCCATGACCGCCCGACTCAGGGCCCTTCTGTGGCGACCACAGAGGGTCATGGCGGTCAGGGCCATCCGCGGATACCGCACGGTGGCGACGGAGGCAGCGTGCCTATTGGCCGGGACTCCCCCGTGGGACCTGGAGGCGGAGATGCTCGCCGAACTATATCGGCGGGTGACGGGGGTGCGAGCGGAGGGCGGTGTGGTCTCGTTGAGGGATCTCACCGCCTGGCGCGTCGACGCCCGCCGAGACGTCATCGCCCGTTGGGCAGTCCGGCTGGAGAGGCCTCGGTTCGGGGTGCGAACCGTGGAGGCCTTCCGGCCGGTGCTGATGCAGTGGTTGGAGAGGCGGCACGGGGTGCTCTCCTTCCGACTGGTGCAGGTTTTGACGGGGCATGGGTGCTTCGCCAAATACCTGCACAAGGTCGTTAGGAGGGAGAGTACACCGTCCTGCCACCACTGCGATTGCGACGAGGACACGGCGCGCCATACGCTCGAGGCCTGCGGGGCTTGGGCAGTGCAGCGCTGTGAACTCGTCGCAATCATCGGTACGGACCTGACGCTGCCGGCTATCGCTAGGGCGATGGTCGACAGCGTCGGGAATTGGGACGCGGTCGCAGCCTTCTGCGAGACAGTGATCTCGCGGAAGGAGGCGGCGGATCGCCTGCGCGAGGAGCGCAGCCTCGATGAGGAGATCCGCCGCCGGCGACTGGGGCGGCGCAGGCGCAACTATCTGCGCCTCATGCCGCCCTAGCCGAGGCCGCGGGTGACGTGACCGGGGATTAGTCCGTCACCCGCCGAGAGGCCGACCGCGTGAGGAAAGACCGACGTCCTCCCCGAGGGGGGGACGTCGGTCGATGGGAGGGTACCCCAACAGGGGGTATTCCGTCGGGCCGACCACTGACGACAAGTTAACGCTGCTCCAGTGGTCGGCCCAACGACGAAGGCGACGTGGTTTTCGGGTGGGTCGCGGGAGTTGCGTGCTCAAGCCCCTCTGTCGCCCCGGACGGAGTGGTGCGGAGGCGCGCCGACCGCGGCCCACCCACAAAAAAAAAAAAAAAACCCCTGCATTTTTCAATACATTCATACGCAATTTTTTAAATTTTTCACTAAACTCGACTGTTTTTCAATTGAATTTTATCAAAATCGATATAGCCATTTAGTTTACACAATATTTTGACATTTCCGGACGACCTGCGAGCCAGGAACACCTGCAAAAGAAACATTATTAATATTCAATAAAACGCATAGCTACAATAGTTTTCATACTCACCTGGTGAAGTGAACCCCCAACTGACGGCGGTGCTGACATCCATCCAGAGTGCGGAATTTATTCCTCTTTCAAACGCCACCAACAGCATCCCGATCGGCCGCACAGTTTCCTTATTTTAACCTTTTCCCTTTGAAAAAACGGGAATTTTTTCGAAATTTTAACAGTTTTCAGCGGTTTTCCGGAGATTTTAGTACTGAACCAGGTCCGGTTTTTTAGCTGACCGCGTAGCCCGTGACGAGGCGGATTTTTAGACACCCCACACGCGGGCATACGGCGCGTCGCTCCCGGATTTTGGCCGCCCGAGTCCCTATTTTATCGACTTTTTTTTTACTCTTCTTTCAGTTTCTTCTGCGTGCAACGTCCCCGATTCGTAATATTCTCCTAATCTTTTTTCACCATCCGATAGCCTGTTTAAAGACGAATCCCGCAATATAACATTTCGGGGTCATCCAGGCTCGGGAACGATAAGGGAATTCATCTCCTCACGCTAAGTCGATAAATATATACCCCCTCCATATAATTGTTCATACTAAATCCACCTATACCCCTGCATTTTTGGGGGGCGCGGCCGGAGCACCTCCTCGTGGTGCTCCCTGGTAACGTCCATTTGGACGTCATGCGGCCATTTGGACGGCCAAGATTCCGGCAGGGGGGGGTCTCCGCGTGCGGCTCTGGTGGCAGAGCGCACGGCGGATCTGACCCGGGGCCAATGGGGCGGATGTGCCTCATGGCACTCCGTCGCCAGGGACGGTTGCGTCACGGCCCGGGGGCGTGACGGGTCGGTCGCTCGCGAGCGGCCAGACCCGGAAGGCCCAAACCGTAATCCTGAGCAGGGGGGTCAGGACCGGGGGTCTTCGGACCGCGGGGAAGAAAACCCCTATAAAAAATTACCCCAATCTTAAGTTTGGCCACTCGGCGAGGAGATGTATGACTGGTGGGTTAAGAAGCGCGCGAGCGTCCAGTCGTTAGAGTGGTAGTCAAGGAGGACTTAAACTTCCAAATCGTCATGGCAGAGGTTAATAAGCGTATAACTTCACCAGAGGGTCCCGGCCAGGCCGGGGAGTCCCTTGCTGTGCCGGTGCTTGCGCGCGACGAGGAGTCGCGCCCAAGTTCGGGCACAGTCAGCTCCCAATCGTATGGGTGGGGAGCAACTTCTGCTGCAGCTGTGAGCCAGGCGAAACAGGAATCGGCTCTAGGGAGACCAAAAAGGAGGAGAAAGAAGGGGAAGCTGGATACGCGACACATGCGTAGGTCGCGTAGGAGGAGGATGGCGGAGCGGCAGGTACTAGGAGATGCCGCCGCTGCCGCGAGCGACGAGAGCGGTGCGACCGCAGCCACCGCAGGGCCGTCGCGGAACGTGGACGCCGGTGCTGCCCGGCCGTCGAAGAAAAAAGAGGAGAGCGACGAGGGCGGATCAGCCGCAGGGCCGTCGCGGGACGAGGGCGGGAAAGCCGCAGAGCCGTCCCGAAAGAAGAGTGACAGCTCGACGGGGCTGTCCAGTGACGAGGGCGGCACCGCCGCAGAGCCGTCGAAGGACGAGGGTGGCGGTGCTGCAGTGCCGTCCAAGAGCAGGAGCAACGATAGCTCGACGGGGCTATCCGAGGAATCGGAGACCGACGTGGCCTACGAGCTGTCCACGGATGAGGGCGGCAGTGCCGCAGGGCCATCTGTGGACGCCAGGTCGGTCTTGGAGATGTCGGCGGACGAGGGTGGTACCAAAGAGCCGTCCGCCGAGGAGATTAGTGGGCTGAAAGTCGGCCAAGGTGGTGACGAGGGCGGCGAAAGCGCTGCGGAGCCGTTTGGGCCGTCTGGGGTGACTGGAGGTAGGTCGTCCGGAATGGTCTACAGTGTGGTGTTAGATAGGGGGGTTGCCGAGAAAGCTGAGCTGCATCCTGCGGCGAGGGCTTTCACGGCGGCCCTAAATGTTAGGAGGGAGAGGGAGGAGGCCCGCTCCCCTCCGAGGGATCGGAAGCGCCCCCTGCATAAGGGTGGCAGCTCCGCATCGGACTCGGAGGGTAGTGATGCTATCAGGCCTCCCCCCAAGGTCCCGACCGCGCGCCGGGGGCGCAGGGGTCGGGGAGGTGCGGTGGCGGCCAGACCGGCGACGCCGTGTCCGGCCGACCGGGGAGGCGAGGTGGCGGCCCTTCAGGCCGCAAACGCCCGCCTTAGCGAGGAGGTCTCCGGCTTGCGGGAGCGAAACCGCAGGCTGGAGACGGAACTTTCGGCGGTGCGGAGAGAGAACCGCGGGTTGGCCAAGGACGTGGCTGACCTGCGGTCTCAATTCGAGCGCCTGGTGCCGGCTGTGGCGTCGGCGCCGGCCCCGCCGCCGAAAAGGGTCGCGCCAGCGAGGGCGGGCCCATCGTCTGCGCCCGTGGCGCCGGCTGCGCCCGTCGCGGCCGCTGCGCCGGCTGCGCCCGTCGCGGCTTCGCCGCTGCCTCCTCTCGTCGTGGTCCCTCCGCCGGCTCGTGGCCGCGGGAGACCTCGGAAGGGGGAGGAGCCGCCGCCCGACGAGGTGCATGGCGTGTCGGAGTCGGCGATACGCGTCATCCTAGCCCGAGTAGGGGTAATGATGGATGCGCGTATCGAGGCCGTAGCGGCCAGGCTCCCGCCTGAGCCGCCCCTCCGACCGCCGCTCGCCGCAGACAAGATGAGGCGGCCGCAAGCGTCGGCTCCCACCCCGCTGCCCTGTCAGGGTGGCCGCGTGGTGAGCTACGCTGCGGCCGCGGCGGGACCCAAAGGGGCCAAGAAGGCCGGCAAGGCGCCGGCTCCCGCCAAGGCCGGGCCGCGGCCGGCGCCAGCGATTGCACCGCAGGCGCCGGCCGGCGAACCCGCGACTGCGCCTGCTGCGCTCAGCGCTGCTGCCAGGCTCGAACAGGGCTGGCAGGTGGCTGAGCGTAGCAGGAAGGCACGCGGCCAGAAGCGGAGAGCGGCGGCCAAGAGTGCCGCTGTGGCCGCCGCTCCCCAGGCGGGAGCCGGCGGAAAGGGGAAAAGGTCGCGTAGGGGCCTCAAGTCGCCGAAGACGGCTGCGGTGGTAATCACCGTACTGCCTGAGGCGGCTGAGAGGGGCCTAAATTATGAGGCCGTCCTAAGGCGCGCCCGGCGGGAGCTGGACGTCTCCGACATCGGGGGCGTCGAGGCGAGGACCCGCAAGGCCCGGACAGGGGCTCGAATACTCGAGTTCCCTGGGGCCGAGGGCGCGAAGACGGCCGATAGTTTGGCCACGATGCTGAGGGGGCTGTTCGGACCGGAGGATGGAGTCCGAATCGCCAGGCCCGTCAAGTGCGCAGATATGCGCCTCACGGGTCTGGACGACTCCGTGGCGGTGGAGGACATCCGGGAGGCCATTATGGCGCGTACCGGGTGTGCCTCGGACACCGTCCGGATTGGCACCATCCGCCCTGGTCCGGGCGGCGTCGGTGCTGTCTGGGTGCAGTGCCCAGTGGAGTCGGTCAAACAATTGGCCGACTCAGGCAGGCTCCTCGTGGGCTGGAGTTCGGCGCGGGTAACCGTGCTGGAGCCCCGGCCTGCGAGGTGTTATAAATGCATGGCGGTCGGGCATACCCGACCGACATGCAGAAACTGCTTTGACTGCAGCGGGCTATGTTTCCGTTGCGGTCAGGCTGGACACCAGGCGGCATCGTGCTCTGCGGTGCCCCACTGCCCCGCGTGTGCGGCGGGCAATAGGCCTGCCAAACACCGCATGGGCTCTGGGGACTGCAGACCCCCGGCATCGGCCCCGAAGGGGCGGGGCGGCCCATCGACCGGGCCAGGCCCCGCTCCGAGCGCGGCCCGATCGCCCGTTAGCGCGGAGGAGGTGACGATGGATACGGACCGTTAATGGACCCCGTATCCATTCGTCTCCTCCAGGCCAATCTCAACCACTCCGCCGGTGCGCAGGACGTGTTCCTGCAAGCCATGGCGGAGTGGTTGATAGGAGTAGCCGTAGTCGCGGAGCCGTACGTGGTGCCCGACCGGATTAACTGGTTGGGTAGCGCCGATGGCACCGTGGCAATCGTCGCCTCCACGTCGTGGCCTTCGTCGTCTCTGATCCTTAGGGACAGGGGCGTCGGATACGTCGCGGCGGACTGGGGGGAGATTACGCTCTTCGGAGTTTATCTCTCCCCTAACTGGAGTGTGACCGATTTCGAGGCCTTCCTCACCATCATAGAGGCCTCGTTACGGCGACTGGCATCGCGCCAGGTCTTCGTCCTGGGGGACTTTAACGCCAAGTCCGTGGCGTGGGGGTCCTCTAGGACGGATGACCGAGGACGGGCGATCGAGGAGTGGGCGGCGGCACTGGGCCTCTGTTTGCTGAACAGGGGCTCGGTGCATACGTGCGTGCGACAACGGGGCGGGTCGATAGTGGACCTTTCGTTCGCTAGCCCCGAGGTCGCCGCACGCGTGGGGAGCTGGCGCGTCGTGGAGGAGGTGGAGACCTTGTCGGACCATCGGTATATCCGGATGGAGGTCTCCCCTGCAATCCCGACGCCCAGCAGGGGTCACGGGGCGGATGGGCGTCCTGCGTTCCCGCGATGGGCTGTGGGTCGCTTAGACCGGGACCAGCTGGCGGAGACAGCCATCGTATACTCGTGGCTGTCCTCTGCCCACCAGTCGGACGGGGTGGACGCCGAGGCTGGCCGCATCCGCAGTGCGTTGACGCAGATCTGCGATGCGGCCATGCCCCGGGTACGGCGTCTGCCCCCGAGGAGGGGTGTCCACTGGTGGTCCCGGGAGCTGGCGGATCTCCGGGCTGCGTGTATCCGCGCCCGGAGGGCCTACACCCGCAGCCGGCGGCGCCATCGCGACGCGGAGCGGGAGGCCGTGCTTTACGAGGGCTACCGCAATGCGCGGTCGGCCTTCAGGCTGGCCGTCCGCTCCGCCAAGGACGTCAGTCGGCAGGAGATGCTGGACGGTCTCGACCGTGACCCCTGGGGACGCCCCTATCGCGCGGTGCTGAATAAGCTGCGCGCGCGGGGCCCTCCCCTCACCGAGACTCTCCAGCCCGGCCTTCTCACCCGGGTCATCGAGGATCTGTTCCCGCGGCGGGCGGAACACACGCCCCCGGTCATGGCTCCGCCAGACACTGACCGGGAGGCCGACGACGACAGTGTTCCGCCCATCACGGAACCCGAGATGGGGGTGGCGGTGACGCGCATGCGCGCAAAGTCTACCGCCCCCGGGCCCGACGGTGTTCCTAACCGCGTGCTGGCCATGGTCCTCGAACACCTGGGACCCCGCCTCAGGGAGCTGTTCGACGCGTGTTTAGCGTCCGGACGGTTCCCTGGGTGCTGGAAGGAGGGAAGGCTGGTGCTCCTGCCGAAGCCGGGACGGTCTCCGGAGTCGCCTTCGGCCTACAGGCCTATCGTGCTGCTCGATGACACGGGCAAGCTACTGGAGAGGGTGGTAGCTGCCCGCATCGAGCGGCACCTCGTCGGCACGGGGCCCGATCTGTCGGACGCCCAGTTTGGGTTTAGGAGGGGTCGTTCGACGATCGCGGCTCTGTTGCGCCTGAGGGCCGTGGCGACTGAGGCCGTCACCGGCGGGGGAGTGCTGTTGGTGGTGTCCCTAGACATCGCCAACGCATTCAATAGTCTGCCATTCAGCTGCATCAGGGAGGCGCTCCGGTATCACGGGGTGCCAGTTTACCTGAGGCGGCTAGTGGCAGACTATTTGGAGGGGCGCAGCGTCCTCTGCACCGACCGAGCAGGGGACGTTGTGCGGACGCCCATGACGTGCGGTGTCCCACAGGGGTCGGTCCTCGGACCCACCCTGTGGAACATCGGCTACGACTGGGCGTTGAGGGGGAGCCTCCCGCCCGGGCTGGGCGTGATTTGTTACGCCGACGACACGCTCGTCACAGCCCGCGGTGGGACGCTAGAAGAGGCGGTAAGCCTGGCGACCTCGGGTACCGAGGAGGTCGTCAGACGGATCGAGGCGCTGGGGTTGAGGGTCGCCCTGGACAAGACGGAGGCCCTCTTGTTCCATGGGCGCACTATGAGCCCTCCCATCGGCGTCTCGATCACCGTCCACTCGGTCGACATCAGCATCCGGGCCCATATGAGGTACTTGGGCCTGGTGCTCGACGGGCGATGGTGGTTCCGGGAGCATTTCCGTAGGCTCGCTCCGCGGCTCGTCGGCACGGCGTCCGCCCTATCGTGGCTTATGCCGAACGTGGGCGGACCGAGCGCTGCGTGCCGACGGCTGTACGCGGGGGTCATCCGGTCGATGGCCCTGTACGGCGCACCGGTGTGGGCGGGGTCCATGACCGCCCGACTTAGGGCCCTTCTGTGGCGACCACAGAGGGTCATGGCGGTCAGGGCCATCCGCGGATACCGCACGGTGGCGACGGAGGCAGCGTGCCTGTTGGCCGGGACTCCCCCGTGGGACCTGGAGGCGGAGATGCTCGCCGGACTATATCGGCGGGTGACGGGGGTGCGAGCGGAGGGCGGTGTGGTCTCGTTAAGGGATCTCACCGCCTGGCGCGTCGACGCCCGCCGAGACGTCATCGCCCGTTGGGCAGTCCGGCTGGAGAGGCCTCGGTTCGGGGTGCGAACCGTGGAGGCCTTCCGGCCGGTGCTGATGCAGTGGTTAGAGAGGCGGCACGGGTTGCTCTCCTTCCGACTGGTGCAGGTTTTGACGGGGCATGGGTGCTTCGCCAAATACCTGCACAAGGTCGTTAGGAGGGAGAGTACACCGTCCTGCCACCACTGCGATTGCGACGAGGACACGGCGCGCCATACGCTCAAGGCCTGCGGGGCTTGGGCAGTGCAGCGCTGTGAACTCGTCGCAATCATCGGTACGGACCTGACGCTGCCGGCTATCGCTAGGGCGATGGTCGACAGCGTCAGGAATTGGGACGCGGTCGCAGCCTTCTGCGAGACAGTGATCTCGCGGAAGGAGGTGGCGGATCGCCTGCGTGAGGAGCGCAGCCTCGATGAGGAGGTCCGCCGCCGGCGACTGGGGCGGCGCAGGCGCAACTATCTGCGCCTCATGCCGCCTTAGCCGAGGCCGCGGGTGACGTGACCGGGGATTAGTCCGTCACCCGCCGAGAGGCCGACCGCGTGAGGAAAGACCGACGTCCCCCCCGAGGGGGGGACGTCGGTCGATGGGAGGGTACCCCAATAGGGGGTATTCCGTCGGGCCGACCACTGACGACAAGTTAACGCTGCTCCAGTGGTCGGCCCAACGACGAAGGCGACGTGGGCTTCGGGTGGGTCGCGGGAGTTGCGTGCTCAAGCCCCTCTGTCGCCCCGGACGGAGTGGTGCGGAGGCGCGCCGACCGCGGCCCACCCACAAAAAAAAAAAAAAAAACCCCTGCATTTTTCAATACATTCATACGCAATTTTTTAAATTTTTCACTAAACTCGACTGTTTTTCAATTGAATTTTATCAAAATCGATATAGCCATTTAGTTTACACAATATTTTGACATTTCCGGACGACCTGCGAGCCAGGAACACCTGCAAAAGAAACATTATTAATATTCAATAAAACGCATAGCTACAATAGTTTTCATACTCACCTGGTGAAGTGAACCCCCAACTGACGGCGGTGCTGACATCCATCCAGAGTGCGGAATTTATTCCTCTTTCAAACGCCACCAACAGCATCCCGATCGGCCGCACAGTTTCCTTATTTTAACCTTTTCCCTTTGAAAAAACGGGAATTTTTTCGAAATTTTAACAGTTTTCAGCGGTTTTCCGGAGATTTTAGTACTGAACCAGGTCCGGTTTTTTAGCTGACCGCGTAGCCCGTGACGAGGCGGATTTTTAGACACCCCACACGCGGGCATACGGCGCGTCGCTCCCGGATTTTGGCCGCCCGAGTCCCTATTTTATCGACTTTTTTACTCTTCTTTCAGTTTCTTCTGCGTGCAACGTCCCCGATTCGTAATATTCTCCTAATCTTTTTTCACCATCCGATAGCCTGTTTAAAGACGAATCCCGCAATATAACATTTCGGGGTCATCCAGGCTCGGGAACGATAAGGGAATTCATCTCCTCACGCTAAGTCGATAAATATATACCCCCTCCATATAATTGTTCATACTAAATCCACCTATACCCCTGCATTTTTTTTTTTTTTTTTTTTTTTTTGGGGGGCGCGGCCGGAGCACCTCCTCGTGGTGCTCCCTGGTAACGTCCATTTGGACGTCATGCGGCCATTTGGACGGCCAAGATTCCGGCAGGGGGGGGTCTCCGCGTGCGGCTCTGGTGGCAGAGCGCACGGCGGATCTGACCCGGGGCCAATGGGGCGGATGTGCCTCATGGCACTCCGTCGCCAGGGACGGTTGCGTCACGGCCCGGGGGCGTGACGGGTCGGTCGCTCGCGAGCGGCCAGACCCGGAAGGCCCAAACCGTAATCCTGAGCAGGGGGGTCAGGACCGGGGGTCTTCGGACCGCGGGGAAGAAAACCCCTATAAAAAATTACCCCAATCTTAAGTTTGGCCACTCGGCGAGGAGATGTATGACTGGTGGGTTAAGAAGCGCGCGAGCGTCCAGTCGTTAGAGTGGTAGTCAAGGCGAGACTTAAAAATGACCAAACACCATGGCAGGAGTTGAAACGAGCGTAGCTACTCCAGAGGGTCCCGGCCACGCCGGGGAATCCCTCACTGTGCTGGTTTCTGAGCGCGAGAGGCGCACAGTCACCAGCACAGTCAGTCTCCATACGTATGGGAGGGAGACAACAACTGCACTGAGAGCCGAGAGCCCGGCACACCATCAAAAGGCTCACCGGGGGGAGGGGATAGAAGAAGTTAAGGAGAAGAAGAAGAGGAAGAAGAAGAAGAAAATCACGGCTATGGGGCGAGTCCGTGCCCAAGCGCTCCGTGATAAAAAGAAGCGGGAGCGGAAGTTGGCAGCCGCCATTGCTGCGCGCGACGAGGGCGGTGCATCCGCAGCTACCGCAGAGCCGTCGCGGGGCGGAAACGGCGATATCGCCGGGGCGCCGAAGAAGAGGATTGACAGCTCGGGCCTGTCGAGCGACGAGGGCGGATCAGCCGCAGGACCGTCGCGGGACGAGGGCGGCAGGGCCGCAGGACCGTCCAGGGAAGATGGAGGGAGTGACTCCGGCCCAGAGCGGAGTGACTCGAGACTGAGCGACAGCACCAACATCTCGCTGTCGAGCGACGAGGGCGGCACAGCCGCAGAGCCGTCGCGGGAGGAGGGCCGCAGTGCTGCAGGACCGGTGCAGAGTCCAGATGCGGCCGAGGAGATGTCCATGGACGAGGGCGGTGGGACCGCAGGGCCGTCCGATGGCGCAGGGCTGTGCACAGGAGGGCCGTCCGGGATGATGGTTGGTGGGTCGTCCGGAATGGTAGTTAGGGATGTCGCTGATGGGGAGGTGGTGGATAGGGGGGCCGCCGCTCTATCGGCGGCTCTTAGTGTTAGGAGGGGAACGGAGGAGGCCCGGCCCCCGACGAGGGATCGGAAGCGCCCCCTGCCAAAGGGTGGCAGCTCCGCATCCGAATCGGAGGGGAGCGACACCATCAGGCCTCCCCCCAAGCTTGCGACCGCGCGCCGGGGGCGCAGGGGTCGGGGAGGTGCGGTGGCGGCCAGACCGGCGACGCCGTGTCCGGCCGACCAAGGAGGCGAGGTGGCGGCCCTTCAGGCCGCAAACGCCCGCCTAAGCGAGGAGGTCTCCGGCTTGCGGGAGCGAAACCGCAGGCTGGAGACGGAACTTTCGGCGGTGCGGAGAGAGAACCGCGGGTTGGCCAAGGACGTGGCTGACCTGCGGTCTCAATTCGAGCGCCTGGTGCCGGCTGTGGCGCCGGCGCCGGCCCCGTCGCTGAAAAGGGTCGCGCCAGCGAGGGCGGGCCCATCGTCTGCGCCCGTGGCGCCGGCTGCGCCCGTCGCGGCTTCGCCGCTGCCTCCCCTCGTCGTGGTCCCTCCGCCGGCTCGTGGCCGCGGGAGACCTCGGAAGGGGGAGGAGCCGCCGCCCGACGAGGTGCATGGCGTGTCGGAGTCGGCGATACGCGTGATCCTAGCCCGAGTAGGGGTAATGATGGATGCGCGTATCGAGGCCGTAGCGGCCAGGCTCCCGCCTGAGCCGCCCCTCCGACCGCCGCTCGCCGCGGACAAGATGAGGCGGCCGCAAGCGTCGGCTCCCACCCCGCTGCCCTGTCAGGGTGGCCGCGTGGTGAGCTACGCTGCGGCCGCGGCGGGACCCAAAGGGGCCAAGAAGGCCGGCAAGGCGCCGGCTCCCGCCAAGGCCGGGCCGCGGCCGGCGCCAGCGATTGCACCGCAGGCGCCGGCCGGCGAACCCGCGACTGCGCCTGCTGCGCTCAGCGCTGCTGCCAGGCTCGAACAGGGCTGGCGGGTGGCTGAGCGTAGCAGGAAGGCACGCGGCCAGAAGCGGAGAGCGGCGGCCAAGAGTGCCGCTGTGACCGCCGCTCCCCAGGCGGGAGCCGGCGGAAAGGGGAAAAGGTCGCGTAGGGGCCTCAAGTCGCCGAAGACGGCTGCGGTGGTAATCACCGTACTGCCTGAGGCGGCTGAGAGGGGCCTGAATTATGAGGCCGTCCTAAGACGCGCCCGGCGGGAGCTGGACGTCTCCGACATCGGGGGCGTCGAGGCGAGGACCCGCAAGGCCCGGACAGGGGCTCGAATACTCGAGTTCCCTGGGGCCGAGGGCGCGAAGACGGCCGATAGTTTGGCCACGATGCTGAGGGGGCTGTTCGGGCCAGAGGATGGAGTCCGAATCGCCAGGCCCGTCAAGTGCGCAGATATGCGCCTCACGGGTCTGGACGACTCCGTGGCGGTGGAGGACATCCGGGAGGCCATTATGGCGCGTACCGGGTGTGCCTCGGACACCGTCCGGATTGGCACCATCCGCCCTGGTCCGGGCGGCGTCGGTGCTGTCTGGGTGCAGTGCCCAGTGGAGTCGGTCAAGCAATTGGCCGACTCAGGCAGGCTCCTCGTGGGCTGGAGTTCGGCGCGGGTAACCGTGCTGGAGCCCCGGCCTGCGAGGTGTTATAAATGCATGGCGGTCGGGCATACCCGACCGACATGCAGAAACTGCTTTGACTGCAGCGGGCTATGTTTCCGTTGCGGTCAGGCTGGACACCAGGCGGCATCGTGCTCTGCGGTGCCCCACTGCCCCGCGTGTGCGGCGGGCAATAGGCCTGCCAAACACCGCATGGGCTCTGGGGACTGCAGACCCCCGGCATCGGCCCCGAAGGGGCGGGGCGGCCCATCGACCGGGCCAGGCCCCGCTCCGAGCGCGGCCCGATCGCCCGTTAGCGCGGAGGAGGTGACGATGGATACGGACCGTTAATGGACCCCGTATCCATTCGTCTCCTCCAGGCCAATCTCAACCACTCCGCCGGTGCGCAGGACGTGTTCCTGCAAGCCATGGCGGAGTGGTTGATAGGAGTAGCCGTAGTCGCGGAGCCGTACGTGGTGCCCGACCGGATTAACTGGTTGGGTAGCGCCGATGGCACCGTGGCAATCGTCGCCTCCACGTCGTGGCCTTCGTCGTCTCTGACCCTTAGGGACAGGGGCGTCGGATACGTCGCGGCGGACTGGGGGGAGATTACGCTCTTCGGAGTTTATCTCTCCCCTAACTGGAGTGTGACCGATTTCGAGGCCTTCCTCACCATCATAGAGGCCTCGTTACGGCGACTGGCATCGCGCCAGGTCTTCGTCCTGGGGGACTTTAACGCCAAGTCCGTGGCGTGGGGGTCCTCTAGGACGGATGACCGAGGACGGGCGATCGAGGAGTGGGCGGCGGCACTGGGCCTCTGTTTGCTGAACAGGGGCTCGGTGCATACGTGCGTGCGACAACGGGGCGGGTCGATAGTGGACCTTTCGTTCGCTAGCCCCGAGGTCGCCGCACGCGTGGGGAGCTGGCGCGTCGTGGAGGAGGTGGAGACCTTGTCGGACCACCGGTATATCCGGATGGAGGTCTCCCCTGCAATCCCGACGCCCAGCAGGGGTCACGGGGCGGATGGGCGTCCTGCGTTCCCGCGATGGGCTGTGGGTCGCTTAGACCGGGACCAGCTGGCGGAGACAGCCATCGTATACTCGTGGCTGTCCTCTGCCCACCAGTCGGACGGGGTGGACGCCGAGGCTGGCCGCATCCGCAGTGCGTTGACGCAGATCTGCGATGCGGCCATGCCCCGGGTACGGCGTCTGCCCCCGAGGAGGGGTGTCCACTGGTGGTCCCGGGAGCTGGCGGATCTCCGGGCTGCGTGTATCCGCGCCCGGAGGGCCTACACCCGCAGCCGGCGGCGCCATCGCGACGCGGAGCGGGAGGCCGTGCTTTACGAGGGCTACCGCAATGCGCGGTCGGCCTTCAGGCTGGCCGTCCGCTCCGCCAAGGACGTCAGTCGGCAGGAGATGCTGGACGGTCTCGACCGTGACCCCTGGGGACGCCCCTATCGCGCGGTGCTGAATAGGCTACGCGCGCGGGGCCCTCCCCTCACCGAGACTCTCCAGCCCGGCCTTCTCACCCGGGTCATCGAGGACCTGTTCCCGCGGCGGGCGGAACACACGCCCCCGGTCATGGCTCCGCCAGACACTGACCGGGAGGCCGACGACGACAGTGTTCCGCCCATCACGGAACCCGAGATGGGGGTGGCGGTGACGCGCATGCGCGCAAAGTCTACCGCCCCCGGGCCCGACGGTGTTCCTAACCGCGTGCTGGCCCTGGTCCTCGAACACCTGGGACCCCGCCTCAGGGAGCTGTTCGACGCGTGTTTAGCGTCCGGACGGTTCCCTGGGTGCTGGAAGGAGGGAAGGCTGGTGCTCCTGCCGAAGCCGGGACGGTCTCCGGAGTCGCCTTCGGCCTACAGGCCTATCGTGCTGCTCGATGACACGGGCAAGCTACTGGAGAGGGTGGTAGCTGCCCGCATCGAGCGGCACCTCGTCGGCACGGGGCCCGATCTGTCGGACGCCCAGTTTGGGTTTAGGAGGGGTCGTTCGACGATCGCGGCTCTGTTGCGCCTGAGGGCCGTGGCGACTGAGGCCGTCACCGGCGGGGGAGTGCTGTTGGTGGTGTCCCTAGACATCGCCAACGCATTCAATAGTCTGCCATTCAGCTGCATCAGGGAGGCGCTCCGGTATCACGGGGTGCCAGTTTACCTGAGGCGGCTAGTGGCAGACTATTTGGAGGGGCGCAGCGTCCTCTGCACCGACCGAGCAGGGGACGTTGTGCGGACGCCCATGACGTGCGGTGTCCCACAGGGGTCGGTCCTCGGACCCACCCTGTGGAACATCGGCTACGACTGGGCGTTGAGGGGGAGCCTCCCGCCCGGGCTGGGCGTGATTTGTTACGCCGACGACACGCTCGTCACAGCCCGCGGTGGGACGCTAGAAGAGGCGGTAAGCCTGGCGACCTCGGGTACCGAGGAGGTCGTCAGACGGATCGAGGCGCTGGGGTTGAGGGTCGCCCTGGACAAGACGGAGGCCCTCTTGTTCCATGGGCGCACTATGAGCCCTCCCATCGGCGTCTCGATCACCGTCCACTCGGTCGACATCAGCATCCGGGCCCATATGAGGTACTTGGGCCTGGTGCTCGACGGGCGATGGTGGTTCCGGGAGCATTTCCGTAGACTCGCTCCGCGGCTCGTCGGCACGGCGTCCGCCCTATCGTGGCTTATGCCGAACGTGGGCGGACCGAGCGCTGCGTGCCGACGGCTGTACGCGGGGGTCATCCGGTCGATGGCCCTGTACGGCGCACCGGTGTGGGCGGGGTCCATGACTGCCCGACTTAGGGCCCTTCTGTGGCGACCACAGAGGGTCATGGCGGTCAGGGCCATCCGCGGATACCGCACGGTGGCGACGGAGGCAGCGTGCCTGTTGGCCGGGACTCCCCCGTGGGACCTGGAGGCGGAGATGCTCGCCGGACTATATCGGCGGGTGACGGGGGTGCGAGCGGGGGGCGGTGTGGTCTCGTTAAGGGATCTCACCGCCTGGCGCGTCGACGCCCGCCGAGACGTCATCGCCCGTTGGGCAGTCCGGCTGGAGAGGCCTCGGTTCGGGGTGCGAACCGTGGAGGCCTTCCGGCCGGTGCTGATGCAGTGGTTAGAGAGGCGGCACGGGTTGCTCTCCTTCCGACTGGTGCAGGTTTTGACGGGGCATGGGTGCTTCGCCAAATACCTGCACAAGGTCGTTAGGAGGGAGAGTACACCGTCCTGCCACCACTGCGATTGCGACGAGGACACGGCGCGCCATACGCTCGAGGCCTGCGGGGCTTGGGCAGTGCAGCGCTGTGAACTCGTCGCAATCATCGGTACGGACCTGACGCTGCCGGCTATCGCTAGGGCGATGGTCGACAGCGTCAGGAATTGGGACGCGGTCGCAGCCTTCTGCGAGACAGTGATCTCGCGGAAGGAGGTGGCGGATCGCCTGCGTGAGGAGCGCAGCCTCGGTGAGGAGGTCCGCCGCCGGCGACTGGGGCGGCGCAGGCGCAACTATCTGCGCCTCATGCCGCCTTAGCCGAGGCCGCGGGTGACGTGACCGGGGTTTAGTCCGTCACCCGCCGAGAGGCCGACCGCGTGAGGAAAGACCGACGTCCCCCCCGAGGGGGGGACGTCGGTCTTTGGGAGGGTACCCCAATAGGGGGTATTCCGTCGGGCCGACCACTGACGACAAGTTAACGCTGCTCCAGTGGTCGGCCCAACGACGAAGGCGACGTGGGCTTCGGGTGGGTCGCGGGAGTTGCGTGCTCAAGCCCCTCTGTCGCCCCGGACGGAGTGGTGCGGAGGCGCGCCGACCGCGGCCCACCCACAAAAAAAAAAAAAAAAAAACCCCTGCATTTTTCAATACATTCATACGCAATTTTTTAAATTTTTCACTAAACTCGACTGTTTTTCAATTGAATTTTATCAAAATCGATATAGCCATTTAGTTTACACAATATTTTGACATTTCCGGACGACCTGCGAGCCAGGAACACCTGCAAAAGAAACATTATTAATATTCAATAAAACGCATAGCTACAATAGTTTTCATACTCACCTGGTGAAGTGAACCCCCAACTGACGGCGGTGCTGACATCCATCCAGAGTGCGGAATTTATTCCTCTTTCAAACGCCACCAACAGCATCCCGATCGGCCGCACAGTTTCCTTATTTTAACCTTTTCCCTTTGAAAAAACGGGAATTTTTTCGAAATTTTAACAGTTTTCAGCGGTTTTCAGGAGATTTTAGTACTGAACCAGGTCCGGTTTTTTAGCTGACCGCGTAGCCCGTGACGAGGCGGATTTTTAGACACCCCACACGCGGGCATACGGCGCGTCGCTCCCGGATTTTGGCCGCCCGAGTCCCTATTTTATCGACTTTTTTACTCTTCTTTCAGTTTCTTCTGCGTGCAACGTCCCCGATTCGTAATATTCTCCTAATCTTTTTTCACCATCCGATAGCCTGTTTAAAGACGAATCCCGCAATATAACATTTCGGGGTCATCCAGGCTCGGGAACGATAAGGGAATTCATCTCCTCACGCTAAGTCGATAAATATATACCCCCTCCATATAATTGTTCATACTAAATCCACCTATACCCCTGCATTTTTTGGAGGGGCGCAGCGTCCTCTGCACCGATCGAGCAGGGGACGTTGTGCGGACGCCCATGACGTGCGGTGTCCCACAGGGGTCGGTCCTCGGACCCACCCTGTGGAACATCGGCTACGACTGGGCGTTGAGGGGGAGCCTCCCGCCCGGGCTGGGCGTGATTTGTTACGCCGACGACACGCTCGTCACAGCCCGCGGTGGGACGCTAGAAGAGGCGGTAAGCCTGGCGACCTCGGGTACCGAGGAGGTCGTCAGACGGATCGAGGCGCTGGGGTTGAGGGTCGCCCTGGACAAGACGGAGGCCCTCTTGTTCCATGGGCGCACTATGAGCCCTCCCATCGGCGTCTCGATCACCGTCCACTCGGTCGACATCAGCATCCGGGCCCATATGAGGTACTTGGGCCTGGTGCTCGACGGGCGATGGTGGTTCCGGGAGCATTTCCGTAGGCTCGCTCCGCGGCTCGTCGGCACGGCGTCCGCCCTATCGTGGCTTATGCCGAACGTGGGCGGACCGAGCGCTGCGTGCCGACGGCTGTACGCGGGGGTCATCCGGTCGATGGCCCTGTACGGCGCACCGGTGTGGGCGGGGTCCATGACCGCCCGACTTAGGGCCCTTCTGTGGCGACCACAGAGGGTCATGGCGGTCAGGGCCATCCGCGGATACCGCACGGTGGCGACGGAGGCAGCGTGCCTGTTGGCCGGGACTCCCCCGTGGGACCTGGAGGCGGAGATGCTCGCCGGACTATATCGGCGGGTGACGGGGGTGCGAGCAGAGGGCGGTGTGGTCTCGTTAAGGGATCTCACCGCCTGGCGCGTCGACGCCCGCCGAGACGTCATCGCCCGTTGGGCAGTCCGGCTGGAGAGGCCTCGGTTCGGGGTGCGAACCGTGGAGGCCTTCCGGCCGGTGCTGATGCAGTGGTTGGAGAGGCGGCACGGGGTGCTCTCCTTCCGACTGGTGCAGGTTTTGACGGGGCATGGGTGCTTCGCCAAATACCTGCACAAGGTCGTTAGGAGGGAGAGTACACCGTCCTGCCACCACTGCGATTGCGACGAGGACACGGCGCGCCATACGCTCGAGGCCTGCGGGGCTTGGGCAGTGCAGCGCTGTGAACTCGTCGCAATCATCGGTACGGACCTGACGCTGCCGGCTATCGCTAGGGCGATGGTCGACAGCGTCAGGAATTGGGACGCGGTCGCAGCCTTCTGCGAGACAGTGATCTCGCGGAAGGAGGTGGCGGATCGCCTGCGTGAGGAGCGCAGCCTCGATGAGGAGGTCCGCCGCCGGCGACTGGGGCGGCGCAGGCGCAACTATCTGCGCCTCATGCCGCCTTAGCCGAGGCCGCGGGTGACGTGACCGGGGATTAGTCCGTCACCCGCCGAGAGGCCGACCGCGTGAGGAAAGACCGACGTCCCCCCCGAGGGGGGGACGTCGGTCTTTGGGAGGGTACCCCAATAGGGGGTATTCCGTCGGGCCGACCACTGACGACAAGTTAACGCTGCTCCAGTGGTCGGCCCAACGACGAAGGCGACGTGGGCTTCGGGTGGGTCGCGGGAGTTGCGTGCTCAAGCCCCTCTGTCGCCCCGGACGGAGTGGTGCGGAGGCGCGCCGACCGCGGCCCACCCACAAAAAAAAAAAAAAAAAAACCCCTGCATTTTTCAATACATTCATACGCAATTTTTTAAATTTTTCACTAAACTCGACTGTTTTTCAATTGAATTTTATCAAAATCGATATAGCCATTTAGTTTACACAATATTTTGACATTTCCGGACGACCTGCGAGCCAGGAACACCTGCAAAAGAAACATTATTAATATTCAATAAAACGCATAGCTACAATAGTTTTCATACTCACCTGGTGAAGTGAACCCCCAACTGACGGCGGTGCTGACATCCATCCAGAGTGCGGAATTTATTCCTCTTTCAAACGCCACCAACAGCATCCCGATCGGCCGCACAGTTTCCTTATTTTAACCTTTTCCCTTTGAAAAAACGGGAATTTTTTCGAAATTTTAACAGTTTTCAGCGGTTTTCCGGAGATTTTAGTACTGAACCAGGTCCGGTTTTTTAGCTGACCGCGTAGCCCGTGACGAGGCGGATTTTTAGACACCCCACACGCGGGCATACGGCGCGTCGCTCCCGGATTTTGGCCGCCCGAGTCCCTATTTTATCGACTTTTTTACTCTTCTTTCAGTTTCTTCTGCGTGCAACGTCCCCGATTCGTAATATTCTCCTAATCTTTTTTCACCATCCGATAGCCTGTTTAAAGACGAATCCCGCAATATAACATTTCGGGGTCATCCAGGCTCGGGAACGATAAGGGAATTCATCTCCTCACGCTAAGTCGATAAATATATACCCCCTCCATATAATTGTTCATACTAAATCCACCTATACCCCTGCATTTTTCAATACATTCATACGCAATTTTTTAAATTTTTCACTAAACTCGACTGTTTTTCAATTGAATTTTATCAAAATCGATATAGCCATTTAGTTTACACAATATTTTGACATTTCCGGACGACCTGCGAGCCAGGAACACCTGCAAAAGAAACATTATTAATATTCAATAAAACGCATAGCTACAATAGTTTTCATACTCACCTGGTGAAGTGAACCCCCAACTGACGGCGGTGCTGACATCCATCCAGAGTGCGGAATTTATTCCTCTTTCAAACGCCACCAACAGCATCCCGATCGGCCGCACAGTTTCCTTATTTTAACCTTTTCCCTTTGAAAAAACGGGAATTTTTTCGAAATTTTAACAGTTTTCAGCGGTTTTCAGGAGATTTTAGTACTGAACCAGGTCCGGTTTTTTAGCTGACCGCGTAGCCCGTGACGAGGCGGATTTTTAGACACCCCACACGCGGGCATACGGCGCGTCGCTCCCGGATTTTGGCCGCCCGAGTCCCTATTTTATCGACTTTTTTACTCTTCTTTCAGTTTCTTCTGCGTGCAACGTCCCCGATTCGTAATATTCTCCTAATCTTTTTTCACCATCCGATAGCCTGTTTAAAGACGAATCCCGCAATATAACATTTCGGGGTCATCCAGGCTCGGGAACGATAAGGGAATTCATCTCCTCACGCTAAGTCGATAAATATATACCCCCTCCATATAATTGTTCATACTAAATCCACCTATACCCCTGCATTTTTTTTTTTTTTTTTTTTTTTTTTTTTTTTTTTTTTTTTTTTTTTTGGGGGGCGCGGCCGGAGCACCTCCTCGTGGTGCTCCCTGGTAACGTCCATTTGGACGTCATGCGGCCATTTGGACGGCCAAGATTCCGGCAGGGGGGGGTCTCCGCGTGCGGCTCTGGTGGCAGAGCGCACGGCGGATCTGACCCGGGGCCAATGGGGCGGATGTGCCTCATGGCACTCCGTCGCCAGGGACGGTTGCGTCACGGCCCGGGGGCGTGACGGGTCGGTCGCTCGCGAGCGGCCAGACCCGGAAGGCCCAAACCGTAATCCTGAGCAGGGGGGTCAGGACCGGGGGTCTTCGGACCGCGGGGAAGAAAACCCCTATAAAAATTACCCCAATCTTAAGTTTGGCCACTCGGCGAGGAGATGTATGACTGGTGGGTTAAGAAGCGCGCGAGCGTCCAGTCGTTAGAGTGGTAGTCAAGGCGAGACTTAAAAATGACCAAACACCATGGCAGGAGTTGAAACGAGCGTAGCTACTCCAGAGGGTCCCGGCCACGCCGGGGAATCCCTCACTGTGCTGGTTTCTGAGCGCGAGAGGCGCACAGTCACCAGCACAGTCAGTCTCCATACGTATGGGAGGGAGACAACAACTGCACTGAGAGCCGAGAGCCCGGCACACCATCAAAAGGCTCACCGGGGGGAGGGGATAGAAGAAGTTAAGGAGAAGAAGAAGAGGAAGAAGAAGAAGAAAATCACGGCTATGGGGCGAGTCCGTGCCCAAGCGCTCCGTGATAAAAAGAAGCGGGAGCGGAAGTTGGCAGCCGCCATTGCTGCGCGCGACGAGGGCGGTGCATCCGCAGCTACCGCAGAGCCGTCGCGGGGCGGAAACGGCGATATCGCCGGGGCGCCGAAGAAGAGGATTGACAGCTCGGGCCTGTCGAGCGACGAGGGCGGATCAGCCGCAGGACCGTTGCGGGACGAGGGCGGCAGGGCCGCAGGACCGTCCAGGGAAGATGGAGGGAGTGACTCCGGCCCAGAGCGGAGTGACTCGAGACTGAGCGACAGCACCAACATCTCGCTGTCGAGCGACGAGGGCGGCACAGCCGCAGAGCCGTCGCGGGAGGAGGGCCGCAGTGCTGCAGGACCGGTGCAGAGTCCAGATGCGGCCGAGGAGATGTCCATGGACGAGGGCGGTGGGACCGCAGGGCCGTCCGATGGCGCAGGGCTGTGCACAGGAGGGCCGTTCGGGATGATGGTTGGTGGGTCGTCCGGAATGGTAGTTAGGGATGTCGCTGATGGGGAGGTGGTGGATAGGGGGGCCGCCGCTCTATCGGCGGCTCTTAGTGTTAGGAGGGGAACGGAGGAGGCCCGGCCCCCGACGAGGGATCGGAAGCGCCCCCTGCCAAAGGGTGGCAGCTCCGCATCCGAATCGGAGGGGAGCGACACCATCAGGCCTCCCCCCAAGGTTGCGACCGCGCGCCGGGGGCGCAGGGGTCGGGGAGGTGCGGTGGCGGCCAGACCGGCGACGCCGTGTCCGGCCGACCAAGGAGGCGAGGTGGCGGCCCTTCAGGCCGCAAACGCCCGCCTAAGCGAGGAGGTCTCCGGCTTGCGGGAGCGAAACCGCAGGCTGGAGACGGAACTTTCGGCGGTGCGGAGAGAGAACCGCGGGTTGGCCAAGGACGTGGCTGACCTGCGGTCTCAATTCGAGCGCCTGGTGCCGGCTGTGGCGCCGGCGCCTGCCCCGTCGCTGAAAAGGGTCGCGCCAGCGAGGGCGGGCCCATCGTCTGCGCCCGTGGCGCCGGCTGCGCCCGTCGCGGCTTCGCCGCTGCCTCCCCTCGTCGTGGTCCCTCCGCCGGCTCGTGGCCGCGGGAGACCTCGGAAGGGGGAGGAGCCGCCGCCCGACGAGGTGCATGGCGTGTCGGAGTCGGCGATACGCGTGATCCTAGCCCGAGTAGGGGTAATGATGGATGCGCGTATCGAGGCCGTAGCGGCCAGGCTCCCGCCTGAGCCGCCCCTCCGACCGCCGCTCGCCGCGGACAAGATGAGGCGGCCGCAAGCGTCGGCTCCCACCCCGCTGCCCTGTCAGGGTGGCCGCGTGGTGAGCTACGCTGCGGCCGCGGCGGGACCCAAAGGGGCCAAGAAGGCCGGCAAGGCGCCGGCTCCCGCCAAGGCCGGGCCGCGGCCGGCGCCAGCGATTGCACCGCAGGCGCCGGCCGGCGAACCCGCGACTGCGCCTGCTGCGCTCAGCGCTGCTGCCAGGCTCGAACAGGGCTGGCAGGTGGCTGAGCGTAGCAGGAAGGCACGCGGCCAGAAGCGGAGAGCGGCGGCCAAGAGTGCCGCTGTGACCGCCGCTCCCCAGGCGGGAGCCGGCGGAAAGGGGAAAAGGTCGCGTAGGGGCCTCAAGTCGCCGAAGACGGCTGCGGTGGTAATCACCGTACTGCCTGAGGCGGCTGAGAGGGGCCTGAATTATGAGGCCGTCCTAAGACGCGCCCGGCGGGAGCTGGACGTCTCCGACATCGGGGGCGTCGAGGCGAGGACCCGCAAGGCCCGGACAGGGGCTCGAATACTCGAGTTCCCTGGGGCCGAGGGCGCGAAGACGGCCGATAGTTTGGCCACGATGCTGAGGGGGCTGTTCGGGCCAGAGGATGGAGTCCGAATCGCCAGGCCCGTCAAGTGCGCAGATATGCGCCTCACAGGTCTGGACGACTCCGTGGCGGTGGAGGACATCCGGGAGGCCATTATGGCGCGTACCGGGTGTGCCTCGGACACCGTCCGGATTGGCACCATCCGCCCTGGTCCGGGCGGCGTCGGTGCTGTCTGGGTGCAGTGCCCAGTGGAGTCGGTCAAACAATTGGCCGACTCAGGCAGGCTCCTCGTGGGCTGGAGTTCGGCGCGGGTAACCGTGCTGGAGCCCCGGCCTGCGAGGTGTTATAAATGCATGGCGGTCGGGCATACCCGACCGACATGCAGAAACTGCTTTGACTGCAGCGGGCTATGTTTCCGTTGCGGTCAGGCTGGACACCAGGCGGCATCGTGCTCTGCGGTGCCCCACTGCCCCGCGTGTGCGGCGGGCAATAGGCCTGCCAAACACCGCATGGGCTCTGGGGACTGCAGACCCCCGGCATCGGCCCCGAAGGGGCGGGGCGGCCCATCGACCGGGCCAGGCCCCGCTCCGAGCGCGGCCCGATCGCCCGTTAGCGCGGAGGAGGTGACGATGGATACGGACCGTTAATGGACCCCGTATCCATTCGTCTCCTCCAGGCCAATCTCAACCACTCTGCCGGTGCGCAGGACGTGTTCCTGCAAGCCATGGCGGAGTGGTTGATAGGAGTAGCCGTAGTCGCGGAGCCGTACGTGGTGCCCGACCGGATTAACTGGTTGGGTAGCGCCGATGGCACCGTGGCAATCGTCGCCTCCACGTCGTGGCCTTCGTCGTCTCTGATCCTTAGGGACAGGGGCGTCGGATACGTCGCGGCGGACTGGGGGGAGATTACGCTCTTCGGAGTTTATCTCTCCCCTAACTGGAGTGTGACCGATTTCGAGGCCTTCCTCACCATCATAGAGGCCTCGTTACGGCGACTGGCATCGCGCCAGGTCTTCGTCCTGGGGGACTTTAACGCCAAGTCCGTGGCGTGGGGGTCCTCTAGGACGAATGACCGAGGACGGGCGATCGAGGAGTGGGCGGCGGCGCTGGGCCTCTGTTTGCTGAACAGGGGCTCGGTGCATACGTGCGTGCGACAACGGGGCGGGTCGATAGTGGACCTTTCGTTCGCTAGCCCCGAGGTCGCCGCACGCGTGGGGAGCTGGCGCGTCGTGGAGGAGGTGGAGACCTTGTCGGACCATCGGTATATCCGGATGGAGGTCTCCCCTGCAATCCCGACGCCCAGCAGGGGTCACGGGGCGGATGGGCGTCCTGCGTTCCCGCGATGGGCTGTGGGTCGCTTAGACCGGGACCAGCTGGCGGAGACAGCCATCGTATACTCGTGGCTGTCCTCTGCCCACCAGTCGGACGGGGTGGACGCCGAGGCTGGCCGCATCCGCAGTGCGTTGACGCAGATCTGCGATGCGGCCATGCCCCGGGTACGGCGTCTGCCCCCGAGGAGGGGTGTCCACTGGTGGTCCCGGGAGCTGGCGGATCTCCGGGCTGCGTGTATCCGCGCCCGGAGGGCCTACACCCGCAGCCGGCGGCGCCATCGCGACGCGGAGCGGGAGGCCGTGCTTTACGAGGGCTACCGCAATGCGCGGTCGGCCTTCAGGCTGGCCGTCCGCTCCGCCAAGGACGTCAGTCGGCAGGAGATGCTGGACGGTCTCGACCGTGACCCCTGGGGACGCCCCTATCGCGCGGTGCTGAATAAGCTGCGCGCGCGGGGCCCTCCCCTCACCGAGACTCTCCAGCCCGGCCTTCTCACCCGGGTCATCGAGGATCTGTTCCCGCGGCGGGCGGAACACACGCCCCCGGTCATGGCTCCGCCAGACACTGACCGGGAGGCCGACGACGACAGTGTTCCGCCCATCACGGAACCCGAGATGGGGGTGGCGGTGACGCGCATGCGCGCAAAGTCTACCGCCCCCGGGCCCGACGGTGTTCCTAACCGCGTGCTGGCCATGGTCCTCGAACACCTGGGACCCCGCCTCAGGGAGCTGTTCGACGCGTGTTTAGCGTCCGGACGGTTCCCTGGGTGCTGGAAGGAGGGAAGGCTGGTGCTCCTGCCGAAGCCGGGACGGTCTCCGGAGTCGCCTTCGGCCTACAGGCCTATCGTGCTGCTCGATGACACGGGCAAGCTACTGGAGAGGGTGGTAGCTGCCCGCATCGAGCGGCACCTCGTCGGCACGGGGCCCGATCTGTCGGACGCCCAGTTTGGGTTTAGGAGGGGTCGTTCGACGATCGCGGCTCTGTTGCGCCTGAGGGCCGTGGCGACTGAGGCCGTCACCGGCGGGGGAGTGCTGTTGGTGGTGTCCCTAGACATCGCCAACGCATTCAATAGTCTGCCATTCAGCTGCATCAGGGAGGCGCTCCGGTATCACGGGGTGCCAGTTTACCTGAGGCGGCTAGTGGCAGACTATTTGGAGGGGCGCAGCGTCCTCTGCACCGACCGAGCAGGGGACGTTGTGCGGACGCCCATGACGTGCGGTGTCCCACAGGGGTCGGTCCTCGGACCCACCCTGTGGAACATCGGCTACGACTGGGCGTTGAGGGGGAGCCTCCCGCCCGGGCTGGGCGTGATTTGTTACGCCGACGACACGCTCGTCACAGCCCGCGGTGGGACGCTAGAAGAGGCGGTAAGCCTGGCGACCTCGGGTACCGAGGAGGTCGTCAGACGGATCGAGGCGCTGGGGTTGAGGGTCGCCCTGGACAAGACGGAGGCCCTCTTGTTCCATGGGCGCACTATGAGCCCTCCCATCGGCGTCTCGATCACCGTCCACTCGGTCGACATCAGCATCCGGGCCCATATGAGGTACTTGGGCCTGGTGCTCGACGGGCGATGGTGGTTCCGGGAGCATTTCCGTAGGCTCGCTCCGCGGCTCGTCGGCACGGCGTCCGCCCTATCGTGGCTTATGTCGAACGTGGGCGGACCGAGCGCTGCGTGCCGACGGCTGTACGCGGGGGTCATCCGGTCGATGGCCCTGTACGGCGCACCGGTGTGGGCGGGGTCCATGACCGCCCGACTTAGGGCCCTTCTGTGGCGACCACAGAGGGTCATGGCGGTCAGGGCCATCCGCGGATACCGCACGGTGGCGACGGAGGCAGCGTGCCTGTTGGCCGGGACTCCCCCGTGGGACCTGGAGGCGGAGATGCTCGCCGGACTATATCGGCGGGTGACGGGGGTGCGAGCGGAGGGCGGTGTGGTCTCGTTAAGGGATCTCACCGCCTGGCGCGTCGACGCCCGCCGAGACGTCATCGCCCGTTGGGCAGTCCGGCTGGAGAGGCCTCGGTTCGGGGTGCGAACCGTGGAGGCCTTCCGGCCGGTGCTGATGCAGTGGTTAGAGAGGCGGCACGGGTTGCTCTCCTTCCGACTGGTGCAGGTTTTGACGGGGCATTGGTGCTTCGCCAAATACCTGCACAAGGTCGTTAGGAGGGAGAGTACACCGTCCTGCCACCACTGCGATTGCGACGAGGACACGGCGCGCCATACGCTCGAGGCCTGCGGGGCTTGGGCAGTGCAGCGCTGTGAACTCGTCGCAATCATCGGTACGGACCTGACGCTGCCGGCTATCGCTAGGGCGATGGTCGACAGCGTCAGGAATTGGGACGCGGTCGCAGCCTTCTGCGAGACAGTGATCTCGCGGAAGGAGGTGGCGGATCGCCTGCGTGAGGAGCGCAGCCTCGGTGAGGAGGTCCGCCGCCGGCGACTGGGGCGGCGCAGGCGCAACTATCTGCGCCTCATGCCGCCTTAGCCGAGGCCGCGGGTGACGTGACCGGGGTTTAGTCCGTCACCCGCCGAGAGGCCGACCGCGTGAGGAAAGACCGACGTCCCCCCCGAGGGGGGGACGTCGGTCTTTGGGAGGGTACCCCAATAGGGGGTATTCCGTCGGGCCGACCACTGACGACAAGTTAACGCTGCTCCAGTGGTCGGCCCAACGACGAAGGCGACGTGGGCTTCGGGTGGGTCGCGGGAGTTGCGTGCTCAAGCCCCTCTGTCGCCCCGGACGGAGTGGTGCGGAGGCGCGCCGACCGCGGCCCACCCACAAAAAAAAAAAAAAAAAAAAAACCCCTGCATTTTTCAATACATTCATACGCAATTTTTTAAATTTTTCACTAAACTCGACTGTTTTTCAATTGAATTTTATCAAAATCGATATAGCCATTTAGTTTACACAATATTTTGACATTTCCGGACGACCTGCGAGCCAGGAACACCTGCAAAAGAAACATTATTAATATTCAATAAAACGCATAGCTACAATAGTTTTCATACTCACCTGGTGAAGTGAACCCCCAACTGACGGCGGTGCTGACATCCATCCAGAGTGCGGAATTTATTCCTCTTTCAAACGCCACCAACAGCATCCCGATCGGCCGCACAGTTTCCTTATTTTAACCTTTTCCCTTTGAAAAAACGGGAATTTTTTCGAAATTTTAACAGTTTTCAGCGGTTTGCCGGAGATTTTAGTACTGAACCAGGTCCGGTTTTTTAGCTGACCGCGTAGCCCGTGACGAGGCGGATTTTTAGACACCCCACACGCGGGCATACGGCGCGTCGCTCCCGGATTTTGGCCGCCCGAGTCCCTATTTTATCGACTTTTTTACTCTTCTTTCAGTTTCTTCTGCGTGCAACGTCCCCGATTCGTAATATTCTCCTAATCTTTTTTCACCATCCGATAGCCTGTTTAAAGACGAATCCCGCAATATAACATTTCGGGGTCATCCAGGCTCGGGAACGATAAGGGAATTCATCTCCTCACGCTAAGTCGATAAATATATACCCCCTCCATATAATTGTTCATACTAAATCCACCTATACCCCTGCATTTTTTTTTTTTTTTTTTTAGCAGGCGAAAGCTCCGAGCTGTCGAGCGATGAGGGCGGCATTGCCGCAGAGCCGTCGCAGGATGAGGGCGGCAGTGCCGCAGGGCCATCCGAGGCATCGGAGATGGAGCTGACGGACGTGGGCGGAAGTGCCGCAGAGCCGTCCGCCGAGGAGAGCAGCACCCCTTGGGTGCTAGTCGGCCGGAGTAGGGACGAGGGCGGTGGATGCGCCGCAGGTAGACAGTTGATAGGCGCGCCGTCAGTTGAGGGTGCAGTTAGGCCGTCGTCGTTACCGTCATCGCCGTCGTCGTCGTCGTCGCCGAGGAAGAGGACGGAGGGGGCTGCAAAGGCGCCAGCTCCAGCCCCAAGTGCGAGGAAGAGGGAGGAGGCCCTCCCCCCGAGACCCTGGAAGCGCCCCCTGCAAGAGGGTGGCCGCTCCAACACCGACTCGGAGGGGAGTTCCATCACCATGCCTCCTCCCAAGGTCCCGACCATGCGCCGGGGGCGCAGAGGCCGAGGATCGGTGGTGGCGGCGTGGCCGGGGACACCGGGTCCGGCCGGCCACGGTGGCGAGGTGGCGGCCCTCCAGGCCGCGAACGCCCGCCTTAGTGAGGAGGTCTCCGGCTTGCGGGAACGCAACCGCAAGCTGGAGACGGAGCTATCGGCGGTGCGACGGGAGAACCGCGGGTTGGCCAAGGAGATGGCCGACCTGCGGGCCCAGTTCGCGCGCCTGGCGCCGGCCGCGCCGCCTGTGCCGGCCTCGCCACCGAAACGGGCTGCGCCGGGGAGGGCGGGCCCGTCGTCTGCGCCCGTGGCGCCGGCTGCGCCCGTCGCGGCTGCTGCGCCAGCTGCACCCGTCGCGGCTTCGGCGCTTCCTCCCCTCGTCGTGGTCCCTCCGCCGGCTCGTGGCCGCGGGAGACCTCGGAGGGGGGAGGAGCCGCCGCCCGACGAGGTGCACGGCGTGTCGGAGTCGGCGGTACGCGTGATCCTAGCCCGAGTAGGGGTGATGGTGGATGCGCGTATCGCCGCCGTAGCGGCCAGGCTCCCGCCTGAGCCGCCCCTCCGACCGCCGCTCGCCGCGGACAAGGCGAGGCGGCCGCAAGCGTCAGCTCCCACCCCGCTGCCCTGTCAGGGTGGCCGCGTGGTGAGCTACGCTGCGGCCGCGGCCGGGCCCAAGGGGGCCAAGAAGGCCGGCAAGGTGCCGGCTCCCGCCAAGGCCGGGCCGCGGCCGGCGCCAGCGGCTGCACCGCAGGCGCCGGCCAGCGCACCCGCGACCGCTCCTGCTGCGCTCAGCGCTGCTGCCAGGCTCGAACAGGGCTGGCAGGTGGCTGAGCGGAGCAGGAAGGCACGCGGCCAGAAGCGGAGAGCGGCGGCCAAGAGTGCCGCCGTGGCCGCCGCTCCCCAGGCGGGAGCCGGCAGAAAGGGGAAGAAAAGGTCGCGCAGGGGCCTCAAGTCGCCGAAGACGGCCGCGGTGGTCATCACCGTGCTGCCTGAGGCGGCTGAGAGGGGCCTCAACTATGAGGCCGTCCTAAAACGCGCCCGGCGGGAGCTGGACGTCTCCGGTATCGGGGGCGTCGAGGCGAGGACCCGCAAGGCCCGGACAGGGGCTCGAATACTCGAGTTCCCTGGGGCCGAGGGCGCGAAGACGGCCGATAGTTTGGCCACGATGTTGAGGGGGCTGTTCGGGCCGGAGGATGGTGTCCGAGTCGCCAGGCCTGTCAAGTGCGCAGAGATGCGCCTGACGGGCTTGGACGATTCCGTGACGGTGGAGGACGTCCGGGAGGCCATTATGGCGCGTACCGGATGTGCCTCGGACACCGTCCGGATTGGCACCATCCGCACTGGTCCGGGCGGCGTCGGTGCTGCCTGGGTGCAGTGTCCGGTGGAGTCGGTCAAGCAATTGGCCGACTCAGGCAGGCTCCTCGTGGGCTGGAGCTCGGCGCGGGTAACCGTGCTAGAGCCCCGGCCCGCGAGGTGTTACAAATGCATGGCGGTCGGGCATACCCGACCGACATGCAAAAACTGCTTTGACTGCAGCGGGCTATGTTTCCGTTGCGGTCAGACCGGACACCAGGCGGCATCGTGCTCTGCGGTGCCCCACTGCCCCGCGTGTGCGGCAGGCAATAGGCCTGCCAAACACCGCATGGGCTCTGGGGACTGCAGACCCCCGGCATCGGCCCCGAAGGGGCGGGACGGCCCATCGACCGGGCCAGTCCCCGCTCCGAGCGCGGCCCGATCGCCCGTCAGCGCGGAGGAGGTGACGATGGATACGGACCGTTAATGGACCCCGTATCCATTCGTCTCCTCCAGGCCAACCTCAACCACACCGCCGGTGCGCAGGACGTGTTCCTGCAAGCCATGGCGGAGTGGTTGATAGGAGTAGCCGTAGCCGCGGAGCCGTACGTGGTGCCCGACCGGCCTAACTGGTTGGGTAGCACCGATGGCACCGTGGCAATCGTCGCCTCCACGTCGTGGCCTTCGTCGCCTCTGACCCTTAGGGACAGGGGCGTCGGATACGTCGCGGCGGACTGGGGGGAGATTACGCTCCTCGGAGTCTATCTCTCCCCTAACTGGAGTGTGACCGATTTCGAGGCCTCCCTCACCATCATGGAGGCCTCGTTACGGCGAATGGCATCGCGCCAGGTCTTCGTCTTGGGGGACTTCAACGCCAAGTCCGTGGCGTGGGGGTCTCCCCGGACGAACGACCGAGGACGGGCGATCGAGGAGTGGGCGGCGGCACTGGGCCTCTGTTTGCTGAACAGGGGCTCGGTGCATACGTGCGTGCGACAACGGGGCGGGTCGATAGTGGACCTTTCGTTCGCTAGCCCCGAGGTCGCCGCACGCGTGGGGAGCTGGCGCGTCGTGGAGGAGGTGGAGACCTTGTCGGACCACCGGTATATCCGGATGGAGGTCTCCCCGGTAATCCCGACGCCCAGCAGGGGTCACGGGGCGGATGGACGTCCTGCGTTCCCGCGATGGGCTGTGGGTCGCTTAGACCGGGACCAGCTGGCGGAGACAGCCATCGTTTACTCGTGGCTGTCCTCTGCCAACCAGTCGGACGGGGTGGACGCCGAGGCTGGCCGCATCCGCAGTGCGTTGACGCAGATCTGCGATGCGGCCATGCCCCGGGTACGGCGTCCGCCCCCGAGGAGGGCGGTCCACTGGTGGTCCCGGGAGCTGGCGGATCTCCGGGCCGCGTGCATTCGCGCCCGGAGGGCCTACACCCGCAGCCGACGGCGGCAACGCGACGCGGAGCGGGAGGCCTTGCTGTATGAGGGCTACCGCAATGCGCGGTCGGCCTTCAGGCTGGCCGTCCGCTCCGCCAAGGACGTCAGTCGGCAGGAGATGCTGGACGGTCTCGATCGTGACCCCTGGGGACGCCCCTATCGCGTGGTGCTGAATAAGCTCCGCGCGCGGGGCCTTCCCCTCACCGAGACTCTCCAGCCCAGCCTTCTCACCCGGGTCGTCGAGGACCTGTTCCCGCGGCGGGCGGAACACACGCCCCCGGTCATGGCTCCGCCAGACACTGACCGGGAGGCCGACGACGACAGTGTTCCGCCCATCACGGAACCCGAGATGGGAGTGGCGGTGGCGCGCATGTGCGCAAAGTCCACCGCCCCCGGGCCCGACGGTGTTCCAAACCGCGTGTTGGGCCTGGTCCTCGACCACCTGGGTCCCCGCCTCAGGGAGCTGTTCGACGCGTGTTTAGCGTCCGGACGGTTCCCTGGGTGCTGGAAGGAGGGAAGGCTGGTGCTCCTGCCGAAGCCGGGACGGTCTCCGGGGTCGCCTTCGGCCTACAGGCCTATCGTGCTGCTCGATGACACGGGCAAGCTACTGGAGAGGGTGGTAGCTGCCCGCATCGAGCGGCACCTCGTCGGCACGGGGCCCGATCTGTCGGACGCCCAGTTTGGGTTTAGGAGGGGTCGTTCGACGATCGCGGCTCTGTTGCGCCTGAGGGCCGTGGCGACTGAGGCCGTCACCGGTGGGGGAGTGCTGTTGGCGGTGTCCCTAGACATCGCCAACGCATTCAATAGTCTGCCATTCAGCTGCATCAGGGAGGCGCTCCGGTATCACGGAGTGCCAGCTTACCTGAGGCGGCTAGTGGCAGACTATTTGGTGGGGCGCAGCGTCCTCTGTACCAACCGAGCAGGGGACGTTGTGCGAACGCCCATGACGTGCGGTGTCCCACAGGGGTCGGTCCTCGGACCCACCCTGTGGAACATCGGCTACGACTGGGCGTTGCGGGGGAGCCTCCCGCCCGGGCTGGGCGTGATTTGTTACGCCGACGACACGCTCGTCACAGCCCGCGGTGGGACGCTAGAAGAGGCGGTAAGCCTGGCGACCTATGGCACCGAAGAGGTCGTCAGGCGGATCGAGGCGCTGGGGTTGAGGGTCGCCCTGGACAAGACGGAGGCCCTCTTGTTCCATGGGCGCCTTATGAGCCCTCCCATCGGCGTCTCGATCACCGTCCGATCGGTTGACATCAGCATCCGGGCCCATATGAGGTACTTGGGCCTGGTGCTCGACGGGCAATGGTGGTTCCGGGAGCATTTCCGCAGGCTCGCTCCGCGGCTCGTCGGCGCGGCGTCCGCCCTATCGTGGCTAATGCCGAACGTGGGCGGACCGAGCGCTACGTGCCGACGGCTGTACACGGGGGTCATCCGGTCGATGGCCCTGTACGGCGCACCGGTGTGGGCGGGGTCCTTGACCGTCCGACTTAGGGCCCTTCTGTGGCGACCACAGAGGGTCATGGCGGTCAGGGCCATCCGCGGATACCGCACGGTTGCGACGGAGGCAGCGTGCCTATTGGCCGGGACTCCCCCGTGGGACCTGGAGGCGGAAATGCTCGCCGAGTTGTATCGGCGGGTGTCGGGGGTGCGCGGGGAGGGCGGTGTGATCTCGTTAAGGGATCTCACCGCCTGGCGCGTCGACGCCCGCCGAGACGTCATTGCCCGTTGGGCAGTCCGGCTGGAGAGGCCTCGGTTCGGGGTGCGAACCGTGGAGGCCTTCCGGCCGGTGCTGATGCAGTGGTTGGAGAGGCGGCACGGGGTACTCTCCTTCCGACTAGTGCAGGTGTTGACGGGGCACGGGAGCTTCGCCAAATACCTGCACAGGGTCGTGAGGAGGGAGAGTACACCGTCCTGCCACCACTGCGATTGCGACGAGGACACGGCGCGCCACACGCTCGAGGCCTGCGCGGCTTGGGCAGTGCAGCGCCGTGAACTCGTCGCAATCATCGGTGCCGACCTGACGCTGCCGGCCATCGCTAGGGCGATGGTCGACAGCGTCAGGAACTGGGACGCGGTCGCAGCCTTCTGCGAGACAGTGATCTCGCAGAAGGAGGCGGCGGATCGTCTGCGCGTGGAGCGCAGCCTCGATGAGGAGATCCGCCGCCGGCGACTGGGGCGGCGCAGGCGCAATTATCTGCGCCTCATGCCGCCCTAGCCGAGGCCGCGGGTGACGTGACCGGGGATTAGTCCGTCACCCGCCGAGAGGCCGACCGCGTGAGGAAAGACCGACGTCCTCCCCGAGGGGGGGACGTCGGTCGACGGGAGGGTACCCCGCGTAGGGGGTATTCCGTCGGGCCGACCACTGACGACAAGTAAACCTGCTCCGGTGGTCGGCCCAATGACGAAGGCGAGGTGGTTTTCGGGTGGGTTGCGGGAGTTGCGTGCTTAGGCCCCTCTGTCGCCCCGGACGGAGTGGTGCGGAGGCGCGCCGACCGCGACCCACCCCAAAAAAAAAAAAAAAAAAAAAAAAAAAAACCCCTGCATTTTTCAATACATTCATACGCAATTTTTTAAATTTTTCACTAAACTCGACTGTTTTTCAATTGAATTTTATCAAAATCGATATAGCCATTTAGTTTACACAATATTTTGACATTTCCGGACGACCTGCGAGCCAGGAACACCTGCAAAAGAAACATTATTAATATTCAATAAAACGCATAGCTACAATAGTTTTCATACTCACCTGGTGAAGTGAACCCCCAACTGACGGCGGTGCTGACATCCATCCAGAGTGCGGAATTTATTCCTCTTTCAAACGCCACCAACAGCATCCCGATCGGCCGCACAGTTTCCTTATTTTAACCTTTTCCCTTTGAAAAAACGGGAATTTTTTCGAAATTTTAACAGTTTTCAGCGGTTTTCCGGAGATTTTAGTACTGAACCAGGTCCGGTTTTTTAGCTGACCGCGTAGCCCGTGACGAGGCGGATTTTTAGACACCCCACACGCGGGCATACGGCGCGTCGCTCCCGGATTTTGGCCGCCCGAGTCCCTATTTTATCGACTTTTTTACTCTTCTTTCAGTTTCTTCTGCGTGCAACGTCCCCGATTCGTAATATTCTCCTAATCTTTTTTCACCATCCGATAGCCTGTTTAAAGACGAATCCCGCAATATAACATTTCGGGGTCATCCAGGCTCGGGAACGATAAGGGAATTCATCTCCTCACGCTAAGTCGATAAATATATACCCCCTCCATATAATTGTTCATACTAAATCCACCTATACCCCTGCATTTTTGGGGTGCGAGGCCGGGGCACCTCCACGTGGTGCACCCTGGAAACGTCCATTTGGACGGCCAAGATTCCGGCGGGAGGGGGGGTCTCCGCGTGCCGACTCTGAAGGCAGAGCGCACGGCGGATTTGGCCCGGGGCCAATGGGGCGGATGTGTCTCATGGCACTCCGTCGCCAGGGACGGTTGCGTCACGGCCCGGGGGCGTGACGGGTCGGTCGCTCGCGAGCGGCCAGACCCGGAAGGCCCAAACCGTAATCCTGAGTAGGGGGGTCAGGACCGGGGGTCTGCGGACTGCGGGGAAGAAAACCCCTATAAAAAATCACCCCAATCTCAAGTTTTGCTACTCGGCGAGGAGATGTATGGCTGGTGGGTTAAGAAGCGCGCGCGAAAAAAAAAAAGCGTCCAGTCGTTAGAGTAGTAGTCAAGGAGGACTTAAACTTCCACACCACGATGGCAGAAGCAACAAAACGTAAGTCTTCACCAGAGGGTCCCGGCCAGGCCGGGGAATCCCTTGCTGTGCCGGGGCTTGCGCGCGACGAGGAGTCGCGCCCAAGTTCCGGCACAGTCAGCCCCCAATCGTATGGGTGGGGGGCACCTTCTGCTCCAGCCGCGAGCCCGGCGAAACATGAGGCTCAAAAGAAGAAGTATAGGAAGAGGAAAGGCGCCGTAGGAACTGCGTATCAACGCAAGTTGCGCCTAAAGCGGGAAGCGGAACGGCGGGCACAAAAAGATGCCGCCGTGGCCGCGCGCGACGAGGGCGGTGCATCCGCAGCTACCGCAGAGCCGTCGCGGGACGGAAACGGCGATATCGCCGGGGCGTCGAGAGAGAGGAGTGGCAGCTCAGGACTGTCAAGCGACGAGGGCGGATCAGCCGCAGGGCCGTCGCGGGACGAGGGCGGCGGGGCCGCAGGACCGTCCGAACCAGGAGGAGGTAGTGACTCCGAGGAGCGGAGCGCCTCCGGTGGAAGGAGAGGCAGCTCCAGTATGACGCTGTCGAGCGACGAGGGCGGCAGTGCCGCAGAGCCGTCGCAGGACGAGGGCGGCAGGGCCGCAGGACCGTCGGGGCATGTTGTCTCGGGGTTGGAGATGTCGGCGGACGAGGGCGGTGTCGCAGGGCCGTCCGCCGAGGATGGTAAAGGCCGGAGTAGGGACGAGGGTGGTGATTTCGCCGCAGGGCCGTCCGTAGCTCTGGTTGGGTTGCCCGGCACGGTAGGCAGGTTGTCCGGGGTGCTGGGCGGGTCGTCCGGTAGAGGTGGGGATGGGTCGTCCGGCGATAGAGGGGCCGCCGTGGAGTCTGAGCCGCATCCTGCGGCGAGGGCTCTGACGGCGGCTTTAGGTGTCAGGGGAAGGGAGAGGGAGGGGGCCCGCTCCCCCCCGAGGGATAGGAAGCGCCCCCTGGAAAGGGAAGGCAGCTCCACGTCCGACTCGGAGGGGACCGATACCATCAGGCCTCCCCCCAAGGTTGCGACCGCGCGCCGGGGGCGCAGGGGTCGGGGAGGTGCGGTGGCGGCCAGACCGGCGACGCCGTGTCCGGCCGACCAGGGAGGCGAGGTGGCGGCCCTTCAGGCCGCAAACGCCCGCCTCAGCGAGGAGGTCTCCGGCTTGCGGGAGCGAAACCGCAGGCTGGAGACGGAACTTTCGGCGGTGCGGAGAGAGAACCGCGGGTTGGCCAAGGACGTGGCTGACCTGCGGTCTCAATTCGAGCGCCTGGTGCCGGCTGTGGCGCCGGCGCCGGCCCCGCCGCCGAAAAGGGTCGCGCCAGCGAGGGCGGGCCCATCGTCTGCGCCCGTGGCGCCGGCTGCGCCCGTCGCGGCCGCTGCGCCGGCTGCGCCCGTCGCGGCTTCGCCGCTGCCTCCCCTCGTCGTCGTCCCTCCGCCGGCTCGTGGCCGCGGGAGACCTCGGAAGGGGGAGGAGCCGCCGCCCGACGAGGTGCACGGCGTGTCGGAGTCGGCGGTACGCGTCATCCTGGCCCGAGTAGGGGTGATGATGGATGCGCGTATCGCCGCCGTAGCGGCCAGGCTCCCGCCTGAGCCGCCCCTCCGGCCGCCGCTCGCCGCGGACAGGGCGAGGCGGCCGCAAGCGTCGGCTCCCACGCCGCTGCCCTGTCAGGGTGGCCGCGTGGTGAGCTACGCTGCGGCCGCGGCTGGGCCCAAGGGGGCCAAGAAGGCCGGCAAGGTGCCGGCTCCCGCCAAGGCCGGGCCGCGGCCGGCGCCAGCGGCTGCACCGCAGGCGCCGGTCGGCGAACCCGCGGCTGCGCCTGCTGCGCTCAGCGCTGCTGCCAGGCTCGAACAGGGCTGGCAGGTGGCTGAGCGTAGCAGGAAGGCACGCGGCCAAAAGCGGAGAGCGGCGGCCAAGAGTGCCGCTGTGGCCGCCGCTCCCCAGGCGGGAGCCGGCGGAAAGGGGAAAAGGTCGCGTAGGGGCCTCAAGTCGCCGAAGACGGCTGCGGTGGTAATCACCGTACTGCCTGAGGCGGCTGAGAGGGGCCTAAACTATGAGGCCGTCCTAAGACGCGCCCGGCGGGAGCTGGACGTCTCCGACATCGGGGGCGTCGAGGCGAGGACCCGCAAAGCCCGGACAGGGGCTCGAATACTCGAGTTCCCTGGGGCCGAGGGCGCGAAGACGGCCGATAGTTTGGCCACGATGCTGAGGGGGCTGTTCGGGCCAGAGGATGGAGTCCGAATCGCCAGGCCCGTCAAGTGCGCAGATATGCGCCTCACGGGTCTGGACGACTCCGTGGCGGTGGAGGACATCCGGGAGGCCATTATGGCGCGTACCGGGTGTGCCTCGGACACCGTCCGGATTGGCACCATCCGCCCTGGTCCGGGCGGCGTCGGTGCTGTCTGGGTGCAGTGCCCAGTGGAGTCGGTCAAGCAATTGGCCGACTCAGGCAGGCTCCTCGTGGGCTGGAGTTCGGCGCGGGTAACCGTGCTGGAGCCCCGGCCTGCGAGGTGTTATAAATGCATGGCGGTCGGGCATACCCGACCGACATGCAGAAACTGCTTTGACTGCAGCGGGCTATGTTTCCGTTGCGGTCAGGCTGGACACCAGGCGGCATCGTGCTCTGCGGTGCCCCACTGCCCCGCGTGTGCGGCGGGCAATAGGCCTGCCAAACACCGCATGGGCTCTGGGGACTGCAGACCCCCGGCATCGGCCCCGAAGGGGCGGGGCGGCCCATCGACCGGGCCAGCCCCCGCTCCGAGCGCGGCCCGATCGCCCGTTAGCGCGGAGGAGGTGACGATGGATACGGACCGTTAATGGACCCCGTATCCATTCGTCTCCTCCAGGCCAATCTCAACCACTCCGCCGGTGCGCAGGACGTGTTCCTGCAAGCCATGGCGGAGTGGTTGATAGGAGTAGCCGTAGTCGCGGAGCCGTACGTGGTGCCCGACCGGATTAACTGGTTGGGTAGCGCTGATGGCACCGTGGCAATCGTCGCCTCCACGTCGTGGCCTTCGTCGTCTCTGACCCTTAGGGACAGGGGCGTCGGATACGTCGCGGCGGACTGGGGGGAGATTACGCTCTTCGGAGTTTATCTCTCCCCTAACTGGAGTGTGACCGATTTCGAGGCCTTCCTCACCATCATGGAGGCCTCGTTACGGCGACTGGCATCGCGCCAGGTCTTCGTCCTGGGGGACTTTAACGCCAAGTCCGTGGCGTGGGGGTCCCCTAGGACGGATGACCGAGGACGGGCGATCGAGGAGTGGGCGGCGGCACTGGGCCTCTGTTTGCTGAACAGGGGCTCGGTGCATACGTGCGTGCGACAACGGGGCGGGTCGATAGTGGACCTTTCGTTCGCTAGCCCCGAGGTCGCCGCACGCGTGGGGAGCTGGCGCGTCGTGGAGGAGGTGGAGACCTTGTCGGACCACCGGTATATCCGGATGGAGGTCTCCCCTGCAATCCCGACGCCCAGCAGGGGTCACGGGGCGGATGGGCGTCCTGCGTTCCCGCGATGGGCTGTGGGTCGCTTAGACCGGGACCAGCTGGCGGAGACAGCCATCGTATACTCGTGGCTGTCCTCTGCCCACCAGTCGGACGGGGTGGACGCCGAGGCTGGCCGCATCCGCAGTGCGTTGACGCAGATCTGCGATGCGGCCATGCCCCGGGTACGGCGTCTGCCCCCGAGGAGGGGTGTCCACTGGTGGTCCCGGGAGCTGGCGGATCTCCGGGCTGCGTGTATCCGCGCCCGGAGGGCCTACACCCGCAGCCGGCGGCGCCATCGCGACGCGGAGCGGGAGGCCGTGCTTTACGAGGGCTACCGCAATGCGCGGTCGGCCTTCAGGCTGGCCGTCCGCTCCGCCAAGGACGTCAGTCGGCAGGAGATGCTGGACGGTCTCGACCGTGACCCCTGGGGACGCCCCTATCGCGCGGTGCTGAATAGGCTACGCGCGCGGGGCCCTCCCCTCACCGAGACTCTCCAGCCCGGCCTTCTCACCCGGGTCATCGAGGACCTGTTCCCGCGGCGGGCGGAACACACGCCCCCGGTCATGGCTCCGCCAGACACTGACCGGGAGGCCGACGACGACAGTGTTCCGCCCATCACGGAACCCGAGATGGGGGTGGCGGTGACGCGCATGCGCGCAAAGTCTACCGCCCCCGGGCCCGACGGTGTTCCTAACCGCGTGCTGGCCCTGGTCCTCGAACACCTGGGACCCCGCCTCAGGGAGCTGTTCGACGCGTGTTTAGCGTCCGGACGGTTCCCTGGGTGCTGGAAGGAGGGAAGGCTGGTGCTCCTGCCGAAGCCGGGACGGTCTCCGGAGTCGCCTTCGGCCTACAGGCCTATCGTGCTGCTCGATGACACGGGCAAGCTACTGGAGAGGGTGGTAGCTGCCCGCATCGAGCGGCACCTCGTCGGCACGGGGCCCGATCTGTCGGACGCCCAGTTTGGGTTTAGGAGGGGTCGTTCGACGATCGCGGCTCTGTTGCGCCTGAGGGCCGTGGCGACTGAGGCCGTCACCGGCGGGGGAGTGCTGTTGGTGGTGTCCCTAGACATCGCCAACGCATTCAATAGTCTGCCATTCAGCTGCATCAGGGAGGCGCTCCGGTATCACGGGGTGCCAGTTTACCTGAGGCGGCTAGTGGCAGACTATTTGGAGGGGCGCAGCGTCCTCTGCACCGACCGAGCAGGGGACGTTGTGCGGACGCCCATGACGTGCGGTGTCCCACAGGGGTCGGTCCTCGGACCCACCCTGTGGAACATCGGCTACGACTGGGCGTTGAGGGGGAGCCTCCCGCCCGGGCTGGGCGTGATTTGTTACGCCGACGACACGCTCGTCACAGCCCGCGGTGGGACGCTAGAAGAGGCGGTAAGCCTGGCGACCTCGGGTACCGAGGAGGTCGTCAGACGGATCGAGGCGCTGGGGTTGAGGGTCGCCCTGGACAAGACGGAGGCCCTCTTGTTCCATGGGCGCACTATGAGCCCTCCCATCGGCGTCTCGATCACCGTCCACTCGGTCGACATCAGCATCCGGGCCCATATGAGGTACTTGGGCCTGGTGCTCGACGGGCGATGGTGGTTCCGGGAGCATTTCCGTAGGCTCGCTCCGCGGCTCGTCGGCGCGGCGTCCGCCCTATCGTGGCTTATGCCGAACGTGGGCGGACCGAGCGCTGCGTGCCGACGGCTGTACGCGGGGGTCATCCGGTCGATGGCCCTGTACGGCGCACCGGTGTGGGCGGGGTCCATGACCGCCCGACTTAGGGCCCTCCTGTGGCGACCACAGAGGGTCATGGCGGTCAGGGCCATCCGCGGATACCGCACGGTGGCGACGGAGGCAGCGTGCCTGTTGGCCGGGACTCCCCCGTGGGACCTGGAGGCGGAGATGCTCGCCGAACTATATCGGCGGGTGACGGGGGTGCGAGCGGGGGGCGGTGTGGTCTCGTTGAGGGATCTCACCGCCTGGCGCGTCGACGCCCGCCGAGACGTCATCGCCCGTTGGGCAGTCCGGCTGGAGAGGCCTCGGTTCGGGGTGCGAACCGTGGAGGCCTTCCGGCCGGTGCTGATGCAGTGGTTGGAGAGGCGGCACGGGGTGCTCTCCTTCCGACTGGTGCAGGTTTTGACGGGGCATGGGTGCTTCGCCAAATACCTGCACAAGGTCGTTAGGAGGGAGAGTACACCGTCCTGCCACCACTGCGATTGCGACGAGGACACGGCGCGCCATACGCTCGAGGCCTGCGGGGCTTGGGCAGTGCAGCGCTGTGAACTCGTCGCAATCATCGGTACGGACCTGACGCTGCCGGCTATCGCTAGGGCGATGGTCGACAGCGTCGGGAATTGGGACGCGGTCGCAGCCTTCTGCGAGACAGTGATCTCGCGGAAGGAGGCGGCGGATCGCCTGCGCGAGGAGCGCAGCCTCGATGAGGAGATCCGCCGCCGGCGACTGGGGCGGCGCAGGCGCAACTATCTGCGCCTCATGCCGCCCTAGCCGAGGCCGCGGGTGACGTGACCGGGGATTAGTCCGTCACCCGCCGAGAGGCCGACCGCGTGAGGAAAGACCGACGTCCTCCCCGAGGGGGGGACGTCGGTCGATGGGAGGGTACCCCAATAGGGGGTATTCCGTCGGGCCGACCACTGACGACAAGTTAACGCTGCTCCAGTGGTCGGCCCAACGACGAAGGCGACGTGGTTTTCGGGTGGGTCGCGGGAGTTGCGTGCTCAAGCCCCTCTGTCGCCCCGGACGGAGTGGTGCGGAGGCGCGCCGACCGCGGCCCACCCACAAAAAAAAAAAAAAAAAAAAAAAAAAAACCCCTGCATTTTTCAATACATTCATACGCAATTTTTTAAATTTTTCACTAAACTCGACTGTTTTTCAATTGAATTTTATCAAAATCGATATAGCCATTTAGTTTACACAATATTTTGACATTTCCGGACGACCTGCGAGCCAGGAACACCTGCAAAAGAAACATTATTAATATTCAATAAAACGCATAGCTACAATAGTTTTCATACTCACCTGGTGAAGTGAACCCCCAACTGACGGCGGTGCTGACATCCATCCAGAGTGCGGAATTTATTCCTCTTTCAAACGCCACCAACAGCATCCCGATCGGCCGCACAGTTTCCTTATTTTAACCTTTTCCCTTTGAAAAAACGGGAATTTTTTCGAAATTTTAACAGTTTTCAGCGGTTTTCAGGAGATTTTAGTACTGAACCAGGTCCGGTTTTTTAGCTGACCGCGTAGCCCGTGACGAGGCGGATTTTTAGACACCCCACACGCGGGCATACGGCGCGTCGCTCCCGGATTTTGGCCGCCCGAGTCCCTATTTTATCGACTTTTTTTACTCTTCTTTCAGTTTCTTCTGCGTGCAACGTCCCCGATTCGTAATATTCTCCTAATCTTTTTTCACCATCCGATAGCCTGTTTAAAGACGAATCCCGCAATATAACATTTCGGGGTCATCCAGGCTCGGGAACGATAAGGGAATTCATCTCCTCACGCTAAGTCGATAAATATATACCCCCTCCATATAATTGTTCATACTAAATCCACCTATACCCCTGCATTTTTTGCTCGATGACACGGGCAAGCTACTGGAGAGGGTGGTAGCTGCCCGCATCGAGCGGCACCTCGTCGGCACGGGGCCCGATCTGTCGGACGCCCAGTTTGGGTTTAGGAGGGGTCGTTCGACGATCGCGGCTCTGTTGCGCCTGAGGGCCGTGGCGACTGAGGCCGTCACCGGCGGGGGAGTGCTGTTGGTGGTGTCCCTAGACATCGCCAACGCATTCAATAGTCTGCCATTCAGCTGCATCAGGGAGGCGCTCCGGTATCACGGGGTGCCAGTTTACCTGAGGCGGCTAGTGGCAGACTATTTGGAGGGGCGCAGCGTCCTCTGCACTGACCGAGCAGGGGACGTTGTGCGGACGCCCATGACGTGCGGTGTCCCGCAGGGGTCGGTCCTCGGACCCACCCTGTGGAACATCGGCTACGACTGGGCGTTGAGGGGGAGCCTCCCGCCCGGGCTGGGCGTGATTTGTTACGCCGACGACACGCTCGTCACAGCCCGCGGTGGGACGCTAGAAGAGGCGGTAAGCCTGGCGACCTCGGGTACCGAGGAGGTCGTCAGACGGATCGAGGCGCTGGGGTTGAGGGTCGCCCTGGACAAGACGGAGGCCCTCTTGTTCCATGGGCGCACTATGAGCCCTCCCATCGGCGTCTCGATCACCGTCCACTCGGTCGACATCAGCATCCGGGCCCATATGAGGTACTTGGGCCTGGTGCTCGACGGGCGATGGTGGTTCCGGGAGCATTTCCGTAGGCTCGCTCCGCGGCTCGTCGGCACGGCGTCCGCCCTATCGTGGCTTATGCCGAACGTGGGCGGACCGAGCGCTGCGTGCCGACGGCTATATGCGGGGGTCATCCGGTCGATGGCCCTGTACGGCGCACCGGTGTGGGCGGGGTCCATGACCGCCCGACTCAGGGCCCTTCTGTGGCGACCACAGAGGGTCATGGCGGTCAGGGCCATCCGCGGATACCGCACGGTGGCGACGGAGGCAGCGTGCCTATTGGCCGGGACTCCCCCGTGGGACCTGGAGGCGGAGATGCTCGCCGAACTATATCGGCGGGTGACGGGGGTGCGAGCGGAGGGCGGTGTGGTCTCGTTGAGGGATCTCACCGCCTGGCGCGTCGACGCCCGCCGAGACGTCATCGCCCGTTGGGCAGTCCGGCTGGAGAGGCCTCGGTTCGGGGTGCGAACCGTGGAGGCCTTCCGGCCGGTGCTGATGCAGTGGTTGGAGAGGCGGCACGGGGTGCTCTCCTTCCGACTGGTGCAGGTTTTGACGGGGCATGGGTGCTTCGCCAAATACCTGCACAAGGTCGTTAGGAGGGAGAGTACACCGTCCTGCCACCACTGCGATTGCGACGAGGACACGGCGCGCCATACGCTCGAGGCCTGCGGGGCTTGGGCAGTGCAGCGCTGTGAACTCGTCGCAATCATCGGTACGGACCTGACGCTGCCGGCTATCGCTAGGGCGATGGTCGACAGCGTCGGGAATTGGGACGCGGTCGCAGCCTTCTGCGAGACAGTGATCTCGCGGAAGGAGGCGGCGGATCGCCTGCGCGAGGAGCGCAGCCTCGATGAGGAGATCCGCCGCCGGCGACTGGGGCGGCGCAGGCGCAACTATCTGCGCCTCATGCCGCCCTAGCCGAGGCCGCGGGTGACGTGACCGGGGATTAGTCCGTCACCCGCCGAGAGGCCGACCGCGTGAGGAAAGACCGACGTCCTCCCCGAGGGGGGGACGTCGGTCGACGGGAGGGTACCCCAACAGGGGGTATTCCGTCGGGCCGACCACTGACGACAAGTTAACGCTGCTCCAGTGGTCGGCCCAACGACGAAGGCGACGTGGTTTTCGGGTGGGTCGCGGGAGTTGCGTGCTCAAGCCCCTCTGTCGCCCCGGACGGAGTGGTGCGGAGGCGCGCCGACCGCGGCCCACCCACAAAAAAAAAAAAAAAAAAAAAAAACCCCTGCATTTTTCAATACATTCATACGCAATTTTTTAAATTTTTCACTAAACTCGACTGTTTTTCAATTGAATTTTATCAAAATCGATATAGCCATTTAGTTTACACAATATTTTGACATTTCCGGACGACCTGCGAGCCAGGAACACCTGCAAAAGAAACATTATTAATATTCAATAAAACGCATAGCTACAATAGTTTTCATACTCACCTGGTGAAGTGAACCCCCAACTGACGGCGGTGCTGACATCCATCCAGAGTGCGGAATTTATTCCTCTTTCAAACGCCACCAACAGCATCCCGATCGGCCGCACAGTTTCCTTATTTTAACCTTTTCCCTTTGAAAAAACGGGAATTTTTTCGAAATTTTAACAGTTTTCAGCGGTTTTCCGGAGATTTTAGTACTGAACCAGGTCCGGTTTTTTAGCTGACCGCGTAGCCCGTGACGAGGCGGATTTTTAGACACCCCACACGCGGGCATACGGCGCGTCGCTCCCGGATTTTGGCCGCCCGAGTCCCTATTTTATCGACTTTTTTACTCTTCTTTCAGTTTCTTCTGCGTGCAACGTCCCCGATTCGTAATATTCTCCTAATCTTTTTTCACCATCCGATAGCCTGTTTAAAGACGAATCCCGCAATATAACATTTCGGGGTCATCCAGGCTCGGGAACGATAAGGGAATTCATCTCCTCACGCTAAGTCGATAAATATATACCCCCTCCATATAATTGTTCATACTAAATCCACCTATACCCCTGCATTTTTGGGGGGCGCGGCCGGAGCACCTCCTCGTGGTGCTCCCTGGTAACGTCCATTTGGACGTCATGCGGCCATTTGGACGGCCAAGATTCCGGCAGGGGGGGGTCTCCGCGTGCGGCTCTGGTGGCAGAGCGCACGGCGGATCTGACCCGGGGCCAATGGGGCGGATGTGCCTCATGGCACTCCGTCGCCAGGGACGGTTGCGTCACGGCCCGGGGGCGTGACGGGTCGGTCGCTCGCGAGCGGCCAGACCCGGAAGGCCCAAACCGTAATCCTGAGCAGGGGGGTCAGGACCGGGGGTCTTCGGACCGCGGGGAAGAAAACCCCTATAAAAAATTACCCCAATCTTAAGTTTGGCCACTCGGCGAGGAGATGTATGACTGGTGGGTTAAGAAGCGCGCGAGCGTCCAGTCGTTAGAGTGGTAGTCAAGGAGGACTTAAACTTCCAAATCGTCATGGCAGAGGTTAATAAGCGTATAACTTCACCAGAGGGTCCCGGCCAGGCCGGGGAGTCCCTTGCTGTGCCGGTGCTTGCGCGCGACGAGGAGTCGCGCCCAAGTTCGGGCACAGTCAGCTCCCAATCGTATGGGTGGGGAGCAACTTCTGCTGCAGCTGTGAGCCAGGCGAATCAGGAATCGGCTCTAGGGAGACCAAAAAGGAGGAGAAAGAAGGGGAAGCTGGATACGCGACACATGCGTAGGTCGCGTAGGAGGAGGATGGCGGAGCGGCAGGTACTAGGAGATGCCGCCGCTGCCGCGAGCGACGAGAGCGGTGCGACCGCAGCCACCGCAGGGCCGTCGCGGAACGTGGACGCCGGTGCTGCCCGGCCGTCGAAGAAAAAAGAGGAGAGCGACGAGGGCGGATCAGCCGCAGGGCCGTCGCGGGACGAGGGCGGGAAAGCCGCAGAGCCGTCCCGAAAGAAAAGTGACAGCTCGACGGGGCTGTCCAGTGACGAGGGCGGCACCGCCGCAGAGCCGTCGAAGGACGAGGGTGGCGGTGCTGCAGTGCCGTCCAAGAGCAGGAGCAACGATAGCTCGACGGGGCTATCCGAGGAATCGGAGACCGACGTGGCCTACGAGCTGTCCACGGATGAGGGCGGCAGTGCCGCAGGGCCATCTGTGGACGCCAGGTCGGTCTTGGAGATGTCGGCGGACGAGGGTGGTACCAAAGAGCCGTCCGCCGAGGAGATTAGTGGGCTGAAAGTCGGCCAAGGTGGTGACGAGGGCGGCGAAAGCGCTGCGGAGCCGTTTGGGCCGTCTGGGGTGACTGGAGGTAGGTCGTCCGGAATGGTCTACAGTGTGGTGTTAGATAGGGGGGTTGCCGAGAAAGCTGAGCTGCATCCTGCGGTGAGGGCTTTCACGGCGGCCCTAAATGTTAGGAGGGAGAGGGAGGAGGCCCGCTCCCCTCCGAGGGATCGGAAGCGCCCCCTGCATAAGGGTGGCAGCTCCGCATCGGACTCGGAGGGTAGTGATGCTATCAGGCCTCCCCCCAAGGTCCCGACCGCGCGCCGGGGGCGCAGGGGTCGGGGAGGTGCGGTGGCGGCCAGACCGGCGACGCCGTGTCCGGCCGACCGGGGAGGCGAGGTGGCGGCCCTTCAGGCCGCAAACGCCCGCCTTAGCGAGGAGGTCTCCGGCTTGCGGGAGCGAAACCGCAGGCTGGAGACGGAACTTTCGGCGGTGCGGAGAGAGAACCGCGGGTTGGCCAAGGACGTGGCTGACCTGCGGTCTCAATTCGAGCGCCTGGTGCCGGCTGTGGCGTCGGCGCCGGCCCCGCCGCCGAAAAGGGTCGCGCCAGCGAGGGCGGGCCCATCGTCTGCGCCCGTGGCGCCGGCTGCGCCCGTCGCGGCTTCGCCGCTGCCTCCTCTCGTCGTGGTCCCTCCGCCGGCTCGTGGCCGCGGGAGACCTCGGAAGGGGGAGGAGCCGCCGCCCGACGAGGTGCATGGCGTGTCGGAGTCGGCGATACGCGTCATCCTAGCCCGAGTAGGGGTAATGATGGATGCGCGTATCGAGGCCGTAGCGGCCAGGCTCCCGCCTGAGCCGCCCCTCCGACCGCCGCTCGCCGCGGACAAGATGAGGCGGCCGCAAGCGTCGGCTCCCACCCCGCTGCCCTGTCAGGGTGGCCGCGTGGTGAGCTACGCTGCGGCCGCGGCGGGACCCAAAGGGGCCAAGAAGGCCGGCAAGGCGCCGGCTCCCGCCAAGGCCGGGCCGCGGCCGGCGCCAGCGATTGCACCGCAGGCGCCGGCCGGCGAACCCGCGACTGCGCCTGCTGCGCTCAGCGCTGCTGCCAGGCTCGAACAGGGCTGGCAGGTGGCTGAGCGTAGCAGGAAGGCACGCGGCCAGAAGCGGAGAGCGGCGGCCAAGAGTGCCGCTGTGGCCGCCGCTCCCCAGGCGGGAGCCGGCGGAAAGGGGAAAAGGTCGCGTAGGGGCCTCAAGTCGCCGAAGACGGCTGCGGTGGTAATCACCGTACTGCCTGAGGCGGCTGAGAGGGGCCTAAATTATGAGGCCGTCCTAAGGCGCGCCCGGCGGGAGCTGGACGTCTCCGACATCGGGGGCGTCGAGGCGAGGACCCGCAAGGCCCGGACAGGGGCTCGAATACTCGAGTTCCCTGGGGCCGAGGGCGCGAAGACGGCCGATAGTTTGGCCACGATGCTGAGGGGGCTGTTCGGACCGGAGGATGGAGTCCGAATCGCCAGGCCCGTCAAGTGCGCAGATATGCGCCTCACGGGTCTGGACGACTCCGTGGCGGTGGAGGACATCCGGGAGGCCATTATGGCGCGTACCGGGTGTGCCTCGGACACCGTCCGGATTGGCACCATCCGCCCTGGTCCGGGCGGCGTCGGTGCTGTCTGGGTGCAGTGCCCAGTGGAGTCGGTCAAACAATTGGCCGACTCAGGCAGGCTCCTCGTGGGCTGGAGTTCGGCGCGGGTAACCGTGCTGGAGCCCCGGCCTGCGAGGTGTTATAAATGCATGGCGGTCGGGCATACCCGACCGACATGCAGAAACTGCTTTGACTGCAGCGGGCTATGTTTCCGTTGCGGTCAGGCTGGACACCAGGCGGCATCGTGCTCTGCGGTGCCCCACTGCCCCGCGTGTGCGGCGGGCAATAGGCCTGCCAAACACCGCATGGGCTCTGGGGACTGCAGACCCCCGGCATCGGCCCCGAAGGGGCGGGGCGGCCCATCGACCGGGCCAGGCCCCGCTCCGAGCGCGGCCCGATCGCCCGTTAGCGCGGAGGAGGTGACGATGGATACGGACCGTTAATGGACCCCGTATCCATTCGTCTCCTCCAGGCCAATCTCAACCACTCCGCCGGTGCGCAGGACGTGTTCCTGCAAGCCATGGCGGAGTGGTTGATAGGAGTAGCCGTAGTCGCGGAGCCGTACGTGGTGCCCGACCGGATTAACTGGTTGGGTAGCGCCGATGGCACCGTGGCAATCGTCGCCTCCACGTCGTGGCCTTCGTCGTCTCTGATCCTTAGGGACAGGGGCGTCGGATACGTCGCGGCGGACTGGGGGGAGATTACGCTCTTCGGAGTTTATCTCTCCCCTAACTGGAGTGTGACCGATTTCGAGGCCTTCCTCACCATCATAGAGGCCTCGTTACGGCGACTGGCATCGCGCCAGGTCTTCGTCCTGGGGGACTTTAACGCCAAGTCCGTGGCGTGGGGGTCCTCTAGGACGGATGACCGAGGACGGGCGATCGAGGAGTGGGCGGCGGCACTGGGCCTCTGTTTGCTGAACAGGGGCTCGGTGCATACGTGCGTGCGACAACGGGGCGGGTCGATAGTGGACCTTTCGTTCGCTAGCCCCGAGGTCGCCGCACGCGTGGGGAGCTGGCGCGTCGTGGAGGAGGTGGAGACCTTGTCGGACCATCGGTATATCCGGATGGAGGTCTCCCCTGCAATCCCGACGCCCAGCAGGGGTCACGGGGCGGATGGGCGTCCTGCGTTCCCGCGATGGGCTGTGGGTCGCTTAGACCGGGACCAGCTGGCGGAGACAGCCATCGTATACTCGTGGCTGTCCTCTGCCCACCAGTCGGACGGGGTGGACGCCGAGGCTGGCCGCATCCGCAGTGCGTTGACGCAGATCTGCGATGCGGCCATGCCCCGGGTACGGCGTCTGCCCCCGAGGAGGGGTGTCCACTGGTGGTCCCGGGAGCTGGCGGATCTCCGGGCTGCGTGTATCCGCGCCCGGAGGGCCTACACCCGCAGCCGGCGGCGCCATCGCGACGCGGAGCGGGAGGCCGTGCTTTACGAGGGCTACCGCAATGCGCGGTCGGCCTTCAGGCTGGCCGTCCGCTCCGCCAAGGACGTCAGTCGGCAGGAGATGCTGGACGGTCTCGACCGTGACCCCTGGGGACGCCCCTATCGCGCGGTGCTGAATAAGCTGCGCGCGCGGGGCCCTCCCCTCACCGAGACTCTCCAGCCCGGCCTTCTCACCCGGGTCATCGAGGATCTGTTCCCGCGGCGGGCGGAACACACGCCCCCGGTCATGGCTCCGCCAGACACTGACCGGGAGGCCGACGACGACAGTGTTCCGCCCATCACGGAACCCGAGATGGGGGTGGCGGTGACGCGCATGCGCGCAAAGTCTACCGCCCCCGGGCCCGACGGTGTTCCTAACCGCGTGCTGGCCATGGTCCTCGAACACCTGGGACCCCGCCTCAGGGAGCTGTTCGACGCGTGTTTAGCGTCCGGACGGTTCCCTGGGTGCTGGAAGGAGGGAAGGCTGGTGCTCCTGCCGAAGCCGGGACGGTCTCCGGAGTCGCCTTCGGCCTACAGGCCTATCGTGCTGCTCGATGACACGGGCAAGCTACTGGAGAGGGTGGTAGCTGCCCGCATCGAGCGGCACCTCGTCGGCACGGGGCCCGATCTGTCGGACGCCCAGTTTGGGTTTAGGAGGGGTCGTTCGACGATCGCGGCTCTGTTGCGCCTGAGGGCCGTGGCGACTGAGGCCGTCACCGGCGGGGGAGTGCTGTTGGTGGTGTCCCTAGACATCGCCAACGCATTCAATAGTCTGCCATTCAGCTGCATCAGGGAGGCGCTCCGGTATCACGGGGTGCCAGTTTACCTGAGGCGGCTAGTGGCAGACTATTTGGAGGGGCGCAGCGTCCTCTGCACCGACCGAGCAGGGGACGTTGTGCGGACGCCCATGACGTGCGGTGTCCCACAGGGGTCGGTCCTCGGACCCACCCTGTGGAACATCGGCTACGACTGGGCGTTGAGGGGGAGCCTCCCGCCCGGGCTGGGCGTGATTTGTTACGCCGACGACACGCTCGTCACAGCCCGCGGTGGGACGCTAGAAGAGGCGGTAAGCCTGGCGACCTCGGGTACCGAGGAGGTCGTCAGACGGATCGAGGCGCTGGGGTTGAGGGTCGCCCTGGACAAGACGGAGGCCCTCTTGTTCCATGGGCGCACTATGAGCCCTCCCATCGGCGTCTCGATCACCGTCCACTCGGTCGACATCAGCATCCGGGCCCATATGAGGTACTTGGGCCTGGTGCTCGACGGGCGATGGTGGTTCCGGGAGCATTTCCGTAGACTCGCTCCGCGGCTCGTCGGCACGGCGTCCGCCCTATCGTGGCTTATGCCGAACGTGGGCGGACCGAGCGCTGCGTGCCGACGGCTGTACGCGGGGGTCATCCGGTCGATGGCCCTGTACGGCGCACCGGTGTGGGCGGGGTCCATGACTGCCCGACTTAGGGCCCTTCTGTGGCGACCACAGAGGGTCATGGCGGTCAGGGCCATCCGCGGATACCGCACGGTGGCGACGGAGGCAGCGTGCCTGTTGGCCGGGACTCCCCCGTGGGACCTGGAGGCGGAGATGCTCGCCGGACTATATCGGCGGGTGACGGGGGTGCGAGCGGAGGGCGGTGTGGTCTCGTTAAGGGATCTCACCGCCTGGCGCGTCGACGCCCGCCGAGACGTCATCGCCCGTTGGGCAGTCCGGCTGGAGAGGCCTCGGTTCGGGGTGCGAACCGTGGAGGCCTTCCGGCCGGTGCTGATGCAGTGGTTAGAGAGGCGGCACGGGTTGCTCTCCTTCCGACTGGTGCAGGTTTTGACGGGGCATGGGTGCTTCGCCAAATACCTGCACAAGGTCGTTAGGAGGGAGAGTACACCGTCCTGCCACCACTGCGATTGCGACGAGGACACGGCGCGCCATACGCTCGAGGCCTGCGGGGCTTGGGCAGTGCAGCGCTGTGAACTCGTCGCAATCATCGGTACGGACCTGACGCTGCCGGCTATCGCTAGGGCGATGGTCGACAGCGTCAGGAATTGGGACGCGGTCGCAGCCTTCTGCGAGACAGTGATCTCGCGGAAGGAGGTGGCGGATCGCCTGCGTGAGGAGCGCAGCCTCGGTGAGGAGGTCCGCCGCCGGCGACTGGGGCGGCGCAGGCGCAACTATCTGCGCCTCATGCCGCCTTAGCCGAGGCCGCGGGTGACGTGACCGGGGTTTAGTCCGTCACCCGCCGAGAGGCCGACCGCGTGAGGAAAGACCGACGTCCCCCCCGAGGGGGGGACGTCGGTCTTTGGGAGGGTACCCCAATAGGGGGTATTCCGTCGGGCCGACCACTGACGACAAGTTAACGCTGCTCCAGTGGTCGGCCCAACGACGAAGGCGACGTGGGCTTCGGGTGGGTCGCGGGAGTTGCGTGCTCAAGCCCCTCTGTCGCCCCGGACGGAGTGGTGCGGAGGCGCGCCGACCGCGGCCCACCCACAAAAAAAAAAAAAAAAAAAAAAAAAAACCCCTGCATTTTTCAATACATTCATACGCAATTTTTTAAATTTTTCACTAAACTCGACTGTTTTTCAATTGAATTTTATCAAAATCGATATAGCCATTTAGTTTACACAATATTTTGACATTTCCGGACGACCTGCGAGCCAGGAACACCTGCAAAAGAAACATTATTAATATTCAATAAAACGCATAGCTACAATAGTTTTCATACTCACCTGGTGAAGTGAACCCCCAACTGACGGCGGTGCTGACATCCATCCAGAGTGCGGAATTTATTCCTCTTTCAAACGCCACCAACAGCATCCCGATCGGCCGCACAGTTTCCTTATTTTAACCTTTTCCCTTTGAAAAAACGGGAATTTTTTCGAAATTTTAACAGTTTTCAGCGGTTTTCCGGAGATTTTAGTACTGAACCAGGTCCGGTTTTTTAGCTGACCGCGTAGCCCGTGACGAGGCGGATTTTTAGACACCCCACACGCGGGCATACGGCGCGTCGCTCCCGGATTTTGGCCGCCCGAGTCCCTATTTTATCGACTTTTTTACTCTTCTTTCAGTTTCTTCTGCGTGCAACGTCCCCGATTCGTAATATTCTCCTAATCTTTTTTCACCATCCGATAGCCTGTTTAAAGACGAATCCCGCAATATAACATTTCGGGGTCATCCAGGCTCGGGAACGATAAGGGAATTCATCTCCTCACGCTAAGTCGATAAATATATACCCCCTCCATATAATTGTTCATACTAAATCCACCTATACCCCTGCATTTTTTTTTTTTTTTTTTTTTTGGGGTGCGAGGCCGGGGCACCTCCACGTGGTGCACCCTGGAAACGTCCATTTGGACGGCCAAGATTCCGGCGGGAGGGGGGGTCTCCGCGTGCCGACTCTGAAGGCAGAGCGCACGGCGGATTTGGCCCGGGGCCAATGGGGCGGATGTGTCTCATGGCACTCCGTCGCCAGGGACGGTTGCGTCACGGCCCGGGGGCGTGACGGGTCGGTCGCTCGCGAGCGGCCAGACCCGGAAGGCCCAAACCGTAATCCTGAGTAGGGGGGTCAGGACCGGGGGTCTGCGGACTGCGGGGAAGAAAACCCCTATAAAAAATCACCCCAATCTCAAGTTTTGCTACTCGGCGAGGAGATGTATGGCTGGTGGGTTAAGAAGCGCGCGCGAAAAAAAAAAGCGTCCAGTCGTTAGAGTAGTAGTCAAGGAGGACTTAAACTTCCACACCACGATGGCAGAAGCAACAAAACGTAAGTCTTCACCAGAGGGTCCCGGCCAGGCCGGGGAATCCCTTGCTGTGCCGGGGCTTGCGCGCGACGAGGAGTCGCGCCCAAGTTCCGGCACAGTCAGCCCCCAATCGTATGGGTGGGGGGCACCTTCTGCTCCAGCCGCGAGCCCGGCGAAACATGAGGCTCAAAAGAAGAAGTATAGGAAGAGGAAAGGCGCCGTAGGAACTGCGTATCAACGCAAGTTGCGCCTAAAGCGGGAAGCGGAACGGCGGGCACAAAAAGATGCCGCCGTGGCCGCGCGCGACGAGGGCGGTGCATCCGCAGCTACCGCAGAGCCGTCGCGGGACGGAAACGGCGATATCGCCGGGGCGTCGAGAGAGAGGAGTGGCAGCTCAGGACTGTCAAGCGACGACGGCGGATCAGCCGCAGGGCCGTCGCGGGACGAGGGCGGCGGGGCCGCAGGACCGTCCGAATCAGGAGGAGGTAGTGACTCCGAGGAGCGGAGCGCCTCCGGTGGAAGGAGAGGCAGCTCCAGTATGACGCTGTCGAGCGACGAGGGCGGCAGTGCCGCAGAGCCGTCGCAGGACGAGGGCGGCAGGGCCGCAGGACCGTCGGGGCATGTTGTCTCGGGGTTGGAGATGTCGGCGGACGAGGGCGGTGTCGCAGGGCCGTCCGCCGAGGATGGTAAAGGCCGGAGTAGGGACGAGGGTGGTGATTTCGCCGCAGGGCCGTCCGTAGCTCTGGTTGGGTTGCCCGGCACGGTAGGCAGGTTGTCCGGGGTGCTGGGCGGGTCGTCCGGTAGAGGTGGGGATGGGTCGTCCGGCGATAGAGGGGCCGCCGTGGAGTCTGAGCCGCATCCTGCGGCGAGGGCTCTGACGGCGGCTTTAGGTGTCAGGGGAAGGGAGAGGGAGGGGGCCCGCTCCCCCCCGAGGGATAGGAAGCGCCCCCTGGAAAGGGAAGGCAGCTCCACGTCCGACTCGGAGGGGACCGATACCATCAGGCCTCCCCCCAAGGTTGCGACCGCGCGCCGGGGGCGCAGGGGTCGGGGAGGTGCGGTGGCGGCCAGACCGGCGACGCCGTGTCCGGCCGACCAGGGAGGCGAGGTGGCGGCCCTTCAGGCCGCAAACGCCCGCCTCAGCGAGGAGGTCTCCGGCTTGCGGGAGCGAAACCGCAGGCTGGAGACGGAACTTTCGGCGGTGCGGAGAGAGAACCGCGGGTTGGCCAAGGACGTGGCTGACCTGCGGTCTCAATTCGAGCGCCTGGTGCCGGCTGTGGCGCCGGCGCCGGCCCCGCCGCCGAAAAGGGTCGCGCCAGCGAGGGCGGGCCCATCGTCTGCGCCCGTGGCGCCGGCTGCGCCCGTCGCGGCCGCTGCGCCGGCTGCGCCCGTCGCGGCTTCGCCGCTGCCTCCCCTCGTCGTCGTCCCTCCGCCGGCTCGTGGCCGCGGGAGACCTCGGAAGGGGGAGGAGCCGCCGCCCGACGAGGTGCACGGCGTGTCGGAGTCGGCGGTACGCGTCATCCTGGCCCGAGTAGGGGTGATGATGGATGCGCGTATCGCCGCCGTAGCGGCCAGGCTCCCGCCTGAGCCGCCCCTCCGGCCGCCGCTCGCCGCGGACAAGGCGAGGCGGCCGCAAGCGTCGGCTCCCACGCCGCTGCCCTGTCAGGGTGGCCGCGTGGTGAGCTACGCTGCGGCCGCGGCTGGGCCCAAGGGGGCCAAGAAGGCCGGCAAGGTGCCGGCTCCCGCCAAGGCCGGGCCGCGGCCGGCGCCAGCGGCTGCACCGCAGGCGCCGGTCGGCGAACCCGCGGCTGCGCCTGCTGCGCTCAGCGCTGCTGCCAGGCTCGAACAGGGCTGGCAGGTGGCTGAGCGTGGCAGGAAGGCACGCGGCCAAAAGCGGAGAGCGGCGGCCAAGAGTGCCGCTGTGGCCGCCGCTCCCCAGGCGGGAGCCGGCGGAAAGGGGAAAAGGTCGCGTAGGGGCCTCAAGTCGCCGAAGACGGCTGCGGTGGTAATCACCGTACTGCCTGAGGCGGCTGAGAGGGGCCTAAACTATGAGGCCGTCCTAAGACGCGCCCGGCGGGAGCTGGACGTCTCCGACATCGGGGGCGTCGAGGCGAGGACCCGCAAAGCCCGGACAGGGGCTCGAATACTCGAGTTCCCTGGGGCCGAGGGCGCGAAGACGGCCGATAGTTTGGCCACGATGCTGAGGGGGCTGTTCGGGCCAGAGGATGGAGTCCGAATCGCCAGGCCCGTCAAGTGCGCAGATATGCGCCTCACGGGTCTGGACGACTCCGTGGCGGTGGAGGACATCCGGGAGGCCATTATGGCGCGTACCGGGTGTGCCTCGGACACCGTCCGGATTGGCACCATCCGCCCTGGTCCGGGCGGCGTCGGTGCTGTCTGGGTGCAGTGCCCAGTGGAGTCGGTCAAGCAATTGGCCGACTCAGGCAGGCTCCTCGTGGGCTGGAGTTCGGCGCGGGTAACCGTGCTGGAGCCCCGGCCTGCGAGGTGTTATAAATGCATGGCGGTCGGGCATACCCGACCGACATGCAGAAACTGCTTTGACTGCAGCGGGCTATGTTTCCGTTGCGGTCAGGCTGGACACCAGGCGGCATCGTGCTCTGCGGTGCCCCACTGCCCCGCGTGTGCGGCGGGCAATAGGCCTGCCAAACACCGCATGGGCTCTGGGGACTGCAGACCCCCGGCATCGGCCCCGAAGGGGCGGGGCGGCCCATCGACCGGGCCAGCCCCCGCTCCGAGCGCGGCCCGATCGCCCGTTAGCGCGGAGGAGGTGACGATGGATACGGACCGTTAATGGACCCCGTATCCATTCGTCTCCTCCAGGCCAATCTCAACCACTCCGCCGGTGCGCAGGACGTGTTCCTGCAAGCCATGGCGGAGTGGTTGATAGGAGTAGCCGTAGTCGCGGAGCCGTACGTGGTGCCCGACCGGATTAACTGGTTGGGTAGCGCTGATGGCACCGTGGCAATCGTCGCCTCCACGTCGTGGCCTTCGTCGTCTCTGACCCTTAGGGACAGGGGCGTCGGATACGTCGCGGCGGACTGGGGGGAGATTACGCTCTTCGGAGTTTATCTCTCCCCTAACTGGAGTGTGACCGATTTCGAGGCCTTCCTCACCATCATGGAGGCCTCGTTACGGCGACTGGCATCGCGCCAGGTCTTCGTCCTGGGGGACTTTAACGCCAAGTCCGTGGCGTGGGGGTCCCCTAGGACGGATGACCGAGGACGGGCGATCGAGGAGTGGGCGGCGGCACTGGGCCTCTGTTTGCTGAACAGGGGCTCGGTGCATACGTGCGTGCGACAACGGGGCGGGTCGATAGTGGACCTTTCGTTCGCTAGCCCCGAGGTCGCCGCACGCGTGGGGAGCTGGCGCGTCGTGGAGGAGGTGGAGACCTTGTCGGACCACCGGTATATCCGGATGGAGGTCTCCCCTGCAATCCCGACGCCCAGCAGGGGTCACGGGGCGGATGGGCGTCCTGCGTTCCCGCGATGGGCTGTGGGTCGCTTAGACCGGGACCAGCTGGCGGAGACAGCCATCGTATACTCGTGGCTGTCCTCTGCCCACCAGTCGGACGGGGTGGACGCCGAGGCTGGCCGCATCCGCAGTGCGTTGACGCAGATCTGCGATGCGGCCATGCCCCGGGTACGGCGTCTGCCCCCGAGGAGGGGTGTCCACTGGTGGTCCCGGGAGCTGGCGGATCTCCGGGCTGCGTGTATCCGCGCCCGGAGGGCCTACACCCGCAGCCGGCGGCGCCATCGCGACGCGGAGCGGGAGGCCGTGCTTTAGGAGGGCTACCGCAATGCGCGGTCGGCCTTCAGGCTGGCCGTCCGCTCCGCCAAGGACGTCAGTCGGCAGGAGATGCTGGACGGTCTCGACCGTGACCCCTGGGGACGCCCCTATCGCGCGGTGCTGAATAGGCTACGCGCGCGGGGCCCTCCCCTCACCGAGACTCTCCAGCCCGGCCTTCTCACCCGGGTCATCGAGGACCTGTTCCCGCGGCGGGCGGAACACACGCCCCCGGTCATGGCTCCGCCAGACACTGACCGGGAGGCCGACGACGACAGTGTTCCGCCCATCACGGAACCCGAGATGGGGGTGGCGGTGACGCGCATGCGCGCAAAGTCTACCGCCCCCGGGCCCGACGGTGTTCCTAACCGCGTGCTGGCCCTGGTCCTCGAACACCTGGGACCCCGCCTCAGGGAGCTGTTCGACGCGTGTTTAGCGTCCGGACGGTTCCCTGGGTGCTGGAAGGAGGGAAGGCTGGTGCTCCTGCCGAAGCCGGGACGGTCTCCGGAGTCGCCTTCGGCCTACAGGCCTATCGTGCTGCTCGATGACACGGGCAAGCTACTGGAGAGGGTGGTAGCTGCCCGCATCGAGCGGCACCTCGTCGGCACGGGGCCCGATCTGTCGGACGCCCAGTTTGGGTTTAGGAGGGGTCGTTCGACGATCGCGGCTCTGTTGCGCCTGAGGGCCGTGGCGACTGAGGCCGTCACCGGCGGGGGAGTGCTGTTGGTGGTGTCCCTAGACATCGCCAACGCATTCAATAGTCTGCCATTCAGCTGCATCAGGGAGGCGCTCCGGTATCACGGGGTGCCAGTTTACCTGAGGCGGCTAGTGGCAGACTATTTGGAGGGGCGCAGCGTCCTCTGCACCGACCGAGCAGGGGACGTTGTGCGGACGCCCATGACGTGCGGTGTCCCACAGGGGTCGGTCCTCGGACCCACCCTGTGGAACATCGGCTACGACTGGGCGTTGAGGGGGAGCCTCCCGCCCGGGCTGGGCGTGATTTGTTACGCCGACGACACGCTCGTCACAGCCCGCGGTGGGACGCTAGAAGAGGCGGTAAGCCTGGCGACCTCGGGTACCGAGGAGGTCGTCAGACGGATCGAGGCGCTGGGGTTGAGGGTCGCCCTGGACAAGACGGGGGCCCTCTTGTTCCATGGGCGCACTATGAGCCCTCCCATCGGCGTCTCGATCACCGTCCACTCGGTCGACATCAGCATCCGGGCCCATATGAGGTACTTGGGCCTGGTGCTCGACGGGCGATGGTGGTTCCGGGAGCATTTCCGTAGGCTCGCTCCGCGGCTCGTCGGCGCGGCGTCCGCCCTATCGTGGCTTATGCCGAACGTGGGCGGACCGAGCGCTGCGTGCCGACGGCTGTATGCGGGGGTCATCCGGTCGATGGCCCTGTACGGCGCACCGGTGTGGGCGGGGTCCATGACCGCCCGACTCAGGGCCCTTCTGTGGCGACCACAGAGGGTCATGGCGGTCAGGGCCATCCGCGGATACCGCACGGTGGCGACGGAGGCAGCGTGCCTATTGGCCGGGACTCCCCCGTGGGACCTGGAGGCGGAGATGCTCGCCGAACTATATCGGCGGGTGACGGGGGTGCGAGCGGAGGGCGGTGTGGTCTCGTTGAGGGATCTCACCGCCTGGCGCGTCGACGCCCGCCGAGACGTCATCGCCCGTTGGGCAGTCCGGCTGGAGAGGCCTCGGTTCGGGGTGCGAACCGTGGAGGCCTTCCGGCCGGTGCTGATGCAGTGGTTGGAGAGGCGGCACGGGGTGCTCTCCTTCCGACTGGTGCGGGTTTTGACGGGGCATGGGTGCTTCGCCAAATACCTGCACAAGGTCGTTAGGAGGGAGAGTACACCGTCCTGCCACCACTGCGATTGCGACGAGGACACGGCGCGCCATACGCTCGAGGCCTGCGGGGCTTGGGCAGTGCAGCGCTGTGAACTCGTCGCAATCATCGGTACGGACCTGACGCTGCCGGCTATCGCTAGGGCGATGGTCGACAGCGTCGGGAATTGGGACGCGGTCGCAGCCTTCTGCGAGACAGTGATCTCGCGGAAGGAGGCGGCGGATCGCCTGCGCGAGGAGCGCAGCCTCGATGAGGAGATCCGCCGCCGGCGACTGGGGCGGCGCAGGCGCAACTATCTGCGCCTCATGCCGCCCTAGCCGAGGCCGCGGGTGACGTGACCGGGGATTAGTCCGTCACCCGCCGAGAGGCCGACCGCGTGAGGAAAGACCGACGTCCTCCCCGAGGGGGGGACGTCGGTCGATGGGAGGGTACCCCAACAGGGGGTATTCCGTCGGGCCGACCACTGACGACAAGTTAACGCTGCTCCAGTGGTCGGCCCAACGACGAAGGCGACGTGGTTTTCGGGTGGGTCGCGGGAGTTGCGTGCTCAAGCCCCTCTGTCGCCCCGGACGGAGTGGTGCGGAGGCGCGCCGACCGCGGCCCACCCACAAAAAAAAAAAAAAAAAACCCCTGCATTTTTCAATACATTCATACGCAATTTTTTAAATTTTTCACTAAACTCGACTGTTTTTCAATTGAATTTTATCAAAATCGATATAGCCATTTAGTTTACACAATATTTTGACATTTCCGGACGACCTGCGAGCCAGGAACACCTGCAAAAGAAACATTATTAATATTCAATAAAACGCATAGCTACAATAGTTTTCATACTCACCTGGTGAAGTGAACCCCCAACTGACGGCGGTGCTGACATCCATCCAGAGTGCGGAATTTATTCCTCTTTCAAACGCCACCAACAGCATCCCGATCGGCCGCACAGTTTCCTTATTTTAACCTTTTCCCTTTGAAAAAACGGGAATTTTTTCGAAATTTTAACAGTTTTCAGCGGTTTTCCGGAGATTTTAGTACTGAACCAGGTCCGGTTTTTTAGCTGACCGCGTAGCCCGTGACGAGGCGGATTTTTAGACACCCCACACGCGGGCATACGGCGCGTCGCTCCCGGATTTTGGCCGCCCGAGTCCCTATTTTATCGACTTTTTTACTCTTCTTTCAGTTTCTTCTGCGTGCAACGTCCCCGATTCGTAATATTCTCCTAATCTTTTTTCACCATCCGATAGCCTGTTTAAAGACGAATCCCGCAATATAACATTTCGGGGTCATCCAGGCTCGGGAACGATAAGGGAATTCATCTCCTCACGCTAAGTCGATAAATATATACCCCCTCCATATAATTGTTCATACTAAATCCACCTATACCCCTGCATTTTTGGGGGGCGCGGCCGGAGCATCTCCTCGTGGTGCTCCCTGGTAACGTCCATTTGGACGTCATGCGGCCATTTGGACGGCCAAGATTCCGGCAGGGGGGGGTCTCCGCGTGCGGCTCTGGTGGCAGAGCGCACGGCGGATCTGACCCGGGGCCAATGGGGCGGATGTGCCTCATGGCACTCCGTCGCCAGGGACGGTTGCGTCACGGCCCGGGGGCGTGACGGGTCGGTCGCTCGCGAGCGGCCAGACCCGGAAGGCCCAAACCGTAATCCTGAGCAGGGGGGTCAGGACCGGGGATCTTCGGACCGCGGGGAAGAAAACCCCTATAAAAAATTACCCCAATCTTAAGTTTGGCCACTCGGCGAGGAGATGTATGACTGGTGGGTTAAGAAGCGCGCGAGCGTCCAGTCGTTAGAGTGGTAGTCAAGGCGAGACTTAAAAATGACCAAACACCATGGCAGGAGTTGAAACGAGCGTAGCTACTCCAGAGGGTCCCGGCCACGCCGGGGAATCCCTCACTGTGCTGGTTTCTGAGCGCGAGAGGCGCACAGTCACCAGCACAGTCAGTCTCCATACGTATGGGAGGGAGACAACAACTGCACTGAGAGCCGAGAGCCCGGCACACCATCAAAAGGCTCACCGGGGGGAGGGGATAGAAGAAGTTAAGGAGAAGAAGAAGAGGAAGAAGAAGAAGAAAATCACGGCTATGGGGCGAGTCCGTGCCCAAGCGCTCCGTGATAAAAAGAAGCGGGAGCGGAAGTTGGCAGCCGCCATTGCTGCGCGCGACGAGGGCGGTGCATCCGCAGCTACCGCAGAGCCGTCGCGGGGCGGAAACGGCGATATCGCCGGGGCGCCGAAGAAGAGGATTGACAGCTCGGGCCTGTCGAGCGACGAGGGCGGATCAGCCGCAGGACCGTCGCGGGACGAGGGCGGCAGGGCCGCAGGACCGTCCAGGGAAGATGGAGGGAGTGACTCCGGCCCAGAGCGGAGTGACTCGAGACTGAGCGACAGCACCAACATCTCGCTGTCGAGCGACGAGGGCGGCACAGCCGCAGAGCCGTCGCGGGAGGAGGGCCGCAGTGCTGCAGGACCGGTGCAGAGTCCAGATGCGGCCGAGGAGATGTCCATGGACGAGGGCGGTGGGACCGCAGGGCCGTCCGATGGCGCAGGGCTGTGCACAGGAGGGCCGTCCGGGATGATGGTTGGTGGGTCGTCCGGAATGGTAGTTAGGGATGTCGCTGATGGGGAGGTGGTGGATAGGGGGGCCGCCGCTCTATCGGCGGCTCTTAGTGTTAGGAGGGGAACGGAGGAGGCCCGGCCCCCGACGAGGGATCGGAAGCGCCCCCTGCCAAAGGGTGGCAGCTCCGCATCCGAATCGGAGGGGAGCGACACCATCAGGCCTCCCCCCAAGGTTGCGACCGCGCGCCGGGGGCGCAGGGGTCGGGGAGGTGCGGTGGCGGCCAGACCGGCGACGCCGTGTCCGGCCGACCAAGGAGGCGAGGTGGCGGCCCTTCAGGCTGCAAACGCCCGCCTAAGCGAGGAGGTCTCCGGCTTGCGGGAGCGAAACCGCAGGCTGGAGACGGAACTTTCGGCGGTGCGGAGAGAGAACCGCGGGTTGGCCAAGGACGTGGCTGACCTGCGGTCTCAATTCGAGCGCCTGGTGCCGGCTGTGGCGCCGGCGCCGGCCCCGTCGCTGAAAAGGGTTGCGCCAGCGAGGGCGGGCCCATCGTCTGCGCCCGTGGCGCCGGCTGCGCCCGTCGCGGCTTCGCCGCTGCCTCCCCTCGTCGTGGTCCCTCCGCCGGCTCGTGGCCGCGGGAGACCTCGGAAGGGGGAGGAGCCGCCGCCCGACGAGGTGCATGGCGTGTCGGAGTCGGCGATACGCGTCATCCTAGCCCGAGTAAGGGTAATGATGGATGCGCGTATCGAGGCCGTAGCGGCCAGGCTCCCGCCTGAGCCGCCCCTCCGACCGCCGCTCGCCGCGGACAAGACGAGGCGGCCGCAAGCGTCGGCTCCCACCCCGCTGCCCTGTCAGGGTGGCCGCGTGGTGAGCTACGCTGCGGCCGCGGCGGGACCCAAAGGGGCTAAGAAGGCCGGCAAGGTGCCGGCTCCCGCCAAGGCCGGGCCGCGGTCGGCGCCAGCGATTGCACCGCAGGCGCCGGCCGGCGAACCCGCGACTGCGCCTGCTGCGCTCAGCGCTGCTGCCAGGCTCGAACAGGGCTGGCAGGTGGCTGAGCGTAGCAGGAAGGCACGCGGCCAGAAGCGGAGAGCGGCGGCCAAGAGTGCCGCTGTGGCCGCCGCTCCCCAGGCGGGAGCCGGCGGAAAGGGGAAAAGGTCGCGTAGGGGCCTCAAGTCGCCGAAGACGGCTGCGGTGGTAATCACCGTACTGCCTGAGGCGGCTGAGAGGGGCCTAAATTATGAGGCCGTCCTAAGGCGCGCCCGGCGGGAGCTGGACGTCTCCGACATCGGGGGCGTCGAGGCGAGGACCCGCAAGGCCCGGACAGGGGCTCGAATACTCGAGTTCCCTGGGGCCGAGGGCGCGAAGACGGCTGATAGTTTGGCCACGATGCTGAGGGGGCTGTTCGGACCGGAGGATGGAGTCCGAATCGCCAGGCCCGTCAAGTGCGCAGATATGCGCCTCACGGGTCTGGACGACTCCGTGGCGGTGGAGGACATCCGGGAGGCCATTATGGCGCGTACCGGGTGTGCCTCGGACACCGTCCGGATTGGCACCATCCGCCCTGGTCCGGGCGGCGTCGGTGCTGTCTGGGTGCAGTGCCCAGTGGAGTCGGTCAAACAATTGGCCGACTCAGGCAGGCTCCTCGTGGGCTGGAGTTCGGCGCGGGTAACCGTGCTGGAGCCCCGGCCTGCGAGGTGTTATAAATGCATGGCGGTCGGGCATACCCGACCGACATGCAGAAACTGCTTTGACTGCAGCGGGCTATGTTTCCGTTGCGGTCAGGCTGGACACCAGGCGGCATCGTGCTCTGCGGTGCCCCACTGCCCCGCGTGTGCGGCGGGCAATAGGCCTGCCAAACACCGCATGGGCTCTGGGGACTGCAGACCCCCGGCATCGGCCCCGAAGGGGCGGGGCGGCCCATCGACCGGGCCAGGCCCCGCTCCGAGCGCGGCCCGATCGCCCGTTAGCGCGGAGGAGGTGACGATGGATACGGACCGTTAATGGACCCCGTATCCATTCGTCTCCTCCAGGCCAATCTCAACCACTCCGCCGGTGCGCAGGACGTGTTCCTGCAAGCCATGGCGGAGTGGTTGATAGGAGTAGCCGTAGTCGCGGAGCCGTACGTGGTGCCCGACCGGATTAACTGGTTGGGTAGCGCTGATGGCACCGTGGCAATCGTCGCCTCCACGTCGTGGCCTTCGTCGTCTCTGATCCTTAGGGACAGGGGCGTCGGATACGTCGCGGCGGACTGGGGGGAGATTACGCTCTTCGGAGTTTATCTCTCCCCTAACTGGAGTGTGACCGATTTCGAGGCCTTCCTCACCATCATAGAGGCCTCGTTACGGCGACTGGCATCGCGCCAGGTCTTCGTCCTGGGGGACTTTAACGCCAAGTCCGTGGCGTGGGGGTCCTCTAGGACGGATGACCGAGGACGGGCGATCGAGGAGTGGGCGGCGGCACTGGGCCTCTGTTTGCTGAACAGGGGCTCGGTGCATACGTGCGTGCGACAACGGGGCGGGTCGATAGTGGACCTTTCGTTCGCTAGCCCCGAGGTCGCCGCACGCGTGGGGAGCTGGCGCGTCGTGGAGGAGGTGGAGACCTTGTCGGACCATCGGTATATCCGGATGGAGGTCTCCCCTGCAATCCCGACGCCCAGCAGGGGTCACGGGGCGGATGGGCGTCCTGCGTTCCCGCGATGGGCTGTGGGTCGCTTAGACCGGGACCAGCTGGCGGAGACAGCCATCGTATACTCGTGGCTGTCCTCTGCCCACCAGTCGGACGGGGTGGATGCCGAGGCTGGCCGCATCCGCAGTGCGTTGACGCAGATCTGCGATGCGGCCATGCCCCGGGTACGGCGTCTGCCCCCGAGGAGGGGTGTCCACTGGTGGTCCCGGGAGCTGGCGGATCTCCGGGCTGCGTGTATCCGCGCCCGGAGGGCCTACACCCGCAGCCGGCGGCGCCATCGCGACGCGGAGCGGGAGGCCGTGCTTTACGAGGGCTACCGCAATGCGCGGTCGGTCTTCAGGCTGGCCGTCCGCTCCGCCAAGGACGTCAGTCGGCAGGAGATGCTGGACGGTCTCGACCGTGACCCCTGGGGACGCCCCTATCGCGCGGTGCTGAATAGGCTACGCGCGCGGGGCCCTCCCCTCACCGAGACTCTCCAGCCCGGCCTTCTCACCCGGGTCATCGAGGACCTGTTCCCGCGGCGGGCGGAACACACGCCCCCGGTCATGGCTCCGCCAGACACTGACCGGGAGGCCGACGACGACAGTGTTCCGCCCATCACGGAACCCGAGATGGGGGTGGCGGTGACGCGCATGCGCGCAAAGTCTACCGCCCCCGGGCCCGACGGTGTTCCTAACCGCGTGCTGGCCCTGGTCCTCGAACACCTGGGACCCCGCCTCAGGGAGCTGTTCGACGCGTGTTTAGCGTCCGGACGGTTCCCTGGGTGCTGGAAGGAGGGAAGGCTGGTGCTCCTGCCGAAGCCGGGACGGTCTCCGGAGTCGCCTTCGGCCTACAGGCCTATCGTGCTGCTCGATGACACGGGCAAGCTACTGGAGAGGGTGGTAGCTGCCCGCATCGAGCGGCACCTCGTCGGCACGGGGCCCGATCTGTCGGACGCCCAGTTTGGGTTTAGGAGGGGTCGTTCGACGATCGCGGCTCTGTTGCGCCTGAGGGCCGTGGCGACTGAGGCCGTCACCGGCGGGGGAGTGCTGTTGGTGGTGTCCCTAGACATCGCCAACGCATTCAATAGTCTGCCATTCAGCTGCATCAGGGAGGCGCTCCGGTATCACGGGGTGCCAGTTTACCTGAGGCGGCTAGTGGCAGACTATTTGGAGGGGCGCAGCGTCCTCTGCACCGACCGAGCAGGGGACGTTGTGCGGACGCCCATGACGTGCGGTGTCCCGCAGGGGTCGGTCCTCGGACCCACCCTGTGGAACATCGGCTACGACTGGGCGTTGAGGGGGAGCCTCCCGCCCGGGCTGGGCGTGATTTGTTACGCCGACGACACGCTCGTCACAGCCCGCGGTGGGACGCTAGAAGAGGCGGTAAGCCTGGCGACCTCGGGTACCGAGGAGGTCGTCAGACGGATCGAGGCGCTGGGGTTGAGGGTCGCCCTGGACAAGACGGAGGCCCTCTTGTTCCATGGGCGCACTATGAGCCCTCCCATCGGCGTCTCGATCACCGTCCACTCGGTCGACATCAGCATCCGGGCCCATATGAGGTACTTGGGCCTGGTGCTCGACGGGCGATGGTGGTTCCGGGAGCATTTCCGTAGGCTCGCTCCGCGGCTCGTCGGCACGGCGTCCGCCCTATCGTGGCTTATGCCGAACGTGGGCGGACCGAGCGCTGCGTGCCGACGGCTGTACGCGGGGGTCATCCGGTCGATGGCCCTGTACGGCGCACCGGTGTGGGCGGGGTCCATGACCGCCCGACTTAGGGCCCTTCTGTGGCGACCACAGAGGGTCATGGCGGTCAGGGCCATCCGCGGATACCGCACGGTAGCGACGGAGGCAGCGTGCCTGTTGGCCGGGACTCCCCCGTGGGACCTGGAGGCGGAGATGCTCGCCGGACTATATCGGCGGGTGACGGGGGTGCGAGCGGAGGGCGGTGTGGTCTCGTTAAGGGATCTCACCGCCTGGCGCGTCGACGCCCGCCGAGACGTCATCGCCCGTTGGGCAGTCCGGCTGGAGAGGCCTCGGTTCGGGGTGCGAACCGTGGAGGCCTTCCGGCCGGTGCTGATGCAGTGGTTGGAGAGGCGGCACGGGGTGCTCTCCTTCCGACTGGTGCAGGTTTTGACGGGGCATGGGTGCTTCGCCAAATACCTGCACAAGGTCGTTAGGAGGGAGAGTACACCGTCCTGCCACCACTGCGATTGCGACGAGGACACGGCGCGCCATACGCTCGAGGCCTGCGGGGCTTGGGCAGTGCAGCGCTGTGAACTCGTCGCAATCATCGGTACGGACCTGACGCTGCCGGCTATCGCTAGGGCGATGGTCGACAGCGTCGGGAATTGGGACGCGGTCGCAGCCTTCTGCGAGACAGTGATCTCGCGGAAGGAGGCGGCGGATCGCCTGCGTGAGGAGCGCAGCCTCGATGAGGAGATCCGCCGCCGGCGACTGGGGCGGCGCAGGCGCAACTATCTGCGCCTCATGCCGCCTTAGCCGAGGCCGCGGGTGATGTGACCGGGGTTTAGTCCGTCACCCGCCGAGAGGCCGACCGCGTGAGGAAAGACCGACGTCCCCCCCGAGGGGGGGACGTCGGTCTTTGGGAGGGTACCCCAATGGGGGGTATTCCGTCGGGCCGACCACTGACGACAAGTTAACGCTGCTCCAGTGGTCGGCCCAACGACGAAGGCGACGTGGGCTTCGGGTGGGTCGCGGGAGTTGCGTGCTTAAGCCCCTCTGTCGCCCCGGACGGAGTGGGGCGGAGGCGCGCCGACCGCGGCCCACCCACAAAAAAAAAAAAAAAAACCCCTGCATTTTTCAATACATTCATACGCAATTTTTTAAATTTTTCACTAAACTCGACTGTTTTTCAATTGAATTTTATCAAAATCGATATAGCCATTTAGTTTACACAATATTTTGACATTTCCGGACGACCTGCGAGCCAGGAACACCTGCAAAAGAAACATTATTAATATTCAATAAAACGCATAGCTACAATAGTTTTCATACTCACCTGGTGAAGTGAACCCCCAACTGACGGCGGTGCTGACATCCATCCAGAGTGCGGAATTTATTCCTCTTTCAAACGCCACCAACAGCATCCCGATCGGCCGCACAGTTTCCTTATTTTAACCTTTTCCCTTTGAAAAAACGGGAATTTTTTCGAAATTTTAACAGTTTTCAGCGGTTTTCAGGAGATTTTAGTACTGAACCAGGTCCGGTTTTTTAGCTGACCGCGTAGCCCGTGACGAGGCGGATTTTTAGACACCCCACACGCGGGCATACGGCGCGTCGCTCCCGGATTTTGGCCGCCCGAGTCCCTATTTTATCGACTTTTTTACTCTTCTTTCAGTTTCTTCTGCGTGCAACGTCCCCGATTCGTAATATTCTCCTAATCTTTTTTCACCATCCGATAGCCTGTTTAAAGACGAATCCCGCAATATAACATTTCGGGGTCATCCAGGCTCGGGAACGATAAGGGAATTCATCTCCTCACGCTAAGTCGATAAATATATACCCCCTCCATATAATTGTTCATACTAAATCCACCTATACCCCTGCATTTTTCAATACATTCTGTATAGGCGTAGTCTGGGCTAGTGGACTAACGCCGTGTTTGACAGAAGAACCTAAGGTTATAGTTTGAAGTACCTAAAGCCCTTAAGTTCTTAGCCTATCTGATGGGATACCTGCACCGCGCTACCTAAGGTGACAGGTAGATGTGAGATGGATGTTTGGGTGGAGGATTGGTAATTCTCACTGCCGGTCAAGCAGACTCACAGGACCGGTCAGAACTGACGGCTAAGGGTGTCTTGGCCACAGTGAGATGGAGGTTTGGATGGAGGATTGGTAACTCTCACTGCCAGTCGAGCAGACTCACTCGACTAATCAGAACTGACGGCTAAGGGTGTCTTGGCCACAGTGAGAGGGATGTAACTGAGAGATGAATAAATTCAAATCTGATTTATTTTACACAATGTACACCTTATATACTACTTATTGCTAATACACACATATACCATTTTGTGTTAGTGTGTCGTACGTGTAAAGTATAACGCAGTGTCTTTAAATCATGTCAGTGCTAATTTTGCACATTTGTATGTTGACATGCTTTACTTGTATGTTGACATGCTCTACTTTTGAGTTTGCTGCGTTGCATGTTCAATGTGCATTGAACATTCTGGGGTCTCTCAGGAACACGACTGCAAGTCGTATAATTCGATAACCTCATATGGTCCAATGTGTCCTTCCGTCGCTTGTAGTGTTTGGACTGTAGTCTGGGGACGAGGTTTCCCATACCGTGGCCGTGGTTGTGGTGGAGCTGCCCGCTGTTTGGCTTGTGTTGTAGTTGTCTCCTTGTTTTGTCTTCTCGTAAGTCTATCTCGACATTGTTTGAGTGGTCTGAAATAAATTAAAAGACAAGCTAATACTATTAAAGAAAGAGATGTCACGGTGCTAACCACATAGGAATGAGACTCTATTCGCCTCCATATTGTGTTATCTAATCTTGTTTTTAGCTTTGCTTCTGAAGCGGCTAAGTGGTCAAATATACTGGTGGAGCTGTCTAATACTTCCTCCTTCGGTATGTCTGGTATCTCTGATTGGACTACTTGTGTGTCTAGAGTAAAATTACTCCTTTTAAAATATGATGCTTGCACAGTTGTTGTTGTTATTCGTTTAGCTGCAAGAATGTTGTTCAACGTCTTTACTACACAGCTTTCTGAAATGTGTAGTACTCCTATATCCTCTAGGTTAATTTCTTGTCTTTGTCCATCACATATTATCGAAGCTGATTGTGTTTTTGTAGTGATAAACATCCACGTATTCTGCATGTAAAGTTGTTTCCATAGAATTGTAGATTGAATGTTGTATCTTCTTGATGTGCATTGTGATTTAGTGTTATTATTGTTGCTGAATAGCTGGTCAACAATGCAATTCTTGTTCAATTGCATGTTCTTAACAGCCACGGGATAGCAAACAAACTCCGATTTTTTGTGTAAACAATCTTTGAACTCGTCTTTACTTAATTCAAAGTATCGTTCATTGTTATAGTCGAAGCCTATGAATGCTCTTGGGATTGACAAGCATTCAAAAGAACTCCCGGTCAACTTTTGAGGAATCGCCGTTATGTGTATTAGTGTATATTTTCTTATGTCATGAATAGGATAGTACGCAAATACGTTTATATGTGTTGCATTTATTTCCATGTTAGTCTGTATTAATTGATCCTGAATTATCCTTAAGTTTCCAGGTAACTTTTGATTGGTTGTTTGTATTATATCATTAGCGTATTTAGGACTCAAAATCGTGTATATCGATGCGTTATTTAGGTATATCTCAAGTAACCCGTTGTAATAGTGAATAATCTCTGTTATGTAATTGCTCGCTAATTGATACGTTTGTATTACTTGTATTTTCACATTGTTAGCGTCTACCATCTTATACCATACGTCGTTATCGTACATGAATGCTATAGCTTCATTTAACTTCTTTTCAAAATTCTCTAACTTTTTCTTAATCCGCTCCTCGGTTTGGTTTACAGCGGATACTGTAGATATCATTATGTTTGTTTGATGATTGGCGGCGTTTATAAGTTCTTGTTGATTGCTACTCAATGAGTCAATACTTCTGTATACTTCATCGTTAACTCCGAACACGTATGTTAACATTTGTCCTAATAATCCACGTCTCCTTCTAGAAATCTTTATCCCAGTAAGGTAATCCTTTATCTTCTCAAATCGTGCTTTCTCTTCGTTCAAATGATAATAAAATTCTGCACAATGGGTGTCTTTTGTATACTGTTGCGTGTCAGTGCATAACTTTTGAAACTGATTAGTTATTTTTATCGTATTATTTAAATTCAGTTCCAAATCACTCCTTTCGTAATTAGTTTCTATTCTAAAACTCCCTCTGTTTATTGTTGAAGTACCTATTTGTTCTACATATAGGCCTGGATTTAATTGTTTCATAGTAAACATTGATGTACTTGTTACTTGTCCGATACACAATAATAATGTAGTATAGAGTAACACGCCTGACTTAAGTGTCTTAGACTTTTTATTTATGTTATTTGCTATGTTACTATTCACAGGCGTTTCGGTATTTTTTCTTAACGTATTCGTGTTAGTCATTAATTCTTCCTGATATACGGGTAAAGGAATTAATGTATGTATTGATCGTTTTTGACATAAACCTGTCGATTTTTTGAGTGTCACTACTCTTATCACCCCGTCGCTTCCTGGGTGAACGCTTTCCACTTTTGCCAAGGGCCACTTACTTGGACTTATGTTTTCATCTTTTATTAGTACTATGGTTCCAATTTTGATATTTTCTTGAGTTTCTTTCCACTTGTATCTTTGTTGAAGTTGATGTAAATAATCAGATGACCAGGCTTTCCAGAAATCTTTCTTCATTCTTTGAATTTGTTTCCATCTATTTATTAAATCAGTATTTATGTTTGATAACGGATCTGGGATTCCAACTGCTTCCCGACCAATTAAAAAGTGACTAGGCGTTAGTATTGTATTATCATTGATGTCTTCGCTTTGTGCACATAACGGCCTCGAGTTTAGGCAAGCTTCAATTTGATGTAAAAATGTTATCATTTCTTCGTACGTTAATGTCGATTCTCCAATTACTCGACGTAAATGGTACTTTACTGATTTTACGCTGCTCTCCCAAATCCCACCAAAATGGGGGGTTGCTGGCGGATTAAAATGCCACTGAGTACCTATACTGGTCATCGTATTTTGGAATCCAGGTGACTGTGTTATTTGCAATAATTCTTGTTCCAAAAATTTCGCTGCGCCTACGAAGTTCGTGCCATTGTCACTATACATATGTGACACGTGTCCTCGTCTGGCCATGAACCTCCGCAGTGCCGCAATAAATGTTTCAGTTGTCAAATCTCCCACTAATTCTAGATGAATTGCTTTTGTTGCTAAGCATACAAATACAGCAATATATGATTTGTAGGACTTGTGACCTCTTCCTTTCATTGTTCTTGTTTGTATTGGTCCCGCATAATCCACTCCAGTGTGACTAAATGGATATGATTGCGTGACTCTTGCTTTTGGAAGTATCCCCATTTTCTGTACTTTCGTTTCGGACCTGTATCTCGCGCATTTGACGCACTTTTTTAGTGTACCTTTGACAACTTGTTTTCCACCTATAATCCAGTATTTTTGTCGTAGGACAGCTGTAATTAGTTTATTTCCTCCATGTAATGTTTTCATGTGTGCGTTTTGTATTATTAATGACGTTATATGATGTCGGCGTGGTAATAGTATAGGATGTTTTTGATTATATGGCAAGTCAGCGTTTTCTATTCGACCTCCAACTCGTAATAATCCATCGTTATCAATAAATGGATCTAGTGTGGATAATTTACTGTTTTTCTGCAGTGATTTTTTCTTTCGAATAATTTCTTTTTCATCGTAAAATTCTTCTTGTTGCAATATGCATAGAATTCGTTTCTCTGTTTCTTCTAGTTCCGTACAGGATAATGGTTCGTGCTTTTTGCGCTTGCTGATAAATCTGTAGCAATACGCTAATGTTCTTATCATTTTATTGTAGTTAGAAAATCGACTCCAGATGTCATACTTTTCATTCGTAGTATTAATTGTTGTTGATAAACAGTACTTGGCTTCTTCATTTGGCTGTGGTGCTGTTGTTGTAATAGGTATATCACTCGTCTGTAACCATGGTGGGCCGTTCCACCATAAGGAACAGTTTATTAATTTTTCTGGCTCCAATCCTCTTGATATAATGTCCGCTGGGTTTTCAGACGATATGACATGATTCCATTGAGCGTTAGGTATTATGCTGTTAATTTCTGACACTCTGTTGGCCACGAACGTATGCCATCGCCCAGGATCTCCTTTTATCCATCCCAACGTGATCATAGAATCCGTCCAGCATGAAATCACGGTATTGTTATCACCGTTTAGAGCATTTTTTATTTTTTCTATTAAATTAGCCAATAATACTGCGGCGCATAGCTCAAGACGCGGTAATGTTGTTTTTTGTTTTTTCGGTGCAACTTTTGACTTAGCTTGGAGCAATGTTATGTAGTAACTGTTATTCACCATTACTCTGCTATAGACGACAGCCCCGTATGCTTTTTCTGAGGCGTCGCAGAATCCATACAGCTCAAACTTTGTCCTGTCTATCGTGTGACACCATCGTGGTACTTGTATATTTTCTATGTTTTTTAACTGTTTTTGTATTTCTGTCCATTTATTTCGTATTATGTCATTTACTGGTTGGTCCCATTCCATCCCAGACGTCCACAGTTGTTGTACTAGTAATTTTAGTCTTATGATGATGGGGGCCAACCAGCCCAACGGATCAAATATTTTCGCCACCTCTGACATAATGAACCGTTTGGTGGGTTTTGTGTTTTCTGTTATAGTTATTTGAAAACAGAATTTATCTTCGCCTGGAGACCATATAATTCCCAACGACTTTCTTGTTTCGTCTAAGGGAAGTTTCAGCATCCGACTTTCTTCTTTATCGCATGTTAAATTGTTCAACAATTCCGAACTATTTGAAGACCATTTTCGTAGTTGGAAACCACCTTTGTTTAACATTGCTATTAATTGTTCTTGTAATTCCTTGACGGAGCTTTCCTGGGATTCTCCTGACAAAATATCGTCAACATAGAAATCCTGTAACGTTACTCTACTGGCGATAGGGTAATTGTCTTGTTCGTCTAATGCTAGTTGTTGTAATGTTCTCACGGCCAGATAAGGCGCGCTTGTTGTGCCATACGTGACCGTTGTTAGTTCGTATTCACTAATGGCCTTTTTTGGAGAAAATCTCCATAAAATTCTTTGATATTTATAGTCTTCTTGGTTTATTTTTATGAACCGGTACATTTTCATAATGTCGGCCATGAAAGCAATCTTATGCGTTCTCCAGCGTAATAATATGTTTGATAAGTCTTGTTGAAGTCGTGGTCCTTTATGTAAATTTTCATTAAGGCTTATTTTACTACTTGTTTTACTACTAGCGTCAAATACCACTCGTAGTTTTGTTGTAAGAGAGTCTTCTTTTATTACCGCTTGGTGGGGAATATAATACTCTCCTGTGTAATATTCTGGTTTAGGTACTTTTCTCATATGACCCATATTTAGGTACTCGTACATAAATTCCTTGTATTGTTGGCGTAAATTTTCATTTTTTTCGAACTGACGTTCTAGTTGTAATAGTCGAGCCACGGCTTTTTTCCTTGACTCGCCATATTTTATGTTCGCGTCCTTAAACGGCAGTCGTACCGTATAAGTGCCGTCGAAACTTCGTATTGTAGTATTTGTATAGTAATTTTCACACAACTCATCATCTTTGGTGAGTGCATAGTGTCGTGGAATTTCTTCTAATTCCCAAAATTTTGTTAATTGTTGTATGTCGTCGGTGCGAGTCATCATGCTTAATACTTTGATGCCACCGTTTGTGTCTTGCGGATATAACCCGGATAAAATCCAACCCAATTCTGTTTCTTGAGCGATTATACCGCCTTGTAGTCGTTTAAAACCTTGTAATAGTATTTTACTATATTCTTGGGCACCTAAAATTATGTCTATAGGTCCCTTTTTGTTGTACGTTGGGTCTGCCAATAGAACATTGTCCAACTCTTGTAATTGTTGTAAGTTACTTCTTGGTAACGAGTTTGTAAGCTTTGGTAGTACTATAAGTGTTACAGGTAGTCTGTACTCACTAGAGTACCTTGGTTGTAGGTTTATGTTAATTGTATATTTCGATGTCTTAGGTTCGTTGTCTCCAATGCCTTTTATTTCGGCTCGAACCTTTTGTCTTGGATACGACAGCAGTTGTGCTACTTCTTCCGTGCAAAATGACGCTTCTGAACCTTGGTCACACAATACTCTTAATAATTGTGGTGTTCCATCATACGACGTGGTTTGTAATAGCGCTGTGGCTAATAAGACCGTATTTTTTGCCTCTAAATTGGTAGCTGATAAGTTCGATAACGTTGTGTTTTGTTTTTTATCACTCATAGTTGGTTTAGGAGTGAACTTTTTCGTATACTCAGAAGACTCTGGTTGTCTTTTAATTGAATCGAATGTTCGGTGTAATAGTGTGTTATGACCTTTATGTTGACATATTTCACATTTTGTATAAAACTCGCTCGTGCATTTTATTTGTTTATCATGATTTAAGCAGCGTTTGCACATTTCTTTGTCTGAGACTTCCTTATATCGTTGCGTCACGTTCAAGGTTTTAAAACTAGGGCATTTATTTATATTATGTTCTGTGCTTTTGCAGTACCAGCAATGTTTACTTTTTGATGATTCTGCTATTGGTACGAGTGTTCCCCGGTATTTATTTATTGTATGATTCACCGAGTTATTACTCAGGTGATTGTACGTAATTTTTTGCTGATCGTAGGACTTTAAACTTTTAAATCTTTTTTCTAAAAACTGTAACATTTCTTCAAACGATTCCAATTTGTTTGGGTGTTGTAACTGATCCTCGTATTTTGAATCAGTTTGTTGGTCCCATTTCCTGGCCAAAAGTCTAGCCAAAATAGGGTCCCATGTTGAAATGTCAATTCCTTGATGTTTTAAAGATTCCAAACATTCTTTTATGGTGTCGTGCATGTCTCTTAAACCCGCTGCATTCGCAACATTTAGCTTGGGTAAATCTAATAATTTATCGATGAATTTAATTGATATCATTCGTTCGTCTTCATAACGTTGCGTAAGCAATTTCCACGCGGTTTCATAGTTCGATTCACTTATCGTTAGATGACGTATAATTTTTGCTGCGTCACCTTTTACATTTGTCTTTAAATATTGCATCTTTTCTACCAATGAAATATTTTTATCTTCATGAATAATTTTTTTGAATAAATCATGAAAAGTATACCATGAGTCATAACTCCCAGTAAAAGTTGGAATAGAGATACGGGGTAGTTTTCCTGACGACTGTGTTAAGGTTATTTTTTCGCTGGAACTGTCATGGATTTTTTCTTCCAGCATCTCCATTGTAGTATCGAACTCAATTTGGGTGTTTTCAAAATATTTATTTTTGAAGTAAAGGTGTCCCGATGTATCCTCCTCCAATAATAATTCAATGTGTGTTTCTTCAATATCCTGCCATCGTTTTTGTAAATTGTTTATTGTAGTTTGTAAATGCCATATAGGTTTGTTTTCAGTGACTGATTCTTTCGCCTGAATTAGCCTTTTTGACATCTGGGATATCCTGAACATTTGTATAAACGTCTTGGGATTCCCTCTCCCTTCTTCTTCGTTTGTGTTTTGTTCTTCAGGTTCATATATCGCCTGAACAAGTTGAAGTCTTGCTTCATAGTTTTGTAGGTGGGCTAAGCCCTCGTTGTATTGTTTTTGGATATTTCCAAAGTAATTTGTAGTGATATATTTGTGAGATGATAACATCTCTTGTTTTTCCAGTTTCGAGTGATTCTCTTGCACCCGTTGGAAAATAGTAGTTAGTGTTTGTCTTTTTTCGTCAATGTATTTTTGTGTTCTTCGGCTCACGGAGTCCTTTTTAATGTTTGTAATTATCCTCCTGATCTCGTTATAATCTTCCTCCTGGCTCTTGATTGCTGTGTTTATTTCTTGTATGTCCATAGTGCTTCTTTTGTCTTCTTCCCTAATAGCCCTACCCTAACTTTCCTACTACTAATGTTTTAAGTCAATACTTATCGTACCTGCGCTCTCGCTATAACACGTCCCTGAAGGTGCGACTTCTCAATCAGCTGGTGAGTCCCGCTTGTGGGAGGCCAGTGACCGAACCGCAACGAGAGGCTTTCTGACAGAGTACGTAAGTAAAAGTCTTTCAGTCAATTCCGAAACTGATGCTTTGTTGAGTACACCAGCCCGTTCTTAACTGATTCGTATGTCTGTTATGTCAAACCTACGGGGGGGTTAGAGGGAGGAAAAATCTTTACTTTTACTCGAAGGACCAAATGTACAGGCGTAGTCTGGGCTAGTGGACTAACGCCGTGTTTGACAGAAGAACCTAAGGTTATAGTTTGAAGTACCTAAAGCCCTTAAGTTCTTAGCCTATCTGATGGGATACCTGCACCGCGCTACCTAAGGTGACAGGTAGATGTGAGATGGATGTTTGGGTGGAGGATTGGTAATTCTCACTGCCGGTCAAGCAGACTCACAGGACCGGTCAGAACTGACGGCTAAGGGTGTCTTGGCCACAGTGAGATGGAGGTTTGGATGGAGGATTGGTAACTCTCACTGCCAGTCGAGCAGACTCACTCGACTAATCAGAACTGACGGCTAAGGGTGTCTTGGCCACAGTGAGAGGGATGTAACTGAGAGATGAATAAATTCAAATCTGATTTATTTTACACAATGTACACCTTATATACTACTTATTGCTAATACACACATATACCATTTTGTGTTAGTGTGTCGTACGTGTAAAGTATAACGCAGTGTCTTTAAATCATGTCAGTGCTAATTTTGCACATTTGTATGTTGACATGCTTTACTTGTATGTTGACATGCTCTACTTTTGAGTTTGCTGCGTTGCATGTTCAATGTGCATTGAACACATTCATACGCAATTTTTTAAATTTTTCACTAAACTCGACTGTTTTTCAATTGAATTTTATCAAAATCGATATAGCCATTTAGTTTACACAATATTTTGACATTTCCGGACGACCTGCGAGCCAGGAACACCTGCAAAAGAAACATTATTAATATTCAATAAAACGCATAGCTACAATAGTTTTCATACTCACCTGGTGAAGTGAACCCCCAACTGACGGCGGTGCTGACATCCATCCAGAGTGCGGAATTTATTCCTCTTTCAAACGCCACCAACAGCATCCCGATCGGCCGCACAGTTTCCTTATTTTAACCTTTTCCCTTTGAAAAAACGGGAATTTTTTCGAAATTTTAACAGTTTTCAGCGGTTTTCCGGAGATTTTAGTACTGAACCAGGTCCGGTTTTTTAGCTGACCGCGTAGCCCGTGACGAGGCGGATTTTTAGACACCCCACACGCGGGCATACGGCGCGTCGCTCCCGGATTTTGGCCGCCCGAGTCCCTATTTTATCGACTTTTTTACTCTTCTTTCAGTTTCTTCTGCGTGCAACGTCCCCGATTCGTAATATTCTCCTAATCTTTTTTCACCATCCGATAGCCTGTTTAAAGACGAATCCCGCAATATAACATTTCGGGGTCATCCAGGCTCGGGAACGATAAGGGAATTCATCTCCTCACGCTAAGTCGATAAATATATACCCCCTCCATATAATTGTTCATACTAAATCCACCTATACCCCTGCATTTTTCAATACATTCATACGCAATTTTTTTTTTTAAATTTTTCACTAAACTCGACTGTTTTTCAATTGAATTTTATCAAAATCGATATAGCCATTTAGTTTACACAATATTTTGACATTTCCGGACGACCTGCGAGCCAGGAACACCTGCAAAAGAAACATTATTAATATTCAATAAAACGCATAGCTACAATAGTTTTCATACTCACCTGGTGAAGTGAACCCCCAACTGACGGCGGTGCTGACATCCATCCAGAGTGCGGAATTTATTCCTCTTTCAAACGCCACCAACAGCATCCCGATCGGCCGCACAGTTTCCTTATTTTAACCTTTTCCCTTTGAAAAAACGGGAATTTTTTCGAAATTTTAACAGTTTTCAGCGGTTTTCCGGAGATTTTAGTACTGAACCAGGTCCGGTTTTTTAGCTGACCGCGTAGCCCGTGACGAGGCGGATTTTTAGACACCCCACACGCGGGCATACGGCGCGTCGCTCCCGGATTTTGGCCGCCCGAGTCCCTATTTTTTCGACTTTTTTACTCTTCTTTCAGTTTCTTCTGCGTGCAACATCCCCGATTCGTAACATTCTCCTAATCTTTTTTCACCATCCGATAGCCTGTTTAAAGACGAATCCCGCAATATAACATTTCGGGGTCATCCAGGCTCGGGAACGATAAGGGAATTCATCTCCTCACGCTAAGTCGATAAATATATACCCCCTCCATATAATTGTTCATACTAAATCCACCTATACCCCTGCATTTTTCGACCACAGAGGGTCATGGCGGTCAGGGCCATCCGCGGATACCGCACGGTGGCGACGGAGGCAGCGTGCCTGTTGGCCGGGACTCCCCCGTGGGACCTGGAGGCGGAGATGCTCGCCGAACTATATCGGCGGGTGACGGGGGTGCGAGCGGAGGGCGGTGTGGTCTCGTTGAGGGATCTCACCGCCTGGCGCGTCGACGCCCGCCGAGACGTCATCGCCCGTTGGGCAGTCCGGCTGGAGAGGCCTCGGTTCGGGGTGCGAACCGTGGAGGCCTTCCGGCCGGTGCTGATGCAGTGGTTGGAGAGGCGGCACGGGGTGCTCTCCTTCCGACTGGTGCGGGTTTTGACGGGGCATGGGTGCTTCGCCAAATACCTGCACAAGGTCGTTGGGAGGGAGAGTACACCGTCCTGCCACCACTGCGATTGCGACGAGGACACGGCGCGCCATACGCTCGAGGCCTGCGGGGCTTGGGCAGTGCAGCGCTGTGAACTCGTCGCAATCATCGGTACGGACCTGACGCTGCCGGCTATCGCTAGGGCGATGGTCGACAGCGTCGGGAATTGGGACGCGGTCGCAGCCTTCTGCGAGACAGTGATCTCGCGGAAGGAGGCGGCGGATCGCCTGCGCGAGGAGCGCAGCCTCGATGAGGAGATCCGCCGCCGGCGACTGGGGCGGCGCAGGCGCAACTATCTGCGCCTCATGCCGCCCTAGCCGAGGCCGCGGGTGACGTGACCGGGGATTAGTCCGTCACCCGCCGAGAGGCCGACCGCGTGAGGAAAGACCGACGTCCTCCCCGAGGGGGGGACGTCGGTCGATGGGAGGGTACCCCAACAGGGGGTATTCCGTCGGGCCGACCACTGACGACAAGTTAACGCTGCTCCAGTGGTCGGCCCAACGACGAAGGCGACGTGGTTTTCGGGTGGGTCGCGGGAGTTGCGTGCTCAAGCCCCTCTGTCGCCCCGGACGGAGTGGTGCGGAGGCGCGCCGACCGCGGCCCACCCACAAAAAAAAAAAAAAAAAACCCCTGCATTTTTCAATACATTCATACGCAATTTTTTAAATTTTTCACTAAACTCGACTGTTTTTCAATTGAATTTTATCAAAATCGATATAGCCATTTAGTTTACACAATATTTTGACATTTCCGGACGACCTGCGAGCCAGGAACACCTGCAAAAGAAACATTATTAATATTCAATAAAACGCATAGCTACAATAGTTTTCATACTCACCTGGTGAAGTGAACCCCCAACTGACGGCGGTGCTGACATCCATCCAGAGTGCGGAATTTATTCCTCTTTCAAACGCCACCAACAGCATCCCGATCGGCCGCACAGTTTCCTTATTTTAACCTTTTCCCTTTGAAAAAACGGGAATTTTTTCGAAATTTTAACAGTTTTCAGCGGTTTTCCGGAGATTTTAGTACTGAACCAGGTCCGGTTTTTTAGCTGACCGCGTAGCCCGTGACGAGGCGGATTTTTAGACACCCCACACGCGGGCATACGGCGCGTCGCTCCCGGATTTTGGCCGCCCGAGTCCCTATTTTATCGACTTTTTTACTCTTCTTTCAGTTTCTTCTGCGTGCAACGTCCCCGATTCGTAATATTCTCCTAATCTTTTTTCACCATCCGATAGCCTGTTTAAAGACGAATCCCGCAATATAACATTTCGGGGTCATCCAGGCTCGGGAACGATAAGGGAATTCATCTCCTCACGCTAAGTCGATAAATATATACCCCCTCCATATAATTGTTCATACTAACCCCATGTTCATCATACCCCAGGCGGGAGCCGGCGGAAAGGGGAAAAGGTCGCGTAGGGGCCTCAAGTCGCCGAAGACGGCTGCGGTGGTAATCACCGTACTGCCTGAGGCGGCTGAGAGGGGCCTAAATTATGAGGCCGTCCTAAGGCGCGCCCGGCGGGAGCTGGACGTCTCCGACATCGGGGGCGTCGAGGCGAGGACCCGCAAGGCCCGGACAGGGGCTCGAATACTCGAGTTCCCTGGGGCCGAGGGCGCGAAGACGGCTGATAGTTTGGCCACGATGCTGAGGGGGCTGTTCGGACCGGAGGATGGAGTCCGAATCGCCAGGCCCGTCAAGTGCGCAGATATGCGCCTCACGGGTCTGGACGACTCCGTGGCGGTGGAGGACATCCGGGAGGCCATTATGGCGCGTACCGGGTGTGCCTCGGACACCGTCCGGATTGGCACCATCCGCCCTGGTCCGGGCGGCGTCGGTGCTGTCTGGGTGCAGTGCCCAGTGGAGTCGGTCAAACAATTGGCCGACTCAGGCAGGCTCCTCGTGGGCTGGAGTTCGGCGCGGGTAACCGTGCTGGAGCCCCGGCCTGCGAGGTGTTATAAATGCATGGCGGTCGGGCATACCCGACCGACATGCAGAAACTGCTTTGACTGCAGCGGGCTGTTTCCGTTGCGGTCAGGCTGGACACCAGGCGGCATCGTGCTCTGCGGTGCCCCACTGCCCCGCGTGTGCGGCGGGCAATAGGCCTGCCAAACACCGCATGGGCTCTGGGGACTGCAGACCCCCGGCATCGGCCCCGAAGGGGCGGGGCGGCCCATCGACCGGGCCAGGCCCCGCTCCGAGCGCGGCCCGATCGCCCGTTAGCGCGGAGGAGGTGACGATGGATACGGACCGTTAATGGACCCCGTATCCATTCGTCTCCTCCAGGCCAATCTCAACCACTCCGCCGGTGCGCAGGACGTGTTCCTGCAAGCCATGGCGGAGTGGTTGATAGGAGTAGCCGTAGTCGCGGAGCCGTACGTGGTGCCCGACCGGATTAACTGGTTGGGTAGCGCTGATGGCACCGTGGCAATCGTCGCCTCCACGTCGTGGCCTTCGTCGTCTCTGATCCTTAGGGACAGGGGCGTCGGATACGTCGCGGCGGACTGGGGGGAGATTACGCTCTTCGGAGTTTATCTCTCCCCTAACTGGAGTGTGACCGATTTCGAGGCCTTCCTCACCATCATAGAGGCCTCGTTACGGCGACTGGCATCGCGCCAGGTCTTCGTCCTGGGGGACTTTAACGCCAAGTCCGTGGCGTGGGGGTCCTCTAGGACGGATGACCGAGGACGGGCGATCGAGGAGTGGGCGGCGGCACTGGGCCTCTGTTTGCTGAACAGGGGCTCGGTGCATACGTGCGTGCGACAACGGGGCGGGTCGATAGTGGACCTTTCGTTCGCTAGCCCCGAGGTCGCCGCACGCGTGGGGAGCTGGCGCGTCGTGGAGGAGGTGGAGACCTTGTCGGACCATCGGTATATCCGGATGGAGGTCTCCCCTGCAATCCCGACGCCCAGCAGGGGTCACGGGGCGGATGGGCGTCCTGCGTTCCCGCGATGGGCTGTGGGTCGCTTAGACCGGGACCAGCTGGCGGAGACAGCCATCGTATACTCGTGGCTGTCCTCTGCCCACCAGTCGGACGGGGTGGATGCCGAGGCTGGCCGCATCCGCAGTGCGTTGACGCAGATCTGCGATGCGGCCATGCCCCGGGTACGGCGTCTGCCCCCGAGGAGGGGTGTCCACTGGTGGTCCCGGGAGCTGGCGGATCTCCGGGCTGCGTGTATCCGCGCCCGGAGGGCCTACACCCGCAGCCGGCGGCGCCATCGCGACGCGGAGCGGGAGGCCGTGCTTTACGAGGGCTACCGCAATGCGCGGTCGGTCTTCAGGCTGGCCGTCCGCTCCGCCAAGGACGTCAGTCGGCAGGAGATGCTGGACGGTCTCGACCGTGACCCCTGGGGACGCCCCTATCGCGCGGTGCTGAATAGGCTACGCGCGCGGGGCCCTCCCCTCACCGAGACTCTCCAGCCCGGCCTTCTCACCCGGGTCATCGAGGACCTGTTCCCGCGGCGGGCGGAACACACGCCCCCGGTCATGGCTCCGCCAGACACTGACCGGGAGGCCGACGACGACAGTGTTCCGCCCATCACGGAACCCGAGATGGGGGTGGCGGTGACGCGCATGCGCGCAAAGTCTACCGCCCCCGGGCCCGACGGTGTTCCTAACCGCGTGCTGGCCCTGGTCCTCGAACACCTGGGACCCCGCCTCAGGGAGCTGTTCGACGCGTGTTTAGCGTCCGGACGGTTCCCTGGGTGCTGGAAGGAGGGAAGGCTGGTGCTCCTGCCGAAGCCGGGACGGTCTCCGGAGTCGCCTTCGGCCTACAGGCCTATCGTGCTGCTCGATGACACGGGCAAGCTACTGGAGAGGGTGGTAGCTGCCCGCATCGAGCGGCACCTCGTCGGCACGGGGCCCGATCTGTCGGACGCCCAGTTTGGGTTTAGGAGGGGTCGTTCGACGATCGCGGCTCTGTTGCGCCTGAGGGCCGTGGCGACTGAGGCCGTCACCGGCGGGGGAGTGCTGTTGGTGGTGTCCCTAGACATCGCCAACGCATTCAATAGTCTGCCATTCAGCTGCATCAGGGAGGCGCTCCGGTATCACGGGGTGCCAGTTTACCTGAGGCGGCTAGTGGCAGACTATTTGGAGGGGCGCAGCGTCCTCTGCACCGACCGAGCAGGGGACGTTGTGCGGACGCCCATGACGTGCGGTGTCCCGCAGGGGTCGGTCCTCGGACCCACCCTGTGGAACATCGGCTACGACTGGGCGTTGAGGGGGAGCCTCCCGCCCGGGCTGGGCGTGATTTGTTACGCCGACGACACGCTCGTCACAGCCCGCGGTGGGACGCTAGAAGAGGCGGTAAGCCTGGCGACCTCGGGTACCGAGGAGGTCGTCAGACGGATCGAGGCGCTGGGGTTGAGGGTCGCCCTGGACAAGACGGAGGCCCTCTTGTTCCATGGGCGCACTATGAGCCCTCCCATCGGCGTCTCGATCACCGTCCACTCGGTCGACATCAGCATCCGGGCCCATATGAGGTACTTGGGCCTGGTGCTCGACGGGCGATGGTGGTTCCGGGAGCATTTCCGTAGGCTCGCTCCGCGGCTCGTCGGCACGGCGTCCGCCCTATCGTGGCTTATGCCGAACGTGGGCGGACCGAGCGCTGCGTGCCGACGGCTGTACGCGGGGGTCATCCGGTCGATGGCCCTGTACGGCGCACCGGTGTGGGCGGGGTCCATGACCGCCCGACTTAGGGCCCTTCTGTGGCGACCACAGAGGGTCATGGCGGTCAGGGCCATCCGCGGATACCGCACGGTAGCGACGGAGGCAGCGTGCCTGTTGGCCGGGACTCCCCCGTGGGACCTGGAGGCGGAGATGCTCGCCGGACTATATCGGCGGGTGACGGGGGTGCGAGCGGAGGGCGGTGTGGTCTCGTTAAGGGATCTCACCGCCTGGCGCGTCGACGCCCGCCGAGACGTCATCGCCCGTTGGGCAGTCCGGCTGGAGAGGCCTCGGTTCGGGGTGCGAACCGTGGAGGCCTTCCGGCCGGTGCTGATGCAGTGGTTGGAGAGGCGGCACGGGGTGCTCTCCTTCCGACTGGTGCAGGTTTTGACGGGGCATGGGTGCTTCGCCAAATACCTGCACAAGGTCGTTAGGAGGGAGAGTACACCGTCCTGCCACCACTGCGATTGCGACGAGGACACGGCGCGCCATACGCTCGAGGCCTGCGGGGCTTGGGCAGTGCAGCGCTGTGAACTCGTCGCAATCATCGGTACGGACCTGACGCTGCCGGCTATCGCTAGGGCGATGGTCGACAGCGTCGGGAATTGGGACGCGGTCGCAGCCTTCTGCGAGACAGTGATCTCGCGGAAGGAGGCGGCGGATCGCCTGCGTGAGGAGCGCAGCCTCGATGAGGAGATCCGCCGCCGGCGACTGGGGCGGCGCAGGCGCAACTATCTGCGCCTCATGCCGCCTTAGCCGAGGCCGCGGGTGACGTGACCGGGGTTTAGTCCGTCACCCGCCGAGAGGCCGACCGCGTGAGGAAAGACCGACGTCCCCCCCGAGGGGGGGACGTCGGTCTTTGGGAGGGTACCCCAATGGGGGGTATTCCGTCGGGCCGACCACTGACGACAAGTTAACGCTGCTCCAGTGGTCGGCCCAACGACGAAGGCGACGTGGGCTTCGGGTGGGTCGCGGGAGTTGCGTGCTTAAGCCCCTCTGTCGCCCCGGACGGAGTGGTGCGGAGGCGCGCCGACCGCGGCCCACCCACAAAAAAAAAAAAAAAAAAAAAACCCCTGCATTTTTCAATACATTCATACGCAATTTTTTAAATTTTTCACTAAACTCGACTGTTTTTCAATTGAATTTTATCAAAATCGATATAGCCATTTAGTTTACACAATATTTTGACATTTCCGGACGACCTGCGAGCCAGGAACACCTGCAAAAGAAACATTATTAATATTCAATAAAACGCATAGCTACAATAGTTTTCATACTCACCTGGTGAAGTGAACCCCCAACTGACGGCGGTGCTGACATCCATCCAGAGTGCGGAATTTATTCCTCTTTCAAACGCCACCAACAGCATCCCGATCGGCCGCACAGTTTCCTTATTTTAACCTTTTCCCTTTGAAAAAACGGGAATTTTTTCGAAATTTTAACAGTTTTCAGCGGTTTTCCGGAGATTTTAGTACTGAACCAGGTCCGGTTTTTTAGCTGACCGCGTAGCCCGTGACGAGGCGGATTTTTAGACACCCCACACGCGGGCATACGGCGCGTCGCTCCCGGATTTTGGCCGCCCGAGTCCCTATTTTATCGACTTTTTTACTCTTCTTTCAGTTTCTTCTGCGTGCAACGTCCCCGATTCGTAATATTCTCCTAATCTTTTTTCACCATCCGATAGCCTGTTTAAAGACGAATCCCGCAATATAACATTTCGGGGTCATCCAGGCTCGGGAACGATAAGGGAATTCATCTCCTCACGCTAAGTCGATAAATATATACCCCCTCCATATAATTGTTCATACTAAATCCACCTATTCGCGGCCGCTGCGCCGGCTGCGCCCGTCGCGGCTTCGCCGCTGCCTCCTCTCGTCGTGGTCCCTCCGCCGGCTCGTGGCCGCGGGAGACCTCGGAAGGGGGAGGAGCCGCCGCCCGACGAGGTGCATGGCGTGTCGGAGTCGGCGATACGCGTCATCCTAGCCCGAGTAGGGGTAATGATGGATGCGCGTATCGAGGCCGTAGCGGCCAGGCTCCCGCCTGAGCCGCCCCTCCGACCGCCGCTCGCCGCGGACAAGATGAGGCGGCCGCAAGCGTCGGCTCCCACCCCGCTGCCCTGTCAGGGTGGACGCGTGGTGAGCTACGCTGCGGCCGCGGCGGGACCCAAAGGGGCCAAGAAGGCCGGCAAGGCGCCGGCTCCCGCCAAGGCCGGGCCGCGGCCGGCGCCAGCGATTGCACCGCAGGCGCCGGCCGGCGAACCCGCGACTGCGCCTGCTGCGCTCAGCGCTGCTGCCAGGCTCGAACAGGGCTGGCAGGTGGCTGAGCGTAGCAGGAAGGCACGCGGCCAGAAGCGGAGAGCGGCGGCCAAGAGTGCCGCTGTGGCCGCCGCTCCCCAGGCGGGAGCCGGCCGAAAGGGGAAAAGGTCGCGTAGGGGCCTCAAGTCGCCGAAGACGGCTGCGGTGGTAATCACCGTACTGCCTGAGGCGGCTGAGAGGGGCCTAAATTATGAGGCCGTCCTAAGGCGCGCCCGGCGGGAGCTGGACGTCTCCGACATCGGGGGCGTCGAGGCGAGGACCCGCAAGGCCCGGACAGGGGCTCGAATACTCGAGTTCCCTGGGGCCGAGGGCGCGAAGACGGCCGATAGTTTGGCCACGATGCTGAGGGGGCTGTTCGGACCGGAGGATGGAGTCCGAATCGCCAGGCCTGTCAAGTGCGCAGATATGCGCCTCACGGGTCTGGACGACTCCGTGGCGGTGGAGGACATCCGGGAGGCCATTATGGCGCGTACCGGGTGTGCCTCGGACACCGTCCGGATTGGCACCATCCGCCCTGGTCCGGGCGGCGTCGGTGCTGTCTGGGTGCAGTGCCCAGTGGAGTCGGTCAAACAATTGGCCGACTCAGGCAGGCTCCTCGTGGGCTGGAGTTCGGCGCGGGTAACCGTGCTGGAGCCCCGGCCTGCGAGGTGTTATAAATGCATGGCGGTCGGGCATACCCGACCGACATGCAGAAACTGCTTTGACTGCAGCGGGCTATGTTTCCGTTGCGGTCAGGCTGGACACCAGGCGGCATCGTGCTCTGCGGTGCCCCACTGCCCCGCGTGTGCGGCGGGCAATAGGCCTGCCAAACACCGCATGGGCTCTGGGGACTGCAGACCCCCGGCATCGGCCCCGAAGGGGCGGGGCGGCCCATCGACCGGGCCAGGCCCCGCTCCGAGCGCGGCCCGATCGCCCGTTAGCGCGGAGGAGGTGACGATGGATACGGACCGTTAATGGACCCCGTATCCATTCGTCTCCTCCAGGCCAATCTCAACCACTCCGCCGGTGCGCAGGACGTGTTCCTGCAAGCCATGGCGGAGTGGTTGATAGGAGTAGCCGTAGTCGCGGAGCCGTACGTGGTGCCCGACCGGATTAACTGGTTGGGTAGCGCCGATGGCACCGTGGCAATCGTCGCCTCCACGTCGTGGCCTTCGTCGTCTCTGACCCTTAGGGACAGGGGCGCCGGATACGTCGCGGCGGACTGGGGGGAGATTACGCTCTTCGGAGTTTATCTCTCCCCTAACTGGAGTGTGACCGATTTCGAGGCCTTCCTCACCATCATAGAGGCCTCGTTACGGCGACTGGCATCGCGCCAGGTCTTCGTCCTGGGGGACTTTAACGCCAAGTCCGTGGCGTGGGGGTCCTCTAGGACGGATGACCGAGGACGGGCGATCGAGGAGTGGGCGGCGGCACTGGGCCTCTGTTTGCTGAACAGGGGCTCGGTGCATACGTGCGTGCGACAACGGGGCGGGTCGATAGTGGACCTTTCGTTCGCTAGCCCCGAGGTCGCCGCACGCGTGGGGAGCTGGCGCGTCGTGGAGGAGGTGGAGACCTTGTCGGACCACCGGTATATCCGGATGGAGGTCTCCCCTGCAATCCCGACGCCCAGCAGGGGTCACGGGGCGGATGGGCGTCCTGCGTTCCCGCGATGGGCTGTGGGTCGCTTAGACCGGGACCAGCTGGCGGAGACAGCCATCGTATACTCGTGGCTGTCCTCTGCCCACCAGTCGGACGGGGTGGACGCCGAGGCTGGCCGCATCCGCAGTGCGTTGACGCAGATCTGCGATGCGGCCATGCCCCGGGTACGGCGTCTGCCCCCGAGGAGGGGTGTCCACTGGTGGTCCCGGGAGCTGGCGGATCTCCGGGCTGCGTGTATCCGCGCCCGGAGGGCCTACACCCGCAGCCGGCGGCGCCATCGCGACGCGGAGCGGGAGGCCGTGCTTTACGAGGGCTACCGCAATGCGCGGTCGGCCTTCAGGCTGGCCGTCCGCTCCGCCAAGGACGTCAGTCGGCAGGAGATGCTGGACGGTCTCGACCGTGACCCCTGGGGACGCCCCTATCGCGCGGTGCTGAATAAGCTGCGCGCGCGGGGCCCTCCCCTCACCGAGACTCTCCAGCCCGGCCTTCTCACCCGGGTCATCGAGGACCTGTTCCCGCGGCGGGCGGAACACACGCCCCCGGTCATGGCTCCGCCGGACACTGACCGGGAGGCCGACGACGACAGTGTTCCGCCCATCACGGAACCCGAGATGGGGGTGGCGGTGACGCGCATGCGCGCAAAGTCTACCGCCCCCGGGCCCGACGGTGTTCCTAACCGCGTGCTGGCCCTGGTCCTCGAACACCTGGGACCCCGCCTCAGGGAGCTGTTCGACGCGTGTTTAGCGTCCGGACGGTTCCCTGGGTGCTGGAAGGAGGGAAGGCTGGTGCTCCTGCCGAAGCCGGGACGGTCTCCGGAGTCGCCTTCGGCCTACAGGCCTATCGTGCTGCTCGATGACACGGGCAAGCTACTGGAGAGGGTGGTAGCTGCCCGCATCGAGCGGCACCTCGTCGGCACGGGGCCCGATCTGTCGGACGCCCAGTTTGGGTTTAGGAGGGGTCGTTCGACGATCGCGGCTCTGTTGCGCCTGAGGGCCGTGGCGACTGAGGCCGTCACCGGCGGGGGAGTGCTGTTGGTGGTGTCCCTAGACATCGCCAACGCATTCAATAGTCTGCCATTCAGCTGCATCAGGGAGGCGCTCCGGTATCACGGGGTGCCAGTTTACCTGAGGCGGCTAGTGGCAGACTATTTGGAGGGGCGCAGCGTCCCCTGCACCGACCGAGCAGGGGACGTTGTGCGGACGCCCATGACGTGCGGTGTCCCACAGGGGTCGGTCCTCGGACCCACCCTGTGGAACATCGGCTACGACTGGGCGTTGAGGGGGAGCCTCCCGCCCGGGCTGGGCGTGATTTGTTACGCCGACGACACGCTCGTCACAGCCCGCGGTGGGACGCTAGAAGAGGCGGTAAGCCTGGCGACCTCGGGTACCGAGGAGGTCGTCAGACGGATCGAGGCGCTGGGGTTGAGGGTCGCCCTGGACAAGACGGAGGCCCTCTTGTTCCATGGGCGCACTATGAGCCCTCCCATCGGCGTCTCGATCACCGTCCACTCGGTCGACATCAGCATCCGGGCCCATATGAGGTACTTGGGCCTGGTGCTCGACGGGCGATGGTGGTTCCGGGAGCATTTCCGTAGGCTCGCTCCGCGGCTCGTCGGCACGGCGTCCGCCCTATCGTGGCTTATGCCGAACGTGGGCGGACCGAGCGCTGCGTGCCGACGGCTGTACGCGGGGGTCATCCGGTCGATGGCCCTGTACGGCGCACCGGTGTGGGCGGGGTCCATGACCGCCCGACTTAGGGCCCTTCTGTGGCGACCACAGAGGGTCATGGCGGTCAGGGCCATCCGCGGATACCGCACGGTGGCGACGGAGGCAGCGTGCCTGTTGGCCGGGACTCCCCCGTGGGACCTGGAGGCGGAGATGCTCGCCGAACTATATCGGCGGGTGACGGGGGTGCGAGCGGAGGGCGGTGTGGTCTCGTTAAGGGATCTCACCGCCTGGCGCGTCGACGCCCGCCGAGACGTCATCGCCCGTTGGGCAGTCCGGCTGGAGAGGCCTCGGTTCGGGGTGCGAACCGTGGAGGCCTTCCGGCCGGTGCTGATGCAGTGGTTAGAGAGGCGGCACGGGTTGCTCTCCTTCCGACTGGTGCAGGTTTTGACGGGGCATGGGTGCTTCGCCAAATACCTGCACAAGGTCGTTAGGAGGGAGAGTACACCGTCCTGCCACCACTGCGATTGCGACGAGGACACGGCGCGCCATACGCTCGAGGCCTGCGGGGCTTGGGCAGTGCAGCGCTGTGAACTCGTCGCAATCATCGGTACGGACCTGACGCTGCCGGCTATCGCTAGGGCGATGGTCGACAGCGTCAGGAATTGGGACGCGGTCGCAGCCTTCTGCGAGACAGTGATCTCGCGGAAGGAGGTGGCGGATCGCCTGCGCGAGGAGCGCAGCCTCGATGAGGAGATCCGCCGCCGGCGACTGGGGCGGCGCAGGCGCAACTATCTGCGCCTCATGCCGCCCTAGCCGAGGCCGCGGGTGACGTGACCGGGGATTAGTCCGTCACCCGCCGAGAGGCCGACCGCGTGAGGAAAGACCGACGTCCCCCCCGAGGGGGGGACGTCGGTCGATGGGAGGGTACCCCAATAGGGGGTATTCCGTCGGGCCGACCACTGACGACAAGTTAACGCTGCTCCAGTGGTCGGCCCAACGACGAAGGCGACGTGGGCTTCGGGTGGGTCGCGGGAGTTGCGTGCTCAAGCCCCTCTGTCGCCCCGGACGGAGTGGTGCGGAGGCGCGCCGACCGCGGCCCACCCACAAAAAAAAAAAAAAACCCCTGCATTTTTCAATACATTCATACGCAATTTTTTAAATTTTTCACTAAACTCGACTGTTTTTCAATTGAATTTTATCAAAATCGATATAGCCATTTAGTTTACACAATATTTTGACATTTCCGGACGACCTGCGAGCCAGGAACACCTGCAAAAGAAACATTATTAATATTCAATAAAACGCATAGCTACAATAGTTTTCATACTCACCTGGTGAAGTGAACCCCCAACTGACGGCGGTGCTGACATCCATCCAGAGTGCGGAATTTATTCCTCTTTCAAACGCCACCAACAGCATCCCGATCGGCCGCACAGTTTCCTTATTTTAACCTTTTCCCTTTGAAAAAACGGGAATTTTTTCGAAATTTTAACAGTTTTCAGCGGTTTTCCGGAGATTTTAGTACTGAACCAGGTCCGGTTTTTTAGCTGACCGCGTAGCCCGTGACGAGGCGGATTTTTAGACACCCCACACGCGGGCATACGGCGCGTCGCTCCCGGATTTTGGCCGCCCGAGTCCCTATTTTATCGACTTTTTTACTCTTCTTTCAGTTTCTTCTGCGTGCAACGTCCCCGATTCGTAATATTCTCCTAATCTTTTTTCACCATCCGATAGCCTGTTTAAAGACGAATCCCGCAATATAACATTTCGGGGTCATCCAGGCTCGGGAACGATAAGGGAATTCATCTCCTCACGCTAAGTCGATAAATATATACCCCCTCCATATAATTGTTCATACTAAATCCACCTATACCCCTGCATTTTTGGGGTGCGAGGCCGGGGCACCTCCACGTGGTGCACCCTGGAAACGTCCATTTGGACGGCCAAGATTCCGGCGGGAGGGGGGGTCTCCGCGTGCCGACTCTGAAGGCAGAGCGCACGGCGGATTTGGCCCGGGGCCAATGGGGCGGATGTGTCTCATGGCACTCCGTCGCCAGGGACGGTTGCGTCACGGCCCGGGGGCGTGACGGATCGGTCGCTCGCGAGCGGCCAGACCCGGAAGGCCCAAACCGTAATCCTGAGTAGGGGGGTCAGGACCGGGGGTCTGCGGACTGCGGGGAAGAAAACCCCTATAAAAAATCACCCCAATCTCAAGTTTTGCTACTCGGCGAGGAGATGTATGGCTGGTGGGTTAAGAAGCGCGCGCGAAAAAAAAAAAGCGTCCAGTCGTTAGAGTAGTAGTCAAGGAGGACTTAAACTTCCACACCACGATGGCAGAAGCAACAAAACGTAAGTCTTCACCAGAGGGTCCCGGCCAGGCCGGGGAATCCCTTGCTGTGCCGGGGCTTGCGCGCGACGAGGAGTCGCGCCCAAGTTCCGGCACAGTCAGCCCCCAATCGTATGGGTGGGGGGCACCTTCTGCTCCAGCCGCGAGCCCGGCGAAACATGAGGCTCAAAAGAAGAAGTATAGGAAGAGGAAAGGCGCCGTAGGAACTGCGTATCAACGCAAGTTGCGCCTAAAGCGGGAAGCGGAACGGCGGGCACAAAAAGATGCCGCCGTGGCCGCGCGCGACGAGGGCGGTGCATCCGCAGCTACCGCAGAGCCGTCGCGGGACGGAAACGGCGATATCGCCGGGGCGTCGAGAGAGAGGAGTGGCAGCTCAGGACTGTCAAGCGACGAGGGCGGATCAGCCGCAGGGCCGTCGCGGGACGAGGGCGGCGGGGCCGCAGGACCGTCCGAACCAGGAGGAGGTAGTGACTCCGAGGAGCGGAGCGCCTCCGGTGGAAGGAGAGGCAGCTCCAGTATGACGCTGTCGAGCGACGAGGGCGGCAGTGCCGCAGAGCCGTCGCAGGACGAGGGCGGCAGGGCCGCAGGACCGTCGGGGCATGTTGTCTCGGGGTTGGAGATGTCGGCGGACGAGGGCGGTGTCGCAGGGCCGTCCGCCGAGGATGGTAAAGGCCGGAGTGGGGACGAGGGTGGTGATTTCGCCGCAGGGCCGTCCGTAGCTCTGGTTGGGTTGCCCGGCACGGTAGGCAGGTTGTCCGGGGTGCTGGGCGGGTCGTCCGGTAGAGGTGGGGATGGGTCGTCCGGCGATAGAGGGGCCGCCGTGGAGTCTGAGCCGCATCCTGCGGCGAGGGCTCTGACGGCGGCTTTAGGTGTCAGGGGAAGGGAGAGGGAGGGGGCCCGCTCCCCCCCGAGGGATAGGAAGCGCCCCCTGGAAAGGGAAGGCAGCTCCACGTCCGACTCGGAGGGGACCGATACCATCAGGCCTCCCCCCAAGGTTGCGACCGCGCGCCGGGGGCGCAGGGGTCGGGGAGGTGCGGTGGCGGCCAGACCGGCGACGCCGTGTCCGGCCGACCAGGGAGGCGAGGTGGCGGCCCTTCAGGCCGCAAACGCCCGCCTCAGCGAGGAGGTCTCCGGCTTGCGGGAGCGAAACCGCAGGCTGGAGACGGAACTTTCGGCGGTGCGGAGAGAGAACCGCGGGTTGGCCAAGGACGTGGCTGACCTGCGGTCTCAATTCGAGCGCCTGGTGCCGGCTGTGGCGCCGGCGCCGGCCCCGCCGCCGAAAAGGGTCGCGCCAGCGAGGGCGGGCCCATCGTCTGCGCCCGTGGCGCCGGCTGCGCCCGTCGCGGCCGCTGCGCCGGCTGCGCCCGTCGCGGCTTCGCCGCTGCCTCCCCTCGTCGTCGTCCCTCCGCCGGCTCGTGGCCGCGGGAGACCTCGGAAGGGGGAGGAGCCGCCGCCCGACGAGGTGCACGGCGTGTCGGAGTCGGCGGTACGCGTCATCCTGGCCCGAGTAGGGGTGATGATGGATGCGCGTATCGCCGCCGTAGCGGCCAGGCTCCCGCCTGAGCCGCCCCTCCGGCCGCCGCTCGCCGCGGACAGGGCGAGGCGGCCGCAAGCGTCGGCTCCCACGCCGCTGCCCTGTCAGGGTGGCCGCGTGGTGAGCTACGCTGCGGCCGCGGCTGGGCCCAAGGGGGCCAAGAAGGCCGGCAAGGTGCCGGCTCCCGCCAAGGCCGGGCCGCGGCCGGCGCCAGCGGCTGCACCGCAGGCGCCGGTCGGCGAACCCGCGGCTGCGCCTGCTGCGCTCAGCGCTGCTGCCAGGCTCGAACAGGGCTGGCAGGTGGCTGAGCGTAGCAGGAAGGCACGCGGCCAAAAGCGGAGAGCGGCGGCCAAGAGTGCCGCTGTGGCCGCCGCTCCCCAGGCGGGAGCCGGCGGAAAGGGGAAAAGGTCGCGTAGGGGCCTCAAGTCGCCGAAGACGGCTGCGGTGGTAATCACCGTACTGCCTGAGGCGGCTGAGAGGGGCCTAAACTATGAGGCCGTCCTAAGACGCGCCCGGCGGGAGCTGGACGTCTCCGACATCGGGGGCGTCGAGGCGAGGACCCGCAAAGCCCGGACAGGGGCTCGAATACTCGAGTTCCCTGGGGCCGAGGGCGCGAAGACGGCCGATAGTTTGGCCACGATGCTGAGGGGGCTGTTCGGGCCAGAGGATGGAGTCCGAATCGCCAGGCCCGTCAAGTGCGCAGATATGCGCCTCACGGGTCTGGACGACTCCGTGGCGGTGGAGGACATCCGGGAGGCCATTATGGCGCGTACCGGGTGTGCCTCGGACACCGTCCGGATTGGCACCATCCGCCCTGGTCCGGGCGGCGTCGGTGCTGTCTGGGTGCAGTGCCCAGTGGAGTCGGTCAAGCAATTGGCCGACTCAGGCAGGCTCCTCGTGGGCTGGAGTTCGGCGCGGGTAACCGTGCTGGAGCCCCGGCCTGCGAGGTGTTATAAATGCATGGCGGTCGGGCATACCCGACCGACATGCAGAAACTGCTTTGACTGCAGCGGGCTATGTTTCCGTTGCGGTCAGGCTGGACACCAGGCGGCATCGTGCTCTGCGGTGCCCCACTGCCCCGCGTGTGCGGCGGGCAATAGGCCTGCCAAACACCGCATGGGCTCTGGGGACTGCAGACCCCCGGCATCGGCCCCGAAGGGGCGGGGCGGCCCATCGACCGGGCCAGCCCCCGCTCCGAGCGCGGCCCGATCGCCCGTTAGCGCGGAGGAGGTGACGATGGATACGGACCGTTAATGGACCCCGTATCCATTCGTCTCCTCCAGGCCAATCTCAACCACTCCGCCGGTGCGCAGGACGTGTTCCTGCAAGCCATGGCGGAGTGGTTGATAGGAGTAGCCGTAGTCGCGGAGCCGTACGTGGTGCCCGACCGGATTAACTGGTTGGGTAGCGCTGATGGCACCGTGGCAATCGTCGCCTCCACGTCGTGGCCTTCGTCGTCTCTGACCCTTAGGGACAGGGGCGTCGGATACGTCGCGGCGGACTGGGGGGAGATTACGCTCTTCGGAGTTTATCTCTCCCCTAACTGGAGTGTGACCGATTTCGAGGCCTTCCTCACCATCATGGAGGCCTCGTTACGGCGACTGGCATCGCGCCAGGTCTTCGTCCTGGGGGACTTTAACGCCAAGTCCGTGGCGTGGGGGTCCCCTAGGACGGATGACCGAGGACGGGCGATCGAGGAGTGGGCGGCGGCACTGGGCCTCTGTTTGCTGAACAGGGGCTCGGTGCATACGTGCGTGCGACAACGGGGCGGGTCGATAGTGGACCTTTCGTTCGCTAGCCCCGAGGTCGCCGCACGCGTGGGGAGCTGGCGCGTCGTGGAGGAGGTGGAGACCTTGTCGGACCACCGGTATATCCGGATGGAGGTCTCCCCTGCAATCCCGACGCCCAGCAGGGGTCACGGGGCGGATGGGCGTCCTGCGTTCCCGCGATGGGCTGTGGGTCGCTTAGACCGGGACCAGCTGGCGGAGACAGCCATCGTATACTCGTGGCTGTCCTCTGCCCACCAGTCGGACGGGGTGGACGCCGAGGCTGGCCGCATCCGCAGTGCGTTGACGCAGATCTGCGATGCGGCCATGCCCCGGGTACGGCGTCTGCCCCCGAGGAGGGGTGTCCACTGGTGGTCCCGGGAGCTGGCGGATCTCCGGGCTGCGTGTATCCGCGCCCGGAGGGCCTACACCCGCAGCCGGCGGCGCCATCGCGACGCGGAGCGGGAGGCCGTGCTTTACGAGGGCTACCGCAATGCGCGGTCGGCCTTCAGGCTGGCCGTCCGCTCCGCCAAGGACGTCAGTCGGCAGGAGATGCTGGACGGTCTCGACCGTGACCCCTGGGGACGCCCCTATCGCGCGGTGCTGAATAGGCTACGCGCGCGGGGCCCTCCCCTCACCGAGACTCTCCAGCCCGGCCTTCTCACCCGGGTCATCGAGGACCTGTTCCCGCGGCGGGCGGAACACACGCCCCCGGTCATGGCTCCGCCAGACACTGACCGGGAGGCCGACGACGACAGTGTTCCGCCCATCACGGAACCCGAGATGGGGGTGGCGGTGACGCGCATGCGCGCAAAGTCTACCGCCCCCGGGCCCGACGGTGTTCCTAACCGCGTGCTGGCCCTGGTCCTCGAACACCTGGGACCCCGCCTCAGGGAGCTGTTCGACGCGTGTTTAGCGTCCGGACGGTTCCCTGGGTGCTGGAAGGAGGGAAGGCTGGTGCTCCTGCCGAAGCCGGGACGGTCTCCGGAGTCGCCTTCGGCCTACAGGCCTATCGTGCTGCTCGATGACACGGGCAAGCTACTGGAGAGGGTGGTAGCTGCCCGCATCGAGCGGCACCTCGTCGGCACGGGGCCCGATCTGTCGGACGCCCAGTTTGGGTTTAGGAGGGGTCGTTCGACGATCGCGGCTCTGTTGCGCCTGAGGGCCGTGGCGACTGAGGCCGTCACCGGCGGGGGAGTGCTGTTGGTGGTGTCCCTAGACATCGCCAACGCATTCAATAGTCTGCCATTCAGCTGCATCAGGGAGGCGCTCCGGTATCACGGGGTGCCAGTTTACCTGAGGCGGCTAGTGGCAGACTATTTGGAGGGGCGCAGCGTCCTCTGCACCGACCGAGCAGGGGACGTTGTGCGGACGCCCATGACGTGCGGTGTCCCACAGGGGTCGGTCCTCGGACCCACCCTGTGGAACATCGGCTACGACTGGGCGTTGAGGGGGAGCCTCCCGCCCGGGCTGGGCGTGATTTGTTACGCCGACGACACGCTCGTCACAGCCCGCGGTGGGACGCTAGAAGAGGCGGTAAGCCTGGCGACCTCGGGTACCGAGGAGGTCGTCAGACGGATCGAGGCGCTGGGGTTGAGGGTCGCCCTGGACAAGACGGAGGCCCTCTTGTTCCATGGGCGCACTATGAGCCCTCCCATCGGCGTCTCGATCACCGTCCACTCGGTCGACATCAGCATCCGGGCCCATATGAGGTACTTGGGCCTGGTGCTCGACGGGCGATGGTGGTTCCGGGAGCATTTCCGTAGGCTCGCTCCGCGGCTCGTCGGCACGGCGTCCGCCCTATCGTGGCTTATGCCGAACGTGGGCGGACCGAGCGCTGCGTGCCGACGGCTGTATGCGGGGGTCATCCGGTCGATGGCCCTGTACGGCGCACCGGTGTGGGCGGGGTCCATGACCGCCCGACTCAGGGCCCTTCTGTGGCGACCACAGAGGGTCATGGCGGTCAGGGCCATCCGCGGATACCGCACGGTGGCGACGGAGGCAGCGTGCCTATTGGCCGGGACTCCCCCGTGGGACCTGGAGGCGGAGATGCTCGCCGAACTATATCGGCGGGTGACGGGGGTGCGAGCGGAGGGCGGTGTGGTCTCGTTGAGGGATCTCACCGCCTGGCGCGTCGACGCCCGCCGAGACGTCATCGCCCGTTGGGCAGTCCGGCTGGAGAGGCCTCGGTTCGGGGTGCGAACCGTGGAGGCCTTCCGGCCGGTGCTGATGCAGTGGTTGGAGAGGCGGCACGGGGTGCTCTCCTTCCGACTGGTGCAGGTTTTGACGGGGCATGGGTGCTTCGCCAAATACCTGCACAAGGTCGTTAGGAGGGAGAGTACACCGTCCTGCCACCACTGCGATTGCGACGAGGACACGGCGCGCCATACGCTCGAGGCCTGCGGGGCTTGGGCAGTGCAGCGCTGTGAACTCGTCGCAATCATCGGTACGGACCTGACGCTGCCGGCTATCGCTAGGGCGATGGTCGACAGCGTCGGGAATTGGGACGCGGTCGCAGCCTTCTGCGAGACAGTGATCTCGCGGAAGGAGGCGGCGGATCGCCTGCGCGAGGAGCGCAGCCTCGATGAGGAGATCCGCCGCCGGCGACTGGGGCGGCGCAGGCGCAACTATCTGCGCCTCATGCCGCCCTAGCCGAGGCCGCGGGTGACGTGACCGGGGATTAGTCCGTCACCCGCCGAGAGGCCGACCGCGTGAGGAAAGACCGACGTCCTCCCCGAGGGGGGGACGTCGGTCGATGGGAGGGTACCCCAACAGGGGGTATTCCGTCGGGCCGACCACTGACGACAAGTTAACGCTGCTCCAGTGGTCGGCCCAACGACGAAGGCGACGTGGTTTTCGGGTGGGTCGCGGGAGTTGCGTGCTCAAGCCCCTCTGTCGCCCCGGACGGAGTGGTGCGGAGGCGCGCCGACCGCGGCCCACCCACAAAAAAAAAAAAAAAAAAAAACCCCTGCATTTTTCAATACATTCATACGCAATTTTTTAAATTTTTCACTAAACTCGACTGTTTTTCAATTGAATTTTATCAAAATCGATATAGCCATTTAGTTTACACAATATTTTGACATTTCCGGACGACCTGCGAGCCAGGAACACCTGCAAAAGAAACATTATTAATATTCAATAAAACGCATAGCTACAATAGTTTTCATACTCACCTGGTGAAGTGAACCCCCAACTGACGGCGGTGCTGACATCCATCCAGAGTGCGGAATTTATTCCTCTTTCAAACGCCACCAACAGCATCCCGATCGGCCGCACAGTTTCCTTATTTTAACCTTTTCCCTTTGAAAAAACGGGAATTTTTTCGAAATTTTAACAGTTTTCAGCGGTTTTCAGGAGATTTTAGTACTGAACCAGGTCCGGTTTTTTAGCTGACCGCGTAGCCCGTGACGAGGCGGATTTTTAGACACCCCACACGCGGGCATACGGCGCGTCGCTCCCGGATTTTGGCCGCCCGAGTCCCTATTTTATCGACTTTTTTACTCTTCTTTCAGTTTCTTCTGCGTGCAACGTCCCCGATTCGTAATATTCTCCTAATCTTTTTTCACCATCCGATAGCCTGTTTAAAGACGAATCCCGCAATATAACATTTCGGGGTCATCCAGGCTCGGGAACGATAAGGGAATTCATCTCCTCACGCTAAGTCGATAAATATATACCCCTCCATATAATTGTTCATACTAAATCCACCTATACCCCTGGGGGGCGCGGCCGGAGCACCTCCTCGTGGTGCTCCCTGGTAACGTCCATTTGGACGTCATGCGGCCATTTGGACGGCCAAGATTCCGGCAGGGGGGGGTCTCCGCGTGCGGCTCTGGTGGCAGAGCGCACGGCGGATCTGACCCGGGGCCAATGGGGCGGATGTGCCTCATGGCAATCCGTCGCCAGGGACGGTTGCGTCACGGCCCGGGGGCGTGACGGGTCGGTCGCTCGCGAGCGGCCAGACCCGGAAGGCCCAAACCGTAATCCTGAGCAGGGGGGTCAGGACCGGGGGTCTTCGGACCGCGGGGAAGAAAACCCCTATAAAAAATTACCCCAATCTTAAGTTTGGCCACTCGGCGAGGAGATGTATGACTGGTGGGTTAAGAAGCGCGCGAGCGTCCAGTCGTTAGAGTGGTAGTCAAGGCGAGACTTAAAAATGACCAAACACCATGGCAGGAGTTGAAACGAGCGTAGCTACTCCAGAGGGTCCCGGCCACGCCGGGGAATCCCTCACTGTGCTGGTTTCTGAGCGCGAGAGGCGCACAGTCACCAGCACAGTCAGTCTCCATACGTATGGGAGGGAGACAACAACTGCACTGAGAGCCGAGAGCCCGGCACACCATCAAAAGGCTCACCGGGGGGAGGGGATAGAAGAAGTTAAGGAGAAGAAGAAGAGGAAGAAGAAGAAGAAAATCACGGCTATGGGGCGAGTCCGTGCCCAAGCGCTCCGTGATAAAAAGAAGCGGGAGCGGAAGTTGGCAGCCGCCATTGCTGCGCGCGACGAGGGCGGTGCATCCGCAGCTACCGCAGAGCCGTCGCGGGGCGGAAACGGCGATATCGCCGGGGCGCCGAAGAAGAGGATTGACAGCTCGGGCCTGTCGAGCGACGAGGGCGGATCAGCCGCAGGACCGTCGCGGGACGAGGGCGGCAGGGCCGCAGGACCGTCCAGGGAAGATGGAGGGAGTGACTCCGGCCCAGAGCGGAGTGACTCGAGACTGAGCGACAGCACCAACATCTCGCTGTCGAGCGACGAGGGCGGCACAGCCGCAGAGCCGTCGCGGGAGGAGGGCCGCAGTGCTGCAGGACCGGTGCAGAGTCCAGATGCGGCCGAGGAGATGTCCATGGACGAGGGCGGTGGGACCGCAGGGCCGTCCGATGGCGCAGGGCTGTGCACAGGAGGGCCGTCCGGGATGATGGTTGGTGGGTCGTCCGGAATGGTAGTTAGGGATGTCGCTGATGGGGAGGTGGTGGATAGGGGGGCCGCCGCTCTATCGGCGGCTCTTAGTGTTAGGAGGGGAACGGAGGAGGCCCGGCCCCCGACGAGGGATCGGAAGCGCCCCCTGCCAAAGGGTGGCAGCTCCGCATCCGAATCGGAGGGGAGCGACATCATCAGGCCTCCCCCCAAGGTTGCGACCGCGCGCCGGGGGCGCAGGGGTCGGGGAGGTGCGGTGGCGGCCAGACCGGCGACGCCGTGTCCGGCCGACCAAGGAGGCGAGGTGGCGGCCCTTCAGGCCGCAAACGCCCGCCTAAGCGAGGAGGTCTCCGGCTTGCGGGAGCGAAACCGCAGGCTGGAGACGGAACTTTCGGCGGTGCGGAGAGAGAACCGCGGGTTGGCCAAGGACGTGGCTGACCTGCGGTCTCAATTCGAGCGCCTGGTGCCGGCTGTGGCGCCGGCGCCGGCCCCGTCGCTGAAAAGGGTCGCGCCAGCGAGGGCGGGCCCATCGTCTGCGCCCGTGGCGCCGGCTGCGCCCGTCGCGGCTTCGCCGCTGCCTCCCCTCGTCGTGGTCCCTCCGCCGGCTCGTGGCCGCGGGAGACCTCGGAAGGGGGAGGAGCCGCCGCCCGACGAGGTGCATGGCGTGTCGGAGTCGGCGATACGCGTGATCCTAGCCCGAGTAGGGGTAATGATGGATGCGCGTATCGAGGCCGTAGCGGCCAGGCTCCCGCCTGAGCCGCCCCTCCGACCGCCGCTCGCCGCGGACAAGATGAGGCGGCCGCAAGCGTCGGCTCCCACCCCGCTGCCCTGTCAGGGTGGCCGCGTGGTGAGCTACGCTGCGGCCGCGGCGGGACCCAAAGGGGCCAAGAAGGCCGGCAAGGCGCCGGCTCCCGCCAAGGCCGGGCCGCGGCCGGCGCCAGCGATTGCACCGCAGGCGCCGGCCGGCGAACCCGCGACTGCGCCTGCTGCGCTCAGCGCTGCTGCCAGGCTCGAACAGGGCTGGCAGGTGGCTGAGCGTAGCAGGAAGGCACGCGGCCAGAAGCGGAGAGCGGCGGCCAAGAGTGCCGCTGTGACCGCCGCTCCCCAGGCGGGAGCCGGCGGAAAGGGGAAAAGGTCGCGTAGGGGCCTCAAGTCGCCGAAGACGGCTGCGGTGGTAATCACCGTACTGCCTGAGGCGGCTGAGAGGGGCCTGAATTATGAGGCCGTCCTAAGACGCGCCCGGCGGGAGCTGGACGTCTCCGACATCGGGGGCGTCGAGGCGAGGACCCGCAAGGCCCGGACAGGGGCTCGAATACTCGAGTTCCCTGGGGCCGAGGGCGCGAAGACGGCCGATAGTTTGGCCACGATGCTGAGGGGGCTGTTCGGGCCAGAGGATGGAGTCCGAATCGCCAGGCCCGTCAAGTGCGCAGATATGCGCCTCACGGGTCTGGACGACTCCGTGGCGGTGGAGGACATCCGGGAGGCCATTATGGCGCGTACCGGGTGTGCCTCGGACACCGTCCGGATTGGCACCATCCGCCCTGGTCCGGGCGGCGTCGGTGCTGTCTGGGTGCAGTGCCCAGTGGAGTCGGTCTAGCAATTGGCCGACTCAGGCAGGCTCCTCGTGGGCTGGAGTTCGGCGCGGGTAACCGTGCTGGAGCCCCGGCCTGCGAGGTGTTATAAATGCATGGCGGTCGGGCATACCCGACCGACATGCAGAAACTGCTTTGACTGCAGCGGGCTATGTTTCCGTTGCGGTCAGGCTGGACACCAGGCGGCATCGTGCTCTGCGGTGCCCCACTGCCCTGCGTGTGCGGCGGGCAATAGGCCTGCCAAACACCGCATGGGCTCTGGGGACTGCAGACCCCCGGCATCGGCCCCGAAGGGGCGGGGCGGCCCATCGACCGGGCCAGGCCCCGCTCCGAGCGCGGCCCGATCGCCCGTTAGCGCGGAGGAGGTGACGATGGATACGGACCGTTAATGGACCCCGTATCCATTCGTCTCCTCCAGGCCAATCTCAACCACTCCGCCGGTGCGCAGGACGTGTTCCTGCAAGCCATGGCGGAGTGGTTGATAGGAGTAGCTGTAGTCGCGGAGCCGTATGTGGTGCCCGACCGGATTAACTGGTTGGGTAGCGCCGATGGCACCGTGGCAATCGTCGCCTCCACGTCGTGGCCTTCGTCGTCTCTGATCCTTAGGGACAGGGGCGTCGGATACGTCGCGGCGGACTGGGGGGAGATTACGCTCTTCGGAGTTTATCTCTCCCCTAACTGGAGTGTGACCGATTTCGAGGCCTTCCTCACCATCATAGAGGCCTCGTTACGGCGACTGGCATCGCGCCAGGTCTTCGTCCTGGGGGACTTTAACGCCAAGTCCGTGGCGTGGGGGTCCTCTAGGACGAATGACCGAGGACGGGCGATCGAGGAGTGGGCGGCGGCACTGGGCCTCTGTTTGCTGAACAGGGGCTCGGTGCATACGTGCGTGCGACAACGGGGCGGGTCGATAGTGGACCTTTCGTTCGCTAGCCCCGAGGTCGCCGCACGCGTGGGGAGCTGGCGCGTCGTGGAGGAGGTGGAGACCTTGTCGGACCATCGGTATATCCGGATGGAGGTCTCCCCTGCAATCCCGACGCCCAGCAGGGGTCACGGGGCGGATGGGCGTCCTGCGTTCCCGCGATGGGCTGTGGGTCGCTTAGACCGGGACCAGCTGGCGGAGACAGCCATCGTATACTCGTGGCTGTCCTCTGCCCACCAGTCGGACGGGGTGGACGCCGAGGCTGGCCGCATCCGCAGTGCGTTGACGCAGATCTGCGATGCGGCCATGCCCCGGGTACGGCGTCTGCCCCCGAGGAGGGGTGTCCACTGGTGGTCCCGGGAGCTGGCGGATCTCCGGGCTGCGTGTATCCGCGCCCGGAGGGCCTACACCCGCAGCCGGCGGCGCCATCGCGACGCGGAGCGGGAGGCCGTGCTTTACGAGGGCTACCGCAATGCGCGGTCGGCCTTCAGGCTGGCCGTCCGCTCCGCCAAGGACGTCAGTCGGCAGGAGATGCTGGACGGTCTCGACCGTGACCCCTGGGGACGCCCCTATCGCGCGGTGCTGAATAAGCTGCGCGCGCGGGGCCCTCCCCTCACCGAGACTCTCCAGCCCAGCCTTCTCACCCGGGTCATCGAGGACCTGTTCCCGCGGCGGGCGGAACACACGCCCCCGGTCATGGCTCCGCCAGACACTGACCGGGAGGCCGACGACGACAGTGTTCCGCCCATCACGGAACCCGAGATGGGGGTGGCGGTGACGCGCATGCGCGCAAAGTCTACCGCCCCCGGGCCCGACGGTGTTCCTAACCGCGTGCTGGCCCTGGTCCTCGAACACCTGGGACCCCGCCTCAGGGAGCTGTTCGACGCGTGTTTAGCGTCCGGACGGTTCCCTGGGTGCTGGAAGGAGGGAAGGCTGGTGCTCCTGCCGAAGCCGGGACGGTCTCCGGAGTCGCCTTCGGCCTACAGGCCTATCGTGCTGCTCGATGACACGGGCAAGCTACTGGAGAGGGTGGTAGCTGCCCGCATCGAGCGGCACCTCGTCGGCACGGGGCCCGATCTGTCGGACGCCCAGTTTGGGTTTAGGAGGGGTCGTTCGACGATCGCTGCTCTGTTGCGCCTGAGGGCCGTGGCGACTGAGGCCGTCACCGGCGGGGGAGTGCTGTTGGTGGTGTCCCTAGACATCGCCAACGCATTCAATAGTCTGCCATTCAGCTGCATCAGGGAGGCGCTCCGGTATCACGGGGTGCCAGTTTACCTGAGGCGGCTAGTGGCAGACTATTTGGAGGGGCGCAGCGTCCTCTGCACCGACCGAGCAGGGGACGTTGTGCGGATGCCCATGACGTGCGGTGTCCCGCAGGGGTCGGTCCTCGGACCCACCCTGTGGAACATCGGCTACGACTGGGCGTTGAGGGGGAGCCTCCCGCCCGGGCTGGGCGTGATTTGTTACGCCGACGACACGCTCGACACAGCCCGCGGTGGGACGCTAGAAGAGGCGGTAAGCCTGGCGACCTCGGGTACCGAGGAGGTCGTCAGACGGATCGAGGCGCTGGGGTTGAGGGTCGCCCTGGACAAGACGGAGGCCCTCTTGTTCCATGGGCGCACTATGAGCCCTCCCATCGGCGTCTCGATCACCGTCCACTCGGTCGACATCAGCATCCGGGCCCATATGAGGTACTTGGGCCTGGTGCTCGACGGGCGATGGTGGTTCCGGGAGCATTTCCGTAGGCTCGCTCCGCGGCTCGTCGGCACGGCGTCCGCCCTATCGTGGCTTATGCCGAACGTGGGCGGACCGAGCGCTGCGTGCCGACGGCTGTACGCGGGGGTCATCCGGTCGATGGCCCTGTACGGCGCACCGGTGTGGGCGGGGTCCATGACCGCCCGACTAAGGGCCCTTCTGTGGCGACCACAGAGGGTCATGGCGGTCAGGGCCATCCGCGGATACCGCACGGTGGCGACGGAGGCAGCGTGCCTGTTGGCCGGGACTCCCCCGTGGGACCTGGAGGCGGAGATGCTCGCCGAACTATATCGGCGGGTGACGGGGGTGCGAGCGGAGGGCGGTGTGGTCTCGTTAAGGGATCTCACCGCCTGGCGCGTCGACGCCCGCCGAGACGTCATCGCCCGTTGGGCAGTCCGGCTGGAGAGGCCTCGGTTCGGGGTGCGAACCGTGGAGGCCTTCCGGCCGGTGCTGATGCAGTGGTTGGAGAGGCGGCACGGGGTGCTCTCCTTCCGACTGGTGCAGGTTTTGACGGGGCATGGGTGCTTCGCCAAATACCTGCACAAGGTCGTTAGGAGGGAGAGTACACCGTCCTGCCACCACTGCGATTGCGACGAGGACACGGCGCGCCATACGCTCGAGGCCTGCGGGGCTTGGGCAGTGCAGCGCTGTGAACTCGTCGCAATCATCGGTACGGACCTGACGCTGCCGGCCATCGCTAGGGCGATGGTCGACAGCGTCAGGAATTGGGACGCGGTCGCAGCCTTCTGCGAGACAGTGATCTTGCGGAAGGAGGCGGCGGATCGCCTGCGTGAGGAGCGCAGCCTCGATGAGGAGATCCGCCGCCGGCGACTGGGGCGGCGCAGGCGCAACTATCTGCGCCTCATGCCGCCTTAGCCGAGGCCGCGGGTGACGTGACCGGGGTTTAGTCCGTCACCCGCCGAGAGGCCGACCGCGTGAGGAAAGACCGACGTCCCCCCCGAGGGGGGGACGTCGGTCTTTGGGAGGGTACCCCAATAGGGGGTATTCCGTCGGGCCGACCACTGACGACAAGTTAACGCTGCTCCAGTGGTCGGCCCAACGACGAAGGCGACGTGGGCTTCGGGTGGGTCGCGGGAGTTGCGTGCTCAAGCCCCTCTGTCGCCCCGGACGGAGTGGTGCGGAGGCGCGCCGACCGCGGCCCACCCACAAAAAAAAAAAAAAAACCCCTGCATTTTTCAATACATTCATACGCAATTTTTTAAATTTTTCACTAAACTCGACTGTTTTTCAATTGAATTTTATCAAAATCGATATAGCCATTTAGTTTACACAATATTTTGACATTTCCGGACGACCTGCGAGCCAGGAACACCTGCAAAAGAAACATTATTAATATTCAATAAAACGCATAGCTACAATAGTTTTCATACTCACCTGGTGAAGTGAACCCCCAACTGACGGCGGTGCTGACATCCATCCAGAGTGCGGAATTTATTCCTCTTTCAAACGCCACCAACAGCATCCCGATCGGCCGCACAGTTTCCTTATTTTAACCTTTTCCCTTTGAAAAAACGGGAATTTATTCGAAATTTTAACAGTTTTCAGCGGTTTTCCGGAGATTTTAGTACTGAACCAGGTCCGGTTTTTTAGCTGACCGCGTAGCCCGTGACGAGGCGGATTTTTAGACACCCCACACGCGGGCATACGGCGCGTCGCTCCCGGATTTTGGCCGCCCGAGTCCCTATTTTATCGACTTTTTTACTCTTCTTTCAGTTTCTTCTGCGTGCAACGTCCCCGATTCGTAATATTCTCCTAATCTTTTTTCACCATCCGATAGCCTGTTTAAAGACGAATCCCGCAATATAACATTTCGGGGTCATCCAGGCTCGGGAACGATAAGGGAATTCATCTCCTCACGCTAAGTCGATAAATATATACCCCCTCCATATAATTGTTCATACTAAATCCACCTATACCCCTGCATTTTTCAATACATTCATACGCAATTTTTTAAATTTTTCACTAAACTCGACTGTTTTTCAATTGAATTTTATCAAAATCGATATAGCCATTTAGTTTACACAATATTTTGACATTTCCGGACGACCTGCGAGCCAGGAACACCTGCAAAAGAAACATTATTAATATTCAATAAAACGCATAGCTACAATAGTTTTCATACTCACCTGGTGAAGTGAACCCCCAACTGACGGCGGTGCTGACATCCATCCAGAGTGCGGAATTTATTCTTCTTTCAAACGCCACCAACAGCATCCCGATCGGCCGCACAGTTTCCTTATTTTAACCTTTTCCCTTTGAAAAAAACGGGAATTTTTTCGAAATTTTAACAGTTTTCAGCGGTTTTCCGGAGATTTTAGTACTGAACCAGGTCCGGTTTTTTTTTTTTTTTAGCTGACCGCGTAGCCCGTGACGAGGCGGATTTTTAGACACCCCACACGCGGGCATACGGCGCGTCGCTCCCGGATTTTGGCCGCCCGAGTCCCTATTTTATCGACTTTTTTACTCTTCTTTCAGTTTCTTCTGCGTGCAACGTCCCCGATTCGTAATATTCTCCTAATCTTTTTTCACCATCCGATAGCCTGTTTAAAGACGAATCCCGCAATATAACATTTCGGGGTCATCCAGGCTCGGGAACGATAAGGGAATTCATCTCCTCACGCTAAGTCGATAAATATATACCCCCTCCATATAATTGTTCATACTAAATCCACCTATACCCCTGCATTTTGTGGGCGGCGGCACTGGGCCTCCTGGGAGGTGGAGACCTTGTCGGACCATCGGTATATCCGGATGGAGGTCTCCCCTGCAATCCCGACGCCCAGCAGGGGTCACGGGGCGGATGGGCGTCCTGCGTTCCCGCGATGGGCTGTGGGTCGCTTAGACCGGGACCAGCTGGCGGAGACAGCCATCGTATACTCGTGGCTGTCCTCTGCCCACCAGTCGGACGGGGTGGACGCCGAGGCTGGCCGCATCCGCAGTGCGTTGACGCAGATCTGCGATGCGGCCATGCCCCGGGTACGGCGTCTGCCCCCGAGGAGGGGTGTCCACTGGTGGTCCCGGGAGCTGGCGGATCTCCGGGCTGCGTGTATCCGCGCCCGGAGGGCCTACACCCGCAGCCGGCGGCGCCATCGCGACGCGGAGCGGGAGGCCGTGCTTTACGAGGGCTACCGCAATGCGCGGTCGGCCTTCAGGCTGGCCGTCCGCTCCGCCAAGGACGTCAGTCGGCAGGAGATGCTGGACGGTCTCGACCGTGACCCCTGGGGACGCCCCTATCGCGCGGTGCTGAATAGGCTACGCGCGCGGGGCCCTCCCCTCACCGAGACTCTCCAGCCCGGCCTTCTCACCCGGGTCATTGAGGACCTGTTCCCGCGGCGGGCGGAACACACGCCCCCGGTCATGGCTCCGCCAGACACTGACCGGGAGGCCGACGACGACAGTGTTCCGCCCATCACGGAACCCGAGATGGGGGTGGCGGTGACGCGCATGCGCGCAAAGTCTACCGCCCCCGGGCCCGACGGTGTTCCTAACCGCGTGCTGGCCCTGGTCCTCGAACACCTGGGACCCCGCCTCAGGGAGCTGTTCGACGCGTGTTTAGCGTCCGGACGGTTCCCTGGGTGCTGGAAGGAGGGAAGGCTGGTGCTCCTGCCGAAGCCGGGACGGTCTCCGGAGTCGCCTTCGGCCTACAGGCCTATCGTGCTGCTCGATGACACGGGCAAGCTACTGGAGAGGGTGGTAGCTGCCCGCATCGAGCGGCACCTCGTCGGCACGGGGCCCGATCTGTCGGACGCCCAGTTTGGGTTTAGGAGGGGTCGTTCGACGATCGCGGCTCTGTTGCGCCTGAGGGCCGTGGCGACTGAGGCCGTCACCGGCGGGGGAGTGCTGTTGGTGGTGTCCCTAGACATCGCCAACGCATTCAATAGTCTGCCATTCAGCTGCATCAGGGAGGCGCTCCGGTATCACGGGGTGCCAGTTTACCTGAGGCGGCTAGTGGCAGACTATTTGGAGGGGCGCAGCGTCCTCTGCACCGACCGAGCAGGGGACGTTGTGCGGACGCCCATGACGTGCGGTGTCCCGCAGGGGTCGGTCCTCGGACCCACCCTGTGGAACATCGGCTACGACTGGGCGTTGAGGGGGAGCCTCCCGCCCGGGCTGGGCGTGATTTGTTACGCCGACGACACGCTCGTCACAGCCCGCGGTGGGACGCTAGAAGAGGCGGTAAGCCTGGCGACCTCGGGTACCGAGGAGGTCGTCAGACGGATCGAGGCGCTGGGGTTGAGGGTCGCCCTGGACAAGACGGAGGCCCTCTTGTTCCATGGGCGCACTATGAGCCCTCCCATCGGCGTCTCGATCACCGTCCACTCGGTCGACATCAGCATCCGGGCCCATATGAGGTACTTGGGCCTGGTGCTCGACGGGCGATGGTGGTTCCGGGAGCATTTCCGTAGGCTCGCTCCGCGGCTCGTCGGCACGGCGTCCGCCCTATCGTGGCTTATGCCGAACGTGGGCGGACCGAGCGCTGCGTGCCGACGGCTGTACGCGGGGGTCATCCGGTCGATGGCCCTGTACGGCGCACCGGTGTGGGCGGGGTCCATGACCGCCCGACTTAGGGCCCTTCTGTGGCGACCACAGAGGGTCATGGCGGTCAGGGCCATCCGCGGATACCGCACGGTGGCGACGGAGGCAGCGTGCCTGTTGGCCGGGACTCCCCCGTGGGACCTGGAGGCGGAGATGCTCGCCGAACTATATCGGCGGGTGACGGGGATGCGAGCGGAGGGCGGTGTGGTCTCGTTAAGGGATCTCACCGCCTGGCGCGTCGACGCCCGCCGAGACGTCATCGCCCGTTGGGCAGTCCGGCTGGAGAGGCCTCGGTTCGGGGTGCGAACCGTGGAGGCCTTCCGGCCGGTGCTGATGCAGTGGTTGGAGAGGCGGCACGGGGTGCTCTCCTTCCGACTGGTGCAGGTTTTGACGGGGCATGGGTGCTTCGCCAAATACCTGCACAAGGTCGTTAGGAGGGAGAGTACACCGTCCTGCCACCACTGCGATTGCGACGAGGACACGGCGCGCCATACGCTCGAGGCCTGCGGGGCTTGGGCAGTGCAGCGCTGTGAACTCGTCGCAATCATCGGTACGGACCTGACGCTGCCGGCTATCGCTAGGGCGATGGTCGACAGCGTCGGGAATTGGGACGCGGTCGCAGCCTTCTGCGAGACAGTGATCTCGCGGAAGGAGGCGGCGGATCGCCTGCGTGAGGAGCGCAGCCTCGATGAGGAGATCCGCCGCCGGCGACTGGGGCGGCGCAGGCGCAACTATCTGCGCCTCATGCCGCCTTAGCCGAGGCCGCGGGTGACGTGACCGGGGTTTAGTCCGTCACCCGCCGAGAGGCCGACCGCGTGAGGAAAGACCGACGTCCCCCCCGAGGGGGGGACGTCGGTCTTTGGGAGGGTACCCCAATAGGGGGTATTCCGTCGGGCCGACCACTGACGACAAGTTAACGCTGCTCCAGTGGTCGGCCCAACGACGAAGGCGACGTGGGATTCGGGTGGGTCGCGGGAGTTGCGTGCTTAAGCCCCTCTGTCGCCCCGGACGGAGTGGTGCGGAGGCGCGCCGACCGCGGCCCACCCACAAAAAAAAAAACCCCTGCATTTTTCAATACATTCATACGCAATTTTTTAAATTTTTCACTAAACTCGACTGTTTTTCAATTGAATTTTATCAAAATCGATATAGCCATTTAGTTTACACAATATTTTGACATTTCCGGACGACCTGCGAGTCAGGAACACCTATAAAAGAAACATTATTAGTATTTAATAAAAAGTATAGTTACAACAGTTTTCATACTCACCTGGTGAAGTGAACCCCCAACTGACGGCGGTGCTGACATCCATCCAGAGTGCGGAATTTATCCCTCTATCAAACGCCACCAACAGCATCCCGATCGGCCGCACAGTTTCCTTATTTTAAGCTTATCCCTTTGGAAAAACGGGAATTTATTCGAAATTTTAACAGTTTTCAGCGGTTTTCCGGAGATTTTTGTACCGAACCAGGTCAGGTTTTTTAGCTGACCGCGTAGCCCGTGACGAGGCGGATTTTTAGACACCCCACACGCGGGCATACGGCGCGTCGCTCCCGGATTTTGGCCGCCCGAGTCCCTATTTTTTCGACTTTTTTACTCTTCTTTCAGTTTCTTCTGCGTGCAACATCCCCGATTCGTAACATTCTCCTAATCTTTTTTCACCATCCGATAGCCTGTTTAAAGACGAATCCCGCAATATAACATTTCGGGGTCATCCAGGCTCGGGAACGATAAGGGAATTCATCTCTTCACGCCAAGTCGAAAAATATATACCCCCTCCATATAATTGTTCATACTAAATCCACCTATACCTATACCCCTGCATTTTCCCCGTGGGACCTGGAGGCGGAGATGCTCGCCGAACTATATCGGCGGGTGACGGGGGTGCGAGCGGAGGGCGGTGTGGTCTCGTTGAGGGATCTCACCGCCTGGCGCGTCGACGCCCGCCGAGACGTCATCGCCCGTTGGGCAGTCCGGCTGGAGAGGCCTCGGTTCGGGGTGCGAACCGTGGAGGCCTTCCGGCCGGTGCTGATGCAGTGGTTGGAGAGGCGGCGCGGGGTGCTCTCCTTCCGACTGGTGCAGGTTTTGACGGGGCATGGGTGCTTCGCCAAATACCTGCACAAGGTCGTTAGGAGGGAGAGTACACCGTCCTGCCACCACTGCGATTGCGACGAGGACACGGCGCGCCATACGCTCGAGGCCTGCGGGGCTTGGGCAGTGCAGCGCTGTGAACTCGTCGCAATCATCGGTACGGACCTGACGCTGCCGGCTATCGCTAGGGCGATGGTCGACAGCGTCGGGAATTGGGACGCGGTCGCAGCCTTCTGCGAGACAGTGATCTCGCGGAGGGAGGCGGCGGATCGCCTGCGCGAGGAGCGCAGCCTCGATGAGGAGATCCGCCGCCGGCGACTGGGGCGGCGCAGGCGCAACTATCTGCGCCTCATGCCGCCCTAGCCGAGGCCGCGGGTGACGTGACCGGGGATTAGTCCGTCACCCGCCGAGAGGCCGACCGCGTGAGGAAAGACCGACGTCCTCCCCGAGGGGGGGACGTCGGTCGATGGGAGGGTACCCCAATAGGGGGTATTCCGTCGGGCCGACCACTGACGACAAGTTAACGCTGCTCCAGTGGTCGGCCCAACGACGAAGGCGACGTGGTTTTCGGGTGGGTCGCGGGAGTTGCGTGCTCAAGCCCCTCTGTCGCCCCGGACGGAGTGGTGCGGAGGCGCGCCGACCGCGGCCCACCCACACAAAAAAAAAAAAAAACCCCTGCATTTTTCAATACATTCATACGCAATTTTTTAAATTTTTCACTAAACTCGACTGTTTTTCAATTGAATTTTATCAAAATCGATATAGCCATTTAGTTTACACAATATTTTGACATTTCCGGACGACCTGCGAGTCAGGAACACCTATAAAAGAAACATTATTAGTATTTAATAAAAAGTATAGTTACAACAGTTTTCATACTCACCTGGTGAAGTGAACCCCCAACTGACGGCGGTGCTGACATCCATCCAGAGTGCGGAATTTATCCCTCTATCAAACGCCACCAACAGCATCCCGATCGGCCGCACAGTTTCCTTATTTTAAGCTTATCCCTTTGGAAAAACGGGAATTTATTCGAAATTTTAACAGTTTTCAGCGGTTTTCCGGAGATTTTTGTACCGAACCAGGTCAGGGATTTTTAGCTGACCGCGTAGCCCGTGACGAGGCGGATTTTTAGACACCCCACACGCGGGCATACGGCGCGTCGCTCCCGGATTTTGGCCGCCCGAGTCCCTATTTTTTCGACTTTTTTACTCTTCTTTCAGTTTCTTCTGCGTGCAACATCCCCGATTCGTAACATTCTCCTAATCTTTTTTCACCATCCGATAGCCTGTTTAAAGACGAATCCCGCAATATAACATTTCGGGGTCATCCAGGCTCGGGAACGATAAGGGAATTCATCTCTTCACGCCAAGTCGAAAAATATATACCCCCTCCATATAATTGTTCATACTAAATCCACCTATACCTATACCCCTGCATTTTTCAATACATTCATACGCAATTTTTTAAATTTTTCACTAAACTCGACTGTTTTTCAATTGAATTTTATCAAAATCGATATAGCCATTTAGTTTACACAATATTTTGACATTTCCGGACGACCTGCGAGTCAGGAACACCTATAAAAGAAACATTATTAGTATTTAATAAAAAGTATAGTTACAACAGTTTTCATACTCACCTGGTGAAGTGAACCCCCAACTGACGGCGGTGCTGACATCCATCCAGAGTGCGGAATTTATCCCTCTATCAAACGCCACCAACAGCATCCCGATCGGCCGCACAGTTTCCTTATTTTAAGCTTATCCCTTTGGAAAAACGGGAATTTATTCGAAATTTTAACAGTTTTCAGCGGTTTTCCGGAGATTTTTGTACCGAACCAGGTCAGGTTTTTTAGCTGACCGCGTAGCCCGTGACGAGGCGGATTTTTAGACACCCCACACGCGGGCATACGGCGCGTCGCTCCCGGATTTTGGCCGCCCGAGTCCCTATTTTTTCGACTTTTTTACTCTTCTTTCAGTTTCTTCTGCGTGCAACATCCCCGATTCGTAACATTCTCCTAATCTTTTTTCACCATCCGATAGCCTGTTTAAAGACGAATCCCGCAATATAACATTTCGGGGTCATCCAGGCTCGGGAACGATAAGGGAATTCATCTCTTCACGCCAAGTCGAAAAATATATACCCCCTCCATATAATTGTTCATACTAAATCCACCTATACCTATACCCCTGCATTTTTCAATACATTCATACGCAATTTTTTAAATTTTTCACTAAACTCGACTGTTTTTCAATTGAATTTTATCAAAATCGATATAGCCATTTAGTTTACACAATATTTTGACATTTCCGGACGACCTGCGAGTCAGGAACACCTATAAAAGAAACATTATTAGTATTTAATAAAAAGTATAGTTACAACAGTTTTCATACTCACCTGGTGAAGTGAACCCCCAACTGACGGCGGTGCTGACATCCATCCAGAGTGCGGAATTTATCCCTCTATCAAACGCCACCAACAGCATCCCGATCGGCCGCACAGTTTCCTTATTTTAAGCTTATCCCTTTGGAAAAACGGGAATTTATTCGAAATTTTAACAGTTTTCAGCGGTTTTCCGGAGATTTTTGTACCGAACCAGGTCAGGTTTTTTAGCTGACCGCGTAGCCCGTGACGAGGCGGATTTTTAGACACCCCACACGCGGGCATACGGCGCGTCGCTCCCGGATTTTGGCCGCCCGAGTCCCTATTTTTTCGACTTTTTTACTCTTCTTTCAGTTTCTTCTGCGTGCAACATCCCCGATTCGTAACATTCTCCTAATCTTTTTTCACCATCCGATAGCCTGTTTAAAGACGAATCCCGCAATATAACATTTCGGGGTCATCCAGGCTCGGGAACGATAAGGGAATTCATCTCTTCACGCCAAGTCGAAAAATATATACCCCCTCCATATAATTGTTCATACTAAATCCACCTATACCTATACCCCTGCATTTTTTTTTTTTTTTTTTTTTTTTTTTTTTTTTTTTTTTTTATGAGTTCCGATAGCTCAGGTGGGGAGGCGGGCGGTTTTAATTTGGGCGCGGCCGGAGCACCTCCTCGTGGTGCTCCCTGGTAACGTCCATTTGGACGTCATGCGGCCATTTGGACGGCCAAGATTCCGGCAGGGGGGGGTCTCCGCGTGCGGCTCTGGTGGCAGAGCGCACGGCGGATCTGACCCGGGGCCAATGGGGCGGATGTGCCTCATGGCACTCCGTCGCCAGGGACGGTTGCGTCACGGCCCGGGGGCGTGACGGGTCGGTCGCTCGCGAGCGGCCAGACCCGGAAGGCCCAAACCGTAATCCTGAGCAGGGGGGTCAGGACCGGGGGTCTTCGGACCGCGGGGAAGAAAACCCCTATAAAAAATTACCCCAATCTTAAGTTTGGCCACTCGGCGAGGAGATGTATGACTGGTGGGTTAAGAAGCGCGCGAGCGTCCAGTCGTTAGAGTGGTAGTCAAGGCGAGACTTAAAAATGACCAAACACCATGGCAGGAGTTGAAACGAGCGTAGCTACTCCAGAGGGTCCCGGCCACGCCGGGGAATCCCTCACTGTGCTGGTTTCTGAGCGCGAGAGGCGCACAGTCACCAGCACAGTCAGTCTCCATACGTATGGGAGGGAGACAACAACTGCACTGAGAGCCGAGAGCCCGGCACACCATCAAAAGGCTCACCGGGGGGAGGGGATAGAAGAAGTTAAGGAGAAGAAGAAGAGGAAGAAGAAGAAGAAAATCACGGCTATGGGGCGAGTCCGTGCCCAAGCGCTCCGTGATAAAAAGAAGCGGGAGCGGAAGTTGGCAGCCGCCATTGCTGCGCGCGACGAGGGCGGTGCATCCGCAGCTACCGCAGAGCCGTCGCGGGGCGGAAACGGCGATATCGCCGGGGCGCCGAAGAAGAGGATTGACAGCTCGGGCCTGTCGAGCGACGAGGGCGGATCAGCCGCAGGACCGTCGCGGGACGAGGGCGGCAGGGCCGCAGGACCGTCCAGGGAAGATGGAGGGAGTGACTCCGGCCCAGAGCGGAGTGACTCGAGACTGAGCGACAGCACCAACATCTCGCTGTCGAGCGACGAGGGCGGCACAGCCGCAGAGCCGTCGCGGGAGGAGGACCGCAGTGCTGCAGGACCGGTGCAGAGTCCAGATGCGGCCGAGGAGATGTCCATGGACGAGGGCGGTGGGACCGCAGGGCCGTCCGATGGCGCAGGGCTGTGCACAGGAGGGCCGTCCGGGATGATGGTTGGTGGGTCGTCCGGAATGGTAGTTAGGGATGTCGCTGATGGGGAGGTGGTGGATAGGGGGGCCGCCGCTCTATCGGCGGCTCTTAGTGTTAGGAGGGGAACGGAGGAGGCCCGGCCCCCGACGAGGGATCGGAAGCGCCCCCTGCCAAAGGGTGGCAGCTCCGCATCCGAATCGGAGGGGAGCGACACCATCAGGCCTCCCCCCAAGGTTGCGACCGCGCGCCGGGGGCGCAGGGGTCGGGGAGGTGCGGTGGCGGCCAGACCGGCGACGCCGTGTCCGGCCGACCAAGGAGGCGAGGTGGCGGCCCTTCAGGCCGCAAACGCCCGCCTAAGCGAGGAGGTCTCCGGCTTGCGGGAGCGAAACCGCAGGCTGGAGACGGAACTTTCGGCGGTGCGGAGAGAGAACCGCGGGTTGGCCAAGGACGTGGCTGACCTGCGGTCTCAATTCGAGCGCCTGGTGCCGGCTGTGGCGTCGGCGCCGGCCCCGCCGCCGAAAAGGGTCGCGCCAGCGAGGGCGGGCCCATCGTCTGCGCCCGTGGCGCCGGCTGCGCCCGTCGCGGCCGCTGCGCTGGCTGCGCCCGTCGCGGCTTCGCCGCTGCCTCCTCTCGTCGTGGTCCCTCCGCCGGCTCGTGGCCGCGGGAGACCTCGGAAGGGGGAGGAGCCGCCGCCCGACGAGGTGCATGGCGTGTCGGAGTCGGCGATACGCGTCATCCTAGCCCGAGTAGGGGTAATGATGGATGCGCGTATCGAGGCCGTAGCGGCCAGGCTCCCGCCTGAGCCGCCCCTCCGACCGCCGCTCGCCGCGGACAAGATGAGGCGGCCGCAAGCGTCGGCTCCCACCCCGCTGCCCTGTCAGGGTGGCCGCGTGGTGAGCTACGCTGCGGCCGCGGCGGGACCCAAAGGGGCCAAGAAGGCCGGCAAGGCGCCGGCTCCCGCCAAGGCTGGGCCGCGGCCGGCGCCAGCGATTGCACCGCAGGCGCCGGCCGGCGAACCCGCGACTGCGCCTGCTGCGCTCAGCGCTGCTGCCAGGCTCGAACAGGGCTGGCAGGTGGCTGAGCGTAGCAGGAAGGCACGCGGCCAGAAGCGGAGAGCGGCGGCCAAGAGTGCCGCTGTGGCCGCCGCTCCCCAGGCGGGAGCCGGCGGAAAGAAGAAACTGAAAGCAGAAACTGCTTTGACTGCAGCGGGCTATGTTTCCGTTGCGGTCAGGCTGGACACCAGGCGGCATCGTGCTCTGCGGTGCCCCACTGCCCCGCGTGTGCGGCGGGCAATAGGCCTGCCAAACACCGCATGGGCTCTGGGGACTGCAGACCCCCGGCATCGGCCCCGAAGGGGCGGGGCGGCCCATCGACCGGGCCAGGCCCCGCTCCGAGCGCGGCCCGATCGCCCGTTAGCGCGGAGGAGGTGACGATGGATACGGACCGTTAATGGACCCCGTATCCATTCGTCTCCTCCAGGCCAATCTCAACCACTCCGCCGGTGCGCAGGACGTGTTCCTGCAAGCCATGGCGGAGTGGTTGATAGGAGTAGCCGTAGTCGCGGAGCCGTACGTGGTGCCCGACCGGATTAACTGGTTGGGTAGCGCTGATGGCACCGTGGCAATCGTCGCCTCCACGTCGTGGCCTTCGTCGTCTCTGATCCTTAGGGACAGGGGCGTCGGATACGTCGCGGCGGACTGGGGGGAGATTACGCTCTTCGGAGTTTATCTCTCCCCTAACTGGAGTGTGACCGATTTCGAGGCCTTCCTCACCATCATAGAGGCCTCGTTACGGCGACTGGCATCGCGCCAGGTCTTCGTCCTGGGGGACTTTAACGCCAAGTCCGTGGCGTGGGGGTCCTCTAGGACGGATGACCGAGGACGGGCGATCGAGGAGTGGGCGGCGGCACTGGGCCTCTGTTTGCTGAACAGGGGCTCGGTGCATACGTGCGTGCGACAACGGGGCGGGTCGATAGTGGACCTTTCGTTCGCTAGCCCCGAGGTCGCCGCACGCGTGGGGAGCTGGCGCGTCGTGGAGGAGGTGGAGACCTTGTCGGACCATCGGTATATCCGGATGGAGGTCTCCCCTGCAATCCCGACGCCCAGCAGGGGTCACGGGGCGGATGGGCGTCCTGCGTTCCCGCGATGGGCTGTGGGTCGCTTAGACCGGGACCAGCTGGCGGAGACAGCCATCGTATACTCGTGGCTGTCCTCTGCCCACCAGTCGGACGGGGTGGACGCCGAGGCTGGCCGCATCCGCAGTGCGTTGACGCAGATCTGCGATGCGGCCATGCCCCGGGTACGGCGTCTGCCCCCGAGGAGGGGTGTCCACTGGTGGTCCCGGGAGCTGGCGGATCTCCGGGCTGCGTGTATCCGCGCCCGGAGGGCCTACACCCGCAGCCGGCGGCGCCATCGCGACGCGGAGCGGGAGGCCGTGCTTTACGAGGGCTACCGCAATGCGCGGTCGGCCTTCAGGCTGGCCGTCCGCTCCGCCAAGGACGTCAGTCGGCAGGAGATGCTGGACGGTCTCGACCGTGACCCCTGGGGACGCCCCTATCGCGCGGTGCTGAATAAGCTGCGCGCGCGGGGCCCTCCCCTCACCGAGACTCTCCAGCCCAGCCTTCTCACCCGGGTCATCGAGGACCTGTTCCCGCGGCGGGCGGAACACACGCCCCCGGTCATGGCTCCGCCAGACACTGACCGGGAGGCCGACGACGACAGTGTTCCGCCCATCACGGAACCCGAGATGGGGGTGGCGGTGACGCGCATGCGCGCAAAGTCTACCGCCCCCGGGCCCGACGGTGTTCCTAACCGCGTGCTGGCCCTGGTCCTCGAACACCTGGGACCCCGCCTCAGGGAGCTGTTCGACGCGTGTTTAGCGTCCGGACGGTTCCCTGGGTGCTGGAAGGAGGGAAGGCTGGTGCTCCTGCCGAAGCCGGGACGGTCTCCGGAGTCGCCTTCGGCCTACAGGCCTATCGTGCTGCTCGATGACACGGGCAAGCTACTGGAGAGGGTGGTAGCTGCCCGCATCGAGCGGCACCTCGTCGGCACGGGGCCCGATCTGTCGGACGCCCAGTTTGGGTTTAGGAGGGGTCGTTCGGCGATCGCGGCTCTGTTGCGCCTGAGGGCCGTGGCGACTGAGGCCGTCACCGGCGGGGGAGTGCTGTTGGTGGTGTCCCTAGACATCGCCAACGCATTCAATAGTCTGCCATTCAGCTGCATCAGGGAGGCGCTCCGGTATCACGGGGTGCCAGTTTACCTGAGGCGGCTAGTGGCAGACTATTTGGAGGGGCGCAGCGTCCTCTGCACCGACCGAGCAGGGGACGTTGTGCGGACGCCCATGACGTGCGGTGTCCCACAGGGGTCGGTCCTCGGACCCACCCTGTGGAACATCGGCTACGACTGGGCGTTGAGGGGGAGCCTCCCGCCCGGGCTGGGCGTGATTTGTTACGCCGACGACACGCTCGTCACAGCCCGCGGTGGGACGCTAGAAGAGGCGGTAAGCCTGGCGACCTCGGGTACCGAGGAGGTCGTCAGACGGATCGAGGCGCTGGGGTTGAGGGTCGCCCTGGACAAGACGGAGGCCCTCTTGTTCCATGGGCGCACTATGAGCCCTCCCATCGGCGTCTCGATCACCGTCCACTCGGTCGACATCAGCATCCGGGCCCATATGAGGTACTTGGGCCTGGTGCTCGACGGGCGATGGTGGTTCCGGGAGCATTTCCGTAGGCTCGCTCCGCGGCTCGTCGGCACGGCGTCCGCCCTATCGTGGCTTATGCCGAACGTGGGCGGACCGAGCGCTGCGTGCCGACGGCTGTACGCGGGGGTCATCCGGTCGATGGCCCTGTACGGCGCACCGGTGTGGGCGGGGTCCATGACCGCCCGACTTAGGGCCCTTCTGTGGCGACCACAGAGGGTCATGGCGGTCAGGGCCATCCGCGGATACCGCACGGTGGCGACGGAGGCAGCGTGCCTGTTGGCCGGGACTCCCCCGTGGGACCTGGAGGCGGAGATGCTCGCCGGACTATATCGGCGGGTGACGGGGGTGCGAGCGGAGGGCGGTGTGGTCTCGTTAAGGGATCTCACCGCCTGGCGCGTCGACGCCCGCCGAGACGTCATCGCCCGTTGGGCAGTCCGGCTGGAGAGGCCTCGGTTCGGGGTGCGAACCGTGGAGGCCTTCCGGCCGGTGCTGATGCAGTGGTTAGAGAGGCGGCACGGGTTGCTCTCCTTCCGACTGGTGCAGGTTTTGACGGGGCATGGGTGCTTCGCCAAATACCTGCACAAGGTCGTTAGGAGGGAGAGTACACCGTCCTGCCACCACTGCGATTGCGACGAGGACACGGCGCGCCATACGCTCGAGGCCTGCGGGGCTTGGGCAGTGCAGCGCTGTGAACTCGTCGCAATCATCGGTACGGACCTGACGCTGCCGGCTATCGCTAGGGCGATGGTCGACAGCGTCGGGAATTGGGACGCGGTCGCAGCCTTCTGCGAGACAGTGATCTCGCGGAAGGAGGCGGCGGATCGCCTGCGCGAGGAGCGCAGCCTCGATGAGGAGATCCGCCGCCGGCGACTGGGGCGGCGCAGGCGCAACTATCTGCGCCTCATGCCGCCCTAGCCGAGGCCGCGGGTGACGTGACCGGGGATTAGTCCGTCACCCGCCGAGAGGCCGACCGCGTGAGGAAAGACCGACGTCCTCCCCGAGGGGGGGACGTCGGTCGATGGGAGGGTACCCCAACAGGGGGTATTCCGTCGGGCCGACCACTGACGACAAGTTAACGCTGCTCCAGTGGTCGGCCCAACGACGAAGGCGACGTGGTTTTCGGGTGGGTCGCGGGAGTTGCGTGCTCAAGCCCCTCTGTCGCCCCGGACGGAGTGGTGCGGAGGCGCGCCGACCGCGGCCCACCCACACAAAAAAAAAAAAAAAACCCCTGCATTTTTCAATACATTCATACGCAATTTTTTAAATTTTTCACTAAACTCGACTGTTTTTCAATTGAATTTTATCAAAATCGATATAGCCATTTAGTTTACACAATATTTTGACATTTCCGGACGACCTGCGAGTCAGGAACACCTATAAAAGAAACATTATTAGTATTTAATAAAAAGTATAGTTACAACAGTTTTCATACTCACCTGGTGAAGTGAACCCCCAACTGACGGCGGTGCTGACATCCATCCAGAGTGCGGAATTTATCCCTCTATCAAACGCCACCAACAGCATCCCGATCGGCCGCACAGTTTCCTTATTTTAAGCTTATCCCTTTGGAAAAACGGGAATTTATTCGAAATTTTAACAGTTTTCAGCGGTTTTCCGGAGATTTTTGTACCGAACCAGGTCAGGTTTTTTAGCTGACCGCGTAGCCCGTGACGAGGCGGATTTTTAGACACCCCACACGCGGGCATACGGCGCGTCGCTCCCGGATTTTGGCCGCCCGAGTCCCTATTTTTTCGACTTTTTTACTCTTCTTTCAGTTTCTTCTGCGTGCAACATCCCCGATTCGTAACATTCTCCTAATCTTTTTTCACCATCCGATAGCCTGTTTAAAGACGAATCCCGCAATATAACATTTCGGGGTCATCCAGGCTCGGGAACGATAAGGGAATTCATCTCTTCACGCCAAGTCGAAAAATATATACCCCCTCCATATAATTGTTCATACTAAATCCACCTATACCTATACCCCTGCATTTTCGTGAGGAAAGACCGACGTCCCCCCCGAGGGGGGGACGTCGGTCTTTGGGAGGGTACCCCAATAGGGGGTATTCCGTCGGGCCGACCACTGACGACAAGTTAACGCTGCTCCAGTGGTCAGCCCAACGACGAAGGCGACGTGGGCTTCGGGTGGGTCGCGGGAGTTGCGTGCTTAAGCCCCTCTGTCGCCCCGGACGGAGTGGTGCGGAGGCGCGCCGACCGCGGCCCACCCACAAAAAAAAAAAAAAAAAAAACCCCTGCATTTTTCAATACATTCATACGCAATTTTTTAAATTTTTCACTAAACTCGACTGTTTTTCAATTGAATTTTATCAAAATCGATATAGCCATTTAGTTTACACAATATTTTGACATTTCCGGACGACCTGCGAGTCAGGAACACCTATAAAAGAAACATTATTAGTATTTAATAAAAAGTATAGTTACAACAGTTTTCATACTCACCTGGTGAAGTGAACCCCCAACTGACGGCGGTGCTGACATCCATCCAGAGTGCGGAATTTATCCCTCTATCAAACGCCACCAACAGCATCCCGATCGGCCGCACAGTTTCCTTATTTTAAGCTTATCCCTTTGGAAAAACGGGAATTTATTCGAAATTTTAACAGTTTTCAGCGGTTTTCCGGAGATTTTTGTACCGAACCAGGTCAGGTTTTTTAGCTGACCGCGTAGCCCGTGACGAGGCGGATTTTTAGACACCCCACACGCGGGCATACGGCGCGTCGCTCCCGGATTTTGGCCGCCCGAGTCCCTATTTTTTCGACTTTTTTACTCTTCTTTCAGTTTCTTCTGCGTGCAACATCCCCGATTCGTAACATTCTCCTAATCTTTTTTCACCATCCGATAGCCTGTTTAAAGACGAATCCCGCAATATAACATTTCGGGGTCATCCAGGCTCGGGAACGATAAGGGAATTCATCTCTTCACGCCAAGTCGAAAAATATATACCCCCTCCATATAATTGTTCATACTAAATCCACCTATACCTATACCCCTGCATTTTTTTTTTTGATCTGCGATGCGGCCATGCCCCGGGTACGGCGTCTGCCCCCGAGGAGGGGTGTCCACTGGTGGTCCCGGGAGCTGGCGGATCTCCGGGCTGCGTGTATCCGCGCCCGGAGGGCCTACACCCGCAGCCGGCGGCGCCATCGCGACGCGGAGCGGGAGGCCGTGCTTTACGAGGGCTACCGCAATGCGCGGTCGGCCTTCAGGCTGGCCGTCCGCTCCGCCAAGGACGTCAGTCGGCAGGAGATGCTGGACGGTCTCGACCGTGACCCCTGGGGACGCCCCTATCGCGCGGTGCTGAATAGGCTACGCGCGCGGGGCCCTCCCCTCACCGAGACTCTCCAGCCCGGCCTTCTCACCCGGGTCATCGAGGACCTGTTCCCGCGGCGGGCGGAACACACGCCCCCGGTCATGGCTCCGCCAGACACTGACCGGGAGGCCGACGACGACAGTGTTCCGCCCATCACGGAACCCGAGATGGGGGTGGCGGTGACGCGCATGCGCGCAAAGTCTACCGCCCCCGGGCCCGACGGTGTTCCTAACCGCGTGCTGGCCCTGGTCCTCGAACACCTGGGACCCCGCCTCAGGGAGCTGTTCGACGCGTGTTTAGCGTCCGGACGGTTCCCTGGGTGCTGGAAGGAGGGAAGGCTGGTGCTCCTGCCGAAGCCGGGACGGTCTCCGGAGTCGCCTTCGGCCTACAGGCCTATCGTGCTGCTCGATGACACGGGCAAGCTACTGGAGAGGGTGGTAGCTGCCCGCATCGAGCGGCACCTCGTCGGCACGGGGCCCGATCTGTCGGACGCCCAGTTTGGGTTTAGGAGGGGTCGTTCGACGATCGCGGCTCTGTTGCGCCTGAGGGCCGTGGCGACTGAGGCCGTCACCGGCGGGGGAGTGCTGTTGGTGGTGTCCCTAGACATCGCCAACGCATTCAATAGTCTGCCATTCAGCTGCATCAGGGAGGCGCTCCGGTATCACGGGGTGCCAGTTTACCTGAGGCGGCTAGTGGCAGACTATTTGGAGGGGCGCAGCGTCCTCTGCACCGACCGAGCAGGGGACGTTGTGCGGACGCCCATGACGTGCGGTGTCCCACAGGGGTCGGTCCTCGGACCCACCCTGTGGAACATCGGCTACGACTGGGCGTTGAGGGGGAGCCTCCCGCCCGGGCTGGGCGTGATTTGTTACGCCGACGACACGCTCGTCACAGCCCGCGGTGGGACGCTAGAAGAGGCGGTAAGCCTGGCGACCTCGGGTACCGAGGAGGTCGTCAGACGGATCGAGGCGCTGGGGTTGAGGGTCGCCCTGGACAAGACGGAGGCCCTCTTGTTCCATGGGCGCACTATGAGCCCTCCCATCGGCGTCTCGATCACCGTCCACTCGGTCGACATCAGCATCCGGGCCCATATGAGGTACTTGGGCCTGGTGCTCGACGGGCGATGGTGGTTCCGGGAGCATTTCCGTAGGCTCGCTCCGCGGCTCGTCGGCACGGCGTCCGCCCTATCGTGGCTTATGCCGAACGTGGGCGGACCGAGCGCTGCGTGCCGACGGCTGTATGCGGGGGTCATCCGGTCGATGGCCCTGTACGGCGCACCGGTGTGGGCGGGGTCCATGACCGCCCGACTCAGGGCCCTTCTGTGGCGACCACAGAGGGTCATGGCGGTCAGGGCCATCCGCGGATACCGCACGGTGGCGACGGAGGCAGCGTGCCTATTGGCCGGGACTCCCCCGTGGGACCTGGAGGCGGAGATGCTCGCCGAACTATATCGGCGGGTGACGGGGGTGCGAGCGGAGGGCGGTGTGGTCTCGTTGAGGGATCTCACCGCCTGGCGCGTCGACGCCCGCCGAGACGTCATCGCCCGTTGGGCAGTCCGGCTGGAGAGGCCTCGGTTCGGGGTGCGAACCGTGGAGGCCTTCCGGCCGGTGCTGATGCAGTGGTTGGAGAGGCGGCACGGGGTGCTCTCCTTCCGACTGGTGCAGGTTTTGACGGGGCATGGGTGCTTCGCCAAATACCTGCACAAGGTCGTTAGGAGGGAGAGTACACCGTCCTGCCACCACTGCGATTGCGACGAGGACACGGCGCGCCATACGCTCGAGGCCTGCGGGGCTTGGGCAGTGCAGCGCTGTGAACTCGTCGCAATCATCGGTACGGACCTGACGCTGCCGGCTATCGCTAGGGCGATGGTCGACAGCGTCGGGAATTGGGACGCGGTCGCAGCCTTCTGCGAGACAGTGATCTCGCGGAAGGAGGCGGCGGATCGCCTGCGCGAGGAGCGCAGCCTCGATGAGGAGATCCGCCGCCGGCGACTGGGGCGGCGCAGGCGCAACTATCTGCGCCTCATGCCGCCCTAGCCGAGGCCGCGGGTGACGTGACCGGGGATTAGTCCGTCACCCGCCGAGAGGCCGACCGCGTGAGGAAAGACCGACGTCCTCCCCGAGGGGGGGACGTCGGTCGATGGGAGGGTACCCCAACAGGGGGTATTCCGTCGGGCCGACCACTGACGACAAGTTAACGCTGCTCCAGTGGTCGGCCCAACGACGAAGGCGACGTGGTTTTCGGGTGGGTCGCGGGAGTTGCGTGCTCAAGCCCCTCTGTCGCCCCGGACGGAGTGGTGCGGAGGCGCGCCGACCGCGGCCCACCCACAAAAAAAAAAAAAAAAAACCCCTGCATTTTTCAATACATTCATACGCAATTTTTTAAATTTTTCACTAAACTCGACTGTTTTTCAATTGAATTTTATCAAAATCGATATAGCCATTTAGTTTACACAATATTTTGACATTTCCGGACGACCTGCGAGTCAGGAACACCTATAAAAGAAACATTATTAGTATTTAATAAAAAGTATAGTTACAACAGTTTTCATACTCACCTGGTGAAGTGAACCCCCAACTGACGGCGGTGCTGACATCCATCCAGAGTGCGGAATTTATCCCTCTATCAAACGCCACCAACAGCATCCCGATCGGCCGCACAGTTTCCTTATTTTAAGCTTATCCCTTTGGAAAAACGGGAATTTATTCGAAATTTTAACAGTTTTCAGCGGTTTTCCGGAGATTTTTGTACCGAACCAGGTCAGGTTTTTTAGCTGACCGCGTAGCCCGTGACGAGGCGGATTTTTAGACACCCCACACGCGGGCATACGGCGCGTCGCTCCCGGATTTTGGCCGCCCGAGTCCCTATTTTTTCGACTTTTTTACTCTTCTTTCAGTTTCTTCTGCGTGCAACATCCCCGATTCGTAACATTCTCCTAATCTTTTTTCACCATCCGATAGCCTGTTTAAAGACGAATCCCGCAATATAACATTTCGGGGTCATCCAGGCTCGGGAACGATAAGGGAATTCATCTCTTCACGCCAAGTCGAAAAATATATACCCCCTCCATATAATTGTTCATACTAAATCCACCTATACCTATACCCCTGCATTTTTCAATACATTCATACGCAATTTTTTAAATTTTTCACTAAACTCGACTGTTTTTCAATTGAATTTTATCAAAATCGATATAGCCATTTAGTTTACACAATATTTTGACATTTCCGGACGACCTGCGAGTCAGGAACACCTATAAAAGAAACATTATTAGTATTTAATAAAAAGTATAGTTACAACAGTTTTCATACTCACCTGGTGAAGTGAACCCCCAACTGACGGCGGTGCTGACATCCATCCAGAGTGCGGAATTTATCCCTCTATCAAACGCCACCAACAGCATCCCGATCGGCCGCACAGTTTCCTTATTTTAAGCTTATCCCTTTGGAAAAACGGGAATTTATTCGAAATTTTAACAGTTTTCAGCGGTTTTCCGGAGATTTTTGTACCGAACCAGGTCAGGTTTTTTAGCTGACCGCGTAGCCCGTGACGAGGCGGATTTTTAGACACCCCACACGCGGGCATACGGCGCGTCGCTCCCGGATTTTGGCCGCCCGAGTCCCTATTTTTTCGACTTTTTTACTCTTCTTTCAGTTTCTTCTGCGTGCAACATCCCCGATTCGTAACATTCTCCTAATCTTTTTTCACCATCCGATAGCCTGTTTAAAGACGAATCCCGCAATATAACATTTCGGGGTCATCCAGGCTCGGGAACGATAAGGGAATTCATCTCTTCACGCCAAGTCGAAAAATATATACCCCCTCCATATAATTGTTCATACTAAATCCACCTATACCTATACCCCTGCATTTTTCAATACATTCATACGCAATTTTTTAAATTTTTCACTAAACTCGACTGTTTTTCAATTGAATTTTATCAAAATCGATATAGCCATTTAGTTTACACAATATTTTGACATTTCCGGACGACCTGCGAGTCAGGAACACCTATAAAAGAAACATTATTAGTATTTAATAAAAAGTATAGTTACAACAGTTTTCATACTCACCTGGTGAAGTGAACCCCCAACTGACGGCGGTGCTGACATCCATCCAGAGTGCGGAATTTATCCCTCTATCAAACGCCACCAACAGCATCCCGATCGGCCGCACAGTTTCCTTATTTTAAGCTTATCCCTTTGGAAAAACGGGAATTTATTCGAAATTTTAACAGTTTTCAGCGGTTTTCCGGAGATTTTTGTACCGAACCAGGTCAGGTTTTTTAGCTGACCGCGTAGCCCGTGACGAGGCGGATTTTTAGACACCCCACACGCGGGCATACGGCGCGTCGCTCCCGGATTTTGGCCGCCCGAGTCCCTATTTTTTCGACTTTTTTACTCTTCTTTCAGTTTCTTCTGCGTGCAACATCCCCGATTCGTAACATTCTCCTAATCTTTTTTCACCATCCGATAGCCTGTTTAAAGACGAATCCCGCAATATAACATTTCGGGGTCATCCAGGCTCGGGAACGATAAGGGAATTCATCTCTTCACGCCAAGTCGAAAAATATATACCCCCTCCATATAATTGTTCATACTAAATCCACCTATACCTATACCCCTGCATTTTTGGGGTGCGAGGCCGGGGCACCTCCACGTGGTGCACCCTGGAAACGTCCATTTGGACGGCCAAGATTCCGGCGGGAGGGGGGGTCTCCGCGTGCCGACTCTGAAGGCAGAGCGCACGGCGGATTTGGCCCGGGGCCAATGGGGCGGATGTGTCTCATGGCACTCCGTCGCCAGGGACGGTTGCGTCACGGCCCGGGGGCGTGACGGGTCGGTCGCTCGCGAGCGGCCAGACCCGGAAGGCCCAAACCGTAATCCTGAGTAGGGGGGTCAGGACCGGGGGTCTGCGGACTGCGGGGAAGAAAACCCCTATAAAAAATCACCCCAATCTCAAGTTTTGCTACTCGGCGAGGAGATGTATGGCTGGTGGGTTAAGAAGCGCGCGCGAAAAAAAAAAGCGTCCAGTCGTTAGAGTAGTAGTCAAGGAGGACTTAAACTTCCACACCACGATGGCAGAAGCAACAAAACGTAAGTCTTCACCAGAGGGTCCCGGCCAGGCCGGGGAATCCCTTGCTGTGCCGGGGCTTGCGCGCGACGAGGAGTCGCGCCCAAGTTCCGGCACAGTCAGCCCCCAATCGTATGGGTGGGGGGCACCTTCTGCTCCAGCCGCGAGCCCGGCGAAACATGAGGCTCAAAAGAAGAAGTATAGGAAGAGGAAAGGCGCCGTAGGAACTGCGTATCAACGCAAGTTGCGCCTAAAGCGGGAAGCGGAACGGCGGGCACAAAAAGATGCCGCCGTGGCCGCGCGCGACGAGGGCGGTGCATCCGCAGCTACCGCAGAGCCGTCGCGGGACGGAAACGGCGATATCGCCGGGGCGTCGAGAGAGAGGAGTGGCAGCTCAGGACTGTCAAGCGACGAGGGCGGATCAGCCGCAGGGCCGTCGCGGGACGAGGGCGGCGGGGCCGCAGGACCGTCCGAACCAGGAGGAGGTAGTGACTCCGAGGAGCGGAGCGCCTCCGGTGGAAGGAGAGGCAGCTCCAGTATGACGCTGTCGAGCGACGAGGGCGGCAGTGCCGCAGAGCCGTCGCAGGACGAGGGCGGCAGGGCCGCAGGACCGTCGGGGCATGTTGTCTCGGGGTTGGAGATGTCGGCGGACGAGGGCGGTGTCGCAGGGCCGTCCGCCGAGGATGGTAAAGGCCGGAGTAGGGACGAGGGTGGTGATTTCGCCGCAGGGCCGTCCGTAGCTCTGGTTGGGTTGCCCGGCACGGTAGGCAGGTTGTCCGGGGTGCTGGGCGGGTCGTCCGGTAGAGGTGGGGATGGGTCGTCCGGCGATAGAGGGGCCGCCGTGGAGTCTGAGCCGCATCCTGCGGCGAGGGCTCTGACGGCGGCTTTAGGTGTCAGGGGAAGGGAGAGGGAGGGGGCCCGCTCCCCCCCGAGGGATAGGAAGCGCCCCCTGGAAAGGGAAGGCAGCTCCACGTCCGACTCGGAGGGGACCGATACCATCAGGCCTCCCCCCAAGGTTGCGACCGCGCGCCGGGGGCGCAGGGGTCGGGGAGGTGCGGTGGCGGCCAGACCGGCGACGCCGTGTCCGGCCGACCAGGGAGGCGAGGTGGCGGCCCTTCAGGCCGCAAACGCCCGCCTCAGCGAGGAGGTCTCCGGCTTGCGGGAGCGAAACCGCAGGCTGGAGACGGAACTTTCGGCGGTGCGGAGAGAGAACCGCGGGTTGGCCAAGGACGTGGCTGACCTGCGGTCTCAATTCGAGCGCCTGGTGCCGGCTGTGGCGCCGGCGCCGGCCCCGCCGCCGAAAAGGGTCGCGCCAGCGAGGGCGGGCCCATCGTCTGCGCCCGTGGCGCCGGCTGCGCCCGTCGCGGCCGCTGCGCCGGCTGCGCCCGTCGCGGCTTCGCCGCTGCCTCCCCTCGTCGTCGTCCCTCCGCCGGCTCGTGGCCGCGGGAGACCTCGGAAGGGGGAGGAGCCGCCGCCCGACGAGGTGCACGGCGTGTCGGAGTCGGCGGTACGCGTCATCCTGGCCCGAGTAGGGGTGATGATGGATGCGCGTATCGCCGCCGTAGCGGCCAGGCTCCCGCCTGAGCCGCCCCTCCGGCCGCCGCTCGCCGCGGACAAGGCGAGGCGGCCGCAAGCGTCGGCTCCCACGCCGCTGCCCTGTCAGGGTGGCCGCGTGGTGAGCTACGCTGCGGCCGCGGCTGGGCCCAAGGGGGCCAAGAAGGCCGGCAAGGTGCCGGCTCCCGCCAAGGCCGGGCCGCGGCCGGCGCCAGCGGCTGCACCGCAGGCGCCGGTCGGCGAACCCGCGGCTGCGCCTGCTGCGCTCAGCGCTGCTGCCAGGCTCGAACAGGGCTGGCAGGTGGCTGAGCGTAGCAGGAAGGCACGCGGCCAAAAGCGGAGAGCGGCGGCCAAGAGTGCCGCTGTGGCCGCCGCTCCCCAGGCGGGAGCCGGCGGAAAGGGGAAAAGGTCGCGTAGGGGCCTCAAGTCGCCGAAGACGGCTGCGGTGGTAATCACCGTACTGCCTGAGGCGGCTGAGAGGGGCCTAAACTATGAGGCCGTCCTAAGACGCGCCCGGCGGGAGCTGGACGTCTCCGACATCGGGGGCGTCGAGGCGAGGACCCGCAAAGCCCGGACAGGGGCTCGAATACTCGAGTTCCCTGGGGCCGAGGGCGCGAAGACGGCCGATAGTTTGGCCACGATGCTGAGGGGGCTGTTCGGGCCAGAGGATGGAGTCCGAATCGCCAGGCCCGTCAAGTGCGCAGATATGCGCCTCACGGGTCTGGACGACTCCGTGGCGGTGGAGGACATCCGGGAGGCCATTATGGCGCGTACCGGGTGTGCCTCGGACACCGTCCGGATTGGCACCATCCGCCCTGGTCCGGGCGGCGTCGGTGCTGTCTGGGTGCAGTGCCCAGTGGAGTCGGTCAAGCAATTGGCCGACTCAGGCAGGCTCCTCGTGGGCTGGAGTTCGGCGCGGGTAACCGTGCTGGAGCCCCGGCCTGCGAGGTGTTATAAATGCATGGCGGTCGGGCATACCCGACCGACATGCAGAAACTGCTTTGACTGCAGCGGGCTATGTTTCCGTTGCGGTCAGGCTGGACACCAGGCGGCATCGTGCTCTGCGGTGCCCCACTGCCCCGCGTGTGCGGCGGGCAATAGGCCTGCCAAACACCGCATGGGCTCTGGGGACTGCAGACCCCCGGCATCGGCCCCGAAGGGGCGGGGCGGCCCATCGACCGGGCCAGCCCCCGCTCCGAGCGCGGCCCGATCGCCCGTTAGCGCGGAGGAGGTGACGATGGATACGGACCGTTAATGGACCCCGTATCCATTCGTCTCCTCCAGGCCAATCTCAACCACTCCGCCGGTGCGCAGGACGTGTTCCTGCAAGCCATGGCGGAGTGGTTGATAGGAGTAGCCGTAGTCGCGGAGCCGTACGTGGTGCCCGACCGGATTAACTGGTTGGGTAGCGCTGATGGCACCGTGGCAATCGTCGCCTCCACGTCGTGGCCTTCGTCGTCTCTGACCCTTAGGGACAGGGGCGTCGGATACGTCGCGGCGGACTGGGGGGAGATTACGCTCTTCGGAGTTTATCTCTCCCCTAACTGGAGTGTGACCGATTTCGAGGCCTTCCTCACCATCATGGAGGCCTCGTTACGGCGACTGGCATCGCGCCAGGTCTTCGTCCTGGGGGACTTTAACGCCAAGTCCGTGGCGTGGGGGTCCCCTAGGACGGATGACCGAGGACGGGCGATCGAGGAGTGGGCGGCGGCACTGGGCCTCTGTTTGCTGAACAGGGGCTCGGTGCATACGTGCGTGCGACAACGGGGCGGGTCGATAGTGGACCTTTCGTTCGCTAGCCCCGAGGTCGCCGCACGCGTGGGGAGCTGGCGCGTCGTGGAGGAGGTGGAGACCTTGTCGGACCACCGGTATATCCGGATGGAGGTCTCCCCTGCAATCCCGACGCCCAGCAGGGGTCACGGGGCGGATGGGCGTCCTGCGTTCCCGCGATGGGCTGTGGGTCGCTTAGACCGGGACCAGCTGGCGGAGACAGCCATCGTATACTCGTGGCTGTCCTCTGCCCACCAGTCGGACGGGGTGGACGCCGAGGCTGGCCGCATCCGCAGTGCGTTGACGCAGATCTGCGATGCGGCCATGCCCCGGGTACGGCGTCTGCCCCCGAGGAGGGGTGTCCACTGGTGGTCCCGGGAGCTGGCGGATCTCCGGGCTGCGTGTATCCGCGCCCGGAGGGCCTACACCCGCAGCCGGCGGCGCCATCGCGACGCGGAGCGGGAGGCCGTGCTTTACGAGGGCTACCGCAATGCGCGGTCGGCCTTCAGGCTGGCCGTCCGCTCCGCCAAGGACGTCAGTCGGCAGGAGATGCTGGACGGTCTCGACCGTGACCCCTGGGGACGCCCCTATCGCGCGGTGCTGAATAGGCTACGCGCGCGGGGCCCTCCCCTCACCGAGACTCTCCAGCCCGGCCTTCTCACCCGGGTCATCGAGGACCTGTTCCCGCGGCGGGCGGAACACACGCCCCCGGTCATGGCTCCGCCAGACACTGACCGGGAGGCCGACGACGACAGTGTTCCGCCCATCACGGAACCCGAGATGGGGGTGGCGGTGACGCGCATGCGCGCAAAGTCTACCGCCCCCGGGCCCGACGGTGTTCCTAACCGCGTGCTGGCCCTGGTCCTCGAACACCTGGGACCCCGCCTCAGGGAGCTGTTCGACGCGTGTTTAGCGTCCGGACGGTTCCCTGGGTGCTGGAAGGAGGGAAGGCTGGTGCTCCTGCCGAAGCCGGGACGGTCTCCGGAGTCGCCTTCGGCCTACAGGCCTATCGTGCTGCTCGATGACACGGGCAAGCTACTGGAGAGGGTGGTAGCTGCCCGCATCGAGCGGCACCTCGTCGGCACGGGGCCCGATCTGTCGGACGCCCAGTTTGGGTTTAGGAGGGGTCGTTCGACGATCGCGGCTCTGTTGCGCCTGAGGGCCGTGGCGACTGAGGCCGTCACCGGCGGGGGAGTGCTGTTGGTGGTGTCCCTAGACATCGCCAACGCATTCAATAGTCTGCCATTCAGCTGCATCAGGGAGGCGCTCCGGTATCACGGGGTGCCAGTTTACCTGAGGCGGCTAGTGGCAGACTATTTGGAGGGGCGCAGCGTCCTCTGCACCGACCGAGCAGGGGACGTTGTGCGGACGCCCATGACGTGCGGTGTCCCACAGGGGTCGGTCCTCGGACCCACCCTGTGGAACATCGGCTACGACTGGGCGTTGAGGGGGAGCCTCCCGCCCGGGCTGGGCGTGATTTGTTACGCCGACGACACGCTCGTCACAGCCCGCGGTGGGACGCTAGAAGAGGCGGTAAGCCTGGCGACCTCGGGTACCGAGGAGGTCGTCAGACGGATCGAGGCGCTGGGGTTGAGGGTCGCCCTGGACAAGACGGAGGCCCTCTTGTTCCATGGGCGCACTATGAGCCCTCCCATCGGCGTCTCGATCACCGTCCACTCGGTCGACATCAGCATCCGGGCCCATATGAGGTACTTGGGCCTGGTGCTCGACGGGCGATGGTGGTTCCGGGAGCATTTCCGTAGGCTCGCTCCGCGGCTCGTCGGCGCGGCGTCCGCCCTATCGTGGCTTATGCCGAACGTGGGCGGACCGAGCGCTGCGTGCCGACGGCTGTATGCGGGGGTCATCCGGTCGATGGCCCTGTACGGCGCACCGGTGTGGGCGGGGTCCATGACCGCCCGACTCAGGGCCCTTCTGTGGCGACCACAGAGGGTCATGGCGGTCAGGGCCATCCGCGGATACCGCACGGTGGCGACGGAGGCAGCGTGCCTATTGGCCGGGACTCCCCCGTGGGACCTGGAGGCGGAGATGCTCGCCGAACTATATCGGCGGGTGACGGGGGTGCGAGCGGAGGGCGGTGTGGTCTCGTTGAGGGATCTCACCGCCTGGCGCGTCGACGCCCGCCGAGACGTCATCGCCCGTTGGGCAGTCCGGCTGGAGAGGCCTCGGTTCGGGGTGCGAACCGTGGAGGCCTTCCGGCCGGTGCTGATGCAGTGGTTGGAGAGGCGGCACGGGGTGCTCTCCTTCCGACTGGTGCAGGTTTTGACGGGGCATGGGTGCTTCGCCAAATACCTGCACAAGGTCGTTAGGAGGGAGAGTACACCGTCCTGCCACCACTGCGATTGCGACGAGGACACGGCGCGCCATACGCTCGAGGCCTGCGGGGCTTGGGCAGTGCAGCGCTGTGAACTCGTCGCAATCATCGGTACGGACCTGACGCTGCCGGCTATCGCTAGGGCGATGGTCGACAGCGTCGGGAATTGGGACGCGGTCGCAGCCTTCTGCGAGACAGTGATCTCGCGGAAGGAGGCGGCGGATCGCCTGCGCGAGGAGCGCAGCCTCGATGAGGAGATCCGCCGCCGGCGACTGGGGCGGCGCAGGCGCAACTATCTGCGCCTCATGCCGCCCTAGCCGAGGCCGCGGGTGACGTGACCGGGGATTAGTCCGTCACCCGCCGAGAGGCCGACCGCGTGAGGAAAGACCGACGTCCTCCCCGAGGGGGGGACGTCGGTCGATGGGAGGGTACCCCAACAGGGGGTATTCCGTCGGGCCGACCACTGACGACAAGTTAACGCTGCTCCAGTGGTCGGCCCAACGACGAAGGCGACGTGGTTTTCGGGTGGGTCGCGGGAGTTGCGTGCTCAAGCCCCTCTGTCGCCCCGGACGGAGTGGTGCGGAGGCGCGCCGACCGCGGCCCACCCACAAAAAAAAAAAAAAAAAAAAAAAACCCCTGCATTTTTCAATACATTCATACGCAATTTTTTAAATTTTTCACTAAACTCGACTGTTTTTCAATTGAATTTTATCAAAATCGATATAGCCATTTAGTTTACACAATATTTTGACATTTCCGGACGACCTGCGAGTCAGGAACACCTATAAAAGAAACATTATTAGTATTTAATAAAAAGTATAGTTACAACAGTTTTCATACTCACCTGGTGAAGTGAACCCCCAACTGACGGCGGTGCTGACATCCATCCAGAGTGCGGAATTTATCCCTCTATCAAACGCCACCAACAGCATCCCGATCGGCCGCACAGTTTCCTTATTTTAAGCTTATCCCTTTGGAAAAACGGGAATTTATTCGAAATTTTAACAGTTTTCAGCGGTTTTCCGGAGATTTTTGTACCGAACCAGGTCAGGTTTTTTAGCTGACCGCGTAGCCCGTGACGAGGCGGATTTTTAGACACCCCACACGCGGGCATACGGCGCGTCGCTCCCGGATTTTGGCCGCCCGAGTCCCTATTTTTTCGACTTTTTTACTCTTCTTTCAGTTTCTTCTGCGTGCAACATCCCCGATTCGTAACATTCTCCTAATCTTTTTTCACCATCCGATAGCCTGTTTAAAGACGAATCCCGCAATATAACATTTCGGGGTCATCCAGGCTCGGGAACGATAAGGGAATTCATCTCTTCACGCCAAGTCGAAAAATATATACCCCCTCCATATAATTGTTCATACTAAATCCACCTATACCTATACCCCTGCATTTTTCAATACATTCATACGCAATTTTTTAAATTTTTCACTAAACTCGACTGTTTTTCAATTGAATTTTATCAAAATCGATATAGCCATTTAGTTTACACAATATTTTGACATTTCCGGACGACCTGCGAGTCAGGAACACCTATAAAAGAAACATTATTAGTATTTAATAAAAAGTATAGTTACAACAGTTTTCATACTCACCTGGTGAAGTGAACCCCCAACTGACGGCGGTGCTGACATCCATCCAGAGTGCGGAATTTATCCCTCTATCAAACGCCACCAACAGCATCCCGATCGGCCGCACAGTTTCCTTATTTTAAGCTTATCCCTTTGGAAAAACGGGAATTTATTCGAAATTTTAACAGTTTTCAGCGGTTTTCCGGAGATTTTTGTACCGAACCAGGTCAGGTTTTTTAGCTGACCGCGTAGCCCGTGACGAGGCGGATTTTTAGACACCCCACACGCGGGCATACGGCGCGTCGCTCCCGGATTTTGGCCGCCCGAGTCCCTATTTTTTCGACTTTTTTACTCTTCTTTCAGTTTCTTCTGCGTGCAACATCCCCGATTCGTAACATTCTCCTAATCTTTTTTCACCATCCGATAGCCTGTTTAAAGACGAATCCCGCAATATAACATTTCGGGGTCATCCAGGCTCGGGAACGATAAGGGAATTCATCTCTTCACGCCAAGTCGAAAAATATATACCCCCTCCATATAATTGTTCATACTAAATCCACCTATACCTATACCCCTGCATTTTTCAATACATTCATACGCAATTTTTTAAATTTTTCACTAAACTCGACTGTTTTTCAATTGAATTTTATCAAAATCGATATAGCCATTTAGTTTACACAATATTTTGACATTTCCGGACGACCTGCGAGTCAGGAACACCTATAAAAGAAACATTATTAGTATTTAATAAAAAGTATAGTTACAACAGTTTTCATACTCACCTGGTGAAGTGAACCCCCAACTGACTTATCCCTTTGGAAAAACGGGAATTTATTCGAAATTTTAACAGTTTTCAGCGGTTTTCCGGAGATTTTTGTACCGAACCAGGTCAGGTTTTTTAGCTGACCGCGTAGCCCGTGACGAGGCGGATTTTTAGACACCCCACACGCGGGCATACGGCGCGTCGCTCCCGGATTTTGGCCGCCCGAGTCCCTATTTTTTCGACTTTTTTACTCTTCTTTCAGTTTCTTCTGCGTGCAACATCCCCGATTCGTAACATTCTCCTAATCTTTTTTCACCATCCGATAGCCTGTTTAAAGACGAATCCCGCAATATAACATTTCGGGGTCATCCAGGCTCGGGAACGATAAGGGAATTCATCTCTTCACGCCAAGTCGAAAAATATATACCCCCTCCATATAATTGTTCATACTAAATCCACCTATACCTATACCCCTGCATTTTTCAATACATTCATACGCAATTTTTTAAATTTTTCACTAAACTCGACTGTTTTTCAATTGAATTTTATCAAAATCGATATAGCCATTTAGTTTACACAATATTTTGACATTTCCGGACGACCTGCGAGTCAGGAACACCTATAAAAGAAACATTATTAGTATTTAATAAAAAGTATAGTTACAACAGTTTTCATACTCACCTGGTGAAGTGAACCCCCAACTGACTTATCCCTTTGGAAAAACGGGAATTTATTCGAAATTTTAACAGTTTTCAGCGGTTTTCCGGAGATTTTTGTACCGAACCAGGTCAGGTTTTTTAGCTGACCGCGTAGCCCGTGACGAGGCGGATTTTTAGACACCCCACACGCGGGCATACGGCGCGTCGCTCCCGGATTTTGGCCGCCCGAGTCCCTATTTTTTCGACTTTTTTACTCTTCTTTCAGTTTCTTCTGCGTGCAACATCCCCGATTCGTAACATTCTCCTAATCTTTTTTCACCATCCGATAGCCTGTTTAAAGACGAATCCCGCAATATAACATTTCGGGGTCATCCAGGCTCGGGAACGATAAGGGAATTCATCTCTTCACGCCAAGTCGAAAAATATATACCCCCTCCATATAATTGTTCATACTAAATCCACCTATACCTATACCCCTGCATTTTTCAATACATTCATACGCAATTTTTTAAATTTTTCACTAAACTCGACTGTTTTTCAATTGAATTTTATCAAAATCGATATAGCCATTTAGTTTACACAATATTTTGACATTTCCGGACGACCTGCGAGTCAGGAACACCTATAAAAGAAACATTATTAGTATTTAATAAAAAGTATAGTTACAACAGTTTTCATACTCACCTGGTGAAGTGAACCCCCAACTGACTTATCCCTTTGGAAAAACGGGAATTTATTCGAAATTTTAACAGTTTTCAGCGGTTTTCCGGAGATTTTTGTACCGAACCAGGTCAGGTTTTTTAGCTGACCGCGTAGCCCGTGACGAGGCGGATTTTTAGACACCCCACACGCGGGCATACGGCGCGTCGCTCCCGGATTTTGGCCGCCCGAGTCCCTATTTTTTCGACTTTTTTACTCTTCTTTCAGTTTCTTCTGCGTGCAACATCCCCGATTCGTAACATTCTCCTAATCTTTTTTCACCATCCGATAGCCTGTTTAAAGACGAATCCCGCAATATAACATTTCGGGGTCATCCAGGCTCGGGAACGATAAGGGAATTCATCTCTTCACGCCAAGTCGAAAAATATATACCCCCTCCATATAATTGTTCATACTAAATCCACCTATACCTATACCCCTGCATTTTTCAATACATTCATACGCAATTTTTTAAATTTTTCACTAAACTCGACTGTTTTTCAATTGAATTTTATCAAAATCGATATAGCCATTTAGTTTACACAATATTTTGACATTTCCGGACGACCTGCGAGTCAGGAACACCTATAAAAGAAACATTATTAGTATTTAATAAAAAGTATAGTTACAACAGTTTTCATACTCACCTGGTGAAGTGAACCCCCAACTGACTTATCCCTTTGGAAAAACGGGAATTTATTCGAAATTTTAACAGTTTTCAGCGGTTTTCCGGAGATTTTTGTACCGAACCAGGTCAGGTTTTTTAGCTGACCGCGTAGCCCGTGACGAGGCGGATTTTTAGACACCCCACACGCGGGCATACGGCGCGTCGCTCCCGGATTTTGGCCGCCCGAGTCCCTATTTTTTCGACTTTTTTACTCTTCTTTCAGTTTCTTCTGCGTGCAACATCCCCGATTCGTAACATTCTCCTAATCTTTTTTCACCATCCGATAGCCTGTTTAAAGACGAATCCCGCAATATAACATTTCGGGGTCATCCAGGCTCGGGAACGATAAGGGAATTCATCTCTTCACGCCAAGTCGAAAAATATATACCCCCTCCATATAATTGTTCATACTAAATCCACCTATACCTATACCCCTGCATTTTTCAATACATTCATACGCAATTTTTTAAATTTTTCACTAAACTCGACTGTTTTTCAATTGAATTTTATCAAAATCGATATAGCCATTTAGTTTACACAATATTTTGACATTTCCGGACGACCTGCGAGTCAGGAACACCTATAAAAGAAACATTATTAGTATTTAATAAAAAGTATAGTTACAACAGTTTTCATACTCACCTGGTGAAGTGAACCCCCAACTGACTTATCCCTTTGGAAAAACGGGAATTTATTCGAAATTTTAACAGTTTTCAGCGGTTTTCCGGAGATTTTTGTACCGAACCAGGTCAGGTTTTTTAGCTGACCGCGTAGCCCGTGACGAGGCGGATTTTTAGACACCCCACACGCGGGCATACGGCGCGTCGCTCCCGGATTTTGGCCGCCCGAGTCCCTATTTTTTCGACTTTTTTACTCTTCTTTCAGTTTCTTCTGCGTGCAACATCCCCGATTCGTAACATTCTCCTAATCTTTTTTCACCATCCGATAGCCTGTTTAAAGACGAATCCCGCAATATAACATTTCGGGGTCATCCAGGCTCGGGAACGATAAGGGAATTCATCTCTTCACGCCAAGTCGAAAAATATATACCCCCTCCATATAATTGTTCATACTAAATCCACCTATACCTATACCCCTGCATTTTTCAATACATTCATACGCAATTTTTTAAATTTTTCACTAAACTCGACTGTTTTTCAATTGAATTTTATCAAAATCGATATAGCCATTTAGTTTACACAATATTTTGACATTTCCGGACGACCTGCGAGTCAGGAACACCTATAAAAGAAACATTATTAGTATTTAATAAAAAGTATAGTTACAACAGTTTTCATACTCACCTGGTGAAGTGAACCCCCAACTGACGGCGGTGCTGACATCCATCCAGAGTGCGGAATTTATCCCTCTATCAAACGCCACCAACAGCATCCCGATCGGCCGCACAGTTTCCTTATTTTAAGCTTATCCCTTTGGAAAAACGGGAATTTATTCGAAATTTTAACAGTTTTCAGCGGTTTTCCGGAGATTTTTGTACCGAACCAGGTCAGGTTTTTTAGCTGACCGCGTAGCCCGTGACGAGGCGGATTTTTAGACACCCCACACGCGGGCATACGGCGCGTCGCTCCCGGATTTTGGCCGCCCGAGTCCCTATTTTTTCGACTTTTTTACTCTTCTTTCAGTTTCTTCTGCGTGCAACATCCCCGATTCGTAACATTCTCCTAATCTTTTTTCACCATCCGATAGCCTGTTTAAAGACGAATCCCGCAATATAACATTTCGGGGTCATCCAGGCTCGGGAACGATAAGGGAATTCATCTCTTCACGCCAAGTCGAAAAATATATACCCCCTCCATATAATTGTTCATACTAAATCCACCTATACCTATACCCCTGCATTTTTTTTTTTTTTTTTTTTTTTTTTTTTTTTTTTTTTTGGGGTGCGAGGCCGGGGCACCTCCACGTGGTGCACCCTGGAAACGTCCATTTGGACGGCCAAGATTCCGGCGGGAGGGGGGGTCTCCGCGTGCCGACTCTGAAGGCAGAGCGCACGGCGGATTTGGCCCGGGGCCAATGGGGCGGATGTGTCTCATGGCACTCCGTCGCCAGGGACGGTTGCGTCACGGCCCGGGGGCGTGACGGGTCGGTCGCTTGCGAGCGGCCAGACCCGGAAGGCCCAAACCGTAATCCTGAGTAGGGGGGTCAGGACCGGGGGTCTGCGGACTGCGGGGAAGAAAACCCCTATAAAAAATCACCCCAATCTCAAGTTTTGCTACTCGGCGAGGAGATGTATGGCTGGTGGGTTAAGAAGCGCGCGCGAAAAAAAAAAGCGTCCAGTCGTTAGAGTAGTAGTCAAGGAGGACTTAAACTTCCACACCACGATGGCAGAAGCAACAAAACGTAAGTCTTCACCAGAGGGTCCCGGCCAGGCCGGGGAATCCCTTGCTGTGCCGGGGCTTGCGCGCGACGAGGAGTCGCGCCCAAGTTCCGGCACAGTCAGCCCCCAATCGTATGGGTGGGGGGCACCTTCTGCTCCAGCCGCGAGCCCGGCGAAACATGAGGCTCAAAAGAAGAAGTATAGGAAGAGGAAAGGCGCCGTAGGAACTGCGTATCAACGCAAGTTGCGCCTAAAGCGGGAAGCGGAACGGCGGGCACAAAAAGATGCCGCCGTGGCCGCGCGCGACGAGGGCGGTGCATCCGCAGCTACCGCAGAGCCGTCGCGGGACGGAAACGGCGATATCGCCGGGGCGTCGAGAGAGAGGAGTGGCAGCTCAGGACTGTCAAGCGACGAGGGCGGATCAGCCGCAGGGCCGTCGCGGGACGAGGGCGGCGGGGCCGCAGGACCGTCCGAACCAGGAGGAGGTAGTGACTCCGAGGAGCGGAGCGCCTCCGGTGGAAGGAGAGGCAGCTCCAGTATGACGCTGTCGAGCGACGAGGGCGGCAGTGCCGCAGAGCCGTCGCAGGACGAGGGCGGCAGGGCCGCAGGACCGTCGGGGCATGTTGTCTCGGGGTTGGAGATGTCGGCGGACGAGGGCGGTGTCGCAGGGCCGTCCGCCGAGGATGGTAAAGGCCGGAGTAGGGACGAGGGTGGTGATTTCGCCGCAGGGCCGTCCGTAGCTCTGGTTGGGTTGCCCGGCACGGTAGGCAGGTTGTCCGGGGTGCTGGGCGGGTCGTCCGGTAGAGGTGGGGATGGGTCGCCCGGCGATAGAGGGGCCGCCGTGGAGTCTGAGCCGCATCCTGCGGCGAGGGCTCTGACGGCGGCTTTAGGTGTCAGGGGAAGGGAGAGGGAGGGGGCCCGCTCCCCCCCGAGGGATAGGAAGCGCCCCCTGGAAAGGGAAGGCAGCTCCACGTCCGACTCGGAGGGGACCGATACCATCAGGCCTCCCCCCAAGGTTGCGACCGCGCGCCGGGGGCGCAGGGGTCGGGGAGGTGCGGTGGCGGCCAGACCGGCGACGCCGTGTCCGGCCGACCAGGGAGGCGAGGTGGCGGCCCTTCAGGCCGCAAACGCCCGCCTCAGCGAGGAGGTCTCCGGCTTGCGGGAGCGAAACCGCAGGCTGGAGACGGAACTTTCGGCGGTGCGGAGAGAGAACCGCGGGTTGGCCAAGGACGTGGCTGACCTGCGGTCTCAATTCGAGCGCCTGGTGCCGGCTGTGGCGCCGGCGCCGGCCCCGCCGCCGAAAAGGGTCGCGCCAGCGAGGGCGGGCCCATCGTCTGCGCCCGTGGCGCCGGCTGCGCCCGTCGCGGCCGCTGCGCCGGCTGCGCCCGTCGCGGCTTCGCCGCTGCCTCCCCTCGTCGTCGTCCCTCCGCCGGCTCGTGGCCGCGGGAGACCTCGGAAGGGGGAGGAGCCGCCGCCCGACGAGGTGCACGGCGTGTCGGAGTCGGCGGTACGCGTCATCCTGGCCCGAGTAGGGGTGATGATGGATGCGCGTATCGCCGCCGTAGCGGCCAGGCTCCCGCCTGAGCCGCCCCTCCGGCCGCCGCTCGCCGCGGACAAGGCGAGGCGGCCGCAAGCGTCGGCTCCCACGCCGCTGCCCTGTCAGGGTGGCCGCGTGGTGAGCTACGCTGCGGCCGCGGCTGGGCCCAAGGGGGCCAAGAAGGCCGGCAAGGTGCCGGCTCCCGCCAAGGCCGGGCCGCGGCCGGCGCCAGCGGCTGCACCGCAGGCGCCGGTCGGCGAACCCGCGGCTGCGCCTGCTGCGCTCAGCGCTGCTGCCAGGCTCGAACAGGGCTGGCAGGTGGCTGAGCGTAGCAGGAAGGCACGCGGCCAAAAGCGGAGAGCGGCGGCCAAGAGTGCCGCTGTGGCCGCCGCTCCCCAGGCGGGAGCCGGCGGAAAGGGGAAAAGGTCGCGTAGGGGCCTCAAGTCGCCGAAGACGGCTGCGGTGGTAATCACCGTACTGCCTGAGGCGGCTGAGAGGGGCCTAAACTATGAGGCCGTCCTAAGACGCGCCCGGCGGGAGCTGGACGTCTCCGACATCGGGGGCGTCGAGGCGAGGACCCGCAAAGCCCGGACAGGGGCTCGAATACTCGAGTTCCCTGGGGCCGAGGGCGCGAAGACGGCCGATAGTTTGGCCACGATGCTGAGGGGGCTGTTCGGGCCAGAGGATGGAGTCCGAATCGCCAGGCCCGTCAAGTGCGCAGATATGCGCCTCACGGGTCTGGACGACTCCGTGGCGGTGGAGGACATCCGGGAGGCCATTATGGCGCGTACCGGGTGTGCCTCGGACACCGTCCGGATTGGCACCATCCGCCCTGGTCCGGGCGGCGTCGGTGCTGTCTGGGTGCAGTGCCCAGTGGAGTCGGTCAAGCAATTGGCCGACTCAGGCAGGCTCCTCGTGGGCTGGAGTTCGGCGCGGGTAACCGTGCTGGAGCCCCGGCCTGCGAGGTGTTATAAATGCATGGCGGTCGGGCATACCCGACCGACATGCAGAAACTGCTTTGACTGCAGCGGGCTATGTTTCCGTTGCGGTCAGGCTGGACACCAGGCGGCATCGTGCTCTGCGGTGCCCCACTGCCCCGCGTGTGCGGCGGGCAATAGGCCTGCCAAACACCGCATGGGCTCTGGGGACTGCAGACCCCCGGCATCGGCCCCGAAGGGGCGGGGCGGCCCATCGACCGGGCCAGCCCCCGCTCCGAGCGCGGCCCGATCGCCCGTTAGCGCGGAGGAGGTGACGATGGATACGGACCGTTAATGGACCCCGTATCCATTCGTCTCCTCCAGGCCAATCTCAACCACTCCGCCGGTGCGCAGGACGTGTTCCTGCAAGCCATGGCGGAGTGGTTGATAGGAGTAGCCGTAGTCGCGGAGCCGTACGTGGTGCCCGACCGGATTAACTGGTTGGGTAGCGCTGATGGCACCGTGGCAATCGTCGCCTCCACGTCGTGGCCTTCGTCGTCTCTGACCCTTAGGGACAGGGGCGTCGGATACGTCGCGGCGGACTGGGGGGAGATTACGCTCTTCGGAGTTTATCTCTCCCCTAACTGGAGTGTGACCGATTTCGAGGCCTTCCTCACCATCATGGAGGCCTCGTTACGGCGACTGGCATCGCGCCAGGTCTTCGTCCTGGGGGACTTTAACGCCAAGTCCGTGGCGTGGGGGTCCCCTAGGACGGATGACCGAGGACGGGCGATCGAGGAGTGGGCGGCGGCACTGGGCCTCTGTTTGCTGAACAGGGGCTCGGTGCATACGTGCGTGCGACAACGGGGCGGGTCGATAGTGGACCTTTCGTTCGCTAGCCCCGAGGTCGCCGCACGCGTGGGGAGCTGGCGCGTCGTGGAGGAGGTGGAGACCTTGTCGGACCACCGGTATATCCGGATGGAGGTCTCCCCTGCAATCCCGACGCCCAGCAGGGGTCACGGGGCGGATGGGCGTCCTGCGTTCCCGCGATGGGCTGTGGGTCGCTTAGACCGGGACCAGCTGGCGGAGACAGCCATCGTATACTCGTGGCTGTCCTCTGCCCACCAGTCGGACGGGGTGGACGCCGAGGCTGGCCGCATCCGCAGTGCGTTGACGCAGATCTGCGATGCGGCCATGCCCCGGGTACGGCGTCTGCCCCCGAGGAGGGGTGTCCACTGGTGGTCCCGGGAGCTGGCGGATCTCCGGGCTGCGTGTATCCGCGCCCGGAGGGCCTACACCCGCAGCCGGCGGCGCCATCGCGACGCGGAGCGGGAGGCCGTGCTTTACGAGGGCTACCGCAATGCGCGGTCGGCCTTCAGGCTGGCCGTCCGCTCCGCCAAGGACGTCAGTCGGCAGGAGATGCTGGACGGTCTCGACCGTGACCCCTGGGGACGCCCCTATCGCGCGGTGCTGAATAGGCTACGCGCGCGGGGCCCTCCCCTCACCGAGACTCTCCAGCCCGGCCTTCTCACCCGGGTCATCGAGGACCTGTTCCCGCGGCGGGCGGAACACACGCCCCCGGTCATGGCTCCGCCAGACACTGACCGGGAGGCCGACGACGACAGTGTTCCGCCCATCACGGAACCCGAGATGGGGGTGGCGGTGACGCGCATGCGCGCAAAGTCTACCGCCCCCGGGCCCGACGGTGTTCCTAACCGCGTGCTGGCCCTGGTCCTCGAACACCTGGGACCCCGCCTCAGGGAGCTGTTCGACGCGTGTTTAGCGTCCGGACGGTTCCCTGGGTGCTGGAAGGAGGGAAGGCTGGTGCTCCTGCCGAAGCCGGGACGGTCTCCGGAGTCGCCTTCGGCCTACAGGCCTATCGTGCTGCTCGATGACACGGGCAAGCTACTGGAGAGGGTGGTAGCTGCCCGCATCGAGCGGCACCTCGTCGGCACGGGGCCCGATCTGTCGGACGCCCAGTTTGGGTTTAGGAGGGGTCGTTCGACGATCGCGGCTCTGTTGCGCCTGAGGGCCGTGGCGACTGAGGCCGTCACCGGCGGGGGAGTGCTGTTGGTGGTGTCCCTAGACATCGCCAACGCATTCAATAGTCTGCCATTCAGCTGCATCAGGGAGGCGCTCCGGTATCACGGGGTGCCAGTTTACCTGAGGCGGCTAGTGGCAGACTATTTGGAGGGGCGCAGCGTCCTCTGCACCGACCGAGCAGGGGACGTTGTGCGGACGCCCATGACGTGCGGTGTCCCACAGGGGTCGGTCCTCGGACCCACCCTGTGGAACATCGGCTACGACTGGGCGTTGAGGGGGAGCCTCCCGCCCGGGCTGGGCGTGATTTGTTACGCCGACGACACGCTCGTCACAGCCCGCGGTGGGACGCTAGAAGAGGCGGTAAGCCTGGCGACCTCGGGTACCGAGGAGGTCGTCAGACGGATCGAGGCGCTGGGGTTGAGGGTCGCCCTGGACAAGACGGAGGCCCTCTTGTTCCATGGGCGCACTATGAGCCCTCCCATCGGCGTCTCGATCATCGTCCACTCGGTCGACATCAGCATCCGGGCCCATATGAGGTACTTGGGCCTGGTGCTCGACGGGCGATGGTGGTTCCGGGAGCATTTCCGTAGGCTCGCTCCGCGGCTCGTCGGCACGGCGTCCGCCCTATCGTGGCTTATGCCGAACGTGGGCGGACCGAGCGCTGCGTGCCGACGGCTGTACGCGGGGGTCATCCGGTCGATGGCCCTGTACGGCGCACCGGTGTGGGCGGGGTCCATGACCGCCCGACTCAGGGCCCTTCTGTGGCGACCACAGAGGGTCATGGCGGTCAGGGCCATCCGCGGATACCGCACGGTGGCGACGGAGGCAGCGTGCCTATTGGCCGGGACTCCCCCGTGGGACCTGGAGGCGGAGATGCTCGCCGAACTATATCGGCGGGTGACGGGGGTGCGAGCGGAGGGCGGTGTGGTCTCGTTGAGGGATCTCACCGCCTGGCGCGTCGACGCCCGCCGAGACGTCATCGCCCGTTGGGCAGTCCGGCTGGAGAGGCCTCGGTTCGGGGTGCGAACCGTGGAGGCCTTCCGGCCGGTGCTGATGCAGTGGTTGGAGAGGCGGCACGGGGTGCTCTCCTTCCGACTGGTGCGGGTTTTGACGGGGCATGGGTGCTTCGCCAAATACCTGCACAAGGTCGTTAGGAGGGAGAGTACACCGTCCTGCCACCACTGCGATTGCGACGAGGACACGGCGCGCCATACGCTCGAGGCCTGCGGGGCTTGGGCAGTGCAGCGCTGTGAACTCGTCGCAATCATCGGTACGGACCTGACGCTGCCGGCTATCGCTAGGGCGATGGTCGACAGCGTCGGGAATTGGGACGCGGTCGCAGCCTTCTGCGAGACAGTGATCTCGCGGAAGGAGGCGGCGGATCGCCTGCGCGAGGAGCGCAGCCTCGATGAGGAGATCCGCCGCCGGCGACTGGGGCGGCGCAGGCGCAACTATCTGCGCCTCATGCCGCCCTAGCCGAGGCCGCGGGTGACGTGACCGGGGATTAGTCCGTCACCCGCCGAGAGGCCGACCGCGTGAGGAAAGACCGACGTCCTCCCCGAGGGGGGGACGTCGGTCGATGGGAGGGTACCCCAACAGGGGGTATTCCGTCGGGCCGACCACTGACGACAAGTTAACGCTGCTCCAGTGGTCGGCCCAACGACGAAGGCGACGTGGTTTTCGGGTGGGTCGCGGGAGTTGCGTGCTCAAGCCCCTCTGTCGCCCCGGACGGAGTGGTGCGGAGGCGCGCCGACCGCGGCCCACCCACAAAAAAAAAAAAAAAAAAACCCCTGCATTTTTCAATACATTCATACGCAATTTTTTAAATTTTTCACTAAACTCGACTGTTTTTCAATTGAATTTTATCAAAATCGATATAGCCATTTAGTTTACACAATATTTTGACATTTCCGGACGACCTGCGAGTCAGGAACACCTATAAAAGAAACATTATTAGTATTTAATAAAAAGTATAGTTACAACAGTTTTCATACTCACCTGGTGAAGTGAACCCCCAACTGACGGCGGTGCTGACATCCATCCAGAGTGCGGAATTTATCCCTCTATCAAACGCCACCAACAGCATCCCGATCGGCCGCACAGTTTCCTTATTTTAAGCTTATCCCTTTGGAAAAACGGGAATTTATTCGAAATTTTAACAGTTTTCAGCGGTTTTCCGGAGATTTTTGTACCGAACCAGGTCAGGTTTTTTAGCTGACCGCGTAGCCCGTGACGAGGCGGATTTTTAGACACCCCACACGCGGGCATACGGCGCGTCGCTCCCGGATTTTGGCCGCCCGAGTCCCTATTTTTTCGACTTTTTTACTCTTCTTTCAGTTTCTTCTGCGTGCAACATCCCCGATTCGTAACATTCTCCTAATCTTTTTTCACCATCCGATAGCCTGTTTAAAGACGAATCCCGCAATATAACATTTCGGGGTCATCCAGGCTCGGGAACGATAAGGGAATTCATCTCTTCACGCCAAGTCGAAAAATATATACCCCCTCCATATAATTGTTCATACTAAATCCACCTATACCTATACCCCTGCATTTTTCAATACATTCATACGCAATTTTTTAAATTTTTCACTAAACTCGACTGTTTTTCAATTGAATTTTATCAAAATCGATATAGCCATTTAGTTTACACAATATTTTGACATTTCCGGACGACCTGCGAGTCAGGAACACCTATAAAAGAAACATTATTAGTATTTAATAAAAAGTATAGTTACAACAGTTTTCATACTCACCTGGTGAAGTGAACCCCCAACTGACTTATCCCTTTGGAAAAACGGGAATTTATTCGAAATTTTAACAGTTTTCAGCGGTTTTCCGGAGATTTTTGTACCGAACCAGGTCAGGTTTTTTAGCTGACCGCGTAGCCCGTGACGAGGCGGATTTTTAGACACCCCACACGCGGGCATACGGCGCGTCGCTCCCGGATTTTGGCCGCCCGAGTCCCTATTTTTTCGACTTTTTTACTCTTCTTTCAGTTTCTTCTGCGTGCAACATCCCCGATTCGTAACATTCTCCTAATCTTTTTTCACCATCCGATAGCCTGTTTAAAGACGAATCCCGCAATATAACATTTCGGGGTCATCCAGGCTCGGGAACGATAAGGGAATTCATCTCTTCACGCCAAGTCGAAAAATATATACCCCCTCCATATAATTGTTCATACTAAATCCACCTATACCTATACCCCTGCATTTTTCAATACATTCATACGCAATTTTTTAAATTTTTCACTAAACTCGACTGTTTTTCAATTGAATTTTATCAAAATCGATATAGCCATTTAGTTTACACAATATTTTGACATTTCCGGACGACCTGCGAGTCAGGAACACCTATAAAAGAAACATTATTAGTATTTAATAAAAAGTATAGTTACAACAGTTTTCATACTCACCTGGTGAAGTGAACCCCCAACTGACTTATCCCTTTGGAAAAACGGGAATTTATTCGAAATTTTAACAGTTTTCAGCGGTTTTCCGGAGATTTTTGTACCGAACCAGGTCAGGTTTTTTAGCTGACCGCGTAGCCCGTGACGAGGCGGATTTTTTAGACACCCCACACGCGGGCATACGGCGCGTCGCTCCCGGATTTTGGCCGCCCGAGTCCCTATTTTTTCGACTTTTTTACTCTTCTTTCAGTTTCTTCTGCGTGCAACATCCCCGATTCGTAACATTCTCCTAATCTTTTTTCACCATCCGATAGCCTGTTTAAAGACGAATCCCGCAATATAACATTTCGGGGTCATCCAGGCTCGGGAACGATAAGGGAATTCATCTCTTCACGCCAAGTCGAAAAATATATACCCCCTCCATATAATTGTTCATACTAAATCCACCTATACCTATACCCCTGCATTTTTCAATACATTCATACGCAATTTTTTAAATTTTTCACTAAACTCGACTGTTTTTCAATTGAATTTTATCAAAATCGATATAGCCATTTAGTTTACACAATATTTTGACATTTCCGGACGACCTGCGAGTCAGGAACACCTATAAAAGAAACATTATTAGTATTTAATAAAAAGTATAGTTACAACAGTTTTCATACTCACCTGGTGAAGTGAACCCCCAACTGACTTATCCCTTTGGAAAAACGGGAATTTATTCGAAATTTTAACAGTTTTCAGCGGTTTTCCGGAGATTTTTGTACCGAACCAGGTCAGGTTTTTTAGCTGACCGCGTAGCCCGTGACGAGGCGGATTTTTAGACACCCCACACGCGGGCATACGGCGCGTCGCTCCCGGATTTTGGCCGCCCGAGTCCCTATTTTTTCGACTTTTTTACTCTTCTTTCAGTTTCTTCTGCGTGCAACATCCCCGATTCGTAACATTCTCCTAATCTTTTTTCACCATCCGATAGCCTGTTTAAAGACGAATCCCGCAATATAACATTTCGGGGTCATCCAGGCTCGGGAACGATAAGGGAATTCATCTCTTCACGCCAAGTCGAAAAATATATACCCCCTCCATATAATTGTTCATACTAAATCCACCTATACCTATACCCCTGCATTTTTCAATACATTCATACGCAATTTTTTAAATTTTTCACTAAACTCGACTGTTTTTCAATTGAATTTTATCAAAATCGATATAGCCATTTAGTTTACACAATATTTTGACATTTCCGGACGACCTGCGAGTCAGGAACACCTATAAAAGAAACATTATTAGTATTTAATAAAAAGTATAGTTACAACAGTTTTCATACTCACCTGGTGAAGTGAACCCCCAACTGACTTATCCCTTTGGAAAAACGGGAATTTATTCGAAATTTTAACAGTTTTCAGCGGTTTTCCGGAGATTTTTGTACCGAACCAGGTCAGGTTTTTTAGCTGACCGCGTAGCCCGTGACGAGGCGGATTTTTAGACACCCCACACGCGGGCATACGGCGCGTCGCTCCCGGATTTTGGCCGCCCGAGTCCCTATTTTTTCGACTTTTTTACTCTTCTTTCAGTTTCTTCTGCGTGCAACATCCCCGATTCGTAACATTCTCCTAATCTTTTTTCACCATCCGATAGCCTGTTTAAAGACGAATCCCGCAATATAACATTTCGGGGTCATCCAGGCTCGGGAACGATAAGGGAATTCATCTCTTCACGCCAAGTCGAAAAATATATACCCCCTCCATATAATTGTTCATACTAAATCCACCTATACCTATACCCCTGCATTTTTCAATACATTCATACGCAATTTTTTAAATTTTTCACTAAACTCGACTGTTTTTCAATTGAATTTTATCAAAATCGATATAGCCATTTAGTTTACACAATATTTTGACATTTCCGGACGACCTGCGAGTCAGGAACACCTATAAAAGAAACATTATTAGTATTTAATAAAAAGTATAGTTACAACAGTTTTCATACTCACCTGGTGAAGTGAACCCCCAACTGACTTATCCCTTTGGAAAAACGGGAATTTATTCGAAATTTTAACAGTTTTCAGCGGTTTTCCGGAGATTTTTGTACCGAACCAGGTCAGGTTTTTTAGCTGACCGCGTAGCCCGTGACGAGGCGGATTTTTAGACACCCCACACGCGGGCATACGGCGCGTCGCTCCCGGATTTTGGCCGCCCGAGTCCCTATTTTTTCGACTTTTTTACTCTTCTTTCAGTTTCTTCTGCGTGCAACATCCCCGATTCGTAACATTCTCCTAATCTTTTTTCACCATCCGATAGCCTGTTTAAAGACGAATCCCGCAATATAACATTTCGGGGTCATCCAGGCTCGGGAACGATAAGGGAATTCATCTCTTCACGCCAAGTCGAAAAATATATACCCCCTCCATATAATTGTTCATACTAAATCCACCTATACCTATACCCCTGCATTTTTCAATACATTCATACGCAATTTTTTAAATTTTTCACTAAACTCGACTGTTTTTCAATTGAATTTTATCAAAATCGATATAGCCATTTAGTTTACACAATATTTTGACATTTCCGGACGACCTGCGAGTCAGGAACACCTATAAAAGAAACATTATTAGTATTTAATAAAAAGTATAGTTACAACAGTTTTCATACTCACCTGGTGAAGTGAACCCCCAACTGACTTATCCCTTTGGAAAAACGGGAATTTATTCGAAATTTTAACAGTTTTCAGCGGTTTTCCGGAGATTTTTGTACCGAACCAGGTCAGGTTTTTTAGCTGACCGCGTAGCCCGTGACGAGGCGGATTTTTAGACACCCCACACGCGGGCATACGGCGCGTCGCTCCCGGATTTTGGCCGCCCGAGTCCCTATTTTTTCGACTTTTTTACTCTTCTTTCAGTTTCTTCTGCGTGCAACATCCCCGATTCGTAACATTCTCCTAATCTTTTTTCACCATCCGATAGCCTGTTTAAAGACGAATCCCGCAATATAACATTTCGGGGTCATCCAGGCTCGGGAACGATAAGGGAATTCATCTCTTCACGCCAAGTCGAAAAATATATACCCCCTCCATATAATTGTTCATACTAAATCCACCTATACCTATACCCCTGCATTTTTCAATACATTCATACGCAATTTTTTAAATTTTTCACTAAACTCGACTGTTTTTCAATTGAATTTTATCAAAATCGATATAGCCATTTAGTTTACACAATATTTTGACATTTCCGGACGACCTGCGAGTCAGGAACACCTATAAAAGAAACATTATTAGTATTTAATAAAAAGTATAGTTACAACAGTTTTCATACTCACCTGGTGAAGTGAACCCCCAACTGACTTATCCCTTTGGAAAAACGGGAATTTATTCGAAATTTTAACAGTTTTCAGCGGTTTTCCGGAGATTTTTGTACCGAACCAGGTCAGGTTTTTTAGCTGACCGCGTAGCCCGTGACGAGGCGGATTTTTAGACACCCCACACGCGGGCATACGGCGCGTCGCTCCCGGATTTTGGCCGCCCGAGTCCCTATTTTTTCGACTTTTTTACTCTTCTTTCAGTTTCTTCTGCGTGCAACATCCCCGATTCGTAACATTCTCCTAATCTTTTTTCACCATCCGATAGCCTGTTTAAAGACGAATCCCGCAATATAACATTTCGGGGTCATCCAGGCTCGGGAACGATAAGGGAATTCATCTCTTCACGCCAAGTCGAAAAATATATACCCCCTCCATATAATTGTTCATACTAAATCCACCTATACCTATACCCCTGCATTTTTTTTTGGGGTGCGAGGCCGGGGCACCTCCACGTGGTGCACCCTGGAAACGTCCATTTGGACGGCCAAGATTCCGGCGGGAGGGGGGGTCTCCGCGTGCCGACTCTGAAGGCAGAGCGCACGGCGGATTTGGCCCGGGGCCAATGGGGCGGATGTGTCTCATGGCACTCCGTCGCCAGGGACGGTTGCGTCACGGCCCGGGGGCGTGACGGGTCGGTCGCTCGCGAGCGGCCAGACCCGGAAGGCCCAAACCGTAATCCTGAGTAGGGGGGTCAGGACCGGGGGTCTGCGGACTGCGGGGAAGAAAACCCCTATAAAAAATCACCCCAATCTCAAGTTTTGCTACTCGGCGAGGAGATGTATGGCTGGTGGGTTAAGAAGCGCGCGCGAAAAAAAAAAAGCGTCCAGTCGTTAGAGTAGTAGTCAAGGAGGACTTAAACTTCCACACCACGATGGCAGAAGCAACAAAACGTAAGTCTTCACCAGAGGGTCCCGGCCAGGCCGGGGAATCCCTTGCTGTGCCGGGGCTTGCGCGCGACGAGGAGTCGCGCCCAAGTTCCGGCACAGTCAGCCCCCAATCGTATGGGTGGGGGGCACCTTCTGCTCCAGCCGCGAGCCCGGCGAAACATGAGGCTCAAAAGAAGAAGTATAGGAAGAGGAAAGGCGCCGTAGGAACTGCGTATCAACGCAAGTTGCGCCTAAAGCGGGAAGCGGAACGGCGGGCACAAAAAGATGCCGCCGTGGCCGCGCGCGACGAGGGCGGTGCATCCGCAGCTACCGCAGAGCCGTCGCGGGACGGAAACGGCGATATCGCCGGGGCGTCGAGAGAGAGGAGTGGCAGCTCAGGACTGTCAAGCGACGAGGGCGGATCAGCCGCAGGGCCGTCGCGGGACGAGGGCGGCGGGGCCGCAGGACCGTCCGAACCAGGAGGAGGTAGTGACTCCGAGGAGCGGAGCGCCTCCGGTGGAAGGAGAGGCAGCTCCAGTATGACGCTGTCGAGCGACGAGGGCGGCAGTGCCGCAGAGCCGTCGCAGGACGAGGGCGGCAGGGCCGCAGGACCGTCGGGGCATGTTGTCTCGGGGTTGGAGATGTCGGCGGACGAGGGCGGTGTCGCAGGGCCGTCCGCCGAGGATGGTAAAGGCCGGAGTAGGGACGAGGGTGGTGATTTCGCCGCAGGGCCGTCCGTAGCTCTGGTTGGGTTGCCCGGCACGGTAGGCAGGTTGTCCGGGGTGCTGGGCGGGTCGTCCGGTAGAGGTGGGGATGGATCGTCCGGCGATAGAGGGGCCGCCGTGGAGTCTGAGCCGCATCCTGCGGCGAGGGCTCTGACGGCGGCTTTAGGTGTCAGGGGAAGGGAGAGGGAGGGGGCCCGCTCCCCCCCGAGGGATAGGAAGCGCCCCCTGGAAAGGGAAGGCAGCTCCACGTCCGACTCGGAGGGGACCGATACCATCAGGCCTCCCCCCAAGGTTGCGACCGCGCGCCGGGGGCGCAGGGGTCGGGGAGGTGCGGTGGCGGCCAGACCGGCGACGCCGTGTCCGGCCGACCAGGGAGGCGAGGTGGCGGCCCTTCAGGCCGCAAACGCCCGCCTCAGCGAGGAGGTCTCCGGCTTGCGGGAGCGAAACCGCAGGCTGGAGACGGAACTTTCGGCGGTGCGGAGAGAGAACCGCGGGTTGGCCAAGGACGTGGCTGACCTGCGGTCTCAATTCGAGCGCCTGGTGCTTCGCCGCTGCCTCCCCTCGTCGTCGTCCCTCCGCCGGCTCGTGGCCGCGGGAGACCTCGGAAGGGGGAGGAGCCGCCGCCCGACGAGGTGCACGGCGTGTCGGAGTCGGCGGTACGCGTCATCCTGGCCCGAGTAGGGGTGATGATGGATGCGCGTATCGCCGCCGTAGCGGCCAGGCTCCCGCCTGAGCCGCCCCTCCGGCCGCCGCTCGCCGCGGACAAGGCGAGGCGGCCGCAAGCGTCGGCTCCCACGCCGCTGCCCTGTCAGGGTGGCCGCGTGGTGAGCTACGCTGCGGCCGCGGCTGGGCCCAAGGGGGCCAAGAAGGCCGGCAAGGTGCCGGCTCCCGCCAAGGCCGGGCCGCGGCCGGCGCCAGCGGCTGCACCGCAGGCGCCGGTCGGCGAACCCGCGGCTGCGCCTGCTGCGCTCAGCGCTGCTGCCAGGCTCGAACAGGGCTGGCAGGTGGCTGAGCGTAGCAGGAAGGCACGCGGCCAAAAGCGGAGAGCGGCGGCCAAGAGTGCCGCTGTGGCCGCCGCTCCCCAGGCGGGAGCCGGCGGAAAGGGGAAAAGGTCGCGTAGGGGCCTCAAGTCGCCGAAGACGGCTGCGGTGGTAATCACCGTACTGCCTGAGGCGGCTGAGAGGGGCCTAAACTATGAGGCCGTCCTAAGACGCGCCCGGCGGGAGCTGGACGTCTCCGACATCGGGGGCGTCGAGGCGAGGACCCGCAAAGCCCGGACAGGGGCTCGAATACTCGAGTTCCCTGGGGCCGAGGGCGCGAAGACGGCCGATAGTTTGGCCACGATGCTGAGGGGGCTGTTCGGGCCAGAGGATGGAGTCCGAATCGCCAGGCCCGTCAAGTGCGCAGATATGCGCCTCACGGGTCTGGACGACTCCGTGGCGGTGGAGGACATCCGGGAGGCCATTATGGCGCGTACCGGGTGTGCCTCGGACACCGTCCGGATTGGCACCATCCGCCCTGGTCCGGGCGGCGTCGGTGCTGTCTGGGTGCAGTGCCCAGTGGAGTCGGTCAAGCAATTGGCCGACTCAGGCAGGCTCCTCGTGGGCTGGAGTTCGGCGCGGGTAACCGTGCTGGAGCCCCGGCCTGCGAGGTGTTATAAGTGCATGGCGGTCGGGCATACCCGACCGACATGCAGAAACTGCTTTGACTGCAGCGGGCTATGTTTCCGTTGCGGTCAGGCTGGACACCAGGCGGCATCGTGCTCTGCGGTGCCCCACTGCCCCGCGTGTGCGGCGGGCAATAGGCCTGCCAAACACCGCATGGGCTCTGGGGACTGCAGACCCCCGGCATCGGCCCCGAAGGGGCGGGGCGGCCCATCGACCGGGCCAGCCCCCGCTCCGAGCGCGGCCCGATCGCCCGTTAGCGCGGAGGAGGTGACGATGGATACGGACCGTTAATGGACCCCGTATCCATTCGTCTCCTCCAGGCCAATCTCAACCACTCCGCCGGTGCGCAGGACGTGTTCCTGCAAGCCATGGCGGAGTGGTTGATAGGAGTAGCCGTAGTCGCGGAGCCGTACGTGGTGCCCGACCGGATTAACTGGTTGGGTAGCGCTGATGGCACCGTGGCAATCGTCGCCTCCACGTCGTGGCCTTCGTCGTCTCTGACCCTTAGGGACAGGGGCGTCGGATACGTCGCGGCGGACTGGGGGGAGATTACGCTCTTCGGAGTTTATCTCTCCCCTAACTGGAGTGTGACCGATTTCGAGGCCTTCCTCACCATCATGGAGGCCTCGTTACGGCGACTGGCATCGCGCCAGGTCTTCGTCCTGGGGGACTTTAACGCCAAGTCCGTGGCGTGGGGGTCCCCTAGGACGGATGACCGAGGACGGGCGATCGAGGAGTGGGCGGCGGCACTGGGCCTCTGTTTGCTGAACAGGGGCTCGGTGCATACGTGCGTGCGACAACGGGGCGGGTCGATAGTGGACCTTTCGTTCGCTAGCCCCGAGGTCGCCGCACGCGTGGGGAGCTGGCGCGTCGTGGAGGAGGTGGAGACCTTGTCGGACCACCGGTATATCCGGATGGAGGTCTCCCCTGCAATCCCGACGCCCAGCAGGGGTCACGGGGCGGATGGGCGTCCTGCGTTCCCGCGATGGGCTGTGGGTCGCTTAGACCGGGACCAGCTGGCGGAGACAGCCATCGTATACTCGTGGCTGTCCTCTGCCCACCAGTCGGACGGGGTGGACGCCGAGGCTGGCCGCATCCGCAGTGCGTTGACGCAGATCTGCGATGCGGCCATGCCCCGGGTACGGCGTCTGCCCCCGAGGAGGGGTGTCCACTGGTGGTCCCGGGAGCTGGCGGATCTCCGGGCTGCGTGTATCCGCGCCCGGAGGGCCTACACCCGCAGCCGGCGGCGCCATCGCGACGCGGAGCGGGAGGCCGTGCTTTACGAGGGCTACCGCAATGCGCGGTCGGCCTTCAGGCTGGCCGTCCGCTCCGCCAAGGACGTCAGTCGGCAGGAGATGCTGGACGGTCTCGACCGTGACCCCTGGGGACGCCCCTATCGCGCGGTGCTGAATAGGCTACGCGCGCGGGGCCCTCCCCTCACCGAGACTCTCCAGCCCGGCCTTCTCACCCGGGTCATCGAGGACCTGTTCCCGCGGCGGGCGGAACACACGCCCCCGGTCATGGCTCCGCCAGACACTGACCGGGAGGCCGACGACGACAGTGTTCCGCCCATCACGGAACCCGAGATGGGGGTGGCGGTGACGCGCATGCGCGCAAAGTCTACCGCCCCCGGGCCCGACGGTGTTCCTAACCGCGTGCTGGCCCTGGTCCTCGAACACCTGGGACCCCGCCTCAGGGAGCTGTTCGACGCGTGTTTAGCGTCCGGACGGTTCCCTGGGTGCTGGAAGGAGGGAAGGCTGGTGCTCCTGCCGAAGCCGGGACGGTCTCCGGAGTCGCCTTCGGCCTACAGGCCTATCGTGCTGCTCGATGACACGGGCAAGCTACTGGAGAGGGTGGTAGCTGCCCGCATCGAGCGGCACCTCGTCGGCACGGGGCCCGATCTGTCGGACGCCCAGTTTGGGTTTAGGAGGGGTCGTTCGACGATCGCGGCTCTGTTGCGCCTGAGGGCCGTGGCGACTGAGGCCGTCACCGGCGGGGGAGTGCTGTTGGTGGTGTCCCTAGACATCGCCAACGCATTCAATAGTCTGCCATTCAGCTGCATCAGGGAGGCGCTCCGGTATCACGGGGTGCCAGTTTACCTGAGGCGGCTAGTGGCAGACTATTTGGAGGGGCGCAGCGTCCTCTGCACCGACCGAGCAGGGGACGTTGTGCGGACGCCCATGACGTGCGGTGTCCCACAGGGGTCGGTCCTCGGACCCACCCTGTGGAACATCGGCTACGACTGGGCGTTGAGGGGGAGCCTCCCGCCCGGGCTGGGCGTGATTTGTTACGCCGACGACACGCTCGTCACAGCCCGCGGTGGGACGCTAGAAGAGGCGGTAAGCCTGGCGACCTCGGGTACCGAGGAGGTCGTCAGACGGATCGAGGCGCTGGGGTTGAGGGTCGCCCTGGACAAGACGGAGGCCCTCTTGTTCCATGGGCGCACTATGAGCCCTCCCATCGGCGTCTCGATCACCGTCCACTCGGTCGACATCAGCATCCGGGCCCATATGAGGTACTTGGGCCTGGTGCTCGACGGGCGATGGTGGTTCCGGGAGCATTTCCGTAGGCTCGCTCCGCGGCTCGTCGGCGCGGCGTCCGCCCTATCGTGGCTTATGCCGAACGTGGGCGGACCGAGCGCTGCGTGCCGACGGCTGTACGCGGGGGTCATCCGGTCGATGGCCCTGTACGGCGCACCGGTGTGGGCGGGGTCCATGACCGCCCGACTTAGGGCCCTCCTGTGGCGACCACAGAGGGTCATGGCGGTCAGGGCCATCCGCGGATACCGCACGGTGGCGACGGAGGCAGCGTGCCTGTTGGCCGGGACTCCCCCGTGGGACCTGGAGGCGGAGATGCTCGCCGAACTATATCGGCGGGTGACGGGGGTGCGAGCGGAGGGCGGTGTGGTCTCGTTGAGGGATCTCACCGCCTGGCGCGTCGACGCCCGCCGAGACGTCATCGCCCGTTGGGCAGTCCGGCTGGAGAGGCCTCGGTTCGGGGTGCGAACCGTGGAGGCCTTCCGGCCGGTGCTGATGCAGTGGTTGGAGAGGCGGCACGGGGTGCTCTCCTTCCGACTGGTGCAGGTTTTGACGGGGCATGGGTGCTTCGCCAAATACCTGCACAAGGTCGTTAGGAGGGAGAGTACACCGTCCTGCCACCACTGCGATTGCGACGAGGACACGGCGCGCCATACGCTCGAGGCCTGCGGGGCTTGGGCAGTGCAGCGCTGTGAACTCGTCGCAATCATCGGTACGGACCTGACGCTGCCGGCTATCGCTAGGGCGATGGTCGACAGCGTCGGGAATTGGGACGCGGTCGCAGCCTTCTGCGAGACAGTGATCTCGCGGAAGGAGGCGGCGGATCGCCTGCGCGAGGAGCGCAGCCTCGATGAGGAGATCCGCCGCCGGCGACTGGGGCGGCGCAGGCGCAACTATCTGCGCCTCATGCCGCCCTAGCCGAGGCCGCGGGTGACGTGACCGGGGATTAGTCCGTCACCCGCTGAGAGGCCGACCGCGTGAGGAAAGACCGACGTCCTCCCCGAGGGGGGGACGTCGGTCGATGGGAGGGTACCCCAATAGGGGGTATTCCGTCGGGCCGACCACTGACGACAAGTTAACGCTGCTCCAGTGGTCGGCCCAACGACGAAGGCGACGTGGTTTTCGGGTGGGTCGCGGGAGTTGCGTGCTCAAGCCCCTCTGTCGCCCCGGACGGAGTGGTGCGGAGGCGCGCCGACCGCGGCCCACCCACAAAAAAAAAAAAAAAACCCCTGCATTTTTCAATACATTCATACGCAATTTTTTAAATTTTTCACTAAACTCGACTGTTTTTCAATTGAATTTTATCAAAATCGATATAGCCATTTAGTTTACACAATATTTTGACATTTCCGGACGACCTGCGAGTCAGGAACACCTATAAAAGAAACATTATTAGTATTTAATAAAAAGTATAGTTACAACAGTTTTCATACTCACCTGGTGAAGTGAACCCCCAACTGACTTATCCCTTTGGAAAAACGGGAATTTATTCGAAATTTTAACAGTTTTCAGCGGTTTTCCGGAGATTTTTGTACCGAACCAGGTCAGGTTTTTTAGCTGACCGCGTAGCCCGTGACGAGGCGGATTTTTAGACACCCCACACGCGGGCATACGGCGCGTCGCTCCCGGATTTTGGCCGCCCGAGTCCCTATTTTTTCGACTTTTTTACTCTTCTTTCAGTTTCTTCTGCGTGCAACATCCCCGATTCGTAACATTCTCCTAATCTTTTTTCACCATCCGATAGCCTGTTTAAAGACGAATCCCGCAATATAACATTTCGGGGTCATCCAGGCTCGGGAACGATAAGGGAATTCATCTCTTCACGCCAAGTCGAAAAATATATACCCCCTCCATATAATTGTTCATACTAAATCCACCTATACCTATACCCCTGCATTTTTCAATACATTCATACGCAATTTTTTAAATTTTTCACTAAACTCGACTGTTTTTCAATTGAATTTTATCAAAATCGATATAGCCATTTAGTTTACACAATATTTTGACATTTCCGGACGACCTGCGAGTCAGGAACACCTATAAAAGAAACATTATTAGTATTTAATAAAAAGTATAGTTACAACAGTTTTCATACTCACCTGGTGAAGTGAACCCCCAACTGACTTATCCCTTTGGAAAAACGGGAATTTATTCGAAATTTTAACAGTTTTCAGCGGTTTTCCGGAGATTTTTGTACCGAACCAGGTCAGGTTTTTTAGCTGACCGCGTAGCCCGTGACGAGGCGGATTTTTAGACACCCCACACGCGGGCATACGGCGCGTCGCTCCCGGATTTTGGCCGCCCGAGTCCCTATTTTTTCGACTTTTTTACTCTTCTTTCAGTTTCTTCTGCGTGCAACATCCCCGATTCGTAACATTCTCCTAATCTTTTTTCACCATCCGATAGCCTGTTTAAAGACGAATCCCGCAATATAACATTTCGGGGTCATCCAGGCTCGGGAACGATAAGGGAATTCATCTCTTCACGCCAAGTCGAAAAATATATACCCCCTCCATATAATTGTTCATACTAAATCCACCTATACCTATACCCCTGCATTTTTCAATACATTCATACGCAATTTTTTAAATTTTTCACTAAACTCGACTGTTTTTCAATTGAATTTTATCAAAATCGATATAGCCATTTAGTTTACACAATATTTTGACATTTCCGGACGACCTGCGAGTCAGGAACACCTATAAAAGAAACATTATTAGTATTTAATAAAAAGTATAGTTACAACAGTTTTCATACTCACCTGGTGAAGTGAACCCCCAACTGACTTATCCCTTTGGAAAAACGGGAATTTATTCGAAATTTTAACAGTTTTCAGCGGTTTTCCGGAGATTTTTGTACCGAACCAGGTCAGGTTTTTTAGCTGACCGCGTAGCCCGTGACGAGGCGGATTTTTAGACACCCCACACGCGGGCATACGGCGCGTCGCTCCCGGATTTTGGCCGCCCGAGTCCCTATTTTTTCGACTTTTTTACTCTTCTTTCAGTTTCTTCTGCGTGCAACATCCCCGATTCGTAACATTCTCCTAATCTTTTTTCACCATCCGATAGCCTGTTTAAAGACGAATCCCGCAATATAACATTTCGGGGTCATCCAGGCTCGGGAACGATAAGGGAATTCATCTCTTCACGCCAAGTCGAAAAATATATACCCCCTCCATATAATTGTTCATACTAAATCCACCTATACCTATACCCCTGCATTTTTCAATACATTCATACGCAATTTTTTAAATTTTTCACTAAACTCGACTGTTTTTCAATTGAATTTTATCAAAATCGATATAGCCATTTAGTTTACACAATATTTTGACATTTCCGGACGACCTGCGAGTCAGGAACACCTATAAAAGAAACATTATTAGTATTTAATAAAAAGTATAGTTACAACAGTTTTCATACTCACCTGGTGAAGTGAACCCCCAACTGACTTATCCCTTTGGAAAAACGGGAATTTATTCGAAATTTTAACAGTTTTCAGCGGTTTTCCGGAGATTTTTGTACCGAACCAGGTCAGGTTTTTTAGCTGACCGCGTAGCCCGTGACGAGGCGGATTTTTAGACACCCCACACGCGGGCATACGGCGCGTCGCTCCCGGATTTTGGCCGCCCGAGTCCCTATTTTTTCGACTTTTTTACTCTTCTTTCAGTTTCTTCTGCGTGCAACATCCCCGATTCGTAACATTCTCCTAATCTTTTTTCACCATCCGATAGCCTGTTTAAAGACGAATCCCGCAATATAACATTTCGGGGTCATCCAGGCTCGGGAACGATAAGGGAATTCATCTCTTCACGCCAAGTCGAAAAATATATACCCCCTCCATATAATTGTTCATACTAAATCCACCTATACCTATACCCCTGCATTTTTCAATACATTCATACGCAATTTTTTAAATTTTTCACTAAACTCGACTGTTTTTCAATTGAATTTTATCAAAATCGATATAGCCATTTAGTTTACACAATATTTTGACATTTCCGGACGACCTGCGAGTCAGGAACACCTATAAAAGAAACATTATTAGTATTTAATAAAAAGTATAGTTACAACAGTTTTCATACTCACCTGGTGAAGTGAACCCCCAACTGACTTATCCCTTTGGAAAAACGGGAATTTATTCGAAATTTTAACAGTTTTCAGCGGTTTTCCGGAGATTTTTGTACCGAACCAGGTCAGGTTTTTTAGCTGACCGCGTAGCCCGTGACGAGGCGGATTTTTAGACACCCCACACGCGGGCATACGGCGCGTCGCTCCCGGATTTTGGCCGCCCGAGTCCCTATTTTTTCGACTTTTTTACTCTTCTTTCAGTTTCTTCTGCGTGCAACATCCCCGATTCGTAACATTCTCCTAATCTTTTTTCACCATCCGATAGCCTGTTTAAAGACGAATCCCGCAATATAACATTTCGGGGTCATCCAGGCTCGGGAACGATAAGGGAATTCATCTCTTCACGCCAAGTCGAAAAATATATACCCCCTCCATATAATTGTTCATACTAAATCCACCTATACCTATACCCCTGCATTTTTCAATACATTCATACGCAATTTTTTAAATTTTTCACTAAACTCGACTGTTTTTCAATTGAATTTTATCAAAATCGATATAGCCATTTAGTTTACACAATATTTTGACATTTCCGGACGACCTGCGAGTCAGGAACACCTATAAAAGAAACATTATTAGTATTTAATAAAAAGTATAGTTACAACAGTTTTCATACTCACCTGGTGAAGTGAACCCCCAACTGACTTATCCCTTTGGAAAAACGGGAATTTATTCGAAATTTTAACAGTTTTCAGCGGTTTTCCGGAGATTTTTGTACCGAACCAGGTCAGGTTTTTTAGCTGACCGCGTAGCCCGTGACGAGGCGGATTTTTAGACACCCCACACGCGGGCATACGGCGCGTCGCTCCCGGATTTTGGCCGCCCGAGTCCCTATTTTTTCGACTTTTTTACTCTTCTTTCAGTTTCTTCTGCGTGCAACATCCCCGATTCGTAACATTCTCCTAATCTTTTTTCACCATCCGATAGCCTGTTTAAAGACGAATCCCGCAATATAACATTTCGGGGTCATCCAGGCTCGGGAACGATAAGGGAATTCATCTCTTCACGCCAAGTCGAAAAATATATACCCCCTCCATATAATTGTTCATACTAAATCCACCTATACCTATACCCCTGCATTTTTCAATACATTCATACGCAATTTTTTAAATTTTTCACTAAACTCGACTGTTTTTCAATTGAATTTTATCAAAATCGATATAGCCATTTAGTTTACACAATATTTTGACATTTCCGGACGACCTGCGAGTCAGGAACACCTATAAAAGAAACATTATTAGTATTTAATAAAAAGTATAGTTACAACAGTTTTCATACTCACCTGGTGAAGTGAACCCCCAACTGACTTATCCCTTTGGAAAAACGGGAATTTATTCGAAATTTTAACAGTTTTCAGCGGTTTTCCGGAGATTTTTGTACCGAACCAGGTCAGGTTTTTTAGCTGACCGCGTAGCCCGTGACGAGGCGGATTTTTAGACACCCCACACGCGGGCATACGGCGCGTCGCTCCCGGATTTTGGCCGCCCGAGTCCCTATTTTTTCGACTTTTTTACTCTTCTTTCAGTTTCTTCTGCGTGCAACATCCCCGATTCGTAACATTCTCCTAATCTTTTTTCACCATCCGATAGCCTGTTTAAAGACGAATCCCGCAATATAACATTTCGGGGTCATCCAGGCTCGGGAACGATAAGGGAATTCATCTCTTCACGCCAAGTCGAAAAATATATACCCCCTCCATATAATTGTTCATACTAAATCCACCTATACCTATACCCCTGCATTTTTCAATACATTCATACGCAATTTTTTAAATTTTTCACTAAACTCGACTGTTTTTCAATTGAATTTTATCAAAATCGATATAGCCATTTAGTTTACACAATATTTTGACATTTCCGGACGACCTGCGAGTCAGGAACACCTATAAAAGAAACATTATTAGTATTTAATAAAAAGTATAGTTACAACAGTTTTCATACTCACCTGGTGAAGTGAACCCCCAACTGACTTATCCCTTTGGAAAAACGGGAATTTATTCGAAATTTTAACAGTTTTCAGCGGTTTTCCGGAGATTTTTGTACCGAACCAGGTCAGGTTTTTTAGCTGACCGCGTAGCCCGTGACGAGGCGGATTTTTAGACACCCCACACGCGGGCATACGGCGCGTCGCTCCCGGATTTTGGCCGCCCGAGTCCCTATTTTTTCGACTTTTTTACTCTTCTTTCAGTTTCTTCTGCGTGCAACATCCCCGATTCGTAACATTCTCCTAATCTTTTTTCACCATCCGATAGCCTGTTTAAAGACGAATCCCGCAATATAACATTTCGGGGTCATCCAGGCTCGGGAACGATAAGGGAATTCATCTCTTCACGCCAAGTCGAAAAATATATACCCCCTCCATATAATTGTTCATACTAAATCCACCTATACCTATACCCCTGCATTTTTCAATACATTCATACGCAATTTTTTAAATTTTTCACTAAACTCGACTGTTTTTCAATTGAATTTTATCAAAATCGATATAGCCATTTAGTTTACACAATATTTTGACATTTCCGGACGACCTGCGAGTCAGGAACACCTATAAAAGAAACATTATTAGTATTTAATAAAAAGTATAGTTACAACAGTTTTCATACTCACCTGGTGAAGTGAACCCCCAACTGACTTATCCCTTTGGAAAAACGGGAATTTATTCGAAATTTTAACAGTTTTCAGCGGTTTTCCGGAGATTTTTGTACCGAACCAGGTCAGGTTTTTTAGCTGACCGCGTAGCCCGTGACGAGGCGGATTTTTAGACACCCCACACGCGGGCATACGGCGCGTCGCTCCCGGATTTTGGCCGCCCGAGTCCCTATTTTTTCGACTTTTTTACTCTTCTTTCAGTTTCTTCTGCGTGCAACATCCCCGATTCGTAACATTCTCCTAATCTTTTTTCACCATCCGATAGCCTGTTTAAAGACGAATCCCGCAATATAACATTTCGGGGTCATCCAGGCTCGGGAACGATAAGGGAATTCATCTCTTCACGCCAAGTCGAAAAATATATACCCCCTCCATATAATTGTTCATACTAAATCCACCTATACCTATACCCCTGCATTTTTGGGGTGCGAGGCCGGGGCACCTCCACGTGGTGCACCCTGGAAACGTCCATTTGGACGGCCAAGATTCCGGCGGGAGGGGGGGTCTCCGCGTGCCGACTCTGAAGGCAGAGCGCACGGCGGATTTGGCCCGGGGCCAATGGGGCGGATGTGTCTCATGGCACTCCGTCGCCAGGGACGGTTGCGTCACGGCCCGGGGGCGTGACGGGTCGGTCGCTCGCGAGCGGCCAGACCCGGAAGGCCCAAACCGTAATCCTGAGTAGGGGGGTCAGGACCGGGGGTCTGCGGACTGCGGGGAAGAAAACCCCTATAAAAAATCACCCCAATCTCAAGTTTTGCTACTCGGCGAGGAGATGTATGGCTGGTGGGTTAAGAAGCGCGCGCGAAAAAAAAAAGCGTCCAGTCGTTAGAGTAGTAGTCAAGGAGGACTTAAACTTCCACACCACGATGGCAGAAGCAACAAAACGTAAGTCTTCACCAGAGGGTCCCGGCCAGGCCGGGGAATCCCTTGCTGTGCCGGGGCTTGCGCGCGACGAGGAGTCGCGCCCAAGTTCCGGCACAGTCAGCCCCCAATCGTATGGGTGGGGGGCACCTTCTGCTCCAGCCGCGAGCCCGGCGAAACATGAGGCTCAAAAGAAGAAGTATAGGAAGAGGAAAGGCGCCGTAGGAACTGCGTATCAACGCAAGTTGCGCCTAAAGCGGGAAGCGGAACGGCGGGCACAAAAAGATGCCGCCGTGGCCGCGCGCGACGAGGGCGGTGCATCCGCAGCTACCGCAGAGCCGTCGCGGGACGGAAACGGCGATATCGCCGGGGCGTCGAGAGAGAGGAGTGGCAGCTCAGGACTGTCAAGCGACGAGGGCGGATCAGCCGCAGGGCCGTCGCGGGACGAGGGCGGCGGGGCCGCAGGACCGTCCGAACCAGGAGGAGGTAGTGACTCCGAGGAGCGGAGCGCCTCCGGTGGAAGGAGAGGCAGCTCCAGTATGACGCTGTCGAGCGACGAGGGCGGCAGTGCCGCAGAGCCGTCGCAGGACGAGGGCGGCAGGGCCGCAGGACCGTCGGGGCATGTTGTCTCGGGGTTGGAGATGTCGGCGGACGAGGGCGGTGTCGCAGGGCCGTCCGCCGAGGATGGTAAAGGCCGGAGTAGGGACGAGGGTGGTGATTTCGCCGCAGGGCCGTCCGTAGCTCTGGTTGGGTTGCCCGGCACGGTAGGCAGGTTGTCCGGGGTGCTGGGCGGGTCGTCCGGTAGAGGTGGGGATGGGTCGTCCGGCGATAGAGGGGCCGCCGTGGAGTCTGAGCCGCATCCTGCGGCGAGGGCTCTGACGGCGGCTTTAGGTGTCAGGGGAAGGGAGAGGGAGGGGGCCCGCTCCCCCCCGAGGGATAGGAAGCGCCCCCTGGAAAGGGAAGGCAGCTCCACGTCCGACTCGGAGGGGACCGATACCATCAGGCCTCCCCCCAAGGTTGCGACCGCGCGCCGGGGGCGCAGGGGTCGGGGAGGTGCGGTGGCGGCCAGACCGGCGACGCCGTGTCCGGCCGACCAGGGAGGCGAGGTGGCGGCCCTTCAGGCCGCAAACGCCCGCCTCAGCGAGGAGGTCTCCGGCTTGCGGGAGCGAAACCGCAGGCTGGAGACGGAACTTTCGGCGGTGCGGAGAGAGAACCGCGGGTTGGCCAAGGACGTGGCTGACCTGCGGTCTCAATTCGAGCGCCTGGTGCCGGCTGTGGCGCCGGCGCCGGCCCCGCCGCCGAAAAGGGTCGCGCCAGCGAGGGCGGGCCCATCGTCTGCGCCCGTGGCGCCGGCTGCGCCCGTCGCGGCCGCTGCGCCGGCTGCGCCCGTCGCGGCTTCGCCGCTGCCTCCCCTCGTCGTCGTCCCTCCGCCGGCTCGTGGCCGCGGGAGACCTCGGAAGGGGGAGGAGCCGCCGCCCGACGAGGTGCACGGCGTGTCGGAGTCGGCGGTACGCGTCATCCTGGCCCGAGTAGGGGTGATGATGGATGCGCGTATCGCCGCCGTAGCGGCCAGGCTCCCGCCTGAGCCGCCCCTCCGGCCGCCGCTCGCCGCGGACAAGGCGAGGCGGCCGCAAGCGTCGGCTCCCACGCCGCTGCCCTGTCAGGGTGGCCGCGTGGTGAGCTACGCTGCGGCCGCGGCTGGGCCCAAGGGGGCCAAGAAGGCCGGCAAGGTGCCGGCTCCCGCCAAGGCCGGGCCGCGGCCGGCGCCAGCGGCTGCACCGCAGGCGCCGGTCGGCGAACCCGCGGCTGCGCCTGCTGCGCTCAGCGCTGCTGCCAGGCTCGAACAGGGCTGGCAGGTGGCTGAGCGTAGCAGGAAGGCACGCGGCCAAAAGCGGAGAGCGGCGGCCAAGAGTGCCGCTGTGGCCGCCGCTCCCCAGGCGGGAGCCGGCGGAAAGGGGAAAAGGTCGCGTAGGGGCCTCAAGTCGCCGAAGACGGCTGCGGTGGTAATCACCGTACTGCCTGAGGCGGCTGAGAGGGGCCTAAACTATGAGGCCGTCCTAAGACGCGCCCGGCGGGAGCTGGACGTCTCCGACATCGGGGGCGTCGAGGCGAGGACCCGCAAAGCCCGGACAGGGGCTCGAATACTCGAGTTCCCTGGGGCCGAGGGCGCGAAGACGGCCGATAGTTTGGCCACGATGCTGAGGGGGCTGTTCGGGCCAGAGGATGGAGTCCGAATCGCCAGGCCCGTCAAGTGCGCAGATATGCGCCTCACGGGTCTGGACGACTCCGTGGCGGTGGAGGACATCCGGGAGGCCATTATGGCGCGTACCGGGTGTGCCTCGGACACCGTCCGGATTGGCACCATCCGCCCTGGTCCGGGCGGCGTCGGTGCTGTCTGGGTGCAGTGCCCAGTGGAGTCGGTCAAGCAATTGGCCGACTCAGGCAGGCTCCTCGTGGGCTGGAGTTCGGCGCGGGTAACCGTGCTGGAGCCCCGGCCTGCGAGGTGTTATAAATGCATGGCGGTCGGGCATACCCGACCGACATGCAGAAACTGCTTTGACTGCAGCGGGCTATGTTTCCGTTGCGGTCAGGCTGGACACCAGGCGGCATCGTGCTCTGCGGTGCCCCACTGCCCCGCGTGTGCGGCGGGCAATAGGCCTGCCAAACACCGCATGGGCTCTGGGGACTGCAGACCCCCGGCATCGGCCCCGAAGGGGCGGGGCGGCCCATCGACCGGGCCAGCCCCCGCTCCGAGCGCGGCCCGATCGCCCGTTAGCGCGGAGGAGGTGACGATGGATACGGACCGTTAATGGACCCCGTATCCATTCGTCTCCTCCAGGCCAATCTCAACCACTCCGCCGGTGCGCAGGACGTGTTCCTGCAAGCCATGGCGGAGTGGTTGATAGGAGTAGCCGTAGTCGCGGAGCCGTACGTGGTGCCCGACCGGATTAACTGGTTGGGTAGCGCTGATGGCACCGTGGCAATCGTCGCCTCCACGTCGTGGCCTTCGTCGTCTCTGACCCTTAGGGACAGGGGCGTCGGATACGTCGCGGCGGACTGGGGGGAGATTACGCTCTTCGGAGTTTATCTCTCCCCTAACTGGAGTGTGACCGATTTCGAGGCCTTCCTCACCATCATGGAGGCCTCGTTACGGCGACTGGCATCGCGCCAGGTCTTCGTCCTGGGGGACTTTAACGCCAAGTCCGTGGCGTGGGGGTCCCCTAGGACGGATGACCGAGGACGGGCGATCGAGGAGTGGGCGGCGGCACTGGGCCTCTGTTTGCTGAACAGGGGCTCGGTGCATACGTGCGTGCGACAACGGGGCGGGTCGATAGTGGACCTTTCGTTCGCTAGCCCCGAGGTCGCCGCACGCGTGGGGAGCTGGCGCGTCGTGGAGGAGGTGGAGACCTTGTCGGACCACCGGTATATCCGGATGGAGGTCTCCCCTGCAATCCCGACGCCCAGCAGGGGTCACGGGGCGGATGGGCGTCCTGCGTTCCCGCGATGGGCTGTGGGTCGCTTAGACCGGGACCAGCTGGCGGAGACAGCCATCGTATACTCGTGGCTGTCCTCTGCCCACCAGTCGGACGGGGTGGACGCCGAGGCTGGCCGCATCCGCAGTGCGTTGACGCAGATCTGCGATGCGGCCATGCCCCGGGTACGGCGTCTGCCCCCGAGGAGGGGTGTCCACTGGTGGTCCCGGGAGCTGGCGGATCTCCGGGCTGCGTGTATCCGCGCCCGGAGGGCCTACACCCGCAGCCGGCGGCGCCATCGCGACGCGGAGCGGGAGGCCGTGCTTTACGAGGGCTACCGCAATGCGCGGTCGGCCTTCAGGCTGGCCGTCCGCTCCGCCAAGGACGTCAGTCGGCAGGAGATGCTGGACGGTCTCGACCGTGACCCCTGGGGACGCCCCTATCGCGCGGTGCTGAATAGGCTACGCGCGCGGGGCCCTCCCCTCACCGAGACTCTCCAGCCCGGCCTTCTCACCCGGGTCATCGAGGACCTGTTCCCGCGGCGGGCGGAACACACGCCCCCGGTCATGGCTCCGCCAGACACTGACCGGGAGGCCGACGACGACAGTGTTCCGCCCATCACGGAACCCGAGATGGGGGTGGCGGTGACGCGCATGCGCGCAAAGTCTACCGCCCCCGGGCCCGACGGTGTTCCTAACCGCGTGCTGGCCCTGGTCCTCGAACACCTGGGACCCCGCCTCAGGGAGCTGTTCGACGCGTGTTTAGCGTCCGGACGGTTCCCTGGGTGCTGGAAGGAGGGAAGGCTGGTGCTCCTGCCGAAGCCGGGACGGTCTCCGGAGTCGCCTTCGGCCTACAGGCCTATCGTGCTGCTCGATGACACGGGCAAGCTACTGGAGAGGGTGGTAGCTGCCCGCATCGAGCGGCACCTCGTCGGCACGGGGCCCGATCTGTCGGACGCCCAGTTTGGGTTTAGGAGGGGTCGTTCGACGATCGCGGCTCTGTTGCGCCTGAGGGCCGTGGCGACTGAGGCCGTCACCGGCGGGGGAGTGCTGTTGGTGGTGTCCCTAGACATCGCCAACGCATTCAATAGTCTGCCATTCAGCTGCATCAGGGAGGCGCTCCGGTATCACGGGGTGCCAGTTTACCTGAGGCGGCTAGTGGCAGACTATTTGGAGGGGCGCAGCGTCCTCTGCACCGACCGAGCAGGGGACGTTGTGCGGACGCCCATGACGTGCGGTGTCCCACAGGGGTCGGTCCTCGGACCCACCCTGTGGAACATCGGCTACGACTGGGCGTTGAGGGGGAGCCTCCCGCCCGGGCTGGGCGTGATTTGTTACGCCGACGACACGCTCGTCACAGCCCGCGGTGGGACGCTAGAAGAGGCGGTAAGCCTGGCGACCTCGGGTACCGAGGAGGTCGTCAGACGGATCGAGGCGCTGGGGTTGAGGGTCGCCCTGGACAAGACGGAGGCCCTCTTGTTCCATGGGCGCACTATGAGCCCTCCCATCGGCGTCTCGATCACCGTCCACTCGGTCGACATCAGCATCCGGGCCCATATGAGGTACTTGGGCCTGGTGCTCGACGGGCGATGGTGGTTCCGGGAGCATTTCCGTAGGCTCGCTCCGCGGCTCGTCGGCACGGCGTCCGCCCTATCGTGGCTTATGCCGAACGTGGGCGGACCGAGCGCTGCGTGCCGACGGCTGTATGCGGGGGTCATCCGGTCGATGGCCCTGTACGGCGCACCGGTGTGGGCGGGGTCCATGACCGCCCGACTCAGGGCCCTTCTGTGGCGACCACAGAGGGTCATGGCGGTCAGGGCCATCCGCGGATACCGCACGGTGGCGACGGAGGCAGCGTGCCTATTGGCCGGGACTCCCCCGTGGGACCTGGAGGCGGAGATGCTCGCCGAACTATATCGGCGGGTGACGGGGGTGCGAGCGGAGGGCGGTGTGGTCTCGTTGAGGGATCTCACCGCCTGGCGCGTCGACGCCCGCCGAGACGTCATCGCCCGTTGGGCAGTCCGGCTGGAGAGGCCTCGGTTCGGGGTGCGAACCGTGGAGGCCTTCCGGCCGGTGCTGATGCAGTGGTTGGAGAGGCGGCACGGGGTGCTCTCCTTCCGACTGGTGCAGGTTTTGACGGGGCATGGGTGCTTCGCCAAATACCTGCACAAGGTCGTTAGGAGGGAGAGTACACCGTCCTGCCACCACTGCGATTGCGACGAGGACACGGCGCGCCATACGCTCGAGGCCTGCGGGGCTTGGGCAGTGCAGCGCTGTGAACTCGTCGCAATCATCGGTACGGACCTGACGCTGCCGGCTATCGCTAGGGCGATGGTCGACAGCGTCGGGAATTGGGACGCGGTCGCAGCCTTCTGCGAGACAGTGATCTCGCGGAAGGAGGCGGCGGATCGCCTGCGCGAGGAGCGCAGCCTCGATGAGGAGATCCGCCGCCGGCGACTGGGGCGGCGCAGGCGCAACTATCTGCGCCTCATGCCGCCCTAGCCGAGGCCGCGGGTGACGTGACCGGGGATTAGTCCGTCACCCGCCGAGAGGCCGACCGCGTGAGGAAAGACCGACGTCCTCCCCGAGGGGGGGACGTCGGTCGATGGGAGGGTACCCCAACAGGGGGTATTCCGTCGGGCCGACCACTGACGACAAGTTAACGCTGCTCCAGTGGTCGGCCCAACGACGAAGGCGACGTGGTTTTCGGGTGGGTCGCGGGAGTTGCGTGCTCAAGCCCCTCTGTCGCCCCGGACGGAGTGGTGCGGAGGCGCGCCGACCGCGGCCCACCCACAAAAAAAAAAAAAAAACCCCTGCATTTTTCAATACATTCATACGCAATTTTTTAAATTTTTCACTAAACTCGACTGTTTTTCAATTGAATTTTATCAAAATCGATATAGCCATTTAGTTTACACAATATTTTGACATTTCCGGACGACCTGCGAGTCAGGAACACCTATAAAAGAAACATTATTAGTATTTAATAAAAAGTATAGTTACAACAGTTTTCATACTCACCTGGTGAAGTGAACCCCCAACTGACTTATCCCTTTGGAAAAACGGGAATTTATTCGAAATTTTAACAGTTTTCAGCGGTTTTCCGGAGATTTTTGTACCGAACCAGGTCAGGTTTTTTAGCTGACCGCGTAGCCCGTGACGAGGCGGATTTTTAGACACCCCACACGCGGGCATACGGCGCGTCGCTCCCGGATTTTGGCCGCCCGAGTCCCTATTTTTTCGACTTTTTTACTCTTCTTTCAGTTTCTTCTGCGTGCAACATCCCCGATTCGTAACATTCTCCTAATCTTTTTTCACCATCCGATAGCCTGTTTAAAGACGAATCCCGCAATATAACATTTCGGGGTCATCCAGGCTCGGGAACGATAAGGGAATTCATCTCTTCACGCCAAGTCGAAAAATATATACCCCCTCCATATAATTGTTCATACTAAATCCACCTATACCTATACCCCTGCATTTTTCAATACATTCATACGCAATTTTTTAAATTTTTCACTAAACTCGACTGTTTTTCAATTGAATTTTATCAAAATCGATATAGCCATTTAGTTTACACAATATTTTGACATTTCCGGACGACCTGCGAGTCAGGAACACCTATAAAAGAAACATTATTAGTATTTAATAAAAAGTATAGTTACAACAGTTTTCATACTCACCTGGTGAAGTGAACCCCCAACTGACTTATCCCTTTGGAAAAACGGGAATTTATTCGAAATTTTAACAGTTTTCAGCGGTTTTCCGGAGATTTTTGTACCGAACCAGGTCAGGTTTTTTAGCTGACCGCGTAGCCCGTGACGAGGCGGATTTTTAGACACCCCACACGCGGGCATACGGCGCGTCGCTCCCGGATTTTGGCCGCCCGAGTCCCTATTTTTTCGACTTTTTTACTCTTCTTTCAGTTTCTTCTGCGTGCAACATCCCCGATTCGTAACATTCTCCTAATCTTTTTTCACCATCCGATAGCCTGTTTAAAGACGAATCCCGCAATATAACATTTCGGGGTCATCCAGGCTCGGGAACGATAAGGGAATTCATCTCTTCACGCCAAGTCGAAAAATATATACCCCCTCCATATAATTGTTCATACTAAATCCACCTATACCTATACCCCTGCATTTTTCAATACATTCATACGCAATTTTTTAAATTTTTCACTAAACTCGACTGTTTTTCAATTGAATTTTATCAAAATCGATATAGCCATTTAGTTTACACAATATTTTGACATTTCCGGACGACCTGCGAGTCAGGAACACCTATAAAAGAAACATTATTAGTATTTAATAAAAAGTATAGTTACAACAGTTTTCATACTCACCTGGTGAAGTGAACCCCCAACTGACTTATCCCTTTGGAAAAACGGGAATTTATTCGAAATTTTAACAGTTTTCAGCGGTTTTCCGGAGATTTTTGTACCGAACCAGGTCAGGTTTTTTAGCTGACCGCGTAGCCCGTGACGAGGCGGATTTTTAGACACCCCACACGCGGGCATACGGCGCGTCGCTCCCGGATTTTGGCCGCCCGAGTCCCTATTTTTTCGACTTTTTTACTCTTCTTTCAGTTTCTTCTGCGTGCAACATCCCCGATTCGTAACATTCTCCTAATCTTTTTTCACCATCCGATAGCCTGTTTAAAGACGAATCCCGCAATATAACATTTCGGGGTCATCCAGGCTCGGGAACGATAAGGGAATTCATCTCTTCACGCCAAGTCGAAAAATATATACCCCCTCCATATAATTGTTCATACTAAATCCACCTATACCTATACCCCTGCATTTTTCAATACATTCATACGCAATTTTTTAAATTTTTCACTAAACTCGACTGTTTTTCAATTGAATTTTATCAAAATCGATATAGCCATTTAGTTTACACAATATTTTGACATTTCCGGACGACCTGCGAGTCAGGAACACCTATAAAAGAAACATTATTAGTATTTAATAAAAAGTATAGTTACAACAGTTTTCATACTCACCTGGTGAAGTGAACCCCCAACTGACTTATCCCTTTGGAAAAACGGGAATTTATTCGAAATTTTAACAGTTTTCAGCGGTTTTCCGGAGATTTTTGTACCGAACCAGGTCAGGTTTTTTAGCTGACCGCGTAGCCCGTGACGAGGCGGATTTTTAGACACCCCACACGCGGGCATACGGCGCGTCGCTCCCGGATTTTGGCCGCCCGAGTCCCTATTTTTTCGACTTTTTTACTCTTCTTTCAGTTTCTTCTGCGTGCAACATCCCCGATTCGTAACATTCTCCTAATCTTTTTTCACCATCCGATAGCCTGTTTAAAGACGAATCCCGCAATATAACATTTCGGGGTCATCCAGGCTCGGGAACGATAAGGGAATTCATCTCTTCACGCCAAGTCGAAAAATATATACCCCCTCCATATAATTGTTCATACTAAATCCACCTATACCTATACCCCTGCATTTTTCAATACATTCATACGCAATTTTTTAAATTTTTCACTAAACTCGACTGTTTTTCAATTGAATTTTATCAAAATCGATATAGCCATTTAGTTTACACAATATTTTGACATTTCCGGACGACCTGCGAGTCAGGAACACCTATAAAAGAAACATTATTAGTATTTAATAAAAAGTATAGTTACAACAGTTTTCATACTCACCTGGTGAAGTGAACCCCCAACTGACTTATCCCTTTGGAAAAACGGGAATTTATTCGAAATTTTAACAGTTTTCAGCGGTTTTCCGGAGATTTTTGTACCGAACCAGGTCAGGTTTTTTAGCTGACCGCGTAGCCCGTGACGAGGCGGATTTTTAGACACCCCACACGCGGGCATACGGCGCGTCGCTCCCGGATTTTGGCCGCCCGAGTCCCTATTTTTTCGACTTTTTTACTCTTCTTTCAGTTTCTTCTGCGTGCAACATCCCCGATTCGTAACATTCTCCTAATCTTTTTTCACCATCCGATAGCCTGTTTAAAGACGAATCCCGCAATATAACATTTCGGGGTCATCCAGGCTCGGGAACGATAAGGGAATTCATCTCTTCACGCCAAGTCGAAAAATATATACCCCCTCCATATAATTGTTCATACTAAATCCACCTATACCTATACCCCTGCATTTTTCAATACATTCATACGCAATTTTTTAAATTTTTCACTAAACTCGACTGTTTTTCAATTGAATTTTATCAAAATCGATATAGCCATTTAGTTTACACAATATTTTGACATTTCCGGACGACCTGCGAGTCAGGAACACCTATAAAAGAAACATTATTAGTATTTAATAAAAAGTATAGTTACAACAGTTTTCATACTCACCTGGTGAAGTGAACCCCCAACTGACTTATCCCTTTGGAAAAACGGGAATTTATTCGAAATTTTAACAGTTTTCAGCGGTTTTCCGGAGATTTTTGTACCGAACCAGGTCAGGTTTTTTAGCTGACCGCGTAGCCCGTGACGAGGCGGATTTTTAGACACCCCACACGCGGGCATACGGCGCGTCGCTCCCGGATTTTGGCCGCCCGAGTCCCTATTTTTTCGACTTTTTTACTCTTCTTTCAGTTTCTTCTGCGTGCAACATCCCCGATTCGTAACATTCTCCTAATCTTTTTTCACCATCCGATAGCCTGTTTAAAGACGAATCCCGCAATATAACATTTCGGGGTCATCCAGGCTCGGGAACGATAAGGGAATTCATCTCTTCACGCCAAGTCGAAAAATATATACCCCCTCCATATAATTGTTCATACTAAATCCACCTATACCTATACCCCTGCATTTTTCAATACATTCATACGCAATTTTTTAAATTTTTCACTAAACTCGACTGTTTTTCAATTGAATTTTATCAAAATCGATATAGCCATTTAGTTTACACAATATTTTGACATTTCCGGACGACCTGCGAGTCAGGAACACCTATAAAAGAAACATTATTAGTATTTAATAAAAAGTATAGTTACAACAGTTTTCATACTCACCTGGTGAAGTGAACCCCCAACTGACTTATCCCTTTGGAAAAACGGGAATTTATTCGAAATTTTAACAGTTTTCAGCGGTTTTCCGGAGATTTTTGTACCGAACCAGGTCAGGTTTTTTAGCTGACCGCGTAGCCCGTGACGAGGCGGATTTTTAGACACCCCACACGCGGGCATACGGCGCGTCGCTCCCGGATTTTGGCCGCCCGAGTCCCTATTTTTTCGACTTTTTTACTCTTCTTTCAGTTTCTTCTGCGTGCAACATCCCCGATTCGTAACATTCTCCTAATCTTTTTTCACCATCCGATAGCCTGTTTAAAGACGAATCCCGCAATATAACATTTCGGGGTCATCCAGGCTCGGGAACGATAAGGGAATTCATCTCTTCACGCCAAGTCGAAAAATATATACCCCCTCCATATAATTGTTCATACTAAATCCACCTATACCTATACCCCTGCATTTTTCAATACATTCATACGCAATTTTTTAAATTTTTCACTAAACTCGACTGTTTTTCAATTGAATTTTATCAAAATCGATATAGCCATTTAGTTTACACAATATTTTGACATTTCCGGACGACCTGCGAGTCAGGAACACCTATAAAAGAAACATTATTAGTATTTAATAAAAAGTATAGTTACAACAGTTTTCATACTCACCTGGTGAAGTGAACCCCCAACTGACTTATCCCTTTGGAAAAACGGGAATTTATTCGAAATTTTAACAGTTTTCAGCGGTTTTCCGGAGATTTTTGTACCGAACCAGGTCAGGTTTTTTAGCTGACCGCGTAGCCCGTGACGAGGCGGATTTTTAGACACCCCACACGCGGGCATACGGCGCGTCGCTCCCGGATTTTGGCCGCCCGAGTCCCTATTTTTTCGACTTTTTTACTCTTCTTTCAGTTTCTTCTGCGTGCAACATCCCCGATTCGTAACATTCTCCTAATCTTTTTTCACCATCCGATAGCCTGTTTAAAGACGAATCCCGCAATATAACATTTCGGGGTCATCCAGGCTCGGGAACGATAAGGGAATTCATCTCTTCACGCCAAGTCGAAAAATATATACCCCCTCCATATAATTGTTCATACTAAATCCACCTATACCTATACCCCTGCATTTTTCAATACATTCATACGCAATTTTTTAAATTTTTCACTAAACTCGACTGTTTTTCAATTGAATTTTATCAAAATCGATATAGCCATTTAGTTTACACAATATTTTGACATTTCCGGACGACCTGCGAGTCAGGAACACCTATAAAAGAAACATTATTAGTATTTAATAAAAAGTATAGTTACAACAGTTTTCATACTCACCTGGTGAAGTGAACCCCCAACTGACTTATCCCTTTGGAAAAACGGGAATTTATTCGAAATTTTAACAGTTTTCAGCGGTTTTCCGGAGATTTTTGTACCGAACCAGGTCAGGTTTTTTAGCTGACCGCGTAGCCCGTGACGAGGCGGATTTTTAGACACCCCACACGCGGGCATACGGCGCGTCGCTCCCGGATTTTGGCCGCCCGAGTCCCTATTTTTTCGACTTTTTTACTCTTCTTTCAGTTTCTTCTGCGTGCAACATCCCCGATTCGTAACATTCTCCTAATCTTTTTTCACCATCCGATAGCCTGTTTAAAGACGAATCCCGCAATATAACATTTCGGGGTCATCCAGGCTCGGGAACGATAAGGGAATTCATCTCTTCACGCCAAGTCGAAAAATATATACCCCCTCCATATAATTGTTCATACTAAATCCACCTATACCTATACCCCTGCATTTTTTTAGTGGCAGACTATTTGGAGGGGCGCAGCGTCCTCTGCACCGACCGAGCAGGGGACGTTGTGCGGACGCCCATGACGTGCGGTGTCCCACAGGGGTCGGTCCTCGGACCCACCCTGTGGAACATCGGCTACGACTGGGCGTTGAGGGGGAGCCTCCCGCCCGGGCTGGGCGTGATTTGTTACGCCGACGACACGCTCGTCACAGCCCGCGGTGGGACGCTAGAAGAGGCGGTAAGCCTGGCGACCTCGGGTACCGAGGAGGTCGTCAGACGGATCGAGGCGCTGGGGTTGAGGGTCGCCCTGGACAAGACGGAGGCCCTCTTGTTCCATGGGCGCACTATGAGCCCTCCCATCGGCGTCTCGATCACCGTCCACTCGGTCGACATCAGCATCCGGGCCCATATGAGGTACTTGGGCCTGGTGCTCGACGGGCGATGGTGGTTCCGGGAGCATTTCCGTAGGCTCGCTCCGCGGCTCGTCGGCACGGCGTCCGCCCTATCGTGGCTTATGCCGAACGTGGGCGGACCGAGCGCTGCGTGCCGACGGCTGTATGCGGGGGTCATCCGGTCGATGGCCCTGTACGGCGCACCGGTGTGGGCGGGGTCCATGACCGCCCGACTCAGGGCCCTTCTGTGGCGACCACAGAGGGTCATGGCGGTCAGGGCCATCCGCGGATACCGCACGGTGGCGACGGAGGCAGCGTGCCTATTGGCCGGGACTCCCCCGTGGGACCTGGAGGCGGAGATGCTCGCCGAACTATATCGGCGGGTGACGGGGGTGCGAGCGGGGGGCGGTGTGGTCTCGTTGAGGGATCTCACCGCCTGGCGCGTCGACGCCCGCCGAGACGTCATCGCCCGTTGGGCAGTCCGGCTGGAGAGGCCTCGGTTCGGGGTGCGAACCGTGGAGGCCTTCCGGCCGGTGCTGATGCAGTGGTTGGAGAGGCGGCACGGGGTGCTCTCCTTCCGACTGGTGCAGGTTTTGACGGGGCATGGGTGCTTCGCCAAATACCTGCACAAGGTCGTTAGGAGGGAGAGTACACCGTCCTGCCACCACTGCGATTGCGACGAGGACACGGCGCGCCATACGCTCGAGGCCTGCGGGGCTTGGGCAGTGCAGCGCTGTGAACTCGTCGCAATCATCGGTACGGACCTGACGCTGCCGGCTATCGCTAGGGCGATGGTCGACAGCGTCGGGAATTGGGACGCGGTCGCAGCCTTCTGCGAGACAGTGATCTCGCGGAAGGAGGCGGCGGATCGCCTGCGCGAGGAGCGCAGCCTCGATGAGGAGATCCGCCGCCGGCGACTGGGGCGGCGCAGGCGCAACTATCTGCGCCTCATGCCGCCCTAGCCGAGGCCGCGGGTGACGTGACCGGGGATTAGTCCGTCACCCGCCGAGAGGCCGACCGCGTGAGGAAAGACCGACGTCCTCCCCGAGGGGGGGACGTCGGTCGATGGGAGGGTACCCCAACAGGGGGTATTCCGTCGGGCCGACCACTGACGACAAGTTAACGCTGCTCCAGTGGTCGGCCCAACGACGAAGGCGACGTGGTTTTCGGGTGGGTCGCGGGAGTTGCGTGCTCAAGCCCCTCTGTCGCCCCGGACGGAGTGGTGCGGAGGCGCGCCGACCGCGGCCCACCCACAAAAAAAAAAAAAAAAAAAACCCCTGCATTTTTCAATACATTCATACGCAATTTTTTAAATTTTTCACTAAACTCGACTGTTTTTCAATTGAATTTTATCAAAATCGATATAGCCATTTAGTTTACACAATATTTTGACATTTCCGGACGACCTGCGAGTCAGGAACACCTATAAAAGAAACATTATTAGTATTTAATAAAAAGTATAGTTACAACAGTTTTCATACTCACCTGGTGAAGTGAACCCCCAACTGACGGCGGTGCTGACATCCATCCAGAGTGCGGAATTTATCCCTCTATCAAACGCCACCAACAGCATCCCGATCGGCCGCACAGTTTCCTTATTTTAAGCTTATCCCTTTGGAAAAACGGGAATTTATTCGAAATTTTAACAGTTTTCAGCGGTTTTCCGGAGATTTTTGTACCGAACCAGGTCAGGTTTTTTAGCTGACCGCGTAGCCCGTGACGAGGCGGATTTTTAGACACCCCACACGCGGGCATACGGCGCGTCGCTCCCGGATTTTGGCCGCCCGAGTCCCTATTTTTTCGACTTTTTTACTCTTCTTTCAGTTTCTTCTGCGTGCAACATCCCCGATTCGTAACATTCTCCTAATCTTTTTTCACCATCCGATAGCCTGTTTAAAGACGAATCCCGCAATATAACATTTCGGGGTCATCCAGGCTCGGGAACGATAAGGGAATTCATCTCTTCACGCCAAGTCGAAAAATATATACCCCCTCCATATAATTGTTCATACTAAATCCACCTATACCTATACCCCTGCATTTTTTTGGAGGGGCGCAGCGTCCTCTGCACCGACCGAGCAGGGGACGTTGTGCGGACGCCCATGACGTGCGGTGTCCCGCAGGGGTCGGTCCTCGGACCCACCCTGTGGAACATCGGCTACGACTGGGCGTTGAGGGGGAGCCTCCCGCCCGGGCTGGGCGTGATTTGTTACGCCGACGACACGCTCGTCACAGCCCGCGGTGGGACGCTAGAAGAGGCGGTAAGCCTGGCGACCTCGGGTACCGAGGAGGTCGTCAGACGGATCGAGGCGCTGGGGTTGAGGGTCGCCCTGGACAAGACGGAGGCCCTCTTGTTCCATGGGCGCACTATGAGCCCTCCCATCGGCGTCTCGATCACCGTCCACTCGGTCGACATCAGCATCCGGGCCCATATGAGGTACTTGGGCCTGGTGCTCGACGGGCGATGGTGGTTCCGGGAGCATTTCCGTAGGCTCGCTCCGCGGCTCGTCGGCACGGCGTCCGCCCTATCGTGGCTTATGCCGAACGTGGGCGGACCGAGCGCTGCGTGCCGACGGCTGTATGCGGGGGTCATCCGGTCGATGGCCCTGTACGGCGCACCGGTGTGGGCGGGGTCCATGACCGCCCGACTCAGGGCCCTTCTGTGGCGACCACAGAGGGTCATGGCGGTCAGGGCCATCCGCGGATACCGCACGGTGGCGACGGAGGCAGCGTGCCTATTGGCCGGGACTCCCCCGTGGGACCTGGAGGCGGAGATGCTCGCCGAACTATATCGGCGGGTGACGGGGGTGCGAGCGGAGGGCGGTGTGGTCTCGTTGAGGGATCTCACCGCCTGGCGCGTCGACGCCCGCCGAGACGTCATCGCCCGTTGGGCAGTCCGGCTGGAGAGGCCTCGGTTCGGGGTGCGAACCGTGGAGGCCTTCCGGCCGGTGCTGATGCAGTGGTTGGAGAGGCGGCACGGGGTGCTCTCCTTCCGACTGGTGCAGGTTTTGACGGGGCATGGGTGCTTCGCCAAATACCTGCACAAGGTCGTTAGGAGGGAGAGTACACCGTCCTGCCACCACTGCGATTGCGACGAGGACACGGCGCGCCATACGCTCGAGGCCTGCGGGGCTTGGGCAGTGCAGCGCTGTGAACTCGTCGCAATCATCGGTACGGACCTGACGCTGCCGGCTATCGCTAGGGCGATGGTCGACAGCGTCGGGAATTGGGACGCGGTCGCAGCCTTCTGCGAGACAGTGATCTCGCGGAAGGAGGCGGCGGATCGCCTGCGCGAGGAGCGCAGCCTCGATGAGGAGATCCGCCGCCGGCGACTGGGGCGGCGCAGGCGCAACTATCTGCGCCTCATGCCGCCCTAGCCGAGGCCGCGGGTGACGTGACCGGGGATTAGTCCGTCACCCGCCGAGAGGCCGACCGCGTGAGGAAAGACCGACGTCCTCCCCGAGGGGGGGGACGTCGGTCGATGGGAGGGTACCCCAATAGGGGGTATTCCGTCGGGCCGACCACTGACGACAAGTTAACGCTGCTCCAGTGGTCGGCCCAACGACGAAGGCGACGTGGTTTTCGGGTGGGTCGCGGGAGTTGCGTGCTCAAGCCCCTCTGTCGCCCCGGACGGAGTGGTGCGGAGGCGCGCCGACCGCGGCCCACCCACAAAAAAAAAAAAAAAAAAAAAAAAAAAACCCCTGCATTTTTCAATACATTCATACGCAATTTTTTAAATTTTTCACTAAACTCGACTGTTTTTCAATTGAATTTTATCAAAATCGATATAGCCATTTAGTTTACACAATATTTTGACATTTCCGGACGACCTGCGAGTCAGGAACACCTATAAAAGAAACATTATTAGTATTTAATAAAAAGTATAGTTACAACAGTTTTCATACTCACCTGGTGAAGTGAACCCCCAACTGACGGCGGTGCTGACATCCATCCAGAGTGCGGAATTTATCCCTCTATCAAACGCCACCAACAGCATCCCGATCGGCCGCACAGTTTCCTTATTTTAAGCTTATCCCTTTGGAAAAACGGGAATTTATTCGAAATTTTAACAGTTTTCAGCGGTTTTCCGGAGATTTTTGTACCGAACCAGGTCAGGTTTTTTAGCTGACCGCGTAGCCCGTGACGAGGCGGATTTTTAGACACCCCACACGCGGGCATACGGCGCGTCGCTCCCGGATTTTGGCCGCCCGAGTCCCTATTTTTTCGACTTTTTTACTCTTCTTTCAGTTTCTTCTGCGTGCAACATCCCCGATTCGTAACATTCTCCTAATCTTTTTTCACCATCCGATAGCCTGTTTAAAGACGAATCCCGCAATATAACATTTCGGGGTCATCCAGGCTCGGGAACGATAAGGGAATTCATCTCTTCACGCCAAGTCGAAAAATATATACCCCCTCCATATAATTGTTCATACTAAATCCACCTATACCTATACCCCTGCATTTTTCAATACATTCATACGCAATTTTTTAAATTTTTCACTAAACTCGACTGTTTTTCAATTGAATTTTATCAAAATCGATATAGCCATTTAGTTTACACAATATTTTGACATTTCCGGACGACCTGCGAGTCAGGAACACCTATAAAAGAAACATTATTAGTATTTAATAAAAAGTATAGTTACAACAGTTTTCATACTCACCTGGTGAAGTGAACCCCCAACTGACGGCGGTGCTGACATCCATCCAGAGTGCGGAATTTATCCCTCTATCAAACGCCACCAACAGCATCCCGATCGGCCGCACAGTTTCCTTATTTTAAGCTTATCCCTTTGGAAAAACGGGAATTTATTCGAAATTTTAACAGTTTTCAGCGGTTTTCCGGAGATTTTTGTACCGAACCAGGTCAGGTTTTTTAGCTGACCGCGTAGCCCGTGACGAGGCGGATTTTTAGACACCCCACACGCGGGCATACGGCGCGTCGCTCCCGGATTTTGGCCGCCCGAGTCCCTATTTTTTCGACTTTTTTACTCTTCTTTCAGTTTCTTCTGCGTGCAACATCCCCGATTCGTAACATTCTCCTAATCTTTTTTCACCATCCGATAGCCTGTTTAAAGACGAATCCCGCAATATAACATTTCGGGGTCATCCAGGCTCGGGAACGATAAGGGAATTCATCTCTTCACGCCAAGTCGAAAAATATATACCCCCTCCATATAATTGTTCATACTAAATCCACCTATACCTATACCCCTGCATTTTTCAATACATTCATACGCAATTTTTTAAATTTTTCACTAAACTCGACTGTTTTTCAATTGAATTTTATCAAAATCGATATAGCCATTTAGTTTACACAATATTTTGACATTTCCGGACGACCTGCGAGTCAGGAACACCTATAAAAGAAACATTATTAGTATTTAATAAAAAGTATAGTTACAACAGTTTTTTTCATACTCACCTGGTGAAGTGAACCCCCAACTGACTTATCCCTTTGGAAAAACGGGAATTTATTCGAAATTTTAACAGTTTTCAGCGGTTTTCCGGAGATTTTTGTACCGAACCAGGTCAGGTTTTTTAGCTGACCGCGTAGCCCGTGACGAGGCGGATTTTTAGACACCCCACACGCGGGCATACGGCGCGTCGCTCCCGGATTTTGGCCGCCCGAGTCCCTATTTTTTTCGACTTTTTTACTCTTCTTTCAGTTTCTTCTGCGTGCAACATCCCCGATTCGTAACATTCTCCTAATCTTTTTTCACCATCCGATAGCCTGTTTAAAGACGAATCCCGCAATATAACATTTCGGGGTCATCCAGGCTCGGGAACGATAAGGGAATTCATCTCTTCACGCCAAGTCGAAAAATATATACCCCCTCCATATAATTGTTCATACTAAATCCACCTATACCTATACCCCTGCATTTTTCAATACATTCATACGCAATTTTTTAAATTTTTCACTAAACTCGACTGTTTTTCAATTGAATTTTATCAAAATCGATATAGCCATTTAGTTTACACAATATTTTGACATTTCCGGACGACCTGCGAGTCAGGAACACCTATAAAAGAAACATTATTAGTATTTAATAAAAAGTATAGTTACAACAGTTTTCATACTCACCTGGTGAAGTGAACCCCCAACTGACGGCGGTGCTGACATCCATCCAGAGTGCGGAATTTATCCCTCTATCAAACGCCACCAACAGCATCCCGATCGGCCGCACAGTTTCCTTATTTTAAGCTTATCCCTTTGGAAAAACGGGAATTTATTCGAAATTTTAACAGTTTTCAGCGGTTTTCCGGAGATTTTTGTACCGAACCAGGTCAGGTTTTTTAGCTGACCGCGTAGCCCGTGACGAGGCGGATTTTTAGACACCCCACACGCGGGCATACGGCGCGTCGCTCCCGGATTTTGGCCGCCCGAGTCCCTATTTTTTCGACTTTTTTACTCTTCTTTCAGTTTCTTCTGCGTGCAACATCCCCGATTCGTAACATTCTCCTAATCTTTTTTCACCATCCGATAGCCTGTTTAAAGACGAATCCCGCAATATAACATTTCGGGGTCATCCAGGCTCGGGAACGATAAGGGAATTCATCTCTTCACGCCAAGTCGAAAAATATATACCCCCTCCATATAATTGTTCATACTAAATCCACCTATACCTATACCCCTGCATTTTTGGGGTGCGAGGCCGGGGCACCTCCACGTGGTGCACCCTGGAAACGTCCATTTGGACGGCCAAGATTCCGGCGGGAGGGGGGGTCTCCGCGTGCCGACTCTGAAGGCAGAGCGCACGGCGGATTTGGCCCGGGGCCAATGGGGCGGATGTGTCTCATGGCACTCCGTCGCCAGGGACGGTTGCGTCACGGCCCGGGGGCGTGACGGGTCGGTCGCTCGCGAGCGGCCAGACCCGGAAGGCCCAAACCGTAATCCTGAGTAGGGGGGTCAGGACCGGGGGTCTGCGGACTGCGGGGAAGAAAACCCCTATAAAAAATCACCCCAATCTCAAGTTTTGCTACTCGGCGAGGAGATGTATGGCTGGTGGGTTAAGAAGCGCGCGCGAAAAAAAAAAGCGTCCAGTCGTTAGAGTAGTAGTCAAGGAGGACTTAAACTTCCACACCACGATGGCAGAAGCAACAAAACGTAAGTCTTCACCAGAGGGTCCCGGCCAGGCCGGGGAATCCCTTGCTGTGCCGGGGCTTGCGCGCGACGAGGAGTCGCGCCCAAGTTCCGGCACAGTCAGCCCCCAATCGTATGGGTGGGGGGCACCTTCTGCTCCAGCCGCGAGCCCGGCGAAACATGAGGCTCAAAAGAAGAAGTATAGGAAGAGGAAAGGCGCCGTAGGAACTGCGTATCAACGCAAGTTGCGCCTAAAGCGGGAAGCGGAACGGCGGGCACAAAAAGATGCCGCCGTGGCCGCGCGCGACGAGGGCGGTGCATCCGCAGCTACCGCAGAGCCGTCGCGGGACGGAAACGGCGATATCGCCGGGGCGTCGAGAGAGAGGAGTGGCAGCTCAGGACTGTCAAGCGACGAGGGCGGATCAGCCGCAGGGCCGTCGCGGGACGAGGGCGGCGGGGCCGCAGGACCGTCCGAACCAGGAGGAGGTAGTGACTCCGAGGAGCGGAGCGCCTCCGGTGGAAGGAGAGGCAGCTCCAGTATGACGCTGTCGAGCGACGAGGGCGGCAGTGCCGCAGAGCCGTCGCAGGACGAGGGCGGCAGGGCCGCAGGACCGTCGGGGCATGTTGTCTCGGGGTTGGAGATGTCGGCGGACGAGGGCGGTGTCGCAGGGCCGTCCGCCGAGGATGGTAAAGGCCGGAGTAGGGACGAGGGTGGTGATTTCGCCGCAGGGCCGTCCGTAGCTCTGGTTGGGTTGCCCGGCACGGTAGGCAGGTTGTCCGGGGTGCTGGGCGGGTCGTCCGGTAGAGGTGGGGATGGGTCGTCCGGCGATAGAGGGGCCGCCGTGGAGTCTGAGCCGCATCCTGCGGCGAGGGCTCTGACGGCGGCTTTAGGTGTCAGGGGAAGGGAGAGGGAGGGGGCCCGCTCCCCCCCGAGGGATAGGAAGCGCCCCCTGGAAAGGGAAGGCAGCTCCACGTCCGACTCGGAGGGGACCGATACCATCAGGCCTCCCCCCAAGGTTGCGACCGCGCGCCGGGGGCGCAGGGGTCGGGGAGGTGCGGTGGCGGCCAGACCGGCGACGCCGTGTCCGGCCGACCAGGGAGGCGAGGTGGCGGCCCTTCAGGCCGCAAACGCCCGCCTCAGCGAGGAGGTCTCCGGCTTGCGGGAGCGAAACCGCAGGCTGGAGACGGAACTTTCGGCGGTGCGGAGAGAGAACCGCGGGTTGGCCAAGGACGTGGCTGACCTGCGGTCTCAATTCGAGCGCCTGGTGCCGGCTGTGGCGCCGGCGCCGGCCCCGCCGCCGAAAAGGGTCGCGCCAGCGAGGGCGGGCCCATCGTCTGCGCCCGTGGCGCCGGCTGCGCCCGTCGCGGCCGCTGCGCCGGCTGCGCCCGTCGCGGCTTCGCCGCTGCCTCCCCTCGTCGTCGTCCCTCCGCCGGCTCGTGGCCGCGGGAGACCTCGGAAGGGGGAGGAGCCGCCGCCCGACGAGGTGCACGGCGTGTCGGAGTCGGCGGTACGCGTCATCCTGGCCCGAGTAGGGGTGATGATGGATGCGCGTATCGCCGCCGTAGCGGCCAGGCTCCCGCCTGAGCCGCCCCTCCGGCCGCCGCTCGCCGCGGACAAGGCGAGGCGGCCGCAAGCGTCGGCTCCCACGCCGCTGCCCTGTCAGGGTGGCCGCGTGGTGAGCTACGCTGCGGCCGCGGCTGGGCCCAAGGGGGCCAAGAAGGCCGGCAAGGTGCCGGCTCCCGCCAAGGCCGGGCCGCGGCCGGCGCCAGCGGCTGCACCGCAGGCGCCGGTCGGCGAACCCGTGGCTGCGCCTGCTGCGCTCAGCGCTGCTGCCAGGCTCGAACAGGGCTGGCAGGTGGCTGAGCGTAGCAGGAAGGCACGCGGCCAAAAGCGGAGAGCGGCGGCCAAGAGTGCCGCTGTGGCCGCCGCTCCCCAGGCGGGAGCCGGCGGAAAGGGGAAAAGGTCGCGTAGGGGCCTCAAGTCGCCGAAGACGGCTGCGGTGGTAATCACCGTACTGCCTGAGGCGGCTGAGAGGGGCCTAAACTATGAGGCCGTCCTAAGACGCGCCCGGCGGGAGCTGGACGTCTCCGACATCGGGGGCGTCGAGGCGAGGACCCGCAAAGCCCGGACAGGGGCTCGAATACTCGAGTTCCCTGGGGCCGAGGGTGCGAAGACGGCCGATAGTTTGGCCACGATGCTGAGGGGGCTGTTCGGGCCAGAGGATGGAGTCCGAATCGCCAGGCCCGTCAAGTGCGCAGATATGCGCCTCACGGGTCTGGACGACTCCGTGGCGGTGGAGGACATCCGGGAGGCCATTATGGCGCGTACCGGGTGTGCCTCGGACACCGTCCGGATTGGCACCATCCGCCCTGGTCCGGGCGGCGTCGGTGCTGTCTGGGTGCAGTGCCCAGTGGAGTCGGTCAAGCAATTGGCCGACTCAGGCAGGCTCCTCGTGGGCTGGAGTTCGGCGCGGGTAACCGTGCTGGAGCCCCGGCCTGCGAGGTGTTATAAGTGCATGGCGGTCGGGCATACCCGACCGACATGCAGAAACTGCTTTGACTGCAGCGGGCTATGTTTCCGTTGCGGTCAGGCTGGACACCAGGCGGCATCGTGCTCTGCGGTGCCCCACTGCCCCGCGTGTGCGGCGGGCAATAGGCCTGCCAAACACCGCATGGGCTCTGGGGACTGCAGACCCCCGGCATCGGCCCCGAAGGGGCGGGGCGGCCCATCGACCGGGCCAGCCCCCGCTCCGAGCGCGGCCCGATCGCCCGTTAGCGCGGAGGAGGTGACGATGGATACGGACCGTTAATGGACCCCGTATCCATTCGTCTCCTCCAGGCCAATCTCAACCACTCCGCCGGTGCGCAGGACGTGTTCCTGCAAGCCATGGCGGAGTGGTTGATAGGAGTAGCCGTAGTCGCGGAGCCGTACGTGGTGCCCGACCGGATTAACTGGTTGGGTAGCGCTGATGGCACCGTGGCAATCGTCGCCTCCACGTCGTGGCCTTCGTCGTCTCTGACCCTTAGGGACAGGGGCGTCGGATACGTCGCGGCGGACTGGGGGGAGATTACGCTCTTCGGAGTTTATCTCTCCCCTAACTGGAGTGTGACCGATTTCGAGGCCTTCCTCACCATCATGGAGGCCTCGTTACGGCGACTGGCATCGCGCCAGGTCTTCGTCCTGGGGGACTTTAACGCCAAGTCCGTGGCGTGGGGGTCCCCTAGGACGGATGACCGAGGACGGGCGATCGAGGAGTGGGCGGCGGCACTGGGCCTCTGTTTGCTGAACAGGGGCTCGGTGCATACGTGCGTGCGACAACGGGGCGGGTCGATAGTGGACCTTTCGTTCGCTAGCCCCGAGGTCGCCGCACGCGTGGGGAGCTGGCGCGTCGTGGAGGAGGTGGAGACCTTGTCGGACCACCGGTATATCCGGATGGAGGTCTCCCCTGCAATCCCGACGCCCAGCAGGGGTCACGGGGCGGATGGGCGTCCTGCGTTCCCGCGATGGGCTGTGGGTCGCTTAGACCGGGACCAGCTGGCGGAGACAGCCATCGTATACTCGTGGCTGTCCTCTGCCCACCAGTCGGACGGGGTGGACGCCGAGGCTGGCCGCATCCGCAGTGCGTTGACGCAGATCTGCGATGCGGCCATGCCCCGGGTACGGCGTCTGCCCCCGAGGAGGGGTGTCCACTGGTGGTCCCGGGAGCTGGCGGATCTCCGGGCTGCGTGTATCCGCGCCCGGAGGGCCTACACCCGCAGCCGGCGGCGCCATCGCGACGCGGAGCGGGAGGCCGTGCTTTACGAGGGCTACCGCAATGCGCGGTCGGCCTTCAGGCTGGCCGTCCGCTCCGCCAAGGACGTCAGTCGGCAGGAGATGCTGGACGGTCTCGACCGTGACCCCTGGGGACGCCCCTATCGCGCGGTGCTGAATAGGCTACGCGCGCGGGGCCCTCCCCTCACCGAGACTCTCCAGCCCGGCCTTCTCACCCGGGTCATCGAGGACCTGTTCCCGCGGCGGGCGGAACACACGCCCCCGGTCATGGCTCCGCCAGACACTGACCGGGAGGCCGACGACGACAGTGTTCCGCCCATCACGGAACCCGAGATGGGGGTGGCGGTGACGCGCATGCGCGCAAAGTCTACCGCCCCCGGGCCCGACGGTGTTCCTAACCGCGTGCTGGCCCTGGTCCTCGAACACCTGGGACCCCGCCTCAGGGAGCTGTTCGACGCGTGTTTAGCGTCCGGACGGTTCCCTGGGTGCTGGAAGGAGGGAAGGCTGGTGCTCCTGCCGAAGCCGGGACGGTCTCCGGAGTCGCCTTCGGCCTACAGGCCTATCGTGCTGCTCGATGACACGGGCAAGCTACTGGAGAGGGTGGTAGCTGCCCGCATCGAGCGGCACCTCGTCGGCACGGGGCCCGATCTGTCGGACGCCCAGTTTGGGTTTAGGAGGGGTCGTTCGACGATCGCGGCTCTGTTGCGCCTGAGGGCCGTGGCGACTGAGGCCGTCACCGGCGGGGGAGTGCTGTTGGTGGTGTCCCTAGACATCGCCAACGCATTCAATAGTCTGCCATTCAGCTGCATCAGGGAGGCGCTCCGGTATCACGGGGTGCCAGTTTACCTGAGGCGGCTAGTGGCAGACTATTTGGAGGGGCGCAGCGTCCTCTGCACCGACCGAGCAGGGGACGTTGTGCGGACGCCCATGACGTGCGGTGTCCCACAGGGGTCGGTCCTCGGACCCACCCTGTGGAACATCGGCTACGACTGGGCGTTGAGGGGGAGCCTCCCGCCCGGGCTGGGCGTGATTTGTTACGCCGACGACACGCTCGTCACAGCCCGCGGTGGGACGCTAGAAGAGGCGGTAAGCCTGGCGACCTCGGGTACCGAGGAGGTCGTCAGACGGATCGAGGCGCTGGGGTTGAGGGTCGCCCTGGACAAGACGGAGGCCCTCTTGTTCCATGGGCGCACTATGAGCCCTCCCATCGGCGTCTCGATCACCGTCCACTCGGTCGACATCAGCATCCGGGCCCATATGAGGTACTTGGGCCTGGTGCTCGACGGGCGATGGTGGTTCCGGGAGCATTTCCGTAGGCTCGCTCCGCGGCTCGTCGGCACGGCGTCCGCCCTATCGTGGCTTATGCCGAACGTGGGCGGACCGAGCGCTGCGTGCCGACGGCTGTATGCGGGGGTCATCCGGTCGATGGCCCTGTACGGCGCACCGGTGTGGGCGGGGTCCATGACCGCCCGACTCAGGGCCCTTCTGTGGCGACCACAGAGGGTCATGGCGGTCAGGGCCATCCGCGGATACCGCACGGTGGCGACGGAGGCAGCGTGCCTATTGGCCGGGACTCCCCCGTGGGACCTGGAGGCGGAGATGCTCGCCGAACTATATCGGCGGGTGACGGGGGTGCGAGCGGAGGGCGGTGTGGTCTCGTTGAGGGATCTCACCGCCTGGCGCGTCGACGCCCGCCGAGACGTCATCGCCCGTTGGGCAGTCCGGCTGGAGAGGCCTCGGTTCGGGGTGCGAACCGTGGAGGCCTTCCGGCCGGTGCTGATGCAGTGGTTGGAGAGGCGGCACGGGGTGCTCTCCTTCCGACTGGTGCAGGTTTTGACGGGGCATGGGTGCTTCGCCAAATACCTGCACAAGGTCGTTAGGAGGGAGAGTACACCGTCCTGCCACCACTGCGATTGCGACGAGGACACGGCGCGCCATACGCTCGAGGCCTGCGGGGCTTGGGCAGTGCAGCGCTGTGAACTCGTCGCAATCATCGGTACGGACCTGACGCTGCCGGCTATCGCTAGGGCGATGGTCGACAGCGTCGGGAATTGGGACGCGGTCGCAGCCTTCTGCGAGACAGTGATCTCGCGGAAGGAGGCGGCGGATCGCCTGCGCGAGGAGCGCAGCCTCGATGAGGAGATCCGCCGCCGGCGACTGGGGCGGCGCAGGCGCAACTATCTGCGCCTCATGCCGCCCTAGCCGAGGCCGCGGGTGACGTGACCGGGGATTAGTCCGTCACCCGCCGAGAGGCCGACCGCGTGAGGAAAGACCGACGTCCTCCCCGAGGGGGGGACGTCGGTCGATGGGAGGGTACCCCAACAGGGGGTATTCCGTCGGGCCGACCACTGACGACAAGTTAACGCTGCTCCAGTGGTCGGCCCAACGACGAAGGCGACGTGGTTTTCGGGTGGGTCGCGGGAGTTGCGTGCTCAAGCCCCTCTGTCGCCCCGGACGGAGTGGTGCGGAGGCGCGCCGACCGCGGCCCACCCACAAAAAAAAAAAAAAAACCCCTGCATTTTTCAATACATTCATACGCAATTTTTTAAATTTTTCACTAAACTCGACTGTTTTTCAATTGAATTTTATCAAAATCGATATAGCCATTTAGTTTACACAATATTTTGACATTTCCGGACGACCTGCGAGTCAGGAACACCTATAAAAGAAACATTATTAGTATTTAATAAAAAGTATAGTTACAACAGTTTTCATACTCACCTGGTGAAGTGAACCCCCAACTGACGGCGGTGCTGACATCCATCCAGAGTGCGGAATTTATCCCTCTATCAAACGCCACCAACAGCATCCCGATCGGCCGCACAGTTTCCTTATTTTAAGCTTATCCCTTTGGAAAAACGGGAATTTATTCGAAATTTTAACAGTTTTCAGCGGTTTTCCGGAGATTTTTGTACCGAACCAGGTCAGGTTTTTTAGCTGACCGCGTAGCCCGTGACGAGGCGGATTTTTAGACACCCCACACGCGGGCATACGGCGCGTCGCTCCCGGATTTTGGCCGCCCGAGTCCCTATTTTTTCGACTTTTTTACTCTTCTTTCAGTTTCTTCTGCGTGCAACATCCCCGATTCGTAACATTCTCCTAATCTTTTTTCACCATCCGATAGCCTGTTTAAAGACGAATCCCGCAATATAACATTTCGGGGTCATCCAGGCTCGGGAACGATAAGGGAATTCATCTCTTCACGCCAAGTCGAAAAATATATACCCCCTCCATATAATTGTTCATACTAAATCCACCTATACCTATACCCCTGCATTTTTTTTTTTTGAAGGAGGGAAGGCTGGTGCTCCTGCCGAAGCCGGGACGGTCTCCGGAGTCGCCTTCGGCCTACAGGCCTATCGTGCTGCTCGATGATACGGGCAAGCTACTGGAGAGGGTGGTAGCTGCCCGCATCGAGCGGCACCTCGTCGGCACGGGGCCCGATCTGTCGGACGCCCAGTTTGGGTTTAGGAGGGGTCGTTCGACGATCGCGGCTCTGTTGCGCCTGAGGGCCGTGGCGACTGAGGCCGTCACCGGCGGGGGAGTGCTGTTGGTGGTGTCCCTAGACATCGCCAACGCATTCAATAGTCTGCCATTCAGCTGCATCAGGGAGGCGCTCCGGTATCACGGGGTGCCAGTTTACCTGAGGCGGCTAGTGGCAGACTATTTGGAGGGGCGCAGCGTCCTCTGCACCGACCGAGCAGGGGACGTTGTGCGGACGCCCATGACGTGCGGTGTCCCACAGGGGTCGGTCCTCGGACCCACCCTGTGGAACATCGGCTACGACTGGGCGTTGAGGGGGAGCCTCCCGCCCGGGCTGGGCGTGATTTGTTACGCCGACGACACGCTCGTCACAGCCCGCGGTGGGACGCTAGAAGAGGCGGTAAGCCTGGCGACCTCGGGTACCGAGGAGGTCGTCAGACGGATCGAGGCGCTGGGGTTGAGGGTCGCCCTGGACAAGACGGAGGCCCTCTTGTTCCATGGGCGCACTATGAGCCCTCCCATCGGCGTCTCGATCACCGTCCACTCGGTCGACATCAGCATCCGGGCCCATATGAGGTACTTGGGCCTGGTGCTCGACGGGCGATGGTGGTTCCGGGAGCATTTCCGTAGGCTCGCTCCGCGGCTCGTCGGCACGGCGTCCGCCCTATCGTGGCTTATGCCGAACGTGGGCGGACCGAGCGCTGCGTGCCGACGGCTGTACGCGGGGGTCATCCGGTCGATGGCCCTGTACGGCGCACCGGTGTGGGCGGGGTCCATGACCGCCCGACTTAGGGCCCTCCTGTGGCGACCACAGAGGGTCATGGCGGTCAGGGCCATCCGCGGATACCGCACGGTGGCGACGGAGGCAGCGTGCCTGTTGGCCGGGACTCCCCCGTGGGACCTGGAGGCGGAGATGCTCGCCGGACTATATCGGCGGGTGACGGGGGTGCGAGCGGAGGGCGGTGTGGTCTCGTTAAGGGATCTCACCGCCTGGCGCGTCGACGCCCGCCGAGACGTCATCGCCCGTTGGGCAGTCCGGCTGGAGAGGCCTCGGTTCGGGGTGCGAACCGTGGAGGCCTTCCGGCCGGTGCTGATGCAGTGGTTGGAGAGGCGGCACGGGGTGCTCTCCTTCCGACTGGTGCAGGTTTTGACGGGGCATGGGTGCTTCGCCAAATACCTGCACAAGGTCGTTGGGAGGGAGAGTACACCGTCCTGCCACCACTGCGATTGCGACGAGGACACGGCGCGCCATACGCTCGAGGCCTGCGGGGCTTGGGCAGTGCAGCGCTGTGAACTCGTCGCAATCATCGGTACGGACCTGACGCTGCCGGCTATCGCTAGGGCGATGGTCGACAGCGTCGGGAATTGGGACGCGGTCGCAGCCTTCTGCGAGACAGTGATCTCGCGGAAGGAGGCGGCGGATCGCCTGCGCGAGGAGCGCAGCCTCGATGAGGAGATCCGCCGCCGGCGACTGGGGCGGCGCAGGCGCAACTATCTGCGCCTCATGCCGCCCTAGCCGAGGCCGCGGGTGACGTGACCGGGGATTAGTCCGTCACCCGCCGAGAGGCCGACCGCGTGAGGAAAGACCGACGTCCTCCCCGAGGGGGGGACGTCGGTCGATGGGAGGGTACCCCAATAGGGGGTATTCCGTCGGGCCGACCACTGACGACAAGTTAACGCTGCTCCAGTGGTCGGCCCAACGACGAAGGCGACGTGGTTTTCGGGTGGGTCGCGGGAGTTGCGTGCTCAAGCCCCTCTGTCGCCCCGGACGGAGTGGTGCGGAGGCGCGCCGACCGCGGCCCACCCACAAAAAAAAAAAAAACCCCTGCATTTTTCAATACATTCATACGCAATTTTTTAAATTTTTCACTAAACTCGACTGTTTTTCAATTGAATTTTATCAAAATCGATATAGCCATTTAGTTTACACAATATTTTGACATTTCCGGACGACCTGCGAGTCAGGAACACCTATAAAAGAAACATTATTAGTATTTAATAAAAAGTATAGTTACAACAGTTTTCATACTCACCTGGTGAAGTGAACCCCCAACTGACTTATCCCTTTGGAAAAACGGGAATTTATTCGAAATTTTAACAGTTTTCAGCGGTTTTCCGGAGATTTTTGTACCGAACCAGGTCAGGTTTTTTAGCTGACCGCGTAGCCCGTGACGAGGCGGATTTTTAGACACCCCACACGCGGGCATACGGCGCGTCGCTCCCGGATTTTGGCCGCCCGAGTCCCTATTTTTTCGACTTTTTTACTCTTCTTTCAGTTTCTTCTGCGTGCAACATCCCCGATTCGTAACATTCTCCTAATCTTTTTTCACCATCCGATAGCCTGTTTAAAGACGAATCCCGCAATATAACATTTCGGGGTCATCCAGGCTCGGGAACGATAAGGGAATTCATCTCTTCACGCCAAGTCGAAAAATATATACCCCCTCCATATAATTGTTCATACTAAATCCACCTATACCTATACCCCTGCATTTTTCAATACATTCATACGCAATTTTTTAAATTTTTCACTAAACTCGACTGTTTTTCAATTGAATTTTATCAAAATCGATATAGCCATTTAGTTTACACAATATTTTGACATTTCCGGACGACCTGCGAGTCAGGAACACCTATAAAAGAAACATTATTAGTATTTAATAAAAAGTATAGTTACAACAGTTTTCATACTCACCTGGTGAAGTGAACCCCCAACTGACTTATCCCTTTGGAAAAACGGGAATTTATTCGAAATTTTAACAGTTTTCAGCGGTTTTCCGGAGATTTTTGTACCGAACCAGGTCAGGTTTTTTAGCTGACCGCGTAGCCCGTGACGAGGCGGATTTTTAGACACCCCACACGCGGGCATACGGCGCGTCGCTCCCGGATTTTGGCCGCCCGAGTCCCTATTTTTTCGACTTTTTTACTCTTCTTTCAGTTTCTTCTGCGTGCAACATCCCCGATTCGTAACATTCTCCTAATCTTTTTTCACCATCCGATAGCCTGTTTAAAGACGAATCCCGCAATATAACATTTCGGGGTCATCCAGGCTCGGGAACGATAAGGGAATTCATCTCTTCACGCCAAGTCGAAAAATATATACCCCCTCCATATAATTGTTCATACTAAATCCACCTATACCTATACCCCTGCATTTTTCAATACATTCATACGCAATTTTTTAAATTTTTCACTAAACTCGACTGTTTTTCAATTGAATTTTATCAAAATCGATATAGCCATTTAGTTTACACAATATTTTGACATTTCCGGACGACCTGCGAGTCAGGAACACCTATAAAAGAAACATTATTAGTATTTAATAAAAAGTATAGTTACAACAGTTTTCATACTCACCTGGTGAAGTGAACCCCCAACTGACGGCGGTGCTGACATCCATCCAGAGTGCGGAATTTATCCCTCTATCAAACGCCACCAACAGCATCCCGATCGGCCGCACAGTTTCCTTATTTTAAGCTTATCCCTTTGGAAAAACGGGAATTTATTCGAAATTTTAACAGTTTTCAGCGGTTTTCCGGAGATTTTTGTACCGAACCAGGTCAGGTTTTTTAGCTGACCGCGTAGCCCGTGACGAGGCGGATTTTTAGACACCCCACACGCGGGCATACGGCGCGTCGCTCCCGGATTTTGGCCGCCCGAGTCCCTATTTTTTCGACTTTTTTACTCTTCTTTCAGTTTCTTCTGCGTGCAACATCCCCGATTCGTAACATTCTCCTAATCTTTTTTCACCATCCGATAGCCTGTTTAAAGACGAATCCCGCAATATAACATTTCGGGGTCATCCAGGCTCGGGAACGATAAGGGAATTCATCTCTTCACGCCAAGTCGAAAAATATATACCCCCTCCATATAATTGTTCATACTAAATCCACCTATACCTATACCCCTGCATTTTTGGGGTGCGAGGCCGGGGCACCTCCACGTGGTGCACCCTGGAAACGTCCATTTGGACGGCCAAGATTCCGGCGGGAGGGGGGGTCTCCGCGTGCCGACTCTGAAGGCAGAGCGCACGGCGGATTTGGCCCGGGGCCAATGGGGCGGATGTGTCTCATGGCACTCCGTCGCCAGGGACGGTTGCGTCACGGCCCGGGGGCGTGACGGGTCGGTCGCTCGCGAGCGGCCAGACCCGGAAGGCCCAAACCGTAATCCTGAGTAGGGGGGTCAGGACCGGGGGTCTGCGGACTGCGGGGAAGAAAACCCCTATAAAAAATCACCCCAATCTCAAGTTTTGCTACTCGGCGAGGAGATGTATGGCTGGTGGGTTAAGAAGCGCGCGCGAAAAAAAAAAGCGTCCAGTCGTTAGAGTAGTAGTCAAGGAGGACTTAAACTTCCACACCACGATGGCAGAAGCAACAAAACGTAAGTCTTCACCAGAGGGTCCCGGCCAGGCCGGGGAATCCCTTGCTGTGCCGGGGCTTGCGCGCGACGAGGAGTCGCGCCCAAGTTCCGGCACAGTCAGCCCCCAATCGTATGGGTGGGGGGCACCTTCTGCTCCAGCCGCGAGCCCGGCGAAACATGAGGCTCAAAAGAAGAAGTATAGGAAGAGGAAAGGCGCCGTAGGAACTGCGTATCAACGCAAGTTGCGCCTAAAGCGGGAAGCGGAACGGCGGGCACAAAAAGATGCCGCCGTGGCCGCGCGCGACGAGGGCGGTGCATCCGCAGCTACCGCAGAGCCGTCGCGGGACGGAAACGGCGATATCGCCGGGGCGTCGAGAGAGAGGAGTGGCAGCTCAGGACTGTCAAGCGACGAGGGCGGATCAGCCGCAGGGCCGTCGCGGGACGAGGGCGGCGGGGCCGCAGGACCGTCCGAACCAGGAGGAGGTAGTGACTCCGAGGAGCGGAGCGCCTCCGGTGGAAGGAGAGGCAGCTCCAGTATGACGCTGTCGAGCGACGAGGGCGGCAGTGCCGCAGAGCCGTCGCAGGACGAGGGCGGCAGGGCCGCAGGACCGTCGGGGCATGTTGTCTCGGGGTTGGAGATGTCGGCGGACGAGGGCGGTGTCGCAGGGCCGTCCGCCGAGGATGGTAAAGGCCGGAGTAGGGACGAGGGTGGTGATTTCGCCGCAGGGCCGTCCGTAGCTCTGGTTGGGTTGCCCGGCACGGTAGGCAGGTTGTCCGGGGTGCTGGGCGGGTCGTCCGGTAGAGGTGGGGATGGGTCGTCCGGCGATAGAGGGGCCGCCGTGGAGTCTGAGCCGCATCCTGCGGCGAGGGCTCTGACGGCGGCTTTAGGTGTCAGGGGAAGGGAGAGGGAGGGGGCCCGCTCCCCCCCGAGGGATAGGAAGCGCCCCCTGGAAAGGGAAGGCAGCTCCACGTCCGACTCGGAGGGGACCGATACCATCAGGCCTCCCCCCAAGGTTGCGACCGCGCGCCGGGGGCGCAGGGGTCGGGGAGGTGCGGTGGCGGCCAGACCGGCGACGCCGTGTCCGGCCGACCAGGGAGGCGAGGTGGCGGCCCTTCAGGCCGCAAACGCCCGCCTCAGCGAGGAGGTCTCCGGCTTGCGGGAGCGAAACCGCAGGCTGGAGACGGAACTTTCGGCGGTGCGGAGAGAGAACCGCGGGTTGGCCAAGGACGTGGCTGACCTGCGGTCTCAATTCGAGCGCCTGGTGCCGGCTGTGGCGCCGGCGCCGGCCCCGCCGCCGAAAAGGGTCGCGCCAGCGAGGGCGGGCCCATCGTCTGCGCCCGTGGCGCCGGCTGCGCCCGTCGCGGCCGCTGCGCCGGCTGCGCCCGTCGCGGCTTCGCCGCTGCCTCCCCTCGTCGTCGTCCCTCCGCCGGCTCGTGGCCGCGGGAGACCTCGGAAGGGGGAGGAGCCGCCGCCCGACGAGGTGCACGGCGTGTCGGAGTCGGCGGTACGCGTCATCCTGGCCCGAGTAGGGGTGATGATGGATGCGCGTATCGCCGCCGTAGCGGCCAGGCTCCCGCCTGAGCCGCCCCTCCGGCCGCCGCTCGCCGCGGACAAGGCGAGGCGGCCGCAAGCGTCGGCTCCCACGCCGCTGCCCTGTCAGGGTGGCCGCGTGGTGAGCTACGCTGCGGCCGCGGCTGGGCCCAAGGGGGCCAAGAAGGCCGGCAAGGTGCCGGCTCCCGCCAAGGCCGGGCCGCGGCCGGCGCCAGCGGCTGCACCGCAGGCGCCGGTCGGCGAACCCGCGGCTGCGCCTGCTGCGCTCAGCGCTGCTGCCAGGCTCGAACAGGGCTGGCAGGTGGCTGAGCGTAGCAGGAAGGCACGCGGCCAAAAGCGGAGAGCGGCGGCCAAGAGTGCCGCTGTGGCCGCCGCTCCCCAGGCGGGAGCCGGCGGAAAGGGGAAAAGGTCGCGTAGGGGCCTCAAGTCGCCGAAGACGGCTGCGGTGGTAATCACCGTACTGCCTGAGGCGGCTGAGAGGGGCCTAAACTATGAGGCCGTCCTAAGACGCGCCCGGCGGGAGCTGGACGTCTCCGACATCGGGGGCGTCGAGGCGAGGACCCGCAAAGCCCGGACAGGGGCTCGAATACTCGAGTTCCCTGGGGCCGAGGGCGCGAAGACGGCCGATAGTTTGGCCACGATGCTGAGGGGGCTGTTCGGGCCAGAGGATGGAGTCCGAATCGCCAGGCCCGTCAAGTGCGCAGATATGCGCCTCACGGGTCTGGACGACTCCGTGGCGGTGGAGGACATCCGGGAGGCCATTATGGCGCGTACCGGGTGTGCCTCGGACACCGTCCGGATTGGCACCATCCGCCCTGGTCCGGGCGGCGTCGGTGCTGTCTGGGTGCAGTGCCCAGTGGAGTCGGTCAAGCAATTGGCCGACTCAGGCAGGCTCCTCGTGGGCTGGAGTTCGGCGCGGGTAACCGTGCTGGAGCCCCGGCCTGCGAGGTGTTATAAATGCATGGCGGTCGGGCATACCCGACCGACATGCAGAAACTGCTTTGACTGCAGCGGGCTATGTTTCCGTTGCGGTCAGGCTGGACACCAGGCGGCATCGTGCTCTGCGGTGCCCCACTGCCCCGCGTGTGCGGCGGGCAATAGGCCTGCCAAACACCGCATGGGCTCTGGGGACTGCAGACCCCCGGCATCGGCCCCGAAGGGGCGGGGCGGCCCATCGACCGGGCCAGCCCCCGCTCCGAGCGCGGCCCGATCGCCCGTTAGCGCGGAGGAGGTGACGATGGATACGGACCGTTAATGGACCCCGTATCCATTCGTCTCCTCCAGGCCAATCTCAACCACTCCGCCGGTGCGCAGGACGTGTTCCTGCAAGCCATGGCGGAGTGGTTGATAGGAGTAGCCGTAGTCGCGGAGCCGTACGTGGTGCCCGACCGGATTAACTGGTTGGGTAGCGCTGATGGCACCGTGGCAATCGTCGCCTCCACGTCGTGGCCTTCGTCGTCTCTGACCCTTAGGGACAGGGGCGTCGGATACGTCGCGGCGGACTGGGGGGAGATTACGCTCTTCGGAGTTTATCTCTCCCCTAACTGGAGTGTGACCGATTTCGAGGCCTTCCTCACCATCATGGAGGCCTCGTTACGGCGACTGGCATCGCGCCAGGTCTTCGTCCTGGGGGACTTTAACGCCAAGTCCGTGGCGTGGGGGTCCCCTAGGACGGATGACCGAGGACGGGCGATCGAGGAGTGGGCGGCGGCACTGGGCCTCTGTTTGCTGAACAGGGGCTCGGTGCATACGTGCGTGCGACAACGGGGCGGGTCGATAGTGGACCTTTCGTTCGCTAGCCCCGAGGTCGCCGCACGCGTGGGGAGCTGGCGCGTCGTGGAGGAGGTGGAGACCTTGTCGGACCACCGGTATATCCGGATGGAGGTCTCCCCTGCAATCCCGACGCCCAGCAGGGGTCACGGGGCGGATGGGCGTCCTGCGTTCCCGCGATGGGCTGTGGGTCGCTTAGACCGGGACCAGCTGGCGGAGACAGCCATCGTATACTCGTGGCTGTCCTCTGCCCACCAGTCGGACGGGGTGGACGCCGAGGCTGGCCGCATCCGCAGTGCGTTGACGCAGATCTGCGATGCGGCCATGCCCCGGGTACGGCGTCTGCCCCCGAGGAGGGGTGTTCACTGGTGGTCCCGGGAGCTGGCGGATCTCCGGGCTGCGTGTATCCGCGCCCGGAGGGCCTACACCCGCAGCCGGCGGCGCCATCGCGACGCGGAGCGGGAGGCCGTGCTTTACGAGGGCTACCGCAATGCGCGGTCGGCCTTCAGGCTGGCCGTCCGCTCCGCCAAGGACGTCAGTCGGCAGGAGATGCTGGACGGTCTCGACCGTGACCCCTGGGGACGCCCCTATCGCGCGGTGCTGAATAGGCTACGCGCGCGGGGCCCTCCCCTCACCGAGACTCTCCAGCCCGGCCTTCTCACCCGGGTCATCGAGGACCTGTTCCCGCGGCGGGCGGAACACACGCCCCCGGTCATGGCTCCGCCAGACACTGACCGGGAGGCCGACGACGACAGTGTTCCGCCCATCACGGAACCCGAGATGGGGGTGGCGGTGACGCGCATGCGCGCAAAGTCTACCGCCCCCGGGCCCGACGGTGTTCCTAACCGCGTGCTGGCCCTGGTCCTCGAACACCTGGGACCCCGCCTCAGGGAGCTGTTCGACGCGTGTTTAGCGTCCGGACGGTTCCCTGGGTGCTGGAAGGAGGGAAGGCTGGTGCTCCTGCCGAAGCCGGGACGGTCTCCGGAGTCGCCTTCGGCCTACAGGCCTATCGTGCTGCTCGATGACACGGGCAAGCTACTGGAGAGGGTGGTAGCTGCCCGCATCGAGCGGCACCTCGTCGGCACGGGGCCCGATCTGTCGGACGCCCAGTTTGGGTTTAGGAGGGGTCGTTCGACGATCGCGGCTCTGTTGCGCCTGAGGGCCGTGGCGACTGAGGCCGTCACCGGCGGGGGAGTGCTGTTGGTGGTGTCCCTAGACATCGCCAACGCATTCAATAGTCTGCCATTCAGCTGCATCAGGGAGGCGCTCCGGTATCACGGGGTGCCAGTTTACCTGAGGCGGCTAGTGGCAGACTATTTGGAGGGGCGCAGCGTCCTCTGCACCGACCGAGCAGGGGACGTTGTGCGGACGCCCATGACGTGCGGTGTCCCACAGGGGTCGGTCCTCGGACCCACCCTGTGGAACATCGGCTACGACTGGGCGTTGAGGGGGAGCCTCCCGCCCGGGCTGGGCGTGATTTGTTACGCCGACGACACGCTCGTCACAGCCCGCGGTGGGACGCTAGAAGAGGCGGTAAGCCTGGCGACCTCGGGTACCGAGGAGGTCGTCAGACGGATCGAGGCGCTGGGGTTGAGGGTCGCCCTGGACAAGACGGAGGCCCTCTTGTTCCATGGGCGCACTATGAGCCCTCCCATCGGCGTCTCGATCACCGTCCACTCGGTCGACATCAGCATCCGGGCCCATATGAGGTACTTGGGCCTGGTGCTCGACGGGCGATGGTGGTTCCGGGAGCATTTCCGTAGGCTCGCTCCGCGGCTCGTCGGCACGGCGTCCGCCCTATCGTGGCTTATGCCGAACGTGGGCGGACCGAGCGCTGCGTGCCGACGGCTGTATGCGGGGGTCATCCGGTCGATGGCCCTGTACGGCGCACCGGTGTGGGCGGGGTCCATGACCGCCCGACTCAGGGCCCTTCTGTGGCGACCACAGAGGGTCATGGCGGTCAGGGCCATCCGCGGATACCGCACGGTGGCGACGGAGGCAGCGTGCCTATTGGCCGGGACTCCCCCGTGGGACCTGGAGGCGGAGATGCTCGCCGAACTATATCGGCGGGTGACGGGGGTGCGAGCGGAGGGCGGTGTGGTCTCGTTGAGGGATCTCACCGCCTGGCGCGTCGACGCCCGCCGAGACGTCATCGCCCGTTGGGCAGTCCGGCTGGAGAGGCCTCGGTTCGGGGTGCGAACCGTGGAGGCCTTCCGGCCGGTGCTGATGCAGTGGTTGGAGAGGCGGCACGGGGTGCTCTCCTTCCGACTGGTGCAGGTTTTGACGGGGCATGGGTGCTTCGCCAAATACCTGCACAAGGTCGTTAGGAGGGAGAGTACACCGTCCTGCCACCACTGCGATTGCGACGAGGACACGGCGCGCCATACGCTCGAGGCCTGCGGGGCTTGGGCAGTGCAGCGCTGTGAACTCGTCGCAATCATCGGTACGGACCTGACGCTGCCGGCTATCGCTAGGGCGATGGTCGACAGCGTCGGGAATTGGGACGCGGTCGCAGCCTTCTGCGAGACAGTGATCTCGCGGAAGGAGGCGGCGGATCGCCTGCGCGAGGAGCGCAGCCTCGATGAGGAGATCCGCCGCCGGCGACTGGGGCGGCGCAGGCGCAACTATCTGCGCCTCATGCCGCCCTAGCCGAGGCCGCGGGTGACGTGACCGGGGATTAGTCCGTCACCCGCCGAGAGGCCGACCGCGTGAGGAAAGACCGACGTCCTCCCCGAGGGGGGGACGTCGGTCGATGGGAGGGTACCCCAACAGGGGGTATTCCGTCGGGCCGACCACTGACGACAAGTTAACGCTGCTCCAGTGGTCGGCCCAACGACGAAGGCGACGTGGTTTTCGGGTGGGTCGCGGGAGTTGCGTGCTCAAGCCCCTCTGTCGCCCCGGACGGAGTGGTGCGGAGGCGCGCCGACCGCGGCCCACCCACAAAAAAAAAAAAAAAAAACCCCTGCATTTTTCAATACATTCATACGCAATTTTTTAAATTTTTCACTAAACTCGACTGTTTTTCAATTGAATTTTATCAAAATCGATATAGCCATTTAGTTTACACAATATTTTGACATTTCCGGACGACCTGCGAGTCAGGAACACCTATAAAAGAAACATTATTAGTATTTAATAAAAAGTATAGTTACAACAGTTTTCATACTCACCTGGTGAAGTGAACCCCCAACTGACGGCGGTGCTGACATCCATCCAGAGTGCGGAATTTATCCCTCTATCAAACGCCACCAACAGCATCCCGATCGGCCGCACAGTTTCCTTATTTTAAGCTTATCCCTTTGGAAAAACGGGAATTTATTCGAAATTTTAACAGTTTTCAGCGGTTTTCCGGAGATTTTTGTACCGAACCAGGTCAGGTTTTTTAGCTGACCGCGTAGCCCGTGACGAGGCGGATTTTTAGACACCCCACACGCGGGCATACGGCGCGTCGCTCCCGGATTTTGGCCGCCCGAGTCCCTATTTTTTCGACTTTTTTACTCTTCTTTCAGTTTCTTCTGCGTGCAACATCCCCGATTCGTAACATTCTCCTAATCTTTTTTCACCATCCGATAGCCTGTTTAAAGACGAATCCCGCAATATAACATTTCGGGGTCATCCAGGCTCGGGAACGATAAGGGAATTCATCTCTTCACGCCAAGTCGAAAAATATATACCCCCTCCATATAATTGTTCATACTAAATCCACCTATACCTATACCCCTGCATTTTTCAATACATTCATACGCAATTTTTTAAATTTTTCACTAAACTCGACTGTTTTTCAATTGAATTTTATCAAAATCGATATAGCCATTTAGTTTACACAATATTTTGACATTTCCGGACGACCTGCGAGTCAGGAACACCTATAAAAGAAACATTATTAGTATTTAATAAAAAGTATAGTTACAACAGTTTTCATACTCACCTGGTGAAGTGAACCCCCAACTGACTTATCCCTTTGGAAAAACGGGAATTTATTCGAAATTTTAACAGTTTTCAGCGGTTTTCCGGAGATTTTTGTACCGAACCAGGTCAGGTTTTTTAGCTGACCGCGTAGCCCGTGACGAGGCGGATTTTTAGACACCCCACACGCGGGCATACGGCGCGTCGCTCCCGGATTTTGGCCGCCCGAGTCCCTATTTTTTCGACTTTTTTACTCTTCTTTCAGTTTCTTCTGCGTGCAACATCCCCGATTCGTAACATTCTCCTAATCTTTTTTCACCATCCGATAGCCTGTTTAAAGACGAATCCCGCAATATAACATTTCGGGGTCATCCAGGCTCGGGAACGATAAGGGAATTCATCTCTTCACGCCAAGTCGAAAAATATATACCCCCTCCATATAATTGTTCATACTAAATCCACCTATACCTATACCCCTGCATTTTTCAATACATTCATACGCAATTTTTTAAATTTTTCACTAAACTCGACTGTTTTTCAATTGAATTTTATCAAAATCGATATAGCCATTTAGTTTACACAATATTTTGACATTTCCGGACGACCTGCGAGTCAGGAACACCTATAAAAGAAACATTATTAGTATTTAATAAAAAGTATAGTTACAACAGTTTTCATACTCACCTGGTGAAGTGAACCCCCAACTGACTTATCCCTTTGGAAAAACGGGAATTTATTCGAAATTTTAACAGTTTTCAGCGGTTTTCCGGAGATTTTTGTACCGAACCAGGTCAGGTTTTTTAGCTGACCGCGTAGCCCGTGACGAGGCGGATTTTTAGACACCCCACACGCGGGCATACGGCGCGTCGCTCCCGGATTTTGGCCGCCCGAGTCCCTATTTTTTCGACTTTTTTACTCTTCTTTCAGTTTCTTCTGCGTGCAACATCCCCGATTCGTAACATTCTCCTAATCTTTTTTCACCATCCGATAGCCTGTTTAAAGACGAATCCCGCAATATAACATTTCGGGGTCATCCAGGCTCGGGAACGATAAGGGAATTCATCTCTTCACGCCAAGTCGAAAAATATATACCCCCTCCATATAATTGTTCATACTAAATCCACCTATACCTATACCCCTGCATTTTTCAATACATTCATACGCAATTTTTTAAATTTTTCACTAAACTCGACTGTTTTTCAATTGAATTTTATCAAAATCGATATAGCCATTTAGTTTACACAATATTTTGACATTTCCGGACGACCTGCGAGTCAGGAACACCTATAAAAGAAACATTATTAGTATTTAATAAAAAGTATAGTTACAACAGTTTTCATACTCACCTGGTGAAGTGAACCCCCAACTGACGGCGGTGCTGACATCCATCCAGAGTGCGGAATTTATCCCTCTATCAAACGCCACCAACAGCATCCCGATCGGCCGCACAGTTTCCTTATTTTAAGCTTATCCCTTTGGAAAAACGGGAATTTATTCGAAATTTTAACAGTTTTCAGCGGTTTTCCGGAGATTTTTGTACCGAACCAGGTCAGGTTTTTTAGCTGACCGCGTAGCCCGTGACGAGGCGGATTTTTAGACACCCCACACGCGGGCATACGGCGCGTCGCTCCCGGATTTTGGCCGCCCGAGTCCCTATTTTTTCGACTTTTTTACTCTTCTTTCAGTTTCTTCTGCGTGCAACATCCCCGATTCGTAACATTCTCCTAATCTTTTTTCACCATCCGATAGCCTGTTTAAAGACGAATCCCGCAATATAACATTTCGGGGTCATCCAGGCTCGGGAACGATAAGGGAATTCATCTCTTCACGCCAAGTCGAAAAATATATACCCCCTCCATATAATTGTTCATACTAAATCCACCTATACCTATACCCCTGCATTTTTTTTTTTTTTTTTTTTTTTTTTTTTTTTTTTTTTTTGGGGTGCGAGGCCGGGGCACCTCCACGTGGTGCACCCTGGAAACGTCCATTTGGACGGCCAAGATTCCGGCGGGAGGGGGGGTCTCCGCGTGCCGACTCTGAAGGCAGAGCGCACGGCGGATTTGGCCCGGGGCCAATGGGGCGGATGTGTCTCATGGCACTCCGTCGCCAGGGACGGTTGCGTCACGGCCCGGGGGCGTGACGGGTCGGTCGCTCGCGAGCGGCCAGACCCGGAAGGCCCAAACCGTAATCCTGAGTAGGGGGGTCAGGACCGGGGGTCTGCGGACTGCGGGGAAGAAAACCCCTATAAAAAATCACCCCAATCTCAAGTTTTGCTACTCGGCGAGGAGATGTATGGCTGGTGGGTTAAGAAGCGCGCGCGAAAAAAAAAAAGCGTCCAGTCGTTAGAGTAGTAGTCAAGGAGGACTTAAACTTCCACACCACGATGGCAGAAGCAACAAAACGTAAGTCTTCACCAGAGGGTCCCGGCCAGGCCGGGGAATCCCTTGCTGTGCCGGGGCTTGCGCGCGACGAGGAGTCGCGCCCAAGTTCCGGCACAGTCAGCCCCCAATCGTATGGGTGGGGGGCACCTTCTGCTCCAGCCGCGAGCCCGGCGAAACATGAGGCTCAAAAGAAGAAGTATAGGAAGAGGAAAGGCGCCGTAGGAACTGCGTATCAACGCAAGTTGCGCCTAAAGCGGGAAGCGGAACGGCGGGCACAAAAAGATGCCGCCGTGGCCGCGCGCGACGAGGGCGGTGCATCCGCAGCTACCGCAGAGCCGTCGCGGGACGGAAACGGCGATATCGCCGGGGCGTCGAGAGAGAGGAGTGGCAGCTCAGGACTGTCAAGCGACGAGGGCGGATCAGCCGCAGGGCCGTCGCGGGACGAGGGCGGCGGGGCCGCAGGACCGTCCGAACCAGGAGGAGGTAGTGACTCCGAGGAGCGGAGCGCCTCCGGTGGAAGGAGAGGCAGCTCCAGTATGACGCTGTCGAGCGACGAGGGCGGCAGTGCCGCAGAGCCGTCGCAGGACGAGGGCGGCAGGGCCGCAGGACCGTCGGGGCATGTTGTCTCGGGGTTGGAGATGTCGGCGGACGAGGGCGGTGTCGCAGGGCCGTCCGCCGAGGATGGTAAAGGCCGGAGTAGGGACGAGGGTGGTGATTTCGCCGCAGGGCCGTCCGTAGCTCTGGTTGGGTTGCCCGGCACGGTAGGCAGGTTGTCCGGGGTGCTGGGCGGGTCGTCCGGTAGAGGTGGGGATGGGTCGTCCGGCGATAGAGGGGCCGCCGTGGAGTCTGAGCCGCATCCTGCGGCGAGGGCTCTGACGGCGGCTTTAGGTGTCAGGGGAAGGGAGAGGGAGGGGGCCCGCTCCCCCCCGAGGGATAGGAAGCGCCCCCTGGAAAGGGAAGGCAGCTCCACGTCCGACTCGGAGGGGACCGATACCATCAGGCCTCCCCCCAAGGTTGCGACCGCGCGCCGGGGGCGCAGGGGTCGGGGAGGTGCGGTGGCGGCCAGACCGGCGACGCCGTGTCCGGCCGACCAGGGAGGCGAGGTGGCGGCCCTTCAGGCCGCAAACGCCCGCCTCAGCGAGGAGGTCTCCGGCTTGCGGGAGCGAAACCGCAGGCTGGAGACGGAACTTTCGGCGGTGCGGAGAGAGAACCGCGGGTTGGCCAAGGACGTGGCTGACCTGCGGTCTCAATTCGAGCGCCTGGTGCCGGCTGTGGCGCCGGCGCCGGCCCCGCCGCCGAAAAGGGTCGCGCCAGCGAGGGCGGGCCCATCGTCTGCGCCCGTGGCGCCGGCTGCGCCCGTCGCGGCCGCTGCGCCGGCTGCGCCCGTCGCGGCTTCGCCGCTGCCTCCCCTCGTCGTCGTCCCTCCGCCGGCTCGTGGCCGCGGGAGACCTCGGAAGGGGGAGGAGCCGCCGCCCGACGAGGTGCACGGCGTGTCGGAGTCGGCGGTACGCGTCATCCTGGCCCGAGTAGGGGTGATGATGGATGCGCGTATCGCCGCCGTAGCGGCCAGGCTCCCGCCTGAGCCGCCCCTCCGGCCGCCGCTCGCCGCGGACAAGGCGAGGCGGCCGCAAGCGTCGGCTCCCACGCCGCTGCCCTGTCAGGGTGGCCGCGTGGTGAGCTACGCTGCGGCCGCGGCTGGGCCCAAGGGGGCCAAGAAGGCCGGCAAGGTGCCGGCTCCCGCCAAGGCCGGGCCGCGGCCGGCGCCAGCGGCTGCACCGCAGGCGCCGGTCGGCGAACCCGCGGCTGCGCCTGCTGCGCTCAGCGCTGCTGCCAGGCTCGAACAGGGCTGGCAGGTGGCTGAGCGTAGCAGGAAGGCACGCGGCCAAAAGCGGAGAGCGGCGGCCAAGAGTGCCGCTGTGGCCGCCGCTCCCCAGGCGGGAGCCGGCGGAAAGGGGAAAAGGTCGCGTAGGGGCCTCAAGTCGCCGAAGACGGCTGCGGTGGTAATCACCGTACTGCCTGAGGCGGCTGAGAGGGGCCTAAACTATGAGGCCGTCCTAAGACGCGCCCGGCGGGAGCTGGACGTCTCCGACATCGGGGGCGTCGAGGCGAGGACCCGCAAAGCCCGGACAGGGGCTCGAATACTCGAGTTCCCTGGGGCCGAGGGCGCGAAGACGGCCGATAGTTTGGCCACGATGCTGAGGGGGCTGTTCGGGCCAGAGGATGGAGTCCGAATCGCCAGGCCCGTCAAGTGCGCAGATATGCGCCTCACGGGTCTGGACGACTCCGTGGCGGTGGAGGACATCCGGGAGGCCATTATGGCGCGTACCGGGTGTGCCTCGGACACCGTCCGGATTGGCACCATCCGCCCTGGTCCGGGCGGCGTCGGTGCTGTCTGGGTGCAGTGCCCAGTGGAGTCGGTCAAGCAATTGGCCGACTCAGGCAGGCTCCTCGTGGGCTGGAGTTCGGCGCGGGTAACCGTGCTGGAGCCCCGGCCTGCGAGGTGTTATAAATGCATGGCGGTCGGGCATACCCGACCGACATGCAGAAACTGCTTTGACTGCAGCGGGCTATGTTTCCGTTGCGGTCAGGCTGGACACCAGGCGGCATCGTGCTCTGCGGTGCCCCACTGCCCCGCGTGTGCGGCGGGCAATAGGCCTGCCAAACACCGCATGGGCTCTGGGGACTGCAGACCCCCGGCATCGGCCCCGAAGGGGCGGGGCGGCCCATCGACCGGGCCAGCCCCCGCTCCGAGCGCGGCCCGATCGCCCGTTAGCGCGGAGGAGGTGACGATGGATACGGACCGTTAATGGACCCCGTATCCATTCGTCTCCTCCAGGCCAATCTCAACCACTCCGCCGGTGCGCAGGACGTGTTCCTGCAAGCCATGGCGGAGTGGTTGATAGGAGTAGCCGTAGTCGCGGAGCCGTACGTGGTGCCCGACCGGATTAACTGGTTGGGTAGCGCTGATGGCACCGTGGCAATCGTCGCCTCCACGTCGTGGCCTTCGTCGTCTCTGACCCTTAGGGACAGGGGCGTCGGATACGTCGCGGCGGACTGGGGGGAGATTACGCTCTTCGGAGTTTATCTCTCCCCTAACTGGAGTGTGACCGATTTCGAGGCCTTCCTCACCATCATGGAGGCCTCGTTACGGCGACTGGCATCGCGCCAGGTCTTCGTCCTGGGGGACTTTAACGCCAAGTCCGTGGCGTGGGGGTCCCCTAGGACGGATGACCGAGGACGGGCGATCGAGGAGTGGGCGGCGGCACTGGGCCTCTGTTTGCTGAACAGGGGCTCGGTGCATACGTGCGTGCGACAACGGGGCGGGTCGATAGTGGACCTTTCGTTCGCTAGCCCCGAGGTCGCCGCACGCGTGGGGAGCTGGCGCGTCGTGGAGGAGGTGGAGACCTTGTCGGACCACCGGTATATCCGGATGGAGGTCTCCCCTGCAATCCCGACGCCCAGCAGGGGTCACGGGGCGGATGGGCGTCCTGCGTTCCCGCGATGGGCTGTGGGTCGCTTAGACCGGGACCAGCTGGCGGAGACAGCCATCGTATACTCGTGGCTGTCCTCTGCCCACCAGTCGGACGGGGTGGACGCCGAGGCTGGCCGCATCCGCGGTGCGTTGACGCAGATCTGCGATGCGGCCATGCCCCGGGTACGGCGTCTGCCCCCGAGGAGGGGTGTCCACTGGTGGTCCCGGGAGCTGGCGGATCTCCGGGCTGCGTGTATCCGCGCCCGGAGGGCCTACACCCGCAGCCGGCGGCGCCATCGCGACGCGGAGCGGGAGGCCGTGCTTTACGAGGGCTACCGCAATGCGCGGTCGGCCTTCAGGCTGGCCGTCCGCTCCGCCAAGGACGTCAGTCGGCAGGAGATGCTGGACGGTCTCGACCGTGACCCCTGGGGACGCCCCTATCGCGCGGTGCTGAATAGGCTACGCGCGCGGGGCCCTCCCCTCACCGAGACTCTCCAGCCCGGCCTTCTCACCCGGGTCATCGAGGACCTGTTCCCGCGGCGGGCGGAACACACGCCCCCGGTCATGGCTCCGCCAGACACTGACCGGGAGGCCGACGACGACAGTGTTCCGCCCATCACGGAACCCGAGATGGGGGTGGCGGTGACGCGCATGCGCGCAAAGTCTACCGCCCCCGGGCCCGACGGTGTTCCTAACCGCGTGCTGGCCCTGGTCCTTGAACACCTGGGACCCCCGCCTCAGGGAGCTGTTCGACGCGTGTTTAGCGTCCGGACGGTTCCCTGGGTGCTGGAAGGAGGGAAGGCTGGTGCTCCTGCCGAAGCCGGGACGGTCTCCGGAGTCGCCTTCGGCCTACAGGCCTATCGTGCTGCTCGATGACACGGGCAAGCTACTGGAGAGGGTGGTAGCTGCCCGCATCGAGCGGCACCTCGTCGGCACGGGGCCCGATCTGTCGGACGCCCAGTTTGGGTTTAGGAGGGGTCGTTCGACGATCGCGGCTCTGTTGCGCCTGAGGGCCGTGGCGACTGAGGCCGTCACCGGCGGGGGAGTGCTGTTGGTGGTGTCCCTAGACATCGCCAACGCATTCAATAGTCTGCCATTCAGCTGCATCAGGGAGGCGCTCCGGTATCACGGGGTGCCAGTTTACCTGAGGCGGCTAGTGGCAGACTATTTGGAGGGGCGCAGCGTCCTCTGCACCGACCGAGCAGGGGACGTTGTGCGGACGCCCATGACGTGCGGTGTCCCACAGGGGTCGGTCCTCGGACCCACCCTGTGGAACATCGGCTACGACTGGGCGTTGAGGGGGAGCCTCCCGCCCGGGCTGGGCGTGATTTGTTACGCCGACGACACGCTCGTCACAGCCCGCGGTGGGACGCTAGAAGAGGCGGTAAGCCTGGCGACCTCGGGTACCGGGGAGGTCGTCAGACGGATCGAGGCGCTGGGGTTGAGGGTCGCCCTGGACAAGACGGAGGCCCTCTTGTTCCATGGGCGCACTATGAGCCCTCCCATCGGCGTCTCGATCACCGTCCACTCGGTCGACATCAGCATCCGGGCCCATATGAGGTACTTGGGCCTGGTGCTCGACGGGCGATGGTGGTTCCGGGAGCATTTCCGTAGGCTCGCTCCGCGGCTCGTCGGCACGGCGTCCGCCCTATCGTGGCTTATGCCGAACGTGGGCGGACCGAGCGCTGCGTGCCGACGGCTGTATGCGGGGGTCATCCGGTCGATGGCCCTGTACGGCGCACCGGTGTGGGCGGGGTCCATGACCGCCCGACTCAGGGCCCTTCTGTGGCGACCACAGAGGGTCATGGCGGTCAGGGCCATCCGCGGATACCGCACGGTGGCGACGGAGGCAGCGTGCCTATTGGCCGGGACTCCCCCGTGGGACCTGGAGGCGGAGATGCTCGCCGAACTATATCGGCGGGTGACGGGGGTGCGAGCGGAGGGCGGTGTGGTCTCGTTGAGGGATCTCACCGCCTGGCGCGTCGACGCCCGCCGAGACGTCATCGCCCGTTGGGCAGTCCGGCTGGAGAGGCCTCGGTTCGGGGTGCGAACCGTGGAGGCCTTCCGGCCGGTGCTGATGCAGTGGTTGGAGAGGCGGCACGGGGTGCTCTCCTTCCGACTGGTGCGGGTTTTGACGGGGCATGGGTGCTTCGCCAAATACCTGCACAAGGTCGTTAGGAGGGAGAGTACACCGTCCTGCCACCACTGCGATTGCGACGAGGACACGGCGCGCCATACGCTCGAGGCCTGCGGGGCTTGGGCAGTGCAGCGCTGTGAACTCGTCGCAATCATCGGTACGGACCTGACGCTGCCGGCTATCGCTAGGGCGATGGTCGACAGCGTCGGGAATTGGGACGCGGTCGCAGCCTTCTGCGAGACAGTGATCTCGCGGAAGGAGGCGGCGGATCGCCTGCGCGAGGAGCGCAGCCTCGATGAGGAGATCCGCCGCCGGCGACTGGGGCGGCGCAGGCGCAACTATCTGCGCCTCATGCCGCCCTAGCCGAGGCCGCGGGTGACGTGACCGGGGATTAGTCCGTCACCCGCCGAGAGGCCGACCGCGTGAGGAAAGACCGACGTCCTCCCCGAGGGGGGGACGTCGGTCGATGGGAGGGTACCCCAACAGGGGGTATTCCGTCGGGCCGACCACTGACGACAAGTTAACGCTGCTCCAGTGGTCGGCCCAACGACGAAGGCGACGTGGTTTTCGGGTGGGTCGCGGGAGTTGCGTGCTCAAGCCCCTCTGTCGCCCCGGACGGAGTGGTGCGGAGGCGCGCCGACCGCGGCCCACCCACAAAAAAAAAAAAAAAAACCCCTGCATTTTTCAATACATTCATACGCAATTTTTTAAATTTTTCACTAAACTCGACTGTTTTTCAATTGAATTTTATCAAAATCGATATAGCCATTTAGTTTACACAATATTTTGACATTTCCGGACGACCTGCGAGTCAGGAACACCTATAAAAGAAACATTATTAGTATTTAATAAAAAGTATAGTTACAACAGTTTTCATACTCACCTGGTGAAGTGAACCCCCAACTGACGGCGGTGCTGACATCCATCCAGAGTGCGGAATTTATCCCTCTATCAAACGCCACCAACAGCATCCCGATCGGCCGCACAGTTTCCTTATTTTAAGCTTATCCCTTTGGAAAAACGGGAATTTATTCGAAATTTTAACAGTTTTCAGCGGTTTTCCGGAGATTTTTGTACCGAACCAGGTCAGGTTTTTTAGCTGACCGCGTAGCCCGTGACGAGGCGGATTTTTAGACACCCCACACGCGGGCATACGGCGCGTCGCTCCCGGATTTTGGCCGCCCGAGTCCCTATTTTTTCGACTTTTTTACTCTTCTTTCAGTTTCTTCTGCGTGCAACATCCCCGATTCGTAACATTCTCCTAATCTTTTTTCACCATCCGATAGCCTGTTTAAAGACGAATCCCGCAATATAACATTTCGGGGTCATCCAGGCTCGGGAACGATAAGGGAATTCATCTCTTCACGCCAAGTCGAAAAATATATACCCCCTCCATATAATTGTTCATACTAAATCCACCTATACCTATACCCCTGCATTTTTCAATACATTCATACGCAATTTTTTAAATTTTTCACTAAACTCGACTGTTTTTCAATTGAATTTTATCAAAATCGATATAGCCATTTAGTTTACACAATATTTTGACATTTCCGGACGACCTGCGAGTCAGGAACACCTATAAAAGAAACATTATTAGTATTTAATAAAAAGTATAGTTACAACAGTTTTCATACTCACCTGGTGAAGTGAACCCCCAACTGACTTATCCCTTTGGAAAAACGGGAATTTATTCGAAATTTTAACAGTTTTCAGCGGTTTTCCGGAGATTTTTGTACCGAACCAGGTCAGGTTTTTTAGCTGACCGCGTAGCCCGTGACGAGGCGGATTTTTAGACACCCCACACGCGGGCATACGGCGCGTCGCTCCCGGATTTTGGCCGCCCGAGTCCCTATTTTTTCGACTTTTTTACTCTTCTTTCAGTTTCTTCTGCGTGCAACATCCCCGATTCGTAACATTCTCCTAATCTTTTTTCACCATCCGATAGCCTGTTTAAAGACGAATCCCGCAATATAACATTTCGGGGTCATCCAGGCTCGGGAACGATAAGGGAATTCATCTCTTCACGCCAAGTCGAAAAATATATACCCCCTCCATATAATTGTTCATACTAAATCCACCTATACCTATACCCCTGCATTTTTCAATACATTCATACGCAATTTTTTAAATTTTTCACTAAACTCGACTGTTTTTTCAATTGAATTTTATCAAAATCGATATAGCCATTTAGTTTACACAATATTTTGACATTTCCGGACGACCTGCGAGTCAGGAACACCTATAAAAGAAACATTATTAGTATTTAATAAAAAGTATAGTTACAACAGTTTTCATACTCACCTGGTGAAGTGAACCCCCAACTGACTTATCCCTTTGGAAAAACGGGAATTTATTCGAAATTTTAACAGTTTTCAGCGGTTTTCCGGAGATTTTTGTACCGAACCAGGTCAGGTTTTTTAGCTGACCGCGTAGCCCGTGACGAGGCGGATTTTTAGACACCCCACACGCGGGCATACGGCGCGTCGCTCCCGGATTTTGGCCGCCCGAGTCCCTATTTTTTCGACTTTTTTACTCTTCTTTCAGTTTCTTCTGCGTGCAACATCCCCGATTCGTAACATTCTCCTAATCTTTTTTCACCATCCGATAGCCTGTTTAAAGACGAATCCCGCAATATAACATTTCGGGGTCATCCAGGCTCGGGAACGATAAGGGAATTCATCTCTTCACGCCAAGTCGAAAAATATATACCCCCTCCATATAATTGTTCATACTAAATCCACCTATACCTATACCCCTGCATTTTTTTTTTTTTTTTGGGGTGCGAGGCCGGGGCACCTCCACGTGGTGCACCCTGGAAACGTCCATTTGGACGGCCAAGATTCCGGCGGGAGGGGGGGTCTCCGCGTGCCGACTCTGAAGGCAGAGCGCACGGCGGATTTGGCCCGGGGCCAATGGGGCGGATGTGTCTCATGGCACTCCGTCGCCAGGGACGGTTGCGTCACGGCCCGGGGGCGTGACGGGTCGGTCGCTCGCGAGCGGCCAGACCCGGAAGGCCCAAACCGTAATCCTGAGTAGGGGGGTCAGGACCGGGGGTCTGCGGACTGCGGGGAAGAAAACCCCTATAAAAAATCACCCCAATCTCAAGTTTTGCTACTCGGCGAGGAGATGTATGGCTGGTGGGTTAAGAAGCGCGCGCGAAAAAAAAAAGCGTCCAGTCGTTAGAGTAGTAGTCAAGGAGGACTTAAACTTCCACACCACGATGGCAGAAGCAACAAAACGTAAGTCTTCACCAGAGGGTCCCGGCCAGGCCGGGGAATCCCTTGCTGTGCCGGGGCTTGCGCGCGACGAGGAGTCGCGCCCAAGTTCCGGCACAGTCAGCCCCCAATCGTATGGGTGGGGGGCACCTTCTGCTCCAGCCGCGAGCCCGGCGAAACATGAGGCTCAAAAGAAGAAGTATAGGAAGAGGAAAGGCGCCGTAGGAACTGCGTATCAACGCAAGTTGCGCCTAAAGCGGGAAGCGGAACGGCGGGCACAAAAAGATGCCGCCGTGGCCGCGCGCGACGAGGGCGGTGCATCCGCAGCTACCGCAGAGCCGTCGCGGGACGGAAACGGCGATATCGCCGGGGCGTCGAGAGAGAGGAGTGGCAGCTCAGGACTGTCAAGCGACGAGGGCGGATCAGCCGCAGGGCCGTCGCGGGACGAGGGCGGCGGGGCCGCAGGACCGTCCGAACCAGGAGGAGGTAGTGACTCCGAGGAGCGGAGCGCCTCCGGTGGAAGGAGAGGCAGCTCCAGTATGACGCTGTCGAGCGACGAGGGCGGCAGTGCCGCAGAGCCGTCGCAGGACGAGGGCGGCAGGGCCGCAGGACCGTCGGGGCATGTTGTCTCGGGGTTGGAGATGTCGGCGGACGAGGGCGGTGTCGCAGGGCCGTCCGCCGAGGATGGTAAAGGCCGGAGTAGGGACGAGGGTGGTGATTTCGCCGCAGGGCCGTCCGTAGCTCTGGTTGGGTTGCCCGGCACGGTAGGCAGGTTGTCCGGGGTGCTGGGCGGGTCGTCCGGTAGAGGTGGGGATGGATCGTCCGGCGATAGAGGGGCCGCCGTGGAGTCTGAGCCGCATCCTGCGGCGAGGGCTCTGACGGCGGCTTTAGGTGTCAGGGGAAGGGAGAGGGAGGGGGCCCGCTCCCCCCCGAGGGATAGGAAGCGCCCCCTGGAAAGGGAAGGCAGCTCCACGTCCGACTCGGAGGGGACCGATACCATCAGGCCTCCCCCCAAGGTTGCGACCGCGCGCCGGGGGCGCAGGGGTCGGGGAGGTGCGGTGGCGGCCAGACCGGCGACGCCGTGTCCGGCCGACCAGGGAGGCGAGGTGGCGGCCCTTCAGGCCGCAAACGCCCGCCTCAGCGAGGAGGTCTCCGGCTTGCGGGAGCGAAACCGCAGGCTGGAGACGGAACTTTCGGCGGTGCGGAGAGAGAACCGCGGGTTGGCCAAGGACGTGGCTGACCTGCGGTCTCAATTCGAGCGCCTGGTGCCGGCTGTGGCGCCGGCGCCGGCCCCGCCGCCGAAAAGGGTCGCGCCAGCGAGGGCGGGCCCATCGTCTGCGCCCGTGGCGCCGGCTGCGCCCGTCGCGGCCGCTGCGCCGGCTGCGCCCGTCGCGGCTTCGCCGCTGCCTCCCCTCGTCGTCGTCCCTCCGCCGGCTCGTGGCCGCGGGAGACCTCGGAAGGGGGAGGAGCCGCCGCCCGACGAGGTGCACGGCGTGTCGGAGTCGGCGGTACGCGTCATCCTGGCCCGAGTAGGGGTGATGATGGATGCGCGTATCGCCGCCGTAGCGGCCAGGCTCCCGCCTGAGCCGCCCCTCCGGCCGCCGCTCGCCGCGGACAAGGCGAGGCGGCCGCAAGCGTCGGCTCCCACGCCGCTGCCCTGTCAGGGTGGCCGCGTGGTGAGCTACGCTGCGGCCGCGGCTGGGCCCAAGGGGGCCAAGAAGGCCGGCAAGGTGCCGGCTCCCGCCAAGGCCGGGCCGCGGCCGGCGCCAGCGGCTGCACCGCAGGCGCCGGTCGGCGAACCCGCGGCTGCGCCTGCTGCGCTCAGCGCTGCTGCCAGGCTCGAACAGGGCTGGCAGGTGGCTGAGCGTAGCAGGAAGGCACGCGGCCAAAAGCGGAGAGCGGCGGCCAAGAGTGCCGCTGTGGCCGCCGCTCCCCAGGCGGGAGCCGGCGGAAAGGGGAAAAGGTCGCGTAGGGGCCTCAAGTCGCCGAAGACGGCTGCGGTGGTAATCACCGTACTGCCTGAGGCGGCTGAGAGGGGCCTAAACTATGAGGCCGTCCTAAGACGCGCCCGGCGGGAGCTGGACGTCTCCGACATCGGGGGCGTCGAGGCGAGGACCCGCAAAGCCCGGACAGGGGCTCGAATACTCGAGTTCCCTGGGGCCGAGGGCGCGAAGACGGCCGATAGTTTGGCCACGATGCTGAGGGGGCTGTTCGGGCCAGAGGATGGAGTCCGAATCGCCAGGCCCGTCAAGTGCGCAGATATGCGCCTCACGGGTCTGGACGACTCCGTGGCGGTGGAGGACATCCGGGAGGCCATTATGGCGCGTACCGGGTGTGCCTCGGACACCGTCCGGATTGGCACCATCCGCCCTGGTCCGGGCGGCGTCGGTGCTGTCTGGGTGCAGTGCCCAGTGGAGTCGGTCAAGCAATTGGCCGACTCAGGCAGGCTCCTCGTGGGCTGGAGTTCGGCGCGGGTAACCGTGCTGGAGCCCCGGCCTGCGAGGTGTTATAAGTGCATGGCGGTCGGGCATACCCGACCGACATGCAGAAACTGCTTTGACTGCAGCGGGCTATGTTTCCGTTGCGGTCAGGCTGGACACCAGGCGGCATCGTGCTCTGCGGTGCCCCACTGCCCCGCGTGTGCGGCGGGCAATAGGCCTGCCAAACACCGCATGGGCTCTGGGGACTGCAGACCCCCGGCATCGGCCCCGAAGGGGCGGGGCGGCCCATCGACCGGGCCAGCCCCCGCTCCGAGCGCGGCCCGATCGCCCGTTAGCGCGGAGGAGGTGACGATGGATACGGACCGTTAATGGACCCCGTATCCATTCGTCTCCTCCAGGCCAATCTCAACCACTCCGCCGGTGCGCAGGACGTGTTCCTGCAAGCCATGGCGGAGTGGTTGATAGGAGTAGCCGTAGTCGCGGAGCCGTACGTGGTGCCCGACCGGATTAACTGGTTGGGTAGCGCTGATGGCACCGTGGCAATCGTCGCCTCCACGTCGTGGCCTTCGTCGTCTCTGACCCTTAGGGACAGGGGCGTCGGATACGTCGCGGCGGACTGGGGGGAGATTACGCTCTTCGGAGTTTATCTCTCCCCTAACTGGAGTGTGACCGATTTCGAGGCCTTCCTCACCATCATGGAGGCCTCGTTACGGCGACTGGCATCGCGCCAGGTCTTCGTCCTGGGGGACTTTAACGCCAAGTCCGTGGCGTGGGGGTCCCCTAGGACGGATGACCGAGGACGGGCGATCGAGGAGTGGGCGGCGGCACTGGGCCTCTGTTTGCTGAACAGGGGCTCGGTGCATACGTGCGTGCGACAACGGGGCGGGTCGATAGTGGACCTTTCGTTCGCTAGCCCCGAGGTCGCCGCACGCGTGGGGAGCTGGCGCGTCGTGGAGGAGGTGGAGACCTTGTCGGACCACCGGTATATCCGGATGGAGGTCTCCCCTGCAATCCCGACGCCCAGCAGGGGTCACGGGGCGGATGGGCGTCCTGCGTTCCCGCGATGGGCTGTGGGTCGCTTAGACCGGGACCAGCTGGCGGAGACAGCCATCGTATACTCGTGGCTGTCCTCTGCCCACCAGTCGGACGGGGTGGACGCCGAGGCTGGCCGCATCCGCAGTGCGTTGACGCAGATCTGCGATGCGGCCATGCCCCGGGTACGGCGTCTGCCCCCGAGGAGGGGTGTCCACTGGTGGTCCCGGGAGCTGGCGGATCTCCGGGCTGCGTGTATCCGCGCCCGGAGGGCCTACACCCGCAGCCGGCGGCGCCATCGCGACGCGGAGCGGGAGGCCGTGCTTTACGAGGGCTACCGCAATGCGCGGTCGGCCTTCAGGCTGGCCGTCCGCTCCGCCAAGGACGTCAGTCGGCAGGAGATGCTGGACGGTCTCGACCGTGACCCCTGGGGACGCCCCTATCGCGCGGTGCTGAATAGGCTACGCGCGCGGGGCCCTCCCCTCACCGAGACTCTCCAGCCCGGCCTTCTCACCCGGGTCATCGAGGACCTGTTCCCGCGGCGGGCGGAACACACGCCCCCGGTCATGGCTCCGCCAGACACTGACCGGGAGGCCGACGACGACAGTGTTCCGCCCATCACGGAACCCGAGATGGGGGTGGCGGTGACGCGCATGCGCGCAAAGTCTACCGCCCCCGGGCCCGACGGTGTTCCTAACCGCGTGCTGGCCCTGGTCCTCGAACACCTGGGACCCCGCCTCAGGGAGCTGTTCGACGCGTGTTTAGCGTCCGGACGGTTCCCTGGGTGCTGGAAGGAGGGAAGGCTGGTGCTCCTGCCGAAGCCGGGACGGTCTCCGGAGTCGCCTTCGGCCTACAGGCCTATCGTGCTGCTCGATGACACGGGCAAGCTACTGGAGAGGGTGGTAGCTGCCCGCATCGAGCGGCACCTCGTCGGCACGGGGCCCGATCTGTCGGACGCCCAGTTTGGGTTTAGGAGGGGTCGTTCGACGATCGCGGCTCTGTTGCGCCTGAGGGCCGTGGCGACTGAGGCCGTCACCGGCGGGGGAGTGCTGTTGGTGGTGTCCCTAGACATCGCCAACGCATTCAATAGTCTGCCATTCAGCTGCATCAGGGAGGCGCTCCGGTATCACGGGGTGCCAGTTTACCTGAGGCGGCTAGTGGCAGACTATTTGGAGGGGCGCAGCGTCCTCTGCACCGACCGAGCAGGGGACGTTGTGCGGACGCCCATGACGTGCGGTGTCCCACAGGGGTCGGTCCTCGGACCCACCCTGTGGAACATCGGCTACGACTGGGCGTTGAGGGGGAGCCTCCCGCCCGGGCTGGGCGTGATTTGTTACGCCGACGACACGCTCGTCACAGCCCGCGGTGGGACGCTAGAAGAGGCGGTAAGCCTGGCGACCTCGGGTACCGAGGAGGTCGTCAGACGGATCGAGGCGCTGGGGTTGAGGGTCGCCCTGGACAAGACGGAGGCCCTCTTGTTCCATGGGCGCACTATGAGCCCTCCCATCGGCGTCTCGATCACCGTCCACTCGGTCGACATCAGCATCCGGGCCCATATGAGGTACTTGGGCCTGGTGCTCGACGGGCGATGGTGGTTCCGGGAGCATTTCCGTAGGCTCGCTCCGCGGCTCGTCGGCGCGGCGTCCGCCCTATCGTGGCTTATGCCGAACGTGGGCGGACCGAGCGCTGCGTGCCGACGGCTGTACGCGGGGGTCATCCGGTCGATGGCCCTGTACGGCGCACCGGTGTGGGCGGGGTCCATGACCGCCCGACTTAGGGCCCTCCTGTGGCGACCACAGAGGGTCATGGCGGTCAGGGCCATCCGCGGATACCGCACGGTGGCGACGGAGGCAGCGTGCCTGTTGGCCGGGACTCCCCCGTGGGACCTGGAGGCGGAGATGCTCGCCGAACTATATCGGCGGGTGACGGGGGTGCGAGCGGGGGGCGGTGTGGTCTCGTTGAGGGATCTCACCGCCTGGCGCGTCGACGCCCGCCGAGACGTCATCGCCCGTTGGGCAGTCCGGCTGGAGAGGCCTCGGTTCGGGGTGCGAACCGTGGAGGCCTTCCGGCCGGTGCTGATGCAGTGGTTGGAGAGGCGGCACGGGGTGCTCTCCTTCCGACTGGTGCAGGTTTTGACGGGGCATGGGTGCTTCGCCAAATACCTGCACAAGGTCGTTAGGAGGGAGAGTACACCGTCCTGCCACCACTGCGATTGCGACGAGGACACGGCGCGCCATACGCTCGAGGCCTGCGGGGCTTGGGCAGTGCAGCGCTGTGAACTCGTCGCAATCATCGGTACGGACCTGACGCTGCCGGCTATCGCTAGGGCGATGGTCGACAGCGTCGGGAATTGGGACGCGGTCGCAGCCTTCTGCGAGACAGTGATCTCGCGGAAGGAGGCGGCGGATCGCCTGCGCGAGGAGCGCAGCCTCGATGAGGAGATCCGCCGCCGGCGACTGGGGCGGCGCAGGCGCAACTATCTGCGCCTCATGCCGCCCTAGCCGAGGCCGCGGGTGACGTGACCGGGGATTAGTCCGTCACCCGCCGAGAGGCCGACCGCGTGAGGAAAGACCGACGTCCTCCCCGAGGGGGGGGACGTCGGTCGATGGGAGGGTACCCCAATAGGGGGTATTCCGTCGGGCCGACCACTGACGACAAGTTAACGCTGCTCCAGTGGTCGGCCCAACGACGAAGGCGACGTGGTTTTCGGGTGGGTCGCGGGAGTTGCGTGCTCAAGCCCCTCTGTCGCCCCGGACGGAGTGGTGCGGAGGCGCGCCGACCGCGGCCCACCCACAAAAAAAAAAAAAAAAAAACCCCTGCATTTTTCAATACATTCATACGCAATTTTTTAAATTTTTCACTAAACTCGACTGTTTTTCAATTGAATTTTATCAAAATCGATATAGCCATTTAGTTTACACAATATTTTGACATTTCCGGACGACCTGCGAGTCAGGAACACCTATAAAAGAAACATTATTAGTATTTAATAAAAAGTATAGTTACAACAGTTTTCATACTCACCTGGTGAAGTGAACCCCCAACTGACTTATCCCTTTGGAAAAACGGGAATTTATTCGAAATTTTAACAGTTTTCAGCGGTTTTCCGGAGATTTTTGTACCGAACCAGGTCAGGTTTTTTAGCTGACCGCGTAGCCCGTGACGAGGCGGATTTTTAGACACCCCACACGCGGGCATACGGCGCGTCGCTCCCGGATTTTGGCCGCCCGAGTCCCTATTTTTTCGACTTTTTTACTCTTCTTTCAGTTTCTTCTGCGTGCAACATCCCCGATTCGTAACATTCTCCTAATCTTTTTTCACCATCCGATAGCCTGTTTAAAGACGAATCCCGCAATATAACATTTCGGGGTCATCCAGGCTCGGGAACGATAAGGGAATTCATCTCTTCACGCCAAGTCGAAAAATATATACCCCCTCCATATAATTGTTCATACTAAATCCACCTATACCTATACCCCTGCATTTTTCAATACATTCATACGCAATTTTTTAAATTTTTCACTAAACTCGACTGTTTTTCAATTGAATTTTATCAAAATCGATATAGCCATTTAGTTTACACAATATTTTGACATTTCCGGACGACCTGCGAGTCAGGAACACCTATAAAAGAAACATTATTAGTATTTAATAAAAAGTATAGTTACAACAGTTTTCATACTCACCTGGTGAAGTGAACCCCCAACTGACTTATCCCTTTGGAAAAACGGGAATTTATTCGAAATTTTAACAGTTTTCAGCGGTTTTCCGGAGATTTTTGTACCGAACCAGGTCAGGTTTTTTAGCTGACCGCGTAGCCCGTGACGAGGCGGATTTTTAGACACCCCACACGCGGGCATACGGCGCGTCGCTCCCGGATTTTGGCCGCCCGAGTCCCTATTTTTTCGACTTTTTTACTCTTCTTTCAGTTTCTTCTGCGTGCAACATCCCCGATTCGTAACATTCTCCTAATCTTTTTTCACCATCCGATAGCCTGTTTAAAGACGAATCCCGCAATATAACATTTCGGGGTCATCCAGGCTCGGGAACGATAAGGGAATTCATCTCTTCACGCCAAGTCGAAAAATATATACCCCCTCCATATAATTGTTCATACTAAATCCACCTATACCTATACCCCTGCATTTTTCAATACATTCATACGCAATTTTTTAAATTTTTCACTAAACTCGACTGTTTTTCAATTGAATTTTATCAAAATCGATATAGCCATTTAGTTTACACAATATTTTGACATTTCCGGACGACCTGCGAGTCAGGAACACCTATAAAAGAAACATTATTAGTATTTAATAAAAAGTATAGTTACAACAGTTTTCATACTCACCTGGTGAAGTGAACCCCCAACTGACTTATCCCTTTGGAAAAACGGGAATTTATTCGAAATTTTAACAGTTTTCAGCGGTTTTCCGGAGATTTTTGTACCGAACCAGGTCAGGTTTTTTAGCTGACCGCGTAGCCCGTGACGAGGCGGATTTTTAGACACCCCACACGCGGGCATACGGCGCGTCGCTCCCGGATTTTGGCCGCCCGAGTCCCTATTTTTTCGACTTTTTTACTCTTCTTTCAGTTTCTTCTGCGTGCAACATCCCCGATTCGTAACATTCTCCTAATCTTTTTTCACCATCCGATAGCCTGTTTAAAGACGAATCCCGCAATATAACATTTCGGGGTCATCCAGGCTCGGGAACGATAAGGGAATTCATCTCTTCACGCCAAGTCGAAAAATATATACCCCCTCCATATAATTGTTCATACTAAATCCACCTATACCTATACCCCTGCATTTTTCAATACATTCATACGCAATTTTTTAAATTTTTCACTAAACTCGACTGTTTTTCAATTGAATTTTATCAAAATCGATATAGCCATTTAGTTTACACAATATTTTGACATTTCCGGACGACCTGCGAGTCAGGAACACCTATAAAAGAAACATTATTAGTATTTAATAAAAAGTATAGTTACAACAGTTTTCATACTCACCTGGTGAAGTGAACCCCCAACTGACGGCGGTGCTGACATCCATCCAGAGTGCGGAATTTATCCCTCTATCAAACGCCACCAACAGCATCCCGATCGGCCGCACAGTTTCCTTATTTTAAGCTTATCCCTTTGGAAAAACGGGAATTTATTCGAAATTTTAACAGTTTTCAGCGGTTTTCCGGAGATTTTTGTACCGAACCAGGTCAGGTTTTTTAGCTGACCGCGTAGCCCGTGACGAGGCGGATTTTTAGACACCCCACACGCGGGCATACGGCGCGTCGCTCCCGGATTTTGGCCGCCCGAGTCCCTATTTTTTCGACTTTTTTACTCTTCTTTCAGTTTCTTCTGCGTGCAACATCCCCGATTCGTAACATTCTCCTAATCTTTTTTCACCATCCGATAGCCTGTTTAAAGACGAATCCCGCAATATAACATTTCGGGGTCATCCAGGCTCGGGAACGATAAGGGAATTCATCTCTTCACGCCAAGTCGAAAAATATATACCCCCTCCATATAATTGTTCATACTAAATCCACCTATACCTATACCCCTGCATTTTTCAATACATTCATACGCAATTTTTTAAATTTTTCACTAAACTCGACTGTTTTTCAATTGAATTTTATCAAAATCGATATAGCCATTTAGTTTACACAATATTTTGACATTTCCGGACGACCTGCGAGTCAGGAACACCTATAAAAGAAACATTATTAGTATTTAATAAAAAGTATAGTTACAACAGTTTTCATACTCACCTGGTGAAGTGAACCCCCAACTGACTTATCCCTTTGGAAAAACGGGAATTTATTCGAAATTTTAACAGTTTTCAGCGGTTTTCCGGAGATTTTTGTACCGAACCAGGTCAGGTTTTTTAGCTGACCGCGTAGCCCGTGACGAGGCGGATTTTTAGACACCCCACACGCGGGCATACGGCGCGTCGCTCCCGGATTTTGGCCGCCCGAGTCCCTATTTTTTCGACTTTTTTACTCTTCTTTCAGTTTCTTCTGCGTGCAACATCCCCGATTCGTAACATTCTCCTAATCTTTTTTCACCATCCGATAGCCTGTTTAAAGACGAATCCCGCAATATAACATTTCGGGGTCATCCAGGCTCGGGAACGATAAGGGAATTCATCTCTTCACGCCAAGTCGAAAAATATATACCCCCTCCATATAATTGTTCATACTAAATCCACCTATACCTATACCCCTGCATTTTTCAATACATTCATACGCAATTTTTTAAATTTTTCACTAAACTCGACTGTTTTTCAATTGAATTTTATCAAAATCGATATAGCCATTTAGTTTACACAATATTTTGACATTTCCGGACGACCTGCGAGTCAGGAACACCTATAAAAGAAACATTATTAGTATTTAATAAAAAGTATAGTTACAACAGTTTTCATACTCACCTGGTGAAGTGAACCCCCAACTGACTTATCCCTTTGGAAAAACGGGAATTTATTCGAAATTTTAACAGTTTTCAGCGGTTTTCCGGAGATTTTTGTACCGAACCAGGTCAGGTTTTTTAGCTGACCGCGTAGCCCGTGACGAGGCGGATTTTTAGACACCCCACACGCGGGCATACGGCGCGTCGCTCCCGGATTTTGGCCGCCCGAGTCCCTATTTTTTCGACTTTTTTACTCTTCTTTCAGTTTCTTCTGCGTGCAACATCCCCGATTCGTAACATTCTCCTAATCTTTTTTCACCATCCGATAGCCTGTTTAAAGACGAATCCCGCAATATAACATTTCGGGGTCATCCAGGCTCGGGAACGATAAGGGAATTCATCTCTTCACGCCAAGTCGAAAAATATATACCCCCTCCATATAATTGTTCATACTAAATCCACCTATACCTATACCCCTGCATTTTTTTAGTGGCAGACTATTTGGAGGGGCGCAGCGTCCTCTGCACCGACCGAGCAGGGGACGTTGTGCGGACGCCCATGACGTGCGGTGTCCCACAGGGGTCGGTCCTCGGACCCACCCTGTGGAACATCGGCTACGACTGGGCGTTGAGGGGGAGCCTCCCGCCCGGGCTGGGCGTGATTTGTTACGCCGACGACACGCTCGTCACAGCCCGCGGTGGGACGCTAGAAGAGGCGGTAAGCCTGGCGACCTCGGGTACCGAGGAGGTCGTCAGACGGATCGAGGCGCTGGGGTTGAGGGTCGCCCTGGACAAGACGGAGGCCCTCTTGTTCCATGGGCGCACTATGAGCCCTCCCATCGGCGTCTCGATCACCGTCCACTCGGTCGACATCAGCATCCGGGCCCATATGAGGTACTTGGGCCTGGTGCTCGACGGGCGATGGTGGTTCCGGGAGCATTTCCGTAGGCTCGCTCCGCGGCTCGTCGGCACGGCGTCCGCCCTATCGTGGCTTATGCCGAACGTGGGCGGACCGAGCGCTGCGTGCCGACGGCTGTATGCGGGGGTCATCCGGTCGATGGCCCTGTACGGCGCACCGGTGTGGGCGGGGTCCATGACCGCCCGACTCAGGGCCCTTCTGTGGCGACCACAGAGGGTCATGGCGGTCAGGGCCATCCGCGGATACCGCACGGTGGCGACGGAGGCAGCGTGCCTATTGGCCGGGACTCCCCCGTGGGACCTGGAGGCGGAGATGCTCGCCGAACTATATCGGCGGGTGACGGGGGTGCGAGCGGGGGGCGGTGTGGTCTCGTTGAGGGATCTCACCGCCTGGCGCGTCGACGCCCGCCGAGACGTCATCGCCCGTTGGGCAGTCCGGCTGGAGAGGCCTCGGTTCGGGGTGCGAACCGTGGAGGCCTTCCGGCCGGTGCTGATGCAGTGGTTGGAGAGGCGGCACGGGGTGCTCTCCTTCCGACTGGTGCAGGTTTTGACGGGGCATGGGTGCTTCGCCAAATACCTGCACAAGGTCGTTAGGAGGGAGAGTACACCGTCCTGCCACCACTGCGATTGCGACGAGGACACGGCGCGCCATACGCTCGAGGCCTGCGGGGCTTGGGCAGTGCAGCGCTGTGAACTCGTCGCAATCATCGGTACGGACCTGACGCTGCCGGCTATCGCTAGGGCGATGGTCGACAGCGTCGGGAATTGGGACGCGGTCGCAGCCTTCTGCGAGACAGTGATCTCGCGGAAGGAGGCGGCGGATCGCCTGCGCGAGGAGCGCAGCCTCGATGAGGAGATCCGCCGCCGGCGACTGGGGCGGCGCAGGCGCAACTATCTGCGCCTCATGCCGCCCTAGCCGAGGCCGCGGGTGACGTGACCGGGGATTAGTCCGTCACCCGCCGAGAGGCCGACCGCGTGAGGAAAGACCGACGTCCTCCCCGAGGGGGGGACGTCGGTCGATGGGAGGGTACCCCAACAGGGGGTATTCCGTCGGGCCGACCACTGACGACAAGTTAACGCTGCTCCAGTGGTCGGCCCAACGACGAAGGCGACGTGGTTTTCGGGTGGGTCGCGGGAGTTGCGTGCTCAAGCCCCTCTGTCGCCCCGGACGGAGTGGTGCGGAGGCGCGCCGACCGCGGCCCACCCACAAAAAAAAAAAAAAAAAAAAACCCCTGCATTTTTCAATACATTCATACGCAATTTTTTAAATTTTTCACTAAACTCGACTGTTTTTCAATTGAATTTTATCAAAATCGATATAGCCATTTAGTTTACACAATATTTTGACATTTCCGGACGACCTGCGAGTCAGGAACACCTATAAAAGAAACATTATTAGTATTTAATAAAAAGTATAGTTACAACAGTTTTCATACTCACCTGGTGAAGTGAACCCCCAACTGACGGCGGTGCTGACATCCATCCAGAGTGCGGAATTTATCCCTCTATCAAACGCCACCAACAGCATCCCGATCGGCCGCACAGTTTCCTTATTTTAAGCTTATCCCTTTGGAAAAACGGGAATTTATTCGAAATTTTAACAGTTTTCAGCGGTTTTCCGGAGATTTTTGTACCGAACCAGGTCAGGTTTTTTAGCTGACCGCGTAGCCCGTGACGAGGCGGATTTTTAGACACCCCACACGCGGGCATACGGCGCGTCGCTCCCGGATTTTGGCCGCCCGAGTCCCTATTTTTTCGACTTTTTTACTCTTCTTTCAGTTTCTTCTGCGTGCAACATCCCCGATTCGTAACATTCTCCTAATCTTTTTTCACCATCCGATAGCCTGTTTAAAGACGAATCCCGCAATATAACATTTCGGGGTCATCCAGGCTCGGGAACGATAAGGGAATTCATCTCTTCACGCCAAGTCGAAAAATATATACCCCCTCCATATAATTGTTCATACTAAATCCACCTATACCTATACCCCTGCATTTTTTGGGGTGCGAGGCCGGGGCACCTCCACGTGGTGCACCCTGGAAACGTCCATTTGGACGGCCAAGATTCCGGCGGGAGGGGGGGTCTCCGCGTGCCGACTCTGAAGGCAGAGCGCACGGCGGATTTGGCCCGGGGCCAATGGGGCGGATGTGTCTCATGGCACTCCGTCGCCAGGGACGGTTGCGTCACGGCCCGGGGGCGTGACGGGTCGGTCGCTCGCGAGCGGCCAGACCCGGAAGGCCCAAACCGTAATCCTGAGTAGGGGGGTCAGGACCGGGGGTCTGCGGACTGCGGGGAAGAAAACCCCTATAAAAAATCACCCCAATCTCAAGTTTTGCTACTCGGCGAGGAGATGTATGGCTGGTGGGTTAAGAAGCGCGCGCGAAAAAAAAAAGCGTCCAGTCGTTAGAGTAGTAGTCAAGGAGGACTTAAACTTCCACACCACGATGGCAGAAGCAACAAAACGTAAGTCTTCACCAGAGGGTCCCGGCCAGGCCGGGGAATCCCTTGCTGTGCCGGGGCTTGCGCGCGACGAGGAGTCGCGCCCAAGTTCCGGCACAGTCAGCCCCCAATCGTATGGGTGGGGGGCACCTTCTGCTCCAGCCGCGAGCCCGGCGAAACATGAGGCTCAAAAGAAGAAGTATAGGAAGAGGAAAGGCGCCGTAGGAACTGCGTATCAACGCAAGTTGCGCCTAAAGCGGGAAGCGGAACGGCGGGCACAAAAAGATGCCGCCGTGGCCGCGCGCGACGAGGGCGGTGCATCCGCAGCTACCGCAGAGCCGTCGCGGGACGGAAACGGCGATATCGCCGGGGCGTCGAGAGAGAGGAGTGGCAGCTCAGGACTGTCAAGCGACGAGGGCGGATCAGCCGCAGGGCCGTCGCGGGACGAGGGCGGCGGGGCCGCAGGACCGTCCGAACCAGGAGGAGGTAGTGACTCCGAGGAGCGGAGCGCCTCCGGTGGAAGGAGAGGCAGCTCCAGTATGACGCTGTCGAGCGACGAGGGCGGCAGTGCCGCAGAGCCGTCGCAGGACGAGGGCGGCAGGGCCGCAGGACCGTCGGGGCATGTTGTCTCGGGGTTGGAGATGTCGGCGGACGAGGGCGGTGTCGCAGGGCCGTCCGCCGAGGATGGTAAAGGCCGGAGTAGGGACGAGGGTGGTGATTTCGCCGCAGGGCCGTCCGTAGCTCTGGTTGGGTTGCCCGGCACGGTAGGCAGGTTGTCCGGGGTGCTGGGCGGGTCGTCCGGTAGAGGTGGGGATGGGTCGTCCGGCGATAGAGGGGCCGCCGTGGAGTCTGAGCCGCATCCTGCGGCGAGGGCTCTGACGGCGGCTTTAGGTGTCAGGGGAAGGGAGAGGGAGGGGGCCCGCTCCCCCCCGAGGGATAGGAAGCGCCCCCTGGAAAGGGAAGGCAGCTCCACGTCCGACTCGGAGGGGACCGATACCATCAGGCCTCCCCCCAAGGTTGCGACCGCGCGCCGGGGGCGCAGGGGTCGGGGAGGTGCGGTGGCGGCCAGACCGGCGACGCCGTGTCCGGCCGACCAGGGAGGCGAGGTGGCGGCCCTTCAGGCCGCAAACGCCCGCCTCAGCGAGGAGGTCTCCGGCTTGCGGGAGCGAAACCGCAGGCTGGAGACGGAACTTTCGGCGGTGCGGAGAGAGAACCGCGGGTTGGCCAAGGACGTGGCTGACCTGCGGTCTCAATTCGAGCGCCTGGTGCCGGCTGTGGCGCCGGCGCCGGCCCCGCCGCCGAAAAGGGTCGCGCCAGCGAGGGCGGGCCCATCGTCTGCGCCCGTGGCGCCGGCTGCGCCCGTCGCGGCCGCTGCGCCGGCTGCGCCCGTCGCGGCTTCGCCGCTGCCTCCCCTCGTCGTCGTCCCTCCGCCGGCTCGTGGCCGCGGGAGACCTCGGAAGGGGGAGGAGCCGCCGCCCGACGAGGTGCACGGCGTGTCGGAGTCGGCGGTACGCGTCATCCTGGCCCGAGTAGGGGTGATGATGGATGCGCGTATCGCCGCCGTAGCGGCCAGGCTCCCGCCTGAGCCGCCCCTCCGGCCGCCGCTCGCCGCGGACAAGGCGAGGCGGCCGCAAGCGTCGGCTCCCACGCCGCTGCCCTGTCAGGGTGGCCGCGTGGTGAGCTACGCTGCGGCCGCGGCTGGGCCCAAGGGGGCCAAGAAGGCCGGCAAGGTGCCGGCTCCCGCCAAGGCCGGGCCGCGGCCGGCGCCAGCGGCTGCACCGCAGGCGCCGGTCGGCGAACCCGCGGCTGCGCCTGCTGCGCTCAGCGCTGCTGCCAGGCTCGAACAGGGCTGGCAGGTGGCTGAGCGTAGCAGGAAGGCACGCGGCCAAAAGCGGAGAGCGGCGGCCAAGAGTGCCGCTGTGGCCGCCGCTCCCCAGGCGGGAGCCGGCGGAAAGGGGAAAAGGTCGCGTAGGGGCCTCAAGTCGCCGAAGACGGCTGCGGTGGTAATCACCGTACTGCCTGAGGCGGCTGAGAGGGGCCTAAACTATGAGGCCGTCCTAAGACGCGCCCGGCGGGAGCTGGACGTCTCCGACATCGGGGGCGTCGAGGCGAGGACCCGCAAAGCCCGGACAGGGGCTCGAATACTCGAGTTCCCTGGGGCCGAGGGCGCGAAGACGGCCGATAGTTTGGCCACGATGCTGAGGGGGCTGTTCGGGCCAGAGGATGGAGTCCGAATCGCCAGGCCCGTCAAGTGCGCAGATATGCGCCTCACGGGTCTGGACGACTCCGTGGCGGTGGAGGACATCCGGGAGGCCATTATGGCGCGTACCGGGTGTGCCTCGGACACCGTCCGGATTGGCACCATCCGCCCTGGTCCGGGCGGCGTCGGTGCTGTCTGGGTGCAGTGCCCAGTGGAGTCGGTCAAGCAATTGGCCGACTCAGGCAGGCTCCTCGTGGGCTGGAGTTCGGCGCGGGTAACCGTGCTGGAGCCCCGGCCTGCGAGGTGTTATAAATGCATGGCGGTCGGGCATACCCGACCGACATGCAGAAACTGCTTTGACTGCAGCGGGCTATGTTTCCGTTGCGGTCAGGCTGGACACCAGGCGGCATCGTGCTCTGCGGTGCCCCACTGCCCTGCGTGTGCGGCGGGCAATAGGCCTGCCAAACACCGCATGGGCTCTGGGGACTGCAGACCCCCGGCATCGGCCCCGAAGGGGCGGGGCGGCCCATCGACCGGGCCAGCCCCCGCTCCGAGCGCGGCCCGATCGCCCGTTAGCGCGGAGGAGGTGACGATGGATACGGACCGTTAATGGACCCCGTATCCATTCGTCTCCTCCAGGCCAATCTCAACCACTCCGCCGGTGCGCAGGACGTGTTCCTGCAAGCCATGGCGGAGTGGTTGATAGGAGTAGCCGTAGTCGCGGAGCCATACGTGGTGCCCGACCGGATTAACTGGTTGGGTAGCGCTGATGGCACCGTGGCAATCGTCGCCTCCACGTCGTGGCCTTCGTCGTCTCTGACCCTTAGGGACAGGGGCGTCGGATACGTCGCGGCGGACTGGGGGGAGATTACGCTCTTCGGAGTTTATCTCTCCCCTAACTGGAGTGTGACCGATTTCGAGGCCTTCCTCACCATCATGGAGGCCTCGTTACGGCGACTGGCATCGCGCCAGGTCTTCGTCCTGGGGGACTTTAACGCCAAGTCCGTGGCGTGGGGGTCCCCTAGGACGGATGACCGAGGACGGGCGATCGAGGAGTGGGCGGCGGCACTGGGCCTCTGTTTGCTGAACAGGGGCTCGGTGCATACGTGCGTGCGACAACGGGGCGGGTCGATAGTGGACCTTTCGTTCGCTAGCCCCGAGGTCGCCGCACGCGTGGGGAGCTGGCGCGTCGTGGAGGAGGTGGAGACCTTGTCGGACCACCGGTATATCCGGATGGAGGTCTCCCCTGCAATCCCGACGCCCAGCAGGGGTCACGGGGCGGATGGGCGTCCTGCGTTCCCGCGATGGGCTGTGGGTCGCTTAGACCGGGACCAGCTGGCGGAGACAGCCATCGTATACTCGTGGCTGTCCTCTGCCCACCAGTCGGACGGGGTGGACGCCGAGGCTGGCCGCATCCGCAGTGCGTTGACGCAGATCTGCGATGCGGCCATGCCCCGGGTACGGCGTCTGCCCCCGAGGAGGGGTGTCCACTGGTGGTCCCGGGAGCTGGCGGATCTCCGGGCTGCGTGTATCCGCGCCCGGAGGGCCTACACCCGCAGCCGGCGGCGCCATCGCGACGCGGAGCGGGAGGCCGTGCTTTACGAGGGCTACCGCAATGCGCGGTCGGCCTTCAGGCTGGCCGTCCGCTCCGCCAAGGACGTCAGTCGGCAGGAGATGCTGGACGGTCTCGACCGTGACCCCTGGGGACGCCCCTATCGCGCGGTGCTGAATAGGCTACGCGCGCGGGGCCCTCCCCTCACCGAGACTCTCCAGCCCGGCCTTCTCACCCGGGTCATCGAGGACCTGTTCCCGCGGCGGGCGGAACACACGCCCCCGGTCATGGCTCCGCCAGACACTGACCGGGAGGCCGACGACGACAGTGTTCCGCCCATCACGGAACCCGAGATGGGGGTGGCGGTGACGCGCATGCGCGCAAAGTCTACCGCCCCCGGGCCCGACGGTGTTCCTAACCGCGTGCTGGCCCTGGTCCTCGAACACCTGGGACCCCGCCTCAGGGAGCTGTTCGACGCGTGTTTAGCGTCCGGACGGTTCCCTGGGTGCTGGAAGGAGGGAAGGCTGGTGCTCCTGCCGAAGCCGGGACGGTCTCCGGAGTCGCCTTCGGCCTACAGGCCTATCGTGCTGCTCGATGACACGGGCAAGCTACTGGAGAGGGTGGTAGCTGCCCGCATCGAGCGGCACCTCGTCGGCACGGGGCCCGATCTGTCGGACGCCCAGTTTGGGTTTAGGAGGGGTCGTTCGACGATCGCGGCTCTGTTGCGCCTGAGGGCCGTGGCGACTGAGGCCGTCACCGGCGGGGGAGTGCTGTTGGTGGTGTCCCTAGACATCGCCAACGCATTCAATAGTCTGCCATTCAGCTGCATCAGGGAGGCGCTCCGGTATCACGGGGTGCCAGTTTACCTGAGGCGGCTAGTGGCAGACTATTTGGAGGGGCGCAGCGTCCTCTGCACCGACCGAGCAGGGGACGTTGTGCGGACGCCCATGACGTGCGGTGTCCCACAGGGGTCGGTCCTCGGACCCACCCTGTGGAACATCGGCTACGACTGGGCGTTGAGGGGGAGCCTCCCGCCCGGGCTGGGCGTGATTTGTTACGCCGACGACACGCTCGTCACAGCCCGCGGTGGGACGCTAGAAGAGGCGGTAAGCCTGGCGACCTCGGGTACCGAGGAGGTCGTCAGACGGATCGGGGCGCTGGGGTTGAGGGTCGCCCTGGACAAGACGGAGGCCCTCTTGTTCCATGGGCGCACTATGAGCCCTCCCATCGGCGTCTCGATCACCGTCCACTCGGTCGACATCAGCATCCGGGCCCATATGAGGTACTTGGGCCTGGTGCTCGACGGGCGATGGTGGTTCCGGGAGCATTTCCGTAGGCTCGCTCCGCGGCTCGTCGGCACGGCGTCCGCCCTATCGTGGCTTATGCCGAACGTGGGCGGACCGAGCGCTGCGTGCCGACGGCTGTATGCGGGGGTCATCCGGTCGATGGCCCTGTACGGCGCACCGGTGTGGGCGGGGTCCATGACCGCCCGACTCAGGGCCCTTCTGTGGCGACCACAGAGGGTCATGGCGGTCAGGGCCATCCGCGGATACCGCACGGTGGCGACGGAGGCAGCGTGCCTATTGGCCGGGACTCCCCCGTGGGACCTGGAGGCGGAGATGCTCGCCGAACTATATCGGCGGGTGACGGGGGTGCGAGCGGAGGGCGGTGTGGTCTCGTTGAGGGATCTCACCGCCTGGCGCGTCGACGCCCGCCGAGACGTCATCGCCCGTTGGGCAGTCCGGCTGGAGAGGCCTCGGTTCGGGGTGCGAACCGTGGAGGCCTTCCGGCCGGTGCTGATGCAGTGGTTGGAGAGGCGGCACGGGGTGCTCTCCTTCCGACTGGTGCGGGTTTTGACGGGGCATGGGTGCTTCGCCAAATACCTGCACAAGGTCGTTAGGAGGGAGAGTACACCGTCCTGCCACCACTGCGATTGCGACGAGGACACGGCGCGCCATACGCTCGAGGCCTGCGGGGCTTGGGCAGTGCAGCGCTGTGAACTCGTCGCAATCATCGGTACGGACCTGACGCTGCCGGCTATCGCTAGGGCGATGGTCGACAGCGTCGGGAATTGGGACGCGGTCGCAGCCTTCTGCGAGACAGTGATCTCGCGGAAGGAGGCGGCGGATCGCCTGCGCGAGGAGCGCAGCCTCGATGAGGAGATCCGCCGCCGGCGACTGGGGCGGCGCAGGCGCAACTATCTGCGCCTCATGCCGCCCTAGCCGAGGCCGCGGGTGACGTGACCGGGGATTAGTCCGTCACCCGCCGAGAGGCCGACCGCGTGAGGAAAGACCGACGTCCTCCCCGAGGGGGGGACGTCGGTCGATGGGAGGGTACCCCAACAGGGGGTATTCCGTCGGGCCGACCACTGACGACAAGTTAACGCTGCTCCAGTGGTCGGCCCAACGACGAAGGCGACGTGGTTTTCGGGTGGGTCGCGGGAGTTGCGTGCTCAAGCCCCTCTGTCGCCCCGGACGGAGTGGTGCGGAGGCGCGCCGACCGCGGCCCACCCACAAAAAAAAAAAAAAAAAAAACCCCTGCATTTTTCAATACATTCATACGCAATTTTTTAAATTTTTCACTAAACTCGACTGTTTTTCAATTGAATTTTATCAAAATCGATATAGCCATTTAGTTTACACAATATTTTGACATTTCCGGACGACCTGCGAGTCAGGAACACCTATAAAAGAAACATTATTAGTATTTAATAAAAAGTATAGTTACAACAGTTTTCATACTCACCTGGTGAAGTGAACCCCCAACTGACGGCGGTGCTGACATCCATCCAGAGTGCGGAATTTATCCCTCTATCAAACGCCACCAACAGCATCCCGATCGGCCGCACAGTTTCCTTATTTTAAGCTTATCCCTTTGGAAAAACGGGAATTTATTCGAAATTTTAACAGTTTTCAGCGGTTTTCCGGAGATTTTTGTACCGAACCAGGTCAGGTTTTTTAGCTGACCGCGTAGCCCGTGACGAGGCGGATTTTTAGACACCCCACACGCGGGCATACGGCGCGTCGCTCCCGGATTTTGGCCGCCCGAGTCCCTATTTTTTCGACTTTTTTACTCTTCTTTCAGTTTCTTCTGCGTGCAACATCCCCGATTCGTAACATTCTCCTAATCTTTTTTCACCATCCGATAGCCTGTTTAAAGACGAATCCCGCAATATAACATTTCGGGGTCATCCAGGCTCGGGAACGATAAGGGAATTCATCTCTTCACGCCAAGTCGAAAAATATATACCCCCTCCATATAATTGTTCATACTAAATCCACCTATACCTATACCCCTGCATTTTTCAATACATTCATACGCAATTTTTTAAATTTTTCACTAAACTCGACTGTTTTTCAATTGAATTTTATCAAAATCGATATAGCCATTTAGTTTACACAATATTTTGACATTTCCGGACGACCTGCGAGTCAGGAACACCTATAAAAGAAACATTATTAGTATTTAATAAAAAGTATAGTTACAACAGTTTTCATACTCACCTGGTGAAGTGAACCCCCAACTGACTTATCCCTTTGGAAAAACGGGAATTTATTCGAAATTTTAACAGTTTTCAGCGGTTTTCCGGAGATTTTTGTACCGAACCAGGTCAGGTTTTTTAGCTGACCGCGTAGCCCGTGACGAGGCGGATTTTTAGACACCCCACACGCGGGCATACGGCGCGTCGCTCCCGGATTTTAGCCGCCCGAGTCCCTATTTTTTCGACTTTTTTACTCTTCTTTCAGTTTCTTCTGCGTGCAACATCCCCGATTCGTAACATTCTCCTAATCTTTTTTCACCATCCGATAGCCTGTTTAAAGACGAATCCCGCAATATAACATTTCGGGGTCATCCAGGCTCGGGAACGATAAGGGAATTCATCTCTTCACGCCAAGTCGAAAAATATATACCCCCTCCATATAATTGTTCATACTAAATCCACCTATACCTATACCCCTGCATTTTTCAATACATTCATACGCAATTTTTTAAATTTTTCACTAAACTCGACTGTTTTTCAATTGAATTTTATCAAAATCGATATAGCCATTTAGTTTACACAATATTTTGACATTTCCGGACGACCTGCGAGTCAGGAACACCTATAAAAGAAACATTATTAGTATTTAATAAAAAGTATAGTTACAACAGTTTTCATACTCACCTGGTGAAGTGAACCCCCAACTGACTTATCCCTTTGGAAAAACGGGAATTTATTCGAAATTTTAACAGTTTTCAGCGGTTTTCCGGAGATTTTTGTACCGAACCAGGTCAGGTTTTTTAGCTGACCGCGTAGCCCGTGACGAGGCGGATTTTTAGACACCCCACACGCGGGCATACGGCGCGTCGCTCCCGGATTTTGGCCGCCCGAGTCCCTATTTTTTCGACTTTTTTACTCTTCTTTCAGTTTCTTCTGCGTGCAACATCCCCGATTCGTAACATTCTCCTAATCTTTTTTCACCATCCGATAGCCTGTTTAAAGACGAATCCCGCAATATAACATTTCGGGGTCATCCAGGCTCGGGAACGATAAGGGAATTCATCTCTTCACGCCAAGTCGAAAAATATATACCCCCTCCATATAATTGTTCATACTAAATCCACCTATACCTATACCCCTGCATTTTTCAATACATTCATACGCAATTTTTTAAATTTTTCACTAAACTCGACTGTTTTTCAATTGAATTTTATCAAAATCGATATAGCCATTTAGTTTACACAATATTTTGACATTTCCGGACGACCTGCGAGTCAGGAACACCTATAAAAGAAACATTATTAGTATTTAATAAAAAGTATAGTTACAACAGTTTTCATACTCACCTGGTGAAGTGAACCCCCAACTGACTTATCCCTTTGGAAAAACGGGAATTTATTCGAAATTTTAACAGTTTTCAGCGGTTTTCCGGAGATTTTTGTACCGAACCAGGTCAGGTTTTTTAGCTGACCGCGTAGCCCGTGACGAGGCGGATTTTTAGACACCCCACACGCGGGCATACGGCGCGTCGCTCCCGGATTTTGGCCGCCCGAGTCCCTATTTTTTCGACTTTTTTACTCTTCTTTCAGTTTCTTCTGCGTGCAACATCCCCGATTCGTAACATTCTCCTAATCTTTTTTCACCATCCGATAGCCTGTTTAAAGACGAATCCCGCAATATAACATTTCGGGGTCATCCAGGCTCGGGAACGATAAGGGAATTCATCTCTTCACGCCAAGTCGAAAAATATATACCCCCTCCATATAATTGTTCATACTAAATCCACCTATACCTATACCCCTGCATTTTTCAATACATTCATACGCAATTTTTTAAATTTTTCACTAAACTCGACTGTTTTTCAATTGAATTTTATCAAAATCGATATAGCCATTTAGTTTACACAATATTTTGACATTTCCGGACGACCTGCGAGTCAGGAACACCTATAAAAGAAACATTATTAGTATTTAATAAAAAGTATAGTTACAACAGTTTTCATACTCACCTGGTGAAGTGAACCCCCAACTGACGGCGGTGCTGACATCCATCCAGAGTGCGGAATTTATCCCTCTATCAAACGCCACCAACAGCATCCCGATCGGCCGCACAGTTTCCTTATTTTAAGCTTATCCCTTTGGAAAAACGGGAATTTATTCGAAATTTTAACAGTTTTCAGCGGTTTTCCGGAGATTTTTGTACCGAACCAGGTCAGGTTTTTTAGCTGACCGCGTAGCCCGTGACGAGGCGGATTTTTAGACACCCCACACGCGGGCATACGGCGCGTCGCTCCCGGATTTTGGCCGCCCGAGTCCCTATTTTTTCGACTTTTTTACTCTTCTTTCAGTTTCTTCTGCGTGCAACATCCCCGATTCGTAACATTCTCCTAATCTTTTTTCACCATCCGATAGCCTGTTTAAAGACGAATCCCGCAATATAACATTTCGGGGTCATCCAGGCTCGGGAACGATAAGGGAATTCATCTCTTCACGCCAAGTCGAAAAATATATACCCCCTCCATATAATTGTTCATACTAAATCCACCTATACCTATACCCCTGCATTTTTCAATACATTCATACGCAATTTTTTAAATTTTTCACTAAACTCGACTGTTTTTCAATTGAATTTTATCAAAATCGATATAGCCATTTAGTTTACACAATATTTTGACATTTCCGGACGACCTGCGAGTCAGGAACACCTATAAAAGAAACATTATTAGTATTTAATAAAAAGTATAGTTACAACAGTTTTCATACTCACCTGGTGAAGTGAACCCCCAACTGACGGCGGTGCTGACATCCATCCAGAGTGCGGAATTTATCCCTCTATCAAACGCCACCAACAGCATCCCGATCGGCCGCACAGTTTCCTTATTTTAAGCTTATCCCTTTGGAAAAACGGGAATTTATTCGAAATTTTAACAGTTTTCAGCGGTTTTCCGGAGATTTTTGTACCGAACCAGGTCAGGTTTTTTAGCTGACCGCGTAGCCCGTGACGAGGCGGATTTTTAGACACCCCACACGCGGGCATACGGCGCGTCGCTCCCGGATTTTGGCCGCCCGAGTCCCTATTTTTTCGACTTTTTTACTCTTCTTTCAGTTTCTTCTGCGTGCAACATCCCCGATTCGTAACATTCTCCTAATCTTTTTTCACCATCCGATAGCCTGTTTAAAGACGAATCCCGCAATATAACATTTCGGGGTCATCCAGGCTCGGGAACGATAAGGGAATTCATCTCTTCACGCCAAGTCGAAAAATATATACCCCCTCCATATAATTGTTCATACTAAATCCACCTATACCTATACCCCTGCATTTTTCAATACATTCATACGCAATTTTTTAAATTTTTCACTAAACTCGACTGTTTTTCAATTGAATTTTATCAAAATCGATATAGCCATTTAGTTTACACAATATTTTGACATTTCCGGACGACCTGCGAGTCAGGAACACCTATAAAAGAAACATTATTAGTATTTAATAAAAAGTATAGTTACAACAGTTTTCATACTCACCTGGTGAAGTGAACCCCCAACTGACTTATCCCTTTGGAAAAACGGGAATTTATTCGAAATTTTAACAGTTTTCAGCGGTTTTCCGGAGATTTTTGTACCGAACCAGGTCAGGTTTTTTAGCTGACCGCGTAGCCCGTGACGAGGCGGATTTTTAGACACCCCACACGCGGGCATACGGCGCGTCGCTCCCGGATTTTGGCCGCCCGAGTCCCTATTTTTTCGACTTTTTTACTCTTCTTTCAGTTTCTTCTGCGTGCAACATCCCCGATTCGTAACATTCTCCTAATCTTTTTTCACCATCCGATAGCCTGTTTAAAGACGAATCCCGCAATATAACATTTCGGGGTCATCCAGGCTCGGGAACGATAAGGGAATTCATCTCTTCACGCCAAGTCGAAAAATATATACCCCCTCCATATAATTGTTCATACTAAATCCACCTATACCTATACCCCTGCATTTTTCAATACATTCATACGCAATTTTTTAAATTTTTCACTAAACTCGACTGTTTTTCAATTGAATTTTATCAAAATCGATATAGCCATTTAGTTTACACAATATTTTGACATTTCCGGACGACCTGCGAGTCAGGAACACCTATAAAAGAAACATTATTAGTATTTAATAAAAAGTATAGTTACAACAGTTTTCATACTCACCTGGTGAAGTGAACCCCCAACTGACTTATCCCTTTGGAAAAACGGGAATTTATTCGAAATTTTAACAGTTTTCAGCGGTTTTCCGGAGATTTTTGTACCGAACCAGGTCAGGTTTTTTAGCTGACCGCGTAGCCCGTGACGAGGCGGATTTTTAGACACCCCACACGCGGGCATACGGCGCGTCGCTCCCGGATTTTGGCCGCCCGAGTCCCTATTTTTTCGACTTTTTTACTCTTCTTTCAGTTTCTTCTGCGTGCAACATCCCCGATTCGTAACATTCTCCTAATCTTTTTTCACCATCCGATAGCCTGTTTAAAGACGAATCCCGCAATATAACATTTCGGGGTCATCCAGGCTCGGGAACGATAAGGGAATTCATCTCTTCACGCCAAGTCGAAAAATATATACCCCCTCCATATAATTGTTCATACTAAATCCACCTATACCTATACCCCTGCATTTTTCAATACATTCATACGCAATTTTTTAAATTTTTCACTAAACTCGACTGTTTTTCAATTGAATTTTATCAAAATCGATATAGCCATTTAGTTTACACAATATTTTGACATTTCCGGACGACCTGCGAGTCAGGAACACCTATAAAAGAAACATTATTAGTATTTAATAAAAAGTATAGTTACAACAGTTTTCATACTCACCTGGTGAAGTGAACCCCCAACTGACGGCGGTGCTGACATCCATCCAGAGTGCGGAATTTATCCCTCTATCAAACGCCACCAACAGCATCCCGATCGGCCGCACAGTTTCCTTATTTTAAGCTTATCCCTTTGGAAAAACGGGAATTTATTCGAAATTTTAACAGTTTTCAGCGGTTTTCCGGAGATTTTTGTACCGAACCAGGTCAGGTTTTTTAGCTGACCGCGTAGCCCGTGACGAGGCGGATTTTTAGACACCCCACACGCGGGCATACGGCGCGTCGCTCCCGGATTTTGGCCGCCCGAGTCCCTATTTTTTCGACTTTTTTACTCTTCTTTCAGTTTCTTCTGCGTGCAACATCCCCGATTCGTAACATTCTCCTAATCTTTTTTCACCATCCGATAGCCTGTTTAAAGACGAATCCCGCAATATAACATTTCGGGGTCATCCAGGCTCGGGAACGATAAGGGAATTCATCTCTTCACGCCAAGTCGAAAAATATATACCCCCTCCATATAATTGTTCATACTAAATCCACCTATACCTATACCCCTGCATTTTTTTTTTTTTTTTTTTTTTTTTTTTTTTTTTTTTTGGGGTGCGAGGCCGGGGCACCTCCACGTGGTGCACCCTGGAAACGTCCATTTGGACGGCCAAGATTCCGGCGGGAGGGGGGGTCTCCGCGTGCCGACTCTGAAGGCAGAGCGCACGGCGGATTTGGCCCGGGGCCAATGGGGCGGATGTGTCTCATGGCACTCCGTCGCCAGGGACGGTTGCGTCACGGCCCGGGGGCGTGACGGGTCGGTCGCTCGCGAGCGGCCAGACCCGGAAGGCCCAAACCGTAATCCTGAGTAGGGGGGTCAGGACCGGGGGTCTGCGGACTGCGGGGAAGAAAACCCCTATAAAAAATCACCCCAATCTCAAGTTTTGCTACTCGGCGAGGAGATGTATGGCTGGTGGGTTAAGAAGCGCGCGCGAAAAAAAAAAAGCGTCCAGTCGTTAGAGTAGTAGTCAAGGAGGACTTAAACTTCCACACCACGATGGCAGAAGCAACAAAACGTAAGTCTTCACCAGAGGGTCCCGGCCAGGCCGGGGAATCCCTTGCTGTGCCGGGGCTTGCGCGCGACGAGGAGTCGCGCCCAAGTTCCGGCACAGTCAGCCCCCAATCGTATGGGTGGGGGGCACCTTCTGCTCCAGCCGCGAGCCCGGCGAAACATGAGGCTCAAAAGAAGAAGTATAGGAAGAGGAAAGGCGCCGTAGGAACTGCGTATCAACGCAAGTTGCGCCTAAAGCGGGAAGCGGAACGGCGGGCACAAAAAGATGCCGCCGTGGCCGCGCGCGACGAGGGCGGTGCATCCGCAGCTACCGCAGAGCCGTCGCGGGACGGAAACGGCGATATCGCCGGGGCGTCGAGAGAGAGGAGTGGCAGCTCAGGACTGTCAAGCGACGAGGGCGGATCAGCCGCAGGGCCGTCGCGGGACGAGGGCGGCGGGGCCGCAGGACCGTCCGAACCAGGAGGAGGTAGTGACTCCGAGGAGCGGAGCGCCTCCGGTGGAAGGAGAGGCAGCTCCAGTATGACGCTGTCGAGCGACGAGGGCGGCAGTGCCGCAGAGCCGTCGCAGGACGAGGGCGGCAGGGCCGCAGGACCGTCGGGGCATGTTGTCTCGGGGTTGGAGATGTCGGCGGACGAGGGCGGTGTCGCAGGGCCGTCCGCCGAGGATGGTAAAGGCCGGAGTAGGGACGAGGGTGGTGATTTCGCCGCAGGGCCGTCCGTAGCTCTGGTTGGGTTGCCCGGCACGGTAGGCAGGTTGTCCGGGGTGCTGGGCGGGTCGTCCGGTAGAGGTGGGGATGGGTCGTCCGGCGATAGAGGGGCCGCCGTGGAGTCTGAGCCGCATCCTGCGGCGAGGGCTCTGACGGCGGCTTTAGGTGTCAGGGGAAGGGAGAGGGAGGGGGCCCGCTCCCCCCCGAGGGATAGGAAGCGCCCCCTGGAAAGGGAAGGCAGCTCCACGTCCGACTCGGAGGGGACCGATACCATCAGGCCTCCCCCCAAGGTTGCGACCGCGCGCCGGGGGCGCAGGGGTCGGGGAGGTGCGGTGGCGGCCAGACCGGCGACGCCGTGTCCGGCCGACCAGGGAGGCGAGGTGGCGGCCCTTCAGGCCGCAAACGCCCGCCTCAGCGAGGAGGTCTCCGGCTTGCGGGAGCGAAACCGCAGGCTGGAGACGGAACTTTCGGCGGTGCGGAGAGAGAACCGCGGGTTGGCCAAGGACGTGGCTGACCTGCGGTCTCAATTCGAGCGCCTGGTGCCGGCTGTGGCGCCGGCGCCGGCCCCGCCGCCGAAAAGGGTCGCGCCAGCGAGGGCGGGCCCATCGTCTGCGCCCGTGGCGCCGGCTGCGCCCGTCGCGGCCGCTGCGCCGGCTGCGCCCGTCGCGGCTTCGCCGCTGCCTCCCCTCGTCGTCGTCCCTCCGCCGGCTCGTGGCCGCGGGAGACCTCGGAAGGGGGAGGAGCCGCCGCCCGACGAGGTGCACGGCGTGTCGGAGTCGGCGGTACGCGTCATCCTGGCCCGAGTAGGGGTGATGATGGATGCGCGTATCGCCGCCGTAGCGGCCAGGCTCCCGCCTGAGCCGCCCCTCCGGCCGCCGCTCGCCGCGGACAAGGCGAGGCGGCCGCAAGCGTCGGCTCCCACGCCGCTGCCCTGTCAGGGTGGCCGCGTGGTGAGCTACGCTGCGGCCGCGGCTGGGCCCAAGGGGGCCAAGAAGGCCGGCAAGGTGCCGGCTCCCGCCAAGGCCGGGCCGCGGCCGGCGCCAGCGGCTGCACCGCAGGCGCCGGTCGGCGAACCCGCGGCTGCGCCTGCTGCGCTCAGCGCTGCTGCCAGGCTCGAACAGGGCTGGCAGGTGGCTGAGCGTAGCAGGAAGGCACGCGGCCAAAAGCGGAGAGCGGCGGCCAAGAGTGCCGCTGTGGCCGCCGCTCCCCAGGCGGGAGCCGGCGGAAAGGGGAAAAGGTCGCGTAGGGGCCTCAAGTCGCCGAAGACGGCTGCGGTGGTAATCACCGTACTGCCTGAGGCGGCTGAGAGGGGCCTAAACTATGAGGCCGTCCTAAGACGCGCCCGGCGGGAGCTGGACGTCTCCGACATCGGGGGCGTCGAGGCGAGGACCCGCAAAGCCCGGACAGGGGCTCGAATACTCGAGTTCCCTGGGGCCGAGGGCGCGAAGACGGCCGATAGTTTGGCCACGATGCTGAGGGGGCTGTTCGGGCCAGAGGATGGAGTCCGAATCGCCAGGCCCGTCAAGTGCGCAGATATGCGCCTCACGGGTCTGGACGACTCCGTGGCGGTGGAGGACATCCGGGAGGCCATTATGGCGCGTACCGGGTGTGCCTCGGACACCGTCCGGATTGGCACCATCCGCCCTGGTCCGGGCGGCGTCGGTGCTGTCTGGGTGCAGTGCCCAGTGGAGTCGGTCAAGCAATTGGCCGACTCAGGCAGGCTCCTCGTGGGCTGGAGTTCGGCGCGGGTAACCGTGCTGGAGCCCCGGCCTGCGAGGTGTTATAAATGCATGGCGGTCGGGCATACCCGACCGACATGCAGAAACTGCTTTGACTGCAGCGGGCTATGTTTCCGTTGCGGTCAGGCTGGACACCAGGCGGCATCGTGCTCTGCGGTGCCCCACTGCCCCGCGTGTGCGGCGGGCAATAGGCCTGCCAAACACCGCATGGGCTCTGGGGACTGCAGACCCCCGGCATCGGCCCCGAAGGGGCGGGGCGGCCCATCGACCGGGCCAGCCCCCGCTCCGAGCGCGGCCCGATCGCCCGTTAGCGCGGAGGAGGTGACGATGGATACGGACCGTTAATGGACCCCGTATCCATTCGTCTCCTCCAGGCCAATCTCAACCACTCCGCCGGTGCGCAGGACGTGTTCCTGCAAGCCATGGCGGAGTGGTTGATAGGAGTAGCCGTAGTCGCGGAGCCGTACGTGGTGCCCGACCGGATTAACTGGTTGGGTAGCGCTGATGGCACCGTGGCAATCGTCGCCTCCACGTCGTGGCCTTCGTCGTCTCTGACCCTTAGGGACAGGGGCGTCGGATACGTCGCGGCGGACTGGGGGGAGATTACGCTCTTCGGAGTTTATCTCTCCCCTAACTGGAGTGTGACCGATTTCGAGGCCTTCCTCACCATCATGGAGGCCTCGTTACGGCGACTGGCATCGCGCCAGGTCTTCGTCCTGGGGGACTTTAACGCCAAGTCCGTGGCGTGGGGGTCCCCTAGGACGGATGACCGAGGACGGGCGATCGAGGAGTGGGCGGCGGCACTGGGCCTCTGTTTGCTGAACAGGGGCTCGGTGCATACGTGCGTGCGACAACGGGGCGGGTCGATAGTGGACCTTTCGTTCGCTAGCCCCGAGGTCGCCGCACGCGTGGGGAGCTGGCGCGTCGTGGAGGAGGTGGAGACCTTGTCGGACCACCGGTATATCCGGATGGAGGTCTCCCCTGCAATCCCGACGCCCAGCAGGGGTCACGGGGCGGATGGGCGTCCTGCGTTCCCGCGATGGGCTGTGGGTCGCTTAGACCGGGACCAGCTGGCGGAGACAGCCATCGTATACTCGTGGCTGTCCTCTGCCCACCAGTCGGACGGGGTGGACGCCGAGGCTGGCCGCATCCGCGGTGCGTTGACGCAGATCTGCGATGCGGCCATGCCCCGGGTACGGCGTCTGCCCCCGAGGAGGGGTGTCCACTGGTGGTCCCGGGAGCTGGCGGATCTCCGGGCTGCGTGTATCCGCGCCCGGAGGGCCTACACCCGCAGCCGGCGGCGCCATCGCGACGCGGAGCGGGAGGCCGTGCTTTACGAGGGCTACCGCAATGCGCGGTCGGCCTTCAGGCTGGCCGTCCGCTCCGCCAAGGACGTCAGTCGGCAGGAGATGCTGGACGGTCTCGACCGTGACCCCTGGGGACGCCCCTATCGCGCGGTGCTGAATAGGCTACGCGCGCGGGGCCCTCCCCTCACCGAGACTCTCCAGCCCGGCCTTCTCACCCGGGTCATCGAGGACCTGTTCCCGCGGCGGGCGGAACACACGCCCCCGGTCATGGCTCCGCCAGACACTGACCGGGAGGCCGACGACGACAGTGTTCCGCCCATCACGGAACCCGAGATGGGGGTGGCGGTGACGCGCATGCGCGCAAAGTCTACCGCCCCCGGGCCCGACGGTGTTCCTAACCGCGTGCTGGCCCTGGTCCTTGAACACCTGGGACCCCGCCTCAGGGAGCTGTTCGACGCGTGTTTAGCGTCCGGACGGTTCCCTGGGTGCTGGAAGGAGGGAAGGCTGGTGCTCCTGCCGAAGCCGGGACGGTCTCCGGAGTCGCCTTCGGCCTACAGGCCTATCGTGCTGCTCGATGACACGGGCAAGCTACTGGAGAGGGTGGTAGCTGCCCGCATCGAGCGGCACCTCGTCGGCACGGGGCCCGATCTGTCGGACGCCCAGTTTGGGTTTAGGAGGGGTCGTTCGACGATCGCGGCTCTGTTGCGCCTGAGGGCCGTGGCGACTGAGGCCGTCACCGGCGGGGGAGTGCTGTTGGTGGTGTCCCTAGACATCGCCAACGCATTCAATAGTCTGCCATTCAGCTGCATCAGGGAGGCGCTCCGGTATCACGGGGTGCCAGTTTACCTGAGGCGGCTAGTGGCAGACTATTTGGAGGGGCGCAGCGTCCTCTGCACCGACCGAGCAGGGGACGTTGTGCGGACGCCCATGACGTGCGGTGTCCCACAGGGGTCGGTCCTCGGACCCACCCTGTGGAACATCGGCTACGACTGGGCGTTGAGGGGGAGCCTCCCGCCCGGGCTGGGCGTGATTTGTTACGCCGACGACACGCTCGTCACAGCCCGCGGTGGGACGCTAGAAGAGGCGGTAAGCCTGGCGACCTCGGGTACCGGGGAGGTCGTCAGACGGATCGAGGCGCTGGGGTTGAGGGTCGCCCTGGACAAGACGGAGGCCCTCTTGTTCCATGGGCGCACTATGAGCCCTCCCATCGGCGTCTCGATCACCGTCCACTCGGTCGACATCAGCATCCGGGCCCATATGAGGTACTTGGGCCTGGTGCTCGACGGGCGATGGTGGTTCCGGGAGCATTTCCGTAGGCTCGCTCCGCGGCTCGTCGGCACGGCGTCCGCCCTATCGTGGCTTATGCCGAACGTGGGCGGACCGAGCGCTGCGTGCCGACGGCTGTATGCGGGGGTCATCCGGTCGATGGCCCTGTACGGCGCACCGGTGTGGGCGGGGTCCATGACCGCCCGACTCAGGGCCCTTCTGTGGCGACCACAGAGGGTCATGGCGGTCAGGGCCATCCGCGGATACCGCACGGTGGCGACGGAGGCAGCGTGCCTATTGGCCGGGACTCCCCCGTGGGACCTGGAGGCGGAGATGCTCGCCGAACTATATCGGCGGGTGACGGGGGTGCGAGCGGAGGGCGGTGTGGTCTCGTTGAGGGATCTCACCGCCTGGCGCGTCGACGCCCGCCGAGACGTCATCGCCCGTTGGGCAGTCCGGCTGGAGAGGCCTCGGTTCGGGGTGCGAACCGTGGAGGCCTTCCGGCCGGTGCTGATGCAGTGGTTGGAGAGGCGGCACGGGGTGCTCTCCTTCCGACTGGTGCGGGTTTTGACGGGGCATGGGTGCTTCGCCAAATACCTGCACAAGGTCGTTAGGAGGGAGAGTACACCGTCCTGCCACCACTGCGATTGCGACGAGGACACGGCGCGCCATACGCTCGAGGCCTGCGGGGCTTGGGCAGTGCAGCGCTGTGAACTCGTCGCAATCATCGGTACGGACCTGACGCTGCCGGCTATCGCTAGGGCGATGGTCGACAGCGTCGGGAATTGGGACGCGGTCGCAGCCTTCTGCGAGACAGTGATCTCGCGGAAGGAGGCGGCGGATCGCCTGCGCGAGGAGCGCAGCCTCGATGAGGAGATCCGCCGCCGGCGACTGGGGCGGCGCAGGCGCAACTATCTGCGCCTCATGCCGCCCTAGCCGAGGCCGCGGGTGACGTGACCGGGGATTAGTCCGTCACCCGCCGAGAGGCCGACCGCGTGAGGAAAGACCGACGTCCTCCCCGAGGGGGGGACGTCGGTCGATGGGAGGGTACCCCAACAGGGGGTATTCCGTCGGGCCGACCACTGACGACAAGTTAACGCTGCTCCAGTGGTCGGCCCAACGACGAAGGCGACGTGGTTTTCGGGTGGGTCGCGGGAGTTGCGTGCTCAAGCCCCTCTGTCGCCCCGGACGGAGTGGTGCGGAGGCGCGCCGACCGCGGCCCACCCACAAAAAAAAAAAAAAAAACCCCTGCATTTTTCAATACATTCATACGCAATTTTTTAAATTTTTCACTAAACTCGACTGTTTTTCAATTGAATTTTATCAAAATCGATATAGCCATTTAGTTTACACAATATTTTGACATTTCCGGACGACCTGCGAGTCAGGAACACCTATAAAAGAAACATTATTAGTATTTAATAAAAAGTATAGTTACAACAGTTTTCATACTCACCTGGTGAAGTGAACCCCCAACTGACGGCGGTGCTGACATCCATCCAGAGTGCGGAATTTATCCCTCTATCAAACGCCACCAACAGCATCCCGATCGGCCGCACAGTTTCCTTATTTTAAGCTTATCCCTTTGGAAAAACGGGAATTTATTCGAAATTTTAACAGTTTTCAGCGGTTTTCCGGAGATTTTTGTACCGAACCAGGTCAGGTTTTTTAGCTGACCGCGTAGCCCGTGACGAGGCGGATTTTTAGACACCCCACACGCGGGCATACGGCGCGTCGCTCCCGGATTTTGGCCGCCCGAGTCCCTATTTTTTCGACTTTTTTACTCTTCTTTCAGTTTCTTCTGCGTGCAACATCCCCGATTCGTAACATTCTCCTAATCTTTTTTCACCATCCGATAGCCTGTTTAAAGACGAATCCCGCAATATAACATTTCGGGGTCATCCAGGCTCGGGAACGATAAGGGAATTCATCTCTTCACGCCAAGTCGAAAAATATATACCCCCTCCATATAATTGTTCATACTAAATCCACCTATACCTATACCCCTGCATTTTTCAATACATTCATACGCAATTTTTTAAATTTTTCACTAAACTCGACTGTTTTTCAATTGAATTTTATCAAAATCGATATAGCCATTTAGTTTACACAATATTTTGACATTTCCGGACGACCTGCGAGTCAGGAACACCTATAAAAGAAACATTATTAGTATTTAATAAAAAGTATAGTTACAACAGTTTTCATACTCACCTGGTGAAGTGAACCCCCAACTGACTTATCCCTTTGGAAAAACGGGAATTTATTCGAAATTTTAACAGTTTTCAGCGGTTTTCCGGAGATTTTTGTACCGAACCAGGTCAGGTTTTTTAGCTGACCGCGTAGCCCGTGACGAGGCGGATTTTTAGACACCCCACACGCGGGCATACGGCGCGTCGCTCCCGGATTTTGGCCGCCCGAGTCCCTATTTTTTCGACTTTTTTACTCTTCTTTCAGTTTCTTCTGCGTGCAACATCCCCGATTCGTAACATTCTCCTAATCTTTTTTCACCATCCGATAGCCTGTTTAAAGACGAATCCCGCAATATAACATTTCGGGGTCATCCAGGCTCGGGAACGATAAGGGAATTCATCTCTTCACGCCAAGTCGAAAAATATATACCCCCTCCATATAATTGTTCATACTAAATCCACCTATACCTATACCCCTGCATTTTTCAATACATTCATACGCAATTTTTTAAATTTTTCACTAAACTCGACTGTTTTTCAATTGAATTTTATCAAAATCGATATAGCCATTTAGTTTACACAATATTTTGACATTTCCGGACGACCTGCGAGTCAGGAACACCTATAAAAGAAACATTATTAGTATTTAATAAAAAGTATAGTTACAACAGTTTTCATACTCACCTGGTGAAGTGAACCCCCAACTGACTTATCCCTTTGGAAAAACGGGAATTTATTCGAAATTTTAACAGTTTTCAGCGGTTTTCCGGAGATTTTTGTACCGAACCAGGTCAGGTTTTTTAGCTGACCGCGTAGCCCGTGACGAGGCGGATTTTTAGACACCCCACACGCGGGCATACGGCGCGTCGCTCCCGGATTTTGGCCGCCCGAGTCCCTATTTTTTCGACTTTTTTACTCTTCTTTCAGTTTCTTCTGCGTGCAACATCCCCGATTCGTAACATTCTCCTAATCTTTTTTCACCATCCGATAGCCTGTTTAAAGACGAATCCCGCAATATAACATTTCGGGGTCATCCAGGCTCGGGAACGATAAGGGAATTCATCTCTTCACGCCAAGTCGAAAAATATATACCCCCTCCATATAATTGTTCATACTAAATCCACCTATACCTATACCCCTGCATTTTCGCCTGCTGCGCTCAGCGCTGCTGCCAGGCTCGAACAGGGCTGGCAGGTGGCTGAGCGTAGCAGGAAGGCACGCGGCCAAAAGCGGAGAGCGGCGGCCAAGAGTGCCGCTGTGGCCGCCGCTCCCCAGGCGGGAGCCGGCGGAAAGGGGAAAAGGTCGCGTAGGGGCCTCAAGTCGCCGAAGACGGCTGCGGTGGTAATCACCGTACTGCCTGAGGCGGCTGAGAGGGGCCTAAACTATGAGGCCGTCCTAAGACGCGCCCGGCGGGAGCTGGACGTCTCCGACATCGGGGGCGTCGAGGCGAGGACCCGCAAAGCCCGGACAGGGGCTCGAATACTCGAGTTCCCTGGGGCCGAGGGCGCGAAGACGGCCGATAGTTTGGCCACGATGCTGAGGGGGCTGTTCGGGCCAGAGGATGGAGTCCGAATCGCCAGGCCCGTCAAGTGCGCAGATATGCGCCTCACGGGTCTGGACGACTCCGTGGCGGTGGAGGACATCCGGGAGGCCATTATGGCGCGTACCGGGTGTGCCTCGGACACCGTCCGGATTGGCACCATCCGCCCTGGTCCGGGCGGCGTCGGTGCTGTCTGGGTGCAGTGCCCAGTGGAGTCGGTCAAGCAATTGGCCGACTCAGGCAGGCTCCTCGTGGGCTGGAGTTCGGCGCGGGTAACCGTGCTGGAGCCCCGGCCTGCGAGGTGTTATAAATGCATGGCGGTCGGGCATACCCGACCGACATGCAGAAACTGCTTTGACTGCAGCGGGCTATGTTTCCGTTGCGGTCAGGCTGGACACCAGGCGGCATCGTGCTCTGCGGTGCCCCACTGCCCCGCGTGTGCGGCGGGCAATAGGCCTGCCAAACACCGCATGGGCTCTGGGGACTGCAGACCCCCGGCATCGGCCCCGAAGGGGCGGGGCGGCCCATCGACCGGGCCAGCCCCCGCTCCGAGCGCGGCCCGATCGCCCGTTAGCGCGGAGGAGGTGACGATGGATACGGACCGTTAATGGACCCCGTATCCATTCGTCTCCTCCAGGCCAATCTCAACCACTCCGCCGGTGCGCAGGACGTGTTCCTGCAAGCCATGGCGGAGTGGTTGATAGGAGTAGCCGTAGTCGCGGAGCCGTACGTGGTGCCCGACCGGATTAACTGGTTGGGTAGCGCTGATGGCACCGTGGCAATCGTCGCCTCCACGTCGTGGCCTTCGTCGTCTCTGACCCTTAGGGACAGGGGCGTCGGATACGTCGCGGCGGACTGGGGGGAGATTACGCTCTTCGGAGTTTATCTCTCCCCTAACTGGAGTGTGACCGATTTCGAGGCCTTCCTCACCATCATGGAGGCCTCGTTACGGCGACTGGCATCGCGCCAGGTCTTCGTCCTGGGGGACTTTAACGCCAAGTCCGTGGCGTGGGGGTCCCCTAGGACGGATGACCGAGGACGGGCGATCGAGGAGTGGGCGGCGGCACTGGGCCTCTGTTTGCTGAACAGGGGCTCGGTGCATACGTGCGTGCGACAACGGGGCGGGTCGATAGTGGACCTTTCGTTCGCTAGCCCCGAGGTCGCCGCACGCGTGGGGAGCTGGCGCGTCGTGGAGGAGGTGGAGACCTTGTCGGACCACCGGTATATCCGGATGGAGGTCTCCCCTGCAATCCCGACGCCCAGCAGGGGTCACGGGGCGGATGGGCGTCCTGCGTTCCCGCGATGGGCTGTGGGTCGCTTAGACCGGGACCAGCTGGCGGAGACAGCCATCGTATACTCGTGGCTGTCCTCTGCCCACCAGTCGGACGGGGTGGACGCCGAGGCTGGCCGCATCCGCAGTGCGTTGACGCAGATCTGCGATGCGGCCATGCCCCGGGTACGGCGTCTGCCCCCGAGGAGGGGTGTCCACTGGTGGTCCCGGGAGCTGGCGGATCTCCGGGCTGCGTGTATCCGCGCCCGGAGGGCCTACACCCGCAGCCGGCGGCGCCATCGCGACGCGGAGCGGGAGGCCGTGCTTTACGAGGGCTACCGCAATGCGCGGTCGGCCTTCAGGCTGGCCGTCCGCTCCGCCAAGGACGTCAGTCGGCAGGAGATGCTGGACGGTCTCGACCGTGACCCCTGGGGACGCCCCTATCGCGCGGTGCTGAATAGGCTACGCGCGCGGGGCCCTCCCCTCACCGAGACTCTCCAGCCCGGCCTTCTCACCCGGGTCATCGAGGACCTGTTCCCGCGGCGGGCGGAACACACGCCCCCGGTCATGGCTCCGCCAGACACTGACCGGGAGGCCGACGACGACAGTGTTCCGCCCATCACGGAACCCGAGATGGGGGTGGCGGTGACGCGCATGCGCGCAAAGTCTACCGCCCCCGGGCCCGACGGTGTTCCTAACCGCGTGCTGGCCCTGGTCCTCGAACACCTGGGACCCCGCCTCAGGGAGCTGTTCGACGCGTGTTTAGCGTCCGGACGGTTCCCTGGGTGCTGGAAGGAGGGAAGGCTGGTGCTCCTGCCGAAGCCGGGACGGTCTCCGGAGTCGCCTTCGGCCTACAGGCCTATCGTGCTGCTCGATGACACGGGCAAGCTACTGGAGAGGGTGGTAGCTGCCCGCATCGAGCGGCACCTCGTCGGCACGGGGCCCGATCTGTCGGACGCCCAGTTTGGGTTTAGGAGGGGTCGTTCGACGATCGCGGCTCTGTTGCGCCTGAGGGCCGTGGCGACTGAGGCCGTCACCGGCGGGGGAGTGCTGTTGGTGGTGTCCCTAGACATCGCCAACGCATTCAATAGTCTGCCATTCAGCTGCATCAGGGAGGCGCTCCGGTATCACGGGGTGCCAGTTTACCTGAGGCGGCTAGTGGCAGACTATTTGGAGGGGCGCAGCGTCCTCTGCACCGACCGAGCAGGGGACGTTGTGCGGACGCCCATGACGTGCGGTGTCCCACAGGGGTCGGTCCTCGGACCCACCCTGTGGAACATCGGCTACGACTGGGCGTTGAGGGGGAGCCTCCCGCCCGGGCTGGGCGTGATTTGTTACGCCGACGACACGCTCGTCACAGCCCGCGGTGGGACGCTAGAAGAGGCGGTAAGCCTGGCGACCTCGGGTACCGAGGAGGTCGTCAGACGGATCGAGGCGCTGGGGTTGAGGGTCGCCCTGGACAAGACGGAGGCCCTCTTGTTCCATGGGCGCACTATGAGCCCTCCCATCGGCGTCTCGATCACCGTCCACTCGGTCGACATCAGCATCCGGGCCCATATGAGGTACTTGGGCCTGGTGCTCGACGGGCGATGGTGGTTCCGGGAGCATTTCCGTAGGCTCGCTCCGCGGCTCGTCGGCACGGCGTCCGCCCTATCGTGGCTTATGCCGAACGTGGGCGGACCGAGCGCTGCGTGCCGACGGCTGTATGCGGGGGTCATCCGGTCGATGGCCCTGTACGGCGCACCGGTGTGGGCGGGGTCCATGACCGCCCGACTCAGGGCCCTTCTGTGGCGACCACAGAGGGTCATGGCGGTCGGGGCCATCCGCGGATACCGCACGGTGGCGACGGAGGCAGCGTGCCTATTGGCCGGGACTCCCCCGTGGGACCTGGAGGCGGAGATGCTCGCCGAACTATATCGGCGGGTGACGGGGGTGCGAGCGGAGGGCGGTGTGGTCTCGTTGAGGGATCTCACCGCCTGGCGCGTCGACGCCCGCCGAGACGTCATCGCCCGTTGGGCAGTCCGGCTGGAGAGGCCTCGGTTCGGGGTGCGAACCGTGGAGGCCTTCCGGCCGGTGCTGATGCAGTGGTTGGAGAGGCGGCACGGGGTGCTCTCCTTCCGACTGGTGCAGGTTTTGACGGGGCATGGGTGCTTCGCCAAATACCTGCACAAGGTCGTTAGGAGGGAGAGTACACCGTCCTGCCACCACTGCGATTGCGACGAGGACACGGCGCGCCATACGCTCGAGGCCTGCGGGGCTTGGGCAGTGCAGCGCTGTGAACTCGTCGCAATCATCGGTACGGACCTGACGCTGCCGGCTATCGCTAGGGCGATGGTCGACAGCGTCGGGAATTGGGACGCGGTCGCAGCCTTCTGCGAGACAGTGATCTCGCGGAAGGAGGCGGCGGATCGCCTGCGCGAGGAGCGCAGCCTCGATGAGGAGATCCGCCGCCGGCGACTGGGGCGGCGCAGGCGCAACTATCTGCGCCTCATGCCGCCCTAGCCGAGGCCGCGGGTGACGTGACCGGGGATTAGTCCGTCACCCGCCGAGAGGCCGACCGCGTGAGGAAAGACCGACGTCCTCCCCGAGGGGGGGACGTCGGTCGATGGGAGGGTACCCCAACAGGGGGTATTCCGTCGGGCCGACCACTGACGACAAGTTAACGCTGCTCCAGTGGTCGGCCCAACGACGAAGGCGACGTGGTTTTCGGGTGGGTCGCGGGAGTTGCGTGCTCAAGCCCCTCTGTCGCCCCGGACGGAGTGGTGCGGAGGCGCGCCGACCGCGGCCCACCCACAAAAAAAAAAAAAAAAACCCCTGCAAAAAAAAAAAAAAAAACCCCTGCATTTTTCAATACATTCATACGCAATTTTTTAAATTTTTCACTAAACTCGACTGTTTTTCAATTGAATTTTATCAAAATCGATATAGCCATTTAGTTTACACAATATTTTGACATTTCCGGACGACCTGCGAGTCAGGAACACCTATAAAAGAAACATTATTAGTATTTAATAAAAAGTATAGTTACAACAGTTTTCATACTCACCTGGTGAAGTGAACCCCCAACTGACTTATCCCTTTGGAAAAACGGGAATTTATTCGAAATTTTAACAGTTTTCAGCGGTTTTCCGGAGATTTTTGTACCGAACCAGGTCAGGTTTTTTAGCTGACCGCGTAGCCCGTGACGAGGCGGATTTTTAGACACCCCACACGCGGGCATACGGCGCGTCGCTCCCGGATTTTGGCCGCCCGAGTCCCTATTTTTTCGACTTTTTTACTCTTCTTTCAGTTTCTTCTGCGTGCAACATCCCCGATTCGTAACATTCTCCTAATCTTTTTTCACCATCCGATAGCCTGTTTAAAGACGAATCCCGCAATATAACATTTCGGGGTCATCCAGGCTCGGGAACGATAAGGGAATTCATCTCTTCACGCCAAGTCGAAAAATATATACCCCCTCCATATAATTGTTCATACTAAATCCACCTATACCTATACCCCTGCATTTTTCAATACATTCATACGCAATTTTTTAAATTTTTCACTAAACTCGACTGTTTTTCAATTGAATTTTATCAAAATCGATATAGCCATTTAGTTTACACAATATTTTGACATTTCCGGACGACCTGCGAGTCAGGAACACCTATAAAAGAAACATTATTAGTATTTAATAAAAAGTATAGTTACAACAGTTTTCATACTCACCTGGTGAAGTGAACCCCCAACTGACTTATCCCTTTGGAAAAACGGGAATTTATTCGAAATTTTAACAGTTTTCAGCGGTTTTCCGGAGATTTTTGTACCGAACCAGGTCAGGTTTTTTAGCTGACCGCGTAGCCCGTGACGAGGCGGATTTTTAGACACCCCACACGCGGGCATACGGCGCGTCGCTCCCGGATTTTGGCCGCCCGAGTCCCTATTTTTTCGACTTTTTTACTCTTCTTTCAGTTTCTTCTGCGTGCAACATCCCCGATTCGTAACATTCTCCTAATCTTTTTTCACCATCCGATAGCCTGTTTAAAGACGAATCCCGCAATATAACATTTCGGGGTCATCCAGGCTCGGGAACGATAAGGGAATTCATCTCTTCACGCCAAGTCGAAAAATATATACCCCCTCCATATAATTGTTCATACTAAATCCACCTATACCTATACCCCTGCATTTTTCAATACATTCATACGCAATTTTTTAAATTTTTCACTAAACTCGACTGTTTTTCAATTGAATTTTATCAAAATCGATATAGCCATTTAGTTTACACAATATTTTGACATTTCCGGACGACCTGCGAGTCAGGAACACCTATAAAAGAAACATTATTAGTATTTAATAAAAAGTATAGTTACAACAGTTTTCATACTCACCTGGTGAAGTGAACCCCCAACTGACTTATCCCTTTGGAAAAACGGGAATTTATTCGAAATTTTAACAGTTTTCAGCGGTTTTCCGGAGATTTTTGTACCGAACCAGGTCAGGTTTTTTAGCTGACCGCGTAGCCCGTGACGAGGCGGATTTTTAGACACCCCACACGCGGGCATACGGCGCGTCGCTCCCGGATTTTGGCCGCCCGAGTCCCTATTTTTTCGACTTTTTTACTCTTCTTTCAGTTTCTTCTGCGTGCAACATCCCCGATTCGTAACATTCTCCTAATCTTTTTTCACCATCCGATAGCCTGTTTAAAGACGAATCCCGCAATATAACATTTCGGGGTCATCCAGGCTCGGGAACGATAAGGGAATTCATCTCTTCACGCCAAGTCGAAAAATATATACCCCCTCCATATAATTGTTCATACTAAATCCACCTATACCTATACCCCTGCATTTTTCAATACATTCATACGCAATTTTTTAAATTTTTCACTAAACTCGACTGTTTTTCAATTGAATTTTATCAAAATCGATATAGCCATTTAGTTTACACAATATTTTGACATTTCCGGACGACCTGCGAGTCAGGAACACCTATAAAAGAAACATTATTAGTATTTAATAAAAAGTATAGTTACAACAGTTTTCATACTCACCTGGTGAAGTGAACCCCCAACTGACTTATCCCTTTGGAAAAACGGGAATTTATTCGAAATTTTAACAGTTTTCAGCGGTTTTCCGGAGATTTTTGTACCGAACCAGGTCAGGTTTTTTAGCTGACCGCGTAGCCCGTGACGAGGCGGATTTTTAGACACCCCACACGCGGGCATACGGCGCGTCGCTCCCGGATTTTGGCCGCCCGAGTCCCTATTTTTTCGACTTTTTTACTCTTCTTTCAGTTTCTTCTGCGTGCAACATCCCCGATTCGTAACATTCTCCTAATCTTTTTTCACCATCCGATAGCCTGTTTAAAGACGAATCCCGCAATATAACATTTCGGGGTCATCCAGGCTCGGGAACGATAAGGGAATTCATCTCTTCACGCCAAGTCGAAAAATATATACCCCCTCCATATAATTGTTCATACTAAATCCACCTATACCTATACCCCTGCATTTTTCAATACATTCATACGCAATTTTTTAAATTTTTCACTAAACTCGACTGTTTTTCAATTGAATTTTATCAAAATCGATATAGCCATTTAGTTTACACAATATTTTGACATTTCCGGACGACCTGCGAGTCAGGAACACCTATAAAAGAAACATTATTAGTATTTAATAAAAAGTATAGTTACAACAGTTTTCATACTCACCTGGTGAAGTGAACCCCCAACTGACTTATCCCTTTGGAAAAACGGGAATTTATTCGAAATTTTAACAGTTTTCAGCGGTTTTCCGGAGATTTTTGTACCGAACCAGGTCAGGTTTTTTAGCTGACCGCGTAGCCCGTGACGAGGCGGATTTTTAGACACCCCACACGCGGGCATACGGCGCGTCGCTCCCGGATTTTGGCCGCCCGAGTCCCTATTTTTTCGACTTTTTTACTCTTCTTTCAGTTTCTTCTGCGTGCAACATCCCCGATTCGTAACATTCTCCTAATCTTTTTTCACCATCCGATAGCCTGTTTAAAGACGAATCCCGCAATATAACATTTCGGGGTCATCCAGGCTCGGGAACGATAAGGGAATTCATCTCTTCACGCCAAGTCGAAAAATATATACCCCCTCCATATAATTGTTCATACTAAATCCACCTATACCTATACCCCTGCATTTTTCAATACATTCATACGCAATTTTTTAAATTTTTCACTAAACTCGACTGTTTTTCAATTGAATTTTATCAAAATCGATATAGCCATTTAGTTTACACAATATTTTGACATTTCCGGACGACCTGCGAGTCAGGAACACCTATAAAAGAAACATTATTAGTATTTAATAAAAAGTATAGTTACAACAGTTTTCATACTCACCTGGTGAAGTGAACCCCCAACTGACGGCGGTGCTGACATCCATCCAGAGTGCGGAATTTATCCCTCTATCAAACGCCACCAACAGCATCCCGATCGGCCGCACAGTTTCCTTATTTTAAGCTTATCCCTTTGGAAAAACGGGAATTTATTCGAAATTTTAACAGTTTTCAGCGGTTTTCCGGAGATTTTTGTACCGAACCAGGTCAGGTTTTTTAGCTGACCGCGTAGCCCGTGACGAGGCGGATTTTTAGACACCCCACACGCGGGCATACGGCGCGTCGCTCCCGGATTTTGGCCGCCCGAGTCCCTATTTTTTCGACTTTTTTACTCTTCTTTCAGTTTCTTCTGCGTGCAACATCCCCGATTCGTAACATTCTCCTAATCTTTTTTCACCATCCGATAGCCTGTTTAAAGACGAATCCCGCAATATAACATTTCGGGGTCATCCAGGCTCGGGAACGATAAGGGAATTCATCTCTTCACGCCAAGTCGAAAAATATATACCCCCTCCATATAATTGTTCATACTAAATCCACCTATACCTATACCCCTGCATTTTTCAATACATTCATACGCAATTTTTTAAATTTTTCACTAAACTCGACTGTTTTTCAATTGAATTTTATCAAAATCGATATAGCCATTTAGTTTACACAATATTTTGACATTTCCGGACGACCTGCGAGTCAGGAACACCTATAAAAGAAACATTATTAGTATTTAATAAAAAGTATAGTTACAACAGTTTTCATACTCACCTGGTGAAGTGAACCCCCAACTGACTTATCCCTTTGGAAAAACGGGAATTTATTCGAAATTTTAACAGTTTTCAGCGGTTTTCCGGAGATTTTTGTACCGAACCAGGTCAGGTTTTTTAGCTGACCGCGTAGCCCGTGACGAGGCGGATTTTTAGACACCCCACACGCGGGCATACGGCGCGTCGCTCCCGGATTTTGGCCGCCCGAGTCCCTATTTTTTCGACTTTTTTACTCTTCTTTCAGTTTCTTCTGCGTGCAACATCCCCGATTCGTAACATTCTCCTAATCTTTTTTCACCATCCGATAGCCTGTTTAAAGACGAATCCCGCAATATAACATTTCGGGGTCATCCAGGCTCGGGAACGATAAGGGAATTCATCTCTTCACGCCAAGTCGAAAAATATATACCCCCTCCATATAATTGTTCATACTAAATCCACCTATACCTATACCCCTGCATTTTTGGGGTGCGAGGCCGGGGCACCTCCACGTGGTGCACCCTGGAAACGTCCATTTGGACGGCCAAGATTCCGGCGGGAGGGGGGGTCTCCGCGTGCCGACTCTGAAGGCAGAGCGCACGGCGGATTTGGCCCGGGGCCAATGGGGCGGATGTGTCTCATGGCACTCCGTCGCCAGGGACGGTTGCGTCACGGCCCGGGGGCGTGACGGGTCGGTCGCTCGCGAGCGGCCAGACCCGGAAGGCCCAAACCGTAATCCTGAGTAGGGGGGTCAGGACCGGGGGTCTGCGGACTGCGGGGAAGAAAACCCCTATAAAAAATCACCCCAATCTCAAGTTTTGCTACTCGGCGAGGAGATGTATGGCTGGTGGGTTAAGAAGCGCGCGCGAAAAAAAAAAAAAGCGTCCAGTCGTTAGAGTAGTAGTCAAGGAGGACTTAAACTTCCACACCACGATGGCAGAAGCAACAAAACGTAAGTCTTCACCAGAGGGTCCCGGCCAGGCCGGGGAATCCCTTGCTGTGCCGGGGCTTGCGCGCGACGAGGAGTCGCGCCCAAGTTCCGGCACAGTCAGCCCCCAATCGTATGGGTGGGGGGCACCTTCTGCTCCAGCCGCGAGCCCGGCGAAACATGAGGCTCAAAAGAAGAAGTATAGGAAGAGGAAAGGCGCCGTAGGAACTGCGTATCAACGCAAGTTGCGCCTAAAGCGGGAAGCGGAACGGCGGGCACAAAAAGATGCCGCCGTGGCCGCGCGCGACGAGGGCGGTGCATCCGCAGCTACCGCAGAGCCGTCGCGGGACGGAAACGGCGATATCGCCGGGGCGTCGAGAGAGAGGAGTGGCAGCTCAGGACTGTCAAGCGACGAGGGCGGATCAGCCGCAGGGCCGTCGCGGGACGAGGGCGGCGGGGCCGCAGGACCGTCCGAACCAGGAGGAGGTAGTGACTCCGAGGAGCGGAGCGCCTCCGGTGGAAGGAGAGGCAGCTCCAGTATGACGCTGTCGAGCGACGAGGGCGGCAGTGCCGCAGAGCCGTCGCAGGACGAGGGCGGCAGGGCCGCAGGACCGTCGGGGCATGTTGTCTCGGGGTTGGAGATGTCGGCGGACGAGGGCGGTGTCGCAGGGCCGTCCGCCGAGGATGGTAAAGGCCGGAGTAGGGACGAGGGTGGTGATTTCGCCGCAGGGCCGTCCGTAGCTCTGGTTGGGTTGCCCGGCACGGTAGGCAGGTTGTCCGGGGTGCTGGGCGGGTCGTCCGGTAGAGGTGGGGATGGGTCGTCCGGCGATAGAGGGGCCGCCGTGGAGTCTGAGCCGCATCCTGCGGCGAGGGCTCTGACGGCGGCTTTAGGTGTCAGGGGAAGGGAGAGGGAGGGGGCCCGCTCCCCCCCGAGGGATAGGAAGCGCCCCCTGGAAAGGGAAGGCAGCTCCACGTCCGACTCGGAGGGGACCGATACCATCAGGCCTCCCCCCAAGGTTGCGACCGCGCGCCGGGGGCGCAGGGGTCGGGGAGGTGCGGTGGCGGCCAGACCGGCGACGCCGTGTCCGGCCGACCAGGGAGGCGAGGTGGCGGCCCTTCAGGCCGCAAACGCCCGCCTCAGCGAGGAGGTCTCCGGCTTGCGGGAGCGAAACCGCAGGCTGGAGACGGAACTTTCGGCGGTGCGGAGAGAGAACCGCGGGTTGGCCAAGGACGTGGCTGACCTGCGGTCTCAATTCGAGCGCCTGGTGCCGGCTGTGGCGCCGGCGCCGGCCCCGCCGCCGAAAAGGGTCGCGCCAGCGAGGGCGGGCCCATCGTCTGCGCCCGTGGCGCCGGCTGCGCCCGTCGCGGCCGCTGCGCCGGCTGCGCCCGTCGCGGCTTCGCCGCTGCCTCCCCTCGTCGTCGTCCCTCCGCCGGCTCGTGGCCGCGGGAGACCTCGGAAGGGGGAGGAGCCGCCGCCCGACGAGGTGCACGGCGTGTCGGAGTCGGCGGTACGCGTCATCCTGGCCCGAGTAGGGGTGATGATGGATGCGCGTATCGCCGCCGTAGCGGCCAGGCTCCCGCCTGAGCCGCCCCTCCGGCCGCCGCTCGCCGCGGACAAGGCGGGGCGGCCGCAAGCGTCGGCTCCCACGCCGCTGCCCTGTCAGGGTGGCCGCGTGGTGAGCTACGCTGCGGCCGCGGCTGGGCCCAAGGGGGCCAAGAAGGCCGGCAAGGTGCCGGCTCCCGCCAAGGCCGGGCCGCGGCCGGCGCCAGCGGCTGCACCGCAGGCGCCGGTCGGCGAACCCGCGGCTGCGCCTGCTGCGCTCAGCGCTGCTGCCAGGCTCGAACAGGGCTGGCAGGTGGCTGAGCGTAGCAGGAAGGCACGCGGCCAAAAGCGGAGAGCGGCGGCCAAGAGTGCCGCTGTGGCCGCCGCTCCCCAGGCGGGAGCCGGCGGAAAGGGGAAAAGGTCGCGTAGGGGCCTCAAGTCGCCGAAGACGGCTGCGGTGGTAATCACCGTACTGCCTGAGGCGGCTGAGAGGGGCCTAAACTATGAGGCCGTCCTAAGACGCGCCCGGCGGGAGCTGGACGTCTCCGACATCGGGGGCGTCGAGGCGAGGACCCGCAAAGCCCGGACAGGGGCTCGAATACTCGAGTTCCCTGGGGCCGAGGGCGCGAAGACGGCCGATAGTTTGGCCACGATGCTGAGGGGGCTGTTCGGGCCAGAGGATGGAGTCCGAATCGCCAGGCCCGTCAAGTGCGCAGATATGCGCCTCACGGGTCTGGACGACTCCGTGGCGGTGGAGGACATCCGGGAGGCCATTATGGCGCGTACCGGGTGTGCCTCGGACACCGTCCGGATTGGCACCATCCGCCCTGGTCCGGGCGGCGTCGGTGCTGTCTGGGTGCAGTGCCCAGTGGAGTCGGTCAAGCAATTGGCCGACTCAGGCAGGCTCCTCGTGGGCTGGAGTTCGGCGCGGGTAACCGTGCTGGAGCCCCGGCCTGCGAGGTGTTATAAATGCATGGCGGTCGGGCATACCCGACCGACATGCAGAAACTGCTTTGACTGCAGCGGGCTATGTTTCCGTTGCGGTCAGGCTGGACACCAGGCGGCATCGTGCTCTGCGGTGCCCCACTGCCCTGCGTGTGCGGCGGGCAATAGGCCTGCCAAACACCGCATGGGCTCTGGGGACTGCAGACCCCCGGCATCGGCCCCGAAGGGGCGGGGCGGCCCATCGACCGGGCCAGCCCCCGCTCCGAGCGCGGCCCGATCGCCCGTTAGCGCGGAGGAGGTGACGATGGATACGGACCGTTAATGGACCCCGTATCCATTCGTCTCCTCCAGGCCAATCTCAACCACTCCGCCGGTGCGCAGGACGTGTTCCTGCAAGCCATGGCGGAGTGGTTGATAGGAGTAGCCGTAGTCGCGGAGCCGTACGTGGTGCCCGACCGGATTAACTGGTTGGGTAGCGCTGATGGCACCGTGGCAATCGTCGCCTCCACGTCGTGGCCTTCGTCGTCTCTGACCCTTAGGGACAGGGGCGTCGGATACGTCGCGGCGGACTGGGGGGAGATTACGCTCTTCGGAGTTTATCTCTCCCCTAACTGGAGTGTGACCGATTTCGAGGCCTTCCTCACCATCATGGAGGCCTCGTTACGGCGACTGGCATCGCGCCAGGTCTTCGTCCTGGGGGACTTTAACGCCAAGTCCGTGGCGTGGGGGTCCCCTAGGACGGATGACCGAGGACGGGCGATCGAGGAGTGGGCGGCGGCACTGGGCCTCTGTTTGCTGAACAGGGGCTCGGTGCATACGTGCGTGCGACAACGGGGCGGGTCGATAGTGGACCTTTCGTTCGCTAGCCCCGAGGTCGCCGCACGCGTGGGGAGCTGGCGCGTCGTGGAGGAGGTGGAGACCTTGTCGGACCACCGGTATATCCGGATGGAGGTCTCCCCTGCAATCCCGACGCCCAGCAGGGGTCACGGGGCGGATGGGCGTCCTGCGTTCCCGCGATGGGCTGTGGGTCGCTTAGACCGGGACCAGCTGGCGGAGACAGCCATCGTATACTCGTGGCTGTCCTCTGCCCACCAGTCGGACGGGGTGGACGCCGAGGCTGGCCGCATCCGCAGTGCGTTGACGCAGATCTGCGATGCGGCCATGCCCCGGGTACGGCGTCTGCCCCCGAGGAGGGGTGTCCACTGGTGGTCCCGGGAGCTGGCGGATCTCCGGGCTGCGTGTATCCGCGCCCGGAGGGCCTACACCCGCAGCCGGCGGCGCCATCGCGACGCGGAGCGGGAGGCCGTGCTTTACGAGGGCTACCGCAATGCGCGGTCGGCCTTCAGGCTGGCCGTCCGCTCCGCCAAGGACGTCAGTCGGCAGGAGATGCTGGACGGTCTCGACCGTGACCCCTGGGGACGCCCCTATCGCGCGGTGCTGAATAGGCTACGCGCGCGGGGCCCTCCCCTCACCGAGACTCTCCAGCCCGGCCTTCTCACCCGGGTCATCGAGGACCTGTTCCCGCGGCGGGCGGAACACACGCCCCCGGTCATGGCTCCGCCAGACACTGACCGGGAGGCCGACGACGACAGTGTTCCGCCCATCACGGAACCCGAGATGGGGGTGGCGGTGACGCGCATGCGCGCAAAGTCTACCGCCCCCGGGCCCGACGGTGTTCCTAACCGCGTGCTGGCCCTGGTCCTCGAACACCTGGGACCCCGCCTCAGGGAGCTGTTCGACGCGTGTTTAGCGTCCGGACGGTTCCCTGGGTGCTGGAAGGAGGGAAGGCTGGTGCTCCTGCCGAAGCCGGGACGGTCTCCGGAGTCGCCTTCGGCCTACAGGCCTATCGTGCTGCTCGATGACACGGGCAAGCTACTGGAGAGGGTGGTAGCTGCCCGCATCGAGCGGCACCTCGTCGGCACGGGGCCCGATCTGTCGGACGCCCAGTTTGGGTTTAGGAGGGGTCGTTCGACGATCGCGGCTCTGTTGCGCCTGAGGGCCGTGGCGACTGAGGCCGTCACCGGCGGGGGAGTGCTGTTGGTGGTGTCCCTAGACATCGCCAACGCATTCAATAGTCTGCCATTCAGCTGCATCAGGGAGGCGCTCCGGTATCACGGGGTGCCAGTTTACCTGAGGCGGCTAGTGGCAGACTATTTGGAGGGGCGCAGCGTCCTCTGCACCGACCGAGCAGGGGACGTTGTGCGGACGCCCATGACGTGCGGTGTCCCGCAGGGGTCGGTCCTCGGACCCACCCTGTGGAACATCGGCTACGACTGGGCGTTGAGGGGGAGCCTCCCGCCCGGGCTGGGCGTGATTTGTTACGCCGACGACACGCTCGTCACAGCCCGCGGTGGGACGCTAGAAGAGGCGGTAAGCCTGGCGACCTCGGGTACCGAGGAGGTCGTCAGACGGATCGAGGCGCTGGGGTTGAGGGTCGCCCTGGACAAGACGGAGGCCCTCTTGTTCCATGGGCGCACTATGAGCCCTCCCATCGGCGTCTCGATCACCGTCCACTCGGTCGACATCAGCATCCGGGCCCATATGAGGTACTTGGGCCTGGTGCTCGACGGGCGATGGTGGTTCCGGGAGCATTTCCGTAGGCTCGCTCCGCGGCTCGTCGGCACGGCGTCCGCCCTATCGTGGCTTATGCCGAACGTGGGCGGACCGAGCGCTGCGTGCCGACGGCTGTACGCGGGGGTCATCCGGTCGATGGCCCTGTACGGCGCACCGGTGTGGGCGGGGTCCATGACCGCCCGACTTAGGGCCCTCCTGTGGCGACCACAGAGGGTCATGGCGGTCAGGGCCATCCGCGGATACCGCACGGTGGCGACGGAGGCAGCGTGCCTGTTGGCCGGGACTCCCCCGTGGGACCTGGAGGCGGAGATGCTCGCCGGACTATATCGGCGGGTGACGGGGGTGCGAGCGGAGGGCGGTGTGGTCTCGTTGAGGGATCTCACCGCCTGGCGCGTCGACGCCCGCCGAGACGTCATCGCCCGTTGGGCAGTCCGGCTGGAGAGGCCTCGGTTCGGGGTGCGAACCGTGGAGGCCTTCCGGCCGGTGCTGATGCAGTGGTTGGAGAGGCGGCACGGGGTGCTCTCCTTCCGACTGGTGCAGGTTTTGACGGGGCATGGGTGCTTCGCCAAATACCTGCACAAGGTCGTTAGGAGGGAGAGTACACCGTCCTGCCACCACTGCGATTGCGACGAGGACACGGCGCGCCATACGCTCGAGGCCTGCGGGGCTTGGGCAGTGCAGCGCTGTGAACTCGTCGCAATCATCGGTACGGACCTGACGCTGCCGGCTATCGCTAGGGCGATGGTCGACAGCGTCGGGAATTGGGACGCGGTCGCAGCCTTCTGCGAGACAGTGATCTCGCGGAAGGAGGCGGCGGATCGCCTGCGCGAGGAGCGCAGCCTCGATGAGGAGATCCGCCGCCGGCGACTGGGGCGGCGCAGGCGCAACTATCTGCGCCTCATGCCGCCCTAGCCGAGGCCGCGGGTGACGTGACCGGGGATTAGTCCGTCACCCGCCGAGAGGCCGACCGCGTGAGGAAAGACCGACGTCCTCCCCGAGGGGGGGACGTCGGTCGACGGGAGGGTACCCCAACAGGGGGTATTCCGTCGGGCCGACCACTGACGACAAGTTAACGCTGCTCCAGTGGTCGGCCCAACGACGAAGGCGACGTGGTTTTCGGGTGGGTCGCGGGAGTTGCGTGCTCAAGCCCCTCTGTCGCCCCGGACGGAGTGGTGCGGAGGCGCGCCGACCGCGGCCCACCCACAAAAAAAAAAAAAAAAAAACCCCTGCATTTTTCAATACATTCATACGCAATTTTTTAAATTTTTCACTAAACTCGACTGTTTTTCAATTGAATTTTATCAAAATCGATATAGCCATTTAGTTTACACAATATTTTGACATTTCCGGACGACCTGCGAGTCAGGAACACCTATAAAAGAAACATTATTAGTATTTAATAAAAAGTATAGTTACAACAGTTTTCATACTCACCTGGTGAAGTGAACCCCCAACTGACTTATCCCTTTGGAAAAACGGGAATTTATTCGAAATTTTAACAGTTTTCAGCGGTTTTCCGGAGATTTTTGTACCGAACCAGGTCAGGTTTTTTAGCTGACCGCGTAGCCCGTGACGAGGCGGATTTTTAGACACCCCACACGCGGGCATACGGCGCGTCGCTCCCGGATTTTGGCCGCCCGAGTCCCTATTTTTTCGACTTTTTTACTCTTCTTTCAGTTTCTTCTGCGTGCAACATCCCCGATTCGTAACATTCTCCTAATCTTTTTTCACCATCCGATAGCCTGTTTAAAGACGAATCCCGCAATATAACATTTCGGGGTCATCCAGGCTCGGGAACGATAAGGGAATTCATCTCTTCACGCCAAGTCGAAAAATATATACCCCCTCCATATAATTGTTCATACTAAATCCACCTATACCTATACCCCTGCATTTTTCAATACATTCATACGCAATTTTTTAAATTTTTCACTAAACTCGACTGTTTTTCAATTGAATTTTATCAAAATCGATATAGCCATTTAGTTTACACAATATTTTGACATTTCCGGACGACCTGCGAGTCAGGAACACCTATAAAAGAAACATTATTAGTATTTAATAAAAAGTATAGTTACAACAGTTTTCATACTCACCTGGTGAAGTGAACCCCCAACTGACTTATCCCTTTGGAAAAACGGGAATTTATTCGAAATTTTAACAGTTTTCAGCGGTTTTCCGGAGATTTTTGTACCGAACCAGGTCAGGTTTTTTAGCTGACCGCGTAGCCCGTGACGAGGCGGATTTTTAGACACCCCACACGCGGGCATACGGCGCGTCGCTCCCGGATTTTGGCCGCCCGAGTCCCTATTTTTTCGACTTTTTTACTCTTCTTTCAGTTTCTTCTGCGTGCAACATCCCCGATTCGTAACATTCTCCTAATCTTTTTTCACCATCCGATAGCCTGTTTAAAGACGAATCCCGCAATATAACATTTCGGGGTCATCCAGGCTCGGGAACGATAAGGGAATTCATCTCTTCACGCCAAGTCGAAAAATATATACCCCCTCCATATAATTGTTCATACTAAATCCACCTATACCTATACCCCTGCATTTTTCAATACATTCATACGCAATTTTTTAAATTTTTCACTAAACTCGACTGTTTTTCAATTGAATTTTATCAAAATCGATATAGCCATTTAGTTTACACAATATTTTGACATTTCCGGACGACCTGCGAGTCAGGAACACCTATAAAAGAAACATTATTAGTATTTAATAAAAAGTATAGTTACAACAGTTTTCATACTCACCTGGTGAAGTGAACCCCCAACTGACTTATCCCTTTGGAAAAACGGGAATTTATTCGAAATTTTAACAGTTTTCAGCGGTTTTCCGGAGATTTTTGTACCGAACCAGGTCAGGTTTTTTAGCTGACCGCGTAGCCCGTGACGAGGCGGATTTTTAGACACCCCACACGCGGGCATACGGCGCGTCGCTCCCGGATTTTGGCCGCCCGAGTCCCTATTTTTTCGACTTTTTTACTCTTCTTTCAGTTTCTTCTGCGTGCAACATCCCCGATTCGTAACATTCTCCTAATCTTTTTTCACCATCCGATAGCCTGTTTAAAGACGAATCCCGCAATATAACATTTCGGGGTCATCCAGGCTCGGGAACGATAAGGGAATTCATCTCTTCACGCCAAGTCGAAAAATATATACCCCCTCCATATAATTGTTCATACTAAATCCACCTATACCTATACCCCTGCATTTTTCAATACATTCATACGCAATTTTTTAAATTTTTCACTAAACTCGACTGTTTTTCAATTGAATTTTATCAAAATCGATATAGCCATTTAGTTTACACAATATTTTGACATTTCCGGACGACCTGCGAGTCAGGAACACCTATAAAAGAAACATTATTAGTATTTAATAAAAAGTATAGTTACAACAGTTTTCATACTCACCTGGTGAAGTGAACCCCCAACTGACTTATCCCTTTGGAAAAACGGGAATTTATTCGAAATTTTAACAGTTTTCAGCGGTTTTCCGGAGATTTTTGTACCGAACCAGGTCAGGTTTTTTAGCTGACCGCGTAGCCCGTGACGAGGCGGATTTTTAGACACCCCACACGCGGGCATACGGCGCGTCGCTCCCGGATTTTGGCCGCCCGAGTCCCTATTTTTTCGACTTTTTTACTCTTCTTTCAGTTTCTTCTGCGTGCAACATCCCCGATTCGTAACATTCTCCTAATCTTTTTTCACCATCCGATAGCCTGTTTAAAGACGAATCCCGCAATATAACATTTCGGGGTCATCCAGGCTCGGGAACGATAAGGGAATTCATCTCTTCACGCCAAGTCGAAAAATATATACCCCCTCCATATAATTGTTCATACTAAATCCACCTATACCTATACCCCTGCATTTTTTTTTTTTCTTGTTCCATGGGCGCACTATGAGCCCTCCCATCGGCGTCTCGATCACCGTCCACTCGGTCGACATCAGCATCCGGGCCCATATGAGGTACTTGGGCCTGGTGCTCGACGGGCGATGGTGGTTCCGGGAGCATTTCCGTAGGCTCGCTCCGCGGCTCGTCGGCGCGGCGTCCGCCCTATCGTGGCTTATGCCGAACGTGGGCGGACCGAGCGCTGCGTGCCGACGGCTGTACGCGGGGGTCATCCGGTCGATGGCCCTGTACGGCGCACCGGTGTGGGCGGGGTCCATGACCGCCCGACTTAGGGCCCTCCTGTGGCGACCACAGAGGGTCATGGCGGTCAGGGCCATCCGCGGATACCGCACGGTGGCGACGGAGGCAGCGTGCCTGTTGGCCGGGACTCCCCCGTGGGACCTGGAGGCGGAGATGCTCGCCGAACTATATCGGCGGGTGACGGGGGTGCGAGCGGAGGGCGGTGTGGTCTCGTTGAGGGATCTCACCGCCTGGCGCGTCGACGCCCGCCGAGACGTCATCGCCCGTTGGGCAGTCCGGCTGGAGAGGCCTCGGTTCGGGGTGCGAACCGTGGAGGCCTTCCGGCCGGTGCTGATGCAGTGGTTGGAGAGGCGGCACGGGGTGCTCTCCTTCCGACTGGTGCAGGTTTTGACGGGGCATGGGTGCTTCGCCAAATACCTGCACAAGGTCGTTAGGAGGGAGAGTACACCGTCCTGCCACCACTGCGATTGCGACGAGGACACGGCGCGCCATACGCTCGAGGCCTGCGGGGCTTGGGCAGTGCAGCGCTGTGAACTCGTCGCAATCATCGGTACGGACCTGACGCTGCCGGCTATCGCTAGGGCAATGGTCGACAGCGTCGGGAATTGGGACGCGGTCGCAGCCTTCTGCGAGACAGTGATCTCGCGGAAGGAGGCGGCGGATCGCCTGCGCGAGGAGCGCAGCCTCGATGAGGAGATCCGCCGCCGGCGACTGGGGCGGCGCAGGCGCAACTATCTGCGCCTCATGCCGCCCTAGCCGAGGCCGCGGGTGACGTGACCGGGGATTAGTCCGTCACCCGCCGAGAGGCCGACCGCGTGAGGAAAGACCGACGTCCTCCCCGAGGGGGGGACGTCGGTCGATGGGAGGGTACCCCAATAGGGGGTATTCCGTCGGGCCGACCACTGACGACAAGTTAACGCTGCTCCAGTGGTCGGCCCAACGACGAAGGCGACGTGGTTTTCGGGTGGGTCGCGGGAGTTGCGTGCTCAAGCCCCTCTGTCGCCCCGGACGGAGTGGTGCGGAGGCGCGCCGACCGCGGCCCACCCACAAAAAAAAAAAAAAAAAAAACCCCTGCATTTTTCAATACATTCATACGCAATTTTTTAAATTTTTCACTAAACTCGACTGTTTTTCAATTGAATTTTATCAAAATCGATATAGCCATTTAGTTTACACAATATTTTGACATTTCCGGACGACCTGCGAGTCAGGAACACCTATAAAAGAAACATTATTAGTATTTAATAAAAAGTATAGTTACAACAGTTTTCATACTCACCTGGTGAAGTGAACCCCCAACTGACTTATCCCTTTGGAAAAACGGGAATTTATTCGAAATTTTAACAGTTTTCAGCGGTTTTCCGGAGATTTTTGTACCGAACCAGGTCAGGTTTTTTAGCTGACCGCGTAGCCCGTGACGAGGCGGATTTTTAGACACCCCACACGCGGGCATACGGCGCGTCGCTCCCGGATTTTGGCCGCCCGAGTCCCTATTTTTTCGACTTTTTTACTCTTCTTTCAGTTTCTTCTGCGTGCAACATCCCCGATTCGTAACATTCTCCTAATCTTTTTTCACCATCCGATAGCCTGTTTAAAGACGAATCCCGCAATATAACATTTCGGGGTCATCCAGGCTCGGGAACGATAAGGGAATTCATCTCTTCACGCCAAGTCGAAAAATATATACCCCCTCCATATAATTGTTCATACTAAATCCACCTATACCTATACCCCTGCATTTTTCAATACATTCATACGCAATTTTTTAAATTTTTCACTAAACTCGACTGTTTTTCAATTGAATTTTATCAAAATCGATATAGCCATTTAGTTTACACAATATTTTGACATTTCCGGACGACCTGCGAGTCAGGAACACCTATAAAAGAAACATTATTAGTATTTAATAAAAAGTATAGTTACAACAGTTTTCATACTCACCTGGTGAAGTGAACCCCCAACTGACTTATCCCTTTGGAAAAACGGGAATTTATTCGAAATTTTAACAGTTTTCAGCGGTTTTCCGGAGATTTTTGTACCGAACCAGGTCAGGTTTTTTAGCTGACCGCGTAGCCCGTGACGAGGCGGATTTTTAGACACCCCACACGCGGGCATACGGCGCGTCGCTCCCGGATTTTGGCCGCCCGAGTCCCTATTTTTTCGACTTTTTTACTCTTCTTTCAGTTTCTTCTGCGTGCAACATCCCCGATTCGTAACATTCTCCTAATCTTTTTTCACCATCCGATAGCCTGTTTAAAGACGAATCCCGCAATATAACATTTCGGGGTCATCCAGGCTCGGGAACGATAAGGGAATTCATCTCTTCACGCCAAGTCGAAAAATATATACCCCCTCCATATAATTGTTCATACTAAATCCACCTATACCTATACCCCTGCATTTTTCAATACATTCATACGCAATTTTTTAAATTTTTCACTAAACTCGACTGTTTTTCAATTGAATTTTATCAAAATCGATATAGCCATTTAGTTTACACAATATTTTGACATTTCCGGACGACCTGCGAGTCAGGAACACCTATAAAAGAAACATTATTAGTATTTAATAAAAAGTATAGTTACAACAGTTTTCATACTCACCTGGTGAAGTGAACCCCCAACTGACTTATCCCTTTGGAAAAACGGGAATTTATTCGAAATTTTAACAGTTTTCAGCGGTTTTCCGGAGATTTTTGTACCGAACCAGGTCAGGTTTTTTAGCTGACCGCGTAGCCCGTGACGAGGCGGATTTTTAGACACCCCACACGCGGGCATACGGCGCGTCGCTCCCGGATTTTGGCCGCCCGAGTCCCTATTTTTTCGACTTTTTTACTCTTCTTTCAGTTTCTTCTGCGTGCAACATCCCCGATTCGTAACATTCTCCTAATCTTTTTTCACCATCCGATAGCCTGTTTAAAGACGAATCCCGCAATATAACATTTCGGGGTCATCCAGGCTCGGGAACGATAAGGGAATTCATCTCTTCACGCCAAGTCGAAAAATATATACCCCCTCCATATAATTGTTCATACTAAATCCACCTATACCTATACCCCTGCATTTTTCAATACATTCATACGCAATTTTTTAAATTTTTCACTAAACTCGACTGTTTTTCAATTGAATTTTATCAAAATCGATATAGCCATTTAGTTTACACAATATTTTGACATTTCCGGACGACCTGCGAGTCAGGAACACCTATAAAAGAAACATTATTAGTATTTAATAAAAAGTATAGTTACAACAGTTTTCATACTCACCTGGTGAAGTGAACCCCCAACTGACTTATCCCTTTGGAAAAACGGGAATTTATTCGAAATTTTAACAGTTTTCAGCGGTTTTCCGGAGATTTTTGTACCGAACCAGGTCAGGTTTTTTAGCTGACCGCGTAGCCCGTGACGAGGCGGATTTTTAGACACCCCACACGCGGGCATACGGCGCGTCGCTCCCGGATTTTGGCCGCCCGAGTCCCTATTTTTTCGACTTTTTTACTCTTCTTTCAGTTTCTTCTGCGTGCAACATCCCCGATTCGTAACATTCTCCTAATCTTTTTTCACCATCCGATAGCCTGTTTAAAGACGAATCCCGCAATATAACATTTCGGGGTCATCCAGGCTCGGGAACGATAAGGGAATTCATCTCTTCACGCCAAGTCGAAAAATATATACCCCCTCCATATAATTGTTCATACTAAATCCACCTATACCTATACCCCTGCATTTTTCAATACATTCATACGCAATTTTTTAAATTTTTCACTAAACTCGACTGTTTTTCAATTGAATTTTATCAAAATCGATATAGCCATTTAGTTTACACAATATTTTGACATTTCCGGACGACCTGCGAGTCAGGAACACCTATAAAAGAAACATTATTAGTATTTAATAAAAAAAAGTATAGTTACAACAGTTTTCATACTCACCTGGTGAAGTGAACCCCCAACTGACTTATCCCTTTGGAAAAACGGGAATTTATTCGAAATTTTAACAGTTTTCAGCGGTTTTCCGGAGATTTTTGTACCGAACCAGGTCAGGTTTTTTAGCTGACCGCGTAGCCCGTGACGAGGCGGATTTTTAGACACCCCACACGCGGGCATACGGCGCGTCGCTCCCGGATTTTGGCCGCCCGAGTCCCTATTTTTTCGACTTTTTTACTCTTCTTTCAGTTTCTTCTGCGTGCAACATCCCCGATTCGTAACATTCTCCTAATCTTTTTTCACCATCCGATAGCCTGTTTAAAGACGAATCCCGCAATATAACATTTCGGGGTCATCCAGGCTCGGGAACGATAAGGGAATTCATCTCTTCACGCCAAGTCGAAAAATATATACCCCCTCCATATAATTGTTCATACTAAATCCACCTATACCTATACCCCTGCATTTTTCAATACATTCATACGCAATTTTTTAAATTTTTCACTAAACTCGACTGTTTTTCAATTGAATTTTATCAAAATCGATATAGCCATTTAGTTTACACAATATTTTGACATTTCCGGACGACCTGCGAGTCAGGAACACCTATAAAAGAAACATTATTAGTATTTAATAAAAAGTATAGTTACAACAGTTTTCATACTCACCTGGTGAAGTGAACCCCCAACTGACTTATCCCTTTGGAAAAACGGGAATTTATTCGAAATTTTAACAGTTTTCAGCGGTTTTCCGGAGATTTTTGTACCGAACCAGGTCAGGTTTTTTAGCTGACCGCGTAGCCCGTGACGAGGCGGATTTTTAGACACCCCACACGCGGGCATACGGCGCGTCGCTCCCGGATTTTGGCCGCCCGAGTCCCTATTTTTTCGACTTTTTTACTCTTCTTTCAGTTTCTTCTGCGTGCAACATCCCCGATTCGTAACATTCTCCTAATCTTTTTTCACCATCCGATAGCCTGTTTAAAGACGAATCCCGCAATATAACATTTCGGGGTCATCCAGGCTCGGGAACGATAAGGGAATTCATCTCTTCACGCCAAGTCGAAAAATATATACCCCCTCCATATAATTGTTCATACTAAATCCACCTATACCTATACCCCTGCATTTTTCAATACATTCATACGCAATTTTTTAAATTTTTCACTAAACTCGACTGTTTTTCAATTGAATTTTATCAAAATCGATATAGCCATTTAGTTTACACAATATTTTGACATTTCCGGACGACCTGCGAGTCAGGAACACCTATAAAAGAAACATTATTAGTATTTAATAAAAAGTATAGTTACAACAGTTTTCATACTCACCTGGTGAAGTGAACCCCCAACTGACTTATCCCTTTGGAAAAACGGGAATTTATTCGAAATTTTAACAGTTTTCAGCGGTTTTCCGGAGATTTTTGTACCGAACCAGGTCAGGTTTTTTAGCTGACCGCGTAGCCCGTGACGAGGCGGATTTTTAGACACCCCACACGCGGGCATACGGCGCGTCGCTCCCGGATTTTGGCCGCCCGAGTCCCTATTTTTTCGACTTTTTTACTCTTCTTTCAGTTTCTTCTGCGTGCAACATCCCCGATTCGTAACATTCTCCTAATCTTTTTTCACCATCCGATAGCCTGTTTAAAGACGAATCCCGCAATATAACATTTCGGGGTCATCCAGGCTCGGGAACGATAAGGGAATTCATCTCTTCACGCCAAGTCGAAAAATATATACCCCCTCCATATAATTGTTCATACTAAATCCACCTATACCTATACCCCTGCATTTTTCAATACATTCATACGCAATTTTTTAAATTTTTCACTAAACTCGACTGTTTTTCAATTGAATTTTATCAAAATCGATATAGCCATTTAGTTTACACAATATTTTGACATTTCCGGACGACCTGCGAGTCAGGAACACCTATAAAAGAAACATTATTAGTATTTAATAAAAAGTATAGTTACAACAGTTTTCATACTCACCTGGTGAAGTGAACCCCCAACTGACTTATCCCTTTGGAAAAACGGGAATTTATTCGAAATTTTAACAGTTTTCAGCGGTTTTCCGGAGATTTTTGTACCGAACCAGGTCAGGTTTTTTAGCTGACCGCGTAGCCCGTGACGAGGCGGATTTTTAGACACCCCACACGCGGGCATACGGCGCGTCGCTCCCGGATTTTGGCCGCCCGAGTCCCTATTTTTTCGACTTTTTTACTCTTCTTTCAGTTTCTTCTGCGTGCAACATCCCCGATTCGTAACATTCTCCTAATCTTTTTTCACCATCCGATAGCCTGTTTAAAGACGAATCCCGCAATATAACATTTCGGGGTCATCCAGGCTCGGGAACGATAAGGGAATTCATCTCTTCACGCCAAGTCGAAAAATATATACCCCCTCCATATAATTGTTCATACTAAATCCACCTATACCTATACCCCTGCATTTTTCAATACATTCATACGCAATTTTTTAAATTTTTCACTAAACTCGACTGTTTTTCAATTGAATTTTATCAAAATCGATATAGCCATTTAGTTTACACAATATTTTGACATTTCCGGACGACCTGCGAGTCAGGAACACCTATAAAAGAAACATTATTAGTATTTAATAAAAAGTATAGTTACAACAGTTTTCATACTCACCTGGTGAAGTGAACCCCCAACTGACGGCGGTGCTGACATCCATCCAGAGTGCGGAATTTATCCCTCTATCAAACGCCACCAACAGCATCCCGATCGGCCGCACAGTTTCCTTATTTTAAGCTTATCCCTTTGGAAAAACGGGAATTTATTCGAAATTTTAACAGTTTTCAGCGGTTTTCCGGAGATTTTTGTACCGAACCAGGTCAGGTTTTTTAGCTGACCGCGTAGCCCGTGACGAGGCGGATTTTTAGACACCCCACACGCGGGCATACGGCGCGTCGCTCCCGGATTTTGGCCGCCCGAGTCCCTATTTTTTCGACTTTTTTACTCTTCTTTCAGTTTCTTCTGCGTGCAACATCCCCGATTCGTAACATTCTCCTAATCTTTTTTCACCATCCGATAGCCTGTTTAAAGACGAATCCCGCAATATAACATTTCGGGGTCATCCAGGCTCGGGAACGATAAGGGAATTCATCTCTTCACGCCAAGTCGAAAAATATATACCCCCTCCATATAATTGTTCATACTAAATCCACCTATACCTATACCCCTGCATTTTTCAATACATTCATACGCAATTTTTTAAATTTTTCACTAAACTCGACTGTTTTTCAATTGAATTTTATCAAAATCGATATAGCCATTTAGTTTACACAATATTTTGACATTTCCGGACGACCTGCGAGTCAGGAACACCTATAAAAGAAACATTATTAGTATTTAATAAAAAGTATAGTTACAACAGTTTTCATACTCACCTGGTGAAGTGAACCCCCAACTGACTTATCCCTTTGGAAAAACGGGAATTTATTCGAAATTTTAACAGTTTTCAGCGGTTTTCCGGAGATTTTTGTACCGAACCAGGTCAGGTTTTTTAGCTGACCGCGTAGCCCGTGACGAGGCGGATTTTTAGACACCCCACACGCGGGCATACGGCGCGTCGCTCCCGGATTTTGGCCGCCCGAGTCCCTATTTTTTCGACTTTTTTACTCTTCTTTCAGTTTCTTCTGCGTGCAACATCCCCGATTCGTAACATTCTCCTAATCTTTTTTCACCATCCGATAGCCTGTTTAAAGACGAATCCCGCAATATAACATTTCGGGGTCATCCAGGCTCGGGAACGATAAGGGAATTCATCTCTTCACGCCAAGTCGAAAAATATATACCCCCTCCATATAATTGTTCATACTAAATCCACCTATACCTATACCCCTGCATTTTTGGGGTGCGAGGCCGGGGCACCTCCACGTGGTGCACCCTGGAAACGTCCATTTGGACGGCCAAGATTCCGGCGGGAGGGGGGGTCTCCGCGTGCCGACTCTGAAGGCAGAGCGCACGGCGGATTTGGCCCGGGGCCAATGGGGCGGATGTGTCTCATGGCACTCCGTCGCCAGGGACGGTTGCGTCACGGCCCGGGGGCGTGACGGGTCGGTCGCTCGCGAGCGGCCAGACCCGGAAGGCCCAAACCGTAATCCTGAGTAGGGGGGTCAGGACCGGGGGTCTGCGGACTGCGGGGAAGAAAACCCCTATAAAAAATCACCCCAATCTCAAGTTTTGCTACTCGGCGAGGAGATGTATGGCTGGTGGGTTAAGAAGCGCGCGCGAAAAAAAAAAGCGTCCAGTCGTTAGAGTAGTAGTCAAGGAGGACTTAAACTTCCACACCACGATGGCAGAAGCAACAAAACGTAAGTCTTCACCAGAGGGTCCCGGCCAGGCCGGGGAATCCCTTGCTGTGCCGGGGCTTGCGCGCGACGAGGAGTCGCGCCCAAGTTCCGGCACAGTCAGCCCCCAATCGTATGGGTGGGGGGCACCTTCTGCTCCAGCCGCGAGCCCGGCGAAACATGAGGCTCAAAAGAAGAAGTATAGGAAGAGGAAAGGCGCCGTAGGAACTGCGTATCAACGCAAGTTGCGCCTAAAGCGGGAAGCGGAACGGCGGGCACAAAAAGATGCCGCCGTGGCCGCGCGCGACGAGGGCGGTGCATCCGCAGCTACCGCAGAGCCGTCGCGGGACGGAAACGGCGATATCGCCGGGGCGTCGAGAGAGAGGAGTGGCAGCTCAGGACTGTCAAGCGACGAGGGCGGATCAGCCGCAGGGCCGTCGCGGGACGAGGGCGGCGGGGCCGCAGGACCGTCCGAACCAGGAGGAGGTAGTGACTCCGAGGAGCGGAGCGCCTCCGGTGGAAGGAGAGGCAGCTCCAGTATGACGCTGTCGAGCGACGAGGGCGGCAGTGCCGCAGAGCCGTCGCAGGACGAGGGCGGCAGGGCCGCAGGACCGTCGGGGCATGTTGTCTCGGGGTTGGAGATGTCGGCGGACGAGGGCGGTGTCGCAGGGCCGTCCGCCGAGGATGGTAAAGGCCGGAGTAGGGACGAGGGTGGTGATTTCGCCGCAGGGCCGTCCGTAGCTCTGGTCGGGTTGCCCGGCACGGTAGGCAGGTTGTCCGGGGTGCTGGGCGGGTCGTCCGGTAGAGGTGGGGATGGATCGTCCGGCGATAGAGGGGCCGCCGTGGAGTCTGAGCCGCATCCTGCGGCGAGGGCTCTGACGGCGGCTTTAGGTGTCAGGGGAAGGGAGAGGGAGGGGGCCCGCTCCCCCCCGAGGGATAGGAAGCGCCCCCTGGAAAGGGAAGGCAGCTCCACGTCCGACTCGGAGGGGACCGATACCATCAGGCCTCCCCCCAAGGTTGCGACCGCGCGCCGGGGGCGCAGGGGTCGGGGAGGTGCGGTGGCGGCCAGACCGGCGACGCCGTGTCCGGCCGACCAGGGAGGCGAGGTGGCGGCCCTTCAGGCCGCAAACGCCCGCCTCAGCGAGGAGGTCTCCGGCTTGCGGGAGCGAAACCGCAGGCTGGAGACGGAACTTTCGGCGGTGCGGAGAGAGAACCGCGGGTTGGCCAAGGACGTGGCTGACCTGCGGTCTCAATTCGAGCGCCTGGTGCCGGCTGTGGCGCCGGCGCCGGCCCCGCCGCCGAAAAGGGTCGCGCCAGCGAGGGCGGGCCCATCGTCTGCGCCCGTGGCGCCGGCTGCGCCCGTCGCGGCCGCTGCGCCGGCTGCGCCCGTCGCGGCTTCGCCGCTGCCTCCCCTCGTCGTCGTCCCTCCGCCGGCTCGTGGCCGCGGGAGACCTCGGAAGGGGGAGGAGCCGCCGCCCGACGAGGTGCACGGCGTGTCGGAGTCGGCGGTACGCGTCATCCTGGCCCGAGTAGGGGTGATGATGGATGCGCGTATCGCCGCCGTAGCGGCCAGGCTCCCGCCTGAGCCGCCCCTCCGGCCGCCGCTCGCCGCGGACAGGGCGAGGCGGCCGCAAGCGTCGGCTCCCACGCCGCTGCCCTGTCAGGGTGGCCGCGTGGTGAGCTACGCTGCGGCCGCGGCTGGGCCCAAGGGGGCCAAGAAGGCCGGCAAGGTGCCGGCTCCCGCCAAGGCCGGGCCGCGGCCGGCGCCAGCGGCTGCACCGCAGGCGCCGGTCGGCGAACCCGCGGCTGCGCCTGCTGCGCTCAGCGCTGCTGCCAGGCTCGAACAGGGCTGGCAGGTGGCTGAGCGTAGCAGGAAGGCACGCGGCCAAAAGCGGAGAGCGGCGGCCAAGAGTGCCGCTGTGGCCGCCGCTCCCCAGGCGGGAGCCGGCGGAAAGGGGAAAAGGTCGCGTAGGGGCCTCAAGTCGCCGAAGACGGCTGCGGTGGTAATCACCGTACTGCCTGAGGCGGCTGAGAGGGGCCTAAACTATGAGGCCGTCCTAAGACGCGCCCGGCGGGAGCTGGACGTCTCCGACATCGGGGGCGTCGAGGCGAGGACCCGCAAAGCCCGGACAGGGGCTCGAATACTCGAGTTCCCTGGGGCCGAGGGCGCGAAGACGGCCGATAGTTTGGCCACGATGCTGAGGGGGCTGTTCGGGCCAGAGGATGGAGTCCGAATCGCCAGGCCCGTCAAGTGCGCAGATATGCGCCTCACGGGTCTGGACGACTCCGTGGCGGTGGAGGACATCCGGGAGGCCATTATGGCGCGTACCGGGTGTGCCTCGGACGCCGTCCGGATTGGCACCATCCGCCCTGGTCCGGGCGGCGTCGGTGCTGTCTGGGTGCAGTGCCCAGTGGAGTCGGTCAAGCAATTGGCCGACTCAGGCAGGCTCCTCGTGGGCTGGAGTTCGGCGCGGGTAACCGTGCTGGAGCCCCGGCCTGCGAGGTGTTATAAATGCATGGCGGTCGGGCATACCCGACCGACATGCAGAAACTGCTTTGACTGCAGCGGGCTATGTTTCCGTTGCGGTCAGGCTGGACACCAGGCGGCATCGTGCTCTGCGGTGCCCCACTGCCCCGCGTGTGCGGCGGGCAATAGGCCTGCCAAACACCGCATGGGCTCTGGGGACTGCAGACCCCCGGCATCGGCCCCGAAGGGGCGGGGCGGCCCATCGACCGGGCCAGCCCCCGCTCCGAGCGCGGCCCGATCGCCCGTTAGCGCGGAGGAGGTGACGATGGATACGGACCGTTAATGGACCCCGTATCCATTCGTCTCCTCCAGGCCAATCTCAACCACTCCGCCGGTGCGCAGGACGTGTTCCTGCAAGCCATGGCGGAGTGGTTGATAGGAGTAGCCGTAGTCGCGGAGCCGTACGTGGTGCCCGACCGGATTAACTGGTTGGGTAGCGCTGATGGCACCGTGGCAATCGTCGCCTCCACGTCGTGGCCTTCGTCGTCTCTGACCCTTAGGGACAGGGGCGTCGGATACGTCGCGGCGGACTGGGGGGAGATTACGCTCTTCGGAGTTTATCTCTCCCCTAACTGGAGTGTGACCGATTTCGAGGCCTTCCTCACCATCATGGAGGCCTCGTTACGGCGACTGGCATCGCGCCAGGTCTTCGTCCTGGGGGACTTTAACGCCAAGTCCGTGGCGTGGGGGTCCCCTAGGACGGATGACCGAGGACGGGCGATCGAGGAGTGGGCGGCGGCACTGGGCCTCTGTTTGCTGAACAGGGGCTCGGTGCATACGTGCGTGCGACAACGGGGCGGGTCGATAGTGGACCTTTCGTTCGCTAGCCCCGAGGTCGCCGCACGCGTGGGGAGCTGGCGCGTCGTGGAGGAGGTGGAGACCTTGTCGGACCACCGGTATATCCGGATGGAGGTCTCCCCTGCAATCCCGACGCCCAGCAGGGGTCACGGGGCGGATGGGCGTCCTGCGTTCCCGCGATGGGCTGTGGGTCGCTTAGACCGGGACCAGCTGGCGGAGACAGCCATCGTATACTCGTGGCTGTCCTCTGCCCACCAGTCGGACGGGGTGGACGCCGAGGCTGGCCGCATCCGCAGTGCGTTGACGCAGATCTGCGATGCGGCCATGCCCCGGGTACGGCGTCTGCCCCCGAGGAGGGGTGTCCACTGGTGGTCCCGGGAGCTGGCGGATCTCCGGGCTGCGTGTATCCGCGCCCGGAGGGCCTACACCCGCAGCCGGCGGCGCCATCGCGACGCGGAGCGGGAGGCCGTGCTTTACGAGGGCTACCGCAATGCGCGGTCGGCCTTCAGGCTGGCCGTCCGCTCCGCCAAGGACGTCAGTCGGCAGGAGATGCTGGACGGTCTCGACCGTGACCCCTGGGGACGCCCCTATCGCGCGGTGCTGAATAGGCTACGCGCGCGGGGCCCTCCCCTCACCGAGACTCTCCAGCCCGGCCTTCTCACCCGGGTCATCGAGGACCTGTTCCCGCGGCGGGCGGAACACACGCCCCCGGTCATGGCTCCGCCAGACACTGACCGGGAGGCCGACGACGACAGTGTTCCGCCCATCACGGAACCCGAGATGGGGGTGGCGGTGACGCGCATGCGCGCAAAGTCTACCGCCCCCGGGCCCGACGGTGTTCCTAACCGCGTGCTGGCCCTGGTCCTCGAACACCTGGGACCCCGCCTCAGGGAGCTGTTCGACGCGTGTCTAGCGTCCGGACGGTTCCCTGGGTGCTGGAAGGAGGGAAGGCTGGTGCTCCTGCCGAAGCCGGGACGGTCTCCGGAGTCGCCTTCGGCCTACAGGCCTATCGTGCTGCTCGATGACACGGGCAAGCTACTGGAGAGGGTGGTAGCTGCCCGCATCGAGCGGCACCTCGTCGGCACGGGGCCCGATCTGTCGGACGCCCAGTTTGGGTTTAGGAGGGGTCGTTCGACGATCGCGGCTCTGTTGCGCCTGAGGGCCGTGGCGACTGAGGCCGTCACCGGCGGGGGAGTGCTGTTGGTGGTGTCCCTAGACATCGCCAACGCATTCAATAGTCTGCCATTCAGCTGCATCAGGGAGGCGCTCCGGTATCACGGGGTGCCAGTTTACCTGAGGCGGCTAGTGGCAGACTATTTGGAGGGGCGCAGCGTCCTCTGCACCGACCGAGCAGGGGACGTTGTGCGGACGCCCATGACGTGCGGTGTCCCACAGGGGTCGGTCCTCGGACCCACCCTGTGGAACATCGGCTACGACTGGGCGTTGAGGGGGAGCCTCCCGCCCGGGCTGGGCGTGATTTGTTACGCCGACGACACGCTCGTCACAGCCCGCGGTGGGACGCTAGAAGAGGCGGTAAGCCTGGCGACCTCGGGTACCGAGGAGGTCGTCAGACGGATCGAGGCGCTGGGGTTGAGGGTCGCCCTGGACAAGACGGAGGCCCTCTTGTTCCATGGGCGCACTATGAGCCCTCCCATCGGCGTCTCGATCACCGTCCACTCGGTCGACATCAGCATCCGGGCCCATATGAGGTACTTGGGCCTGGTGCTCGACGGGCGATGGTGGTTCCGGGAGCATTTCCGTAGGCTCGCTCCGCGGCTCGTCGGCACGGCGTCCGCCCTATCGTGGCTTATGCCGAACGTGGGCGGACCGAGCGCTGCGTGCCGACGGCTGTACGCGGGGGTCATCCGGTCGATGGCCCTGTACGGCGCACCGGTGTGGGCGGGGTCCATGACCGCCCGACTCAGGGCCCTTCTGTGGCGACCACAGAGGGTCATGGCGGTCAGGGCCATCCGCGGATACCGCACGGTGGCGACGGAGGCAGCGTGCCTATTGGCCGGGACTCCCCCGTGGGACCTGGAGGCGGAGATGCTCGCCGAACTATATCGGCGGGTGACGGGGGTGCGAGCGGAGGGCGGTGTGGTCTCGTTGAGGGATCTCACCGCCTGGCGCGTCGACGCCCGCCGAGACGTCATCGCCCGTTGGGCAGTCCGGCTGGAGAGGCCTCGGTTCGGGGTGCGAACCGTGGAGGCCTTCCGGCCGGTGCTGATGCAGTGGTTGGAGCGGCGGCACGGGGTGCTCTCCTTCCGACTGGTGCAGGTTTTGACGGGGCATGGGTGCTTCGCCAAATACCTGCACAAGGTCGTTAGGAGGGAGAGTACACCGTCCTGCCACCACTGCGATTGCGACGAGGACACGGCGCGCCATACGCTCGAGGCCTGCGGGGCTTGGGCAGTGCAGCGCTGTGAACTCGTCGCAATCATCGGTACGGACCTGACGCTGCCGGCTATCGCTAGGGCGATGGTCGACAGCGTCGGGAATTGGGACGCGGTCGCAGCCTTCTGCGAGACAGTGATCTCGCGGAAGGAGGCGGCGGATCGCCTGCGCGAGGAGCGCAGCCTCGATGAGGAGGTCCGCCGCCGGCGACTGGGGCGGCGCAGGCGCAACTATCTGCGCCTCATGCCGCCCTAGCCGAGGCCGCGGGTGACGTGACCGGGGATTAGTCCGTCACCCGCCGAGAGGCCGACCGCGTGAGGAAAGACCGACGTCCTCCCCGAGGGGGGGACGTCGGTCGACGGGAGGGTACCCCAACAGGGGGTATTCCGTCGGGCCGACCACTGACGACAAGTTAACGCTGCTCCAGTGGTCGGCCCAACGACGAAGGCGACGTGGTTTTCGGGTGGGTCGCGGGAGTTGCGTGCTCAAGCCCCTCTGTCGCCCCGGACGGAGTGGTGCGGAGGCGCGCCGACCGCGGCCCACCCACAAAAAAAAAAAAAAAAACCCCTGCATTTTTCAATACATTCATACGCAATTTTTTAAATTTTTCACTAAACTCGACTGTTTTTCAATTGAATTTTATCAAAATCGATATAGCCATTTAGTTTACACAATATTTTGACATTTCCGGACGACCTGCGAGTCAGGAACACCTATAAAAGAAACATTATTAGTATTTAATAAAAAGTATAGTTACAACAGTTTTCATACTCACCTGGTGAAGTGAACCCCCAACTGACTTATCCCTTTGGAAAAACGGGAATTTATTCGAAATTTTAACAGTTTTCAGCGGTTTTCCGGAGATTTTTGTACCGAACCAGGTCAGGTTTTTTAGCTGACCGCGTAGCCCGTGACGAGGCGGATTTTTAGACACCCCACACGCGGGCATACGGCGCGTCGCTCCCGGATTTTGGCCGCCCGAGTCCCTATTTTTTCGACTTTTTTACTCTTCTTTCAGTTTCTTCTGCGTGCAACATCCCCGATTCGTAACATTCTCCTAATCTTTTTTCACCATCCGATAGCCTGTTTAAAGACGAATCCCGCAATATAACATTTCGGGGTCATCCAGGCTCGGGAACGATAAGGGAATTCATCTCTTCACGCCAAGTCGAAAAATATATACCCCCTCCATATAATTGTTCATACTAAATCCACCTATACCTATACCCCTGCATTTTTCAATACATTCATACGCAATTTTTTAAATTTTTCACTAAACTCGACTGTTTTTCAATTGAATTTTATCAAAATCGATATAGCCATTTAGTTTACACAATATTTTGACATTTCCGGACGACCTGCGAGTCAGGAACACCTATAAAAGAAACATTATTAGTATTTAATAAAAAGTATAGTTACAACAGTTTTCATACTCACCTGGTGAAGTGAACCCCCAACTGACTTATCCCTTTGGAAAAACGGGAATTTATTCGAAATTTTAACAGTTTTCAGCGGTTTTCCGGAGATTTTTGTACCGAACCAGGTCAGGTTTTTTAGCTGACCGCGTAGCCCGTGACGAGGCGGATTTTTAGACACCCCACACGCGGGCATACGGCGCGTCGCTCCCGGATTTTGGCCGCCCGAGTCCCTATTTTTTCGACTTTTTTACTCTTCTTTCAGTTTCTTCTGCGTGCAACATCCCCGATTCGTAACATTCTCCTAATCTTTTTTCACCATCCGATAGCCTGTTTAAAGACGAATCCCGCAATATAACATTTCGGGGTCATCCAGGCTCGGGAACGATAAGGGAATTCATCTCTTCACGCCAAGTCGAAAAATATATACCCCCTCCATATAATTGTTCATACTAAATCCACCTATACCTATACCCCTGCATTTTTCAATACATTCATACGCAATTTTTTAAATTTTTCACTAAACTCGACTGTTTTTCAATTGAATTTTATCAAAATCGATATAGCCATTTAGTTTACACAATATTTTGACATTTCCGGACGACCTGCGAGTCAGGAACACCTATAAAAGAAACATTATTAGTATTTAATAAAAAGTATAGTTACAACAGTTTTCATACTCACCTGGTGAAGTGAACCCCCAACTGACTTATCCCTTTGGAAAAACGGGAATTTATTCGAAATTTTAACAGTTTTCAGCGGTTTTCCGGAGATTTTTGTACCGAACCAGGTCAGGTTTTTTAGCTGACCGCGTAGCCCGTGACGAGGCGGATTTTTAGACACCCCACACGCGGGCATACGGCGCGTCGCTCCCGGATTTTGGCCGCCCGAGTCCCTATTTTTTCGACTTTTTTACTCTTCTTTCAGTTTCTTCTGCGTGCAACATCCCCGATTCGTAACATTCTCCTAATCTTTTTTCACCATCCGATAGCCTGTTTAAAGACGAATCCCGCAATATAACATTTCGGGGTCATCCAGGCTCGGGAACGATAAGGGAATTCATCTCTTCACGCCAAGTCGAAAAATATATACCCCCTCCATATAATTGTTCATACTAAATCCACCTATACCTATACCCCTGCATTTTTCAATACATTCATACGCAATTTTTTAAATTTTTCACTAAACTCGACTGTTTTTCAATTGAATTTTATCAAAATCGATATAGCCATTTAGTTTACACAATATTTTGACATTTCCGGACGACCTGCGAGTCAGGAACACCTATAAAAGAAACATTATTAGTATTTAATAAAAAGTATAGTTACAACAGTTTTCATACTCACCTGGTGAAGTGAACCCCCAACTGACTTATCCCTTTGGAAAAACGGGAATTTATTCGAAATTTTAACAGTTTTCAGCGGTTTTCCGGAGATTTTTGTACCGAACCAGGTCAGGTTTTTTAGCTGACCGCGTAGCCCGTGACGAGGCGGATTTTTAGACACCCCACACGCGGGCATACGGCGCGTCGCTCCCGGATTTTGGCCGCCCGAGTCCCTATTTTTTCGACTTTTTTACTCTTCTTTCAGTTTCTTCTGCGTGCAACATCCCCGATTCGTAACATTCTCCTAATCTTTTTTCACCATCCGATAGCCTGTTTAAAGACGAATCCCGCAATATAACATTTCGGGGTCATCCAGGCTCGGGAACGATAAGGGAATTCATCTCTTCACGCCAAGTCGAAAAATATATACCCCCTCCATATAATTGTTCATACTAAATCCACCTATACCTATACCCCTGCATTTTTCAATACATTCATACGCAATTTTTTAAATTTTTCACTAAACTCGACTGTTTTTCAATTGAATTTTATCAAAATCGATATAGCCATTTAGTTTACACAATATTTTGACATTTCCGGACGACCTGCGAGTCAGGAACACCTATAAAAGAAACATTATTAGTATTTAATAAAAAGTATAGTTACAACAGTTTTCATACTCACCTGGTGAAGTGAACCCCCAACTGACTTATCCCTTTGGAAAAACGGGAATTTATTCGAAATTTTAACAGTTTTCAGCGGTTTTCCGGAGATTTTTGTACCGAACCAGGTCAGGTTTTTTAGCTGACCGCGTAGCCCGTGACGAGGCGGATTTTTAGACACCCCACACGCGGGCATACGGCGCGTCGCTCCCGGATTTTGGCCGCCCGAGTCCCTATTTTTTCGACTTTTTTACTCTTCTTTCAGTTTCTTCTGCGTGCAACATCCCCGATTCGTAACATTCTCCTAATCTTTTTTCACCATCCGATAGCCTGTTTAAAGACGAATCCCGCAATATAACATTTCGGGGTCATCCAGGCTCGGGAACGATAAGGGAATTCATCTCTTCACGCCAAGTCGAAAAATATATACCCCCTCCATATAATTGTTCATACTAAATCCACCTATACCTATACCCCTGCATTTTTCAATACATTCATACGCAATTTTTTAAATTTTTCACTAAACTCGACTGTTTTTCAATTGAATTTTATCAAAATCGATATAGCCATTTAGTTTACACAATATTTTGACATTTCCGGACGACCTGCGAGTCAGGAACACCTATAAAAGAAACATTATTAGTATTTAATAAAAAGTATAGTTACAACAGTTTTCATACTCACCTGGTGAAGTGAACCCCCAACTGACTTATCCCTTTGGAAAAACGGGAATTTATTCGAAATTTTAACAGTTTTCAGCGGTTTTCCGGAGATTTTTGTACCGAACCAGGTCAGGTTTTTTAGCTGACCGCGTAGCCCGTGACGAGGCGGATTTTTAGACACCCCACACGCGGGCATACGGCGCGTCGCTCCCGGATTTTGGCCGCCCGAGTCCCTATTTTTTCGACTTTTTTACTCTTCTTTCAGTTTCTTCTGCGTGCAACATCCCCGATTCGTAACATTCTCCTAATCTTTTTTCACCATCCGATAGCCTGTTTAAAGACGAATCCCGCAATATAACATTTCGGGGTCATCCAGGCTCGGGAACGATAAGGGAATTCATCTCTTCACGCCAAGTCGAAAAATATATACCCCCTCCATATAATTGTTCATACTAAATCCACCTATACCTATACCCCTGCATTTTTCAATACATTCATACGCAATTTTTTAAATTTTTCACTAAACTCGACTGTTTTTCAATTGAATTTTATCAAAATCGATATAGCCATTTAGTTTACACAATATTTTGACATTTCCGGACGACCTGCGAGTCAGGAACACCTATAAAAGAAACATTATTAGTATTTAATAAAAAGTATAGTTACAACAGTTTTCATACTCACCTGGTGAAGTGAACCCCCAACTGACTTATCCCTTTGGAAAAACGGGAATTTATTCGAAATTTTAACAGTTTTCAGCGGTTTTCCGGAGATTTTTGTACCGAACCAGGTCAGGTTTTTTAGCTGACCGCGTAGCCCGTGACGAGGCGGATTTTTAGACACCCCACACGCGGGCATACGGCGCGTCGCTCCCGGATTTTGGCCGCCCGAGTCCCTATTTTTTCGACTTTTTTACTCTTCTTTCAGTTTCTTCTGCGTGCAACATCCCCGATTCGTAACATTCTCCTAATCTTTTTTCACCATCCGATAGCCTGTTTAAAGACGAATCCCGCAATATAACATTTCGGGGTCATCCAGGCTCGGGAACGATAAGGGAATTCATCTCTTCACGCCAAGTCGAAAAATATATACCCCCTCCATATAATTGTTCATACTAAATCCACCTATACCTATACCCCTGCATTTTTCAATACATTCATACGCAATTTTTTAAATTTTTCACTAAACTCGACTGTTTTTCAATTGAATTTTATCAAAATCGATATAGCCATTTAGTTTACACAATATTTTGACATTTCCGGACGACCTGCGAGTCAGGAACACCTATAAAAGAAACATTATTAGTATTTAATAAAAAGTATAGTTACAACAGTTTTCATACTCACCTGGTGAAGTGAACCCCCAACTGACTTATCCCTTTGGAAAAACGGGAATTTATTCGAAATTTTAACAGTTTTCAGCGGTTTTCCGGAGATTTTTGTACCGAACCAGGTCAGGTTTTTTAGCTGACCGCGTAGCCCGTGACGAGGCGGATTTTTAGACACCCCACACGCGGGCATACGGCGCGTCGCTCCCGGATTTTGGCCGCCCGAGTCCCTATTTTTTCGACTTTTTTACTCTTCTTTCAGTTTCTTCTGCGTGCAACATCCCCGATTCGTAACATTCTCCTAATCTTTTTTCACCATCCGATAGCCTGTTTAAAGACGAATCCCGCAATATAACATTTCGGGGTCATCCAGGCTCGGGAACGATAAGGGAATTCATCTCTTCACGCCAAGTCGAAAAATATATACCCCCTCCATATAATTGTTCATACTAAATCCACCTATACCTATACCCCTGCATTTTTCAATACATTCATACGCAATTTTTTAAATTTTTCACTAAACTCGACTGTTTTTCAATTGAATTTTATCAAAATCGATATAGCCATTTAGTTTACACAATATTTTGACATTTCCGGACGACCTGCGAGTCAGGAACACCTATAAAAGAAACATTATTAGTATTTAATAAAAAGTATAGTTACAACAGTTTTCATACTCACCTGGTGAAGTGAACCCCCAACTGACTTATCCCTTTGGAAAAACGGGAATTTATTCGAAATTTTAACAGTTTTCAGCGGTTTTCCGGAGATTTTTGTACCGAACCAGGTCAGGTTTTTTAGCTGACCGCGTAGCCCGTGACGAGGCGGATTTTTAGACACCCCACACGCGGGCATACGGCGCGTCGCTCCCGGATTTTGGCCGCCCGAGTCCCTATTTTTTCGACTTTTTTACTCTTCTTTCAGTTTCTTCTGCGTGCAACATCCCCGATTCGTAACATTCTCCTAATCTTTTTTCACCATCCGATAGCCTGTTTAAAGACGAATCCCGCAATATAACATTTCGGGGTCATCCAGGCTCGGGAACGATAAGGGAATTCATCTCTTCACGCCAAGTCGAAAAATATATACCCCCTCCATATAATTGTTCATACTAAATCCACCTATACCTATACCCCTGCATTTTTCAATACATTCATACGCAATTTTTTAAATTTTTCACTAAACTCGACTGTTTTTCAATTGAATTTTATCAAAATCGATATAGCCATTTAGTTTACACAATATTTTGACATTTCCGGACGACCTGCGAGTCAGGAACACCTATAAAAGAAACATTATTAGTATTTAATAAAAAGTATAGTTACAACAGTTTTCATACTCACCTGGTGAAGTGAACCCCCAACTGACTTATCCCTTTGGAAAAACGGGAATTTATTCGAAATTTTAACAGTTTTCAGCGGTTTTCCGGAGATTTTTGTACCGAACCAGGTCAGGTTTTTTAGCTGACCGCGTAGCCCGTGACGAGGCGGATTTTTAGACACCCCACACGCGGGCATACGGCGCGTCGCTCCCGGATTTTGGCCGCCCGAGTCCCTATTTTTTCGACTTTTTTACTCTTCTTTCAGTTTCTTCTGCGTGCAACATCCCCGATTCGTAACATTCTCCTAATCTTTTTTCACCATCCGATAGCCTGTTTAAAGACGAATCCCGCAATATAACATTTCGGGGTCATCCAGGCTCGGGAACGATAAGGGAATTCATCTCTTCACGCCAAGTCGAAAAATATATACCCCCTCCATATAATTGTTCATACTAAATCCACCTATACCTATACCCCTGCATTTTTCAATACATTCATACGCAATTTTTTAAATTTTTCACTAAACTCGACTGTTTTTCAATTGAATTTTATCAAAATCGATATAGCCATTTAGTTTACACAATATTTTGACATTTCCGGACGACCTGCGAGTCAGGAACACCTATAAAAGAAACATTATTAGTATTTAATAAAAAGTATAGTTACAACAGTTTTCATACTCACCTGGTGAAGTGAACCCCCAACTGACTTATCCCTTTGGAAAAACGGGAATTTATTCGAAATTTTAACAGTTTTCAGCGGTTTTCCGGAGATTTTTGTACCGAACCAGGTCAGGTTTTTTAGCTGACCGCGTAGCCCGTGACGAGGCGGATTTTTAGACACCCCACACGCGGGCATACGGCGCGTCGCTCCCGGATTTTGGCCGCCCGAGTCCCTATTTTTTCGACTTTTTTACTCTTCTTTCAGTTTCTTCTGCGTGCAACATCCCCGATTCGTAACATTCTCCTAATCTTTTTTCACCATCCGATAGCCTGTTTAAAGACGAATCCCGCAATATAACATTTCGGGGTCATCCAGGCTCGGGAACGATAAGGGAATTCATCTCTTCACGCCAAGTCGAAAAATATATACCCCCTCCATATAATTGTTCATACTAAATCCACCTATACCTATACCCCTGCATTTTTCAATACATTCATACGCAATTTTTTAAATTTTTCACTAAACTCGACTGTTTTTCAATTGAATTTTATCAAAATCGATATAGCCATTTAGTTTACACAATATTTTGACATTTCCGGACGACCTGCGAGTCAGGAACACCTATAAAAGAAACATTATTAGTATTTAATAAAAAGTATAGTTACAACAGTTTTCATACTCACCTGGTGAAGTGAACCCCCAACTGACTTATCCCTTTGGAAAAACGGGAATTTATTCGAAATTTTAACAGTTTTCAGCGGTTTTCCGGAGATTTTTGTACCGAACCAGGTCAGGTTTTTTAGCTGACCGCGTAGCCCGTGACGAGGCGGATTTTTAGACACCCCACACGCGGGCATACGGCGCGTCGCTCCCGGATTTTGGCCGCCCGAGTCCCTATTTTTTCGACTTTTTTACTCTTCTTTCAGTTTCTTCTGCGTGCAACATCCCCGATTCGTAACATTCTCCTAATCTTTTTTCACCATCCGATAGCCTGTTTAAAGACGAATCCCGCAATATAACATTTCGGGGTCATCCAGGCTCGGGAACGATAAGGGAATTCATCTCTTCACGCCAAGTCGAAAAATATATACCCCCTCCATATAATTGTTCATACTAAATCCACCTATACCTATACCCCTGCATTTTTCAATACATTCATACGCAATTTTTTAAATTTTTCACTAAACTCGACTGTTTTTCAATTGAATTTTATCAAAATCGATATAGCCATTTAGTTTACACAATATTTTGACATTTCCGGACGACCTGCGAGTCAGGAACACCTATAAAAGAAACATTATTAGTATTTAATAAAAAGTATAGTTACAACAGTTTTCATACTCACCTGGTGAAGTGAACCCCCAACTGACTTATCCCTTTGGAAAAACGGGAATTTATTCGAAATTTTAACAGTTTTCAGCGGTTTTCCGGAGATTTTTGTACCGAACCAGGTCAGGTTTTTTAGCTGACCGCGTAGCCCGTGACGAGGCGGATTTTTAGACACCCCACACGCGGGCATACGGCGCGTCGCTCCCGGATTTTGGCCGCCCGAGTCCCTATTTTTTCGACTTTTTTACTCTTCTTTCAGTTTCTTCTGCGTGCAACATCCCCGATTCGTAACATTCTCCTAATCTTTTTTCACCATCCGATAGCCTGTTTAAAGACGAATCCCGCAATATAACATTTCGGGGTCATCCAGGCTCGGGAACGATAAGGGAATTCATCTCTTCACGCCAAGTCGAAAAATATATACCCCCTCCATATAATTGTTCATACTAAATCCACCTATACCTATACCCCTGCATTTTTCAATACATTCATACGCAATTTTTTAAATTTTTCACTAAACTCGACTGTTTTTCAATTGAATTTTATCAAAATCGATATAGCCATTTAGTTTACACAATATTTTGACATTTCCGGACGACCTGCGAGTCAGGAACACCTATAAAAGAAACATTATTAGTATTTAATAAAAAGTATAGTTACAACAGTTTTCATACTCACCTGGTGAAGTGAACCCCCAACTGACTTATCCCTTTGGAAAAACGGGAATTTATTCGAAATTTTAACAGTTTTCAGCGGTTTTCCGGAGATTTTTGTACCGAACCAGGTCAGGTTTTTTAGCTGACCGCGTAGCCCGTGACGAGGCGGATTTTTAGACACCCCACACGCGGGCATACGGCGCGTCGCTCCCGGATTTTGGCCGCCCGAGTCCCTATTTTTTCGACTTTTTTACTCTTCTTTCAGTTTCTTCTGCGTGCAACATCCCCGATTCGTAACATTCTCCTAATCTTTTTTCACCATCCGATAGCCTGTTTAAAGACGAATCCCGCAATATAACATTTCGGGGTCATCCAGGCTCGGGAACGATAAGGGAATTCATCTCTTCACGCCAAGTCGAAAAATATATACCCCCTCCATATAATTGTTCATACTAAATCCACCTATACCTATACCCCTGCATTTTTCAATACATTCATACGCAATTTTTTAAATTTTTCACTAAACTCGACTGTTTTTCAATTGAATTTTATCAAAATCGATATAGCCATTTAGTTTACACAATATTTTGACATTTCCGGACGACCTGCGAGTCAGGAACACCTATAAAAGAAACATTATTAGTATTTAATAAAAAGTATAGTTACAACAGTTTTCATACTCACCTGGTGAAGTGAACCCCCAACTGACTTATCCCTTTGGAAAAACGGGAATTTATTCGAAATTTTAACAGTTTTCAGCGGTTTTCCGGAGATTTTTGTACCGAACCAGGTCAGGTTTTTTAGCTGACCGCGTAGCCCGTGACGAGGCGGATTTTTAGACACCCCACACGCGGGCATACGGCGCGTCGCTCCCGGATTTTGGCCGCCCGAGTCCCTATTTTTTCGACTTTTTTACTCTTCTTTCAGTTTCTTCTGCGTGCAACATCCCCGATTCGTAACATTCTCCTAATCTTTTTTCACCATCCGATAGCCTGTTTAAAGACGAATCCCGCAATATAACATTTCGGGGTCATCCAGGCTCGGGAACGATAAGGGAATTCATCTCTTCACGCCAAGTCGAAAAATATATACCCCCTCCATATAATTGTTCATACTAAATCCACCTATACCTATACCCCTGCATTTTTCAATACATTCATACGCAATTTTTTAAATTTTTCACTAAACTCGACTGTTTTTCAATTGAATTTTATCAAAATCGATATAGCCATTTAGTTTACACAATATTTTGACATTTCCGGACGACCTGCGAGTCAGGAACACCTATAAAAGAAACATTATTAGTATTTAATAAAAAGTATAGTTACAACAGTTTTCATACTCACCTGGTGAAGTGAACCCCCAACTGACTTATCCCTTTGGAAAAACGGGAATTTATTCGAAATTTTAACAGTTTTCAGCGGTTTTCCGGAGATTTTTGTACCGAACCAGGTCAGGTTTTTTAGCTGACCGCGTAGCCCGTGACGAGGCGGATTTTTAGACACCCCACACGCGGGCATACGGCGCGTCGCTCCCGGATTTTGGCCGCCCGAGTCCCTATTTTTTCGACTTTTTTACTCTTCTTTCAGTTTCTTCTGCGTGCAACATCCCCGATTCGTAACATTCTCCTAATCTTTTTTCACCATCCGATAGCCTGTTTAAAGACGAATCCCGCAATATAACATTTCGGGGTCATCCAGGCTCGGGAACGATAAGGGAATTCATCTCTTCACGCCAAGTCGAAAAATATATACCCCCTCCATATAATTGTTCATACTAAATCCACCTATACCTATACCCCTGCATTTTTCAATACATTCATACGCAATTTTTTAAATTTTTCACTAAACTCGACTGTTTTTCAATTGAATTTTATCAAAATCGATATAGCCATTTAGTTTACACAATATTTTGACATTTCCGGACGACCTGCGAGTCAGGAACACCTATAAAAGAAACATTATTAGTATTTAATAAAAAGTATAGTTACAACAGTTTTCATACTCACCTGGTGAAGTGAACCCCCAACTGACTTATCCCTTTGGAAAAACGGGAATTTATTCGAAATTTTAACAGTTTTCAGCGGTTTTCCGGAGATTTTTGTACCGAACCAGGTCAGGTTTTTTAGCTGACCGCGTAGCCCGTGACGAGGCGGATTTTTAGACACCCCACACGCGGGCATACGGCGCGTCGCTCCCGGATTTTGGCCGCCCGAGTCCCTATTTTTTCGACTTTTTTACTCTTCTTTCAGTTTCTTCTGCGTGCAACATCCCCGATTCGTAACATTCTCCTAATCTTTTTTCACCATCCGATAGCCTGTTTAAAGACGAATCCCGCAATATAACATTTCGGGGTCATCCAGGCTCGGGAACGATAAGGGAATTCATCTCTTCACGCCAAGTCGAAAAATATATACCCCCTCCATATAATTGTTCATACTAAATCCACCTATACCTATACCCCTGCATTTTTCAATACATTCATACGCAATTTTTTAAATTTTTCACTAAACTCGACTGTTTTTCAATTGAATTTTATCAAAATCGATATAGCCATTTAGTTTACACAATATTTTGACATTTCCGGACGACCTGCGAGTCAGGAACACCTATAAAAGAAACATTATTAGTATTTAATAAAAAGTATAGTTACAACAGTTTTCATACTCACCTGGTGAAGTGAACCCCCAACTGACTTATCCCTTTGGAAAAACGGGAATTTATTCGAAATTTTAACAGTTTTCAGCGGTTTTCCGGAGATTTTTGTACCGAACCAGGTCAGGTTTTTTAGCTGACCGCGTAGCCCGTGACGAGGCGGATTTTTAGACACCCCACACGCGGGCATACGGCGCGTCGCTCCCGGATTTTGGCCGCCCGAGTCCCTATTTTTTCGACTTTTTTACTCTTCTTTCAGTTTCTTCTGCGTGCAACATCCCCGATTCGTAACATTCTCCTAATCTTTTTTCACCATCCGATAGCCTGTTTAAAGACGAATCCCGCAATATAACATTTCGGGGTCATCCAGGCTCGGGAACGATAAGGGAATTCATCTCTTCACGCCAAGTCGAAAAATATATACCCCCTCCATATAATTGTTCATACTAAATCCACCTATACCTATACCCCTGCATTTTTCAATACATTCATACGCAATTTTTTAAATTTTTCACTAAACTCGACTGTTTTTCAATTGAATTTTATCAAAATCGATATAGCCATTTAGTTTACACAATATTTTGACATTTCCGGACGACCTGCGAGTCAGGAACACCTATAAAAGAAACATTATTAGTATTTAATAAAAAGTATAGTTACAACAGTTTTCATACTCACCTGGTGAAGTGAACCCCCAACTGACTTATCCCTTTGGAAAAACGGGAATTTATTCGAAATTTTAACAGTTTTCAGCGGTTTTCCGGAGATTTTTGTACCGAACCAGGTCAGGTTTTTTAGCTGACCGCGTAGCCCGTGACGAGGCGGATTTTTAGACACCCCACACGCGGGCATACGGCGCGTCGCTCCCGGATTTTGGCCGCCCGAGTCCCTATTTTTTCGACTTTTTTACTCTTCTTTCAGTTTCTTCTGCGTGCAACATCCCCGATTCGTAACATTCTCCTAATCTTTTTTCACCATCCGATAGCCTGTTTAAAGACGAATCCCGCAATATAACATTTCGGGGTCATCCAGGCTCGGGAACGATAAGGGAATTCATCTCTTCACGCCAAGTCGAAAAATATATACCCCCTCCATATAATTGTTCATACTAAATCCACCTATACCTATACCCCTGCATTTTTCAATACATTCATACGCAATTTTTTAAATTTTTCACTAAACTCGACTGTTTTTCAATTGAATTTTATCAAAATCGATATAGCCATTTAGTTTACACAATATTTTGACATTTCCGGACGACCTGCGAGTCAGGAACACCTATAAAAGAAACATTATTAGTATTTAATAAAAAGTATAGTTACAACAGTTTTCATACTCACCTGGTGAAGTGAACCCCCAACTGACTTATCCCTTTGGAAAAACGGGAATTTATTCGAAATTTTAACAGTTTTCAGCGGTTTTCCGGAGATTTTTGTACCGAACCAGGTCAGGTTTTTTAGCTGACCGCGTAGCCCGTGACGAGGCGGATTTTTAGACACCCCACACGCGGGCATACGGCGCGTCGCTCCCGGATTTTGGCCGCCCGAGTCCCTATTTTTTCGACTTTTTTACTCTTCTTTCAGTTTCTTCTGCGTGCAACATCCCCGATTCGTAACATTCTCCTAATCTTTTTTCACCATCCGATAGCCTGTTTAAAGACGAATCCCGCAATATAACATTTCGGGGTCATCCAGGCTCGGGAACGATAAGGGAATTCATCTCTTCACGCCAAGTCGAAAAATATATACCCCCTCCATATAATTGTTCATACTAAATCCACCTATACCTATACCCCTGCATTTTTCAATACATTCATACGCAATTTTTTAAATTTTTCACTAAACTCGACTGTTTTTCAATTGAATTTTATCAAAATCGATATAGCCATTTAGTTTACACAATATTTTGACATTTCCGGACGACCTGCGAGTCAGGAACACCTATAAAAGAAACATTATTAGTATTTAATAAAAAGTATAGTTACAACAGTTTTCATACTCACCTGGTGAAGTGAACCCCCAACTGACTTATCCCTTTGGAAAAACGGGAATTTATTCGAAATTTTAACAGTTTTCAGCGGTTTTCCGGAGATTTTTGTACCGAACCAGGTCAGGTTTTTTAGCTGACCGCGTAGCCCGTGACGAGGCGGATTTTTAGACACCCCACACGCGGGCATACGGCGCGTCGCTCCCGGATTTTGGCCGCCCGAGTCCCTATTTTTTCGACTTTTTTACTCTTCTTTCAGTTTCTTCTGCGTGCAACATCCCCGATTCGTAACATTCTCCTAATCTTTTTTCACCATCCGATAGCCTGTTTAAAGACGAATCCCGCAATATAACATTTCGGGGTCATCCAGGCTCGGGAACGATAAGGGAATTCATCTCTTCACGCCAAGTCGAAAAATATATACCCCCTCCATATAATTGTTCATACTAAATCCACCTATACCTATACCCCTGCATTTTTCAATACATTCATACGCAATTTTTTAAATTTTTCACTAAACTCGACTGTTTTTCAATTGAATTTTATCAAAATCGATATAGCCATTTAGTTTACACAATATTTTGACATTTCCGGACGACCTGCGAGTCAGGAACACCTATAAAAGAAACATTATTAGTATTTAATAAAAAGTATAGTTACAACAGTTTTCATACTCACCTGGTGAAGTGAACCCCCAACTGACTTATCCCTTTGGAAAAACGGGAATTTATTCGAAATTTTAACAGTTTTCAGCGGTTTTCCGGAGATTTTTGTACCGAACCAGGTCAGGTTTTTTAGCTGACCGCGTAGCCCGTGACGAGGCGGATTTTTAGACACCCCACACGCGGGCATACGGCGCGTCGCTCCCGGATTTTGGCCGCCCGAGTCCCTATTTTTTCGACTTTTTTACTCTTCTTTCAGTTTCTTCTGCGTGCAACATCCCCGATTCGTAACATTCTCCTAATCTTTTTTCACCATCCGATAGCCTGTTTAAAGACGAATCCCGCAATATAACATTTCGGGGTCATCCAGGCTCGGGAACGATAAGGGAATTCATCTCTTCACGCCAAGTCGAAAAATATATACCCCCTCCATATAATTGTTCATACTAAATCCACCTATACCTATACCCCTGCATTTTTTTCTCAACCACTCCGCCGGTGCGCAGGACGTGTTCCTGCAAGCCATGGCGGAGTGGTTGATAGGAGTAGCCGTAGTCGCGGAGCCGTACGTGGTGCCCGACCGGATTAACTGGTTGGGTAGCGCTGATGGCACCGTGGCAATCGTCGCCTCCACGTCGTGGCCTTCGTCGTCTCTGACCCTTAGGGACAGGGGCGTCGGATACGTCGCGGCGGACTGGGGGGAGATTACGCTCTTCGGAGTTTATCTCTCCCCTAACTGGAGTGTGACCGATTTCGAGGCCTTCCTCACCATCATGGAGGCCTCGTTACGGCGACTGGCATCGCGCCAGGTCTTCGTCCTGGGGGACTTTAACGCCAAGTCCGTGGCGTGGGGGTCCCCTAGGACGGATGACCGAGGACGGGCGATCGAGGAGTGGGCGGCGGCACTGGGCCTCTGTTTGCTGAACAGGGGCTCGGTGCATACGTGCGTGCGACAACGGGGCGGGTCGATAGTGGACCTTTCGTTCGCTAGCCCCGAGGTCGCCGCACGCGTGGGGAGCTGGCGCGTCGTGGAGGAGGTGGAGACCTTGTCGGACCACCGGTATATCCGGATGGAGGTCTCCCCTGCAATCCCGACGCCCAGCAGGGGTCACGGGGCGGATGGGCGTCCTGCGTTCCCGCGATGGGCTGTGGGTCGCTTAGACCGGGACCAGCTGGCGGAGACAGCCATCGTATACTCGTGGCTGTCCTCTGCCCACCAGTCGGACGGGGTGGACGCCGAGGCTGGCCGCATCCGCAGTGCGTTGACGCAGATCTGCGATGCGGCCATGCCCCGGGTACGGCGTCTGCCCCCGAGGAGGGGTGTCCACTGGTGGTCCCGGGAGCTGGCGGATCTCCGGGCTGCGTGTATCCGCGCCCGGAGGGCCTACACCCGCAGCCGGCGGCGCCATCGCGACGCGGAGCGGGAGGCCGTGCTTTACGAGGGCTACCGCAATGCGCGGTCGGCCTTCAGGCTGGCCGTCCGCTCCGCCAAGGACGTCAGTCGGCAGGAGATGCTGGACGGTCTCGACCGTGACCCCTGGGGACGCCCCTATCGCGCGGTGCTGAATAGGCTACGCGCGCGGGGCCCTCCCCTCACCGAGACTCTCCAGCCCGGCCTTCTCACCCGGGTCATCGAGGACCTGTTCCCGCGGCGGGCGGAACACACGCCCCCGGTCATGGCTCCGCCAGACACTGACCGGGAGGCCGACGACGACAGTGTTCCGCCCATCACGGAACCCGAGATGGGGGTGGCGGTGACGCGCATGCGCGCAAAGTCTACCGCCCCCGGGCCCGACGGTGTTCCTAACCGCGTGCTGGCCCTGGTCCTCGAACACCTGGGACCCCGCCTCAGGGAGCTGTTCGACGCGTGTTTAGCGTCCGGACGGTTCCCTGGGTGCTGGAAGGAGGGAAGGCTGGTGCTCCTGCCGAAGCCGGGACGGTCTCCGGAGTCGCCTTCGGCCTACAGGCCTATCGTGCTGCTCGATGACACGGGCAAGCTACTGGAGAGGGTGGTAGCTGCCCGCATCGAGCGGCACCTCGTCGGCACGGGGCCCGATCTGTCGGACGCCCAGTTTGGGTTTAGGAGGGGTCGTTCGACGATCGCGGCTCTGTTGCGCCTGAGGGCCGTGGCGACTGAGGCCGTCACCGGCGGGGGAGTGCTGTTGGTGGTGTCCCTAGACATCGCCAACGCATTCAATAGTCTGCCATTCAGCTGCATCAGGGAGGCGCTCCGGTATCACGGGGTGCCAGTTTACCTGAGGCGGCTAGTGGCAGACTATTTGGAGGGGCGCAGCGTCCTCTGCACCGACCGAGCAGGGGACGTTGTGCGGACGCCCATGACGTGCGGTGTCCCACAGGGGTCGGTCCTCGGACCCACCCTGTGGAACATCGGCTACGACTGGGCGTTGAGGGGGAGCCTCCCGCCCGGGCTGGGCGTGATTTGTTACGCCGACGACACGCTCGTCACAGCCCGCGGTGGGACGCTAGAAGAGGCGGTAAGCCTGGCGACCTCGGGTACCGAGGAGGTCGTCAGACGGATCGGGGCGCTGGGGTTGAGGGTCGCCCTGGACAAGACGGAGGCCCTCTTGTTCCATGGGCGCACTATGAGCCCTCCCATCGGCGTCTCGATCACCGTCCACTCGGTCGACATCAGCATCCGGGCCCATATGAGGTACTTGGGCCTGGTGCTCGACGGGCGATGGTGGTTCCGGGAGCATTTCCGTAGGCTCGCTCCGCGGCTCGTCGGCACGGCGTCCGCCCTATCGTGGCTTATGCCGAACGTGGGCGGACCGAGCGCTGCGTGCCGACGGCTGTACGCGGGGGTCATCCGGTCGATGGCCCTGTACGGCGCACCGGTGTGGGCGGGGTCCATGACCGCCCGACTTAGGGCCCTCCTGTGGCGACCACAGAGGGTCATGGCGGTCAGGGCCATCCGCGGATACCGCACGGTGGCGACGGAGGCAGCGTGCCTGTTGGCCGGGACTCCCCCGTGGGACCTGGAGGCGGAGATGCTCGCCGAACTATATCGGCGGGTGACGGGGGTGCGAGCGGAGGGCGGTGTGGTCTCGTTGAGGGATCTCACCGCCTGGCGCGTCGACGCCCGCCGAGACGTCATCGCCCGTTGGGCAGTCCGGCTGGAGAGGCCTCGGTTCGGGGTGCGAACCGTGGAGGCCTTCCGGCCGGTGCTGATGCAGTGGTTGGAGAGGCGGCACGGGGTGCTCTCCTTCCGACTGGTGCAGGTTTTGACGGGGCATGGGTGCTTCGCCAAATACCTGCACAAGGTCGTTAGGAGGGAGAGTACACCGTCCTGCCACCACTGCGATTGCGACGAGGACACGGCGCCGCCATACGCTCGAGGCCTGCGGGGCTTGGGCAGTGCAGCGCTGTGAACTCGTCGCAATCATCGGTACGGACCTGACGCTGCCGGCTATCGCTAGGGCGATGGTCGACAGCGTCGGGAATTGGGACGCGGTCGCAGCCTTCTGCGAGACAGTGATCTCGCGGAAGGAGGCGGCGGATCGCCTGCGCGAGGAGCGCAGCCTCGATGAGGAGATCCGCCGCCGGCGACTGGGGCGGCGCAGGCGCAACTATCTGCGCCTCATGCCGCCCTAGCCGAGGCCGCGGGTGACGTGACCGGGGATTAGTCCGTCACCCGCCGAGAGGCCGACCGCGTGAGGAAAGACCGACGTCCTCCCCGAGGGGGGGACGTCGGTCGATGGGAGGGTACCCCAATAGGGGGTATTCCGTCGGGCCGACCACTGACGACAAGTTAACGCTGCTCCAGTGGTCGGCCCAACGACGAAGGCGACGTGGTTTTCGGGTGGGTCGCGGGAGTTGCGTGCTCAAGCCCCTCTGTCGCCCCGGACGGAGTGGTGCGGAGGCGCGCCGACCGCGGCCCACCCACAAAAAAAAAAAAAAAAAAAAACCCCTGCATTTTTCAATACATTCATACGCAATTTTTTAAATTTTTCACTAAACTCGACTGTTTTTCAATTGAATTTTATCAAAATCGATATAGCCATTTAGTTTACACAATATTTTGACATTTCCGGACGACCTGCGAGTCAGGAACACCTATAAAAGAAACATTATTAGTATTTAATAAAAAGTATAGTTACAACAGTTTTCATACTCACCTGGTGAAGTGAACCCCCAACTGACTTATCCCTTTGGAAAAACGGGAATTTATTCGAAATTTTAACAGTTTTCAGCGGTTTTCCGGAGATTTTTGTACCGAACCAGGTCAGGTTTTTTAGCTGACCGCGTAGCCCGTGACGAGGCGGATTTTTAGACACCCCACACGCGGGCATACGGCGCGTCGCTCCCGGATTTTGGCCGCCCGAGTCCCTATTTTTTCGACTTTTTTACTCTTCTTTCAGTTTCTTCTGCGTGCAACATCCCCGATTCGTAACATTCTCCTAATCTTTTTTCACCATCCGATAGCCTGTTTAAAGACGAATCCCGCAATATAACATTTCGGGGTCATCCAGGCTCGGGAACGATAAGGGAATTCATCTCTTCACGCCAAGTCGAAAAATATATACCCCCTCCATATAATTGTTCATACTAAATCCACCTATACCTATACCCCTGCATTTTTCAATACATTCATACGCAATTTTTTAAATTTTTCACTAAACTCGACTGTTTTTCAATTGAATTTTATCAAAATCGATATAGCCATTTAGTTTACACAATATTTTGACATTTCCGGACGACCTGCGAGTCAGGAACACCTATAAAAGAAACATTATTAGTATTTAATAAAAAGTATAGTTACAACAGTTTTCATACTCACCTGGTGAAGTGAACCCCCAACTGACTTATCCCTTTGGAAAAACGGGAATTTATTCGAAATTTTAACAGTTTTCAGCGGTTTTCCGGAGATTTTTGTACCGAACCAGGTCAGGTTTTTTAGCTGACCGCGTAGCCCGTGACGAGGCGGATTTTTAGACACCCCACACGCGGGCATACGGCGCGTCGCTCCCGGATTTTGGCCGCCCGAGTCCCTATTTTTTCGACTTTTTTACTCTTCTTTCAGTTTCTTCTGCGTGCAACATCCCCGATTCGTAACATTCTCCTAATCTTTTTTCACCATCCGATAGCCTGTTTAAAGACGAATCCCGCAATATAACATTTCGGGGTCATCCAGGCTCGGGAACGATAAGGGAATTCATCTCTTCACGCCAAGTCGAAAAATATATACCCCCTCCATATAATTGTTCATACTAAATCCACCTATACCTATACCCCTGCATTTTTCAATACATTCATACGCAATTTTTTAAATTTTTCACTAAACTCGACTGTTTTTCAATTGAATTTTATCAAAATCGATATAGCCATTTAGTTTACACAATATTTTGACATTTCCGGACGACCTGCGAGTCAGGAACACCTATAAAAGAAACATTATTAGTATTTAATAAAAAGTATAGTTACAACAGTTTTCATACTCACCTGGTGAAGTGAACCCCCAACTGACTTATCCCTTTGGAAAAACGGGAATTTATTCGAAATTTTAACAGTTTTCAGCGGTTTTCCGGAGATTTTTGTACCGAACCAGGTCAGGTTTTTTAGCTGACCGCGTAGCCCGTGACGAGGCGGATTTTTAGACACCCCACACGCGGGCATACGGCGCGTCGCTCCCGGATTTTGGCCGCCCGAGTCCCTATTTTTTCGACTTTTTTACTCTTCTTTCAGTTTCTTCTGCGTGCAACATCCCCGATTCGTAACATTCTCCTAATCTTTTTTCACCATCCGATAGCCTGTTTAAAGACGAATCCCGCAATATAACATTTCGGGGTCATCCAGGCTCGGGAACGATAAGGGAATTCATCTCTTCACGCCAAGTCGAAAAATATATACCCCCTCCATATAATTGTTCATACTAAATCCACCTATACCTATACCCCTGCATTTTTCAATACATTCATACGCAATTTTTTAAATTTTTCACTAAACTCGACTGTTTTTCAATTGAATTTTATCAAAATCGATATAGCCATTTAGTTTACACAATATTTTGACATTTCCGGACGACCTGCGAGTCAGGAACACCTATAAAAGAAACATTATTAGTATTTAATAAAAAGTATAGTTACAACAGTTTTCATACTCACCTGGTGAAGTGAACCCCCAACTGACTTATCCCTTTGGAAAAACGGGAATTTATTCGAAATTTTAACAGTTTTCAGCGGTTTTCCGGAGATTTTTGTACCGAACCAGGTCAGGTTTTTTAGCTGACCGCGTAGCCCGTGACGAGGCGGATTTTTAGACACCCCACACGCGGGCATACGGCGCGTCGCTCCCGGATTTTGGCCGCCCGAGTCCCTATTTTTTCGACTTTTTTACTCTTCTTTCAGTTTCTTCTGCGTGCAACATCCCCGATTCGTAACATTCTCCTAATCTTTTTTCACCATCCGATAGCCTGTTTAAAGACGAATCCCGCAATATAACATTTCGGGGTCATCCAGGCTCGGGAACGATAAGGGAATTCATCTCTTCACGCCAAGTCGAAAAATATATACCCCCTCCATATAATTGTTCATACTAAATCCACCTATACCTATACCCCTGCATTTTTCAATACATTCATACGCAATTTTTTAAATTTTTCACTAAACTCGACTGTTTTTCAATTGAATTTTATCAAAATCGATATAGCCATTTAGTTTACACAATATTTTGACATTTCCGGACGACCTGCGAGTCAGGAACACCTATAAAAGAAACATTATTAGTATTTAATAAAAAGTATAGTTACAACAGTTTTCATACTCACCTGGTGAAGTGAACCCCCAACTGACTTATCCCTTTGGAAAAACGGGAATTTATTCGAAATTTTAACAGTTTTCAGCGGTTTTCCGGAGATTTTTGTACCGAACCAGGTCAGGTTTTTTAGCTGACCGCGTAGCCCGTGACGAGGCGGATTTTTAGACACCCCACACGCGGGCATACGGCGCGTCGCTCCCGGATTTTGGCCGCCCGAGTCCCTATTTTTTCGACTTTTTTACTCTTCTTTCAGTTTCTTCTGCGTGCAACATCCCCGATTCGTAACATTCTCCTAATCTTTTTTCACCATCCGATAGCCTGTTTAAAGACGAATCCCGCAATATAACATTTCGGGGTCATCCAGGCTCGGGAACGATAAGGGAATTCATCTCTTCACGCCAAGTCGAAAAATATATACCCCCTCCATATAATTGTTCATACTAAATCCACCTATACCTATACCCCTGCATTTTTCAATACATTCATACGCAATTTTTTAAATTTTTCACTAAACTCGACTGTTTTTCAATTGAATTTTATCAAAATCGATATAGCCATTTAGTTTACACAATATTTTGACATTTCCGGACGACCTGCGAGTCAGGAACACCTATAAAAGAAACATTATTAGTATTTAATAAAAAGTATAGTTACAACAGTTTTCATACTCACCTGGTGAAGTGAACCCCCAACTGACTTATCCCTTTGGAAAAACGGGAATTTATTCGAAATTTTAACAGTTTTCAGCGGTTTTCCGGAGATTTTTGTACCGAACCAGGTCAGGTTTTTTAGCTGACCGCGTAGCCCGTGACGAGGCGGATTTTTAGACACCCCACACGCGGGCATACGGCGCGTCGCTCCCGGATTTTGGCCGCCCGAGTCCCTATTTTTTCGACTTTTTTACTCTTCTTTCAGTTTCTTCTGCGTGCAACATCCCCGATTCGTAACATTCTCCTAATCTTTTTTCACCATCCGATAGCCTGTTTAAAGACGAATCCCGCAATATAACATTTCGGGGTCATCCAGGCTCGGGAACGATAAGGGAATTCATCTCTTCACGCCAAGTCGAAAAATATATACCCCCTCCATATAATTGTTCATACTAAATCCACCTATACCTATACCCCTGCATTTTTCAATACATTCATACGCAATTTTTTAAATTTTTCACTAAACTCGACTGTTTTTCAATTGAATTTTATCAAAATCGATATAGCCATTTAGTTTACACAATATTTTGACATTTCCGGACGACCTGCGAGTCAGGAACACCTATAAAAGAAACATTATTAGTATTTAATAAAAAGTATAGTTACAACAGTTTTCATACTCACCTGGTGAAGTGAACCCCCAACTGACTTATCCCTTTGGAAAAACGGGAATTTATTCGAAATTTTAACAGTTTTCAGCGGTTTTCCGGAGATTTTTGTACCGAACCAGGTCAGGTTTTTTAGCTGACCGCGTAGCCCGTGACGAGGCGGATTTTTAGACACCCCACACGCGGGCATACGGCGCGTCGCTCCCGGATTTTGGCCGCCCGAGTCCCTATTTTTTCGACTTTTTTACTCTTCTTTCAGTTTCTTCTGCGTGCAACATCCCCGATTCGTAACATTCTCCTAATCTTTTTTCACCATCCGATAGCCTGTTTAAAGACGAATCCCGCAATATAACATTTCGGGGTCATCCAGGCTCGGGAACGATAAGGGAATTCATCTCTTCACGCCAAGTCGAAAAATATATACCCCCTCCATATAATTGTTCATACTAAATCCACCTATACCTATACCCCTGCATTTTTCAATACATTCATACGCAATTTTTTAAATTTTTCACTAAACTCGACTGTTTTTCAATTGAATTTTATCAAAATCGATATAGCCATTTAGTTTACACAATATTTTGACATTTCCGGACGACCTGCGAGTCAGGAACACCTATAAAAGAAACATTATTAGTATTTAATAAAAAGTATAGTTACAACAGTTTTCATACTCACCTGGTGAAGTGAACCCCCAACTGACTTATCCCTTTGGAAAAACGGGAATTTATTCGAAATTTTAACAGTTTTCAGCGGTTTTCCGGAGATTTTTGTACCGAACCAGGTCAGGTTTTTTAGCTGACCGCGTAGCCCGTGACGAGGCGGATTTTTAGACACCCCACACGCGGGCATACGGCGCGTCGCTCCCGGATTTTGGCCGCCCGAGTCCCTATTTTTTCGACTTTTTTACTCTTCTTTCAGTTTCTTCTGCGTGCAACATCCCCGATTCGTAACATTCTCCTAATCTTTTTTCACCATCCGATAGCCTGTTTAAAGACGAATCCCGCAATATAACATTTCGGGGTCATCCAGGCTCGGGAACGATAAGGGAATTCATCTCTTCACGCCAAGTCGAAAAATATATACCCCCTCCATATAATTGTTCATACTAAATCCACCTATACCTATACCCCTGCATTTTTCAATACATTCATACGCAATTTTTTAAATTTTTCACTAAACTCGACTGTTTTTCAATTGAATTTTATCAAAATCGATATAGCCATTTAGTTTACACAATATTTTGACATTTCCGGACGACCTGCGAGTCAGGAACACCTATAAAAGAAACATTATTAGTATTTAATAAAAAGTATAGTTACAACAGTTTTCATACTCACCTGGTGAAGTGAACCCCCAACTGACTTATCCCTTTGGAAAAACGGGAATTTATTCGAAATTTTAACAGTTTTCAGCGGTTTTCCGGAGATTTTTGTACCGAACCAGGTCAGGTTTTTTAGCTGACCGCGTAGCCCGTGACGAGGCGGATTTTTAGACACCCCACACGCGGGCATACGGCGCGTCGCTCCCGGATTTTGGCCGCCCGAGTCCCTATTTTTTCGACTTTTTTACTCTTCTTTCAGTTTCTTCTGCGTGCAACATCCCCGATTCGTAACATTCTCCTAATCTTTTTTCACCATCCGATAGCCTGTTTAAAGACGAATCCCGCAATATAACATTTCGGGGTCATCCAGGCTCGGGAACGATAAGGGAATTCATCTCTTCACGCCAAGTCGAAAAATATATACCCCCTCCATATAATTGTTCATACTAAATCCACCTATACCTATACCCCTGCATTTTTCAATACATTCATACGCAATTTTTTAAATTTTTCACTAAACTCGACTGTTTTTCAATTGAATTTTATCAAAATCGATATAGCCATTTAGTTTACACAATATTTTGACATTTCCGGACGACCTGCGAGTCAGGAACACCTATAAAAGAAACATTATTAGTATTTAATAAAAAGTATAGTTACAACAGTTTTCATACTCACCTGGTGAAGTGAACCCCCAACTGACTTATCCCTTTGGAAAAACGGGAATTTATTCGAAATTTTAACAGTTTTCAGCGGTTTTCCGGAGATTTTTGTACCGAACCAGGTCAGGTTTTTTAGCTGACCGCGTAGCCCGTGACGAGGCGGATTTTTAGACACCCCACACGCGGGCATACGGCGCGTCGCTCCCGGATTTTGGCCGCCCGAGTCCCTATTTTTTCGACTTTTTTACTCTTCTTTCAGTTTCTTCTGCGTGCAACATCCCCGATTCGTAACATTCTCCTAATCTTTTTTCACCATCCGATAGCCTGTTTAAAGACGAATCCCGCAATATAACATTTCGGGGTCATCCAGGCTCGGGAACGATAAGGGAATTCATCTCTTCACGCCAAGTCGAAAAATATATACCCCCTCCATATAATTGTTCATACTAAATCCACCTATACCTATACCCCTGCATTTTTCAATACATTCATACGCAATTTTTTAAATTTTTCACTAAACTCGACTGTTTTTCAATTGAATTTTATCAAAATCGATATAGCCATTTAGTTTACACAATATTTTGACATTTCCGGACGACCTGCGAGTCAGGAACACCTATAAAAGAAACATTATTAGTATTTAATAAAAAGTATAGTTACAACAGTTTTCATACTCACCTGGTGAAGTGAACCCCCAACTGACTTATCCCTTTGGAAAAACGGGAATTTATTCGAAATTTTAACAGTTTTCAGCGGTTTTCCGGAGATTTTTGTACCGAACCAGGTCAGGTTTTTTAGCTGACCGCGTAGCCCGTGACGAGGCGGATTTTTAGACACCCCACACGCGGGCATACGGCGCGTCGCTCCCGGATTTTGGCCGCCCGAGTCCCTATTTTTTCGACTTTTTTACTCTTCTTTCAGTTTCTTCTGCGTGCAACATCCCCGATTCGTAACATTCTCCTAATCTTTTTTCACCATCCGATAGCCTGTTTAAAGACGAATCCCGCAATATAACATTTCGGGGTCATCCAGGCTCGGGAACGATAAGGGAATTCATCTCTTCACGCCAAGTCGAAAAATATATACCCCCTCCATATAATTGTTCATACTAAATCCACCTATACCTATACCCCTGCATTTTTCAATACATTCATACGCAATTTTTTAAATTTTTCACTAAACTCGACTGTTTTTCAATTGAATTTTATCAAAATCGATATAGCCATTTAGTTTACACAATATTTTGACATTTCCGGACGACCTGCGAGTCAGGAACACCTATAAAAGAAACATTATTAGTATTTAATAAAAAGTATAGTTACAACAGTTTTCATACTCACCTGGTGAAGTGAACCCCCAACTGACTTATCCCTTTGGAAAAACGGGAATTTATTCGAAATTTTAACAGTTTTCAGCGGTTTTCCGGAGATTTTTGTACCGAACCAGGTCAGGTTTTTTAGCTGACCGCGTAGCCCGTGACGAGGCGGATTTTTAGACACCCCACACGCGGGCATACGGCGCGTCGCTCCCGGATTTTGGCCGCCCGAGTCCCTATTTTTTCGACTTTTTTACTCTTCTTTCAGTTTCTTCTGCGTGCAACATCCCCGATTCGTAACATTCTCCTAATCTTTTTTCACCATCCGATAGCCTGTTTAAAGACGAATCCCGCAATATAACATTTCGGGGTCATCCAGGCTCGGGAACGATAAGGGAATTCATCTCTTCACGCCAAGTCGAAAAATATATACCCCCTCCATATAATTGTTCATACTAAATCCACCTATACCTATACCCCTGCATTTTTCAATACATTCATACGCAATTTTTTAAATTTTTCACTAAACTCGACTGTTTTTCAATTGAATTTTATCAAAATCGATATAGCCATTTAGTTTACACAATATTTTGACATTTCCGGACGACCTGCGAGTCAGGAACACCTATAAAAGAAACATTATTAGTATTTAATAAAAAGTATAGTTACAACAGTTTTCATACTCACCTGGTGAAGTGAACCCCCAACTGACTTATCCCTTTGGAAAAACGGGAATTTATTCGAAATTTTAACAGTTTTCAGCGGTTTTCCGGAGATTTTTGTACCGAACCAGGTCAGGTTTTTTAGCTGACCGCGTAGCCCGTGACGAGGCGGATTTTTAGACACCCCACACGCGGGCATACGGCGCGTCGCTCCCGGATTTTTTGCCCGCCCAAGCCCACCCTTTATTCATTTACTAGACGAGACGATTAACGTGTAGTGTATATATAGAAGACGGGACAGAGGTTGGAAAAATTTGGAAAATTTTTTATAATTTTATAAATTTGCGTATTTTTGACTGGTCATTGGCCAATAATTGGTTTTTCGTTGCGACGCCTGAAACTCCCACAATAAATTCCCAAAGTTTTTAAAAATTCATAAATTATACATAAGCCATAGATTAAAATTATTATTACTTTATTTCAATAATATATGCACTTTTCACACATTCAAATTAACAAACATCCCCATAGATCAATTATTGTATACAGAACTTAAGTGTTATATATATAGTTTACTAAATCTTCGCAATATTTTAGGCGTTTAAAGAGCCTTTATACAGCTCTCTTTGCACACGAAAATTAATTCAATTATACCCAACTATTGCAATCAAATCACAAATAAACATAAGTATAAAACAATTGTTCTTGACAAATTCTAAATATATAATTTTGACTTAGTGACTTAATATATCGACGGGTCCCTCTACAACCTTCGATATAACATATATATACCATAAGACATTTTAAGATAAAAACATTAATCATAAGTAGGACTCTCCTTATATAAGGAACATATAACGACGCCGCAGATTCAGACCCGGTAGTGGCTCGGCGGCCGGCGGCAACAGCTGGGCGTTATTTTTATAACACACCATTTTGCGCCGCAGCCGGCGGATCCACCGAGAAGAATCCAATCTGCGAGACACGGAACATATTAATAATATACTACCAAAACTTAAATAGAACAATAGATTTGGGCCTTTTACACCCAAAAACCACACATATACATTTTATCAACTGTCTTTTGACTAATTTTAATCTTATATTAATCAATCATTCTATTGACTAAATTTAATTCAAATTTAATTATAATATAATATTTTTAAATACCCAATCAACAGCACCGAACACTATACACTCGGTTTGCATTAACTGTGACACCCGCAAACCCCTAAAATGTACCGGTCACCACCACAAACTGCGCCATGTACATCAAATTCAACCGCGATGTACATCGAGAATACCCCAAAGGCTACGGCCTCAATAGCTACAAAAAAGGGGATCTTCGAATCAAAAAGAGCAGTGTTTGATCGCCCATCGTTGGACCCCATGACGTCACCCCAACATCGTCCTCCTCTGACAAGTACTGGAGTAAGTAAGGTGAGCTCGCCACCCGCGCTCAATAACACCGTTACGATCAAGAGAAGTGCGGGTGATGGGCCGAAATCTAGACTTGTAGAGGCAAGGGCGAGCCTTGTAGCGGCAAAGAACCTCTTGGGGATGTCCCGCAATTTGAGAACGGATGTGAAAAATGGCGTCATCGAAAAGCTCGATAAATTATACAGACACATCCAAGAAGGAGAAAAAGAACTTCTGATATACAAACAAAAAGGGACCACTAGAACACCAGGTAAAGACCCCGAGCAGACTGAAGGGGAAGAAGATGGGGACGAGCTACCGAAGTTAGATAGATGGAGACGAATGTTAATGGCGCACAGTGAAATGTTAAGCGCTAGTAGGGAGCAAAACGAACGGCTCGAGGAGGCTTTGAAGAACCATGCCACCCTCCTGGACGGAGTGGAGCAATATAAGACCCAAATGGAAAAAAGTTTAAATGGTATGAGGTGCCTTGAAGGTGTAGTTAGGTATCACGCGGTCACACTCGAGAAGCAAAAGGAGAATACCACCGTCTCCGCAGCTAATACCGACGCTGAGCTCCTGCTAGAAATGAAGGAGCTGAAGAGCACCACGCAGGAGCTCAGCAAACGGGTAAGCGAAACCAACTGGGGACCGCGAACCTACGCCGAAATGGCGGCACAACCCAGGCCACAAGAAAAGGCCAAAACGCACGCATTGATGGTGTCCACTGTCAACAATGAGGCTAGCGATATTTTGGTGGGCGAAATCAAGGGCACGCTAAAAGCCAAAGACAGTGGCATCAAAATACAAAAAATGAAACGCGTAAGGGGTCCGAAGATCGTTCTCTCCTGTTCCACCAAACTCGAAATTGAAAATATAGCAGGGAAACTCTCCACAAATAAAAAGCTGGTGGTAGAAGAAGCCAAATTCTTAAATCCACTGGTTGTTTTAAAAAACTTGTGTCGGACCGTTACCGAAGCGGACATAATCACCGCGCTAGCCCAACAGAATGCAGACCTGATGGAGGGACTGCCGGCTGAGGAGACCACCATTGCCGAGAAATACCGGAGGAGGGCTAGGCACCCGGACGAAACCCACGTCATCCTCCAGGTATCGCCAAGCCTTTGGCAGAGGCTCACAGCGGCCGGCAGGCTCTTCGTCGACGTGCAGTGTGTGAGGGTGCGGGATCAGACGCCCCTCATACAGTGCATGCGCTGCTTGGGCTACGGCCACGGTAGGAAAAGTTGCACCGCCGAAGAGCAGGACCGCTGCACCAAATGCGGGCAACCGGGCCACACAAGGAAAACTTGTGAGCAACACACCAGCTGTCACAACTGTGCGAAGGCTAAACTACCGCGTCCCGAACACGATGTGTTTAGCATGGAGTGTCCCATTAGAACCAGGGCAGACGCACTCGCACGGGAGGCAGTTGCCTATAGCTAAGTGCGCACCCGACAAATTTGTCACAAACCTAAAGTGCTATATACAAATAACACAACACCTTCACAACATATACCCCAACACAAAACACGCATTGCACCAACTACATCAATACAAATAAATACATCAACTATACACTACACTAACTAACGCTACATAATACAAAACTACCATAATAACACAATAACAGGCATACACAACCACACCAAGGACGAAACTTACTCATCAGTAAATTACTTAACTACACCATTACACTGACATAACCCACATAATAATAAGTCACACTACATATACTCTATAATAATACACTACATCACAGCACCACATAACATCACTAAAACATGCAAGCACACATAATACGGATATGGAAACATGCACGCTGGTACATATATTATATCATACGTGCATGCCTACCAAACGCGTAATAGCAGCACCACAAAGCACATAATACATATAACACAATAATAATCTGTTATGTTGATACATAACACATTATATAAAGGAAATAAAAAACTATACCAACAATTGCACAATCACAACATAAAACAATTTCAACAATACACACTACAGTCATAACACGAACATACCATACAAAACTATCTGCACGCAACAGAGACAATACGATTTACATTACACTGACATACATCCACAACAACAACTAAGAATCATTTAACACCTAACACGAAGAAATATAATTAATTGCATAAAGCATATTAATTATATATAATAAATATTATATATAATAAAAAACTAAGAACACAAACAACAAAATAATACACTGTATACACAATCACTTATTACAAACAATAAATATAATTTGATGCATATTAGCATAAATTATATACTAAAATACAAATATAATACATAACAATACACACAGTCACCGTACAATAATAACACGCCAATTACAACAAACACACTAGTACAAATTACATACGTATATAATAAAAAACAACAAAACCAAGACCAATACAAACAACATAAACATCCACATAAATATTATCCAACATAAACATCAACAAAGACATACCTCAGAGCATAATTAGTATAAGCGTAAATTCAAAGATAACAATAAATTTAATAATATTAAGTACATGACACAAGAATGATTTGTAAAAACTTTAAACAACTGAATAATATATAATGAACAAAGTATATAATAACGAATACATAATAAATAATATAATAACGAATATATAATAAAACTTAACAAATCAAAGCAAATAATAAAATTACAAAACGGTGCGCACATTGCTTGATGCACCTATGAGGAATTAAGAAAATATGAACATCATAGGCACGATAGATAAACTTTTTCTTTTTTACAACTAAAATTGATAATAAATTCGTTTTGCAATCCCTGATAATGTTAGGGGCTTATCGCGGGCCGGGTCAGGCACCCGGACACAAATTTAAAAAAAAAAAAAAAAAAAAAAAAAAAAAAAAAAAAAAAAACCTAACCTAACCCAGTCCCCCGCTGACCGCGCTTCAGTCAGCAGCTTTTTCAACCTAGCTCCGCAGTAAAAAATTCATTTTGCCGGGTTTTTCTCGCGATATAGTAACGAGTGATATCTTAAAAGTTGCGCGTTGGCGAGACGCACACGCCGATATATCACAAGCGAACTTCTGTGAAAACCCCTAAAAGTTATTAAGGAATAAGTGCAATTTTCGAGGTTAAGTGGTGGTATTTTGTGAAGTTTTTTGAAGATTGTGCTTCAGCCTAGGTGCCTCCACGCGATTTTCTTTTATCGCCGTGTAGGCCTCGGCGGCCCGCACCCGCTGGTGGTTTTTTCACGGAAATCGGAGCAGCGCAACCTGGTGAAGAGTGAAGAAAACTAAGTTTTTCAACATGTGCGCGTCACCACGAGGTCGGTGAAATACTGTACCTGGGAGGCTCAAATTTTTATGAGATCAGCGGGCAAGTACCTGAACTATTTTTCCGCAAAAAGAAAAATTTTTGACCCAATAGTTTTTTATATATTATCTATTTAATGCCTCAACTTTGACACTGAATAGCCAAGCCGTTTACCGGCCTATAATTCTAATTTTTGCGCTGTTGCTTGCGCGCTCATTAGTTCTACAACGCTACAAAAGAAGAAATTCCTGAGGCGCATAGTCGAGGAGCTGCTGGCAAAAAACCAAAAATTTATGTTTTTATCAAATATTGTTTAGCCAAAAAATCCTAAAAATAGATGGACATTAGCCTAGCGTAGTACACTATTTATAGTAAGTTATAGTGCTTTTTCCAGATTTTTAAGTCATATATTTAAGGAGATATTGAATTTTATGTGTATTTTCTAAATTAATTAAAAACTATTAGTTCTAAAAATAATTACACACTGTAATTAGCTCTAGGTGACCTTTCGGCACACCCTGAGCCCAAACTCGGGTGGTCTAGGGTCAAAAACAACGAATTTTAAAAATCCGGGGGGTGTTGGATGAGTTGGGGACTTCGCGCAAATTTTTTGTTTTTCGTGTAACTCCGCGACTATACGTCGTAGAGAGCTGTGGTTTTCGGCAAAAATAGGGGCTTTTAATCGTCTATCAGTTCAGATAGCCAATTGCCCAATTGGGCAAAAAATTTTATTTTCGCGTTTTTACCACACAAACAGGTAGCCCTGGTAGCGCCATTAACTACACCGAAAACCGCATTCTCCTGCGGCGAGTATTTGCCGAGATATACACAGTCAAAGTTTGACTTTGACAGTTAGGCGGCCATCTTGAATTTTTTCAGGAAGCCATATCTCCGGAGATATTTAACGTAGAGCGTGGAGATTTTGCAGGTGGGTTAAGGGGGGAGTCTGGAATTGGGGGGACTTAGAATTTTTCAAATTGGGGGTAAAAAATTTTGGCTGTGTTTTTCTAATTTCATTTGGTAAAGCTCCCAATTCCACACCTGTAAGTCCAACCGCGGTCTCTCTGCGACTCATAGATCCGGAGATATATCCGGTCAAAGTTATAGCCGGCGGCCATCTTGAAAGGGTTCAAGTGGCCGTAACTCCGCCGCATATTAAGCTAGCGCGTCGCGGTTTTCTGTGTTGTGGGTCCCTGGTGAAGGAGAATCGATCCCCTGGGGTTAGGAGGGGATAGCACCCCACAAAATTTTGATTTCAGTAGACGGTGCCGGCGTGTGCGGGACAGTAGGGGAAGCCCCATAGTTCAAACCGGAACTTCCTCCGACCGATAGGGCCGAAGTTATCGGCGTTCGAAAATTCCCTGGAGGTGTTGGGGGTGTCTGGGTGTGATTTTCGGACTGCTGTAACTCGGGAACTATTGGTCGTAGCGACTTGCGGTTTCTTCTATTGTCAAGCGCACGGGGAGCTTCACCTGAAGCTGTTATCACCTTACTTCTGGCTTTTCTTCTTCTATCTTCTTCTTCTTCTTTTTTCTTCTTTCTTCTTCTTTTTCTTCTTTTTGGCTAAGGACGTTCTCCGAACACGCTTAGTTGGCCCCCGCAGCAAGCCGCGACCGCTATCTTCCAGAAGACACGGACTTCTGACATAAAAACTTTATATTAAAATTGTTTTTAAAAAATTTTCTAGTGTATATTAGTTTGGGCTTCCCCCGCCGAGTCTTCGGGCCGGTGGCGACAATTGATTGTTGTCTTTGCAACAAATCATTTTGTGCCGCAGCCTGGGGGCTTGTGGGAGAGCCAAAAAATTGACTTTGTTAACCGTAATATATTCTGGCGGAGATATTTTAATATATTTGACAATCTTAATTTTAAGTTTAATATTAGGACACGGGATTTTTACACCCTGTTTTAGCTATAGACTGTTGGGAATTTTACACCCATTGTAAATATTTAGTTTTAAGACTTCGGGCATATACCCCAATTACTGTCACATTACTTTAGTTCATTTTACCATTTTATTTTATTTTTAACACTACTTTTGTATTTAATTGTAATATTTTGACGTGTATAAAGATCAGGGCCCTTTACACCCATACTCTGCAAACATAAATTAACTAATCAGTATATACACAACACCGATTAATTCAGACACTTAACTGACGTACCGAACCCTATACACTCGGACACTATATTGACACCCGCAGACCCCGCTATGTATAGGTCTCCACCCCCAGATAGGCGCTCGAAAGAGACGTCTAAGTCCCCCAACGAAAAAGCCCCATGCCCGATGAACTCAACGACCATGTTCATCGAGAACACCCCTAAGGCTACGACCTCAGCATTAGCGAAAAAAGGGGTATTTGATGCAAATAGGGCAGCCCTTAATCGCACAGTAGTCATTGACCAACCGACTTCCCCCCAAAACTCATCTCCCCCAGTAGTCTCCACCACTAGACTTATGATGGCAAAACACGCCGTCAAAAAAGCCAAGATCCTCCTGGGCATGTCTAGAAATTTAAAGACAGAGGTGAAGAACGGGGTCATCGACGTTATTGACAAACTAGTCCTGTGCATCCAAGAGGGGGAAATGGAACTCGCGGAGTACAAGAAAGGGCACCACGAGACACGACCTGAGGATGTCGTAGAAGATAAAGGCGAGTCTCCAAAGCCTGAGGAGGCCGTAAAAGATATAGACTACATACCACAACTGGAGAGGTGGAAGACCATGATCAGGGCACATAGCGAAATTGTTACTGAGAATACGGAGAAGAATGAGAGATTAGAAAAGGCCCTCAAAGAACATGCCATACTCCTCGACAGCCTGGATCAGTACAGGCATCAAATAAAAGAAAATGCTGATGCAATGAGATGCCTGGAGGGTGTCGTAAGATATCATGCGGTTACTTTGGAAAAATGTAAGGACACCATGACCACCCCCGCAACAGAAGTCGATGCTGGTCTCCTGCAAGAATTAAGGGAATTAAAGTGCGCTACCCAGGAGATTAGCAAACAGGTTGGCGATGCCAGTTGCGGGTCGCGAACGTACGCAGAGATTGTGGCCCAACCAAGGCCACAGCCCGCTAAAAAATCACACGCAATATTGGTTTCTACCACAGACATAAGCCCAAGTGATGTTTTGGAAAGCGAAATCAAAAATACATTAAAGGCCAAGGAGAATAAATTGCAGATCCAAAAGATGAGGCGCGTGAGGGGACCTAGAGTCGTCCTCGCATGCGCTACCAAAGGTGAGATCGAGCAAATAACCAAAAAGCTAACCGCTAACGATAAGTTAAAAGTCGAGGAGGCGAAATTTTCGAACCCGCTAGTGGTTCTGAAGAACTTGTGCCGAACCGTCACAGAGGAGGACATCAAGATGGCGGTAACCCAACAGAACGCCGAGTTGGTAGGGGGACTGTCGGCCGAGGAGGTCTCTGTGGTGGAGAGGTACCGGAGGAGGGCAAGACACCCAGATGAGTGTCATGCCGTCCTCCAGGTATCGCCAATCCTCTGGCAGAGGCTTACATCGGCCGGCAGACTCTTCGTCGACGTGCAGTGTGTGAGGGTGCAGGATCAAACGCCCCTCATACAGTGCATGCGATGTTTGGGTTATGGCCATGGGCGGAAAAGCTGTGCCGTTGCTGAGGAAGATCTATGCACTAAATGTGGCCAACCTGGTCATGTAAGGAAAGAGTGCACGCACCGCACTAGCTGTCAAAATTGCGCGAAGGCTAAATTGCCACAGACGAACCATGACGTGTTCGGCGACGAGTGCCCAATTAGAACAAGGGCTGACGCTCTCGCAAGGGAGGCAGTTGCATATGGCTAGGCCATGCCCAACGTAGCTTTAGTGCCGCCTACTACGTATGCTGCAGACCCAACTTCACACACAAACACAAAACCCATGACACATCAATAAACATCACACACATCCAATAAACACACATCCACATAGCCTACAATTCACACCTCACAACACATAAATCATACGTAATACACAATCGTCACAGATCTCATACCTCACCAACCATTGCACAACACACAGTTAAAGCATAGTGCGGGAACATGTTAGCTGGTACAGTGACTGTACCGTGCGAGCATGCAACCCTCGCACATGTACATTCAGCACACAACACAAAAACAGCAACACATCATATATAACACATAATAATCCGTTATGCTATCACATAACAGATTATAATAAGATAATAAAAAACTACTAAACAAATGTATATACACAAATCACAATAAACCAACATTCACATATTACATATAACTCACGCCGCAATACAATATACACTCAATGAACCCATTGAGCCACTACACAACACTAAACACAATTGTAATTCTTATGTAATTACATAATGAATTGTAATTAGAAATAATAAAAAACGCAACTAAATAATACAATAACACAACAACATATATAACACCGCTACAAGTACACAATAACAAGAACTCATACTATTAGCATAGATAGATCAGTAAAAACTTAACAAAGAAAATAGATAATTATGACAATTCTCAAGGTTGATAATTTATTTTGATAACAAAAATAAATAAATCAAACGAGTAATACCAATCATCCAAAATTCAAATAGAACTCAAATTAAACACATAAACAGTCACACAATTATATATCACACACAAACACATTTACAAAAGAACATTTAATAAATACAATCTAAAATCATATAGTTAATATAAAATAACAGAACACAAACACACTACTGGGCATATAAGATCTTATGTATAATATAATACATATAGCAATAAACAAATGCACTAATTAACGGAGGCTATGTTAACCTCCAAGACCTAGAGAAAAGCATGGCAACTAGTATAAGCAACTCTGTATATAAATTAACACTTATAGTAGTAATAATGATAGCAAATGTATACGAAGACTCTGTATAATTTTTTAAGAAAAATAAAATCTCTGTATGATCATTCTCCAATACCTGAAATCCCTGATCATGTTAGGGGCTTTTCGCGGGCCGGGACTGGCTCCCGGACACAAAAAAAAAAAAAAAAAAAAAAAAAAAAAAAAAAAAAAAAAAAAAAAAAAAACCTAACCTAACCTAACCTACCTACCTACCTACCTACCTACCTACCTACCTACCTACCTACCTACCTACCTACCTACCTACCTACCTACCTACCTACCTACCTACCTACCTACCTACCTACCTACCTACCTACCTACCTACCTACCTACCTACCTACCTACCTACCTACCTACCTACCTACCTACCTACCTACCTACCTACCTACCTACCTACCTACCTACCTACCTACCTACCTACCTACCTACCTACCTACCTACCTACCTACCTACCTACCTACCTACCTACCTACCTACCTACCTACCTACCTACCTACCTACCTACCTACCTACCTACCTACCTACCTACCTACCTACCTACCTACCTACCTACCTACCTACCTACCTACCTACCTACCTACCTACCTACCTACCTACCTACCTACCTACCTACCTACCTACCTACCTACCTACCTACCTACCTACCTACCTACCTACCTACCTACCTACCTACCTACCTACCTACCTACCTACCTACCTACCTACCTACCTACCTACCTACCTACCTACCTACCTACCTACCTACCTACCTACCTACCTACCTACCTACCTACCTACCTACCTACCTACCTACCTACCTACCTACCTACCTACCTACCTACCTACCTACCTACCTACCTACCTACCTACCTACCTACCTACCTACCTACCTACCTACCTACCTACCTACCTACCTACCTACCTACCTACCTACCTACCTACCTACCTACCTACCTACCTACCTACCTACCTACCTACCTACCTACCTACCTACCTACCTACCTACCTACCTACCTACCTACCTACCTACCTACCTACCTACCTACCTACCTACCTACCTACCTACCTACCTACCTACCTACCTACCTACCTACCTACCTACCTACCTACCTACCTACCTACCTACCTACCTACCTACCTACCTACCTACCTACCTACCTACCTACCTACCTACCTACCTACCTACCTACCTACCTACCTACCTACCTACCTACCTACCTACCTACCTACCTACCTACCTACCTACCTACCTACCTACCTACCTACCTACCTACCTACCTACCTACCTACCTACCTACCTACCTACCTACCTACCTACCTACCTACCTACCTACCTACCTACCTACCTACCTACCTACCTACCTACCTACCTACCTACCTACCTACCTACCTACCTACCTACCTACCTACCTACCTACCTACCTACCTACCTACCTACCTACCTACCTACCTACCTACCTACCTACCTACCTACCTACCTACCTACCTACCTACCTACCTACCTACCTACCTACCTACCTACCTACCTACCTACCTACCTACCTACCTACCTACCTACCTACCTACCTACCTACCTACCTACCTACCTACCTACCTACCTACCTACCTACCTACCTACCTACCTACCTACCTACCTACCTACCTACCTACCTACCTACCTACCTACCTACCTACCTACCTACCTACCTACCTACCTACCTACCTACCTACCTACCTACCTACCTACCTACCTACCTACCTACCTACCTACCTACCTACCTACCTACCTACCTACCTACCTACCTACCTACCTACCTACCTACCTACCTACCTACCTACCTACCTACCTACCTACCTACCTACCTACCTACCTACCTACCTACCTACCTACCTACCTACCTACCTACCTACCTACCTACCTACCTACCTACCTACCTACCTACCTACCTACCTACCTACCTACCTACCTACCTACCTACCTACCTACCTACCTACCTACCTACCTACCTACCTACCTACCTACCTACCTACCTACCCGACCGCTTGACGTTGAAGTTTAACTATTTTAATTAGTAGCCTTTTGTAAAATCTTAATATTGTGATTTATAAAATTTACCATCGCCATCTAGATCTAATGTACTGTATAATTTTGTTCTACACTCGTGTGCAAGTAAATCGACTCAAGTGTTAAGTGCGCATAAAAAGTGATTTATCTTAACAATGACTCATTTTACCTCTTTATAATGTTTTACATATTTAAAGCCTAGGAATTGGGCTTTAAAATGGTGTAAGTTGCATGAAAATCGATTCAGTAGTTTAGTAAAAAAGGTGTATGTCAATGATATTGTAAATATATTGAAAATTCATACAATTTCACAGTATGAGGTTATTGTGTATAAATGAAACAAAATGTGTGTAAGAAAAAGAATTTATTCATGTCAATACTTCCCTCCTCTAGCCCTGATCACTGCCCTCATGCGATTCTTCATAGACCTAATCAACTTTTTTATTGATGATGGTGGTATTTGACCCCACTCTTCTACCAACGCAGTCTTGAGCTCATTTATGTTTGTAGGAGCTGGATTCCTCGCTCTTACTTTCCTTTTGAGCTAGTCCCATATGTGCTCAATGGGATTCTATTTTGGGGCTGAGCGCTGGCCAATCCATAGTGTCAATTCCAACTTCGTTCAGGAACTCACGTGTCGCCCGAGCAGTGTGTTATCGGGCATTGTCATGCATCAAGATGAAATTATCCCCAATAACGCCTTGATAAGGGATAACTTGATCCCGTAGAACCTCTTCAATGTAACGATCACTGGTCAGACCTCCTCCCCGGCCTCCCCCAGGAACTAAAACAAGATCCGTTTTTCCTTCTAAGGAAATTCCAGCCCACATCATGCAAGAACCGCCACCATATGCCACGTTTTCAACAAAGCAGCACTGTGAAAACCGTTCACCGGGACGCCGGTACACCCAGCCTCTTCTATCGCTGCCATGGAGACACATCCTCGTCTCATCACTGAACAGGACTGACTGCCATTGCTCTATGCTCCAATCCAAGTGTTCTCGAGCAAAGTGAAGGCGTGCTTGACGGTGAGCTGTGGTCAACTTCGGGCCTGTAGCGGGTCGTTTGGGAGTAAGGTTGGCTTCCTTTAACCTTCTTCTAACTGTCCATTGACTGACAGTCACCCCGCGAACTTGACGTAGCTCCTGCTGCACATCTACACCGGTAAGGTGTCGCTTTCGCAGAGAGGTCGAGACCAAAAACCGGTCGTCACGCTCCGAGATGCACCGGCGTCGGCTGGTATTAGGCCTCCGAGTGAAGGCACCAGTCTCACTCATATTCAACTGACGAGCGACTTCTCGCTGGTTCAACCCTTCTTGCAACGGGGCAACAGCTTGAGCGGCTTCTTCAGGTGTAGTGTCCATAATTCTCGTCAAACAACGGCTTTAATTTAGAGAGATGTGTTCAAGTCAACGTCTGATGAGCGACTGATAAGAAAAACGATTACAGGGGTTTTTATAGGGGGCTGAGTCGCGCAAAATGTATATAGAGCGCAGAGCATTTTTTGAGGGTTCCGTTCAGTTGCATTCTAAAGAGAAGTGTTTATTTAAATTACTGAAATAATGCTACCATTTTAAAGCCCAATTCCTAGGCTTTAAATATGTAAAACATTATAAAGAGGTAAAATGAGTCATTGTTAAGATAAATCGCTTTTTATGCGCACTTGACGCTGGAGTCGATTTACTTGCACGTGAGTGTATATGAGTAATTTTTCTCTTATTTCCTTAACACGTTTGGTTTGAAATCGTTGTTTTAAAGTGATTTCATCTATTTGTCATTACATTAGAAAAACCGGCAAATTTAAAATTATCCGGAGCTCATTTATACGCTCTCGCCACTACTGTACCTACAAATCGAATCTATGCAAGGATGAACGTTCTGGTATGGCAGGTAGGAATGAATCGATAACATCTAGGTATCGATACTTTTTAGTATCGGTACTCAATCAGTATCGATTGAAAAGTATCGATATTTACTCGTGTTGGTATCGAATCGATTGTGAAGTATCGAATTCTATTCATAGATGTTATCCTTACTAATATTTTAAATGCGAAAAAAAAAACTCTGTCTAAACCATTGAACCAATTTTAATGAAATTTAATACAGAGGTGGAGTTTAGCTTGAAAAAGTGCATATGCTACTTATTATCGCTAAAAATTGGGTATAAAAGGTTGAAATAGGGGATGACATTTTGTATGGAAAATTCGAAAATCTTCGTATTAATGCACTTGTTAATAATTAGATATTCCTTCTAACGTTTTGGAAATTTTACTTACATGGGGATCAAATTTAACCCCTAAAGTCCTGGGTAACTGGTATTTTAAATGTAGGAAGTCTACATGTTAAGTTAAAGGGACTATTTACCGCGTTTACAAAGACAAAGTTTTAGAATAACCTAAACATGAGGTACTCATTATTGGAGTGACGTGCGTGATTATTTAAACATTAAATTTGATGATAGGTGTATAGGACGTGAGGGTCGAACACGACAAGTTAACACGCTCAACCAAACCTACTCATTAGTATACAGGGTGACTGGTAAAAGATTGTACATATTGAAGGAGGCTACTCAGTACTCGATTCTGATACCGCAAATATATTATAATTTGACATATGAACAGGTAACCGCATACAGCCTAGTGCATACTGTGACGAGACCAAAAGTCCAACGTTACATCACATACCGACCAAAAAAAAAAGAAAGGAAAACACTTTCTTTTATGCTTTAGTAATTGCTCAACCAAGGAAATTCAAAACCAACCACCAAAAAGAAACATAAAAAAATTTCAAAGCAAACAACTTGAGACAATGGACAGAATAACCTGAAGAAGTGTAAGCATGCAAAATTCTAAAAAAAATGGGTGCGTGTACTTATGTACGCGCGTGAGAAGTTATACTTGTTTGGCATCATTAAAAATTAGTTTTTAATTGCATGCAAATAATTAATTACAATAAAATAATAGAAGGATTGGAAAAGGATAATCAACAAAGTTCAGTTTAATAGTCATCAAATTTAAACTAAAAGAATCTTAGATGATCAATCTAGATATCAATAATTAATATTAAATATTGAAAATTAATATATTTATATAATAATATATTTAATATATATATTTCAAATATATATATTTAATATAAATTTATATAATATATAATTAATATATATATATATATATATATATAATTATTAAAAACAAAATTTAAAGAATAATAAATATATAAGACATAATTTGTACTAAATATTATAAGATTCTTAATTTTAAATGTTTATTATTGATTATTTAATATTTTAAAAATAAATTTAATAATAAATTCAAAAATTGAATTTAAGGTTAAGTAGACAGCTTCATACTGTTAATTTTGTGTCACAGATGCGCGCGCATCTTAAAATTTCACTCAATGAGCGGTTAAGCAGACAACTTCATACTGTTAATTTTGTGTCACAGATGCTATCTTAAAATTTCACTCTCATCATTTTTTCATAACGCGCCTAAAGAAGTATAACTTCAAAAATAATCTAACAAAAATTTTAAAATAAATGTAAAGTAATACACTTAACAAAACAAAAAAATTATGATAAGTTATTAAATCCCAACAAAAGCTCGTTCCATAAAGTGCAGTTAGGCAACCAACGCCACTGACTCTGGTATACAACAATTCCAATAACTACTAAGGTGCGGTTAGGCTCCGGCCGACTCTTCATTCCTTCAAACCAAAACAAAATATTCAACGAAGAAGTTTCGTTGAAAATGAAAAAAATCAGAACAATTCAAATCATATACTAATGATTAGAAAAGATCTCGGTTAGGTTTTCACCGCCGCCTCAACAATCGGTTAGGCAGCCCTCAGACGGACGGTCAGGGACCCCGCCCACACCGGTGCGCCGTACAGGGCCATCGACCGTATGACCCCCGCGTACAGCCGTCGGCACGCAGCACTCGGTCCACCAACGTTCGGCATAAGCCACGATAGGGCGGACGCCGCGCCGACGAGCCGTGGAGCGAGCCTGCGGAAATGCTCCGAATGCGTCATGTAGTGATCATCGCCTGATCGTGTATGAATTTGGATCGAGACTGTTGCAGGCTCCTCCCAGACAGAGTTATTATTTTAGATACAAATCTAAAGGCGCAAACTGGGACTTTTCAGCTCTCTCTTTTCTTCATGTGCCAGGGATTTCACTCGTAGACAATTAAACGCAGAAGAAGGCGCTGAACTAATGTCACATTCTCTGATATACTGTGCTGATGTAGCCCTAGGCCGAACATCCCTGTCTAATACTAAGAGATGTGACTGGTGGAACAATCACCTAGTGGAATTCCGCAAACGCTTTCGAAGGGCGCGCAGGAAGCATAATAAACTTAAAAAGTCACCTAACATAGGAAGGGCCTTTGATGAATCTCTATCTGTACTGAAAGCTGCCAGGTCTCGCTACCGGATTGCAGTAAAAAAATCGAAAGACGCTTTGTTAAATAAGATTGTGGAAAGATTAGAAAGTGAAGGTCCATGGTCTCCACTATATCATGAGTTTAAAGCGAATCGATCAGTCAACTTAGCGTACATACAAAACATTAAAGTGAACGGTAAACACACTACGGGTATTGAGGAGACCACGGAAGTTTAATTAAATACGTTAATCCCAGACGATGACATCTCAGTCGACAGCGAACATCATAAGCAAATACGTGCATGGGCCGCCGAGCCACCTCTCCCACCTGTCTGACCTTCCATCTCTTGCCGAGTTTATGAATACCATTAGAACTCTTCCCCTCAACAAGGCTGCTGGCGAAGATAAAATATCAAATAAAATGATCAAAGAAGCTAGTCGAGCATCGGGCGACTCACTGTTAATAATTTTTAATCGTTGCATAACTGAAGGCATTTTTCCTCGTATATGGCGTCGCGGTTATATACGTATAATTCCTAAAGGCGGTGATAAGCCACCAGACGACCCGAAGTCATATCGACCAATCACCTTACTGCCTTCATTAGGCAAGCTCTTAGAACGTCTCATTGTACCTCGTTTATTGCCGGGTGGACCAACGTTCAATCATAAACAATTCAGCCTCACTCACGGCAAATCAACTATCGACGCGGCCGTTGCGGTAAGACGTGTCATTAGCGTATCCGTTTTTAAATACGTACTAGGTGTCTTCCTGGACATCTCAGGTGCTTTCGATAACGCCTGGTGGCCAATGCTACTTCTTAAATTAAAGGCTCGTGGTTGCTATAGAAATATCTACCAAATCATACAGTCGTACTTTTTAAATGGCTCGACTAAATTGAAACTTGGTCACCACGCTGTGTCGAAACCACAGATGATGGGCTGCCCTCAAGGTTCAGTATTAAGTCCATATCTATGGAATTTAGGTTTTGACGATTTTCTCGAGTTACCTCTACCGAAAAATTGTCTACTGATCGGCTATGCAGACGACGGACTTTTACTTATACAATCGAATACAAGGGATGGTTTAGAGGAATTAGCGGAAACATGCCTCAATGATATATTCGATTGGGGTACACAAAACCGGCTTGCCTTCGCACCACAAAAAACACATCATCTTTTATTAAAAGGACATTTACAATCGGCGCCGCGTATAAAATTCAATAATATGACTGTCAAAAAGAAAGAATCAGTTTGCTATCTCGGCCTAGTCTTAGAAAAAAAATTTTCATTTATTGAGCATATTAAAACTGTAGGCGAAAAAGCGAAACTGAATTTCTACGCGCTTACTAGAATATCCACATCTACTTGGGGCCTTGGTTTTAATACACTTAAAACCATATACATGGCGACATATTTGGGGTGTATTTGTTACGCTGCACCTGTAAGGGCCGATAGGGCCACCATAGGGGCGGCTCGCCTTAAATTACTACAGACCAACTATTGGCCCTAATATTCTTATGTAAAGCCTATAGAACGGTTAGTACCGAGGCCTTACCAGTATTCGCGGGTGTACTTCCGGTTGATTTGGAGATTCAGAGACGAGCGTCAATGTATTACACCACAAAGGAAACTATGAATACAGATTTCCTTCTACCGCGCGACCGAAATAAAATTGCTAGATTGTTTGCACCACAATCCATTGTCTATGAGGAACTTTTAACTGAATGGCAAGAAAGATGGGATTCATCATCGAAAGATCGTCATCTTTATCTATTTTTTCCATGCATCCGGGAGCGCCTGGAGAAGGTGTGGCTGGAGGTTGACCACTTCGTGGCCCAATTTTTAACTGGCCATGGCAACTTTAAAAGTAAATTATTTTCTTTTAAACTCGTACCATCACCATTATGTCAATGTTCCACATCTGACCACAAGTATGAACAATCAGCACATCATCGCATTCTCTGGGAGTGCGATCTCTGGCGCAACGAGCGTAACCTTATGTTAAACAGTTTGCAAGTCACCTGTGGGGTAGTATATATGGGCGCATATCGCCCTCTATCGGCAATATTTGTAAATTGTTGATGTATGTGTTATCAATTATAGTTATAAACATGTTTGAAATATTTGCAACTAATATTTAAATAATTATTTGTAGTAACAACACTGCTATTTACCATGCTATGATATTTAAGACACTTTTTGAATGTATTTCTAGAAATCTTTGATTTAATTGTTTAAATATTTATATAATTGATCAAATTAAAATCGATTAGAATTAATGTAATTATTTGTAACCATATTTAGTTGTTTTTACACAATAAAGATTGTAACTTATTTCTAGTTAGAGCGCCATCTGTTGAACAATATATGAGAACAATATTTCCTTTAATTACATTAATGTAAATTGTGTAAAATTGACTATTTGAAATTATGTTAAATGCATTAGAATATTTATCATTATTATTTAGCTATATTCCGATAGTTAAAAATAGTTGTTTTATTTGTTTGTTATAAAAAAGTAATTGTAGTTACTAAGACTAGACCGTTTCATTGTAAAGCGGAGGTTATAAAAACATTGTAAGATTAGAATAGAGGACAGTTTTTCTTCACTCACTTCTCCAGCAATAACTCCTAATAAATACAGTGATTACATACTCGATATTTTAATATTGACAACCTAATTCCTGGCGCAACGCCGACATATACCATACCTACCTTTTTTTCACGTACGAAAACTGGACAACCACTTTTTATAGGCTTTGTATTAGTTTCAGCTGTACATATACATATACCTATTTATTTGTTTATATGTTACCGACTCCTAGGAATTGTATTTTGACCCACTTTAAAGAGTTAGATTTCATTTAAAATTTGTAGACTTAACGAGGTACCCAATGACGATAAAATAATTTAGATAGCTTGTCTTATTATCATCATAGGATTAGAGATTTCTTTATAAAATATATTTTGTATTTGACATTTAGGCTAGGCTCGATAGATGTCACTACTTCGAATTTCCACATGGCACTTTTTCATGTATTTGACCCATTTGAACTCAATTTTTACCCAATCGGTTAGATTTCATTCAAACACTATAGACTCATCAAGTAGACATGCACGAAACAGTGCTTCGCGAAGTAATGTGATATGGTATTATATTCCTGCCGAGTAATTTTACATTTTACCATCACTTCAAACATCACACTTATAGTTCTTTATAGTTCCTCCCAGACTTGGTAAAAAAAAAGCTCATCCCAAACCATCCCGCGATCGCGATCTGATAGGCTCTATGACAAGTACTCGATGCTTCGAAAACGATTCAATATCAGTAAAGATCGTTACTTTTCAATTGATATTAGGAGTGCCGGAGAAGTGAGTGAAGTAAAACTGTCCTCTATTCTAATCTTACAATGTTTTTATAACCTCCGCTTTACAATGAAACGGTCTAGTCTTAGCAACTACAATTACTTTTTATAACAAACAAATAAAACAACTATTAAATAACTATCGGCATATAGCTAAATAATAATGATAAATATTCTAATGCATTTAACATAATTCCAAATAGTCAATTTTACACAATTTACATTAATGTAATCAAAGGAAATATTGTTCTCATATATTGTTCAACAGACGGCGCTGTAACTAGAAATAAATTGCAATATTTATTGTGTAAAAACAACTAAATATGGTTACAAATAATTACATTAATTCTAATCGATTTTAATTTAATCAACTATATAAATATTTAAACAACTAAATCAAATATATCTAGAAATACATTCAAAAAGTGTCTTTTAAATATCATAGCATGATAAATAGTGTTGTTACTACAAATAATTATTTAAATATTAGTTGCAAATATTTCAAACACGTTTATAACTATAATTGATAACACATACATCAACAATTTACAAATATTGCCGATAGAGGGCGATATGCGCCCATACGGCCATACTGACTCCCTTGCGCTGTTAAGGCGTCACCCACCAAGGGATCTAGCCAACCACAAGGCATCACCCATCCTGGGATCTAGCCAACCATAAGGCATCACCCATACGGGATCTAGCCAACCATAAGGCATCACCCATCCTGGGATCTAGCCAACCATAAGGCATCACCACCACGGGATCTAGCCAACCATAAGGCATCACCACCACGGGATCTAACCAACCATAAGGCATCACCCATACGGGATCTAGCCAACCATAAGGCATCACCCATCCTGGGATCTAGCCAACAAGACCAGGTTTAAGGATACGCATGGTGGCCAGCCAGCGCTTTAGGAAGGATGGTTTGGATAGGAAAAATAAAAAGCATTTGTTTCAAAATTAATATTCACCCGCCCATACGGCATTGCTGTGATCAAAAAAAAATCAGTCTGCAACAGGCGCTGGTCATAAAAGTCATGGCTAGCGATACTTACATCACATCCGCGGAGATAATTATGCTTCAACATGTATCGGTCATTAGGCAATACCTCCTAAAGTGCCATGGGACCCTCGAAGAGAGTGCGTCGATCGTGACGATGCACGAGAACAAAATTGCCAAAAAATACATTTATTTTGGCTCTATCTTTGTCAAATCAATTAACTCGGAAAAGACCGCTCGTCCATCCTCATCGTACAGACGTTAAATCTTTTGTTCGTTCGTCGTAATTTACCTGCAAAATCTTAATAAGCGGCGGTCAATATTTTGCCAAACAATACTCCCAGTAATATTGCAGTTTATAGCCAACTGGAAATCGCAAATAGCACTGTGGCATGGTTTATCAAGCTCAAGTACAGACATTAATATCTTTGATAATTTTCACAACTAGTCCCACTTAACCATTTGCTCTACTAGTTCCCTTAGCCACAAGGTATATTCCATACTGTATTTATTCATTATTATAAGAAGAGACGAGTGCCAAATATAGTTACAACTTCACAAAAGACCTCATAGCCGATTGTGACGTCTTTAGTGTAAACTACTATAAAGACAAATGCGTATTCTGGCTGATGACGTCCGCCATGAATGTAGCCTGTAATGTCAGCGAACACAGTATGAAAATTATATTGCAATTTTATAGATTGGAAGTAGATTGTTTTACGCCCGATTTCAGCTTTACGATTCTTCAAATTTTCGAACATATTCGGGTACCAATATTGTTCGCCGATTTTAGCCAGTACCTTTTCGCAACAAAAGTTGTGGTAGTCTCGCAATAGTCCTTATATTGCGGTGGAGGTAATAAACACATTAATGGAAACAAATTAGATCCAAATTCAGAACAAAAATTTATGGATCGCACAGAGTTGTCCTGCGCGGGATTCGAACCCGCGACACTGGCACGATATCTTAACCACTACGTCATCTGTGCAGTGCAGTGTGATCGTAACACGAGTTTCTAACGGTAATTACGTGAAACGATACTATTTGAACATTATGGCTCAGCAGCAATATCTTGTTAAATGACAAAGTATAGACTACTGTCAGAGTCAATCTCCTTTATTGAAGGATCACTTTTCTGCCCTACATGAAGCCAAGTATGGTCAAGAGTGGATGAATTTACGACGAGATAAACAATTACTTCGTTTTAGAGCATATGGTTTACTTAACACAGATTAAGACTAATCTGTATTAACCAAGCAGTCACCCTTTCGATATTCTACTTTAAAAATTTTAAAGAAATGCTACCAGTTATGCACTCCTGGAGTGTGCTCTTTCTGCCTTGCCTTGAAACCTTAAGTGAATTTCAGTTACAACATAATCAGTTACCACTTTAAATAATTAACCACCTAAGAAGTGACGGCAATGCTTAATAGCTTTATACGAAGTCTAGCGTCTTCAGCTCACGAGCGGTATTTATTTCAACGCACATGGTTCGCATACTGAACTACGCGAGGACTTTTGAGCATTTAGTGATATTTAAAGTGAAGGCAGCTTATCTCATTTTCATAGCGTTATAGAGGTGATAATCTATAGCGTCTGCGTTGAACTATTTAATCAGCCTTTTAGTTTTATTGTTAACGCACTGGCCTTTATTTGCGATACACAGTTGCAGAGTATGAAACTAGATTTAAAGCTTGAGAACATCATGTAACTTAAAACAATATTGAATAGTTTTTAGATTGAAGTTAGAATCAAAGTTATAGATAGCATGGAGGCTTCATTTATCAGCAGTTACAGTTTTCTATATATACCCTCTTTAAGACTTACGGTAATACCAAACAGCACTAATAATGTCGTAACCAATTCTACCTCGACACATCATGGAAACTAACTTTGGTTGTAATACAAGCAACATCAACGATCTGGCGTTTGCCCGGAATCGAACCAGTAAACTTATTTCGGATCAGAGAACAATCAACACCAGTATGGAATAAGCTATTGAAAACTTTACCTTGTGATAATGCTATCTCTAGAAGTAAAAAATAATAGTCTGATTGTTAGTTAACCATAAATTATCGATTTGCTTACGGAAATAATTATTTTCACTATGGTATTTTCTATAGCAAAAACGGTACTATAAACTTCGTCGTATTAAAGAGGCTATGAAAGTTATAAATCAAGGACTCTGCAAGCGTGATAAGTAGAAGCTTCTATTTACATCACAAATAGGTCCTAGGTTATTACAGTTAACACAATTACTAGACAGTGTAAGCGACGCGAATTATTCAAAATAAGAACTATTTAATAATTGTAAATATGTAGTAGGCATTCTATTGTTGCTATGCAAGTGCGCGCGGGGTAATTGGTCGCGCGGGGTAACTGGCGCGGGGGGTAATTGGTTGCGCGGGGAGAGGTTCTCGCGCACTCCCGCGCTCATGTCACCAGAACTAGGTGTCAAATACGAGCCTTATCATTTTTAAATGTCCCGTGCTGTTTACTATTATTATTAGTCAATATCTATACCAATAAATAAAAATGGAGTGTCTGTAATGTCAAAATGGCTTTTTTCACGCTCACGCGGTCACCTGCACGACACCTATGCCCAAAATACAGATTAAAAATTTTTTGTCTGTCTATTTGTTCCGGGTAATCTTCAAAACCGCTAAACCGATTTCAAAAATTCTTTCACCAATGGAAAGCTATAATATCAGGGCGTAAACTAGGCTATATTTTATTCCGGTATTCCCACGAGAACGGGAACTACGCGAGTAAAACTACTAAAACAGAGGCGAAGCTAGGGTGGGTTGCTAGTTATTCAACACACCAGTACTTTTTGGCGTCAATAGTCATTACATAACTCTTCACCGCCTGCACACCAGTGAAACCCCCGGCGTCGCCTTCAGACAGTTACAATTTACTGTTAGACGGTGGTTTTCGCTAACGAAAAGTTAACAAAACAAACACGAGCCTAGACAAAATCTAGGCGTGTTTCGCAATAGCTCAGATCTTATTAATTCAAGATAAATATCTGTTATTACGGCGTCGATCACCTCAGAGTCCGTAGCCTCACGTCTCAAACGTTTGAGCAGAGCCCGGCCCGTTGTAGCGTAGTCTGCGTAACTGTCAGCTTGTTCAGAGGTGCAGCTGCGCCACCACTGGACGTAGCCAGCATACCGGAACTCCTTGCTGAAGGTTGTAACGATGTCATCTTTCACTTGTTGCCATGTAATTGATTGAAGCGCCCATGTGTCTGCCATACCGTTGAGTTCAAGAATAGCTTCCATTCTTGCTTCTTGCGGCTTATATGTTAAAAGCCATGATCGTCTCGTTAACATTTGCCCACCAGTCCGCGATGTCGATGATTATCGATGCGATCTCTCGTCGGGGTTGAACGGCGGTAGATAAAAATTTTGGTGCCGCCGTTACATTGTAGCCTCCGTAGAAAATGCGGCTCTCGCAGCTGTTGTTGCAGCAGTATTTTGTAATCGAGGTCAGGAGATCCATCATTTGCTCCATAGTGAAGGTCATCCGTAGATCTTGAAGAGTTTTGGGGCTGTGATCCCACCGCTGCTGTCGGCGTTGCGCCAGGAATTTGGACGATGATAGTAAAATACTGAGTATGTAATCACTGTATTTATTAGGAGTTCTTGCCGGAGAAGTGAGTGAAGTAAAACTGTCCTCTATTCTAATCTTACAATGTTTTTATAACCTCCGCTTTACAATGAAACGGTCTAGTCTTAGCAACTACAATTACTTTTTATAACAAACAAATAAAACAACTATTAAATAACTATCGGCATATAGCTAAATAATAATGATAAATATTCTAATGCATTTAACATAATTCCAAATAGTCAATTTTACACAATTTACATTAATGTAATTAAAGGAAATATTGTTCTCATATATTGTTCAACAGACGGCGCTGTAACTAGAAATAAATTGCAATATTTATTGTGTAAAAACAACTAAATATGGTTACAAATAATTACATTAATTCTAATCGATTTTAATTTAATCAACTATATAAATATTTAAACAACTAAATCAAATATATCTAGAAATACATTCAAAAAGTGTCTTTTAAATATCATAGCATGATAAATAGCAGTGTTGTTACTACAAATAATTATTTAAATATTAGTTGCAAATATTTCAAACACGTTTATAACTATAATTGATAACACATACATCAACAATTTACAAATATTGCCGATAGAGGGCGATATGCGCCCATATATACTTATGTTAGGAAGTTAGAAAATTAAACATTATTTTATAGAACAAGTACATACGCATAAAAGAACATATTACGACAGGTATTAATGTAGCATAAAGTATTAAGAAAAATAAAGTTACGATTCTTTTCCAGAAAATGATGTTTTTTATTCAATAAACATTTATATTCATTAGAATACATTATAGGTAACAATTTACTTTGAGTTCACTAGATGGCGTTGTACAAAATTTTAAATCGCACCATGGTTTCGTTACAAAAATGTAGATATGTGTCCAGATATTTATTTAGTAGTTAATTATGAGCGGACCGCGAAGCGTGGCGTTAGACGCCACACGACGATCGCGGTCACCCTCGCCTATAGATGTTTCACATCAAAAATGCGTTGTGATCAGCTCAACTCCACCAACTTTACGAACACAAACAACATTCAAAAGAAGAATGTATTGCTGACACAACAAGGCGGTGCAGACAAGACAAAAAAATGCGTTGTGATCGGCTCAACCCCACCAACTTTCCGGGCACAAACGACATTAAAAAGAAAAAACTGGATTGCTGACTATACGGCGTCGTATGGGCTTATGGACTAACGCCGTGTTTGACAGAAGAACCTAAGGTTATAGTTTGATGTACCTAAAGCCCTTAAGTTCCTAGCCTATCTGATGGGATACCTGCACCGCGCTACCTAAGGTGACAGGTAGATGTGAGATGGATGTTTGGGTGGAGGATTGGTAATTCTCACTGCCGGTCAAGCAGATTCACAAGACCGATCAGAACTGACGGCTAAGGGTGTCTTGACCACAGTGAGATGGAGCTTTGGGTGGAGGATTGGTAATTCTCACTGCCGGTCAAGCAGACTCACAAGACCGATCAGAACTGACGGATAAGGGTGTCTTGGCCGCAGTGAGAGTGTAGTAACTGAGAGATGAATAAATTCAAATCTGATTTATTTTACAATATTTACACCTTATATATTATTTATTGCTAATACACACATATACCATTTTGTGTTAGTGTGTCGTAAGTGTGAAGTGTAACGCAGCGTCTTTAATTATGTCAGTGGAAATCTTGCAAATCTGCGCTGTTCTATGTTGAAATGCTCTTCTTATGAATTTGCTGCGTTGCATGTTCAATGTGCATTGAACATTCTGGGGTCTCTCAGGAACACGACTGCAGGTCGTACAATTCGATGACCTCATATGGTCCAATGTGTCCTTCCGTCGCTTGTGGTGTTTGGACTGTAGTCTGGGGACGAGGTTTCCCATACCGTGGCCGTGGTTGTGGCGAAGCTGTCCCCTGTTTGTCTATGCCTGTGGTCTGAAATAAATTAAAAGACAAGCTAATACTATTAAGGAAAGAGATATTACGGTGCTAGCCTCATAGGAATGAGACTCTATTCGCCTCCATATTGTGTTATCTAATCTTGTTTTTAGCTTTGCTTCTGAAGCGGCTAAGTGGTCAAATATACTGGTGGAGCTATCTAATACTTCCTCCTTAGGTATGTCTGGTATCTCTGATTGGACTACTTGTGTGTCTAGAGTAAGATTACTCCTTTTAAAATATGATGCTTGCACAGTTGTTGTTGTTATTCGTTTAGCTGAAAGAATGTTATTCAACGTCTTTATTACACAGCTTTCTGAAATGTGTAGTACTCCTATATCCTCTAGGTTAATCTCTTGTCTTTGTCCATCACATATTATCGAAGCTGATGATGAACTGATGAACTGTGTTTTTGTAGTGATAAACATCCAAGTATTCTGCATGTAAAGTTGTTTCCATAGAATTGTAGATTGAATGTTGTATCTTCTTGATGTGCATTGTGATTTAGTGTTATTATTGTTGCTGAATAGCTATTCAACAATGCAATTCTTGTTCAATTGCATGTTCTTAACAGCCACGGGATTATTTTTTTTTTTTTTTTTATGGGTGGGCTATGGTAAGCGCACGCGCGGTCCTGTCCGTCCGGGGCGATGAAAGAACGGCGCGCGGGCCCATAACCCACCCGTACTCACGTCACCTCGTTGTTGGGCCGACCACCGGAGCAGATGTGACTTGTCGTCAGTGGTCGGCCCGACGGAATACCCTTTCGGGTAACCTCTCACCTCTCGACGTACTGGTACGTCGGTCGCCGTCGCGGGAGGCCCGGCGGTACGGAGGCCATGGAACAAAAGGGCCTCCGTCTTTGCCAGGGCTACCCTCAACCCCAGCGCTTCGATCCGCCTGACAATCTCCTCGGTGCCGAGAGTTGCCAGGCGTGCCGCCTCCTCTAGCGTCCCACCCCGGGCTGTGACGAGTGTATCGTCGGGGTAGCAAATTACGCCCAGCCCGGGTGGGAGGCTTCCTCTCAACGCCCAGTCGTAGCCGATGTTCTACAGGGTCGGACCCAGAACCGACCCCTGCGGGACACCGCACGTCATGGGCGTTCGCACAACGTCCCCTACTCGGTCAACGTAGAGGACGCTGCGCCCCTCCAAGTAGTCTGCCACCAGCCGCCTGAGGTACACGGGCACCTCGTGATACCTCAGCCCCTCCCTGATGCAGCTGAATGGCAGACTATTGAAGGCGTTGGCGAGGTCCAGGGACACCGCCAACAGGACTCCTCCGCCGGTGACGGCCTCCGCTACCACGGCCTTCAGGCGCAGTAAGGCCGCGATCGTCGAACGCCCTCTCCGAAAACCAAACTGGGCGTCCGACAGATCGGGCCCGACCCCGACGAGGTGCCGCTCTATGCGGGCAGCCAATACCCTCTCCAGCAACTTGCCCGCATCATCGAGCAGCACGATGGGCCTGTAGGCCGAGGCCGACTCGGGAGAACGTCCCGGCTTCGGCAGGAGAACCAGCCTCCCCTCTTTCCAGCACTCAGCGAACTGCCCGGACGTCAAACAAGCGTCGAACAGCTCCCTGAGGCGTGGTTCCAGGTGCTCGAGGACCAGGGCCAGCACACGGTTCGGAATACCGTCGGGCCCGGGGGCGGTGGATTTGACTCGCATACGCGCCACCGCCACCCCCCTTTCCGGCTCCGTGATGGGCGGAGCACTTTCATCGTCGGCCTCCCGGTCGCTGTCCGGCGAAGACATGACCGGAGGCGTGTGCGCCGCCCGCCGTGGAAAGAGGTCCTCGACAACTCTGGTGAGGAGGCTGGGCTGGAGAGTCTCGGTTAGGGGGGGGGCCCCGCCCGCGAAGCTTATCCAGCACCGCGAGGTAGGGGCGACCCTAGGGGTCACGCTCGAGACTGTCCAGCATCGCCCGCCGACTAACGTCCTTTGCGGTACGGACGGCCAGCCTGAAGGCAGACCGCGCACTGCGGTAAGCCTCGTACAGCTGGCCCTCCCGCTCAGCGTCGCAGTGGCGCGCTCGCCTGCGGGTGTAGGCCCTCCGGGCACGTATGCACGCGGTCCGAAGGTCCGCCAATTCTCGGGACCACCAGGGGACCGCACTCTTCGGGGGCAGACGCCGCACACGGGGCATGGCCGCATCGCAGATCTGCGTTAACGCACAGCGGATGCGGCCAGCCTCGGCATCCACCCCGTCCGCCTGAGGCGGTGAGGACAGCCACGACTGAACGATGGCTTCCTCCGCCAACAGGTCCCGATCCAATCGACCCACAGCCCACCGCGGAAACGCGGGAGCTCCGTCCACCGTGTGACCCCTGCTGGGCTGCAGGAGGGTCCGGGAGACCTCTATCCGGATGTATCGGTGGTTGGATAGGGTCTCAACCTCCTCCTGGACGCACCAGCTCCTCACACGTGCTGAGACATTAGGGCTAGCGAACGACAAGTCCACTATCGACCCGCTCTGCTGCCGCACGCACGTTTGCACCGAGCCCTTGTTCTGCAAACAGAGGCCCAGTGCCGCCGCCCACTTCTCGACCGCCCGCCCGCGGTCATTCGTCCTGGGGGACCCCCACGCCGTGGACTTGGCGTTGTAGTCCCCCAGAACAAAAACTTGGCGCGGTGCCAGTCGCCGTATCGAGGCCCCCAGGATGGTGAGGAAGGCCCCGAAATCCGTCGCGCTCCTGTTAGAGGAGAAGTAAACACCAAATAGCGTAACCTCTCCCCATTCCGCCGCGACATACCCATCGCCCCTGTCCTTGAGCAACAAGGGCGGGGAATGCCACGACGTGGAGGCGACGATTGCCACAGAGCCGTCACTGCTGCCCAGCCAATTGGGCCGGTCAGGCACCACGTATAACAGCCACGGGATAGCAAACAAACGCCGATTTTTTGTGTAAACACTCTTGATGAACACTCACTGAAACACTCTTTGAACTCGTCTTTACTTAACTCAAAGTATCGTTCATTGTTATAGTCGAAGCCTATGAATGCTCTTGGGATTGACAAGCATTCAAAAGAACTCCCGGTTAACTTTTGAGGAATCGCCGTTATGTGTATTAACGTATATTTTCGTATTAACTTATATTATGTCATGAATAGGATAGTACGCAAATACGTTTATATGTGTTGCATTTATTTCCATGTTAGTCTGTATTAATTGATCCTGAATTATCCTTAAGTTTCCAGGTAACTTTTGATTGGTTGTTTGTATTATATCATTAGCGTATTTAGGACTCAAAATCGTGTATATTGATGCGTTATTTAAGTATATCTCAAGTAACCCATTGTAATAGTGAATAATCTCTGTTATGTAATTGCTCGCTAATTGATACGTTTGTATTACTTGTATTTTCACATTGTTAGCGTCTACCATCTTATACCATACGTCGTTATCGTACATGAATGCTATAGCTTCATTTAATTTTTTTTCAAAATTCTCTAACTTTTCTTAATCCGCTCCTCGGTTTGGTTTACAGCGGATACTGTAGATAACATTATGTTTGTTTGATGATTGGCGGCGTTTATAAGTTCTTGTTGATTGCTACTCAATGAGTCAATACTTCTGTATACTTCATCGTTGACTCCGAACACGTATGTTAACATTTGTCCTAATAATCCACGTTTCCTTCTAGAAATCTTTATCCCAGTAAGGTAATCCTTTATCTTCTCAAATTGTGCTTTCTCTTCATTCAAATGATAATAAAATTCTGCACAATGGGTGTCTTTTGTATACTGTTGGGTGTCAGTGCATAACATTTGAAACTGAGTAGTTATTTTTATCGTATTATTTAAATTCAGTTCCAAATCACTCCTTTCGTAATTAGTTTCTATTCTAAAACTCCCTCTGTTTATTGTTGAAGTACCTATTTGTTCTACATATAGGCCTGGATTTAAATGTTTCATAGTAAACATTGATGTACTTGTTACTTGTCCGATACACAATAATAATGTAGTATAGAGTAACACGCTCTTCCAACCTGACTTAAGTGTCTTAACAAACTTTTTCTTTATGGTATTTGCTATGTTACAATTCACAGGCGTTTCGGTATTTTTACCTAACGTATTCGTGTTAGTAGTTACTTCTTCCTGATATAAAGGTAAAGGAATTAATGTATGTATTGATCGTTTTTGATTATACGGCAAGTCAGCGTTTTCTATTCGACCTCCAACTCGTAATAATCCATCGTTATCAATAAATGGATCTAGTGTTGATAATTTACTGTTTTTCTGCAGTGATTTTTTCTTTCGGATAATTTCTTTTTCATCGTAAAATTCTTCTTGTTGCAATATGCATAGAATTCGTTTCTCTGTTTCTTCTAATTCCGTACAGGATAATGGTTCGTGCTTTTTGCGCTTGTTGATAAATCTGTAGCAATACGCTAATGTTCTTATCATTTTATTATAGTTAGAAAATCGACTCCAGATATCATACTTTTCATTCGTAGTATTAATTGTTGTTGATAAACAGTACTTGGCTTCTTCATTTGGCTGTGGTGCTGTTGTTGTAATAGGTATATCACTCGTCTGTAACCATGTAATTCCCAACGACTTTCTTGTTTCGTCCAAGGGAAGTTTCAGCATCCGACTTTCTTCGTTATCGCATGTTAAATTGTTCAGCAATTCTGAACTATTTGAAGACCATTTTCGTAGTTGGAAACCACCTTTGTTTAACATTGCTATTAATTGTTCTTGTAACTCCTTGACGGAGCTTTCCTGGGATTCTCCTAACAAAATATCGTCAACATAGAAATCCTGTAACGTTACTCTACTGGCGATAGGGTAATTGTCTTGTTCGTCTAATGCTAGTTGTTGTAATGTTCTCACGGCCAGATAAGGCGCGCTTGTTGTGCTATAAGTGACCGTTGTTAGTTCGTATTCACTAATGGCCTTTTACGGAGAAAATCTCCATAAAATTCTTTGATATTTATAGTCTTCTTGGTCTATTTTTATGAACCGGTACATTTTCATAATGTCGGCCATGAAAGCAATCTTATGCGTTCGCTAGCGTAATAATATGTTTGATAAGTCTTGTTGAAGTCGTGGTCCTTTATGTAAATTGTCATTAAGGCTTATTTTACTACTTGTTTTACTACTAGCGTCAAATACCACTCGTAGTTTTGTTGTAAGAGAGTCTTCTTTTATTACCGCTTGGTGGGGAATATAATACTCTCCTGTGTAATATTCTGGTTTAGGTACTTTTCTCATATGACCCATATTTAGGTACTCGTACATAAATTCCTTGTATTGTTGGCGTAAATTTTCATTTTTTCGAACTGTCGTTCTAGTTGTAATAGTCGAGCCACGGCTTTTTTCCTTGACTCGCCATATTTTATGTTCGCGTCCTTAAACGGCAGTCGTACCGTATAAGTGCCGTCGAAACTTCGTATTGTAGTATTTGTATAGTAATTTTCACACAACTCATCATCTTTGGTGAGTGCATAGTGTCGTGGAATTTCTTCTAATTCCCAAAATTTTGTTAATTGTTGTATGTCGTCGGTGCGAGTCATCATGCTTAATACTTTGATGCCACCATTTGTATCTTGCGGATATAACCCGGATAAAATCCAACCCAATTCTGTTTCTTGAGCGATTATACCGCCTTGTAGTCGTTTAAAACCTTGTAATAGTATTTTACTGTATTCTTGGGCACCTAAAATTATGTCTATAGGTCCCTTTTTGTTGTACGTTGGGTCTGCCAATAGAACATTGTCCAACTCTTGTAATTGTTGTAAGTTACTTCTTGGTAACGAGTTTGTAAGCTTCGGTAGTACCACAAGCGTTACAGGTAGTCTGTACTCAATAGAGTACCTTGGTTGTAGGTTTATGTTAATTGTATATTTCGATGTCTTAGGTTCGTTGTCTCCAATGCCTTTTATTTCGGCTTGGTCCTTTTGTCTTGAATACGACAGCAGATGTGCTACTTTTTCCATGCAAAATGACGCTTCTGAACCTTGGTCACACAATACTCTTAATAATTGTGGTGTTCCATCATACGACGTGATTTGTAATAGCGCTGTGGCTAATAATACCGTATTTTTTGCCTCTAAATTGGTAGCTGATAAGTTCGATAGCGTTGTGTTTTGTTTTTTATCACTCACAGTTGGTTTAGGAGTGAACTTTTTCGTATACTCAGAAGACTCTGGTTGTCTTTTAATTGAATCGAATGTTCGGTGTAATAGTATGTTATGACCTTAATGTTGACATATTTCACATTTTGTATAAAACTCGCTCATGCATTGTATTTGTTTATCATGATTTAAGCAGTGTTTGCACATTTCTTTGTCTGAGACTTCCTTATATTGTTGCGTCACGTTCAAGGTTTTAAAACTAGGGCATTTATTTAAATTATGTTCTATGCTTTTGCAGTACCAGCAATGTTTACTTTTTGATGATTCTGCTATTGGTACGTGCTTTCCCCGTTGTTTATTTATTGTATGATTCACCGAGTTCAAAATTCGAGATTCAAAATAGGGTCCCATGTTGAAATGTCAATCCCTTGATGTTTTAAAGATTCCAAACATTCTTTTATGGTGTCGTGAATGTTTCTTAAATCCGCTGCATTCGCAACATTTAGCTTGGGTAAATCTAATAGTTTATCGATGAATTTAGTTGATATCATTCGTTCGTCTTCATAACGTTGCGTAAGCAATTTTCACGCGGTTTCATAGCTCGATTCACTTATCGTTAGATGACGTATAATTTTTGCTGCGTCACCTTTTACATTTGTCTTTAAATATTGCATCTTTTCTACTAATGAAATATTTTTATCTTCATGAATAATTTTTTTGAATAAATCATGAAAAGTATACCATGAGTCATAACTTCCCGTAAAAGTTGGAATAGAGATACGAAGTAGTTTTCCTGACGACCGTGTTAAGGTCATTTTTTCACTGGAACTGTCATGAATTTTTTCTTCCAGCATCTCCATTGTAGTATCGAACTCAGTTTGGGTGTTTTCAAAATATTTATTTTTGAAGTAAAGGTGTCCCGATGTATCCTCCTCCAATAATAATTCAATATGTGTTTCTTTTAATGAGAGGCTTTCTGACAGAGTACGTAAGTAAAAGTCCTTCAGTCAATTCCGAAACTGATACTTTGTTGAGTACACCAGCCCGTTCTTAACTGAGGGGGGGGGGGTTAGAGGGAGGAAAACAAACTTTACTTTTTGCTCGAAGGACCAAATGTACGGCGTCGTATAGGCTTATGGACTAACGCCGTGTTTGACAGAAGAACCTAAGGTTATAGTTTGATGTACCTAAAGCCCTTAAGTTCCTAGCCTATCTGATGGGATACCTGCACCGCGCTACCTAAGGTGACAGGTAGATGTGAGATGGATGTTTGGGTGGAGGATTGGTAATTCTCACTGCCGGTCAAGCAGACTCACAAGACCGATCAGAACTGACGGATAAGGGTGTCTTGGCCGCAGTGAGAGTGTAGTAACTGAGAGATGAATAAATTCAAATCTGATTTATTTTACAATATTTACACCTTATATACTATTTATTGCTAATATACACATATACCATTTTGTGTTAGTGTGTCGTAAGTGTGAAGTGTAACGCAGCGTCTTTAATTATGTCAGTGCAAATCTTGCAAATCTGCGCTGTTGTATGTTGAAATGCTCTACTTATGAATTTGCTGCGTTGCATGTTCGATGTGCATTGAACACTGACACAACAAGGCGGTGCACCAACCTTCCAGGCACAAACAACATTTAAAAAAGGAGGAACTTTACTCAAAATATGGCAGCAGTCCTAAAGACAAAATCCAAGAAGTGAAAAAAGCTTCATAAGTTGTGGTACGTCCGAGTGAAATTCAGTGAAGTATTAAACGTGTGCTGGCCCTGGTCCTCGATCACCTGGGACCCCGCCTCAGGGGGCTGTTCGACGCGTGTTTAGAGTCCGGACGGTTCCCTGGGTGCTGGAAGGAGGGAAGGCTGGTGCTCCTGCCGAAGCCGGGACGGTCTCCGGAGTCTCCTTCGGCCTACAGGCCTATCGTGCTGCTCGATGACACGGGCAAGCTACTGGAGAGGGTGGTAGCTGCCCGCATCGAGCGACACCTCGTCGGCACGGGGCCCAATCTGTCGGACGCCTAGTTTGGGTTTAGGAGGGGTCATTCGACGATCGCGGCTCTGTTGCGCCCGAGGGCCATGGCGACTGAGGCCGTCACCGGCGGGGGAGTGCTGTTGGTGGTGTCCCTAGACATCGCCAACGCATTCAATAGTCTGCCATTCAGCTGCATCAGGGAGGCGCTCCAGTATCACGGGGTGCCAGTTTACCTGAGGTGGCTAGTGGCAGACAATTTGGAGGGGCGCAGCGTCCTCTGTACCAACCGAGCAGGGGACGTTGTGCGAACGCCCATGACGTGCGGTGTCCCACAGGGGTCGGTCCTCGGACCCACCCTGTGGAACATCGGCTACGACTGGGCGTTGAGGTGGAGCCTCCCGCCCGGGCTGGGCGTGATTTGTTACGCCGACGACACGCTCGTCACAGCCCGCGGTGGGACGCTAGAAGAGGCGGTAAGCCTGGCGACCTCTGGTACCGAGGAGGTCGTCAGGCGGATCGAGGCGCTGGGGTTGAGGGTCGCCCTGGACAAGACGAAGGCCCTCTTGTTCCATGGGCGCCATATGAGCCCTCCCATCGGCGTCTCGATCACCGTCCACTCGGTTGACATCAGCATCCGGGCCCATATGAGGTACTTGGGCCTGGTGCTCGACGGGCGATGGTGGTTCCGGGAGCATTTCCGCAGGCTCGCTCCATGGCTCGTCGGCGCGGCGTCCGCCCTATCGTGGCTTATGCCGAACGTGGGCGGACTGAGCGCTGCGTGCCGACGGCTGTACGCGGGGGTCATCCGGTCGATGGCCCTGTACGGCGCACCGGTGTGGGCGGGGTCCATGACCGTCCGACTTAGGGCCCTTCTGTGGCGTCCATAGAGGGTCACGGCAGTTAGGGCCATCCACGGATACCGCACGGTGGCGACGGAGGCAGCGTGCCTATTGGCCGGGACTCCCCCGTGGGACCTGGAGGCGGAGATGCTCGCCGGACTATATCGGCGGGTGACGGGGGTGCGAGCGGGGGGTGGTGTGGTCTCGTTAAGGGATCTCACCGCCTGGCGCGTCGACGCCCGCCAAGACGTCATTGCCCGTTGGGCAGTCCGGCTGGAGAGGCCTCGGTTCGGGGTGCGAACCGTGGGGGCTTTCCGGCCGGTGCTGATGCAGTGGTTGGAAAGGCGGCACGGGGTGCTCTCCTTCCGACTGGTGCAGGTTTTGACGGGGCATGGGTGCTTCGCCAAATACCTGCACAGGGTCGTTAGGATGGAGAGTACACCGTCCTGCCACCACTGCGATTGCGACGAGGACACGGCGCGCCATACGCTCGAGGCCTGCGCGGCTTGGGCAGTGCAGCGCTGTGAACTCGTCGCAATCATCGGTACGGACCTGACGCTGCCGGCTATCGCTAGGGCGATGGTCGACAGCGTCGGGAATTGGGACGCGGTCGCAGCCTTCTGCAAGACAGTGATCTCGCGGAAGGAGGCGGCGGATCGCCTGCGTGAGGAGCGCAGCTTCGATGAGGAGATCCGCCGCCGGCGCCTGGGGCGGCGTAGACGCAACTACCTGCGCCTCATGCCGCCCTAGCCGAGGCCGCGGGTGACGTGACCGGGGATTAGTCCGTCACCCGCCGAGAGGCCGACCGCGTGAGGAAAGACCGACGTCCTCCCCGAGGGAGGGACGTCGGTCGATGGGAGGGTACCCCAATAGGGGGTATTCCATCGGGCCGACCACTGATGTTAAGTAACCCTGCTCCGGTGGTCGGCCCAACGACGAAGGCGACGTGGTTTTCGGGTGGGTTGCGGGAGTTGCGTGCTTAAGCCCCTCTGTCGTCCCGGACGGAGTGGTGCGGAGGCGCGCTGACCCCAGCCCACCCACAAAGAAAAAAAAAAAAGAGGTTTATTTTGTGGTGTATAAACTGTATTGTAAAATATTTTAGTTAAATTAAATCCTTTTAAAAAATCTACTAATTGTTTTGCAGTAAATTAAGATCCGTTATCGCATATCAAAACTTTGCAAGTGCCATATCTAAGGAATATTTTTCTTTTTTTTCTAGAATTTTTCTAGAATTTTACAGATTACTCTAGTAGTGGCATTTATCATAGGACATAACCAACAGTATTTAGTAAAAACATCAACGATTGAAAGTATATATTTATGGCCAGAATAAGTTTTAGGTAGTATTCCTATTATATCAATAGAAAGCATCACCATAGGGCGATCAACTTTTTTAGGGTTAACCATTATTCCGTGAGGCGGAGCCGTAGAAGATTTATAAGCTTTACAAATATCACAAGAAGCTACTATCACCAAACATTCCTTTCCAAAAATAATGTTGTTTTAATTTTCTCAACGTTTTATGAATTCCTAAATGACCAGAATTAATATCATCATGATCTAATCGATATCAAATCTATATAAAGTGTTATTTTCAACTCTATAGTTTTTAAATTTACAAGGAAATTTTTGACAGTTAACAAATATTCTTTTGTACCAAGAATCTACAATATCATCATCGGGAAAGATTATATTAGCAGATGTAGCATCGATAGCAGCAATTTCAATTCGAGACAAACAATCTGGTACCAAATGTAAACTACCTTTTTTATAAATCACATCAAAGGAAAATTGTGAAATTCTAGCAGCCCAACGTGCTAAACGTCCACTAGGATTACTAAGCTTTAAGAGCCATTTTAAACTAGCATGGTCAGTAACAATTGTAAACTTCATACCTTCTATGTAGGGTCTGAAATGTTCTATAGAATCTAAAATTGATAATAACTCGCGTTCTGTAGTGCTGTAGTTCCGTTCACATTTATTTAGAGATCTAGAATAATAAGCAATAGGGTGTTGTTCACCATCACTATCTTCTTGACCAAGAACACTACCAATTCCAACAGAACTTGCATCACAATGTAAAAAGAAAGGTTTATCAAAATTTGGACATTGCAAAACGGGAGCGGCGATTAAAGCTTGTTTTAAATTATTGAATGCAACTTCAGCTTCATCATTCCATTTAAGAGATTTTTTAGAATTCTTACTTCCCGCAGTCAATTTAGTTAAAGGAGAAGCAAATTTATTAATGAATCTAAGATAATTAGAGCATAATCCAAGGAAACTTCTAAGTTGTCTAACGGATTCAGGTTGTGGAAATTTTTTTATAGTTTCTAATTTATCGGGATCAGTGTGCAAGCTACTACTGTCCACTATATAACCAAGATAGCGAAGTCTATCTTTACAAAAAGCACATTTCTTTAAATTCACTGTTAATCCAGCATCTTTCAGAATATTATAAATTTTGTGTAAGTATTTTAAATGATCAGAAAAACTAGAATTCACCAAAATCAAATCGTCCAAATAACAGAAAGCTACGTTATCAAACTGAGGACCAAATAGTTTATATATTAGTTGATAAGCAACTAATTGCTGTAATTCAGCAGGTGCATTAGTTAAACCAAAAGGCATACGGACAAATTCAAAGAGTCCTTTTCCCGGAACTACAAAAGCAGTCTTCTCACGAGAAGATTCTTCCAAAGCGATTTATTAGAATGCCTTAGAAAGGTCAATTGTTGTTATAAGCGGACGCACGGGGTGCTTTCCTTCCGACTGGTGCAGGTGCTGATGGGGAACGGTTGCTTCGGGAAGTACCTGCACAAGATTGTCAGGAGGGAGAGCACACCGTCCTGCCACCACTGCAGTTGCGACGAGGACACGGCGCAGCACACGCTCGAGGAGTGTACTGCATGGGAGGGGGATCGCCGTGAACTCGTCGCAATTATCGGTGCCGATCTGGCGCTGCCGACCATCGCCAGGGAGATGCTCGTCAGCGCCAGGATCTGGGACGCGGTCGCCGCCTTCGGTGAGGCCGTTATCTCACAGAAGGAGGCGGCGGATCGTGTACGAGTAGAGCTATTCGGCGACACGTTCCGCCGCCGGCGACTCGGGCGGCGCAGGCGCGAGTATCTGCGCCTAATGCCGCTTTAGCCGAGGCCGCGGGTAATTGGACCGGGGAATTGTCCGTCACCCGCAGAGAGGCTGACCGCGCGACGGCAACCGACGTCCCAGGACGTCGAGAGGTGAGGTTACCCGAAAGGGTATTCCGTCGGGCCGACCACTGACGACAAGTCACATCTGCTCCGGTGGTCAGCCCAACAACGAGGTGACGTGGGTACGGGTGGGTTATGGGCCCGCGCGCCATTCTTTCATCGCTCCGGACGAACTGGACCGCGCGGGCGCTTACCATAGCCCACCCATAAAAAAAAAAATCCAAGTATAGCAAATATATTCTTATACACAATACACACAAACAATACACATATATAGATACATATATATATATAAGTATATACACATAGAAATACATATATAGATACCCAAACATACATATACATACATAAACATACATACATAAACATACATATATATACATGTCGCAGCGTCACTACCTCTGGCGCCATATCTTGATAGTTTTTAAGAATCAATCGATTACGGAAACGTCAAGTATTATACTTAGGTGTTTTTGATACAACGTTGGCAATGATTTTTGATGTTTGTCGTTTGACCGTTAACGTTTGAAATAATACCGAGCTTTCTCTATTGAGAGCGGTCCGTTGAATACTCAGTTGAGTGCGAGACACGAGAGCGGTCGGTCGTTGTTGCTGCCGTGTTGTATCAAATTCACCGCGGTTCCCTAACGTGTAATTTAGCTGTCGGCATACGTAATCATTAGTTGTAATAGAAAATAGTGTTAACGATAGTTATGTATTGAATATAGTTTAAAAAGTAGCCATCCGAAGTGTTGTTTTATTACATCGCGATGTGTGACCGACCTGATGGTGATGCAGCACGGCACGCCCCCCAACCCAACCCTCGACATCAGAATTGGGATGTGAAATACCACGCCACACGTTTCGAATAGTGACGAAAATTTTATGATGCTTATTCGTGTTATGAACACGCCATCTTCGTCGACGGATTTGCGACTACCCGATCCGATCGCTCGGATGTGGACGCACGTGCATGGATTTCGACGGCGACGCTGTGCATTAGTGATGAAAATCAATAAGGCTCGCAGTTTATGGTTGCTTAAAGCCGTGCTTTGAACGGACAAGCGTCTATGTGGCAGTCAAGTGTCTTTTCCTGGGAAAACCTGGAGCAACTTTAAGAAGCTGTTTATACAAAGGTACGATTGTCCTGAGAATACTGCCTCTTTTTTTGATAAACTTAAGCGAAAGCAAGCCTAAAGAAAATGAATGTAGGGGACATCCACATCACGCATCCATCCGCATCCACATCATGGGGAATGCTCTAAGGAACTGTTTGAATTTGTACCGTCGTCAATGTTTTACCACTCGATACCGCAGCGGGGTTTATTTATTTCACCTGGTAACGTTATGGTCTTCAACTGTACATTTCCAGCGATTATTTGTCCCACGTATGCACAGGTTCTGGAATGAACGACCCGCTGTTATTTTGTTTTCCGAGCGCCTGTCCTTCTTTAGACGAGGTTTAAGAAGAGCATTTTCTTCACGGTAGGCAACTGCCTAGCTGTGCCTCTGGTATTGCAAGGGTCATTGTGCGGCAGTATCACTTACCATTGGGTGTGCTGTTTGCTCGTTTGCCACCATCGCCAATGACATGTGCTGCTACATTAATGACCTTTATTATGTCCAGATAGAAAGGTTTATCAAATGGCACAGCTTACTATTGGTGTCGTGTTAGCACATGTTTCACGCTTTGATCGTCGTGTACAAAGACCGTCATTTACAACTGAAATGACGACCTGCAATCAGTTATAGCAGGAGCTAAAAGCTGTTTCATTTCTCAAACGTAATTCCCTTATAAGTGAACATATCATCATCATCATCGCAGCCCACACACGTCCCACTGTTTGGCTCGGGCCTTCCCCACAATGGGAGGGAGTTTGTCCTACTATACCATGCTGGTCAGACATGTTGGTATAGGGTTTCATTTCGAGTTTTCCTTCTCCTGCACAGATGTTATGTGCATGTTATATCCCATAGTCGTCTTGTACGACATCCACGGGCAAGATAGGGAGTGGTGAATTGTATTCTTACTCCGTCACCACACGGAAAGTGAACATATGGTGTGAAAAAAATGTGTATTCATTATAATCGTTCTTCTCTAAAGTCTTTTTACTGTGACCAACTGGGCCACGAGTTTATAGATCGTCTCTCCAAGCCTGGTGCCTGTAAGCGACCGGACGAGCGTTCGAGTTCACAACCTAACAACCACTCGAAGACGATGGCATCGCCTGAACCGAAACCTGCAACCACCTGCTTCCGCTGTCGAGGCCAGGGTCACTACGCATCCAAGTGCCCGCAACGAAGCAACCATGACGGGAGCAACAGTAGAGGTGCAGCGAAAGAGTAACGAGTTGACTTGTGCATCGTGAATTTGCCTAGAGGAACACTACGCCATAACGGTGAGCAGTTCTCATTTCATTGGGGGTCTGGTGTCATGTGCTCTTGTGGCAAAAGGTTTAACAACCATATAGCTTGTGGTTGGAATAGGTCGGACTTCTGTGCATTCTACTATACAGATTTTTAGCAAATCGTTGACATTGATGACATTAATTTAGACATTCTTGTTCACGTTTTGACTGACCTTCTATTATGATAGTTCATGAGGTTCTTAAACAAGGCTTAGTGATTTAAATGTCTGCTAACTAGTTGGTTTCTTTTGAAAATCTCATGTTATCCACTAAAGTGAGCTTCAGTCTGATGATGGTAACACCATTGACATTGACACCATTAATACTGACGAGACCAAAAGATAATGAAGGGGTTAGATCTTCGGAAGCGAATGTAGTATGCAAATAGCTCAGTATCCGTGCGCCTTTGTGCTGGCCATGGCTGCAGGTCTTTGGTCTGATCCGCGTCTAGAGTGGAGACGCAAATGTGTTGTATTGTTTGAAGTGGGTACTGGTGGAAGTCCCACTTGCGTGCCGGATGGAGGCAATAGACAGAGGTGTCGAGTATACATGCATACTGGACTCAATTTCTGATGAAAAGTTATTATTATAATCTGATTAAAATGAGCGTTACGAATCAAATAATGCTGCCTTAAGCTCGAGGGTTTTAATTGCCTGATTTCTGAGACCCCGGACAATGAGTTGACGTTACAGTGACTTTTTTGTTATCTGTCTACCAGCACTTCGTAGTTTCTAAAATTAAATAGCGATTGCGCAGAGAGTACGTAAAGTTTGATAAATTCACGAAAGAACTTGTTAAGGTATCAGACGCTGCAAGGTTGTCATGTGTGGATAGACTATCAGACGCCAGGGATTGGTTGTCTGGAGTCTGGAAATGAGATTGACTATCGGACGCCGGATGGAGGTTGTCCTGAGTCTTGGTTAGATGCCATATGATGGTTGCCTTGATAGCTTTACTAGTTGTGAATGCATTTCTGTTTTCATGTTTTGATTGGAATTATATCTAGTGTTGTTTGACGGATGGCATCAGTTAGTGTGGTTGTTATCTTGCTTAGAAGTTAACTGTAATTTTAAGATAATTCAGGCTATGGACTGTTGTTAATTGTGACAATGCCGTTATAAGTGATGAAGATTACTTCTTGAAAAGTAAAATTGAGTTTTGTACAACTGGTCAGGTTGGCCGAGCGTGTAAAAGCATTTACTGTGCGAGTATTTCTCTTGTTTCAGGTCCATCACACGAGGACGTGTGATTTGTCAGGACGGCCGTGTCACAGCGTCACTACCTCTGGCGCCATATCTTGATAGTTTTTAAGAATCAATCGATTACGGAAACGTCAAGTATTATACTTGGGTGTTTTTGATACAACGTTGGCAATGATTTTTGATGTTTGTCGTTTGACCGTTAACGCTTGAAATAATACCGAGCTTTCTTTATTGAGAGCGGTCCGTTGAGAGCGAGACACGAGAGCGGTCAGTCGTTGTTGCTGCCGTGTTGTATCAAATTCACCGCGTTTCCCTAACGTGTAATTTAGCTGTCGGCATACGTAATCATTAGTTGTAATAGAAAATAGTGTTAACGTTAGTTATTGAATATAGTTTAAAAAGTAGCCATCCGAAGTGTTGTTTTATTACATCGCGATGTGTGACCGACCTGATGGTGATGCAGCACGGCACGCCCCTCAACCCAGCCCTCGACATACATATAAATTTTATTAAAGTAGAGGAGAGCCATCACTGATGAGTTGACTCCGTCAGAAAATCTAGGTATAAACGTTTTACCATAGCTTTAAAACCATCACGGCTAGCGGCCATTCTGATCTTTAATGGTAACGCATTCTAGAGAAGAATAGCCTGGATATAAAACGAAGAGTGTACCAGATTAGAGAAATGAGAAGGACAGTGAAGAATAAGTTTTTTGGAGGAACGAAGATTACGGTCTTGAGTGGTACATAGAAATTGAAAGTGAAGTTTTAAGTAGGGGGTAACATTGGGAGAGTTTAAAATAGAGTATAGTAAAGAAAGAGTTCGCAAGCTTCGTCTTTGCCTAATCGGTAACCAATTAAGCTGAGAGCGAAATGTGGAGACATGGTCGAATTTACGAAGGTTAAAAACGAATCGAATGCAATTATTGAGAAGACGGTCCAGTTTATTGAGTAGATCTGCATTCAGGTCGAGGTAGCACACATCAGCATAATCGATGATAGGAAGGATTAAGGTTTGAACTAGCGGTGTCTGGGTATTTATTGGAAGAAAGTTTTTCAAGCGATATAGCGAGCGAAGTGTACCTGTGACCTTATTTGATATGGTAGTGATCTGCGTTTGCCACTCCATCGTCGAGTCTAGAAATAGGCCGAGATTCTTGACATGTTGACTGTAAGGGATCACTGTTCCATTGTACACAATCGACGGTAGAGCAAGAGGATCCAATCTGCCGATTATTCGAGAACTACCGAGTATAATGGATTGGCACTCGTCTACATTCACTGCCAAACCAAACCTGGCCCAAACGCTTATAGTTGAAAGATTGGAGTTGATTCTAGCGATTGCTGACTGTACATCATCCAGCTTGGCGTGAGAATATAGTTGTAGATCATCGGCATACAAATGATACGCGCACTGAAGTTCAGCGGTTAAAAGATTAATAAAGAGAGAGAGAAGAGTAGAGGAGAAAGTATACCGCCTTGAGGAACGCCAGAGCCCAAATTGCACCAATCAAACATAGTGTCGTCGATACGGGTGGGCTGCTGACGACCCTGATTATTCTATTTTAAAGTAGGTAGAGGTAATAAATGGGTACCTACATATACCTACTCATTAGGTAGGGTACTCATTTCTTCGTTATGCATGATATTTGTGTCATAGCAACAAAGTGAAATTTTCATCATCATCATCATTTCAGCCTATTGCCGTCCACTGCTGGACGTGGGCCTCCCTCATGTTGCGCCACAATGTGCGGTCCTATTCCGCCTGCATCCAACGACGCCCAGCAACTTTCACTAGGTCATCGGTCCACCTAGTGGGGAGGGCGTCCTACACTGCGATACGTGGTCGCCACTCGAGAACCTTTCTTCCCCACCGGTTGTCGGTTCGTCGAGCGATGTGGCCTGCCGATGGCCACTTCAGCGTGCTAATTCTTCGTGCTATGTCGGTTACACCCGTTCTTCTGCGGATTTCCGTATTCCGGATTCTAATCTCGCAGAGAAATCCCGAGCATAGCCCGCTCCATAGCACGCTGAGCGACTTTGAGCCTTGATATGAGGCCTACATTTAGGGACCACGTTTCCGTGCCGTAAGTCATCACTGGTAACACACACAGGTCGCAGACCTGTGTTTTCAGACACTGAGGTATGTTGGACGAGAAGATCCTCTTAAGTTTCCCGAACGCTGCCCAACTGAGTTGGATTCGTCGGCTGATCTCTTTCTCGAAATTGGATCTACCTAACTGGACTGTTTGTCCTAGGTAAACATAATGATCGACAACTTCGAGAATCGCATTGCCAACTAGGACCGGTACAGGAATGACATGGGCGTTTGACATGACTTTCTTCTTCTTGTCCATGTTCATTCGTAAACCCACTAGTTGGGATACCCTGCTGAGATCATTGAGCATTGTGCCAAGGTCCTCCATGGATTCTGCCATAATGACGATATCGTCTGCAAATCGAAGGTGAGTGGTGTATTCGCCGTTAATGTTGATGCCTAGTCCAGTCCAGTCTAAGAGCTTGAAGACATCTTCCAGTGCAGTGGTAAACAGTTTCGGAGAGATGACATCTCCCTGTCTCACGCCTTTCTGCAACTGGATCGGTTTCGTACTCTTATCCCGGATACGGACTGACATTGTGGCGTTCCTATACAAACACTTCAGCACTTCGATATAACGATGGTCGATTTGGCACCGCTGAAGGCACTGCAGCACCGCCCAAGTTTCGACTGAATCAAAGGCTTTCTCATAGTCCACAAACGCTAAGCAAAGGGGCCGATTGTACTCCTCGGTCTTTTGTACAATTTGCCGAAGCGTGAGGATATGGTCTATGGTGCTATAGCCTTTTCGGAAGCCGGCTTGTTCGGGCGGCTGGAAGTCATCGAGCTTGCGCGTGAGTCGATTGGTAATGACCCTCGAAAACAATTTATAAACGTGGCTCAGGAGTGAGATGGGTCTGTAGTTCTTTAAAAGGGCTTTGTCACCCTTCTTGAAGAACAGCACCACCACACTCGTGGTCCACGACTCTGGAACGTCGCCCCCGAGGACAACGGAATTAAATAGCTTCTGTAGGGCTATTAAGACTGGCTTTCCGCCCGCCTTCAAAAGCTCTGCCGTAATTCCGTCATTTTCCGGTGCCTTACCGTTACGTAGTTGTTTGAGAGCCATTCTGATCTCGTACAAGCTGATGTCCGGGATTTCTTCGGTATAGTGCCGAGTTAGCTTGGATCTGGGATCTTGGACCAAGCCGACAACAGGATTTCGGGATGATTTGTATAACTGTCCATAGAACCGTTCGATTCGAGATTTCGAGTTAAATTTTAATTATTAAAAAAACTGCAAGTTGTAGAGACATTTTATTTTCAGTTTTATAATATAGATGTCGAACACTATGTATTGAGATCAATGTTGTGTCTGTACATGAAGTGTCACAACTGGGGACAAACGTTCATATCAATCTTAAGCACTTCCTTTAATTAGAAGACATTATATAAACATTATTTAATCGCAGACAGCTTTTGCCAGTGCGCTTTCAATTCGCAATTGATATAACGAAAAGAAAGTGATGTATAAAATTCTATGTATAATAGTTTCGACTTGACTTTGCTGAGTTAGTCAACCAGCTTCTCTATCAATAGGTACACTGGCCTGCCCGTCTATACACGTAGCTCTAGTGGTGACTTTGTGTCACGTGACTAACACTCACTGTTAGTCGACGAGGTGTCGGTGTACCGTAACAAATAACAACAAGTTCACTCTCAACTGTCCCGTTTAATCTGTACTCGTAGTTTATATATACACACACACACACCTACACATACACTTGTACACACACACACGTAGTGTAGCACCGCTGACTCGCTTCTAGTTCCTTATTCGTTTGTAGTTCCTTATATATAGAGTCGTTCGTCGTTCACGTGAGCACCAGCACGAGCAGCACCACCGCCACGCCAATCGCCACACATATCACCAGACCGATCTTTTTCTGTAACAGACGCGTCACGTGACGTCACTACGTATAACTCGACACTTAGGTGAATGTTTGCAACAGTTATATCACCAAATGAACGTTAGAACTATATAAACTGACGCACCGTCAGTTTATATAGTTCTAACGTTCTCAGTGCGCTCTCATTATGATGTCAAAGAGGATCCTCGCTCTGATCAAATGAATACCTATCAAATCGATGTCATTTTGAAAGAAGTCATCATTAGTTTATCATCGTCAAGATTATCATTTATCATTAGGACACAGCAGTAGGCTTAGCACAAATATTTATATTAAAGTATTCATAAAACTATCGATACCAATTTGTGTGGGCTGTGTAGCTGTGTCGCTGTGTCCCTATCAACCGATACAAGCGCCACTGAAGTGTTTCGGTTTGACCATAAAACAATCTTGGTCCATTTGAAGATAGCTCTACATACAAAAAAGCACTCGAGTCTCACACGAGCTCGTTGAAACAAAATATCGCGGGTGAAAAACTATGTATAATGACATGAATAATTGAACATGTGACGAACATCACGATTAAAAGATAAGTGAGCAGTTATAAGCAAATTAACTCGCAGTGAGGCGATATTTTTTGGAAATGCATTGTTTATTATCAACATTTATCGCCCCGCAAAACTAATGATTCCAATCTCAACGAGATCGAATTGTGTGAGACTCGGGTAAGAATTAGAGAAGAAACTACTGGAATTAATCAACAGCAATAATCCTTACTTCCTTACTAATATTATAAATGCGAAAGTAACTCTGTCTGTCTGTCTGCTACGCTTTCACGTCTAAACCACTGAACCGATTTTGATGAAATTTGGTACAGAGATGGACTAAAGCTTGAGAAAGGACATAGGCTACTTTTTATCGCGAAAAAATGGGTATAAGGGGTTGAAATAGGGGATGACATTTTGTATGGAAATTCGTCATTTTCGACGATAGAACCATGAATCTTTGTATTAAGGCACTTTATAATAAATAAATAAATATTCGTTCTAGCATTTTGGAAATTTCATTTATTTGGGGATGAAATTCAACCCATAAAAGACAAAAAAGCATACAGCCGAAACTACTGGGCCTAGAAACGAAATTTTTTTTACACCGTAGTATTTCTTGGGGTACACGAACTCTAGCAAAGAAATCGCGAAAAAATTTTTATAAGGGGTTGAAATAGGGGCTGACCTTTTGTATGGAAATTCGTCATTTTCGATGATAAAACCATGAATCTTTGTATTGAGGCAGTTTATAATAAATAAATTAATATTCGTTCTAGCGTTTTGGAAATTTCATTTATATGGGGATGAAATTCAACCCCTAAAAGACAAAAAAGCATATATCTGAAACCACTAGGCCTAGAACCGTAATTTTTTTACACCGTAGTATTTCTTGGGGTTCACGAGCTATAGTAAAGAAATCGCGAAAAAATAGTTATAAGGGGTTGAAATAGGGGCTGCCATTTTGTATGGAAATTCGACATTTTCGATGATAAAACCATGAATGAACCATGATGTATTAAGGTAATTTGATAATAAATAAATAAGTATTCGTTCTAGCATTTTGAAAATTTTACTTACATGGGGATGAAATTCAACCCCTAAAAAATCAAAAAGTATACAGCGGCAACCACTGGGCCTAGAAACGTATTTTTTTTTACTCCGGCGTATTTTTGGGGTACACGAGCACTAGCAAAGTATTTTTGGCAAATCACCCCCTTAAGGGAATGAAAAGCGTATAGCCGAAACTATTGGGGCTAGGAACGTGAAACTGTGTATTTCTGTATATTGTTCGATTCTCTTTCTTTTGTTGTAAATGAGCTCTAAGAAATTAGTTTTTGAAATTCATTCTCTAAGAGGGTGAAAAATGTATAGCCGAAATCATTAGGCCTAGAAATAAGAAATTTTGTACAAAGTTGTCTCTCTTGGGGAAAGTGCTCACTAAAAAAGAGTTTTTTGCAATTTTACCCCTAAGGAGGTGAAAAGCATATAACCGATATCACTGAGCCTACGAACGATCATTTTAGTATACGGTCGGCTTTCTTGGGTTACCCCATTATTTTTTCTTAATGCTCGCTTATCAAGATAGCTTTGGATCGACGCAATATGTAGGCACTGCTCTGCCATCATAGATATTGCAAAGGTTCTTCTAGCAACATTTTATGACCAGCTGCCTGCCAAACGACATTGCTGGCTAGATGGCATCACCAATTGGTCCAGGTCGATGTAAATCTTTGTCTTAGTAGTATTTTGCGACACTCACAAACAATGAAAGCGTTATAATATTCCTAACCGCTACCAGACAGTAAGTTAAAATCAAGATATTAATCCAATTTTCTATGTCTAGAAATAAACAAATTTGAAGCGTCTATTTGTCTGTCAAAATAATAGGATTTATTTATGGTAACACAATTATTTGCACGATACCTATGTCTAAAAAACCGGCCAAGTGCGAGTCGGGGTCGCGCACGAAGGGTTCCGTACCATTATCTATAAAAAGGGGGAAAATTGCGTTTGTTGTATAGGAGCCACCTTAAATATTTATTTTATTTTGTTTTTTATATTTATTGATATAACGGCAACAGAAATGCATAATTTGTAAAAAATTCAACTGTCTAGCTATCGCGGTCCTTGAGATATGGCTTGATGACAGACAGACGGACGGACAATTTTTTTTTGACTTATATTCGTTACGGGGTAACCTTCAAAACGGCTGGACCCATACTGATAATACTTTACTAACAGGTCTACCAAGCCTTACATAAGGAATAACTTAGGCTATATTTTATCCAAGGCTATATTTTATCCCGGTGTGGCTGGAACAACTGTGAGAATTTAGTCGATTTTAAAATTATTTCACTAACGCAAAGCTATTTTTGAGCGAGTAACATATTTAGGCTATTTTTTTATCCCGATATTCCTACGGGACCAGGCACAATGCCGGTGAAATTGCAGGAACTAAATGGATATGAAAATTAATTTACGAATGAAAATCTACATTATCAGTGAATAACAAATAAAGGCTATTTTCATCCTGGTGTTTGCCCGGGAACGAGAACTCCGCGAGTGAAACCGGTGGATGTTGACTAATTTTTATTTATTTATTTATTTATTTATAACTTTTGCACAAACAAACGCACAAGGCGGACTTAATGCCATAGGCATTCTCTACCAGCCGACCTAGGGTGGAGCAGAAATAATGTCAGGCAGGTGCAATACAAGGTGGTTAACGATGTCGCGTAGTAAATCAATTATATATAATTACTATTACATAATACATATATACTCTATAAATATATATAAATACATATACATACAAACATAAATAATGAAAATGATATTTGAATGAGTGGATGTGAGCTGTCACAGATGTGTCGACTCCGCCAGAAAATTCAAGTATAATCGTTTGACCATGGCCTTAAAAACGTCGCGACTGGTAGCCATTCTGATGTCCAGAGGCAATGCATTCCAGAGAAGAATGGCCTGGATCCCAAAGGAGGAGTGCACCAGACTAGAAGAGTGAGAGGGACAGTGAAGAAGAAGATTATTGGAGGAACGAAGAGCACGGTCATGGGTGGAGCAAAGAAATTGAAAGTTCAGTTTTAAGTAGGAAGGCGCGTTAGGAGAGTTAAGAATAGAGTAGAGCAAAGAAAGAGTCCTCAGGCTACGTCTTTGCCTAATCGGTAACCAATTGAGGCGAGAGCGAAATGTGGTTACATGATCGAATTTACGTAGGTTAAAAACGAATCGAATGCAATTGTTGAGGAGTCGGTCCAGCTTATTGAGCAGATCTGCATTCAGGTCGAGGTAGCACACATCAGCATAATCGATGATAGGAAGAACTAAGGTTTGAACCAGTGATGTTTTAGTCGTGACTGGGAGAAAGTTTTTCAGCCGGTATAGTGAACGGAGTATTCCTGTGACTTTCTTGGATATGTTAGTAACCTGCGTTTGCCACTCCATCGTAGAGTCTAAGAAAAGGCCAAGATTCTTTACGTGATTACTATAAGGTATCACGATACCGTTATAGGTAATTGCTGGCAAATTCTGTGCGTTGACTCTGCTGATAATGCGGGGACTGCCGATTATAATGCATTGGCACTTATCTGCATTGACTGCCATGCCAAACCTCGCCGCCCAAGCGCTTATAGCCACTAGGTCGCTATTAATAGAAGCAATTGCTGAGTGGAGATCGTTTAACTTGGCGTGGGAATATAATTGCAGGTCGTCGGCATACAAATGATACGCACACTGAAGGTTAGAGGTAATGAAGTTAATAAATAGAGAAAAAAGAAGAGGAGAAAGTATTCCGCCTTGAGGGACGCCAGAGTCCAAATCGCACCAATCAGACAGCGTGTCGTCGACACGAATGGACTGTTGACGACCCTGAAGATAGGATGAAAACCATTCCAGAGCATCCGATGAGATCTTGAGATGGGATAGGAGAGACAACAATAAGTCATGACTGACTACGTTAAAAGCATTGGAGAAATCTACCAGGACCAACACAGTGACCCTGGTATCCTCCACACCAGCCCTCACATCGCCAGTCACTTTGAGGAGTGCTGAGACTGTGCTATGTCCAGGTCTGAATCCAGACTGCAATGGGCTTAAAATATTATTGGCGTAAATAAATTGGGATAATTGTTTATGAGCACAGGCCTCGAGCACTTTAGATAGGAAAGGTAAGATAGAAATTGGACGATAGTGTTTAGGAAGAGAAGGACTAGGTATTTTAGGTAAGGGAATAACATACGCCCTACGCCATAACGTAGGAAATGTGCCAGAGTGAAGGGAGAAGTTAAGAATATGTGTGATAGGCAGTAAGACTTGATCGAGAATAGTCATGACCATGCGACGGCTGATTTCATCACAACCAACAGCCTTAGATTTGATGGAAACGAGTATCTTTCTAACCTCATCGGATGCTACCGGAGAAAAAGAAAAGGGATTAATGTCGAGATGTGGTAAGTTGGTAATGTACTTTACCGTTTGGCACTTGATGTCATCGCCTAGAGCGACTGAGGTTTTGAAAAATTTATTAAGACCGTCAAGCGTAATGCAGTTAGGTAAATCAACTGTTCGTCGCTTACCTATGCCAAGGGTCTCGAGGAATTTCCAGACTTCTGGAGCAGAGGAAGAGGAGATGGTGTTTGAGATATGCCGGCGTTTAGCGTTGCGTATCATTTGGTTGCACCGATTCCTAGCGGCTTTAAAAAGATTCCAGTTGGATTCGGAGCGTAGCTTCTTAAATCTACGAAAAGCCACGTCACGACGACTCATAGACTCACGAATCTTTTCAGACATCCAGGGCGCGGGGGCGTGCTTCAACGTGACTTTTTTTACTGGGGCGTGGACATCGTAAAGTTTGATAATGACGTGGTTAAGGAGCTCAACTTTGTCGTCGACTTTATCAGCCTCCAGTAGCGGTTGCCAGTCAGTGGCCGAGGCCTGAGCACGCAGTTTCTCGACGTTCATTCCCGTAAAACAACGCAGATGCAAAGTCTTAGTCACGGGCTTGGGGGGCTTAAGGATGTAGGAGATGAAAATAAGGTCATGGAGGGAAAACCCAGGGGCAGGATATTGGCCATGAGAGGAGACATGGGAAAGGGAGGAAGTGAGGATTAAATCAAGCCATGTGTCGTCTCCCTGATGGTTGTGATGAGTGGCTTGGAGAGGCAGCACGTGAAGATTTGTGGATTGGACAATGTGTTGGAGTTTACGGGCACGGAGAGAACAGGAGGATAATAAGTCGGTGTTAAAATCACCCATTATGATGTGATGTGCATAGTCAGACCCCAGAGATTCTAAAACCGATTCAAAGTCAGTGAAATAATCAGCAGCAGGGGGACAGTAAACCACACCCATGACCACTTTGACTCCTTGGATCCAGACTTCAAGAAAAAGAAATTCGATGGATGCAAAAGGATGGGCTGGAGATGAAGCAATGATTTTGTACGTGAAGTCACTACGTAGATAGATGGCTACGCCTCCACCCCTGCGATCAACACGGTCATTCCGGACCAAGATGAAGCCGGGGAGAGGATACAGTGTAGATGGTAAATGGGGTTTAAGCCAGCTTTCGGAAATTAGGATAGCGTGTACATTAGCCCCATTAAAGACATCAAATAGATCACTATGATGACTAGGAATGCTTTGAGCGTTTAAGTGACAGACATTTAATAAACGATTAATCGGTCGATTTTTAAATTCTTTCACCAATAGGAAGCTACGTTATCAGCGAGTAAGCTAAGCAATTTTTATGTCGGATATTTGTATGGGATTTGATAATTATTATTTTTATTTTCACCCATATAAACTTATAATATCAGCGAGTAACATAGGCAATTTTTATCTCGGCGTTTGCATGGAAATGGGGTCTATGTGGGTGAAACTGCGGGAGTTTGATCGATATTATTTTTTTCCCCAATGGAAACCTATCATGGATAATGTATTATCAGCGACTAAGGATGGCCATATTTCTCATCGTCTTTCCACTTGAATTTAAACTACAAGGGTGGAAATAATATTCAAATATAAAAATTTGTGAAGATATTTGGACGTTTGTTACTCAATCACGCGTAAACTGTTGACCGGATTTGGACGAAAATTGACACAGAGTATTTCTTAAATTAAGAATTATGAAAACCAACTTTTACGCGGGCGAAGCCGCGGGCAAAAGCTAGTGAATCTCAATAAATATTGAATGAGTTTATGTGACAAATGTTAGAGCGCTATGCTGCTGACATTTTTATCTGTTTCCTATCTCTTCAAAATATTTAGTAAGTATTATCAAGATAAAATGAATTAAAACTAGTTTGTTAATCAGAAGTACTTAAATTTTAAGAGCAACAGATTACGTCACTGCTTACAGTTAGCAATTCAGAAAATCTAGCCAAATAAAGTTTTTAATGTGTGTGAGATTGGTCAGTTATAATCTATTATGAAAATATAATTATTTATAAATAAAAATGCGTTCAAATTTTAAAACTTTGCTCCATTTTTTTGTGGGTTAGTTCAAATTATCGTGTCTTATTGAAAAATTGATCTGCGTCGGGAACATATCCGCGTTATAATTTTTTATAATTTCAAGTGTCGTCTGAAACCAGATGAATCCTGCGATAGACTTCAAATGACATTTATGAATGAAGGCATCTTGAAGGCAACCGTTTATTGTTGTTATAACGAATTTCAGAGCGGTCAACTAACTATGGGGGATGAAGAAAGACGTGGTCACCCTTGGACGGCTGTTACTGATGAAAGTGCAAGTAGTAAAAAAATTAATAGAAAACAATAGGCGAGTTACATATCAGGCGATTCAGCACATTCTGCAGATTGAATCAGGAAGTGCTCACGAGAGGAGCATATTTTTACGATGGGAGCCGCACAACCTTACCGATGTTCAGAAGTAGACCCGGGTGGAATGGTGCCAGGGATAAAAAACTTTGAAGCAGGCACATCTCGCCGTGTTTACGATATCACTACAGGTGATGAGACCTGAATTAACCAATACGATCCAGAAACGAAGCGCCAGTCGGCAGTTTGAATGTTTCAAAACGAACGACGCCTACCAAACTAGATATATAGCATTTTTGATCAGGGGAAATATCTTGATAGCAAAATTTTTTCAATTTGATTGGCTACTTGGAGTTAATTCCTTTACGGAATTAAAGAAGCATCAACGCCAAATGGTATACGCTACATGTGTGTCTGAAGTTTTTTTCTATTGCGAGCAACAGACAATCAAATACAATCCGCGGGCTACTGCTCCACCACAATAAATCGTCCGCGCACATCGTACTCAAAACCTGGACAGCACGCCGGTCAAACTCCTGGGTCGCACCCCTTACAGCCTAGATCTAGCGCCTTGTTTTATTCCGAAAACGAAAAAAAATCAGCGCAAAAGTAATACAATTTTTGTCGCCGGAAGATACGCTGTCAGCGTTTGGACAGGCTATAAACGAAGTGTCTGCAAAGGTGTCTGACTGAAAAAAGTGTTTCAAAAACTGGTTCAGACGTATCAAACTTGCTATAGAGGCTGGTGGAGAGAACTTTCAAAATATGTAATAAAAAAATACCTATAGAATCCTTTTTTATTATCGCAAAATATTGCGAGTGTTCCACGTACGTTGAGATACTTGTACCAGACAGGATGAGTGGCACTTATTTGTAAGTCAGTTTGAAGGCGTGTCGCGGTGAGGGTGTCCTAGAGGCGTACCTTGCGCGCCTTGGCGTGCGAGACGGTCCCGCGCAGCAGGTGGTCCCCGCCGGCGCCGACGTGCTCGCCCGCCTGCAGCGCGTAGTACTCGACGCTGTCGACGTGGTCCTGCTGCGTCGCCACCAGCGCCGCCAGCTGGGCGAACAGGTCGCGCACGTCCCTCAGCGCCGCCTCCACGCGCGCCAGCTCCGCGTGCCGCGCCTCCGCGTCCCGCAGCGCGCGCCGCGCCTCCGCCGTGTCGGCGCGCACGTTGTCCACGAACACGGCCAGTCGCTCCGCCTCCAGCAGCGCCTCGCACTCCTCCTCCGACACGTCCAGCTGGGCTGCGACACACAGACAGACACACAGTCACCAGCGGCCGCAACACGACATACGGCGAGAGCGCCTTACAGTAGTAACGTCCACACGGACAGTGTCCCTACGTAAGCCACCAACAATGTGAATCTGAGAACACTGCGTGCGCGCGAGCGCTACCACACGCACACACGCACACACGCACACCACTATACAAATTATGAAATTTCAAATTTTGTTTATTAACATAAATCGTCGGAATACTTTTAAAAGTAATGTTAAAATACTTTTTATTTTAACATTACTTTTAATTTGTTTTACAAATGTGTTGTGACACCATTTGAATGCACAAGCCGCCATAATTACCTATTTATTGGTTTAAGAGTTGCGTACGTACGTGCAGTACAGTGACCATTATACATTACGGAACAGTTCCGGCGTAAGTTCCATTAGGCTTCAATGGAAATGATTCCCTTTTTGTGCGCGAACTTATCTTCTATAGGCGCTAGAGACACACACGCACGCACGCACGCACGCACGCACGCACGCACGCACACACACAGACTGAGTAGCACGCGGCACTAAATTAATGAAAGGAATCTTTTCTTTTGGGTAGGCTATAATCAGCGCACACGCCGTCCATTCTGTCCGGAACGACGAAAGGACGACGCGCGGCCCCCTAACCACCATAATCCATCTCCTTAGCCATTGGACCGTCCACCGGTGCCGACTTCTTCGTCGTCAGTAGTCGACACGACGGAATACCCTCTCCACATGACGTTCTCCTTCCGAGGCGTCGGTTGCCGTCACACGGTCAGCCTCTCTGCGGGTGACGAACTAATCCCCGGTTACGTCACCCGCGGTCTCGACTAGGGCGGCATCATGCGCAGATACTCACACCTGCGCGGCCCGAGTCGCCGGCGGCGGACCGCGTCGTCGTGGAGGCGTTCCTTCCACGCACGCTCCGCCGCCTCCTTCCGTGAGATAACGGCCGCACAGAAGGCGGCGACCGAGTCCCAGTTCCTAATGCTATCGAGTATCTCCCTACCAATGATCGGCAACGTCAGGTCGGCACCGATGATTGCGATGAGTTCACGGCGCTGCTCAGCCCACGCGGCACATACGTGTGCTGTGCCGTGTCCTCGTCACAATGGCAGTGGTAGCAGAATGGTGTACTATCCCTCCTGATGATCTTGGGCAGATATTTGCGAAGCAACCGTACCCCGTCTAAATCTGCATCAATCGAAAGTAAAGCACCCCATGCCGCCGGTCCAACCACTGCATCAGCACCGGCCGGAAGGCTTCGACGATCCTGTCATCGAAACGAGGCCTCTCTAGCCGGACTGCTCACCGGGCAATGACGACTCGGCGGGCGTAGACCCCTCAGACGGCAAGCTCCTTAAATGAAATCATGCCGCCTCCTGCTCGCGTCTCCGACACCCGCAGGTACAACCTCGCGAGCATCTCCGCCTTCAGGTCCCATGAGGGAATCCCGGCCAACAGGCACGCTGCTTCTGGCGCCACCGTGCGGTATCTATGTAAAATCAATTCAATTTACAGAATAATAACAATATTATTATTTAATAATATGTCACTGATCCGTACAGATCCGCCTTCTGCGAGGCAGTAGTTTCGCGAAAGGAAGTGGCGAAATGGTTCAGGGTCTAGATGAACAATGCCGATGCCGTCGACGTCTGTAGTGGCGCAGGTGAGCCCAGTATTCAAAAGGTTAACCCGTTGGGCTGGCCATAGACGGCAAAGATTCGATACCAGTGGTCGGTTCAATGGCGATAAGAATACGGCAGATTATGGGACCGTGCCCAACCTATTGTCGCTCTGGACGCGACGGGTGACGTGTTTCCACATCATAGCCTGCCAAGCAAAGAGTGCGCCTTCCGCGCGAGTCATTTGTAAGTAAACGGAGAGTCACTGCATTGGCCATATATCCTCACAACCGCGATCGGCTTAACCGACTAGTCGGTCGAAATAATAATCGACACATTTCTATTAATTATATTTCTATGACGATCTATAGGGACTTTTGGCGAGAATTAGGATATGTGGTATTCTTATATTATATTCATTACCTTAGTGTTTAAACGTGTTATATTTAATCATTTTGATGGCATTTGTAATGTGATACTCAAGAAATACTGGGTTCTGATGTAAATTACCTATATTAAAGCGTTTTACATGTTTTCATTTTCACCAAAATTCCCGAATAATACCATTAATAAATAGATATTATTATTATTAACGATGTGACCACAGCACTGTTAAAAGGGAAATTTGACGTATTGATAGACAATAACTATTATGAAAAAAATAAAGACGTGAAGAAACGAATAATTTGCAACGTAAATTGTAACTCGACACTGGCAACTATGGCTCATATCAGTAGCTGATTGGCAATGCAAAACAGAAGAGTGACACGACCGTCGTGCGTGTCACCTGAACAAACATTTACAATAGGTGCTACACGTGTAGGTATTGTTGCAGATTAGTTGATTAGCAAAATGTGTTCATAATTAAATAATTATTACAAAATGAAGTTGTTGCTAGTTTGTACTGTTTGACAAACTTTAAAAAATGTATTCAACAACGTGATTAATATTTAATGTCTTTTTTAAACCATTTGGATTTTTTTAATTACATAAACAAGATTCACATCAAATTAACTAAGTCAATTAATTAATTGTTAGCAACAATACAATGAGATAATGATTAAATAACAAGTTTGTGGGTGCACGCGTCGACGTCGCTCAGATATCACGCGGACACTGGCGCGTAACACTTGTAGTGGTGCTCGCCGCACTCCACTCGTACACGTGAATGCTACTAAAGTTATACATTTGAAAGATCTTTGAATGTATGTTATTCGATCACGCTTAAACCTTTGAACATTTTAATAAAAATTGGCACACACAATATTTCCTACATTAACATAGAATACTTTATTTTTACTCTCTGTAATATGATTGCCTGTGATAATGACTCGACTTTACTTTTTCTTTACTCAAACATAATCCGATCTAGGGATTCGGAAAAAAATCATTTTGGCCAAGTTACTTTTTATGTCGCGAATAGAAACTATGTAGTTTAAAAAAAATGTGTTATTTCACGCCGCTTGAGACAGTGCGTCACCGGCGCGCGGCGCGCCTCGTCCGCGGGGCTCGCTACATGTGCAGCATTGCTGGTGCGAGCGAGACGGGCGTGCGGCGCGCTGTGTGCGAGCGAGACGGAGCGAGGCGACCTTGACACCGCGCCATTGCACTTGTAACATTATATATTATGATGCATAACTAATTGTAATGCGGCCGTCTCTCTGCAGTGAGACTCGCAACGAGACAACAAGTAACATTCACTGAGTACTACAACACGCGCCTACAATAAACATTCGAATACACGAGCAACACACCCGCGTGTGAGTAGATACACACGATGAGGGAGTACGGATATCTACCACTAAGAGTTTTACATAGATCTGATCAATAATTAGACGTTCGAGGGCTGATGTCAGCCAGGCGGTCAGTCTTAAAACTATTGACGAAACTTTGGCAATAGGTATGCGATATGAGATAACAGTAGATATTGAATAAATCATAAATAATTGTGATAACTGCAGGGTGATCATGATCCTATACTGGAAAATTTATTTCGCAAAAAAATATTACAATACAATATGTCATCACCCACCGAGAGGCGACTCAGAGGGTGCTCTAGCGACATACGTGTAACGAATAGCATATGTACTACATTATATTGATATGACGCTATTCAATATCTATTAGTATCTAGTGTGGGAGCGAAGTGATGGGAGCGAACAAGTATATAGTGACAACACACGTTATAAAAGATATGTTGAGCTGGTTCGTAGATGTAGAAGAGAAGAGAAGAGAATGGACGAGGAGACATTGACGGAGCGCCTTATAAATACAAACAAATGTGAGTATAACAATTACAAGTGTCATCTCAAACCGTACGTGTCTGCGTCAAAGTGCATACGCGCTGGTGAGGGGTGCTGGGGAGAGGTGCTGGGGGAGGTGCTGGGGAGAGGTGCTGGGGAGAGGTGCTGGGGAGAGGTGCTGGGGAGAGGTGCTAGGGAGAGGTGCTGGGGAGAGGTGCTGGGGAGAGGTGCTGGGGAGAGGTGCTGGGGAGAGGTGCTGGGGAGAGGTGCTGGGGAGAGGTGCTGGTGAGAGGTGCTGGGGAGAGGTGCTGGTGAGAGGTGCTGGGGAGAGGTGCTGGTGAGAGGTGCAGATAGAAACTGGGCGTAAGTATAGAGCGTGCATCACGACTGTGAAGAGTGTCAGTGAAGGGATGGACGTTTGCGGTCGTGGCTTGTGGCGATCCGTAGTCCCCTCCTTACCGCTCTGGTAAACAGACGTAAAGCTATCTATGTATGACGGTGCCACGGCGCTGCTCCTCATACACATCGGTCGTGTGCTACGTCGTGTAATCGTCGCAATCAATGGCAGAACAATATGCTTTTCCTCCTCACGATCATGGTAGCGAGGTACTTAGCGAAGCTACCATGCGATGCTCCATCAATACCTGCTCTAGTCGGAAGGAAAGTAACACGTGCCGTCAATCCAATCATTCCACCAGCAATGGCCGGAAGGCCTCGATGAACCATACCGAGGCCTCTACAGCCGGCCTGCTTAACGGGCAATGATATCACGGCGGACGTCTTCCTGCTAGGCGGTCACCTCGCTCAGTGAGATTATGTCGCCCCTTATACCGGGAGTCCCGACTAACAGGCACGCTGCCTCTGTCGCTGCCGTGCCGAATCCGCGTATGGCTCGGACCGTCTTTATCCACTATGGACGCCATAAAAGAACCCTCAGATGGACAGTTAGGGATTGCGCTTATAATAGTGCGCCGTACAGGGACATCAATCGGATCATCCCCGCGTACAACCGTCGCACTGGGTTCGTGCGATAAGCCGCGGAGCAAATCGAGGGAAATACCCCCGGAACCACCAATACTGGATCTAAGTACATGTGGGCCCAGGCGCTAATGGTAACCAAACCTATAGTGATCGAGGCGCCGGCAGGAGGACTGACGCGGAGGCTATGAAATAATAGGGCCGTCTTGTCCAGGGCTACCCTCAACCCCAGCACTTCGATCCGTCTGACAATCTCCATGGTGCCGAGAGTTGTCAGGCGTGCCGTCTCCTCTAGCGTCCCATTTTGGGCTGTGACGAGTGTATCGTTGGCGTGGCATTACGTCTGTCCGTAAGGCACCTGATGTCGCCTGGTGGCGAGGCGGCGGGCGGCTGTAACACACGACACGCGGCACGTGTGGAGCGCGTGTCCGCCGGCGGTAGCTACTAGTGCGGGGTCCCCTGGGGAGAGCGGCTCGTATAAGTGACGCGTGTGTCCGAGCACGTCTCGCGCGAGGTGTGTCACCGCGGGTGGCGGACGCGCGCAGTGTTCACATCCGTGTACACTAGCGCACTCACCCAGCTTCACCTGGTCGCGCAGCAGGCGCAGTCGCGAGTCGCGCAGCTCGTCGAGCACGGCGCGGTGTCGCTGCAGCGCGTCAGTGGCGCGCCTCCTGGCCGCGTCGTGCTGCAGGCGCGTGACGCGGGCGGCAGTGTCGCGCCGCAGTCGCGCGCGCGTCGCGCGCTCGTGCAGCTGTCGCAGCGCGCCGCACAGCTTGAGGCCTGTGGCGTGCGCGCTCGTCACCGCGCTCTCCACCTGCTCCTGTAACACTGACGTCACACACACATACTACGGGCCACTCCCGGCTCTACGTGTCACCATCACATTGTAAACGATTAAACACAATTAACCACGTGATGAACGCTACAAGTTTCATACCTACGTGATCGACTACTAACAGCGCCCTGACCGGGAACTGAACTCACACTTAGCGCTCGTATGATAGCAACATTTGACGTGAGCCACCATATTCATGAGCAAACCGCAAACGCATATAACTGAATAATTTTAATTAAACATAAAAACCGCCTTTAAAAACACTGAAATACTAAAAAGCAAAAAATAATATGATTTCCTACCTAAAACTAATCAAATGTAATTTTGCAATTTCTGTCTTATTTCTAAACTAGCCCCGCCCTCGCTTCGCTTCGGTTATAGGTTATAGTCGTTTTACCCGCGTAGTGCCCGTTCCCGTGGGAATACCGGGATAAAATATAGCCTAGTATTCTATAATATTGTCGAACATTTTTTATCCTATCATTAATACTCTTCGCAGCGTATGCGATGAAAGACATTTTATGGCTAATTTTTTTACACCTTCAGTTGGTTTTAATAGGAATTTCTAAAGATTTCTATAGTAATCTAGTACTAAATATAGCCTATATTACTCAGCGATAATGTAGCTTTCTAATGAAAAAAGAGTTATTAAAATCGGTCCAGTACTTTTTGAGTTTATTCGTTACATACAAAAATACAAATCTTTCCTCTTTATAATATTAGTGTAGATAACCTTTGAATGTGTGTGTCGTTAGAGAGCAGTCCGTATTGTTTTATCGTTGTTAATGTTAAAGTTGTTGTGGGTAGTGAGTGAGCTAGGTCACGCAACAGTCGACAGGAAGCATCCACTTTGGGAGATTCAGAAATACGAAAACAATTGTAAAAATTAATTGCATTTATAGGTTTGGATAGGCAATTAAATACTTGGTGATTCTGAAGGATTTTATTTTTCCTTAAAAATTACTTATTTTATGCTTTTTTGTAGTTCGTCACACTACGACGAGTCAATATATAAATACATCCAAATCACTAAGGCATCACAGCATATAACATTTGAAGGATAACCTTGATTTCTAGGATATTACAATTACAACCTAACCTGATGATCATGCTATCTATCTATCTATCTATCTACAAAACACACCCTATACATTAACAATAATATTTCAAATAGATCTAGACGTCTACAAGTGATATTTAAGATCACAGATTACGTTATCTATAAGATTCCTTTTGATATGCTTATCAAATTAAATAGTTTGAACAATAAACAGTAACGTAACACTACATTTTATATGATCGTATCTCAAGTTGGCGGATTACATTTTTGTTCACTATCCTTACGGGGATATTAAATGAAAACGCTTAAAGGATAGAAAATATTAAAATGAATGACATCACATTAACTGCAATATGATTGTAATTACATTTTTCAATGAGACCCCAATAATATCTATAAGCATCACATGAACGAGCTCGAGGAATACGACATTATTAAGTTAGTGACATCACACTCACAATACATTTAATATGTGCATCAAGTGTGTTGAAGACGAGTGCAAGGCCCGCCCTCGCCCACTGCGGTCGTGCTGTGACCACCACTCCTGATACACCGCTCGCAACAGTCGCGAGACATCGCCGTCATATCATCGTGACAGACCTACGGTATCCTACTGGTGGGCTCGGGCCTCCTCCACAATGGGAGCGAATCTGATCTACTATACCATGCTGGTCAGACATGCACAGGTGTTATGTTCATATTAAATCCCTTGGTCGTCTTTTACGACGTCCATGGGCAAGACAAGGAGTGGTGTATTGTATTCTTATTGCGTCACCACACGGCAAACGTATGTATCACGTTAATTATACATACAGAGTGTCACGCCGGCTTCCCAAAGGGGTGGGCAGAGGCAAAGGGTTGCCACAAGCCACGATCCTGACATACTTCCATCGTTTCACTCACACTCATCAAATTCCTCACACATTCTTCTACGTTTACGCGTAGGTACTCTTCACGTCACCTTTCCCCAGCACATCTCCAATTTGATCCACAAACGTACGCCGCGGCGTGCTCTTCCTCTCGTGGCCGTTCTGCTCACACTTGGGTAGTCACTCTCTCTTCACTCACTGTCTCTACGTGTCCAAACCGCCTCTACACATGTTTACTAATCTTTGTGAGTACTTCTTCGTTCATTTATCAGTGCTCTCTTATCATTTGGTCTTTCAGCCTTACACCACATCAACTTCGTACAGCTCTCATCTCTACAGCATCTATCCTATTTGCCCTGCCATATTCAGCTTTTACTGCCATACATGAGGGTGAGCACTAACACTCTATTTGGGCGTACCGTTTACTAGAGATGATCTCTAGTAAACGGTACGCCCAAATATACAAATTCTTTCACGCGTTCCACTGTCTTACCATTTATAAAAATACTAGCTGACCCGCCGAACTTCGCACCGCCTTTTTCGTAATTATTTTATTTTAGCATTTATCAGTTTGGTGTTGTTATTATCCGTGCGGTGACGGAGTAAGAATACAATTTACCACTCATGTGTGTCGTAAAAGACGACTAAAGGATATACCGCCTTTTCTTGTCGATTTCAAAACCATTTTTAATCTAGATCTACATGTAATTATGCTAAAAATGTCGAAACGATGGGACGAACGTCAAATGTTTGACAGGTAAGTTCTTACCTGTTTTGTTTGTATGGGAAAATAAAATTATTGTTTTTAGTATTTTACTCGCAATTTTCCATATTTGCTCACCGTATAAACCTTTCCTGGACTTCCACAAATAATTCAAGAAGAAAATTAGCCAAATCGGTCCAGCCGTTCTCGAGTTTTAGCGAGACTAACGAACAGCAAATCATTTTTATATATGTATATGTATAGATATAGATTACTTTCCGTCATAAATTCATCCTTTTCAAAGACCATTATTTTCGTTTTACTTACATTTACTCTTATACCTTTCCTTTCAAAAAAAAAAAGTATATACATTGCAGCTACCATCGCGTGCAAATCCTCAGCCGACGATGTAAGTAATACCTCATCGTCGGCATAAAGAAGACATTTGATGAGTAGCTCATTCATTAAAATCGCAATCATTATTTTTCAAATGTTGCAAATAAGTATCCATGAATAGGTTAAACAGTCACGGTGACGGTTCATCTCCCTGGCTAACACCTTATTCATAAATCGCGTTTCTATTTGATTTATGATTGCCCGACGTCGCAGCAGTGTGGCCGCGTGCCGATCCGGTGGTAGTATATTAGATTTGTTAGGTTTAAGTTCACAAATTATCATAATAATTACTCCAAATTTAATGTTGAATAGTTACTAATCATAAACAATATAATCTATTATATATATATAAAAGAGAGTCGTGTTAGTTACACTATTTATAACTCAAGAACGGCTGTACAGATTTGTCTGAAAATTGGTGGGGAGGTAGCTTAGAACCAGGAGACGGGCATAGGATACTTTTTATCCCGTTATTCTTAATGGCAACGAGCTACTTTTTATCCCGTTATTCTTAATGGCAACGAGCTACTTTTTATCCCGTTATTCTTAATGGCAACGAGCTACTTTTTATCCCGTTATTCTTAATGGCAACGAGCTACTTTTTATCCCGTTATTCTTAATGGCAACGAGCTACTTTTTATCCCGTTGGATCGCGTTCCCGTGTGACGTGACATACAATTTCATATAGATTTTTTTTCGTTTCTATTTGTACATTCGGACAGGCAAAGGGATCAAAGCGCATACAGCCAAGTCTGATACAATTTTCTTCATATTATTTAATATTTCTTTATATAGAATAGCTTATTTATAGTCATGTCCGTCAGTAAGTCAAGTCGTTACCCTTAATTAGGCGCTGAAAATCCAATTAAATGATTTCTCTGGAAATTTCGGTAGAATATGAAAATACACGTATACTACTCTTATATCATATTCAACATACTTCAGCACCTTAACTGTATTATAAACTTATTTGCAAAAAAAACGGGCGGTTTTGATTTTCATTCATATTTAAAAAGATACAATACCAAAAAGGTTTCAATCGTTTGTACACGTTACTGGCCGGTTTTAAAAATGCTGTGGTATTTAAAAAAGTACGTTCTAAATTCAATTTTTCATTTGATGTTCATTTTTACAGAAAACCCCTTTTTATCCTACATTTTTGGCGCGAAGTTCCAGAAGTTAACATCGACTTTCATAACTTTTATTCAATTTTTATCGATTAATTTCATATCCTTGACTGTCAAAGCTTTATTTAATGCTGTTTGGCTGTATCAAAAATGGTAGATAAAGTGGTAAAAGCTACCAAAATTATCGCGCTGCTTGAAGAGGGTTGCAGCCAATGTTTCGTGGCTAGGAGGCTAAATGTTAGTCGCTCGACAGTCCAAAGGACCTGGCAGCGATATCAGGAGACTGGTTCCGTCGAGAGAAGGCCTGGTTCTGGAAGAAAACCATGTACCCAACCACGGGATGATCGTTTTCTTGTGAGTCGCGCATTGAGAAATCGCAAATCTTCGTATGTGGATCTTAAGAACAACCTCCAAGAAGTAAGAAATGTGCATATTAGTCTATGGACGGTCAGGAGGAGGCTTCTCGCTGCCAATATACGCAGTCACCGCCCGGCCCGCGGCCCCAAATTACTTCGTGAGCACAGAGTTCACAGGCTTAGGTTCGCTAGAAATTGTGAATCATGGACTCAAGACGATTGGAATAGGGTTTTGTTCTCTGATGAAGCCAGGATATCTCTGTTCGGTGAAGATCGACGTCGGCGAGTGCTAAGAAGACAAGGAGAACGCTTTGCAGAGGCATGTTTCGAAGAAATCACACCTTATGGTGGGGGCTCTGTTATGTTTTGGGCAGGAATAAATTCAATGGATCGTACAGAGTTAGTCTTCATTGAAAACGGCTCACTGACTGGGCATCGATACATAACGGAAGTTCTAATTTCTCATGCACAACCCGCATTGGCCGCTCTAGGTGAAGACTCGATTTTTATGGACGACAATGCTCGCGCCCACCGATCCCGCGATGTTAATGCGTATGTGCAAGAGGTCGGCATTCGTCGTTTGGATTGGCCAGCTCGAAGTCCCGACCTCAATCCCATAGAGCATGTCTGGGACGTTCTGAAACGGCGTGTGAGATCAGTACACCCGGCTCCGCAGACCATCAGAGAGCTGAAGAATGTGATTACTGCGGAGTGGGAACGTATTCCGCAAGCAAGTATCCGGGATATACTCGCTAGCATGCCCAGACGAATTCAAGCTGTGATTTTAGCTAGAGGGGGTCACACTCGATACTAAACATTTATCTGCTTTTACTTTATTAAAGAAAAACAAACAAAAAAACTTTTTTATTTTTACTTCATGAGCATATGCACTACTAGCGAATATACACTACTAGCGAGGTTTAGCATTATTTCCCATAAATTGTATCTAAATTTTATGAAATACTGATGAAAACGATTATTTTCTTATTAATTTAGCAAATTGTGTGGATAAAACTACCTATAATTATCAAATAAAGAAATATTAACATTTGAAATGGTTCATTGCTTAGGTGCCCGTTTTTTTTGCAAATGAGTGTATTGTATAAAATATCAACAAAATTATTCAATATAACACTATAAAACACAAAAAAAAATGAATATAATACAAGAGCTTAACATGAGATTTCCATATTCGCGCCGAAGCTCATGTTAAAGAGAATACAACGTAGGATATGCAATGTAGGATATATACAGGGTGTGTCGTAAATAGTGGTCCACCGTTAAGGATTCGATAAACCAGATAATTTACTATAACAAATTCCATTTTTAACCATTTTTAGCCGAGGGTTCCGTAAATATTAATTTTTAGTTATTTATTTACCAAATTTCTACCTCTTGTAACAAATTTGGTTGTAGTTTTATCAAAAACCATTATATTTTCATTTTGATTACTGTTAATTACTGCTGAATACAAGAGCTATCGTTTATTAACATGTTATTTAATGAAGATTTAGATCTTCTGCAAAAAAAATGATTGTACTCGAATTTTAACGGATTTTTTTAACATATCATGCTAATTCAAAAGCGATTTATGTAAAAAAAATGTACTACACTGTCAGTGCCCATTAATTTAATAATATGCCTATTTAATACCAATTTCAAAATGGTATCATAATACCAGATCCCTATAAAAAACAGCAAGATATCTAATTTTAATTGAAGAAAGTAAGATTTTCATTAAAATTAATTTTAAAATTTATTGCTATAATACTTACGATTTTTGTAAAAAAAAAAACTTTACTATCAGTGCCTACTTATTTAATTATATTCCTACTTAATACCGATTCTAAAAGGTTTACTATCCCATTAATAAAACAAGTAATGAAATTTTAGTTAAAAACGACTATAAAAGACAACTTTTTACTATTGTTGCAAAGTGATCTAGACCTAACGTGTAAATTACAACAAGGCATTGAAAAAAAACAAGTCATACATCATCATACATCATTTATTGTTATTCTTTAACATTTAAATTACACCAAGTGCTCGAAATGGCCCCCATTTGCAGCTATGCATGCTCTGCAACGTCGAATAAACGACCGTTTAAGTCGCCGAGCAAATCCAATTAAAATTAGATATCTTGCTGTTTTTTATAGGGATCTGGTATTATGATACCATTTTGAAATTGGTATTAAATAGGCATATTATTAAATTAATGGGCACTGACAGTGTAGTACATTTTTTTTACATAAAGCGCTTTTGAATTAGCATGATATGTTAAAAAAATCCGTTAAAATTCGAGTACAATCATTTTTTTTTGCAGAAGATCTAAATCTACATTAAATAACATGTTAATAAACGATAGCTCTTGTATTCAGCAGTAATTAACAGTAATCAAAATGAAAATATAATGGTTTTTGATAAAACTACAACCAAATTTGTTACAAGAGGTAGAAATTTGGTAAATAAATAACTAAAAATTAATATTTACGGAACCCTCGGCTAAAAATGGTTAAAAATGGAATTTGTTATAGTAAATTATCTGGTTTATCGAATCCTTAACGGTGGACCACTATTTACGACACACCCAGTATATATATATAATATCAACGTCACTATGCAACATAGGATAACAAAACGCAAATGACAGCTAAACGTAATTTTGTCTATGGTTAAGTATGGTTGAAAATTTGACAATTATAATTTTGTTAGAAATCAAGAATTCAAACAGAATCAATTTGTATTCTCTTTGAATCATATAGTTGGAAATTTTGAAAATATATTTACGAAAAAAAAAATATGGCGGTACGAAGTTCGCTGGATCAGCTAGTTTTTCATATAGAATCAATTTATTTTTACACTGGCAGTAAATTTGTACTAAAAATGTGGGTCGAAATTTCATAACAAATTTTCTCTAGGGAATAGATAATTAATATGTAATATTATTATTATATAATAGTTTATAAATACCTGTAATAACGATGACTTGTTTGGACGTCAGATGTCTTAGTCACGGGTGGGCGTGACCACGAATGTTGTAAAGTGTTCGAAAGGTCGGTTAATCATAAATCAAATACAAACGTGAAAAAATCCGTAAAGTAGTTTTATTTACAACGTATGATACTCGCGCAAACATCAGGAACCTTCGGTTTCAAGTTCTACATACGCATATAATATCAGAGGTGTCGTACTCACCATAGAGGTGTCAAACAGTAACGCAAATACAGCGCGCTCTCTCTCTCTCTCACACACACTGATAACAACAACACAAGAACGAGATATTTGTGTGGTACATATCTACAAAACTAACAAACAGTACACTTATAACGATCATTTAAAGTTAATAATGAAAGCAGTGTTGTTAATTGTAGTCACTCGATAGTGAGTGAACCCGCGCGTGTTGTGTGTCCATACAAGACGCGCACATAATATGTACCTGATATCAATACTACCAAATATATGTTTATGTAAAATGTTACAGAACATATTTTGAGCGTCACATTGCGTGAGTCACGCGCGTGTAGTTAGAAGCGCCGCTCGCCGCTTCAGCAACATTTAACACGAACATTCTCTTAGTGCGCTTAGACAATATAGTGAAGGGTGCGCGGTGATTTACCAAAACTCCTGAAGCATGCACTTGTAGTGCAATATACAATGCAGTGATTGCACTGACGGTCTGTGCAGCTGGTCGGACGTGTGTCCGCTCGCCGCCGCCGCCGAAAAGAATCGCCTTTGAGTAAACGGTTCATTAGATTTTTTTCAAAAACTATTTTGTATTCTTAGATCTTGAGCTACATCGTAACTATTGGGTTGTCAATCTTGCCCCACTTTTTTTATAAATGACGTCTGTTTTATCAGTAATAGGGCGACCAAAGCGAGGTGCGTCTGACATCAAAATTCCCGGATTGAAAACGTTCAAATTAATTTTATTGTAATCTTTTTTTTTTTTGAGGGTGGGCTGCGATCGGCGCGCTCCTCGCACCACTCCGTCGGGGGCGACAGAGGGGCGTAAGCACGCACACCCGCAACTCACCCGCGATGCACGTCGCCTTCGTCGTTGGGCCGACCACAATTTTTATTGTATTCTTACAAATTTCATCATTAGATTTACTCATTTTGACAGAGAAAACTTACTGAAAATGTGGGCAACAACAAATTGTTTGATATTTTGAAATGTAACCTTTTTAATGTTACCAAAACTAGTCAGATACAACTAGTACAGACAAAAAGATATTATTAAAAGTTTCTACAGAGTACACGTCAAAAGCCTTTCTACTGTTGAGAGTGTTATTTGTCCGGTAGTCCGTCAGGCGCAAGTGGCCGCCGCGCGGTGCCAGATGTTTGTCAACAGATGAGTGTGTGATCTGTTTGTTATCTGTGGCTGTACTCACGTGTGTTTGTGTGGAAGGTGGGGTCGGCGCGCAGGCGCTGTATCAGCTGTGTACTGCTGTCCACCTCCAGGGTCCACCCGCGCATACGCTCCACCTGTAACAGCCATGTGTGTGGGTCGCGCCCCAGGTGGGGGGCGGGGGCGGGGGCGGGGTAGGGGGCCACACGCGCACTAATTGCGCCCGCGCGCCTACAATTATTGTAATTAACATGACGGACGCGACAATATTGACATTAATTATATTGTAACAGAGAGGTGACTGCAGTGAGAGGTAGGTACGTCACACACGTAGCTATGTCATCAGCCCAGTCGTCACTCGGCTCATCGGTCGTACTTGGTGATACAAGTGTCACAGTAAGGGGTGGCCGCGCGCCGGGTGCTCTGATCATCGACATATAACGTATCAACCCATAGCCAGTGTTCAGACAGAGTCCGCAGCGGTAGGGGCACACTGGCGACAGTAGTCTGTGTACGCGGCGCGGTCCGTCCGGGGCACCACCACACTGAGCAGACAAGCGATGTACGAGTAGTAGCTATTTGTTGCTGCGTTTCGTTCGGTGAGTAAGGGAGCCGGCATGCGGCACCTCAACTTTCTGAAGGTGTTCGCGTGTGGTCCACCACACGCCCAATAACCCCAATAACCGCAGTTATTGACGCCTTTAGTATCACTGCACCTCATAGCACGTATTCCCACTCCCTCCCCTCTCCTCGCGGTAGGCAGCGGCTTTGTAAAGGTTCATGAGCGGCAGCGTCATTTACCATCAGGTTTACTGTTTGTTAGTTTGCTATCGTTTGCAATAAAAAAAGACGTTCATATCTGGGCTCGGATTAGAATTGGAATGTGTTTCAATCTCCGCTATGAGAGGCACATTCACTTACTGTGGCGACCAAACGTGATGGTCATTATTGCCATCGTCGCAGCCCGCATACCTATGTGTCACTGTCGAGCTTAGGTCTCCTCCACAACCCATTGTTTTTGATCAACCCAGGGATTTTGATCTACTATACTATGCTGGTCAGACATGTTGGTATCCCTATACCAAGATTTCATTTCGAGTTTTCCTTCTCTCGCACATATTTTATATGCATAATTATTATATCTTTTGTTCGTCATTTACCACACCCGCAAACAAGATAGGGAGTGGTGAATAATATGATTGTGTCACCACCCGGGGAGTGATTACATCTAACTGTTAACTACGCGCGTACAGCGCATGAGGTGATCACATGACAGTGATTGTAGTATACTACAGTCTGTAATATACGTGCGGTGACTGGTGACCGTATGACGATATGGTGCACCACTCTCTGTCTTGTACGTGGATGTCGTACAGGACCACTGAGGAATACAATACGCATATAACATCAATGCGAGAGATGGTGAACACAAAGTAAAACAGAGTTGAAGTGATGATGATGATGATGATGATAGTAATATACTTATGTGTATAGAGAGTGTCGCACCTCGCGCAACACCTCGTCTATCTCAGTGTCGCGCGCGTCATCAGGGGTGCCGCCGGAGATGCTGGTGGTGTTGGTCCCCTCGGGTGTGCGCGACAGTTCGGTGTGTGCGGCGCGCGTCACCTGTAACACACAGACACACACACATTTGTTAAAAAGAGTAATATCCGTGTAGTGACCAGGCGAGTGACCGGCGAGTGGCGCCGCGTGGCGTGTTAGCACTATCATTGATGTACAGAATCACTCTCTATCGTAGTCATTACTCGTATGATAATGTGGTGGTCTGCTGTATCAACTGCTGCACTCGTATAAACACTTTCAGGATGTTAAAAGTGAACTGTCGGTGAGACCACTGCACTCCGCATGTAGGGGACGCCGCAGTTCCGTGTAAGTGGTCTGCAGCAGGGCCAGGCAGCGCCGCGTGTGTTTGTTTGTTGTTGTCGCTCACTCACCCGCCGCAGCTCGTCTAGTCGGTCCCTCGTGCGCATGTTGCCGCTCGCACGCACCGACACACACACGACCGCTGCGCTCGCGACACGCCGCCGCACTGAGCAGTGACCGCCGCGCACACACACACACACACACTCACCGGCCTGCACCGGTAAGGGCGCGCGCACACTGTGACACACACACACACACACAGGATACTTATCATCATTCATCACTTTAGCCTATCATCGTCCACTGCTGAACGTGACTTCCCTCACTGTACACCACAGAGTGCGATAATGTGCCGCCTGCTTACAACGAGGACCAACAACTTTCACCGAATCACCCGTCCACCTAGTGTGAGGCGTCCTACGCTGTGTCATCCATACTTGATGGCCACGCAAAAACCTTTCTTCTCCAGCGGTAGTCGGTCCGTCGCGCGGTGTGGCCCGCCCATTGCCACTTCAACGTGCTAATTGTTCGTGCTATGTTAGTTACACCCATTCTTCTGCGAATTGTCGTATTCCGAATTCTATTTCACGAAAAGATTTATCTCTCTTCTCGAGCATAGCCCGCTCCACAACACATTGAGTGATTTTAAGCAAGCTTGGTTATGAGACCCAAATATGGGGACCAAGTTTACATAAGTACCATAAGTCATCAGTGATAACACACACTGGACATAGACCTGTGTTTTCAGACATTGAGGTACCTATGCTGGATGAGAATACTCTCTTAACTTACTTTTTCTTTTAAGTTACTTTTTCCAGAATTTGGATAATTTCTTGGCGGGAAGGAAATTCAATACCCGAGAGGCAGTACAAAATGCCTTTGAAGAATTTGTAGCCTCCCGTCCAGCTGATTTCTTTAAGAAGGGCATCAATAAACTGCCGCTGCGTTGGCAAAGATGCATTGATTGCATGGGTGATTACTTCGATTAATACAAATAAAAAATACATGAAAAAAAATCGTTTAATTTTTTTCATACATAACGGAAATTTCATAGGTGAGACCTGATATATGTGCGTGTAGAGGTGTTGATGTGTGTGTGTGTGTGTGTGTGTGTGTGCGCGCGCTCATTATCACAGTTAAGCGCGAGGTAGATAACCTCAGAGGCGAGGACGCACCGCGCGGAGACACCACCTGCGCCGCCTCACCGTCTCAGCAGTGAGTAGTGAAGCTGTTACGACACACGCGTCACCTCTGAGTGAAACTGAAGGTCAATTACAATAAACTTGCGATACAAAAGAATCAAGTGCACACAATAATAAGATGTATTAATATATTCAAAATGCGGTTGTGTATGTATTAACATTAAAATAACATGAGTCATTGTTAAGTAGGTACACTGCTAAGTCGGTTCGTCACACTCGCTGTGGTGTCTGATGACGTTGCAAATAGTTTTATTGTCGATGTAATTATTGTGCATAAGTATGAGACACGCGCGACACTGGCCCCGGCGGTGCCCACAGGCCCACAGGCACGCCACGGCAATATAATCTACCTGTTCACTACAGTATGTCCGTATTAAGAAATGAACTGCTGACCACTGAATGATGAGACAACACTTCCCTGTATACGACACAGATACTAGCGACTTCAACTCGACATAATCATCGTTACCAATATGACACTGCCGACCATCGCCAGGGTATGCTCGACGGCGCCGCGATCGCCGCCTTTTGCGAGGCAGATGTCTCGCAGAAAAAGGCGGCGAATGTCGTGTGCGGGAGGAACTCGTCTAGCACGAAACGGTTTCCCGCTAGCGATTTGGGCGGCGCAGGCGCGAGTACCTGTGTCTGATGCCGCCCTAGCCGAAGACACAAGCGAGTGACTGGGTCAGGGAATAGTTCGTCACCCTCAGTGAGGCTAATCACATGAGTGCGAAGCTCCAGCAGGAGCAAGGTACTCGAAAGGGTATCCCGCCGCATTGGCGACGGACGACAAGGAACTCGGTACCAGGGGTCCGCCACAATAACGAAGGGGTGACAATACAGTGCGTTGTGTCGCCCCGGACGGAGTGGACGGCGTGGTTAGTGCTGACCATGGCCCACGAAAAAAAAGCAAAGAACTTGCTGTTTTTATTTCATTATGAGTAAATATTATTCGATTTAGTTTTAATATTAAACACAAATCAGTCTTATCCTTGATAAGAGATAAAACGTAAATTATATAAAAATAAATTTGTATTCAAAAACAACATTCCGTGTGGTGACAGAGTAAAAATACAATACATCACTCCCTATCTCACCCGTGGATATCGTAAAAGACTACTTAGGGATATAATATGCACATAACATCTGTGCAAGAGAAGGAAAACTCGTAATAAAACCCTATACCAACATGTCTGACCAGTATAGTATAGTAGGTCAAATTCCCTCCCATGGCGAAGAAGGCCGGAGCCCAACAGTGGGATGTATGTGGGTAAACAAAGTGTTAACATCCGATGCGATACATTATTACACAACGACATAACACAAAATATGCACAAGCATACAATATACATTTTTAACCGACTTCAAAAAGAAGGAGGTTCTCAATTCGTCTGTATTTTTTTTTTTTATGTTTGTTACCTCAGAACTTTCGCCTGGGTAAACCGATTTTGATGATCCTTTTTTTAAATATTGGCAATACTTTAACAAGTTATCAATTACGAGCGTGTTGCACAACTCGACAAGGAACACATCTCCGATAAGTCCTCATCACTGAACAAGCAAATACATTTCCTGTTAACCTACAACTACTAGTAGTGTATTGTTCTTGATACCGTCTTGTTGAGGCCGTCACCGGCGGAGGAGTGCTGTTGGCGGTGTCCCAGGACATCTGAATGGCTATTCGCGCGCCATGCTTTCGTCGCCCCGGATGGAATGGATCGCGTATGCGCTGACCATAGCCCACCCATAAAAAAAAATACCAACACATCTGACCAGCGTGGAATAGTAGATCAATAACACCTCCCGTTATGGAGGAGGCCTGAGTCCAACAATGTGATATATATAAACTGAGGTGACGATGATAAACTCATTTATATAAATAGTGATGTTCTAACAAAAATGTGAATACATAAGTGCATGTATCAGATGCAATGTGGTGTTATTTAATAGTTCCACTTCCCTCGTTATCATTTATAGAACTCGGCTCACATTTAATAGTTCCACTTCCCTCGTTATCATTTATAGAACTCGGCTCACATTTAATAGTTCCACTTCCCTCGTTATCATTTATAGAACTCGGCTCACATTTAATAGTTCCACTTCCCTCGTTATCATTTATAGAACTCGGCTCACATTTAATAGTTCCACTTCCCTCGTTATCATTTATAGAACTCGGCTCACATTTAATAGTTCCACTTCCCTCGTTATCATTTATAGAACTCGGCTCACATTTAATAGTTCCACTTCCCTCGTTATCATTTATAGAACTCGGCTCACATTTAATAGTTCCACTTCCCTCGTTATCATTTATAGAACTCGGCTCACATTTAATAGTTCCACTTCCCTCGTTATCATTTATAGAACTCGGCTCACATTTAATAGTTCCACTTCCCTCGTTATCATTTATAGAACTCGGCTCACATTTAATAGTTCCACTTCCCTCGTTATCATTTATAGAACTCGGCTCACATTTAATAGTTCCACTTCCCTCGTTATCATTTATAGAACTCGGCTCACATTTAATAGTTCCACTTCCCTCGTTATCATTTATAGAACTCGGCTCACATTTAATAGTTCCACTTCCCTCGTTATCATTTATAGAACTCGGCTCACATTTAATAGTTCCACTTCCCTCGTTATCATTTATAGAACTCGGCTCACATTTAATAGTTCCACTTCCCTCGTTATCATTTATAGAACTCGGCTCACATTTAATAGTTCCACTTCCCTCGTTATCATTTATAGAACTCGGCTCACATTTAATAGTTCCACTTCCCTCGTTATCATTTATAGAACTCGGCTCACATTTAATAGTTCCACTTCCCTCGTTATCATTTATAGAACTCGGCTCACATTTAATAGTTCCACTTCCCTCGTTATCATTTATAGAACTCGGCTCACATTTAATAGTTCCACTTCCCTCGTTATCATTTATAGAACTCGGCTCACATTTAATAGTTCCACTTCCCTCGTTATCATTTATAGAACTCGGCTCACATTTAATAGTTCCACTTCCCTCGTTATCATTTATAGAACTCGGCTCACATTTAATAGTTCCACTTCCCTCGTTATCATTTATAGAACTCGGCTCACATTTAATAGTTCCACTTCCCTCGTTATCATTTATAGAACTCGGCTCACATTTAATAGTTCCACTTCCCTCGTTATCATTTATAGAACTCGGCTCACATTTAATAGTTCCACTTCCCTCGTTATCATTTATAGAACTCGGCTCACATTTAATAGTTCCACTTCCCTCGTTATCATTTATAGAACTCGGCTCACATTTAATAGTTCCACTTCCCTCGTTATCATTTATAGAACTCGGCTCACATTTAATAGTTCCACTTCCCTCGTTATCATTTATAGAACTCGGCTCACATTTAATAGTTCCACTTCCCTCGTTATCATTTATAGAACTCGGCTCACATTTAATAGTTCCACTTCCCTCGTTATCATTTATAGAACTCGGCTCACATTTAATAGTTCCACTTCCCTCGTTATCATTTATAGAACTCGGCTCACATTTAATAGTTCCACTTCCCTCGTTATCATTTATAGAACTCGGCTCACATTTAATAGTTCCACTTCCCTCGTTATCATTTATAGAACTCGGCTCACATTTAATAGTTCCACTTCCCTCGTTATCATTTATAGAACTCGGCTCACATTTAATAGTTCCACTTCCCTCGTTATCATTTATAGAACTCGGCTCACATTTAATAGTTCCACTTCCCTCGTTATCATTTATAGAACTCGGCTCACATTTAATAGTTCCACTTCCCTCGTTATCATTTATAGAACTCGGCTCACATTTAATAGTTCCACTTCCCTCGTTATCATTTATAGAACTCGGCTCACATTTAATAGTTCCACTTCCCTCGTTATCATTTATAGAACTCGGCTCACATTTAATAGTTCCACTTCCCTCGTTATCATTTATAGAACTCGGCTCACATTTAATAGTTCCACTTCCCTCGTTATCATTTATAGAACTCGGCTCACATTTAATAGTTCCACTTCCCTCGTTATCATTTATAGAACTCGGCTCACATTTAATAGTTCCACTTCCCTCGTTATCATTTATAGAACTCGGCTCACATTTAATAGTTCCACTTCCCTCGTTATCATTTATAGAACTCGGCTCACATTTAATAGTTCCACTTCCCTCGTTATCATTTATAGAACTCGGCTCACATTTAATAGTTCCACTTCCCTCGTTATCATTTATAGAACTCGGCTCACATTTAATAGTTCCACTTCCCTCGTTATCATTTATAGAACTCGGCTCACATTTAATAGTTCCACTTCCCTCGTTATCATTTATAGAACTCGGCTCACATTTAATAGTTCCACTTCCCTCGTTATCATTTATAGAACTCGGCTCACATTTAATAGTTCCACTTCCCTCGTTATCATTTATAGAACTCGGCTCACATTTAATAGTTCCACTTCCCTCGTTATCATTTATAGAACTCGGCTCACATTTAATAGTTCCACTTCCCTCGTTATCATTTATAGAACTCGGCTCACATTTAATAGTTCCACTTCCCTCGTTATCATTTATAGAACTCGGCTCACATTTAATAGTTCCACTTCCCTCGTTATCATTTATAGAACTCGGCTCACATTTAATAGTTCCACTTCCCTCGTTATCATTTATAGAACTCGGCTCACATTTAATAGTTCCACTTCCCTCGTTATCATTTATAGAACTCGGCTCACATTTAATAGTTCCACTTCCCTCGTTATCATTTATAGAACTCGGCTCACATTTAATAGTTCCACTTCCCTCGTTATCATTTATAGAACTCGGCTCACATTTAATAGTTCCACTTCCCTCGTTATCATTTATAGAACTCGGCTCACATTTAATAGTTCCACTTCCCTCGTTATCATTTATAGAACTCGGCTCACATTTAATAGTTCCACTTCCCTCGTTATCATTTATAGAACTCGGCTCACATTTAATAGTTCCACTTCCCTCGTTATCATTTATAGAACTCGGCTCACATTTAATAGTTCCACTTCCCTCGTTATCATTTATAGAACTCGGCTCACATTTAATAGTTCCACTTCCCTCGTTATCATTTATAGAACTCGGCTCACATTTTGATACGTTATGTTTTTGTCGATTTAATTAGATAAGTAGTAACAATATATATTTAGATATAAATTAAATACTAAGCTGTCGTGCTGACTGTTAACTAATTGTAGACGAGTGCGAGGCGAGCCGCGCGTACTCGTCACAGCGTGTGCACTCACGTTAACACAACGGACTTGATTATATTCAGATGTTTGTTGTTTATTTAATTATTTTTGTTCCGTGTGGTGAAGCTGTACAAATATAATTCATTGCTTTCTATCGTGGGAGCCGTAAAAGGCGACTAAGACAATAATTATGCATATAACATTTATGCAAAAGAAGGAAAAGTACAAATAAAACCCTTTAATAACCAACGTGGTGTAACAGCCACGTGGTGTAACGGTCTCCCTCTTATTGTAAAGGAGGTGCGATGTGTGTCGTGTCAGTGTGCAGTATTGTGTGGAATGCTTTCTGAGTCTTTTTTTTTTTGTGTGTGTGTATGTGTAGCTGTTGGTCGCAGATGACCTTGACAGCTTAACGCGGTCAATGGGTGAGCGCTGATGGCTCTCAACCCGGACTTTCTGATAGTCTACAAACACTATAATATACATGGTCTTCTTACCGGGTTGAGAGCCTTCCGCTAACTTACTTACCGGGTTGTGAGCCTTCCGCTCGCCCATTGACTGCATTAAGCTGTCAAGGTCATCTGCGACCAACAGCTACGCAGACAAAAAAAAAAAATTGGACGGTAGTTCATAAGATCTCTTATTGTAGAGTAGAGTAGTATCATTTCAAACTTTGATCATTTTTTTGTTGTAGAGCATGTACCTATTACCATATTAAACAGTTTAACAGCTTTTATTGCTTCGTTTGTACTTTTGTCTGGACTCGCTCATTTCTCTGCTTTTAGTCTGCCTGTTCCTTGAATAATTTTCATTTAACTAAACATATTTATCTCCCTGTTGTCACTCGCTTGCTCCATGTCGATGCTATTATAACCGAGCGTTTTTTTGTGTACTATGTAAGTGTTTGTAGAAATTTGTTGCTATGTTTATAATGTATGCTCGGTTGTGAAATTCTTTTTCTGTGCCCTTGAAATCTTCAATGCATGTTTTACTAGAGTTTAGCTCTTTGAAAACATTTTCAACCTTTTTTTTTTGGGGGCTATGATCAGCGCAGACGTCGTCCGTGCCGTCCTGGGTGACGAAAGAGCGGCGCGCGGTCCATAAACCAAAATATTCGCTGTCTTTCGCCACTGGGCCGACCACCGATATTGAGTTCCTGGTCGTCCGTGGCGAGCCGGATGGGATACTTTTTCAAGTACCCTCTCTTTCCAACGCCCCTCTCGGGAAGTCGGTCGACTTCGCACGGTCAGCCTCTCTACGGGTTCATATTCACCCGTCCAGTCACTCGCGACTAGGGTGGCATCAGGCACAGCTACTCGCGCCTGCGCCCCCCCCCCTCAAGTCGCCGACCGCTGATTATGTCGCCGTAGAGGAGTTCTTGTTTGCCAAGTATCGATTTCCTGGTATAATTTGATATACTTAATACAATTTTAAGGATTGCATAGACTTTTTAAATGTGCGCCTTTTTAAACTGGTCGTTAATGAATGTACCTAGGTTGACAATAATCTTGTTCTGCGGTGCGTTGATCATTTTTGTATATTTTCATGGATTCTCTATTATGTAATTAACTGTTCATCAGTTTTCAGATAGCTATTTAAATTCCTTGTAAGTCTAGAACGACTTTTTTCATTGCTCGTCAATTTCGTCAAATTTTATTATATATGTATAGCTAGCTGACCGTACAGACGTCGTTCTGTTCAAATCTAAAGAAATAGTAATAAGGAATTCTCATTGAAATCGATCGCAGCGCCAACTACCGATTTTAATAAAAGGAATTCTCCTTGAAATCGACAGCAACGCCACTTACCAGGTCCAATTGTAAATCTAAATCATTCTCAAATCTCCTTGAACACACATAGAAATTTTCATCAACATCGATCCAGCCGTTTAGGATGAGTTCAGTGACATACACACGTACACAAGAAATTTATATTAAAGATAATAATATTAATAATAATATTTATTATACCAGTTCGTTCAAAAAGTCCATAGGATGACACAGATGGTATTACTAGATTTATTTCCATATGATTTTTATTTAGTATTAACCGTCAAACGATACGTTTAAAAATTTCAAAGCAATTTGACAATTAATTCATGAGTTATAGCATTTTGTGTGCAACTTTTGTTATTGAAAAAAGAAAATACAAAAAAGTGAAGTTCGAATTTTGATAAAGCTTTGCTTTATGATGAAAAATTATTACAGTGGAAACCAAACAATGGCTTGATAAACATTACCTGGACTCTGCTCCATCAAGACAAATGGTAGAAGAGTGCATTGCTTTCTCTATGCTTAACAACCTACCATTGCAAGGTAAAAAAATACTATGTACTCTTTTTAATTTATTTTTACAAAATGGATTTGTCCCTTATCAATGGCGCGAAATACGTATTTTTCCACTGGCTAAGCCAGCTCGGGATATTGGGCTCATCTCTTCTCTTAGGCCAATTTCATTAATGTCGTGCTTATGTAAAACTTTACACTCAATTTTAAATAAACGTCTAGAATGGTTTTTAGAAAAGAATACCATATTTTCAGATTTTACCATTGGTTTCAGAAGAACACGATCTTGCTTAGATAATCTAAGTAGTCTTGTGTCTCAAATAAAGCTAGGTTTCGTTAAGAATCATTTCACTTTAAGTTGCTTCGTAGATATAAACAGTGCTTACAATAATGTTGACATACATAAACTTATAACGATTCTTGAGTATTTAAAGGTAGGTTCCATAATATGTCGATATTTATATAATTTTCTTAAGCAACGATCCTTATTTATAGATGAATTAAGGGTACAACGGTATACTGCGAAAGGACTAGCCCAAGGCGATCCGATCTCGCCATTGTTATTTAATATAGCCACACATGAAATTTGTAAATTAATGTATAAGGATGTTAAGATTTTCCAATACGCGGACGACATGGTAGTTTATGTAACAAGCAATAATTTGTCTCAAGCCGAGTCTGATGTTCAAAATGTATTAAGTAGGATCACTCTAGTATTAGACGAATTAGGGCTCGAGATATCTCCTAAAAAGAGTAAATTATGTCTTTTTTCAAAAGGTTGTAGGTACGATAAATATCCTTTAACAGTTAAAATAAGTAACACTAACTTGACTCTGACAGATAACGTTAAATATTTGGGTCTGCGTCTTGATCGACGTTTAAGATGGAGCTTACATATAAATGATATAGTACAAAAAGCACAACGATGGTTAGGCGCCTTAAAGGTTCTCGCAGGCCCAGGATGGGGCATCCACCTAAAACATTTAAGGCGTCTATACATCTGTTCTATAAGAAGTCGTCTAGATTATGGTAGCTTCTTGTACAATGATAGCCCAAAAAAATATATTCATAAGTTAGACATCATTAAAAATTATTGTTTAAGAGTCATAGGAGGTTTTATACGAACCACGCCATACCATGTCATGGAATGTTAGCTTTGTCTCCCTCCACTAGACATAAGAAGAAACTTTTTAGCTTACAAGTTTTTACTTAAAACGAAATCAATGGGTGGTAGTATCATTTTATCATTATTGGACAAGCTTCGAAATAGTTATTCTCAAATTTTCTCAATTTCAAGATATAATAAGACACCATTGCTAGTAGATATTTACTATTCATTACAAAATGTTTTTATTTATACAAGACCACAACTAGAAATGTTTTCGTTTGATACTTTTATTACTGGCATAGATCTCTCTGATATTCTGATAGAAGATTTAGATTTTATGACTAATGCCAAAAGAAATTGTAATTATACTATTTTAAAAAACCAATGTACTGAATATTTAAATAGATTTTTGAGTTTTCTTAAGATTTATACCGATGCTTCAAAAGCAAATAATTCTATTGGAGTAGCATTTTATGATGAAAATCACCAACACTCTATTAAAATTAAAATAAATTCAAATATTTCAATTATGCATGCAGAGCTTGTTGCTATCTCAGAGGCTTTGTCTTATATAGAGACACTCAGTAATAAATATATTGTAATACTAACAGACTCCAAAAGTGCAATACAGCATCTGGCCCGTTGTTTTACAACCTTCAGAGGCGTTCATGTTGCTTATGTTATCATTAGGTCTCTCATAAAGCTTATGGGACAGGGTAAAACAATTAAAATCCAGTGGATTCCATCCCACATAGGCATTTATGGTAACGAGCAGGCTGACCTACTGGCCAGGCAAGCTAGTTCAGAAGGTATTGGCTTTACAGTTGCTCCTCATTACACTGAACATATACCAACCATTAAAAATACCTGCTTATGTAAATGGAAAGAATATTTTGATCAACGTTCAAATGAGAAAGGAATATGGTACAGAACGATCCAGTCGGCACCTATGCCTCAGCCATGGCTCGATAAATGTTCCTATTCTAGAGGGGACTTGACTCTGTTGATGCGGCTTCGTTCCGAACACATGCCGTTAAATAAATTTGGCAACCTAATGAGGATAGTACCGTCACCCAAATGTGACGTTTGCATACAAGACGATGAAGACGTGTATCATATCTTGACGAGATGTGCTCGGAACAAAGCCCTCAGATCACAACTCAGTGTCGGTTTCACTTTATCGGACCCTCTGGTGGAAGAAGTGTAACTGATACTGGACATGGTCAAATATGCACTAAATCTTAGAAAAGCTAGCAATATTTAGTTTAAGCTATAATTAAGTCAACATTATATTTTGATTGTACCTACAGAGTGTCATATTCACATTTGTGAAAAAGCTCTTTAAATAAAGAAAAAAAAAAGAAGAGTGCATTGGTGAATTTAAACGTGATCGTACCAGCACAAATGATGCAGAGCGCAGCGAACGCCCAAATAAGTCTGTTATTTCAGAAAACATAAAAAATCCACAAATTGGTTATGGACGATTGCATATTGAAGGTGCACGAACTAGCTGATATTGTAAAGATATCAGATGGTAGTATTTTTACCATTTTACACGAACATTTGGCTATGCGAAAGCTCTGTGCAAAGTGGCTGCCGCGGGGGCTCACAGTCGACCAAAAACAATAACGAGTTGATGCTTCAGAGGAGTGTTTGACGTTGTTAAATCTATTCTAAATGTATTTTGGTATACGAATGGAATTATATTTATCGAATATCTCCAAAAAGGAACCACAATCAACAGCGACAATTACTATGCACTTTTGGATAGATTGAAGACTGAAATCGTAACGAAACGGCCACATTTACAAAAGAAAAAAGCGTTGTTTCACTAAGACAATGCAACGTGTCACAAATCGATGAAAACGATGGCAAAATTTAATGAATTGGGTTTCGAATTGCTTATCTACCCCCCGTATTCTCCAGATTTAGCCCCCAGCAACTTTTTTCTGTTTTAAGATCTCAAGAGAATGCTTGCTGGTAAAAAATTCAAGTCCAATGATGAAGCAATCGCTGAAACTGAGGCCTATTTGACGAGAAAGAGAAATCGTACTACAAAAGTGGCATCGAAAAGTTGGAAAATCGCTATACTCGTTGTATCGCCTTCGAAGGCAACTATGTTGAATAATAAAATCGAGTTTTATCAAAATTTTGTTTTTTTTTTCATACTTATCCCACGGACTTAATGAATGACCTAATATATATAATTTTATTAAATATAATTCTCGTCATTATTGGTGATCTGTAGGGAAGCATAGATTTACACTTGGAAAATAACGACGTTTTATGCAAGTTTGTGAATATGTATATACCTAGTCTAGTTCAGTATTAGTTATACCATCGGGTGATCTCCCTGTCCATTTTCGGCTTGGCGGTTTTATAAAGAAACTGTTAACGTTATTTACGATGGGTTAGTTTGCGCGCTCCATCAGTCTTTCATCACTCTTATTTCTCGTTTCTTATTTGTGACTTGCCATGATGCTGATTTCTTTAGGTCTTCATTGACCGATTTTAGTATTAAAATCGTCCATAACAAATACATTTTTATCTAAGTAATATTTGTATATTATACTATAGAAAGTTTCGACATCTTTCGCAGTTGGTGTTTCTGCCTCAGTTGGAGCTGGTTCAGGTTGATGTGAAGCTCTTAGCAGTCTGATACGACGTCCACGAGTGATGTTGGTAGTATCAGTAGTGGTGATCACGTAGTTGAGGTACATCATGATATAAGTCATATACATGTATTTGTACTTTGTCAACATCATATCTCATGTATATGTTGAGCAGTTGAGTTCAAGCTTCCTTCATAATGTGACGGCAATTGATCTTATTATATCACACTGATCAGGTGGGTTGATGTACGATGTTATTTCGAGATTTCCTTTTCTTGCTATTTGTATATGTTACTTGCATATCTATACATAACGGGGTGACGAGGGAAGTACTCAGTATGCAGATGTAGACAATAATGTATGTGTGCAGTGTTGATACGGCTGGTATAGATATTATAAAAGCAAATCTCGATAGATAGTGTGAACCTGTAAGTGTAGTAGACGATATGTTCAAGTGAGACAGTGCAATCAATACGTGTTGTTATCAGTGATATACTGGCGCGCTTATCTCACATAGATGTGCGCTATCAGTCGCGGCTGCGTGCTGTTAGTGTTAGCGGTGACGTCACACCACACTGATATCATACACTGATAAACTGTCTAATCAGTAACACACACACACACACACACACGCCTCTCTCTATATACACGTGTAACACGAACAGTACGTGTGTTACGCGGCGATTAAAAACCAGGTTTAAGAAGAGTACTTTCCGTACAGTAAACAACGACCTGGCTGTGCTTCTGGTATTGTAAAAATACATTTACGACAGCATCGCTTACCATCAGGTACTGCTTATTCGTGTGTCATCATTGGCGATAACAGAATAAAAAATAATAATTAGGGATGTAAGAGAAAGAAAAGTGAAAATAAAAACCACTTCCAATTCTGACCGGCGCACTATTCAATGTCAAAAAGAAATGAAAGTTTAATTTCCCTCTCATATGAGAGGAGGCTCGGCCCTGATAGTGACACGTATATAAGCTGTCATGGATTAATGAAAAAAACAAGTAGATCACATGTCATCATGTTTACAGAGATCACTACCAGCAGCAAGCACACCATCACATCGCGTAGAATAACTACAAACTATAAGTAACTCTATAATGTATATTGTGTGTGTGTGTGTGTGTGTGTTAAGAAAAGAGTTGAGCTGACTTACAAAAGTTACCAAATACCGAGGTACATCTTGTAATTAAATTTTTGATCCTGCACAAGAATCAAACCGTGATGCTTTGCATGTTACTGCTGTGCTTCTCTATCTGAATAGAGCTCTCCTCCATCTGAACAGTCAATAGTCTTTTTCAACTAACAATACGCTACTAAAATTATCAATATACGCGAGGATGACTTACAGTTTCATAACTATTTCGTAGTGGAAGATTTCCAATTATTTTTGTGTCAACGTTTACCGAAGAAATTTTACAGGTCGAATTTGTATATAGGTATACGTCATTGTCTTTATATTTAGGATATAGCATTCATCACCAGAGGTCGCCGACTGTTCAAGTGATGTTATGTATGTACAGCACCATCTAGTCGTTGCGGTGTGAAACAATACATGTTACAGTTACGTCAACTCGCAGCGTGTGCAATTAGTTAGTGCCCCTGCGGATAGATGTCTCTTTTAGTAATTTTTAGTTGTCCCGTTGTACACGCCATAGTAACTGGCTCAATATAATGGTGTATGTTACTGTAAGCGCACATATAGTGTCAGTATATACTTGTTAATAGTAATCAACAATGTTTAGTAATCGTCGCATTGTTTTGTATATTAATAATTTCACCCGTATATTAAAAATTTCACCCGTTTTTCTGCGAATTACCGCGTTTCGGATTTTATCACGTAGAGAAATGCCGAGCATAGCCCTCTCCTTAGCACGTTGAGCAACTTTGAGCTTTTTTATGAGGCCGACATTTAGAAACCGCGTATCAGTGCCGTAAGTCATCGCTGATAACACACTGGTTATAAACCTTTGTTTTCAGACACTGTGCGGAATATTGGACAAGAAGATCCTCTTGAGTTGCCCGGACGCTGCCCAGCCGAGTTGGATTCGTCGGCTGACTTCGTCTTTCTCGAAATTGGATCTACCTAACTGGACTGCTTGTCCTAGGTGAACATAATGATCCACAACTTCGAGAATCGCATTCTCAACTAGGACTTAATTTTACTAAAACTTGTATCGATAGTGTTATACTATTGATATTCAGTGAGTTTTCGATAGCATTTTTGTCTAAAATTATGTAGTAAGTCAAGTAACGACATTATTATTAAAGAATTTAAAGTTTAAGTTTCGCAAAGATTGTCTTGCTACTCAGCATAGGCCTCCTAAAGCTTGCCATAGATTGCGGTGTTGTGTCTTCCTTCTCCGTGTTGTACCTTTTTTTTTATGGGTGGGCTATGGTAAGTGCAAGCGCGGTCCAGTCCGTCCGGGGCGATGAAAGGACGGCGCGCGGGCCCATAACCCACCCGTACCCACGTCACCTCGTTGTTGGGTCCGACCACCGGAGCAGATGTGACTTGTCGTCAGTGGTCGGCCTGACGGAATACCCTTTCGGGTATTCGTCCTGGGACGTCGCTCGCCGTCACGCGGATAGCCTCCCTACGGGTGACGGACAATTCCCCGGTCCGATCACCCGCGGCCTCGGCTAGGGCGGCATTAGGCGCAGATACTCGCGCCTGCGCCGCCCGAGTCGCCGGCGGAGGAACGTATCGCCGAATAGAAGCTCTACTCGCACACGATCCGCCGCCTCCTTCCGTGAGATTACGGCCTCACAGAAGGCGGCGACCGCGTCCCAGTTCCTGACGCTGACGAGCATCTCCCTGGCGACGGTCGGCAGCGCCAAGTCGGCACCGATAATCACGACGAGTTCACGGCGCTCCCCCTCCCATGCAGCACACTCCTCGAGCGTGTGCTGCGCCGTGTCCTCGTCGCAACTGCAGTGGTGGCAGGACGGTGTGCTCTCCCTCTTGACAATCTTGTGCAGGTACTGCCCAAAACACCCATGCCCCGTCAACACCTGCACCAGTCAGAAGGAAAGCACCCCGTGCGTCCGCTCCAACCACTCCATTAGAACCGGCCGGAGGGCCTCGACGGTCCTAACACCGTACCGAGGACTCTCCAGCTGGACTGCCCAACGGGCAATGACTTCTCGGCGGGCGTTGACCCGCCAGGCGGTGATCTCTTTGATGGAGACCATACCGCCGCGGGCGTGCGTCTCCGACGCCCGCCGATAAATGTCGGTGAGCATCTCCGCCTCCAGGTCCCAAGTGGGACTTCCAGCCAGGAGGCACGCTGCCTCCGCGCCACCGTGCGGTAACCCCGTATGGCCCTGATCGCCATGACCCTCTGTGGTCGCCACAAGAGGGCCCTAAGACGGACGATCAGGGACCCCGCCCACACCGGTGCGCCATACAGGGCCATTGACTGGATCACTCCCGCGTACAGCTGTCGGCACGTAGTACTGGGTCCGCCCACATTCGGCATCAACCACGAAAGGGCGGACGCCGCGCCGACAAGCCAGGGAACAAGTCGATGGAGATGCTTCCGGAACCAAAAATGCCCGTCGAGCACCAGGCCCAAGTACTTCATGTGGGCCTGGATGCTGATGGTGACCGACTTCACGGTGATCGAAGCGCCGGCGAGAGGTCCAGCGGTACGAAGGCCATGGAACAAAAGGGCCTCCGTCTTTTCCAGGGCTACCCTCAACCCCAGCGCTTCGATACGCCTGACAATCTCCTCAGTGCCGAGAGATGCCAGGCGTGCCGCCTCTTCTAGCGTCCCACCCCGGGCTGTGACGAGTGTATCGTCGGCGTAGCAAATTACGCCCAGCCCGGGTGGGAGGCTTCCTCTCAACGCCCAGTCGTAGCCGATGTTCCACAGCTGCGCCCCTCCAAGTAGTATGCCACCAGCCGCCTGAGGTACACGGGCACCTCGTGATACCTCAGCCCCTCCCTGATGCAGCTGAATGGCAGACTATTGAAGGGCGTTGGCGATGTCCAGGGACACCGCCAACAGGATTCCTCCGCCGGTGATGGCCTCCGCTACCACGGCCTTCAGGCGCAGCAGGGCCGCGATCGTCGAACGCCCTCTGCGAAAACCAAACTGGGCGTCCGACAGATCGGGCCCGACCCCGACGAGGTGTCCGTGTTGTACCTGCTATGCTTTTTATGTCATCTTCCCATCTTCGACGTTGTCTACCTCTCTTCCTTTTGTATTGTCTTGAACACCACTCGGTTAAGTCTTTTATCCATTTGTTCATTTTGTTCCTCATCATGTGTCCTGTCCACCTCCACTTTTTTTTTTGTTTTGTACTAAATTATGAAAATTTGTACATATATACAATTTCGAAGGGCATCACACTGGAGCTAATACCATATACATATGTTGTACGAAGCATAAAATTATGTATATTTAAAAGATTAAAGAAAAAATTGACAGCCCGCTGAGTTTTTTGCCGGATCTTCTCAGTTTGTGGCCGCGTTCCGATCTGGTGGTAGATTATTGTATTGTGTTCAAACGTGTAATTTGACAATATGTAAATGCCCTTAAGGGGCCTATGCCGAATAAATGATTTGATTTGATTTAGTTTTTTGACACAATATGTCACATCTGTGACTCTGGTTTGCTTTCGGATTGTTTCCAGTTTTAATCGGTGTCTTAATTTAACATTGAGCATGCTTCTTTCCATCCCATGTTGTCAGGTCTCTAATGCGCGTATGTTTTGTTGCGTTAGACTCCATGTTTGACATCCGTACGTCATAACAGGCAGTATACATGAATTGAATATTTTTTGTTTGTATTTAAGCGGTATCTCTGGGTTTTTTACGATTTGTTTTAAAGACCAGTATCTTTTCCATGTTAGATCAATTTTGTTGTCTATTTCTTTCTTTGTAATTTCTTTCTTTGGAGAGATAATTTGTCCTAGATACGTGTATTCGTTCACATTTTCTATTTTCATCCATCTATTTTAATTGTCATCTTTTGTGCATTTACTTCTCGCATCGTCTGAAATAAGTATCAGATCGTCTGCGAATCTTAAGTGGTGTATTCCGTTAATATTTAATCTATAGTTGTCCTATTCGAGATGTCTAAATACGTATTCGAGGACTGCTGAGAAAAGTTTTGGTGACAGGGGGTCTCCTTGTCTAACTCCGCTCTTTATGGGAAAGGCTTCACCTATTCTTTCTGTTCGTACTTTAGCTGTCATGTTCTTGTAGATATTCCTTATGAGGCGTATATATTTTTTCTCTACTCCCTGTGTATCTAGCGCTTCCCATATTTTTGCGTGTTTAAGTGAGTCGAACGCGTTATTACATGCTATGTAGTAGGTTATGCCGCATTCATTACTTTTTTGGATGACCTGTTTTATGGTGTGAATATGATCGAGCGTTGAGTAGTAGCTCCTAAATCCCGCCTGCTCTCTTGGTTGGTTTACGTCCAGTATCTTTGTTACGCGGTCTAATAGGATTTTAGAGAAAATTTTATACTCGTTGGACATGAGGCTAATGGATCTATAATTTGTTATGTCGCTTTTCTTTCCTTTTTTATGTATAAGTATTATAGTTGACGATGTCCATTGGTGGGGTATGTATTCGGTATCTTAGATCTAGGGGTTTTCTTTGTGTTAGCTTCTATAAACTTTTGGGGGATGTGGTCTATCTCCCCGCGGTGACCAGCCGAATTGGGGATATGATTGTTTTTGGTTTGTATGTTTCTTTCTTTATTTTTACTCTTCGCGTTTCCGGTGTCTATTAATTCCTGTGATTTTTGTTATGGTTGTTTGTCTGAGAGTGAAAGAGATCGGGTCCTCATATACGCGAATGCGTCGGTTTTGTGCATTTTGGGAGGGGCTTATAATAGTCTTTTACATATAATATATTTATATACTATAATAATTATATATGCTATAATCTATTTCTTGTCATATTGACAAGTATTGCGTATACTTATATATATATTATTGGGTGACAAAGAAGATTCTCTTTTTAGTTTTTCAGTTTCTGATTTTCCTTTTATTATAAGTTTATGGTTCTTTTTCTTTTTTCAATTGAAGCTGCAGGTTTTTACGCGCTTCTACGGTTTCTTTTGAGAAGTCTTCTGTTATGTAATTATTCTGTGGCATTAATTACCTATGCTCTTAATGCTCTTCTTTAATTGTTTTTGTAGTTTTTAATTTTCATTTTCTACCAAATTCACTATCTAGGTCTTTTTGCCTAGTTTCGTATTAAAGTCTCCTATAATCACCGTGAACTAGGTTTTAGACATGCGGATCGCTCTCGAGATATCTTTATGTAAGGCCTCCACCACGTTGTCTAAAAGTTGATTTTGCCTAAATGTTACGCTATCTTTATCCACATACTCTCGACCCGCGTTATCTATAAGAGATAAACCCTACGTCACCTTGGGACGGGTGAGTGAGAGATCCGTCCCAGTAAAGAGCAGATCCAGAACGGAGGATTATTATGCCGCGCCCTCTCCTTGCATTTCTGATAATTCCATACGCGTAGTCACGCGTTGTTAAAGTGTCAGTCCGGTAAAAATAGAAGATTTTAAGAAAAAATAAACTTTTCTAATTGACAAACCATTCTAACTGAATTGTCTAGCCTCTTGGAGGATTATAATTCCACATACCTAACACTCGATGACTATTGAACTTACCCATTATGAGTTAACTTAAACTTCAAGATAGAAACTTAAATGCACGTTACTGATGGAAACGTAACCACAAAATTAATTGAAAACAAGCACAGTATAAGCAACAGGAACTTAATTACGTTACTTATATTTTAAAACCAATACTGTTTATAAATCTCTGGCAATCGATAGACAAAATCGTCGATAGTATCGATAGCTTTAGGTTAAAGGCTTTTGCCATACTATTGGTGCTATTCTCTTTTCTTGCCGTAAGGTGACGATATAAGAATACAGTTCACCACCCTTGCTCGTGGATATCGTAAAAGACGACTAAGGGATATAATCAAGGATGTGCATTAAATGGTTAATCCGTTAAACGGTAATTAACGAAGTTAACATTCTGCTTAACAGATTAACTTTTAAGTTAACTTCAAAAAATGTTAACGCTTTTGTTAACTTCAGTTAAATTGAACTGCCGTTAACTTTAGTCATTTATCGACATGCTGTCATTTTATTTGTTTGAATTACGCTCCACGCCACGCTCATATATTTAACGATGTCGGCGCCGCGCAGGTCAGCGGCGGCGGGTCGTGTCGTAGAAGAGTTGCTCCCGTGCACGAGTCGCCCTCTCTTGCCGTGATATAACTTCTACATAGAAGGCGGTGACTGTGTCCCAGTTCCTAACGACGTTGAACATCGCCCTAGCGATAGTCGGCAGCTTGAGATAAGCATCAATGATTGCGACGAGTTCAAGGCGCTGTTCTGTTTACACGGCACGTACCTCGAGCGGGTACTGTACAGTATCCTTGTCGCAATCGTAAAGGTGGCAGGATGGTGTGCTCTCCTTTCTTTTAATCGTGTTTTTAATCTCCTTTCTATTAATCCTTTCTTTTAACTTGGCCACCTGCTCCAGTCGAAAGGAAAGCACTCAATGCCGCCGACCCAATCAGTCCATCAGCACCGGCCGGAAAGCTTGCCACATCTAACGGACAATGACGTTACGGCGGGCGTTGTCCCGCCAGGCGGCCGTTTCGCTAAACGCGACTAAGCAACTCTCCGTCCTCCACCTAGTTATTACGTCAAAAAGCGTCGTAAAGTATTGGTGAATCTTTTGGTATCGGGACTACCGGTAGTATTGTATCCTAAGCTAGTGTGGATAGATGCATGCCAACATAATTCCACTACATGCTATAGTAGGGGAGAGCAGGTAGGATTCGTACACTTTTTACATTAGGTCATATAAAAGCAAAACTAATAGCTATTTCAAGATAAATATAATGGTACTGAATTATCTACCTATCTGGCTTTAACAGTAATGTAGTTCAGGTTTGATATAATCATCATCATCATCATTTCAGCCTATTGCCGTCCACTGCTGGACGTAGGCCTCCCTCATATTGCGCCACAATGTGCGGTCCTGTGCCGCCTGCATCCAACGACGCCCAGCAACTTTCACTAGGTCGTCGGTCCACCTAGTGAGGGGGCGTCCTACACTGCGTCGACCGATGCGTGGTCGCCACTCGAGAACCTTTCTTCCCCAGCGGTTGTCGGTTCGTCGAGCGATGTGGCCTGCCCATTGCCACTTCAGCATGCTAATTCTTCGTGTTATGTCGGTTACACCCGTTCTTCTGCGGATTTCTGTATTCCGGATTCTATCTCGCAGAGAAATCCCGAGCATAGCCCGTTCCATAGCACGCTGAGCGACTTTGAGCCTTGATATGAGGCCTACATTTAGGGACCACGTTTCCGTGCCGTAAGTCATCACTGGTAACACACACTGGTCGTAGACCTGTGTTTTCAGACACTGAGGTATGTTGGACGAGAAGATCCTCTTAAGTTTCCCGAACGCTGCCCAACCGAGTTGGATTCGTCGGCTGATCTCTTTCTCGAAATTGGATCTACCTAACTGGACTGTTTGTCCTAGGTAAACATAGTGATTGACAACTTCGAGAATCGCATTGCCAACTAGGACCGGTACAGGAATGACATGGGTATTTGACATGACTTTCGTCTTGTCCATGTTCATTCGTAGACCCACTAGTTGGGATACCCTGCTGAGATCATTGAGCATAGTGCCAAGGTCCTCCATGGATTCTGCCATAACGACGATATCGTCTGCGAATCGAAGGTGAGTGATGTATTCGCCGTTAATGTTGATGCCGAGTCCAGTCCAGTCTAAGAGCTTGAAGACATCTTCCAGTGCAGTGGTGAACAGTTTCGGAGAGATGACATCTCCCTGTCTCACGCCTTTCTGCAACTGGATCGGTTTCGTACTCTTATCCCGGATACGGACTGACATTGTGGCGTTCCTATACAAACACTTCAGCACCTCGATATAGCGATGGTCGATTTGGCACCGCTGAAGGGACTGCAGCACCGCCCAAGTTTCGACTGAATCAAAGGCTTTCTCATAGTCCACAAACGCTAAGATTGCTATAATGCAACATGACAAAGCTATGAGAAAAAATTCTAAAAATGTAAATCGTACGAAAGCACCCCACACGCGGGGCAGCTTCGTACAGTGAAGGGGGTACATTCGTACATAGCGGGGAGCCTCCGTACAACGTTATGTGTATGAAATTAAACTCTTATTGAGATCCAAATTACGACAGAATACACCTTAAACGTCGTGACAATGAACAATAAGTCTAAGTTACTTATATTATTATTTTTATTATTTAACAAACATTATTTAACAGATGTACGTCATTAAATCAACATTTAAATGTAACAATTAGGGTAACATGATACAATGACAACTAAATCTATTGCACATTGTACATAGTAAAATCTTTTTTAAATATATAAATATTTGCTGTTCTTGCTGTAGCAGCAGATTTGGGCTGCGGCAATACATAGACCACGTCTGATAAGTATACTGTGCTGTCGTGTTTGATATCAGAAAAAGAATTTCCGAAAACCCGGCTTCTTTCTCAAAAATGAAACTTTATGTTCCATATGGGACTGTATTTCGTTAGAACCTATCCGATATAATGTAAAACAGTCTTTTTCTTCTCGAATTTAACCAAGACAGAGCTTTTTCCTTAATGTTTTCTGTCATAACTGGCTTTTCGTTCTCAATATCAGAACTTTTTTTTTTTTTTTTTGGGTGGGCCGCGGTCGGCGCGCCTCCGCACCACTCCGTCCGGGGCGACAGAGGGGCTTAAGCACGCAACTCTCGCGACCCACCCGAAAACCACGTCGCCTTCGTCGTTGGGCCGACCACTGGAGCAGCGTTAACTTGTCGTCAGTGGTCGGCCCGACGGAATACCCCCTATTGGGGTACCCTCCCATCGACCGACGTCCCCCCCCTCGGGGAGGACGTTGGTCTTTCCTCACGCGGTCGGCCTCTCGGCGGGTGACGGACTAATCCCCGGTCACGTCACCCGCGGCCTCGGCTAGGGCGGCATGAGGCGCAGATAGTTGCGCCTGCGCCGCCCCAGTCGCCGGCGGCGGATCTCCTCATCGAGGCTGCGCTCCTCACGCAGGCGATCCGCCGCCTCCTTCCGCGAGATCACTGTCTCGCAGAAGGCTGCGACCGCGTCCCAATTCTCGACGCTGTCGACCATCGCCCTAGCGATAGCCGGCAGCGTCAGGTCCGTACCGATGATTGCGACGAGTTCACAGCGCTGCACTGCCCAAGCCCCGCAGGCCTCGAGCGTATGGCGCGCCGTGTCCTCGTCGCAATCGCAGTGGTGGCAGGACGGTGTACTCTCCCTCCTAACGACCTTGTGCAGGTATTTGGCGAAGCACCCATGCCCCGTCAAAACCCGCACCAGTCGGAAGGAGAGCACCCCGTGTCGCCTCTCCAACCACTGCATCAGCACCGGCCGGAAGGCCTCCACGGTTTGCACCCCGAACCGAGGCCTCTCCAGCCGGACTGCCCAACGGGCGATGACGTCTCGGCGGGCGTCGACGCGCCCGGCAGTGAGATCCCTTAACGAGACCACACCGCCCTCCGCTCGCACCCCCGTCACCCGCCGGAATATCAGAACCTTAAGACATTTTTTCGAAGAGAGAATATGAACTTTGTAGTAAAGTTATATCTGTCTGGTCTTCACTGTCAGTCTCTATAGTTTTCTTATGCTTTTTCGGTTTGAAATTTAATGCGGCAGTGCTACCTCGTTTACCCGTGAGCCTTTGCCCATATGTGGCCCGGGGCCTTACACGTACACAAATAAAAACGCGTCACCATGTAGAATAGTGTAGATATGACTCCTATACGAATGCTCCCTTTGTACGAATCCTACCTGCTCTCCCCTATATATCTGTTTCAGCCTAAAAACAGTACAAGTTTTAAATGGTTAACTTTTAACGATTAACCTTTTTTCATCTTTGAATCACCTATGGTTGACTGGTAGAGAATGCCTCTGGCATTAAGCCCGCCATTGTACTCGTTGCATGAAGATTAATAAATAAATAAAAATAAATAACGATTAACTTTAACTTGCGTAAAATTTTCGTAAAATTAACGCTTTAATAATTATCGAAGTCAACGAATTAACGATTAACGAAGTTAACTTTTGGATTAACTGTGGCCAGCCATATAATATACACACAACATGTATGCAAGAGAACGAAAACTCGAAACAGAACCGCATAATAACACGTGTGAAGAGAGTGGTATAGTAAGTCAATCTCCCTCGCATAGTGGAGGAGGCCCGAGCCCAGCGGTGGGACGTGTGTGGGATGAGATCGAATGAATGCATTACTATCGTTAGTTACTATCGCTCTCATTAACAGCCGGTACTCATGAAGAGCTATCGATGATGAATAGTTTTCGACGAGGCTACCTATCGACAGTTCTACAACACTATTCTGTAATAGGAAAACTAAGTTAGATAAATCAGTACGATTCTGTTTGTGTGACTATAGTTGTTATCCGCAGATGGATGCGACAACGATAGCCTGAATGTTGGGTGAGCGCTGAAGGTAATCAACCCGAAGGAAATTAAAAAAAGCCGCACTTATATTTATGTACGTTTGTGTAAAGAATAGGTGTGTGTCATGCAGCGCCATCTAGTGAGCTAAATTATAAGTATGTACACCACAGGAGGCATATTGTTATTACGTTAGTAATATATTTTGTTTGTCGTTAATACATTATACATTATTACAATAATTTATTTGTGCGCTGACAGACCAGTGTGTAGTCACATCTCACTCAAAAGAGAACACTGAGGCAGACACTCCTGCAGTCCTCTTCACAATATAACACCAATCGCCAATTAACCGCAAAGCGTAGCGATTGTGATATCAACGCCACTCAAGGGGCAACCAACGATGAATGAATGAAAATATATAATGGCTGCGAAAAGATACCGTCATCGATGAATTAAATAATATATTTTAGTTTGGTTGTTGTTAATCTAGCTAGTAGTTAGTAGTTAATCTAATAAAGATATCATTTTTTTTTTGTGGGTGAGTCGGACAGCGGGGCTTAAGCACGCAACTCCCGCGACCCACCCAAAAACCACGTCGCCTTCGTCGTTGGGCCGACCACTGGCGCAGCGTTAACTTGTCGTCAGTGGTAAACAAGATATCATAATGGATATCTTGTTTACGTGAATATTACAAATGTCAAACTGTGTTACGGTTACGGTAATACTCGCATAAACATCAGAAATCATTTTGTTTTTACAGATTTTATTACGTTTATGTTTAATTATTGTCTTCTCCACGTTTTGAACCTTTTGAGCGTTCATGTTTACGGCAGGACTATTGTGTTACAGGTGCAATGAGTGATAGTTATTGCAGATTTTTATATCTTCTTGCTGTATTTTAAGTTATTCAATTTTGACCACCATTTTTGACGCAAATTCATTGTTAGTTTTGTTTTTAACTGGCAATCCGCCCTCGCATCGCTTCGGCTTTAATCGCCTTACCTGCGCAGTTCCCGATAGAATACCGGTATAAAATATAGCTTACGTTATTCCCTGATATTATAGCTATCCACTGGTGAAAGAATTTTTGAAATCATTTCAGTGGTTTAAGCATGAAAGCATAAAGAACAAACAACCTTATTTTCACATTTATAATATTAGTAAGGATGACGATTAAGACTAAACAGCCCTACCAGATATCGTATCAATTATCAAATAATAGCAAAAAGATTATAAATAAACACTCTGATACATTAACACTAAACGTCCAAAGCACATCCTCATGCGTCAACTCTTCCAAATTGTATTGATTATATTATTGAAGGCAAACAAACCAAATACTCTGTTGCGACGAATTGTTATTCAGACCGACACGTCGACTTACAGATCAGCCCCGATGGTTGCGAAGATCCTCTCACGACACTAGTGCGTTTTTTAAATGATTTTTATTGTTTTATCAATGAAATGAAATACCTACATTTTGCTGACAATGAATTTACGTTTATTTTAAATGTCACATCACTTTTCACCTGTTTAACTGTGGAGAATTGTATCAAAACTGTAGCTAACAAGCTGTCTGACAATAATATGCCAGCGTCACAATATTACCATCATATCAACTAACCATACTCCTAAACCAACTTAACTCTTACAGTTCAAATATTAAATTGTCCGTGGAACTGGAGTCACATAATTATTGTTAGATATTTTAGGTATTCGTTAACTTATCAACTCCTTAAACGATTTACAAGTTGTTATTGTGACATAACGTGATGTATTCACCTGACATCATCACTGCGAGAAGTGTACACATCACATCTTAGAGCTCTCTAATAGAACTCATTGCGGTTGATCTCTCGGGTTTCTCTGACGTCGAATCGTACGAGCGGGAGCATGTTGGTGCGTGAACAATCAATGACCAGTTCTGATGCATATTATAATTACTACATATAACACATTGTTGGAACTTCACTTATGAAGAATTGAGGATTGAAGGGGGTACTGCAGGTCAGGACATCGAACTCAATGCTGCGTTATTAGTCAGTTATCACATTTGTAAATGACCGACAGACGGAATGAAGCCTGACCTAATGTTGCGTGCCAGAAGCTGTACTGCACTGACTTCCTTTGCATTACTTAGCGGCACACTGTAGGTGGCGTCTTAGATTGTGCAACTTTTGGAGACAAGTATGCCTTTAGCCGTGCAGTCAAGGGCGTACAGTATTTTGTTGGTCGAAGCACATTAGCTATTCATTCCGCTCTCATCCACAATGTTAAACATTGGCAGGGCGAGGTCCGCTGGTAAGTCACCGCCTACTGGATAATGTAATTGGGACACTTCAGTCTGTTATCCTGAGTGGTAAAAGGGGCGGAGTGTAAGTACCGGGTCTTGCTTACCGGATAAGGTTTGCCAGGACACGTGTGGAGTGATATCTCCATGTTTTTTTGATGCCGATAGAGATTGAGTAAAACGTTATAAAATTTGATATAGTTTTAATTACGGATTACTTTGACAAATACCTACGCCCTGTTTGAACTCCATACGTCGAACGTTATGTATAGAGATTGCGAAAGCCTTAGTTTATTATGGTATCAGACTTATATAGCTTTAGCTACACCTTGATGAAAATTTTAAATAAGTTTCATTGAGTCATGTGATCCGTAACAAACTAATAGTTGTGTAAGTTTATTAGAGAGGTGCGCTATGTGTGTGGTTAACAATATGTTTACATTCAATTTGAGACCGAAGAACAGGCTCATATCAGGCAAATGGTTCTGCGACCAATACAATGTTTTGAAAAATAATGGTTCTAGTTGTGTACCCTGAAGCACTCCCGGTGTGACGTCACTATCCCGGTGTGCATCACATTGCAACCGCACAGTTGTGCACTAGCATATATAAAGCTGTACTCTTAGAATAATAACGTATAGAAGAATAGTGTCAGTACTTCGAACTTTCAAAATTTGAATCAAAAAATACTAATGGCGCGCAGACGATTACACACGTACACACGCACACCACTATACAAATTATGAAATCAAATTTTGTTTTTATTAACGTAAATCGTCGAAATACTTTTAAAAGTAATGTTAAAAACCTTTTTAAGTTTTTCAAATGTGTTGTGACACCATTTGAATGCACAAACCGTCATAATTATTAATTTATTTTTTAAAAGGTGCGTACGTACGTGCAGTACAATGACTTGTACATTACGGAACGGTTCCGGCGTAAGCTCCATTAGGCTCCAATTGAAATGCCTCACTTTTTGTGCGTGAACTTACCTTCTATATGTTATTATTCTAAGGCTGTACTATACACTTCAAGATTTTATTTCTACTTTGTTCATTTTGCTGGAGTTAATTGAAATATAAATTCATTTTAGTTTCAGAGGCATTTTCAAAGTAGTTGACATAGCGTTGATGTTTCTAAAGTTGTATATCCATATATATTTTTAACTGGTAAATCATATTACTGTGTGTCTGTGTGTCCGTTTTGTAAATAAAACACAAGTATATGTAATGTCTATCATGTTTTATTGTAACATAGAGATAGTTGTCTAGTTGTGAGGCGGCGCGCTAACTGATATGTGCCGCACTCGCTCGTACCACATAAATAAACTTCACATTAGTATATAATATATATATATATATATATATAAACTTACATTAGACGCCTAACACACAGATATATACACACGCCTCTAGTCTGTACAGTTCGGTCACTATATACAACGCGATATGTCAGCGGCGCGTCAGTCGCGCGGCGCGCGCGCCAGCAGCGCCAGCGGCTGCAGCGCCGCCGCGTGCAGCGCGTGCGCGTGCGCCTGCGCCAGGCCCTGCGCCTGCGCCAGCGAGGGGCCGTGCGCCAGGCCCTGCGCGTGCGCCAGACCCGCCGCGCCCACGCCGCCCTCGCTCGCCGGCGGGTTGATGCGCTTCTCCTGCAACACCAATGTGCACGTCAGCTAAAGCGCGAATGCCAACTGTCCGCGCGCTCCTCTGTAGTACTATACCTTTTGTCGACGGTTGCAGAACCAGACGCGCACCACCTCCTTCTCCATGCAGAGCGCGTCCGCCAGCGCAGAGATCTCCTCCGACGTGGGCTTGGGATTGTGTAGGAAGGACTTCTCGAGCGCGACGCGCACGCCGGACTCGATGGAGGTGCGCTTTTTGCGTCGGCGCCCCACCGCCTCGGCCAGACCGGCGCCTAGCGCCGCCCCGCCGCCCGGCCCCGCGCCTCCGCCCGCCAGCGACGAGTCCGCGTCCTCCAACCACTTCTGCAGCAGCGGCTTCAGCTTGCACATGTTCTTGAAGCTCAAGTTGAGCGCCTCGAATCGCGATATCGTCGTCTGCGAGAAGTCGTTCCCGTACAACTTACCCATCGCGAGCCCCACGTCGCCCTGAGTGAACCCTGCAATGAGTAAAGCGTCGCTCAGTACAGTACAGTGCGGAGTGGTGTAGTGGTCGCCGCCAGGGTCCAGGTGGGTGTACTGACCGAGCTTGATGCGTCTCTGCTTGAACGTCTTGGCGAAGTGTTCGAGCTCCTCGAGGTCGGCGGTGTCGTCGGCGGAGGGGTCCAGGGCGCGCGGCTTGTGCGCGTGCGCGTGCGCGTGTAGCGGGGTGTGCGCCTGCAGCCGCGCCGGGGAGCGCGCCCGCCCCGGGCCCGGCGTGTGCGGGGTCAGGAACGCTCCCGCACCCGGCGGGGACCGCCGCGGGGACGGGGACCCGCCACCTGCACACACAACATTACATATTGAATATAATAAGGTGCCGACACAACCGCTACATAGATAGCTCAACGTGTTAATATTTTAAAATATTTAGTGCACACAGAATTAGTAGACTAAATATTTTAAGGTAAAATGTTGCCAAAACGGTACAATATGGCTTATACTGTGAAAAAGTTACTAACACACAAGCTCTACATTTCAGTCAACACTAAAGGCTTAGCTTTCGTTACTGCAACAACAGAAAGTAATGAAATATGTGTTTCGTTATTTGTAGCAAGCAATCCCTACCATTTTAGCATCAAAATTTGCGAAAGTCTCATATAAACTTCCATCTGCTAGTTTAAGGAGCGGCTTTTAAAAGGTCCAGTCCAGTTTCAGATTTTTTTTGTTGATTGTGTACTGATGCTAGTCGACATAGGTCCTAGAACTGCTGGCAGTATCCTAAGAATTCTGATGATCATAAATCAGCCAGTGACGAAATTGGGTTTCTTTTTGTTTTTCCCTCAAAAACACAAGTTTCCTCATACACGGCAAAGAAGGAGCCGTTTTATGAAACCTCATTTCAAGGAGTAACTATTCAAATTGCCGAGAGTATTGGAATCCTCGTCGTCATAATATGGAGCGAAGTCCGGTTTGGAAGTCATTTGGAGATCAAAGCCAAATTGGCAAACAAAAAAGTTGGGTGTCCTGAACAGAGCCAAGCGGTAGCTCACACCGAGACAGCGTCCTGTGTTATACAAAGTATAAGTTCGTCATGTGGAGTACTGCTCACACAGGGGTGCCTAAATTTCAATTAGACCCACACGACTCCCCGCAAAGACGTGCTCTTCGAATCGTTGGTGATCCCAATCACTTGGACAGGTTTGAGTCGCTAGAGTGGCGGCGAGACTTTGTGTCACTTTGTGTCACTGTGTGTCACTTTGTGTCACTTTGTGTATTTTACGGCTATGGTCGGTACACACACCGTTAGCTCTGTCCGAGGTCATGATAGGGCGGAGTGCGGCATCATATCCCCACCATATTCTTTCACTTTCGCCAGTGGACCGACCACTGATACCGAGTTCCTGCGTCCGTGGCCAGCCCGGCGTGATGCTTTTCGGGTACCCTACCTCCTTGACGACCCTCCCGAGACGTCGATCGCCCCCGCGCGGCCGGCCTCTTTGCGGGTGACAGACTATTCCCCGGTCCAGTCATCCGCGGCCCCAGCTGTTGCTGCATACTCCAAATAATTCGAGATTTTATTTCAAGCAGAAAGTCGATGCCGAGCCCTTGTGAAAGCTAAGCTTTATTATTTGAATCATTGACGATGCCAAGATCATGGACAAGCTGTAGTTGTGAGAACGGTGGAGAGACTACGGGCCTATTAATGCGAAAGTGTTCTGAGTAACTGTCCGACTGGGTAACGTGAAGTTATTTGAAAGAAAGAAAGAAAGAAAGAAAAATAGTTTATTACTCCCTCGCAGGGGGATACATATTTGTGTAAATTAATTTACATTTTGAATAAGTGTAAGAGCTGAGTTCCCACCGGCAAGCGAGTGAAAAGGTCGCTACTCAGCTTAATGTTGTGGTAACACCACAACGCTGTTTTTCAGTAGTGACCTGTTGTGCGACGATTGTCAGCAAACTCAACGTAAACTAGGTATTGTTTAATAACATAATTACAAGTTAAGAATGAACTAAACATATTGTACATGTTAGTAACACTTGCACAGAGTAACAATAACAAAAATACAAATACTAAAAACTTACAATAACACTAAGAACTTAAATTATTTACATTAAAAAGAAAAAAATCATAATGAAAGAAAGATAATAATAACAACCCACAAGGCCTCCGATGCTGCTGGATCCGTACCTCCACGCAAACCTACCAAAGGACCAGGTATCTTTCAACTTGATAGATTCCGTGATTATAATAGGATAACAATAACACCATATAATGAAAATAAAATAAAACTTATATTAAAGACTAAAAACAGGAAAAAAAAGCAATGAATAATTAATAAAACAGAATTAAAAATCAAAACAAAACAAGACATATTATACAATTTTGGAGTATGTTACCGGTGATGGCGTGAGGAACATTGCCAGCTCGCGCTTGGAGCTGTTGTAATTGTTGTGCCGCCGCCTGGGCGACCGCCTGCTGCACCTGGAATATGATGTCACCGTACCGTTAGTGAACACACACTATGGAAGCATGCTGATAGGGGTACTGGCACTACACATTCACAAATAGCATCTATATGAGATATTAGACTTTACAATCACTGAGATTGAACTGGGCGTCACTGTTGGGGAGCGCTTCAAGTGTTAGTGTTACCGCATAGTGTCGACAAACAACAAAACGTATTCAATATGGCACGTCACCTCAGAATCGGCTATATTGGTAATGCGTAATGCGTATGTAGAGCGTAAGAGAGATAAAATACAAGCGGACATCTTCATCATTCTTAACTACGATTGTGTGTCGGGTTGATACAGAGGTGGCATTTTATTTATAAATTAAATTCTTTGTGTAGACGATGTCTGCTCTCTTTTGCAACATCCGCAGTTGGTGTTGTCACATGAATTAGAATGAATTGCCAAATTGTAGTTACAATATTCAAGGGTGGTCGAAGTGTGAGTCGGTAGTAGTAGTAGTTATCAGTGGAGCGAGGGAAAGGACGATCGTGTACACCAATATGTGGACGGGTGGTGTGAGGCGTACCTGTGTGTGCAGCAGTAGCGAGTGCGCGCCGTGCTGAGTGAGCAGTAGGTGCTGCAGCTGTGCCAGAGCCCCGCCCGCGCCGGCCGCGCCCTGCAACAAGCCCGCGTGCCCGTCAGTGTACGTGCCCGCGCGCGTACGCTGACGAGTGTCCCCGGTGGTACTCACGAAGACGGCGGCGCTGGCGGCGGCCGCGCTGGCGCCGGGGTGTGCGGGGTGCGCGGGGTGCACCGCGTGCGGGGGGGCGGAGGGCACGCGCGGCGTCGTCGGCCGCTCGTCACCGCTGGCCTCCCCCTCACCACTCGCCGAGCCGTCTGCAACAGTCCCGCGACATCGCGTTATACATCACGTGACACACACCCACTCGTCGGCATCTCCCATAATCATCATCATAATTAGTTGTTACATCACAGCGAGTACGTATACGTACACGGTGTATCGGGTTATGGGGTAACTGTTCGAGTATGTTGTAGTTTAACGGTCATAGATCATAATTGTCTATGTTACCTTGTTATGTGTATTATGTAGACATGTATAGACAGGACACATGTAGGCATGTAAAGCTTTGACAGTATAAATAGGTATGAATTGCGCAAACGCTTCAATGGTAACGTAGGTACAAAGGCGCCGCGCCAAAGGTCATCGGCCGATCAGTTGATATAAAGCGAAGTTTGTCTTGCTTATGCGAACGTAATTATTGATTTATTCAATTTCTAATATGATGGCTGCTCTAGTGGTTAACTCGTGATCGGGTGCCGCTTGCGGGATCTGATCCAGCCATAATCTTCTCATTATAGTTGTGATTATTATTATATTTGTGAATTGTACTACTATATCATATTTCGAATGGCATCACACTGGAACTATTAATAAGCATGTTGTAAGATGTAATTTTATTTAAGTGAAATTAGAAAATAAATAAAAAATAGACAATTCCGCTGAGATTCTTGCCGGATCTTCTCAGTGTGGTCGCGTTCTGATCCGGCGTAATTTTAAGAAAAAATGTAAAAAAGAATGCCAATATGTACCTAAGTGCCCCCGCGGGGTTTATACATAATAAATAATTTGAACTTGAATTTGAATAAACATTTAACAAAGTACGAATATGTTGCAGATTAAGTATCACTGACTTTATACATTTCAATCAGATTTACACGAAAAAGTGATAATAGAATTGAAAACTTTACATGTCTCTAATTCATTAACGAATTGAAATTTTTATTTAATTTTTTTATGGGTTCCTACCACCATTGCCTAACTCCAATTTGACTAGTTGCCCCATAACCTGATACAGCCTTTATATACCAAGGCTGAGCTCGAGGTTCCTCCACAGTAAAAAGGCAATTAACTTACTACAACCCACTCCACGTCGGTCAGAAGAGTTAGTACAATGCTTTATTTTTAGTTTCCCTTTTTTTGCACAGATGATATCTGCATAGGTATATTATTAGACGTGTTTACGTTACTCACGGGTAGGAAAGGGAGTGCTGAATAATATTGTATCTTAATGATTCCTGATGTTTACGCGAGTATTACACATTTTAAATAAAACTACTTTAGGGATTGTATTTGATTTTTGATTACCCGATGTTTCGAACACTTTGCAGCGTTCATGGTCACAGGTGGACTAAGATGTCTCACGTCCAACAACTCATCGTTACTGCAGAAAATTTATAATTATCTATCTATCCGATACAGAAATTAGTTATTAAATATTGATTTAATACAAATTTATTGCCAGTGTAAGAAGAAAATGATTCTATATGAAAAAAAAATATATTGTTTATGGTTAGTAATTATTTAACTTTAAAATTAATAGTAATTATATTTAAAAAACTAACAATCTAGTATACTACCTCCGGATCGGAACACGGCCACACTGAGAAAGATCCGGCAAGAAAACTCGGGTGACATGATGCTAAATTAATATTAATTTTGGAGGCGGCTTATTTTATGTTACTAAGAGGTTTTAATTTATAAAATTATCTTTAGTTATTATTATTGTGGGTCAAATCTAGTCCACCCGTGACCATGAACGCTGCAAAGTGTTCGAAACGTCGGGTAATCAAAAATCAAATACAAACGCGATAAAATCCGTAAAGTAGTTTTATTTAAAATATTGTATCTTGTTCACCACAAGTGTTCAAAGCTAATAATATACAATTGTATATATCTACATGTTATAGCCCCGTTGTGTTACACAGTACTACACAGTGCAGTACTGTGTGTGCTAGTATTGTGGTGGGCCTGTATCACGGGCTCCTTGCGACTGATACAGGTGTGGATGGAGCACGGTGTCTTAGGCAAGTACCAGCACACGGTCGTTGGGATGGAATGTACACCATCCCATTACCATTGCGATTGCGTCAAAGACACGACACAGCACATGCTGGAGGTATTTCCCGTATGGACAGAGCACTTTTCATAATCATCGGTGTGGACCTGATGCTGACGAGCATCGTCCTAAAAAAACTGGGATGCGGTGACTGGCGCCGGAATGGTTCAGAGCCGAGATAAGCTATGCCGATACACTCCGTCGCCAGTGGATATCTGATGCCATCTTAGCTGAGGCTATGGGTGACTGCATCAAGGAGAAGTCGGTCAGTCACAGAAAGTTGTTTGCGCGAGGACGACAACGGGGAATGGTAACCGATAGAATTATCCGCTGAGCTGGCCACGGTGTCAAGGATTCTGTAGCAATGGTAAGTCTAATGGCGATAGGGAGAGAATTACAGCGGGCATAGGGTTGGTAGGGTAGCCTACCCAAATAAATATATATATATATATATATATATATATACATATATATATATATATATATATATATATATATATATATATATACATATATATATATATATATATATATACAAGTAGTATCAATATATATATTGATACTACTTTCCCTTTCTTTTCTATATAGATATAAAATTATGCCATTTATATAAGTTCAATCGGGTTCCACTAAATGGCGTTACAAAGTTGAAATTTCGTACTAAAAACTGTTGTAACAGTTTTGTGATTAGTTGTCTCAGTTATGTTGGAGCACGAGTCAAAGATGGACACTAGCAAAAAGAAAATATGCTATATTTTACAGGTTTTCTTCGATAAAGGCGAAAATGCAAGCCAGGCGGATGAAAATGTGAATAGTGTTTATGGTTTTGATACTGTTACAGCCAATTACGCGCGATTTTGACTTCGTCGATTCCGTTCCGGTAATTTCGATGGCAAAGATGCACCACGCACTGGAAGGCCAATTGTCGCAAATGTCGATAAAACTATGGACTTTATCGAGTCCAATCGTCGTGTAAGCACTCTTTAGATCGAGTTGCCCAAGAGCTAAAGACTGAACAAAAAACCCTTGGGAACGTTTTTTGTGCAATCTTTAGCTCTTGGGTCGTGGTTGAAACGTGGTGAACCGGCGGAAAGGGTAGCCAAATCAGGATTGACGACTAATATGTGTTTGTTAAAATTATCTATTATGAGTTGGTCTCATACGGCAAAACCTGAACCCGAACTTTACTGTCAACAATTATGTTTGCGTTTGAAGCAAGAAATCGCCCAGAAGTGGTCAGCTTTGGCTAATAGGAGAGGAATTGTGTTCCATCAGTATAATGCCTAGTTACACACATCGATATTGGCTCGTCAGAAGTTTTAGATGCTTAGTTGGGAGATTTTTATGTAACCACCTTTTAATCCGGACCTGGCACCAAGTGATTCCCACCTGTTCCTGTCCATGGTGAACAATTTTGCTGCTGAAAAATTCGCTTCAAAAGAAGCTTGTAAAAATCGACCGTCTCAATTTTTTGCCAATAGCAACGAGCGCTTCTATGAGAGAGGCATAATGATATCACCTTCAAAATGGCAATAAGTTATCGAACAAATCAGCACATGTTTAACCTAAATCAGATCATTATAACTATGATAATTAAAGATTTTAATCTCATGCGAAAATAATGGATTTCTTTTTTTTACACGTTATATTATCTGAGTTAAGAGTACAATGGGGCGCACACACACACTATGTGGGGTCGGTGCCCACGTGCTCCCCCGGTGTACGTCACAGGGTCTAGTGTGTGTACCTGGAAGCAGTTACAATAGCGAGTGCGCTCGCGCCGCCCCATCACAAGTTATCTAATAAATAAGGGTTAAGCACAACGTGAAGGGTTGCGCGAGAGATGCGGCGAGGCGCGTGCGGCCCGCGTGAGGGGCGTGGGGCTCACCCGGCACCTTGTCAGTGAGAGGTGAAGCACTACTCACATACACTTCTCCTTTCTCTTGTAGTGACACAGGTTGCAGGCGCTGTGTGTGTGTGTGTGTGTGTGTGTGTGTGGGTGTGGCGCAACTCTTATCTCTTGCTTGTTATCGATGCAGCGAATAATGTTGTATAATGAACGCACCGTGTGCTACTGAACACTCTCCTACAGTTAGATCTGTTGTGTATGTCATCACTGAGGATGGTCCAGCTGTTATCACTATTACTTGTGCTCCACTCAGTATGTACTCCCTCTGGGAGTGCTATTGTTGATGAGACAGTATCAGACTGAGTTGGTTCAGGTCGATGAAAAACTCTTAGTCGACTTTTACGACATTCACGAGGAGTGTTGTGTACTGTTATTGTTTTTGTAAATTCGGCAAAGCACGATGTACTTATGTATGACACATGACGTCACGTGCGACATCCCTTTACTTGTTAAATGTTAAATCAGCAGAGTATTGAGAAGCGACAAGGCAATCTAATATACGAGTAAGAGTGGGCGTGGCTAAGATAACAATACGTTCAGGAATTTATATATGCATTGTGCATAGTTATATAGCACGTAGTTTGTGCGTGTATACCTATATGTAGACTCACCGTGACTGGGCGGCGGTGATGGTGACTTGATTAGCTCACCGGACTCCTCTGTAACAAACAATACAACGGTAAATAATTATATATATATATATATATATATATATTAGGGTGTCCCAGACTATAAGGGCTAAATTTTTTATTACAGATTGAGACACGCAAACCCTCTTATTTTGTTCCATTTGACCTTAATAACTGCAATAATAAATATTATTGAAATCGGCAAGCGAGAACCCGTGCCGACTTGATGTCAAACTTTGAATATAAAAGTTTGTATGTAAACCATAAGGGAATATTTTACCTTAATATTTATTTATTACAAATGACATGCAAATATAAAATATGTACTTGCAAACTACTTATCATTTTAAAATTATTTAACGATTATATAATACTAGCTGACCCGGCAAACGTTGTTTTATCATGTAAATAATTTCTAGAGAATTTCTAGTGTAGAAAAAAAATAACTAACTTATTGGAAGTGTGTAAGGATGTAGTAGGTATATGAGTGAAAAAGGCAGGAGCGCTCTGAACAATGAGGGAATATAAAAATAACAAAACAAAAATTAAAATATATATAAAATAACCAAACATGATTTTTTTTTATTTACTGTAATTTATTGTACTTTATTTTAAGTAATAATTATTTATATCATTAATTCATTAGATAATATTAATATCTTAATGATACAGCGTGAATAATATTTTTTGTTAGCCCGTCTTCAGCTAATACAAACAAACTTGATGGTTTACCCATTCGAGAGCATGTAACGTGTATGTAATTGCCCGTGTGAAAAACATGGTGTGCTCAAATCTACGCCACAAACAGACATTGATTGCCCTTGCGATTTATTAATCATTGTAGATGCCGATCTAATCGGAAATTGAATACGCTTACATTGAATTGGCACATCTATGGGTATAATAGGTATTCGTGGTATTGATATACTTTCACCTCGAACTTGCCATTTAAAATGGTGGCTTCGCGAAAACTGTAGAGGGAATGAGAGAAGGCTGATTGTTTGAGAGAAATAGGAGACCATCTTCATTGACATCCCTACTCCGTGCTGTTTACTGGGTGGGAAGTGACACCGCCAGACACATGCAGGGGAGAACTTACCAAGTGATAATAATTAATTGATGTTATCGAGCAGGATAAAAATGATCAAATTATTAAAATAACTATTAAAAAGCAGGGGTTGGTGATAGAACAGTGAAAATTTAGGGGTGTATTTATTTTTTAATGCCGCATAATAAAAAAAATTATCCAAAAATTAAAAAAAAAATTGTGGTGGACACCCCTTATCACTTAGGGGCTTGAAAAATAGATAGTAGACGATTCTCAGACTTACTGAATATGCATAAAAATTTTCATAAAAATTGGTCAAGCCGTTTCGGAGGAGTTTGGGAACGAACATTGTGACACGAGATTTTTATATATTAGATTAATGCAACAATTTAAATAAACACATTAGTTATTTACAATCAATTATGAATCAATTCTATAGACAATTTATTAAATAATAATAATACACTATCATACGTTAAAATGTTATTGCTGTTTCTAATAACACCGGCACACAAAACATAAATGGAATGTACTTTGGACCGGACCTACCTACCGACATGTTTTTCGACCCACTGAATCTGAATTTCAAGTCCGTTTGGCCCGGTCATCCTCCAGTTTTGAGTAAAATGCAAAAAAATTATTGCAAAATATTCCAGTTACAGCAATGATAAACTTTTTGTGGACCCGGATCACGTATGATTTTTGTGTATTTCAAATAACTGAATCTAAATCTAAAAGTTAATTAGCCCGGTGAGCCGTCCAAATTTGAAAAAAAAATGAAAACCCCAAAATAATGGCAATAAATCATGAAAAAGTGAAGTATTCGAAATAAAAATTTTGTTGGACTCAGATTGAGTATGATTTTCATGTATTTTGTTCCGCTGAAGTTTTCTTGCTCCGTTAACGTTTTAAAATTAAAAAAAAAAATCATAAAACCAAAAAAATCGGGGAAATTGCAATTAAAATATGAAAAAATAAAAGAAATGTGGTGTCGTGGGACACCTCACACCAGGTAGGAACGAAGTTCCTTCGGCTAATGTAGAATCGACACAATTTGCAAATATTAAATCGGTTCTACTGGAAATTCTATGAGGTTTGTCAAAAATCCGGAGTTCCTGCGGTCAAAGATGACTGATTTATGGCAGTTTGGGGTTTGAACGATGTTTCACATCAAAAAAGGGGGAGAGGGAAGTTTCTAATGGGAGGTAGGGGTAGTCCGGGCGGCAATGTAAGGTACAACAACTAAATGTAAGACAATGTAAGGTACAAGCACTTATAGTTTTTGAGATACGGCGGTCAAAACAATTGTAGGTTGAACGATGTTTCACATCAAAATACTATCACATTTTTTTCAGTTCGGTCGCGCAGTAAAATCCCTATCTCCTCCAAGCCTGGCGTAAGGAACTTCGTTCCAAAAAATCTGTAGAACATTATTAAATACTTTTCCTGTATTTTTTCACGCATAAAATATTAATTTCTTAACTTGTATTTACGTGATCCAGGTCCACAAATTTTTTTTCATTGCTGTGACATTGCTTTTTTGAGGTTTTTTGCATTTCTCAAAACTGGAGGGTGACCGGGCCAAACGGACTTGAAATTCAGATTCAGCGGGTCGAAATACATGTCGGTAAGTAGGTCCGGTCCAGAGTACATTCCACTTTTGAAGTTATTTTTTTGTGTGCCGGTGTAATCGTTGCATTTATTGTAAAAAAATTCGTTGAGGTCATAAAATTTTTTCTGCATCAGCCACCAACGCAGTTTTGCTATAAATTTATTTGGCGGAAGTATTTTAATTTCTTTTGGTATATGATTATAAATTTTTACACACATAGCATATGAATTATTCTGCATGCGACTACTTCTTGATACCATATTAAGTACAAGCCTGTCAGGATTTCTTATGTTATCCCGCCTTTTTTTTTTTTTTTTTTTATGGGTGGGCTATGGTAAGCGCACGCGCGGTCCAATCAGTCCGGGGCGATGAAAGGATGGCGCGCGGGCCTATAACCCACCCGTAATCACGTCGCCTCGTTGTTGGGCCGACCACTGGAGCAGATGTGACTTGTCGTCAGTGGTCGGCCCGACGGAATACCCTTTTGGGTAACCTCACCTCTCGACGTCCTGAGACGTCGGTCGCCGTCGTGCGGTCAGCCTCTCTGCGGGTGACGGACAATTCCCCGGTCCGATCACCCGCGGCCTCGGCTAGGGCGGCATTAGGCGCAGATACTCGCGCCTGCGCCGCCCGAGTCGCCGACGGCGGAACGTGTCGCCGAATAGGAGCTCTACTCGCACACGATCCGCCGCCTCCTTCCGTGAGATTACGGCCTCACAGAAGGCGGCGACCGCGTCCCAGTTCTTGACGCTGACGAGCATCTCCCTGGCGATGGTCGGCAGCGCCAGGTCGGCACCGATAATTGCGACGAGTTCATGGCGATCCCCCTCCCATGCAGCACACTCCTCGAGCGTGTGCTGCGCCGTGTCCTCGTCGCAACTGCAGTGGTGGCAGGACACCGTCCTGCCACCACTGCAGTTGCTCTCCCTCCTGACAATCTTGTGCAGGTACTTCCCGAAGCAACCGTGCCCCGTCAACACCTGCACCAGTCGGAAGGAAAGCACCTCGTGCGTCCGCTCCAACCACTCCATCAGCACCGGCCGGAGGGCCTCGACGGTCCTGACACCGTACCGAGGACTCTCCAGCCGGACTGCCCAACGAGCAATGACTTCTCGGCGGGCGTCGACCTGCCAGGCGGTGATATCTTTGATGGAGACCATGCCGCCGCGGGCGCGCGTCTCCGACACCCACCGATAAATGTCGGCGAGCATCTCCGCCTCCAGGTCCCACGGGGGAGTTCCGGCCAGGAGGCACGCTGCCTCCGTCGCCACAGTGCGGTAACCCCGTATGGCCCTGATCGCCATGACCCTCTGTGGTCGCCACAGGAGGACCCTAAGACGGACGGTCAGGGACCCCGCCCACACCGGTGCGCCGTACAGGGCCATCGACCGGATCACCCCCACGTACAGCTGTCGGCACGTAGCGCTGGGTCCGCCCACATTCGGCATTAGCCGCGAAAGGGCGGACGCCGCGCCGACAAGCCGGGGAACAAGTCGATGAAGATGTTATCTCTGACTTAGTGAGTGTTCTTGCTACGGCTGATAAGTTATCACGGTATCTTGTGAGATACGAATGCTTATGGCTTGGTTTGGAAAACTTTAATATGTTTTTTCTGACATAAATAGCCACCTGGTATATTACCACACTAGGAAGGGTAAGGATGTTTAGTTTAGTGAAAAAGGTTTCACGGTCGCATCGTTTGGTATCCCGATTATTGCTCGTACGGCGCGCTTCTGCATACGAAATATGCGCTCTCGGTCTGCTGCTCGACCCCAGAGTTCTGCACCATACTGGAGTAGGAAGTGCACTGTAGCAAAGTAACAGGCTCGCAACTCTTTCATAGATACTATCCGAGCAATACGGCCCAGAGCGTAACACGCGCTGCCTATTCTACTACATAGTCTATTTATGTGGTTTGCCCATTTAATACTACTATCTATTTCAATGCCGAGGAAAGATATCGTCTCGACTTGAGTTAATCGTTTTCCGTCCATATACACTGCCAATGTTTTAGTTGGCCGTCCTGATAGATCAAATGAAATAAGATAAATTTTCGTTAAACTAAGTGCTAGACCGTTCGCACTAAACCACTCGTATAGATCATTAGCAACATTGTTTAGTTTCTGTTCTAGCTGTCCTACTGATGGTGCTACAACCAATGCTGCTACATCGACTGCGTACATTAGTATGTCAGCGTCGGCTACGGCACCCAGCAGATCGTTTAAAAGCAGTGAGAAGAGTATATTAGAGACTGAGGAGCCCTGAGCAACCCCCATTTCCGATCGTAAAGGATCCGACATAGAGTGCAAATGAGAATCTGTTAATTTTGTTGACTACTTTTTCAATTTGTTCTTTCCAATTAAACTTCTAATTAATAATTAGACCAAGAAATGTTACATTATTCCTATTAATTAGTATATGTCCCTCGTAATTAATATCAATACCAATATTTTTAAAATTATTCAAATTCATTATATTTGTTTTCGATAGATTTATTTTAAGATTATTATCATTCAACCAATTAATAACTGATGTCAAAGTATTGTGAATGTCATTTTTATGTTGTGTATCTGGCATATTTTTATCAGTAGTTACTATAATAGAAACATCGTCTGCGAACAATATTGTTTTATGGTGTGTTACTTTAGGCAAATCATTAATATAAACCAGAAATAATAGTGGCCCTAGAACACTCCCTTGAAGAACACCATATTTATTTCTTTTGTATTCAGATCTAAAAGTTTCTATGTAATCATTTGAATTTATTTGAGTTATGTCAACACAATGAAACCTATCCTCAAGGTAACTCCGTAACCAATTTAGTGCAAGTCCTCTAATGCCATAATGTTCTAGTTTTGACAAGAGCTGTGCATGTGAGACATTGTCAAAAGCTTTAGACATATCCAAGAAGATTACTGTTGTATGTTTATTGTCATTCACATTTTGTAGGAGGTCATTTACAAGGAAGAAAGTGGCGTCTCTAGTAGATTTGTTCTTTTGGAACCCATACTGGTTTTTGTCAATAATATTATGCTTGTCAAAAAAAGATGTCAATTTATCATGCATGACTTTTTCAAATAATTTAGAAAAGAGAGGCAGAAGAGTAATGGGCCTGTAATTACTAACTTCTGTTTTATCACCTTTCTTGTATAATGGTTTGACAACCGAGTATTTGAGTTTTTTAGGAAATGTACCCATTTGTAATGAATGATTCACTAGAGATGTCATTATAGGTGTTACTTGGATGCTACATGCTTTTAAGATTTCAGTGCAAATAGAATCATAGCCTTCCGATTTAGTATTTGTAAGGGACATTATCAGTTTATGCATATAGTTTTCATCTTTGGGTGACAAACATGGAAAGTAACTGTTTATTTGTATTTATATTATTACTTTCATGATTAATTCTGCTGGTGTTGATAATAAAATATTCATTAAAGATGTTTGCTATTTCCAGCGGATTAGTAGCGCCAGCTAACTCAGTAATATAATTATTTGTTTTTATACTGGTAGTCTCACTTTTAATAACTGATGATGGGCAATCTTTCTGAAAAAGATCGATTTGAATCGTCATCCAAAGAATCGATTCACAAGAAAATCGAGGTCTGAAGGATCGATTGCCGATTAATCGATCTTTTTTCTACGGGAGCTTTGTTTTAGGACCTCTGGAGAGTAAATATGTGATGAACATTTTTTTAGGAAATCTGAAAATGTTATTACTCTTATAATCTTATATACTATATGTATATATATTTTTTATTTTTTGACATAATGTAATTGATGACTTATTAACTCGCTTTTTCCTGTTCTTTGTTTTTATCTTGCTAACTCACTCGGCGTCCCGAATAACAGAATAAGTATTAAAAAACTAAAAAATTAAAGAAGTTGTTGTTGTTAGTCGGTACGAAGTGGCAGAGGGATGTACCAGTGATTAGTCAGCCACCCGCAGAGAGCCCGACCGCGTGAGGGTGACGCCCTGGTCGGCAACACTGCAATGTTGCCGGGGCGTCAAAGGGGACGGTAGCCGAAAGGATAAACCACCGGGCCGGCCACGGATGTCAAGGTCCGCCACTCACCGATGGTCGGCCCAATGGCGATGCTCTCCCTATCACTAATACGGTGTGTTATGGGATCGCGCGCCGCTCATCAGTAGGGATGTGATTTGGAGGGGAAAATCGATTAATATATAATCGATGTTTCTTTCTTTAAAATAAATCGATTTGCAAAAAATCGATGAATTGTTTATAATTCATCGATTATTTTTATAATCAATTTTTTTTACTATGCGTAGTTTTTTTTTAAACTTTTCTCCCGACAACATTGTAATGACCTTTTTTTAGAAAATCTGAGAGTGATATTTTTTTTATAATAATAGAAAACTTTAAATTTAAACAAAAAAGCAAATACTAAAGCGATCGATTAATTTTAATATAAAAAAAAATCGATTTCTTTTATATCAATTTTTATTATTTAGAAAATCGGTTATAAAAATCGATTATTTTTTGACTCATCAGTCGCCCCGGACCGTTAGGGCTGGGTGTGTCTAGACAAAAAAAAACAAAAAAAGGCGATACTGAGTTCGCTGAGTCGGCTAGTATTAACTAGAAAAGTATGTATTATAATTATTATGTGACAATAAATGCTATTTTAATACAAACGCGATAACAGATTAATAGTATATATATATATATATATATATATATGAACAATTACTTATATAATACCTAATACAAATATTAATAATAGAATTGAATTCTGAATTTAAAATATTAATATAGTGTAAAAAATTTTGCATTAATAACGATATTGCGGCGGAGTTTACAAGCATATACATATTTCTGAGATACAACTTACTCCCAGACTCACCACAATAATTTGTGAATCCCCCAAGTATTACGCTGTGTGGGGCTCCAACCTGTGACACTTGACATCGTATTTTATTCATTTATTCAATCGGTATCTTAACCTCTACGCTACGTGTACTGTCAATTAATAAACTGTAAATATTAGAGGTCCCCGCGCGCTGCTCTGAGGTACAACACCCTTCAGTACTCTCTATAACAACATAATGCGGACCTAAAGGTACAACAAGGTAGCTTCGATAGAAGTGTCCTGTGCCAGACCCTATCGCTCTGACGCCTTTGTAGAATCTATAAAAATCTATAATAATTTAAATGTGGTACAATCACACTGTTGACAGTTGCCTGTCTACAGTCGCGGGCCTGTCTCTCCGCGGTAGTACCACACTGAGCTGTCTCTCCGTGGTAGTACCACACTGAGCTGTCTCTCCGCGGTAGTACCACACTGAGCTGTCTCTCCGCGGTAGTACCACACCGAGCTGTCTCTCCGCGGTAGTACCACACTGAGCTGTCTCTCCACGGTAGTACCACACTGAGCTGTCTCTCCGCGGTAGTACCACACTGAGCTGTCTCTCCGCGGTAGTACCACACTGAGCTGTCTCTCCGCGGTAGTACCACACTGAGCTGTCTCTCCGCGGTAGTACCACACTGAGCTGTCTCTCCGCGGTAGTACCACACTGAGCTGTCTCTCCGCGGTAGTACCACACTGAGCTGTCTCTCCGCGGTAGTACCACACTGAGCTGTCTCTCCGCGGTAGTACCACACTGAGCTGTCTCTCCGCGGTAGTACCACACTGAGCTGTCTCTCCGCGGTAGTACCACACTGAGCTGTCTCTCCGCGGTAGTACCACACTGAGCTGTCTCTCCGCGGTAGTACCACACTGAGCTGTCTCTCCGCGGTAGTACCACACTGAGCTGTCTCTCCGCGGTAGTACCACACTGAGCTGTCTCTCCGCGGTAGTACCACACTGAGCTGTCTCTCCGCGGTAGTACCACACTGAGCTGTCTCTCCGCGGTAGTACCACACTGAGCAGAAAATTGACATCTGAGTAGTAGCAATTTGTTACTGCACTTCGTTCGGTGAGCGAGAGAGCCGGAAGCACAATTTACTGAAGGTGTTTGTCAGCTTTAATATCACTAAACGTCATTACATATATTCACACTCACTTCATTTACTCCACTATAGGTTGCGCCCCAGCATAGGGCCCTGGACGGCAGTATCACTTACCATCAGGTGTACTGTTTGCTCGTTTGCCACCGTTTGCTATAAAAAAAATCTAAGCTGAACGCTAGCACTTCACCCTTGTCCTCCAAGGTCTCCGCCTAACGGTGTGTGAGGTATACAAAAGATCACCAGCCGATCGGCCATGACGAAAGCCGTCTTAATATTGGTAATCACTGATCAACTGGAGATCTTCAAGGTATTGCAGAAACTGGTGGTTTACAATTTTCTCCATTATCTTGGAGAGCAAATATGTTATCACAATTGGCCTGTAGTTCGAGGAGTCCATTCGGTCGATATCAGCTTGCTACATGCAGTCGTCAGTCGTCTTTAACTCATCATCTCGTAGCTCAACTTGTTGAGTCACACAATCCATGAGACCTTTCTAGATTATACAGAAATAAATTTTACTGTAAGGGGTACACCTTGCGGTAAGTCGCATGCTGTACTGTACCCGAGGTGTGTCGTTATTCCATACATCCCGCATCACGTCTGTACTTCACAGTAGGTACGCTCTCGCTCGCCCGCTCTTTGGATATGCAAACCCAGTTCTAGATAATGCGAGACGTTTAACTATTAAACGATATGATTATATTGTAGCGCACATCGTCTCGTGTGAGTGTGTACTGTTTAAACAATAATCTCATTAGTTGAAGCCGAATTAATATACATTAATGAGTGTGTCTGTCTGCCTGTGTGTGTGTGTGTGTGTGTGAGTGTGTGTCGCGCTAATCTCCAGGTCACGCGTCATGTTACATATAATAGTGATTAGCTCACAGATTAACGTACAAGTTCAGGTAGCGCGCGCTTCACTCGACACGCACGAAGCCAACCAAACTGCGCCGTCAGCTAGAACAGACCGCGTGTCTCACTGTACACCTGTTTATTATATAATAGGTCTTTACCTATGTAATTGCCGTTCTGCAGTACTGGCCATTTCAAATCAAAATAATTTTTGTTTGGCTAAGAATTCTAATTTCAAATTAATTTTATTTTAAAACATGGAATTCATTTTCCAAAAGTAGTCATTTGTTTATTGATTAGTGTTACGTTTTCATCGCATTTCAATCTTTTTCGTCATCATGGATACGTTAATTATTCGAGTAATTATGGAATATGAGTATCGTCGTGGCAGCAACGCGGCACAAGCGGTACGCAACATCAACGACGTTTACGGAGCTAACACTACAAACCAACGCACCGCCTGTTATTGGTTTGCTCACTTCCGTTCTGGAAATTTCGACCTGAAAAATGAACCTCGCGGTCGCCCGAAGACTTTGGTCGACAATGACGAATTAAAGGCGATTGTGGAAGCCGATGATACACAATCTACGGCTGAATTAGCAGCAGTTTTCGACGTTAGCGTCAAAACAATATTGGTCCATTTGCGTCAAATTAGCAAGGTAAGAAAGCTTGACAAATGGGTGCCCCACGAACTCAATGATCGCCAGCGCGAAGTACGCGTCGAGACATGCCTTGCATTGCTCAACAGACACCCAAATGAAGGAATTTTGAAACGCATTGTTACTTGCGATGAAAAATGGATTCTGTTTGATTACCGCAAGCGCTCAGCAAGTTGGTTGGATCCTGGTTCAGTACCTAAACAATGCCCTAAACGAAAACTTACCCCTAGAAAAGTGATGGTCTCTGTTTGGTGGTCTAGCGCCGGTGTGATTCATCACAGCTTCTTACCAAATGGGGTGAGCATTACTGCAGATGTGTACTGTGAAGAACTGAACACAATGATGGAGAAGCTGGCACATCTCCAACCTGCATTGGTCAATCGCTCGTCTCCGCTACTCCTGCACGACAATGCGCGACCTCATACTGCACAGCAGATGGTCTCCAAATTGCAAGAACTGGGGTTGGAAGCCCTCCGTCATCCGCCATACTCACCAGATCTTGCGCCTACAGACTACTTCTTTTTCCAGAATTTGAATAACTTTTTGACGGGAAAGAAATTCAATACTAGAGATACAGTACAAAATGCCTTTGAAGAATTTGTTGCTTCCCATCCAGCTGATTTCTTTAAGAAGGGCATCAATAAACTGCCGCTGCGTTGGCAAAGATGCATTGATTGCATTGGTGATTACTTCGATTAATACAAATAAAAAATACATGAAAAAAAATCGTTTAATTTTTTTCATACATAACGGAAATTTCATAGGTAAAGACCTAATATCCTTACTAATATTATAAATGCGAAAGTAACTCTGTCTGTCTGTCTGTCTGTCTGTCTGTCTGTCTGTTTGTCTGTCTGTCTGCTACGCTTTCACGTCTAAACCACTGGACCGATTTTGATGAAATTTGGTACAGAGATGGACTAAAGCTTGAGAAAGGACATAGGCTACTTTTTATCGCGAAAAAATGGGTATAAGGGGTTGAAATAGGGGATGACATTTTGTATGGAAATTCGTCATTTTCGATGATAGAACCACGAATCTTTGTATTAAGACACCTAATAATAAATAAATAAATATTTGTTCAAGCGTTTTGGAAATTTCATTTACATGGGGATGAAATTCAACCCCTAAAATACCAAAAAGCATACAGCCGAAACCACTGGGCCTAGAAACGTATTTTTTTTTACACCATCGTATTTCTTGGGGTGCACGAGCACTAGCAAAGGATTTTTGGAAATTCACCCCCTTAAGGGGGTGAAAAACATATAGTCTTTCACGTCTAAACCGATTTTGATGAAATTTGGTACAGAGATGGACTAAAGCTTGAGAAAGGATATAGGCTACTTTTTATCGCAAAAAATGTGTATAAGGGGTTGAAATAGGGGATGACATTTTGTATGGAAATTCGTCATTTTCGATGATCGAACCACGAATCTTTGTATTGAGGCACCTAATAATAAATAAATAAATATTCGCTCAAGCGTTTTGGAAATTCCATTTACATGGGGATGAAATTCAACCCCTAAAATACCAAAGAGCATACAGCCGAAACCACTGGACCTAGACACGTATTTTTTTTTACACCATCGTATTTCTTGGGGTGCACGAGCACTAGCAAAGGATTTTTGGAAATTCACCCCCTTAAGGGGGTGAAAAACATATAGTCTTTCGCGTCTAAACCGATTTTGATGAAATTTGGTACAGAGATGGACTAAAGCTTGAAAAAGGATATAGGCTACTTTTTATTGCGAAAAAATGGGTATAAGGGGTTGAAATAGAGGATGACATTTTGTATGGAAATTCATCATTTTCGATGATCGAACCACGAATCTTTGTATTGAGGCACCTAATAATAAATAAATAAATATTCGCTCAAGCGTTTTGGAAATTCCATTTACATGGGGATGAAATTCAACCCCTAAAATACCAAAAAGCATACAGCCGAAACCACTGGGCCTGGAAACGTATTTTTTTTTTACACCATCGTATTTCTTGGGGTGCACGAGCACTAGCAAAGGATTTTTGGGCATTCACCCCCTTAAGGAGGTGAAAAACATATAGTCTTTCACGTCTAAACTGATTTTGATGAAATTTGGTACAGAGATGAACTAAAGATTGAGAAAGGATATAAGGCTACTTTTTATCGCAAAAAAATAGGTATAAGGGGTTGAAATAGGGGAAAGTATTTTCTTTTTACGTCGTCTTATTTCTTGGGGTACACGAGCACTAGCAAAGGATTTTTGGATAATCACCCCCTTAAGTGGATGAAAAGCGTATAGACGAAACTCTTGGAGCTAGGAACGTAAAACTTTCTATGCAATTCTCTTTCTTTTGTTGTAAGTGAGCTCTAAGAAATTATTTTATTAAAATCAACTCCTAAAGGGGTGCAAAATATATAGCCGAAATCATTAGGCCTAGAAACATGGAATTTTTTATGAAGTTTCCTTTCTTGGGGAAAGAGAGATTTTTGCAATTTTAGCCCTAAGGGGGTGAAAAGTGTTTAACAGAAATCACTGAGCCTAGGAAGGATCATTTTAGTACACGGTCGGCTTTCTTGGATTACCCCCAGATTTTCTTAGTGCTCACTTACCAAGCACTATGAAACAATTTTTGGCAAGGATAAGCGAGCTCTAACAAATAATTTTTGGAAATTCAACCCCTAAGAGGGTGAAAGTGTATAGCCAAAGATACCGGGCCTAAGAATGTGAAATTTTGTATACCGATCGGTTATTTAGGGTAAGCACTCACTAAGAAACAATTTTGGGCTGCCCCAAAAGGATAAAACACATATAGTCGAAGACACCCAGCCAATGATATATCGTCATTATCTTGCTCTTATCCTAATTACTTTGGATCGACGCGATATGTAGGTACTCTTCTGCCATCGTAGATATATTGCAAAGGTTCTAGCAACATTTTATGACCTGGCGCACCACATTGTTGGCCAGACGGCATCACCGGTCTAGGTCGATGTAAATCTTTGTCTTAGTAGTATTTTGCGACACCCACGAACAATGAAAGCGTGGTAATATTTCTAGCAGCTACCAGACAGTAAGTTACAATCAAGATATTATTCCAATTTTCTATCTCTACAAATAAATAAATTTGAAGCGTCTGTTTGTCTATCAAAATAATAGGTTTTATTTATGCTCACACAATACGGTCCAAATTTTTTTGCCTGTCTGTCTATTCGTTACAGGTAATCTTCAAAATGGCTGGACCGATATTGATTATATTTTACCATCAGGTCTACCAGTCGTACATAAGGAATAACTTAGACTATATTTTATCCCAGGTTATATTTTATCCCGGTGTGGCTGAGTTAAGTCGATTTTAAAATTATTTCACTAATGGAAAGCTATTTTTAAGCGAGTAACATATTTAAGCTATTTTTATCCCGATATTCCTACGGGATCGGGTACAATGTCGATGAAATCACGGGAATTTAATGGTTTTAAAAATTAATTCACTAATGAAAAGCTATATTATCAGTGAAAGGCTATTTTCATCTCGGTATTTGCCCAGGAACGAGAACTACACCGGGGGATGTCGAGCAATTTTTAAAATTCTTTCACCAATGGAAAGCTACCTATGTTGTCAGCGAGTAACATAGGCAATTTATATCTCTGATATTTCTGGCATTTATATTAATTTTTTTTTTGGTATGTGTGTAAATTTATAATATCAGCGAGTAACATAGGCATTTTTTATCTCGGTATTGGCATGGGAATTTCTACGTGAATGAAACTGCGGGTGTTTGATTGATATAATTTTTTTTCACCAATGGAAAAGTACGTTATCAGAGACTAAGGAAAGGCCACAATACCATCGTATTTGCACGGCAATCTGAACTACAAGGCTGGAAGTAATATTCAAATGTGAAAGTTTGTGAAGATATTTGGATGTTTGTTACTCAATCACGTTTAAACTGTTGAGCAGATTTGGATGCAAATTGACACGTAGATAGAGTATTTCTTAAATTAAGAAATGTAATACTCTTTATGCCGATAATATTCTTTGCGATAATAGTTCAATATGCAAGTAAATTTTTACGCGGGCGAAGCCGCGGGCAAAAGCTAGTATTAGTATATGTCTAATATATTGCCAAGTGTAACCTTGAGCGTGAAGCTTATTATATATGCAGTACGACAGAGTAGTACATGTTAACTTGTGAATAAATGTGTGTGTGTGTGTGTGTGTGTGTGTGTGTGTGTGCGTGTGTGCGAAAGTGTTGTGTGTTAACAGGTACTTGTACTGCCAACCCTTACACCCTCTTGGGTGTTGTAAAATCAACTAGAAGCTTTATAGACCTCAGCTAACTCCATCTGATAACGTCTCGTTAACAATTATATTACCAAGGATGATTGATGTCAGGCATCTATTGCAATCTATTGCCAATCTCTTTTGCAATATGAAGGAAGGTAGAGGAGTACATATTGTGTCGACTCTTAATAATAGTGATAAGAACAAAATTATGATATAAATGTTGTTGATATATAAGTCTCGCAAGGTGCTCTCGTGTCACAATACCACTCGGTCTGTGCACACTTCGTCTCGTAAAAAAATCTCTTGCGAATGTATGTAGCGCGGGGGCGCGTATTGAGACGTGAGCGCCGCGCGGGAAGGGTTCGACAGAGGTGCGACGGGGTGTGCGGGGTGGGAACCGATTGAAATATTCCCAAATTGTAAAAAAGTGACAGTTGTGTGTGTTTTTTGTACATTCGCATTAAATAATAGGATGCGCGGGGGTGTGCGGGTGCGGGGAGCGAACGGAATGAACACAATTTTAAATCGCGATTCCTTTCCATTCAGAGTCAAATCTTAATCCCTGGCGAGTGCAGCGCACCGCCTGATGCGTTACGCGCCTAGTATTGCACACGCACGGAGCACACATACACACACACACAGACAATTAGACACAGATTACTTATTAGACTGACCTGGGAACATAACATTTAAATGGTGACTATAGAGCACCCACGACGTCATAACTAGACGGTTAACATAACGCAAGTAACAACAGGAGCAATGACCTTATAATGTGTAAGCAAAGTGTTTCATTTATAGCGTTTAATATCGACGGTATGGTACACTCCTCGACACTATAGCACTGCTTGAAAACCACAACAATCTTGTTGTGAAAAACTAATGCAATTGTATCAACGAGGAAGTTAAAATGCATGAATATAAACTCATTTGCAAAAAAAACGGGCGGTTTTGATTTTCATTCATATTTAAAAAGATACAATACCAAAAAGGTTTCAATCGTTTGTACACGTTACTGGCCGGTTTTAAAAATGCTGTGGTATTTAAAAAAGTACGTTCTAAATTCAATTTTTCATTTGATGTTCATTTTTACAGAAAACCCCTTTTTATCCTACATTTTTGGCGCGAAGTTCCGGAAGTTAACATCGACTTTCATAACTTTTATTCAATTTTTATCGATTAATTTCATATCCTTGACTGTCAAAGCTTTATTTAATGCTGTTTGGCTGTATCAAAAATGGTAGATAAAGTGGTAAAAGCTACCAAAATTATCGCGCTGCTTGAAGAGGGTTGCAGCCAATGTTTCGTGGCTAGGAGGCTAAATGTTAGTCGCTCGACAGTCCAAAGGACCTGGCAGCGATATCAGGAGACTGGTTCCGTCGAGAGAAGGCCTGGTTCTGGAAGAAAACCATGTACCCAACCACGGGATGATCGTTTTCTTGTGAGTCGCGCATTGAGAAATCGCAAATCTTCGTATGTGGATCTTAAGAACAACCTCCAAGAAGTAAGAAATGTGCATATTAGTCTATGGACGGTCAGGAGGAGGCTTCTCGCTGCCAATATACGCAGTCACCGCCCGGCCCGCGGCCCCAAATTACTCCGTGAGCACAGAGTTCACAGGCTTAGGTTCGCTAGAAATTGTGAATCATGGACTCAAGACGATTGGAATAGGGGTTTGTTCTCTGATGAAGCCAGGATATCTCTGTTCGGTGAAGATCGACGTCGGCGAGTGCTAAGAAGACAAGGAGAACGCTTTGCAGAGGCATGTTTCGAAGAAATCACACCTTATGGTGGGGGCTCTGTTATGTTTTGGGCAGGAATAAATTCAATGGATCGTACAGAGTTAGTCTTCATTGAAAACGGCTCACTGACTGGGCATCGATACATAACGGAAGTTCTAATTTCTCATGCACAACCCGCATTGGCCGCTCTAGGTGAAGACTCGATTTTTATGGACGACAATGCTCGCGCCCACCGATCCCGCGATGTTAATGCGTATGTGCAAGAGGTCGGCATTCGTCGTTTGGATTGGCCAGCTCGAAGTCCCGACCTCAATCCCATAGAGCATGTCTGGGACGTTCTGAAACGGCGTGTGAGATCAGTACACCCGGCTCCGCAGACCATCAGAGAGCTGAAGAATGTGATTACTGCGGAGTGGGAACGTATTCCGCAAGCAAGTATCCGGGATATACTCGCTAGCATGCCCAGACGAATTCAAGCTGTGATTTTAGCTAGAGGGGGTCACACTCGATACTAAACATTTATCTGCTTTTACTTTATTAAAGAAAAACAAACAAAAAAACTTTTTTATTTTTACTTCATGAGCATATGCACTACTAGCGAATATACACTACTAGCGAGGTTTAGCATTATTTCCCATAAATTGTATCTAAATTTTATGAAATACTGATGAAAACGATTATTTTCTTATTAATTTAGCAAATTGTGTGGATAAAACTACCTATAATTATCAAACAAAGAAATATTAACATTTGAAATGGTTCATTGCTTAGGTGCCCGTTTTTTTTGCAAATGAGTGTATATTATTAAATATTATTTAAATAAAAACTTAAATAGTCCGTATAAACTTTTAATAAAATCTCTTTGTACTAGTTGTATCCGACTGTTTTTGATAACAATAAAAAGGTTACATTTAATAATAGAAAATTATAGTCTAAAAACTAAAAAACACGCTTACAAGTTACAAGTCAAGTAGTTACTAGCGGTTTACTTTCATCTTACAAGTTCTGAACGCAACTAACTCGAGATGGTGTTCGCTGCATTGCGCTAAGCTGACAGCCCGAATCATACAAACTTCGTATATCGCGCATGCGTACTAGTATCTCTCTTGCTCTTATGCAAAGTATACGATTAGTAATTTTTAAATCCTTGCGAATCTAATCAGGATCAGGGGCTATTTTGGTCGAATTATTGCATTGTCATGGGCCTTTGACGAGTGTGCGAAGTTTAAATAAAATATGTTCGATCAAAGTGGGGCAAAACGACGTTTAAAGATTCCGTTACATACATACATACATACATACATACATACATACATACATACATACATACAGGTGAAACTAACAAAAGCGTGTTAAAAGAAAAGGAACCATTTAGTATAATGTTGTTTGCTCGCCGCCTTTCATTTGTTTTTATTTCTGTCAAAATGAGTGAATGTAATGAAGAAATTTGATACAATTTAAAATCTTATTACAAGAATGGAAAATGCAACGCAAGCCGCAAAACAAAATGTGACGTTTATGGAGCTATGCAGTATCAGTAAGAGTAGCATAAAGTTGGTTTAAACATTTACAATTTCGGAATTTTGATGTCAAACATATACCTCGCCCTGTTGTGCCCTATCACTGATAAAATGGACGCCATTATTGAAAAAGTTGGGGCAAGATCGACATATCAGTAGTTATGACTTAGCTGAAGGCCTGGGAACTACAAAACAGTTTTCACTAATTTGAATATGATGGTATACAAAAGAACTTCATATTGAGTACCACACGAGCTCACTGAGAGAAACCTAATGAGTCGTGTATTCGTTTGCGATTCTTTATTGAAACCTCATGAATCCAAACCGTTGTTGTAGAGATTGACAGCTGGTGATGAAAGTTGGTTGTCGTCTCAGTGTAAAGGTGATCGCTGGTGAGCATACGTACACTCGTCCACATATCGTAGAACAGACAAAGAGAACTGACATTTAAAAGTATAGAGAACCCTTTTTTGTTTAAAGCGACTGTGATCTGACCTCATTACGCCCAGCCGAATGAACTTGCGGGGGTTGGACTGGATCTACTGTGATTGTCCTCTGCAACTCTTGAGCAGACCACTGCAGTCACTATCCTATCTCATAGCCCTGCGGTGCGGTCAGTCTTTTTGCGGGTGATGGACTATTTCTCGGTCCAGTCACTCGCGACCTCGGCTTGGGAGGATTCAGGCATAGATAGATAGATACTCGCCCTTACGCCGCCCAAGTCGTCGGTGGCAGAACGTATCGCCGTACCGGAGATCCTCCCGCGCCCGATCTGGCGCTTCTTTCCACGAAACGACTGCCTCGCAGAAGGTATTTACGGTGTTCTAATTCTTGACGCTATCGAGCATGTTCTAGTGATGGTAGACAGCGTCAGGTCAGTACCGATGATTGCCACTAGCTCACAGTGCTGCTCTGCCCACGTGGCACACGTGTGCTACACTGTGCCCTCGTCGCAATCGCAGTTGTGGCAGGACTGTGTACTCTCCCTCTTCACGACCTTGTGCGTTGTGCAGGTATTGGCGAAGTAACCTTGCCTCATCAATACCAGCACCAGTCGGAAGGAAAGCACCCCATCCCGCCGAAAGGCGTTAACGGTTCAAAAGAACACCGTAATGAGGCCTCTTTAACCGAAGAGTCTAATGGACAATGGCGTCACAGCGAGCATTGCTCCGCCAGATGTTCAGCTCGGTCAATTAGACTATGTCGCCTCCCGCCCGTATTTTGCGACTCCCGCCAGTAGAGTTCGATCAGTGGTTCCACCTGGGGAATAGCTGTTTAGATAATTACTCTTGTTTCGGTGAAGTGTTGACAAATCAACCGTTTAGAGATTACTTTATCGCGGATGGTGGACTGTTCTCCTAACCAAGGCCTGCGGTCTCGCTTAGAGTCTTGTCTTATGGCCTGCTTCGCCGACTCTTTCGACGAGACAAGAACCGCTCGAGTCCCGGTAGCTGACTCTGCTGAGCGTAGCTCTAATGGTGATCGGCACGTGTGCGTCTGTCGTGTCGCTGGGCGGGCACTAGTCAGGTACCGTTTCAAGTGTATGAATGTTGTTCCACATGTGATATGTTCAAGTATAATCAAGTTGTAGTGAACTAATTGTTAATAGACGCAATATCAGTTATAATTACTTGAACATTAACATTCATATATGTACATCATTATAATATATTATTATAATTTATTTTAATATAAAAGATAATAAGATTGCGCTGGGGCTGGAGTCGGACCCGGGGGCGGGGGTCGGCCTGACCGGCTGTAGGGCGACGTGTAGTTGGCGCACTCAGGTGTATGCCGACAGGACACACCACCGCGCGACAGCGCAGTACTCACCTGACTTGTTATATACTTAATAGAGCTTATCTATACATTATATATTACTCTCACGATGTGTTCCTTCATTCACTATCATTATCATCGGTGTTTATTTATCTACACGCAGAGAGATCATGTCGTGAGGCTTGGCGAGTTGGTGATCGTAAGTGGTGTCGAGTGTGGTGCGAGTGTTACAGGAGAGCGTCGCTCTACATTATATTGGTGATCACACGGGAGTTATTTACAACTTTCACACGACGGTGAAGGGATTGGTGGCATATTGTATCATAACATAAAACTCAAATAAAATGTTTGGTAACTTATATATTACATATTACTGCACGCAATGTAGCTGGAGACCACCACTGCGTAAGAAGTAGAGCTCTAAGTGTTAGTTGTGTGTGTGTGTGTCGTGTCGTCACACTATGTGGTAGTACTCACGGTATGCGGTGGTGCAGTATGATCTTGCCGGTGCGCGGACGCACGCAGACAGTACCATGGTGGCGGCGACACACGAGACACGCGAGAGGAGCGCGCGGCGCGACCTGCGGCCACACAGTGAGCGCGAGTCGCGCCGTGCTACACCCCCCCGCCCCGCGAACTCACTCACCCCTACCCGGCCCCCCCTCGCCCCTCGTCCCCCCGCCCCCCGCACATAACCCCTAACCGTCGAATTAAAATTTGGAACTTTTTTGTACGAATCCGTTTCTTTTTTCCTCCCTTAGTGAATTTTTTTCGCGCGAGTTCGCTATTATTTCGATTACCTGAGATGCATTTTTTCTGTTTCGCATCGAACGGATCGAGCGCGATGCGCGTTTAAAAGCTGTTTAATTTTTTAGTAAAGGGTCGCGTCGCGCTCGGCTCTGCTAACCGATGCGCGAATTGCGATATCGCCGCCGACACGCACAAAAAATACGAATGGAGCCTTCAACGTTAGCGAGCCACGTCACAGCGCATCGCAATATACGCTCAGTTATGACATAATGACAAAATGTGACTGACACAAATAGTGTTAGCAGCACTGAGAGAGTGTCTGCACAAGAGTGATTCAAATGAATTCAAATCAACCATTTATTCTGCACACGTGCCTTTCTTAAAGGCACACACACATTATGAAACTTACACATCGTTTGAAACTATCCAATAATCTTAACACCGAATCGAAACGCGGCTACAAGGTCTGAGAAGGTCCGACAACACACTTGGCCGGCTGTTATATTTGAAAAAACAATTAAATCATATTGTATGTATACAACACATAGTAGTAACTGCAGCGTGATACCCTTCGATATAGGATATGTATATGTTTTTCAAAATCTATTACAAATTAAAAAAAAAGATAATGTGGATGGTCCAGGTCCCACAAGTAGCACTCGGTCACGAGTTACCTAATAGAGCAGCCATCACTCCCCTTAACCATATTGGAGGGAAGGGAGTGACCCGTTCTACGTAGCTCTCGTAAGTGGAACCTTATTTAGTTAGCGTGACCAGGCCATAAACTATAATAAGATTGCTAAAAAGATCAAAACCTAAATGAATTCATATAACAAATTAGGAGCACCATGGCGCTGTAACAATTATTACAACATATAATGCCGAATGAGGAGCTGCTCATAGTCATTCTGTATTATCATCTAAATAATCAGAAATTTTATCACAGTCATTTCTATAAAGTTCACTCTTGATAGCCTTTTTAAACTAAAATCCCTAAATCTCTCGCTAACTCGTGAGTATCTATATATATAAAAAAAAGCCGTGTAAGTTACACTATTTATAACTCAAGAACGGCTGTACCGATTTGGCTGAAAATTAGTGGGGAGGTAGCTTAGAACCAGGAGACGGACATAGAATACTTTTTATCCCGTTCGATCACGTTCCCGTGTGACGTGACATAAAACGTCAAAGAGAATACGAGTCACTATGAAAGGTGGTATAACAAAACGCATTTGATATGTAATAACAAAACGCAAATGACAACTAAACGTAATTTTGTCTATTATAAAGTATGGTTGAAAATTTGATAATTAGGTATAATTATGTCAGAAATCAGTAATTTGTATTCTCTTTGAATCATCATTAACAATGTCGCGACCAAAACGATTGAATCTTTCCCGATAAATCTGTAAAGGTTCTTCCATTACAGACGATATTTTCGGCAATTTAGAAATCATATTTACGAAAAAAATTATGGTGGTACGAAGTTCGCCGGGTCAGCTAGTACACTATAAATAGCGCGAACAGTTCGTTTTTGGAGAACAAAGATGCTGTTCAAATTTGCGGAGCATCCCCAAGTATAAAGACATAAAAACCGTGAAAATATGCAAAATAAGTGTTGAGTGATTGTCAATACACCCGATAATGGCTCGTCAAACACTTCAGTATGCTATTTTTTTCGGCTGCAGCTGTTGTTTAATATATTTCTGCAGTGCGGATACTATCTCACAGTAAAATCCCGAACCTAACACGCTCCGTAACACACTGATGATGAGCGACTATGAGTCCAGTTGTGTGCTTCATATTTATACAATACGATTTTCCAGATCTTTTTCAACATTGTAAATGCGTCTAACTGTGATTTTGAACAAACAGCTCCTGTGATAGCGCACACTCTGGTGTGACAGCACGCGTGCACTGCAAGTTACGTATACTCTACGGATGTATGTTGTAGCGGTTCAAGAATATTGTCGTGTGTTCTGGTGTTTCTGTCCTAACTACTATTGTACCGCTATATATACTACTACATCATCTTAATTATTAGATTATTAGTACATTTTGACGTCAATTTTAATCTTAACATTTATTTTCTACTAGCAACCCGCCCTCGCTTCGCTTCGGTTATAGGTTATAGTCGTTTTACCCGCGTAGTTCCCGTTCCCGTGGGAATATCGGGATAAAATATAGCCTAGTTTACGCCCTGATATTAGCAAGCTTTCCATTGGTGAAAGAATTTTTGAAATCGGTCCAGCCGTTTTGAAGATTACCCGGAACAAACAGACAGACAGACAGACAAAAATTTTTTAATTGCTATTTTAGGCATAGGTGTCGTGCAAATAACCGTGTGAGCATGAAAAAAGCCAAAAATTTTGACATTATAAACAGACACTCCAATTTTATTTATTGGTATAGATAAGAGGGAAGTGGAGTTTTCCAACTTCATTTTCTTTATGATTTACTTTGTTGCGGGTACCAATTCAACTAAAGGGGTTTTCGCGGGTTCGTCTAGTCAATTTAAATGTTTATTTTGTATGATATATGTCAGATGTATACAGTGACTGGTGAACGTGTCCGTATGTACAGTTCAGTGAGGGTTGCGTCACGCTCGGCACGATATATGACAGAGGACCAGCAGGTGAACAACGTGACATAGGTACAGCTCAGTGTTACACACTCTACTCAAATAATAATTAACGCGAATGAAGGTCCACCCGGACAGTCGATAGAGACGAGACTAGCGCTTTGTAATGCTAATGTGCACACACGGGCCGCGCCGCGCGCTCAACTAATGCGGCCCGCTGTTTGTTTAGGAGCCACATATTGGCTACTTTGAATAACATATTCGCCTCCTTTATGCGAGTGCGATCACTTTAAACTGTATAAGTGTGTTTACCGACCGGCGGACGGCGACCGGCGACCGGCGCTTGTTTGTTTGTTTAGTCCGTACTCACTCACTGTGAATACGTTTGAACCGTATGCATTCTCACATGAGCACTGATATCGAGAAGAGTTAATACATATTTATTACTAAATAATGACGGACCGGCGGAATATATGAATTAGAAAATATACACGATAGCAGACTTGTCTCACTGACCGTGTAGTACAGGGTGGATAGTTTCGGTGCGTCGTAGCGGTGCTACGCGTCGTAGCGGTGCGTAGCGCTGCGTAGCGTCACCCCGCACACACTATTACCGTTATAGACCTATTATGATCTGTGATTTCTACATTTGTGCAGTTTTATTATGTGCGTAGCGCTACCCTCGGATATATCCGACGATATTTAATTAAACATTCGTCGATCGTTGAAGGGTTGAATGGGAGCGCGTGCGGCGGGGTGAGTGCGCGCGCGGGGGGGGGGGGGGGGAGGTGGCTGTGTGGTACCGGACCGCACGTGCATTCGGGTATAAACGGCATAGTGCGATACGTGCATTCACACATTGCATATGTCGTAAATAATGTAGTGAATAGATGAGGTGACATAGTACCAACTAAGCTGATACTCACCTACAGCTAGACACACACAAGCGCACACACACACACACACACAAAAGACAGACGCTACGTTAAATTGCTCTTATACAAACTTGTGTAAAACATAATCAATAAGTAATAGATATGTTGTGTGGTGACTACTACGAATACTAATAACCTTACATTGGTCGTGGGTGTCGTAAAAGATGACTAATAGCTTTATATTAACCTGGGCTACCTCCATACGATGACGTTTGATCAATAAATACATTTTTGAGGAGGGTTGATGTTAGACAGGCGGCTGGTCGTATAACTATATTATATAACTCTGCTTATAGTACATATTATATTATGAAACAAACATACATATTGCCAAGTATGTAATTGTGATGAGAGTCGAGTGATAGTGATGAGATGCAGTACAATCCACTAACAATAGTTAGATATTAATTATTTTAGTATATAATACAGAAGACTGTGGCTGGACCATTCGGTCGGTGGGCTACATCTGCAGTGACAGAACGCATCTTTGAGTACGATCATGCGATTTTGATGTCAAAGATGCCCCTCATTCTTGTCGTCCTGTAATTGATAAAATGGAAGCCATTGTGGAAAAGTGGGGCAAGATCGGCATATCATATCATTAGTTTCATTGTAGATGATCTGGGAATTGACCTCAAAACAGTTTTGACCCATTTAAAAAGCTGGGTATAAAAGTTCGATATTTGGGTGCCACACGGACTTACTGCTAATGAAATGACTAATTTTTGAAGAGATTGATAGCTGGTGATGAAAGTGATTAAGGTACGATAAGAACGTGTGCAAAAGGTCATGGTCAAAGGTCGGTAAGGCTTCACCGACTGTGACTTCTGTCACTCGCTGAACTAACTCGCAATAAGACGATGCTATGTGTATGATGGGATTGATTCAGATGTCTACTGTTAATAACTGATGAGACTAAAGCGACAAATTGAGAGCAAGCTGCCGGAATTATTGAACAAAGAGTGTGTGGTGTTTATACACTCGACAAGTTTTATATTTACAGAGACACTGTAACACATATTTAGTAATTTAACAGAATACTTGTATACTTCCTGCGCTACTTTATGACGTCACATCATATTCACTATCATCATTGCAGCCCACATACGTCCCACTGTTGGGTTCGGGCTTCCTCCACAATGGGAGGGAATTTGATCTACTATACCATGCTGGTCAGACATGTTGTTATAGGGTTGCATTTTTCCTTCTCTTGCACAGATGTTATGTGCATATTATATCCCATAGTCGTCTTTTACGACAATTGTATTCTTACTCCGTCACCACACGAAAAAATAACATTACATATGCTTAATTTTGAATAATATTTGATGTATGTACCAGTACGTAAGAGCTGCCTTGGAACCTTATCAAACTATACAGTTGGCATAAAGTGATCGAACAAATTGGTACATACATACTGTAATTAAATGTATATAAATACATTTAATTACAGTATGTATGTCTTGAATATTCATATAAAATGGAAAGATATGTTTCCCCTAACATTATGAGTGTCACATAAATGGTTTTCATATGTTAGTATAACAGTTCTGACGATGAAATACAAATGAAATTACGTTACTAATAATTATAATAATCTAAAATAAATGGTCACTTGTGAAGACAGAAGCGAGAGTCACGTCATTGAAGAGGTTCAGTGACGTGACTCTTGCGCTGTATATGTCGTAGGTAATGTACCTACTATTTGTTATTCACGTTCTTATCTGCGAATGTTGTACAACAAAATTGAACTATGTAAAATGCAAGACAAGGCAAACTCTACATAAATCTATATAACAACACGTCTGATCGGTGCGCTGTAGATAGTTTAATTACATTAATACTGCGCATAAGCTAGCTGATTCAAGTTCAACAGGACCCGTATGTAGTTTGAATAGAAAAATAACACTAATTAAGATACAAGCGTGTTAGGTAGCTACTGTTCGGTGTCCGCACAGTACTCATAGCGACTACCACGTACCTATAGGAAAAACGTGTAACGCGATGAAGGTTTTATTCCTCCATTATATTGGTTATGGCTGACCGTAAGCGATGCAATCCTTCTATCAGCCTATAGACATAGGTCTCCCCACGAGCATGCCACTCCACACGATACAGCTGTTCAACTCGTTACAAGTTAGGGTAAAGGCCAGATAGTTGCCTCGGGCGGATAGATGCCCCGGTTTTTATATGTTATATTAAAACCGGGGCATGTAGGAATACGAGGTTTGTTTGTACTTTACTAAAATAAGCAGTGAGCTCCTGGAGATCTCAATGCCGCGAAAGCCATCGAAATTTGTATATATGTTTCGTCCGTATGAGTAAAAATCTTCCTCGGTCAAAACTTTGACAGGCGTTATAGGTATAAGTTACGATGAATGTGCACATGATACTATATAAGGTGTGACAGACATACGCACATATATATTGACACATTACACACAACAATGTCAGTAGCTACGTTATTACATTAATAAAGTATTAAGTTACAATTTATATATTACGTACGCGATCAGAGTCACAATATTAGTTTTTAATAAATAATAACGATGGAACAAGGTACCACTTATACGAGGCGATAGTTAGTTTAAAGGAAGCCGTCCCGTCTATCTATCTATCTATTGGTCATGTAATTATTACTGCACCTACACCTGTGTCTACTGAGTACTACTGATATCTGATGGGCCACTATCACCCAGTTGTCTGAACACTTATACAGACCACTAGCTCTAACGTGACTAACTACAATTTTCTAATTATTGAACGTGTTCGAATCTATTATGAATATCTCGTCATATTATAATAAAACTTTTTATATATTTTCACTTGTCTCAGTCAAAACGTGACAACAACAAGAGAAGGAAAACTCAATATGTAATTATACAACAACATGTTTGAACACGATGCTAGTGACTGTGTGGGAGACACGTGCCCAGCAGTGGGACTCATATGAACCAATTTAAGTTAGTAGTGTTTACGTGTAAGGTGTGATACGTCGCAGTAGTGACTACAGTTCAGTTGCTACTGTTGCGGACGTGTCCAGTGCGCCACGTCACTGCTCCAAGCCGTCGCGTGAGGGCCGCTTGTCGCACAATATTGTTATGTACATAGCGCACGTGCGCTGTGCGCTATGCTACCTATGTATGTATAGTGTGGACAGTGCGGGGAAAGGGTTAAGTGGGGCGCAGGGCGGGGGCGGGGGCGGCGCCGCGACGGGCGCGCCTCCGCCCCTGAACACAGCCGCGTATGGAAATCAGCGCGGCGGTAAAAAACGAACTGATTTGTGTACGAGGTGAGGGGCGAGCGAGGGGGGCGCGGGACGGGGGGTGCACCAACGAAAGGGTTGCGCCGCGTGATATATTAGAGTGTGGCGCGCGATATGACACCGGGCTCATTGAAATTGTCGCGTGATACACGACACACACACACACGCACACACACACACACACACACACACACACACACACACACACACACACCTCCTTTAGTGGAGGGGCCCCGAGCCCAACAGTGAGACGTATGTGGGCTGCGATGATGATGATGATGACTATATGTCATTTGATTCGATAACTGTCAGCCATCTTATAGGTAGTAATATGATCAAGTAATTATAAAAAGTGTAACTTGTGATAAAAAAAAGCGACAAATAATTTTGACAGTCTGCTCTTGATGGTAGCCTGATAAAGAGAGATAAAGAGAGATCCTGCCTAATGAGTTCTTAAGAGATCAAAACAGGTGAAAATCTAAAGGTGCAAGGTCAGGGCTATGTATGGCGGATGTATTAACACCTTACAACCAAACTCTCTTAAAGTTTGCTGAGTGATTAAACACGTGAGTGGTGTAGTGTTGTCGTGATCAAAGACCACACACTTATTCTTGATTAATTTCGGTCGTTTTTCTCAATGTGTTGCTTTATGCTAATGAGTTACAGTTGATATCAAAATCGATGTTTCTGCCCCGTGGTAAAAGCTCATAATAAGCAATAGGTACCCTTTCAATCCCATCACACACGCAGCATCAGCCCGGCTTTTGTTACAGTCTGTAAACATTGACCGACCTTTGACCATGACCTTTTTCACATTTTATCATTTTCTGTATCGGGTAGATAATTATAAATTTTCTGCAGTAACGATGACTTGTTGGACGTGAGACATCTTAGTCCACCCGTGATCATGAACGCTGTAAAGTGTTCGAAACGTCGGGTAATCAAAAATCAAATACAAACGCGATAAAATCCGTAAAGTAGTTTTATTTAAAATGTATAATACTCGCGTAAACATCAGAAATCAGTTATCGACCTCTTTAAAAACTGTTCAGTTTCATTGTTTCAATAAAGGATCGCCAATGAGCACACGGTTCCTTATAGAGCTTTTTTTGTATTCCCAGGTTTTTTCAAATGGGTAAAAACTATTTTGTGGTCAATTTCCAGATCTTCAGCTATGTCGTAATCACTGTCTAGAGTCTTCTAACGAGAGACTAGAATGTATTGTAAATAGAGAGAATGTATTGTGAATATCTAGAAGTCTAGAATGTATTGTAAATATGCCGATATTGCCCCACTTTTTATAGCATAGCGCCCATTTCATAAGTGTCGGTGACCAGAACGTGCATCATTGACATCAAAATGCCCGTACTGAGAACATATAAACCACATACTATCTGCTACTCTTACTGACACTACATTAGATCCATAAACGAAACGTCATTTTATTCCTAGCGCTTCGGTATATTTTTCTTTGTAATAAAGTGTATTGAATTTGTTCATTAGATTCACTCATTTTGACAGAAAGAAAAACAAATTTAAAACGGCGGCAAACAGCATTTTGTTGTTTATTTTTTTTAAATGTAACCTTTCTAATGGTCTCAAAACCAGCCGCAGATACAGCTAGTTGGTACAGACTATATTCGAAAAGCATTTTTTCCCCGATCTTTTATTATTTTTTATTGTGATTATTAAATTATGTCTCGTAATAAAATAGTGAATAATAATAATTACTGTGTATTAGTGGCTACTATCAGCCCTTACATTACACGTGGGTGTCGTAAAAGACGACTAAGAACGTGACGATCAACCTGTTACCAATTACATCTCAAGGTTGACGTCAGTCAGGAACTTTTGTAATATGTATTATATACGAAGAGTACTTATTGAGTAGACCCTCAGGAGCCACATTTGACCTCACAGTGCTGCCCCAGACGGTACGTGCCTAAGGTCGCAACGTGTCGCGTGGAGGCACGCTCCCCCCTAACGCTAGATGTTGTGCGACATGGTGACATCGCTCTATGCTAATATCTAATAACCGCTTACCTGTGCCCCGCATACTTGTGTTAAAGCGTCACATACGTATTTAGGTGTCGCATCGACACCTTTGTGTGAATGACATAGTGAGTGAATGTCGGTGAGGTGAGGTGAGGTGAGGGGTGGGGAGAGCTGTGACGCGCGGAGCGCTCGTCTCGCGGGTGACGCGCTATCACCGACTCGATCTCATGTTAACTCTCATTACCTTGACGTTTAGATAATTAATTTAATTATAAGAGTACTTTATATTAATTATACTGTACGTAAGTATGTAGCAGACAGCATATTATATTATGCTAATGTGTATTAAAACAAGTCTCGAGATATATATAACTGCGTATAGTGCTACATGTAGAGCAGCGCGCTAACGACTGTGTGTGTGTGTGTGTGTGTGGGTGTGCGTGTGTGTGTGCGTGTGTGCGTGTCTCACGTACACACATACAACTACTCATTAGCAGTAAGCAGCTCATCTCGCAGTGCGCTGCAGACATTACGTCACGGATTAGCGCACTAGTCACGGGGGTGCGCGGGCGCAGTGCGCCCCGTGCGGGGGTGATCAAGGGGTACGGGGTCGTCGGTTAGCGGCGGCACGCGCCGCAACCCTTTAGCGCCGATTGACTCTATTGAATGCGACTGAGGGTGCGGGGTGAGGGGGTGAGGTGCGCGGGATGGGCGACGCTTTAATCGTAGATATCGCGCGCGAATAAACATTATAAATTACTTTAATCACATACATCGACCTCCCCCAGCGCGCCGCGTGACCCACTAGGTACCGGCGCGCGGCGGACCACTTCATATACATATTAATGTGTAAATACGTATCTAATTGAGAAATGTGAAAATATTATAAAAACATTTCTAATAGTTCTTAAATGTAAGGTTCATAACCAACCTCAAAGTCGCTCAACATGCTTAGAAGCGCGCTATGCTCGGCATTTCTGTGTGAGATAGAATTCGAAATAGAAAATGCGTAAATGGACAGGTGTAACTGACATAGCACAAAGAATTAGCACATTGAATTGGCAGTGGGCAGACTGCATCGCAACCGATAACCGCTGGGAAAGGAAGGTTCTTGAGTGGCGACCACGTATATAACGACACAGTATAGACGCGCCTCCACGTGACCTTCAGGTGGACCGCAATTGTTCGAAACATGAGACCTATGTACGTCCTGCAGTGTACGGTAACAAATACAAAAAGGCATTCAATATATTTTTTGTCATTTAAGCATTAGCTATTAACATTAATAGTGACGATGATGTCCACGATGACATCATTGTTACAAAGTTAGGTATCACACCTAACTCTGTATGTATCCTGTGATTATGATATATGGTCAATGATCAAGTTCATACAGTTATCAACAAATGGTTCAGGCTCATACAAGACAGCCCCTTATACTGAAGCCCGTATCTACTTAACTAGTGCACTCGCAGTCGACACACTTTACACAGAATAAACTGAACGCTTCGATGTATTAGAGCACACCGCGCCTGTGCCGGAGCTGTCGCGCTCAGGTATCAATGAACATTTGTTTGGATTGTTTTCATTTTATCTGTATAACAGATCGCGAGCTGTCGTTATCAACAATTACATTTCAAGTTGTATAACAGTTCACAGCGGGGTCCCGCAAGGAGCGCCATTGGGCCCCTTGCTTATTATCATCTACGTGAATGACGTGATCATCTTTTGTTTAGTAAACCTCACCGCTGTACTTTGCTGACGATCTGTAATTTGCCGTGTGATGACCAAGTGAGAATACAATTATTAGAATAAATTATTAATACAATTCGCCACTCCCTATCTTGCCCGTAGATGTCGTAAAAGACATGCATATGACATCTATGAAAGAGAAGCAAAACTCGAAATAAAACTATACCAACTGTCTGACCGGCATGCTATAGTAAGGTCAACTTCTTTCCTATTGAGTAGAAGGCTCGAGCCCAACAGTGGGACGTATACGAGCTGAAATGATGATGAATGATGTGTAAATATATATATATATATATATATATATATATATATAGTGGTTAAGATAGAGACCTACAGCGCCAGTGTCGGGGGTTCGAATCCCACGCGGGACAACCCTTTGTGCGATCCACAAATTGTTGTTCGGAGTCTGGATGTAATTTGTGTCTGTTAATTATATGTTTGTAAAGTCCCCCGCAATACAAAGATTATTTCCTTGGTGCAGGGTGTTGTCTTAAAAAAATAAAATAAAAATATTCTAATACTGATAAATAAACTCATTTGCAAAAAAAACGGGCGGTTTTGATTTTCATTCATATTTAAAAAGATACAATACCAAAAAGGTTTCAATCGTTTGTACACGTTACTGGCCGGTTTTAAAAATGCTGTGGTATTTAAAAAAGTACGTTCTAAATTCAATTTTTCATTTGATGTTCATTTTTACAGAAAACCCCTTTTTATCCTACATTTTTGGCGCGAAGTTCCAGAAGTTAACATCGACTTTCATAACTTTTATTCAATTTTTATCGATTAATTTCATATCCTTGACTGTCAAAGCTTTATTTAATGCTGTTTGGCTGTATCAAAAATGGTAGATAAAGTGGTAAAAGCTACCAAAATTATCGCGCTGCTTGAAGAGGGTTGCAGCCAATGTTTCGTGGCTAGGAGGCTAAATGTTAGTCGCTCGACAGTCCAAAGGACCTGGCAGCGATATCAGGAGACTGGTTCCGTCGAGAGAAGGCCTGGTTCTGGAAGAAAACCATGTACCCAACCACGGGATGATCGTTTTCTTGCGAGTCGCGCATTGAGAAATCGCAAATCTTCGTATGTGGATCTTAAGAACAACCTCCAAGAAGTAAGAAATGTGCATATTAGTCTATGGACGGTCAGGAGGAGGCTTCTCGCTGCCAATATACGCAGTCACCGCCCGGCCCGCGGCCCCAAATTACTCCGTGAGCACAGAGTTCACAGGCTTAGGTTCGCTAGAAATTGTGAATCATGGACTCAAGACGATTGGAATATGGTTTTGTTCTCTGATGAAGCCAGGATATCTCTGTTCGGTGAAGATCGACGTCGGCGAGTGCTAAGAGGACAAGGAGAACGCTTTGCAGAGGCATGTTTCGAAGAAATCACACCTTATGGTGGGGGCTCTGTTATGTTTTGGGCAGGAATAAATTCAATGGATCGTACAGAGTTAGTCTTCATTGAAAACGGCTCACTGACTGGGCATCGATACATAACGGAAGTTCTAATTTCTCATGCACAACCCGCATTGGCCGCTCTAGGTGAAGACTCGATTTTTATGGACGACAATGCTCGCGCCCACCGATCCCGCGATGTTAATGCGTATGTGCAAGAGGTCGGCATTCGTCGTTTGGATTGGCCAGCTCGAAGTCCCGACCTCAATCCCATAGAGCATGTCTGGGACGTTCTGAAACGGCGTGTGAGATCAGTACACCCGGCTCCGCAGACCATCAGAGAGCTGAAGAATGTGATTACTGCGGAGTGGGAACGTATTCCGCAAGCAAGTATCCGGGATATACTCGCTAGCATGCCCAGACGAATTCAAGCTGTGATTTTAGCTAGAGGGGGTCACACTCGATACTAAACATTTATCTGCTTTTACTTTATTAAAGAAAAACAAACAAAAAAACTTTTTTATTTTTACTTCATGAGCATATGCACTACTAGCGAATATACACTACTAGCGAGGTTTAGCATTATTTCCCATAAATTGTATCTAAATTTTATGAAATACTGATGAAAACGATTATTTTCTTATTAATTTAGCAAATTGTGTGGATAAAACTACCTATAATTATCAAACAAAGAAATATTAACATTTGAAATGGTTCATTGCTTAGGTGCCCGTTTTTTTTGCAAATGAGTGTAGTTTATAGGCATCAGTGTTTAAGTATTAGTAGTAAAGAAAAATTTCATAAATTAAAACCAAGAAGATAAACGTCGTATTGTACGTGTACCTTTATAGGACGGTAAGATACTATGGTGGTGGCGAGTGGTAGTGTCGCTCGTGACGTCACTACCAGCTATAACGTCCTGTTAAACACTAACTCTTTTGATTTCGATATCAAAGCACATCTAGTTGTCGAGGGGTCGTCAGTTGCGCCCCCAGTGTCTGTGTGTGTGTGTGGGGTCCGCTACAGCGATGACTCCTAGCTCGGAGCCCGCCTGCTCGTGGAGGTACCACATCAAAGCACAAGCCGCAGGGTAATGTTGTACACAAACACACATACACATCACAATACAATACAACAAGATCGTTTAACAGTGAGACCGATTGATTAAATATTCATGTTAAATGAGATTGCCATCAAAAATATAACTTGTTAAAAAACCAAGCCTTGCAACTCAGTTCTTCTACTATAAAAAGTTGTCAGATCCATGCAATATCAAGTCGGTTAATTTATTCAGTCCCTACTTAAGGGACTAAACAATTTAATTTAATATACATACCTATTACTTGTAAGGTACATATATTGTGTTTTCCTGCGATTGCCAAGTCAATCTGTTTATTTAAAATATAAAAGATCTTTAATATATACCTAGATATGGTCACTATAAGAAGTTGTTAGATTAACTAATTACGTAATAACTTAGGACAGAAGGTAACTTGCGTCTTGAATTTTTATTAAAGGTATTTTTATACCTGATTTTTTTTACAAACTATTTTTTTCTTGGCATCTCATGCCTTTTTGGAGATAGTCCAACTAATTTTCTCTTTCGGCACCTTCTACTTCTTGGATACCAACAACGGATTTTTTTTAAATCTTTTCTCTGAAATATGAGACATATGTCCTCTACACTTGATTTATTTCGACCAAAGCTAAGCGGAGAGGAGATGTGGAAATAACAAATATAATTGGTTTATTTAAACACATCTCATCTCGTCTCCTCTTGTCTCTTTGGGGAAACCGAGCCTTATGATTATTAGTATTCTTTCTGTCATGACAATTTCGAGCAATTTAGCCTCCTTAATCCTTTGGTAGATTTTGGTACAACTTCATAAGACATGTCCCGTTCTTGTTTTTTCATTCCGTTGATTGACTGTTTTACAAGTTACCTTAATGAACATAATTATATCTAGGTGTCTATCTTCACCTATTCTATTCATCATTCAACCTGTCGCCGTTCACCATAAAGTGCGGTACTATGCCGCGTGCATCCAACGAAGCCCAGCAAATTTCACCAGTTCGTCGGTCTATTTAGTGGAGGAGTGCCTTACACTGCGTCACCTGATACGCTGTCTCCACTCGAGAACCTTTCTTCCCCAGTGCTTGTCGGTTCTTTGAGCGAGTTTCCACGAACCTATTGTTCATATCGTTCATAGATTCGCATTCATTTAGACATTGAAAGTGATTGTGTAGCTCAAGGTGAAAGCTGTCGAGGTTCTGGTGTCGGACAGGCGTAAGTCGGAGATTACACTTCATTATACGTGAATATTCAATACGCCTCGTACTATGCAGTGATTATTTATAGTTTTAATTTAGCTAAACCCTGAAAGATTATTGGATATCTGTCGTTTGTTCGACAAGATGAAGTCTATTTCTTATTTTGTTAGGTTGTCGGGGCTAATCTAGATTTATTTATTTTGTTACTCTTCCTGAAGAAGAAATTCATCATAAAGAGCCTTCCCTTTTCCAGAAAATGGGTCAGTCTCTGGCGCCTCTCGTATCTCTGTCTTCATCCATGTTGCCCCATCCTCAACTCATCATCACTCCCTTTGCTCAGTTTCGTGTTATAAGCGATGTGTGGTGACATTACGTGTGTATTGCGAATATTAGCTAGTTGTAGCGCTCAGCACGTCGCGTCGGTGTGTAGCGCACCGCGGGGCGGCGGGGCGGCGGGGCGACGGGTAGGGAGCGAGGAGTGTCGCGCATTAAAAGTGAAATGTTATCCTTTCGCATGCGCGTGCGCACGTGCGCCCCGGGGCGGCGAGTTGTGTCGCGAAGGGTTGCATTGTGTGCGCTCACCCTTCACCGTTTCACTTTTCACGTCGCGCGGAACAGATTGCAGTAGTTTTTTATTAATTTCCATGCGTCGTGTGTGTGTGCGTGTGTGTGTGTGCGTGCCTTGTGTCGCGCTATGTGCGCGGGGCGTCTGTCACCGTGGCCCCGCCCCACACGACTCGTTTGCATACGGCACGACACACACACACACACACACACTGACACCAACAGTACGTACACACATACATATCTGTAGTAGTACAGTATGATGTACACACACACACACACACACACACACACACACACACACACACACACACACACACACACACACACACACACACACACACACGCTTGGGGACAACAACATCAAGTAACATCACGCCGTACTATAACAACAATCAAACACTTACATAAGCGATAATGAGTACACATGACACACGCACACACACACACACACATATAACTACTCAGACACCTACTTATGAATATCACAAACATTACAATTTGTCAATGGTTATTTCTAGTAACGTTGACGTTCACTAAGAAAATAATATTTTGCAGCACAATAAAACATTTGTATGGGAGGGGGAAAAGATGTATTCGTTGTTTTTAAAATAAAGAGAAATAAACACAGTTTAGGAAGAAATAATCATACATACATAGATACATATAGGTATAGGTACATATAGGTACACACCTGTCAGTCAGTGTATTACATGTGTGTGTAACACTATAATAAGTAACATCATAATATAAGTTACTTAAACCAACATACCTATCTACTTTTTTTATTAAATACCCCACCCAATGATTGACAAGGGGACAGCGCGTGGCCCCATAACCTACCGTCTCTCTCTCGAGTTATCTTTACGTCTTGAGGCTCTTTGCGCTGTAGATAAATTAATCCCTCTTCGATTACCCGTTACCCCAGCCAAGATGGCATCAGACGCAGGCACTGGCGCCTGACCGTGACGATCGTGTTCCTCATCCTATCGCTCATCGCTGTGGCGACGGTTGACGGCGTCAGCCATCACCGATGGTTTCTATAAATTTACGGCACTGCTTTGCTCAAAACACGTAGACCACGAGCGTATAATTCGCCCTAATCTCTTTGTAATCATACTGGTGACAGAAAATTGTAGTTTCCATCCTCGCGACTGTGTACAGTTATTTGTCGAAGGAATCACACGCCGACAAATCGTGCACTAGCCGGCAGAGCTCTCTTCGGGCAACATACTATCGTACTTTCCAAGTATTGTCTACACCCGTTAGTAGAGCTCGGCGGAGTTCTGACCAACAAAATTAATCTGTCTGAGGATTTGTCACAAAGTGAGTAAAATATTGTGTGAAAATGATTTACCTACATGCATTTTATAAAAACTGTATTATGTGTGCGCGCGCATTGTACTATCTGTATATCGTTGTGAAGACTGTTCACACCCCGCGTACACGTGTGTGTGCTATCTCTATCTCTATCTCTATCTCTATCTCGGCATATACGAGTGCCACTGGACACAAACCTTCTACACAACAGGAGAAAATGTGACTCTTTATTCGCCTTCTTTTTCTTTCACCAATGGAAAACTATAATATCAGGGAGTAATATAGGCAATTGTATCCCGGTATAACCACGGGAACGGGCACTACGCGCTTTTTTTAAATTATAATATTCGCGTACTAATCACAAATTAAAATGATACATTATTCAATAAGTATAATCATTTATCATCGTCATCATCATTTAGCTCATAGAAATGCAAGTGTGGGGCTCGAGCCTGCTGCATCATAGGAGGGACATTGGCCTACTATACGACGCTAGTCAGACGCGTTGGCATACGGTGTTATTTTAAGTTATTTCTTGCATAGTTATTATATTCGTATATTAGTCATATTTTACTACACCCACGGGTAAGACAGTAACAGTACCAGGGGGTGGTGGTGTATTGATACTCCATAGGGACCGCACGGCAAATATGACAGTGTTATAGTGTTATAGTGCCCCATCTGAGCACCGCAGCGTCACAGGCATACCTATGGGTACCACGAGGTACTCAGAGGTAAGTACTGTCTCTGTGGCAGTGGTCAGGCGTGTGCGACTGCTTCACTGTGTCAGTGACGTTACCACCCGTCGGACACTGGGTCTGTGTGTCGCGACACTCGCAGCTGAGGCGTGTTTTTTTTTGTAAAAAACCGTTATTTTGCACGTACACTGAGAGAGCTCTCACCCTTCCGAGTTTGAAATTTCAATATCCTGTCGAACAATGGCCGTGCATTTTTTTACATTCAATGATTTTTTAAAAAATGTGGGGTAATGCATTTTTTATTGCGAAACGTCGTATCGGCGGAGACGTTATACGTTCCCACGGCCGGGAAATGGGTCAGCCGCCGTTGCGCTTAGCGTTTTTGCGCTAAAAAACGGATTTCGCGTCCCGGCGGGGAGGGGATCCGCTGGCGTCCCGCCGCGCCGCGACCCCCTCTGACACACATTTAGGGTAAAAAATGTAAAAATGACGTCGCAGCTTGCGAGCAAGTTTTCTCAGGAGGTGGCGACTTTTTATATCCGCGATAAATGTAACGGCGGCTTGTCGCGCAAGGGTTGCGTGTCGCGCCTCTCTCTCGCGCCGCGACATCTGTCGCACCGCCGATTACAACATTTCTAATAAATTTGAACGTCGCCCGCGGGATCGGGGGTGCGGCGGGGAGACCGCGCGGGGCGGGGGCGGGGGCGGCGAGGGCAATAAAATGATTAGGTAAACAAAACGGAGGCTGCGGGCTGTGTGCTGGGGGGGCGTGGGCGGCGTGCGCGGGGCGGCTCGGGGTCTCCGGGTCGGGGTCGAGATTACCTCCGTTTTAACGCGCGAAAGATTTCAAAGGCGGGCGGGCACTTCACAAATAATCCATCAACATCTAGTCGCGAGAGCTCCCTCTAAAGGCCACTCTAAAGGCCGGACGAGGGCGCAAATTCGATTCACCCGAAGATTGGAGTGCATGTTCCACTAACGAGGTTTACCGTCCGCCCTGGGGACGCGCACACACACACACACACACACACACACACACACACCAATAGTTAAACACACAATAAGTATGTAACACTTTAAGCTAGTTATGTAATTACTAATTGTGTACATGTGTACAGTCACCTTGTGTGTGTGTGTGTGTGTACATTGAACAACATAAATTAAATAGACACTGTCTCTGAAGAGGCCGAAACAGGTGGACATCTGAAAGTAACGGCGCTATGGTTGATGTGTTAATACCTCTCAACCAAACTCTCTTAATTTTTACAGAATGAGAAGATGTTTGTGGTCAAGTGTAAGGTACCGTAATGAAAAATCACACAGTTTCTGTTGACTAATTCCGGCTGCTTTCTCTCAATTTCTTGCTTCACTCTCACCAGTTGTTAGCAATAGAGATCCAAGTCGTTGGTTCTGTCCGACGATAAAAATCTCATTATGAACCCTTCCAATCCCACTATACAGACAGCATCACCTTATTGCTAGTTAGCCTAAGGTTTGCCACCATTTGCGAAGCCTCACCACACCTTTGACAACCACCTCTTTCGTATACTCTTATCGTACGTGATCCACTTTTCGTCACCAGTTATCAATGTTTCCATGCTCGTGTGGACCCCAAATATCTTTTTACCAGTTTTGTTCAAATGGGTTAAAACTATTTTGAGGCCAATTCCCAGGTCTTCAGCTACATCATAGCTATTGATATGCCAATGTTGCCTCATTGTTTCATCTATGAAGTCAAAATGCTCAGATTGAAACCGTTTAAACTAAATGTATGTTGCTCTCACTGACACTACATAAACGTCACAAATGTTTTTCGCGGTTTGCGTTACATTTTTTTCCTTTATTGTAATAAAATTTTAAAATGTATCGAATTTCTTCATTAGATTCACAAAAAGAAAACAAATAAAACGGCAGGAAACAACATTTTAGTAAATTGTTTCCTGTTTTGAAATGTAGCATTATTAATATTATCAAAATCAGCCGCAGATACAACTAGTACAGACAATGAGATTTATTAAAAGTTTATTCATACTTTCACCCCGAGCTACGTGATATATGTTACAACGTATGTATGTATGTATGTATGTATGTATGTATGTATGTATGTAGTTATTACATTATATAATTGACGATTGCACACACTATGCTGATCAAACATGTTGTTAAACGGTTTTATTTCGAGTTTTTCTTGTCTTGCACATACAATATTATATTTGTTAGTCGTCTACTATGACACTCACGACAAAGACAGGGGCGTTAGTGAATCGTATTCTTAGTCTGTCACCACATAAATATAATTATTGTGTGTTATATAATCAAAATATAACGCCATACGTGTTGAGTGTGATGCCTGTGTTACAACCATTTTGGACGGGCGCAGCGTCCTCTACGTTAACCGAGTAGGGGACGTTGTTGACGAGTAGGGCCGATGTTCCACAGGTGTCGGTTCTGGGTCCGACCCTGTGGAACATCGGCTACGACTGAGCGTTGAGAGGAAGCCTCCCACCCGGGCTGGGCGTAATTTGCTACGCCGACGACACACTCGTCACAGCCCGGGGTGGGACGCTAGAGGAAGCAGCACGGCAACTCTCGGCACCGAGGAGATTGTTAGGCGGATCAAAGCGCTGGGGTTGAGGGCAGCCCTAGAAAAGACGGAGGCCCTTTTGTTCCATGGCCTCCGTACCGTCGGGCCTCCCGCCGACGCTTCGATCACCGTGAATTCAGTTACCATCAGCATCTAGGCCCACATGAAGTACTTGGGCCTGGTGCTCGACGGGCATTGGTGGTTCCGGGAGCATTTCCATCGACTTGTTTCCCGGCTTACGGCGCGGCGTCCGCCCTTTCGTGGCTGATGCTGAATATGGGCGGACCCAGCGCTACGTGCTGACGGCTGTACGCGGGGGTGATCTGGTCGATCGCCCTGTACGGCGCACCGCTGTGGGCGGGGTCCCTGACCGTCCGTCTGAGGGCCCTCTTGTGGCGACCACAGAGGGTCATGGCGATCAGGGCCATACGCGGCTACAGCACGGTGGCGACGGAGGCAGCGTGCCTCCTGACCCAAACTCCCCCGTGGGACCTGGAGACGGAGATGCTCGCCGGAATTTACCGGCGGGTATCAGAGTCTCCATCAAAGAGATCACCGCTTGGCGGGTCGACGACCACCGAGACGTCATTGCCCGTTGGGCAGTCCGGCTGGAGAGCCCTCGGTACGGTGTCAGGAGCGTCGAGGCCTTCCGGCCGGTGCAAATGGAGTGGTTGGAGCGGACGCACGAGGGGCTTTCCTTCCGACTGGTGCAAGGGCTGACAGGGCACGGTTGCTTCGCCAAGTACCTGCACAAGATTGTCAGGAGGGAGAGCACACCGTCCTGCCACCACTGCAATTGTGACGGTGGTCGGCCCAACAACGAGGTGACGTGGGTACGGGTGGGTTATGGGCCCGCGCGCCGTCCTTTCACCGCCCTGGACGGAATGGACCGCGCCTGCGCTTACCATAGCCCACCCATAAAACAAAAAAAATGTTACAATCATTTACCTTAGTTTAATACGCTGTAACCTTAGAATAATAACGTATAGAGGGATAGTGGCCATACGTAAGCATTCAAAAATATGAAGCAAACAATACTGCATGCGTGCAAGCTAATACACACGTAGACACGCACACCACTATACAAATTATGAATTAAAATTTTGTTTTTGTTAACATAAATCGTCGAAATACTTTTAAAATTAATGTACTTTTAAAAGTAATGTTAATATACTTTTTATATTTTTCAAATGTGTTGTGACATCATTTGAATGCACAAGCCGTCATAATTACTATTAATTTTTTAAGAGTTGCGTACGTACTTGCAGTATGGTGACCTTGTTCATTACGGCACAGTTCCGGCGTAAGCTCCATTAGGCTTCAATTGAAATACTTCACTTTTTTGCGTGAACTTACCTTCTATACGTTATTATTCTAAGGCTGTAAATAATTAACTAAATAACAATATAATGAAACGTTACAAGTTGATTTTAATCTACTTATAATAGTTGAAACTAGATGAAACTTCGCTATCTGTGTGAATACGCACTAAGAATACAATTAACCACCCTCTTGCTGAGCTGTGGTTGGCATAAAAAAAACGACGTGACGTATTATATATGTTTAGATAATATCAAGTGATGAAAAACTTTATATAAAACGTTATATCAATACGTCTGACCAGCGTGGTATAGTAGCTCAATTGCCCTCCTATCTAACAAGGGGCTTATATAGGCTGAGGTATTGATGATGATGATGAAACATTAGAAAATACGATGACAATATACACATTTAGTAACATCAGGATGATTTAATGATAAAGTGTTGAATAATTGACCTTTTCAATGGTAAATAGTGAACCTCTCAGCTTTGAGCTCATGCGATTCGTGTTCGTCGAGGATCTGATGATAGAGCCAACATGGTGGAACTCTACATTGGATAGCAAATCTTTAAAGTTTGTACCGAAATGATTTCATTCAATCTGATTGGTTAAACATTGTAATAACATTTGATGATTATTGTAATGTAATACACATCGCTATATATTATACAATTATGGTTCCGGGAGCATCTCCATCGACTTGTTCCCCGGCTTGTCGGCGCGGCGTCCGCCCTTTCGCGGCTGATGCCGAATGTGGGCGGACCCAGCGCTACGTGCCGACAGCTGTACGTGGGGGTAATCCGGTCGATGGCCCTGTACGGCGCACCGGTGTGGGCGGGGTCCCTGACCGTCCGTCTTAGGGCCCTCCTGTGGCAACCACAGAGGGTCATGGCGATCAGGGCCATACGGGGTTACCGCACGGTGGTGACGGAGGCAGCGTGCCTCCTGGCCGGAACCCCCCCGTGGGACCTGGAGGCGGAGATGCTCGCCGACATTTATCGGCGGGTGTCGGAGACGCGCGCCCGCGGTGGCATGGTCTCCATCAATGAGATCACCGCCTGGCGGGTCGACGCCCGCCGAGAAGTAATTGCCCGTTGGGCAGTCCGACTGGGGAGTCCTCGGTACGGTGTCAGGACCGTCGAGGCCCTCCGGCCGGTGCTGATGGAGTGGTTGGAGCGGACGCACGGGGTGCTTTCCTTCCGACTGGTGCAGGTGCTGACGGGGCACGGTTGCTTCGGGAAGTACCTGCACAAGATTGTCAGGAGGGAGAGCACACCGTCCTGCCACCACTGCAGTTGCGACGAGGACACGGCGCAGCACACGCTCGAGGAGTGTGCTGCATGGGAGGGGGATCGCCGTGAACTCGTCGCAATTATCGGTGCCGACCTGGCGCTGCCGACCATCGCCAGGGAGATGCTCGTCAGCGTCAGAAACTGGGACGCGGTCGCCGCCTTCTGTGAGGCCGTAATCTCACGGAAGGAGGCGGCGGATCGTGTGCGAGTAGAGCTCCTATTCGGCGACACGTTCCGCCGCCGGCGACTCGGGCGGCGCAGGCGCGAGTATCTGCGCCTAATGCCGCCCTAGCCGAGACCGCGGGTGATCGGATCGGGGAATTGTCCGTCACCCGCGGAGAGGCTGACCGCGCGACGGCGACCGACGTCCCAGTACGTCGAGAGGTGAGGATACCCGAAAGGGTATTCCGTCGGGCCGACCACTGACGACAAGTCACATCTGCTCCGGTGGTCGGCCCAATAACGAGGTGACGTGGGTACGGGTGGGTTATGGGCCCGCGCGCCGTCCTTTCATCGCCCCGGACGGATTAGACCGCACGTGCGCTTACCATAGCCCACCCATAAAAAAAAAAAAATATATATATATACAATTAAATATATCCTTTTATAATATACACAACATATGTAAGAGTTTTTAAATTGTTATGAAAGAGCGGATTTGGATTTGTTATAAATTCTCAATGAAAATCAGTAAAAAAATAAAAATGAAGTAACTAAATTACATTATTGAATATCAGCTTTTTATTCAACATTATTAATAATTGTTTTATTTTGATATTCAATTGTTGTATACTGAAGTAGTAGTAGGTATCCCTGTGCTGACGGAGTAACAATACAAGTCACCACCCCCTTTCTTAACCCGAGGGTGTCATAAAAGACGGCAAGAGAAGGAAAACTCGAAATAAAACCAGCATGGTGAAGTGGGTCAATTTCCGCCCCGTTGTGTGGGAGGCTCGGGCCCGGCAGTGGGGCGTGTGTGGGCTGTGATGATACAGAAGTAGAAATATATATGAAAGGACGTACCACAGGACGTACCAGACAGACGACGTGGTGAATGAATCATGAGGGAGGCGTACGTCTAGTAATAGAGACTAAATAATGATGAGAAATACTGCAGTTTTGGATATTCCTAAACTCAACTTAGGCAATGTCTTATAAATGCACCTAAAACACTCTCCTTCCTTGTGTAACGTGTAGTGTAACAATATAATAGCAAAAACGTTCTTCATTTATTAGTTTAATATAATTTTGTTGTAAAACTGTTGATATATAACTAATTATTTACAATAATGTTATTGTATCTCGTTAGTTAATTATGAACGATACAATGACATTTATATTAGTCGCAGTTTAAACGTATGTTTGTGTGTCATTAATAGTTTTATATCATTAACAGTTACTATTGTTCATAATAATGTATAATGTATTAACAAACATTCAAACACTCACCACAAGTACTTGAAATGGTTTTGGAAAAGTAACTTTCGCACCATCTTAATAATAAAAAGTAAAATTGAATATTTTCAATAACCCCCGACACAAACTAAAATAATAAAAACAGTATTAAGTTCTCTTGAACAGGAATTATCAAACAATTGTTATTTAACGAGTGTACTGGCACGCGTGAAACATTTAATCGAGTAACACTGCTGGACCGTATTAAGCAAACGTAGATAAAAACCGTAAGGAAACTGGCTTTCAAATGAAAAAAAAAACGCATCAAAATAGGTCTATTCGTTTAAGAGCTACGATACCACAGACACATACACAGATAGACATCAACGTCAAAGTTATAATACCTTTTTGCATCGGGGGTTAAATACAAATTACTTTTGTTGTACATGTGTGAGGTGAATGTATCGAGGAAGTATATAAGATCAACGATTGAATGTTAAATGAACAGTGAATCGCGGTTATTCACGATTCAGTACAAAATTTGAAAATCACTTACAGGTTTGTTTGTCTTACTATCAAGCTACTGAATGCATCAATGATCAGAGAAAAAGACAACTCCTTTCCAGTCGGCGCACAGTTATAACATCAGCATTCATAACATTAGTCCGTGCATACATTGAAGATGATCGTGTGCAAACATAAAAATGTTACTTCGGTAGTTACTGACTTAAGGAAAACTACAATCGAAAGTGTGGTAACTGAAGACGCGGGACTACAAATTTAAGTAGAACATTTTCTCAATAATCGATTGAAGAAGTTAAGGCTCGACAGATCATGAACTTTGTCAGTGCGGTCCCTGGGAAATAATATGCGGTATTTTTTTCTTCGACGTATAAATTGTTAACATTGAAGAGAGTTAAATAAAACAAACGATAAAGTGTATGATCACAACCATTAAGATGTGAGTAAGCATATACAGAGTATTAACTAATGTCCACGGTGTGTCCTCAGTATTTGTAATTAATTCATTAATAATGGTTTAATTTGCAGTATCATATACGAGCCTGACAGATATGTTTTTCTATGATAAAGAAGCGAAAACTTGCGTTTTTGTATACAATTTGTTATAACAAAATATCGTTTTTAGAAACGTTTTGTAACCTCTTTCTTAAACGACGTACGAAAGTAAACACTAAGTATTGTGTTGAGTTTCTGTGCTCATCGGATAGCAGTTTAGTGTGGCACTAAACTAACTGATCGCGCATGAAATTAACTTGCCCATACACAATGAATGGCCTTCCTCCAACCCAGACTTGATCGCGTTGGATTATAAAACATGATAACCATCATCATCATCATTATTTCAGCTCAAATACGTCCCACTGTTGGGCTCGAGCCTTCCCCACAATAGCAGGGAAATTGACCTTACTATACCATGCTGGACAGACAGGTTAGTGTAGGGTTTTATTTCGAATTTTCCTTCTCTGGCATAGATGTTATATCCCTTAGTCGTCTTTTACGACATTCACGGGCAAGAAAGGTGGTGGTGATTTGTATTTTTACTCCGTCTACCCAGGACTAAATAAGTATATTGTCACAGGATAACTTACTATAACAGGACTAAGTATATTGGAAGAAAGGATCAGAAATTTATCGACATTGACTAATAAAATGTAATTATAATAAGATGCACGTCTTAGCATGTTATAATGTTTCAACACTGGTCCGCTGTCGATCTTAACAATTGAAATAAAACAAAGCCGATAGCTATAGACTACGATAGTATCAGCGGCTGGTCGTGCGAGAGCCGCCGCCGCCGCCGCCGCCGCCCTGCTGTATACTGCGTCAGTGCGTCAGTCACACCTACAGACAGACACAACGCACAACTACAGTAGGTGCTATAGGAGTGGCGCACACGCGGCGCGACACGGGATGTCGACTATCATGTCTCGTCGCGACACAACACATTAATTGTTTCATTGCAAGCGACACTAAGTGCACACGAACGACACGCACACGCACGCACAGACGCGCGACATTGCGACATATCGTTTGCGAACTACTCTTAGCTACTTAACTTTATATTACAAAGTGTTCAAAACATATCGTTAATCGTGGTAGGACCACAATGTAGACAGTCTTTTGTCTGCAGTCGCGGGCCGGTCCGTCCGGGGCAGTACCACACTCTCGCAGAAGATCGACGTTTGAGTAGTAGCAATTTGCTGCTGCACTTCGTTCGGTGAGCGAGAGAGCCGGGAGCCCAACTTTCTGGGTGTGTTTGTGTGTGGCGGGTTTTGGTGAGGCCTGAAACCTGCGGTGGTGAGGTCTTGGTCGGGGTATTGAGCGTGAGGGGCTGGCATGGTGTACAGGGAGACCCGATGGGAATGGTCACCGCCGGCCACCTGCCGGTCAGCAGGGGACCCGAACCCAGGATCATCCTCCCTGGGAGGCTGTCCCACCAACCGGCGAAAATCCCGTTGGGTAGTCGTCGTGCCGGTGTGGGAAACCGGAGTGGACCTCGGCGGCTACACACGGGGGGGCATCGGGGGCCCTTCCGTGCTTCGTGTCAGCTCCTCACAACACTCACTCCTCGACCATGCACTATGCCCTGCCTTTTTTTTTTGGTATCACCAAACTCCGTTATACACATTCACACTCCCTTCCTCCTCTTCTTAAACAATAACTCATGGCCAAGAAAAATAAAAAGAGAACGTTTTCTACGGCGGTCCCCTTATCCACATTTGATGTGGATTTTTGCAATATCAGGGGTCTACATAGCAATCTCGACGCCGTCCATCATCACCTCGAGACGGCGCGGCCTGCCTTACTCTTTTTAACGGAGACGCAGATAGGTGCTCCGGATGACATTTCGTACCTAAATTACCCCGGCTACGAGTTGGAGCATACCTTCCGTCGTAAAGCCGGGGTGTGCGTATTCATCCGAGGTGATATCTGCTGTCGCCGCCTTCGGGCCCTCGAACATGGTGACTTGTCAATCCTGTGGCTACGCGTAGACTATGGAGGGCTTACCCGCATCTACGCATGCCTCTACAGGTCCCATGGCAGTGATCCGGGGTCAATTCAATTATTTGAGAACGTCCAATGGGGGATTGACGAAATATTGGAGCAGTGTCCATCAGCGGAGGTGGTGGTTCTTGGAGACTTCAACGCTCATCATAAAGAGTGGCTGGGGTCCCGAACCACTGACCTCCAGGGTCGACATCTCTTCAATATGGTCTCGGCCTATGGTCTCTCACAACTGGTGACACAGCCCACCCGTATCCCAGATATTGAGAGCCATGAGTCTTCTTTACTGGATCTTCTGCTGACTACACACCAGCACGGATATCAGGTAGTGGTTGAAGCGCCTCTTGGATCTTCTGACCACTGCTTGGTCCGTAGCAGTGCCCCTGTTGTAAGGCCTAGTCGTTCTAAGGCGACTGGGACTCGCAGAGTCTGGCAATATAAGTCAGCAGATTGGGATGGACTGCGCGAGTTTTACGCATCCTACCCATGGAAGCGGCTTTGCTTCGCCTCTGGGGACCCTGGCGTCTGTGCGGACTGCGTTACCGAAACGGTTATTACGGGGATGGAATTATTCATCCCCAACACCAAAATACCCGTCGGTGGCCGCAGCCGACCCTGGTTTAACAAAACCTGCAGGACGGCTGCATGCCAGAAACAGTCCGCATATCGGGCCTGGAATAGGGCCAAAAAATGCCAGGACCCGAACGCCAAAGAGGTGAAGCGGAAATTTAACGCCGCTTCTAGATCTAGTAAGAAGGCTATTGCCAGAGCCAAGGCGGAACATGTTGCCAGAATTGGCGAGCGATTGCAAAGCTATCCCGCTGGGAGTCGTGCATTCTGGTCGCTCGCCAAGGCTGCACAAGGCAACTTCTGCCAGCCCAATCTCCCACCACTGCAGAAACACGATGGTAGTCTGGCCCACAGCGCAAAGGAGAAGGCCGATCTTCTAGGTCAATTCTTTGCCTGTAACTCGACTTTGGATGCCGGAGCTGCCACACCACCTACCATCCCACGGTGTGAAAGCTCACTGCCCGAAATCCGCATCACGCAGCGAGCGGTTAGGCGGGAGCTGCGGCTTTTAGACGTCCATAAGTCGAGTGGACCGGATGGCATCCCTGCAGTGGTACTAAAGACGTGCGCCCCTGAATTGACTCCCATCCTCACGCGCCTATACCGACTTTCCTACGCTACTAATAGGGTTCCGTCTTCGTGGAAGGTAGCCCATGTCCACCCGATCCCTAAAAAGGGAGACCGGTCTGACCCATCGAATTACAGGCCAATTGCGATAACATCCTTGCTCTCCAAGATAATGGAGAAGGTTATAAACCGCCAGCTTCTGCAGTACCTTGAGGATCGCCAGCTTATCAGTGATCGCCAATACGGCTTTCGTCATGGTCGGTCGGCTGGTGATCTTCTTGTGTACCTCACACACCGTTGGGCAGAGGCCTTGGAGGGCAAGGGTGAGGCGCTGGCGTTCAGCCTAGATATCGCAAAGGCGTTCGATAGGGTCTGGCACAGGGCACTTCTATCGAAGCTACCATCATACGGAATCCCCGAGGGACTCTGTAATTGGATTGCCAGCTTTTTGGATGGTCGGAGTATAAAAGTCGTCGTAGATGGCTCCTGCTCCGATACCATGACCATTAATGCTGGTGTACCACAAGGCTCGGTGCTCTCCCCGACGTTGTTTATCCTGCATATCAATGACATGCTCTCTATCGAGAATATGCGTTGCTATGCGGATGACAGTACGGGTGATGAGCGGTACACTGAGCAACGGAATATCCCTCGGAGTATTCAGGAAAGAAGGGTTCAACTTGTGTCTGAAGTCGAGCGCTCTCTGGGGCGGGCCTCGGAATGGGGTGAACGGAACCTAGTCCAGTTCAACCCCACAAAGACACAAGTTTGCGCGTTCACTGCAAAGAAGGACCCATTTGTCATGGCGCCTCAGTTCCAAGGAGTAACTCTTCCAATTTCTGAGAGTATTGGGATTCTCGGCGTCAAAATATCGAGCAAAGTCCAGTTTGGGAGTCATTTGGAGGACAAAGCCAAATTGGCAAGCAAAAAGTTGGGCGTCCTGAACAGAGCCAGGCGGTACTTCACACCGAGACAGCGTCTTGTACTATACAAAGCACAAGTTCGTCCTCATGTGGAGTACTGCTCACATCTCTGGGCAGGTGCGCCCAAATATCAGCTAGACCCACTTGACTCCCTGCAAAGACGGGCTGTTCGAATCGTCGGGGATCCCAATCTTACGGACAGATTGGAGTCGCTGGAGCAGCGGAGAGACTTTGGGTCACTCTGTGTACTCTACCGACTCTTTCACGGGGAGTGCTCCGAGGAACTGTTTGACTTGGTACCACCGTCACCATTCTACCAACGTACCACTCGACATCGCAGCAGGGTTCATCCATTTCACCTGGAAACGTTATGGTCTTCAACTGTACGTTTCCAGCGATCATTTCTCCCACGTACGTGCAAGCTCTGGAATGAACTACCTGCTGCTGTGTTTCCCGAGCGCTATGACATGTCCTTCTTTAAACGAGGTTTAAGAAGAGTATTTCCTTCACGGTAGGCAGCGGCCTGGCTGTGCCCCTGGTATTGCAATGGTCCATGTGCAGCAGTTTCACTTACCATCAGGTGTGCTGCTTGCTCGTTTGCCACCGTTGGCAATAAAAAAAAAAAAAAAAAAAAAAAAAAAAATATCTGAAGTTAATGTACTAGACTTGTATCTACCTTCAGCAATTAGATCAAATATAATAACGTGAACAATCCTCATAAATATTGGTGCGATATGTACGTTTAAGACAATAAGATATGTACCGCTCATGTACACCCACACGAGAATTTGATGTTCTCGGTTAAGGTAAAATTATCGCTAGAACAACTTAACAAAATAATAATAGTTAATCTGATAAGTCGATCTTATACTTGTCGTATTGGTCATTGTAAGGTGCAGTACACTCCATCAATAACTAAATCCTACCACGGATACCAAGATTTAATAATTCTGCCCTCACTACAACATCATTTACAAATTAATTGTGATTGGTGTACGACATTAAAATGAGATACAGAATATGAGCCGACATACTATTGCTATATTCATTGCTCTCGCCAAAAATATCATTTAAATAAACGTATGATTTCTGACAGAATTCTTGTACGGATGTGTTTACCGTGGTGCGAGTACCATGTGAACATCTTTTTATATAATAAACATACCATCGACACAGACATTAAACTAATAACAACGGGATTAAGCGGTTCAAAAGTTGCATTTGGTTTTTCACCTACTTTGTATAATGATATCGCAGCAACTCTCATTGAAAAACCATTTTAATATTATGAGAATATTTAACATTGTGCTGATGAATGAGAAACTATACATATAGGAGAATGATAAGCTTTAAATTTAAATTGTAAAAATTCTGTATTGGAAAATGTTTGAGTTCCGAATAGGTCGAATACAAACGTTAATTAATTGAGTTGGTCTAATGACATACTAATTTGACTGTCGAGTGAAAGTTTTCAAGTTAGAATTTGTGTCTACTTTAAAATTGTTATTTAGATTTTCTTCTTTAAATTCTCATTAAAAAGACAAATTGGTTTAACTGACACACACACAGTCACAGGCCTCCTTCTTATGTAGTAAATTAGTCGAGTATACAATGTTGTCAAGTTGAGTTGATATAACGCTTTAATTTGAGTTTTATTAGGTATTATTGTATATGTCGTAACATTACGTTATCTGTCATAGTCGTATTGTAGTCTGATGACTGATCATCAATTGTACTGCTATAATGCAAAGACATCACGAGTAATCAACACTATTTTCATCCATCCATAAGCCTAACTATATATATCTATAATTGCCACACTTGACTGGGGAGTTAGCGATCGCAGCGGGAGTAACATTGGTGTTAGGCTGGTGGTACTTTTATGAGGAGAAGGCTACAGCCAGTTTCTTTTAGTGATCCTCAGTTGGTTTTATACGACTCCCCGGGGTAATTAAAGTGTTATGATATTTTATATTCTTGACCTCTATCACATCACATAAGTAAATAAGACTAAGGTACATTGAAAAAATATTACAATTTTCCAATTAGAATGTTCATAAAGAGGGATGGCATAATGGCTTTAAACTAAGACTAAATCTAACATGATTCCAATTTAGGAGTAACGTTATGAGTTAACTATAAGATGGTATTACCTATATAATAGATTTTTCACAATAATATGCGTACATTATAATAATAATAAACTCAGTTCCAACAAGAGTCAATAGAAACTTATGAAGTATTAACTTCATATGTGTAACACGACTAGTGTGTGCGACTGTGTCGCAATGTCGCACGTGTGTGCGGTCGATGTCGCGCGCGATAGTCGCGCGCGGTGACACCGCATCGCGATAACGCATCGCATGCGCGATATAACTGTATTAATGTCGGCGGACGAGCGACGACACTCACACAGTAAGACAGATAGACATACTTATACAATAATTCGCACATACTTATAATTGTTACGACCTGTTCAAATTATTATTATTAGTTTACTGAGTAATCGATCAAAGTGAGATCGCTAGAGTGACTTCGCCAGGAGCTAGCTGGTGGTACTACTACCGCTAGTGACTACGCGGTGTTTCTCTACGGATACTGTTGGAGTGCACGCCACCACCCAACACACCCAACACTCCCGGGTGGGTACAAGTAGTAGCTCTACGGACACGTTTGTTTGAGCCTGATCGGAGGAGTGAGCGGCTCACGGTTACCTACCCCTAAAACATTGTATGTCTGTTTAAGCGGTTAAGTTAACAGCGATTCTGTAATAGGTAGGTGGTATCTGCACCTGGCGGGGTCCTATATAGTTGATAAGTCACCTGTTACTGCAGCAGTTGCTGCTGTACCTCATGGGAACTCCTCTCAATAGTGTATGTGCGTTACCTCCAAGTCCCCATATTATTCACTCAGTGTATGTGGTGTGCGTGCGGGCCCCACGGGTTAGGCATTGGTGGAGGCGCACTGATCGAGTCACAATCGTTAATCGCGCGCGCTGCAATAATCGGGCCGCGGCCGACGACCGCGATTATTAATCGAGTGCGGGGGTGCGGGGACTGTGCGGGGCTGCGGGGCTGCCGGGCCGGTCACGAGCGGCTCACGAATGCCCGACGTCCGAGATTTGAATACTAGATAATTAATATCGCTTTATTAGCGGCGGAAATATCGATTTGTGAAGATATCGGCCGCTTTGTGCCTCCGCCGCTCCGCCGGCTCGCCGCGCGCCCATCAATTACTGTCCGGCGAGCGCGTGCCGTCCGTCACCACTGCGTACGGTGACGGTGACGGTGACTATACAGTGTATTACATCATCTACATTACTACTGATGACACTAGTTCAGTTACCGCCCCTGCGTCGAGTGCTAGTATAGCGCTGGTACTAACATCGTGTTGCTCTACACTTTAATTTGTTATCTTAATTTATTAATCTGTGCGCGGTGCGATGACCCCGCGGGTCTATGACGTCACACGCCCCGTATTGGTCGAATGTAAAGAAGTCTAAACCGAGACGTCACAATCTAAGCAAATAGAAATATATTATGTTTGCTTGTACATAAACCATTAGGAACACTCTACCTGTCTAGAAAACAGGTGAAGTAGTCACACCATGCTCCCGAACCAAGTCACTATTTATTTAAATCTTAATCAACTCTCTGCAGAGGAAAATGAAGGAAAGCTTGATACAAAACCCTATTCAAATACATCTGATCAGGGTGTAATAGTAGGTTCCTTCTTTCCCTTTCCCTTCCATTATAGAGGAGGTTTGAGCCCTATGTAACTTATATACAGCCTGAGATTAACTTATGTAGCTGAGTAACTATCGAAAATTTGCTGCAAACGGTCGGTCCGGCTGTGCGTCGCGTGCGCAATGCCTTTACCTGGGTGTGTGTCTCACTGAGCGCACGGTGCCGCTGCGACATGCTACCGCTGATATCTTATTGACATTTATTATTCATTGCTATATATTTTAAAATGATCATTTAAGTATAATTTGTATCTTAACATGTTACACAGCGAATGACATTTGTATTGTTCGTAAACTGTAAATGTGTTTGTAACAACAGTCGTCAAGCGCTGAGTGCTGAGTGCTGAATGCTGAGTGCCGAGCGACTTATGTATATACTGTCCATGGCTCAACGTATTTGTGGAGGTACGTGTTTTTTTACAGATGTCTTCCGGCCGCTTCGCCATTTTAAAGTAAAATTGAAAATTTTATATAACCAGAAAATTAAAGAAACCAGATACAAACTAAAATAATACAAAAAAATGTATCATGTTCTCTTCAACAGGAATTATCAATTAATTGTCACCTAACGCCTGTATTGACACACGTGAAATACTAAATCGGTTAATTATACGCCATTACATCATTTTGGAAAAGAGCTGTTACTCTTACACTGCTGGACCTGTGCCGCCTGCATCCAAGGACGCCTAGCAACTTTCACTAGGTCGTCGGTCCATCTAATGGAGAGCTACAGGTCGCCTTCATTGTAGAAGGAAAATGTAGATCGGACGAGTTGGTACAGGATTTTATTTCGAGTATTTTTCCCTTGTATAGATTATATGCATATTATGTCTGTTACGACACTCATGGCAAGGTCATGTACAGTGACTTGTATTGTTACTGTGTCACCATAGCTACCGGCTGACAATATGTCATCACTTGTTAGTTATACACAATCAAGTAGTCCGTGTGATGACACAGTAACTATATAATGTACTCGTATCACCCTCGCTCGTCCCCGCACGCGAGTATTGTAAATGTTTGTTAAGTGATGAAGTATAATATTTAGATTACAGTAAGAGAAGTAAAACTCAAAATGAAAACATATAATAATCCGTTTGATCAGTGACCGATATACAGACGTTCATATTAGTGACACATTCAATACTTTACAATACGTTCACTCAGCGATACGCGATCTAAACTCTCTATGACGTCACGTATCACACACACACACACACACACACACACACACACATACACACAGTCAGGTACCCGTGTAGGTACTCGCATAACGCATGCAAAATTCCAGAACGCGCCCGACATTTGTGACACAAATATGCGAGTAGAGAAAAAAATGGCGCAACAGGTAGAGCGAGCGGACAACACTCGCACTGTCACGGGTACAGCTGTCGAATAACACAACTAGATTATAACATTTGTATTAACATTATTTAATAATAACTGTATAGGGTGTCGCGTGGACTGACTACCGTGTGACGTGTGTTACATCTCAGTGTTACCTCGCTAGTGTATAGATAACATCAGTAGGCACTAGACACTGACACAGATATAGTGCTAGCGTTAACGCGCCACCTGACTATGTTGATCACCACTTACATAGATTTCATCATCATCATCATTTCAGCTCATAGCCTACTGTTGAGCTCAAGCCTTCTCCACAGTAGGAGAGAAATTGAACTTACTATACCACGCTGGTCAGACAGGTTAGTATTTTTTTTTTATGGGTGGGCTATGGTAACCGCACGCGCGGTCCTGTCCGTCCGGGGTGATGAAAGGACGACGCGCGGGCTCATAACCCACCAGTACCCACGTCACCTCGTTGTTGGGTCGACCACCTGAGCAGATGTGACTTGTCAGTGGTCGGCCCGACGGAATACCCTTTCGGGTAACCTCACCTCTCGACGTACTGGGACGTCGGTCGCTGTCGCGCGGTCAGCCTCTCATCCATCAGCCATCGACCATCGACCAGATCACCCCCGCGTAGATCTGTCGGCACGTAACGCTGGGTCCGCCCACTTTCGGCATCAGCCGCGAAAGGGCGGACGTCGCGCCGACAAGCCGGGGAGACAGGTTAGTATAGGGTTTTATTTTAACTTTTTCTTCTTTTGTATAGATGTTATATGCGTATTACACGTTTCAGTCGTCTTTTACAACATCCACGGGTAAGATAGGAAGGGTAGTCATGAATTATATTCTTACTGCCTCACCACACGGACAACATGGATTTATTCAACATAAAACCATGACTACACAAGTTTTCACTTTCAAAATTCAGATAAAAATTTACAACTCAATATGATATTTGATTTAGTACATTTCAATTTTAATCTACATACATAAAAGAAAATCGTGTTAGTGTTAGTTAGCCGTTCTTGAATCATAAATAGTGTACTAATTATAATTCAAGAACGGCTGTACCGAAATTGGCTGAAAAATTGGTGGGGTGGTAGCTAAAAACCAGGAGATGGACATAGGATACTTTTTATCACGTTCGATCGCGTTCCTGTGTGACGTGACATAAAACGTCAAAGAGAATACAAGTCATTTAAACGTAGTATAACAGAAACGCATTTGATATGTAATAACAAAACGCAAAGGAGAACTGAACGTAATTTTATCTATGGTCAAGTATGGTTGAAATTTTGTTAATTATAATTTTGTCAGAAATTAGTAATTTATATTCTCTTTGAATCATCATTAAAAATGTGGCGACCAAGACGATCGAATCTTTCCCGACAAAGTCGTAATTATTCTTCCATTAGAGTTTATATTTTCGGAAATTTAGAAAATATATTTACGAAAAAAATTATGGTGGTACGAAGTTCGCCGGGTCAGTTAGTATTACATAAAAAGTTAAATAAAAAAAAATAACAATATATATCGGATCATCTGTTAGTGAGTGTTGTTACGCACCCTGATATCGTACCGGACATGTACCTATGTCTAGTGTACAGTGTACAGTGCTGATGACGAGGCGTGTGCAGCACACAGCCGTACGTGCATAGCGCGCGTCGTCAGCTGCTGTGTGCGGTGTGGGCGCCTCACGTCATACGGCGTCTCACGCACCTAATTAGTGTGAGCGGTGTGTCACTGTAGGGCCGACTGTCTGCTTGTGTATACAACACAGTCACTGCGCTTAATTAGCGGCGCAATCACTTACACAGCGCATTACCACACGCTGACAGAAACGAACTCTATCGCACAACAGTTAAGGTCGTGTTTTACACGCACTGCGCACAGGTACCATCGATATTTTATAAGTGAACCGGTGGCACGGATTAATGCGTACCGGGAGAGCGAGCGCGTGCACCGGGACACACGCAGTGACGCCGCATTACCCCGGACATATACTACCTGTACCCATAATATTGTACTAGATTTGTTACCGACAACCAGCTTTGAATATATCGCCAGTCCACCTAGTGGCTAGATAATACATTCGCCACCACTCGAGAGCGTTATTTCTACAAATGCCGTCTGTGCATCGGCAAAAGTGCACTATTGGCTACCACCTCAGCTTACAGGGAGTAATCCCTTTGGACTGTATCTATTATACTCACTGCTACAGATTATCATATTTACAATTTTAACAGGAATAGACACCTCGAGCAGTACTATTTCCATAGTACGCTGAACGACTTTAAATCTAGTTAAAGGCTGATATTTGTAGAGCATGTTTCAGTGTCATAAGCTATGGTCGGTAACAGAGACTAGTCGTACACCTTTAATTTCAAGTATTTCAAAATATTAGACTAAAAGTTCACAAACATCCAAACGCTAGTCAGTCGAATTGGTCGGGTGAACTTGTGTATATTCAGTCGAACTGGTGGTCCTAGTTAACCACAGTGAACGACAAGTCTGAGGATCATATTCATAACTAGCTGAGGTACAGGAGTTACACGGACATTATGTACAACCTTACATCTTGTTGAATTAAAGACTCGTAAACTACGTAACACTATGTATCCTTCTTATTCGATAGACTGAAGTTGTAAGGAACCGTTTGATGTAGGTAGCTCAAGGCTGTTTAGAATAACATTATTGTGAGGAGGCCTATGTTAAATAGTAAATATCTAGAGGCTAATAGATAATCTGCCGGAGTGTGTGGAAGTGGTCTATTGTACTATAGGCTTTTCGGTAACCGGTTTGTTCGGGCTGCAGATTGTGAAGCTTGAACGTGAACGAATTTGTATTAACTCTAGAAAAATAGGGTGTGAACGTTACTCAAAGTGGGATGAGTTTGTACTCCTTTAGGATAAATGTGTTGACCTTCATGTAGAACAGCTTTGGATTGATATTATCATCTCAGCGTTTTTCATATTTTCATCATCATCATCATTTCAGCCTATTGCCGTCCACTGCTGGACGTAGGCCTCCGTCATGTTGCGCCACAATGTGCGGTCCTGTGCCACCTGCATCCAACGACGCCCAGTGACTTTCACTAGGTCATCGGTCCACCTAGTGGGGGGGCATCCTACACTGCGTCGTCCGATACGTGGTCGCCACTCGAGAACTTTTCTTCCCCAGCGGTTACCGGTTCGTCGCGCAATGGCCTGCCCATTGCCACTTCAGCGAACTAATTCTTCATGCTATGTCGGTTACACCCATTCTTCTACGGATTTCCGTATTCCGGATGCCATCTCGCAGAGAAATCCCGAGCATAGCTCGCTCCATAGCACACTGAGCGACTTTGAGCCTTGATATGACGCCTATATTTAGGGACCACGTTTCCGTCCGGTTTCCTTTTGGTGCCGTAAGTCATCACTGGTAACACACACTGATCGTAGACCTGTGTTTTCAGACACTGAGGTATGTTGGACGAGAAGATCCTCTTAAGTACCCGAACGCTGCCCAAGCGAGTTGGATTCATCGGCTGATTTCTTTCTCGAAATTGGATCTACCTAACTGGACTTTTTGTCCTAGGTAAACATATTGATCGACAACTTCGAGAATTGCATTGCCAACTAGGACCAGTACAGGAATGACATGGGCATTTGACATGACTTTCGTCTTGTCCATGTTCATTCATAAACCCATTAGTTGGGATACCCTGCTGAGATCATTGAGCATTGTGCCAAGGTCCTCCATGGATTCTGCCATAACGACGATATCGTCCGCAAATCGAAGGTGAGTGATGTATTCGCCGTTAATGTTGATGCCGAGTCCAGTCCAGTCTAAGAGCTTGAAGACATCATCATCATTATTATCTTTCATATTTTATTTGTTACATATTATTTTTGATCTCGTATAAGCTGAACTCCGGGATGCAGTAGACATATCACCGAAATAACTTATATCGCCTGTCAAATCCGATAACAGGAAATTAGCGGCATACAAACTTACAATTTCATAGAAGATCCATCGATCCATCAATGTACGATGAAAGGAGAGCGTCATAATCGATTAATTAGCATTGCATTAAGGAATTAATTCTTGTGTCGTGTCGCGACTTTACCAAATAATAAAATTAGCACCATTATCTATTTGTGTCTGTCCAATAAATGGATCTCTCTCTGTATGACCTTTGATTAGTCACAGAGTGTTCGATTAGTTGAACACTGTAGCATCATTTATACAATCTTGTGGCGACGGGATTTTTATAATTTTAATAAAACAGTTTCGATCAATTGGTTGTGTTAATTCTTACAAGTTCGCTGTAGTATGTACAGTGCAAGGAGTGCACCCGTTTGTCTAGTACAGTGTGGAGCGGTACAGTTTGAGGCATAGCCTCTACATATTGTAGAGCTGTGAGTATGTGTCTGCCGGCGCGCGATGTGCCGCCTCGCTTATAATTATTAGTTAACAGTATGTGTGTGTGCGAGTGACCTTTGCGGGGTCTGGTGGTAGCGCTCATTAATGAATATGAAATGATATCGTGCACTTCAAATGTCATCGATCAATAAACTAACGGACACGTGGGGGGCGACCTATACACAACAGACAAATACTTATAATAATATTTTACGCTCCAGTTTTACGATCGGTCACCTACCTTTCACGAGAATGTAACCGTTGCTTGCACGGGTCTAGATGTTGTTATTATATTTCAATGTAGAGTTCTTAGTCAGATTTCGCGACACCCCCGAGCGACGTTAGTGTCAGCAGCGCGTCGAGGCCGCTATCACAAATAAAATAATATAGTGAATATATATTTTATTTTGCTCATTAATAATTATGATATTTTAATTGCGTGCTATTTATTATTATTTTATGTTAATATATTGTACAAGTTTGAAATAGGTTTAATAATTTAATGAAAAATTTAAAAATGTTAGCTACGCATTATGTGTTTTTTACTGTTAATTTGTTATTGTAATGTGTTCATTATAATGTATGTATGTATGTATGTATGTATATAATCACAGCTAGTTCACGTAACAACAGACGCTACATTTACAACTACTATTTTCATAACTTCTGTCAACTTTTTAAAATTAAAATTTCAGGCGGCGGCCGAAAATATTTGATAATTGAAAATAATTGATTTTGAAAGAGGAATATTCGTGCTATCTAAAAATCAAAAAGGTCTTGTATTAAAACAAATTAATTGAACGCAAAAATACCGAGTTATTGCACTAAATCGCTGAGAACGCGCCAAAGATGATTTACAAAATTTGAATATAACCTTAAGAGTTATTTATTGTACTATCAAGTGATTCAATAAGAATTATAGTATCGAATAACGTAAAATAAATGGTCGACTAGACGCGGCTAGAACATTAGCGGTCATCAAAGCACGATACGGTGCGAATTCAACAGAATCTTCTCCGCAAATAAAAATGTTAGAACTGCAGTTTGGATGCAATAATACAACTGTCAAATAAGTGTTAAATGAAGATAGGGCACTCCAAATTTCGGCGTCATGTCGAAAAATAGGACGTATTCTTAAAGATTGTCTGAAGAAATTGAGACAGATTTCGCAATTTATTAAGGCGGGATGCGGGAAAAGACGTGAAATCTTTTTTCGGATGAAAAACTTTTTAACATTGAATAAGTTATAACAAACAAATGTTAAGGTATATGATCGTAATTATGAATAATCGAGCGGGAGTATCCCGCGACTTCATCAACCATGGTTTGTCTTGGAGTATCGTACTGGAGTCTAGCAAATGTGTTTTATATAGAAATATTCGAATGCAACAAATGTGTTTTTTATAGACAAAGGAATGAAAACTATTGCTACTTTGCATTAAAATAACGTTCTTAGAGACATTGTAGAATCTTTTTCTCAAACGATATTCGAAAATCGATACTTATTGGCAATGAGATCATAATGACAATGAAATGCCGCGCCAGTTTCTCTTCTTAGAAACTATGTCACAGGTTTTATCAATATAAGATTATAGATAGATAGATTTATAAATTAGTTCATTCGGGCAAAATAAAACTTACATTATCTATATTTGAATATCGATTAAACCATACTTAAGCAGTAAGTATAACTGAGTAATATTATGTATAAAATGATTCATAACACAGTGCTGGTGTCACTCCACTGTTCCCCATCCCGAGCGAGGTGATGTGTCGACCCATCCGTGTGTTGACCGCGGTGTAGCGCACAGCTCGTTGGAGTGTGCGCTCGCGCTCATTACATATTCTATTGTTAGATGTAAAATACTTACGAAATATAATTATATCTATATATACATGTGTGTGTGTGTCTGTGTTATTATTATAATGAGTTGAACATGCAAATGAGTCTCAACTAATTAGTACGAGCGTGTTGTTACTAAACATAATTACTTAAACTATGAGATTATACGCGGCCCGGCGCGGCCCGGCGCGGCCCGGACTTACATATACTACTGTACAACTGTTTTGTATATAATCACATTGATATCTGATACAAATTTTGTTTCAGCTTAACGTTGTCCACTGCTGGACCTGGGCTTCATATAATAACATAGTGCTACCGTCATCTTGTTTGTGAATGTCGTAAAGGATGACTAAGAGATGCAATATGTATATAACATTTAACCAAGAGAAAGAACATTCTAAATAAAACCATATACATATTTGACCAGTGTGGTATAATAGGTCAATTGCCCTCTTATGGGGGAGAAGGCTCGAGCCCAGTAGTGAGACGTTAATAAGCTGGAGCGACGACAGTGAAACTTTCAAAAACGTTTTACGAGCGCTTTGTACTACACAAGTGCGCACAAATACGTATTAATGCGCGTACAACGCCGACGCACAAGCTAACTCGCACTATGCCTTGGTAAACACAAGTGGAGGGGGGTACTAACCACAAATATATAAAAAAAAGAAACTGCATAATGCTTCCTATCTTATTTTCTCCCACGTTAAATCTTATGAATTTATGCATCTGTCTCTTTTTACTGTCGCTTTTTCGTTTCATTGACTTTCAAATCACAATCATGCTAAACAAGTTTTCGCTTTGAAAAAATAAGTTACGATCTGTGTTCAGTTGTGAGTCAGTTCCCAGATACGGCAAGTACAGTCGCGTCACTCCGCACGTCCCCAACTCAAATCGTGCGACAAACATGTCACCGTGTAGCGGACAGTATGTCCGGGACTAGAGACTGAATTTAAAATTCAGACAAGCGGAATAAATAGTAGAGGTCGGTATGTGCAGCCGGGGCGAGCCGGACCTCGGCCGCCACGCACCCTCTCCGCCTGTGTTGCCTCGTGTTACTTGCAATTTCATGCACCTAGTGCACGCTTTGTTGACAACATTAAGTGTAAGGGGTGAGGGCAGTGATGTACTCTACCTTACTCTGGGTAAGACTTATTGTCATCATCATACTACTGTTATCACAACACAACTACTGGTGACTGACTCAAAATGTATTCTTCAGGTATAGTACTATGTACATATTGTAAAAGTTTGAAGTTTATGAACGGGCGCTTGTTCGATGCCAATTCTCCTTGTGAATGTACAATTGTTGAACAGACAACATCAGATGAACTTGGTCAGGGACAGATGAGAACTGTTAGTCGTATTTTACGACACTCACCATCAATGTGAGGACAGTATTGACAGTATCCCTAGTTGTCACCACACAACTACACCATCAAATATATATATGAATGGAAAATGAATTATATTAAGTTTCAGTCGGCTCAGTTCGGTCACGTTCACAGCTGCTCGTTTGTCTACGGCAGTAGCATGTCGCAACATATTCAAGCTAACAATAAGACAATTGGTGAGCCGCATTGTATGTCTACGCGAACTATTTTGAACCATTTTTAACAACTTAACTCAAAAACTCTTTAACACATCAATGTTTTAAACACAAAAGTATGTTTATTTTTGTGATATTATTAGTTTTATAAATGAAATATATGTATTTCAAAATGATGTATTTGTAATTTTTTTACGATGTTACGTTTATAATTTATAGTTTTATTTTCACTGAAATATATTGTTTGATTGTTGTAATATGAATATAATGGTGCTGGTCTCTATAGGTGCCGCGTGTCTATATTGTGTTGTGATTCGCTTCACATCTAGTCTGCGAGCTGACCGTGTTCATGGCTGTGCTGATCACGTGTACATACATACAGTAATTGTATCAAATATTATAGTTTAATTATAATATGAGTGTGTGTGAGTACGATATGTGTGTGTCTGTGTGTGCGTCACACTTATATTTGCATATTTCAAACTATCAAATAATTAACATCCATAAAGTTAATTAGTTAATTAATTATATATACGAGTGAATCAGTTTCATACAGTTGTGTTAAATACGTGATACACACGGGTCTGTATATCGCGCAAGTAATACTGTATGTATGTTTGTATGTATGTACTCTGAGATAGATCAATGTTAAGGTGTTCACCTTATATCTAACATATTGTAGTTATCTCGTATCAGTGTATCGACAGTAGTTACGCGACACTCATCACACACACATATACATACATACACACAAAACTACACACACTATCATCATCATCTTAGCTTATAGATGGCCCACAGCTGGGCTCGAGCCTCCTTCATAATAGCAGGGAAATTAACCATACAATACCATGCTGGTCAAACAGGTTTGTATGGGGTTTTGTTTAGAGTTTTCCTTCTTTTACATACATGTCATATGCGTATTATAATCCCTTAATCGTCTTGTACGAAATCCACGTGCAAGACAGGGAGTGGTGAATTGTATTCTTAATTCCTCACCACACAAAATGTGTACAAAAATACATATTCAAATGTATTTAAAGCACGTAATTATAAATGATTATAATTTGGCAGTGTCTGTGGCCGGACTGCCCGGCGACCGCCACTGTCGTATCATTTATATTAATTATGTGATTAGTGTATGCAGTACTAACTAATACACAGTTGGTGATGCAATATACACAGCGGGGCTGTGACTGTCGTCACTGTCAACTGAACAGTATCTGCAGTACACTCGTCACATGTGAATGATATCACCACGAAGCGTACCATCACCTCGCTCTACTTCTGAAGAGGCGACACACACACCTCTAAGTACACACACACAATAATAAGTCAAATCAATTCGCTGATAGTTAATGTTATTGAAACAAGATGTACGTGGGTACACGTGCGTTATCTCGTAACGCGCGCGCGTTATACACGTGTAACTGTTACATTTAATTGTTATACAAATATATACACTGGATTGTCTATCATTATAAACTTGTTAACACGTAATCCTCAGTAAGACGAAAAAGAAATACTGTCCCTTTAGCTACACTTCTAAATAATGTGTATCTTGAATTATTTAGACGTTGTAATTCAAATGTTATTGTCTTGCGGGGTATTAATAGTACATAGTTATACTCAATAACTCTAATACTTAGGTAAAATATAACTTGTTACTTGGAACTTCATGAATTTTTAAATAATAAAATCTAAAAGCTATGTTCATTATTTTATAAAGTGTCTGTGCGCGTGCAATAAGCACGTGCAATGAATAAATGTATTAAATATTCATTAAATATATAATATTAATTAAATATTCTAAACAAGTAAAATAGTATCTTATAAGAAAACATTTATCCTTCTAATCTTTTGTATCTCAAGTTACTAGTTATTTTGAAAGCCTGTAAATTCATAATTTTGTATTATCTTCAATATTTGAGTTATCGAGGTTCCACTATAATAATAAAACAAAATTTGAATTTTAATATAAGTCTATGTTAAACGCACCATATATAAGATATGTGGATATAACATAACACGAATGAATGATTCAAGTACATATGTACGGCAATCAGCTCGCTATATTTACTGTACAGGCAGGTGACGTAAGCACTATCGCAGCACATTAAGGACGCTTGAACTGAGTGCATACAAGAACTTCAATAATTTCGATAACTTTGTGATTGTAAACGTTTAGAGAACACACCTGGGCAAGTTATATATACACCACATGAGTGCCCGTATCACATATAGCCTGTCATATACTTGTAAATACGTATTTAATATAGTTAATGATCGCTCATCGCTACGTCAGTCGCGTCGCTTGTGACTGTAGTCGCTGGCTATACAATGATTCTGTTGGAAGCACACTGTTGCGCGAGCTTTGCTCTATTACAACGATAGTTTTGTGTACATCATCGTGATTATATCGTCTCGTCGTCGTGTCGTGTCGTGTAGAGCGCACTCGACGAGTCGTAACAGTAGACACGTATAAATGAATACCCCGCGTGCTACTCGCGTGCACTATACAATAGAATCACGTTTCGTCCGCGTCTTGTGATATTATAAAATGATTTAGTTAAATTCTGTTATCAAATTGAAAATAAAGGTTTAATTAATTGTGTTCGCACGAATTATTATTAATATGTTTGTGTAGTTGAGTGTATAGTGTGCGAGTGCGGGTGTGAGCCGACCCTGACGTATAGCAGGTGCGTACGCGCACGTAACGGGACGCCGCGTGGGGGGCGGCCTACTGCTAGTAGTGTCACGTGACACACACGTGCTATATAAAGCTACGCACGTGACAGCACCAAGTTCATTGAGCTTTATACATATATGTATAGGTATAATGTGTGCGGTGAGTGCGCGCGGCACTATAAGCGTCGGTGCGACCCGTATTGTTATCATTTCGATTGTTTTTACGTTTTTTAACGATTTATTTTTTGCGTAATAAATTAGAAAGTCGGGTAAAGTTTTTATGAGAGAGTAGTGACACCTGACGGTCGCTCTCTCTCTCTCTCGCACCGACACGACACGACACCACGTTGTACATGATCGCTTTACAATTTACCTAATTTGTAAAAAACTAATATAATAGCAGTTTGTTGCGAGTAAAAAACTGACAATAATAATACATTTTTGCTCTTTGGAAATAATATTATATCTAGCGCGAGCTGCTCGAGTGAGGAGGGGAAAGGGGGGTGGGGTCACCTGTTGCACGCACTCTACCTACTCTACTAACAAGTGCATTATTGTGACATAGCTAGTAACGGTGTGTGTCGTACGACTCGCTCAGTATGTAGGGTGCTAATGTAACACACTGCTCATGTCAACGAAATAACTAAATTGTAATTTTTAATGTGTACCCTGTTGAAAGCTGCCGAATTATTGAACGAATTCATTAAAAGTTCATCCTTTTCTCTGAAAATATTGATGATGAGTGACGCCTGGGTGAGGAGTATATCTGTGTTGAGGAGCGAGTTGGTGTGACGTCACTACACAATGTGTTAGTATATCTCGCGTGATATATTTGTGACGTATCGCGTGCGAGTTACAAATGGCACGCGTATGACGTCACCAGCCTGTAGTATACGAGCCTCATTGGACCCTCTCACCGTTCATAACCAAATATTAAACACCAACGTGATTCCTGTCATCATCATCACTCGATAGTGACAGCTTATATGTTCACATCCCACTGTTGAGGTTGACTGTACTCAACACGATCATCATATTAGTTCACACTAATTCGTCTCACTAATAAACTCCATATTATCTGCGTGTTTCATTTGTTAGGTGTCCTTTACGACACTCACGTGCTCTTGCACATAGAAAGACAACATATAGAATTGTATTTTCAATACATCACTGCACTAAAAAAATTGCGTAAGATGTAATAATATTATTGTTCGTTAGTTTAAATACACTAATCTCAGAAACAACAATTTGAAAATATCATGTTTTATACGAGAAAAGTTTTAATTTATAATACACTAGCAACCCGCCCTCGCTTCGCTTCGGTTTTAGTCGTTTTACCGGCGTAGTTCCCGTTCCCGTGGGAATATCGGGATAAAATATAGCCTAGTTTACGCCCTGATATTATAGCTTTCCATTGGTGAAAGAATTTTTGAAATCGGTCCAGCCGTTTTGAAGATTACTCGGAACAAACAGACAGACACAAAAATTTTTTAATCGCTATTTTAGGCATAGGTGTCGTGCAAATAACCGTGTGTGCATGAAAAATATCTATTATTTTGACATTACAAACAGACACTCCAATTTTATTTATTGGTATAGATAACTAGTGCATAGTAAAGTTTTGATAATTACTTTTAACACATAAATATCACCAGGTGTTGATGAGTACCAGTGCTGTTTCTTTAAAAAGAAGTAGGACTAGCTGAGCCTTTTTTGTTCCTCGTTAAAATTAAATTATTTTATGTAAGAAGTTTTTTCTTTAGTTTGTGCTTTTTTATTAAATTTAACAACAATAGAGTAAATGTAGAGAAAATGAATGAAAGGAGCTTGACAATAAGAATTTATAGAAATGTGAATGGAAGCATTGGAAGGGAAAGACCAAGGTGGACGTTTCACGATCAAATTCAGGACGTTCTTAAGAAAGGCCAGGTTATAAGTATCCTAAACCTAGGAACATGCATAAGGAGATTAATGAATGTGGAGGAGACGAAAGTGGTATGTCAAAATCGTAACAAGTGGAGGGAAGTGGTCTCTGCCTATCCCTATGGGAAAGAAGCGTGAATATATGTATATAGAATAAATGTATAATAACGGTTCAGATATACATTTATAAGGCAAATATATGACAGGACACATTGCTACTGTGAGAGGTTGTTATTACAGTCAGGTGGTGTGTTAGTGTGGATGCTGTCGGATGCTGTACGCACCTCAGATACAAACGGTATCTACTATATAATAGATGCCGCTAATGGCCCCGTACTGCGCACGTTCACAAACTGCACGTCTATTGAACACAAAAGATTTGCATACGTTTAAATTTAGTAGATTTTTTGTCAGGAAGCTTTTTGCTCGCCGTCAGAGTGTGCGGGCATTCATCACTGTGCGGGGGGCGCCACGGTGCGGGCGCTACCTGAGCCCGCACACACAGACACACACACTCCATATTAGTTATTATTACTCACATTGTAACAATAGATTGACACCGTGACACATATACGTAGATCTCATGACATCGAACCTATGTGTATATTATATGCGTACACCAGAGTGTACGGTGTCGGTGAGGGCACGCGTGCTATGTAACGCACGTGACACTCGTCATACAGTCAGCTGTCATAACGCACGGCGCACACAAGTGTCGTCATCACAAATAACTAACAAAAATCATTGCAGTAACAGTTGGGCGCGACAATTGTAACGCGCTATGTTAAGACTCTGCCGTGTGGTGACGGAGTAAGAATACAATTCACCACCCCCTTTCTTACCCGTGGGTGATCGTACGAGTCGACTGAGGGATATAAAACGTATATAACATCTATGCGAGAGAAGGAAAACTGGAAATAAAACCCTATACCAACACGTCTGACCAGCGTGGTATAGTAGGTCAATTACCCTTCCATTATGGAGGAGGCCCGAGCCCAACAGTGGGACGTATATGGGCTGAGGTGATGTTAAGTGAGTAGTGAGTCACGTGTACAGCTGAGAGACGCATACACATACCACACCCTATATATAATTTACGAGACTAGCGTTCAACAAACATTAATCGACGCTGAGAGCGCTTCATATAAATACTAACTTATCATCATTTCAGTTCATACACGTCCCACTGCTGGGCTCGAGCCACCTACACAATAGGAGGGAAATTGACCTTACTATACCATTCTGGTCAGACAGGTTGGTATAGGGTTTTATTTTGAGTTTTCCTCCTCTTGAATATATGTTGTATGCATAGTATATTCCTTAGTCGTCTTTTACGACATCCATGGACAATACAAAGAGTGATTAACTGTACTCTTAATCCCGTCATAACACGAAAAATAATGATATTAAATAAATAATAAACAATAATCATTCCTATTCATTTTCATATATTTGATCTAGTAACATTATCATAAGTCTCTCAAAAGGCGCCAACAAAACTAAAAAAAAGTTATTCGCATTCAGTTTTTTGTCGTCCCTTATTACCTGCCGTTGTAAACGACCAGATTATTATCGTAGATCATCGTTAATCATGACATATACCTCATCACTAGGATAGCACGTAGAACGATTCTATGCCGCTTACATTCATGCGCTGCGTGCTTATTGTCGGACTATGTTAGTTGCAACGTAATAATATGATGTACAAACAGAATTATCATAATATACTGGTGTCAAGCCTGTTTAAGTGTGCACTCAGATACATTGATAGTCATTTAGTTCCTGCCGGTATGATCTGCCAGTCCACTAATGCTCCAGCTCGTGTCTACTCCTCGGTGTGTACACTGTACTCCAGCGAGTGGGGCGCGTCGCACTTGTTTACAACTCTTATAATCTGCGAATTGATATTTCCGTATAGTATCGAGTTACTTTCATTTTTTAAGATACAGGCAGAAGTGTTACGCACTCGCATACACTTTTTTTTCAGTCTGAACACATCCCACCCGTGCCGTCCGGGGCGACGACATAGTGTCCAGCACACTACCCTGTGCTCACTCCCCATCATCATTAAGTTTCTGGTGTCCTTGGCTAGGATCCTAGTTAAACTTTTAAAGATAAAATCACAATTAATTATTTCTATGAGACAAACGCGCGTCGCACGTGGCGATCACTAGTTAATCCGTTACGCCATCTGCGATAATATATGATCGGGACGTCCCGTGGGGGTCAGTACAGTTACACCTCACCACCCCTGGCCCCCTCGCCCCGCGAGGTCCTGTCCGCACGGCGCTATTGTACATCTCGTCTAATGCACATTTACAATAAATTTTAAAGAAAAAAAATCGTATTCACATCTCACAGCGACGATAAAAACTGATATTAGTGTTAGTGTGGGGGTGTAGGGGGCGAGAGGATGGAGTAGGGGGGAGGGTGCAGCTGCACGCGCGTACTCAGGTACACCCGCTACGTGCTGATGTGTGCTTATGGCACACTTAACATTTGTGTATCTATATATGTAATTGCTCCGTTAATGTTTATTAGACAGACAATACGTCGCACTAATATATAAATCATTATATCACTTAAGACTTCACAAATACAATTACACGTAGACACAAATAAACAATCATTTGTGTGTCGCCCAACATGTAGAGCACTACTCAATTAGAACCCGCGACACTCGCTCACGTACACCGCGCGGAGGTGTCGCTGTGCGCACACGAGGTCGCTGTTATGCTACTAACATTATTAGAATGAGGAGCAATCCTCATGTCCGACAGCATACCACCTAAGCGTTAAGCACTACAGAGCGAGGTCGAGTGTCGCGATGGGAGCGCGCCCGGCGGCCCCCAGCTCCCCACTGCCCCCTAACTAACAAACAATGCATATTCTCGCTGAGAATATTTTAACAATTTAAATGAGTAACGGCGAGCGATGATAATATACAACGTAGTAATTATAATTAGCGAGATTTGAATGTAACCACAATGTAATATTACATGTTGATGAGACGAGACGGGCGCCATATTGTATACATATACAACCGTAACTGATTAGTTATAACATTGCACTCACTGTATACACACGCAACATTCCTTATTTATTAATAACTCAACACTGTTTTCTGGATGGGCTATGGTCTGGACGAACGACATCCACTCTGTCCGGGGTGAAGAAAGTACGGCATTGCTCTCTATGCAGCTCTCTTACAACATGTTCATACAGCTCTCTTATAACATGTTCATACAGCTCTCTTACAACATGTTCATACAGCTCTCTTACAACATGTTCATACAGCTCTCTTACAACATGTTCATACAGCTCTCTTACAACATGTTCATACAGCTCTCTTACAACATGTTCATACAGGTCTCTTACAACATGTTCATACAGCTCTCTTACAACATGTTCATACAGCTCTCTTGCAACATGTTCATACAGCTCTCTTGCAACATGTTCATACAGCTCTCTTGCAACATGTTCATACAGCTCTCTTGCAACATGTTCATACAGCTCTCTTACAACATGTTCATACAGCTCTCTTGCAACATGTTCATACAGCTCTCTTACAACATGTTCATACAGCTCTCTTACAACATGTTCATACAGCTCTCTTACAACATGTTCATACAGCTCTCTTGCAACATGTTCATACAGCTCTCTTACAACATGTTCATACAGGTCTCTTACAACATGTTCATACAGCTCTCTTACAACATGTTCATACAGCTCTCTTGCAACATGTTCATACAGCTCTCTTACAACATGTTCATACAGGTCTCTTACAACATGTTCATACAGCTCTCTTACAACATGTTCATACAGCTCTCTTACAACATGTTCATACAGCTCTCTTACAACATGTTCATACAGCTCTCTTACAACATGTTCATACAGCTCTCTTACAACATGTTCATACAGCTCTCTTGCAACATGTTCATACAGCTCTCTTGCAACATGTTCATACAGCTCTCTTGCAACATGTTCATACAGCTCTCTTACAACATGTTCATACAGCTCTCTTGCAACATGTTCATACAGCTCTCTTACAACATGTTCATACAGCTCTCTTGCAACATGTTCATACAGCTCTCTTACAACATGTTCATACAGCTCTCTTACAACATGTTCACACAGCTCTCTTGCAACATGTTCATACAGCTCTCTTGCAACATGTTCATACAGCTCTCTTACAACATGTTCATACAGCTCTTTTACAACATGTTCATACAGCTCTCTTACAACATGTTCATACAGCTCTCTTACAACATGTTCATACAGCTCTCTTACAACATGTTCATACAGCTCTCTTACAACATGTTCATACAGCTCTCTTACAACATGTTCATACAGCTCTCTTGCAACATGTTCATACAGCTCTCTTACAACATGTTCATACAGGTCTCTTACAACATGTTCATACAGCTCTCTTGCAACATGTTCATACAGCTCTCTTACAACATGTTCATACAGCTCTCTTACAACATGTTCATACAGCTCTTTTACAACATGTTCATACAGCTCTCTTACAACATGTTCATACAGCTCTCTTACAACATGTTCATACAGCTCTCTTGCAACATGTTCATACAGCTCTCTTGCAACATGTTCATACAGCTCTCTTACAACATGTTCATACAGCTCTCTTACAACATGTTCATACAGGTCTCTTACAACATGTTCATACAGCTCTCTTGCAACATGTTCATACAGCTCTCTTACAACATGTTCATACAGCTCTCTTACAACATGTTCATACAGCTCTTTTACAACATGTTCATACAGCTCTCTTACAACATGTTCATACAGCTCTCTTACAACATGTTCATACAGCTCTCTTGCAACATGTTCATACAGCTCTCTTGCAACATGTTCATACAGCTCTCTTACAACATGTTCATACAGCTCTCTTACAACATGTTCATACAGGTCTCTTACAACATGTTCATACAGCTCTCTTACAACATGTTCATACAGGTCTCTTACAACATGTTCATACAGCTCTCTTACAACATGTTCATACAGCTCTCTTACAACATGTTCATACAGCTCTCTTGCAACATGTTCATACAGCTCTCTTACAACATGTTCATACAGGTCTCTTACAACATGTTCATACAGCTCTCTTGCAACATGTTCATACAGCTCTCTTACAACATGTTCATACAGCTCTCTTACAACATGTTCATACAGCTCTTTTACAACATGTTCATACAGCTCTCTTACAACATGTTCATACAGCTCTCTTACAACATGTTCATACAGCTCTCTTGCAACATGTTCATACAGCTCTCTTGCAACATGTTCATACAGCTCTCTTACAACATGTTCATACAGCTCTCTTACAACATGTTCATACAGGTCTCTTACAACATGTTCATACAGCTCTCTTGCAACATGTTCATACAGCTCTCTTACAACATGTTCATACAGCTCTCTTACAACATGTTCATACAGCTCTCTTACAACATGTTCATACAGCTCTCTTACAACATGTTCATACAGCTCTCTTACAACAGGCCGACTATCTGAGAGTGTTTGCGTGTGGTGTGTTTTGATGATACGTTTATTGTCACTAAACTTCATCGCATGCATTCACACATCCTTCACTTTCTTCACTATAGGCAACGGCCTAGTAAAGGTCCATAGGCGGTGGCATCACTTATCATCAGGTGTGTTGTTTGTTCGTTTGTCACCAACAGCAATAAAAGTATAATTCAGCAATGGTAGTTAAATATTTGTAAATGCGTGATGCGTTCGTACGCAAACTAGTTGGTTACCCGCGGCGGAGTGTTCACATACACATACATACGTACATCTCGTATCTATATATATATATATAATTACAATGTTGTTGTTACTTGCGTATAACATGCAAAAGTTAATTAATTATGATATGTAGATGATGTTCAAGTTTTTTGGTAATAATTAACAATTATAATTTTTATTATAATGATGCCGTTGTACTTGGCATTCGTTTGACGAGACGTGATACACTCTATTGTAGATACGAACTGTTTAGTTATTTATGTTAATATGTGTTCGCCTAGCGACCGACTGCCACCTAACTGGTGTCCACTTACCACCTCACCGGCGAGCTGATCGACCATCACCCCTTATCACACTTATTGCGACAGTTACATGTATGGCCAAGTGGTCCAAGTGGCGACCTGTCATGTCGAGCGTATTCGATTGACCAGCACGATCGTACTTTTTGAGATGCACAAATGATTTTGTCGAGTCTGGGTGATATTTGTGTCAGTGACCTGTATGTTTGTGAAGTCCAATTTGAAAAAGATAAAAAGGATTTATTATGTCTCCTCAGTTACGGGCGCACTGTTCACACCTCGCACCGGGGACCTCATCATCATCACCACTCCAGTCTTCTCTACACTAAGAAGGAGATTGACTTGATATATAACGCTGATCAGACTGCTGTTTAATCAGATCGCAGATCGCTGTTTAATTTCAAGTTTTTCTTCTCTTGCATAGATGTTACATGCCTGTTACATGATGTTAAGGCCTTAGTCGTATTTTACGACACCCACGAACAAAAGAGGGGATGTTGAATTGTGTTCTTACTCCGTCACCACACGGAACATACAGGGACCTATCACCATATTATATTTTAGTTTATTGCACATTAACTGGTGTTAGTATTAAAATAATCTAGTACCGCGTATATAATTAGTATTATATATATATATATATATATATGTATAATGACTTGGTAACAAATAATTTAAATATATATTACTTATAATATCTACATATATCTAGTTGTATCATTACACTTTACAATTATTACTTGCGCTAATTAAATATATATATGTGTGTAAGTAAGTACGTTCGTCTCGAGCCTTGAATAATTATACGCTTTGGACACATGCAAACAACTATTATATATATATATATATATATATATATATATATATATATATATATATATATATATACGTACGTAAACAGACAGATTTTAACAATATTCTCAATATCGATTACATTTATTTTTTGCGGATGATATAATGGGCATGACCTCTTTTAAATGCGCGTGGATTCTTTACACCTTCGTTAAGATATTTTTTTAAGTATACTTACATATCAAGTTAGAATTAAGTACTACATAGTAAATGGGACATAATAATCCACACAGCAGAACTGTGTCGGGGTACCGCAAGGCTCAATGCTATCTGCTCTTCTATTGCTTGTTTTTAGCGTATAACGTCATTGTACATCAGCGACTGGATCTCCAACATCTACTATATAGAGTCACAGTTCTGCGGTGACGATATGGCTATGTTCGCATCTATACACGACCTGGACGTCATAATCCGATATCTCCGATATGTAGCTACTTATCTTGGCAAGTGCTTTCGAAAATGCAGAATTAAGATTAAATCCGAAAAGAGTCATGTGGCCAAATCTCGCAAGTGACATAGCGACTTGCACTGTCTTGTTCAAATCTGCATCTTCTTTTTTTGGACAAGAGTATGCCTTGAGTGTGATTAGCGAAATATCTATGTGTCAGCCTTACTATCGTATTCTAGTTTAACTCAACTCATAAACAGTTAGCATCCTTTATAGATCAGCTTCACAGCGTGGGCCCATAGGTACATACTGGCACGCAGTAGTGATCAGCCTGATCAACTACACCCTATCCTAGATGTCGAAGGTCGCTCGCCTAGGGCACGCTCACACCGAGTCGCACAACGATATCACAAACATAGAAATACCCATGGTACCATCCTCGTTGTCGAGGCACAGGCAGTGCCTTTGGGCTTATTGCTTCACTGTTTTAGGTTGTGACTCCTTTACGTTCACCATAAGTTCGCGTAACTATGTAAAGTGTATTCCATTGAAAGCTAACGTATACACCAAAGTCTAAAAAATTAAATATTAATTCCGGCTCGAAGGACCATAAAGCATGACGCAGTGTTTATTAACATAACATATATATGTTTATATGTAATCATATACGTATATATGAGCGATACATATATTCACAATTGTTTATTATATTTAAAAATAATAAATTGGAAATTAATACATTTTAATAATGATTTTTAGTATGTGCTGTGGGAGTGTTACGTTATCTCATTGTACAATGCTGGCTTGATACCTTCAAGTAATGGTGTGCGTAAACATATATGTTTAATATTGTGTGTGTGTGTGTGTGTGTGTGTGTGTATGTGACTACATGCATTCATGAAGTGTTTATAAAACCTCTATACAGTTACAAATTATGGCTTTAAGATATAATAAACATACAAAATGTTAACAGATAGACGGTACTTATATAAAATGTGACATATATAATTATATGTGTATATGTAAATAGTGTTGGCATCGTATCGCCTTGGGTGTACTCGATACTTTCATCACACACACACACACACACACACACACACACACACACACACACACACACACACACACATACTCGTACATATAACAACACATTTAATTAATATAGAGTTATCATTACTTACACACACACACACACACACACACACACGTACACATATATTTTTAATTATCTAATGTATTTATTTATAAAATTTGCATCAAATTTACATATGTGTTGATTATTATTTATAATTTAATTATTATAAAATGCATTTTTAATGTTAATTTAGATAATTATAAACTGAATCGTATTATAATGGCGTTTGTTATCTGTACGCAAAGGGTGTCATAACGACATCGTAGCGGTAATTAATAATTGTCATGTTACTGTTATAATGTCGATATGTTAACGATGTGTGTATCAGTAGTAGAGTGCTGCTCAGTGCGATCGGTGCACTGAGCAGCACTCTACCCTGCTTCCAGTGTATTGGCGGCGCAGAGTGCTGACTGCATCACTATCGGCGATTGTTAGACACCATATTAAATAATAATATATATATATATCTGGGAGTACGGCAGTTCCCTAGCCAAGTTGAGCAAAAATGCAACGCCGCCGTAATATCCTTTTCTCGAAATAGTTTAGGTCATTTTCGACCCCCTATAAGTTCGTTGTGAACGTAACTGGAAGCCGCATCGGTAGTGCTCTCCTCGTGTGTGCGTGAGTGAGTAATTTGTGAGATAATTTGTTAAAGAGCGCGGTGTGGCGGTCAGAGGGGCGCCGGGCGGTCAGACCGAGCGTGGGAGCTGCTGAGTCACGCGACCGCCTCACGTGAGAGCGACAACTGTCGCCTCCTCTCCTAACGGTACGCGAGCGGTACGTCTTCACTTCCAGCAGCTGCACTCGTCACACGCGCGCTTACTGTCACCTTGTCTGTTGTGTGGTAGGTGATGACGTAGTACGAGACGTCACACGCTGCAGCTCCTAATTGTGTGTCCAATCGCGGTGTGCGCGCGCGACTGTGACAGATGAACAATGTCGCTGTCGACGCGTTTTTTGTCGCGCACCATTTGAATAGCGGCAATGCGGCGGCGGGCGGCGTGACCGCACGCTCCCCACCCCCCCCTCGCCGCCCCCCATCAGCGCCCGCACCATTCATCCCGTAATTAATGCGAATAAAAAACGAGTCTTGTAGAAAATTAGAAATGTCTCGGTAGGACCGGCGGCACGGCGCTCACCACCAGCGCCGGTCGCCGAGCGAGCCGCGCACAAAAACTACCTCCGCTGTCGTACTACAATAATTTAATTATTCGCTCGTTTGTTCCGCGCCGTGCGGCCGTGCGGCCGTGCGGCCGAGTGGTACTTACCGTTCAGGTCGAGCACCATTTGCGTGTTGAAGTAACTGGTCACGTCGCCGCGCCCCGACACTGTAACAATATAACATATATTCAAATTCAAATTCAAATTCAAATACTTTATTATGCATAAACCCCGCGAGGGCACTTACATATGGTCACTTTTTTACATTTTTACCTTACACTACTACCGGATCGGAACGCGACCGCACTGAGAAGATCCGGCAAGAAACTCAGTGGGCTTGTCTTCTTTTTTATTCAATTACTATTTTTTTTTTTAATAAGATAATATACAACAACATGTCTATTAATAGCTCTAGTGTGATGCCTTTCGAATCATCATACAATACAGTTATTATATATAACGAAAAAGTACCATGGCTGGACCAGATCCCGCAAGCGGCACCCGATCACGAGTTAACCACTAGAGTAGCCATCACTCCCCTCAACCACAATGGAGGGAAGGGAGTGACCTGCTCCTCGTAGCTACCGCAAGCAGACCCTTCAGTGAGCATGACCAATACCATGGGCCACAAACATAAAACACAGATTAAACAACAAATTCGTTTGGCAAAACACGCTACGCTTTACAATTATATTAACAGCAACAGAATAAACATGTATGTAACACCTTTTGAAATAATGAGAAAATGCCTGAATGAGGAGCTGCTCATAACCAGTCTGTATTATCATCAAGATAATCCGAGATTTTATAATAACCTTTTCTACAAAATCTACTCTTGATTGCTTTTTTAAACTTTTTAACTGGCATATCTCGAATATTAATAGGTAATTTGTTGTAGAAGCGTATACATTGCCCCATGAAGGATCTGTTAACTCGTTGAAGACGAGTACTGTGTACAACTAATTTATCCTTATTCCGAGTATTTACATGATGAATGTCACTATATTTTTCAAAGTTACCGATATTTTTCTTTACATAAAATACATTTTCGTATATATATTGAGATATAACAGTCAGAATATTTATCTCTTTAAATTTCTCTCTTAGTGACACTCTTGGGCCTAAATTATATATCGCGCGGACCGCCCTTTTTTGTAGAATAAAAATTCTATTCAATTCCGCGGAGCAGCCCCAAAGTAATATGCCGTATGACATGAGACTATGAAAGTATGCGAAATAAACTATTCTGGCTGTTTCAACATCGGTTAATGCGCGAATTTTTTTTACCGCATAAGCCGCTGAGCTGAGCCTATTTGACAGTTTCTCAATATGAGGCCCCCATTGGAGTCTATTATCTATAGTGATGCCTAAAAAGGTGGTTGATTCCACAAGGTCCAGAGCCACCCCATTCATTTGAACATTGGTTTCCACTTGTCTCACATTGGGAGTAGTAAATTTAATACATTTAGTTTTTGTCTCATTTAGAACTAAATTATTAGAATGAAACCAATGAACAACGTTAGACAGTGCATTGTTCACATCGTCATAGTTGAGCATTTGTCGCTTAATCTTAAACAGTAAAGAGGCATCATCTGCGAACAACACAATGTTTTGATTGTCCCCTACATAATAGGGTAAGTCATTGATATATACAAGGAACAGAAATGGCCCCAGTATTGACCCTTGCGGAACGCCCATTTTGATAACAGAACCAGATGATCGTGCACCGTTAACATCGACTCTCTGAATTCTGTTGCTTAGGTAGGAAATTATAAGTTCCAGAGCGTTTTTCCTGATCCCATAGTGGTGTAATTTCTTGATGAGAGTTTCGTGGTTTACGCAATCAAATGCCTTAGATAAATCGCAAAAGATGCCCAAAGCCTCGTGCGATTCCTCCCAGGCTGAAAAAATGTTTTTTAATAATTCTACACCCGCATCAATAGTAGAGCAATTCTTAGTAAAACCAAATTGATTTTTATGAAAAATACCATGGTTGTTAAAATAACTCAACATCTGAACAAGTATAATTTTCTCAAATACTTTACTAAGTGTAGGTAGTATGGATATCGGTCGAAAATTATTAACATCTGACATACTACCCGATTTAAACAAAGGAATTACTCTACTCATTTTCATGAGCTCAGGAAACACACCTCGAGCAACACAACCATTAAACACAGAAGTCAAGTGGGGGGCAATAATATTAATTATATAATTAACTGTCTTTACTGATAAACCCCACAGATCAACTGTTTTTTTAATATTAAGGGATTTAAAAGAGCGTAAAATATCTTTCACAGTGACATCTGAAAATTCAAAGGTTATGTCGCATTTTACAATACATTGCTTAAGGAGCGATTCAGCTATAATAGGAGATGACACTAATGATTTTGTAATCAGTACAGGCACATTTGTGAAATGGGTTTCAAATTCAGCCGCCACTTCTTTATCTACTTTCACATTCTTATCACCTATCTTTAAACTAAAGTCTTTCTTGCGTGCAGTATTCCTACCAGTTTCACTATTTATCACATTCCAAGTCATTTTAATTATATCACCTGATTTTTTAATTTTATTTCTCAGATAAATAGATTTTGCACAGGAACAGGCACGTTTAAATATTTTGGAATAGTTCTTTACATATTCCAAAAATAATATTATTGTACATCAGTATAACAGACCCCCCGCCGTGGGGGACACAGCGGCCCCTTGTCGCACCTGTCCTGAGAGACCATGAAGACGGCAGCACCGCATCCCACCACCTGTACAACCCTCGGCGTGAAGCTTACAGACTCACAATGGAAGCTCATAAAAGTCATTCAGACGTAATAAGACAAACAGATAAATATATGTATCATGATTTCATTGTTGTTATCAACTCAGCTCATATATGTATGTCCCACTATACCACGCTGGTCAGATGAGTTGGTGTAAGTGTTTAATTTGCGAGTGCCTTCTGTTACATAGACTGTATCTGCATATTATAATCCCTTTAATCGACCTTTACGACACCCTTGTGTTACAAGTTATAGAGGATTAGGTTGGTGTCGTGGGTGAACTGTATTCTTAGCTCGTCACCACACGGCAGTAGAATGATTTATATAACTGAAACTATACTTTTTAAAGACGCGAGTGCAGGGTGCACTAGGGCAATAATCCTTGTAAAACAAGGATATGAGGGATTTTATTAATATATAATCTAACGAACACAATTTACAGCCACACTCAGAACAATAATTTGTGGATCGCACAAAGTGTTGTCCTGTCTGGGATTCGATCCCGCTTTACTGGCACAGTAGGTTGATATTTTAACCACTTTACCATCTGTGTAATCAAAACTTATGTGTCCAGTTAAATAAACTCGCATTTAGTATATCATCATCATCATCATTTCTCCGTCCACTGCTGGACGTAGGCTTTCCTTATGTTGCGCCACAGAGTGCGGTCCTGTACCGTCTGCATCCAACGACGATTAGCAACCTTCAACAGGTCGTCAGTCCACTTAGGGAGGGCGTCCTACACTACGTCGTCCGATACGTGGTCGCCACTTGAAAAACTTTCTTCCCCAGCGGTTGTCGGTTCGTCGAGCGATGTGGCCTGCCCATTGCCACTTCAGCGTGCTTATTCTTCGTGCTATGTCGGTTACACCCGTTCTTTTGATAATTTCGGTATTTGGGATTCTATCACGCAGAGAAATCACGCTGGGCGACTTTGAGCTTGGTTATGAGGCCTACATTCAGGGACTATGTTTCTGTGCCATAAGTAACGTGCCAAACTGCACACACTGGTAACACACACTGGTCGTAGACCTGTGTTTTCGGGCACTGAGGTATGTTGGACGAGAAGACCTCTTAAGTTTCCCGAACGCTGCCCAACCGAGTTGGCTTCGTTGGCTGACCTTTTAGTATATGTTGACGCGATAATGTCGCCAATACATTTTTATAGTAAACATAACAATTAAACAAATAGACTGAGATGGCAGCACATTTAATTTAATGTAACAACAAAACATTATAGTTATTTATTACTGATTTAATTAGTAAAACCCCATTTCTTAAATATCAAAATGAATAAAAAGTCCTATTATAAACACGTGTTCTCATATACGTAATGTTTTGGTCGTTTCCCTTTGACATTTAATAAAATTTTGTTGAACGTTAGTGGACCGATATTAGAGCACTTAATACTTAGGGGTCATTGATGAAAATATGTATTAGATTGAATCACTTAAATGTTAAGCGTTACCTATGCATGTTGTCTGTAAGGGCATGTTGTTTGATGACGCGTAACAATACAAGTAATATTACTTAACGGCTATTTAGACGGAGAGAGAGAGAGAGAGAGGGATTTTCTCGTCTTGATGAAACAACCAAAGTATGAATATGTAAACAATAAATTGTATCGTGTCGCTCGATATTAGCGCGACAATTGCCTTACAATGTTGTATTGATTGTTTGCAACAGAATTTTAATGCGATAATCATAAGGTTTAACTTATTACTGATCTCATCATCTAAGACAATAATTAACTAATAAAATTATTTACTTGTTTTGATGGTAAACGAGTATACTTAATGGTAAATGATATTACCGCTATGAACATTCGCTAGTCCGCTGCCCACAGTGAGGGGCGGGGGGGAGTGTGAATGCGTACAATGATGTTCGATAATACTAAAAGCATCACTCAACAATTGTGCAGCCGGCTCTCTCGCTCACCAAATAAAGTGTATTAACAAATTGCTACTAGTCAGACGCCGGTTTTCTGCTCAGTGTGGAGTACCCCAGACGGACCGGCCCGCGGCTATAGGCAGACAGCTATCGACAGTGTAGGAGCACAGCAAATATATGTTTCGAGGCCATACCGTGACCATGAACGCTGTAAAGTGTTCGAAACGTCGGGCAATCAAAAATCTTAATTAAATATTTACTTCAAGAAATTATATGTATACAAAAGATACTACGCGTCCACTTATAGCCTCACACGCATAGGAAATAACTCACAAATATGTATAGCATCAATGAACTTAAACATTATCTGAAAAGTGTAAATAAAACTACTTTTACGGATTATATCGCGTTTGTATTTGATTTATGATTGCCCGACGTTTCAAACACTTTGCAGCATTCATGGTCACGGGCGGACCAATGAATGACAAATGAATACTGTAAAGTGTTCGAAACATTGGGCAATCATAAATCAAATACAAACGCGATATAATCCGTAAAAGTAGTTTTATTTACAATGTGTAGTGCTCGCGTAAACATCAGATATCATTATTATCTGAAAATTTGTTTTATTTTATTAACCTATTAATTAGTTCTCTCAAATAAAAAAATTGTCACTCAAAACAGTTCATAATAAGTAGTATCTAAATGTATGTATGTATGTATGTGTGGGGTGATTATATGGTTAGTTGTTACCTGTATAGAGTGTGATGTCTCGTATAGAAATGCTCTACGCAGTAGGTCGGGGAAATCTCTTTTAGCATATGGTCTGTATAAATTTTTAAAATCTCTCTATCTGTACTGGTTGAATCTAGCTGGTTGTGATAAGTAAAAGTTTACGTTTCAAATAAAAAAATAATTTAGTAATATGTTGTTTGCCCGTCGTCCTTCATTTGTTTTTCTTTCTGTCAAAATGAGTGAATCTAATGAAGAAATCGATACATTTTAAAGTTTTATTACAAAAAAGAAAATATTGCAACGCAAGCGGTGAAAAAGATTTTTTGAAGTTTATGGACCTAATGCAGTGTTAGTAAAAGTAGCACAAGGCTTTTTTAAACGTTTTCAATCCGGGAGCTTTGATGTCAAAGATGCACCTAGCTCCAGTCGACCTGTCAGTCATATGACGCCATTTTTGAAAAGGTAACGGTGGGGTTAGATCGGCATAGCTGAAGATCTGAAAATAGACTACAAAACAGTTTTGACCCATTTGAAAAAAGCTGGGTTACCTATACAAAAAACTCGATATTTGGATGCCACATGAGCTCACTGAAAGAAAGTGCACAAAGGCAACATTTGCGATTCTTTATTGAAACGTAATGAACCGAACAGTTTTTGAAGAGATTGATAACTGGTGATAAAAAAAGGATCACGTACGATAAAATCGTGCGAAAAAGACCGGTCAGGCTTCGTAGATTGTGATGAAACTCGGGATAACTTACAACAAGGTGATATAGCCCTGAACTTGCACCTACACATTTCCACCTGTTTTGATCTCTTCAGAATTTTTTAGACAATATCAAGGTAACATCAAGAAACGACGCGTTTTTTTTTTTTGCTTTTTAAACATCTCAAATGTTGTGCAGCAACGATATTATATCAGACAGTCATCGAATGAAATGCCATATATATATTGTAATTAAATGTAAATGAACCTTGAAACAAAAATTGTCTAGAATGTTCGTATAGAATGCGCAGGAAATGTTTCTTTGAGTTTATATAATTGTGATCTCCTTTACTCGTTTCTGTATGTGTACATAACCAATGTTTCTCTATTCAGTGTACACTGTGTGGTTCAAACAAAACAAACAAACATTTTTATACCAGTATACAACAATATCATCGCGACTGAAGCCGCGTGTGCATAGCTAGTGGTATATAAATGTATAACGATAGATGCGATGTGTATATCTGTATAGATGTGAGGTGGCGGTGCCTACGGCGGCAGTGGGCGGTGACATCACATTACACCGACCACAAGGTGGTGCAATACATATGGAAGTAATCAACGGACATCAATACTTGTGTGATTGTGAACTCAATACCGCACTGACACCGAGCAATGGCACCGTGACCCTAGCGGGGGTCACCGCCACTGAGCCGCCGCGCCTCCGCCGAGACCGTCTATAGATCACTGCGAATGTATCTTAGACACATTCAACAATGTCGGAATTATAACTATACAATATACATTTTAAAATATTAGTATGTGAAGGGTTGTATGATAGCGGCTACGAATACTACCAACAAGCTCGTGGGTGTCATAAAAGACGAAAATTTTATCCCCACCTAGACCAACTGCATTTGATGCCGTCTAGTTAATATTAAAATTTCCAAGGAGGGTTGACGTCAGGCGTCAAGGAGACTGGTCATAAAATTACTTTATATCATTTTTGCAGTATGTATAATGAAAGTGGTGGGAAAGTTTCCGTGTGGTGACGGAGTAAGAATACAATTCACTACCCCCTCTTTACCCGTGGGTGTCGTAAAAGATGACTGAGAGATATAATATACATATAACATCTTACCAAGTGAAGGCAAACTCGAAATAAAACCCTATACCAACCTGTCTGACCAGCATGGTATAGTAAGGGCTATTTCTCTCCTATTTTGAAGGAGGCTCGAGCCCAGCAGTGGGATGTATATGAGCTGAAATGATGATGATGATAATGAAAGAGAAGATCGCGTGGACGTAATAGAGATAAGGACAGGACAATGACGAGTCAGTGTGGAGAAACCTAAGTGAACTGAGAGAGTAACAATGTATCATTAGTCAGCTGTGTACCGCTACACACGATAGTATGCAGCGGTACACTGTTAGTCAGCTGTGTACCGCGATAAGTTTAAGATATACATATTTAGTTCACTAAATATGTATATATAAGATATACATATTTAGTGAACTGAGAGAGTAACAATGCCAGTGTGTAGCGGACACTGTTAGTCAGCTGTGTACCGCGATAAGTTTAAGATATACATATTTAGTTCACTAAATATGTATATATAAGATATACATATTTAGTGAACTGAGAGAGTAACAATGCCAGTGTGTAGCGGACACTGTTAGTCAGCTGTGTACCGCGATAAGTTTAAGATATACATATTTAGTGAACTGAGAGAGTAACAATGCCAGTGTGTAGCGGACACTGTTAGTCAGCTGTGTACCGCGATAAGTTTAAGATATACATATTTAGTTCACTAAATATGTATATATAAGATATACATATTTAGTGAACTGAGAGAGTAACAATGCCAGTGTGTAGCGGACACTGTTAGTCAGCTGTGTACCGCGATAAGTTTAAGATATACATATTTAGTGAACTGAGAGAGTAACAATGCCAGTGTGTAGCGGACACTGTTAGTCAGCTGTGTACCGCGATAAGTTTAAGATATACATATTTAGTGAACTGAGAGAGTAACAATGCCAGTGTGTAGCGGTACACTGTCAGTCAGCTGTGTACCGCGATAAGTTTAAGATATACATATTTAGTTTGTTACTAATAGTGTTCTCTTACCAATAAGTTAAGAGCAACTTCATCTAACAATTAAAAATATCTATCATTTATTAATTGAATATATAAAATTGCTTACAACAGGAGAACTTTGTACATTTTATAAATATACTTTCAAAGTTACAATGTAATCAAATTTGAATCGAGTGTGTGTCTGCAATACGCGTTGATATCTTTTCGTCCTGTGCGGTAACTGATCGCGAGACACTAGTCCGTCGTTAATGTGCAGTACACAATAAAGGATTAAGTATATATAATTGTCTTAACAGTTGTTCAAAGCTGTGAGGCTGCAGCGCGCCCGGTATCGATCAGTGCGGGGCGCTTACAAAGTGTTCCCGCACGCCTCGCGCGCCCCGCAAGCCGCACCCTCACCCCCCCGCCGGTCCGCTGCACGCGAACTTTGTTAAAAGCTCTTCAATTACTTAGATGCAGTACGCGCACCAGATTAATAGATGCGTCGCAGCCTCCCGCCCCGCCTGTGAGCGAGCCGCGCGCCCTTACCACCGGGGTACCGTCCCACCTGTCACATGTCCCGTCTCGTCCGGTAGGACACGCGACTACAACGTAGTCTACTGTGCTAATGCGACACCATTGCATATTATATACTCGTTGAAGCGTTCTATATTAATATATTTTTATTATAAGACGACATTACGTTCGTTTCATTAAAAATAGAAAGTGTCATGAGCGCGACCCCATTGTTTCGGACGTGTCTCGCGAGAGGCGAACAATAATAGATAGAAAGTACATTAAATAAGGAAATATCAAAACAAAACATCGTCGGTGTTAGTATTTATATCCGTCATCTGCTGTAACACTATCGCGTAAGTTATAGTTAGCTAGTAGCGATTATAAACTAAACTGGACGACAAATTTTAGTTTAAAATTTGAGTTTCTTTCTCACCAAAGAGAAGCTTATAAAAGAGGAATGCTAGAAATCGAATTAGGGCTGTTTCGATTAAGAGACTGATGAATTTCCCAACTGAGCAATTTTTATTCTTGATGTTAGTGTCTAAATTTAGCTTCATATTTTAATTATGTTTTTTAATTATCTGAATACACTGATTAAAAGAGTTTTTTTTTTCTATAAATGAAATCTAGGTTTAGTGTTAATCTAGATCGATTTATCACTCTCGCTTGCTCCTGTAGGCTACATTTCTTGGAAATAGTTGCAGGCTTTGCCGAGATTATATATATAGAAATATACAATAAGTGCTTGTTTAAAGATATTAGATTCATCATCATCATCATCCCGTGTGTATACACTTCCCACTACCAGGCTCGGCCCTTTACCACTATTGGCGAAAAATTCACCTACAATACCACGTTGGTCAGACCCGTTGGCATAGAGTTTTATTTAGAGCTCTCCTTCTTTTACATAGATGTTGTATAGGTATAACTGTTAAGACAGCCACGGACAATATAGGTGATGTATTGTATTCTTATTCCGTCACCAATGCAAGCCAATACAAAATTGTAACTCCTATAAGGATCTGCAATAGTCTTGAAAGATCACACTGAGGTTTGACCCTCAGGCAGTCCCAGGAAATTATTTTAAATGTCTTAGGATTTGCAACAAATTTAATTAGAAAAGTTAAACAGGAAGAGTTGGAAGAGATTAATTCCATTTCTCTCCTATGCATTGCGGGAGACAGAAAGTAAGATTGACCAGTAAATAAATAAGAGAATGTGCAGCTACGATAAGCGCAGCCGCACAGCACCAGATATATGGGAGAGCTTGACAGGACCTATATGTGAGCCTTAACATTGATTGCTACAGTAGGTGTGACAGAAACGTACGAAGATTTTCTCGAGATGCCACAAGGTCTGTATAGTATACTACTCCAGATATGACTTACAAACTGTTTAACATATGATCACGCTCGTTACACGCATTTAGAGAATGTGGTTTACTGATTGTTCATAACGAGAGATATAATACATTGATATATTGGTGAGGATACGAGTTTAAAATGGAATAATTTACTTTTGAAGTTGTCATGGCCAGTTAGAAAGCCACACATCTTCAAGACACTCTTTCTCCGTCACATAAATATCACGATCGATAGAAGAGAGGTGACTTAGTCAGTAGTCAACTAGAAAGTAGATAGAGGTCCGTCCGCGGATAATCCTTTAGTCCAAAGTTACGAGTCCCGCGGGAGTACGCCCGGCTGAGCCCGCGTGATCTATGAATGGGTAATGTCAGAATACTTGTATAAGTACGTGTTATATTACGTATACAAATATTATTTTAATTTGTAATTATTTTTAACATAATTATAGTAAATTGTGTGTGATGTGTTATCGCGTTACTTAAGGCTTAACACCATCGAAGTGGCAGTACGCGTTGTATACGTATAATGTTCACGTAAATATAATTGAAGTAACTAAAGCTATCCTTAAGTAAGGTTTTTCGTTTCAAAGTGTTATGAATATGAGGGGTGTGTTTGTTGGTAGCATTCGTTTGTGAATGTGATGGAACGAATGTTGATCCTCATTGAGGTGGTACTACTGTGCGTCTGTGACGCATGAAGTAGCGAGCGAGCCGCGCACATCTTGTGACCCGTATCATTCAATTAATTATTAACAGGTTAGTCTTTTTAGTGTAGTGACAAAACAAGAATACAATTCATCAGTCGCTTACCTGCCCGTGCGTATCGTAAAAGACGACCAAAGAATATAATATGCATACAACATCTATGCAAGAGAAGAAAATTTGAAGCAAAACCTTATATTATGTCAGCTCCAGCGTAGGGTATGTCAATATGGGTCAATTTTCCTCCGATTGTGGAGGAAGCTCTAGTCCAACATTGTGACGTGTATGAGCTGAGATGATGGTGAAATCAATCCCGCGATACATATATTGCCTCAATGATCGTGTCGTACCCGTACAGGAGGGTTGAGTGTGAACAGCACACGGATAGTGCATACGTGATACTTTGCCGACTGTGACTAACAAAATAGCGCATCTGATGGTATTTGGCACATGGACCTTTGCAATACCAGGAGCAGAGCTAGGCTGTTGTTACCTATCGAAGAAAATTCCCTTCTTAAACCTCATTTAAAGAAGAACATTTCATAGCTCTCGGGAAACAGCAGCAGATCATTTCAGAGCTTGCACGTGCCTGAGAGAAATGATTTCTGAAAACGTACAGTTGAAAAATATAACGTTTCCAGGTGAAATGAATAAACTCTGCTACGATGTTGAATGGTACGTTGGTAAGACGTTGACAGTGGTAGCAAGTCAAACAGTTCCTGAGAGCACTCCCCATGAAGCAGTTGGTAGAGTACACAGAGTGACCCAAAGTCTCTCCGCCGCCGCCGCTCTGGTGGCTCGCATCTGTTTTGCGGGGTCGCCGATGATTCGAACAGCACGTGTTTGCAGGATAGTTAAGTTATTACATACAAGACAAGTGTTAATATCATATGTAGTGAGTGACGCGGGCACGATTCACCGACTTGTCAAACATACACGTGTGTGTGTGTGTGTGTGTGTGTGTGTATTGTGACAATTGATCTATACAATGTGATGTGTACCGTGCTACTGGTACACTGTGAGTACTGAGTACTGAGCGATCGTGTGGGGGGGGGGGGTGGCGAGGGGGGTTGATGGGTCAGTGGGTGCGCGCCGCAACTAATGAAGCGCACCAGGTCCAGACCGCGCGCTGAATATTAAACTTACTGCCAATAGTTTGTAGTGGTACGTATGTGTGTGTGTGTGTGTGTGGACACTCATACAGACGAATAATATTATAATTGTGATGATTATGAAGGTAAAACGTCACACACAAGTGATGCCAACCAACATTTATTTAATCTATTACAGCATTTGTAGTACACATTGCACTCAGCTACATCGACGTATGTATTACATAGATATAGAGGTGTGGACAGCGCCGTGCAATTAATATTAAATGCATGAAGATGTTTTTATTTAGTCATTATAATCAAAACTATCTCAAGTGTAGTTGCTCAACATGAACTGTAAATGTACGTGCAGTACACAAATCCCTACATAAATTAAACATTGACACACACATACAACAATATTTCAGGCATCGCTCATACAACGCTATATGTAAATTCAAATAACGTGTCTGTTTACATGACATGTATATGGACAATGCAACCACTGCGCTTATCGGGAAAATGTAAGTAATAGTCGGGCACAATAAACCCGCCGGTACAATCAATATACAGCCGGTGCGTGGTAGTGTTTGTGCGTCGACACGAAATACACCGTTTTCCTCTCCGGGAGATTTAAAAGATAGGATCGCATTACCGCGGCCCCGGCCCCTGTCCCGGTGCCGGACCGGAGCGCCGGACGGTCGCTATTTAAAGCGGGGGCGAGCGGGTCGGGGCCGCGCCGTAAATCGCGCGCGTAAATTACCGCGCCGTCTATACCGACCTCCCCCGGGAGCGGAGCCCGCCACTCCATAAATCGTCCCCATTTGGCTAACCCGCGAATCAAAGAAAGGTAATTCACAATGTTTAAATCCAATTTGAAAGGAGCGAGGGCGGCCCCGGGACCCCTCGGCCCTCCGACCTTTCAATATTATTGTAATGTAACGGCCTGTTAATGTACCGCAAGCGAAATATTCAAAAGAATAACTCACAGCCGGAGTGTGCCGACCAGACCTACTCACTGCTCACTGTTTGTGGCTACTACTCACTACGCACGTGCAATATCGTTAAATAACAATTTAATGCATTCTCTCTACACATATACATTAAGAAAAAAAAATGTCCTTCATATACTTTATAGTATTTCTCGTATAGTGACGGAGTAATAATACAAGTCATTACCTCCATGGGTATCATAAAACATGATTGAGGTGTAGATAATATCTATGCAAGAGAAGAAAGACTATAAACAAAATCCTTACTAACCCGTTACGATGGCGTGCTATAGTTAAACAATATCCCCACTGTGGAGGAGGCTCGAGTCTAATAGTGGGACACATATGATTTGTGATGATTATTTGGTGAAGTACGAGTTAACATAATACTTGTAACAACAGTGAGGTGATGACATCCCATATCATTTGTTTACTATCACCACTCAGTGCTATATTAATTGTGAAATAATTGAAATATAATATAGATATTTTTTTATATTAAATATGACACTATCTATGGTGTAGTCAGTAACCCAGTACTGACAGAACATAAAACACAACTACAACTAATTAAAATCTGGTAAAAATAGTTCTGTTGTAATTCGCTAGTCAAATTATAGTTGAATTTGTATAATTAATTGTGTATTACGTGTGTATGTGAGTGTATGTATATATCGGTCCCGTGCGCGCATCGACTCGTCTCTCTCTCGCAGTGAAGTGTGTGCGACAGCACTCGCCGCTCGTACAAAGATACAGTGTAGAGCGACTGAGACATTGTGACGTCAGCTCACACTCTGTTACTACAACAGAGAGGTAACAACACTGAGTTAACTAATATCAATGTGGAGCGAAATATATATATGTGTGTGTATCACTCATTATTAATAATTATTAAGAACTTGGTGTATTGCGGTGTGGCGGCACGCGTCCAGGCCGAGGTAGAAGGTAGGGGGGAGGAGAGGGGTAGGCAATTTCTCAAACGAGTTTAAATTCGTGTCGCGGCCGGTGCGCCCCTCCGCTTGTGTTGATAAGTAATTTTCCGCGTGAGCAGATTGTGCGCACCCCACCGTCCTCTCTGTACAGTGGCTCAGTGCTGGCGCGCACCTATACGGCTCACAGTCACGTGTACAGCAATCTAACACAACTAACACAGTTTATTGTACACGTGATCGTAAGTGCATCGACGTAGCGACAGTCGTCATTAGTAGTGATCCAGTGTGGACCGATGCAATCGCTATTCGTTGCATAACAATAATAATAATACAACTCTGGGCCAGTCGTTATCTCACCATGAGACTAACGCAAACCTCGGAGGAACATTATATGGCTCTCTAAGCTCTTTTGATATAAAAGAAAAAATGTATCACAAGATTTATAAGAAAGCCAATAAACCGCAGGGCAACTTGTGGCGTGCTGAATGTGAGTGGCGACACTGCGGTCCTGAGTGCCCCAGAGAGTCGGCCAGGGCCTCGTATCCAGCTCGCCTTTACTGGCTGGCTGGAGTAGAAACCGAAGAGTGCCTGCAGGATTCTCAACTCTGGCTTGCCTTAAACGGCTGATCAGAGAGGGGTCGCCAAAGCTATATGCTCGAGGGTGGAAGTGTCATTTTCAAGAGCATAACTACGGGGAAACCACTGTGGGTCTCTGGTTATCGGGGACTTGCGATGGTCAAACTATCGCCGCACCGTTCGACACCCCAAGCCACTTGCGCCAATGTTGCAAGTTGCCCGTATGGCCTGCGTGTCTGTGGCGACCGTTTAGGGGGGCCCATTCAGTGAGTTGGCGAGTCACCGTCAGCCAAAGTTCAAGATGTATAAAGGGATTGAAGGCAGACGACAGTTTAAAAAACAATAGCTTTCAGTTTTAGTGCATCTAACCTTTAACCCCATAATCATAATTATATTAGATACCATCATCACACAATAGTTTTACACCCACCGTGGGCAGTCCACGTGTGTCATGTGCAAACGTGGAGTGTCATCGGTAGACGTCCCATCCCATTTTTAAATTAAATTTCTCCAAAGGCCTCTGCCTGGTGGATCCATATCCTCATGTACGCCTTTCAAATGACCGGGTATCTTTCCTTGGAAGATACTCGTGAATATAGCAGATACATAATAATACTAGAATCTTTTTTTTGTATTGCAAACGGTGGCAAACGAGCTAACAGTACGCCTGATGTTAAGTGTTGTTACCTCTCATGAACCTTTGCAGGGCCGCTGCCTACTGCGAAGAAAGGGAAGGGAGTGGGAATACGTGCAATGAGATTCGGCAATACCAAAGGCAACACCAATACTCATCACACGCGAACGTTATAAGTTGTGTTGTGTGTACTACCGGCTTTCTCGCTCATCGAACGAAGCGCAGTGACAAATTGCTACTACTCGAACGTAGATTTTCTGCTCAGTGTGGTACTACCCCGGACGGACCGGCCCGCGGCTGTAGACAGACAACTGTCGACAGTGTGCTCCTACCACTGATGACTTTACGTTTGACATGTCAGTTAACACTCGTAATTAATGTAATATATATTAAAGAACTTGTTTAAGTAAAAGTATATTGTTGTGATGATATTTCAATCAGTTGTTACTGCTACAGTGAGGTGGTCATGTGTGTCGGTGTGTTGTACAGGTCACGTGTCATCACACGTTGTTAATCACGACTCACGTATGAGTACCTAGTGTGTGATAGCCGGTACCGACGCGCGTCGCACTGAATGCAATTACTTAATGAGAGTGCGACAAAGTTGCAAATTAAATATACGAGACACACAGACCGTCAGATACATTACAAGACGCATTTCGGTTCAATTTTAAACATCAAATAACTTTTAATGTATTTTAACTTCACGTTGAAATGTAATAGTGTAGTGTAGATTTAGTTATGACTTCACAATACCATATCTTGCCTTAATTAAATGATATGTGTAATCTGCAAATAACTACATGCAAGATATGGAAAAATCGAGGTGAAACTATAATAATCGGTCTGATCAACATTTTATGATATGTATATTGTTTTACCTCGTATTGTGGAGGCTCGAGCGCAGCAATGGCTTGTATATAAGCTAGGACGATAATTATATAGTGTAGTAGTTATTTCTAATTAAATTGTAATCTACATATTTTTTTAAATTTGCTTTTCAAAGTGTTGAAGACTTATGCGACACATAAATTCTATCGTGATTTTATACGCGAAACCTCTTTCAAAGAGGGTACTTATTTGTTCTCCTAAAGCATAAAGCAAGACTAAATAGTTAAGGGAGTAAGATGCCTCAAAGATCCAAATAATATAGTACTTTATAAAGACAGTTGTGTTTAACATCCAATTACTATTCCTAAATTAAATAAATATACTTATATATATCCATACGTGAAACGAAAACCTTGTACACCTTTATAAAACAATTACACGAAAAGAAAGTAAAAAACACAATTAAAGTCTATTTGGAGACGAAGTGCATAATGCTATTTTCTTGTATAAAATGTTAGTGTTAGCGATTTGCCTACACATAAGTTACTATTGAAAGTTAATCGCGTCGTTTTGCTGATCAGAAACTTAAATACAAAGGAAGCATTAGTCAATTTAACAACAATGTGCATCAAATTGGCGTATCATAATGTTGTTGATCACGAAATGTTAACTGAAACTGCACGCAATATGAGAACTTTGATTTCACGTGTAAATTTAACAATTATGGGACTACTTTCACCCTTTATTTTTCAAAGATCTCGTTTCCCAATAATACCTGTGTTTGTCACTATAAACAGTTTCAAGGCAAACATTTAAAAAAAAATTGGAAGTTTATTAAGATAACCATGTTTTACTACAGCATACACGTGGGCAATGCAATTGTATATAGCAGCAAGTAGAGTTCGATCATTCGATGGTTTGATATTATATACTTTTGTGTGATAGAGTGATAGATGTGGTTAACTTATAGAAGTGATTAACTTCACATTTAGATGAAAAGATACGAAAAGTAGAGCAATTTTGAAAAGAGAAAATTTAACAATTCGTACAATTAGCACAAACATATTTTAAACAATTGAAATGTATGTGAATATATAACAATGTATCAGAAGAACTTTAGATGTACTTAGTTTTCACTTAAAACTCATAATTTTATTAGTAAAACTGTTTACGAATTTGATATTTTTTTATATAAGAAATGTGAAGTTTCGCACTGCGTGTCGCTGCACGCTCAGAGACCTCTGTCGTATGTAGTATATTTATATATGTTTATGTATATCATTGTATAGATCAGTGCGATGTATTGTATTGTTATTGCACAAACTACAATTGTAATACACATATAAGTATGTTTGTATATTGATTGCAGTGAACACACTTGTTATGTGGTGTCGCAGAGTTAGATCTAGTTAACATAGTATTGTGATGCTGATCTGTTGTGTGATATCAACGTGTGTACTATGTGATAAGAACTGTCTGTTGTTGTTATTGTTGTTGTCGGTTGTGTCGGGGGCCGGGGCGAGGGTATCGCTTGTGCTGCGCCATGAATGGAGGCTGCGCGTGACGTCACGCATCGATCTGTCAACAATAACACGCATCCGTATCGGTACGCACGGCCGAGAGCCGCGGGGTCGTCGGCCGGACGACGTTAATTGCGTAGCGTCCCCCGTGCCCCCCCCCCGGGCGGCGCGCCCCGCCCCCGCCCCCGCCCGTGACGTCGTCCGGCGGGGGCGCCACCGCGCGGCCCACATTCGACAATCGATATTGCGGTCCAAGTTCAGGCACGTGTCGTATGTCGCACACACGCACACACACGCACACACACTAGTGCATGCACAATATGCACAGCGAGTATGACACCAGCGTGTTCATACAACAGCAGTGATACGAAGTGCTGACGCGTCACAATACGACTGACGCGCAGACAGATGTACATACAGACTGCACGACATACTAACAGCGCCTCGTCGTACATGACTATATATACATAAGTAGACAAACATATATATGACAGACAGCTCATCATACAGGGCAGAGTGCGCATACAGTTCATAATTCGTTCGTTCGCTATTTTAACAACATAAGATGGTTTTGGTAACTGGTTTAATTATATTATATATGGAGCATTATTTAATGTTACACATCTCTGTCTCCAGAAGTGTAGGTAGAAGTGTAGCCACACTCACAAATTGTCACATTCATGTGGCGCACGTACTAGCGGCTGAATTTGTTTTCGCTGGCTATAATTTATAAAAATGCTCAAATTTATTAAAAAAAACGGCTATAATAATGAGAGTCTGTAATAAACTAAAAGAAAAATGTTTGCTTTTGATTTAAACCTGAAACTGAATGACGCAGCACCATATCGATGTAGATATACTTATACCTGTTGTACAACGAGCCATTCCCAATACTTATCTTGTAAGCAATAATATTATTTTCTTAATTAACAAGTTATCTAATCTAAAGAATACATTTTCAAATCTAACTATCAGTTCAAACAAACAGTCGAGCTTCACAATAGTATAATATATATATATATATATATACAAAGTTATTGTGTCGATCTGATTGTAATCGTATTGAATGTTCAGTGAGCGCTGTCGCTGTCGGCCGCTCTGTGCGCTCACAGCTCACTGAGGGCGCAGTGACTGGCGAGTGAGCCGCCCACTGCAGCGTGTGAGAGTCACTACCAACTGTGCACTGTGGGGTCACTTATTGATATTAAATATAACAGAACAACATTAGTTATTTATTTGACAAAACAAACTCGAGCAATGTGCAATATGTAACATCCACCATCGCCCACAAATGTGTACTATACTGGCGAGAGCGAGCCGCCGTCGGAGTTTAGTATGTACACGTCAGACCTTCGGTACTTTAAGACACCAGTTTTCAATACTATTAAGGTACAGTGGGACGTATGCGGACTGCGATGAGATGATGGTGTACCTGGTGCTTTTATTCGAGATCTACGTATACTAAAGTATTTTATAACTGATATCGTCATGTGAATTAAAAATAATATAGGCAATATTATTTTCGTACCCTAAAAGATGGTCCCTAAAATCCAGGATGAAAAGGAATAAAACTCTTCCTCTATTCAATTTACCAATAAATAGAAAAAGCGAAGTTGTGTCTTCTTAGATTATTTTAAAGATATAAATTAATTCCACCCGCCATTTTTTTTCTGTGATGTATATGTCTTGTGCGCGTTGTGAATTTACTTAAGAAAATATAAATTGTAAATTAATTTCTAAGAATAACATTAATTAAGAAGAGCATACAAAAAATTTAATTATGTATAGTTCGTAATTATATTATTGTGGGAGACAGAATTGTGTTCACTTGTCATACAGTTTTGTAGCGAAATGTAACATTCAAGAAAGACGCGGTGCGGTGACTCTTACTGTGATAGACTTATCTTTGGTTAATTAATATTGAAAGTCCACCATAGACTTAATAATATTGCGTAATATTAATAAATAATATTAATATATATCAACTTTATATTTTACACTTAAGACATATTTTAGTACTTATTGTTAGTAGTTGGTAATTAACTATAATAACTTGAACATTATCATCACTCCATCATTGATAAGTTATTGCCCGGATGCAAAATTCACACGAATGCAAAAACTTAAAAACTTAATAGGTAGTTCTATTTTAAAAGTGATTTGAATACAAGTCACAAATATAACAAGTGCTAGTTATTACGCAACTGATGTTAGAATTCATTATAAATGATTATTTCGCGTTGAACATTAAGGAGGTACTCGTGTAATATAAGTACGTCGCGGTCGCGCCGGTGTGATGAGCACCGCTGACCATAACGTGACATTACAGTATATCGATACATACCTTAACGTGGACGACGCGCGCGCGCTGCACTTCAATAACAAATGATAAAAAGTAGTACCATTGACATTGAACGTCATACAGTTCAGCAGAGAAATTAAGTTTGTATATCACTATATACAGTGTTATATGTATATGGCGAGTAGTTTATACCGGCGGTGTTGTGTGCGCACTAGTATATCGCTCTCGGCTCGGCTCGGCTCAAGCGCGACGCTCACACAGATAATAATATGATAATATCTGCGATTATAATAAGGCGCACTAATTACAATAGCGTATCTAGTCCGCTAACAACACTAATTAAACTTTAAATATATGTATAAATTAGCGAGCTAACGTGACTGTATGCAAACTAAAGACATCAACGAGATGTGTTTTTAATTAGATTGAATGAGAGCGGCGCGTACGCACCGCCGCCGCGTCGCGTCGCCTCGCCCCCTGCTTGGCTCGCGTCTAGTGCGACACACAGTATATTACTTTAACACTTAGATCGTATCTCACTGATCAATATATATATATCTATTATGTTTTGGTCAAGTGCGAGTGCACCACACACGTACATTACACAGTGTACTGCCAACACTATCGCCATTATATTATGATGTTAACAAAATATAAAGATTTGATATCGGATGTAACATGCGCGTGTACTATTCTGAACAAATAAAGAATAACAGAAAGCAGTCATAAGGATTGCTGACAGAAGTGAAAACTTATAACTATGAACAAACAGTTGTTATTTTAGTACATTCAAATGGTTTGATTTTAAATTAATTTGTGTAATTATATCTGTAAATTAAAATTGTTTACATTTATGTGGTGTTTGATATATATCTGTATAGATATTATATGAGCCTTGTCGCCGTGTGAGCAGTACTGGCTTGTACAATAGGGACATAGACATATCTACAGACATAGTGTGTTATCATTAACACGTCACGTGACCATGTCCATGACGACTTACATGAATATAATCCCTCACTCAAACATGTCTATAGAAGTGTTCACGTACTCAACTACAATAGTATTCACATTTGCGAGTTGTTATTCAAAAATGCAGTTTAACTCTTAAAGTTAGTATTTAACTACATTCTGTGCGGTGACGGAGTAGCAATATAATTCACTACTCCCTTTCTTACCCGTGGGTGTCGTAAAACACGACTAAGGGATGTAATACGCATATAATATCTGTGCAAGAGATGGAAAATTCTAAATAAAACCTTATACCAATAATATAGGTGAATAACCCTCTTATTACGGAGGAGGCTCGAGCCCAGAAGTGGGACGTATGTGAGCCGAAATGATGAATGATGATTTAACTATGTATTTACAAAAGTACGTACGGAGAGAAGCGGAACAAGTATACTATATACTATATATATATATATATATATATATATATATATACACATATCGCGTCCCACAATCGCATGTTGTGAAGTGTAACGTCTAAATAAAACACAATAACAAAACATTTACGACTTTAATTTAAATAATTTGTGGTTTTCCCGTCGCATGTACATATATATATATATATATATATATTCTATATTATTATAAGTTCAAATAAAATAAAAAAGAGCATGTGTACAAAGTACGCGTATCAGAAGTGAAACTCTTTTATCCTGTATCTCATTCTCTCGCCGGCTGAATCCTATACATTTACGTGTTTGTGTCTATGGACTCGCTTTTTCGTTTCATTGAGTTTGAAATCACAACGATTCTAAAGAAGTTCACTTCAATAAGAATCAATATAGCAGTAAGTAGTATAACTACAATATGTTATCACTCATCACAAGCGAGTATGTGATAGTTGACAATTACATCGTCCAGCTTGCTTGTGTATTGTGAGTAGTGCGTAGTAGCGCCCTGAGTGTGACACCTGCGTCTAACTCAACACTGACGAGTGTTAGTGTTGAGTGATACGATTTATTAATGTATCACTTTATTTAAAGTGATGGAAAGATCTGAAAGTACAGCGAGAGTACATATAATGTAAGTGTGAGGTAACATTTGTAGTTGTATTGTAAATGATGTGATAAGTATACTGAATAGTGTCCGTGCGGTGACGGAATAACAATACAATAGTGTCCGTGTGGTGACGGAATAACAATACATTTCACCACTTTCTATCTTACCCGTGAATGTTGTAAAAGACGACTAAGGGATACAATACGCGTATAACATATATGCAAGAGATGGCAAACTCGAAATAAAACCCTATACCAATACGTTTGACTAGCATGGTATAGTAAGGTCAATTTCCCTCCTATTGTGGGAAGTAAATGAGCTGAAGTGATGATGAATATTTTAGCACTACGCACAGCACACGCGTGTATCACACTCGAGTGTAACATATACTACTTGTCGTGATCACCATCTAGTCTGTAGTATATGACGAACATCACACTTGAAGAACAGTTGATGTCGATAAACTGATATATGACGGTATACGTACAGTTAATTACCCATCGGTAGTGAGCACATCCCCACTGGTGTAATAGGTATGGTGATAGGTCCACAACACTTCAATATATGAAATATTTAATATAAGTAACACGTCGGTCACCTCGCGCGCGCTCACACAATATAATTACCCAACTATGAATAATTAAATATAAAAAACATCAATAAAATTAGTTGCTTATGAAACAAGTATAGTTGTGTGTCGTGGTGTTATCTGATACTTGTGTTATAAGTACGTGTGCACTACTCGTACAACACACAATAACTACGTACTCGAGTACTATTAACAATACGATTGTTTTTTTATAAAATATATATTTGCTTACAATATTAATTGAATATATAAAATATATTGTTCAATGCACATGTAACGTACTAATATGTTGTAAGTTTCTAGTATCGCACGTGACATATGTATGTACAAGATCGCGCCACAGCTGAACTAGTATCCACATGTGGTTCTATATATGTACACATACATAGAAAATGTAATATAAAGTACTTGTCTTACATTACAAGATCGTAAACTCGATTAATTAAATATTTATTGTTGACAAACAACGTCCTTTATATATTGTCACACTGTTAACAGTTGGTTGGTCCATCTACAGTCGCGGACTGGTCCATCCGGGGTCGTACCACACTGAGCTAAAAAATAGAAGATTAATTTGCCCGTGGTTGCCGTAAAAGATGACTAAGGGATATATTATGCAAGTAACATCTTTGAAAGAGCAGGAAAACACCCAATAAAACCTTATGCCAACCGGTTTTACACGCGTGATATAGTAGAAAAATTTCCCTCCTAATGTTGGAATGTTGGATTTTCCGTGTGCTGATGAATGTTGGGAAGAGTCTAATCCAGCAGTGGGACGTGTATGAGCTATGATGATAATGGTAATTTAATGTACGTATTGCGTAGAACTTCACAAATATACATACAAGTACCTGATAAACACACATTACAAACGGACTTAGAATAATAATTTATGGAGCGTGCAAAGTATTGTACTGCGATGGTATCAAACCTGAAGACACCACAGACAAGCTAAATTGTTATTATTTTGTGTTACGGTGTGGTTTTGTCGTTTTTGGCTTGACAAGCCACATCGTAAATCATAAATCGCTAATTTTGGATTATAATCGCGTTAGCTCCATAAAGCTGGTTTGATGTTATCGATAACTTGTGATCGGGTGTCGCCTGTTGGATCTGAACCAACCATAATAATTTGACTGAGTTCAGAAATTGCTGTAACCTTACGACTTCAAGACATCACTAAAAACGTTACATACAATTTCATTTAAATAAATCATATTATAAGTAGAAGAAAGAAGCCCGTCGAGTTTGTCACCACATCTTCTCACTTGCGATATCGTAGTTTATATATAAAAAATAGTTTAACATTTAAAAAATAATAAACACTTTGTGCGTTCCATGAGTTGTTGTCCTGAGTCTGGACGTAATACGTGTCCGTCAGATAATATGTTTGTGAAGTCCCCCGTAACACAAGAAGTACTTCTTTAGTGCAGGATGTTGTCTTTTTCTTTTAAATACATATATGTATATATAGATAACAGTTCTATATACTTCAACTCATCATTATAACTTCAGCTCACATATGTCCCACTGCTGGGCCCGAGTCTCCTACACAATTCGAGGGAAATTGACCTTGCTATACCTACCAGGCTGGTCAGACAGGTATGATATAGGGATTCATTTAAACTTTTACTTATATAACCCTTAGTCGTCTTTTACGAAATCCACGAGAAGGATTGTTGTGAATTGTATTCTTACTCCGTCACCACACGAAAAGTACATATTATATAACTGAGTGTTTAGATAAATATTTAGATAGTTTAACATACAATAATAATAATAATTAAAATAAACCGCAGGGCAGCTTGTGGCGTGCTGAATGTGAGTGGCGACACTGCGGTCCTGAGTGTCCCAGAGAGTCGGTCAGGGCCTCGTATCCAGCTCGCCTTTATTAGCTGACCGGAGTGGATACCGAAGAGTGCCCGCTGGATTTCCAACTCTGACTTGCTTTAAATGACTGATCAGAGAGGGGTCGCCAGAGCTATATGCTCGGGGGTGGAAGTGTCATTTTCAAGGGCATAACTACGGGGAAACCAGTGCGGGTCTCCGTTTATCGGGGATTTGCGATGGTGAAACCGGCGCCGCACCGCTCGACACCCCAAACCACTTGCACCAATATTGGCCCCCTGTTGCCCGTATGGCCTGCGTGTCTGTGGCGATTGTTTGGGGCCCATTCAGTGAGTTGGCGAGTCACCGTCTGCCAAAGTTCAAGACGATAAAGGTATTGAAGGCAGACGATAGTTTTTCAATCAATAGTTTTAATTTAACCAGTCAACCTCACAACCCCATAACCAGGTTTTAGTCATCATCATTGTACAATAGTTTTACCGTTGGTAGTCCACGTGTGTTATGTGCAGGCGTGGAGTGTCATCGGTAGACGTCCCATCCCATTTTAACATTAAATTTCTCCAAAGGCCTCTGCGTGTTGGATCCATATCCCCATGTAAGCCTACCAAAGGACCGGGTATCTTCTCCAGGGAAGATCCCGTGAATCTAAAGGAGATACAAAAAAATAATATTAATTGCCCTCTTTGGTGATATGTTAACAGTACACTGTGTTACCAACTGTTGATTTTCTATGTGACTCGTAAAAATCTGTCAACTTCAAGAGACTTAAAGCACTCCCGTGGGTAAATATGACATGAACTACAATTGTTACTTGTCAAATGTGACCATCACGGCATTGTATCTCTTGAGGAGTTCTGCCAACAATGAATGAATAGATTAATGCTACATAATTATAAAATTGTAAGTACATTATATTTATTTTGTGAGTGAAAAATGATTACCATGGTTGGGACAAACCCACATCTATTGTAAATTTGTTTCAATTATTTTATCAATTAGGCAAGTGTGGGTGGGTACGTAACTATATAAGCACCAAATTGTGATTCACCTTATCGCCACGAAATGTTGTTCGTAAATAAGATATTATATATATATATATACCCACTGCAGCTCAGTGGTCATGAGCTAGGGTGACCATGTAAATGTCGCCAATTCAAACCCACACTTTGCAACTTAATTTAGTTCTAATGGTGAAAGAAAACGTGATGGGGTACTGGAGACTGAGACGTGAAACATCAAAGAAACGTTTTCAATAAACAGATCGCATTAAACTATTGCTACCGATTATCATATGGATACGTAAACACTCTCTGTGTGGTGATGGCTTTTTTTTTTTTTTTTTTTTTTTTCGGGTGGGCCACGGTAAGCGCACGGGCGGCCCTGTCCGCCCGGGGCGACGAAAGGACGGCGCGCGGGCCCATAACCCACCCGTACCCGTCACCTCGTTGTTTGTTGGGCCGACCACCGGAGCAGATGTGACTTGTCATCAGTGGTCGGCCCGACGGAATACCCCTTCGGGCAACCTCGCGTCTCGACGTACTGGGACGTCGGTCGCCATCGCGCGGTCAGCCTCTCTGCGGATGACGGACAATTCCCCGGTCCGATCACCCGCGGCCTCGGCTAGGGCGGCATTAGGCGCAGACACTCGCGCCTGCGCCGCCCGAGTCGCCGGCGGCGGAACGTGTCGCCGAATAGGAGCTCTACTCGCACACGATCCGCCGCCTCCTTCCGTGAGATTACGGCCTCACAGAAGGCGGCGACCGCGTCCCAGTTCCTAACGCTGTCGAGCATCTCCCTGGCGATGGTCGGCAGCGCCAGTTCGGCACCGATAATCGCGACGAGTTCGAGTTCACGGCGCTCCCCCTCCCACGCAGCACACTCCTCGAGCGTGTGCTGCGCCGTGTCCTCGTCGCAACTGCAGTGGTGGCAGGACGGTGTGCTCTCCCTCCTGACAATCTTGTGCAGGTACTTCCCAAAACACCCGTGCCCAGTCAGCACCTGCACCAGTCGGAAAGAAAGCACCCCGTGCGTCCGCTCCAACCACTCCATCAGCACCGGCCGGAAGGCCTCGACGGTCCTGACACCGTACCGAGGACTCTCCAGCCGGACTGCCCAACGGGCAATGACTCCTCGGCGGGCGTCGACCCGCCAGGCGGTGATCTCCTGCAAGGAGACCATACCGCCGCGGGCGCGCGTCTCCGACACCCGCCGATAAATGTCGGCGAGCATCTCCGCCTCCAGGTCCCACGGGGGAGTTCCGACCAGGAGGCACGCTGCCTCCGTCGCCACCGTGCGGTAACCCCGTATGGCCCTGATCGCCATGACCCTCTGTGGTCGCCACAGGAGGGCCCTAAGACGGACGGTCAGGGACCCCGCCCACACCGGTGCGCCATACAGGGCCATCGACCGGATCACCCCCGTGTACAGCTGTCGGCAAGTAGCACTGGGTCCACCCACATTCGGCATCAGCCGCGAAAGGGCGGACGCCGCGCCGACAAGCCGGGGAACAAGTCGATAGAGATGCTCCCGGATTGTGTGGTGATGGCATAAGAATATTATTCAACACACCCTGTCTTGCTCGTGGGTGTCGTAAAACACAACTAAAACATATAATATGCAGATAAAATCTACGCAAGAGAAGGAAAACTTGAAATGAAACCCTATGCCAACACATCTCACCAGTGTGTTATAAGTAGTAGGTCAAATTCCCTCCCACAATGGAAGAGTCCAACGGTGGGAGGTATATGGGCTGAGATGATGATGTGGATGTGGAGTACCCGGATGGTGATAAGTGTGGTCCAGTACGTCTGGTAAGTGTTGATGGTCGGTGTGACTGAACGTCACAGAACCACTGAACCGGTAAATACTTACACAGATTAGATATCTCGGACACAACGACCGCTTTGTACAATCTATATTTTATTTTGTCCTCAATTTGAACATTTTAAAATAGAAATTCAATTAATTTTGTGAAACATTGAACAAAAACAGTGAGATGTTGTGTTTTTATATTTATAGAATTGTGCGAAGGTGCTCGTGATTTTTGCAACTTTCGACAGTTTCGCTTTAAATTCACGCTAATATTTTAAATGTGAAATAAAATAACTTTCTGTAATGTCGCACAATAACACCGCCGCCCGCAAGCGACGACACAAACTTTACAATACCAATTGTTCATTTACTTTTTAAAAGACACAATTGAATGAAATAGAGACGGAGAACATTAATCATTTCAACTCATTAATATCATACTATTGGTCTCGGGGCCTCTGTAATACAAGGAAATTGAATTGTTATAGTAAGCTGTTCAGATAACATATTCATCTGTGCAGTGCACATATCTATGTTCACTCAGTATGGCCAAACGGCTTCATGGAACTGAGTAATGAACAGTGTGTGTGTGAGGTAGTAAGTACATAGCATAATCTCGAAAAAGGCAGGTACAATTTTTAAAAAGGTGACCACTTAGGCAAGCAATGGGGGAGGGTGAATGGCCTCGTTCGCCGAGATTTTATTATTAACTTCATAAGGCCTGATATTCCTATTATTAATCTTCCTAAGATAATCACAGTGGGCACATATTGTATTGTAGCTTAAACTGTCACAAATAGTGTGTTAAGTATTGTTATGTGTGATAGTGATAGTGGTCGAAGTTACTGAAATATCGATTTGAAATTTTCACTGCCGGATTACTATATGTAGAAAAATCAAATTTAGAATTTAACAAAATAATTAAAAACTTCAACTTTTTAACTATAAGAAACTGTATTTTATAGTTTTTTTTTTAATTAATTGATACATATAATAAGCATCCAAAAATTCATGACTTCATTCTTAGTCACTTTTCATAAGCTCATAACTCAGCAATAAAGCAACATACGAAAAAAAAGATGTGTGTACACATCCACGTCTACTAGAAGTCTAACTGACCAGAGTATAAACAAAATTCACGACCTCACTTTTTTTTGGTTGTCCGCTTGACGTGAAATGTCCCATATCCTAAATCCCTACATATAAATAGAGTGGCTCGATTAAACTGCTTACGCGGGTGATAAGCCACAAAAATATCCTTTTCCTAAAGGAATAAAAAAATGCAATTGAACTACTACATTTCAAAATGACAAAGTGTACGCTCATAGCTACAAAGAAACTTCACGAGTAGTTGACAAAGGTCTTCGTTATCATCATCCTGCGCCAGTCATGTTTTGGTGCGGGGTGATAAGACATCAAGTATCGTGAAAGCTTCATTTATATGAAAAAAGAGTGACGCTTTCAGTCAAAGTGGATCAAGGGTCTGTATCAGAACGTGTTGTGAAACTTTTTAGCAATACAATAAAAACTACTTTGGAATATCTAGCAATACTGCACCTGGTCACAAGGCACGGACTTACCAAGCATGGATGTTTCGGATTTTATGCGAGCTGAGGATTGGCCCTTGTCTGATCCAGATCCGAATCTCTTATATTACAAAATGCGGTCAGTTTTAAAAGACATGACTGCCCGAAAAGAATAGCCCGCATTAAAACCAAAGGCAGTCATTTCGGAAAGGTAAGCCAAAGTAGTTCTTTATATACTTCTATTATATTGAAGTCACAATAAATAAATACATTTAAGTTTTATTAACGTTATTTTACTTCGTAATAAAATTCATTATTATTTGAATCTGAACTTATATTCATACTATTTATTCGACTGAACAATATCCCCAGTGAAGCGAGTCCAGTAGGACTCGGGCTAATTATACCTTTTTTTTATTTATGGATTATTAATAGAAATACATTTAACACCAATACGTGGGTTTTTTTTCCGTATAGTGACGTTCGAGTAAAAATATAGTTACACATCAACCCCTACCTTAACCGTGGATGTCGTAAAAAACGACTGAGGGATATGATAATCAAATAATATCTTTGCAAGGGAAGGAAAACTTGTCATGAAACTCTATGCCAACATGTTCGACTGGTGCAGTATATTAGGTCAATTCCACTTCCATTATGGAGGAAGCGCAAACCCAACAGTGGGTTGAGAGAATGATAATGTATGGTCAATACCTGATTGTTTGATCTAACGGTATAGCAATCAACTCAGAGTCGACACGTGGGTACGTTTGTGCGTTTAGCGACAGTGCGTCCACAGGACATGGGACTCACCGACGGGGAAGGTAATACCATAATTAATATCACAGTAAATAAGTGTTTGTTACACCTTACACGCCGTATTCCATCATCATGGGGAGGCTTATTATATAGTTAATGTTTAAAGTGTTCAATGATCACCCGCACAACTGTACGCTAACCTGTAAGTATACAAGTGTTAAATGTAAATCGCATTTGATATAAATGTTCGTTACGAATATCATACTTCATCATCAACACAGCTTATATACGTCCCACTGTTGGGCTCGAGCCTCTTCCACAAGAGAAGGCAACATATTTATTCCTAAGTCATCTCTTACGATATCCAAAGGATCGCGATACCCCCAATTTGTATTTTATTTTTACTGTCGCCACACGGAAACCTTTTACTTTATAAAACAATAAATTTAAAAATATCAAATAACATTATCACGGTGAATATATAAAAATTAAGTTATCACATACAAAGTGTAGCGTATAGCGTAAATGTATGTCCCGGTTGCGAATGTTGTGTCACCCCGCGCGTCCCCGGGGGTCACTGTTAGTGTTTTGTCAAATATGCGCATCACTTGGGGGTCACCCATCTATACAGCGATGGTAGCACTGGACACCCTCGCCGTTGCATTACTCTGTACACTCACCAAGCTATAAACTCAATTGATTGACAACTTCGCAACTAAATATAATATTGCAAAGCGACACAATTTTCTCATTATTCTTTCGTAAGATATTTTTTTGTAATTTCACTTAATATTATAATAGAATAACTATAAAAGTATCAAGTAGTTCGGTCTCCACAAATATAACGGCAGTTTGATATTTACGAGTGTGTAAGGTGCAGCGGCTAACATTATACTTTAATAAGTTTTTTATTCGCGCGCACGACCCCTCGGACCCTTCGCGGGCCACTATTAATTCTACATCGGCATACTTCTCATGCGCTGCAGTAAATTGTACTCCTAAGGGAATCCCTTAAGGGTACAGCTTGTTTATTTAACTTTGTACAATGTAAAGTGTACAACAGACATTTTGTAATCGAAGTGCAAAGACTTGGATGTTTGGGGGTGCTCTCTCATCGACGGGATACAGTCATAGCGAGAGATGCGAGGGACCGCACTGGGGTGCATATTTATGGGCCACTCTCGTGTGACCTTAGTAAATAAGTGATATCATAAGTAGTTCATTTATTGATACATTTCATATCTTTATACGTTACAAGGTAGTCCAACGTAATATTGTACTCATACATTGCGACGTATGACCATGTCTTTTTTTTTGTGTGTGACTTAGTTGTTTTGTTGTTTTGTTGTGCTGTGTGGTAGCGGCTTCCAATTCTACCAACCCTTGCTTTGCTCGTGTGTGTCGTAAAAGACGACTAAGAGCCCTAGATTGACCCGGACCAACTCCATCTGGTACCATTTGGGTCAACGATTACATTCCCAAGGAGGGTTGACGTCAGGCAGGCGGCCGGTCATAAAAGTCATTGCCGAAACTTTTTGCAATATGTCAAAACAGATGACATATTGCGTCGACTCCAAGTAATTGGGATAAGAGCAAGATGATGATGATGTGTGACTTAGTTGTTAGCCTCAGATGGCTGTGACAACTTTACCTGGACTGGTGGGTGAGCGCTGAGGGCTCTCAAACCGTTATGATCATGTCGTGTCAGATGTTAGTTTATATAATTATGTTGTTGCCGATACCATTAGTTTCGAGAAGTTCATATTTTATAATATATGTTGCGGTACAACCATATAGAGGTCTGACCTTCTGACTAAGTACAACCACCAAGTTCTCGCAGAAGATCAACATCTGATTAGTAGTAATTCACAACTATGCTTCATTTGACGCGTTCGACAATCGGAAGTGTCAATTCGATCCTAGTGTTTTAGAGGTTCATGAGTGAGAGCTATCACTTACCATCAGGAGGGCTGCTTGCTTATTTGGAACCAAAGGTAATATAGAAACGATTACAAATTATACAGACACATAAATTAACAATTTGTATATCACTTAAATATATTGTCGTGTGTGGGAATAGAACTATAGCAATAACACGATAAGCTATAGTTTGCAGAGAGTTTACTTCGAGCCGGCGGAGTGGTTGGTGTATCAATACGAAGTGATATGCGGTATGTGCAATGTTTGTGATGTACGACCCTGGGCGGCACCACTCGCTTTATACATTAAATGCTTTAGATATTATCAGAAGTTAGTTGTAGTATTGTGTAGTACTCCGTGATATGAAGATGTTAGTATACTATTTACCATCACATCTCTTACACGTGCATATTGTAAAATACTACTAAGTGATATGCAGACAACATCTATGTAACAAAATGAAAACGCGACGTAAAACCCAATGTAAGTACCTGAGACCAGTGTGGTGTAATAGATTTACTTGCTTCTATTTTGATGGAGACGCGAACACACCAATAGTGACTAGCTTCCATCAATATGCAAAGGGATGAGTTACTATGGTCGAATCTGGTTCGAGCGGTGACGACGTCCCTCTGAGCTCAACTTTGTAATGTCCTGTATAATATTGTGTTCAATGTATTGTTAGCGCATAAGCTGTAGTACAGCGACGCTTCAGGAGCAGTGACTATAAGCAATAACAAACGCAGGCAGAGTCCATTGTGATAACGTTAAGTCTACTGTTAATATAAAAGCTTTGTATTATCATGATAATAATTATACATATATTGTGTTATCTAATGATAATATTATCGTAATAATAATAATTACTATCAATTATGTTTGTAATCATTGCAAATATTATCAATTATTTTAATTACCTCCTGATAAGGTATAGATCGAGCGCGGGGCCGTAGGAACCGCCCCAACGTACATTTGCATAAAGTTAGTACTCGTATTTGTCACTGTAACTTACGTTCTGCTTATCGGCTCAAGGTGACGATGTGTCATACTAATACTGTTATTTGATTATCATATAGTACGTATGTGCAATTAAATATGTGCATTTATGAAAGTATCTGTGTTTGCGACTTCGACGTTTACATCTCTCTGGTCAAATTATTCGTTAAATAGGTACTTACTGTTTGTGTTGTGTTACAGACGCGGTGCAAGTGCGACATAACCATAAATAATAACTTACGCACTCCGCGTGTGATGACGTCAGCACTGATTGATTTGTGCAACAATACGTGGGTAAGAGTGTTAAATATATAATACTAACAACCCGCCCTCGCTTCGCTTCGGTTTCAGTCGCTTTAACCGCGGCATAGTTCCCGTTCCTGTGGGAATATCGGGATAAAATATAGCCTATGTTACTCCCTGATATTATAGCTTTCCATTGGTGAAAGAATTTTTGAAATCGGTTCGGTGGTTTAAGCGTGAAAGCGTTACAAACAAACAAATAAACAAACAAACAAACATCCTTACTTTCGCATTTATAATATTAGTATGGATTGATGCAAAAGAAGATACTAAAAATAATATCACAAAATAAATGAAACCGGGTACAGTCCAAGTGTTTCCTTCCGTGTGGTGACGGAGTAAGGATACAGTTCACCACTCCCACTCACAATCTTGCACGTGGATGTCGTAAAAGACGACTGTGGGATATTATACATGCACATAATATCTGTGTAAGAGAAGGAAAACTTGAAATAAAACCCTATATCAACATGTCTGACTAGTACGGTAGGTATAGTAGGTCAAATTCCCTCCCATTGTGGAGGAGGCCCGAGCCCAACAGTGGGACGTATGTGGGCTGCGATGATGATGATGATAGTCTAAGCTTGTATCACACTAGTGGCTAGTACTGCAGTCTCTATGGAGCTGAATTTAAAGGAACTTAAGTATTGTTTGGTTAATACTTGTCACAGTAAGTACTTAGGTTACGTGCAAGTATCTCAGATGGAGGTATAAATGTAAAACAATTCGGAGAATGCTTCTTTTATTTCATTAAATTAAGTTATTTCACATTTCATCGGATACAGAACAATTTACGTTACCAACCCTAAAGGAATCACTTCAAAAGATTCCAAAAATTGTTACAATTGAAACGTGTTCAGTATCCGCTGTACGTTTGTACCCCCAGGGCGAGGGCGCGGGGCACCGGTTGCACCCCACAGCCGTCGCACGTCCATAACTCAAACTACAACATTCCAACTCGATAAACGTTCATTATGCAAACTGTTTAATTAATTATTGCAATCACTTTACGCGTACACGAGAAAATATACGTGCGATGTGTTGTGTAGTACCTACATACGGCTCGCCTAAGTAATCACTTATCACATTACACAATCATATTTATATATAAAATCATTTATTGATCTATAAATTCATCATCAATCTATTGCCGTCCACTGCTGGACGTTGTTCTCCCTCATTTTTCACCACAAAGTGCGATCTTGTGCCGTCTGCATCCAACGACGCCCAGCAACTTTCCAGGTCGTTGGCTCACCTAGTGGGACGGCGTCCTACACTGCGTTTTCCAATACGTGATCGCCACTCGAGAACTTTTCTTCCTTAGCTGTTGTTGGTTTGTCGAGCGATATGGCTTGCACATTGCCGCTTCAGCGTGCTAATTCTTCGTGCTATATCTGATGATTGCTATATTTCGGCTTCCATCTCGCAGAGAAATCCCAAGCATAGCCCGCTCCATTGCTATGGCGACTTTGAACTTGATTATGAGGCCTACATTTAGGGAGCACCTTGCCGTGCCGATGTCATCACTGGTAACGCACACGAATCATAGACCCGTATTTTCAGACACTGAGGTATATTGGACGACAAGGTCCTGTTAAGTTTCCCGAGTAGTGTATGATATACATGTGTACCTATAGTTAACATATCATACTCACTGGTATGTGTTCACATACATATTTACATATATATGTAGTTAATATTACACAATACGTTAATAATATGTTGCTGTTGAAGGCAACTGATGCCAATAAAAATGTTAATATATTAACATAAGTCGTATCAAACGGGTCGTTACAAATTATGTTCAACTCGATGCAAACAATGTGATCTCGTAAAGATATCGCCGTAATTAACATTTTAACTGATATATTGTATAGCGACCTCACTCCGACCTCTCTCATCTTACCGACGGACGCACACACACACATACACGCGCACACAACTGTTACATATTATTATATATTGGGTGGTTCATTTCCGCAAACATTTTTTTTTTCGTTGCTCATGCAAAATATTAATCTACATATAGAAAAAATAATTCTCACCAAGTTTGAGCTCTTAATATTAATTTTAAGTACTTACAATTTAAATTTAAAGTTTTACCATTCAAAATGCATGTAAAAATATCTTTTTTTTTTTCAAATTTCTAATGCTTACTTGGCTTTTACAATATTGCAAATCGGTTTGATGGAACTTGTGGGGAATTTCACGCTCTTCAAAATAGTCTTAGTGTTTTTTGTGTAACTCGCACCGCTTCACCAGTAGGAGTCGTCAAAGTACAGTTTTTGAAAAAATATATTTTCTTTTAATTTTTCGAGCAAACCGCCAAAAGTAGGAAGAAAAAAGAACTGACTCGATAAAAAAAAAGTTATCCGACCAATGTTTAATGAATTTACAGCCATTTTTATACCGGAAAATGTAAGAAATGTAGGCGCATTTAATATTAGTGTCACAACACACAAACAGACATGTAATTTATACATCTATACCAATAAATAAAATTGGAGTGTCTGTTTGTAATGTCAAAATAATAGGCTTTTTTCATGCTCACACGGTTATTTGCACGACACCTATGCCTAAAATAGCAATTAAAAAATTTTTGTCCGTCTGTCTGTCTGTTTGTTCCGGGTAATCTTCAAAACGGCTGGACCGATTTCAAAAATTCTTTCACCAATGGAAAGCTATAATATCAGGGCGTAAACTAGGCTATATTTTATTCCGATATTCCCACGGGAACGGGCACTACGCGGGTAAAACGACTATAACCTATAACCGAAGCGAAGCGAGGGCGGGTTGCTAGTTATATATAAATATAACAACATTGTTATAATTAATAATATAAAATTTGCCAAATTATTTCAAGTTTTTCTTCTCTTGCATAGATATTATATCCGTATTATATCTCTTAGTCGTTTTTTACAACATCCACGGATGATATAGTGATTGGTGAATTACGTTTTTATTCTGATGAAATGGCCACAATGTGATCAATTATCTCAGCTCTGTGATTGTATCACTAATGCAAATAAATGTTGTCACAGGCGACGATCACCTCTAAGTTATGAGCCCACACTGCAGGGCAGTGTGTGAGCCCGCACCAGCTGTTAGCTACCTAGTGTTACGCGACTCCACATCACTATCCAACGTCTTTGTTACAGTTTAGGTAAAAATACCATAGATCTGTACGAATGTCCGGTTGTTCACTTCCAAAATCTCACAAATCTTTTTTTGTTACCCTTATTAAGACGCAACTCTTTTATCCAAACAATTTTTTCATCCGATAAACTCATAGGGGTCGGTATTGCGAGGGGATGTAACATAATGAAAAAGAAAAACACTAATTTGTTTTTGTTTTAATGTGCGCCATCAACATTCATTCTATTTTAATACTTGCGACACAATTTGTAGAGCTGTGAGTCTTTATAATTTGAATACTATTAAATCATCAAGTCGGTAGTTGACAGAATGTTAACGAGTTGAAGTAACATGTTGACGAATAGAACTCGTGCTCGAGTAAGCGTTTGAACAAGGACATAACATTAAAGTTCGCGTCTATATCTATTGTAGAAATCATGTGTAAGTATTGTAGAGCATAAACTACTGACGCTAATTTGTAACATGACTTAAGGTTATCGTGTGCTTGCTTTTATTGAAACTGTTAAAGTTTTTTTCATTAAAACTGTTAAAGTGCTTTTCAAAATATAAAGAGTTAATAGCTGTTCTGTATCTAGTATATTGTGTAAGTTAATTATATATTTATAGAGAGCACCCGCAATAGAAATATTATTTTCTAATTAGGCCTGACTATAAAATGTAAAAGATTAATTTCATTACTAACACAAGCAGCAGTTCTCATGTGATGATAAATGATAATACTAAGTTACGACGCGCACACGTCACCGGCAACACAAATAATTACATAATTCGTATATTTTAACAATCAGAATTATTTTCGAGTCAACTTTATTGATAAATTTACGAGTTAACATCGATCTATTGATAGCTCTCATTGCGACGGGGAAAAATTATTGTAGGTACGTCGGAGATTGAACCCACATCAGTATCGATAAAACAGAATTAGTTGCCGACTATCACGTACCATATGTACACTTGAAGCACATACATTAAAAAATAATAAAATTAATTAAGAGAATAAACTTTTGTTCATTCAATATTATATATTCTAGATTTTTTTTAAAAAGCATATGTGAAACAACAGATTATTACAGATATTCTTAGCCCATAAATGTTCCACTGTTGAGTTCGGGCCCCCTCCACTATGGAAGGGACATTGACCTATACACCACGCTGGTCAGACATGTTGGCATAGGGTGTTGCTTCGGGTTTTTCTTCTCTTGCATAGGTATTATACGCATTATTATGTCCCGTAGTCGTCTTTTGATGATGACATCCACGGGTAAAAGCCACCCTGGTGGTGAATTGTATTCTTACTCCGTCGCCACACGGAGATATTGCTAATAGATAGTATTAATACTATTGTGATTATCTAACAACCCTGTGTTTAGCCGAAATTAGTTCCAATCTTTGAAAAAATTTTTGTAGATGTCAAGGTGTGCCTAATGGTAATGTATTTTTAGCGCAAATATGGATTCTATATTAAACCATAATGTTAACATTATTAGTGTACATTTTAATGGTAACGAATGAGAGAATTTTTATGTTCTAATCAGGTTTTTTTTTGGTTTGGGGGGTGGGTTGCGGTCGGCGCACTCCTCGCACCACTCCGTCCGGGACGACAGAGGGGCGTAAGCACGCACACCAGCAACCCACCCACGATGCACGTCGCCTTCGTTGTTGGACCGATCACCGGAGCAGGGTTACTTGTCATCAGTGGTCGGTCCGACGGAATACCCCCTAGTGGGGTACCCTCCTTCGACCGACGTCCTCCTCGAGGTCTTTCCTCATGTTTTAATCACGTTGAGGATAAGATCGTGTGAGAGTGAAATGCATTAGGACTACCCGTGCACCACGGTCCTTTCTTCTTCCTAATAATAAAGGGGGAGAAAGGGGCAGCAGAAGTATCCTAGGAAACTTATAAGACCAAGTGTGATTGTCCATACACTTGACAAGCATGACAAATGACTTTCTATAATAGACATCGACGTGCTGACTTAGGTACGATATTATAATAAGGTGGCACACGCTAATTTGAAATATAAAAAATCAAAGTAATAACTTGGGGCCCCACAGTGGCGAGCGCACCACGCGTGACTCCATCAGCCGATAATTTGGTTACGTTGATGACATTATTGCGCCGAATTACACCTCGCATCGATTACGGGCGCGCACCTCGCCGCACCGCACTGACTGACCACTAGTGATCTGTGCCGGCGCGGGCGCGGGCGCGGGCGCACCGCTCATTTCAATATAATTGTTATTGTGCGCGCCTCGAGCCACCGCACCCGACACACACAAATATACAATTACTAGTACACACTCAACACGAACAGTGCTCCGCTCCGTGTTTGATTACATCTAATCATCTAATACCGATCACACTGTTATTCTAAATCCTAAAATGTTGGCCAAAAATCGCAAGACGTTGTAAAGACTTAAGTTAGATCTCGAGGTTATTAGTATCACCGATTATGATTTCGGTGTTAAAATTTAGAAAAAATAAATAAGTAGTAAACAGAATACAGCATAAACTTATTTCAAAAATGTTATAATTCGAGTAAAAAACCTGGATTTAAATTTTTCGGGATGATTGAATACGAATTCCAAGTGTACATGTGTGTATTATTTCATAAAAACTGTAATTAAAATCAAGGCCCTGCCAGTGCCAACTATTTTTAATCATATTTTGATTGAGTTAAAATTTAGTTTGAGAGCTAGTTTCAATGAGGCTTTGAGTTATTGGTATTTCTAACAGAATTTCAAGTAGTATAACTGAAAACAATACCACTATATTCATTCGTGGCTTAGTAAAACATTCATTGTCGAAAATCATATTTCGTTGCAAATATTGCTTTCTGCTATATAACTTTGCGATATTTACAACGTTGGATAAAAAAAAATTGCGTCAGGTGCGATACTCAAGAACGGAATGCGTTCCTGAGTCAGGTAAATACTTTTTACTACTTGTTACTTTTATTAACGGTTAACTAATAACTAGTTGTTTTTATAAGCGGTCATAAAACACAAGCACTATCACAAGCATTAAAATATTATGATGAATATTTATTTTATTGTTTTTAGTCAATTTTGAGGATTTGCGATTACTTAGCGATATAGTCTGACCTATGGATCAATTGACGCTATCGGTGCCTCGATACGATGTATTACTAGTTTGATACTTCTATGTAACAAATAATTCTAATGTAAATAATTCGTGTCGGTCTATAAACTGTATAAAGAATCTCTACAGTATAAGAATTTCTTACGAAAACAGAATTTACAAAAAAAAGTAGGCGTAAGTACTCCACTAGTGGGCCAGCACTCGGACGTGAACTACAAATACAATAATAGACCCTGACCCTAAACACGTCATCAAATATCTCCACTAAAAAGGAAAATAAATATGTTATTGTTGAGATAAGAGGCGCGTCTCCGCGAGGGTCAGACAGGGGTGGACACCACCGAGGGTCAGGGGACTGCGATAGCGCACAATCTGTGCGATGCAGGTGGACGCGACAGGCCCCGGGGCTCAACCCTTGCGCGCTCGCGACACATAGGTACCTGACGCAAGAGGTATTATCGTCGAATTACTTTGGCACAGCTTGTGCTGCGCCGCGTCGTCACTCGACACCGTCCGACGCACTACAACACTGTCGAGTCGGGGGGCACACGTGATATATAACATTTACTTGAAGTGAGTCACGACACTTTTGACCCCATTGTAACTTCGTTGTTGACAAAACAAGAATTTTGATTGAATCTTTAGTGATCTGTGAATATATTCACGTTTTCACTATAACTTAGATTTATACTATAAACTTACTACAAACTTATAATTTTATGAATGTTATTTATTATTTTAAATTTTTGAATTGAAAAATTTTTACAGACTTTGTCGAGTCAAAACTAAATTAGTAGGTAATAATGAATATAGTTTATGAGCGAACAATTCACGTACAATATGTAGTTACATATATGCACAACGTGCAGTGTGATAACACAACATACTGTACTCATTAAAATATTTTATTATTAAGTGCGAGTGTTTATAGTTACTTTAGTTATTAAAATTCAACTCCTTTATGATTATGATGTCGTGAGAGCACCGGACCGTTATAATTTTTATAAGATCTCATCTCATCTCTCAACGTTTAAAAGTCCTACTATTGGGCTCAGACCTCCTCCACAATGTGAGGGACAGAGCTAATATTCAACGCTAGGCTAGTGGAATAGGAATTTATTTCGAGTTTTCCTTCTCTTGCATCGATGCTACCTGTATATTATATCCTTATATTATATCCAACCTATATATCCGTATATTATATCCAACCTACGGATGAGTGAGGGGGTGGTTAACTATATTCTTACTACGTAACCACATAGATTTTTTTATAAGATGCATATACTATATAATTATTGCAAGATTATTATTATAATATGTCTAATATTGATACGGTCACTATAGGTATATGTTGATAGATAACCGTCTGGTGACCACATAGGGATACGATATGATGATATCTTTAATGCAAGAGAAGGAAAACTCGACAACAGTCGACTTGTCTGATTAACGTAGTATAATAGATAGTTTCACTTTTATTACGGAGGAGGTCCGAACCAAACGGCGGGCTTCATGTGAGCAAAGAAGAAGAATAAGAAGAATTGTTAAGATAACAAATTTGTTTTATATATGTACTAGTAGATGTACATATACAATAACTGCATTAACTGAGTTTACATTAGATCTCACAACTTATTGTTGTTGCAGTAATGCAACACTCGACTTGATCTTGTATGTCTCTATGACATATTTGTGATAAACTCTCCAGATGTTATATAACAGTACTCTATTTTAAACCCTCGACGCAAAAAGAGGAGTGTTTTAAGTGTAACGTCGATATCTGCCTGTGTATGGCATTGAAACTCTCAAACGCGTGGACCGATTTCGATGCGTTTTTTTTTTCATTTGAAAGCCAACCACGGCAAGGAACTCCCTTGCGGTGGTTCTTAGATATGTTTGGTTAATATCAGTCCAGCAGTGTAAGAGTATCAGCTCTTTTCCAAAATAATGTAATGCCGTTTGATTACTCGATTAAGTGTTTCACGTGTGCCAGTACAGTCGCTAAATAACAATTAATTGATAATTCCTGTTAAAGAGTACGTAATAATTTTTCTTTATTATTTTATCTTGTGTCGTTAGTCAAAATTTTCAATTTTACTTATTGTTCATCTTTTAGTATTATTTAATTAATAGTTAAATGCCAGTGACATAATGAAAACTGAACAGGTTATCAAGAGATTGATAGAACAATTCATATTAGATACCCGTGATACACAGATAAGACTGTTTGAAGATGTGTATTAATTAATATATTACTAATAATCGTTTTCTCTAACTGTAAATAAAATCAATATATATAATAAAACTAACATATATCTATGAATCTCAAAATAAGTTGCCTCTACTGGTGCCTTAGAGAACACTTCACACGGGCCCTACTACTAGGCACATTTACGACAATCCAATATGTGGACACGAATAGTCAGTACCTACTCTAAAATATATACATCTCTTAAGTTGTCAAACGGCAGGAAAATAATAATATTCTGCCGAAATTGATTAAGTTAGAAATCCAACCCCCACACAATTGGTAAAAATAACGATTATGAGGATTAATTATATACGCACACACACATGCAAGTAGAGACACAACACTCACTATCGACGGTGGTGTGCGTTACGGTAACTCTTTTCATATTAGTAAAATATTCGTATTTACATATTCCTAATTATATTAATTTGCTTTAATAAGAGGTGCCTCTCGTATAATTAAATAATAATGACGGTGGGGTGTCTAATGATATTCAAATTGTTAGTTTTATAATCAATAATTAAAACTGTAATTTGCAAGTGCTCATTGCGCTACGGTAACCACGAGTTCGACCAATCACATAACGAATAACTGAAATAAACTATCTATCTATCTCAGCACATTGTAGGAGAGAATCCACCTACTACGATCTAATGTGGTGACATATGATTTCATTTCGAGTTTTCCCTTATGTACCTTAGTTGGCTATTACGACATCCACTGGCAAGGGAGAGGGTGGTGAAATACATTTTTAATCCGTCACTTGTAGAATAAATTTCAATAAACTAATTATATATAATTACAATAATTATTATGCTCTACGTAGGTGTATCCGAGTGATACACGAGTGATATTGTTACACGAAACTACATTCGGAGTGATAATTTATAATATTTTTATTACATTTTTGACGACAAGTTGATTGTAACTACGACAAAGATTTGTTTAATATCTAGAATGGCGCATTTTTTGCATTCACTTTTAATATTAATTTTCTCCACATTATAAATAAATAATTTAATTTTGTTAATACGAAGTAAAACTATTTTCATATATTTTCTTGTGTTTTGACATTGTTTTTACGATTGTGACATTAATACATACTTTTCCTTAATCTCAGTGAATGAGCACTTATATAGTTGACGTGAAATAAATTATGTTTTTGTTTCCACCAAAAATCTCAGAAGACACCATTGACAGTGGCCATAACAGTGTTAAATACGACAATTTGACTTACTGACGGACCATTACTAATATATATACTGATAATTTGTTAAGAAAACTATAACTCGACACTTGTAAAAATGGCTTGTATTAGTAGTTAATTGCCAAGACAAAAAAAGAAGAAGAATAGTAATAACTAATTTATTTTGTGTTACATTTTTGATACAAACTAATTATGAGTAAAAAGAAAATGATTCTACTTAGTTATTTACCACTTATTATTATACGTGTACATATATGTAAATAGTGAACGAGTTAACAATGTAATTGCACATAGAAATTATAACAATGATACTTTAATCAATGAAAATATGGGCAACAGTAATCTACTAATATCATATGTGCATCAGGACTTGTAGCGAGCTCTACATTTAGCTGTACAAGTTGACAGGCTAAACATTTATCTATAGTAATAATAATATTTTAATAAATTACAAAATTAAAGTTGACAGCGAGTCGGACATGCTCACATTGACAGAGATTTGACAAGAAAAAGCCTCTGTAACAGTGATAAGCTGTTGTACGGCAAATATATAATGAATACTGAAATGTAGAGTTAGTGAAAACATTATTAGAACGAGTTAAAATAATGTGTTTATTGTCTGTAATACTCGCATTAATATCAGTTATCATTAATTACCATTATCAAGTTCTAATCGCTAAGGGATATGTTGAGATATTATTAAAAATATTAATAATGTGCTGTAAAAATGACTGTCGAATGTTTGATGTCAGCAGTGTGCGTATGTCGGTGAGGGCACGACATGAGATATGTGTGTGTGTTAAGTTTCAGCTTACCCTTCAGGTGTTGGTTCATTGTCCGTTATTAAGTTACATTAAGTACATATATAAACATCACTTATCACTTAGGTGGTTATGTCGATGCGCTCGCGCAGCACTGGCGCGGCTGCACGGCGGGTACTGACCGTGGCGGGGCGGCGGCGGCCAGGCGGGCACGTCGCGCAGTCGCATGGAGCAGTCGAGCGGCTGGTCGCGCACGGCCAGCGCGGGCATGGCGCGGCCGGGGCCGCCGGTCCTGGGTCGCGCCGGGTCCACTGCGAGCGTCCGCCCACAACACGCGTCCGTGAGACACTGCCGGTGACGCGCGGACCGCACTTTTTTCCGTGAGTTTTTTATGCGCGGGGCGGGGGCGGGGGCGGTGCCGCACCGCCCGGCCAATCGCCGCGCCGCGCCGCCGCCCGCGCCCCGCGCGCTCCAGCCCGCCCCCGCCGGCGCCCGCCGCCCGCCGGCTCTTATTTACGTGTCGTATATTAAAAGGGTTTTCCGCGTGGCGTTATGGATTTTCCACCGCGGGCGCTTTACATACGTGCTACCTACACACACGCTACGTCTACAGACACACACACACACACGCACGCACGACGCAGCCTCCATTCATTGTGTTAACCAGTCGGTATAGTTTTTATGGTCTACAACATTTGGACAGTATTTCAAGGTTTGCGATTTTAATTGTACTCGATGAGGTATAATAGTCTCAGAGGCTCTGCTCCGCGGTGTAGTGGGTGTCGCTGGGCGCGCTCGCTCGCCTGTGGTGAGTAGTGGAGTTGTGACGTAACAAAGTGCGGTCATCGACCGCGGCCGGCGCCTAACTGAACTTGAACCTGTAACGAACGCGCACAATTACCATGTCACACGCGAGCCCCGCCCACTGCCCACTGCCCAATGTCCAAGTCCACTGTCTAATACAACACACAGTAGGTACGTACCGTCAGATGAACTTATCAATATTGTCGTATTCTGTAACACAACACCGGTACCTACCTGTTTCATAACGTTATTCTACGGCAGGTCACACCGCACCGCACCGCACCGCACTGCACTAGGCGCACTCATCTAACTGATGACATTTGTGATAAGTTGCACTTGTCAGTGATATCATTGATGTACAGTATATCATTATAAACAAGTGTCTCCAGTAGGTAGGTACGTATACTTACATATAGGTAATTTCTAATCGCAATTATGTAATAAGTTATTATGAATTAAAAGTTCCTCCTCTACATACAGATAAGGATATATGTATGTACATAGAGATAACAGCTAACAGATAACACTGATACATTTTTTTGTTTTTTTTTTAATTGTCTTTCAAAAAAGGAGACAGCTCTCAATTGGACTGTATGTTTTTTGTGTGTAAACGCGATCATTTCGACAACTATGAATAGAAATTGATAATTTTTTTGGCTTCGTAGATCATAATACAGAGGTGGGTGGGATGATTTAGAGATACAATATATATAAGTATACAAGAAAATCTCAAAAAAAACCTTATACCAACACGTTTGACCAGCGTGCTATAGTAGGTCAATTGCCCTGCTATTATGGAGGAGGCTCGAGCTCAACAGTGGGACGTAAATAAGATGTGATGATGATGATAATAATTGTTACATACACATATGATATGCAATAGCAGTAGGTATAGCGACAACATAACAGCGCAGTTGTTATCACTCCGTTCTTATAGGTGATAGTCTTAAAATTTCAACTAAGAGTATCATCAGATGCTCCTGCAGTCGACCTGATCACGAAACGTGACGTAGCAATAATTACATTAAAGAATGACAACGGCGTGTCACACTATATTGGCTTACTTCCAGCAGTGAATTAAATGACGGGTGAGGCTGAACGACTAACTTGTTTAATTAAATGCTTGATAAACAAGTAATTGAACCTTACTTAAGTGCTTTTATAGCTGAAACGAATAGTTATAGATCGCACAGGTGAAAGAATTCACGACATTGAACGAGTAAGGTTCGCTACTTGCGCCACTGCGTCACCAGTGCAATTAATTCATTCACTAGGTATATCGTATGTTGATAACGATATATAATGTATACATTATAATGATATTATCGTTAATGTTATTTAACACTTTACACAGATAAAGATCATTAAAAGCTTTCATTTTGCAATAAATTTATTCGATGCAAATTATTATACCTATATGTAAACGAGTGTAAACCTGCTCCCTAAATGTGGGACTCATAACTCAGTTCAAAGACGCTCAGCGTATTATGGAACAGGCTATGCTCGGGCTTTCTCTGAGAAATGAAATCCGAAATACAGCAATATGTAGAAAAACGAATGTAACCGACATAGTACGAAGAAATTAATACACTGAAGCAGCAATGGGTCGGCCACATCGCTCAAGGAAGCGATAACCGCTGGGGGAAATGGTTGTTGAGCGTCGTTGGATGCAGGTGGCACAGGACCACACTATGTGCTGAAACAATGAGAGACCTACGTCCAGCAGTGGATGGCGATAGGCTGAATATGATGATGATACGTGTGTTTGACAAATCTCACCGTCGCATTGCTTCTTGTGAGTGAACAGCGTCATCAAGAACTGTGTCAAATGTTAAAACAATTAACTAATAACCCTCATATTTTAACAATACTTAGCGACATTAATAATATATCAATAGATGGCATAGTGCTCGAACAGTTTAACTGCACAGATGACAAGTGTCGCTGTTTCGATTCTCACTCATGACATTACTTTGCGACTGTATTTTGTGTCAGTTGTTTGTCCGTAAGGTACACTATGGCTGAAGGATTAGTGCCTTAGCACAGTATGTTGTCGTTTCTAAATAGATATATAAATAGTTAGATAAGTCATTCATTGACAAACATATACAGATTGTGATCAGCCATTACTGTATGTCGCATACAAGCACACGTATAGATTATTTATTAATTATAATCAAAAATATCTAAGATACCTATAGATATGTAATATCAGATATTTCATTGAAAGTAATAAAGCTTTTGTAATTTACCGTGTAGTGACGGTGTATGAATACAATTCACCAATCCATTACTTGTCCAGTCTTGTCATTATATCTATACAAATGAAGGAAAATTTAAAATAAAACTTCATATCAGCTGATCAGCGAAGTACAACTCATTCATTTTCCTTTTACTGTGTAGTAAACTTGAGTTGAGTTGTGGTACGTATGAATATGAGATTTAACCAATAATACAAACAGTATCAGTTCATATGTGTCCCACTGCTGGGCACGAGACTCCTACGCGACTAGACGATAGTTGAGCTAATATGACACGTCGGTCAAATGTGTTGGTATATAGTTTTATTTGCCTTGCTTTAATGTTATATGCATACTATATCTATTAGCCGCCCTTTAAAATACCCACAGGTAAGATAGACGACGATTTTCTTTTAATTTATATTTATTTTTTTAGAGTTCAGATTTTAACTTTTTCTCTGATCAGAAATTTTTCTTCAAATATCTTGACTTCACCACTACCTGTAAGTTCACTATTTAACAATCTTAACGTTTCATTAAATAAGCAACTGTATTTTTTCAATTGAAAAGGTTACTTATAACAGTTATAAAACAACGCACTATAAACATCGACCGAGAGATATTGTAGAGATCATAAAGTATAACTGAGCACTTCGTCACATAATATAAGATATATTTATATACGATTGGATTATAGTTATGTGTTAACAGTTAAATTGACTTAAATATTATGCATCTTAAAATATAAAGCTGTTATAGTTTAAGACAATCTTTACAGGGAAAATTCAAAATTTTGAAGTGAAACTTCTTTGCGCGCATGAAGGTAATTTATTAAACGGTTTTATTTAGCTTATCCCATTTGTTTGTTTATTTTTTTCTTTGTTGGGTCAAATTTAGTAAATGAAATTTCACCCTCTTCCTGTCAACCGATTGATCTGAAATTTGGTATACGCGTTTGGTTTTGATGACAATACAATTATGTATAATCAATATTTTTGTAAATTTAAGATGGCCACCGTTACAAAATGGCGGCTAACCTATTTTTTTTTTTCAATCCCATCAATATGGGTATCAAATTAAAGGGCTTGATAAGTAGAATACAGTGCACTATATAAAATCTAATTCAGAATTTCCCACCCAAGTCAAGATTTCGTATCGTGTCGAGGACTGTATGGCGTTGGATTGTAATAAACTAATGGGCAAGAAACCTTGCAATAATGAGGCATTAAATGAATTAAATAGAATGAGAAATATAAACTAAAAACTTGAAAATAAAAAAGGTAAAAATAAAATTAAGTTAAACGGCGGTAAAGCAAAACCGTTAAACGGTTTTGCTTTACAAAACCGTTTTGCTTTACAAAACCGTTTAACTTAAAAAAAAATATATACTTGTTTTTTTACGGATGAAACGCGTCACGAAGATGTGCAGCGTTTTTGCCGAAGAAGAGGGAGAGAGCGATTGAGACCAGTGAGAGAGAGTGAGAAAGGGCGAACATAGCACGAAGCTTTTTTATTTTTTCTTTTAATACTGATAAAAAACACATGGAACCAATGAAGTTTCACTTCTGACATGCGTACTTAGTACTCACTCTATTTTCTTTTGGATATATAGAGTCAAACTTACATTTGACGTAGGTACCATATTATTGTTTGCTTTGGTAATGCGTTCAAAGTTTGTATCTTTAGTCTCATATTAATTACCAGACTATATATATTTATTCATATATTAACGACAAATTGCAATGAAACTTATTACACGACTACTTAAGTGATTCAAATTCTATCCCGCACGATAGACAAGTTGCATGCTTACACCATTGAGTCAACAAGACGGAGAGTTAACATTCAAACAAAATTTCTAGATGTTGTATAAATAATACTAAGGTGCTTCGGGGCGTGGAGGGAGATTACGGAATTGAAGTAAATAATATTATAGCAAGTGAAGGTAGACACAGTCTCGAGTGCTTAGTTTATATCACTGACTCATTGTCAATTGTAACAGATTTGACTTTGAACAATAGGTATATACATATGTAAATTTATATATTTGCCAGTTACAATATCGCGATTTTATCACGTTTGTATTTGAGTTTTGATTGTACGACGTTTCAAACACTTAATAGTGTTCATGGTCACGGGCGAACTATCCGCCAAACAAACCGACAAACGCTTTAAAATACGTAAAAATAGTTTATTTGCAATGCGTAATACTCCCGTACACATCAGATGTTATTATTATATTAAATAGTAATTAGTGTGTGTGTGTGTGTCTGTGTGTGTGTGTGTCTGTGTGTGTAGTCTAACAGCCTCACTTAATAGTTGTCAATATGACTATACTGGTGTTATTGTTAAGCGACAATGACACGCGGAGCGCTTTGTGCCGCCCCGTAGAGTGTTTGACCCACGGCTCGTGCCCGCGGCACACTCCAGGTGTACACAGTGCGACCGTTTGTTTGTTTGTCACATCGGTGGAATATGGGTCAAACGTGAGCCGCGACATCTGCCGCCCCCGCACCTGGTCGCGACCGAGAGCTCACCCCCGCCCCCGCCCCCGCACTGCATGCAGATTTATACTCTCAGCTAGGGGTAGTGACGCAGAACTAGACGCGATGGAAACGTAACATTTAATGAAACATAACTAACTATGTTACAACATACAGTAATGTATTACAGATATGAAATGGTATGAGAGTGTAGGTACCTATACTCTTCTCCTGCCGAGTGTAGCGACAATTTTTTACTCTAACTGAACATTATTTTTATCGTGAATATATTTCCCTCAGCAACGGGAACCGATTTTATTTGAACTCAATATCCACTAAGTAATGTGCGCAGTGCCCCTAAAATGTTTTTACTTTAAAAATAAAACGCTCAAATCTCTCCTTGAGTGTGAAAGCAGGCGAGGCGTGCACAAAACATCGACAGTGAAAAAGCAATTAAATGTAATAAATAAAAAATAATTGTATTCGTGTAATGTGTACAGTTTAACACAAAGTATTACGACTAAATAATAGACGTAGAGATAGTTTAATAATAGATTAAAAATACAAGTAAAACATTTGTCAGTAAAAAGTGTGCAACGTAAAAAATGTTTATTATTGTGTGTGCAGTTGTCACAATGGTCTCTGTACCGTTACGGTCGTAGCTCAGCTCGGTAGGTAACAGTTACGCGCGTAATGTTTGCGACAAAACATTCACGACGGATAACTGCCTTTTATGTTGTTTTTAACAGTGTCCATTTAAAATTTATAATAGTTATCGAAATATCTTTTACCATTTCAAATAGAAAGTTATCGGTAACTATTCATTTGTATCGCCGGTCTTACATTCTGTTATATTACTAATTATCTACCTGCTATTTATTGTGCCCTAAGTATTTATTTATTTTTGTTGTTTACGCAACTGTTACACATAAAAATGAAATTAAATACACAAAATTGATTTATACTGTTACGATTCCATATTCGTTTTTTGTAGCAATCTCCGTCATGTTTGTTTAATTTTTTGTTACTTTAATAAAAAGGATTAGCTGGCCTTTTAATCTTATTTACATTAAAATGTGACAAAAAACGTTAATTTTTTTCGATAAATTAATGTTTATTGGCACTCGTTAATTCAAATTTTTTTTTGAAAAGAGAGATGCGTCACAAGCTGATCCTTAGACCGATTGTGCCTCTCTTTTGTTTGTATCGCAATCTCGCTTGTACGTACGGCTCGGACGGAACGTGACAATGAGTCATGCTTTTGCGTGTATGCAGCCCGGTTCATCGATTTCAAACATGTTGTCCTGGCAAAAAATGTAGGTACAATATGTTGGTAATGATACAAAAATAAAAAAATGGTATGTTGGTAGTTCTGATTATGTTAGAAATCATCTAATGTTGATGATATGTAATCACTTCCCCATCATACACACAAATATTTCAACACGTCAATAACTGTTAAGTTATTATATTGGAGTCAAAACAATGGACAGATTGATACAACAATAGTAAATTGAGAAATAATTCTATATTAATAACATAAACAATATAACATAAACATACAGCATGCTATGATTATCTTTACATCAGTTGTTACTACTGCAATATACGTATCTGGTGTGATAGCCGCAGTGACAGTAACCTTCACACAACTGCTTACCGGCTGAAAATCATCATCATCATCATTTTAGCTCTCAAATGTCCCACTGTTGCGATCAAGCCTCCTCCACCTTTTTTTTTGTGTGACTTAGTTGTTAGCCACAGATGGCTGTGACAACTTTACCCGAATTGTTGGGTGAGGGCTGAGGGCTCTCTACCCGTACAACACAACCTCCTCCGCAATAGAAGTAAAATTAGCTTATTTTGAAATTACCACGCTAGTCAGGTTGATTTCATTTCAAGTTTTTCATCTCTTGAATAGACTGCATTTTTTTTTTTTTATTACAAGTGGTGGCAAACGAGCAAACAGTACGTACACCTAATGGTAAGTGTTGCTGCTGCTCATGGATCTTTCCAAAGGCCGCTGCTTACCGCGAAGAGATTGAAGCTCACCACACGCTAACACCCTCAGAAACATGGGATTCCGACTTTCTCGCTCACCGAACGAAGCGCAGTTTTTTTTTTTTTTTTTTTTCCGTCCGGGGCGACAGAGGGGCGTATAGCACGCAACACCCGCAACCCACCCGAACACCACGTCGCCTTCGTCTTTTTTTTTTTTTTTTTTTGTGTGTGTACAGCTGTTGGCCGCAGATGGCCTTGACAGCTTGACGCGGACTATGGGTGAGCGTTGAGGGCTCTCAACCCGGAGAAAAGTATGCTAAGCGACATCGCCCAAGGGCTCCCCCTGTGGGGAACGGACCTCGGCTTGGGGCGTCGCTGGAGGCAAAGTGGGCGTGCCCACGTTTTTAGTAGTGACTTTTGCGCGGCGCGGTTTCGTACCTCGACGGCGAGGGCGGAACCGCGGATATTTATTTGTTAAGGCCTCGTGGGCCGTGTAGGCTCTTTGTTGAGCGAGTGTGATGTTGTCGTCCTCTTCGTCGAGGACGTGACGAGGACGTCGGATGGAGGAGATTTTGGAGGATCTATAGGAAGCCGCCCCAACCACTAGTTGGTTGGGGTGTGTCATGGCAGAGTCAAAGTAGCTCTGAGAGCACCGTTTCATAAACTGCTTGATGGTCGGCAGTTCGAGGTCGATGTGGAGATCGACGTTTCGTATGAACCACGGTGCTCCCGTAGCTCGGCGCATGAAACGATTTTGAAGTGTCTGTAGCCTGTGGATCCTGTGTGGCTTAACATGCGCGAACACCACGCTGGCATAGGTCATGATAGGCCGTATGCAGGTGGTGTATAGTCGGATTTTGTTACTCAGGGGCATACGCGACCTAGAGTTGAGTAGACAGTGGAGACCATCACAAAGGCTGCCCGTGCGCGGACTTGCTTTATGTGAGGGGCGAAGCTGAGTCGATCGTCAAGGGTCACACCCAAGTATTTGGCCTGCCTGGTCCAAGTGACCGGCTTGTTGAAAATTTTAAGGGGGGGAATGCTATCGATAGAGTAGGAACGGGCAGTTCGTCTAGTGAACATGACCGCCTGACTCTTCTCGGGGTTGATTTCTAATCTCCATTTCCTAAACCAATTGGCTAGGGCGGTAACCGCTGTTTGGAGAGTCTTGGCTACTGTTGTCGGGGATCTACCAGCACAAAAGAGTGCGGTGTCATCAGCGTAAAGCGCTTTATGTACCCGGTTGAATTTGGGCATATCGCTAGTGTATAGCGTGAAGAGAAATGGGGAGAGGACCGACCCCTGAGGGACGCCGGCCTTGATAGGGTGGGAGGTCGACAACGTCCCTTCCACCCTGTAGCGAAAGCTGCGATGACTTAAGTAGTCATGTATAATGAGAATTAAGTAGTGAGGGATCTTGAGGAGATAGAGTTTGTAGATTAGGCCTTCATGCCAAACCTTGTCGAATGCTTTCGCTACGTCTAGGAATAATACACCCGTATATCTGTTCATGATGAACTGACTACTTATGTATTCTACCAAACGGTGAACTTGTTGTACGCAGCTGTGTTTAGCTCGGAAGCCAAACTGTGCGTCGGGAACGAGGTTGTTAGCCTCGGTGAATTTACGTAGTCTACTGAGAACTATTCGTTCGTAGATCTTACCTAGACCTTTTAGTAGACTAATCGGGCGGTAACTACTAGGTTCGGTACGGCGCTTGCCGGGTTTGTGGATTCCTATTACCACGGCCTCTTTCCATTGCGCGGGAAAGATGTTATTATTTAGTGCTGCATTGAAGATGCAGCACAACAGAATTATCAAGTGGGCGGGGAATAATTTAATGACTTTATTTGAGATTCCGTCCGAACCTGGGGCTTGCCTGGTTTTGAGACCCCTGACTAACGATTCGACCTCATCGGTGGTCACTGCTGGGATTGGCTGATCGGGGCTGTCGTTTCCTAACGAGCGCGAGAGAGTGTTACGACGTTCCACTTCGTCGGCGATGAAGCGGTGATTCGCGGCGTCGGGGTGTAGTGTACTCGGCGTACACTGAAGCTCCAAGCAGTCGGCCAGGCATTCTGACTTTTCACCGTCCATGAATGCCGGAGGCTGGTTGGGTCTGGTGAGAGGAGGGAGAGTGGACACGATGTCTTTTTTGAGTGAGCGGGAAAGCTGCCAAAAGGCTGTGTGAGAGGGTTCTAGCTCCTCGATCATGGCGTCCCATTTGCTCTGTCTCAATTTTTTAATTGCTTGTTTAACCTCCCTCTGGAGTGACCGTAGGTGGGTACGGTTGTCCTCCGTAGGGTAGCGGTCATAAGCGCGTGTCGCGGCGTTTTTCCGTCTCAACAAGTCACGGATGTCGTCTGGCAGGCGCCATTTACGATCGCTCGTATCTGGTACCGGCCGCGAGCAGTCGTCCATTATCGACTGCACGTGACTTGTGAGCGAGTCGATCGCCTGAGAGGTATCTTCCTTAGACGTAATGTCTTTGGGAATTTGATCAAGGTGGACCGACGAGGTTGACTTGAGATTTTTCTCTAGCTGTGCCCAGTCAGTCGCTATCTTGGTCCTTTCGTTGTTGTGGCCTGAGGGACCGGGGGTGCGGGAGGCTAATTCCAGAGTCACCGGGCGGTGATCTGAGTCTAACTCGTGTTGAACTTCTATTGAACATAAACGTAGGTTTATGTTTTTGAGAAGAAAGATATCGAGTATGTCCGGCCTGTGCGAAACGTTAAAGGGGAAGTGTGTCGGCTCTATGGGCGCTATGACATCAAATCCCAGTCTGTCAGCGAATAGCTCTAAAGTCTTGCCCCTCTTATTGGAACTTTGACAGCTCCAAGAGGTGTTCTTGGCGTTAAGGTCACCGCCAATGATGACGGCGCCTCCCAATTCTAGCAAGGCTTTTAGATCTTTTTCAACCAACTGTTTCGAATGTTCTCTATTGGGAGAGAGATATGCGGATACAAGTCGCCTTCGTCGTTGGGCCGACCAACGGAGCAGGGTTACTTGTCATCAGTGGTCGGCCCGACGGAATACCCCCTACTTGGGGTACCCTCCCATCGACCGACGTCCTCCCCGAAGGGGTAGTGGTCCTACCACTAGGAGATATCTAATCTCATATTCGTCTTTTACGACACCCATAGGCAAGGGAGGGGAGCGGTGAACTGTATACTTACTCTGTCACCATACGGAACGAATAAAAATATCATCACAAAATATATTCCTGAACTTTAGCAATCTATACTAATATTATAAAGAGGTAAAATTTGTAAGTTTGTATGCAGGGGGTAATCTCTGGAACTCATAATCTAATTCTAATTTTATTTTAACTGGCAGAAAGCTACATTATTCCTGAGTGCTATAGGCTATAAATTGTTTCTATAACATGTATATTAACCGAGCTATCACAACTTTTGTCTGGCAAGTCGGAAAAAAATACCTCGTAAAACAGAATTATTTGCGTGCGCTGCCTAAACAGTTGCTTAAAATTAAAAAGAATGTATGGCTACCTGGTTCATCTTAATTATTTCTACAAAAAAGTCAGCGATACCATATCTCTATCTTTTATATTTTATCTTTTATACTTCTATTATTGCATTAAAAAATTTTTTTTTCGGCATTGTTACGTTTGGTTGATTATTTGAGCAACAAAATATTAATTCTTATGACAATAAATTATTTCAGTATCACAAGAACATCATACAGATAAGATTTGCCATTTACAGTATATCAATTGGTCATACAGTTTCGGAGATAATATAAAATTACTAAAACGCAAAATGACCCTAGCATAACTTTCATTGTGCAGACGTTTTACCTATTTGCCCATAGATGGCGTTCTGCAATGACGTCATTTTTCTGAATCGCGGTGTTAAGACTTTCCGTGGATTGATGACCCTCTCGAATTATTATGCCCACGTTGTCGTTAGTTGGAGTTCTAAAAATTACATGTCAGTTGGTTATTGGTTTCGGTTGTTTCGTTCGCATGGTTGTTGTTGTTGATAGATACCTCATAATCGAAAATATCGTAATTTCGTTGTACGTTTGTTTTGTATGTTCGTAGTTTCGTACTTCGTTCTATCGTAATAATCGACACGAGTTATTCGATATTACGATTGTTTTGTTTTGTAAAGGCGGACGGTGTTCGAGTCGCTCTCCCTTTGTTCATAATTGTTTTCAAGTCTGTGCGTGGTTTGTTGAGAGCATGCCTAAAAGGAAATCTCAACTGTCTCGGCAGACATCACAGACAAGAGCCGCTCGAGTACGCCGTACGGAAGAATCTGCCCCTGAAAATGAGCAACGCCTCTCGAGAAATAGAGAATATATTTCGCAAGCACGCGCTAGAGAATCTAGCTCCGAGCGCTCACAGCGCCTCGCAAGCCAAAATGTGAGGACGACGCGGGCCCGTGCTCGAGAAACTAGCGCTGAACGTGCGCAATCATTTGCCCTGACTATTAATAAGTCCCAGGGACAAACATTCTCTTTGGTTGGCATTGACCTACGAAAAGAATGTTTTTCCCATGGGCAATTATATGTTGGTCTATCAAGAGTGGGATCATCCGAAAGGCAGATTATTCTGTTACCGGAAAATAAAACAACCTCAAACATTGTATATAGAGAAGCTTTAAATTAAATAGATACCTAACTTAAACAAATAAATAAAATAAGTAAAAGGCAACTAAGGGTTAAGTTACCTTGAGCAGAAAATAGAACTTCGGTAATCTTTTAAGTTACTGATCTGATTCCAAAAAATATTTTACTAATAAAATTAAATACAGTAATATCAATCGAGTGTAATCTTATGTTAAAACAAGAAATTTTCCGCGGACGAAGTCGCGGGCAGAAGCTATATTTTATAAAGAACTCTCTAATCCTGTAATGATAATAAGACAAGCTGTTTAAAGTCAGTCAAAATCCAATTCTTAAGGAGTTGGTGACATACAAACAAATAAATACACAGCTGAAACTAATAAAAGCCTATAAAAAATGAAATGCTTTCATCCGTTCACAGACATTCTTTCCGCACGAAGAGTGTGATTTAGGAAACAGAAATGGCGGCATTTATCGAGCTAACGACCAACTCTCAGCTTCAATATCCATATTAATATTATAAATGCGAAAGTAAGGATGTTTGTTTGTTTGTTTGTAACGCTTTCACGCTTAAACCACCGAATCGATTTCAAAAATTCTTTCACCAATGGAAAGCTATAGGAACAGGAACTACACCGCGGGTAAAGCGACTGAAACCGAAGCGAAGCGAGGGCGGGTTGCTAGTATTTATATAAACTAAAAAAAAATAATTTTAACTATCATTACCATCTCAGCCGACATAAGCCCCACCGTTGGGCTCGGACCTCCTCAACAATGGGAGGGAAATTGATCTATCATAACGCGTTTGTCAGACGTGCTGCCATCGCGTCTTACGTCTTCCTTCTCTTACACAAACACTATTTGCATATCATATCCCTTATTCGTCTCTTACGACACCCACGAGCGAGAGTGTGTTGATTGATCTTACTCCGTCACTACACGGAAATATAATTTTAATAATTTTAAACAAGGTTAAGGCAAAATTAATGGTATTTACATGCTCCGAAACATATGCGGCAAACCTGTTGACAAATATGTAAGTTTTTTTTATAATTTCAATTAATTATAACCATTTTTTTTTTGTTTTTTTTTTGTGGGTGGGTCGCGGTCGGCGCGCCTCCGCACCACTCCGTCCGGGGCGACAGAGGGACTTAAGCACGCAACTCCCGCGACCCACCCAAAAACCACGTCGCCTTCGTCGTTGGGCCGACCACTGGAGCAGCGTTAACTTGTCGTCAGTGGTCGGCCGGACAGAATACCCCCTATTGGGGTACCCTCCCATCGACCGACGTCCCCCCCTCGGGGAGGACGTCGGTCTTTCCTCACGCGGTCGGCCTCTCGGCGGGTGACGGACTAATCCCCTGTCACGTCACCCGCGGAAATTAAGACCTGTCACCTTCCCATCAGAGCTATCGCAACTCATAATTAATTATAACCATGAAGATATTTTTTGTGACAACCCGTGTGTCTAGAGCCAACTTATATAATAAATTATGATTGATATCCGGTAAACAACTAGTGTAATAGTTGCTCTAACTGCCTATAATACACTAGTTTATGCGTTTAATTCACGCAAGGCGCATGCAACAATGTAATATGCAAACGGTTATCTATACCAATAAAATATGTATCTGTTTGTAATGTCAAAGTAATGGGCTTTTTCATGGTGATACGGTTATTTGCACTGATACCTTTGCCTAAAAACCTGTTTTAAATAATGTTGTCTGTTTGTCTTTACTATACATATAATAATAGTTGTCTATATAAGGAGTAACTTAGGCTATATTTTATCCCGGTATTCCTACGGGAATACGCACTATGCGAATAACCGAAGCGAAGCAAGGGCGGGTTGCTAGTACAATATACATTTGTATCAAATCCATCTAATCAGTATGCATCGTAGTATCTTCGATCCCATAGTCAAACCGATAACACGGTTTTGTGGGGCTATGTTTTAACAATAAGAAAATTTTGTATTTTATAATAATGAAATAAATAAATAAAATAAATGTATAAACCAACCTACTGCAAATTTCTTACAGGGTTGAGAGCCCTCAACACTCACCCATAGTCCGGGCTAAGCTGTGAAAGCCATCTGCGGCTAACAGCTATACACACACAAAAAAAGAAAAAAAAATTACTTTTATATTTAGACAGATTAGTACAGTGTATGTCACTGATATAGAATTTGCAGATTTGTAATTAGTGTAAGGTCATAGCGGTGTGTGCCCGGGATCAGTTGGTGACAAAGGTACTCTCGCAATCTTCTCAACGAGCTTTCGCTCATGGTGCCCTAACTATCAATAAAGTAAATATTGTAATTCATATGTGTAACTCACATACGGACACTGTTTTTCTTTTTTTTTTGGGTTGGGCTACGGTCAGCGCATCCGCCGCCCGGCTCCGTCCGGGGCGACAAAGGGGCAGCGCGTGGCTCCATAACCCACCCGATAGCACGTCGCCTTCATTGTTAGGCCAACCACCGGTGCAGGGTTCCTTGATTTCAGTGGTTGGCCCAATACAGACGGTGTACTAGAGCTACATTAGACACCTAAAGGTGCTACAACATAAGTTTAACAAGTTAAGTGTATACTTGTTATGTTACGCGCGACAGTTGCAATACAACTTGAATAAGAGATTATTAGTATTCAATAGAATGGGCTCTCTCATTATACTTACATAATTAAATCCAATCACTAATCGTACACAAATAGTTTGTACTAACATTTATTGTTTAATACAATACTACGAACTAAATAATAAATCATTGTTTCGTTTAGAAAAAAGCAGTCCCATCTAAGGATCGAACTCATAACACTTGGGCAAGGTCGCTATATCACTACAATTCACCTGCGCGACCAAAGATAATAATGAAACTGGTCACGGTTGGAGTTAGCTGTTACACATTCTCCTGTTGATTCCCCGGTCGGTTTTTGCGACTTCCACTTGCGTGTAATATGTGATGATACTCTTATGTATATTGTTGTATTACTTTAAGTCATCACCGCACTGGTAGCTTGTGTTAAGTACTGAATAAGTGCGCAGTGTGAGGTGACAGACTCGTATGATGTAATCACAATATATTGTTAATAATAGTTTAAGTAAAGTGGTGTTTACACTTGACGAGGTCCAATCCCCTAATTTTATGGGCGACATGTTGGGGTAATGAGATCAATTGTGCGACCCTTGCGTGTCGGAGCTACTTGTGTTGTGACGTCACTGGCAGGTACCTCGCGCACGCACGCACACACACAGACCACACAATAAGTACGACAAACTGTTTATCGCTAATTCAACAATATCTTATATTACATACTCACACCTCACCTAGTTATATATCTGTATGTAAACACAATGCATTGCTATGGCAACAACTCATTTCACTAATTTATTTATAACTTGATCATCATCAGACAAAAGTGTCAACGTATCTGTCGATAAGGTAACTTTTGCACTGGTTGCAAGCAAATGGTTTAAGCTTAATTGTCAACTTGTTATTTTCAGTGGCAGAATACGGTTTGTACATACACTTTGAGGCCACGTCGGTGAATGCAAGACAGCATGATGTTACAGAGATAGGTCAATGAAGGGCAGACTTCACCTTCTCAACGAACTACTGCTAGTGTGTACAATTTCAACTAAGTCACATGCCAAGACTAATCTTTATGAAATTTTTCCTTCTCAGGGAGGCGAAAGCTAGTAGGTTAATTAATAGATAGGCATTAAATCAACGAGGAGAGTTTACTACTTCTCAAAAAGATTGGTTTGAGATGATTGTGTGAGATGATGATGATTGAATGTACATATTTATGAGACTCACTCAATGACAACGGACTGGCCTAAGGTTCCGTGATAAACATATATCTAAGTAATTTGGCGTAAAACAAAATTGCTCCTTAATAGGCTACGCTGAATAAGACATACTTATACAATTCAACGTTAGATGGACTAGCGAAATAGGAAATGTATTTTAAGTTAACATTTACACGGGGTCTCTGGTTATTTATTTGTCAATACAAGTAAATAATGAAAGAATGGAGCGCACGAAATCGATTTACTTTCGCTCCTCAAAAATTAATTATCTGTTATTAGAAGAAATTTTTTAGTCGATCCAACTTTTAAAATTTAATAACGTAAAAGTTAATAAAAAGAGTTAGTTTAATACTTCGCCTTAGTGTTAGAGGAAAAAATCTAGCTCGTTGAACATATAAAAACTGTAAGATAAAAGGTGAAATGAAATTTTGACGCACTTAGAGTATTAACGCCCAACTGCTGCTATTGTTTAAATAGATTTAATATTATATATGTCTCCACATACCTGGAGTCTGTTAGTTGTTGGAGCCTACAGAGATACTATAGGCGAGCTAACACATATACCATTTCAGATTCAACGATAGTATTTTATTATATCGAGAGGTCGTAATAACATTAAAACGATATTCCGAGTCGTAATCTATAGTGTACGGAGATTGTCTGACCGAACAGTAGTAAAGGTTGGTATTATCAAAAAAGAGCCATCAACTACATATGTTCTTTCAATTTATTCGTAAGTGTTTAGAGAAAATAGCTGGCAATTGACACTCTGTAGAACAATTTCTTACTGCCCATAGGAATTTAAGAATTATTTAATTCTATTTTAAAGTAGTGCCTATCTTCACGATGTTTCAGGACTAATGGCGATTTTAAACAAACATTACAGGCGCTGTTTATGAGCGTGACCTTGTCTTAACTAGTTTCAAACTTATTCTGGATATAGAGCTTGTAGCAATACAAGAATGTTATCGCGCATTCAGGCGTTCCTACCACACCTACTATTGCAATCAATGTTGAGGAACACATTTAGACCCTTCAGATTGTGCCATAATCATGATGCTATACTGCATCTCGCTTCTTATAACTATACATTCTATTATTTATTGGCTTGTTAGTCAAAATCAATTCCTATATAGCGCTCTGCATAGGAAGGAAGTGGAATTATCAACTTCCTTTTGGTTTTCTTTTCAAATTCAATTTGTTGCTAATCTCGATACAATTAAAAGCGTTTCTCTGTACTCTCTGAGCATCAAACTTCGATGTCATTTTTTTCAGATCCACAATGCGGATCCTGATTCATAGGAACAGTGTTGGTAATGTGTTAATTAATAAAAAACCAATTGGTATAAAATAATTACGACATGAACTTATTTGAGTATTGTTTAGTTGAAAATGTACTTTGATCTAAACTTTACTAAGCTCATTTCTACAAAAATAATAGCATTAAAATGCAATGCATATATAAAATAATGTAATAGTTTTATTTGTCGCCTACGTGATGACAAGTTTTACGCATTTATATAATACTAATACAGTTAATCAAATATTAGTGCATCACTAGTAGAACATATTAACTGTGTACAGAATAACTGACTGACGTGTTGTGTTGAGGCATGTCGCTAGCGAGCGTGACGCTTGTCGTGCACTGTGTGTCGTAGTCGCTTTAGGTTATATTAGTAACACTTGTATCATTCGGTTACCTACCTCAACACACATGTCACATAGCTAAACACACAATTTGTCATTGCTACACTATTTGCTTGTGGAAGTCGTAATAATCGGTCGAGGACAGTTGATAACAGAATTGTTCTGTAAAACTTGTAACGCCTACTACAATCGCTAATGTATATGTTAAATATGACGATTATTACATTAACTTCTTTGTGGAGGCCTGTCTGTGGACGTCTGTAGAAGAATATATCGATTATACAATTGGAGTAGTGGTTTAAATCATTTCAATCGACGTGGTGTGACACGTGTTCAACTTCCAAAAGGTTTATTTTGGTTCTGTTTGTTTATTCGGACAGGCAAGGAGAATAGAGCCCATACAGCCAAGTTTTATACAATTTTTCCACATACTATTCAACACTTCTTCAAATTGAGTAGCTTATTAATAGTAATCGTCTGTAAGTCAAGTCGTTACCGTTAATTGGATACTGAAAACCAAATTAATTATTTCTCTGGGAATTTCGGTACAACATGAAAATATACGTAAACCACTAGTATATCATATTAGCGTCACTTCAGCACCTTAAATGTATTATATTATAAATAAAACTAAAAATAATAAATATTTAATAACTAATTTCTGTATCGGGTAGATAATTATAAATTTTCTGCAGTAACGATGACTTGTTGGACGTGAGCCATCTTAGTCCACCCGTGACCATGAACGCTGTAAAGTGTTCGAAACGTCGGGTAATCAAAAATCAAATACAAACGCGATAAAATCCGTAAAGTAGTTTTATTTAAAATGTATAATACTCGCGTAAACATCAGAAATCATTATGTATTATATTACATAAAATATCAGCAAAATGTTTCAAAATAACGCTATTGCACTAAAAATTTAATATAATTTAAGAGTATGACACGATACTTTCATACTCCTGCCGAAACTCCATCCAAACTGAACGATTATTCTAGCGAAACTCCACGAGATGTGTAGTCTTTGAAAAGTCTACTGTAGTGAATGTTTATGTTCAATAGATAGAGGGTATGTGTGTGCTTACGTGTGATGACTGTGGTACGACGCTGCGGTACTGGGGCAGGCGGACAGGCGGCGCGTAGCAAGCTGTGCAGGCGCGCCGCCGGGTACACCAGCCACGCGGTCGGCTCACGACGTCTCTGACAACAACCAACAACACAGCATATATTATGTATATGTACCTGGCCTAGACACAACAACATGTCTCCTTGAAACAGTCTCGTATACAACTTTAGCGATATCAATAGAAATACAAAAACAAACCTGTCCAAAGTGTTGTCACAACGAGCACTATTACCACGAAGATATCGTACTGTAGTAACATGGCGATTACACGTGTCACCAAGTACCTGGGGGATACGTATCACCCGATAGTCAGTCCTATCTGTTGCAAATTGTTTTATTACATAACAATATTAACACCTTGCACAGAAGATAATTTCATGATATAAATTATATCTGGAAACAGAACTACAATTTGTGGAGCAAACAAAAAATTCTGTCCGGAATGGAAATTGAACCCGTGACACGAAAGGGTGGCATCTTAACATTTACGTCATTGGTGTATTGTAAATAAAACTACTTTACGGATTTTATCGCGTTTGCGTGATTTTTTAATTGCCCGACGTTTCAAACACTACGTTAAAGTTAAAAAAAAAGAAAGTTTTATTTACAACTAGCAACTCGTCCTCACTTCGCTTCGGTTTTAGTGGTCTTACCCGCGTAGTTCCCGTACCTGTGAGAATAGCGGGATAAAATATAACCTATGTTATTCCCTGATATCAGCTTTACATTGGTGACAGAATTTTTGAAATCGGTTTAGTGTTTTAAGCGTGAAAGCGTAACAAACGATCATAGTTACTTTCGCATTTATAATATTAGCAAGGATGTGTAATACTCGCGTAAACATCAGAAGTCATTGGTGCAGTCATGTTTCACATGATCACGATAATTATCATATCAAACCGAATGATGATTTTATACTGTCAATCATTCGCTGGTCTCTGCTAGATGTAGACTTCCCTCAGATAGTACCACTAAAACACACCACTGACGGTTGCATTCAAAGATGTGTTAAAATTTTAATTCAACGACTAGACGTGTTCGTGTCCTCTACTTGTTAGCTTCTTTCAATGCATTGTTCTATAAGTGATACATGAACCTTTCCTCCACACTTCACTCTCCCCTTCACAATTATACAGGGTGTATCAGGTTATGGGGCAACTGGTCAAAAGGGAGCTAGGCAATGGTGGTAGGAACCCATAAAAAATTTGAGCGAAAAATATCGATTCGTTAAGAAATTAGAGACATGTAAAGTTTTCAATTTTGTCATCGCTTTTTCGTGTAAATCTGATTGAAATGTATAAAGTCAATGATACTTAATACGCAACATATTCATACTTTGTCAAACATTCATTATAAATTGAATAAATCAATGATTACGTTCACATAAGCAAGACAAACTTCGCTTCGCACAGCTGATCGGCCTATTGCCGTTGACCGTTTACTGTTGTACCTACATTTCATTGAAGCGTTTGCGCAGTTCTAGATATAAATGAATGAAATTATACTGTCGAAGCTTTACATGCCTACATGTATTCTGTCTGTACATGCCTACATAATACGTAACATTTAAGGCATAGACTCTTAGACACATTTTTTTGAAATCACTATAATTTTTATGTTATATTGTTTTTTGTGTAATGTACATTCTAATTACGATCTATGACAGTTAAACTACAATATACTCGAACAGTTGTCCCATAACCTGATACACCCTGTATACTGATGGCTGCTCTAGTAGTTAACTCGTGATCAGGTGCCGATTGTGGGATCTGGTCCAGCTATAATCGTTTGAATTATATTAAGTATCTTGCGGTTCGAAGGGCATCACACTGGAGCTAGTTCTTACAAAACACGCTGTACATAATTTTATATCTAGTAAGAAGAAAAAAATAATTTAAAATAATAGACAATCTTGCTGAGTTTCTTCTCAGTATCGGTCGCGTTTCGATCCGGTGGTAGTTTATTTTTTTGGATAATTTAATTTAATTTTGTAAACTTGACAATATATAAGTGCCCTCTCACGGCCCGTTCACGACCTTGCCGCTGCGAGCGGCGGCTAAGCGCGGAGCGGCGCACAGTGGGAAAATTGCGTATGTTTCGTCTCAAAACTCCGTATCTCAGTTGTTTCAAAACTAAATGAGCTGTAATTTTGCACACATACTTGAATGTTTAAAGTTTAAATGAAACAACTTTGATTTTAAAAAATCTGTTTATAACTTAATTAAAAAATAAAATTAAAAATACATGAATTATATAAAAAAAAAATACAAAATATGCTTGTTTAATTTACATAAAATGGTAGAACATAATAATAACATATTATAAACGTATATTACACTACTACTACATACTATATATACTAAAATGTCAGAACAAACTAGAAAAAAAATTGTAAATAAAACTACTTTTACGGATTATATCGCGTTTGTATTAATTATTTATATATGTATTATATATTAATTTATAAATTTTATTCCATTACAACGACTTTCACATAAAACGGTTCTGAGACGGCTTTGTATGGGGCTTACCAGAGTGCGCCGCTCGGCGCGCTGCGCCGCTCGCCGCTAAGACCAAAGTCGTGACCAGGCCGTCAGGGTTTATGCATAATAAATTATTTGAATTTGAATCCATAATGAAATTACAATTAATATATAACATTTAGAGCCTTTTTCTTTTGGGTGAGCTATGGTTAACGCACATGACGTGCGTTCCGTCCAGGGTGACGAAAGGGTGACGCGCAGCTCCATAACCTACCTTGGCATTTAACACTTATTAATAGTAATATATTCCAGGTGTAGACGGATTAACACTACAATTCACCATTACCTCTGTTACTTGTTGATCTTGTAAAATGTAACACAGGGATATAATATTTATATAACGTCTATTCAAGGAAAGATACATCATCATCGTTATCATCATCGCAGTCCACATACCCACTGTTGAGCTCGGACCTCCTCCATAATGGGAGGATGTTGGTATAGGGTTTCATTTCGAGATTTCCTTCCCTTGCACAGATATTATGTGCGTATCCCATATTCGTCTTTTACGACATCCACGGGTAAGATAAGGAGTGGTGAATTCTTTTATTACGTTACCACACGGAAAGATACACTTAATGTATAAAACTCATACCCCGCCTAGTCAACCTGATACAGTAAGTTCATTTGTCCCTCAATGGGAGGGGGCTCCAGTTCAGTGTGTTCACTTACCGGCCAGCTTATGTATTATTAGTGCAATATGACTTGCCACTTCCTCTACATATGTGTAAGGTGCTACATATTGCAATATCATCTCAACTCATATGATTCACACTCGTCAGCTCGGACCTCCTCCACAAAGGGAGGGGAGGAATTTGAACTGCTATTCCTCGGTAATTAAACGTGTTTACATAAAGTTCTAAAACGAGCTTCTCTTCTATCAACATTACTTGCAATTATTCTTTAGTCGTTTTCTACGACACACATAGGCACGAGATGGGGTGGTGAATTGTATTCTTAATCCGTCACTATACGTAAAATATCTTATAGTTATATGTAACAATAAATATGCGTGTTCTACAATCGAATGAATCCTCACCATCATTCAACCTTGTGCTGTCTATATAGACGTATATCTCCTCTAAAACGGTACAAGGGGTACTACTGTGCCGCTTGCGTTCCACAACTTTTATTCGATTGAATACATTTTAACAATAGTATAAGAGACATACGTTCATTAGAACGTACAAGTAGTTGACTCGGTAGGTGATCGATGTATTGTTATACTGACAACGTAAATAAACAGGTTGGGTGTGATGCTCTTGAAATCGGTCGCAGGTGGTGTCAAGACGTGTGTGCACGTGCCACCTCTTAAAAAAGTGAAGCTCGTGCGTGTAGCCCTACCCCTAGCCCGCACGACGCTCGCACATTTTTTTACTTGCCTGTCGAATGTTCAGCTGATTACCTGCCACGTGCACAAATTGTAACCCTTTCAAAAAATATGCACATTGTGGAGCCATGGAGGCTCGGGGAAAGCGAAGGCACGTGGCGGGAAGGGGGGCCCAGGGGCGTCCCCGGCCTCACCCAGATACATAATTTAACAGCTCTGAAGCGTACATAACGCGAACCTCCGTCCCTTTTTCAGACGAAATCAAAATATAAAGCGGTGTAAAATACATAGCGGCGGGGGGCAGTAGGGCGGGCGGCAAGGGAAGGGGGGGTCAGGACGCGCTCCGTCTCGCTCACTAATGTATGCACGTTTCCCGCGACTCATTTTTTATCGCAGTCGCGCGGCGCATTAGAATTTCCAGGCGAGAAAATCTCACGCACACGCGAGCATCTTACGGCGCGAGCGACCCTCGCCCCTGTGTCGTGGGCCCCAGGGCGCACAGTGGCGTGCGGGGCCGCGGCTGTGTGCCGAGGCGGCGGGCGGCCGCGCGGGCGGGGGCGGGAGGACTCGCTACATTGTAAATTCGCGCGGGGTAGTGCGGCGCGGGGCGACGGGAGGGTCTCAGGGGCCAGGGTGTAGTGGAGGCCCCGGCTCGATAAGTGCTCCTCGGGCCTTCCGCCCAGCGCGCAGCACCCGCCGACGGCAAGTACCGTCACAGAAGCATACCATAATAATTTAAAATAACTGAAAACATAAATGAAATTTTCTATATTTCACGGTTATAACGTGCCCATCAAGCTCTCGAAGGGTCTCGAAACATCTGCCACAGTGTCCCCGCTATACGAGTGGCGGTGTCAAAGGCACCATGTTCAATTAAAACATGTCACTTTCAACAACAATTCTCTAACAGATAGTTCCATCTGTCATAGACCTTCCCACAACAATGACACTCAGACCAGTTTTGCAACGTCTGAACACAGCGACTCCCTGCGACTCTTAATACGTCATCAGTCCATCTAGTGGGAGTCATCAAATACATGGTTGCTCTCGTTAAGCATTCTTCCTCAACGGTAGTTAGTTCGACGAGCGATGTCGCCTGCTCATAATATGTGTTACTTGATATAAATACGTTAAATTTATATTATACACATATGTTATAATAAGGTAGTATATAATTACACAGCACCCCCCCCGCGGTGTCCGTGGTGTACCCCCCACTATATAATATAACCAGTAGACAAGTAATAGTCACTGATGTTAAATTATAAATCAAAACTAAACTGAAATATCTTTCAGCGTATCCACCGCATCATCATCATCATCGCAGCTAACAAACGTCCCACTGTTGGGCTCGGGCCTCCTCCACAATAGGAGGGCATTTGACCTACTATACCATGCTGGTCAGACATATTGGTATAGGGTTTCATTTCGAGCTTTCCTTCTCTTGCACAAATGTTATATGCACATTATATCCCATGGTCGTCTTATACGACATCCACGGGCAAGATAGGGAATGGTTTATTGTATTGTTACTCCGTCACCACACGGAAAACCTCATCATCATCTCAGTTCAATTACGTCCCACTGTTGGACTCGAGCCTCCGCCATAATAAGTGGGATATTGACCTATTATACCACGTTGGTTACGACACCCACGGGTAAGAAAGGGAATGGTGAATTGTATTGTTACTCCGTCACCACATTGAAATGTCTATATCATTATCGCATTAAACACATTATCGTTCCTCATTATTGCCGCAGTAGGAGGTATCTAGACCGAGGCGGGTCAGTGTACGCTGGTCACCTCTACGCTCGAATATAAATCTGATAACATACTACTGATATACGCAAATTGTACAATATTTTTTCTTTAATACTCAAAGTAAGCGATATATATAAAGTTAGGTTAGCTAACTGACTTACTGACGCTATTGAAACTAGAAAGAATATTCAATTTTGACAATTATATATAATTTTGAATTATTACTCCGTGTGGTGCGGAGTAAGAATACAATACACCACGCCCTATCTTGGCCGTGGATGTCGTAAAAGACGACTATGGGATATAATATGCACATAATATATGTGCAAGAGAAGAAAAACTCGAAATGAAACCTTATTGTGGGTCGTCGACGATTTTACAGTCTACGCAACGAGACCGTTTATCGTCGATGATAAACTAGTTGAAAAAACCGTCTAATTTTCGACTAGTCTACGTCGTAGATGCTTATACAAGACGAGTCGTTTAGTTTATATTATGACGTACGTTGATCGTCCATTGGTAAAGGACAACGAAACTTCAACGAATTTTATTAGACAACAGTTTCATTGTACAATATACATTGACGCTTCAATGTGTAATGATAGTCCCATCACATGATAGCAGAGTTCAATGAATTGCAATCAATCTATCTATGCGTTATGATTTCGGGTAGCGAACCGTGCAGCGTGCGAGCGCGTGCGCATCGCGTCGTCGAAGTTCGGGCCGATTCGGGCGCTTTCGAATACTCGCAAGTCGTCATCGCGTTCGTGTCATTCGTTGATGCGACGACCGATACGCGAAGCCGTTCATACATAAACATGTTTATCAGTCAACTATAAACTAGTTTATTAGTTCACGGCAAAGAAACAGTCGAAAAAAACTGTTCGTTTATTCAACGACCCCCACTACCTTATACCAACATGTCTGATCAGCATGGTATAGTAGATCAATTTCCGTCCCATTGTGGAGGAGGCCCGAGCCCAACAGTGGGACGGATGTGGGCTATGATGATAATGATGATGATGCATTTTGTTTTCTTTTCATAATGAATCCTAAAAAGTATATTACGAAATTTAAATTGATAAATTTTGATGGGCGAAGTAAAATGCTTTGCAATTTTTTATAATAAAAGAGGAATCTAATATTTAAAGGATTTAATTGATGAGTTCTACGCGAACAAAGTCATAGTTAAAAACTACTTAAGTATATAATTAATGACACAACTTGGACAATTACAGTCGCTATTTGTCGCGGACTCAATAGCGAGAGCGCCCCATACGCCGCGCCGTAGCCGCTGTCGAGTCATTACGAAAGTATATATTCATTAGCACTGGCACCCATTCCCTACGGGGCAGACAGTAGTACAATTGAAATACTATAAAATTCACATAATAATCTCAATCTTTATCATTTCTTTAATAAAATGTATATCATATATATGTTTATTGTGATAATTGTTTCTATACAACATTGAGTTCATGTCGGTGTACTCGTTCAAGTTTACAGTACACAGTTGAGTGTGTTCAGTGCGTGCACGAACGCGCCCGTGTAGATATGTCCGGTCCGGCGCCGTCCTGTGACCGGCTCTGCGCCGCACCGATACACAATCTCGGCCGGACACTCGCGGTGCCGGCGCTAGCGGTAGGGGCGGCAGGGTGGAGGGGGGAGGTAGGTGCACCGGCCCGCGAGCAACCGTAAACGCTTTATCTAAATATATTTACACGCACTGTTAAATGTTACGCGATACGGTGATACATACCCGCTAACAACTAACCGACCGTCCACGGCGACTACGTCTGCGGGGTACCTGCTCAACGGTTCAAACGATTATTACCGGGGGTTCAATTCCTTGACTAAAAATATTAATATATATGTATATGCTGTGCTCAGCTCACAGATTTGCACGTAATACGATCATAATTTTTTTATTCCTTTATTGCTATTGTTAGTAAACGAGCAAACAGTACACTTGATAGTGAGTGAAATGCCGCTAGGCTCTTTGCTAGGCGGTTGGATACAGCACGAAAGTGCAGGGACTCTAAATGCATGCAATGAGGTTCGATGATACTGGCGTCACCAAAACCCACTACACGCAAACACCCTCAGAAAGTCGCGCTTCTGCCTCTCTCGCTCACCGAACGAAGTGAAGTATTAAATAGCTACTACTCGAACGTTGATTTTTTGCTCAGTGTGGTACTATAGCACGGCCTACGGTCGTAGACAGACGACTGTCGACTGTTTAAAGTTACTAGTTACCATATTTTAAATTAGACACAATAATAAATACAAATAATAATAGGCAAGCTACAGCTTCAAATTCAAGTTATAACTATACAATAAATGTACTACATATATGTATATCTAAGTCTATATTAGACGCTTCAAGTCCTTACTAAAAAGTTTGTTTTGTAAGTTTTACGTGGAACTAACGAGTGGACACACAGATGTGGGGCCTGTGCCCGTGTGCTGGGGGAGCGTACATCTTAAAACTTTATGTAAATAACTTAATTCAATATGTAACTATCTGTAGTAGTACGTACTGCCAAACACTATCGCGTTTATCTCTATTTATACAGTACATATATTTGTATGATGTGCCAATTTCCGTGTGGTAACAAGTCACAATATATTCGCCATTCCCTTTCTTACCCGCGGGGTGATAACAAGATATGACTACGGGTCAAGCAATCATCACTGCGAAAAAAGAAAAACTGTATTATACCACGCTGGTTAAACTGGTTGGTATAGGGTTCTATTCTGCGTTTTCTTCGACATGTCTTTTACGTCATCCACGGACAAGATAGGGTGTTGTGAATTGAATTCTTACTCCGTGAACATACGTACAATATAAATTTAAATATAATATTTCCTTATGTGTAACTGTATTAAACTATAACGTTATACAAAAAAAAATATTTTCCATTAATTTTAGCGTAAGTGTAAGGTCTACAATTTTGCTCCGTTTTTCCATAGAAAGTGTTAGCACGAGACAGGTAGACGGAATATATACACTTTTGATAAATTATAATATTGTTTAGTATACTAATGAATATAGCCTCGTGCTATCAGATTAGTTTAGTTGATTTCTATTTACATCATTTAATATTCGTCGAATTAAAATGTCAACTTACGAGCCGAATCCGTATCATTTGTGTAAAATGTTTTAAAATAAAAAAATCTCTGAGTAAGGATCAACGAATGCTCTCGGACGCTTATGGTGAAGCTGCTATGAGTTAAAGAACATGTCGTGAGTGATTTCAACGCTTTTAGAGAGGTTATTTTTAAAGATGAAAACTGAAAGCATTTTTGTATTGCACTGTTGTTGGTGATGAAAAATGGGTTTATTACCCAAGCACCGATAACTATGGGAATCAGGATATCCCCAATTCTTTGAAACAATAATCAATTTTTTTTTCCATAAAAGTTTAATTAAAATAAAACGGTGGAAGCCAAGTTCTAGACCTACCTATGTAAAAGAAAGTATTAATATTTGATCGAGATCTAAGCTACGACACGTGGAATAAGTCTATTAGACTTACTCACGGGTTCGCATCCCACGACGCACCTACCTATAAGATAGTTGATTGCTAATTATTGACTAATCTAACTGTGGCGATATTTTTCTGTTAGAAAACCACTATGTGTAATGGTTCCATAGTATAAAAATTCGAAGGTGTGTGATATGTGTGTCCCGGGGAGCACGTTAAGCCGCCGCCGGGCCCGGGTGTCATAAACATGTATGACAGTAGATATGGGGAGTCAGCACCCTCAAATAACCGGACATTCGCTCTAATCTTAGAATATCATTATCCTTTTGGGTTCAGAAGATCAAATAACAGTGCTACTGTGACATAATGACATTCTATCAATACTTTTTAGATTAGGCAATCTATTCTAATACAACTGGGAATAATAAATGTTCGGAGGATGATTTTATTGTGTAAATGATTTCTATCTTATGTTAAAGGAAATTGTAACACTGTTTTTAATAATGCATAGAATTTTGTATATTTATTTAATGTAACTTTCTCAAAGAATCAATGTTTTGTCGTACATTATAAAGTTTGCGCATACTTCATGAACTGTCTACAAGTCACAGTCACCGTAAGTAATTCACAACCCGTTAGTATATATTAATATTGAGTATGTTTTACACATTAAAAATCTATTTAAGAGAGAAAATTGATTACTTATTAGGACTTAAACACACATTATGTAAATCCGTTCCAATCGCCTTACTATGGCTAGTGTATGGGAACCAAATTATCACTCACATTCTCGTCTTTACAGGTGACATTCTGCACGACAGCTAATGGAAATGTTACATCAGATTTAATATTCTAAAATTTCAATAATTAATGTATTGTCTCAATGTTGATCTATTGTGGTGGCAGGCAAACAAACAACTAATGGTAAGTGATAATGTCATCCATGAAGTTCAATAATATCAAGGGTACAAGGGTAGTAAGGTCAGGCCAGGAAAACGTACATTCGACAACATTATGATAAATCTCATTTTGTATTTGAAATACACGTAGAATATTCGGTGTGACAGTCAATGATGTAGGCAGGTAGGGTGTACTTAAGTGCTACTTTGCGTTAAGTGATAACTAAGTAGTTGATAGTAGAACGTATTGTGGCGAGGCGTGCACACTGTGGAAGGTTCGCGAGCGTCTGTCGCATTCTAATGTAGTTTTAGGTACGCGTGCCCTTCGGGGCACTCGAGCGGACTGCTCCACAATTACCGATGGTCGGCCAGGCGCGCCTTTGACTACGTACAGGAGATGCACCCCCTGACCGAGCGCGCAGACATACGGAATACTAACGACATACATGTACATTACACACGGTCTGTCTGTCCTCACACTCGTAACATAACGTATGAGTTAGCTTTATTTAACTTTACAAATGTTTTGTCTACAATATATTTTACATCTGTTGACGGAGTAAGAATACAATTTACCGACCCTTATTTTGCCCGTGGGTGTCGTAAAAGATGACTAAGAGATATAATATGCAGATAACATTTATGCATGAGAAGGGAAACTCGAAATAAAACCCTAGCACAACCTGTTTGACCAGCATAGTATAGTAATATCAATATCCCTCCTGTTTGGGAGGAGGTTCGAGCCCAACAGTGGGACGTATATGAGCTAAAATGATTTGTGGATCGCACAAAGTGTTGTCCTGGGTAGAATTCGAAAACATGACACTGGTATTGTAGGTCGATATCTTCGCCGACAATCACTACGCCATCCGTGCAGTCACTTTACACAACATTAAGATGTCATACGTTTCCTTTAAGAGTGTTGCTGTCCACTTTCCTGGTCATATTCACGACTGCCACCAGTAAAGTAAGGGAAGTGGAATATTGTTTTCTTAACTTGTCCAAACTGTTTATAGTCCGCACTCAGCATTACCATTTTAGATCATATACGTCCCACTGTTGGATGCAAGCCTCCTCCTCTACAGGAGGGAAACCGACCTACTTACACCACACTGGTCAAACTTGTTGGTGTAGGATTTCAAGTTGTCCCTTCTGTTACATAGATATTATATGCATACTAGCTAACCCAACAGACGTTGTTCTGTTCAAATAAAATAACGCCACCTACCAAACACACACAAAAAAATTCGTCGATGCAGCCGTTTAGGAGGAGTTCAGTGACATACATATGTACACAAGAAATATTTATAAAAATATTTAATTTCATAGTCGTTATTTACAAAATCCCGGCAAGAGAGGGGGTGATGAATTGTATTCTTACTGCGTCACCATTTGGAAAGGATAATATTATCTTTATATATATATTTCTTGCGTACGTGTGTATGTCACTGAACTCCTCCTAAACGGCTGGACCGATGGTGATGAAATTTTTTGTGTATATTCAAATGGTTTAGATTCCCAATTGGAACCGGTAGGTGGCGCTTTATTTGAATAGAACAACATCTGTTGGGTCAGCTAGTTCAAATACGTGACGAGTGAATTCGCGACTACGTAGTATAATGACAGCACTACTACTCTATATATGACATTAGATACAGAGCGATAGTGACTACGAGTAGTTTGTTACGTTTCATAGACTGGCTGTAGCCAGGTCACACCTGGTCAAAAACCATCCGGAGCACTGTAAATAAGGGTGTGCAACCTCACAATCTGCGGTATTGTCATAGAAGACTATTGATCATTGATACGAACTCCTTCAGTCTTCAATGAGTTTCATCATGAGTATCTAAGCGACATAGATGGTAGATACATGAACAGCTGCTGTGACCACTTCACACATAAATATACAACGCTTCAAAATTATAACACCCTTATCTTGATCCAGAGTGTCCTAAAACACGATAACGGAATTATAATATGCATACAACACCTATGTAAGAGTAGGAAAACTCAAAATAAAACTCTGTACCGACCCGTCTGACTAGCGTGGTATTACTATACAAATCAAATTCATATTATATACAATACAGGTCAAATTCCTTTCAAGTATGGGAGAGGCTCGAGTCCAGCAGTGGGACGTATATAACCTGAAACGATGATGAATAGAAATCTTAATAATAACTTAATCTTAATCGGTGTGGTGACGGAATAAGAATTCACTACTCCCTATATTGCCCATGGATGTCGTAAAAGACGACTAAGGGATATAATACGCATATAACATCTATGCAAGAGAAGGCAAACTCGAAACGGAACCCTATACCAGCATAGTACAGTACAGTCAAATTCCCTCTTATTGTGGAGAAGACTCGAGCCCAACAGTGGGACGTATGTAGGCTGCGATGATGATGATGATCATAATGATAACTGAATCAAACTCATGAATCAGCAAACAGTAACATTTACATGTCGACTGGACTTTCATAGTGCGCTAGTTAGTTGTGTGTCATTAGTAATGTTATCACCTCTGCATCATAATCCGAGCCCATATACATCCCACTGCTGGGCTTGCGCCTTTGCCACAATAAGAGAAAAATGTACCTACTATACTACGTTAGTCAGGCGTGTTGGTAAAGGGGATTCATTTGAAAGTGTTCCTTCACTTACATAGATATGTTGGTAGTGTTTTACGACATCCCCGTGCAAGAAAGGGAGTTATGAATTGTATTCTTATGCCGTTACCACAGGGCAAACCAAACGTCATGTGTTATAAATATAGTGCGTCACCCCAACCTTACCTGCCCATGAAAATCATACAAAACAAGTGGAAGGAATCATCAAAGCATTTGCAACTATGATCGTTTAGTGTGATGACTGTGACACTAAACCCTTTTAGGGAGTACGAATTCAACATTTAACTGAGCAACATACTTGTTTATAATAAATGAAAACTTTATGTCTATGTACGTATGTTTATATATATATATTTATAGTATAACAGTTTAAAACAACAGAATAGTTAATGTACCGCAGGCGAGCTGTGCGCCCGTCTCTATTACTTACTATGATATTAAACAAAGAGCAGCGGCAACCTCCAACTTGAAGCATTCGCCTCTCCCTGCTGCCTCCTTTACCTACACCCACCGCTCAGGGGATGTGGGGGTGCACCCCATCCCCCTCCCTCTCCAACTGTTTGAGATGTTATTTAAAGAGACATTTTGTTTTCGCGTTTTCTATACATATTGTGTTATGCATATATAAATATTCATTTGTGAGAGATTCAATACTTCATGTAATTATTTTTCTTTAAATTTTATGTGATAACATTTATTAATATATTATGTCGCAGTACCAGCTCACAATCCTCTACAGATCCCTGGATATGGAGTACCTATGTATATCATCTTTAGTGTCAGTCATATCACAAACGTGCTACAACTTATCAGGGCAATGCCGATTAATAAATTTAACTCAAGGCATGCCTTGTTGAAAGATCCTGTAAAAAGGCTTTTCAAAATATTTATATGCTAGATAAAATTTAAACTAATCTCAACTTTTTATATACAATTTTAATAGTCAATATCGTAGCCTCTTCTTGGCCAATATATCGGGTTACTACTTTAGCTGTATTTAAATTTTTTTATGATATTATTAGCGAGTGAATAGCTTAGGTTATCTTATCTACGAATATAACATCTTACCTCGCTCTGTGTAGATATATATATATATATATATATATATATATATATATATATATATATATACGTATATATATATATATATATATATATATATATATATATAATAAAGATATATATAATATTTGTGGTCTTTTATTTATTAGATATTTATGTTCCGTATAGATGAAATACTTAACTAAGCATGTTACAAGTTCACATAAAGTTCTGTGTTGCACTGTATGAGCGGTGAGCAGTGAGTGTGTGAGCGGTGAGCAGTGAGTGTGTGAGCGGTGAGCAGTGAGTGTGTGAGCGGTGAGCAGTGAGTGTGTGAGCGGTGAGCAGTGAGTGTGTGAGCGGTGAGCACTGAGTATGTGAGCATTACTGCACAATAATGCTTCATGTAACTTTCACTGCACACAACAAACAATTACAATAACTATAGACTTAAATAATATCCAACTCCGTGTGGTGACGGACTAAGAATACAAGTCACCACTCCCTATCTTGCCCGTGAATATCATGAAAGACGACTAAAGGATATAATACGCATATAACATTTATGTAAGAGAAGAAAAACTCGAAATAAAACCCTATATCAACTCGTCTGACCAGCATGGTATAGTAAGGTCAATTGCCCTCCTATTGCGTAGGAGGCTCGAGCCCAGCAGTGGGACGTATATGAGCTGAAATGATGATCATGACTATAAATTCAATGATCTCTCAATACGTTAGTTTAATATACAAACAACTATATAGTAATTTATATTAAATTATAACTGTTTTTAATGTAGACAGTGCCTAAAGATCGGGCGTTAATTAAATATAGTGCGGGGGGTTCAGTGTCAAGGGCGAACGTGCGCGGGCGCAATGTAAAGGTCACGCGCGTAACGGAACCCACACCCTGCGCCCCGCCCGCCCTCGCCCCCGCCCCTCACACATATAACGGATTGAACAATCGACATTTTACAACGTATTTATAATATATCATTTTATTTACAATAGTTATAATGCGTATTCTATCTATCATCCTATCGGAGGATAAATATTATAGAAATATAATGACATAATTGCTGTTAAGTCATTAGATTGCCCTGGAACTCCTCTAACTAATTTTCTGATTGCCATAGGTAAGCAAGACCTGGTATAATATGCTGTTCTTAATCTATTTAAGCTCAATTATTATTAACCATCAAGGGAAATATAATCAAGCACAAGTTTTTTTCTATAAGAAAAATGAATCCTTCATTTAATGACTTGAAAATTTACTGTTTAACAATGATGTAAGAAGTGTGTGCCTCCAGTTCAAACCTGAGATTGTTATTATGACAGGGCGACGGTTTCACTACTATACTACTGTGGAGATGGCTCATTATCATCTCGACTCATACGTTCCAATACTGTGCTCAATCCTCTTGCACGAATAACACAATTTATTACCTACTACAAGCACGCTGGTTATACATTCCGCTATAGAGATTCATATTCGAGTCTTATTTCTCTAGTGTAAGGATTATCTACACATTATATCCTCTATTCATCTTTATCTACACTCAGTGAGCAAGGTTCTGGTGAATTGTTCTTACTCCGTCACCATTTGTGAAACAGTCGTAAGCGTCATAACCGTGGAGATGGTTACGCTCGTAAAAATCTTTATTAATATAATAAATGCGCAAGTAACTGTCTTTCTATTCTGCTTTCACTTCCTTCCTTAAGGGGTTCAGGTAAGCAAACGAATTCATCATCATCTTGCTCTTATCATAATTATTGAAGGTCAATGCAACATGTAGAACCTCCTCCACCTTCTTAGCCTCGGGTATTTAATTGTTGACCTCTACCTTCTTAGCCTTGGGTATTTAATTGTTGACTAGATAAACGTTAGATGCAGTTAGCTCATGAGGCTGATTTAAAACTCTTAGTCGTCTTTTACGGCACCCATGAGCTATAAGAGTTGATAGTATTCGTAGCCGCCATCACACAGCAAATTAGAATCAAGATGAAAGCAATTTTATTTTCTTCAAAAGCACGTTTTCCTCAGTTCCACACACTCCTAACAGATATTTATCCTTCCTTCATGTTTACAATTTACTACAGAGGTAAATTGACTTCCCAATGGCGAAGGAGAAGCAATACAGTGGGTTATGGGGCCGCGCGTCACCCTTACGTCACCCTGGACGGAGCGGGCGGCATGTGCGCTAAACATAGTCCACCCCAAAAAAATTATTTGTTATGGGGTTTTGCTTCGAGTGTCTTCTCCGGCATGGGTTTATGTTACGGCATTTATCGACTTTTATGACACTCACGGACAAGAGAAGGAGTCATCGTCATCATCATCTCAGCCCATATATGTCCCACTGTTGGGCTCGGGCCTCCTCCATAATGGAAGGGTAATTGACCTACTATACCACGCTGGTCAGACGTGTTGATATAGGGTTTTATTTCAAGTTTTCCTTCTCTCGCATAGATGTTATATGCGTTTTATATCCCTTAGTCGTCTCGTACGATCACCCACGGGTAAGATAAGGGGTGGTGAATTGTATTCTTACTCCGTCACCACACGGAAGAGAAGGAGTGATGACATGTATTCTGACAAAGTTAATTGATTAAATAAAGCATTTTGGTTAGATGCCATTTAGAATTTTACATAATAATTGTTAAATATTATTTCTATACGAGATTTAGGGATAAGGTCACGATTTACTATTTGAATCATTGTTTACAGGATTTCACGTGAACAAAATCTCGGACAAATGTTAGTGTAGTAATATGTCGTAATAATGTGAAGGAAGCAATGTGCGACACTTATAAACAATTCGTTTTACGTGATTAATAATAATGCATCCGAATAACACAATACGATCGACGAAATATTCGCGCCGTAGACGGTCAGCACCGGACCACTTGAGCGTTAAGTGGTCCAGTTTTTATAGTGCGAGACCCACCGTGGGAACATGCACCATACATGTAACAGAGGCGGGGACACGCGACACACAGACATACAATGTTGTTCAACTAATACGAGACACTTTAACTGCGACATTTTGTAATAAATATTCAAAACGGTAATGTGGCTATGTATAATTTTCATCGTAATAAGCCATTTCCCACTATTGAGCTCTCGTCTCCACTCACACCTTTATACACGTTACACACACACACACACACCCACACAAACAGACGTAATGCCCCTTAACAGTTACTTTATATTCTTTTTGTTATAAATTTGAATATCTTCAGAGAGTTATGGACCTAAAGACCTAGGACCCTAAAGATCGTCATCATACACTTGGACATATTGAAAACTGCTTCGTGACCCCGGGTGTACCTAGACATGCGGCAGCGTGTCAAGCCAAGTTCAAGCAAAGGAAGTGGCTAGCCAGCGCCGAATGTAATATTACACGAACCACTTGATGCCACTTTTGACCCTTCTATAACTCAAAACCTCTTTAACGTAAACACATAAAACTACGTGTGTTTAATTATATCCATAAGGACATCTAGAAACTCAAATTTCATGAAACTATCTCATACGGTTATAAAGATATGAAAGTCAAATACCCTATACTTTAAAAACAATAGATACAATTGAATATGCAATTTCGAAAAGGGCACATGTCTGAAAATGTAAAATGTTCAGGAAGTGAAAAAAACTAATTATTTTCGAAAGTAGTGTATAATTGCTAAAAGTATCTTTTGAGACATACTTTGATATTAATTAGCCTCCAAAAATTACTAAAATGAATGATCTTCTATTAATGATCTATATATTATTAAACATTTTATATTTGTGAGATGTGCCCTTTTCGAAATTTACGTTATTAAGTACAATAAATTTAAGAAAAGAAAACGTCTGTAATTAGTAAAACTTTTATTATAAGCAACTGAAATTAAACACGAACACAAACATGCGAGACTGACTATAAAAAGATCTTCTTGTGCAGGCTCTCTTTTATTAGTAGTTGGTTATTGTAGTATTTCTTCATAAAAGTTGATAAATTCTGCCGGTATGTATTGTATCACCATAAGCTAAATTGGCTTGATCAGGTAAGTTACTACAACTACCTTTTACTTATGAAAGCATATAAATTTCTTGAGAAATATCATTGTACATATAGTTTTGTTGCGATTAGTTCACCAGGACTTCTTGGGTCAAAAACAAACTTGTTATAAGTCGACGCTTGAAAGGCCACTTTTTAATTTTTAGGTACCTTCTTTCCGTAACTTTTCACTTATAATAGTTTAACTTTAAAATTAATTAGCCCAATTCTTAAAATCTATTGTCTTCTGTACTGATTTTTCCAATGTTAAATTTCGCAGTGTTGCTGGATTCTATTATTAAATCAATGTATTGCTGATGTTTTTTTTTGTTCTATCAAACGTCGGCACCTTTTAACTGTTATTCCATGTAAACTTACAAACACAGATTTCCATACTTTTCTCTTTTCAGTACCTATTTCTGCAAAGTATTTGCAGGAAACCGTTTTAAGTTTTGCTTTAGTCAGATCGTCGGCGTCGTTTTGTTTTGAAATGTCTTTAGGTACAGATAATTCTATCAAACTTTGAAGATAAATCGTTCGTTTTTAGTTTTATATGAATTGATTCGTTCAAGGCGGATGCCTATGGATGGATATGGATATATCGTCTTCAGATGCAATGTTAAAACATTTTTGGAGACACCTAGAACAATATAATCGGTTAGTAATAACTTCACCTGACAAAAGACGCCTACAAAACGTATTATTTACTCCTTATAATGTAAAAAAATAAAACAAAAACAATCTAAGTTATTATTTTGAAACTATTCAGAGCTGAATAAAACTATATAATAGAATAATCAATAAACCTACCCACAATTCGCTCCCGTTCGTCATCCCGGTACTCGTCTCCCTTTGTAGTTTAATTGCGGTAAACCTTTTATTTTAGCAGTTTTAATAAAGAAATGTTGATGTTTGCCGCGATTTCTTGCCCCACTTTTCTCTTTTTTTTTGGCATTTCACTGTCGGAATTAGAAGAACTCATCGTGAAAGCAACACCACGTATATTAACTACCCACTAATAAAACAATGACTTAAAAAATATAGATTATAGCCAAATTGCTAGAAGAGTGGTAAGGGCTACTATAGATTCAAGAATAACACCGGACTCACTCGTTCGGCAGAAATATTTTATTAAGTTCTAATAGTATTTTTAATTCAATAAGTTCGAAAAGGGCACATCTCTGAGAGTTGTGACCTTTTCAAAATTCTTCCTGAGCGGGCCATGTCGAAGATAGTAGAATTAATACCAGATATGTGCTCTTTTCGATCATAATAGGTGTAGGTAAGCATTTAGACTACATTTATATAAAAAAACCTATTTGGCAAAATATGCGACATGTGCCCTTTTCGAAATTGCATATTCAATTATAATTCGTGTTTAATTTAAATCTAGTTATTAAAGACGTTTACAGATTTATATATTGTACCTACTATGATAATAAGGCAGACATAGCGCGAGTGATTCACAGAGTCAGACGCTGTATCACTAAACACCTGTTCGACATCACAGGTGCGCTATTGTGCTGTGTGAACTGTGCGGCACATATTAATGTTGACTATGTGATAGACGGTCACGCGCGCACACCGCGTTACTGATACACGATCTGCACTCTAACATCCGTGTAACAGGTGCGGCTATTGAATATGTCCTTCAATTAGTTGGATCACTGCACTTTGAACTGCTGTGTACCAGCTATAGGAATGAGTTGAAAATTAAATGTAGCCAACCCTTAGCTCGAGCGGTGCGAGTTAGAAAATCCAGCTGAAAAGTGATCGGGAGTGCATTCCGCAGTAACTTTTTGAGAAACTTTTAACATTAACATCTATTGCCAACAATATGAAATTCTTACTAAAAAGCCGGCCTCTCTCTTGCCTGTGGATGTCGTAAAAGACGACTACAATGGATGTAATAGATAACATAGAGAACACCTATGCAACAGAAGTAAAACTCGATATAAAACATAATGCTAACAAGTGTGACCAGCGCGGAACAATAGGTCAATTTTCCTCCCATTGTTTCCAAGGGCCGAGCCCAGCAGTGGAACTTTTGTGATCTGAGACGATGATGATATGTCAATTTACCACTTAAGTTGAACCACTGGGTAAACCTGGGTCATGCGCACGCTTATCGTATTGTATTTATTCATACAATTGTTAAGTTGATACAGGTTGGTTGTTTCAGTTCAATATTTACATCGAAGTCGGCAGTTAGGACGCCCCGGGTGTAGTGTTGCCCAAATGCAAGACCAAGACGAGACTTGGACTAGTCCTGGTCTTGGTCTTGCAACATCACACCTGGTCTCGTCTTGGTCTTGGTATTGCACACTCGAGTCTTGGTCTTGGTATTGCAGCAAGAGTCTCGCAAAGTCTTGCAAGTCTTGCAGTTGGAATAACGTAACAGTCATTTATCATGGCAAGGAAAAATCCAACTAAATTAATCAAATATCATCCTATCCTATCTATCCATCTGCTAGCCTATAGTCCACTATTGAATATAACCCTTACCACTGGGGAAAATTACGCTCATATTCCCCTAGTGTTACATTAGACAGCGTTACTACTCCTATGGCAAAAGAAGCAATTTCATTCCTGTTTTCTTAAGACGTCACCACACGGGGCAGTTGATACAATAAATTTTATGTCATTTTAAATATTTTTATAATAAATGTGAGTGTTTATATTACCCTTCAAGTTAACAATAGCCGCCATACCTAATAGTTGCGCTATAAAAAGGAATGTGTTAATGACGATTTTAATACCTATAATTCTATCTACCTACCTCTAGATATACTCAATACTAGCTGTTCCAACAGCTTCGCTTACTTTACTTGCCTATAATGCTATTATTTTGTATAAATAATCATATCCCCTCCTGGCATTAAAAAAATATCACCATTTAAGTAAAGTAGGTATGTTATGGATATTCCAAAACATACCTACTTTAATTACAATTTTTGTTATCTAAGTAGGTAGTTGCCGTAACAACGAGTACTACGGAGAACGCTTAACAGCTTTAAAATTTTGTCCGATTTGTTAGCCTTTATAGACATTGCTCCGGACCAATTTACCAATATGTATGTCGCAGTGTTATGTATTAAAGCCTAAAACTTTTCTGGATAAACAGAATATCTGACAAAAAAACATTCTTTTGGAATATTTTCTAAAATTAGAGCGTTCAATTAAACAATTTCTCCCAATTTATGATAAGTAGTAAGTATAGATAATAATAGTTTTCAATAATATACCTATGAAGAGGGTCACCAAATGTATGATATTCGTCGTCATCGTCTCAATTCATAAAAGTGCCACTGCTGGGCTTAATCTTCCTCACAGCAGGAGAAAAATTTACCTACTATACCACGCTGGTCAGACACGTTGGTATAGGATTTTAATTCTAGTAGTTTTAGTTCTCTTACACATTATTATATTACGATTTTTATATATGCATACCGATCTACGCATAATAATTCTTTTTGCGAGTCTGGGTGTTATTACTTGTAGGATTACTTGTAGGCATATTTCTACAGCGGACATCGTTGGGCTAATAAACTAAACGGAAATATAAATATAATGGGCAAGAGCACTCTCACTCGAGTGTGAAACTTATCAAGCTTAACTAACAGGGTGACGATTACGGTATTTTTGTCCTTAACCCTTTCCAAAGAGTAATTCTGAAAAGCCAACACCAACATTGGGAATCGATTGGCCAATAGATGGATATCTCAAGACTGATTTAACTTGCCGTATAGTGACGGAATAATAATACATTTCATCACCCCCTATTTTACCCGTGAGTGTTGTAAAAGACGACTAAGGGCTATAATATATATGTATAGTATATAATATATACAAGAGAAGGCAAACTTGACATGCAACCCTGTATCAACACGGCCGATCACCGTGGTGCCGTAGGTCAATTTCCCTCCTATTATGTAGAAGATACGAGGCCATCAGTTGGACGTGTATATGCTGAAATGGAGATTTGACTTAAATGGTTACAAGACCACGAGACTCTTGCAGGCTCAGTCTTGGTCTTGCTCAAGTCTTGCAGGGCCAGTCTTGGTCTTGGTCTTGCAAAAATGAAGCGGTCTTGGTCTTGGTTTCGCATTTCTCGCAAAACCAAGACCGCAAGACCAAGACTTTTTTGGGCAACACTACCCGGGTGCGGACATATCCATGCCGGGTGCCAACTTACTGATTAACAGACACCGTCTGAGGATAGAGTAGTGAAGACCATAGCAGATCATGAAATTAATATTTATTACAAAACTAGTTGTTGATTTATGCGATATATAAAGTGTGTGTGTGTGTGTGTGTGTGTGTGTGTGTGTGTGTGTGTGTGTGTGTGTGTGTGTGTGTCTTCGTGAACGTGACTACATCGTACCACATATAGTACAAGTAAGTGTGTTGTGTGTTTGTCGCGTGGCCGCGGCCGGTAAGTTCACGCGTCCAAAACTAGTCTAATATATATGCGTGTCGCGTAACACATTACACTGGAAGCGTCGCAAAGCGCGCGCTTCGAGGAAGGAAGCGTCTCTCGGAACCAGCGCCCACCTGCGCGCCCACGCACTGTGACGTACTGGTACTGCACCACTCAGCGACAAGTAGCGCTGAGTTATCAAAAATAAAACGTTAACAACGAACTGATTAGTTATTTACTTTGATTCATCCGTGCGGCCGGGTAAAAATGATAAAGGCCACATAGCCAATTCTTATGGAATTTTCTTTACAAATAGTAGAGCTGTATTTCTTAAGTCTACTTGTGGTAATTTGTTGTTGTCTACAGAGCATTGCTTCAGACAGGGCAGTCACATGATCATGCTGATTATTTTAGAAGGTAATCATCTGATTTTTTGTCTTTTTTTTTATTTACACTATTTAGACCTACGTAATAATTAGACACAGTACCAAACCTTCCCATCTTCGATTTTATTGTTAAAAAATCCTAGATCACTTTTTTTAAATATAACAAATTTTCAGCAATATCCAACGATATTTTATGTATTCAGGTCCTGCATCCGGGAGTTTATAATTATAATAGCATAGTTTTATGTTAGTGCTGTGTGGTAGCGGCTTCGAATACTACCAACCCTTGCTTTGCTCGTGGGTGTCGTAAAAGACGACTAAGAGCCCTAGATTGACCCGGACCAACTCCATCTGGTACCATTTGGGTCAACGATTACATTCCCAAGGAGGGTTGTCGTCAGGCAGGCGGCCGGTCATAAAAGTCATTGCCGAAACTTTTTGCAATATGTCAAAACAGATGACATATTGCGTCGACCCCAAGTAATTGGGATAAGAGCAAGATGATGATGATGAGTTTTATGTTAGTGAATCAATGAAGTAGTCGCTCAGACATTATTCAATGCACAGGTACCTGAGTGTGATAATAAAATAACTATATTTGACTACACAGATGGCGTAGTGATTCAAATACCGATCTACAATGCCAGTATCGGGGATTCGAATCCCACCTAGGACAATACTTTGTGCGATCTACAAATTATTGTTCTAAGGCTAAGGATGTAATTTGTGTATGTTACTTGTATGTTTGTAAAGTTCTCCGAAATACAAGGGTTATTTCCTTAATGCACGATATAGATCTTCAAAAAATTTATTTTTGTTAAACATTTGTAACTATTATAAAGTAAAGTAATTTATTGGAGCGAATTTGCCTGAAGACTATTGTGACTTGTAACACTTCAAGCCTAATGCATCTAAGTTTGCCAATAAATAAATATTGTAAATAAAACTACTTTTACGGATTATATCGCGTTTGTATTTGATTTATGATTGCCCGACGTTTCGAACACTTTGCAGCATTCATGGTCACGTAGTTTTATTTACAATGTGTAGTGCTCGCGTAAACATCAGATATCATTAAATAAATAAATAGTTCAAAAATACTAAGGTAAAATAATATTTATATCTAAACTCTATGTCATTGATGTACGACAAATAACGTCGGAGAGAGTACCAACCCCTATGGTACACCAGCATTAATGATCATGATTTTGGTGCAGGAGCAGTTCATAACTAGCTAGCAACTTGCTTCGATAGAACCTACCTAGTGCTAGACCCTATCAAACGTCTTCGCGACATCTAGGCCGAATGCTAGCGCCTCATCCTGAGCCTTCACGGTCTCTGTCCAAAAGTTACCGGAATAAATTGAAAAACACGACTAAATTTTTTAAACATCATATGCATGTGGTCTATACATTAAAGAATTACCCTCCAACTTCTGACTGCTAAGGAGATGTACCTGCCATCATTGGTTCACCAACATGTATATATATAATACCATCAAAAACAAGACTTGTAAAAAAAAGCCAAGCCTCGCAACTGAGTTCTTCTACCATAAAAATTTGTGAGATCCATGTTGTACCAAGTCGGTTAACTCATTCAGTCCCTACTTAAGGGACCTTTCTTCTTAAGTTATTATGTAAATAGCTAACCTAACAACTTCTTATAGTGACTATATCAATATTAAAAATCTTTTATGTTTTAAATAAATAGATTGACTTGGCAATCGCACTATGTTTAGTACAATTTAATATAATATGTATTACTTGTGAGGTGTGTTTTCATGCGATGTATCTCATTTCTTTTTGTAGATAGACGTACTTATTTGCCTTTCCGGTACCTTCTACTTCTGGAATACCAACAAAGGATTTTCTTAGAGCACACTCTCTGAAAAATAAGACATCTCTCCTTTCGGCTTGAGTCAATTCTACCTAAACTAAGCGAAGAGATGTGGTAGTAAAGAAATTTGATTGATTTTTCGAAACACATCTCCTCTAGTCTCCTCCTGCTTTGATGGCAATCGAGCCTTTCTTTCAGATAAATTTGAGACAATTTAGTTTGCTTAATACTTTGGGAGATTTTGGTACATTTTCATAAGACACGTCCCACTCTTGCTTTTTCATTAAGTTGATTGACAATTTTACAAGTTATCTTTAAACATAATTATATTTAGGTATTTGTTTACACCTATTATGCCAATCATCATTCAGCCTATCGCCGTCCACTGTAGAACATAGACCCCCCTCATGCTTCACCATAAAGTGCCGTACTGTGGCACCTGCATCCAACGACGCTCAAGAGTAACAGAGTTGCCATGACTAGAGCTCATTTTTCTTCGCCTTATGAGGAATAATGACGTAGTCGCCACGTTTGGTAGGCGGGTTGGTTTCGCAGTGAGATATCACACATTTCCCCGGCGAGAGCTGCTGCCCACTCTCCTTCCTGTTGAATCTTTTTTTAAATGACAACGCCTTGCACTACGGGAATAATAATCCTTATTTTGTGGGGGACTTTACAAACATATAATTCAACATCGCATCATCATCGCAGCCCTCATGTGTCCCACTGTTGGGCTCGGGCCTCCTTCACAATGGGAGGGAATTTAATCCGCTATACCATGCTGGTCAGACATGTTGATATAGGGTTTCATTTCGAGTTTTCCTTCTCTTGCACAGATGGTATGTGCATATTATATCCCATAGTCGTCTTATACGATATCCACGGGCAAGATAGAGAGTGGTGAATTGCATTCTTAATTCGTCACCACACGGAAAGAACATATAATTAACCGACACAAATTACATTCAGACTCAGAACAACAGTTTGTGGATCTTACAAGCTGTTGTCTTGTATGGGATTCGAACCCGCGACACTAGCATGGTACGTTGATATCTTAACCACTACGTCATCTGCTCAGTCTTAAGCCAGTTGTACGATTCCCATAGAGAAACAATGATGGCGACAAATGTATTCTTATTTTTTACAAAGTTACATTTCATTAACTGCAAATGTAACTTTGTAATCCTATATATTTATACGAGTTTACAAAATTATTTATGCAGTTAGTGTATCTCGGAAACTGGATGAAAATTACAATGTTTCATAATTTTCCCTTCATTTATACACTAAACACTAATTGTATTCTAAATTTGAAGCTTCTATGTCTGCTAGAAGTGCCACTTTAATATTGATGATCGGTCAGTCAGTCAGTGAGTGACAAAATTACGAAATTTTGACTAGTTATAATTCTTAAACTATTGAATGAAATTTGAAATACACAATGTGTTTACAATGCCTGCTAGGTTACTAAAAATTCAGGTTTCTAGCTTTATTAACAAAGAAGTTATAGGGGGTCGAAAATGGCCTGAATGGCTTCGAGAAAAGTATGTTACGTCAGTGTTGCGTTTTGCCCGACTTTTTTTTTTTTTTGCTCGACTTGGCGGGGGCACTGCCGTGCCCCCAGATAATCATTGTCAGATTCAAATATTTAGATCGCTTTAGAAAATATATGAAACACGTCATATAAGCCTATAAGATTTACATGTAATTCCATCGTCAGATATTAAATTGGTGACAATGAGACCATCGCAGGAGTATAATCTTTAAAATCAAACAATTTGAAAATCAACCCACAATTGACAGAGGTATCATACATGAAAACATACATGAAAATAACAGTGGAACATAGACCTCCTCTTTTTTTGAAGTCGGTTAAATTGCTAAACATTACTCACAATTGCGACGAGGACACGGCGCAGCATACGCTCGAGGTTTGTGCCGCCCGGGCAGAGCAGCGTCGTGAACTCGTCGCAATCATCGGTGCCGACCTGACGCTGCCGACCATCGTCAGGGCTACAGACCTTCAGGAACTGGGACGCGGTCGCAGCCTTCTGCGAGGCAATAATCTCGCTGAAGGAGGTGGAAGGTCGCGTGCGCGAAGAGCGCAGCCTTGACGAAGCGACCCGCCGCAGACGACTGGGGCGGCGCAGGCGCGACTATCTGCGCCTCATGCCACCCTAGCCGAGGCCGCGGGTGACGTGACCGGGGAATTAATCCGTCACCCGCCGAGAGGCCGACTGCGTGAGGAAAGACCGACGTCCTTCCCCAGGGGGGACGTCGGTTGATGGTAGGGTACTCCACTAAGGGGTATTCCGTCGGTCCGACCACTGATGACAAGTAACCCTGCTCCGGTGGTCGGTCCAACGACGAAGGCGACGTGGTGTTCGGGTGGGTTGCGGGTGTGCGTGTTTACGCCCCTCTGTCACCCTGGACGGAGTGGTGCGAGGATGCGCTGACCGCGAACCACCCCAATAAAAAATAACTCACATAACCCAGCCGTATGTTTTTCCAAAATGTAAGTTATATTCCCATTTTGAAAGCGAAAAAAGGAAGGTTGTCCTTAAATTTTTCACAAGCATTTAACTGCACAGACAACGCGTTGATTAAGATACCGACCTATTGTACAAAATTTTCCGGGACTATCACGCAAAAGTATAACAAATTATTGTTTTAAGTTTGTGTATAAATTATGTCCGTTAATGGTAAATCGTCGTAGAGTTTCACGCAACACAATGATTAGTTCCTGTAAAGTTAATTGTATAGGTACATATGTAAGCGCTCACAGGTTATCAATGAGCATCACTGTAACCCCCCCCCCCCCCCCCCACCTGCCCCTGCCTGCCCTTCAGTTCTGTGTACAGATGATTACGATACAAGTGTCAATATGAATGTGTGCGACACACGTATCAATCTGTCTGTACATCGTCGACAATCATTACCGTCCGTCGGAATATTAAGTTCATTAATACGCTACACACTATAAATATGTGAGTAGTGCCCGTACACTATGCGTGTGTGTGTGTCTGTTACTTAATACTTATACTTAAACTAACATTAAATGTGATTACTTAGGTTATATTAATTTAATATACATTATATTGTAGGAAATGTGTTGACAACAAAATCTATCGGTACAGGAATAAATATTGTCTGTCTATTTGAATGTGAACCTTCAACCAATGTGATGATATAAGCAGGTGATATGGAATACTATTGCTTTCATCATTATCATCTCAACTCATATCTCAGCTTGCTCCATAATGTGAAGGAAATTGACCTGAAGGAAATTTTAAATAAAACTACTTTACGGACACGGCGGACACGGACCAGTCAGCCCGTGCGTGACCATGAATGCTGCAAAGTGTTCGAAACGTCGGGCAATCAAAAAAACAAATACAAACGCGATAAAATCCGTAAAGTAGTTTTTTTTAATTGCGTAGTACTCGCGTAAACATCTGAAGGAAATTGATATGAAGCACCTCCTAGAGTACAGAGTATTATTTCGAGCTTTTCATGTTTACGTTTAATTTTTTTAAGACAAATTTTCAGAAAATGTATGTATGAATAAGTCCATCAATGCGTCCGTCCTTCCTTCTACCCCACGCAAGACCGCAATAAAGATGTTTGTACGTGTAACTTTGTGATAACTTAGAGGACCGTATCACAACTTACAATCGTAACAGTGCCTACTACCATCACCTATCATATAGTATCATCATCATCTCAGCCCATACATGTCCCACTGTTGGGATCAGGTCTCCTCATCTAAGGCAGGGAAATTGACCTACTATGCTACGCTGGTGAGACGTGTTTAAATAGGATTTTGTTTCGAGTTTTCCTTCTCTTGCATAGATGTTACATGCTTATTATATTGCTTAGTCGTCTTTTACGACATCCACGAACAAGATAAGGAGTGGTGAATTGTATTCTTACTCCGTCACACACGTGGTCATGTAAGCGCCTGCTAATTGTGACGGTGATTGCCACAATTAACTGCCATATCCAGTGTGATATTATACCAGACTTTTACTACTACTACTACTACCACATCCAGACGTTTAAAGGTTTATACATGGATAAATATCAAGCAGAACATTGTAAAACACTTTAGTCTCCTAAATGAGAGCTGTTTACAGGTGAACGAATAGAACCTTCAGAAAATTTGTTGAGAATGAATTATACGAATGCGATGTCAGGAGTACCTTACTTATGGGTTTTACTAATTAGTAGTAATTGGTTCGAAGCTTCGCATTTCTAGTTTTTTTTTTGATGTGAAACATCTATAGGCGAGGGTGATCCCGATTGTAGCGTGGCGTTAACGCCACGCCTCGGGACACCATTTTAATTAACTACAAATAAAAATCCGGATACATATGTGTACATTTTTGTAACGAAACCATAGTGCGATTTAAAATTTGTACAACGCCATCTAGTGCGCTTAAAGTAAATTGTTACCTATAATGAAAATAAATGTTTATTGAATAAAAATCATCATTTTCTTGGAAAAAAAATCGTAATATTATTTTTATTAATGTGCTATTTTAGTTCCTGTCGTAATCTGTTCTTTTATGCATATATACTTCTATAAAATAATGTATAATTCTCTAACTTTCCAACATAAGTATACCATACCTACTTACAGTACTTTCACTTACGAAAACGGGACAATCGCTTTTTATAGGTGTTTTATTAGTTTCAGATGTATATTTATTTGTTTGTGTTACAGACTCCTAGGAATTGGATCTTGACTCACTTTCAACAGTCAGATTTCATTTAAAATTTGTTAATTAAGGGCCAATGACGATAAAATAATTTAAATAGCTTGTCTCATTATCATCATCATCATTACAGGATTAGAGATTTCTTTATAAAATATATTTTGTAGCTGAGATTTAATCTTAGCTCGATAGATGTCGTTATTTCTGTTAGCTAGATCATACTTACTTAACCGATCCTTTTGATTTGAACCACGTAGAAGTGTGTGAGGGAGACGTAGCACCGCTATGTTAGGTCGTAAGCGACTGAGCGGTGAACTAATATTATTTCTTTGTAATATTTTAAATAATAGTAGAAATCGTATTATTTTATTCAATACTTTACATATTAGTTCCTGTCGTAATCTATTTTCTACAAATATATATGAATAAATCATATATACTTGTAGAAAATAATTTCGAAGTTTCACATCTACCAGGCGTCCTGAGCGACGGCTTGCTTTTTTTTTTCGAGATGTCAGCTATTTTTGTATACCTCTGGCCTCTTTTTCAAAGATCTTCTTTATTACTTATCTCATGTTTGAAAATAATTTTACTAAATCTTGATAACATTCATTCCTCATGAGGCACATGATATAATCAGATCCGCCAGATTATCCTCCCAAGTATCCCGATAACAATTCGCACTTATTCTTCTTATAAAAAATATAAATCGATGTTAGATACTGTAAGTATCAAAGGGTATGCAAATTACGTAAATAGCATCATACGTGTAAGTATAGGTGCCCAATAGATATAGGAGCGTGGCGTTAGACACGGTACAGCAGTTCACAGCTGATGGCGATTGGGCGGGGGTGCAGCCTCACACGGTGCTGTCTCAGGAGAGGCGCTCATTGGTGCTAACGCTGTACTGTACCAGCACGTCGCGCGTCGCCCACTTACTTTGTGAATACTAATAAGATATTAGCAATCATATCGATCGAGTTTGATCCTTATGCAAGTGTCAGCTTTGTAACTATTGCGAAGTTCAGAACTTTTTTCATAGAATCGCCATTTAATTTGCTTTCAACGGTTGAAGAATATTAAAGTGATTCTCTTAATGGCTTCTCAAAACTCGTGCGAACTCGTTAATATACCGAACATGCGGCATTATCGCCTCATACACGGCGCCCCTAACTTGTTACTTTAGAAGTTAACTTTATCAGTTTCACTTTAATAATAATAATATTTAATTGAATTTTGCTAACTGGTGTTATAATTTAAATATTAGTGTATCACAACACGTACTACTCATATAAATAATTAAATAAATTGCACCAATTAATTGATAGTTATTGAACACGTTTACCAAAATCATCGCGCCCATTAGTATCATCTTATATGTACAATGTGTAATTATATATTAATTAGAGCTCGTTGCATTCGATGTGTAAGGAGGTGGATAATAAAGAGTTCGGTCCACTTCCTGGCGGACCGATGGAGGCCGGCGGGTCCGAGGTGGCGGACCGCGCCCTGAGTCAGCCGCGCCGCATGCGGGTCACGGCGCGCGCACCTGGGCCGCACGCGGGCCGCATGCGCAAGCGCACACACGCACGCTGTCTACACCACGAGTGTACGACTAACGAGTTTCAACCGTAAGCCAATGGTCATAAAATTGCAATTGTATTAAAATATATAAAGTATATTTAGCGTATCACAGTAGAGGTGCACAAGTAGTGTCGGGTGTAGTGAGGTGTCGCCCCGGGCCCGGCCGCGAGCGGCCGCAGATTAAATGCAAACGCGAGACATGAATATGAAACGATCTCGCAATTGTTTTTACAGTCGATTTCATTTGAAATCGTTTTACAATTTTATAATGGCGTCATTATAAAGTAAACTCGACAGGGTTTTGTGTATAGATTGTGATGCGAACAATTGTACTGCTTTACTAATCTCACGGTTACTCTCAACTAGTAAACAGAGGTGTTGTCTAGCGTATATATACTACTTTTAATTAAACGATTATTTTGTTGTAATTTACATGTTTTTATAAATATATTGCGATCACAGAAGGAGCACATATCAATATTTGTCAAACGTAAAATCAAGCGCCATCATCTTGTTTTTAATTAAAATGTCGGTCGACTATCGATTTAATGTAAGAATTCAATAACTTAGACTATGCGATGTACACAATATTTTCTTTTCTTATTTTTTGTGAGGTAAAGAACAAATTAGAACATCCTTATCAGTCGACATTATCTGTGGCAACCTACTGAAAGTAGACGGCACGATTTGGCAAATCGAAATGAATCCAATCAATTGTATGCCCACTTATAGCGACTAAATCATTTAGTTGTGTAAAAACTTACACGAAATACAAAGTTCTACTAAACAGTTTAGTCGCTACAAAGGCTGTATATATGTGCAGGACCCTACTTATGAAATATACCTGTATTTTACAAACGGAAATTGAACGTAGTGTTCAATAAATGTAATTGCACTTCATAATGTTATCATAACACTATGAAGTGCAATTACATTTATTGAACACTAGCAACCCGTTCTCGCTTCGCTTCGGGTTCAGTCGCCTTACCCGCGTAGCTACCATTCCCGTGGGAATATCGGGATAAAATATAGCCTAAGTAGCCTATATAACCTATGCATTCCTGATATTGATAGATGAGATATATTATAGCTTTTCATTGGTGAAAGAATTTTTGAAATCGGTTCGGTGGTTTAAGCGTGAAAGCGTTACAAACAAACAAACTTACTTTCGCATTATACTCGTAATATCGCTAGAGAGCTTCCGTAAACGCGTCCGATAAACGCGTCCGATTGCTGCTAATCATAAAGTGCTATATGGCGAAGCGCGGTTTTTTTTTTTTGTTTGTGTATAGAGCTGTTAGCTGCAGATGGCTTTCACAGCTTACCCCGGACTATGGGTGAGCGTCTCAACCCGGTATGGCGAAGCGTGGTTTTTTTTTAACGCGGTGCTTGAATTTATTTAGTCGCACGGTATTTTAATTTTGGGATAACTGCTAAGATATTAGTTAAAATTGTATGGTATAAAAGGCAATTATGTAGTGCATGAAATGCTTAAGGTAACCAACGTATTTTATTTGATAAGGATTAATATCCTATGCGTCTAAATAACTTTCAAATTATCACGTTATAATGCGGCCATTTTCTTAAACATTAAAATGGGTATTCTATGTTATTCGTAAAAGATAGACATATGCTATCGCGGACTTTTTTGTAGACCTATAAAAGATACACAATTTTTTTTGTTTTTTTTTTTTGTTTTCTATTGCCGTTGGTGGCAAACGAGCAAGCAGCACTCTTGATGCTAAGTGACGCTGCCGCACATGGACCTTTGCAATATCAGGGGCACAGCCAGGCCGTTGCCTACCGTGAAGTAAAAGCTCTTTTTAAACCTCGTTTAAAGAAGGACATGTCATAGCGCTCGGGAAACACAGCAGCAGGTAGTTCATTCCAGAGCCTGCACGTACGTGGGAGAAATAATCGCTGGAAACGTACAGTTGAAGACCATAACGTTTCCAGGTGAAATGGATGAACCCTGCTGCGGTGTCGAGTGGTACGTTGGTAAAACGGTGATGGTACCAAGTCAAACAGTTCCTCAGAGCACTTCCCATGAAAGAGCCGGTAGAGTACGCAAAGTGACCCAATGTCTCTCCGCCGCTCCAGTGACTTCAACCTGTCCGTAAGATTGGGATCCCCGACGATTCGAATAGCACGCCTTTGAAGGGAGTCAAGTGGGTCTAGCTGATATTTGGGCGCGCCTGCCCAGAGATGTGAGCAGTACTCCACATGAGGACGAACTTGTGCTTTGTATAACACAAGACGCTGTCTCGGTGTGAAGTACCGCCTGGCTCTGTTCAGGACGCCCAACTTTTTGCTCGCCAATTTGGCTTTGTCCTCCAAATGACTCTGAAACTGAACTTTTCTCGATATTTCGACGCCGAGGATCCCAACGCTGTCGGCAATTTGGAGAGTTACTTCTTGAAACTGAGGCGCCATGACAAATGGGTCCTTCTTTGCAGTGAATGTGCAAACTTGCGTCTTTGTGGGGTTGAACTGGACTAAGTTCCGTTCACCCCATTCCGAGGCCCGCCCCAGAGAGCGCTCGACTTCAGACACAAGTTGAACCCTTCTTTCCAGTGTACTCCGAGGGACATGCCGTTGCTCGGTGTACCGCTCGTCACCCGTATTGTCATCCGCATAGCAACGCATATTGTCGATGGAGAGCATGTCGTTGATATGCAAGATAAACAACGTCGGGGAGAGCACCGAGCCTTGTGGTACACCAGCATTAATGGTCATGGTATCGGAGCAGGAGCCATCTACGGCGACTCTTATACTCCGACCATCCAGAGAGCTGGCAATCCAATTACAGAGTCCCTCGGGGATTCCGTATGATGGTAACTTCGATAGAAGTGCCCTATGCTAGATCCTATCGAACGCCTTTGCGATATCTAGGCTGAACGCTAGAGCCTCACCCTTGCCCTCCAAGGCCTCTGCCCAACGGTGTATGAGGAACACAAGAAGATCACCAGCCGATCGGCCACGACGGAAGCCGTATTGGCGATCACTGATCAGCTGGTGATCCTCAAGGTACTGCAGAAGCTAGCGGTTTATAACTTTCTCCATTATCTTGGAGAGCAAAGATGTTATCGCAATTCGCCTAATTGGCCAAATTTAATTCGATGGGTCGGACCGGTCTCCCTTTTTAGGGATCAGGTGGACATGGGCTACCTTCCACGAAGACGAAACCCTCTTAGTATCGTAGGAAAGTCGGTATAGGCGCGTGAGGATGAGAGTCAGTTCAGGGGCGCACGTCTTCAAAACCACTGCAGGGATGCCATCCGGACCACTCGACTTATGGACGTCTAAGAGCCGCAGCTCTCGCCTGACCACTCGCTGCGTGATGTGGATTTCACGAAACGAGCTTTCACACCCCGGGATTGAAGGTGGTGTAGCAGCTCCGCCATCCAAAGTCGAGTTACAGGCAAAGAATTGACCTAAAAGATTGGCCTTCTCCTTTGCGCTGTGGGCTAAACTACCATCGTGTTTCTGCAGTGGTGGGAGATTGGGCTGGCAGAAGTTGCCTTGGGCAGCCTTGGTGAGCGAGCAGAATTCCACCATACATTGTTTTGATATATCTCCAACGGATCAGACAGCGTTTTCGATAAAAGCTCCCGGGCTGCTTGACTTTGGTGACCTCTTCGACAATTATCGTCATATTTCAACCAATTTACACAAAACATTAATTTATTTATAATTTAATATATTATATAATTTTAATATAATTTACACAAACAATTTACACATACATGAAAACTTTCCCCATGAACTACTCCGTCATTTGGTGAAAACCCCATGAAAATCTGTTTAGTAGATTTGAGTTCATCGCGTTCAGACAGACAGACGGAGGCAGCCGGGGACTTTGTTTTATAATATTTAAAGAAAATAAAGAAAAGATGTAGCAGTACTTAAAATAATTTTATTCACACTATAGAGAAGGATCGTTGTCGAAAACAGACGAAGAGTAAAGGGTTTTCCTATTATTTATCCCTTATTCTCTGCTATGAGAAATAAACTAATATAAACTACAAACTTATATAAATGAACGCGAGTTACTAATGTCAGAATAGCCATTTATGATTTCTTTTGACTACGGTACAGTATATGTTCAAGGCCGGATACAGATTTATTTCTATGATATCGATTATCCTTACAATATAAGTGTAGCAGCTCGCTATATATTTTATACACTGAACATGAACCAACTGACCAAAACTCCTAAGTTATTTTTATAATGCTCCTGGTCGATAATGCTTTTTGAGTAAAAAAATTAATACTGATATTTTTTTTTATTTGTAAAATCACAACTGTTTTATCATTTAAAGGTCGGCAGATATGTGTGTATTGTAACTTTTTTATTCGTTATATAGTCTGTATGCAGTGTATGCACATACGTGACCTTCAACGTAACGCGTTGTGGTACGTTTGCTAATATGTAATTTGATGAATCATATGATATTTTGATTATAAAAATGTTAGTTTAGTATATCAATGGTAATTGATTCAAAGTTTCGATTACAATAACAACTTTGATTTTCACGTCTAATTTTACAATCATATTGATTGATTGACCGTTAAGCGTTTCATCAAGTTATCAGCTTTAATTTTAGATGTAAGACCAATCTGTGTGTTACATTGTGCACACCTCAGGATGGGAGTGATCACCTAGGTACTATTATTTGCACTAGAGTACGGTACGAGCACGCGCTGCAGCGCAAGCAATCGGGCAGCCCTACCGATATAAAACTAAATATATTAAAGTAATATGTGTCTATAGAGTCTATACTGGGAACTGTCCCACTAACACGTACAATACAATACATTAACATGATATATAGTATATGAGGTCATACATATAGATATACTTATATCTAACTATATCATACAACTTAATACTACCTATTTATTATTTCTAAACAATAAAAAACTCCGTCCCCTGGTGTGATGATGGGATAAAATACAATGTATCATCGCGGCACTCGATTGGGAACTCAATAACACCAACTGCGATCATCAAACTACCTACGAAACTGGACGATTGCGCCATTAGAGACTTACGTCCCATAGGAAATTTCGTAGGCTGATGCATGAATGGGCATGCCTTTTCGCTCGACTAACCGACAACCGCTGGGGAAGAAAGATTCTGGAGTGGCAATCACGTATCGGACGACGCAGTGTAGGATGCTTCTAACTAGGTGGACTGATGACCTGGTTAAAGTTGCTGGGCGTTGTTGGATGCAGACGGCATAAGACCGCACTCTGTGGCGTAACATGAGTGAGGCCTACGTCCAGCAGTGGACTGTTATAGGTTGAAATGATGATGATGATGAATGGATAGAAAGCTAGGATTTTATGCTGGCAGTTCAGGATGTGAGCACACTTCGCGTTTCGGTAGCAATAAGGTAGCATGGGGCGTCATGGTTCGTGCAGACAACTTCAATGGCACCATATGTATTTGATTTCAGTTTTATATTACTACCTCCGTCTTTGCAATACTTACAACGTGAGCAGTAACAGTAATGTATTTATTGTCCAACATTTATCGTTACGATAGAGGTTGCTATCTACCGCTGACACTTTCATTTATTAATTGTTAATCACCGTGATTTGAGTGATCGATTACACAGTAGTCTGCAAAAAAAATCCTCTTTTATGCCCCGTCCACATGTTGGCCAAGCGTAGGCGAGCGATGGCCAACGCTAACGTGTGTACACCCGATTTGCCTTAGTTGGCCAACGCTCGCCGTCGTCGCTCGCCTAGTTGGCCGAGTGAATACAAGCGCCAACGTGTGTACATCCGATTTGCCTTAGTTGGCCAACGCTCGCCGTCGTCGCTCGCCTAGTTGGCCGAGTGAATACAAGCGCCACCGTGTGGATTATATTTTCAAATTTGCACCATTACTTCTAGATATGCGACGTAAATAATTAGATCCAAGTCACCCTATATGTTACCTATACTATCAAAAATTATCTTCATCATTCATCATCATTTAAACTCATATACGTCCTACTGTTGGGCTCGAGCCTCCTCCACAATAGGAGGAAAACTGACCTTAGTATTCCATGCTAGTCAGACAGGTTGGTATAGGGCTTTATTTCGAGTTTACCTTCTCTTGCGTAGATGTTATATACGTATTATGTATTATATTCCTTAGTCGTCTTTTATGACATCCACGGGCAAGATAGGGAGTGGTGAATTGTATTCTTACACCGTCACCACACGGATATATCTTACATTATTCTATTTCTGTGAATACTCAGTATGAACCACCTTCTTTTTTTCACTTTACTGCGGTATTCACTGAGATAATAGTTATATACGCTCATTAAATAAATAGCCGAAGCTACAGTAGCGTCAATGTCAACGTCCATAGTGTTTCAGTGCACAATGAACACTGACCGAGGTCAACGTGTGGACAACTCTGCAAATACTCGTCTACGTTGGCCACTCGCGTTGGCGTTCGACGCACTTGTCCAACGTGTGGACGCTAGCACTTGCTTTGTACCTATTTGCCGACGCTCGCGTTGGCCTAGGCTCGGCCAACATGTGAAGGGGGCTCATAAAAATATGTTTTTTTTTAATATGATGAAATCGAGACTTGCTTTCAATATTTTGTTTTCACGTATCTATAGATTTATTTTTGCTTTTTTTATTAATGGCTTTATATTACGTGTTTTTGTTCATATTTTCACATTACCTCTATTCTATACTAATACAATCGTATACTATAGACAAACAAATTGCTCACGTTGATAGAAAGAGAGTGAATGATATCAATTGACGTGATTTTAATACTAACATATGTTTCTGCACAATGATCACTGACACTGTAGCGCTTTGTATTGTATTTGAAGTGTTGTGTTCCAAACTGTATTTCGTTCAATCTTGTAGCAAAAACATTAATGTTTTCTAAACTATAAGGCAATATAAAATCACATAATTAGAATAATGTTTAATTTTATTGCATGTTTAATTTTGTTGTACGTATAAAAAGTCCAATTACTTGTTATAACGCCCTCTACTTGAAAGAAGAAAGAGATCAATGTTGGCTTCCACATTCTGTATTCTGTAACAGCTTATCTAAAACTATGAGAGATTGTCTCGGAGAAGTCATAAGATCATGCCTTTCCCATCGGTTAAGAAAACTACTTTTATATTTGTACGACTAAGACAAAAATATTTACAACAAAATAAGAATAATATTTAATACTTGAGCATCGTCTATACAAAAACCAGTTCAGGGAAGTAATGATGAGTTACCTCGAATGAATAGATCAAAAACTCTCCAAATCTTGACGTAGTATCAAATAAACATGGCGAAAGACTTCATGAGGATATACCTAGGTATTACTTATCATCATTATCATCAACTCATCATATACTTTTCATTGCTGGGCTGAAACCTCTTCCACAATAAGAAGGAAATTGACCTTACTGTACCATGCTGGTCAGATAGGTAGTTTTTCATCTCTTATCCTTTAGTCATCTTTTACGATATCCACGGGCAAGATAGAGGGTGGTGAATTGTGTTCTTATTCCGTCACCAGCAATGTTTGATAGTTTTTGTTGATCGATTTGTCGCGAAATTCATATAGAAAATTTAAAAAAGAAAAATCCAAAGATAAACCCATTGATAAGCAGTAAATAGCTTTTCTTATGGTTTTTTATGTATTGTGAAAACAATAATTATATTTTAAATATAATAATTATTTTTAATAGTTCGTAAGTACGATACGTTAAATATTAAAGATAATTTGGTTAGGTGCGGTGCGGCGCGGTGGTGTCCGGTCGATGCGCCCACGTCGATATACAGACTGTATGGTAATATTTCGCGCGCTCGTGCACCGCAGAGCGTTTTAATTATATCATATCGCAAGGAGATCTGTGCGGACGCGCACAATGCACAGACGCATCGCAATAGTACCACACTCGCACTAACTGTCACATAAACAGTTCAATCATTTAGTTAGCGATAAGAAAACGGTTTCCGAGCGGTGACGGCGTAAGAATACAACTCATCATTCCCTTCCTTACCCGTGAATATCGTAAAAGACTACTAAGGGATATGATATGCATATAATGTCTACACAAGAGAAGGAAAACTCGAAATAAAACTCTATACCAACTCGTCTGATCAGCGCGATATAATACATCAATACCCCTCCTATTACGGAGGAGCCTCGAACCCAGCAGTTGGACGTATATGAGCGGAAATGAATGAATCTGGAAAACGTTGCCTTTGATCTGAACCTTGACAGTACGCAACTAATCTACCACTGAAGGGTGTACCTATGTGTGTAGATGGCCATTTTAATATGTATGGTTCAATCTTCATGGATTTGCGGTTTATTGTCTGTAAGAGTACCTAATATTGTGAATACAATCATGAATCGTCTATCGGTCACACAAGTGAAATAGATTGCAAATCATTTAAATAAGACGTAGGATGGTAACTTTGTGTGGATCGATAAGTTCTATGTACATCTATGGTATACCTACATAACTAACCTACAATCTTATAAAAAAATAAAAGATTTGCTATTTATTTGCATGTGGTCTTAGTATTCGATAATTAAACCACACAATAGCATTTTTTATTAGTGATAAATCCACACTGCTGTTTTTTGTTTGCAGCCATAACTGCATCGACTTGCCCAGGTTAGTATCATATTCTCACAGAAAATTGAGGTTTGAATCGTAACTATTTATTACTGCAAATTGTTCAGTGAACAAGAGAGTCAGGGTTTTAACTCCATCTTTAGAGTAAGTTGCGAGCTGACGGCCTAGGCAATGCTCTGCAATCAAATATAAATCTAAAATTAATTCATTATAAACATTTTCCTAAAACAATTTTGTCTAGATATAGTATTTTAGAGATATATTCGAGTCTTACTTCTGTTAATTTCTCATGTTGATGCGCGGAGGTTACGCTGGACCGGGCGGTATCGCCGCGCGCGCAGATAAATCACGAGCTTCATAATTTAGTGCAGCGCCGAAAGTGAGTCATGCGCTAGATAACGTTATCAAATATTGCCTCGTACAACACGATACCTCACACACACACACACACACACTAACACAGTAACCAGCATTTTACCTTTAATTAATAAGGTAGGACCACGCTGTTGACAGTTATATGTCTACGGCCGCGGGCCGGTCCGTCCGGAGTAGTACCACACTCTCGTAAAAGAAACGACGTCCGAGTAATATCAATTTGTTACAACACTCCGTTCGGTGAGCGAGAGAGTTGGAAGTCCAGCTCACTGAGTATGTTTGTGTGTGGGCTGTTTTGATGATGACTTAGTATCACCTAACCTCATTGCACGCATTCACACTCCCTTCAATTCCTTCACGGTACTTTACTGTGTACTCTGAAGGACATTCCGTTGCACAGTACACCGCTCATCACCTGTGCTGTCATCTGCATAGCAACGCGTATCTTTTATGAAGAGCAGCCTTGTGGTATTAATAATCACGATATCGAAGCAGGGACCATCTACGACATTTTTTATACTCCGACAATCCAGAAAACTGACAATCAAATTACAGAGTCCCTCAGAGATTTCGTATGATAGTAGCTTTGATAGAAGTGCCCTGTGCCCTAACCTATCAAATGCTTTCGCAATATCTAAAACATTTTCCTGCTGTCGAATCGAAATCATTACACTTGACACGGTATATCTATCTATGTATATCTTAACCACTCCGTCATCTGTGCATAATTGTCTGTCCGTGGAGCGTGCCGTGTGAGCTCGCGACACTGTCACACCGTGAGAATGAATATTCATATGTGAACAGTTACTGTGAGACGAGTGAAAGTGACGCTGATCATCTGCAGCCTGACGGCGGATGCTGTGCGTGACTAGCACATGATATCGGACTAGGATCTCGACACATATCTCAACTTTGAACTGCAGTTTCACACGCTCTTGTTAAACATGCATATATAAAGCAACTGTTGGAATTGATTCTAATCCTTGCAGAGAGCTTCACGCGCGACTCCATGTAATATAGTATTACTTGGAGTCGCGACTTGTAACGTCATGTAAACTAACAGATTCATATCAGCCTATATATGTTTCACTGTTGGGTTCCGACCGACTCTCTTATGAGAAGGCGATATGACCTACTAGCAGCACCCTGCGGTTTCACTCACAGTTCCTCTAGCCATGGGAATATTGGGATAAATTATAGCCCATGTGTTATTCTAATATGTAAGCTATATTATTGTGAAGTTTCATCATAATCCACCTTGTAGTTGGCGCGCTCCTCGCACCACTCCGTCCGGGGCGACAGAGGGGCGTAAGCACACACACCCGCAACCCACCCACGTGCACGTCGCCTTCGTCGTTGGGCCGAACACCGGAGGAAATTCACCTACTGTACTCGTACCACTCCACGTCGGTCAGACGGTACTTGTGCGTAGTGAGTATTATATGCATATCTGTTAGTCGTCTTTCTTTTTTATCTGGGGGCACGGCAGTGCCCCTGCCAAGTCGAGCAAAAAAAAAGTCGGGCAAAACGCAAAACTGCCGTAACATACTTTTCTCGAAGCCATTCAGGCCATTTTCGACCCCCTATAACTTCGTTGTTAATAAAGCTAGAAACCTGAATTTTTAGTATCCCAGTAGGCATTGTATACACATTGTGTATTGCAAATTTCATTCAATTTGAACTAATACTTTAAGAATTATAAATTGTCAAAATTTCGTAATTTTGTCACTCACTGACTGATCATCAATATTAAGGAGGCACTTCTAGCAGACATAGAAGCTTCAAATTTAGAATACAATTAGTGTTTAGTGTATAAATGAAGGAAAAATTATGAAACATTATAATTTTCGTCCAGGTTCCGAGATACACTAACTGCATAAATAATTTTGTAAACTCATATAAATATATAAGATTACAAAGTTACATTTGCAGTTAATGAAATGTAACTTTGTAAAAAATAAGAATACATTTGTCGCCATCACTGCTTTTCTATGGGAATCGTAACAACCGGCTAAAGACTGCACAGATGACGTAGTGATTAAGATACCAACGTACCGTGCTAGTGTCGCGGGTTCGAATCCCATGCAAGACAACAACACCTTGTACGATCCACAAATGGTTGTTCTGAGTCTGAATGTAATTTGTGTCGGTTATTTAAATTTCTTTCCGTATGGTGACGAAGTAAGAATACAATTCACCACTCTCATCTTGCCCGTGGATATCGTTTAAGACGACTATGGGATATAATATGCACATACCATCAGTGCAAGAGAAGGAAAACTCGAAATGTAACCCTATATCAACATGTCTGACCAGCATGGTATAGTGGGTTAAATTCCCTCCCATTGTGGAGGAGGCTCGAGCCCAACAGTGGGACATATGAGGGCTGCGATGATGATGCGATGTTGGATTATATGTTTGTAAAGTCCCCCACAATATAAGGGTTATTATTCCCGTAGTGCAAGGCGTTGTCATTTAAAAAAAAAGATTCAACAGGAAGGAGAGTGGGCAGCAGCTCTCGCTGGGGAAATGTATGATATCTCACTGCGAAACCAAATCGCCTACCAAACGTGGCGACTTCGTCATTATTCCTCATATGGCAAAGAAAAATAAGCTCTTGTCATGGCAACTCTTAGGCAACTCTCAACAAAGGGTAACAACCCTTGAGCGTCGTTGGATGCAGGTGCCACAGTAGCGCACTTTATGGTGAAGCATGAGGGGGGTCTATGTTCTATAGTGGACGGTGATAGGCTGAACGATGATTGGCATAATAAGTGTAGAGAGATACCTAGATATAATTATGTTCAAAGATAACTTGTAAAATGGTCAATCAACTTAATGAAAAAGCAAGAGTGGGACATGTCTTATGAAATTGTACCGAAATCTTCCAAAGTATTAAGCAAACTAAATTGCCTGAAATTAGCCTGAAATTAGTCTGAAAAAAGAACACTATCATTAGGCTCGATTGCCATCAAAGCGAAGAGGAGACTAGAGAAGATGTGTTTCAAAAAACCAATAAAATTTCTTTATTTTCACATCTCCCCGTTTAGTTTATGTAGAAGTGACTCAAACTGAAAGGAGAGATGTCTCATTTTTCAGAGAGTGCGCTCTAAGAAAATCCGTTGTTGGTGTTCAAGAAGTAGAAGGTACCGGAAAGGAAAATAAGCAGGTCTATCTACAAAAAGAAATGAGATACCATCAAAAACAAACCTTGTAAAAGAAAGCCAAGCCTCGCAACTGCTGCATGGGAGGGGGATCGCCGTGAACTCGTCACAATTATCGGTGCCGACCTGGCGCTGCCGACCATCGCCAGGGAGATGCTCGTCAGCGTCAGCCGACGCGGTCGCCGCCTTCTGTGAGGCCGTAATCTCACGGAAGGAGGCGGCGGATCGTGTGCGAGTAGAGCTCCTATTCGGCGACACGTTCCGATGCCGGCGACTCGAGCGGCGCAGGCGCGAGTATCTGCGCCTAATGCCGCCCTAGCCGAAGCCGCGGGTGATCGGACCGGGGAATTGTCCGTCACCCGCAGAGAGGCTGACCGCGCGACGGCGACCGACGTCCGAGGACGTCGAGAAGTGAGGTTACCCGAAAGGGTATTCCGTTGGGCCGGCCACTGACGACAAGTCACATCTGCTCCGGTGGTCGGCCCAACAACGAGGTGACGTGGGTACGGGTGGGTTATGGGCCCGCGCGCTGTCTTTTCGTCGCCCCGGACGGACTGGACCGCACGTGCGCTTACCATAGCCCACCCAAAAAAAAAAAAAAAAAAACCTCGCAACTGAGTTCTTCTACCATAAAAAGTGGTGAGACCTATGTTATTCCAAGTCGTTTAACTCATTCCGTCCCTGCTTAAGGCACCTTTCTTCTTAAGTTATTACGTAAATAGCTAACCTAACAACTTCTTATAGTGACTATATCAATATTAAAGATCTTTTATGTTTTAAATAAATAGATTGACTTGGCAATCGCACTATGTTTAGTACAATTTAATATAATATGTATTACTTGTGAAGTACATTGTGTTTTGATGCGATTGCCAAGTCATTCTGTTTATTTAAAATATAAAAGATGTTTAATATTGATATAGTCACTATAAGAAGTTGTTAGGTTAGCTATTTACGTAATAACTTAAGAAGAAAGGTGCCTTAAACAGGGACGGAATGAGTTAAACGCCTTGGAATAACATAGATCTCGCTACTTTTTATGGTAGAAGAACTCAGTTGCGAGGCTTGGCTTTCTTTTACAAGGTTTGTTTTTGATGGTATTACTTTGTCACCACACGCAACAACAAGTAGAACATTTAACTATTTTTATCTCTTATTAGTTATTACATTTGTACAATACATCTATGTATTAAAGTGAATACCGAAAGCAAAGAAGAATTTGCACTTCTAAATAGACAATAAACCGATTTTGGTTTCACTAAATGTTGATCGTAAAAAATAAATGATACTCTTTGGACGTGCAGTGCAATTAATCTCGCATTGAGTAGAGTAGTACATATTGGAGTCGCTCTATAAATCAATTTGTCTATAATTTAAATGGATCTAATATATTTTAAAAGATGTATCTTTTAAAATATATTAGATCTTTTAATTATGAAAATAAAACGAAAGTTGAATCATTATTTAACGCATAAACAATTAGTGTAATGTATATAAGTAATGGCCGGTTTCTGAGGTACTTTTAACCGGAGTTTAATCGTTCAATAGCGCTATCGCGCTATCAATAACTCGTCAAATAGCTAGCGTTTCTGAACACAAGATTATACGACAAACTACAGCTAAACTTGGTTTAACTTAACCGACTAAAAAGGAGCGTTTATCAATTCGATAAGTACCTATTGTTTGAAGTTCTGTTAGAACTAGCATAATTGTGAGTGGCATTATCGTTTCAGGAGACCTTTTACACCACATCTATCAGAAATCTTATAAATATGGATTCAAATCTCATGTGTGTTAATCATTTTTGCCTTGAGAGTAAATTTTTATAGACAACCTAGCATGTGAAATGCTAAATTTCAAGACTTTAAATAACAGATAAACAATCTAAATCTTATATTTCAATATAGGATTTAAATTGAATTTTTGATGAATTTTAAGATTTTGATGAATTTTTGATAGAACAACAATTCTCTATACAGTATCACATTGAATATTTGCTACAATAAACTTGAATACGTCCGAAATCGTCAGCGGTGATCACTAAAAGTATTTCGTTGTTAATGTGTTGTTGATAAGGTCGTTAACTTGCAAACGAGCGGTCACACTCGCTCGTGAATGTTATGTAAACAATACCGACTGTAATTTCATATCCAATTATTACATTTGCATTAAAAAAATTAACTTTTTAATGTGTTTAATATACGTGGATGTAGATTAACGATCAATATAGTGCAACTCGCGTATCACAATTATATAAAGTGCACGACTACACTAGTACAATATTGTATTCAGATCTGCGGTACATCACCGACATCTCTCAAAAGTACAGTAACGTAGATAAGTTTACTAAATGTTAAGTAGTTTCGTGATAAGCAGTTAAAGCTTTTGTTTGACGGGCTTTGGTCTGAACACACCCAGACCTAAAGACCGGACCAATTGCGCTGAACACCAATACATATTCCTTGTCATCGGTGAGCCTAACAGTCAACGTTGAACATTATTTTAGGCTGTCGATGAAAGTGCGTATATTATGTTGCTCGAGATCTTATTACCCATAAATAATTTATTCGGTTGTATACATTTTTTAGTCATGATCGTCGTCATCATCACAGCTCACATACCTACATCCCATTATTGGGCTCGAGCCTCCTCCGTAATAGGAAAGAAATTCACCTACTTATACCACGCTGATCAGACGAGTTGACAACGGTTTCATTTCGAATTTTCCTTACCTTTCATAGATTTTATAAACATATTTAATCCCTTAGTTGTTGTTTACGATATCCACAGGTAATTGAGGGAGTTGTGAATGGTACTCTTACTCCGTCATCACGCACGTGTAAAACCACACGAATTTTTAGTATCTCTTCAAAAAAGTGTAATGAGAAAAGCCAAGAAATCGAAATCAATCAAAATCATAGCCCTTGGGACTTATAAAAAACATGGGAGCTTTAATAGTAAATCTCCTGTGACACTCATAACATCAACTACAATTGCCAACATACCAGTTAAGCGTAGCGATAACGTCTTTTACATTATCAACCCTTAATGCTGATACCTAACAATGTGGCGGACTAATCACCAATCCAAGTGATTACTATCTCAGCGAAGATAGCATCTAGTGCAAGTAATGCATATGCGCTGGCGACGAAATTGGTCAGGCGCCTGGCTGAAGGCAGATCAGATATACATATGGATATAAGTATTCTCATCGTTATATCGGTGGTTACACGCGTGCACTGCGCACTGATTTCACTTTATAGCTTAACGACTGAGTATATGTGCGCACTAAACGCATTAAGTGTATACACATCACAAGCGCACCGCATAAACCATACAACATTATTTTATGTGAATACATTAACCGCAACTCATTAATATTCATACATTTTATTCATACGTCTTATTAAATTATTCACCTTAAAAGGCATAACTGTCTCATTAACGGTCTATGTCTTAATATATCAGGACCTGTAAACTGTAGGAACTATGTATTCTGAACGGGTCAATGGATGACAGGATTTATAATTACATCAATGTGTAACATGGCAGAGTGTAACTAATGATCACCGATGCGAAAGTTTCGATATTCGCATAACGTTTCCAGCGATCATTTTTCCCACTTACGTGGAAGCTCTGCAATGAACTACCTGCTGCTGTGTTTCCCGAGCGCTATGATATATCCTTCTTTAAATGAAGTTTAAGAAGAGTAATTTCTTCATGATAGGTAACGGTCTCGGTATTTCAAAAGTTCATGTGCGGCAGTATCACTTATAAGTGTCCTGGATGCTCATTTGCCACCATTGGTAATAAAAAATAAATCGCGCAGGATAATTCTTTATGCGATTCTTGTATTGAGTTTGGGTATGTGGGTGACTCACATCTCACCTACACTTCACACTTCTAATCTGTCTACTCTCGCTACCTCTCCTTCTATAATTTGTGCTGTCCACCTGTGCTTGTAATCTGCCCTAAAAACTGTATAATAAATGAACTTTGTGCCAAGACCGTGTTATGCTTTATTGGGAGCTAAAGACCGTCACTACCTGGTAACCCATAGGTGTTACTTCGTGATTATTTTAAATGCCTAAGCCCTTCGCAATACGCGATATAAGAATATTTCATAGTCTGAGGTGTTTGTCTTGAACAAACAATAAATGATTCAGTCATTGCAAAGCCTATGATTACGATTAGTTCTTATAATTTCTTCAATGTGCTCAGCAAATAATAAGCGACAGTATAATGTATAGTTAGTTGTTACTGACCAATAACAGCTTCATACTTTCTCTTACACTGATGTTGTACGTTTATGTCCTCTACTCGTCTTATACAATCACTCACGAGTAAGGAACGAGTGGTGTGCGTTACATATATAATCGATTTCAAAAATGGGGGTTCTCTATTCGACTGTATTTAATTATATGGATGTTACGCAATTATACCGCCATGTTTGATGTCTTAAAAGACTTACAGTATCTACCGTTAGATGAAGATGGCACAGATTCGTAATTCGCATTTTCTTAGGAAGACATGTATAACAGCGATCGGCTAAGGGCTGATGGATGGACTTTCATGGAAAACAACAACACTAACGTTATTTATGGTATTCCTCGTTGAAGATTATATCATTAATACCATGTCACAGGGAGGCCTATGTCTATCAATATATACTGATAAACTGGTGAATAGTATTCAATGTACGAAGTTGCTATAATGTCTGTGTAACCAACACATATATGGAAATAATAAACACCAAATAGTTGAATACTACGCCAGTAGTGTAGCACTGAGCAGTAATACCTAATGTGTGTAGTTCGTCTAATCCGCGACCTCGAGTGTGATCAGTGTGTGATTGTAACCGTCACGCGACACCATCTACCACTCCCGCACACACTGTGCTACTGTGACGAACTTGACATATATTTGAACATATTGAGTGAGCATACCATCTCGTAACTAACAATATTTATGTCTTATCACTGTTCAGTCGTGTAATATGGAACTAGGATTATTATCAATATTCTTTCACTAATTGTTTACAAATCTTCATTTCTAGTACCAAGAAAGAAATGTTTCATCATCATCCATCATTATTTCGGGTCAAATATTTCCCACTGCTGGGCTTGAGACTCCTCCACATTAAGTTTTCCTCCTAGCTGGTCAAACAGGTTGGTATGGATAGGGTTTTTTTCGAGTTTTCCATCTTTTGCATAGATGTTATATGCGTATTATATCCCTTAGTCGTCTTTTACAACATTCACGGGCATGAGGGAGGGTGGTGAATTGTATTATTACTCCGTCACCACACGGAAATGTTTATTTGAAGAAAATGGCGCATAGAAGACGCTGCCGGTTCTTGGGTGACAAATACTCATACTAATTGCTTCCCTCTTTAGGGCGGTGAAAGTATTTAAAAAATAGAATTATTTTTGATTAAATCACCATCATCATCTCAGCCCACAGAAGCCTCAATGTTGGGATTGAATTGTATACTTACTCCGCCACCACATGGAAAGAAAAATTACGTAATTAAGAAAAATATAAATGAAAGCTAGTTAAAAATATTAGCGTGCTGATAACGAGGAGATAACAATATGAAATACTAGCAACCCGCCCTCGCTTTGCTTTGGCTTCAGTCGCCTTAACCGCGTAGTTTCCGTTGCCGTGGGAATACCAGGATAAAATATAGCGTATGTTACTCCCTGATATTATAGCCATCCATTGGTGCAAGAATTTTTGAAATCGGTTCGGTGGTTTAAGCGTGAAAGCGTAACAAACAAACTTACTTTCACATTTATAATATTAGTAAGAATATTTAAAAAACATTAATGTTAACTATAAATGTACGCTAAAATTGGTCACAATCACTTACTTCAAGGGAGTCTCCACTATGGATTTCATCATCAATTAAATACTAGAGGCTCTTACTTTTATAGACATCCAGAACAAACCAATTTGTCATAATATATCAAACACCGTGGGTGTCGCAAAAGACAACTAAAGAATATTATCTTATATCTTTAAACGAGCAATTCTTGTATATATATATATATATTCAGGATCTCGGAAACGGCTCCAACGATTTTGTTGAAACTTGGCATACTAGTAGAGGTTTCGGGTCCAAAAAATCGATCTAGCTAGGTTTTATTTATAGAAAATGTTGTTTTGTCCGTGTTTTTAGCAAAACAAACAATGACATTAAAGTTTAAAACAATATGAATTCAAATTTCGTTTCATTCAAACGTCATGAGTTACGATAGCTCAGATGGGAAGTCGACAGGTTCTAATTTTGATTTTGTTGACATTCAAACAGCGTCGGTTCGAATCTCGGTGTTGTTATTATTCTCTTTTTGTAATTTTTTATATATTTTTCATTATTTATTTTTTATTTTTTATTAATATACCTATATCTAAATAAATTCGATAAAAATATTCCGAGCGAAGCTCGGTCAACCAGATATTATGTAGTTATTTATGCAAGAGAAGAAACATTCGATATAAAACCCTATGCCAACACGTCTGACCAGTGCGGTATAGTAGGTCAATTTCCCTCCCATAGTAGAGGAAGCCAAGCCCAGCAGTGAAACTTATACGGGATAACATGATGGCGATGATGATGTTATCAAACAGCATAAATATCATCATCATTCATTATAATTGCAACTCATATACATCCCACTGTTGGGCTCAAGCCGCCTGCACAATAGGAGGGAAATTGCCCATATTATACCATGCTGGTCAGACAGGTTGATATAGGGTTTTATTACAAGCTTTCCTTCTCTTGCATAAAAATTATATGCATTATGCATATTATATCCCTTAGTCGTCTTTTGTGACACCCACGGGCAAGAGAAGGAGTGGTGAATTAGATTGTTACTCCGTCACCACACGGAGAAGCATAAATATACTGAATACAATTTTTACTTTAAATTTCACAAATTGTTCTAACTTCTCATTTAATTTTGAATAAATACTACTTATATTATTATTAATATCTGGTTGACCGAGCTTCGCTCGGAATATTTTTGTCGAATTTATTTAGATATATATCAATTAATAAAAAATAAATAATGAAAAATATATAAAAAATTACAAAAAGAGAATAATAATAACACAGAGATTCGAACCGACGCTGTTGCCAAAAATGCCAAAAATACCAAAATTAGACCCTGTCACCTTCTCATCTGAGCTATCGTAACTCATGACGTTGACAACGAAATTTGAATTCATATTCTTTTAAAATTTAATGTCATTGTTTGTTTTGCCAAAAACACGGACAAAACAACATTTTCTATTAATAAAACCCTAAAACCTAGATCGATTTTTTGTACACGAAACCTCTAGTAAGCCAAGTTTCAACAAAATCTTTGGAGCCGTTTCCGAGATCCTGAATATATACATACAAGAATTGCTCGTTTACAGATATAAGATAAGATAAGATAAGCTTAGATCAATAAATATTTTAACTTTCCTTATATTCGATATGGTAAGTAGAGTGTGTTACATGTGAAAGTCATCCATTCCTACGGAGACTTGGTGTGTAAATAACTCGTAAGGGACAATTCTCTTACGAGTTATTTACACACTAACTTCCTTGCTACATGGTCTACCAGTAATTGCTTACTACTTAACCCTGAAAAGACGAAATATTTATTGTTTGGTAGTAGCCACCGTCTTGCTACACTGTGTCCGTCAATAAATGTCATGTTGCAGGGACAAGCAATTGCGCGCGTTATGGAATCAAGAAATTTGGGTCTACACATGGATGCTGGTTTACGGTTTGAAAAGCACGTAATACAGTCGGTGAAGACCTGCTTTTATAAACTTAAAGTTTTATATAAGGCGAGGCCTTTTCTGCAGGAATCTTTGCGCGTGCAGTTGGTTGAATCCTTAATATTGTCCAAATTAAATTACATGGATACAGTTTTTGGACCACGTCTCTTAGCTAGAACACAGAAGCTTATTCAGCGAGTTCAAAACGCCTGTGCCCGTTTTTGTTTCAGCATTCCTTTTAGAGCCCATGTCACTCCATATTTGAATGAGCACACAATTCTGAAGATGAGACATAGACGTAAACTGCACCTAGCTTGTCTCCTTTTTGGTGTGCTAAAGTTTAAAGCACCGAGCTACCTATATAATAAGCTGTCATGGCTATCGAAAAGCAGGCCTCATGGTTCTCGACGGTGTGCAGATCAGCTTGCCACGAAAAGTCATAGATCGGCGACTTTTAGAGGTAGTTTCCGGTATGCAGCAACAAAGTGCTGGAACAACATCCCACCGCCTATAAGAAATATACAAAATGCGCAATGTTTTAAAATTAACTTGAAAAAATTTATTTTCAAACATCAAAAATGGGAAGAACTTTTAACGCATGATACTAGTGCTATTTAAGAACACCATTAGTATTATTTATTATTATTATTACTTTTTTCATTATTATTTTATTCATTACATTTTAATTCTATATCTACATAATTATTTTAATTTTTAAAGTCGCTTATTGCCTGAATATATTATACCTTTCATATACCACAACAATCCTTTGATGTAGTTAATAACTTTAACCGGGTGATCTGGACACTTGTATCGCATAGATATGTACACGCACTCATGTTCCTACTTAAAATGCCTAATATATGTGCCTAATACAGTTTTACTTAAATACCTCATAGACAACTAATTTATAGCCTTCTTTTTTTATCTTTTATTCATGTGTTTTTATTTATCTCGTTAAAATATATTCTTGATGCTAACTCGTGTATCTGAAATCCGTGACGTCATTAAAGCGCCTCCACGGAAGATCAGTGCAGGTTTCTTTTAACCTGCATTATGCTGAGTTGGGGACGCTTTGGGACGGACAATAAGCTCCATTTGTAAATTTCTTTTTTTTTTGTACCTTTCAATTATTTGTCTTGTTCGTCACAATAAACAGATTTCTTTCTTCTTTCTTTCTATTCATCCGCTCTACAACAATTTACTAATTTCGATGTTATATTAAGAAGTATGTTGTATTAAGACATCGCCCATAACAACGTGAATAACTAAACTAGTTATGACTAACAATATCAGTGTGAAAGCAAGTGCCATGTCGGTCACTCTGCAGCGCGTACCTGAAAGGTCTTCCATTTGTCTGATAGCAAACCGTAATAAGCAATATCTGAGATATAAATCGCACAGATGTATGTATGTATGTATGTATCAAGTCGTTAATAACAACGATTGTTAGTTCACTAATACGTTACAATGTCAATACAAGTGTGTATGAATACAGATAAAGGATGACATTCGTCTTCATTAGGTGTTGTGTGGACCCCTGGCCCCGGGCCCCGTGCCCCGTGCCCCGTGCCCCGGGCGCCGTACACATCTACATGTCGGCGCCAAGTGGCGGCGTCTTTCACAATTGTATAAAACTCTACAATAGACGCGCCGACACATCGCACGAGGTTTTTTTATTTCTTCGCATTAATTAGGATTAGTGTGAGCTTGTGACGTCACAGGATATAAGTAGCTATACGCACACATATGTTACACAATACAACACATCGGCGAGTCACATTGGCGATACTCACACCCACCTATTAGGTACTCTACGAAATATATTTGTCTATAAATGCATTTAAATCCTATTGTGAAAGAAGCTCGAGCGTAGGAGTGAGATGTATGAGATGGCGGTAACTCTCAGCACCTAGGTGATAATCAGGCGGGCAAACCGGTCGTGAGAAGGGTGAGCACATCATCCTACTGCATCACCACTACAATTGTGACTTGAAGAAGACGCAGCACACGCTAGAGTTGTGCGCCGCGTAGGCAAAACAGCGCTCATCGCAATCATAAGTGCCCATCTGATGCCGTTGATCATCGCTAGGACGATGCTTGACATCGTCAGGAACTGGGACGCGATTGTCGCTTTCTGTCGGATAATCGTTTAGCGGAAGAAGACGATGAATCGCGTGCGGGAGAATCTCCTCTACAGTGACATGTTTCGCCTGTTTCATACCTGCTCCGATACCGCCCTAGCTGAGGCTATGAGGGACCGGATCGGAGAATAGTTCGTCACCCGCAGAGAGGTTGATAGCGTGAAGGCGACTCCTCGGGGAAGCGTCAAGGAAGGAGTGGTCCGAAAAGCTAACCCGCCGGGGTGGCAAGGAAACGTCAAAGCCTCTATAGCATGGTCAGCCCAATGGCGAAGGGAAGGGAATACAATGGGTTGTAGGGCTGCGCGCCGCTTATTCGGCACCCCAGACGGAATGAATTGCGTACATCCAAACCATAGACCACTCAAAAAAAGGCAATTGGTAGTAGTTAGTAGTATAGGAGTTAAGATTGAGACCATTTCACAAATTCTTATAAAAATCTGAATATGGGGGCTTGGTATTGTTTTTTGGCAAATTGTGATAATTAATTAATCACACACGATGCAATCTGCTTACTAAATTTCGTGGAAATCGTTGAAGATGCTGCCGTGATTCTGAATATATAAGAATTGTTTGTTTAAAAGTAAGAAGTTATTTAACAGACAGTTATAAAGCCCGTTAGTTTACATTGCAAGGAGGACTGCACGTTGACTTGAACACCTCACAATTAGCAGTAGGTAACATGCATGTTGTAACTGTGACTATTATTATTTTGTTGATGACTATATAGTAACTCGCTCTAGTTTGGGCTCGCTTTCAGTCTCCTTGGCCCCGCATTTATATCTCAAATATTTACTAAAATATTACGATACGCGAATCTAGTCCATGAAGCCTCGGATTTGATTGGGTTTCTTGAGAGGAAAAATAGACCTATTCCTTATATAGACAGATAGTAAAATATTATTAAAATCAGTCCAGCCTTTTAGAAGATTACCCGGAGCAAAAGACAGACAAAAGTTTTTGAAAGTGCTTTTTAGGCATAGATATCGCGTAAATAACCATGTGATCATGAAAAAAACTTATTAATTTGACATTATAAACGAACACTTAAATTTTATTTACTTGTATAAATTAACATAAATACTTATCTCTATTCTGTCAATATTGTAGTTGTATTTGATTCTAAGGATAAGCTATGTCTTATTATACATACAATCTGATCATATTTTCATACATGTATAATGTATTTTATTACTGTTAATATCAAACAAATCGTTTGGGGGTGGGGGGTTGTTCCGTTACTTGCACGCGATACGCGCGGTATGTTAAATATGTGAGGGCACCTGTCGGCGCGTGCGCTGCTTAAGGTCAAGGTCATCACTATAGCACTCTAACGAAGTATACTTCTGATAAACGATTTTAAAATGACGAAAATTACAGCTACTATTATTGATATATATGTATAAAAAATTAAATGTGGTGTACACGGTAGTAATTTAGGGTACCTACTCGTTTAAGGTAGAAAACATTTGGCCACAAAAGGATTTATGTCTTAGATATAAAAAGAAAATGTTGTTAATTTTTATAACAACAATAATTGTTATTATTGAAGAGTTTCCATTGTAGGTATGTGTATATATGAACAGTTATAGTGAGTGCAGCCGCAGTGTGGTGTAGTCTGTAACAAGAGGTCGCAATTATGCGCGAATTGTGACACTATCGACATATCGAGTCGCGTATTGTATGCTAATGTGGGGACAACTGTTGCCTTCGTACTGTTAGACGTATGTACGTCGCGTCTACGTCTCGAGGGGACACACGGCGAGGAGGCGCAAGCATTTGCGTAGCTCAATAGCTTTTACAAACTAGTCGAGTTGAATGTGTGGCCTATAGGGGGTGCAACATATCAGTTATCCTCATACTAGCTACCATTATGACTCTTCCACTGAATAAATATTGATAAAGCCCATTTAAAATTCATTTTGTGTTAGTGTCCGCTCGGTGCCAATTACAGGCGCGGCCATCAGATATCGCTAACAAGGCGATGAGTATCAGCGCGCGCGCGACGCGACACCGGCCAGCATTCAAATTCCGCTAAACTCCCCCGCGACATAAATCTCCTTGCGACAAACGCAATATATATCTTAACGCGCGGCGGTAAGATTTATTTTCGAGTTTAAAATTGGTCTCACTTTGCATGATGAGCGCGATGGCGTGAATTACGCGGGCGCAGGTCGTTATTGGACACCCACGTTATGCGCACGGACGTAACGCGACCGGTTGGCTCTTAGTGCCAGCGCAATAGGTGCAGGCGGGGCGGCACCGGCGCCCTGGTCTTCGCGGGCGAGCATTGTCCCGGCGGTGGAGTATATCACGCAGATGGCGCGATAGTGCCCGGCGACAGCGGCCGTGACGCGCACGCAACAGGAAGGACAAACGAACGCAATGAATCAGCCGCGACGCGCCGAGTAACTAGTGCTTTGTTCTCACATTGCGTAACGTTCGGTGCTATATCTACGGGCGGCGGACCCTTTGAATAATTCGCGGATGAACTCGATAGATTTATGGTGCATAACTATAGAGCGGCGGCCTCGCTGCCAATTAAATAATTTGCGTACGGGAGGCGAGCGCACAACACCGACCGACCCACAATTTGGTGCGTGCCTCCCTGGCGCCTACTTTTAAATTTATCGTAGCGATTAGATGAAAATTGTACATAACTATGCGCCGCGGAGATCATTGTGTATTCGTTCTTAACTAGTTAATTGTAACTTTTGACTGACAAATTAATAGCACTCATAATTCTCTGAGCTTTTATTCAAACTTATCGATTTTCTAGTTTATCCTGTTTCGATGGAATATTATTTTGCGGCGGAGCGGTTGCCACCTGATCTTTATAATCCAAAAATATATATACAAATTACGATATTCTATAATAAGTCCAAACGTCAGAATATTTGAGTACACTATTTATATCGACTCGCATCGATGTTTTCAATGAGCAGGGCCAACGGTTTCATGTGCTTTTATAAATAACTTTAAGAACCTATTTTTAGACATTAAGGTTTCAAACAAAACATTATCAAAAAGAAATCTGTATGGTTTGCTATTAAATCAAGAGAAAATAACCACTTTACGATTTAATGATGTATACCATAGGAATTGATCGGACCGGACATCAGCTTGTACGAGATCAGAATGGCTCTCAAACAACTACGTAACGGTAAGGCACCGGGAGATGACGGAATTACGGCAGAGCTTCTGAAGGCGGGCGGCAAGCCAGTCTTAATAGCCCTTCAGAAGCTATTTAATTCCGTTATCCTCGGGGGCGACGTTCCAGAGTCGTGGACCAGGAGTGTGGTGGTGCTGTTCTTTAAGAAGGGTGACAAAGCTCTTCTAAAGAACTACAGACCCATCTCACTTCTGAGCCATGTTTATAAGTTGTTCTCGAGGGTCATTACCAATCGACTCTCGCGCAAGCTCGATGACTTCCAGCCGCCCGAACAAGCCGGCTTCCAAAAAGGCTATAGCACCATAGACCATATCCTCACGCTTCGGCAGATTATACAAAAGACCGAGGAGTATAATCGGCCCCTGTGCTTAACGTTTGTGGACTATGAGAAAGCCTTTGATTCAGTCGAAACTTGGGCGGTGCTGTAGTCCCTTCAGCGGTGCCAAATCGACTATCGCTATATCGAAGTGCTGAAGTGTTTGTTTAGGAACGCCACAATGTCAGTCCGTATCCAGGATAGGAGTACGAAACCGATCCAGTTGCAGAAAGGCGTAAGACAGGGAGATGTCATCTCTCCGAAACTGTTCACCACTGCACTGGAAGATGTCTTCAAGCTCTTAGACTGGACTAGACTCGGCATCAACATTAACGGTGAATACATCACTCACCTTCGATTTGCGGACGATATAGTCGTTATGGCAGAATCCATGGAGGACCTTGGCACAATGCTCAATGATCTCAGCAGGGTATCCCAACTAGTGGGTTTACGAATGAACATGGACAAGACGAAAGTCATGTCAAATGCCCATGTCATTCCTGTACCGGTCCTAGTTGGCAATGCGATTCTCGAAGTTGTCGATCACTATGTTTACCTCGGCAAACAGTCCAGTTAGGTAGATCCAATTTCGAGAAAAAGATCAGCTGACGAATCCAACTCGGTTGGGCAGCGTTCGGGAAACTTAAGAGGATCTTCTCGTCCAACATACCTCAGTGTCTGAAAACACAGGTCTACGACCAGTGTGTGTTACCAGTGATAACTTACGGCACGGAAACGTGGTCCCTAAATGTAGGCCTTATATCAAGGCTCAAAGTCGCTCAGCGTACTATGGAGCGGGCTATGCTCGGGATTTCTCTGCGAGATAGAATCCGGAATACGGAAATCCGCAGAAGAACGGGTGTAACTGACATAGCACGAAGAATTAGCACGCTGAAGTGGCAATGGGCAGGCCACATCGCTCGACGAACCGACAACCGCTGGGGAAGAAAGGTTCTCGAGTGGCGACCATGTATCGGACGACGCAGTGTAGGACGCCCCCCCCCCCCCCACTAGGTGGACCGATGACCTAGTGAAAGTTGCTTGGCGTCGTTGGATGCAGGCGGCACAGGACCGCACATTGTGGCGCAACATGAGGAAGGCCTACGTCCAGCAATGGACGGCTGTAGGCTGAAATGAATGATGATGATGACCATAGGAATTGAACCTGAGAACTCAGCCGAATAGTCTATTAGTGTTCAACATGACTATCGAGCTGAAAAATAGTTTATGTACTTTAACATTATCTGATATTTATTTGCAATTTTGAATGCATTTCCCATATTCGGTGTTGGTGATTTCAATCCCCAAGCTATTCAATCATGTTTAGAAAGCAATCCCTATTCTAAATGTATATAAAGGATGAAAAAACGTATCTTGAAGAAAGTTTTGCATGCATAGGATAAGCATATTTCGTGTGAAAAGTGGACTCCAGGACTCACAACGACAAGCTGAACTCTCCGAGCGCATCGGATCGTATTATAATTATATAAAGTACTCAGTTGCTAATTACAAACTGTTAAATGGACGGTTTGATCTGCGATTGTGATAACAGGCGCTGTGGGAGCTGCGTTAGTGCATAAGTGGTGTGAGACGTCAAGTGCGAACTGAGGATCGACGGAGGCTCACAACAATTAATAGGCGGCGCCCGCAGTGGTGCCGCCACACCGCCACCCCGCCACCTCGGCGATCTTGATAGTATGATATGGAGCTCCTCAATTGTATAATTGTTGGTGATCAATTGCCGTCGGCTGCGACGGCGACGGACCCTGAGAACTGTCTCCGAGACTATTACACAAATCACCGGGTTACAACAAACATTTAACATACATTTTGATCTAAATTAATTTTTAATTTATTGATTTCATATGATTAATGATTTCTGATGTTTACGCGAGTATTATTTTAAAGAAACTACTATACGGATTTTATCGTGTTTGTATTTGATTTTTGATTACCCGACGTTTCGAACACTTTACAGCGTTCATGGTCACACCTGATCATGTGTAGCACCGCCGTGACACTAGGTCTGCAGTCTGTGAACATAGTCAGGACCGCGCCCACCATAACATCAGGTTTGATAAACCACAAATCCTTGCAAAAGAACACCGATACCTGCCTAGAATGGTACGCGAGGCTATTGAGATTAAAAAACACAAAAATTTCAATAGAGAGAATGGCTGGGTGTTACCATCAAGCTGGGATCCTGTTATAAACATTATTAAAAACAAATCCAAAAAGACCACCACAAGACTGCAAGACACCGTGAGCTCATATTGTATAGATTTGACCCACAATAGTAATAACTAAAGATAATTTTATAAATTAAAACCTTTTAGTAACATAAAGTAAGCCGCCTTCAAAATTAACTTTAATTTAGCATCATGTTACCTGAGTTTTCTTGCCGGATCTTTCTCAGTGTGACCGTGTTCCGATCCGGTGGTAGTATACTAGATTATTAGATAGTTTTTAAATATAATTACTATTAATTTTAATGTTTAATTATTACTAACCATCATCATCATCATCATCTTGCTCTTATCCCAATTACTTGGGGTCGACGCAACATGTCATCTGTTTTGACATATTGCAAAAAGTTTCGGCAATGGCTTTTATGACGTCAACCCTCCTTGGGAATGTAATCGTTGACCCAAATGGTACCAGATGGAATTGGTCTGGGTCAATCTAGGGCTCTTAGTCGTCTTTTAGGACACCCACGAGCAAAGCAAGGGTTGGTAGTATTCGAAGCCGCTACCACACAGCAATAATTATTACTAACCATAAACAATATAATTTTTTCATATAGAATCATTTTCTTCTTACACTGGCAATAAATTTTGTATCAAAATGTGGGTCAATATTTAATAACTAATTTCTGTATCGGGTAGATAATTATAAATTTTCAGCAGTAACGATGACTTGTTGGACGTGAGACATCTTAGTCCACCCGTGACCATGAACACTGTAAAGTGTTCGAAACGTCGGGTAATCAAAAATCAAATACAAACGCGATAAAATCCGTAAAGTAGTTTTATTTAAAATTCATATGATTAGTTAAAAATGATTATCATAAACTAGACTTGAAGTCATATTTATCGGATATTTGTTGCAATTGCTTTATAAATTAAGTTACTAGGTATGAGAGGTGCGTGCTATAAACAATTTAATAGTTTGCTATCTCGTTCACATATTAACGATGATACCTAACAGTAATTCCATGTCGGAATTGTACTAAATAAGTACCTACTACAAGTTTAATACAAACAGCTATTATCAAAAGTATAATTTGTTATATCATCATTATCTCAGCCCATACACGTCCCACTATTGGGCTTGGCCTCCACTATTGGAGAGAAATTGACCTACTAAACCACGCTGCTCAGACATATTGATAGGTATAGGATGTTGTTGCGAGCTTTCCTTTAATTACATAGATATTAAATGCATATTATATCCTTTAATCGATTTTTACTACATCTACGGGCAAGAGAGAGGTTGTTGAATTGTATTCTTTCTGCGTCACTACACGCAAGTTTGTTACCTACATACATACTTATATGCGAAATCAATATAAGTATTATATCATATGATTGCAATAGTATCAGATAAGGTATGAGTGAGAGGTATATTGTAAGTCTCGCTGTAGTTAGCTGAACAGTGAGCGCAGGTAATTGTCTTACGTTACATTATAATCAGTGGCGATCATGTGTACGGTGCGGATGTACGAGAGAGCTGTCCGCGAGGTGAGCGGCGCCGGGTACACCTACATATAGTGAAGGGTCCAATCTCTCATTACGACTACAATGCGCTGTAGATAATGGTCCGGGACGCGATGCTGCGCTTACATCCGATGACTTACGATTACTATTAAATTGGCGAGCGCGGACGGGCGCGAGCGACTCTCTAATAAATCTAGTTGCAATTACGCGTGTCCATCTCCCCCGCCCCCCCCCTCCACCCCTCACCTCTCTCACCCCTCCGACGAACTCGATCGCAGATTGTTATTGCGAGTACAGCTTATCATTTAGTTAATTGGCTAATCCGCGTGCACTTATCACCATCACACAGCATCTCTATGACATGATAACGGTCTTACTAGATATATAACTTATCAAAAATGGTTTGCTCATATTGAAAGAATTTAATAAAATGATAAAGTTACAGATGCTAATTCTGGTTCAGAGATATGTATTTCACTGACCAATTCCATTTCTTACTTTCATTGTTAGTTTAGTGTGCCCCTAGCCGAGGCTGCGGTGTCCCGAAGGGCATCGGGCAAAGGATCAGCAGTGGTTGGCCCAGTAACGAAAAGGGTACGGTGGGATAAAATACCATCGCCTGCTAAAAATAGAAAGAGTGTTGCACTGTGTAAGTGGATGACAATAGAGTTGTCTCTATTATTTAAAGTTACATTGATGTGACAGTTACACCTTTGCCTGGCTACCGTATATACATACATACATAAGAACATATATATATTTGCGTATGTTAGTAGTGTGCGAGCACAAGTGGAGCGATCATTAACTACTAAGCAGTTGTCAGTTTATTTATCCGAGTATTAAATAAAAACTGAAGCAGGCCGGTGCGCTGTATGTATCGGCCGCGAGTTAAACGATCAGTTTTCTGAATGATTGAACAGTTTGTGATATGAATATTAACGCACTGTTTGTACTTCCCGGTAGGTAGGTGGGGGGATGGGGGGAGGGGGGGTGCGGTCTCGCTTAGTGGGAACTGCGCCTGTGGGAATGTCGCGTGGTACACCTGTGCAGGTAACTATTGTATAGTTTATGGGTACGTTTACATTAATATATTATAGTTATTATGGATATGAACAATAAATATTGTGATGTACTAGGAATGTAATATGTCCGCTAGGTTTCTTCCCGCCGATGTCACAACAATGAACTAAGTTACGAATTTTCGTGTGGTAACGTAGTAAGACGTTTTCCGTGCGGTGACGTAGTAACAATACAATTCACCACTCCCTATCTTGCCCGTGGATGTCGTATAAGACGACTATAGAATATAATAGGCACATAACATCTGTGCAAGAGAAGGAAAACTCGAAATGAAACCCTATACCAATATGTCTAACCAGCATGGTATAGTAGGTCAAATTCCCTCCCCTTATGGAGGAGGCCCTAGCCCAACAGTGGGACGTATATGGGCTGAGATGATGATGATGATGAACGTAGTAAGAATAAAATTCACTTTCTTGTCTGTGGGTATCTTAAAAGACAACTAAGAAACTTAATATGCATATAAAACGTCTATGAAGGAGAAGGAAAACTCGAAGTAGAACTCTATACCAACCTGTCTAACAAATAACCCAACAGTGGGAAATAGGTATATAATTTGAGGTTATCACAGGAATTTATCTTCATTATTATTGAAATGCTGCGGTCGTTCGTAAGTTGATAACCTAGTCAGGTAAAGTGACTGCACAGACGACGTAGTTATTAAGATACATACCTACTATTCCAAATGTCACGGGTTCGATTCCCACAAAGGTTAATAATTTAGGCGATCTCCAAGTTGTTATTCGGAGTTTAGGTGTAATTTGTGTAACGTACACAATTATGTGTTTGTTAAGTGTCCCGCAGTACGTACGCATCCCCGTGTGGTGACGGCATAAGAATACAATTCACCAACCCCTATTAAGCCGTGGGTGCCATAAAAAAACGTCTAAGGGATGAAGTATGGATATAACATCTATGTAAGAGTGTGCCAGCATGTGTGATCAACGCATGGTCACCAAATGTCTTCTACTCATTTTTTTTTTTGTGTGTGTGTGTAGCTGTTGGTCGCAGATGACCTTGACAGCTTAACGCGGTCAATGGGTGAGCGCTGATGGCTCTCAACCCGGTAAGTAAGTTAAGCGAACATCGCCCGAGGGCTCCCCCTGTGGGGAACGGACCTCGGCTCGGGGCGTCGCTGAGAGCAAAGTGGGCGTGGCCACGTTTAGGTTAATGACTTTTACGCGGCGCGGTTTTCGACCTCGACGGCAAGGCCGATACCGCGGAGTTTTATTCGTTATCCCTGCGCGAGCAGTGTAGGCCCTTTCTTGGGCGATCGTAATAGCGTCATCCTCTTCTTCAAGAAGATGACGAGGACGTCGGACCGCGGATATTTTTGAGTCGACGTAGTTTACCGCCCCAACCACTAGTGGATTGAGGTGAGTCGTGGCAATCTTCTACTCATTCGAGACCCTCTATTTATACCCGTTGTTCGCTATTGAACCAGTCAAGTCTGACGATCAGCTGCGAATGTTGCCAGAGCATACTCTTAAGTTGCCATTCTTCGATGGGCAATAAAGTAGTTTTTATCGAGTTTTCCTTCTCTTGCATAGATGTTACTCCATATTGTAATCCTTTAGTCGTCTTTTACGACACCAATGGGTAGGAAAAGGGATGGTTGGCATAGAGACCAAATTATCATATATGCTCAAACTGGGATCGAACCTGTGCCATCACGAACGAACATTCACATGAGTCATATAGTTATTGTGTGTTAGGCAACAATATTAATAATGTCAATGATAGACAAGTTGTGTGTGTAACGTGTGTCAGATAAATGTTAGCGTTATAGCAACTACAGTGATGCGATTAGGAAGTTGTTATAACTGTGTTAGACGCGAGCAACAACTTTATCATTTGTGCCGCCTCAACACATAGACACACATAATTAATATTGATTCAACACTAACTATTGTTTTAACTATCGACTGTTATGTCGCGGGCAGCGCTCAACTCTAGATATACACTTGTCTGCTACACTAATGTGATTATATTATTTTTACTTCAAACAGGACATTTCAGTAACGGGCCCCGTTATTTTTTGTATCAGAACGGGACACTTGCAGAAAAAGCTAAAAGATCTTAAATTGAAAGAACATATGAAAAGTGTTACAGACATAAAAAAAAATATAAAGAAAAATTAAAAATAATTTATTATTTTTAATTTTTATTATTTGTAAAAATGGGACTATGCCGTCCAAAACGGGAAGTATGGTCACATTCATCATCATCATAATTTCAGCCTATCGCCGTCCACAGCTGGACGTAGGGCCCCCTTATGTCGCGTACCACAGAGTGCGGTTCTGTGCCGCCTGCATCCAACGACGCCCAGTAACTTTCACCAGGTTGTTGGTTCACCTAGTTTCGTCCTACATTGCGTCGCCGCTTCCGATACATGGGCGCCACTCGTAAACCTTTCTTCCTCAGCAGTTGTCGGTTCGTCGAGCAATGTGGCCTGCCCATTGCCATTTCAGCGTGCTAATTCTTCGTGCTATGTTGATTACAGCAGTTCTTCTGCGGATTTGCCTATTTCTGATTCTTCTCGCAGAGAAATCCCGAGCATAGCCCGCTCCATAACCGCTGAGCGACTTTAAGTTTAGTTATGAGACTAAGGGACCTGGTTTTCATGCCGTAATGAGTATGAGGTATGTTAGACGAGAAGATCCGATTAAGTTTCCCGAACGCTGCCCAAGCGAGTTGGATTCGTTGCCTGACCTCTTTCTTGAAATTGGATCTACCTAACTGGACTGTTTGTCCTAGGTAAACATAATGATCGACAACGTCGAGAATTACATCACCAACTAGGACCGGTCATCACCGGTCAGGAATGACATGGGCATCTGACATGACTTACGTCTTATTCCTCTTTATTCGTAAACCCACTAGTTGGGATACTCTGCTGAGTTCGTTGAGCATGGTGCCAAGGTCCTCCATAGATTCTGCCATAACGATGACCTCGTCTGCAAAACGAAGGCGAGTGATGTATTCGCCGTTGATGTTAATGCTGAGTCCGGTCCAGTCTAACAGCTTGAAGACATCTTCCAATGCAGTGGTGTACAATTTCGGAGTGATGACGTCTCCGTCTCACGCCTTTCTGCAAGTGAATCGATTTCATACCCTTTTCCCGGATATGGGCTAACATTGTGGCAATTCTATACAAACACTTCAGCACTATGATATAACAATGGTCGATTTGGCACAGCTGAAGGAACTATAACACCGCCCATGTTTCGACTGAATCAAAGGTTTTCTCATAGTCCACAATCGCTATACATAGAGGCCAATTATACTCCTAAGTCTTCTGGATAATCTGCCGAAGCGTGAAGATATAGTCTATGGTGCTATAGCTTTTTCAGCAGCCGACTTATTCGGGCGGCTGGACGTCATCAAGCTTGCACGTGAATCGATTGGTAATGACCCTCTGAGACAACTTGGATTGTGTTGTGTCACATACATGGGCACATTAGTCTACACATAATTTGTGTGTGTCGCTCTATAGTCGCTTACACTGAGCATGACAACATTCTGAGGAATGACAAGTAGAAATGGCAGCAGCATGTCCTTGAGTAACTAATAATACCAACTAATCACCAGCCCGCGTATCAAGCGTGGTGGTTGTATAGTTTAAGAGATTTATATTCACACAGTTAACGTACTGTATATTGTTTGGATACGCGCTCTGTTCTCTCTGCAAATAGCTTAGAATCTTTAAGACTCACTCACTCACATGTAAGACTTTGAGATTTACTGGTGTGCTTGCCGTAGTTATATAACTTCTTATTGGTTTATTACTGAATTTGTCTTTGGATAGGAAGGAAGGAGAATATATACATCTCTTCCTGTTTTATCTTTTTATAAATTGTTGCGGGTCCCAAAAATACTAAAACTGTTGCCCGGGTATATCCAAGGATCAATTATACTTTGGTGTCATTTGTGGAGACCATTGTGGGTTCTTGTGTGGAGACGGAGTAAGAATACTATTTGTCACCCTATATCTTGCCCAAGGATATCGTAAAAGAGGAATAAGGGTACACGCACATAAAATTTATAGAAGAAAAGGAAAACTCGTAATGAAACCCTATACCAACCCGCCTGACCAGTGTACATATGGCAGAGTAGGTCAATTTCACTCCTGTCGAGGAGAAGACTAGAGCCAGCAGTGTGTCGTGTACGAGCTGAATTAAATTATAGGTTCTGGCTTAAACGAATTGTAATAATGAAAATGTATGGAGCGATTAGTCACCAAAAAACATTGTCTTATACTTTTGCGAGTGTAAAATTCAAGCAAGATATTAATGTTTAATTGCATATTGGATATAATGGCGTTTAATTGGTAATGTAATAAAAATAGTGTATAAGATGGTACATTAATGACGTTATCCGGGGCTGGGTGTGTCCGGTCGGCTCGCACACTGCGCACGACGAATGCGTTGCGCGGAACTAACGCGCATATATGCGCGCCGGCCGCATTGAAGCTTAATGGCGGCGCGCGCGACTTTTATTTAATTTTAATTCGTAAAGCGCGACCGTGGGAGCCAGCACACGTCAGCACACGTCAGCACAGTGGAGCGGTACGCAATCACGTCTCAACCGAATTTACAGCAAATTGCTCTTAGTTGAGGTGGCAATTAGGCCGCCTCGTGCTACTTGACTTCAGTTTCCCACCGTCATGGCTCCGTCCGCCGTGTGACCGGCGCAGCGGCCGCTGTCCACCTCTCCTTAACTGTTCACGTTTATATTATAAAATGATGAATCATATATTAACTATTGTAATGATTACATTCACATAACAGTTTGTATCTATACGATTTATTTATAAGTTTGTATATTCATGTAAACCATATCTATAGCAATAAATAAAATTGGAGTGTCTGTTTGTAATGTCAAAATAATAGGCTTTTTTCATGCTCACACGGTTATTTGCACGACACCTATGCCTAAAATAGCAATTAAAAATTTTTTGTCTGTCTGTCTGTTTGTTCCGGGTAATCTTCAAAACGGCTGGACCGATTTCAAAAAATCTTTCACCAATGGAAAGCTATAATGTCAGGACGTAAACTAGGCTATATTTCATAATCATTACGATACGATATAAGATTCATACATAGTATATAGAAGACCACATAAAGTAAATAACCGTAGAATCTAAAATGTTGGCATGAGATTTGTCTATTAGGTAGAATAGGCTGAAAACGGCACTGTCATTTAATGCGAGTGTGATGATCTTGGCTGAGGTGAAAGGTTCTAAGCTTGGTGGTAGATATCAGATCGAAGTTAACTGGGCACTGTAATGAAAAAAAACTAGACATCAACTTGTACGAGAGCCGAATAGCTTACAAATCACTAAAGTATAGCAGTACATTGCAAGTCGACGGCATTATAATAGAACTTCTGAAAGCTAACTTCTGAAGTTCCTTATTCTCAGGGGTGACGTTAGTGACGTCCCTCAGTCGAGGAGAGAGTACTCCTCAAGGGGTATTCCGTCGGGCCGACTACTGACAAGTCACCCTGCACCGGTGGTCGGCCCAACGACGAAGGCGACGTGCCACGGGTGGGTTATGGGGTCGCGCGCTCCCTTCTGTCGCCCGGGACGGAGCCGAGCGGTAGGGGCGCTGACCCTAGTCCACCCCAAAAAAAAAAACAAAAAGGGGTGACGTTACAGTATCGTGGACCGAGAATATGGTGGTGCTACTCATCAAAAGAATTTATAATATAATTTTAAAGGATTGTAGAACGTATATGAGTCGTCATAATGAATGTCCTGAACTGTTTAAACTGAATTGCATTCAACTTCAATATCGTAATAGCTGCAGGCAAATGTTGGACGTAGAGCGTGTAAGACAGTTATAAATGTGTATGAATGTCGTATGCAAGCTGGTAAATGAAATGTTTATTTATTTAGATAAACACAGTTTCCAGGTGGAGACGTATGAAGAATTTAATAGAATACTTACGCGGTCAATTTATATTATTATGAAAAGGTTCACACGAAGAAAGCTAATCCTTGCCTTACCTGCAACAAAAAATGACTACATTAATATATACAGTGTTGCATACCTGTGGCCAAATGTAATTTTAGTCGTAAGCGTTCCTAATGTTGGCACAAAGGATCTCGTTCTATCGAGTGAACTACATTTTTGAAGCGTTTATTAGTTCCGTACCGAGTTAACCATTTAACATAATCAAATACGACAAATTTATTTTTATAGAAGCTATCATGCTACACTAAGCAACAAATGTTTATATCACGGGGTGCTTCAAACATGCTATTAACACTCACTAATTACACCCAGCCTCGGAGGAATCAGACTTTAACCAATTATACTTGGCAAGAAATGACGGCACTTATATCGCTATCATTACAGTTAAAGTCAAACTCAAGTAAAAGTACTCGCTATTCGCATTAAAAAAACGGATGTTTCCGTACAAATGTAGTTCCCACGGTCCATAACAAGATCCCAATACGTCACAAAACACTTGTGGCAACACTCACAAAGCACTAAACAGATTTAAATTCGGTCACGTGTCGCGTCCCTACAGCGCTAGTGATGTCCCTTATCGTTTAGCGTCTCGCCCCGGCCCCGACCTCGGGCCGGCGGCGAGGGCGCGGTCACCCCTTCCTTCCCCTTTTCTTTGATGTTTTATTATTTTGATGGCAATATGCTGTGTGTCGTGATGGATGATGCCACCAAGTAAGTTAAGTCACGTCGATCTGACTGGATCATGTTCTGATCGATGACTCGAAGGGCTTTAACAACATTATATTATATTTATTAACTAATGTTTTGTATAACAAATGATATTTGAATACGTTAAAATGAAATAACGCAACTTATAAGTGTGACAATGACATAGAATTTTGAGATTATTTTTGTGTATTATTAATGTTTATTTTTAAACAAAAACGGTTACATGCATGCGAATAATCAAATTATCATATTTAAGTACAATTATTTACTTTCACATAGTGGTTATTAATATTGGATCATTCAACTAAAACTTAGAGTGAATCTAGCCATCAGCTCATCAACGTAGATACGTACACAATACACTAGTACTGTGCCCTAGCATATGCCATCCCTAAATGACGCAATCGGCACGGCTGACAGGCGTGATGAACTCTTACTCCTATCAATAAGTAGGTGATGGAACACCTTGAGATTTTAGGTAGTAAACGGTGACTTGCACCGAAAATTTCACATAACTCTTCTGCTCGCCCGACGTAGGAATATCCATAAATGGCTTACGTCTGAAAATTTATTTTAAAAAACTGTTGAGGTAGTGCCGTGTGATGACGGAATAACAATACAAATCACCAGCCACTTCCTTGCCCGTGGGTATCGTAAAAGCCTACTAAGGGATTGCAATAAGCAGATAACATCTATCCAAGAGAAGGATAACTTGAAAAGAAACCCTATACCAACACGTCTACCTGCGCCTGATGCCGCCTTAGCCGAAGCAGCCGGTGACCGGACTAGGGACCGGAGAGGTTGAACGCGCGACGGCGACCGACGTCCCGGGACAGGGACGTCGAGAGGTGAGGATACCCGCAAGGGTATTCCCTCGGGTCGACCACTGAGGACAAAGAAATCGGCACTGGTGGTCGGTCCAACGACAAAGGCAACGTGGGAACGGGTGGGTTATGGGCCCGCGCTCGCTCCTGACGGAATGGACGGCGTGTGAGCGGCGCCGGCGTCGTATGGTATGTCATTTTCTGATGAACCTATAGCCAGTTTCCAAAACTCCCATTAGCAAAAAAAAATTACTAAGTTTTATGAGCAACCAACTCATCTTGTAACGATTGAAGGTGATATTAACGCTTCTTACGTCCCCGACCTGTCTGTATAATAATAAACATTAAACTGATACTCATACATATTAAAAACTCATAACTAACCGACAATTAACTCAAGCTTCATCAATGCCTTTGTAAAATTGATATCCAAGAATAAATTTGCATGGTTTTATGAACTACTAGCAAACCGCCCTCGCTTCGCTTCGGTTTTAGTCGTTTTACCCGCGTAGTTCCCGTTCCCGTCGGAAAACCGCGATAAAATATAGCCTAGTTTACGCCCTGATATTATAGCTTTCCATTGGTGAAAGAATTTTTGAAATCGGTCCAGACGTTTTGAAGATTACCCGGAACAAACAGACATACAGACAGACAAACAGACAGACAGACAAAAATTTTTTACTCTGTATTTTAGGCATAGGTGTCGTGCAAATAACCGTGTGAACATGAAAAAAGCCTGTTATTTAGCCTATTATTAAAGCTTATTATTTTGACATTACAAACAGACACTCTAATTTTATTTATTGGTATAGATGACGGTTGATATTAGGTAACTTAAAAAGATTTCAGTGCAGAAATGGCTGAATAAGAATAGGTCTGGGTGCACGGCAGTGCCCCCGCCAAGTCGCACTATGTTTAGTACAATTTAATATAATTATTACTTGTGAGGTGTGTTTTCATGCGATTGCCAAGTCATTCTGTTTATTTAAAACATAAAAGGTCTTTAATATCGATATAGTCACTATAAGAAGTTGTTAGGTTAGCTATTTAGGTACGTAATAACTTAAGTAGAAAGGTCCCTTAAGCAGGGATTCAATGAGTTAACCGACTTGGAATAACATGGATCTCACAAGTTTTTATGGTAGAAGAACTCAGTTGCGAGGCTTGGCTCCTTTTTACAAGTCTTGTTTTTGATGGTATACAATTTACATCTCTTATCTTGCTTGTGTGTTGTGAGAGACGACTATTATAAATAATGATAATATCATAAAGAATTTTGTGATGTTCACATTGGTTGATAACTCATGACAGTCAACTGTTACCTACTGAACTTGCTAGTAGAACAAACCAGTCGTCATCTGTAACTAAGAAGATAAATATAAAATCTAAGTCACTGTGGACCATGTGAGTATGATCTTAATTAATAATGCAAATTAAATCTCTCTCTCGGTACAACCGGTCTCATGCAAAACGCTCATTGTCAATGAAATAACTAAGGCCCGTTACGTACTAGTGATTGGCCGCCTAGGCGGTTTGTTTGAGCGGTGCAACCGCTTGACGCGGTTTCATCGCGATTTCTTCGCGACTAATCGCCATAGCAGTCAGCCGCGATAAAACCGCGTTAAGCGGTTGGACCGCTCGAAGGCGCGTGCGTTTCCGTTTTAAATGTTTATTCTTATATGCTGCTCCTTCATAATTCCAAATAGCTTCTCGTTGTTGAATTTCAACAATGAATTTCTCTGTGTCGAAGAAGTTCATGGCAACTCACATACAAACTCATCAGCGGCTCGCCGCAAATTAAACCCCCCATGAATCGCCAAAGCGTATAAACAAATGGCGGCCAGCCGCGAAACGAGCCGCAGCTCTCCTTGCAACCGCCGCGGTTAAAATTTTGTGGCGGTTAAGTGCGTAAAATCACAGGCGGTTGCATATTAAACTGCCAAAGCGACTAGCCGCGTGGTTTGCTGTCCCTGCTGTTAACCGCTAGTACGTAGGAGCGCTAAGAATGAAAGTCAACGGCTTGCTGTGTCGCAAGGGTCAGGGTAGTCGCTTCGTATATGGTAATATTCAGACTTTTTTTCCTTTTTATACCGTATTCACCCCATTGTAGACCACAAGCCTCTCTTACTGAGAGAATTTTATTTACAATATACACCAATCTAAGGGGTTAGACTAAGATTTTCTTTTTGGGATTTTATTTCCTTACGGTAAGAAGAAAAATTTTGATGAAAGAAAATCTTATGTATGTGAAGTGTGTGTGTGTGTATTGTATTTATTCATAACCTTTCAGGGTCAACAACCGGACAACCAGTGGCCGGCTTAGTGGTGATAAAGCGGTTTAATACAACAGGTTACGGAACTACACGCCATCCCTTCTATCGCCCTGATAGTTTGAGTAGGGTACCAGATCCCATTCTGTCAAAAAAGGAAAAGAACGTAGCGAATAACTAATAAAATATACTTATGTAAAATTAAAATGATGCCACGTGCTTATGGTATTTACACGCGACATTAAAGGGTTAGATAATTTATTGTATCACACCCACTTTCCCGTGGAAATCGTTAAAACCATTTGAAGAACCATCAGGAGAATAGACAGCGACACTTCCCCAGAAAAATTACTAGAGCATCGCAGTCTCTTTATAAAAAACGAAAAGATTATTATCTTTCTCTCTTTACAAAACTGTTTAATTTTAATATCAACATTATAATTACTTAAAGATTTATTTCACTGACTTATCTTCGATCCCCCTTTTAAAGGAAACAATAATTGCTACCCTTTTTATAAAAAAGTGTAAATTATACTGTAAGGATATTGTTGTGTAGCTTATCGTTAGTTAGGGCCGGGGTGACCCTTGCATTGTGCCGGTAGTTAATAGCTCGAGCGAGGTGTAGACGACGCGTACGGGCCAGCCAGCAGCTGTGACCCTACTTCATTGATGGACTATCAGCTGATATGTGACATTAATGACTGCTGACGTTTACGCGAATATTACATCTAATACATAATAACATATACAATAGTTATTTATATATGTCATTCGTGTTGTGATGGAGTAAGAATACAATTCACCACCCCTTGTCTTGCCCGTGGGTGTCGTATAAGACGCCTAGGGGATGTAATACGCCTATAACATGTGCAAGAGAAGGAAAACTCGAAATGAGACTCTACACCAACATGTCTGACCAGCATGGTATAGCAAGGTCAATTGTCCACCTATTGTGGAGGAAGCTCGAGCCCAACAGTGGAACTTATATGAGCTGATGATTAAGATGATCCAGGAAGAGGCACGAGCCCAGCAGTAGGGCGTATATGAACACAAATGGAAAAAAAATGATTTCTCATTTTGAACGTATTAATTCTATTGTGTGTACCTACAGGTAATCTCAAATTTGTATTATATTATTTGTATCTGTTACACGATTTGCATATATAGAAATATTTAAATTCCACAATATTATATCTTTAAACGAGCAATTCTTATATATATATATATATATATATTCAGGATCTCGGAAACGGCTCCAACGATGTTGTTGAAACTTGGCATACTTGGTTTCGGGTCCAAAAAATCGATCTAGCTAGGTTTTATTTATAGAAAATGTTGTTTTGTCCGTGTGTTTAGCAAAACAAACAATGACATTAAATTATAAAAGAATATGAATTCAAATTTCGTTGTCAACGTCATGAGTTACGATAGCTCAGATGGGAAGGTGACAGGTTCTAATTTTGGTATTTTTGGCAATCAAACAGCGTCGGTTCGAATCTCGGTGTTATTATTATTCTCTTTTTGTAATTTTTTATATATTTTTTATTATTTATTTTTTATTAATATATATCTAAATAAATTCGATAAAAATATGCCGAGCGAAGCTCGATCAACCAGATATTATAGTTGTCCAGTGAGCTAACTAAGTACGTACATGAAGTGTACCGCTGTAATCACGTACAATATTGTGCTCACCTCTCGTCAGAGTCATCAGCAGATGGTATCCCGCGGCGAGTGTGCGCGCGCGCCTCCCACAGCTGTGCGCTGATAACGATTATTATCGATTAATGAACATTCGCACTAACAGCGTCTCTTTTAACTCACAAACTGTGCATTCCTCCATACCTTACATTACTACGTATTTATTAGATATTATAATAATCACCACAAATACCTTTTACTTAATAAAACTTATAAATAAGGAAGTTATTTTATTTTTAAGTTATACTCCGTGTGTGTGACGGAGTAAGTATACATTCCACCACTCACTTTTATCTATGAGGATAGTGGAAAAATTGTACACAGATATCTTTTATGCAAGGAAAACTTGAAATAAAAACCCTATGCCAAAACGTCTGACCAGCGTGGTATAATGGGTCAATATCCCTCCTATAATGAAGGAGGCCCAAGTCTAACAGTAGGAGGAATATGGGCTGAGTATAATATATTACATATTTGTATTTGTCGATGCAAATGAAGAGACTCGATAGATATAACTTCACAATATAGTAAGTCAATTTGTCTCCTATTGCGAAGTCATCTCTACTCCAGCCTACGAACTAAAATGATGATTGTTTATATTACTAATAGCAACCCGCCCTCGCTTCGCTTCGGTTATAGGTTATAATCGTTTTACCCGCGCAGTTCCCGTTCCCGTGGGAATACCGGGATAAAATATAGCCTAATTTACGCCCTGATATTATAGCTTTCCATTGGTGAAAGAATTTTTGAAATCGGTCCAGCCGTTTTGAAGATTACCCGGAACAAACAGACAGACAGACAGACAAAAATTTTTTAATTGCTATTTTAGGCATAGGTGTCGTGCAAATAGCCGTGTGAGCATGAAAAAAGCCTATTATTTTGACATTACAAACAGACACTCCAATTTTATTTATTGGTATAGACAGGCAACCCGCCCTCGCCTCGCTTCGGTTTTAATCGTCTTTACTGCGCAGTTCCCGTTCCCATGGGAATACCGGAATAAAATATAGCCTATGTTACTCCCTGATATTACAGCTTTCTATTGATGAAAGAATTTTTGAAATCGGTCCAGCCGTTTTGAAGATTACCCGGAACAAACAAACAAAAAAAATATAACGTGTATTTTAGGCATATTTATCGTGAAAATAACCGTGTGAGCATGAAAGAAACCTATTATTTTGACATTACAAACAGACATTCCAATTTTATTTATTGATATTGATATAGAATATAGATATTTCTATAATTGAATGAAACTCAGGGATATTTCGTTGGATAATTTTAAGTTTTAAATAATATAAACTTTTTACACATTACTAGGTTTGTGTAAACTATACAATGTAAAGTAACTATAGAATGTATCAGCATCCTTCTCTTTCCTCCGGATGTCGTAAATAACGAATATGAACCCGCACCTACACAGCTAACAAACTTCACGCAACGGAAATCTTGATATAAAAACTATGCTAATTCTATTAAAAGGATAATATCTTAACAAGACTTATACGTACCTATAGGTAATTTTGTATTCATTATCAGCATTGCAGCCCACATACGTCCCACTGTTGGGCTAGTGCCTCCTCCACAATGGGAGGGAATTCTGACCTACTATACCATGGTGGTCAAACATGTTGATATAGGGTTTCATTTGAAGTTTTCGTTCTCTTGCACTTATGTTACGCGCATATTATATCCCTTAGTTGTTTTTACGACATCCACGGTCAAGATAGGGAGTGGTGAATTCTATTATTAATAAAAATAAAAAATAAATAATGAAAAATATATAAAAAAATTACAAAAAGAGAATAATAATAACACCGAGATTCGAACCGACGCTGTTTGAATGCCAAAAAAACCAAAATTAGAATCGGTCAACTTTCCAACTGAGCTATCGTAACTCATGATATTGATAACGAAATTTGAAATCAAATTCTTTTAAAATTTAATGTCACTGTATTGTTTTGCTAAAAACACGGACAAAACTACATTTTCTATAAATAAAACCTAGCCAGATCGATTTTTTGGTCCCGAAACCTCTAATGCCAAGTATGCCAAGTTTCAACAAAATCGTTGGAGCCGTTTCCGAGATCCTGAATATATATATATATATATATATATATATATATATATATATATATATATATATATATATATATATATATATATATATACTGCTCGTTTAAAGATAAAAGATATTGTAATAGCAATAATAGGTGGTTTGAAAAAAATACTTTAAATTCGTATATAATTTAAAAATAATTTAATATTTTTTGGCAGGTTATGTTACGGACGTATGCCTTGGACCAACAAGTGGTTTCAAATCCTCGACGTTAGATGGAGGAGATTTGAATCCAGCATTGGGACATTTATGAACTGAGATGAGAGCGATGAGTTCAAGATAAATCTATGTATTAATTTTAGCATCTATATGATTTGCTTGTTACGCTTTCACGCTTATACCACCGAACCGATTTCAAAAATTCTTACACCAATGGAAGCTATAATATCAGGGAGTAACATAGGCTATATTTTATTCCGGTATTCTCACGAGAACGGGAACTATGCAGGTAAGGCGACTGAAACCGAAGCGAAACGAGGGCGGGTTGCTAGTCTATGATATACCACGCTGTTCAGACGGATTAGTATGGGGGTTTTGTTTCGAGTTTCCTCTTGTATAGCTATTGTGTATATATACCGTAGTTATATTTTAGGACAATAAGCCTATACGCTTCCACTATTAAACATAGGCAATACCGAAAGGAGATCTTATAATCATCACCCTTGGTAGTTGGGCTGGTGATCGCAGTTAGTTGGTACTTGTTACCCTTATCGTAGAGTTCTTTCAACCAATCTGTGAGAAGTGGTAAGGGGCGGTGACACAATGTGGTTTAAATCTATCACCGCACACTGAGCCAGTTATTATAAATAAATCACGTGTTATATATTTACGGTGTTGCTACCGACAAACAGTTTTATATTAAGGTTAATAAATACGAGACCTTTTAAATAATTCACTATAATAATCTTGTTAAAATTGATTTGAGACTATTAGACCAACTATTAGTTACCAAACTATTAGTTTTTAGTATAACAGTTACGATACATAATATTAAGATTCTTTTAATGGTCTCCATATACGTGACATTAAATTAATTAGTTTTAATTAAAGATTATTAAAACTTGTCATGCCGTTCCCGCTAATATCACACACACACACACACACACACACACACACACACACCCACACACACACACCCACACACACACACACACACACACACACACACACACACACACACACACACACACACACACACACAAACACATACGCTGCACTACACGATTATATTGATATATATGATACACGTATCACTGGTAGGAACTACTAAGGGTTAATACACCACCGTGATTCCCGTACTACTTACGGCACTCAATTTAAATTTGAAATCATTTATTGTGTATATATAAACACTTATTATTGGCGAACTATGGTGAAGACACACGCCTTTTATTCTTTCCGTGGTGACGAAAGAACAGCGCAACGCATTATAACTTGCCGTATCCCCTTCCTATGACCATTGGGAAAGATACAAGTTTGTTTGCTTACCTACTGCTAAAAAGGACCCATTTGGCACGGCGCGGCGCCTCAGTGCCAAGGAGAACTATCTAAATTGGCGACACTATTAGGTTCTTCGATGTATTGATCAAACTCCACTTTGGGAGCTATTTAGAGGACAAAGCCAAATTGGCAAGCAAGAAGTTGGACTTCCGGGACAGAGCCAGGCGGTACTTCACACCAAGACAGCGGCTGATACTGATAGTACGCAAAAGTGGAGTAATGCTCACATCTCTGGGCAGACGCACAATATCAATTAGCCCCATTTGACTCCCAGCAAAGACGTGCTGTTCGACTCATCGGTGATCCTAATCTCACGGACAAATTGAAGTCGCTGGAGCGTTGAAGAGACTTGGATCACTCTGAGTACTCTACCGGCTTATTCACGGAGAGTGTTCCGAGAAACAGTCTCACTTGATATCATCGTCACCATTTTACCATTCGTAAGGATCTCCTTCTCTAAATTCCACGGGCGAATTTTGGCGAACGCCCAATTGTTCTCTATGATTGCCTCAAGAAACCCCTAAAATGAATGGTCACCACCACACCTCGCCTACATAGATGATATACAGCCGTAGGCATATAACACCGAGTCTGCCCACATTTTACGTGAGCTTGTCCTAACAAGGAGGATATCGCTTCGACGAGCCGGTGAGCAAGTTAACGAAAATGCTACTGAAACTACCATCGCCCGTCAAGTTCCAGGTCCAAATATTTCATTTGGGCTTTGATTCTGATGGACTCTGAATTGGCGGATCGAGGCACTAGCAGGTGGCCCGTAATAGAATCTATGAAACAAGCATTCCTCTATTTTGTTCGAAGGCTCCCTAATCCGCAGCACTGCAATCCGCGGACAATTTCCTTGGTGCCGAAAGTGACCAAGCTTATCACCTTTTTCTATATTCTATCTTTCTGTAACGGGTGTGTCATCAGCGTAGCAGATCAGCTAAGCCCAGAGGGAACTTTCATCGCAACGTCCAGCTTTAGCCAACGCTTCACAAATGTGGCTTCAAGATCGAAACTGCAGGGTACCACACGAAATTAATGTTCACACAAAGCTTCCAGGGCGGTTCCCGTATAAGATATTGAACCTTTTTAAATAGTCTGCTTACAGTTGCCTCGGATATACGGGACCACATGGTATTGAAACGCTTAAAGGTGAATTGCAAACTATTGGATACGTTGGCGGTGTCCGAAAGCACCGCTGACAGTGCTTTCCACTGATGACCGCCTCTCTATTACGGTCTTCAGGCGAATTAAGGTTGCAATTTTTGAATGTCCCTTCCAAATTACTGGGTGTCCGATAGAACAGAAGCAACCTGGCTACAGGGTTATCGGATAGGGGCGTCAGGATTCTTTTCAGTAGCTTACGCATATTATTCAGCAACACAATGCGCCTGTAGGAACTAGAGCATCCTGCGCAGTGATTGCTCCTGTCACAAATGTTTTTTACGAGGACAAAATCTCAGACAAGAACTAATAACGTATACCTATTCCAACGCGCTATGTACCTACATATAACTATTACTACGAGTAGTTATGCACAATATTAGTGGTAACACGTGATGTAATTAATTAATTATGCGTTTATTGCAAACTGTACGATCGAATATCGATCGATATGTCAGCGTGACTGACACTTAACACAACAAATAATTAGCATTCAGTTACGAAACGTTGCGATAATTACCTATCGGTAGGTACTTTACTAATTATAAATACTTATTACGCACCTACCATGCATATACAACGTGATATTTGATAGTGATTACAATACTGATATTTTATTCTACATGTGGTATATATAGTTTACTAGCAGCGCCCTGCGGTTTCACCCGCAGTTCCTCTTCCCGTGGGAATATCGGAATAAATTATAGCCTAAATGTTATTCTGATATGTGCGCTATATCATTGTGAAGTTTCATCAAAATCCATTCAATAGTTTTTGCGTGAAAGAGCAACAAACATCTTCACATACTCACAAACTTTCGCGTTTATAATATTAGTAAGGAATAAGGATTGTAATTTCTTAACGACGACTCTGTACCTGTTTTTCAGCTTAAATGGCGTGAGGTACGTGTAAGACAAGCAATAAAGCTGCACGCCGTCTGTTCCACTACCCTGGACGGTCTAAGTGGACGGTAGCCACAACATAGCCTGTACCAAAAAAATATGAAAGGTTGCTTTTCATCCACGCGTCCTGTTATTAGCTTATCTAGCATAGTACACTGTTATAGGTATACGGGTCTTCACAAGTGTGACAGATGTTAATATTAAACACCCGAGGTAAACACATAGGTACCTCTAAACAATCTTCAGAGTGTTATAGTAATGATACCCATCTGATGTTTACGCAAGTGGGTAGGTTAGGTGGGTAGGGTACCTACTTTGAAAAAGTTAAAACTATTTTTATAGGTTTTATAATCTTCATGATTACATTGTCCTCCACGAGCGTTCAAATGTATCGAACCTTGAAACATGCAGAAATTAAACACCGGCAAAATCATGCTTGGTTTAGTTCAACATATTTTTTTACATCATTAAAACTGCCGTATTTCATCGATTTGTCGTTCTTTTAAGTTTTTTCAGTATTTTAAACGTGTATAGGTCAAACTGACCTTGAATTCGGATTGAGTATGTAGAAATACGTATCCTTAGATCGATCCGGTCAAATGCCATTTCCACTTTATTTTTTGTGTGCCGGTGAAATTAAACACAAAATGTGTAATTACGCAGCTAATCTTTCAAGATTGGATTTTATGTCTGATCTACACGGAAAATATAGATACATATCTACTATTGTGTTTAGATATCAATAGATTTGATTTCCACTCAGTGATAGAGAACGTTTAACGTAACATTTTGTCAAGCATTTATCATAACATTTTAAAATAATATGTAGCTATGCTAGACAAAAATATTATGCGTTTATATTGTAACTCATTTTTCAATCGTTAAATTTCGATAATGTCATGCTGCATATCACATTGATCATGGGTGACATGAAAAATGCTTAGATCTACCATAAGTATCTGATGCTGACTGATTAACTATTATGTGAATATTTAAGGAAGGTGAGGCAGGCAGTTCATAAAGTTACTGTCAAAACTTGCAATGTGGACAATGGTAGATCTTCTTACATATTGCGTCGACTCCTAGTCATTGAGATAAGATCGGGATGATCACGATGCTTATTGTACTGCTCTTCGTGTGGTAGTGGATACCATGTGACTACAATTCCTACTTTCCTAAGGTCAGGTGAGGTACAGGTCTTGGTATAATCAATACAGATGCTGGTGTGTCATTGTGTTAGGTGTATGCTAATGTTGTCTATCGCTCGTGTGGGCGGGGCGCGCACGCCGGTGGGTGTGTCACGGCGCGTCGATTGGTCCGCGCATGCAAATATGCGCACCGCCTGCGCACGCGCACCTCGCCCAGCCCCCCGCGCGCCGCTCACGCCCCCCTCAGGCGCGACGCGACAAAAACAACTAGCGCACTGAGCTCGTTTGTCGTCAACATGCGCAAGCAAAAACTGCGGAATGCGCATAACAAGAAACGGCAAAAAGCTACGGTCGGCGCTGCGCTTTTTACTTGCGATTTATGTCCCCGCGGTACTACCTCCCCCCCTCCCCTGTCCTCCACCGCGTCCAGTGCGCAGTCTGCCGGCCGCACGGCCGCAGCAAAAACTGTGAAGCCGGCTACTGAACCCTGGCGGTGTGTCGCGTAGCTCGCCCAGTATATCGCTCGCTCACTCAATTGGTATCAGCTCCATTACTTATATATCACATTTACATTGAATGCTACGCTACAGCCGGACGCGACTCACAATTAAAATACGGCCGTGAATTAACACACAAACGTTGGCGGCCATTTGTGTGAGCGTCTCGAACGATCAGCGAGTAGGTAGAGTACACACATGCATACATTAACCCATGCTAGATATAGGTAACTACTACCACCAGTCTACAGGTACTACTACCAGTGTTCAGTCAGCATTTACATTCAACTAACACTTAGAAATGATTTAAGCTTTTGTAACAAGTAGGTCTCTACTCGTCATCACATGAAATCATTTTTGTTTCATCATTCATGTAGACCGTCTCTATAAGTCCATTGATTAGATAGCGTAAGATATAAATCTTATATAAATATTGAATTGTATGTCATTTTACCAAAACAGTTTATATCTTTTTAGTATTCTAAATAACTAAAGATACTGTTAATATCATCCCCTACTACGTTAACTAAAATGTAAAGATGAATCTACAAAAGTCCGAAATGAATGGTTCGATATTACAAAATCGTAGATTCATCATCATCATCATCATCTTGCTCTTATCCCAATTACTTGGGGTCGACGCAATATGTCATCTGTTTTGACATATTGCAAAAAGTTTCGGCAATGACTTTTATGACCGGGCGCCTGCCTGACGTCAACCCTCCTTGGGAATGTAATCGTTGACCCAAATGGTACCAGATGGAGTTGGTCCGGGTCAATCTAGGGCTCTTAGTCGTCTTTTACGACACCCACGAGCAAAGCAAGGGCTGGTAGTATTCGAAGCCGCTACCACACAGCAAAATACACACAAAATCATAGATTATTGATATAGAATTATATCAAAATGTAACTGATTGGTAAGTAAGTAGATACGTATACCTACATACATACTATAGATTTAATCCACACAGAGCAATTGAAACCTTAATCTTCACAGAATAAAGGAAGAAAACTAATAGAGTAATAAAAAAATATTTGTGTTTGAATCAGCATTTATTATGATTATTCAGCATTTTTATAATATTAATAGGTATTCTATTTAAAATTATTAAGAATACTACAATAGCTACCACTATTCGTTTTGTCCAACCCACAGGGTAAAATGCATATAAATGATTAGTTAATAACTAACTTGTGGATGTCGTAAAAAATCACTAAGGGATATAATTCGCATATAACACCTATGTAAGAGAAGGAAAACTCGACATAAAACTCTATACCAACCAGTCTAACCAGCATGGTACCTATAGTAAGGTCAATTTCCTTCCTATTATGGAGAAAGCTCGAGCTCAACAGTGGAACATAGGTATATGAGCTGAAGTGATGATGATGAATAATATCATTATATTCAATTAGTGCTTGTTTATGAGCAATGACCTACACCGAGCGCACTTGTTGTGATCTAAGAAGAGCATTTACATCACGGCGGCACGGCAGGCGGCTGTGCCCCTGGTATTGCAAAGGTCCGTGTGCGGCAGCGTCACTTACCATCAGGTGTGCTGCCTGCTCGTTTGTCACCATCGGCAATAAACAAAAAATAATAATAATTGTTATCATAAGTAATGAATAATCACATAAATTTAAGGCACCCCGTTCACCCCGGGTTTACTCTAGCTGAGAAAGATTAGTTTACTATGTAACGCCGGTCAGTTTTCCTTCTCTCTGTTGTTATTTAGTTAACTGCACCACTTAAGGAATTATTGTGATATTTACGCGAAAAGATAATGGTGACCATTGTATCCTTACTTAATCACCTCAATCGCCGTAGTGAAAGTATATTACTTGTCGTAGAGTCGGCTCCCATAGTACCTAATCAAATACATCTATACCAATAAATAAAATTAAAGTGTCTGTTTGTAATGTCAAAATAATAGGCTTTTTTCATGCTCACACGGTTATTTGTATGACACCTATGCCTGAAATACAGATTAAAAAATTTTTGTCTGTCTGTCTGTTTGTTCCGGGTAATCTTCAAAACGACTGGACCGATTTCAAAAATTCTTTCACCAATGGAATGCTATAATATCAGGTAGTAACCTAGGCTATATTTTATCCCGGTATTCCCACGGGAACGGAAACTATGCGGGTAAAACGACTAAAACCAAAGCGAAGCGAGGGTGGGTTTCTAGTCTTAATATAAATGTGAAAGTAAGTCGGTTTGTTTGTTTGCTACTCTTTCACGCCTGAAACAATTTTAAAAGTTCTTTCACCAATGAAAAGCGAAATTATCAGTGAGTAACATAGGCTTCATATTATTCCTACAGGAACGATAACTGGGCGAAATCGCTGGAATTTGCTAGTATTTATACTTATAATTAGGAAATGTTACTGTTAATTCTAAATTTATGTACTTATATAAGTTGTAGGCAAATAAGTGATGGCAAATTGTGAGCCAACCGTGTTTGTGCCCTAACTACATTATTAATTCACGTCGTCTACTAGTAAAGTAGTTGCAGCTGACCCCCTAGGGGGGAGGAGGCGGTGCGCGGCGCAATATAGCTGAACAAACATCATTGTTGCCGACACAAGTGTTTGTATTTGCGTAGGTTTGCCTTTCATATTTTATGTTCATTGATTATAAAACGTACATGTTCATTTTGTTTTGCATTTAAATTGAATTTCTAATGGAGTCAATGTTAAAATAATATTAATTCAGGACTCTATAACACTTTTGTAGTTTATTTAATTTACTAATATTATTATCGCCCTGCTCTTATACTTGAGATCAACCCAATATGTACTCTTACATATTAAGTACATATTGCACAAGTTATGCTATTTTATAAAACAAGTTTACGTTAGTCTCTGAACTAGGCCAGAGCCTCTTAGGAGCCAGAGACATTATATGATCGACCATATGCCTTATGTCAACTCCCTTTGATAATTATGGACCAGAAGGAATCCGGAAGATTTGGCCCGGGTTGATGTAAAGCTTTTAAAATATTTTACCACATCCACGGGCTATGCCTACCTAACGGCCTGGTCACGACTTTGGTCTTAGCGGCGAGCGGCGCGGCGTGCCAAGCGGTGCACGCTGGTAAAGCCCCATACAAAGCCGTCGCAAAACCGTTTCATGTGAAAGTCGTTGTAATGGAATAAAATTTATAAATTAATATATAATACATATATAAATAATTAATACAAACGCGATATAATCCGTAAAAGTAGTTTTATTTACATTGTTTTTTTTCTAGTTTGGTCTGACATTTTAGTATATATAGTATGTAGTAGTAGTGTAGTATACGTTTATAATATGTTATTATTATGTTCTACCATTTTATGTAAATTAAACAAGCATATTTTGTATTTTTTTCTTATAATTCATGTATTTTTAATTTAATTTTTTTAATTAATTTATACACTTTTTTTTAAAATCAAAATTGTTTCATTTAAACTTTAAACATTCAAGTATATGTGAGCAAAATTACAGCTCATTTAGTTTTGAAACAACTGAGATACGGAGTTTTGAGACAAACATACGCGATTTTCCCAGTGTGCGCCGCTCTGCGCTTAGCTGCCGCTCGCAGCGGCGAGGTCGTGAACGGGCCGTGAGAGTTGATAGTATTCGTAGTCGGTATCGCACAGCAATATTACTTTATACTAGCAATTTAATAGAATAGGTAAGTAGGTACACACAGCTATGCACCTACACTGTGAGTCTGCGTCTGTGGCACGGCTATCTCGCCCGTAACGCGTTATATACTAATGATTCACTGCTTTACTACATATACGAATAACCAATGTTTTTACATATCAAACAGTAGATTAGACACAAATTTAATAAAACAGTTTAATTTTATAACAACGCAATTGACACACGTGCAAAGATACGTAAAACTAATTATGAAGTGCACACATCATCATAAATTTCACACTACATACAAAAATATAACGTGGGTAATCACGCGTAATATGAAGACGCGTTATAAGAATACTGCGTTAGGTACCTATAGGAGGGACTACTCTAAACGAGACTGCGCTGTGTGGTAGCGGCTTCGAATACTACCAACCCTTGCTTTGCTCGTGGGTGTCGTAAAAGACGACTAAGAGCCCTAGATTGACCCGGATCAACTCCATCTGGTACCATTTGGGTCAACGATTACATTCCCAAGGAGGGTTGACGTCAGGCAGGCGGCCGGTCATAAAAGTCATTGCCGAAACTTTTTGCAATATGTCAAAACAGATGACATATTGCGTCGACCCCAAGTAATTGGGATAAGAGCAAGATGATGATGACTCTAAACAAGACTGACCACACTTCGAAGTAATAATATGTAAGTAACTTGAAAATAATTATAAAAATGAAGTAATTCAAGTAATTGTAAGTATAAATTATCGTTTGAATACAAGTTCAATAGATGTGATTATCTCTGTGTTAGCCTTGTGTTATTGACGAGAGCGTATGACGCTTATGTCGCACGCGATGGCTCGTATGCGGCCATGACGTTCTACGTAGTAGGTTCATTGTCAGAAATACTAGAGAATTTTAGAATGACATCTTTGGACGCAATACCACTGCTTGTAAAGTTTTCAGACTGGTTTCAGAGTTAGAGAGGGTTTATTTGTATGCGAGCTGCAGACAAGCGCACGTTGAGCGAAACGTGTTAAGGTTTAATCTAATTTTAGTTGACGATATAGTTTTATGCGGTCGCGTCATCAAACTGTCTTCACAGTTTGCTCGTATTGGCCAGGCGGGCCGGTAGCGGCTCTACACTATATTATCTTCTCGATAATTAATTATTGGCACGTGTTAATACTGGTATATTTAACTAGCTGTACTCACGGATTCCAATGCATCAACTTTACTATGCATAATAGTATTTCTACAGAACGGCGATATCACCTAGTCATTCTAATTTTTTATGGTAACGGAGTAAGAATAGGTACCTTCAATGCACCACTCCCTATCTTACTTGTGGATGTCGTAAAAGACGACTAAGGAATATAATAAGCATATAACCACTGTGCAAGAGAAGGAAAACACGTCTGACCAGCGTGAAATAGTAGGTTAATTCCCATCGCATTATGGGGGAGGCCTGAGCCCAGCAGTGGGACATATATACGCTGAAATAATGATGATTCTAAATTCAGTTACACTTATTAACACTTGTAAACACTGCTCTTATCAAATATTTTATTTATTTACGTAAAATAAAAGTGATTATAAATCATAGAAGTTATACCTAACTAGCAATAAGTTAATACATTATATCTAAGACAAAACTTAAAACACTTGATAGATGACGTGACAGACCCTTCCAGTAGAGCCTAGAATATTGACAACAGATAGTTATTATATTACCTACCACTGAACTCATTCACACTAACTTAAATGGTAGATACTGTTGGAACTAATTTCCAAGATTTTTCGGCAATACCATGATATCAATTTCCGCGTAATCTCATTTCCGTTCGTTTATAAGTATTTATAATTAGTCATGTCATGTCCGTAGATAATTCATTTCATAAAATATTATCAATAGTTTAGATTAAATGTTTAAAGTTCAGTGTGGAGTAGAGTCCAGTGCTAGCTCGAGTGCAGTGCAGTGCAGTGCAGTGCAGTGCAGTGCAGTGCAGTACATGTCGTGTTATAACTAGCGCTCGTTATGTCGCTCGGCGCATTAGATAAGTTCCGAGTAGGCATTCGTATTCAATTATGCGCCGCGACAAAAACTAGTCGCGCATTTGAATGGTGCGGCCTCGTTACAGCATCACGGCGCGTCTCAGCACATCTCAGCTCCGCGCCAAGCGCCCAATTTACAAATAAAACGCGGGGAACGTCCGGCCGAGCAAAAACTGAACGCACTCCTCCCCGTGCATATGAATGGACGCACTTTTTGCGCAGCAACGGGGCACTAAAATGACGCCAACACAATCACAGCTTATATACACTTGCTCTGTTGTTTAACTTATTAGCAAAAATCGATGTTAATCCGGTGTCAATTAAATTATTTAAATACTTTTTCAGTACCTCGAGTATTTTATTATTTTGCATTCATCATTTACGTTAACAAATAAGTAATAATGTCTAATAATTGATAGGAACAAACAATCGAGTTATCGCCAAGAATACATAAATCATTACAAAACAAGTTATAATATTTTCGCCCAAGGGACTTAAACAGAAAACATTACTACAATAAAAAGATAACTTGAAATAAAACTCTATAACAAATCCGTTTGATCGTTTCACAGAATTTCCCTAGCATTATATGCCGCCGCGTCAAATAGCGGCACGTCCTTAGACCAAGAAGAAAATGATTTATCTATACTTTATTAAGAAGATTATTTGACTGCATATTATTGCCCATTTTAATGATCATATCAATGACTGCTATATAACAGCCATTTGTTTAAATGCTCATCTTCTGTTAGAATAACGATTAACAAACTACATTATATGTATCTACAGTCGGTACTGTGCCTACCTGTGCAGCTGTGCATTTCACGTCTCCGCACTAGTAATAAGCATAGTAAATTCCCAAGTTGGATTACCTATTATTGATTAATTTATAACAACATAATATATAGTAATTCTAAATTATTCCTAAAGTATTATACTTTGTTTTCCGTGTGGTGACGGAGTAAGAATACAATTCACCACTCCCTATCTTGCCTGTGGATGTCGTAAAAGACTACTAAGGGATATAATATGTACATAAGATCCGTGCAAGAGAAGGATAACTCGAAAGAAACCCTATACCAACATGTCTGACCAGCATGGTATATTAGGTTAAATTCCCTCCCATTGTGAAGGAGGCCCGAGCCCAACAATGGGACGTATGTGGGCTGCGATGATGATGATGATTGTACTTTGTTAGAAAGTTTCTGCATTATTGATTTAGGTAATAATATAAAGGTAAGTAAATAGATAAATACTAAAAATAATTTAAGCTCCAGAAGTATAATATAGCAACTAAAAATTGATCAATTAAGAATGTCTCACTGACGCGGACGCACGGCGGCGTACAGGTGTGAAGGTGTCGCGGCGTCATATTAGCGGCTCTGTGACCGACGAGAGCCGCTCGGCCGGTGACGTAACGAGCGCGGATTCATCGGCGAACTGTTTTTGTGACTCCGACATACCTAATACTTATTGTATATACAACACAAGACAGGACAACGATCAATATGTCACTGAACGCAACATACGCAACAAATACACTCGCATTATGACAATACACAATACAATACAAACGTATGAGTCTTTAATATACAATACAATACAAATATAAAACAATATGTATAATTTATATATGAATAACAATATTAAATATTATTATTTCTGAAGAATACTTAAATGAAGTTTGTTCAAGTATATATAGAACAACATTACTCGCTGCGCATTCGCTATGAATACACGACACGTTGTCTTACGATTCCGCTTGTGCTCAGTGGTTGTGTTGTATCTTGCGAACTAATCGCGCGAGTCCATCTATTCAATTAGCTAAACGAATTCAGTGCATCATGTCAGCTTTCAGTACACCGCTCTCTGAACAGTGCATTATAAAAACCTTTAGTAAAACGCAAAAGGAAACGTTTAACTTACATTATTAATGTATGATCTTATGGCATTGTTCTGCGACAGTTTAAACTATAGCCACAATATAACTACACAGATGGCATAGTGGTTAATTTACTGACCTACATTAGCAGTGTCTCGGGTTCAAATCCAACGCAGAACAACACTTTGTGCAATCCACAAATTGTTATTCTGAGACTGGATGTAATTTGTGTCCGATAATTATATGTTTATAAAGTCCCCCGCAATACAAGGATTATTTTCTTAGTGCAGTGTGTGTATGTGTGTGTTTAAAAAAAAGAAAAAAAAAACATATTGTTGTCAAACAGAGCATTCAGTACGAATTAATATTGAAGGGATTTCACCAAATTTTATATCAGTCGAGTAGAGCAATACTATCAGTTGGGACAGTGTGTTACACCACTTGGACAACCAAATTAATCATGTTATCATCTTCACGAGAGACGTCTTGATGACATTAGGTAGGTATTCAAGTTATACTTCTTTTGAAGCTTTTATGCGTGGGCTAAGGTAAGCGCACACGCCGTTCATTTCATCCGGGGCGACGAAATGACGACGCGCGAACCCATAACCCACCCGTACCCACGTCGCCTTCGTCGTTGGACTGACCACCAGTGCCGAGTTCTTTGTCTTCAGTGTTCGGCCCAATGGAATACCCTTTCGGGTCCCTCACCTCACCTCACTTCTCGACGTCCCTGTCCCGAGTCATCGGTCCCCATCGTACGGTCAGCCTCTCTACGGGTGACGGACTAAAGTTCTCGGTCCGGTCACCGCGGCCTCAGATAGGCCTCTTTTGAAGCGAGGAGCTCTTAGGAGAAAATGATGAGAGTAAATTTTACGATGCGCAAGCACACACCGTCACAAACGTCAACTAGATAATGCGTTACAATAAAACTTACAATGAATTAAATACCTTTTTTTCTATTATTAGTACCTATCGGTTTATTTCACAAACGTGGGATATCGCGCAGGATAAAATATTTATAAAGATATTATTTTTTTACGCCAAATAAGTATAACTTGTTCTTCTTCTTACGTGCTTACATAAACACACACATATTTTTATTTATTTTTTAAATGACGTAACGTCAATTCCGTTTTCAAATAAGTGTTTATAAACAATCGCTAAGTTAATGTGCTAATGTTAAATTACTACTACTATTAATATAGATACCTGTTATGTTTTCGCTTATCTACTACAGCTCTAGTCAAAAAGTTAATATAAGTATTATAACAAACAGCGTATAAACATATTCCGTTAGGTGTCGTCGTGTATGACGTCTTCCATAACAATACGAGTTATAATTTGGTTACCATACGTACGTAGGTTACGTACCCACACTAGCCTAACTGATAAGATGAATAAAAAATAGATGTGCAAGTCCCACACAGATTAATAATTTTTTACTCGAATAATAAATTTATATAAACAGCTAAATGTTAAATCTCGGTAATTTATGGAGGAAAATTTCTTATATATGAAAATTGACCTTTATCAACAATAACTAACGTTAAAGATAGAAGTGAAAGAACGACTTGACGGAACTATTGCTAACTACCTTATTGCAATATGTACTTTAGAACACGGGTACATATTAAGTGGACTAGAAATAATTGTGATAATAATGATTTAGCATCAATTAACTTTTAGCTAACAATATATTTATTTTCAGCGGGTGTCAGTGCGGAGCTCCCCGGAAGGCACATCTGCTATCGATAGATATCGTCAAGTACGTTAGTGTCGCTATAGAGAACCCAATATACCGATAGTTGTGTACATTTTCATAATTTTCGTGTCGGTCCGTCGTGACCTGGGCGCGTATCGCGATGGTACGCTGGGCGCGCTCCGCAGAGTCCGCCGCGATCGGACCGTCCGATAACGCGCCACTGACTTATTGATTCCACCTTCAATTAGAGCCCCGGTGTGCGGGAGGCCGCTCCGTCCGTCCGGCTGCCTAATAAATTGCAATAAAGAAAATTAACTATTTATTAAAAATAAACTATAAGTGGTTGTGCGCGTGCGCATGACTCGCGTCGTATATAACGAGGCACCAAACTACCGCGGCGACACAGTATCGCGTTCTTTTAAATTTGTAACAGATGCCTAGCACGTAACTATATCGCATTTTAAGCAAGGTCGATGGTCGCGACATATGTCGCGCGACACAGCTCTCACAGCGACATTAAGTACACACTAGTCAATCCACATAATAATATCACAAATTTTACGTGACTGAGGAACGATACTATTCACCCTCTATCGTACTCGTCGGTATTTTAAAATACGATTAAGAATACGACATGCATGCAGAAAGAAAACATAATTCGATATTACATCATCATCATCATCACAACTCATATACGTCCCTCTGCTGGGCCCGACTCGAATCCACAATGGGAGGGAATTGGACCACCATACCACGCTGATCAGACGGGTTGGTATAGAGTTTTATTTCGAGTTTACCTTCTTTTGCATTGATGTTGTATGCAAATTATAATCCTTCATTATAATTTTCCTTTCAGCATGAAGGAGACTCAATCCCAGCAGTGATGCGTATATTAGTTAAGATTTTGACGAGCTGATATGATATTTTAACTGCGAATGTGAACTTATTTTGGTTTTTTTATTGTCGATGATGGCAAACGGTACACCTGATGGTAAGTGACACTGCCGTATATGAGTACAGATGGGTCGCTGCCTATCATGAATATAGTGTCCTTCTTAAACCTCGTTTAAAGAAGGATATGCCATAGCGCTTGGGAAACACAGCAGTAGGTATCTCATTCCAGATCGTGCATGTAGAAAAATGATCGCTAGATACGTACAGTTCAAGACATTAACGTTTCCAGGTGAAATAAATAAACCCGGTTACAGTAAATATTATAAATTAAAAGAAACCCTTTTGTTTATTTATTATGCTAATATGCCATAATTACTCGACCGAACATCTTGAAGTTCTACATACATATTGTCACGGATACAGATATGGCTGTAGGATACCTCTCGCAAGCAAAAGTATTTTCAAACTACATAAAAATGTTATCACAAAAAGTGAATACAGAAGTACCGTTATTTTATTAATATAGTTATCGTGTGTATGTCTGTCTGACCAGGCGCAGGTGCCGGGCGCGTTAAATGTCGCCGCTCGGGGCGCAACGGTACCCCGGCGACCCTCGGCTACACATTTTTTGCCCGGTCCAACCTTGAACTTGAACTTTAAAGTTCAATTGGCTGGACTTAACTACCGGTGAACTGTTTGTAACTGTTAATATAAATACAATACACTTGTTACAATATATCGTACAGTTACTGCAGCCTGGGTTACACTTTAATCAACATTTGTCCACAATAGGAAAGCAATTGATCAAGTTAGTCAGATGGGTTATTTTAATGTTTTATTTTGAATCTCTCTTCTCTGGCGAATGGATGTTACCTGCATATTATATCACTTGGTCGTCTTTCACGACACACGCAAGTGATATAGGGAGTGGTGAATTATATTCTTACTCCGTCCCCACATGGAGAAAACTGAATCGCTCTTATTAACCATTTAAAATTAAGGATAAGAGATGGAAAATTGCACATAGATTACGATCAGGGCACTACCCAACCAGGAAGTTTGGACAGCTCATGAAGAAAGTGGAATCATCAAATCGTGATCTATGTGGTACACTTGATGATGTCCAACACTTACTAATGGATTGTGAAAAATATCGAAATTGGAGAGAGCCCTTATTACTGAAGTACGACTTGAATCTATACGATGTTGGAATGTTTGTCAACATTTTATCAGATCCAACATCAAATGCAGCTGGAGATTTATATAAAATGTTAATATACCAAAGACTGCATGAACCTGTAACATCCTAGAATAAGATACTGGATAAGGTACGATGAAAAGTCCCTAAATAAATAAAGATTAAAAAAAAATGGAAAATCGAAATATGTAACTACCAGATATTTTGAGAAACGCGGTGTTATACGTAAAAGGATAAAAAAGAAATAGAACTTACTTCTAAGTTCTGTTTCTTCCGTACGAGTGGGACCACTAGGCTTGTCTCTAGTTCCAAGGCAAATATGGACCAAACTGAAAAATAATTTAGAGAAATAACAGTCTAAGACAGTAGTAGTATTGAATTTGTTAAGCACATAAATCCATAATAATAAATTAGAGACTGAGGCATGGAGAGAGGGGGTGAGAGTTTTATTTGGATTATTCCTTTACTCATAGTACAGGCTCTTAGCCATCTCATAAGGTCTACAAATGTTGTTTTTAAAATTAATCTTAAAGGTTAACATTTATTAACTACTCTCTCTCTTACCCGTGGGGTGTCTTAAAAGGGAACTAAGGAATATACACATGTAACGTCGATGCAAGAAAAGTAAGACTCGATATAAAGCGTGGAATACTAGGTCAATTCCCTTCCTATTGAGGAGACCTCAGTGCTATAGTGCGACTTATATAGGTTAAGACGAATGAATGATGTTTACATATTTTAGATAATAGAAATAACAAAAGTATTTTTTTATATATGCCCACATTTGTGCGTATAATGAACGATATGTCGGGCCGACGGCAAATTGGTGCCGTACGAAAGCAACCCGGGCTACCTACACACGTTACTATGATGTATATCTACTACACCATCATCACTTGGCTGATCTCATCACACGCCAAGTAGGCTCGGCACAACATGTTATTACCTTCCGTAGCCTCCTATCAGCCATCATATCTACACTCTCTGGTTTCTACATCTGGTTTCATTCACACAATCCATCCATTTCTTATTGGGTCGCCCACGATTAAACGTCCATCCACAATCATAATTATAACCTTCCTTGTTACATGTCTTTCATCCTTCCTCAACAGACATTCATATCAAAACCATCTCGTCCATCGCTATCACTGGTGCCACTACCAGACTTCTCCTAATATAGTCATTTCTTATTTTATTTATATACTCGTATAACATCAATGCTCAATAATCCTGGATGTGGCTCGGATTGCTGCGGGTAACTGAACCGGGGAGTTAGTCCGTCACCCGCCAAGAAACCGACCGCGCGACGACGACCGACGTCTCCGAACAGAGAGAGAACGTCAGTTGAGGAGAGAGTACTCCTCAAAGGAGTATTCCGTCGGGCCGACCACTGACGACAAGTCACCCTGCTTCGGTGGTCGGTCCAACGACGAAGGGGACATGCCACGGGTGGGTTACGGGGCCGCGCGCCGCCCCGGACGGAGCCGGGCGGCGGGTGCGCTGACCATAGCCCACCCCAAAAAAAAAATGGGGAGCGGATGAGATTATCACTTTAGGTAAATGATGATGATGAATGTTAGCTATTTCAGCTCATATACGCCCTAATGCTGGGTTCGGCGCTCCTTCACAATAGGTACAAAATTGATCTACTGTATACAGTATATATACGTATATATACCACACTGGTCAGGCGGGTTTATCTAGAGTTTATTTCGAGTTTTTCTTGTCCATACTTAATATTATAAGTTTGTTTGTTTGTTTATTTGCTTGTTTGTTACGCTTTCACGCTTAAACCACCGAATCGATTTATTACATTCTTTGACCAATGGAAAGCTATAATATCAGGGAGTAACATAGGCTATACCTATTTTATCCCGATATTCCCACGGGAACGGGAACTATGCAGGTAAGGCGACTGAAACCAAAGCGAAGTGAGGGCGAGTTGCTAGTATTATATATCCCTTAGTCATTTACGACATCTACAGGCAAGAGAAAGACTCATGAATTGGGTTCTTGCTCTGTCACCGCATGGAAATAAATCAATGTTAACTGACATCAAAATTATCAAAATTTCTTTTTGAAATTTATCCCAACTATTATGTAATCATATAAACAATTAAATAAACAATGTCAACAGATGGCGTTGTGAAACGTCTCAACTGATGAGAAGTAATTAACAGCACGTAGTTAGTGCGTGATAGTGCGGTTTAGTTCTAGCCGTGGTACTATCTCTATCTGTTACACATTCATTTTATAAAAAGTAATCAATAATTTAAAACAACTTAAATTCTTACCGGATTAATATAAGCTCCCATTAAAATACTTTTGATGTAATTATCTCACTAATACACAACAGTTACGTAACAAATCCCCGGTATGACAAGTTGCACTATATCGATACTATGTTGTCAGGCCTTACGGTCCCCACTTAGGGGCGCTCGTATGCGCGCACGCACCAGCTTGCGAAGACGCGGCGCAGCGCTTTAAGTGACCGCTCGTACAACACTAACCACCATTTCCGTTATCAGTCCACAAAGATCCCGATAGCAGTCCGTTATCATTGAACCGAATATTATCTTTCAAACATCCTTCGCATCAGTGTTTCCCCTCGGGGTTAAACAGACCCGATTCGTTCAATTCCGCTAAATGTTTATTTAGCGCCAGCCTATTATCTTAATCTGAAAGGAAACTGTGAACACAATAATATATAATTATCAGATTAATATCAAACTTATCAGTCAATGGAAGTGAAAATAATTTCATTATAAATTCGATTGCGGGGGGGAAACTTATCTTTAAATTCATAAGAATCTGTTACGTGAGGGTTTTATTGAGACAATTGTTTTTGAAAAGTAAAAAATAAAGTGTGTCCAATGATGATTCTTATCGTGCTTTATGAATGGTGACATCTAATCGCATCGTTCCAAAAATATAACGATATAATAGAGACTTTGAATAATTTAATAAATTATTAAATATGTTTTTGAAGTGATAACGTCTAATAAATCGATGAACACCAGCTGCACGCACAAAAATCACGTTCCGCGTGAGCCGAGCATGCAAACAAGAGTGCGGAGCAAGCGCTAGAGAGGCACAATCGGCCTAACCATTCAGATTGTGACATTGTTACTTCTAAATAATTTATATAATTTAATTTAAAAAAAAAAACTTGAGAGGTGTCAAGGGACACCCCGATGGAACAAAGATTTATTAAAAAAAAATTGAGAGATGTTATTATTTAATATTAGTGGATTAAATAAAATAATAAATAATTTTATTAAAAGAATTTTATAAAAAATAAATTAAATTATTTATTTAATAATATTAACAATTTATTAATTTATTAATATAAATCACAAAAATCAATATAATTAAATTACATTATTAACACGCGCATACCGCACGGCTTACATCTATAGCAAAAAGTGTCGTTACAACTTTTAGTCTTAATTTTTTCCGTCTAGCTCCCTTTCGCAACGCGCGATAGCGCAGTGTCATCAGTGGTCGGCCTGACGGAATACCCCCTATTTGGGGTACCCTCCCATCGACTGACGTCCCCCCCTCGGGGAGGACGTCGGTCTTTCCTCACGCGGTCGGCCTCTCGGCGGGTGACGGACTAATTCACCGATCATGTCACCCGCGACCTCGGCTAGGGCAGCATGAGGCGCAAGTACTCGCACCTACGCCGCCCCTATCGCCTCATCGAGGCTGCGCTCCTCGCGCAGGCGATCCGCTGCCTCCTTCTGCGAGATCACTGCCTCGCAGAAGGCTGCGACCGCGTCCCAGTTCCTGACGCTGCCAACCATCACCCGGGCGACCGTCGGCAGCGTCAGGTCGGCACCGATGATTGCGACGAGTTCACGGCGCTGCGCTGCCCAAACGGCGCAGGCCTCAAGCGTATGCTGCGCCGTGTCCTCGTCGTAATCGCAGCGGTGGCAGGACGGTGTACTCTTCCTCCTAACGACCTTGTGCAGGTACTTGGCGAAGCACCTATGCCCCGTCAACACCTGCACTAGTCGGAAGGAGACCACCCCGTGCCGCCTTTCCAACCACTGGATCAGCACCGGCCGGCATTGACAATGACAATGACGCACGCATGAGGGCAATGACGTCTCGGCGGGCGTCGACGCGTCAGTCGGTGAGCTCCCTCAACGAGACCACACCGTCCTCCACTCGCACCCCCGTCACCCGCCGATACAATCCGCCGAGCATTGCCGCTTCTAGGTCCCACGGTGGAGTCCCGGGCAATAGGCACGCTGCCTCCGTCGCCACCGTGCGGTAATCACGGAAAAAAAAAAGCATATATACGGTCGAATTGAGAAAGCTCCTCCTTTTTTGAAGTCGGTTAAAAATAAGTGTTAATTTATCAGAAAAATTGTAATCTTTTATTAGGAGTTACTTATAAGTTATATTACACCAAACAATAATAATTCAGTGATAATAATTCAATTCAATTCATAAAAATATGCAATTTTTCATCAATGTTTTCTTATGACGTTATCACTTAAAATTATAGTCCGTAAACCGAGTTTACAGACAAATAGTATTTTTTTCTTAACCACAACGAGATCAACAACGTGGTAGCATTTACAAAAACATAATTAATGGACACAAATGAGTTACAGACACAAAACAATTGTTTGATGCCACAAAGTATTCTCTGGGTCTGTATATCTGCATGCTTGTGAATCGATCATATAACAGTCGCCACGATGAGTCGGTAGTTTGCCATCTGTGCAGTCTTAAGATCGCCATATTTGCTACTCCCAAAAAAGCAAGCCGCGAAGGTAAGAAGTCCTGAATATATTCAAACTTCAGAATGAATCTCTTGAAGGAGGAGTTCGGCAAGAGGACTATTGCAATTTAATTAACATAATCCCAATTTTCGCTAAATGTATATGGACTCTAATTATGTTAGTTACGGATACTATAAAAAGAAAAGCGAATAGCCATGATACCAGTAGTCAAAAGATAAAGCGAGGACAGTGCGAGTGTTAACCAAGCAGGTCTTCTATCATAAGTGATTCTCCATAATCAATCACAGTAATCTTATAACAAACAGAAAACAATAGCTGTTTTTTTTTTTTATATTTCTGTTGGTGGCAAATGAGACAGCAGTACATGTGATGGCAAGTGATACTGTTGCTTATGGACCTTTGCTAAGCCACCGCCTACCCCGAAGAAAGTGAAGGGAGTGTGAAATCAGATACATATTTCAGATATAGATATATTTAAATACAAGTATATAAAAAAATTTCAAATTAATTATTCATGCAACTTACATACTTTTAATTCACAGTCCAAGAAAATCATAATTAAAAATTGAATACACACATAGGCAAATCAGCATTATGACTCACCCATCCTTTTTTTTTGGGGTGTGCTGCGGTCGGCGCGCTCCTCGCACCACTCCGTCCGGGGTGACAGAGGGGCGTAAGCACGCACACCCGCAACCCACCCGAACACCATGTCGCCTTCGTCATTGGGCCGTCCACCGGAGCAGGGTTACTTGTCATCAGTGGTCGGCGCGACGGAATACCCCCTACTTGGGGTACCCTCTCATCGACCGACGTCCCCCCCCTCAGGGAGGACGTCGGTCTTTCCTCACGCGGTCGGCCTCTCGGCGGGTGACGGATTAACTCACCGGTGACGTCACCTGCGCCCTCGGCTAGGGCGGCATGACGCAGGACTTTACCATCCTAGTCGGCGCACGAAACGGATTTTATTTTAGAGTTTCTCTTCCAATGCGATTAATAGTAGTCTAAAGATTTCTGATTTTAAATAAAACTACTTTACGGATTTTATCGCGTTTGTATTTGATTTTTCTTGTTATTTTCACGGACGCCGTGACCATGAATGCTGTAAAATGTTCGAAACGTCGGGCAATCAAAAATCAAATACAAATGCGATAAAATCCAAAATTTAGTTTATTAAAAAAAAATTAAAATATAGTTTACTATTACTATTAATGAATAATTAATTGTCCAATTCATAAAAATTAAATGATCTTAACCAAATCAAGTGTTACATACGACATATGCCATTGACTAACAAGGGTCATCTACATCACTCTGTAAAGTCTATTGACAGACAAATTGTACTAATAAATAATCATATTGTAATACGTTAAGTGGAGCCCTCTAACATCGAGCGTTAATTAAATAATTACACCAGTGTGGAGTAAACTGTACCTACCCAGCACTCGTCGACTCGTTGAAGCGAGACAAACTAACATAACAATGGAATAACAAAAGATAATTGGAGCAAGTAAACATTCATTATAATTGTATTGTTGTGTTATTTATAACTCACAGTAAATATGTTTATCGCACAATTAGTTTACTTGTAATATTAGCGAGCTTGGGTTCTGTGCTTGCGCAGGATAATTCTTTATTTTTTGACGAATGAAGTACATACTTTAAGACATAAAGATTTGTTTCTTAATTTTTTTAGACGCATCAGAGAAAATGATGAGAGTAATTCTTTACGATTCAACAAACATAGGATAACCCGGTGGATAAAATTATTACAAAGATTTTTATCTTGTTGCGCCAAATAAGTATAAATTCTTATGTGCGTACCTACATAAGTACACACACTTGTTTTTTTAATATTTCTGATAGTAAGTGGTACTATCGCTCATGGATCTTTGCAATACTAGGAGTACAGCTAGGCCACTATCTAGCATGAAGACCTATATGTATATACCATGATGTAGTTTTATTTTGTGTTTTCCTTCTATTGCAGGCATTTTTTCTACTTGCGTTCGTTAATCGTCTTTTATGATCATCTACAAGAAAGAGAGTGGTGAATTGTATTCGTATACCGTCAATACACAAAGGATTCGTTCAATTCGCTTCGTTTTTATATTATTAAATATTACTTACTGAACTTGAACGATAAAAAGAAACATGGTGACTAAACCAGCAATATAAGAGTTCTTTCTATATAACAATTTCTCGAAAATATTTAAAGATTTCTTCAGACCGTTTGCAGTTGTCTGATTTACCTATCGATTTACATTAGCATATGCATATGTATTTAATTAATCTAACAGTCGATATTACGAGTTAGTACCTAACCTCAAACACATTTCTGATATAATTTAAAACAAAGTATATTCATACGCGGTACTAAAAATATATTGCAATCCGTCGGGTTACGAAAGTCAGATCGCTCTATGGAAAAATAATATCCTATCGTCACCCGTATGATTACAACATATAATTCATCATCATCTTGCTCTTATCCCAATTACTTGGGGTCGACGCAATATGTCATCTGTTTTGACATATTGCAAAAAGTTTCGGCAATGACTTTTATGACCGGCCGCCTGCCTGACGTCAACCCTCCTTGGGAATGTAATCGTTGACCCAAATAGTACCAGATGGAGTTGGTCCGGGTCAATCTAGGGCTCTTAGTCGTCTTTTACGACACCCACGAGCAAAGCAAGGGTTGGTAGTATTCGGAGCCGCTACCACACAGATTACAACATATAATTGCCAATGATATAATGTATGAGAACCTTTAATATAATACATAATATGGTTGTAGGTGACATTAACGTTAAAATTATTGTGATGTGTGACTGGTGAGACATCGTCACGACGCGACGAGTAACCAAGACGGCGCGACTGCACTAAACAAAAAATGAACGAACAGCGCACCAATTATACCAACAAGTTATTTATATATCGCGAGAACTTTCTTCTATTACCATATTAATAACAAAGAAAGGGTGAAATTATACTCGTCCGACATGAATATGCTAACAACTGTTAAATGTTAAAGTTGAATAACACGTGGAGGTGAAGGCGAGCGGTGCAGCGGCGCAGCCGTGGTGAGTTGCCTGGACTATTCCTTACTCGTAGAAAGTCATCTACATATTAATAATGGCGGCGCGACCGCAACAAAAACAGTGAAATACTATAATTAAGTGCAACTTGTGCGTGTTTGAATAATCTTAACATTTCATGTGTTCACATACTTCAACCGCTTACAACTTATCTGTATCGTGGAAAAACATTTCGTTTGATTTATTATACGTACCGATATCATGTTTGTATTGTATTCAAGCTAACAATCACTCACGCACGAACTTATATTTAATTTAAATACTAAAAACTAACATTTTTTTCATATATTATTACCATTGCAATTTGATATAGAGAAGGTGATATTTAATGATAAGACTAGAGGTCGGGATATTTCTTTTATTGTTGTTTGTGGGCAACGAGCAAAGAGCACACTTGCTGGTAAGTGTTACTGCCCCTTAGGAATATTTCCTAGGCTGCCTCCCGTGAAGAAAGTGAAGGAAGTGTGAATTCGTGCAATGAAGTTCGATGATACTAAAGGTATCATCAAAACCCGCCACACGTAAACATCTTTAGAAAGTTGAGCTTCCTGCTCTCTAGCTCATCGAATAAAGTGCAGTAACAAATTAGATTTTCTGCTCTGTGAGTATACTACCCTGGACAGACCGGCCCGCGACTGTAGACAGAAGTCGCCAATGGCTCCTACCACGTAGTAAAGAAGGTCCACGCCATCTCCTGACAACTATTGACAGGAATTTTCGTAATATTATAAGCTAATTATTTTATCGTGTTGTTCAAAGTACGGTCTCAAGAGTAAGCTACCTCACAACGATTTCTTTTACAGCTACAGGTGATTATTAACAATTTGTTAACTACATCGTAAATAACTAATACAAAGCTGTACTAGACGAATATTTTTTTAATTCAATACGGCCATTGTTAAATATGTTTAAGAAATAAGACTTTGTAATTGAGATGTAGAGAACTGTTCTTTTTATAAAACCTATTTGTGAAGAGGAGGAGATTACTATGGACAGTGTCCTTGCATCCACGCATAATGAAAATCCGTACAAGCTATTTCACAAATTACGCAGAACTTAAATGTTCTATTATTAAACGTTACAAAATACCTAGTATGTCAAATGCTAAATTTAAAAAAGTAATCAATACTTTAACTGTTTATATTAGTTAAGTGGTATGAGCATGTGTTTGCGGATTACGGGCTCAACAATTCAAATCATGAAAATATTTTTCTTTGTAGCAGCTTAGAACTTAAAGCAAATTTGAGTAGTTATGATAGATATTTAGATGCAGTACTTTTCTGTACATCTTTTGTGGGATAATGTTGTGGGGTTGTGAGGAGAGGAAACAAATGAGCTGGCGTGAGACACTTTGTGCTATATTGTGTACCTTTAACAATGTGTGCACGCGAATGGGGGGTAAGGGGTGGTCAGGTAGGAGGTATGGAGGGGCGCAGGCTATAGCGGCACTAGTAATGATACATTCGCACACCGAACTGAAGCGCGAGGTAATAATGACTTATGTACGTGATCCAATTATTTGGGCGCGCGCTCATTACGCGCTAAGTGTGAAATATGGCCGGCTTTATTACTGGCATCGCTGGTTCACTCCCCGGAGGGGGGGAGGCGGAGTTGCCGTTCTACCCCCCAGGGGCGTCTGCAGCGCTGCAACTGTGCTCCACTAAATCATAATAATGTAAGGTGTGAAGCGAATACTGACTGTGAAAGTATTCGTTAATGTTTCACCGAATATAAATTAGAGCTGTAGTGATAGAATAAAAATAAATTAGTACCTAACCCTTCCTATCCGGTAGGTAACTTAAATATTAATAAAAGTACTTAAATTAATATATTTGTGCTTAATTAAATAACATCATTGTAAGAGACGAAAATATAAATAAATCATGCCTCACCTCACCATTTGACCCACCGTCAGAGGGATGTACATGAGTCAAGGAGAAGAACAGAAGCTTTCTTAGGTGCCTCCTGACAACAAATCGTAGTTTTCTAATTGAATTACACAAATGTTATATTTGTACACTATATTCATGTGAGTACTGAGCGTGGCATCAATTCTCGCATCTACATATGGAGGAGACAAATTGGAGATCCCTAAGGTTGACCACTTCAAGAGAGAAACAATGAAAACTATATGTTAACTCACGACGTCTGCTGTTTTTATTACAAAATTTTCAGTCAATACGTAGTCTGTAACAATTTTCAGCAGACGTTTGCAGCGTACCTACGAAACATTCATGTTTCGTACTAAATTAAGGATCTGTTCATCATTACTTATCTCTACAGTGACTAAGAGATGCATTTATAACAGTCTCCTCTTCTCTCGTCTCTCCACTTGCATTAGTGCAAATTCAAAACTTTAATAGTGTGGTGGCGGAATGAGAATGACATTCATCATCCTCGCGGTTGCCTAGAGTGATATAGTAGGTCGATGTCCCTCTTATTGTGAAGGAGGCTCGAGCTCAGCATTGGGACGTATATGAGCCACGATGACATAGTAAGAACATAGTCTATATCATCTGACAGACTTCATTTGTGTATTTAAGATTTGCCGGTGAATCACATATTCGATTGAAATAATTAATTCCAAGTCTACATAAAGTCGCAGGTAAGAATATTATTTATTAACCATTATACAGAGCTCTGTAACCGTAGTGGAAAGTACCGAATATCCGAAATGAAAATATATGCACAGCGTAACTGAAACCGATATAAAATTTTCGGATAAAGTCTGTGTGAGACCCATTACAATGGCTTATTTGTCAATCAGGGAAACTGATAGTCTAAAGCATAAACCTCTCCAAACGGAAATAGCATGATATTCACTGAATTTAGTATTTCCCTTTTACAATTCAATAAAAATTCAATATTCCTAATCAAAACTATACGATACTGTCTGGTAATCTGAAATAATTTAATGTCTATAACAGATTCAAAACTTCATATCCTTACTATTTATTCTTAGCCATGGCTCTCCCAACTGTTTGGTACATTTCATTATAAATGACTGTCAAAACTTATGGCTCAAGCGGCTCATAGTTCATTGGTACGTGAATACATACCTGATGAGGCGCACGCAGAGTGGATTAAATTGCTTCTGATGTGATAAATAACAGGCACACGATGGACGGTCAAGATGTGTACCCGTAAATATGGCGCGTGTTACCTAAAGCGATAGTTTAAACATTTGTGTCGGGCAGCCGCACCGCGGCCCTCTGTAGGGACCCAACGACGGAGTTATTCCATTAATTAAAGCTGGCGCTGGCAGTGGGTCCGCGACACCCGTACTCACACCTTCACGACCAACCCCCACTCTCCCAGTGCAAAAACAAAGCAAGTAATAACGAGCGCAGGGTTGCAACAGGACGAGTTATGATCGTCCCCACCGTCCGCACCATCACCAGTTACTGGTACAAGTTATGTCATTATATAGTAATATACCACAACTATTTGATAACGACACAAGTTTAACAGCCATCAACTATTACAACAATGGGAGACCACTGCCAATGATAGTGGAACTACTGTTTTGGCTCTACTCAGTGGCAATTCTTGACTTTACGTTGTAATACTGAACAGCTAACCAAGTTATTTATAGAATATAGCAATTATATGCCGTATGATAACTTAGTAGTACTTATCATATAGATATTTATGTTTCTTTTTATCTTCTTACATCAGCACTAATTCCTATGGCAGGTACAATTACACAAGCACTCTTGTAATAGAATGTATCACTGTGCGATGCTTCCTCAAGGACGCTTCTGTCATAAGCGCCACGCTTGAGAGATGCTTGCCAATCGAAGTTAGTATTACAGTTATTTAAGAGTGTTGATATCTTGTTGCTGCCTCGTCTGATTTTTACGAGGATTGCAGTAAGATACAAGGCATTTTTTGTAAATAATTTAAAGAGCAGTTTAAATATTAAAGTTCCACTTATCGTTGCTATGTAATTACTTAACAATATATTTACTAGTCGCACTATTATTCGTTCTATATAAAATCCAGACAGTAAGTTCAATTCTTCAATGTGTCAATCTATTGATTTCAATATTGTTGGGTACACGAAGCAACTTTTAAAAATGTACCTATGTGTAAGGATGGCATGTAGTCCACCCTTCATTCTTGCGCCTATAGCTCACTGGTCATCAGCTTCAACTCTTAATATTCAAATGAAAACAATTATAATAATAGTGAGATGCAGCAGGTGCGAGCAACCCTGACGGTGGTGGGGGTTTGAGGGTGCGAGGCGCGAGGTAGGGGGGAGGAGGGGGTGTCCGCACGCTGTTAGAATAAAACATTATTCATAAATAGGATATTACGGCAGGTGGCGCCGCCCGCCCACTACAGAGCTCGCCGCCCGCCCACACTCACACAGCCGCTACATTCCCTTACATAGGATTTAACTTGTGAATAGTGTCTTGTTTGTTTTAAAATGATGTTATGTGTTACTTTGTATAGTGTTGTGTGCTAGTGTCTAGCTGAGACAGCGCGCGGGGCTGGGCCGCATGCCGGCGCGACTGCCTGCACTTGTGTGCTCCTGTTGCAGTGCAGTACTCATGTGTACATGAAGACAAACAACTGAACTGTACACACAGTTATATATACATACAGTTATTAGTACCACACATATATGCAACTTATTAACTCGTTTAAACTATCATTTTAAACTTCAACTTAGTTTATATACTTAAGCAACAAAGGGTTAATAAGGCATAGTATGAATATTGAATATATATATATGTATGTATATATATCATCACAGCTCATATACGGCCCACTACTGGCCTCGAGCCTACTCTATACTGGAAGGGAAATTGACCTACTATACCACGCTGGTCAGACGGGTTTCCTTCCCTTGCATAGCTATTATATGCATATTATATGCTTTTGTCGTCTTTAAGACACCTATGGACAAGAGTTACAATAGTGAATTGTATTGTCACTCCGTTACCACACGGAGTTCTATATATATGTATATTATATAATATATTATTTAATATCGTTACATTCAAACTATTAAAATTCTTAAGTTAATGCTCGCATATCGCTCTGTGACACTTCAGTTAACGGCACATAACAACAATCAATACTTAATAGTAATAATAGTTAATACTATTACAGTTAATGTGTTTAACTAAAAAATACAATATAATATGCTATTACTTACATGTAAAATCATTTATATAAGAATGTCTGAGAAAATAATGTTGATAATAATTTAATCGGTCTCTCTCTAGCTATTAAATTATATTGTGTCGTGATTCACTGTTTGGGATCGATGAACGAAAATGTGGAGTCCATTTTGTATTTTACTCAAGTTCATATAATATTAATAAGACAATAAAAACTTATCCTTGATTTTATTTTGAAATACAGTTTTAAATACTTTTAAAATTTGTTTTTGTTGCATATTTAGTTATTCTGTACATATTAAGCTGTCTTACAAACTCATTTATGAATTAGAAAAAAGAAATTGCAACTTGAACTGATTTTTGTTAATAATCTATAAACTATGGGATAAATTGGACAATCTTGAAGAATTAAAATGAAAATGTGTTGTTTAGAAAATAAAAATGCGTATTTACGTAATCGCCAAAGAGTTTAACTCGGACTTAATGCCCATAGAAAAAAGATAAAAAGGTTTGTTCGTTTGCAAACTTCGTCAATAACAAACATCAATGTAAAAAACTTGTAACCTGTAAGGTGTCTTGTAATCAATACTTCCTTGGTCTCATATTCCGCAGTAGAACTTCTAATTTTTCATCTTCTTTTTTTACCCTTTTTCTTTATTTTTGCATCGCAATTGAAAAATTTCATTCTTAAATTATACGTCTACGTAAAGTTTGTAGTGATATTTCAAATATCTCATTCATCTCATTTACACGCATTTTCTTGCTTATCACATTATCCATGGTCATTATCAAATTTTATTCTATTTGTTTGGATCTATATCTGTAACCTATCCCATTTCTTAAAATATTCTTAATTAAATTAGAAAATCAAAAATAAAACATATTTTAAATCTATATATGCGACGCTTCATCCGAAAGATATAGGAATATTAGCCATGCCAGATATGACCAATGTTAATGTGTACCCCTCAGTATGACAATAAAATTAACTAAAAATGGATCATGATTGTCAGACATACACAAGTAAGCAGAGGTTAGATACACATTTGAACACATACTTTTATATGTTACATTTTGTAAGAATAAGAATATAATTCACACCCTATCGTGCCCGTAGGTATCGTAAAAGACCACTATGGGATATAATATGCTTAAAACATATAAGAAAGCAAATAAGAAAGAACTTGAAATAAAATCCTATATCAACCCATCTGACCAACGTGGTACAGTAGGCCCATTATCCTGCCTTTGCGGAGAAAGCGTAAGTCCAGCATTGGGACCTATATGACTGAATGATTATCACATGGCAGAATCTAACTTACATCTATTGGAAATTCCCTTCGCACATTTCCTTCCTACGACCTTATCAGTTAGGCTAATGTGGGTAAGTACGTTTAGTAACCAAATTGTGAGTCACATTATCGCCTTTATGGACTGGCTTTGCTTATGTATATGTTGCAGTGAGTACTGCAGTCAGCGTGCGCGAGTATGGTCATGTGTGCCGTGAGAACTGGCCCGCAACCGTACAGACACATACCGTCGACCAATACACATACACTCACGATCATAACTATCACCACTAACCCTTCACATACATCGCTCGTTCATTTATAACTGTAATAATACATTGCCTTATGAAAGCAGCAATGAATTTTATCTAAAATATATGAGTCGCTCAACTGTTAAAGGTAATTAGCGGAATGTCATTGCAAATTTTTAACATTCACTTTGTCCGACGTGCACTTGTGATATCTATCTTGTGATATAAATATTAATATACTATACTAGCGAGCGCGCCCGGCTCCTCGTGATTGAGCTTATCATATACATCATCAGCTCGTATCCCAGTTACTTCGGGTCAATATGTACACTTCTGCCATCGTATATAAAAGTTTTGGTACTCTACCCAGCCGCATACTTAAGGTCATTGAGATGAATGAAGATAGATGAAATTTGCCCATGTCCATGTATGATCTCTTTATAGATACATAGATTTAAACGAAGATCTTCATTTTTCATCATTTCGGCACATATACGTCCCACTGTTGGGCTCAAGCCTCCTCCACAATGACGGTAAATTGATCTTACTATACCATGCTGGTCAAACAAGTTGGTATATGGTTTTGTTTAGAGTTTTCCATCTCTTGCATAGATATTATATGCTTATTATATCCCTTATATTTTACGACACCCACGCGAATTGTATTACTTACTCCGTCACCACATAGACGAAGATTATCAGGTCGGTATTCCTCAAAAGATTCTTGGTATTCCTTCTGTTATTGTTCCTTAAGTTGGTTACCATGATTGCTGTGGGAAATTAATTTTCCCTAAACAACAACATTTATGTGCAAATTAAAGATCGGTGTTATATTTTATTTCTAACTCACCCAGGGACGGCGAGTTTAACTCGTCGGTCGATGGGAGGGTACCCCAATAGGAGGTATTCCGTCGGGCCGACCACTGATGTCAAGTAACCCTGCTCCGGTGGTCGGCCCAACGACGAAGGCGACGTGGTTTTCGGGTGGATTGTGGGAGTTGCGTGCTTAAGCCCCTCTGTCGCCCCGGACGGAGTGGTGCGGAGGCGCGCCGACCGCAGCCCACCCACAGAAAAAAAAAAAACGGCGAGTTCAATTCAACTTAATAAACCTCTCTGCCTATATATGTCCAGTAGTTAGGCATGGACCTACTCCACAAGATGCTAGTTAGCCTATTAAACACGTCGATCAAATAGGTTTGCATAGAGATTTGTGCGGACTTCACGCGATAAAATCCGTAAAGTAGTTTTATTCACAAGACGTGTAAGTTTAATATCCCACGCATATTATCATATACGGATACAGTAGTTAGATTAATAAGTATATTTACATGTAGAGTAGTGAGGAGGGGGGGATAAAGGAGAGGTGCGCGGTCAAGCGCGCTAATCACGGCCGAGCGGTGAACGGTGAGCGCCCGCACGCAAATCCAACAGTTTTTATAATATGATACATGAGTATGGGTTAACTTGGTATAACAACAATTATAACAGTTAATGTTCGTACAGTGTGCGGTATATTAATATTGCAACCTGTTTGTAATATCATATCATTGTTCGAACCTATTAAGTGTGCCATTTAACATGTTTTTTTATAGTTTCATAAGCTTATATTAAAAGCAGCATACAGTGTAACACGTAAGTGCTGATAAGCTACCTACTATCTAACTTTAGCTTTATATCTATACCAATATATAAACTCTATACTAATATATAAAGCTGAAGAGTTTGTTTATTTGAACGCGGTAATCTCATGAACTACTGGTTTGATTTGAAAAATTATTTCAGTGTTAGATAGCCCATTTATCGAGGAAGGCTATAGGCTATACATCATCACGCTTAAACCAATAGGAGCGGAGCACTAATGATGAATGTTTCAAAAACGGGTTTTCTTTTGAGAGCTTTCGCTGCGTGCCCGTTTACGCAAAACGGTTAAAGTTTCGCAAAAATCATGTGTGACAAAATCGTATTATTTAAAAATATTTTCACCTTCTACGTAAACAAAGTCAGCGTTAGCCCAAAGTAATTATTCCACGCGGACGAAGTCGCGGGCAGCAGCTAGTTTATTAACTACTGATTAGAATTTTTCTTTCTCTGTGGCGATGAGCTAAGAATGCTAATTAATAATTTTTCTTTTGCCTTAAGCAAAATATGGTGAAAATATATCAGGTATCCGAAATAAAATTATTTACCGAAACCATCTGTCAAGTGAGGTACAGTAGTTTTATTCTTCTCTTTCTATAGTTACAATTCTCTCACACAAATAAAGCATAACTTGATGACATTTCATTTGAACTCATCGACGGATTCTATATTAAAAATTTGACTTTTAAATCTATATATTATGGACAGTGTCTTGATAGCCACGTTAGATGATCGCAATGGTGACTATAAATTGCTGAAGTACATCATACTTTTTCTTACAGACTTTTTCATGATCACACTCCGCTTTTCACATCTAAAGTTACAGGACAACGCAGAACTTCATAACCTATGAACCTATCACTTTTCCCTCTCCGTCTATTAAGCCTGTCAATTTTAATCCACCACACGAATAATATTTTTATTAATAATCATAAGTACATAACAGGTACGTAAGTACATGATGTAAGTCTAAGTATAAAGCAGGAAGCGATTGCAATACAAGTGTAATAAATACGGGTCGCTTATCGGCCACTTGTTCATAATTCACATCTCAAAACAAGATCTCCAGTCGGCGGACAGCTCGACGTATTCGCCACTAACACAAGACCACCACAAAAACCTTAGTAATTGACTTTTGCAGATAAAATTCCAAGAAAAAACTAATGGGAAATATCGACAATCTCATATTATACTGCAAACTCGTCCCGTCCACTCGGGGGACGCGACATCGCGATGCTTTTCCAACAGACGACACCGTGTACCATTCCGTGTTTAAATAAAAACCAGTTTGGTGTGTGTGTTTTGATTGATAGAGCGAACTGGCGACGCAGGTGTTGTGTGTCTTACATTTGTGTTAAGATTAAGAATAATTAAATAGATAAAACTACTTTACAAATTTTATCGTGTTTGTATCAAAAATCAAATACAAACGTGATAAAATGCGTAAAATATTTTTATTTACAATGTATAATACTCGCGTAAACATCAAATATAATTATTAAATAGATGTTTTTCCGTGTGGTGACGTATTAAGAATAACATTTACCATTCCCAATCTTACTCGTGGATGTCATAAAATACGACTAAGGAATATGATACCCATATAACATCTATGCAAGAGAAGAAAAACTGGAAATAAAACCTTTTACCAATATGTCTGACCAGCATGGTATAGTAAGGTCAACTACCCTCCTATTGTGGAGGAGGCTCGAGCCCAGACGTGGGACGTATATGAGCTGAAATGATGATGATGATGATGATGAAATAGGTGTTGACGGCTTTCAATAAAATTAATCTTATCACAATTACTTGGGTCGATTCAATATGTATTTTTCTTTCACAGTACCTACATATTGTAAAAGTTTTGGCAATGTAATTGTTGATCTGACGGCATCAGATGGTGTTGTCCTTTTTTTTTTTTGAGGTGGGCTGCGGTCGGCGCGCTCCTCGCTCCACTCCGTCCGGAGCAACAGAGGGGTGTAAGCACGCACACCTGTAACCTACCCGTGACACGTTGCCTTCGTCGTTGGGCCGACCACCGCAGCAGGATGACTTGACGTCAGTGATCGGCCCGACAGAATACCCCCTTGATTGGTACCTTCCCCTCGACCAACATCCCCCCCTCGGAAAGGACGTTGGTCTTTCCTCACGCGGTCGGCCTCTCGGCGGGTGACGGACTAATTCGCCGGTCCAGTCACCCTCGGCCTCGACTAGGGAAGTTATATGACGCCTAATAGACATTTCACTCAGTAGTACGGCGGCTAATAACTATTTAAGAAATTCTAATAGGCGAGGATTTTTCACCCTTCATAGATTACATCTGTAAATCCTGAGGCTAGTGGTACGGTGGTACGGTTATGTGTTGACAGTAAACTGATATTCATTTCAATATATATTCTAGTTCACTTAGATACAATTAGTAACACTAATCTAATATATTTATGTATAAATGTTCTCATAGGTATAGTGTTTGTGTGCTAAAGTCTCGCCTGTAAGTGAATAGTTATTAATCATTCATATAATCATGTGAATGTGACTCGTGTGAATGTATAGGGCTGACAATCATTTTATCTATGTTATTACTAGCAACCCGCCCTCGCTTCGCTTCGGTTTCAATCGCTTAAACCCGCATAGTTCCCGTTCCTGTGGGAATACCGGGATAAAATATAGCCTATGTTACTCTCTGATATTATAGCTTTCTATTGGTGAAAGAATTTTTGAAATCGATTCCGTGGTTTAAGCGTGAAAGCGTTACAAACAAACAAAGAAACATCCTTACTTTCGCATTTATAATATTAGTATGGATATAATATTTTGAATTAAAAGTATTTTAATGAAAATTTATTAGATGAAGTCATTTTCAGTCGATCTGCTTCTAATAATTTAAAATGAGTTCAAATTAATTACGAATGGAGTTTAAGTTTGTACCATAATTATGTTGTGTGTTAATATGGTACATTAAAAATTTCTTTATTATTTTAGATCAGGTAAGAATTTCTTGTATGCTGACGAAATAGACGGCAAAATCGTCAATCCAAGAGAAGAGAAATTTGAAATAAAACCCTACACCAACACGTCTGACCAGCATGGTATAATAGGTCAATTTCCCACCTATTATGAAGGAGTCTCGTACCTAACAGTGGGACGTGTACTAGCAAAAATGATAACTAATGAAAATGAAGAATGCTTACATATTGAAGTTTCATTAAAATATTAATAAAACAATCTTAAATCCAATTAAATCTGTATAATAAATGCCCTTCTATTATATTTTATGTTACTTGCCTAAACAGTGACATTAAAATAATAATAATATATAATTAGCAATCATAGTGAAGTTAGATCTAAAGATATTATATAATTGGTGTGAATTATGTTTGCGTGTTATTTGAGGCTTCAAGTAGATTCGGATTATCTATTTATATTCATTACGTTGTAAATACAGTAAACATGAATAAATAATATATGTTAATACAAGTGAGTGCAGTGCGCACCCCGGAGCGGGGCGGGCGGTGGGGGGTTGCGCGGGCGCCGGTCCGCCCCACTGCGCGATAACAGATATGATTGACACGATAAAAAATATTTAACTCATTAGCAAACGTTTAGCGAGTGTACGTACTGAGCGCACACACGCACGCATGATGTCGCCACAGCCGATGGCCGCCAGTCAGATAGTTTGTAGCGCTACAAAAAACTGGCCGCCACATGTCGCGACACACGTTCTATATTTTCTAATAGTTATTATATATACTATAATGAATGATCTGTGAATTAATGCGGACTCGGCGACTTACCAATGGAACTGTTTTTTTTTTGTTGCTGTTGTTGGTAAACGAGCAAACAACACACGTTTGTAAGTCATACTGCCACTCATAAGGCTTTACGAGGCGTCGCTTCCTCATGGAAGTCGTAAAAGACAACTGCAGACTATGATGTGCAGATAACATTACTGCAGGACAAAGGACAACTCGAATTAATTTTACTAGTGGTCGGACCACACTGTCGACAGTTATCTGTCTACAGCCGCGGGCCGGTCCGTCCGGTGTAGTACCACGCTCTCGCAAAAAATCGACGTCTGAGTAGTAGCAATTTGTTACTGCGCTTCGTTCGGTGAGCGAGAGAGCCGGAAGCCTAACTTTCTGAGGGTGTTTGCGTGTGGAGGGCTTTGGTGGTGCCTTTGGTATCACCAAGCCTCAATGCACGCATTCACACTCCCTTCACTCTCTTCGCGGTAGGCAGCGGCCTTGTAAAGGTCCATGAGCGGCAGCAACACTTACCATCAGGTGTACTGTATGCTCGTTTGCCACTGTTTGGAATAAAAAAAAAAAAAAATTAAAAACATAGACTGACCAGTAGGTACAGTAGCTCAAGTTTTTTCCTATAGTGAAAGAGCCTTGAGCCTGATAGTGAAATGTAGGTACCTATATCAGTGGAGATAACATTGATGACTCTTAAGTAATAAAAAATAAACAGTATTTATTTGTCAATTTTCATCGTCTAAGTTCCTTTTCGATCTGGTGACGGAGTAAAAATATAATTCACCACCTCCGATCTTATCATTTTTTCCAACAGTGGGACGTATGTGGGCTGAGATGATGATGATGATGAATCTTGTCATGGGTGACGTAATACACGACTAAGGGATATGATACGCATATAGACGTTATGTCTATGCAAGAGAAGAAAAACTCGAAATAATTATCATCGCAGCCCACGTACATCCCACTGTTGGGCTCGGGCGTCCTGCACAATGGGAGGGAATTTAACCTACTACACCATGCTGGTCAGACATGTTGGTATAAGGTTTAATATCGAGTTTCCCTTCTCTTGCACAGATGTTATGCGCATATTATATCCCATAGTCGTCTTTTACGACATCCACGGGCAAGATAAGGAGTAGGGAATTGAAATCTTACTCCGTCACCACGCAGAAAATATTGCCCTAAATCAACACGTCTGACCAGTGGTAGTGTAATAGGTCAATTTCTATTATATTGTGGCGTAGGCTCGAGCCTATCTGTGTGTAAATAAGCTGAGATAATAATAACGAAGGGCATAAAGTAAGACTTTCAACGGTGACATATTCATTCCTTTTTATATAGAGTGAATAATTAGCACAAATAATTGGAAAGAAATTCATTAAAAATGGATATCCTGAAAATCAACCCTCATATGATACATTCCTCTACAGATTTTAATTTGTTCCGAATTTTTTTCAACCCTTCAACAAATTCAATTCAATTCAATTCAAATCCTTTATTATGTATAAACCCCGCGGGGGCACTTACATGCAGTAATTTTTTTGAGGCTGGTGCTCCTGCCGAAGCCGGGACGGTCTCCACAGTTGGCCTCGGCCTACAGGCCCATAGTGCTGCTCGACGATGCGGACAAGCTACTAGAGAGGGTGCTGGCTGCCCGCATCGAGCGGCACCACGTCGGCACTGGGCCGGATCTGTCGGACGCCCAGTTTGGGTTTAGAAGGGGTCGGTCGACGATCGAGGCCCTGTTGCGTCTGAGGGCCGTGGCGATTGAGGCCGTCACTGGCGGGAGAGTGCTGTTGGTGATGTCCCTGGATATCGCCAACGCATTTAATAGCCTGCCATTCAGCTGCATCAGGGAGGCGCTCCGGTATCACGGGGTGCCAGCTTACCTGAGGCGGCTAGTGATAGACTATTTGGAGGGGCGCAACGTCCTCTGCACCAACCGAGCAGGGGACGTTGTGCGAACGCCCATGCAGTGCGGTGCGAACATCGGCTACGACTAGGCGTTGAAGGGGAGCCTCCCGCCCGGGCTGGGCGTGATTTGTTACACCGACGACATGTTCGTCACAGCCCGCGGTGGGACGCTAGAAGAGGCGGCAAGCCTGGCGACTCTAGACGCCGAAGAGATCGTCAGGCGGATCGAGGCGGTGGGATGGGGGTGGCCCTAGACAAGACGCAGGCCCTCTTGTTCCATGGACGCCGCATGAGACCTCCCATCGGCGTCTCGATCACCATCCGTTCGGTTGAGATCAGCATCCGGGCCCATATGAGGTATTTGGGCCTGGTACTCGACGAGCAATGGTAGTTCCGGGAGCATTTCCGCAGGCTCGCTCCATAGCTCGTCGGCGCGGCGTCCGCTCTATCGTGGCTTATGCCGAACGTGGGCGGACCGAGCGCTACGTGTCGACGGCTGTACACGGGGGTCATCCAGTCGATGGCCCTGTACGGCGCACCGGTGTGGGCGGGGTCCCTGACCGTCCGACTCAAGGCTCTTCTGTGGCGACCACAGAGGGCCGTGGCGGTCAGGGCCATACGTGGATACCGCACGGTGGTGACGGAGGCAGCGTGCCTATTGGCCGGGACTCCCCCGTGGGACCTGGAGGCGGAAATGCTCGCCGGTTTGTTTCGGCGGGTGTCGGGGGTGCGAGCGGAGGGTGATGTGGTCTCTTTGATCCCTCACCGCCTGGCACGTCGACGCCCGCCAAGACGTCATTGCCCGTTGGGCAGTCCAGTTGGAGTGGCCTCGGTTCGGGCCGTGGAGGCCTTCCGGCCGGTGCTGATACAGTGGTTGAAACGGCGGCACGGGGTGCTCTCCTTCCGACTGGTGCAGGTGTTGACGGGGCATGGATGTTTCACCAAATACCTGCACAAGGTCGTTAGGAGGGAGAGTACACCGTCCTACCACCACTGCGATTGCGACGAAGACACGGCGCAGCATACGCTCGAGGACTGTGCCGCTTGGGCAGAGCAGCGTCGTGAACTCGTCGCAATAATCGATGCCGACCTGACGCTGCTGACCATCGCCAGGGCGATGCTCGACAGCGTCAAGAACTGGCACGCAGTTGCAGCCTTCTGCGAGGCAGTAGTCTCGTGGAACGTCCTCCCCGAGGAGGGGACGTCGGTCGATGGGAGGGTACCCCAAATAGGGGATATTCCTTCGGGCCGACCACTGACGTCAAGTCACCCTGCTCCGGTGGTCGGCCCAACGACGAAGGCGACGTGCATCGCGGATGGGTTGCAGGTATGCGTGCTTACGCCCCTCTATCGCCCCGGACGGAGTGGTGCGAGGAGCGCGCCGACCGCAACCCACCCAAAAAAAAAAATACGGTCATTTTTTTACATTTTACCTTAAAATACTACCGGATCGGAACGCGACCGCACTGAGAGCATCCAGCAAGAAACTAAGTGGGATTGTCTTCTTTTTTATTCATTTACTATTTTTTTTAAATAAAATAATAAGACGTGTTGTTGTCGTCTATTAATAGCTCCAGTGTGATGCCTTTCGAACCATCAAACAATACAGTTATTAAATATAACGAAAAAGTACCATGGCTGGACCAGATCCCGCAAGCAGCACCCGATCACGAGTTAACCACTAGAGCAGCCATCACTCCCCTCAACCACAATAGAGGGAAGGGAGTGACCCGCTCCTCGTAGCTACCGCAAGCAGACCCTTCAGTGAGCATGACCAATACCATGTGCCACAAACATAAAACACAGGCTAAATAACAAATTCGTTTGGCAAAACACGCTACGCTTTACAATTATAGTAACAACAACAGAATAAACATGTGTGTAACACCTTTTGAAATAATGAGGAAATGACTGAATGAGGAGCTGCTCATAACCAGTCTGTATTATCATCTAGATAATCCGAGATTTTATAATAACCTTTTCTACAAAATCTACTCTTGATTGCTTTTTTGAACTTATTAACTGGCATATCTCGAATATTAATAGGTAATTTGTTGTAGAAGCGTATACATTGCCCCATGAAGGATCTGTTAAGTTATGTACAACTAATTTATCCTTAGGCCGAGTATTTACATGATTAATGTCACTATATTTTTCAAAGTTACCGATATTTTTATATATATTGAGATATAACAGTCAGAATATTTACCTCCTTAAATTTCTCTTGGGCCTAAATTATATATCGCGCGGACCGCCCTCTTTATAGAACAATAATTCTATTCAATGCCGCGGAGCAACCCCAAAGTAGGTAATATGCCGTATGACATGAGACTATGAAAGTATGCGAAATAAAGCATTCTGACTGTTTCAACATCGGATAACGCGCGAATTTTTTTTACCGCATAAGCCGCTGAGCTGAGCCTATTATTGACAGTTTCTCAATATGAGGCCCCTATTGGAGTCGATTATCTATAGTGATGCCTAAAAATGTGGTTGATTCCACAAGGTTCAGAGCCACACCATTCATTTGAACATTGGTTCCCACTTGTCGAATCGAAATCGAACACGAATAAGTTATATTTAACGGAGATGTCACACATGATTTCTTCCTCTTTTATATATCTCACTCTCCTTCCCTTTTTTCTAGTAATTAAATGTACTCTCTTCTAGTCCATAATTCTTAATGTAAAGTATAGATAATGATGTGAAGTGTCGCAGTGCGATGCCTCTCCGTATCAGTGCTGTGCCGTTGTTCAGTTCATAGAAGTGTCAGTGTCGCGGATGCTGTGAGCAGTCACCAGCGCGACCGGCGCCATCCGATACAAAGTTTTTACAATCAATTGCGCGATACGAATATTTAGTTAGATCGACATATGTCTCCGACGCACAATGTATTATGCCGCCATGGTATATCTATTATTTATGATCAATACTTCTATCAAATGATCAGAACTATTTAAGAAATGCTTTTTGTTATAGTTGCTCTGACGCTATCACAATATCTTCGCCTGAAGGTAACACAACTTAATTTTTTACACGTAAATATTATTTCACGATGTTTATTATAATTAAAAAATATCTGGTTGACCGAGCTTCGCTTGGAATATTTTTGTCGAATTTATTTAGATATATAAATATATATTAATAAAAAATAAATAATGAAAATTATATAAAAATGCGTGCTTACACCTGTCTGTCGCCCCGGACGGAGTGGTGCGAGGAGTGCGCCGACCGCGACCCACCCCAAAAAAAAAAACCGACAGTGGGACGTATGTAGGCTGCGATAATGATGATGATGGATTTAAAGGATAATTAATTCCGTTTACATAAAAACCTTTTCTTTTTATATCTATGTGTATATACCTATCTTCGAAGTGGTAAGTAGATATGTGAGACAGTTGAGACACTTACATATATCTATCATATAACTGATGGTCATGTGTCTTATACGGAGTTGAAGTGCAAATTAATTTTGAGAATAATCAAATAATGTTTTTAACGACTCATTATTTGAATTTGTAAATTCATGATCGTTTATCATATAACAATTTCGTCCATCCACCCATTCGTCCATAGGTCTATGCACTACTATTGAACATAAATTTTCTCAAAGTTCAGCAAGCGGGTTGTCGATAGCAAACGGTGTTTTAAGCATATCAATCCATTCTCCCGATAATTTCTTAACTATATTTTACTTGTCGAACCGACCACGGAGGACAAGAAACTCGGTAGCGATGGTTCGCCCAACGTCGAAGGTGACAAGCTACGGTGGCTTATAGGGCGACGCGCCGTCTCTCTGTCGCCCCGCACGGAGCCGGGTTGCGGGTGAGCTGACCAAAGCTCACTCCAAAAAAAGAAACCATATTTTACTTCCACCCGAAGAAAATGGGGTTTTAATAACATTTAATATTCTTAATCCATCACCACACTAATATGATTATATCTAAGATTATTATTATACTAGCTTTCTGCCCGCGGCTTCACCCGTGTGAAAAATAGCTTGCCCATAGTTGAACTATTATCCCAAGGAAACATATTGCCAGGATAAAAGTACTCTGTGTGTTAAACTAGGAAATCCTCTATCTGTGTCCTATATTTCATCTAAATCTGGTCAACGGTTTACGCGTGATTAAGTAACAGATATCTGCACAAATTTTTACATTTGTAATATTAGTACCCCCCGTGTAGTTAAGATTCCCGTGAAAATAGGGTGATAAATATAGCCTTTCTTAGTCGCTGATAATGTAGCTTTCGATTGGTAAAAGATTTTTTAAAATCAGTCAATTGCCTGCAGTTTCACCCATGTAGTTCTCGTGGGAATACCAGGATAAATAAAATATAGCCTGTATTACTCACTGATAACGTAGCTTTTCTTTGGTGAAAGAATGTATAAAATAAATCTAAATTCTGCTGTTTCGCCGACGTAGTTCCCATTCTCGTGGTACTGATATAAAATATATAGCCTATTTTTATTTTATTTATTTATTTAAGACAACACCCTGCACTAAGGAAATAATCTTTGTATTGCGGGGGACTTTACAAACATATAATTAACGGACACAAATTACATCCAGACTCAGAACAACAGTTTGTGAATCGCACAAAGTGTTGTCCCGCTTGTGATTTGAACCCCCGACACTGGCGCTGTAGGTCGCTATCTTAACCACTACGCCATCGGTGCAGTTGTCAGCCTATGTTACTGAATGTGGCTTTACATTAGTGAAAATTTTAAAATTAATTAAATTACCCGCGGATCACCCGCGTAGTTCCCGTTCCCTTGAAAATATGGGAATAAAATTACCTATATTACTCGTTGATAATGTAAATTCTTCTTGAAACGTGAAACTTTTCATAAGTGAAAAGTTTCACGTTTCAAGAAAAATTTTGGAAATTTATCCACAGTATCTGATTTCACTTGTATAATCCCCGTTCTTGTGAAAATACCTTGATAACGTAGCTTTCCATTGGTAGAAGAATTTTTAAAATTGGTTAGCCAGCTTAAGCGTAAACACGTAGTAAACAAACAAATATACTTACTTTAGCAATTATAATATTAGGATCTACAAATGTGAACATTAGTACAAAATATTTTTAATTTTAATAATGTACAGCCATAACTGACGATCTGATTTAATTTCGATGAGCAATAAGTAAATAACAAGTTTAAATAAAGTGAGTCGTGTGTGTCTGTGTGTGTTTGTGGGAAGGTGTAGTACTCTGTAGTCTCGGGCGCACAGACGTAGCGACTACACCATTACAGCTTCCAAAACATTAGAGGCACAATTCATACGGTCGTGGCGCTCTGTTATTTGTGCCCAATTTACTAAATTATAGACACTTGTTAGATATAACGTGGGATTTTGGGATGTGGGAGCTGACTCATTAATCAAGAACGTATTCAAATTGCTATCATTTGGCCACTTTGGGAACCTAACTGAATGTTCCGCCTGTTTAGTATAACTGTTACAATAATAACATAACTACTATATTCAAATAATAAATATCTTCGCTGTGTCTACTTGAATGTATAATATTCGACAACTTTGCAAAAGATTTGATTAAAATTTCATAGTTTCTAATATAAATAAATTAAAGAAAACTTTTTTTAAAACAAGCTTTTATTATTTGTTAATAAAATTAACTAAAAAGTAAAAAAAAAAAAATTTATACATGCATGCAAAATTTCAGCTCAATCAAGCTCAAGCTCAAAAAGTGGATCAAATTTAACTTGCAAGATTTGATTACAGACAACGAGACAGGTGAAACTAAATAAAAGCTTGTAAAATCATTGATTTCTTTTATTAAATATCCGTGATGAAAATTTGCCGTTCTTTTTTGAGAAAAATTCGTTGGAATAGCATTTTTGTACTAATATTTATATATACAGTACCTACATTATTGCCAATTTGAACAACATACACTCGTTAAAGGTAAAACAAGCTAGTTAGAGATACTTTAACAATTTTGTAAATATTAACTAACCTCTACACAGAAAAAATAAATTATATTGAAATCTTCTAAATCAATTGCACTCGCACCAACTTTGTCTAATCGTCAATCTCAGCTATCGTTAATTTTTTGTGTATTGAGTACACAAAAAAAAACATGAAAATCGCTCCAGCTCTTTAGAAGGAGTTTACTCACATGGTCAATAGTGGTAAGACCACATTGTCGACAGTTATCTGTTTACAGCCGCGGGTCGATCTGTCCGAGTACTACCCCGGTACTAACCAGATGGAGCAGAAAATGGACGTCTGAATAGTAGCAATTTGTTACTGCACTTAGTTCGGTGAGCGAGAGAGACGGAAGCACAACTTTCTGGGTGTTAGTGTGTGGTGGGTTTTGGTAATGCCTTTAATATTGCCGAACCTCCTTGCGCGTATTCATGCACATTCCATTACTTTCTTCACGGTAGACAGCGGCTTAGCAAAGGTTCGTGAGCGACAGTATCACCAACAGGTGTGCTGTCTACTCGTTTACTGCCAACAGTCACGACAAGTCACAAAAAGTCACGTACAGAAGAATTATATAAATACCAGGAATTTGTATTCCAATTTGACCTGTAAGTCTGCTCTGTAATGTTACATCTTGCTGTGCTATGACCGCTACCATTGTGGCGTTGCTGTATATTGACTTGTTGTCACTAAATATCCTGATCAAAACAACAGGTTGAATTCACCGCCACGCCAGACATAGACGAAGCTGCAATTCTCGTATTCATTAGGTAAACAATTCATGCCATCATTGCTACAGATTATCATTACATAATAGATTAAAGATATTACATCCTTACTAATATTATAAATGCGAAACTAACTCTGTCTGTCTGTCTGTCTGTCTGTCTGTCTGTTTGTTACGCTTTCACGTCCAAACCACTGAACCGATTTTGATTAAATTTGGTAGAGAGATGGACTAAAGCTTGAGAAAGGACAAAGGCTACTTTTTATCGCGAAAAAATGGGTATAAGGGGTTGAAATAGGGGATGACATTTTGTATGGAAATTCATTTTCGATGATAGAACCATGAATCTTTGTATATATAAATAAATATTTATTCTAGCGTTTTGGAAAATTCATTTATATGGGAATGAAATTCAACCCTAAAAGACAAACGCTTTAAACCGAAACCACTGGGCCTAGAAACGTTTTTTTTTACACCGTAGTATTTCTTGGGGTACACGTGCTCTAGCAAAGAAATCGCGAAAAATGGCTATAAGGGGTTGAAATAGGGGAGGACATTTAGTATGGAAATTCGTCATTTTCGATGATAGAGCCATGAATCTTTGTATTAAGGCACTTGATAATATATAAATAAATATTCATTCTAGCGTTTTGGAAATTTAATTTATATGGGGATGAAATTCAACCCCTAAAAGACAAAAAGCTTACAGCCGAAACTACTGGGCCTAGAAACGTAATTTTTTTTCACACCGTTGTATTTCTTGGGGTACCCAAGCTCTAGCAAAGGATTTTTGGAAAATCACCCCCTTAAGGAGGTGAAAAGCGTATAGCCTTTAACGCCTAAACCACTGAACCGATTTTGATGAAATCGGATACAGAGATGGACTAAAGCTTGAGAAAGTACATGGGCTATTTTTTATCGCGATAAAATGGTTTGTATAATGATATCTGATGTTTACGCGAGCACTAGATATTGTAAATATGAAATTCAACCCATAAAAGACCAAAAAGCATACAGCGGAAACTACTGGGCCTAGAAACGTAATTTTTTTTACTCCGTCGTACTTTTTTGGAGTACATGAGCACTAGCAAAGGATTTTTGGAAAATCACTCCCTTAAGGGGGTGAAAAGCGTATAGCCGAAACTATTGGGGCTAGGAACGTGAAACTATGTATTTCTGTGTATTGTGCGATTCTTTTTCCTTTGTTGTAAATGAGCTCTAAGAAATTAGTTTTTGAAATTCAATCTCTAAGGGGGTGAAAAATGTATATCCGAAATCATTAGGCCTAGAAACTAGGGATGTCAAAAATAATCGATTTTTATAATAATCGATTATTAATCGATTTTTTGTAATAATCGATTTTTACAATCGATTATCAAAATAATAGAAAATCGATTATTTTTATAATAAAATTAATCAATTATTTCACAGCCAGATTTCATAAACAAAAAAGAAGGTCATCACAATACTGCGTGCAGTATTTCATACTATACTAGAAGATAAAGCTCACATTTCCTAAAAAAATGTCATCATTATGATGACCTGTTGGGAGAAAAAATCGATTATTTTATAATCGATTATTTATTATTAATTACTCGATTATTTTATAATCGATTTATTTTGAAGAACAAAGACTCGATTATTTAAAAAATCGATTATTTTCCCTCCAAGTCACACCCCTACTAGAAACGTGATGTACAAAGTTGTCTTTCTTGGGGAAGGTGCTCACTAAAAAAGAGTTTTTGCAATTTTACCCCTAAGGACGTGAAAAGAGTATAACCGATATCACTGAGCCTAGGAACGATCATTTTAGTACATGGTCGGCTTTCTTAGGTTACCCCATTATTTTTTCTTAATGCTCGATAATCAAGATTACTCTGGATCGACGCAATATGTAGGCACTCCTCTGCCATCGTAGATATATTGCAAAGGTTCTTCTAGCAACATTTTATGACCAGCTGCCTGCCAGACGACATTGCTGGCTAGATGGCATCACCAATTGGTCCAGGTCAATGTAAATCTTTGTCTTAGTAGTATTTTGCGACATCCACAAACAATGAAAGCGTTATAATATTCCTAGCCCCTACCAGACAGTAAGTTAAAATCAAGATATTAATCCAATTTTCTATCTCTAGAAATAAACACATTTGAAGCGTCTATTTGTTGTCAAAATAATAGGTTTTATTTATGCTCACACAAGGTTAATTTCCCTCCTACTATGGAGGAAGCTCGAGCCCAGCAGTGGGACGTATATGAGCCGAAATGATGATGAACATATTTAGGCTATTTTTTTATCCCGATATTCCTACGGGCCCGGGCACAATGTCGGTGAAATCGCGGGCATTTAATGGATATAAAAATTAATTTACGAATGAAAATCTACATTATCAGTGAATAACAAATAAAGGCTATTTTCAACCTGGTGTTTGCCCGGGAACAAGAACTCTGCGAATGAAACCGGTGGATGTTGACCAATTTTTTCAATTCTTTCACCAATAGGAAGCTACGTTATCAGCGAGTAACATAGGCAATTTTTATCTCGGATATTTGTATGGGATTTGATTAGTATAATTTTATTTTCACCCATGTAAACTTATAATATCAGCGAGTAACATAGGCAATTTTTATCTCGGCATTCGCATGGGAATGGGGTCTACGTGGGTGAAACTACGGGAGTTTGATTGATATTTTTTTTTCACCAATGGAAACCTATCATGGATAATGTATTATCAGCGACTAAGGATGGCCATATTTATCATCGCCTTTCCAAGTGAATTTGAACTACAAGAGTGGAAGTAATATTCAAATATAAAAATTTGTGAAGATATTTGGACGTTTGTTACTCAATCACGGGTAAACTGTTGACCAGATTTGGATGAAAATTGACACAGAGTATTTCTTAAATTAAGAAATATCATCAACATCGCAGCCCCCATACTTCCCACTCTTCTGCTCGAGCCTCCTCCATAATGGGAGGGCATTTGATCTACTATACCATGCTGGTCAGATATGTTAGTATAGGGTTTCATTTTTCGAGCTTTCCTTCTCTTGCATAGATGTTATGTGCATATATCCCATAGTCGTCGTATACGACCTAACAAAGCATTTGACCATCTGCGAATGTGAATAAAGGATAAGTAAGCGTGTTTTTCAGTTTTTTAAACTATATTTATTTTTCACTTTTTAGTGAATAGCCAGAACAGTATAGCTGGAATAGAACAAACAGTCCAGTTAGGTAGATCCAATTTCGAGAAAGAGATCAGCCGACGAATCCAACTCGGTTAGGCAGCGTTCGGGAAACTTAAGAGAATCTTCTCGTCCAACATACCTCAATGTCTGAAAACACAGGTCTACGACCAGTGTGTGTCACCAGTGATGACTTACGGCACGGAAACGTGGTCCCTAAATGTAGGCCTCATATCAAGGCTCAAAGTCGCTCAGCGTGCTATGGAGCGGGCTATGCTCGGGATTTCTCTGCGAGATAGAATCCGGAATACGGAAATCCGCAGAAGAACGGGTGTAACCGACATAGCACGAAGAATTAGCACGCTAAAGTGGCAATGGCCAGGCCACATCGCTCCACGAACCGACAACCGCTGGCGAAGAAAGGTTCTCGAGTGGCGACCACGTATAGGACGACGCAGTGTGGACGGGCAGTGGGGAGGGGCCCACTAGGTGGACCGATGACCTAGTGAAAGTTGCTGGGCGTCGTTGGATGCAGGCGGCACAGGACCGGACATTGTGGCGTAACATGAGGGCTACATCCAGCAGTGGACGGCAATAGGCTGGAATGATGATGATGATGAGTGAATAGCCACCGGAATGTAATTAGTATGCATATTAGATTTGTCGGTACATATATGAATGTATACGGCTCAAGACGCAATTATTACCATAGGAAAGTCGTGTGTTATGCCGAGTGCCCGACTAGCTCCATCTCTCTTACTCTCATGCAAAGGATGCGGAAAGAAGTGATGAATCCTGGCGAATCTAATTAGGTCAATCGATTTTTTAAGCGGATTATTGCATCCGACCACTGACGTCAAGTCACCTGCGGGTGGTTTAAGGGTGTGCGCGCTTACGTCCCTCTGTCGCCCGGACAGAGCGGGCGAGAAGTGCACCGACCGTAACCCACCTCCAAAATACCAACCCCAAAAAAGAAAAAAAGCGGATTATTGCATTGTCATCGGTCTTTGACAGGTGTGCAAAGTTTAAAGAAAATCTGATCGTTCAAAATAGGGCAAAATCGAGCTCAAATGTGGACGTTACAAACAAAGGTATACAGGTGAAGCTAATAAAAGTGTGTTAAAAAGGTATTGAACAGTTGTCTCCTTTCGCATTTAGATTGTATGAGCATTAAATTAGCATGATATTAACTAATACTATCTACCAAAGTTTTAATAATTCTTTTAAAATCTTCTGCACAAGAGCAACCAGCTACACATTATTTTTTAATATCGCTATCAACATTCCCCGGAATGCTTTAAAATTAAAAATAGAAATAAAGTATACCATTAGAATGTGTAACACGGTACACCAGTTGGTATACACATATACGAGACGATCTGCCTAATGTGTTTTTAATAACGCCACCTCCGCGGCTTATCAGCACACAAAACTAAAAATATCTTTATCATCATAATCATTAAGTTCATTATCAAATGTACGCTGTACGAGGTTGTAAGAATTACTCTATTAATGAAGGTGTTACCGAATTTAACCATTTGTGTGTACGCGCCGCGATAATTGTTATGAATTAGGCTTAATCAATGCGCGCGCACCGCCGCGGGGCCGCGGGGCCTACTCAGAGCCGCGGCTCCGCAGCACCGGACAACACAGCACCGAGGACTAGGGATGGCGAAACTTTTATACTATGAACCACAGTTTTATAAGATTACTAAAAAATCGATAAAAAAATTAGAATCACACAATCGATACAGACATATTATATCGATCTCACGTATTATTTTTGTCTTAATATGAAGAACAAAATAACTCAACATTCATGATTCTCTTGTGATACAAAAGAAATAATCTGGATGAATCTATACTAATATATAATACTAGCAACCCGCCTTCGCTTCGCTTCGGTTTCAGTCGTCTTTCCTGCATAGTTCCCGTGGGAATACCGGGATATAATATAGCCTATGTTACTCCCTGATATTATAGCTTTCCATTGGTGAACGAATTTTTGAAATCGGTCCAGCCGTTTTGAAGATTACCCGGAACAAACAGACAGACAGAAAAAAAAAATATAAAGTGTATTTTAGGCATATGTATAGTGCAAATAACCGTGTGAACATGAAAAAAGCCTATTATTTTGACATTACAAATAGACACTCCAATTTTATTTATTGGTATAGATATAGATAAAGCTGAAGAGTTTGTTTATTTGAACGCTTTAATCCCAGGAACTACTGGTCTCATTTGAATAATTATTTTAGTGTTAGATAGCCCATTTATTAAGGAAGGCTATTATAGGCTATATATCATCACGCTAAGACCAATATCAATAGGAGCGGAGCAGAAATGAAGAATGTCCAAAAATCGGGTTATTCCCTTGTGAGAGCTGCCGCGCGCTACGTAAATGGTTAGTTTCGCAAAAATAAAATTATCATATATGACAGAATCGTATTATTGAAAAATATTTTCACTTTCTACGTAATCAAATTCGCAGGTTAAAGTTAGCGTTAGCCCAAAGTAACTATTCTACGCGGATGGAGTCGCGGGCAGCAGCTAGTCCTTTGTAAATATGACTGCATAAGTAAATAATTATAAAGTACGAAAAATTAATAGTATTTATTTTATCATTCTAATTTCTGTGTTAAAAAATCACCTTAATACATTCATGAGGCCAATTATTATCACAAAAACATTCATTGCTTATCTTCTCAGTTTTTATAGGTCCCGCAGCTGAATTCGAGCCTCCTCCACAATAAAAGAGAACTTGATCTACTGTGCCAGGTTGGTCAGACGGGTTGGTACAGGGTTTGATCTTGAGTTTTCCTCCATAAATGTTATCTGCACCTTTCGTCGTCTTTCACGACATCCACGAGCCAGAAAGGGGGTGGTGAATTGTATTCTTTATTACTTATAGCAACTATATAAATCACTCTAATAATGATCATGAATAATTACTAGATACAGATTGTGAAAATGAAAATATGTTTATCTGTATGTAAATATGTCTATGTAATATGATACTCATATTAATTCGAATTGAAATCGAATAAACTAGTTACAGATATCGATACAAGACGTAGGTACGTCCCTATCTCATTGCCGTGACGTTGCGTGGCTCACTATTAACATTATTAGAATAAAATGATAGTATTAGATAGGGCTGATGGTCAGTATTTAATTATAAAGATGCATTCTGTATGATGGATGTTCTGTGGGCCTCCTCGTATGCTTCATACGAATGTTTATGTTATAAATAGAGGATATGTTTATGTTCATTTATAGATAAGTATTTATGAAGAGTTAGTATAACCGTCTAATAATATTATAAACGCGAAAGTTTGTGAGTGTGTGAGTATGTGAGGATGATTGTTGCTCTTTTATGTAAAAACTATTGAATAGATTTTAATGAAACTTCACAATAATATAGCTTACATATCAGAATAACACATAGCTTATAATTTATCTCTATATTCCCACGGGAAGGGAAACTATGCGGGTAAAACCACAGGGCTCTGCTAGTTTAGTAATAAACACGCTCTACAATTTTTTGAAGGTAGCAAATCTCATTTTTTCTTTGTCATTTATATAAAGTAATTGTGGTTTGGGCATTTTAGTAGAATACAAAAACGTATGAAGAGCACTCTTATATCAGAATTACTACTATTTAGCACTTGCTCTTCACGTGATAGGTATAATTCAGTACACATCAAAATTATTTAAAATAACATGTTAAAACATAAAATTTTGATTACTGGCAAATACAGACATTGGTCCAGTCCCGCGGGTAATAGATACACTATATTACTCGTTAATAATGTGTCTGTAAATTGTTCAAAGAAATTTAAAAATCGGTCTAGTGGGTTAGGCGTTAAAGCACAACGAACGTACATTAACATAATGACCTAGGTCTATAATTAGCTCTTAGTCGTCTTTTACGACATCCAGAGCAATGTTGGTAGTACTCGTATTTGTAACCGCTATACAAATGTGTTCGACCCTTAAAATAATAAAGTAATATCGATTTGACTAAACTATCCGTAATCACGGATTGCAGGACCAGACTTTGTGGTGAAACATGAGGGAGGACTAGGTCCAACAGTGAACAGTAATAGGCTGAATGATAATGATGATGATTCTAACTGCTACGTCACAATGATCTGTGGTCTGTGTATGCCTAGGTCAGAAAGCAAAGCTCTTTAGCTTTTTAGGGTGCCGTACTCAAAGGGTAAAAACGGGACCCTATTACTAAGACTTCGCTGTCTGTCCGTCCGTCTGTCTGTCACCAGGTTGTATCTCAATAACAGCGATAGCCAGACAGTTGAAATTTTAACAAATAATGTATTTCTGTTGTCGCTATAACAACAAATATTAAAAACAAAATAAAATAAATGTATAAGGGGGCTCTCATACAACAAACGCGATTTTATGCCCTTTTTGCTCAATGGTACGGGACCCTTCGTGTGCGAGTCCGACTCGCACTTGGCCGATTTTATTTAAGGTTATACTTCTTTTGACGCATTAGGGAAAATGAATAACATTTTTGGATGCGTGCGTCACAAATGTCAGCTAGATAATGCGTTATAATAAAACTTTCAATGTATTTTCCGTGTGGTGACGAAGTAAGAATACAATTCGCCACTCCCTATCTTGCCCGTGGATGTTGTAAACGACGACTAAGGGATATGATAAGCACATAACATTTGTGCAAGAGAAGGAAACCTCGAAATGAAACCCTATACCAGCATGTCTGACTCGCACGATATAGTAGGTCAAATTCCCTCCCATTGTGGAGGAGGCCAACAGTGCCCAACAGTGGGACGTATGTGGGCTGCAATGATGATGATAAGTGTCGCTTTTTCTACAAACGTAGAATAACGAGGACAAAATTTTTAGAAAGAATTTTACCTTGTTACGCCAAAGAGGTATGGTTATACTTCTTATTTGCGTACATACATTCACACACACTTTTTTTTTTCGACAACATTTTACACCTGAGAATTCTCCGTACCGTCTAAGTGACGCAGCAGGTCAGGGAAGACTATTATGTTCCTAGTGGGTCACTAAAGGGATGATATTTTATATGTATAAACGATTACAGGGCGCACAACATGCCCCACCATTATTCCTCATGGCTGTCACGTCCCCTACAAGTTCACACATATATTTATCATAACGGCGGGGTATGTTAAACGTGTGACGTCATCGCGGGCGGAGTCGCGGGGCACAGTGATTGATGACCAAAGTGTTTAGGCGCCCGCTCCGGTTACACAGGCCTTTAGCTCAATGTGGGGACGTGTCACCAGTAAATATGTTTCTATGTTAATACAGTGATTTTGTTATGAGTCAATGTTTAATTACCCAAATCTTGTAGTTGAGTAACAGCCACAAACCCAGGTCCAATTTTCAGATCAACAGATGATTGATCTAGAAATTATTTTACAGATATAAAGAGGAGTTGGTTAATAGTTGTCATTTTGTTGATGTGAAACATCTATTGGCTCGCCTTGGCAGTAAAATTAACTCAAATGCCGTGATACCGAATGGCATGATACGGTTACGCCACGTTCCCCTACTTCTACGATATCTTCTATTTCATATGGTAGTTACGAGTTACTATCTTTCGTTAAAAAAATACATTAATTATGAAGTCTATATTAACATAGAAATTGCATATCAGCCGGGCGTCCAGTGATGGCTATATTTCTTTATTGAAAACAGTTTAGTTCTTTGCATGTTGGATCGACAATTTTACATTCCTTGTAGAACTATTTACCATGCTATCGTTTTTGAAACTGTATCATTTACCACAGTTTAATTTTATACGGTTCATTCACATTCAAGAAAAATCACCTTTTTTTACAGCAGGCAGTGACTTAACTGTAGTTCTACTAAAATTCATGCCAGATAATTACTGTATATCATCATGTGGGCAATTGGTTCCATGGCGTTATAAGCTAGTGACAGAACACCGAATATAGCGAATAATGCAGTGCAGATAATATGATATAATAATACAATGCTACACTACAACAAAGCATATCATTGAATGCTTCACAAAAAGTGTGACATGTAAATAAAACAAAACTTCTATATAAACAGTCCAAACACAAAAATTTCAAAGACGTTTCGCTCGGAGCGAATTTGAACGCAAGGTCAACGTTAATAGCTAGCGACAAAAAATGTAGCAATTTTTGTCGCTCAATCGTGCGGCGGCGAGCCCACTCGCAAATATGAGCCGCGGTTAATATTTAAATGGTCACAGCCGTAACCCGTGAGCACATTCCAACCGACCTTTCTATCTGCTGCCGCTGGATAGTTTGATTAGAATCCTTTAAGTTACCAACTGACAATTAACTGTCTGTGGTGTCCCACCAAACCAAAGATGATGTCAGTGCGTTGGAAATCATGATCATACTACTTTCCGTCAGCCCATCGAAACTGCTTTACACATAATTGTCCCACGATAAATGCTATAAGTCATTATAACAAACCCTACAGACCCCCTAAATTATCCGTGATGATGGAAGGACAACATGGCCCACATAACCTCCCTTATTTCCCCTTTCGTCGTGATTCAGAGACCATCGATGTGGCACATTGTAACTATACTTAACTCCATACACCCTCATGTATTTCCTTCATCTCGGCTCATACACATCCCAGTGCTGGGCTGGAACCTTCTCTACAATAGGAGGGAAATTGACCTCACTGTACTATGCTGGTTAGACAGGCTGGTAGGTATAGGATTTTGTTTCGAGTTTGCCTTCTCTTGAATAGATGCTATATGCATATTATAATCCCTCAGTCGTTTTTTTGATGTGAAACATCTATAGGCGAGGATGAGTGAATTCGTCACGTGGCGTTTAACGCCACGCCTCGCCGTCCCCAATTTTTTTTTTTTGTGACTTAGTTGTTAGCCTCAGATGGCTGTGACAACTTTACCCGGACTGGTGGGTGAGCGCTGAGGGCTCTCACCCCGTCACCGTCCCCTATTAATTAACTACTAAATAAATATCTGGACACATATCTACATTTTTGTAACGAAACCATGGTGCGATTTAAAATTTTGTACAACGTCATCTAGTGAACTCATAGTAAATTGTTACCTATAAGGTATACTAATGAAAATTAATGTTTTTTAAATAAAAATCATAATTTTCTGGAAAAAGAATCGTAACTTTATTTTTATTAATACTTTATGCTATATCCTGTCATAATTTGTTCTTTTTTGCATATATACTCGTTCTATAAAATAATGTATAATTCTCTAACTTCCTAATATAAGTATACCATATCTAGGTACTTTATTTTTACGTACGAAAACTGGGCAACCGCTTTTAGTTAGTTTAGTTCGTTAGTTTAGTTTCAGCTGTATATTTATTTGTTTATATGTCATCGACTCCTAGGAATTGGATTTTGATCCAATTTAAACAGTCAGATTTCATTTAAAATTTGTAACAAGGACCAATGACGATAAATAATTTAAATAGCTTGTCTTATTATCATTACAGGATTAGAGATTTTTTTATAAAATATATTTTGTAGCTGTGATTTAACCTGGCTCGATAGATGTCGCTAATTCTATAGCCACAAGGATTAAGTCGCAGTAATCAAATGATTAGCGGGTATGTCAACCAATTGTAGTTTTTGACTTATCAGTATTACACAGTAACCATAATTATTATACATTTATTTATTTAGCCTTCTATAGTAATAGAACTTTTCTATTCACATCACCATCATAACTTTTAGGAGCGTCTTGTGTAAAATTACTAATTGCATCATTTTCTACAAACAATAAAATAAAAAATATGTTATGATAAATATGATGCATGGATGTCAGTAGTATATTCCCATGTGGTGACAGAGTAAGAATATAATTCATCACCTCCTCTCTTAGTTGTGAGTGTCGTAAAAGACGAGTAAGGGATTGAAATATGTAAATAACACCTATCCATATGAAGAAAACTCGTAATAAAACATTATATCAAACCGTCTACCAGCGTGGTATAATAGGTCCATTTAAATTGTGGAGGATGACCTAGCAGTGGGACGTACATGAGCCGAGATTATGAGATATGATACCAAGATAGAACACAGAAAATAAATACTTTTCAAATTATTCATTATTAACCATTGTTTGACATCACGTTGTGAATATTCTTTTCTTTTAAGGTTTTTGTATTTGACAAGTATGTCTCTAAATATGAGAACCCTATACAGCGCTGAAATGAAAATCGTAAAAAATCTTCATACGAATATTTATTTTATTTCATCATCATCATCTCAGCCCATATACGTCCCACTGTTGGGCTCGGGCCTCCTCCATAATGGAAGAGTAATTGACCTACTATACCACGCTAGTCAGACGTGTTGGTATAGGGTTTTATTTCGAGTTTTCCTTCTCTCGCATTGATGTTATATGCATTTTATATCCCTTAGTCGTCTCGTACGATCACCCACGGGTAAGATAGGGGGTGGTGAATTGTATTCTTACTCCGTCACCACACGGAAGGATTTTATTTAATATATATTTTATTTCATTTCAATGAGTACTTATTGCCAGGTTTCGTATCGAATAAATTATCAATTTTAAAATTGACTTTACGGCTTGTATTTGTGGCTCGAAATACTTTCATCCATTCACAGACGTTCATTTCTAAAAAAAAAGCTCATCGTGGGCATAGGTTCTATGAAAAGTACTTGATACATTGAAGTAAGTATCGATACTTTAGCGAGTACGTTACTTTTCTTTCGATACTACTCATGAGTACAGTATCGATACTTTCTATGCCATATCGTGTCCCTACTTGAATAAAATAATGTCGATGTTTCACATCTGCCAGGCGTCCTGAGCGACGGCTCACTTTTTTTATGGATGGGCTATGGTAAGCGCACACCCGGTCCACTCCGTCCGCGGCGACGAAAGGACGGCGCGCGGGCCTATAACCCACCCATACTCACGTCGCCTTCGTCTCCTTCATCGTTGGAACGACCACCGGAGCAGGGTGACTTGTCGTCAGTGGTCGGCCCTACGGAATACCCTTTCGGGTACCCTCACCTCTCGACGTCACTGTCCTGGGACATCGGTCGGCGTTGTGCAGTCAGTCTCTCTGCGGGTGACTAGGGCGGCATCAGGCGTAGATACTCGCGCCTGCGCCGCCCGAGTCGCCGGCGGCGGAACGTGTCGCCGAATAGGAGCTCCTCTCACGCACGATCCGCTGCCTCCTTCCGTGAGATGACATCCCAGTTCCTGACGCTATCGAGCATCTTCCTGGTGATGGTCGGCAGCGTCAGGAGGCTCGTCTTAGTTAAGAAAAGTAAATCTAAGTACAGTATCTTTAATCTCATTTCGGTATACGTATTTATGCGCATTTGGTATCCGTAAATACACCGAGTATTTGATATTTCAGTCATCATCATCATCATCATCTCAGCCCATATACGTCCCACTGTTGGGCTCGGGCCTCCTCCATAATGGAAGGGTCATTGACCTACTATACCACGCTGGTCAGACGTGTTGGTATAGGGTTTTATTTCGAGTTTTCCTTCTCTCGCATAGATGTTATATGTGTTTTATATCCCTTAGTCGTCTCGTACGATCACCCACGGCTAAGTTAGGGGGTGGTGAATTGTATTCTTACTCCGTCACCACAAGGAAGATATTTCAGTACGTATATATAATTCAAACTATTTACTATAAGAAAAAATTCTGCAGGGATACTAAAATGCCGAGTAGGGGACGTTGTGCGAACGCCCATGACGTGCGGTGTCCCACAGGGGTCAGTTCTGGGTCCGACCCTGTGGAACATCGGCTACGACTGGGCGTTGAGAGGAAGCCTCCCAACCGGGCTGGGCGTAATTTGCTACGCCGACGATACACTCGTCACAGCCCGGGGTGGGACGCTAGAGGAGGCGGCACGTCTGGCAACTCTCGGCACCGAGGAGATTGTCAGGCGGATCGAAGCGCTGGGGTTGAGGGTAGCCCTGGAAAAGACGGAGGCCCTTTTATTCCATGGCCTCCGTACCGCCGGGCCTCCCGCCGGCGCTTCGATCACTGTGAAGTCGGTCACCATCAGCATCCAGGCCCACATGAAGTACCTGGGCCTGGTGCTCGACGGGCATTTTTGGTTCCGGGAGCATCTCCATCGACTTGTTCCCCGGCTTGTCGGCGCGGCGTCCGCCCTTTCGCGGCTGATGCCGAATGTGGGCGGACCCAGCTCTACGTGCCGACAGCTGTACACGGGGGTGATCCGGTCGATGGCTCTGTACGGCGCACCGGTGTGGGCGGGGTCCCTGACCGTCCGGCTGAGGGCCCTCTTGAGGCGACCACAGAGGGTCATGGCGGTCAGGGCCATACGCGGTTACCGCACGGTGTCGACGGAGGCAGCGTGCCTCCTGGCCGGAACTCCCCCTTGGGACCTGGAGGCGGAGATGCTCGCCGAGATTTATCGGCGGGTGTCTGAGACGCGCACCCGCGGCGGCATGGTCTCCCTGCAGGAGATCACCGCCTGGCGGGTCGACGCCCGCCGAGGAGTCATTGCCCGTTGGGCAGTCCGGCTGGAGAGTCCTCGGTACGGTGTCAGGACCGTCGAGGCCTTCCGGCCGATGCTGATGGAGTGGTTGGAGCGGACGCACGGGGTGCTTTCCTTCCGACTGGTGCAGGTGCTTACAGGGCACGGGTGTTTTGGGAAGTACCTGCACAAGATTGTCAGGAGGGAGAGCACACCGTCCTGCCACCACTGCAGTTGCGACGAGGACACGGCGCAGCACACGCTCGAGGAGTGTGCTGCATGGGAGGGAGAGCGCCGTGAACTCGTCGCGATTATCGGTGCCGACCTGGCGCTGCCGACCATCGCCAGGGAGATGCTCGACAGCGTTAGGAACTGGGACGCGGTCGCCGCCTTCTGTGAGGCCGTAATCTCACGGAAGGAGGCGGCGGATCGTGTGCGAGTAGAGCTCCTATTCGGCGACACGTTCCGCCGCCGGCGACTCGGGCGGCGCAGGCGCGAGTATCTGCGCCTAATGCCGCCCTAGCCGAGGCCGCGGGTGATCGGACCGGGGAATTGTCCGTCACCCGCAGAGAGGCTGACCGCGCGATGGCGACCGACGTCCCAGTACGTCGAGAGGTGAGGTTACCCGAAAGGTATTCCGTCGGGCCGACCACTGATGACAAGTCACATCTGCTCCGGTGGTCGGCCCAACAACGAGGTGACGTGGGTACGGGTGGGTTATGGGCCTGCGCGCCGTCCTTTCATCGCCCCGGAGGGACAGGACCGCGCGTGCGCTTACCATAGCCCACCCATTAAAAAAAAAAAAAAAAAAAAAAAGGGATACTAAAATGCAGTTCATTTTAATTACTAACTTATGTAATGATTAACCACTAGACTTGCTAATCCTTTTTAAATATGTTATTTCTCCGTCATATTATTCAATCGTATTTATACAAAGTAACAGTAATACGTAACTAAGAAATGCAAATGAATTCTTTATTTAATGCATTACTTAGATAAGGAAAGTATAAAGTATATAAATGAGGAATCTGATCTACGTGTAATTTCAATAATAATCTAATGACAAGAGGGTTGATGAGTATTGTGATTTAAAATATTTAGATAAACTAAAAAGTTTCAACATTACGAAGGTTATTAGATTTTTTCTCGCACAAAGATAATTCGTTTGGGACAAACGCAAATTGGTATGGACAGTGCAAAGTCTGACATCATCTTTTGATGTAAGTAGCTCTCTCCGACGATTGTTAAAATCGAAATAAATATTTTAAATAACTCTATATGAAAATAAATCCTAGTTTATTTTTACAAAAAGAATGAGAATGATATATATAAAAAATCATATAGCATAACCAGAAGAATGAGATTGATAACCGGGAGGTCTCTTATTCAAATCTCAGATAAGAAATAATTGAGGTTATAACTAGTAGGTCAGTCTACGGTCTTATTTCTAAATTCAATTGCAAATAAATGCACATTAAATCCACAAACAAAGCGTAATATATGTAAATTTCGTTTATCTATATCTGTATGTCCCAAGTAACTGGACGCAATCACATAATCCCAAGAACGAAGCGTGATTGTGCTACATAATTATGAATTTCCTGATATAAAAACTCAATCTCACGATGGCTGATGCGGGCTGCATATGCTTCTGTACCAATGAGGTAGTAATTAACGCGTTAGTAGCTACATATATAGATGATAAGCAACACAGAACGTAGCTGTACCAGTCGGGTGACGAGTTGTTTGCTCCGAGCGGTCCTCACCTTACCACGCCGCGGCAGTACCATAAGTAGATGCAAACGCAATCACGTTAGAGCATTGAAGAGCACATGAAGTCATTTGACAGAACCAGATCTGTGCGTGAATGGGCGTACCGTTCGGCTCCCAACAAGGGCACTTTGAATGCGACACTTTTTGTCCACTCGCTGACCAAATATTTCAAGTATTGGGACTGCAGCAGTTTTTGGTCACTTTGAATAAATGAAATATTCATTGTATGCAAGTTATCTGTCTGAATATATTCATACTAATGGTGAAAACGTATCGAGTTTTTGGTTCAAATAATTCGTTTACATTTCATGGTCGGCTTTGTGTTTCGGAGGATGTTTAATAATTTCAAGTTTTTCGCCACATTTTGTGATAGTTATGGCTGTTGAGACGTATTTGGTATATTATTTGTCGTATTCGGTGAATAAAAACACATGATAACATGACTAACTTATGCTTAAATAAACCCCATTTATGATGCTGAAGTTTGCTAATACTTCAGTTAAACTTCATTTTGAGTTATGAAACTAAAACTAAGAAATGTTTCCATTTTCGAATATGTGTATGTTCTCTCGCTGCTGTTTTTGATGTCCACCTGATCATCTTGGATTTCCTCTCCTACCCCTTATTATTTATAGATCAACATTCTAGTCTAACTATACCAGACATTTCCCAAAGATTGTCATTTAAATTCTATAACCCAAAGGATTAATTATATTTTATTGTTAGTGCAGGTTTTATAATATTCATTTCTAATTTCCCGTGTAGTGATAAAGAAAGAATACAAATCATCATCCCCTCTCTTGCCTGTGGGTGTCATCAAAGAGCGATTAAGGGTTATAAAATACATATAACGTCTATGCAAGAGAAGGACACCTCGAAAGAAAATCCCTTACCAATTTCTATTTCTCCAATTCGTCAATTTCTCCGCCATAATAAAGGGGCCTCAAGTCCAACGTTTAGTGCGTTTAAAATATTCGCTACAAATATTAGAAAAAATAAAACATTTAAACTAATATTGAGTAAACGTAGTTTAAAAAATATACATGAAATACAAAATAGCATCGAATTGCCAAACATACACTTTTAAGTCTTGTTTTTAAATATGTTTTCTGTTTGGTTTTGCTCTCAGCAATCTAATAATCGTTTGTAGTAATTGTAAAAGGGCTAAAATGTCAAAAATAATGTTTTATGTCATAAGTAACAACCAACTATGAAATGCTTTAGAAAATTCAGGAACGAATATAATTTATTTATTGTCGCCTTTTTAGGAATTCAGTACTATTGTACGTCAAATATGTATTTTGATGGTAGCCGCAATAAGGCTCGGTTGATGACAAGTGGCAATCGTCGTTCATAGACGCCAATAACAGCAGGACAACCAGGTCTAGTGTTGCCCAAATAAGTCTTGGTCTTGCGGTCTTGGTCTAGCGAGAAATGCGAGACCGAGACCAAGACTGCTTAATTTTTGCAAGACCAAGACCAAAACTGGCCCTGCAAGACTTGAGCAAGACCAAGACTGAGCCTGCAAGAGTCTCGCGGTCTTGCATTTAATTCACCATTCCAGCTTATATACGGTGGAACTCGTGTCTTCTACATAATAGGAGGGAAATCGGCCGTAGCCGGAGAGGAATCGCCACGGTGATCGGCCGTGTTGTTACAGGGTTTCATGTCAAGTTTTCCTTCTCTTACACCGATGTTATATATTATAGCCCTTAGTTATGGGTTCGCACTCGCGGGTAAAATAGGGGGGGTGAATTGTATTCTTACTCCATCACTACACGGCAAGTCAAATCAGTCTTGAGATATCCATCTATTGGCCAATCGATTCCCAATGTTGATGTTAGCTTTTCAGAATTACTCTTCGGAAAGGCTGAAGGACAAAAATACCGTAATCACGATAGTGCCCTTGCCCATTATACATATTTATATATCCGTTTATTCATTAGCCCAACGACGTTCACTGTTGGACATAGAAATATGCCTACAATTAATCTACATAAATGTCCGTGTAGGGACAGAGTACGAATACAATTCACCACTCTCTTACCCGTGGATGTCGTATCAAATCGGACCGAGGCAATGGTGTTAGGAAGCCATTACTTTTTTTTTTATAAGTGGGCTATGGTAAGCACATGCGCGGTCCATTCCGTCCGGGGCGATGAAAGAACGGCGCGCGGGCCCATAACCCACCTGTACCCACGTCGCCTCGTTGTTGGGCCGTCTACCAGAGCAGGCTGACTTGTCGTCAGTGGTCAAATAACTCCGTCGCTTGCCAATCAAATTAAAAAAATCTTTTTTGTTGGAAAGGGGGAATGTTAAATGATATAAAATTTTATATATCAACTGCCCCGTGTGGTGGCCTCTTAAGAAAACAGGGTCGAAATTCCTTCCTTTGTCATAGGAGTAGTAACTCTGTTTAATGTAACACCAGGGGAATATGAGAGAAATTTGCCCCAGTGGTAAGGGTTATATTCAATAGTGGACTATAGGCTAGCAGATGGATAGATAGGATAGGATGATATTTGATTAATTTAATTGGATTTTTCATTGCCATGATAAATGACTGTTAAGTTATTCCAACTGCAAGACTTGCAAGACTTTGCAAGACTCTTGCTGCAATACCAAGACCAAGACCAAGACTCGAGTGTACAATACCAAGACCAAGACGAGACCAGGTATGCTGTTGCAAGACCAAGACCAAGACTGGTCCAAGTCTCGTCTTGGTCTTGCATTTGGGCAACACTAACCAGGTCGCTATCTTTTTTAGCCACTCACTATGCCAAGGCGGGGCTTATGTCTTCGGTTCTCTCACCTACTGGACAAAGTGCAGTAGCCAATTAAACTACTCAAACGATATTAGATTTTACTTTTAGTAATGTGGACGAGCTCACTCATTTATGGCTACAACAAGATGACAGTTTGCATCGTGACCATTTTATTTATTTTACAAACATTACAAAGTAACTAAGTTTTAAGTCATTCAACTAATATAAATATTCATCAAGTCGTAATTAAAGAGATACACAATGACACAAAAACTTAGTAGCACTGCACAAATGTACGATATAGCACTACACCCACATAAGTTCAGTATAACCCCAGCATGAAGCCATAGCCCATTTGCATAGCGAACTTAAAGTGGCCAATTAAAGTCATTTGAATGTGTCATGCGCCTTAACAGTAGTTATGGACATCGGCATTCGTACGTCGCGTACGCGTACGCAGATCCCATATTTTTTTTCAATGAGCGAGCTTCAGTCACGTCAACTGATACAATCTTAGATACAATATCACTTGCATTACTAAATCTATATACATTTAGAATTATATAATTCCACTAACAATTTGCTACACTCTGTAGGTTCAAGGATTACAGTGTTTGAATGGAGAAGGGATAAGTTGTAACCGAACTATAGCTAATGCCTAAAAATGGAGCGGGTGCAAATAATAAAGGATTAAGGACCACACTTTTCTTTCACACGGATATCTTAAAAGATACCCAAGAAATATAACTAGTTAACATCATTTATGAACTATCTGAGCAGCATGGCATAGTAGGTCAAATTCTCTCGTATCGCAAATGGTAATGACTAGACACTTGGTTACATGCTCAGTGATGTGACGGCGGTTAAGACCTATTCTATTCATCACAGTGTGCCTGAGAGAGCTTTTTAACTATAATACTGATGTACGATTCTAACAAATCACAAATTGAAATAATATAATTCAATAGAATTAGGTGTGTACCGTTTAATAATCAGTCATATCTATTATAAGTTATTCAATACAATACAATAATCCTCAGTCCGTGTGCGCGCCGCCTAGCCGCAGCTCCCACGCCGCAAGCACGCAGTTGACACGCAAAAACTGCGTCGGCGCGCTCGCACTATGTGTAGTACTCTATCAGTAAGACCACTCAGTTGAATAAATTGTACTAGACACACTATAAAATATATTTAGATGTAGCCATTTCGTATAAAATTAAACTTACAAAAACTTTTGAAATATTCAAATATAAGTTTTCTATATTTTTTGAAGCAATCAAACTATTTTTACTGTTCGTATTTTTTTAAATAAAACTTCTTTAGGTTTGATTAGTGTTTAATGATAAATAAATGTTGTAAAACAAAACGTAGTACACCGGAAGTGACGCTCAGTAAAACACATAACCAAAAGTTAAGTGCATACTGTCGCGACACGGTCATGCCGCTTTTTACCCCGCTTCGTTGCCTAGAATTATATTTATAATTAACATTAATTTATTATTAATAATGTTTGCGACTATTCAAGTCCCAGCTGTCCTTACAATTAGACATGAGTAACAAAAAATTATGAGACAGAAGTTTCCGTATCAACGCGAAAGAGGGATGTCTTTGATAATTTAACATTTTCAATATATTAACGTATATTTAGATGGTTAGCGTGTGATTATGATAGCAGCTCGTCGAGGCTTGATAGATTCAAAACTTTAAAAATTGCTTAATCTAAATGTTTGTATTTTTAATCTATCCATATTTCAATAATTATCCAGTACTCAACAACTTCCTCACGGGAATGCCACATCAAAAGGTTTGAACTTTGTGTTTGTCAGCCAGCTTTACACCGCATCTTTAAAAAAAAACTAGACAAAGTATGTCGTAATAACATGACAGAAGTGAAATAGTTATCAGTCATTTCCATCATCATCATCACAGCTCAGATACATCCAACTGCTGGGCTCGACCCTCCTCCACATCGAAAGGGAAATTGACTTACCATGCTGGTCATCAAAGTTGGTACAGGGTTTTATTTAGAGTTTTCCTTTTTTTTTTGCATAGATATTGTATGCATATTATAATCCTTTAGCCGTCTTTTACTATGCCCACGGGCGAGAATAGAGGTACTGAATTTATTATTACCCCGTCATCACACGGAAAATTGATTTATTTTAATAAAACGCTAATACTACTCCCACTCTAACCAACCTAGTTCTCTTGACATAATAAGTTTGCGAATTAGAATTTCAAAGTCTTCTAATAAAAAGTTAAGCTTAAGTGGGAAAATACGTGTAGAGGCTTAAAAGAAATCATTTTCTTTTCTACTTTCATAAATCGCTTATAAAACTATTCAAAATTATAAATTTAAAATTTCAAGTAAAAATTCCTATTCGTTCAAAACTTATAAGCGATTTAATAAGTGCCCTTCGAATGTAACTTGCAGAACGAAGTGATCGAGTAGGTAGGCATTCATATACTACCAGGTATGAAGCTGAAGAAGGTTTGCAATATGGTGGTGGAACAGCTGATTAATTAGTAAGTTGTTTCAATTAGTTTAACTTTTTCTGTCACTTTTTTTAAACGCATTTTCTTGAAACAAGTTTTTTCGAAACGGTGTACACTCTAACTTTAAAAGTTTTAAACCAATGGTTTTGAAACTTGGTTTACAATCCTTACACAATTGTGCTGTATATGAACATCAATCATAGGCGATATATGAAAAATTAGTAAAAAATCCCTCTAAAAAAGCAAATTTTTGTTTTTATTTTTAAATTGAGCTTTATTTAGAAGATACACATATTAAAAAAAATAATTTTTGTGGATTTCATCGTGTACACCAACTGCTAAGTCGGATGACAACCTACGATGTGTATCAGCTGATATCGCCGCTGCTTTTTAAGTTATATTTTTGTAAAATATTATATAAAAAGAAAAACTCATCAATATATGTATAAAATAACCTAATAGTTTTAATAAATAATATTCATTTTTTATACCTTAAAAATAATAATGAAAATCAATGTGAAAACGTCCTTCTACACGTATGGGAAATACGTGTACCCTTAATGTATTAAAATTAAATTCTGTACACAATTGCAAGAGATGTTACCGTAGATGTTGTTGCGTGCTGATAGCGACGAAGTGGCGACAACGCAGCGGCGACGCGGGCCCATGACGACATTATTCGCGCGCCGTCCGCGTGCATACAGATGCGACGTAATTGCGTCGAGCAAAAACTAAACGTATGATAATCGAGGAAATGCCACCTGAGCCGGACGCACCCCGGCCCCTCGGCCCCTCGGCCCCACGGCCCGGCACTGATTGTGCTCGGACAAACACCCCGTACTTCTAATGTTTTATTCAATTTGGTTTTAAATAAAAAACTCTTAAGTAAGAGGATTTATACTTATATATTTTTCAAATTATTCTAAGTGTGTCCTAATTATCATAGGTAGAAAAGCTGTATTAAGATATCGGTTAATCGTCTTCAGAAGTAAGATTATTTAATTTACAGAGACAGATTTATTTATTTATCGGGAAACCAACAGCTTAAAAAATCTAGGAAAACATATTTAAGATACATAAAGCCAATAACAGGTCTTCACTATTATGCTTCACATAAAACAATACAACGGAGAACATTCAATTAGCCTATTGATGGGTTGTGAAAAAATCGAGACCGAGTGTCCGTTTTATCGCATCCGTATTGGCGTTGAATATATCGAATTTATGATTTTTATATTGATTATTAAGTATATTGCTCGCTCGCCACAAAAACGCATTCTGACGGTAATTAGTAGATACTAATGGGAGATGGCAGGGGGTGTGATGAAATTCATATCCTTACTAATATTATAAATGCGAAAGTAACTCTGTCTGTCTGTCTGTCTGTTACGCTTTCACTTCTAAACCACTAAAACGATTTTGATGAAATTTGGTACAGAGATTGACTAAAGCTTGAGAAAGGACATAGGCTTCTTTTTATCGCGAAAAAATGGGTATAAGGGGTTAAATAGGAGATGAAATTTTGTATGGAAATTCGTCATTTTCGATGATAGAATCTTTGTATTAAGGCACTTGATAATAAATAAATAAATATTTGTTCTAGCGTTTTGGAAAGGAAATTCGTCATTTTCGATGATAGAACCATGAATATTTGTATTAAGGCACTTGATAAGAAATAAATAAATATTTGTTCTAGCGTTTTGGAAATTTCATTTATATGGGGATGAAATTCAACCCCTAAAGGACAAAAAAGCATACAGCCGAAACCACTAGGCCTAGAAACGTAATTTTATTTGCATCGTAGTATTTCTTGGGGTACACGAGCTCTAGCAAAGAAATCGCGAAAAAATTAGTATAAGGGGTTGAAATAGGGGAGGACATTTAGTATGGAAATTCGTCATTTTCGACGATAGAACCATGAATCTTTGTGTTAAGGCACTTGATAATATATAAATAAATATTCGTTCTAGCGATTTGGAAATTTCATTTATATGGGGATGGAATTCAACCCCTAAAAGACAAAAAAGCTTACAGCCGAAACCACTGGGCTTAGAAACGTTTTTTTTTTTACACCGTAGTATTTCTTGTGGTACACGAGCACTAACAAAGGATTTTTGGCAAATCACCACCTTAAGGGAGTGAAAAGCGTATAGGAGTGGTAGGACCACACTGTCGACAGTTATCTGTCTACAGCCGCGGGCCGGTCCGTCCGGGGCAGTACCATGCTCTCGCAGAAAATCGACGTCTGAGTAGTAGCAATTTGTTACTGCGCTTCGTTCGGTGAGCGAGAGAGCCGGAAGCCCAACTTTCTGAAGGTGATTGCGTGTGGAGGGTTTTGGTGGTGCCCTTGGTATCACCGAGTCTCAATGCACGCATTCACACTCCCTTCGCTTTCTTCGCGGTAGGCAACGGCCTTGTAAAGGTCCATGAGCGGCAGCAACACTTACCATCAGGTGTACTGTTTTCTCGTTTGCCACCGTTTGCAATAAAAAAAAAAAAAAAGCCTTTAACGCCTAAACCACTGAACCGATTTTGATGAAATCAGGTACAAATATGGACTAAAGCTTGAGAAAGTACATGGGCTGCTTATTATCGCGAAAAAATGGGTATAAAGGATTGACATTTTGTATGGAAATTCGTCATTTTCGATGATAGAACCATGAATCTTTGTATTAAGGTATTTAATAATAAATAAATAAATATTCATTCTAGCATTTTGAAAATTTTTCTTACATGGGGATGAAATTCAACCCCTAAAAGACCAAAAAGCATACAGCGGAAACCACTGGGCCTAGAAGCGTAATTTTTTTGTACTCCGTCGTACTTTTTGGGGTACACGAGCACTAGCAAAGAAGTTTTGGAAAATCACCTCTTAAGGGGGTGAAAAGCGTATAGCCGAAACTATTGGGGCTAGGAACGTGAAACTGTATTTCTGTGTATTGTGCGATTCTCTTTCTTTTGTTGTAAATGAGATTTAAGAAATTAGTTTTTGAAATTCTATCTCTAAGGGGGTGAAAAATGTATAGCCAAATCATTAGGCCTAGAAACGTGAAATTTTGTACAAAGTTGTCTTTCATGGGGAAAGTGCTCTCTAAAAAAAGATCTTTTTCCAATTTTACCCCTAAAGGGGTGAAAAGCGTATAACCGATATCACAGCCTAGGAACGATCATTTTAGTACACGGTCGGCTTTCTTGGGTTACCCCATTATTTTTTCTTAGTGCTCGCTTATCAAGATCACTATGGATCGACGCAATATGTAGGCACTCCTCTGCCATCGTAGATATATTGCAAAGGTACTTCTAGCAACATTTTATGAACAGCTGCCTGCCAGACGACATTGCTGACTAGATGGCATCATCAATTGGTCCAGGTCGATGTAAATCTTTGTCTTAGTAGTATTTTGCGACACACACAAACAATGAAAGCGTTATAATATTCCTAGCCGCTATCAGACAGTCAGTTAAAATCAAGATATTAATCCAATTTTCTCCAAATCTCTAGAAATGAACAAATTTGAAGCGCGTATTTGTCTGTCAAAATAATAGGTTTATTTATGCTCCTGTTTTAGGTATGAATGTTGAAAGCTTTAGGGGTAAAGGAAGACCGAGGAAAAGATGGATGGACTGCGTGAGGCATGAGGATAGCCTGGGAGTGACTGCAGAGATGACGTCTGATAGGACCGTATAGAAGAAGATGACATATTGCGTCGACCCCAAGTAGTTGGAATAACAGCAAGATGATGATGATGATTTATGCTCACACAATTATTTGCACGATACCTATGTTTAAAAAACCGGCCAAGTGCGAGTCGGGGTCGCGCACATAAAACGGGGAAAAAATGCGTTTGTTGTATAGGAGACCCCCCTTAAATATTTATTTTGTTATGTTTTTAATATTTAGTGTTATAGCGGCAACAGAAATGCGTAATTTGTAAAAAATCAACTGTCTAGCTATCGCGGTCCTTGAGATGTAGCTTGGTGACAGACAGACGAACGGACAGACAGCGAAGTTTTAGTAATAGGGTCCGGTTTATACCCTTTGGGTACGGCACCCTAAAAACGGCTCAATTTTTTTTCCGTCTATTCGTTACGGGTAATCTTCAAAATGGCTGCACCGATACTGATAATACTTTACCACCAGGTCTACTAGCCTTACATAAGGAATAACTTAGGCTATATTTTATCCCAGTGTGGTTGGAGCAACTGTGGAATTTAGTTGATTTTAAAATTATTTCACTTATGGAAAGCTATTTTTAAGCGAGTAACATATTTAGGCTATTTTCTATCCCGATATTCCTACGGGACCGGGCACAATGCCGGTGAAATCGCGGGCGATTAATAGATATAAAAATTAATTTACGAATGAAAATCTACATTACTTATCAGTGGATAACAAATAAAGGCTATTTTCATCCCGGTGTTTGCCCGGGAACGAGTACTCCGCGAGTGACACCGGTGGATGTTGACCAATTTTTAAAATCTTTCACCAATAGGAAGCTACGTTATCCGCTGATACGTAGCTTCCTATTGGTGAAAGAATTAGAAACATATCAGTGACATAGTGGTAACATAGGCAATTTTTATCTCGGCATTCGCATGGAAATGGGGTCTACGTGGGTGAAACTACGGGAGTTTGATCGATATTATTATTTTTTTCACCAATGGAAACCTATCATGGATAATGTATTATCAGCGACTAAGGATGGCCATATTTATCATCGTCTTTCCACGTGAATTTGAACTACAAGGGTGGAAGTAATATTCAAATATAAAAATTTGTGAATATATTTGGACGTTTGTTACTCAATCACGCGTAAACTGTTGAGCAGATTTGGTTGAAAATTGACACATAGATAGAGTATTTCTTAAATTAAGAAATATGCAAGTCAACTTTTACGCGGGCGAAGCCGCTGGCAAAGGCTATTATAAAATAAAGATAATAAAATATGTACAAACGTAAAGGATTATTATTCTACGTGAGGCACGCGCACTTTGCTGCTAATAGTTTAGTTACGAAATGGTAATATTTGGTGTATAAATTTTTTGATTATGGAAATTAAAAAAACCGTCAGTAAGTGTAGCAGTCCGAGTAAAGAACATGCGTAGTTGAATATCGTGGTGGTGTTTCAGTTCCTACGTACGTGAGTTATCTGCGGAATGCATAAAATAAATTTCTGAATTTGGGTCTAACTTGTGTTAGTTTATTGTATATTTATCGGTGTGAAGACTAAAAATATATTCGTTGTCACTCCTAAGTAGCGTTGAAATCCTGAAAACGTATAAACGTCCCGTTTTGCCAGCTTATTATACTAGACGAATTTCTTTTACGTGGAGGAAAACCGTGGCCATAGGGAAGTCATATTTGGGTTGAGAAAAAGATAATAATTTATATTTGTATCACAAAATTAACATTTATCGGTTATTGCAGGGCTTACCTTAAAAATAAAATACGAAAACTTCTGCTTTAGCAGTAATATGAATAAAACAATTGATCTATTCACATCCGTAAGAACAATTCTAGATCAAAGTGTGCATATACACTTATAATATGTATATTAATGCGTACGCGTGTGTGTGTGTGTGTGTGTGTGTGTGTGTGTGTCGCAACCTTTTTATAGTGGCCGCTGGTCCCGTCCGTCGGGCGAGTACCCTCCAGTGGCCGGCGCGTTTTAATTGCCATAATCACCTCTTGTCATTTGCCTCCGAGTGATTTAAGCTGTGGAGTTTTTGCCGCGGTTGAGTAATGCCGCCAGCTCGTCAATGGATTCGTCGGAATCGTTCCTGTCTTGAATAAATTAGCCATTCACATTCATTCACAGACGTGAGATTTCGTCTCGAGATATACGAGATATCCGATACAATTATATCGACGCAAAACTCTTACCAATATAAAGTTTATTTTTATACTTCTTTAATAAATTCAAATGGCGTATGATAATAACTGATTGCAATAACAAATAATTTTTTACTTTTTCCTTCCCACGGTGTATAAAACTAATAAACTTTTAATTTGGTTTAACAACTCATTATAATTTCTATCCAAAGTCACACACAAGTATGACTATGTCCTTCAATCATTCAGCCTCTCAATCATAACTATCACGTAGGACTTTTCATCTTTCTTTTCGTTTATCCAAGATGAGAACAATCGCTGCGCTTGACATTTGGATTGGTGATTGCAAAATTGTTCTAAGAGTTACTTAAGAGTTACTTAAGAGTTACTTAAGAGTTACTTAAGAGTTACTTAAGAGAGTGGTGCCGATCATTTTGTAGAAGGTTGTTGAGGGATCATTCATTGGTTTTAATAATTCTCACGGGAAAGTATCGAGTATCTGAAATGCTCAATAAACAAATAGTAATAAATATCAATGACATTAATCACAGTTGACATAAGTCCCACATTTGGGCTCACAATGGGTGGGACCTGCTCCACAATAGGCGGGAAATTGACCTACTATACCACGCTGGTCAGACATGTTGGTGTAGGGTTATATGTCGAGTTTCCTTTCTCTTAAATAGTTGTTATTTAAAACTCATATCCCTGAGTCGTCTTTTACGATACCCACGGGTAAGGAAGGGGACTGGTGAGTTGTATTCTTACTCCATCATCATACGGAGACAAAACATATAGAATTTACTAAATAGCCCAAAATAACTATTACTATAAAAATAAAAACAATCCCATTATCTTGACTCTCCTAGCTGCTCCATCTTAATATTCCGTACAAGCAATACTATATCAAGCAAATTTTTAAGCGCTGAATCGTGAAGTTTACAAGTAATTATATTTGTATAAGCTTTGACCAATTTAGCACTACAATAACCACCGTACGTGAATCTATTGTAGTACTTTAATGTATAGGCAATAGAGTATTAATCAGCGTGTGTTGGGGTCCAGTGATAATTGTCGGTGTAAGCAGGTATGCGGACCCATCTCACGCAGCGCTCACCGGCGCGGCGGCGGCGCGCTGTATTATAATTCGCTAAGCACCAACAGCCATAAAACATGTATTTTTGAGCTTCAATATTGCTATCGCTGGACGCCGCGCGGTAAGTAATGGCTACAATTATGTATATTATAGATTGCATAAATGATTCAAGGTATACGATCACGTTTTAGCTTTGTGTACTCACAACTGAAGCTGACCATCGTATATGGCATAATTAGTATACTATATATGTGAGTGTAAACCCCCATGAGGTGGGGTGACGGCACAGTACTGCTCTGAGCGGCATTCTCGTAGTGCGGTCTATGTGCGGCAGCTATCTACTGGCTAACGGATGGATATATGCTAAGTGCCTATATACCACTAAATAGGCGTTTGATGAGTGCATAATTGTCGAATCTGTAATTGTTATAAATTAGCGATTATTATCAGAAAAAAATGCTTTATGACGTGATAACGTTATAAATAGATGAACGCCGGCTGCACGCACCAAAAAATTGTCACGTTCCGCCTGAGCCGAACCTGCCCTAAGTGTATGGCTTATGACTCATCTGTCTTCAAAAAATATTTGAATTAACGAATGCAAAAAATTGTTTAAATATCGAAAATAAAATGTAATTTTTATTTAACTCCTTCTTTGTATGTAATGATAATTGAAAGTAATAATAACTCATTTTAATACATAAAAGTATGCAATTTTTCATCAATGTTTTGTTATCTACCATTACCTACCATTAATCCCTAGCCGAGGCCGCGGGTGACGTGACCGGAGATTTTAGTCCGTCACCCGCCGAGAGGCCGACCGCGTGAGGAAAGACCGACGTCCTCCCCGAGGGGGGGGGGGGGGACCGTCGGTCGATGAGAGGGTACCCCAATAGGGGGTATTCCGTCGGGCCGACCACTGATGTCAAGTAACCCTGCTCCGGTGGTCCCTCTGTCGCCCCGGACGGAGTGGTGCGGAGGCGCGCCGACCGCAGCCCACCCACAAAAAAAAAAATCCCTACCATTATATGATAATATTTTTGTAAATCTATGAATATTAAATTTTTCATATTTGCCATCCCATCAGTCAATCGATGTTCGCTGTTGAACACACGCCTCCCTAAGTAATGATAACACTAATCGCAACGCTCAGATGTCAGATCGGCGATCGCACTGTGCAATACAAGTTAAGAGTCGAGTGTGGCTTCTCTCTTTTTATTGCACATAAAAGTGATACGTTAAGTATACATCATCATCTTGCTCTTATCCCAATTACTTGGGGTCGACGCAATATGTCATCTGTTTTGACATATTGCAAAAAGTTTCGGCAATGACTTTTATGACCAGCCGCCTGCCTGACGTCAACCCTCCTTGGGAATGTAATCGTTGACCCAAATGGTACCAGATGGAGTTGGTCCGGGTCAATCTAGGTTAAGTATATTGACGTTATTATATAAAAGTAAAAAATAAGAGCTAATATTATTACAATATTATGTCAAAATTATAATATACAAAAATTGTTAGACAATTAAATGATTTCAGTAACTCGATAGGCAGTAACATGATACTACGCGTTCTCGCAAACTGATAATCTAGTTAAATATATTTATAGTAAGTATCGCGCACGTTGCAGTACCGCGCCGGTGGTACACCCAACGTTCACAATAAACACTTAGACACAATAAAACTAGACAAATGTAAAGTTCAACGAACCGTTACAAATATATTCGCGAATAGTGCAGGGACTTCTATAGTCGTGCGGCCAACATTAAAGCGAGTAGGTATTCCAGATCCCAAAATGTTATTATATTACTACAAACTCGCGTTATTACAAAAACATTGCTATTCATTTTCATTTATCTCATTATATTGATGAATTTATACCTACTCTTTAAGGTGCCGTACCCAAAGGGTAAAAACGGGACCCTATTACTAAGACTTCGCTGTTTGTCCGTCCGTCTGTCTGTCACTAGGTTGTATCTCAAGAACGGCGATAGCTAGACAGTTAAAATTTTTACAAATTATTTATTTCTGTTGCCGCTATAAGAACAAATACTAAAAACAAAATAAAATAAATATTTAAGGGGGGCTCCCATACAACAAATGTGATTTTTTTGCCCTTTTTTCCTTAATGGTACGGATCCCTTCGTGCTATTTAGTAGTATGTAGGGCTAACAAGTTGCTTGTGAGGTATGCTTGAATCAACATCTGATGCTGCTGCGCTGATGGTGAAGCTAAAGAACTCCTTAACGGTTAGGAGTTAGGGGATAGTACTGCAATTGGTCGATGGAAACTAGGTAGTAGTATGTAGGGCTAAAGTGATACTTGTTAACAGACTTCAAAAAAAAAGGAGGAAGTTTCTCAATTCGACAATGTATATGCTTTTGTTATGTTTGTTCGCGGATAACTTCGTCGTTTAAGAAAAGATTTTGAAGATTCTGTTTTGTTGAAAAGAAGATATTTCAAAGTTGGTTCCATGATAAGGAAATCAGAGTTTGATGATGGCAGACCAGAGAAATCAAGGGCAACTTCATAGGGGCAATCAAACATCGTAGGGGCGACTACTGCGTTTGTAAGTTTTTTTATTGAGTATTTTATTAAAGCACTACAATTTAATAAAGGTCTGGAGTAGATCTGATGATGGAACAGAGACGCTCCAGGGAACTCTTCAACGATTCACTGCAGCTACCTTATGTTTGAGCTTGATTAATCTGTATTGACAAGAACTTTATATCTACATGGATTGGGACTGTCATTAGGGGTCTGATCATGAAGACGAAGACAGTTTAGGGAACTTCTTAACGGTTTAAACAATTTTACTACAATATCAAATCACTAAGTAAACACAATATTATTAAAAATATCAAAGCAACTACAAAACAATAACAGTATTAGAAAAATATATGAATCGCTACTTAGTAATAGTAGCATTTACTTGGCACCGACTTCAAAATTATAAAATAAATATTTAATCATTTCTATTTAATTAAATTAAAATACATATGACTTTGTGGGAAGTAAATTTATTTTTTGCTTTTTAGTTTACTGTTTGAAGTTGGTTTATTTTTTGTTAAAAAATATTTTATTTATATTAATGTATACGTAGGTATATAGATAATTTAAGGACCAACAGCAGCCGGTGTCTCTTAACTAAACAGATAAAACACACGACCGATGTTTATCTACAATTAAATAGTACAACGATAAATAACCAAACCACGTCGAGTGTAAAACTAAATATATTGAAATATGTAATATGTTATCATACAATACAATGTCACAGTATAATTTTAATCAGCAATACAATTAGATAACTTATACTCGGAGTTTTGTATTTGATTTTTTCATTATCATTTAGCTTGGCACTGCTGAATGTAGATCTCACCCACGAACAGTGCTGCAATCGCCACGCTTGAGTGTTGTGTTGGCGATCGTAGTTAGTGTTATAACATTCGCAGGAAAAACGTCACTGGTTATTCTGCTATTGATCCCTCAGATAATTTTTTATGTTGCCCACGGAAATGAGGTGTGATAACATTTGGTATTCTTAACCCACATGCTGTTTTAAGTAATGTAATTCTAATATGTTATATTTATTATATTATAGCATATTTAATTTCTTTTTTTAATAACCACAAGATGCACTATGGAGATAATCCTTGTATTGCGGGAGACTTTACAAACATATAATTAACGTGCCTACACAAATTACATTCAGACTCAGGACAATAATTTGTGGATCGCACAAAGTGTGGTCCTGCGTGGGATTCGAACCCGCGACACTGACATGGTAGGTCAGTATGTTAACCACTACACCATCTGTGCAGTCAGTTTAATAAATGTAAATATTATATTTATTTAAAACTACTTTATTTAAAAGGCCCGCTGTCAGTTTTAGAGCATGTATAGATTACTAGCAACCCGCCCTCGTTTCGCTTCGGTTTCAGTCATCTTACCCGCGTAGTTCGCATTCCCGTGGGAATATCGCGATAAAATATAGCCTATTTTACTCCCCGATATTATAGCTTTCCACTGGTGAATGAATTTTCGAAATCGGTTCGGTTGTTTAAGCGCGAAAGCGTAACAAACAAACTTACTTTTGCATTTATAATACTAGTAAGGATACAAATGCTATGTAATTTGTTTAAAATTCATTGTAATATATTGTGGTACTGTGTGTATGTAATCTGTGTGCGAGGACTGTGCGGGTAATGCAGGTGCGACCTCGCCGCGGGCTGTGTGCCAGCCGCGTATCGCGATGTGCCGCGCACGCCTCATGATTTATAGTTCAGCGCCGCACTGTGACGTCACATCATCTTGCTCATCATTAACTGGTGTCAATACGCTGTGCAGAGGTGATAATAACCCTTGGAATCTTAAAAACTAAAAACTAACATCATCACCCTTATCATATCGCAATTATTTGAGGTCGACTCAATATGCATTCTTCCTTCATAGTAAATAGTCTAAAAGTTATTGGCAATCGTTTTACGACCGGCCGCCTGCATGACGTCATCCTACCTTGGGAATGTTATTGTTGACAAGATCAGACGGACCTTACTCTAATCTATATCTTATAATCGTCTTTTACGATACTCGTGAGTATATAAATAATGTGTGTACGCACGCCGGGGCCTCGCAGATGCCACTGCGCACTCGCCTTAATAATGAGCATTGGATATGCTCGAAACCCGGGTCAACGTAATCGATCTCATTACGAGAATGTTTTGCCGCTATAGATATTAAATTATTTATCAATCTTACGATAATTTCAATATTAAAATAATGTAAGGACTTCCACATAGCACCTAACTAAAAACTATAGCGACACAAACCAATTCCACCTCATTGCTTCACGATGAACCTTACCTTAAGGACAGATGAAATTAAGCCATCAGCTGACTTTTACAATTACCTCTACGAAGCGTGTTTTACTTTTTGTCACATGTATTATATAGAAAATAAGACAACTCGCTTTAAGTAAATAGCTTTAAGAGCGAAGAGATTGTGCATATTACTGTCATTAATTTGTCCTCATATGAAGGGGTGGTAATCACGATGGCTATAGTTAAGTTTTAGTTTTAAATAAATAAAACTTACCAACCTGTCTGACCAGCGGGGAATAATTTTTGCTATATATTGTAAAGGAGGCTCCAGCCCCGTAGTGGAACGTATATACCTAAGCTCTGATGATGATAATGATAAATATATCATACATATCTGTAAGAGACGCTAGTCAATTTTTTCTCCAGATGAATTTTAACGCGTCTGATGCCACCCTAGCAGAGGCTACGGGCGACCGGACCGGAGAGTTTAGTCCGTCACTCGAGGAGAGGCCGACCTCGCTTCAGCGACCGACGTCACGGGAAGGGGACGTCGAATGAAGAGGGTACCCCCCTTAAGGTATTCCATTGGGCTGACCACTGAAGTCAAGGAACTCTGCACCGCTGGTCGGCCCAATGACGAAGGCGACATGCTATCGGATGGGTTATGGAGTCGCGCGCCGCCTCTCTGTCGCCCCGGACGCAGGTGGGTGGCGGGTGCGCCATGGCCCACCCCAAAAAATAAAATATGAAGCTTGAAAATAGTTAAGAATTTCCACTTAGCGACGAATACAATATATATGGATGATCGATATGATATATTTATCATATATAGTATGATCACGGACTAAGAACACAATTCACCGGCCGCTTTCCTGCTCGTAGATATAGGAAAAGACAACTAAGAGATTTTAATATGCATACATCTATTTGAAAGAAAATTCGAAGTAAAACCCTATACCAATCCGTCTGACCAGCGTCGTATAGTATGTCAATTTCCCTCTCGTTGTGGAGGAGACTTGAGTCCAGTAGTGGGACGTATATGAGCTGGGATGATGATGATAAATACAAAGGTTTACGAGCAATCACTATTTCCCGTCTGGTGTATCACTAGTTGATTTGACGTCGATCACACTAAGCGCTATCAGCTCTATAATCTGTCTATATTAGGGACTAGCAACCCGCTCTCGCTTCGCTTCGGTTTTAGTCGTTTTACCCGCGTAGTTACCATTCCCGTGGGAATACCGGGATAAAATATAGCCTATGTTACTCCCTGATATTATAACTTTCCATTGGTGAAAGAATTTTTGAAATCGGTCCAACTGTTTTGAAGATTACCTGGAACAAACAGACAGACAGACAAAAAAATATAAAGTGTATTTTAGGCATTTGTATAGTGCAAATAACCGTGTGAGCATGAAAAAAGCCTATTATTTTGACTTTACAAACAGACACTCCAATTTTATTTATTGGTATAGATGAATCGAACTAGGTATCGATACTTTCAATCGATACCGTCGCCGCTATCGATTGAAAAGTATCGATTCTTACTGGTATCGGTATCGAATGGACTAACATTCGATACTGAGTACTAGCATCGAATGAAAAGTATCGATACCATATAAGTACTCATTAGTATCGATTCATCTCTAGTCTGTATCTAAACACTAGGATAGATACCTATATCATAAATTGTTGTGCGATAGTTTCGCTATTGCCGTACGCGCCGCGCTGTGGTTTACACTTATTAAACTAAATCCAATCAGCCGATGCTTTGTTCGTATTATACAAATTATTGTGCCGATATTGAGGCGTGCACTTCCGGCGCGCGGTAATGAGCCGCCCTCGCGCGTAACTACACCACGCGTAAGTAATCAGACGGTAACTACCATCTTAGGTACCATTAGTTATACGCAACGCTATTGTTATACTGTCTCTTGTTCTCTCTTACTCAATGAGTAAATCTGTAGACCACTCTGAGACAGCTAGTTTGACAACTAGTATCAGATTTGTATAATAAACTGCCATTAACATATTTAACGAGTATGTTATCTAACAACTATTGATAGAGATATTAAAATATTTCTAACATTCAGATATTATCAAAAAAAAAATAGTGAGTCGTCGCTTGTGACGCTTGGCAGATGTGAAACATCGACATGACTTTGTACAATTAGGACAGGAACTAATATGGCATAATGTATAAATAAAATATTACGTTTATATTTATATTATTATTTAAATATTACACAACAATCATAATTAATTCACCGCACAGTCGCTTACGCACAACATCGCGTCGCTCCGTCTCACTCTATCTACCCTACTACGTATAGAGTATATATAGCGTGGCGTTACGTCGTTGGCCTGTTTACGCCACGCCAAAGGTCAGGTTAGTAAAATAGAGGTAAAATAATATAAACGTTCTTGTTTCATTTTTGAAATAGTTCGGCTCGAACTGCCTCTGCAATAGGGAGGGGAATTGGCTCGCTGCTGTTCACACAGGTTGGTTAGTATAGGGTTTTATTAGACAGTGGTGAATTGTATTGTTACTCCGTCATCAGACGGAAGTAGTTTAAGCATTTAATATACAGAAGATAACAATACAATTTAAAGTAAGTCCAGCTGTTTGAGAATTCAATCCCAAACATTTGCAAAAAGATAGATAACTTATTTTAAGTGTAACTTACATTGAAAGTCATCCGAGTACTTATAATTAGTTATTAGTACATGTAAGTCATGCCTTACCAATAGTTTGTATTGACCTCAAGGAATATATATCAATGTGTGGCTATTTGTATAATGGCTCATGTCTGGTGCTCACCTCGTTCATTATAATGGCGGTTACACAATAGCTGCCGCCCAAGGCAGCGGCACCGTGTGTTTACATATTATCAAATCATATTACATCCCGACATTACTGTAATGTAACCTATTGTTTATAATACATCTTGTAATTGTGCATTTCCCGTAGTTGCTCCTCACAGAGAGAGGCGGCTTTCGAAATGGCTCTCGTGTTGAGAGAGAGGCTGAAGTGAATGTAATGCTAGTTATACGAACAATTGGTGCGGTGCTTCTCCTGTCACTAATTTAGTTCTGGCGTTGGAGATTTGTGTTAGAGCAATTGAGTTTTGCAAGTCTCACGATACGTTGTTGTTTGTCCTTAAAAATATGTTAACAGCACATGTCAAATGATTTAAAAATTGGTATCACTAAAAAAAAATAAGATGTGGTTGTTTCTTTTTAAAAACAAACATCCTGCAGTAAGATCCTTGTGTTGCAAGGAACTTTATAATGATATATTCAACAGAAACAAATTACATCCAGACTCAGAACAACAATTTGTGTATCGCACACAGTGTTGCCCTGCGTGGGATTCGAACCTCTGACACTGACTAGGTAGGTCGGTATCTTAACCACTACGCCATGTGTGCAGTCGTTTCGTTGTAGTCTTTGTCATCTTTTTGTGCATTAAGACAGTTTTGCTCAACAGTTTTGTTTAACCAGCGTGAAATAGTAGGTCAATTTACCTCCCATTATGGAGGAGGCCTGAGCCCAACAGTGGGACATATATAGGCTGAGATGACGATGATGTATACATAATAATTATGAGTTGATCACAATTATAATTCAGAAAAAAAATTGTGTATCGTCTGCGAGCTTAGGGATTAATATTATAATATGTAGGCGAGCGCTCGCCTCCGTTGAGCTGTTATTATGTTGTATGAGGTCGTTTCGTCGTGCTCATAATGCGCGTACGCAAATGATGGAGTGACCGCGCGCCGACAGACCGGACAAATAATTGCATCCGCCACCGACCATTATATACATAACTATAACAACAGAACACGATCACTGAACCTTGTGCAACTATCGATAACATTTATCTTAAGCTCGAATGAACAACAATGTGCAACATTCATTGACGCTTTAAAAGTACCCCTACTCTACTAGCTGTACAGTGCTCTGTCCGTAGCCGCAGATGTGCCAACTCGTCCAGTAATACCACAATTAAGCAGAAAATTATTGTTTGGGTAGTAGCATTTCGTTGGGTGAGGCAGATATTCGGCAGCACAAATTTTTACGATGGGCGAACTGGCTGTGCGCCTAGTATTGCAGAAATATATAGTCTAGTGCCGTTACATATATACCTTAATATTATTATTTCTTAGAAGGTTAATATCTGGTACTAAAGAAAAATCTTGTATTTAGACTTTATAAACATAAAATTTAATAGGTACAAATTACATCTAGACTCGGAACACAAAGTATTGTCTTGTGTGGGACCCGACACTAGCACGGTATTTTAATATCTTATCCACCAGCACTATATCATGTTTGCCGTAACGAAGTAGTGTAAGCAGCAATGTACAATGCGGTGGAATTTCCGTTGTATCTGGGTAGAAGGCGAATCAGTCGTGCCACTCATTATAATATTAATGAATGCTTTCACATCGACGGGTCCCTATATTATATTCATATATATAACTTTAATATCAGTTTTGCTATAGTAATGTGCCGTTGTGGTCCCCAATAATAGGTCTGTGCCTGTGTATACTCGTCTCACTGCGCGCACGTGTTCTCCTCAGTGTATACGTAAATACGCCTAACTTGTTATTTGAATATTGATTTGCCTAACGCATGGATATTTCTCTGCGTTGCATAAGAAATAGAGAGTGTTAGAGAGGATTAGAGAGACCTATAATATGCAACGTACACAACAGAAGTTCTCAAAAAGGATCAATTTTCTCCGTGTTTTGAACATTTTCCATTGATGCTTTGTCCCTAGCGTGAAGACAATAGTCACGCCTTCTTGTTGAATGAGCTTTCCAATACTTAAAGATTATATCAATTTACTCTATTAGTAACTGCGATTAGTACGTAAAACTAAACCAAATCTTCGGTATTATAATATTAGTACAATTATATAAGGTCCTTTTTTTCGGTTGAGAACTCAGGCCACATACCCAGAGTCTCACGATAGATAGGCCCTCATAGTTCCTGACAGATCACCAAACAACTGATATTTATTAACGAAAAACATTTATTTCGAATAAATAAGTTGTTCCCTTTTCGTCCTTTTGACCTTAATGTAGACCTGTAATTTTACAAAAATGTTCAAAAGTACCATGTATGGACAGAGCGAGAATATAATTCACCACAGCTTCTCTCGCCCGTACGTATCATAGAAACCCAACTAGAAGATCAAGAAGACTATGGGATATAATCGGCAGATAACATAACACCATGAGAAGGAAAATTTGATACATAACTTCAAACCAAGACGTTTGATTAGTGTGGTATAGCAGATTAAATTTTCTCTTATAGTGAGGTAGGCCTAGTACATTAGTAATACTAAATGAGCTGAGATATGAATTCTGGGTGGTGACGGAGTTATTGTACAACTTGCCACCCTCTATCTTGCCCGTGGGGGTCCTAAATAACGGGATTAAATATGCATAATATAATAACCATACAAGAGAAAAAAAACTAGATATAAAACCCTATACCAACCCATCTGACCATCGGGGTATAGTAGGTCAATTTCTCTCCTACTGTGTAAATCTTTAGGCCACATATAAGCCCCGTCAAGTTCTTCCATATCCGCGGTGCTGTGTGACTGCACTTATCGTAGCCGCACAGCACCGCGGCTGTTGGCTAATTCGTCAATTTTGCTTTCAGTCTCCCGCATTGCATAAGAGTAAAGTGGAGTCAATGTCTTCCAACTCCTATTCAATTTTTCTAATTAAATTTATTGCGGGTCTAAAGACAATTCAAAATCGCTATCCGGGACTGTCAAACCTCAGTGTCATGTATGGAGACCATAGTGGGGCCTGACTAAAAGAGTTACAATGTTGGGAATATGTGGTGGCAAATAGCTTAAAAAATGATGAAATTTCACAAACGAACTGTCAGGCATTCAGATAAGGACATAGTGTGTGTTTTGTGGCGGGAAAAGTACCATTATTAAACGATAAAAAGAGTTGATAGTATTTAATGAAATGGGAATTAAAAATTAATACTTTGCTACTTAATAGATATATAGATAAAACATTTATAATAACGATGATAAGTGAGATATCAAATAGTTTAGTGCCCCGTGAGCAAGGACACTTTTATACAAGTGTACGAGATATTGCTGTGATATATATAAATAAATAAAATTGAATTGTCTGTTTGTAATGAAAAAAATATCATTTTAAAATATAACAAAAAAAAATTACAAATTTTTGGCAATCATGTGCCGGGTAATCTCTGAAACCAATGTATTGATTTTGACGAGACCACTGGCTGATAGTTGATATGATAAAAGTAAAGGAATTATTTCTATTTAAGAAATATAATTAGAGTTCTGTATGCAATAATTAAAACCCATGAAATTGTTAGTGATGCCTATTAATCCAATTCAAATAAGGAAGTAATTACTATTCATTTTATGAAAGTTGATCAAAAGCATCTAACGATTTTATATTACTCATGTACTAATATAAACTTATATACTAGATTTCAAATTACCGGGACCTTAGGAAGAATCCTAAGAATTTTGATAATCAGAAGTGAGTCAGTGACGCAATAGGGGGTTTTTGCACATCAATAAAATCTAAAGCATAAATGCAATTGAAACTTTATATTTTTAATAAATGTACTATTGACATCATATCCCAAAAATGTTGTTGTCTAGTATACCTAATGGAAACCCAAGTTATGAGTGTTCAAAAATATGACGAAACGCTTCGACGATAGAAATGCTCTTGCGCTTTACTTGACTCGTCTTGGCGGTACAAACATAAGCGAACGAAGCCTGCTACTGTAAAAAATAAAAAAAACGTATGAAATCTGTGCAAGAGAATGCAAACTCGAAATGAAACCCTATACCTACATGTGTGACCAGCATAGTACAGTAGGTCAAATTCCCTTCCATTGTGGAGGAGGCCCGAGCCCAATAGTGGGAACTATGTGGGCTGCGATGATGATGATGATGAAATTTGTTCCGTATGGTGACGGACTAAGAATACTATTCAGGACTCTCTATTTTGTCCGTGGATCGTAAAAGACGACTAAGGAATTTAAAACGAATATAATATCTATTCACATGAAGAAAAACTCGAAATAATCCCCTATGCCAACCCGACCAACCAGCATGGTATAATCAGTAGGTCAATTACACTCCTATCCAGGTGCACACTCGATCCCAGCAGAGGCGTATATGATCAGAACCGAACGAACGATGCAAATCTGTACTTAAATTTGCCCGTGGTAGATGTAATGGGGATGCCCAGACGTTATCATCACGTGCGTTATGTCCACACACAGGTGCTTATATCATCCGACCTCGTTTAGTATTTAATTCGGATTAACTCATTCAAAAGAGTGAGTAAAGGGAAGACCCGCGCTGTGTGTCAACACACTTGCTGTTGCGCCGGCCGCACCTCAAGGTGAACCAAACTGATAATGTGATGTTTGTATAAACGATAGTACATCATTCAATTATAACTGTACCGTAAATCCCTGATCATAATATAATTCCCTCATAATATATTTTTTACCAAAAAAGTTGACCCTTACTTTCTCGAAGATATAATATATCTATTAATAGGATTATTGAGATACCATAATTGCAACATAAGTAAAAACCTTGAAAAAAGGTAGATAAGGTAACATAACATTTTAGGTATTTCAAGTTTTACTTATTTTCAATTTCATTCATCTGGAGAGGGTTTATTCCTTATAGTAAGATGTGTACGAACTGAAAAGAGAAGGTTATTCGTGTAGAACATTCTACTCTCACCACCTAATCGACCTAATCACACAAATATATCAATCAAATCATTTATTTTGCATAAGCCCCTTAAAGGCATTTACATATTGTCAAATTTATACATCGTTGGAATACAATACAATAATCTACCACCGTATCAGAACGCGGCCATAATCTGAGAAGATCCGGCAAAAAACTCCGCGGGCTAATATTTATTTTTAATCTTTTCAATAAAATTGTATACTTAATACAACATAAAGTATTAGCTCCAGTGTGATGCCCTTCGAAATTGTATTTATAAATTTTCAAAATTTAGTACAGATAAAAAAACTAACTCTCCCAAGTTCTGAGAGTATTGGGATTCTCGGCGTCAAAATATCGAGCAAAGTACAGTTTGGGAGTCATTTGGAAGACAAAGCCAAATTGGCAAGCAACAAGTTGGGCGTCCTGAACAGAGCCAGGCGGTACTTCACACCGAGACAGCATCTTGTGCTATACAAAACACAAGTCCGTCCTCATGTGGAGTACTGCTCGCATCTCTGGGCAGGTGTGCCCAAATATCAGCTAGACCCACTTGACTCCCTGCAAAGGCGTGCTGTTCGAATCGTCGGGGATCCCAATCTTACGGACGGATTGGAGTCGCTGGAGCGGCGGAGAGACTTTGGGTCACTCTGTGTACTCTACCGACTCTTTCACGGGGAGTGCTCCCAGGAACTGTTTGACTTGGTACCACCGTCACCATTCTACCAACGTACCACTCGACACCGTAGCAGAGTTCATCCATTTCACCTGGAAACGTTATGGCCTTCAACTGTACGTTTCCAACGATCATTTCTCCCACGCGCGCTTGCACGTAGCAAGCTCTGAAATGAACTACCTGCTACTGTGCTTCCCGAGCGCTATGACATGTCCTTCTTCAAACGAGGTTTAAGAAAAGTATTTTCTTCACGGTAGGCAACGGCCTGGCTGTGCCCCTGGTATTGCAAAGGTCCATGTGCGGCAGAATCACTTACCATCAGGTGTTTTGCCTGCTCGTTTGCCACCGTTGGCAATAAAAAGAAAAAAAACACAAAGAATCAAAATATGGCTGGACTAGATCCCACATGCAGCACCCGATCACGAGTTAACTAGGTACTAGAGCAGCCATCACTCCCCTCCACCACGTTGGAGGGAAGAGAAATACCCGTCCCGAGTAGCTGCCATCGAACATCTACACGATAATAAATGACTAAGTCACTCAGTACGACGTGGTAATCATTCATTTTTTTCTTGGATTAAGTACCTACATATATTTAAACATCACACTGGCATAACTGACGTATGTCGTCAGTTATTCGCAAGGCATATGAGATGTTAAGTAATATATCGTATAAAATACTTGTATGGTAATTCCCCGTTCGCTCAGTACAGGTAATGACATATTGTCGGTTATTACACAGACAAATATTGCTCAATAAAATATGTCCCTGTACAAAAAAATTACAATTAACTTCTTCAACACTAAACCACACTGTTGACAGTTATCTGTCTACAGCGGTGGGTCAGTCCATCCGAGGTAGTACCACACTGAACAGAAAATCGACGTCTAAGTAGTAGCAATTTGTTACTGCGCTTCGTTCAGTGAGCGAGAGAGCGAGCTTTCTGAGGGTTCTTACGTGTGGTGGGTTTTGGTGATGCCTTTAATTTCACCAAACCTTATTGCACGCATTCACACTCCCTTTATTTTCTTCATGGTAGGTCGCGGCCTTGCGGGTCCATGAGCAGCAGCGACACTTACCTTCAGGTGTACCGTATACTCGTTTGGTATCGTTTCCAATAAAAAAAAAAACATCACGTCATCATCACCCTGCTCTTATCACAGTTGCTACTACTCTTCTACCATCCTTATCCTTACTCCTTACTAATATATAAATGCGAAAGTAAGTTTGTTTGTTTGTTTCACGTTTAAACCACCAAACCGATTTCAAAAACTCTTTCACCAATGAAATGCTATAATATTAGAGAGTAACATAGCCTATATTTTTTTCCTATATTCCCACGGGAACGGGAACTACGCGGGTAAAAGGACTGAAACCGAAGCGAAGCGAGGGCGGGTTGTTTGTAGTACATATTGCAAATAGTTTGTACAGTAGTTTTATGATCAGCTGACTGACGTCAACCCTCTTTGGCAATGTAATTGTTGACCAGACAGCATCAGATGTTCGTCTATCCAAATCAATGTGAAGCTCTTAATCGTCATTTACGATACCCACGAACAATGTTAGTGACGTAGCCGTCACCACATGCTGCCACACACCAATTAAGTTCTTCAACCGATATATCTATCATTGCACACAAAACATCTACAACTTATGTTAGGAATATCGACAAATATAATATATCCTTTATATCACAATTTGGTTGGTATCGATGATATAATCTCACCAGTGTTGCCAGAATATAATTGACAAAAAAAAACAACTGTCATCTGACCTTCATAACCCAAAGAAAAAGTACCAATTTTCTCGTGTGATAATCGCATAAGTACGTAATGCATCACCATCACCATTTCTGACTTTACCGTGGAAGTTGTAAAAGGCAGCTAACAGATCACCAGCAGTATGAAGTAGAACAGTCATAACATCGAGTGCAGTCAGCAACCCTACTATCCACTATTATTTTCTCTTGAAGAAGAAGAAGAAAGAGTTATCTTATTTAATATTTAATAAGTCAAATAAAATAGTTTTCTTGCTAGATCTGTTTCGCTGTAGCTTCGTTTCGATCCTATAGTAACATATAAGATTTATGTTAAATTTAATTTTATACTTAATTACTCAAAATTTAATGTTTAATTGTATGTATTTATGTATTAGGAGCACACTGTTGAGTTGTCTGTCTACAGCTATGGGCCGGTCTGTCCGGGGTAGTATCACACTGAGTAGAAAATCGACGTCCGAGTTGTAGTAATTTGTTACTGCCCTTCGTTCGGTGAGCGAAAAGCCCAATTCTCGGAGGGGTCTGCATGGGTTTTGGGGATACCTTTATCATCGGACTTCATTGCACGTAATTACCGTCTCTTTTTTTTCACGGTATGCAGCAGCCTAGCAAAGGTCATCAGTGGCAGTAGTTACTATCAAGTTGCAACTGTTTGCCCGTTTGCCACCAAAAACCATAAAAAAAATTATTACACTTGTAATTAACAATGGATCAAAATCGATTGATTTGTAATGGGTAGACCTTTGCAATAACGATGACTTGCTGGTCGTCAAATAACCTAAGCTCCCATGACTGAACGTTTAAAATTGTTCAAAACATTACTATAATAAATATAATATTAAAATGCGATAAATTGTAAAATATTAATAATTTCTATAATGTTTACACTTGATCAATATGTTTCGGCATGTTGTTCAAAGTGCTGCGATACGTATGTAGTTATAGATATTACATGCGATTTACATTAGTAAGTACAAGTTACATGCAGTTTGACTAATATCGTATCGTTAGATCGTAGATAAGTCACGAATTTCTTATCTTTTGAGCTCAATATCACTGAGGTGCGCAGTATGGCTCAGTGGTTTCACTCGTCAGCTCACAGACGTTGCGAGGTCGAGGGCTTAAGTAACTAATTGAATCACAGCGCAATGTGACCGGACAACTTTTTAAATCACACGTATTATTTAGAAGAATTAGAAACGCGTACAAACGATTTGAACTCAAACTATTTGCGTAGCAGTCTATTGATGTGTCCAATCAACTATCGCTGCTTATTGATAACACTAAAACAAATTTGATTATAATATAAAAAATATCAAACGTTAGATAAGACATATCTATACCAATAAATAAAATTGGAGTGTCTGTTTGTAATGTCAAAATAATAGGCTTTTTTCATGCTCACACGGTTATTTGCACGACACCTATGCCTAAAATAGCAATTAAAAAATTTTTTTCTGTCTGTCTGTCTGTTTGTTCCGGGTAATCTTTAAAACGGCTGGACCGATTTCAAAAATTCTTTCACCAATGGAAAGCTATAATATCAGGGCGTAAACTAGGCTATATTTTATCCCAGTATTCCCACGGGAACGGGAACTACGCGGGTAAAACGACTATAACCTATAACCGAAGCGAAGCGAGGGCGGGTTGCTAGTATGTAATAATATAGAACATATAATATGTAATAGATAATATTAAAATATGTTTAACGTAAATATAAAACCTAACAAGGATAAATAAAAAACGCCCGATCCGCGACTCCAGGTCCTTAATTTTGGATTTTGAGTCAAACAAAAAATATATCGTTAGAGTTGATTTGAATTGCGGTTTTGTTAAGATTTTCTCGAGGAATTCTGAATATAGCACTGAACCTCGAAATGAGGAACTGTGCAGTGTCCGCCACTAGACTGACTCCATATTTTTTATTTCTATTAGCTTACACAATTGTCACTACTGGATGTAAGCTTCCTTTGTAAAAAACATTTAAAATATTCCACTATCTGATGAAGAGTGTAGTTGTAAGTTTTTATTTCAAGTTTGTCTAGCAGTATCTGGTTACAATACTTACTCGTCCTGTCAAATATCCTATGATAAACTAAGAAAGATGATCAAATTTAATCTTACTTCGCCACTACACAAGTGGCCTCCTAATAAGTGGGTTTAATAAGAGAAATGTGTAGCATTTTATCTATTCCATCGTAAAGAATGCGACTATAAATTAAAACAAAACAAAAAACTAATCATATAGTCTGTACATTAAATGAATTATTCAGGTATACCATAGAAATCCTTTTGATACACTTAAGAGATGTCTAAATAACTGAGGCAGATCGGCGCGCTCGCTTGCATCGCAAAAACTACTGATCCCAATCAATTAATAGTATTGTAGGGATGGGCAAAAAGGTTGAATCCGCGATAAGGGCGGCAACATGCAGGACATCCTGGGCATGCGGTGAGGCATCCCGGACCCGCCGCGCTTTACCGAGCCGACCTACCACACAGGTACATTAAACAAAGAATTTTAACTGAACTCAAACTATAATAAGATAACATAATCATAATTTTCCGTGTGGTGACAGAGTAATAATACAATTCACAACTCCCTCTCCTACCCGTGGGTGTCGTAAAGGTCAACTAAGAGATTATAATATGCATACAACATCTGAGCAAGAGAAGCAAAACTCGATACAAAATCCTATACTAACACGACTGACCCGCGTGGTATAGTAGGTCAATTTCCCTCCCATAGTGGAGGAGACCCGAGCCCAACAGTGGGACGTATGTGGGCCGCGATGATGATGAATCATAATAATTAAAATTCAAATCTGAGTAATAACAATTTTCTATTACGTACGCTTTTATTGATGAACAGGAGACATCTATGGTTAAAACCTTGTCACTGTACATAGCGAGCTGGCCTTGTTCCTAGCATCGTATAATCAGGTCTGCAATTCGTTCAACTCCCACCAAATTAAAAAAATATAACTATATTAAAGGGAAAATGCAACGAGAATGACAATATGGTGTTGTAAGGTCTCTAAATGGGAATCAGGTCCAATAATAGAAGATATATGACTAGGAAAGAATGCATCTCTTCATCATTATTTCAGCTTATATACGGCTTATTACTAGGCAAACGACCCCTCCGCAATTGATTGCCCTTCTACAATACAACGCTCTCATCATTCATCATCATCATTTTAGTTCATATACGTCCCACTGTTGCGCTCGAGCCTCCTCCACAACCGGAGGGAAATTGACTTTACTACAACATGCTGCTCAGGCAGGTTGGTATTTTTTTTATGGGTGGGCTATGGTAAGCGCACACGCGGTCCATTCCGTCCGGGGCGACGAAAGGACTGCGCGCGGGCTCATAACCCACCCGTACCCACGTCGCCTTCATCATTGGGCCGACCACCGGAGCAGGGTGACTTGTCGTCAGTGGTCAGCCCGACGGAATACCCTTTCGGGTAGCCTCACCTCTCGACGTCCCTGTCCCGGGACGTCAATCGCCGTCGCGTGGTCAGCCTCTCTGCGGGTGCCGGACTAAAGTCCCCGGTCCGGTCATCCGCGGCCTCGGCTAGGGCGCCATCAGGCGCAGGTACTCGCGCCTGCGCCGCCCGAGTCGCCGGCGGCGGAACGTGTCACCGAAGAGGAGCTCCTCTCACGCATGATCCGCCGCCTCATTCAATGAGATGACGACCTCACAGAAGGCGGCGACCGCGTCCTAGTTCCTGACGCTGTCGAGCATCTCCCTGGCGATGGTCGCCAGCATCAGGTCGGCACCGATGATCGGGGCGAGTTCACGGTGCTCCCCCGCCCACGGTGTGCTCTCCCTCTTGACGATCTTGTGCAGATACTTGGCGGAGCAACCATGCCCCGTCAGCACTTGCACTAGCCAGAAGGAAAGTCCAAAGAAGACCCCGTGCGTCTACTCCAACCTCTTCATCAGCACCGGCCGAAAGGCCTCGACGGTCCTGACACCGTACCGAGGCCTCTCCAGCCGGATTACCTAACGGGCAATGACGTCTCGGCGGGGGTCGATCCGCCAGGTCTCGTTCTCCTTCAACGAGACCATACCGCCGCGGGCGCGCGTCTCCGACACCCGCCAGTAAATTCTAGCGAGCATCTCCGCCTCCAGAGGCAGGTTGGTATAGGGTTTCATTTCGAGTTTTCCTTGTCTTACATAAATGTTATATGCATATTTTATACCTTAGTCATATTTTGACATCCACGGGCAAGATAGAGAGTGGTGAATGGTATTTTTACTCCGTCACCATACGGTTAAATATTTATCCAAAATGTTATACAGTTAGGTATAGTATATTGAATTGATGTGAAGTATGAAGTGTCGTGTGTGTGCGCGGCGGTGTGCCCTGTGTGACCCAACAAGGACATCGTTACAAGACTATTGAGTACTTAACTAGATCACATTACTTCATAATAATCAATTACACCCATCATTAACCGCATACTCTATATCATACCGTATATAATAAAACGGCGACTGACAGCGTTCCTTTGCAAAAAAAAGAGGCGAATAATTCTCGTTAGCACAAATACGATGACTACCAATAATAATATGGAGCGCTATATCTATTTTTGGTGTCGGTTAATCGCTTTGAACTAACAAACTGTAAGTTAATTGATAATAGTGGGGTGCCGCGGTGTGCGCGAGCGCAGCGCCGCCGGGCCGCGTCTACCGGACCGACGTTCCATATGTAACTGATCAAATGTGTAGCTTTTAAAATATAACAAATAACGCAAACTAAACTTTTTCCACCATAAATAAATACCAATTACTATTAAGTCCTGTTACAATAGTCTAATCGTACAATTAAGCGACTGGTAGGCTATTAATTGTAATGCAAAATATGTGTATTTTTAAATGTATTTTCCTCCTTAGGAGATATAGTCTTGAAAGAATTAACAAGGATATAGTCTCTTTCCAGGAAGATTTTAAAAAAGGAATAAAGACTTTTTAAAATATAAAGACAATACATTTCAATATAAGCGAAATTTCGAAGCTCATAAGCGATGCTACCAAATGACGCATATCGTGCACCTACATACATATTTTATCATTTAAGAACCCATTATCACAAATCAGTAAGTGACTAATTATTACTTTTTTTAATTACAGTCATATCTTTATCTTCTTTTAATATTTGTCTCCGTTAAACTATATGTTTGAAAAGTCCTATACAATACAAGGATTATTTCTTTGTTCAGGATCTTGTCTATTAAAAGAAGAAAAGAAAATTTCCAGAAATTAGGAAAATCTGCAGAATATCACAACAATACTTATTTTGCTCGACTCCATATTCGAATTCAGGATTGCAGTAGTTCATTCAAGTCAATAATTCAACAAGGCAGACCGCTGAGGCAAATATATATACAAGCTAGTGTTTATTAATTTTAATATAGTCTCATTTCATATGTATTATCACCGTCTTTAATAAACTAAACGTACCAGTACCCACGGCATATACCATCATCTACCATCATCTTTAGAAGATTCTTCTGAGGCTACACCAGCTTATATCTGCTAAGAATTAAAATTTTGAATAAACAGAGACGGAGAGGCAATATAACTCATCAATTCCTTAAATTGCCCATGGACGTCCAAAAGATGATTAAGTTATATATAATATCTACTCAAGAAAAGGAAAACTCAAAATAAAACAACATACTAACATGTTCGATCAGATCAAATAAATATTAGGTTAAATACCCTCTTATTTTAGAGGAGCCTCTAGTCCAGCAATGGGAATGTGTATATCTGTATCTTATATCTTTAAACAAGCAATTCTTGTATATTTCCACGTGTCTATCTATATATATATATATACTAGCTGACCCAACAGACAGTGTTTTATTTAAATAAGCGCCATCTACCGGGTCCAATTGTGAATCTAAACCATTTTTGAATCCTCTTGATCACGCACAAAAAATTTCATGAACATGAACACGGATCAGCCGTTTAGGAGGAGTTCAGTGACATACACACGTACACAAGAAATGTATATATAAGGATATATATTTCTATAATTTCAGAATCTCGGCAACGACACCAATGATTTTCATGAAATTTAGTATACCTACTTGAGGTTTTGCCAAAAAATCGATCTAACAAGGTTTTATTTATATAGTAAATGTCGTCTTGTCAGTGTTTTTCGCTAATCAATAAAATGTCATAAAATGTCATTAGAATAGGAATGTAAATTTAGCCGTCACCATTTTTTTTCAATTTACGAAAACAGAATTATACCGAGCAAAGCTCGGTCAACTAGATATTTATAAATTAATCCTTGTATCTCTTAAAAGTCATACAGCAGGAAGCACAATGAATATTCGAGCATGGGGTACCAAACTCCTGACACGCGGCGCGGACAATCGTTACAGAAGCAACGACGCCATCTAGCACCAGTACTAACATGTTCTTGTGGACTGTTTACCGTCTATTTGCCATCAAAGTTAACGAATCGGTCCCGGTGACCTACACAATTAGCGGAGTGTGACCAATTCATATTCTGACAAAAAGTATTCGTCTGCTTATTCAACAGACGGATATCATGATTCAGTGTGATACTTCGCTGAAATACAAACTTGAACTTAACCTTTAAAACATTCCTTACATTCAGTTAAAATGTTAGCCAGCACTAGATTTTAGTTAAATCTATTTGCTCAGTAAGTTTCAGAACATATAACAGTAGCGTTGTCGACCGCTATCAATGTACGATAAATAGCTGTAGGGCAACAATATATCATGCTCTGTTTGTCCATTAATAAATGACTGCACATAAAAGTCAATGTTAGTTATAAAAGAGTTATATTTTGCATTAAAGTCAGTGTATTTAATCAATTCAGTTATTAATACTACAATGGATCCGATAACTTTCTCATAGATATACGAGACAGTTAATTTACGTTACTATTGCTATTTATGTGTGATGATTTCTGATGTTTTCGCGAGTATTACACATTTTAAATAAAATTAATTGACGGATTTTATCGCGTTTTTTTTTCTTTTTTATTGGAAGCAGTAGTAAACGAGCAAACAGTACACCTGATGGTAAGAGTTGCTGCCGCTCATGAACCTTTACAAGGCGCTGCCTACCGCGAAGAAAATGAAGGGAGTGTGAATGTGTGCATTAAGGTTCGGTGATACCAAAGGCACCATCAAAACTCTCCATACGCAAACACCCTCATAAAGTTGGGCTTCCGGCTCTCTCGCTCACCGAACGAAGCGCAATAACAAATTGCTACTACTCAGACGTCGATTTTCTGCGAGAGCGTGGTACTACCCGGACGGACCGGCCCGCGGCTGTAGACAGATAACTATCGACAGTGTGGTCCTACTATTGAAGCGCAGCGTTCATGGTCATGGGCGGACTAAGATGTCTCACGTCCAACAAGTCATCGTTACTGCAGAAAATTTATAATTATCTACCCGATACAGAAATTAGTTATTAAATATTGACCCACATTTTGATACAAAACTTTTTTTTTTAAACATTTATGTGTGAAAAGTAAATCCGAAAAAATACCATCATCACCATTTTATCACCGTACCACTCATGACTTGGATAGCCTGGGAGTGACTACAGAGATGACGTCTGATAGGACCGTATGGAAGAAGATGACATATTGCGTTGACTCCAAGTAATTGGGATAAGAGCAAGATGATGATGATGATCACTAAACGCCGTAACACTGTTCATCCATTTCCCCTGCAAATGTTAGGGTCCTCTACTGTACGCTTTCATTTCTCCCGTGCACATGCAGACTCTGGAATAAATTACTGCTTTTTTTTTGGGGGGTGGATTACGGTCGGCGCACTCCTCCTCCGGCGACAGAGGGGCGTAAGCACGCATACCCGTAACCCACTCCTGACACGTCGCCTTCGTCGTTGTACCGACCACCGGAGCAGGGTGACTTGTCGTCAGTGGTCGATATAAATTACCTGCTGCGGTATTCCCCGAGCGCTATGATATGTCCTTCTTTAAACGTGGTTTAGGAAGAACACTTTACTGTTAACTGTCTAACTGTACTTTTGGTATTTCTATGGCTTATGACCCGCAGTATCACTTACAATTAGATGTGCTGCTTGCTCATTAGCCACAAAAGCCATTAAAAAAAAACTTAATACTCCGGTGAGTTCTGTTTCCACGGGGATATTTCGCTACCTCGCTAATGGTAATTGGAAACGGTTATGACTTATTGTTAGTTATAAATTCTCCATGTGGTAATGGAGTAAGAAAACAATCGATATTACCTATTTTTTGAATTTTGTGCCCAACCTGTGTTTATAACGGTTCTCCTACCATTTTCTAGTATAGCAGTTGTTCATTACTGACTTTTACTTCAGACAAATTATTCGCAAGGAGTAACTTTTGTTGATAAAAGAACGGAAGAAAGACAGATTAGCTTCCTCATATAAAAATAAGAATTGTAAATATATGATATTGTCCAGTCTATCATTTTATATATTTACAAAAAATTTCAAAGTGTGTTGAACTTCCAAATTAAGAAACCGAACTCAAGTTAATTATCAATGAATTATCACCGTTCGCATACCACTAATGTGGGTGGCGATGGTCGCCCGACCACCACGAAGCATTACAAAAAGCTCCACTCACGTCCCGTTGTCACAAGAAGCGCCTCCACTCCGGTGTTCAGTCCATTAATGAAATATCTCGAAACACGAGTTATGCGCCTTCAGCACACACACACACACACACACACACACACACACACACACACACACACGCACACACCGGTACGCCACCAGGGCACTAATATACTTGAATTGCTAACTAATGTTTGTAAAAAGTGTCTCAATGAAGCATAAATGTTTTATTATAAGATTATATATTTAATTACAATTGTATGATGTAATTGAAAGTCGCTTATGTTAAACTATAACTCGAAACATAAAAAAGTTATATAAGATTCAGACAAAGCGTCTTAAGTCAACCCTAGTTGTAGCCCTTTAGTCGGTATATTTGCAAGAATTATAAAGAGAATGCGACTATATTTCTGATTGTAATAATGTAATAATAGGTATTGTCCGTATGGTGATGGATTAAGAAGACAATTCACCACCCCCTCTCTTACTCGTGGGTGTCATAAAAGAGGACTAAGAGATAGGATAAAAGCCAGATAATTGCCCCACTTTTCGAAAAAGCTTTATTTCTTTTAAATATGAACTTGCTGAAATTTATTCAGTATGTATCTCATAACATATATGTTTTATCTTCTATAGTAGTCTATTTTTGTATACATAATTTTCAATGATTTTGAATAAATACTGTTTTATTTCACCTCTCCGAAAAGGCATAGTTGCCTACTATGGGGATAGTAACCTAACCTGGTAAATACTTCCGGGGATACTTGCCTTGTACGGGGATAGTTACCTCGGTATGATTTTTATTTTGGATAGAAGGCAATTTATACCAATTAAAGTAATCTTTATTATGTACTAGCAACCCGTCCTCGCTTCGCTTCGGTTTCGGTCGCCTCACCCGCGTAGTTCCCGTTCCCGTGAGAATACTAGGATAAAATATAGCCTATCTTACTCCCTGATATTATAGGTTTCCATTGGTAAAAGAATTTTTAAAATCAGTTCGGTGGGTTGAGCTTGAAAGCATAACAAACAAACAAACAAACTTACTTTCGCATTTATAATATTAGTAAGGATTTAACAGTCTTTAGTATTTACCGAGTTCGAGTTTTATTAAGTATCTACAATTTGAAATAATAATTTTTATTATTAAATAATTTTCAGTTCTAATGATTTCAGTTATAAAATATTATTCAAACTTAAAGTTATGTAAGTTATTATAAAATATTAGCATTTATCTTAAAATTCTAGCTATCTTAAGAAGCTAAGGTTTCTAAGTTTCCACATCTCATACAAAAGTTTTTGAATGTTGTACATGTTTCATGCAACCACATCCAACACATCTCAACATTCAATCCAATCTTATTTTGATTTAATCAAATTGTAATTGTCAAAACATTCTACACAATAATTATCAATGGATCCTTTTTAGTCGTATTTTCTATTATATGGCACCACTTGGTTTTCGCTTATATTTGCGAGGCATTTTGCTTATCTATACCCATAAATAAAATTGGAGTGTCTGTTTGTAATGTCAAAATAATAGACTTTTTCATGCTCACATGGTTATTTGCACTCATGGAAGTAATAAGTACTACGTACAACAGGAATGAGCTCTGTCTGTGCATCTTGAAGCTAAAACAAAGAAAATAAAACCTTATGTCGAGGACGTAAGAGTCTTGTGGCGCGCAAAATAAAAATGAAGCCGAGTGAGAAGGCAACCACTGTACCCTGTGTCCCGTTCTAACAGTGACTTAGAGTTGCCAGAGTTAAGTTGATTTCAATTATTTCCTTATTGGTAGAAAAATAGGCGATTTATGTAATGTAATGAAGTAAAAACATTTACATCTAAAATGTTTCTAAAATGTTTTTAATAATTTATTACCGGCATGTTAAAGCAATATTATTTGTTGCTACGTGCAAAACCTTATTAAAGCAAAAATGGTGCGATTGGCGTATAGATTTTCTTTTATTTGTATGAAATACGGACACCTGACCTGACAACATGAAATTTTTAAACATAATTTGTGAATGAAGAATTACGGTGACCATGCTTTCCAGTCCTAGTTCAAGAACAAATAACTTAAATACCTATGCATTTTTATTCCTTTCGATATTAAAATTACTTTGTTTCAATTTCAGATTTCCTAAAGATCTTAATATTAAGGAAATATGGATAAATATTATACCCATGTATTATTTACCCATAGGTGGGCACAGTTAATCCAAAAATTAACTTCGTTAATCGTTAATTAAAATTTTAACTTCAATAATCGTTAAATTCGCGAAAATTTAATGCAAGTTAAAGTTAACGTTAAAAGTTAACCATTTAAGACTTACTATTTTTTACTTAGACTTAGGTATTATTTAGACTATACTGTTTGCGTGCCTATGTGGTGACGGAGGAGTAAGAGTCGGTATACACGACAATGATATACCGTAGCGATTCGACTGCGCAGACAGTTTGTGCAGTTTTATCGATAGTGTGTGCGAAAATCGTTTCAGATTTTTCTGGTGGCGCAAACGATCGCGGTAGTTTCAAAATTATAAGACGGAGCAATCGTTCAATTCGTTCGCAATGCTTGCTGTAGGTGCAAATCAACATATCGCAAGACTATCGCAAGAAGTAATAATATGTGGTGTGTGTCACGTGGACAGAGCAGCGCCTTGAACTTGATTAATGTAACGGACTAAAGTTAACGAAAGTTCAGTTTAACAGAGGTTAACAAGAGCGTTAACATTTTTTGAAGTTAACTTAAAAGTTAATCCGTTAACCAAAATTCGTTAATTAACGATTAACGGATTAACGAGTTAATGCCCACCTCTGTATATACCATGGTATTATATAATATTTCGAATGGCATCACACTGGAACTATTAAAAAGCATGTTGTAAGATGTAATTTTATTTAAGTGAAATTAGAAAAATTAATAAAAAATAGACAATTCCACTGATTTTCTTGCCGGGTCTTCTCAGTGCAGTCGCGTGTCGATCCGGCGGTAATTTTAAGAAAAAATGTAAAAAAAATGACAATATGTAAGTGCCCCCGCTGGGTTTATACATAATAAATGATTTGAATTTGAAAAATTGAAGCCGAGCAAGAGCTCAGTAAAAGGCTTATTACACTACACGATATTCAGGGCCCTAACTTAGTAGGGGTGCTCTACAACAGCTAAATTGTGAAACCTGTTTCACCTGTTTCAGTTATAGCGAAATAACAGTTTCAAAAAACTGTTCCAAAATAACAGCCTGTTGTGCTGTAATACGAGAAAAAAGGGGAAAATAACCATTCTTTGGGAATAATGTTTAGAAGTAGTTTCAGTGTTTGTTCCTAAAATGAAAACGATCCTATATATATATATATATTTATATATAGGACTGATTTATGTATCTCGTATTACAGCACAACAGGCTTATTTTGGAACATTTTTCTGAAACTGTTATTTCGCTAAAACTGAAACAGGTGAAACAGGTTTCACAATTTAGCTGTTTTAGAGCACCTCTACTAAGTTAGGGCCCTGAATATCGTGTAGTGTAATAAGCCTTTTACTGAGCTCTCGCTCGGCTTCAGTTTTGCGACAACAGCTCATTCCAGGAATGAGCTCTGTCTGTGCATCTTGCAGCTAAAAAAAAAGAAAATAAAACCTTTTGTCAAGTTTCAGTTTCAGATTTTAAACTGAACATTATTTATTATATTGCTGGATATATCGCGAATGGGATGATTGACAAAATTTCTTGTTCAAATTATCGTGTGGTGTTATTGGATCACAAGACCATAGATCACAGCTACCGTGTCGACATATCACGATTTTCGGCATTTACTGCTTTTTATTGATCGGGGAAAACTTAAGCATGTTTCCAGGTTTGTATTTGAAATTCTAAACTACACTGAAAAACTGTTTATTACATTATCAAATCAATAATTAAAAAACTTACATAAAAATAAAATTATCATGTATGTTGTCCAAGAATTTTATAGCAAATTACATACATTGTTAGATCCACCACATCCTCCTCAATCTATATTTGAAGATCCACATGATATTTAATTGGTGAAGGCGTTAGCGAATTCATATCTCAATTTAGGTTTAACTCATAATGAAAAATTAGAATCAATAAAATAACAGCAATAAAATAAAATCCATCTTGCCATGTTAAAAATTCTTTAGTCACTCTAGGGGCAACTATCCGCGAAAGTAAGTAGGGTGACTATCCATTTTGATATGAATAGGTACTTACCCTTTTTATTTAGAAAATAAATAAAAAACTTTAGTAATAAAACATAATAAACAATGTAATTTAATCTCTAACGCATGCAAAGAAACAAAAAGTTGACTAAAACCACGATCAGTTAAAAAAATGTTCAATAGAAATTACTTACCAATATAATTATAACGCCCGTCGCGACAGATTCTTGCTTACACGGACGAAACATATACACAAATTCCAATGGCTTCCGCGGCACTGAGGCCTGCGGGAGGTCACTACTTATTGTAGTAAAGTGCGAACACAAATCATATTCCTAACATGGTGTATTAAAAACCGCGGCTTGTATCCGTCCGAGGCAAGTATCCGGCTTTTACTCTACAATATACATGTAATATCTATGCTAGAGAAGGCAAACTAAAAATAAAGCTCTATGCCAACACATCTGACCAACCTAGCATAGTAGCTCAATTACGCTCCTATTGTGAGGGCGCCTCGAGTCCAGCAGTGGATATGATAATCACATGATGTATTAACATTCAAAAGATCAACTTTTAAAATAAATAAAGGTTATAACAATTTATTTATAATCAAACTGACAAATAAAATAACAACACAGAATACGATCACAGAATCTAGAATGCTGTCTAGTATTATATCGTATATCTACTTCTTTATACCAGCACATAAAGGTCCCACTACAGACAGAGCACGGACCGCATAAGGATAAATTAGCTTACTACGCCTGGTTAGCTAACTAGACGTCTTCCTATACTGCTAACTTCAAAGATTACTTTTTTCTACAGTGATTGCTACCTGCTAATGTCCCTTAATACAGGAGTAACGAACTATTATGTATCAATGTGCCATTTTTATAAAAAAAACTAGCAACCCGCCCCCGCTTTGCTTCGGTTTCAGTCTTTCCTGCGTTGTTCCCGTTCCCGTGGGAATACCGGGATAAAATATAGCCTAGGTTACTCCCTGATATTATAGCTTTCCATTGGTAAAAGAATTTTTGAAATCGGTCCAGCCCTTTTGAAGATTACCCGGAACAAACAGACAGACAGACAAAAAAATACAAAGTGTATTTTAGGCATATGTATAGTGCAAATAACCGTGTGAGCATGAAAAAAGTCTATTATTTTGACATTACAAACAGACACTCCAATTTTATTTATTGGTATAGATGTTTGATAAGGCCATAGATGTACCGTCAAATAATCTTTTAGGAAAGTTTTTTACTATCCGACAATGATTTCAGCTGATCTCTTAAAATCATAAATAAATCTAAATTGTTCACTAAACTCTCCATTATTGTGTAAAAGGGACGATCATAAACACGAGATGTTAGTAGTAGTAGGAATAAACGAATACTAGCTAATATATAATAAATATGGTAATTTCATACTTCCAGTAATAGATTTTTTTCTACTACCCTCATTAACTAATCATCCGCATTAAAATTACAGTAATGGCTAAAAGTGACAACACAATTTTTTTTAATATGAAAGGTTAAACTAATTACAGTCATTAAACGGATAATTAGAAATTTCTAGATTAATATTCACACATTTTTAAAAGCTAATTAGGAACCTTTTAAATGTATTATTATTAGTTGTTAAGTAATTATGCGTATTATTGTGTGCTTGCACTTACTAATCCATATTAAATTTAACTTAAAATAACTTAAGAAAATAAAAATAAAGCTTTTTATATTAATATATTTTTTCATTTTTTTGATCCAATTATTTCGAAGAATTGTAACTTTATGCACATGTTCATAGCATCAAATGATAGTAGACTAGACAAGGTTTAAGGAACAAAAGGTTTAAAAGCGGGATCTAACGATACTTAGCAGAAATTTAACTTTATCTGATCAGCTCCATACAAAAAAAATCAAAATATTTTTTTCTGCCCAAACTATCAAGTTTAGGAAAAATCTTCTAAGGGCAATTATTATTGACGTTAACGAGCTCTATCCATCCGCACTAAGAAAAAAATAAAAAACCAAAGTTGGTCCCTAAGTCACTAAAATCTTGCTTTCGACCCACTGTGCGCCGCCCGGCTCCCTCTGAGGCGACAAAGGGGCGGCGCGCGGCCCCATAACCCGCTGTAGCACGTCGCCTTCGTCGTTGGGTGACCACCCGTACCGAGCTCCTTGTCCTCCGTGGTCGGCCCTAAAATATTTACGGTAACCATATGAAATATAAGAAGTGATAACCATTGTATTCTTAATCCATCACGACACGAACCAAGAGCGGCTTACCAGCACCGAGAACGAGCCACGATAGTAAAGTTATACAGGAGTGCAAGACACTCGGTCAATGTCCCATTCATCATCATCATCTCAACCTATATATGTCTCATTCTCAGAATAATAACGTATAGAAGGATAGTGTCATTACTTCGAACGTTCGAAACATGAATCTAAAAATACTAATGGCGCGCAGACGATTACACACGTACACACGCACACCACTATACAAATTATGAAATCAAATTTTGTTTTCATTATCATAAATTGTCGGAATGCTTTTAAAAGTAATGTTAAAAACCTTTTTAAGTTTTTCAAATGTGTTGTGACACCATTTGAATGCACAAACCGTCATAATTACCTATTTATTTTTTAAGAGTTGCGTACTTACGTGCAGTACAATGACTTGTACATTACGGAACGATTCCGGCCTAAGCTCCATTAGGCTCCAATTGAAATGCTTCACTTTTTGTGCGCGAACTTACCTTCTATACGTTATTATTCTAAGGTCTCATTGTTGGGTTCAGGCCTCCTCCATAATGGGAGGAGAATTGACCTACTATTCCACGCTGGTCAGACATTTTGGAATAGAGTTTTGTTTCAAGTTTTCCTTCTTTTGCACATATGTGATTGATATGTATATCCCTTAGTCGTCTTTTACGACATCCATGGGCAAGTCACCACACGAAGTAAATCTAGGTTAGAGAGAAGAAAAACAGAATAAAACCAACCCGCCTGACTAGTCTAGAATAAACCCATATCCCTTATATTACGAGGAAGGCCCGCGTCTAATATTGAAATCTTAGAATAATAACGTATAGAAGGTAAGTTCGCCAACAAAAAGTGAAGCATTTCAATTGAAGCCTAATGGAGCTTACGCCGGAACCGTTCCGTAATGTACAAGTCATTGTTACTGCACGTACGTACGCAACACAAGGGAGCGGTTAATTGTATTCTTATTCCGTCACCGTATAGAAAATCAAGACGGATGCTTATCATTTATTGAAATCGATAATGCCATTGAGTAGTTATAAGCGGCCATAGAAGTGTACATACATACAGTACATACTTCATACATATAAACATTAAAACGTTCAATGAGCATTTTTAAACTGAAGTCCTTAAATGATCGCCCGGAAATCAAGTTGATCACGTGTATCAATATAATAGATATGTATCAACACTAAATATACAATAAATTATTATTAATGCATTACTTATAAATAGCAATTAGTGTTAATTCAATACTTAATTGTATAAACAAAATAATTGAATGTATGTCGGTTGCAAGTAGCCAAATGATGGGCCGTTTAACTAATTATATTTCCCCCCACGTCCATGAATTAAACCCGTTGATTTAACTACCTGATGGCGATGGGTACGTTATGGCTTTTTAATTGTGTCAAGTGGACACCACTCGCCACGACCCCTATGGGGGACGAGCCCGCGGGTGCCCTGTTACCGTACAATTGTTAAATCAGACACTTTTTGATACGACTAGGATTTTCATTATTATACAATAGTAATCGTTATTATACTCATTATTCATTATTATACAATATATAGCAATAGTTATATGATCAATCGCCTGCCTGACGTCAACTCAACTTAAAAATGTAATTGTTAACGTAACGGCATTAGATGGAGTTGGCCCTGTTTATTGAAAATTCTTAAACGCCTTTTACAACACGTACGTACAATGTAATGGTTGATAGTATTCGTAGCCCCGACCACAACTTCACTAAGATGAAAAACCAATGTTAATAATGAAATAAACTACGCAATAAATTCCATCTACCAGTCTATCAACGTTTATTGTTAGAAATAGTACTCCCCAAGGAGGATAGTATAAAAATCGCCACGCTTTGTAGGTGGGTTGACGATCAGAGTTGGTGTAACGAGTTTCTCAGATGAGTACTGTGTATTACTCTTCACCGGTAAGAGATGGGGATTAGAGCCTTAATTTGTCGGTCTTAAGTTGACACGAGGAGAAAAATTATAAATAATATTACTTTTTATTAATAATAAAAATCTTATTAATAATTTATGCATTTAATTACTTGATTAATTTATAACATATGTTACGGCTAATACCCGAAGTGCGGCTACACCTAGTTCTAGCCGGCTAAAACTAGGTGTAGCCGCACTTCGGTGGTTAAACCTAGGTGTAACAGATTTGTTCATGGCTAATATTAGGTGTAGCCGATTGCATTTGGTTAAAACTAGGTATAGCCTACTTTATGCTGGCTACAGCTAGATGTAGGTATTAGCCGTAACATATATACAAATATTTATTAGAAAATTTGAAACTATACCTATTAATAAAGATGGTGTCGTCTCATATTTATTTGTAACTTAACGGAATTACATAATTCCGTTAAGTTACAAATATTGTTATCTATTATAATAAACTATGGTGCTCTAATGTTTACGTTTGTAGTTTTATTTCATTATTTTATTTATTTACATATTAATTCCCTATAGTCATATCTTCCATTCGCATCAATACATTAAGTTTATGGTATTATACGAATATATCCAATATAGCCCCAATTTAATATTTAAAAAAAATATTAGTAATGTATAAAAAACTGATTAAGAATTATCAACATGTATATTTTAATTACATTTACATAAAAGTTTGTATTACCTAATTGCTAATTAAAGAGATATTCGTATAAATTTAATAAATAATCTAGACGTTTATTCGTATGTATGATTGTACAGTTTGTCCGGGACATGGTGTCTCTCAGGCGGCTCGAGTCCCTGACGGTACAAAAACGTCCCTTGTTTACGTTTTCAATTACACTATTAATGTCCCGCTGTGTGACAGCTAATTTATTTATCAGATCGGACATTTTTTACCGATGTGTGGGGTGTCGTGACGTCACGCACCATGTGGGATATCTATCTAATATCTAACACTTTCATTGATACACTTTTTTATAGTTATTTTTTTTAGAAATTAATATCTATACCGTGAGTACTTCGCAATTAACGGACACCAATTACAACAAGTTCAGAACAATATGTAGGCGGGACTAATATTTGTCTTGTGTCAGATTCAAACGTATATCTTTCGAGACGAGAAGCTGCGCAATATGCGAAATCAGTGTAAATAAAATATTTATTCATATATATCTATGTGTCGGACTTCAATTAGCCCTAATCTTAGGAATGCTATAACTTTGTCTCTCTATTTTATTATTGCTAATTGTTTTGGAGTTAGCTGCCCATTCTAACAAGTTTAGTTTAATTTCTCTACGAATCAACTGCTATGTCATATCTACAACTCGAGGTAATAACGATATTCCAATATTAGATCCGACGTCAGAATATTTGAGAATACTCATAGTCATCTCATCTCAGCCCATATAAGTACCCACTGTTCAGCTCGGGGCTCCTGCATCACGGGTGGGAAGTGCACCTACTATACCATGATAGGCACATGTGTTGGCATAGGGTTTAATGTTGAGTTTTCCTTCTCTTGGATGGATATTATATACATATCATATTCCTTAGCCGTCTTTTACGACACTCATGTGTAAGAGAGGGGGTGACTTTTTATACTGTGTGATAGCGGGTATAAATACCATTAACACTTACATTACGTACTCATGGACGTGATAAAAGACGACCAAGAATTTTAAATAGGCCTGGTTCAAAAAAGGTTGACGTCAGTCATGCGACCGATCATAAAAATATTACTAATAACTTCAGTAATATATACTATGAAAGAGTAAATATTGAGTCGCTCACAAGCATTAGGGATAACAGCAAGGTTACAATAACTAATTTGACTATTATAAATATTCGTGACATCCAAGGCCTGATCACTTCACGTGCCCGCTGAAGTAGATATTTCAGAATATTTGGGTACTTGTAACAATAGAGAACACATAGAGTTTCATTTACGTATTCGTACAAGCCATTTCTTTCCCAAAAGAGATGTATAAGAGCAATGGTTGGCATTCCGCCTTATGAATCGTGCAAACCACATTTTGAGAAATTGGGTATATTAACCCTGCCCAGCTTGTATAATCTTGAAATATGTGTATTTGTTAGGAATAACTTAAACCTCTTTGTAAAGGCATGCGAATTTTATCCCAGAAACACTCGAAAGGGAGATCGACTTGTCCTGGGTTTTACTCCTAGAACCAGTGTTTACCAAAAAAATTGTTATTCCATGTGTGTAAAAATATTCAATAACCTACGATGTAATATTCGCGGACTTCCATTTCCACATTTTAAGAACAAGCTTAAGACCCTACTTTTAAATGAAGTTATATATTCAATAAATGAATGGATTGATACTAATTAAATATAAATTTTTCGATATCTTATTTCTTTTTTTTTTGTTAAATGAATTATTGTAATATGGCACAATTTAATTTCTTTCTTTTTTTTGACTACGAACATATTTTGGTATTGTATTGTATTGTTGCCAAAATATTAATGTATTTAAATGCAAATTTTATCTAAAACTATTATATTTTAATTTTATGATTTATATCAAAATGACTTTCACATGCCAAAGCAAGGCTAAATAGATAGATCTATGTATGTTAAAAAATGACTGTAACATCTGATTATTGTACTCTATTTAAGGTGAATAAATGTATTTGATTTGATTTGATTTACATGTTCTCTCTAATCGTAATCGTAAGCAATTAATAAAATTAATAATTTAACGTAAATTGTTAATTACTACTACACATATAGTTGCCATAAATTTGATCAATCAGACCCATTTACATCATCATTTCATTATTTCGGATCATATACGTCCAACTCGATTAGGCCCGAGCCTCCCCTGTAATAGGAGAGATTTTCACCTACTACATTACGATGGCCAGACGTGTTGGTATACGGTTTTATTTCGAGTTTTCCTTATTCGTCTTTTACAACATCCACGGGTAAGAAAGGGAGTGGTGAATTTTATTCTTACTCCGTCACCACACGGTAATACCTTTACGTAACGGTTTATTAGTCTACCATTCGACTATCGGTTATAGTGTTTTAAAGACTACCGATAGTGTGGTGACAGAGTCAGAATACAATTCACCACCCCCTTTCTGTCCGTGGGTGTCGTAAAAGACGACTATAGGATATAATATGTACGTAACATCAATGCGAAAGAAGAAACATTCGAAATAAAACCCTATACCAACACGATTGACTAGCGTGGTGTAGTAGGACAATTTCTTACCTATTTTGAAGGAGGCTCGAGTACAATAGTGGAACATATATGAGCTCAGAAGAAAAGATAGTGGGGTAATGCATTCGAAGACGAGACAAATTGGAGAACTCGAGCAAAATTGCGTACTGTGATTGTAATAATTTGCGATTCAGAAGTACTGCACAGCGCCATCTATCGAAGTAAGCAGTAAAGAGTGTGGATTTCATTATAGAAAGCAAAAAAAAATGTTTATTAAGTTGAATTTAACGTAAGTACCATTTCTGGAGCCACACAACAAAAGTGCCATACGATCTGACAGAATTTCAGTTAGCTCAGCTCAAACATATAAAGAATTTCATGTACCTATACGCACATGTGGACTGCCATTCGTGTATTCTGATGCGAGAATGTTATGCTATCATTTTCCATTCTGTAACATTGCAGAATGGTGGCTTTCAGACACTATTAAAAAAATAATTCACACACGCAGCATTCGCAAAAATATATTTTTTTATCGATAAAGGAAGTTATAATTAACAATTTAAACATAATTATGTATGTAATTCAGACTTTCACCTGTGCTATAAACACCTCCGCCTCCGCCTACGGTCTTCTTCACGACCCGCCCGCCACACGCCGCAGCCATCCATTAGGGGGTTATATTGTGAGGCGGCGGATCGTCTGCGCGAGGAGCGCAGCCTCGATGAGGAGATCCGCCGCCGGCGACTGGGGCGGCGCAGGCGCAACTACCTGCGCCTCATGCCGCCCTAGCCGAGGCCGCGGGTGACGTGACCGGGGATTAGTCCGTCACCCGCCGAGAGGCCGACCGCGTGAGAAAAGACCGACGTCCTCCCCGAGGGGGGGGACGTCGGTCGATGGGAGGGTACCCCACGTAGGGGGTATTCCGTCGGGCCGACCACTGACGACAAGTAAACCTGCTCCGGTGGTCGGCCCAACGACGAAGGTGAGGTGGTTTTCGGGTGGGTCGCGGGAGTTGCGTGCTTAAGCCCCTCTGTCGCCCCGGACGGAGTGGTGCGGAGGCGCGCCGACCGCGACCCACCCACAAAAAAAAAAAAAGGGGGTTATATTGTCAATCGCCGCGCTTGGCAAGCGGGCTGTTAAACCATCTATCATCCATCCCTCAACCCGTAAACGTCCACTGTTGAACGTAGGACTCCTCATGAGTATGCCACTTGGCACGGTTTGTGCTCTTAAACGGTTCCCTGCTACTTTCAAAATGTCGTCAGTCCACCTAATCGGGCGTTTTACCACACAGTGTCGTCCGATCCTCGATCGCCACTCGAGAATCTTTCTACTCCAACGGCCTTCCCAATGCCATTTCAACGTGCTTAATTCTGCGGGCTATGTTGGTGCCACCTGTTCGTCTACGAATTTCCATATTACGGATTCTATTACATAAAAAAATACCGAGCATAGCCCTCTCCATAGCACGTTGAACGACTTTGAGCCTTTTTATGAGGTCTATATTTAATTTTAGAGACCAAGTTTCAGTGCCATCGCTGGTACCACACACCGGTTATAAACCCTTGTTTTCACACACTGTGGAATATTGGACGAGAAGATCCTCTTAAGTTTCCCGAACCGGGTTGGTGATCGCAGTAACGTATTATAGATATGTTTCCCTAAAGTGCTACTGACTATTTTCCCGGTGATTCATCAATCGAATTGTACAGCTTCAATGGGTAAATAAGTAAACAACAGCTATATTCTTACTCCATCTCCACGCGAAAAACTGAAGAGGGCAATTTACGAACTAGATTTGAATAATTGAATGCCTTGGCTTCAAACGCGAGCCCAGGCGTCGCTGCTTCATTAATTGCCGAATTTCATCAAATATTTTAGATGACTAAAAACATTTGGTGATATTTCTTTAATATTTAGGTATTTTTTTTTGTGGGTGGGTCGCGGTCGGCGCGCCTCCGCACCACTCCGTCCGGGCGATAGAGGGGCTTAAGCACGCAACTCCCGCGACCCACCCAAAAACCACGTCGCCTTCGTCGTTGGGCCGACCACTGGAGCAGCGTTAACTTGTCGTCAGTGGTCGGCACAATATTTAGGTATATGTTCATGTTAGTACTATTGGATACGAGGTACATGACTACAGGGTAACCTATATTGTATGCGTATTGGCTATGGATAAGATACCTATCAGATAAGTTATTGTAAACTTCATTCTGAGATTTTCTTCTCTTTCAGTGAAGGTTTTCTTACTTCCCTTAGTTAACTAATACGACGTCCACACAAATGGAATGGATATTAACACCTGGTACTCTTAATTTATATTTCACAAGAACACTGCGATGTTCTTACGCTCTCCGTATACATCGTTGTAATAGGCAGAGAGCTGATAAGTTTACATGTTTTATAACAACTTATAAGTCGCATTACCGGTTATCAAAAGGTCATCATAATCATCACAGCTCATAAATATATCATTTCACTGCTGGGCTCGAGCCTCCTCCATAATAGGAAGGAAATGGACCTACTATACCTCATTGGTCAGATGGTTTGATATAGGGTTTTATTTCGAGTAATCCTACTTTTGCATAGATATTATATGCAGATTTAATCCCTTAGTCGTTTTTACGATACCCATGGGTAAGATAGGCAAAGGTGAATTATATTCTTACTCAGCCACTATAGGATAGCAAAAGTAACTACAAAAGTATAATTTAATTTATAGATTGTTACGTTACGTACATCAGTAGAGTGTTTGTTAAACAACAAATGCGTGAGTTTTTACTCCAAGATACAATACATACCACACATCTGTACAATAATTTCTCCATACAAAGGTTGCCTGGAAGAAATCACTGTCAGCGATAAGGCCGCCCATTGTACTGACTATTGTTATTATAAGTTTCTACTTTTATATATAATATGGTGTACAATAAAGTATAAATAAATCTATCCAACATGGTATATAGTGGATCAGTTGTTCTCCTATTTTTCACTGAAGACTCAGACGGCAGTGGGACATATATGAGCATATATCGATATAGATGTATTTATTACTTGTACATCGTTTTCCTTATATGTGCTAAAGTGTACCTACCTATGTCCTACCATACCTGTATCCGTGCAAAAACATGTTTTGCATAATTCTTTATTATACAAATTCATGAAGGTTATCAATACAATGGGTTTATTAAATAAGATAATCTGTACTAGACATCTCTGTGAAGGTTTAAAGAAATACAATGAGATCAGATTTTATTATTAATTTAACAACGCTGCGATATAGAACAATAAAAAATAATTCGCTACGAAGCATTTAACAAGTGCGATTGACAGCAACTTATTATGCTAATTACACGAATAACAATGGAGTCTATATTTTGCATCATTTACATTCAATGAACTATCAGTGCATTCAGTGAGTTCTAGCTTCGTACGACCAATAGTAGACGAGCTAGACTTGCGCACAGACCAATACGGGGGAAGGAGAGGTGCGCGCGCGCCACCCTGGGGCACGCCTTCCAATACTCATAGGCAGTCGCACTAGATCTAGACCAGATACTTAAGTAAATCTTTATTATTTAGTGCTAGTTTATATAAGCATTCCATGACAGGTTCTGCTGCTTGGCACAGATCAATTATACCTGTTTTAAACTTGGATAACGAATAGAAAGTTTAAGTAAAACAGTATTTTTTTTTATATAATTTATGTGGAATACGGACAAGTAATGCATACAGACATTAAGAATTTTAATGAATATCGTTAAAATTATTTATATATAGTTCAGATATGTGCAGAAATGTGTATATTAATGTTTGACACACTAATATTATTTTCTTCATAAAAATGTCATACTACATTAATAAACGATCTGTCTCGAGGTGTTTCAACATCCTTTTATATAAACGGGTTTTAAGAGCAGTGTTGCCGTATCCAAGAACATCTCAGCTTAGAGTCCCAAAAGCTTGGAGCCTAAAATCTGCTATTTATTTATATGTACGGTAAATAGTGGTAGCGGGCGATAGCACCAAAGGTACCCGCGGATAGGCTGATTGCTGAGGGTGTAGTCCTGGCAGCGTTGTAGTCTACTGCCAGGGCGTCATCTAGATGTGGTACCCGAAAGATTAACCCACCTGGATAGGCCACCGATGATAAGGACCGGATACCTGTGTCCCGCCCACATGGCGCTAGGGAGGTACGTGCATAGTAGGTTATGGTGTGCAGACCATACCCTCCGTAGTCTCGGACGCACCATCAAAAAAATTGGTATGGCCGATTCATATAAGAATAAGTTATTAAAGGCGTTGTAAAAGAACCCCCCTTTTTTGCTTTTCCTTTGCTATTGGACTAACCACCATTACTGAGTTCCTTTTCGTCCGTGGACAGCCCGGCACATTATAGGTATAAGGAAATACCATAGCCTCTTCGGGATCTTAAAGTGGGCTGAGGCAACTGATAAGGATCTGCGAGTCATATGCGGAGGCGCACGGCCTTAAATATAACTCAATAAAGAGTCAACTGATGGTATTTAGGCATATAAACGACAACCCCGCCATGTGCCTCCAGCATACCTATCTGAATGGGGTGACACTCAGTGGGGTGCAAACTTTTAAATATCTGTGTCACATTGTTATCAGTGAGCTAGACGACAATAGTGACATAGAACGTGAGCGTAGAGCGTTAGCGGTGAGGAGCAATATGCTTGCCCGCAGGTTCGCTCGATGTACGGCTGACGTTAAGTTTACGCTATTTAAAGCATTCTGTCAGTCATTCTCCTCGAGTTGCCTGTGGGTCTCATATACGCGCCGAGCCAACAACACTTTTTGCGTACAATACAATAATGCGTTCAGAATGCTATTGCGGCTGCCGTGGCGCTGCAGTGCCTCGACAATGTTTGCTGAAGCAGGCATAGATGGCTTCCACGCAACTATGCAAAATAGCTACTACCCTGCTGTAGCGTCTACGGACCAGTCGCAATAGCATCCTGAAAAGCATTTCTGAAAGACCAGATTGTCCTATCCAAAGACATTGGATAAAGTTAGTTATAGGATTATAATATGTAAAATTGTATCTAATTATAATACTAACACAATATATAATCACATAATGTTACTAATACACTAACTAATTACGGATTGTATATCTGAAATAAAATTTATTATTATTATAAAGTCCATGCCGCGAGCTCCATGCTCTTATAGATATTAATGGCCATACTCACCTGTGGGTGATAATCACCTAAAATAGAGCACTGGTCATAAGGGTTGCTATTGGGTTTTCCCTTTCGAGATTACCTGCTCTTGCACAGCTGTTATAGGCATATCATAACCCCTAGTCATCTTTAACAACACCCACGCGTAAGATAGGTCATGGTGAATTGTATTCTTACTGCGTCATCGCACGAAACATCGCCGCCCACTCATGAGTTATGGAAAAGAGGGATTTACAAAATTTTAGATGGAACACTTGGAAGAGAAAAAGTACCTACTCGCATATTCTGCGTGGCGACTTGCCGCGATAAAGAACAGCATTTAACCCAACTTCCTGATATTGAATAACAGTGTCAGAGTGATGGTTATACTACGTGATGGCGGTTACGAATACTACCCATTATATTGCTGCACTACTAATCGTTACATTGCTCGTGGGTGTCTTTACGATAAGAGCTTTATATCGATCTGGACCAACTCCGTACGATACTATTTGATCAACAATTACGTTTCCAAGATTGACGTCAGGCAATTAGCCGGTCATATAACTATGTATTATTAAAACTTTCGCAACAAAGAACACTATATATATCGCCTCGACTTCAAGCAATTGAGATAAAAGTAGAATGATGACGAGTCAATTGATTCTCTTTTACATTCGAACCATTATTTTTATATTGAAAAGTTAAAAGTGCCTAAAATAGTTAAATAATTAAAAATCTTCTACCTATTTTACATGTTTAATTAATACAACGTTCAGTTTTAGGTATTGATGAGATATGACAAGGTAATAATGTTGAGGGACTAGAGAATGTCTTATACCAAACTTTTATGAAAATACTTTTAGTAGTTGTTCGAAAATTATACCACCCGTCGTTCAGTTTAGATTTTACATTGGAACAATTTTCTTCTTCATCTTAACCCATACTGAGCTCCTACCTCCTCCACAATGAGAGACAACTGTAGCAATAATATTTTCCTTATACAATTAGATAACATATGCAGTAATTTATCTAACAAAAGATACAAGGTTTACTGATTTTTGTAGCTATACCTATTTCAAACTGAGAGTCGTAGATTCAATTTCCATCATGGCTATTTGTTTGTGCAATAAATGGTTATGTCAAGAATTGCTCTCATTAATACGTAAAATAAATAACGAAGTAATACAATAACAATCAAACTCAATATTCGTAAAATTTATAACGAAGTAGGTAATACTATAATGTATCGAACCCAACACCCCCCCCCCTCCCCTCTCCCCACTTCCTGTCCCATAGGTGTCAATCAGAAGTAATTTAATAGCCCATTTAAACTCTTCTCGAGAAGCCTGTTTCCAAGAATGAAAATCCAAATAGAGACCGTATGTGGACTCAAAAAAATAGATGTCACAGTGTGTGTCGTAAAGGCATACTATAAAAGTATAACTTTTGTATTACAAGGTAAAATTATAAATTATCGATAGCCCAAAAGTCACAAGGAACTGTTGGATACAAGTGGCACATGATTATTCTGAGTGGCATTCTCATGATGAGGTTTATATTCATTTCAGCTCATATACACCCCACTGTCAGGCTCCCCCACAATAGGAGGGCAATGGATCTACTATAACCACACTGGTCAGACGTATTGGTATAGCGTATCGTTTAGAGTATTTCTTTTTTGAAGATGTTATATGCATATTTAAACATTTAGTCTCTTAGGTGGTACATTATATTGTATTGTTCATTGATCACTTTAGAATAGCATAAATTATGTTTATCATCTATTTATTTACGAAAAAATTTTATGTAAATAAATTATAAAAACGAAAAGAGCGCATATGTCTTATTCTTCTCGAGTATGGCTCAGACATAAATCAGTCACTTCTTTAACTTTATCTAACGCAGCGCTTATGCCACCATTTTGTAACACAAAAAGTGTGCGAATCAAAATTCCCAAGGGGCTTTAGGCGAAGCGAATAAAAACTTCAAAAAGTTATGTTATTTTTTTCAATTATTAATTTCAACCACATAATTTATACATTAATTTCACATAATTATACAACCATTTGAATATAACAACAAAATTATACTATCGTACGATCAATTGTTATTTCACAGGCAATTATGGTCTGAGCTGACCCTAAATATGCACTGCGATCAATCACGAGGTAATGAGCGGTGGGCGCGATATCGACGCGCTAATTGTGCGCCCCGCACTCGTCTGCCCACCTGCCCACCTGCCCATATATGCTAATACGCCACGTGCTAATGTCTGATATTACACACGATACATTTTGTTTTACATACAAATATTATTTCAACAATTAACTTTTGACAGAATTGTAATTCGTTATCAGTAAAAATGATTGTAAATAAAATTATTTTAACCATGAACGCTGTGAAGTGTTCGAAACGTCGGGCAATTGACAATAAAATATAAACATAATAAAATCCGTAAAATAGTTTTATTTACAATGTGTAATACTCGCGTAAACACCAGAAACCATTGAAAATGATTGTCTATGTGGTGGCACAGTAAGAATACAATTCACCACCCACTTTCTTACTCGCGGGGATTTTAAAAGACTACAGTGGGATATAATATGCAGAAAACATCCATACAAGAGAAGGAAAACTAGAAATAAAACCCTATTCTAACACGTTTGAACAATAGTATGTCACTTTTCCTCTTGTTATGGGGAAACTCGAACCCAGCCATGGGACTTATGTGACCTAAGATGTTAATAATGATAACTAATTATACAGATGACATCGTGACGTAATAGCGACCTTCATTTCGTGGGTCATGGGTTGATTGCCCATGTAGGAGATTTTTAAGTGTGATCCACAAATGATTATTCTGAGTATCGGTGTTATATTCCTTAATGCGTGGTGATGTCTTTCGTGAAAGCTCTGAAATGAACCTGCTGCTATATTTCCCGAGCGCTCTGACATGTGCTTCTTTAAACGAGGTTAAGAAGAGCATTTTCTTCACGGTAGGCAAAGGCCCAGTTGTGCCCCTTATATGCCTTTGTATTGCAAATGTCCATGTGCAGCAGTATCACTTACCATCAGGTGTACTGCTTGCTCGTTTGCCACCATCGGTAATAAAAAAAGAGAATAATAAAGCACCTATGTATACCCTCTACCACCCTTTCCTATAGATATTTAATATTTATTTATTTATTTAAGACAACACCCTGCACTAAGGAAATAATCCTTGTATTGCGGGGGACTTTACAAACATATAATTAACGGACAAAATTACATCCAGACTCAGAACAACAATTTGTGGATCGCACAAAGTGTTGTCCCGCGTGGGATTCGAACTATCCGGTCTAATGACGCGTAAATGCGCGAACCGACACGGTACCCACATATTTAAAAAGCACATTAAATACTATTTTCGTTCTAACCAAAATAAAGCTCTTAAATTAATATATACTAGGTATTTCACCCTTAATTAGAGAGCGGTTAGGTTGAATACATATTTTCGTATAGCGTTTGATCTTAATAATAGATGCCTAGGGTACCTACTGTGTTATCACCTTGCACGTAAGCTGTCCCTGTAACTTATTAGCATTCAAATTGACGTAATAAAAACTTTCAAATTTAAAATGTAATATGAATGTACGCCATCTATGAGTAATTTTGAGAAATAATTCCAATTGTGTTACAATCGGTTTGTACTATTGATTACTGCCATATTTCACAACGTCAGTAACATTTGAGTTTTGTATCGCATCGCATTGGTTAGATGATTAGCTAAAGGTGGGGATTAATCCTCGTAACTTCAGCCTATACATGTCTCACTTCTGGGCTCATATCTCTTCCACAACAGGAGAGAAATCAACTACTACGCTCGTCAGACGGGTTGATATAGAGTATTATTTCTAGTATTCCTTCTCTTGCATAGATCATTATAATTCATCATATATGCCCCAAGGCTAGAGTCTCCTTCACAATGGGAGGGTAATGAAACCCCAATGGGAGGGTAATAATTGGTATAGTGTTTTTATTTCGAGTTTGCCTTCTCTTGCACAGTTGTTATGTAAATATATGCTATTTTATCCTTTACTTGACTTTTACGTTACCCACGGGTAAGATAAGGACTGGTGAATTGTATTCTTACTCCGTTAACGAACAGAAAATTCAAACGTTACAATAAATAAATACATAAAAGAAAACTATAAAATATTTGGCATATATCCGGAGGAAATATTAACTCGCCGTAGGTGCTACATTAGTGTCTCCGCGGCAATAACCCTCCATCTATAACGTCGGCTATAAACTATTATGTATGTGCTGGCACTACGCTTAATGATCGCTCTTTAAACTTAACTTATAGTAACTTTTTAGTTAGAAGTTAACTGCGTAATCAATTTCGAAATGAAATATAGTACTTTCTCACTGCTTAATACAATATCACATACATCAAAATGGAAAGAAATACGTGATAGGATCAAGGTAGGACAGAAGAAATTGAAAATATCTATCGCTGGGTAATGGGCAATTTTCCAAAACTTAAGCGAATTTCTATAGCGTCCTCCCGTCCTTCAAATTAATAATCAAATTAATATTTCAAGTATTCAAATTAATAATCAAAGTATTGCAAAAAAAGAATACAAAAATCAGTTCAAGGAAGGTGCTCATCACCATTATTTCAGCTCATAAACATTCCACCGCTGGGTTCCAGACTCCCCCTCAATATGAGTGAAATTGACCCTCCCATGCTGGTCAAACCGGTTGGCATAGGATTTTACCTCGATTTTTCCTACCCTGGCATAGATATGCATATCTATATTTTATCTCTTAGTCGTCTTTTACGACATCCACGGGCAAGATAGGGAGTGGTGAATAGTATTCTTACTCCGTCTTCACACGAAAAGCGTAAAAAATTTTCTAATCGCTTCTGCTGTCTTTAACCTATCACACTTCTGTTTTTAGGTGTTCAGTACATTTTAATACTTGGAATTTATCTCAAAATAATAGATTTTCACTATGTACCGCCTAAAACAATCCATTATGAATTCTCAATGTCTATATGAACCTAAGAGATCAGAGACGACAAAAGGATAAAAATAATTAATACATTACAAGAATATACGGATGGAAACGAAATAAGAATACAATTCACCACTCCCTCTGTTCCCAGTGGATAAAAGACGACTATGGGATATAATATGCCTATAACATTTGTGCAAGAAAGAAAACTGAAACTAAAACTCTATATTAACACGTTTAACCAGTGTGATATAGAAGTTCAATTTACCTCCTATTTTGGAAGAGACTCAAGCCCAGCAGTGGGACGCATATTGGATGAATTGAAGAGCGGAAAATCAAGAACCAAACAACTATTGCAGGACATCTGGCTAGTATGGTAAGTTAGGCCAATTTACTTTTCATTGTCAATAAAGCCCGAGGTTTATTGGAGAAGATATAAAAACTGTAGTATCTATTGCATTAGTAAATTTCCTCAATCTCCACGGAAATAGTGAACGGGAGATTGACAAAAAAGCATTGTCAGTCAGTCATCATGTATTTGTGTATCTATTATGGTTATTACGTGTTAAATGCATTAACGCTAATAGCTATAACTATATTATCTATACAATTATCTATGCTAACATACAAATCCATCAGTTTTAAATATATGACTAATAATGTATACGATATTTGACATAACTATCAGTAGGAAGTATTCGCATTTCCTAATATACATTGCAAAATATAAAATTTGTAAACAATTAGTTTAACGACACGATAACATCTACATATGACTTTAATGTTTGTCATTCAGGACACCTTCGTGTCGATATCGTGTTGAATGTCCACACGACATAATATCAATATAAAATAATACTTACAAGTGTTTATAATTAACTCAGCATGTTAAATAAAGTAATTTATACAATAGTGGTGTCATCTTTTAATACAATTCTAACTGAAAAGTTAAAGATTGTAAAAATGTGTAAAAGTTCTCCAATAGATGGCGCTGTCTCACATAAAGTTGATAAAACGTCAAGTCGATAATACGAACGACAATTTGATTGTCATACGCTAGTCCACTCTAGTTTAATTTATAGGACGAATGGAATGGATTTTCATTAGGCGTAAGTTCTAGCCTCACGATTGGCAATCATGTTGCACTCGAAAACTAGTGGTAGGACCACACCACTAGTGGTAGGACCACACTGTCGACAGTTATCTGTCTACAGCCGTGGGCCGGTCCGTCCGGGGCAGTACCACGCTCTCGCAGAAAATCGACATCTGAGTAGTAGCAATTTGTTACTGCGCTTCGTTCGGTGAGCGAGAGAGCCGGCAGCCCAACTTTCTGAGGGTGTTTGCGTGTGGAGGGTTTTGGTGGTGCCTTTGGTATCACCGAGCCTCATTGCATGCATTCACACTCCCTTCACCTTCTTCGCGGTAGGCAGCGGCCTTATAAAGGTCCATGAGCGACAGCAACACTTACCATCAGGTGTACTGTTTGCTCGTTTGCCACTCATCATCATCTTGCTCTTATCCCAATTCCTTGGGGTCGACGCAATATGTCATCTTAGTCGTCTTTTACGACACCCACGTGCAAAGTAAGGGTTGGTAGTATTCGATGCCGCTACCACACAGCATTGTTTGCTCGTTTGCCACTGCTTGAAATAAAAAAAAATGTTCAAATATTGATAAAAGCACTAATACCACCAGTCGCAAATGAGAACACCTGCCTTCTTATGATACTACATGATGATTCATTTTAATACACAAATATAACTGGAAACGTATCGCTTGTCATTATTTAGTATATTACATTTTTTTTACATTTCATTTAGAAAACTACATCACAGGGCGCTGCTAGTAAATATTATATCTGTATCATATTCCTTAAACGCCTTTCACAACACTCATGGGTAATATAGGGGATGGCGTATCGTATTCTTACTGCCCTCACAGAACGGCAAATTTGCATAATTTTATTAAGATACAAGTCTGATAATATTTTCTGTCATAGGGAGTAGGAGTGAAGAGTTATATATCGTAGTAATACCCAGTAGATGTAATAAGTGTTCAGTATCAGCACGACCCATATTATACAAGTATAGTCGTCCGATATCGCTGAACAAACAGAGATATACTTTCACGAGAATTCGCCCGACACTTGGTGCTTGGCGAATTTACACATAAATATTCACGCACATATTAAATCGGTTATCGATTGAATAAATATTGATAATGTCAGGTGTTTGTGCTTTGAAAAAATATATCTTTAAGTAATGTAGGTCACGCGCACAATAACATAGAAATGGGACGACACATTTAAATTATTATAATGGTTGTACTCCGTGTGAGTAAGAATACAATTCAACACTCCTTATCTTGTTCGCGGGTCTTGTAAAAGACGACTTAGGGATATAATATGGATATAACATCTATGCTTGCATAAAGAAGAAAGAAAATTCAGGATAAAACTATTACCAGTGGAGTATATTAGGGCATTTTCCCGCTTATTATGGAGGAAACTTGAGGGTGAGATGAGAGTGAGAGTGATGATGAATGGTAGTACTATGATGGCGAAATACTAAACTAATTATCACCGCACAATCATATATTCGTTCGTGTGGTGACGAGTAAGAATACAATTAACAACCCCTCTCCTACCCGTAGGTGTCGTAAAAGATGACTATGGGATATGTATGCACATAACATCTGTGCAAAAGAAGGAAAACTCGAAACAAAACCCTATACCAACCTGTCTGACCAGAATGGTATAGTAAAGTAAATTTCCCTCCTATTATGGAGGAGGATTTAAATATTTGATTATCATTCATCATCATCGTTTCAGCTCATATACGTCTCACTGCTGGGCTCGAGTCTCCTCCGCAATGCGAGGAAATTTGACCTACTGTACCATGCTGGTCAGACATGTTGGTATAGGGTTTCATCTCAAGTTTTCCTTCTCTTGCACAAATGTTATGTGCATATTACATCCCATATTCATCTTTTACGACATCCAAGGGTAAGATACTGGGGTGGTAAATTGCATTAATACTCCGTTACCACGCGGAAAAGCACTGACATATGTAAGTTAATATAATTTTTAGGTCGATGAAGTCACGTACAAATGCTATATAATATATGAATAGTTTAATAGATTAAGTAATAAGTAAATATATGTATCGATAGATATATCTATAATTATGTAAATAGTTGTTATCGTACGTTGAATATTTGCGAAGTGTACCTACAGATATCGAGACACGATTACGTGACTGAGAACACCTCAACTATGCCCGCTGTCACTTCATACCTTACTGCTTTTGGACAAACTATGTTCTAGAAGTAGTCCGCTCGAACTGTCCAGGGTGAGGGTGTGTATAATCTGACGTAGTACCTCCTTATCGCTTATTTGGGCTGACTACTGATACGTCATCCTTGATTTTGTTTGCTTGTCCGACGAGTTACTTTTTCAGGTTCCTCGTGAACGCTGCAGCAGTAAATGATAATTAACATCATATTTATTCTCATCATCAATAATAGTCATCATCATCTCTACTCGTATAGGTGGAACCTATTTTATTAGCTCGAATGTCCTTCGTAGTGTAAAAGAAATTGACCTACTATACCACGCTGGTCAGATGTGTAGGTATAGGTTTTAGTTTCATCTTTTTCTTCTATTCTAATACTACCCTATCCTCTCTGCTCCTACTGTTCTATTATCATATCGTATTTAACTATTACGACTTAAGACTGCACAAATAACGGAGTGGTCTAAGTACCGACTTCTTGTGACGAATATCGTGGGTTTGAATCGCACGCAATACAATTCATTGAGCGATACACAAATAATTGTTCTAACTATGGGTATGAATTGCCACAATTGTATTCCTTAATTCTAAGATTATAAAGTTGCCGCAATACAAGGATTATATCTTTAAAATTGTTTCGTAGTGCTTTGTTATTTTCTTAGTTTCTCAAAAAATATTCAATGTTATATTATTCACTTCTCCTCAATAGTAAACCAATTACTCTAATACAAGACATTATGTTGGTATAGCATTTTATTTCGATGTTCGTATCATTTACAGAGATTAGCGTGAGGTAAGAGCGAAGATGTGATTCTGCTTAAATGACTTATTCTATTTTTACGATAACTAAAGGAAAGCAAGGCGTCGTGAATTCAACATTGTTATTCATCACATTGCGCTTCATCATATGTTACGTATATCTTCATTCATTAAAGTTTTTTAATCACATACCTATCTGACCAGCGTGATATAGTAAGTGATTTTTAACCCCCGACGGAAAAGGAGGGGTGTTATAAGTTTGACGTCGATGTGTGTCTGTCTGTGGCATTGTAGCCCTCAAACGGATGGACGGATACCGATGCCTTTTTTTTTTTGAAAAAAGGCGGTGGGTCTTAGCTCTGTTTGGGTCAAATCGGTCCAGCAGTGTAAGAGTATCAGCTCTTTTCCCAAGAGATGTAATGGCGTAGGATTACATTTTTACATGCTTAACGAATGCCAGTATACTTAATCGATGAATGACAATTAATTAATAACTTCAACCTGATGCGGCAACCATTATAGTCTCCAGAGACCCAACAGTCGTATCGTATTTTTGAGTTCAATAGATTAGTTTCAATAAGCAGGTACCTTGCAGGTTATGTTCTTGCAATACGGTCACGTTGATCTGGTACTACAACCTGGATGGTCTCCAGAGAAACCAACTCATCGAAAACTTGAAGCAGACATATCGTGTTTGGATTCAATATATTAGTTTTAATAAGTAAATTTCTTGCAGGTTATAAATTTAACGTCGATGTCTGTCTGTCTATGTGTGTGTGTGTGTATGTCTCCATATGTGCCATCGTAGCTCTCAAACAGTTGTACCGATTTTGATACGGTTTTTTTTCTTTTGACAGCCAGTTTTCTTGCGGTAGTTTTGTGTTATGTTTAATATCAGTGCAATAGTGTAAGAGTGTCAACTCTTTTGCAAAGTTATGGGATGTCGTATGATTACTCGATTAGGTGCTTCGCGCGTGTCACTAGGTACAGACGTCAAATGCCAATTAATTAACAATTCCTGTTGAAGAGAACGTGATACTTTTTTTGTATTATTTTAGTTCGTGTCGGGGGATGTTCAAAATTTTCAATTTTACCTATTCTTGTTCCTTTTATTAAAGGAGAAGCGTCGAACTCAGTAGTAAGACGTGTATGAACTATAATGAAATGAATGATCTTTATCGAGAGCGAATTATATTTCTACTGTAGTCAATTCTTATGCAAATATATTTGTGATTGATTCATAGATAACTATTGCTAGAATAGTGAGTAATAATATAATCATTCATATATAACATACATCAGACATATTCAAGGAATAAATATGAATCAACCGATCGTTAAATCAGTCATCGTTATTACATAAATAAATAATCATTATAACTTAACATGTATTAAATAGAGCGGATAGTAAATAAAAAATGGGACCCTAATAAAATGTATTAATTTTTTATAAGAATGTATTATTGTATAGGAAGGTATGATATCTTGGTAGTTATGTTGTGTGCTATTTATGAAGTACGGATAAGACAATTGATATCATAATTACGAGATATTGACGAATTAATAATTTATTTAAGATACGTCATAATTAAATATAAATAATTTACGTCATAATAGCTTTGATAACTAAAGCTCTTGTTGCTTAAAGAGTTTGACGTCAATTTAAACGATACACTAATATACTTTATATTGCCGCTAAATAGCAACTCCTCCTATTTATTCTTTAATTAATTTTTTGCGGGTCCTAACACAATTTAAAGCATTACCCAGAACTTCCTGAGAGTCAAACTTCGGTATTATATACGGAGACCAATGTGGATCCTGGCTTACAGGAGTTACAGTGGAGGAAATATTCCAAAAAAACCAAAATTAATGTTTTTAATCAACACAAAAAACAATCCTACCTGACTTAAGTCCATTGGCAGTGCAGTATGTCCTGGGCGCGTACAACAGAATCACAGTTATAGAGAGAGATAGAATAGAGAGTCCTTGTGTCACAGAGTAAGTATAAGAGTAAGAGTGTCGCAGTGTGGGTCACAATGCACAGGTGCGTACGCGATGACACTGAGCGTGTATGCGCGCGCGCAGCACGGCTAAGGGTCGCGCCGATAGGACGTAAACTCACACGAATCGTAACATATGCATATACATATATTAACCGTATCTAATCACATCACACTAGTACTCATGTAAAGAAGTTACACAGTTAAACAGATTGGATATAACATCGCCATGTGAAGCTCTCCATCTACAAGATTGTATCAACTTGTATTTAAGACCTGCGTTAATAACTTTACAAACACATAATTAACGGACACGATATACATCCACACTCAGAACAACTATTTGCAAAGCTCACAATGTATTGTCCTTTTCTTTTGTTTTTTTTTTTTGGGTTGGGTTACGGTCGGCGCACTCCTCGCACCACTCCGTCTGGGGCGACAGAGGGGTTTAAGCACGCACACCCGTAACCCATTAATTATTACGTACTTGCGGAATGGAATGCAGTAATAAATTGCTGCGACTCAGACGTCAATTTTTTGGGAGAGTGTGGTACAAAAGAGTAGGGATGGACCGGTAGATAAACCACTGTTCAGGATGCGGTAGTGATGGTACCACTTAAATTTCTGCAGTTAACAATTATAACGGTACCGTTTAATATATCAATTGAAAAATGTGAGTAAATCGTATGTAGTAGGACGTATAACAGTTGATCTGAAGAGAAACATTAATGTTAATATCTTGAATTTTAATAACACAATCTAATCTCCGTGTGGTGACGGAATAAGAATACAATTCACCACCCTCTATCTTACCCGTAGATATTAAAACAGACGAGATATAATATCTTTATATATAAATTTCTTGCATACGTGCGAACATTCGCACGTATTTAGTGACATCACTAAACTCCTAAACGGCTGGACCGATGGTGATAAATTTTTTTGTGTGCGTTCAAGGGGATTCGAGAATGGTTTAGATTCACAATTGGACTCGGTAGATGGCACTGCTGCCCTTTTATTTTATTTGAAGAGAACGATGTCTGTTGGGTCAGCTAATATGCATATATATGCAAGACATCGAAATCTCGAAATATAACCCTATGCCAACACGTTTGACCAGCGTGTTGTAGTAGGTCAATATCCCTCCCATAGTGGAGGAGGCCCGAAAACAAGAGTGGGACATGTATATGCTGATATGCTAATGATGATGATTTTAATTCTTTGTCAACTTTTTAAATTGCGCTAAAGTTGTTTTTGTTGTAGTTTCGTGGCAAAGCAATTATTAGGTGAAGCTGGAGAGCTATCAAGACTAAGAAGATGATCATTATCTACTCGATCATATTATATTTCTTGTTTATTATAACAAGATTTATTGTAGACTCTGTGTCATTCTTTACGTTCTATGCGATGGCGAAGATATGTGATGTTTGCTTAGTTATCGATAATGCGATATCGAGAAAGTTATCGCGAGCAAACAGCTCGCGGACACAGCTACACACACACACACACACACACACACCTCGGCGATATTATGCGAGTATGATAATGAGTATCATATGGGAAGCAAGTAACACGAACTAAGCTAAGGGAACATACACATCCTACGTGACCTAATTTTACCATTTTCTACCCCCAACACTTCAGTAACCATCTGTAGTACAGATTAAGACCTCATTTTGTTTAATCGTAGTGTTTCTGAAGACATTATTCAAAATAAGTTACGTAGTGCGACTACGTTCTTAACATCAGTATGTTGACCTATCATTCACGGGTTGAATAAAAATGATATTAGTACACATAATATGAATTTGTTTGAAGTCTAGCCCCAAGTTCTCGGCAAGATGCTAACCTTAACCATACTCTAACCGGTAATATTTGTCCTGACTGAGTAATGAACTCACGACACAACTCTTAAAAATAGGTATATATAAATTAATAAGCAGTTTTATGTACTGTAAAAAATAACTGCCTGCCACAATTCAACACACCTTTCGTAGGTTTATTTATTTTTAATGTGTAAAAACAGACACAGCAAGTGTAGGAAAACTCGAAATAGAACGTTATACAAACTCAGGTGGTGAAGTGGCTCACGCCAAACATTGGACCATATGCGAACTAAGTAGAAAACTACCATAAATTTTCTCTTATTTCGAAAAAAAATAAATTTCATATACCTCCCGTGTGGTGACGGAATAACAATTCACTACCCCATATACCCTTGGGTATCGTAAAAGGCGACCAAGGGATATGATATATAGATAACACCGATGCAAAAGAAGGTAATCTAGAAACAAAAATCGTGGGGGAGGCTCGAGCCTAGAGGAGGGACGTATATGAGCCAAAAAGATAATGATAACATAAGATTATACTTATTCATCATTGATTGGTTAATATAGTTACTTTGTTTCCACCATGCTAATTGAGACTTTTATAATTAAAAGCTAATAAAAAAAACAACTGAACAAGTTCAACATAATGTATATTACATGCATATATTATATAATCATGTTACACTTCTTAATCAACATCGTCACCTTTATCTGCATGACATCTCTTGGCACCTCCATGACACTTCACCAGATTTGAACACAGCGCAGTCAAATCGACCACACCGCCTGCCCGCTGATGCAAAAGTGATCTTCCGTCATAGTCATTGCTTCTACTCGTAACTATAAACAATTTTACATTATAAGTATACTGCGACGGCACTGATTAAGATATTAAATTATCATGCAAATGTCGTAGGTTCTATTCCTACACGAGACAATATCTATTTCCTAAATTGTTGTTATGCGAGTGTAAATTATTCAATTAATTATGTTTGTAAAGTCCTCACAATTCAAGGATTACTTCCGTATACAGAGTCTCATCTTTGAAAAGTGACTTCAACTGTGTTACTTGACAATGACTTAATTAGCAAAACTTAACATTTCTATTTCTGTGTACTAACAGACTTCATCGGTTCAGCTCATATACGTCCCACTGTTGGGCTCGAGCCTCCTCCACAATAGGAGGGAAATTTACCTTACTATACCATGCTGGTCAGACAGGTTGGGATAGGGTTTCATTTCGAGTTTACCTTTTCTTGAAAAGATGTTACACGCATGTTACATCCCTTGGTCGTCTTTTACGACATCCACGGGCAAGATAGGAGATGGTGAATTGTATTCTTACTCCGTCACCACACGGCAAATAATAGACTTAATAAATAATATGAAATGTCTCCATCTCTTGGAATAATGCTAATAGTGAGTGCCAAACCGTAAAGTGTAGCGATAATGGTACTATCGCCCCTCGGGCCTATGTTCATATCTACGTCCTACAGTAGACGTTGATGGACCGATTAATAAACAAAATGTATGTATATCTTAATTCCTAATCAATAATTCAAATACTACAAATTTTAATCATTTAGCTTAACATTATGAAATGTATTAAATGGGTTTTAGCCATGAAATTCTAAGGTAGCAATACGATTTCCGTTTGGTGACGAAGTAAGAATTCAATTCACCATCTCCTCTCTTACTCGTGGGTGTTTAAAGACTAAGGGATATAATATGCATATAATATCTATCCAAGAGAAGGAAAACTCGAAACAAAATCATATGCCAACACGTCAACATTGCCTTCTTATAGTGGAGGAGGCACGAGCCCAACAATGGGACGTATATGAGCCGAAATGAATTATAAAATGAGATTAACATATACATCATCATCATCATCGCAGCCCATATACGTCCCACTGTTGGGATCGAGCGTCCTCCACAATGAGAGAGAAATTGACCTACTATACCATGCTGGTTAGACATGTTGGTATATGGTTTCTTTTCACGTTTTCCTTTTCTTGCATAGCTGTTTTATGCATATAGTATATTTTAGTCGTCTTTTACGACACCCGAGCAAGAGAGGGACACAACTCGTAAACGATTTACATTGATCGATCTGTAATCAATTGAACTCTCGCACATAAACTCAACAGTCACGTATACATGTCTGTTCAAGTAGGGCACAGAGTCAGATGATTACAATTCATGTTAAACAATAAAATGTTGCAGTTTAGCACAGGCGGGGGCCCCCGGGGCGCTGCACAAGGGCCGCTGGGCGCTGAGGCGGGGGCGGCGGATGAGCCGGCGATGACAAATTTATCGCGCGCGACGACAATAAAAACTGCTCGTAAAAATATTACTACATAGTACGTAGCCTCCCACCCACCTACGAAGGTGGACCCACCTACGAAGGTGGACCCCCTCACGAGAGATCCCGCGAGAAATAACACACTTTGTCTTTGAGAGAATCGCGTTCAATCGTGACATTCATTGCAGTCAACTAGACGGAATTGATGCGGTATTTTAATTGTTGTATCAGAACCACAAATAATATACCAAACTTTGGATTTGGAAATAATATAGTACTACAGTTATACCTAACACGTGAAACAAAGGATATCAGTTTCAGAAAAAAAAAAAAAAAATTTCGATCTATAACAGAAATCAAACATTCATTAATATTAATTAAAAATAATATATTTGTATATTCTACTAATAAAAATTTAAAATAAAGCATAAAAGGTTTGTAATTTTAACCTCTATCAAGTTTAATTTATATAGGTACAATCTATTATAGTGTACTAGGAGATTATTATTAACTTTTATTTTCTGTGAACTTTTACTTTCCCATATTCAAAAATAAATATGTTTGAAACACAAGTTATTTTCATGAGTTATAACAATATGAGATATGAATGTTTGATTACTGTCTTTTTCAAATAGGAAAATCGATGATGGATTGGGATTGGCCAATGAAGTTTTCACTTATGCAGTGCGGTCTTAAGCGCACACTTTTTTTTATTGTCCATGGCAACAAACTAGCAAGTAGCACACCTCATGGTAAGTGATACCTACTTTCGCACATGGATCTTTGCAACATTAGGAGCACAGCTAGGCCGTTGCATACCATGAAGAAAATACTCTTCTTAAACGTCATTTGTTGTTGTAACTTAAATATGCCATATCCTAGTGTATTATATGTTTCATGTGCTGTATGTGATTGAGTAAAGTTTGGTGTTACGATATGATATCGTGGTGACGTCCCGCCGTTATGTCCGCTGGAGCCCGCACTGATTGAACCGTCGCCATCGCCAATAACCGCCTCTCGGCCGTATTGCTATACAAAGCCTTCCATTGTATAACAATACATAAACTTTATTGACACTTCACTTAACTTACAGCACTTTGTAAGATTTCGGAATCAGTCACATTCTTATGATAAGTTTGACAATTAGCAAGAGAAGCATAGAATTTGGATGTCAATTTGAGCTTCATGATATTGAAAAATTCTGACCTTTCGAAGATGTTTGCGTATATATTTTTAAATTATGTCTTGCTTAAATTTACACAGAAATTAAGCGAAAATTTTCTTTGATATATATTACGCCATTTACGTCTAGTATAAACTTCTAGTATAAACTTCTAGGATGAACCCTATTAAGTGAACTGACGACATTTTGAAAGTCGCAGGAAACAATTAGACGCATGTAGCACAGGACCGTTCCGAGTGGCATTCTCGTGGGAAGGCCTATCTGCGACAGTGTACCTCTATGGCCTGTTGGATGGATGGATGTTGAACTTCTAAATTATTGATATTTAGCATTTGAGATACTAGGCTATTAAAATAAAAGTATGCGAAAAGCGGTTACCACTCTGAAGATTTGGACCTGCATCTATGAATATCACTTGTTATATTAGTAACATGTATCTTGATTACCAAAAATCCATTTTAAATTGCGTGATGGCTCTGAATTTACCTACCCTGATGTGCACTAAGAAATTCAGTTTTCTTACATCATTTCTGTAAGAAATAATGAATTAATTGTTTTACTTATATTTTGTTAATAAAATAACTCCAACCGAAGCATCTGTTTTAAACAATTTTCAGTTTTTTTACATCCTTTTTGACAATATTTGCGACACGCGTTCTGTCAATTCTATGTTAAACGTCATAAGATTTCATTAAAACCGTTTATATTGTCCAAAGCGGTTAGATTAGAAATAATTTTATATGGTGGTTAAGTATTCTTGAATTTTCTAATTTTCTGGGCAATTTTCTTATTTTTTCTTTCATAAGAACCTGACAATAACAAATACAACAATAAAAGAATTAATGAAATTGGTCCAGCCGTTCACGCGTGATGGCGTGACCAAGGAAAACAGGGATTCATTTTTATATATATAGATAAAGTTATCGTCTTAAAAGACACTTTATACGTCATCTATCAGAATGGATAGCCGTCCAAAATATATATATGTGGTAAGACCATACTGCTGACAATCATCTGTCTATACCCGCCGGCCGATCTGTCCGGAATAGTACCACACTGAGCAGAAAATGGACATCTGAGTAGCAAAAATTTAATTATTTAATTTCTTATAAATAACACTATTCATTCTTGTTCGCCTTCTTCTCACATCTTCCTGCGCCGAACTCAAGACAATAGTAGGATGGCTAATCTCCACACTCCATCCTACACTGGACTTCATTCGGTGAACAAAAAAGGCGGCAGCCCAACTTTCTGAGTTTGTTTCACGTTTATTACGAAACCTAATTGCATGCAATCACACTCTTCACTTTCTTCATAGTAGGCAGCGGCCTACCAAAGGTTCATGAGCGGCAGTGTCAATTACCATCAAGTGCGCAGTTTGCTCTTTTGCCACCAACAGTAATAAAAAATGATGAATGTAATGAATGAATGGAATGAAATGGCATGGATGAATGTACTTTCCTTTTCATTTGCATTGTCGTCGAATTTTCACCACCGCGCTATTGACTCGCTCTATGGCGCCATCTGTAATAGTAATGCAATACCATGTTTAACGTTTTACAATTGTTTTCAGTGACCACTAAAAAGGTAATTTATTGTTATCCAGACAAACCACCTGGTAAAATCTACTAGGATACATTGGATGCAGAAAGTATAGGACCGCATTTGTTATGAAATATAGGGATGGTTTACGTCCAGCAGTGGACGACAAAGCGCTAAATGATGATGAAAATGTAAAAGGTAACAGTTTTCTTATTTTAAATGAAGTGCAGTAGACTACTAATAGTAAGGTGTCGATAACCTTATTTTTTCGTCATCATCTTTCCTTGTACTTATCACCCGGGATCGACTTAATATATGCTCCTCTTCCATTGTACATATTGCAAAATGTATTGACAACAGTTTTAGAACCGTCCGGTTGCCTGACGTCAATCCTTTTTGAGAATGTAGTTGTAGATCAGACTATCAGATGCAGTTGGCCTAGATCTATGTAAAGCTCCCAAAGAGGAGTGAATGCTTATAGACACTATCTGAAGGCACTAAGGAGCGGGCGTAGTACCGTCTCAAGGTAAGTCCGCGAGCAGCGGATGTCTCGGTCCGGCGGAGTTGTGGTGCATGTGAAAACGGTCCAATGACTTCGTCGTAGCTGCGGGTCAGGAACAACGTGTGGTTTTTAGCTGGTACTGATGCTGATAAAAAATCGACGTTGAGCCCAGCATATCCCAACTATCAAAGGCATACGACAAATTGCATTTACCCACGCGAAAATAAAAAAAGGTCTATGTAAAGCTCTTATTCTTCTTTTACATCCCCCATAAGTAATGTAAGGGTTGGTTGTTCTCCTATCCGCCACCACTGAGCATCCTCCCTTATTTAATTAAATATTTTTTTTTTATAATTCAACATCCCTGAATGAATATATCCATTAGTCACGACGAACTTCACAGGCATACCATTCATATCAACTGCAATACATGCGACTGTTGGGCGCTAGGCTCTTCCATAATGGGGAAGGAATTGACCTGTAAGACGTATTTGCTAGAGTCTCTTAATCGTCTTTTATGATCATCCACAAAAAAAGCAGTAGTGACCATGGTATTCTTACTCCATCACCACACGGATAAAACATAGACATACCATTAACAATTTATACCTATACTAAGAGCGATCATTTTTTAATACATAGGATTATCCCATATGGGGATGGAACCCACGTCACTCAACTCGAGATTTTGATATATAGACCACTCCGTTATCTTTGTAGTCATTGCTCTTATAACAAGTTGATATTTATAAGTAATTTCATAATCATCACGCATCGCAGGCGGGCTGTGGTTTGCAGTTGGTGTCATAGCTATACCAAAAAAGTGCTTGGCCATTCTTTTAGTGATTCCTTTCCTTAACTATTCATACCAAATTGTAAGGAGTCAGTTTTTTTTATTACAATCGTTGGCAAACGAGCAAACAGTACACCTAATGGTAAGTATTGCTGCTGCTCATGAACCTAGCTAGGCCACTGCCTACCGTGAGGAAAGTAAAGAGGGTGTGAATGCATGCAATGAGGTTTGGTAAAACTGAAGGCATCACTTAAACCCACCACACGAAAATACCCTCAGAAAATTGGTCTTCCGGCTCTCTCGCTCACCGAACGATGCGCAGTAACAAACTGCTACTACTTGCACGTCGATTTTGTGGTACTACCCCGGATGGACCGGCCTGCGGCTGTCAACAGTGTGGTCCTACCACTATCTTAATATATATAAATTACGTGTCACGTTGTTTGACCGCGATAGACTCCTAAACTACTTAACCGATTTTAATCAAATTTGCACACCATGTGCAGTTTGATCCAACTTGAAAGATAGGATAGCTTACATCTTAATTTATAGTCGCAATATTATTTTATTGCAAATTATTTGTCTATTATTTGACATTCACAATTATCTGTTAACTCCAAACGATTTTAACAGATGGCGATATCTGTTGATTTGGATTGAGTAAGTAATTAATAGATGGCGCTGCTATCTCAAATCTACAAACGTGTCATATAAGCTACAATTCAATAGCATAAATAGTTTACTAAAATGTAATATAACAAAAACCTTAGCCACAGCAACGCGTGGCCGGGTGTGCTAGTAGTCTATAGTTTCTAAACTCATCACTATGTGGAAAGATAAAATTATAAAGTAGGTGTAAGTAATAATATAATAGCAAACAGAGTTAATAGTATATATAACTTAATAAGTAATTTAATACTTAAATAGACATTATCATCACATGTCACAATTACTTGGGGTGGACGTAATAACGTCATCTATCATATTGCAAAAGTTTTGTCAGATTTATGATCGGCCACCTGCATAACCTCAACCCTCCTTAAGAATTGAGCACACGGCATTACATAGAGTTTGCTCGGGTGTATGTAAAGAGTTTCAGCTTCCTGATGACATCCACGAACAATGTAAGGGTTGATAGAATTTGTTACTACCACCCCCCAACCCTTGAATACACGAGAATATAAGAGAAACAAGAATAATATTCTGTTAATTAATGATTTATTTATTTATTTAAAACTTTTGCACACAAAAAAGGTACAAGGCGGACTCAATGCCTTAGGCATTTTCTGCCAGTTGACCTAGGGTGGAGCAGAAATAAATTAGGCAGGTGCAATGCAATGTGAGCAACAATTTCTGAAATTTGGTTATATAAATGTGGCAAATTTATATAATCTTATACCTAATATAAGCAAACAATACATATATATATATATATATACATACCTACATATATACATACATAAACACATACATAGGTACACACATATTATTAATAATTATATAATTATAAAATGTAAATATATTATGAAGACATAAATGTGAAATGCATTTTGATATAAAACAATGGCCCACACGCGCAAATGTTATAATCTTAGTGTCAGTCGGTGCGCTGTGGGGCGGGGGCGGGGGCGGCTAGCTCGCGAGGGTCGACGGGGCGCTTTACGATCATATTTATAGCTCACTCGGCGGACACTTGCACGTTTTTTACGATATACATAAAAGCTGCCGTGAAAGATTTACGCGAAATATATTCCGGCTAATGCTGATTGCGCGCACGATGTTTCATTGTACTAATGTTATTGGTGTGCGCCTGTTTACATTTATACGTCATAGTATCACGCTTATACAGACATACGTCACACTACACACTGATACACGATACCATTTAACAGTGTACTGTTTAATATCAGAGTAGAGTGCACCATCATAACGGCGGATGCTATCGCAGCGCGGTTGCGACCTCCAAGCGGACAGTCGATCAATTTTTTGATAGTGTCAATTGACGGCGACGAGTCATTTCTTACGACAACATTTGATTTGAGTCCCCACAAATTCAATTTGTAGCACAATGCCGCGGTGGGGGCGGGCCCAGCTTGTCCCCACATTCGCGCGCGCAAATGGAAAGCAAACTGAAGCCCAAATAAATATTCGTTTTAGCAACAATCGCGCTCACAACTCACACAATTACGACGGAATGGAAAACCTTAGATAAATAAAATCGGAAGCGCGGCGGGAGGGGAGAAGACGGCGCAGGGGAGCGTGCCACCGACGGGAGGTTTTTCCGCAAGAACAGAAAAAGCGAAGGCAGCAAACACAAACACGGAGCGAACGAAGCGAATTTCCAAAGTCCATTCGGTTTATTGACATCGCGAGGGGCCGAATTCAAATCCCCTCCCGTCGCGATTTACAATAAATTTCAAGCGGCGAATATGTTTGCAATATGTCGGAGGGCCTCCCCCGGGCTCGCGGACGACTCGACACCAATTACTATGCCCGGTGGCCGGCACCACAGCCGGGGCACGACTTTAAACACTCGATGGAATGTCGCGAATGTTTACAAGGTAATAGCGCGGCCTCGCCCGAGGGTCCGCTTTTGAATTTTCCATTCAATTCATTGAGTAGGGTTCGCATAATGTGAATATCCAATTTTCTCAGCGAGCGATTTGTATCGACAAATATTTTATGATTAGTTACGGACGAAGTTTAGTTATGACGATGTTCATATAAACATGTAAATAGTAACGCTCTCTTATTGACTTTCATATTTTAAAGGGAGAATATAAATTAATATAACTTTTGAACTCATTATATTATTTCTGAAAGATTGTTATGTGTTTATAAAATATCTTTCATAGTAGGTACTACATCAAAATTATTATTTGATGTATCATTTTGGAGAATATTTTCTCTTCTAATAACGAAAGATTAATATACCTAAGTGAATGTTTTCTAGGAAAACTTGACATACAACCCTATACCAATCTGTCTGATCAGCATGGTATAGTAAGATTTATTTTCCTCCAATTGTGGAGTAGGCTGGAGTCCAACAGTGGGATGTATATGAGCTGAAATGATGAATGTTTTTATTAAAAAAATATATTTTAAATCGTACATTGCAACACTTTAACTGTGTCATCAATCATGGTCATCATTTCAGCTCTTACACGTCCCACTGTTAGGCTCGAGCCTCCTCCACAATACGAGAGATATTGACCTACCATACCACGTTGGTCAGACGTGTTGGTATAGAATTTCATTTTAGGTTTTCTTTCTCTTTCATAGATGTCATATGCATATTGAACACCTTGGCCGTCTTTCACGACAGTCACGAGCAAGAGAGGGGGTTGTGAATTGTATTCTTACTCCACCACACGGAAGAGATAATGTGTATACTTTAACTATTAATCGATAAAAGTAACATTTAGAATAATAATAACACTTCACAAAACTTACGTACTAATTGTAAAATGAGCAAATAGCTCCAAACAAAAGGAAGAAAAACTTACAACATTTCGTTACAAACTTACAATTTTATTTTATTAGGAACAATTATTTCATCCGTCCATCAATCTCTCGACATCCATATAACATACATATAAAAGAAAAACCATTCAATATTCACAGGTAATATTGGCAGACAGTTGAAGATCACTAAGAGAATGTTATTACCCATTCACCTGGCGATCTCTTTGCTAAATATTACGATTCTCACGCAAATGTAAACGGCGGGACAATGAGTGGAAATTAATGATTATATCCTAATATGAAAATGCAAATATGAGTGTGTTTATTTGTCACATTTTTATACTTCAACCTCTAAATCAATTTTAATAATACTCACTTATGGCAAAGCTACATTATCAGCAAGTAAAATAGGCAAACGTGATTCGCTGATAATGTAGCTTTCTAGTTAGCTAGCCATAGTATGACAAATAGAAAATCAACAAAGAGTAATCAATAATTAAGACGTGTAACGTATAATTCGGTGAAATGCAAATAAAAACGCGATATAAATACATTCATTAGTCTATCAATCTTCCGCTGTTAGACCTAAGCCTCCCCGTGAAAAGGAAATAATATCATAATCGTTATATCAGCAGATGGTTAGAAGATTAGAGCGATATGAGATTTCCAAGAGTGTGCTCCCACTCCTTTAGTGCTCTCACGATAAAGCAAAAGATGATATATATTCTTCACTTACAACCGTACGGGGATTTAAAAGTGAACTATGACGGTGGACAAGTTATCTACACAGTACCAGTACTACATAAAGTATACATTCTATTTTTTTAAAGAAACCAATGAATCAAACTTATGAATACATTTTTCTGGACATAAATTACACCGGCAATAGAAATAAAAATTTGTGAAACGTACTGTCTTGCGTAGGAATGAAACTTGTGACACATGTCACGGTAGATTGGTGTATTAATTACTACGCCATTTGTGCAATTAAAATCTATTTAACAATAACACTCTAACACGTGGCGTCATTTCGCGTAGCGGATGTAGGTGTCACGTAGCAGCACGTAGCACACGTCTAACGTTTAGTAGGTGAATTACTCTGATATTTTGGATGAGTTCTGAGCCCAGCAGTGGGATATATACAAGCTGAGAAAGGTGATGATTATTCCTGAACGATTGAACAAATCTCCAATACCATGTTTACTCACACATTTCTTTACCTCACCTAAATAGGGGTATAATTGTAATTGTACAAATCTAAAAAAAATCCTAGCAATTGTTTTACTTAGCAAACTCTGAACCTGATCAGAGTTGAATAACTGTAGACTATATCTATAAGACAATTTTATCATTCTGATCTCATCCCAATTACTTGTGGTCCACGTAGAAGGTACTCCTCTCCTCTCCCATCGTGTATATTGCGCAAAAGTTATTGTTTTATGATCAACCACCTTTTTTTGTTGGGTGGCTTATGATCAGCGCACACGTCGTCAATTCTGTCCGGAGTGACGAAAGGGTAGCGTGCAGCCCCATAACCCTTCGCGCCTGCGCCGCCCGAGTCGCTGTCGGCGGATCTTGTCGCCATAGAGGAGTTCCTCTCACGACACCTATGCCTAAAATAACAATTAAAAAATTTTTGTCTATCTGTCTGTTTGTTCCAGGTAATCTTCAAAACGGCTGGACCAATTTCAAAAATTCTTTCACCAATGGAAAGCTATAATATCAGGACGTAAACTAGGCTATATTTTATCCCGGTAGTCCCACGGGAACAGGAACTACGCGGGTAAAACGACTATAACCTATAACCGAAGCGAAGCGAGGGCGGGTTGCTAGTTGTTGAATAAATTTCATCAGATGGAGTTCAACTAGTTTGATGAAAAATTCTTAGTCGTCTTTTACGACACCCACGAACAATATAAGGGTTGGTAATATTTGTAGCCGCTGTCATACAGTAGTCTAAATTAAATATTTTTATCTTTATAATTTATTATACCAATGACAAGTTCCCACAGTCTCACCCGTGTAGTTCCTGGTCCCATGGGTAAATGGAGATAAAATATAGGTAGTTAATAAGGTAACAAATGTTATCCCGTCACAAATACCCACCATGTATACTGTACACAGCGAGCCCTCATTACGCGCCCGCGTGGAATTACACTCTTTATTTATGAAATAAAAATGAAAACATTTCTGTGAGAGCTGACGAATGGTACCACCCCACCGCCCACAGGGTGGCACTGTCCAGCGCGACCCGGGGGGGCGATCCAGCTCACCCCCCCGCCCCCCTATCACATGACAACTGCGGGATAGGTATCACCTATACATACCGGTGAGGTTATTCCGTTGTTTACATATTATATCATAACTATGTTATTGCTTTTATAAACGCGACAGTTTCTATCTGTGTGTTTGTTTATTACTTCACGACAAAGCTGTGGAATTAATAACGAAATTTATTGAAATATAAATAGTAAAAATCAGAATGTAGAGATAGATATATCTGTGTGACGTGCTTAAATAAAATAGAGAATGACTGTATCATCGTCATCATCATCATAGCCCACATAAGTCTCACTGTTGGGCTCGGGTCCCCTCCACAATTTGAGGGAATTTGACCTACTATACCATGCTGGTCAGGTCACATGTTGGTATAGAGTTTCATTTCGAGTTTTCCTTCTCTTGCACAGATTTTATGTGCATTATATATCCCTTAGTCGTCCTTTACGACATCCACGGGCAAGATAGGGAGTGGTGAATTGTAATCTTACTGAATGAAGAAGAATGAAGAATGAAGATATAAGAGAAAGTTTAAATTTACGCTGGGGTGAAAAATTTTAAAGAGGGAATGTCTGACGTGGTATGGATCTGTGATGTGATATCATCGAGTATATTGGGCTCGAGCCTCCCACTTTATAAGAATCAATTGGATCTACTATACCTTGCCTGTGAGACGTGTCGGCACAGGTCAGATGTTTTGTTTCGAATTTTGCTTCTTTTGCATAGATGTTATTTGCATATTATTAATCCCTTAGTCGTCTTATACAGTACTCACTGTTATATTATTAACCCCTTAGTCGTCTTATACAGTACCCACTGTTATATTATTAATCCCTTAGTCGTCTTATACAGTACCCACTGTTATATTATTAATCCCTTAGTCGTCTTATACAGTACCCACTGTTATATTATTAATCCCTTAGTCGTCTTATACAGTACCCACTGTTATATTATTAATCCCTTAGTCGTCTTATACAGTACCCACTGTTATATTATTAATCCCTTAGTCGTCTTATACAGTACCCACTGTTATATTATTAATCCCTTAGTCGTCTTATACAGTACCCACTGTTATATTATTAATCCCTTAGTCGTCTTATACAGTACCCACTGTTATATTATTAATCCCTTAGTCGTCTTATACAGTACCCACTGTTATATTATTAATCCCTTAGTCGTCTTATACAGTACCCACTGTTATATTATTAATCCCTTAGTCGTCTTATACAGTAACCACTGTTATATTATTAATCCCTTAGTCGTCTTATACAGTACCCACTGTTATATTATTAATCCCTTAGTCGTCTTATACAGTACCCACTGTTATATTATTAATCCCTTAGTCGTCTTATACAGTACCCACTGTTATATTATTAATCCCTTAGTCGTCTTATACAGTACCCACTGTTATATTATTAATCCCTTAGTCGTCTTATACAGTACCCACTGTTATATTATTAATCCCTTAGTCGTCTTATACAGTACCCACTGTTATATTATTAATCCCTTAGTCGTCTTATACAGTACCCACTGTTATATTATTAATCCCTTAGTCGTCTTATACAGTACCCACTGTTATATTATTAATCCCTTAGTCGTCTTATACAGTACCCACTGTTATATTATTAATCCCTTAGTCGTCTTATACAGTACCCACTGTTATATTATTAATCCCTTAGTCGTCTTATACAGTACCCACTGTTATATTATTAATCCCTTAGTCGTCTTATAGAGTACTCACTGTTATATTATTAATCCCTTAGTCGTCTTATACAGTACCCACTGTTATATTATTAATCCCTTAGTCGTCTTATACAGTACCCACTGTTATATTATTAATCCCTTAGTCGTCTTATACAGTACCCACTGTTATATTATTAATCCCTTAGTCGTCTTATACAGTACCCACTGTTATATTATTAATCCCTTAGTCGTCTTATACAGTACCCACTGTTATATTATTAATCCCTTAGTCGTCTTATACAGTACCCACTGTTATATTATTAATCCCTTAGTCGTCTTATAGAGTACTCACTGTTATATTATTAATCCCTTAGTCGTCTTATAGAGTACTCACTGTTATAAACTCATTTGCAAAAAAAACGGGCGGTTTTGATTTTCATTCATATTTAAAAAGATACAATACCAAAAAGGTTTCAATCGTTTGTACACGTTACTGGCCGGTTTTAAAAATGCTGTGGTATTTAAAAAAGTACGTTCTAAATTCAATTTTTCATTTGATGTTCATTTTTACAGAAAACCCCTTTTTATCCTACATTTTTGGCGCGAAGTTCCAGAAGTTAACATCGACTTTCATAACTTTTATTAAATTTTTATCGATTAATTTCATATCCTTGACTGTCAAAGCTTTATTTAATGCTGTTTGGCTGTATCAAAAATGGTAGATAAAGTGGTAAAAGCTACCAAAATTATCGCGCTGCTTGAAGAGGGTTGCAGCCAATGTTTCGTGGCTAGGAGGCTAAATGTTAGTCGCTCGACAGTCCAAAGGACCTGGCAGCGATATCAGGAGACTGGTTCCGTCGAGAGAAGGCCTGGTTCTGGAAGAAAACCATGTACCCAACCACGGGATGATCGTTTTCTTGTGAGTCGCGCATTGAGAAATCGCAAATCTTCGTATGTGGATCTTAAGAACAACCTCCAAGAAGTAAGAAATGTGCATATTAGTCTATGGACGGTCAGGAGGAGGCTTCTCGCTGCCAATATACGCAGTCACCGCCCGGCCCGCGGCCCCAAATTACTCCGTGAGCACAGAGTTCACAGGCTTAGGTTCGCTAGAAATTGTGAATCATGGACTCAAGACGATTGGAATAGGGTTTTGTTCTCTGATGAAGCCAGGATATCTCTGTTCGGTGAAGATCGACGTCGGCGAGTGCTAAGAAGACAAGGAGAACGCTTTGCAGAGGCATGTTTCGAAGAAATCACACCTTATGGTGGGGGCTCTGTTATGTTTTGGGCAGGAATAAATTCAATGGATCGTACAGAGTTAGTCTTCATTGAAAACGGCTCACTGACTGGGCATCGATACATAACGGAAGTTCTAATTTCTCATGCACAACCCGCATTGGCCGCTCTAGGTGAAGACTCGATTTTTATGGACGACAATGCTCGCGCCCACCGATCCCGCGATGTTAATGCGTATGTGCAAGAGGTCGGCATTCGTCGTTTGGATTGGCCAGCTCGAAGTCCCGACCTCAATCCCATAGAGCATGTCTGGGACGTTCTGAAACGGCGTGTGAGATCAGTACACCCGGCTCCGCAGACCATCAGAGAGCTGAAGAATGTGATTACTGCGGAGTGGGAACGTATTCCGCAAGCAAGTATCCGGGATATACTCGCTAGCATGCCCAGACGAATTCAAGCTGTGATTTTAGCTAGAGGGGGTCACACTCGATACTAAACATTTATCTGCTTTTACTTTATTAAAGAAAAACAAACAAAAAAACTTTTTTATTTTTACTTCATGAGCATATGCACTACTAGCGAATATACACTACTAGCGAGGTTTAGCATTATTTCCCATAAATTGTATCTAAATTTTATGAAATACTGATGAAAACGATTATTTTCTTATTAATTTAGCAAATTGTGTGGATAAAACTACCTATAATTATCAAACAAAGAAATATTAACATTTGAAATGGTTCATTGCTTAGGTGCCCGTTTTTTTTGCAAATGAGTGTATTAAGTGTCTATGTAATTTAAAGTAAATACTTCTTTGTTATTATTATTGGAAGCTAAATTGTTATGAAGAAAAATATATTAGAAATGTGAACTAGATAGATTAGAATATACATATGAATTTGAATAATGTCTATTATTTAAATATATCTATACCAATAAATAAAATTGGAGTGTCTGTTTGTAATGTCAAAATAATAGGCTTTTTTCATGCTCACACAGTTATTTGCACGTCACCTATGCCTAAAATAGCAATTAAAAATTTTTGTCTGTCTGTCTGTTTGTCTGTTTGTTCCGAGTAATCTTCAAAACGGCTGGACCGATTTCAAAAATTCTTTCACCAATGGAAAGCTATAATATCAGGGCGTAAACTAGGCTATATTTTATCCCGGTATTCCTACGGGAACGGGAACTACGCGGGTAAAACGACTATAACCTATAACCGTAGCGAAGCGAGGGCGGATTGCTAGTTAAACATATAATTAAACACCCACGGGTAATAAAGGGGAGTGGTGAATTGTATTCTTACTCCGTTACCACACGAAGCTAAAACAAAGTACTTTAAATAAGCTGTCACGTAGTTTAAAGTGCTGGTTTCTATTTCAGACTGTATATTGTAATTGTTGAGTTTGAGTTTACTGTAGTAGGATTTCATCTCTTATTGTTTACGGACTTCAGTCCTTTCTTTCAAGAACCTCAAGAAAAGTTATTGGATACCATAGTGATATATTTTACAACACTACTTTGTGTGACGAGCACGTCCCCATGACCCGCTGTATTTTCTCCCCTTTCGCCAATGGACCGACAACTGGTATCGAATCCTTGACAACCGCGACCATCTGAGTCATATATTTTTCATTTCATCTACCTTTTATACATTTTTCACTATTTTATCACGAATCCCAAATTTCGGTTTATAGAAGTTTTCTCAAAAAAGAACAATAGTGTATTGTTCTTTTTTGTTCACTTAAATTGAGAAGTGACATCCATACTAATATTATAAATGCGAAAGTAAGGATGTTTGTTTGTTTGTTTATTTGTTTGTTTGTAATGCTTTCACGCTTAAACCACCGAACCGATTTCAAAAATTCTTTCACCAATGGAAAGCTATAATATCAGGGAGTAACATAGGCTATATTTTATCCCGGTATTCCCACGAGAACGGGAACTACGCGGGTCATCATCATCATCATCATCTTGCTCTTATCCCAATTACTTGGGGTCGACGCAATATATCATCTGTTTTGACATATTGCAAAAAGTTTCGGCAATGACTTTTATGACCGGCCGCCTACCTGACGTCAACCCTCCTTGGGAATGTAATCGTTGACCCAAATGGTACCAGATGGAGTTGGTCCGGGTCAATCTAGGGCTCTTAGTCGTCTTTTACGACACCCACGAGCAAAGCAAGGGTTGGTAGTATTCGAAGCCGCTACCACACAGCACAGCGGGTAAGGCGACTGAAACCGAAGCGAAGCGAGGGCGGGTTGCTAGTAATATAAATTAATTAAAATTGTACAATCCAAGGCTACTACGTACATACATAGTAGTTATAGTAAAACATAATTCAATAACAGCGATTTTTAACAAAAGAGATTAAATGTTTTTTAAAAGAAGACAAAGTTGGACAATTAATAATATCCTCTGATAGTTGATTATAAAATGCACTTTCTCAAACAATATGCTTTTTTTTATCATAGTCAGTCCTAGGCAATGGTAATTGTAGTCTATGACATCCTCTCATATGTGTGTGTTTTTTGATGAAATTCAAGTTATGTGTTTAAATATGTGCTTGTTGACTGATAATTTTAAAATGTATCCATTACAATATATGTATTTTAATTCTTAAGTTGGTGCCACATATAATTCTCACTCTTTAAATATACATTACGTTATTTTTTGTTTTCATTACCTTTGCTAGCGGATTAGCAAGTAAATTACTTGATATATCACTTAAGGAGCTTAGAAATATAAAAAGTATAGCAAATTGACTACCTACTGAAATAAAATACTCTTCTTAAGCCTTGTTTAAAGAAGATCATGTGATACCACTCGAGAGACACTGCTACACTTAGTTCATTGCTATTACAATTTTAAAACTATAAATATTTACATATGTATTTACAATTTTAAAACTTTAAATGTTGAAAAGTATCTTAGGTTATATCTTAAAAGGGTTCACGAATAAGAATAAAATATTAATTTAAATTTTCCATATAGTGGACCTCCTCCTTCCCATCTCGCACGTGGCTATCGGCAAATACGTATAAGCTATATAAAATGCATATAATATCTGTAAGAAAACGAAAATTGAAAAAGAAATTGTATACCTACTAACGCGTTCAACCAACGTAGTATGATAGGTTCATTTCCCTCCTATTGTGGAGGAGATTCGATTTCAATAGTTAAACGTACTTGAAATGAAATGATGACAATATTAATTTAAAAATCGTATCTTAACTATAACAAACATGTCACTGTGTAGAACTTAATGGACATGCAAGGCCGATCTGATAATGTAGTATTGTTATATCTTTGGCCATTTCATCATTTCAGCTTCTCGCCGTCCACTGTTGGATGTAGGCCTCTCTCATGTTACACCACAGAGTGCGGTCCTGTGCCGCATGCATCCAACGACGCCCGTCCAATACGTGGTCGCCACTCGAGAACCTTTCTTCCCAGCGATTGCTGGTTCCTGGAGCGATATGGCCTGCCCATTGCCACTTCAGCGTGTGTATTCTTCGTACTATGTAAGTTACACCTATTCTTCTGCGGATTTCCCTATTTCGTACTCCAGCACGTAGAGAAATCCATAGCACGCTGACCGAATTTGAGCTTGGTTATGAGACCTACATTCAGGGACCACGTTTCCGTGCCGTAAGTCATCACTGTTAACACACTGATCATCACAAATCACAACATCACTGATGCAAGAGAAGGAAAACCCCAAATGAAACCCTACACCAACACGTCTGACCGACGTGGTATAGTAGGTCAAATTCCCTCCCACAATGGAGGCGTCCCTGAGTCCAACAGTGGGATGTATATGGGCTAAGATGATGATGATGAATTCTCCACGTGATTAGCCTAACATTTATAATTGTACATATCTATAACATACTTACACACTTTGATATTTTATAATTGCTTCCCACAAGACAATCGGGTTTTATTTTAATAAAGAATGTAAGTTTGAAATATTCACCTGTTTTTCATCATTAGAGAGGCAAAATAATCATCAAGATGGCGTATCAAAGATCGACATTGTATTACGGTAGATAAATAATGTTAAAACATGCCTTTATATTTATATGTACCTATATAAATTTTCAAAGTCCGCACATTCATTTTTAAATTAAACACTTGTGTTTTAGTTTCAGTTTAATTTCACTAGTATTGTGGGAGGGTGGCAGAAAGTAGGGGTTAGCGGGCCCAAGCGCGCGGGGGGTGGGGGTACGGAAAGATTTTTCAATTACCAACTTTGTGCCGTTCGCTTCAATCTCAGATTACAGAGTAATGTAAGCAGACAGAGACACGTTCCTTAGGAATACAATGGATGCATAATAGCTAAGGTTGATGAGTTTGACTATATAATTTAGCTATCATTATGAGCGGGAAACTTAAGAGGATCTTCTCGTCCAACATACCTCAGTGTCTGAAAACACAGGTCTACGACCAGTGTGTGTTACCAGTGATGACTTACGGCACGGAAACGTGGTCCCTAAATGTAGGCCTTATAACAAGGCTCAAAGTCGCTCAGCGTGCTATGGAGCGGGCTATGCTCGGGATTTCTCTGCGAGATAGAATCCGGAATACGGAAATTCGCAGAAAAACGGGTGTAACCGACATAGCACGAAGAATTAGCACGCTGAAGTGGCAATGGGCAGGCCACATCGCTCGACGAACCGACAACCGCTGGGTAAGAAAGGTTCTCGAGTGGCGACCACGCATCGGACGACGCAGTGTAGGACGCACCCCCACTAGGTGGACCGATGACCTAGTGAAAGTTGCTGGGCGTCGTTGGATGCAGGCGGCACAGGACCGCACATTGTGGCGCAACATGAGGGAGGCCTACGTCCAGCGGTGGACAGCAATAGGCTGAAATGATGATGATGATCATTATGTGCCTTTATCAACGGCATATACTTTGTTAAGCAAATGTCTCTTTTAGAAAATTGTAATATCATATTTTTTTTGCATCCTTAGCCCAATGATTTAATAGATGAATGCGAGTAAACTTCTATGCATACAGAATTATTTATGTGTATTAACTTTAAATAAGTAAAATATTATTTAATTAATGTTTGGGGTTTAATTTTTTTTTTATTTATTTAGTGTTTACGTGTGGTGAGGAAGTAAGAATATAATTCACCACTCCCTATGTTACCCTTAGATGTCGTAAAAAAACGATTAATGAATACAATAGGCGTAAAGATAACATCTGTGCAAAGGACGCAAATCTTGAAATAAAGCCCGATACCTACATGTCTGACGAGCATGGTTACTGGCATGGCTATTCGAAAGGAGGCTCTCGCCCAGCAGTGGGATGTTTATGAGCTGAAATAATAATTAGTAGGTATCCAATCTTAGAGTGTTTCACTAGTCATCTAGCGTCGTCTCGGGTTTGAGTTCTGGATGAAATAAAAAATTTTGCTAAGGGATTATGACAACAAAAAATTCTGCATCACGAAGTCTGCATTACCGAGCACTGTAGACAATACTCTGGCATCAAAATACATACTATATATATATATATATATATATATATATACTGTAATGAATGTTAGACCTCTGCCCACACCTTTGGGAGCACAAGTGTGATATTAAAAAAAAGGTTTATTAAATTGCCGGTCCAATTTTAAAAGTTATGATGGTTTCATTCAAATTATCCGTAGGAAGACCTCTGAATTGACATTTATTGCAACAATTTTACTGATTAATAACTACAACAAGCTTTTTAAATAATCTATATAGATAATTACTCTGTGCACTGTGGAATTCTTAATATCAGTGCGCGCTAACTACGGCCGTATAATATTGGCTACTGGGAGATGTCTCACCGGTGGGCGTGGGCCCCGTCTCCCCGCTGTCCGCCCCGTTTACCCACCGACGGATTCGCGTGCATTTAGGCAACACACACACTTGCTACTCGCATATTATATTAAATCATAATTACCTATACTACCACTATATTCATCACGTATTGACAGAAGTAGACTAAGCACTGGCCTCTTCTAGTTGAGAGACATCACGCTGACCAGACAGATTGGTATGAGGTTATACTTCGAATTTTCCCTCATTTACTATATATTTTTATCCCCTATCAAGTTGTTTTTAAGTTAATGTTCTAAAAATCTGGGCCGCATTCACTAAAAGCAAATAGTAAACCTGGCTCAATGCTCTGAAAATTATGTGAAATAAATGTGCGCTGAGACAACATTCAGCAAGTTATCAACGCTATCACAGCGAATCAGAACTTTGGTATAATAAATCGACTTCAACTGTGTTAAAATATCATCATCCAAACTCTATTAAAAGGTGACTGTATCTAGTTTTCTATGATCCGGGATTTCAGATTATAGCTTTGCGTAAATTTAGCAAATACCCTTTATTTAAATAAACCGAAGAGCTTTATTTAAAAGCTTTTTGTCAACAATAACAATAGAAGTTCTTAATATTATATAGGTACATGTTCTCAATCATTGTATATAGGTATTTGATCAATAAGCGCCCAAACGTGCTGGTTTCTTTGATTTCACCTTCACGCCGGGCACTCGAAACAATAAAAGGAAATAAGCTTAGTTCTTAATTCCCAGAGAATGTAGAATCGTTTGATGTAGGTGCAGTTGAGCGTATAGTCGATGGCGTGCGGCCCGCCTAACACCTACTAACGATTACACGCTGAACTAAACGCTACTTTTAAATTGGATTCCGGCAGCAAAGGCCTTTGTTCCGTCGACACAGTGCACAGAGGAGAGCCGAATTATTGCGACTTGTTGACCGCACATACATATCTGTCGCGATATTTATATATATACAAACTCATCACTTTCAACTAAACAATTTTTAACATTTGTTTAGAAAATATATAGTTTGAATTGCTTATAGAACATAAATTATCGCCCCCGGTCATGGCTCCGCCAGACACTGACCGGGAGGCCGATGACGACAGTGTTCCGCCCATCACGGAACCCGAGATGGGGGTGGCGGTGACGCGCATGCGCGCAAAGTCTACCGCCCCCAGGCCCGACGGTGTTCCTAACCGTGTGCTGGCCCTGGTCCTCGAACACCTGGGACCCCGCCTCAGGGGGCTGTTCGACGCGTGTTTAGCGTCCGGACGGTTCCCTGGGTGCTGGAAGGAGGGAAGGCTGGTGCTCCTGCCGAAGCCGGGACGGTCTCCGGAGTCACCTTCGGCCTACAGGCCTATCGTGCTGCTCGATGACACGGGCAAGCTACTGGAGAGGGTGGTAGCTGTCCGCATCGAGCGGCACCTCGTCGGCACGGGGCCCGATCTGTCGGACGCCCAGTTTGGGTTTAGGAGGGGTCGTTCGACGATCGCGGCTCTGTTGCGCCTGAGGGCCGTGGCGACTGAGGCCGTCACCGGCGGGGGAGTGCTGTTGGCGGTGTCCCTAGACATCGCCAACGCATTCAATAGTCTGCCATTCAGCTGCATCAAGGAGGCGCTCCGGTATCACGGGGTGCCAGTATACCTGAGGCGGCTAGTGGCAGACTATTTGGAGGGGCGCAGTGTCCTCTGCACCGACCGAGCAGGGGACGTTGTGCGAACGCCCATGACGTGCGGTGTCCCACAGGGGTCGGTCCTCGAACCCGCCCTGTGGAACATCGGCTACGACTGGGCGTTGAGGGGGAGCCTCACGCCCGGGCTGGGCGTGATTTGTTACGCCGACGACACGCTCGTCACAGCCCGCGGTGGGACGCTAGAAGAGGCGGTAAGCCTGGCGACCTCTGGTACCGAGGAGGTCGTCAGGCGGATCGAGGCGCTGGGGTTGAGGGTCGCCCTGGACAAGACGGAGGCTCTCTTGTTCCATGGGCGCCATATGAGCCCTCCCATCGGCGTCTCGATCACCATCCACTCGATCGACATCAGCATCCGGGCCCATATGAGGTACTTGGGCCTGGTGCTCGACGGGCGATGGTGGTTCCGGGAGCATTTCCGCAGGCTCGCTCCACGGCTCGTCGGCGCGGCGTCCGCCCTATCGTGGCTTATGCCGAACGTGGGCGGACCGAGCGCTGCGTGCCGACGGCTGTACGCGGGGGTCATCCGGTCGATGGCCCTGTACGGCGCACCGGTGTGGGCGGGGTCCATGACCGTCCGACTTAGGGCCCTTCTGTGGCGACCACAGAGGGTCATGGCGGTCAGGGCCATCCGCGGATACCGCACGGTGGCGACGGAGGCAGCGTGCCTATTGGCCGGGACTCCCCCGTGGGACCTGGAGGCGGAGATGCTCGCCGGACTATATCCGCGGGTGACGGGGGTGCGAGCGGGGGGCGGTGTGGTCTCGTTAAGGGATCTCACCGCCTGGCGCGTCGACGCCTGCCGAGACGTCATTGTCCGTTGGGCAGTCCGGCTGGAGAGGCCTCGGTTCGGGGTGCGAACCGTGGAGGCCTTCCGGTCGGTGCTGATGCAGTGGTTGGAAAGGCGGCACGGGGTGCTCTCCTTCCGACTGGTGCAGGTTTTGACGGGGCATGGGTGCTTCGCCAAATACCTGCACAAGGTCGTTAGGAGGGAGAGTACACCGTCCTGCCACCACTGCGATTGCGACGAGGACACGGCGCGCCATACGCTCGAGGCCTGCGCGGCTTGGGCAGTGCAGCGCTGTGAACTCGTCGCAATCATCGGTACGGACCTGACACTGCCGGCTATCCCTAGGGCGATGGTTGACAGCGTCGGGAATTGGGACGCGGTCGCAGCCTTCTACGAGACAGTGATCTCGTGGAAGAAGGCGGCGGATCGCCTGCGCGAGGAGCGCAGCCTCGATGAGGAGATCCGCCGCCGGCGACTGGGGCGGCGTAGGCGCAACTATCTGCGCCTCATGCCGCCCTAGCCGAGGCCGCGGGTGACGTGACCGGGGATTAGTCCGTCACCCGCTGAGTGGCCGACCACGTGAGGAAAGACCGACGTCCTCCCCTAGGGGGGGACGTCGGTTGATGGGAGGGTACCCCAATTAGGGGTATTCCGTCGGGCCGTCCACTGACGACAAGTTAACGCTGCTCCAGTGGTCGGCCCAACGACGAAGGCGACGTGGTTTTTGGGTGGGTCGCGGGAGTTGCGTGCTTAAACCCCTCTGTCGCCCCGGACAGAGTGGTGCGGAGGCGCGCCGACCGCGACCAACCCACAAAAAAAAAAGAACATAAATTATTTTTTTATTAATTGCATGAGATTATCCCAAATAATGTAAATGTGCTATAAATGCGAATGTGAGTTTGTTTGTTAAGCTTACACGTATCATTAAGGCGATTTTAAAAGTTCTTTTACTTGAAAACTATATTATCAGCAAGTAACATACACTAAATTTTACCCCTATTCCAATGGAAATGAATTAAATGGGTGAAATCGCGTGAAGATTTGATTGTGTACAACATGAAACACTCATCAGAAAACTATACCACTATGGGATCAGGAATAACGCTCTTGAACTTGTAACTTCTTACTTAAGCAACAGAATCCAGAGGGTTGATGTTAATGGTGCACGATCATCTGGTTCTATTATAAAAATGGGCGTTCCACAAGAGTCCATTCTGGGGCGATTTCTGTTTCTTGTATATATTAATGACCTACCCTACCATATAGGGGACAATCAATCAATCATTGTGTTGTTCGCAGATGACACTTCTTTGTTATTTAAAATTAAAAGACAAATTTTTAATTATGACGATGTGAACAATGCACTGTCTAACGTTGTTCATTGGTTTAACACTAATAATTTGGTTCTCAATGAGAAAAAAACTAAATGTATCAAATTTACTACTCCCAATGTGAGGCAAGTGGAAACCAATGTCCAAATGAATGGACCTTGTGGAGTCAATAGTTTTTTTAAGTATCACCATAGATGCTAAACTTCAGTGGGGACCTCATATTGAAAAGTTGTCGAGTAGGCTTAGCTCAGCGGCTTATGCAGTAAAAAAAATAAGAATGTTAACAGATACTGAAACAGCTAGAATGGTTTATATGGATTATTTCGCTTATTTCCATAGTCTTATGTCTTACGGCATATTACTGTGGGGATGCTCCGCAGACTTTAATAGAATCTTTGTTCTCCAAAAAAGGGCTGTCCGTGCAATTTATAATCTAGGCCCAAGAATCTCACTTCGGGAGAAATTCAAAGAAATAAATATTCTAACAGCTGTATCACAATATATAGGTATACGAAAATATATTATATGTCAAAAAAAATATCGCTAACTTTAAGAGATATTGTGACATTCATGAAATGAATACTCGTAGTAAGGACAGATTAGTTGTACACACTACTCGTCTCCAAAAAGTTAGCAAATCATTCATGGGGCAATGTATACGCTTTTACAATAGATTACCTAAAGATATCCGAGACCTGCCTATGAAAAAGTTTAAAAAAGCCATCAAGAATAGACTTTGTAAAAAAGCTTATTATAAAATCTCGGATTATGTAGATGATAATACAGATTGGTTGTGAGCAGCTCCTCATTCAGCAATTTCCTTGTTATTTTAAATATACTGTTTGTAAATGTACTTTTAACTTTTATTGTAAAGTGTAGCGTGTTTTGCCTAACGAATTTTTGTATTTTCACCGTTTGTAACATATTGTGGTGTTGGTCATGCTCACATAAGGATCTACTTGCGGTAGCTGCGTGGAGCGGGTCTCTCCCTTCCCTCCATAGTGGTTGAGGGGAGCGATGGCTGCTCTAGTAGTTAACTCGTAATCGGGTGCCGCTTGTGGGATCTGGTCCAGCCATAATCGTTTAAATTATATTACACTTAATATAACAGATATAGATATAGACACTTCTTGCGGTTCGAAGGGCATCACACTGGAGCTAGTTCTTACAAAACATGTACACAATTGTATAACTAGTAAGAAGAAAAAAAAATTAAAAATAATGACAAGCCCGCTGAGTTTCTTGCCGGATCTTCTCAGTAGCGGTCGCGTTCCGATCCGGTGGTAGTATATTTTTTTTGGAAATTGTAAACCTGACAATATGTAAGTGCCCTCTCGGGGTTTATGCATAATAAATAATTTGAATTTGAATTTGAAGTTGCTAATATTTTCATGTTATTGCCGCGTGATGACGGAATAAGAATTCAATCCTATCTGATGGTAGCTTAGTATAGTAGTAGTAGTTAAGTAGTAGTAGTTAAGTAGTAGTAGTAGTAGTAGTAGCTTAGTATAGTAGGTCAATTTACCTCTCACTGAATAAAAGGTGTTAATTTGCGGAGGGTCATATGTCACTTTATATATTAATATCATCAACATCCCAAGACCTTGTCTCTTATAAGAATTTAACTTATAAGAACTTGACTTTAAATATTTCAATGTGACTGCAACAGAAATAAAGATTGAAATGAAATCATATTTCTCGACCGACGAGGATTTCCCTATGGTGATGGAGTGAGAATGAAATTCACCATGCTCTTTCTTAGCCCTGCGTTTCGTAAAAGAAGAATCAGATTATAATATGCAGATTACATCTATGCAAGTAAAAGAAAATTCAACATAAAACCAATCTGACCAACGTGGTATTTTAATTTTTCTACCATTGTGGAGTAGACTCGAGCCCAGCAGTGGGATGATACACAAGGAACATACAACAGTATAAAGTATACGGATTGATACGAACAAATTCTATCGGACTAGATCATCTTTATACTAGGTATGTGAGAGTTAGTGTTAATCACTTACATAGTAACAGTTTCTCTAATTTAATTTAATGACGTCACGCAATGACTATAAAATCCTTTAAATGCTGTAAAACGCACATAAAGTGTGATCCAATATTGGCCGCGGTGTATCACACACAATAATAAAGTACATTTAATAAAGTACGCCCCACGAGGGCGCGGTACGCGACGCCGGGGGAGGAACGGATTCACTGTAAAATACGCTTCAATTTATTATTACACCGCTTTATGAAGGATTGATCTTGGGAAGCCAGTGCTGTAAACAATAAGGACCCGCGTTAACTTAGCATACAATTTGCTGCTGATTATAGCGAAAGATAAACGAAGATAGCTTTAGTTGCAATCATTATCATACTATTGACCTACATAGTATTGGTATACTAAGTTGGTCAGACGGATCGGTATAGGGTTTTATTTCGCGTCTTCCTTCTCTTGCTGAGATAATGAGAGATGTTCTGTGTATATTATATCACGTCGTTGTCTTTTGCGATAGCCACGGGCAAGATCGGGTTGGGGGATTTTATTCTTACTCCGTCACCATGCAGCAAATTGTTTACATGAAACAATAAAAAAATAATAGTTTAACGTCCATGTTCACCGTTAACCTTGTGTTTTGTAAGTCTATCTATAAATAACTTTATATTACTATCATACAGCTATTTATTTGCTACAAATTATACGCAAAATATAGACCTTCGTACGTAAAGTTTGCCGACACGACATAGCGCGGCAATTTATTTATTAATGACCATCACTAACGGCTCTTCACACCACTTTAACGACTTTCAGCCATGGGAACGTATCGTATTTCCAGATAAAGATATTGTCCGATTGTTATTAAATCTGCTGATTAAAACCTTCGCTAAAGATAAATTAGTTACGGCAATCAATGTTTTATTATTTAACATAATAATATCAAATTCTGTGATACTTATAATGGCTGGGGAAAGTGATGAAAGTGAAATCTTAAGCACCAAGTCTAACATAGTTCGATATTTAATTTGCTGCAATAACTTAAAAAAAATTAAACTGTAACGTTTTAATGTATACTATTTTCTTATGGACAGTCAGTTCGGTATAAGATTTTAGGTAAGTTTTTTAGGATTTCTTGGAATGAACGAAAGACATTTATTCTGTTCTCGTTAAATCTAATCTAAAAAACACACACAATAATTTCTTACATAAAATAATAAATTTTTAACGAGGAACAAGAAAGACTCAGCTGTTGCTACTTCTCCTTATAGGAATAGCGCTGGTATTCTGCCAACATCTGGAGTGATGTTATTTATATACATTTCATAGTCATCTTTTGTCATACTAGCCGCAAAGTAAGCAATGGTAATTTGTATTCTTACTTCTTCACCACACGGTAAATGTCAATCATCATCATCATCCAGCCATTCACCATAGATTACTTAAGGTAGGCCTACATCACAAATGAGGGTGATATAATCGCCACGCTATATATATATATACCAACAGCAAATTTTCAGTCTCCTAGGTAGATTCTTAACCTATTCTTATGATTCCAACTAGGAGGCAAGGGCTAAGTAGTTAAATAATCTAATAGTAAACTCTGGTATTATCTTGTTCTTGTAAGAAGATACTCGTGTCTAATACTTTGAACATTAGTGAATTTATGATTTTGAAGTTCGTATTAGTTTAAGTATTGTTGTGCTTACCTTTATTAGTTTCTGTTTTATAGTTGCGTAGATATGAATTTCATTATAATGGAAGTCATCCCATTTTATATTGGAGTCCTACAAGGAACCATCTTGGATCCATTACTCAATAACTATATCTTATTCGTTGCTGTTTATCTGAAACCAAAGAAAGCGATAATGGAGAATTATATTGGAATCATCATTTCATAATTTCAGCTCATATGTGTCTCATTGTTAGATTCGAACCTCCTCCATAATAAGATGGAACTTGACCTACTTATACCACGTAAGTGTAGTGTTCGTATAGAGTTTCATTTAAAGTTTTCCTTCTCAAGCATAGACATTATATGGCTATAATTTATATTGGAGTAGACGTGTCATATTTTAATCATTATATTATAATGCCTATTTACACAAAGCGTTTAATTAATACAAATTTATATCATAAAAACAACTCTCTATATTTAATTTCAGGTCTTAGGCGATATATTTTCACTGGATTTCTTATGAAAAAAGTTTCTCCTTTTTTTGCTAACAACAATCGTCAAGAAAAATGTTATTAAATAATTCGTCATTTATGGTCGTCCACAATGTACGTGTCGTTAAATTAAGATGAATATTGTTATTTGTCGATGCGACATTGTGTCCGCAGTAACCAGGGGGTTGCATACATTATGAATGTTGCAGCTATGACTACGGCGATCACCCTCGCTCACCACTAGGGCTGCTTACTAGTTTGAAAAGAGTTACTAGTTTAGAAGAGTCAGTTTTGTATCATACGTATACTTTATTATAAATACGTATTAAAAGTAGAAAAATATCATTTTCTAATCACTTTTATTGTCCATGTGGTGACGGAGTAAGAACACAAATCACTACTCCCTATCTTATCCGTGGATGCCGTGAAAGACTACTAAGAGATATAATACGCATATAACATCTATGCAAGAGAAGGAAAACTCGAACCAAAACTGTATACAAACCTGTCTGACCAACATGGTATAGTAAGGTCAATATCCCTCCTGTTGTGGAGGAGGCTCGAGCCCAACAGTGGGACGTATATTAGCTGAAATTATGATGATGAATCACTTTTAAAATGTTTTTTTTAACATGGACATAGGCTGTGCCTTTTTAATAACTTTAAACGGGTAATTCTTGTAAATTTCTTTATAACATATTCAGAATCTCGAAACGGGGTGTTCGCTAGCCACTTTTATCGCTTCAGTTTATTTTCTAGACTAAACTTTTATTGTAAGAGAACTAGTAGATATTTGCTAGTTAAGTTATAAATATTGACTCTTGGCTCATATACATTGCACCACTGGGTTGGAACCATCTTCAAAATAGAATCGTTCTTGCCGTGCTATATCTTGATGGTCAGAAGGGTTAGTAAAGCGTTTTATATCGATTTCCTTTTCTATAAAATATATATATCATCATATCGGCTCACATATATCCCACTGCTGGGCTCGAGCCTCCTCCACAATAGTTGGGAAATTGACCTACTGTACCACGCTGGTCAAACGGATTGGTAGAAAATTTTATTCTGAATTTTCTTTCTCTTGCATAGATGACTAGATGTTATCTGTATGTTATATCCCTTAGTCATATTTTACGCCACCCAGGACCAAGATAGGTGATGAATTGTATTCTTACTCTGTCACCACACGGAAAATACTCAAAGTAAAATTAATATGTTTGGTTTAAGAAGATGTCACGTATATCAACCCTAGTTACATCTAATACCAAAGTGTTATCAGGGGGGGAGGGTGTGTGTTCTTATATTTGCATAAGCTGATGAGGGCCGGCACGTAATGATGCACCGGTCGATATATGCATCCATTTGTGAAAAGAGGAGAGGGTCTTCAGAGTTCGACACTACATTTTAGCGACTAATAATAATAATATTTGTTTTGTTGTGATCATATGTTATATGTAATACTGTTATATCTATATATTAAATCTAGAAAATTACCTTGTTATAATTGAATTATTCTTAACTACATATAATAACTACTAATAAATGTGTCGTAAATATATTAACGCGTACTATTGTTAAATAATTGTAACTTATAGTCATTGTCATTATACTGTCCCTTATCTCAATTACTTGGTTCAATTCAATATGTACATTTAAAGGTTTTAATAATAGTTTTAACAGGCCGCCTACCTGTTGTCAACCCTCCTAGGTTTGTAATTATTGGCCAGATGATATCAGATAGAGTTTACTCAACCTTATGTAAACAGGTGAATAAAGTGTCTAATCCTTCACATCATATAGTTCTCCATAAATAGTCTACGCCTCGGCAAGATAAAAGAAATTATGTGAAATATAAGACTGCATGAAATATGAACAATAATATTTCTAATACAAAATTGCAATAGGGATAAATTTTCTGTGTAATGATCGAATAAGAATACAATTCACCATCCTCTCTTTTGCCCATCGTATAAAATGACTAAAGGATTAAATATGCATGTAACATCAATCCAAGAGGAGGGAAACTCGAAATAAAACCCAGTGCCAGCATGTCTGATCAGTTTGGTATAGTAAGACAATTTCCCTCCCATTGTTAAAGAAGCTCAAGCCCAGCAGTGGGACGTATATGAGCTGAAATGAATGATAGATGGGTGCAATGAAACTAGGCAATGCCGTCATATTATACATACTATATTCTTTTTGATGGGATTATAAATCGATGCAGGGCGGCTGCACGCACGAAAAGACATGACTCATTGTCACGTTCCACATGAGTCGAGCGTGCAAGCGAGGCCGCGGTATAAGCGATAGGGAGGCACGATCGTCCTAAGAGTTCGGCTTGTGACACATCTATATCTAATTTAAGGAGAAAATATTTGAATTAACGAGTGCAAATAAAAGTTAATTTATCCAAAAAATTGTGTTCAATTAGCTCCTACTTTGTATTATAAAAAATTTAGTGATAATAATCCAATTAAATTCATAAAAGTAAGCAATTTTTCATCAATGTTTTCTTATGATGTTATCACGTAAAATTATTGTCCGTAAACAAACTTTACAGATAAACAATAACATTATTAATTATATCTGCATATGCATACTACATAATGTATTTACCAAACCACCACCCATTTTTTATATAAATAGATGCCACCCCTATTAAATAGTGCTTTTTTAAACATGCATGAACCCTTTTTATGCAAAGCCCTTCAAATATTTAAATTAAAATTAGAATATAAGGAACCCTTTTTGCATACAGAGAAGGGGTGGATCTTTATTTAAAAGGGGTAAATGATTTATGTGTACCTATGTAATATACATATTATATTTAAAAAAAGATATTAAATAAAATTATTTCCTAGTTTTTTAGTTATATTATTATTATTCGGGTGTTTCAATTATTTTAGCATACACTTGTTACAGAGGTATTTAATATATCCAATGCTGCTCTAAGTAATAATTGTAGCGAGCCATATTTGCATAGTTTTGTGAGAAGAAATATCTTCACCATCATCATCATTTCAGCGCGTATACGTCCCATTGCTGGGCTCGAGAATCCTCCTCATTAGGAGGCAAATTAATCTTACTATACCATGCTGGTCGGACAATTTGGTATAGGGTTTTATATCGAGTTTTCTATCTCCTTTCCGACATCCACGTGCAAGATAGGGAGTGGTAAATTGTATTCTTATTCCGTCATCACACGGACAACATAACAAGAACAAAAATATATTCTACATAAACAAATCTGGTGTGCGGTAGTGACAACGAATATTATCAACCTTTATCTTCGCGTTATACTAGCGACCCCTCCAATAACCAAACGCATATCCATTAGGAGTGATGATTTGATAACACGCAAACACTCCTGCGAAAGTCTCCCGCGCGAACACATCTAGAACTACTTAACAAATACTTAACCCTATACAAAATCTTTTAATACAATGAGGCAAAATATGTACTCTTAAATACTTCATAAGTGCTCTTAGTTTATTACCAAATTCATTAGCACATTATTTGAGAATAAAAAAAAATACAATGTAACCACGCGTCGAGGTTACCCCTATCTTCAGCGAGGGATGCGAATCATTTGCACGAGAGATTCCGGTAAGTTTGTTTTGAATTTAAGCTGACGACCCTTTCAAACCTTTCATATTCATTGTTAATTCCTTACCTACGTTTATAGCCTTAGCGCAATATACTTATTAAATCCTTTTATTTATTAAAGTTCAAGACGATAAAGGTATTGAAGGCAGACGACAGTTTTTCAATCAATAGTTTTTAGTTTAGCCAGTCCATCAAACCTCCAACCCCATAAACAGTTATTAGATACCATCATCACACAATAGTTTTACACCTACCGTTGGCAGTCCGCGTGTGTTATGTGCAGACGTGGAGTGTCATCGATAGACGTCCCATGCCATTTTTACATTAAATTTCTCCAAAGGCCTCTGCGTGTTGGATCCATGTCCCCATGTAAGCCTTTCAAAGAACCGGGTATCTTCCCTAAGGAAAATATCCGTGAACCAAAAGGAGATACAAGATAATAATAATAATAATAAAATAAATAAAATAAAATAAAACCTCTGGGCCAGTTGTTATCTCACCATGAGACTAACGCAAAACTCGGAGGAACATTATATGGCTCTCTAAATTCTTTTGATATAAAAGAAAAATGTATCACAAGATTTATAGGAAAGCCAATAAACCACAGGGCAGCTTGTGGCGTGCTGAATGTGAGTGGCGACACTGCGGTCCTGAGTGCCCCAGAGAGTTGGCCAGGGCCTCGTATCCAGCTGGCCTTTATTGGCTGGCTGGAGTGGAAATCGAAGAGTGCCCGCAGGATTCTCAACTCTGGCTTGCCTTAAACGGCTGGTCAGAGAGGGGTCGCCAGAGCTATATGCTCGGGGGTGGAAGTGTCATTTTCAAGGGCATAACTACGGGGAAACCACTGCGATGGTGAAACCGGCGCCGCACCGCTCGACACCCCAAGCCACTTGCACCAATGTTGCCCTCCTGTTGCCCGTATGGCCTGTGTGCCTGTGGCGACCGTTTGGGGGGGCCCATTCAGTGAGTTGGCGAGTCACCGTCTGCCAAAGTTCAAGACGATAAAGGTATTGAAGGCAGACGACAGTTTTTCAGTCAATAGTTTCATTTAATCCAATCCATCAAACCTCACAACCCCATAATCATATATTAGATACCATCATCAACAATAGTTTTACACCTACCGTTGGCAGTCCACGTGTGTTATCTGCAGACGTGGAGTGTCATCGGTAGACGTCCCATCCCATTTTTAGATTAAATTTCTCCAAAGGCCTCTGCGTGTTGGATCCATATCCCCATGTAAGCCTTTCAAAGGACCGGGTATCTTCCCTAGGAAGATCCCGTGAACAAGGAGATACATTATAATAATAATAATCTTTATTTCCAAAAATATGGTTATAGTACGTCTTAATTATATAACATAATCCAGCATATTCTACCATATATGTATGGTGTGGAAATGTTCAATACATTGTTTTTATTGATACAGCTTATTAGCTATATGTAGTCGTTGAAACTAATTAATTAAATAAATTCTATTCATTACAATTATTAAAATATTAAAACACAATTACTCTATAGCATGTCAATAATAGTATAAAAATTTCAAATTATGTGTAAAAATCTTCAACAGTGGACAATGTTCAATATGTAAATATTATATTCAATTTAGATGTCATTTAAATTTTAAGATGTCACAACTTATCATTAAGGTATTCATTAATATTATAGTAATTTTTATCATGCAGCATTGTTTGCAGTCTTCTACGAAATAGTGTGTATGGTAGAGTTTTAAGATACTCTGGTAGATGGTTGAAGATTATTACAGACATACAGTAGACATTTTTCTTAAATATTGTATTGGAGGCGACTTTACTGATTGACTTGACTTTAATGATGGAAATTTAAAGTCTTCGGTCCGTGTATCACATCTCTATCCATCGATTCATCAGACTATCAATGGTCATTAATGGACATAAGACTACTCGAGTATTCTTAATTTTTACGAGTCCACTGCAAAATTAAGGGCTCGTAACATTTCGTATTTTTTTACTCTTAACAACATAGGGAGAAAACCTCTAAAATTTTAATTCTATCTTTAATTATTAAATAAAAAAATATATTAATAAGAAAAGTATTAAAGAAATTGAGGAAAAAATGATAGATTATATCTTCATAAGCGCACTGCGGTATTTTGGGTTTCGTATCTCTTTGTTATGCCTTATGCGATTTATATACTTAATTATATAAATATACTGTAACATTTTTGTAAGCATATAAGTAAATAAAACTAGGATGTACTACAATTTGAATCAATACTTAATCTTTCGTTAAAATATAACAATGAATCCCATCTAATTAACGAGCACATGGCCGTCTCGCCCGACAACACACATAAGCATACGCGCTAAACAAACACTAGTATGCACAAAACTCCCTCACTAGACGTCGGGCACTCCCTCCCCGCGCCCCGCAACCCCGTCGCTCCTACCCCCTCTCACCCCCGGAGGGTCCCTTCACCCCCTGCGAGGCCCGAGGCGGCGTAATTAAGCCTCTTGCGACACTCGCCTCCTCGTTACGGTAGGTCCGGTCCTCAGAGCCCTCTCAAACTCTCCATAGAAATGGTACCGATAAACGATTCTTTGTAATTGTATTGATCACTTAACTTAAACATCGTCACTTCTACACTTACAGAGAATTCACATTCTTACAATAAGGATAACATAAAATACAGCACTGGTTTGAATAACCAATTCGATATTACTAATACTAAAAGCTCGACAGTTAAATAAGTAGTTAAGCTTATGATTGGCAGTTGCGAAGGCATACTATCAGATTACTGATTATCTGAATACAGTTTTTATACCGACGTATTGGTTTAAATAAGAACAGCTGTCATCTAGAATAAAAAAAAAACAATAAATCTCAAGTCAATATCTAAATGAATAAAAGAAGTAAATCAGTACAGCATTCTTCTGATCTGATCTACACTTTATTGTTGGTATATGTATATGCCACACATAATGAGTGAAGTTATATGTACTCACAAGTTCAGTGATATATCGAACCACAGACAACACGGACCCTCATTATTATACCGTTGAGTATAATAAGAATATCAATTCTCGACATCTATTAATAGAATCATATTCATGAACGTGGTTTTCCTTAACGAACACTATGCAGACACTGTCCATTCATACATTCACGAGTAAACAATATAATATTTTCTCTTTTCATAGAGCTCTAGTTTTTATATTTTGTTTTCATAAAGTTAAATGTTTTACCCTCGAAGGGGTTAAAGAAGAACACTGTTACTGTGAATTTGTTGACGGATAACCCTAATTCACTTATTTATTATTGAAATTATATATCAAAATTTTCATTCACCTCTGCATATAAAAAACTCAGCAAATTTTGCAGAGCAAGACCCTATGCCACCTACATCCAACGGCTTCTTATCACTATTCAATCCGTAGCTACAACTAAACGGACATATTTATTCTTTCTAGAAGATAATACTTTCCTTAATTCATTACGTCATTTGTATTCAATATTTTAATAAACCATAACAAAGCTATCATATAATGTTCAATATCTACGTAAATAGTAAGTACTAAGTAAACTTACTATGACTGTTTACCATCACAAACTTAAAGCACGTACTTTCCAAACTAAGTATCATCGAATCAATTTATCTGGCGGCAGGTGGGCCCTCCCCTACCGAGGGATGGGGATGCAATAATTAGGCTCGGGATTAGCCTCGGGCGAGGAAATTAACTTGAAACCCGACGACTTCCGGCCCTATTTTAGAGAGCAGCAGACAATATGGTCGACAATTACAAGCGCCAATTAAAGCCAGGTATAAGATTGGTTCAGCTATGTTCTGATTGAAAATATTTGTGTCCCGTTTATTGCATTCCATATATATGGTTCTGTTCACTTGTTTTAGTTTAGTTACATTTACAGACAGTTAAATTAGTATATTATTGAGTTAATGTCTAGAGTTAAGTTAAAGAATTTGTATAATTGTGTAATATGGGGACTCTAACTTAGAAACTGTCTATCGGACTTGAAACAGCCCTTTACTTTACGTATTTAAAAAAGAAAACATTTTTATTTAAAACTCGTAAATTGCCGCAGTTTCACCTAAGTAGTTCTCATTCCCGTGGGAATACCGGGACAAAATATACGAGTAGCCTAATTTACCTACTCCTTATATAGGCATTTATGCAAGTGAAGGAAAACTCGAAATAAAACCCTAGAACAACCTGTCGGACCAGCATTATAGTAAGGTCAATTACCCTCCTATTGTGGAAGAGGCACGAGCCCAACAGTGGGAAGCATTGATGATAAGTAACCCTGCTCCAGTGGTCGGCCCAACGACAAAGGTGACGTGGTGTTCGGGTGGGTGGCGGGTGTGCGTGCTTACGCCCCTCTGTCGCCTCGGACGGAGTGGTGCGAGGAGCGCGCTGACCGCAACCCACCCCCCCCAAAAAAAAAAAGCCCAACAGTCACGCATTTTTTTTTTTTTTTTTTTTTTATTGCCAACGGTGGCAAACGAGCAAGCAGCACACCTGATGGTAAGTGAAACTGCTGCACATGGACCATTGCAATACCAGGGGCACAGCCAGGCCGCTGCCTACCGTGAAGGAAATACTCTTCTTAAACCTCGTTTAAAGAAGGACATGTCATAGCGCTCGGGAAACACAGCAGCAGGTAGTTCATTCCAGAGCTTGCACGTACGTGGGAGAAATGATCGCTGGAAACGTACAGTTGAAGACCATAACGTTTCCAGGTGAAATGGATGAACCCTGCTGCGATGTCGAGTGGTACGTTGGTAGAATGGTGACGGTGGTACCAAGTCAAACAGTTCCTCGGAGCACTCCCCGTGAAAGAGTCGGTAGAGTACACAGAGTGACCCAAAGTCTCTCCGCTGCTCCAGCGACTCCAATCTGTCCGTAAGATTGGGATCCCCGACGATTCGAACAGCCCGTCTTTGCAGGGAGTCAAGTGGGTCTAGCTGATATTTGGGCGCACCTGCCCAGAGATGTGAGCAGTACTCCACATGAGGACGAACTTGTGCTTTGTATAGCACAAGACGCTGTCTCGGTGTGAAGTACCGCCTGGCTCTGTTCAGGACGCCCAACTTTTTGCTTGCCAATTTGGCTTTGTCCTCCAAATGACTCCCAAACTGCACTTTGCTCGATATTTTGACGCCGAGAATCCCAATACTCTCAGAAATTGGAAGAGTTACTCCTTGGAACTGAGGCGCCATGACAAATGGGTCCTTCTTTGCAGTGAACGCGCAAACTTGTGTCTTTGTGGGGTTGAACTGGACTAGGTTCCGTTCACCCCATTCCGAGGCCCGCCCCAGAGAGCGCTCGACTTCAGACACAAGTTGAACCCTTCTTTCCTGAATACTCCGAGGGATATTCCGTTGCTCAGTGTACCGCTCATCACCCGTACTGTCATCCGCATAGCAACGCATATTCTCGATAGAGAGCATGTCATTGATATGCAGGATAAACAACGTCGGGGAGAGCACCGAGCCTTGTGGTACACCAGCATTAATGGTCATGGTATCGGAGCAGGAGCCATCTACGACGACTTTTATACTCCGACCATCCAAAAAGCTGGCAATCCAATTACAGAGTCCCTTGGGGATTCCGTATGATGGTAGCTTCGATAGAAGTGCCCTGTGCCAGACCCTATCGAACGCCTTTGCGATATCTTTGCATATGAGCTGAAATGATGATGAGGATGACCTATGCCAACCCTGTCTGACCATGGTAGTATGGCATTTCAATTTCACCCCCCTTAGGCGATAGGGCTGTTCCCGCCCAATGCTAGAATTTATATGGGTTGATTAAGCAAAATATATTTATCTCAATTTTATATAATAGTCTACATATTAGGAGGCGCGACAAATGCTTATTATATTCATTATATTAAGCTGAATTCAAACTCGGAGATCTCTCTCGCTCTCTCTCTCTCTCAGAATCAAACGACGTATTCCTACTGCCCAATAAAGTAACCTATTCCTATAAATTCAATACAATTTCAATCACTTTCATAATTCCAAATGGCATCAAACCCGAATCATAATAGACAATTTAATTAATCTACTTTATTAATGACATATTGAAGTAGTTGTTTCAACGAAACAGACATTTTAACTAATTGTATTGTGTTCGTGTTTATTTGTTGTATCAATCAGGGCCCTGTACATAAATCTAAGAAGGCTATTGATTTAACGACCCATAAATGTCATTCAAACGGTGCTCAAATAAAAGGTAAACAATGAAGTCTTCCTTATATTAGATTAATGATATCGTATCGAAACCCACTTCTGACAAACATACAAATGTACACTCTATTATATCACAAATATATTCTTCCTCTTAAACGTAATGCAATAACATTATCAAGTTATATTTTATTAATTAAAAAACAAATAAGGAAATAATGCTGAACTTAAATGCTTTTAAAACATAATATTTCGTATTTGTCTTGAGGAATTTTCTAAACATATATGAATGTAACATTATAAAACTTATAATAAAAGTTTGTGGATTGTACAAATATCGTTTTTTTTTTTTGGGGTGGGCTACGGTCAGTGCACCCGCCGCCCGGCCCCCTCAGAGGCGACAGAGGGGCGTCGAGCGGCCCCGTAACCCACCCATAAAGCATGTCGCCTTCTTCGTTGGGCCGACCACCGGTGCAAAGTTCCTTGACTTCAGTGGTCGACCCGACGGAATACCCCGAGAGTACCTTCTCCCATCGACGCCGATCGCCGTCGCGAGGCTAACCTCTCCGCGGGTGCCCGAACTAAATCTCCGGTATGGTCATCCGCAGCCTCTGCTTGGGCGGCATCAGGCGCAGGTACTCGCGCCTGCCACCGTGTCCGCATGGAGTCGTTCCTCCCGCAGACGGTCCACCGCCTCCTTCCGCGAGATGGCAGCCTCGCAGAAGGACCAATATTGGTCCTGTTTAAGATGTGAATACACAGCACTTAGTACTAAAGATCGCTCAGCCATTAGTGCACCTAAATTAGAAGCTCTGAATATTAGCATCAGTTACAATGGCCCACAGAACTTTTGATAACTTAAAAAAAGATAGATGTTGTAAGGCAATAATCCTTGTTTTAGGAGGGACTTAATAAGCTTGGAAATAATAGACACAATTTGCACCGGGACGCATAACAACAATTTCTGGCTTGTAAATGGTATTGTCCTGCACGAAATGGACCTAGGATTCGTGGCTCGGTAGATCTGTATCGTAACCACTGCGCTATTTGTGCAGTCAACTACTTTAACAATGTTCATCCAACACCTTAATCGCCATAAAATCGCCATAATCGCCACCTTTGATAGGCGATACCTGGCGATCACAATCGTTTAAATTTCATAAAGAAACAATGCTCATTTTTTTATTCGTCCTTAGGACACATTTTATGACGCTACATTGTATCCTAGATATTGATTCATCATCATCATCATCAACTCAACACATATTATTCTCATTGTTGGGCTCGGACCTCCTCCGTTATGGTAGATAAATTGACTTAATATATCACGCTATTCATACGTGTTGGCATATTCACCTCTCATCATCATCATCTCAGCCCATACACATCGTCCTACTGGGTTGGAGTCTCCTCCAATGTATCTAAAATTGACCTACTATACCACGCTGCTCAAACGTGTTAGTATAGGGTTTTGTTTCGAGTTTTCGTTCTCTTGTATAGATGCTATATCCATATTATATCACTTAGTTATTTTTAATAACACCTACAGGCAGGTGGTGAATTGTATTCTTACTTGTAGGCTTTTTCTTTCTCTATCTCTCCGTCTATATATCGTTTAAAGTATAATATAAATATTTTAAAATATAAGACATGTGAACGATACAAACGAATTCTAATTAAAATGAAATGTCACTGAATATAATGTGGGTAATATGACAGTGTATTAGTATTTATAAAATTATAATAAATATTAAAATATTTTACAAACGAGTTGAGCGCTGTAAGTCGGCCATTATTGTGCACCAACGAACAATTAACTACCGAGTAATGGTCATAATTATAATGTTAAAATGTTCCGATGTCATTATCGGATCATAAACAATTTTATTAAAAAACCGTTCCTCTTTTTGTTGCATCGACAAAAACATCTAGAAAATGTTAACCGACATTATTAAGACTATCGTTATAAAATATTTGTTTGCATTTTAAAGCTACTTAGTATGTATCAACAGATTATCTAGACATTAAATTGTTAATAATTAATAAAATATGTGAACTAGTCTTGCAACAATGTTAAAATATAACACATGCTCACGTGTCCATTATAATACAAAACTGCACATCGCAAACATAGTAAAGTGATTCAACATTGAGCTTTGGTCTCGAGTGTCATACGTTCGATCTCCATGTAGGGCAATTCCTTATAACTCAGAAATGATTGCAGTAAATTTTCTTGCAATGTGTGTATTATTTCCATGTTTGTATAGTCCTTGCATTAAGGATTCATCATCATCATTTCAGCTTAAATACATCCCACTGTTGGGCTCAAGCCTCCTCTATAGTAAAACAGAATTTGACCTACTATACCAAACCGACGGGTTAGTATAGAATGGAATTGATTGCTTAAAATTTTGTCTTCAAAAAATACCTCTAAATAGTGAATTATGATCTTTATATAAATATTAAACGCATAAAAAAGTTTTTTTTTATTGCAAACGGTGGCAAATGAGCAAACAGTAGGTACATCTGATGGTAAGTGTTGCTGCCGCTTATGGACCTTTATAAGGCCGCTGCCTACCGCGAAGAAAGTGAAGGGAGTGTGAATGCGTGCATTGAGGCTTAGTGATACCAAGGGCACCACCAAAACCCTCCACGCGCAAACTCCCTCAGAAAGTTGGGCTTCCGGCTCTCTCGCTCACCGAACGAAGCGCAGTAACAAATCGCTACTACTCAGACTGGTGGACTTCTGCTCAGTGTGGTACTACCCCGGACGGACCGGCCCGCGGCTGTAGACACACAACTGTCGACAGTGTGGTCCTACCACTCTTATCTAGTTATTTTTATTTTAGAGATTTATAATATTGGAAATAAAAAAAAAATACGGATGTTATCGTGTTTGTATGTGATTTTTGTTTGCCCGACGTTTAGAACACTGCAGCGTTCGTGGTCATGGGTGGACCATGAACGCTGATAAGATGTCTCACGTCCAGGAAGTCACCGTTATTACAAAGATTTATAATTATCTACCCGCTACAAAACTTAGTTATTAAATTGGAATCAACATTTCGGTACAAATTTATTGCCAGTACGACAAGAAAATGATTCTATATGATAAACGGGGGGTTTTAACTAGGTGAACTGACAACATTTTCAAAGCCGCAGGGAACCGTTGGATGCAAGTAGCGTAGGACAGCTTCGAGTGGCATTCTCGTGGGGAAGCCTATATCCAGCAGTGGGCGTTTGTAGGCTGATGGATGGATGGATGGACAAGAAGAAAATGATTCTATATAAAAAAATATATTGTTTATTTAATGTGTAATACGCCCGTTAACATCAGAAATCATTTTCCAATCCTTGTAGTGACCGAGTTAGACTATCATTTCCTTTCCGTTAAGTGATCATAAAAGATGAATATGGGTCTCGAGCAGCAGTACGCTCGATATAAAACCAACCGCCTAACTGACGTGGTATAGTAGATCAAATTCTCTTTCACTATCGAGAAGACTTGTCATCATCGGGAACTCGTATAGAGTTGAGACAATAATGAATATTTTCTAATATTTTTCTAATTATAATCACTATATTAATATGTACAAGAAAAGGAAATCTCGAAACAAAACCCCATGCCAACACGTCTGACCATCGTGGTATAGTAGGTCAGATTCCCTCCAATTGTGGAGGAGGCTCGAACCCAAGCTTGTATCTACCAAATGAGATACAAGTAGTAAATAAATAGCCTTCTCTTAATTTGGATCAAAGTTTAAGTTGGGTACTAACTTAAAAGAGCATTAAAAGCAACATTAAAAAACACCCCACACTAAGTTATAAATCCTTGTATTGCCGTTGACTCCACGAACATACAATCAAAGATCAAAAATTAAACTCAGAGTCAGAGTGATTACTCTGACTCTCTCGCTCCGGAGGCTGGTACTTAGACGAGGACCGTTGTATCTATGCAGTCTGCTTATTAGAACGTAAAGACATACATAAAATGTGATGCCTACTTAGCGACACTATAAAATGATGATAAGCATTATTTTTTTGATAAAAAAATTTTAATACATTGGCACTGTTAAAATTATGACAATATAGGACAATTCACTACCCCCTATCTTGCCCGTGGGGATTGTAAGATACGGCTATGAGATATAACTTTGATGCAAGAAAATCTCAAAATAAAATCGTATTAAGTCCATTTGGTAAGCTAAATATAATATGTCAAATTCCCTTCTATTACAGAGGACCCTCGACCCCTTCACTCAAGTTATATTACACATTGCCGAAAATACAAATTTAAATACATTCGGCAGTTATATTACAAAATCAGTATTTTTCTTAGACACGAAATTAATTATTATACGTATTTGAATACATATTTTAAAAGAATTTGATATTTGCATCACCGCTAAACAAGAGTCGTGGAAAAAAAAGACTTGAAATAAATCCTTATTCCGACTAATTTGACCAGCGTGATGTAAAGCAATTTCCCTTTGATCCTAGTGACGTTTTGTATCAGCAGGACCTATATTAGCAGATAACACGATATATTCTTAAAGAATAATATAAAATTTTCCTAGAAAATTTTCTTACAGTCACCAACGGCAAATTTTGTAAAATAATGTGTCAATATGAAGTTAAGTTATAGTGCACAATAACAAGTGTCGCGAGCGATGTGAGGTGCTCTCGGAATGGGGACCCGGGAGGGGGAACTGCACCCTGTCGCCATGGCAACCGTCCCCGCCTAATCAATTGCAGAAATATGTACAAGCCATTACCATTGTAACTAGCACTACCTCATCCCCTACCCGCGCTGTCGTTATTCGAATATTGAGGCAGAAGAAGGGTTGCCGGGGGTCTACGTAAATTGGCCGTTTTGTACAGGAGAACGCTACGACATTCCCCACACTCAGACGCGAAGAAAAGATGTACGAGTAAAGACGTGCCCATCGACTAGTGTTAAAGCGACAACAGACACCACGGCGAATAGATAATACTTGAGTTTATTTATTCTTGTCCAATATTTAACTATATATGACTGTCCACACACACTACTTGTTTATTTGCAGGAGACTACATATAAATATAGTCTCCTAATCGAAGCTGCGGATGGTTGGTCTGGGGATTAGTCCTCCACAGAGCGACTGTTTATTCCTCCTTCCTAGACTCCGACGTTTGATTCTGGGAACGTCAATGAAGCTGTATAAAATGATAACATACCTTCAGGACACCGAAGTCAAGGAAACAATTTCGGTAGCCACTTCACAGTACAAGGTAATACGACAGGTTATGAGACAACATGGGCACTATTTTTTTTTTAGTGGACTATGGACAGTGCACACGTCCTCCGCACCGTTTGGGGTGACGAAGTCGCAGCGCGTGGCCTCATAATTCACCGTATCTCCTCTCCTTCGCCATTCGGCCGACCACCGGTAACGAGTTCCTTGTCCTCTGTGACCAATCCGGAATATGGTCACTATAGCCTGTCAAATAGATCATCATCGCAGTCCACATACGTCCCACTATTGGACTCGGGCCTTCTCTACAATGGGAGGGAATTTGACCTACTATACCATGTTTTCATTTTGAGTTTTCCTTCTCTTGCACAGATGTTATTTGCATATTGTATCCCACAGTCATCTTGACAACATTCACGGGTAAGATAGAGATTGGTGAATTGTCTTCTTACTCCGTCACCATACGGAATAGACAAATAGACACTTAAGTAATATTCACAACTACTTTTAGACACTCATTATTTATAACTTTGGGTATTGTATGATTCATTATATTTTTCTGTATGACTGTATGTGCCAAAATAAATAAAAAAAAACATACTGCCCTTTCAACCCCTTGACGGTTTGGGTGAGATGTGGTTATACCAGAGTTAGTCAATGAAACGAAATACGTGTGTAAAGTCTCCTTTACAATGACGTCTCTAAGTATAGTTAGCGAGTAGTGAACGCTAACGGTCGCTGTACACTGTTCATATTAAATATAATAACATAATAGTTGCACTAACATACCGCACAATGTTAGCCGCTAGTGATTTATAGCTTTACCAATGAGAAGCATTCATGAGAACTCACTGTGAATTACGACTTTACCGGCTAATATGTGAACTTATAGAGAACTGGGAAAACTTTTTTAATCGGCCCGAACTCTCCTATAACCATAATGTGTTATTACAAACGTGTTTATTGTTTGAATAATGGCTACTCTAGTAGTTAACTTGCAATTAGGTGCCGCTTATGAGCTCTAGTACAGTCATCTTTTGCTTCCAATTGGATTACAAAGAAACTACTGCTTACTAAAAATGTTGCATTCAATTTTTTTATAAAAGAAATCAGAATAAAATAAAAATAAAGAACTAATTCCCCTGAATTTCTTACCAAATCTTCTCAGTGGCGGTCAAGTTCCGATCTGCTGATAGTTTATTGGGTGAATTGTAAAAAAATATATAATATACAATTGTAAATAATTAACCGTATATAAGTACCCCAACAGGATTAATATATAATAATTGATTTTGAATATAAATTTATGTTGCATTTTAAGGTAAAATTTATGTATGAGATATATTGAACTTTTTATAAGGCATAAGGAAACGTTTTAAAAGAAAATCTGTTTATTGTGATGAACATATTATACAGTTGATGTAAAAAGGAGTAGCATAACAAGTGAAATTGTTGCTCATCACAAAACGTCTCCATCTCAGCATATTGCAGGTTAAAATAACCTGCACTGATCTTCCGTGGAGGCGGTCACGGATGCCAACTGTGCGAGTAAACATCATAGACATTTTTAAAACATAAATATAACAAAAAAAGAAATAAACACATTAAAAGAATAAAAAAATTATAACCTACCAATATTAATTAATTATTAAAACGAACTATAAAGTATTTTAAGTAGAAAAATGCGTGTGTACATATTGCTACTATTTGTACAGATGTCTAGATCACCCAGTCAAAGTTGTTAATCATATCAAAGACTTGTGAAGTAAAAAGGGTAAGTATATAAGAAATAAATCAGGCAATAAAATTATTAAAAATTAAATTGAATTAGATGGGTATAAAATTAAAATGTAGTTAAATAAAATAATAATAATAAAAAAACAAATAATAATAATGAAAACCAAATAATAATAATAAAACAATAATAGTAATATTTTTAAATAGCACTGGTGTCATGTCTTAAGGGTTCTTCTAGTTTTTGGTGTTCAAAAATAAATTTTTTCACGTTCATTTTAAAACATTGTATATTTTTTGTATTCCTTATTGGGGGTGGGATATTGTTCCAGCACTTTGTTACCGCATACCGGAAACTACCTCTAAAAGTCGCTGATCTATGACTTTGAGTGGCAAGCTGATCTGCACACCGTCGAGGACCATGAGGCCTGTTTCTCGATAGCCATGACAATTTACTATACAAGTAGCTCGGAGCTTTATACTTCAGCACACCAAAAAGAAGGCAGGCCAGGTGGAGTTTACGCCTATGTCTCATCTTAAGAATGGTGTGCCTGTTTAAATATGGACTGACATGGGCTCTCAACGGAATGTTGAAGCAAAAACGGGCACAGGCGTTTTGAACTCGTTGAATTAGCTTCTGTGTTCTAGCTAGGAGACGTGGTCCAAAAACTGTATCCATGTAGTTTAATTTGGATAAAATTAAGGATTCAACCAACTGCACGCGCAAGGATTCTTCGAGAAAAGGCCTCGCTTTATATAGAACTTTTAGTTTATAAAAGCAACTCCTTACCGACTGTATTACGTGCTTTTCGAATCGTAAGTTAGTATCCATGTGCAGACCCAAATTTCTTGACTCCATTACGTGCGCAACTGGTTGTCCCAACAACATGACCTTCATTGATGGGCACAGTGCAGCAAGTCGGTGGTTATTACCAAATAATAAATAGTTTGTCTTTTCTGGGTTAAGTAGCAAGCAATTATTGGTAGACCATGTAGCAATACTTAAAAGGTCCTCATTTAAAATAGCTATTGCATCATCAATTTCGAATGGCTTAAATGAAATATATATTTGAATATCATCAGCATAGATATGAAATTTACAGTGACGTATATGCTGCCCTATATCAGCTGTGTACAAAATAAAAATAATTGGGCCCAAAATCGAGCCTTGGGGAACTCCAGTAGTCACAGCAACTCTTTCAGACATGATTGAAGATCCGTCCTGACGATTTAGCTCTACGTAGTGAAACCGATTGCTCAAGTAACTTTCAAACCATTTTAAAGATTTAAAGTCTAAACCATAGTAGCTCAATTTAGACAAGAGTAAATTTATATTTATCGAGTCAAAAGCCCTAGAAAAGTCTAGTAGTACTGGAATTGTGCAAAGACCCTCATCCTGAGCACAAAGAATGTTATCAGTAACATCTAACATTGCGGTTACCGTGCCACGTCCCTTTCTAAAGCCAGATTGTGTCTCGGGTAATATATTATTTTTCTCAAGGTATTCTACCAATTGTCCGCAAACTACTTTTTCCATGATTTTCGACAAACACGGTAAGTTACTGATAGGCCTTAAGTCTTTCAATTCTGTCGGGTGTGTAATTTTAGGCAAAGGACGGACAATTGCAGTCTTCCACATGTCAGGAAACACAGATGTATCTATTGAAATATTTATCATGTCTTTAATGATCTCAGTTGTACAAGGAAAGGTCATAATGAGCATTCTCAGACTTATGTAATCACAACCTTCAGCATTCGATTTCAGTTTATTTATTATTGTAATTATACTATTAAGGCTAACCTCCTCCAGATGGAAGGTGGCGTTACCAAAACGATGGTATATATATATATATATATATATATATATATATATATTTATATATATATATATATATATATATGTATATATATATATATATATATAAACTCATTTGCAAAAAAAACGGGCGGTTTTGATTTTCATTCATATTTAAAAAGATACAATACCAAAAAGGTTTCAATCGTTTGTACACGTTACTGGCCGGTTTTAAAAATGCTGTGGTATTTAAAAAAGTACGTTCTAAATTCAATTTTTCATTTGATGTTCATTTTTACAGAAAACCCCTTTTTATCCTACATTTTTGGCGCGAAGTTCCAGAAGTTAACATCGACTTTCATAACTTTTATTCAATTTTTATCGATTAATTTCATATCCTTGACTGTCAAAGCTTTATTTAATGCTGTTTGGCTGTATCAAAAATGGTAGATAAAGTGGTAAAAGCTACCAAAATTATCGCGCTGCTTGAAGAGGGTTGCAGCCAATGTTTCGTGGCTAGGAGGCTAAATGTTAGTCGCTCGACAGTCCAAAGGACCTGGCAGCGATATCAGGAGACTGGTTCCGTCGAGAGAAGGCCTGGTTCTGGAAGAAAACCATGTACCCAACCACGGGATGATCGTTTTCTTGTGAGTCGCGCATTGAGAAATCGCAAATCTTCGTATGTGGATCTTAAGAACAACCTCCAAGAAGTAAGAAATGTGCATATTAGTCTATGGACGGTCAGGAGGAGGCTTCTCGCTGCCAATATACGCAGTCACCGCCCGGCCCGCGGCCCCAAATTACTCCGTGAGCACAGAGTTCACAGGCTTAGGTTCGCTAGAAATTGTGAATCATGGACTCAAGACGATTGGAATAGGGTTTTGTTCTCTGATGAAGCCAGGATATCTCTGTTCGGTGAAGATCGACGTCGGCGAGTGCTAAGAAGACAAGGAGAACGCTTTGCAGAGGCATGTTTCGAAGAAATCACACCTTATGGTGGGGGCTCTGTTATGTTTTGGGTAGGAATAAATTCAATGGATCGTACAGAGTTAGTCTTCATTGAAAACGGCTCACTGACTGGGCATCGATACATAACGGAAGTTCTAATTTCTCATGCACAACCCGCATTGGCCGCTCTAGGTGAAGACTCGATTTTTATGGACGACAATGCTCGCGCCCACCGATCCCGCGATGTTAATGCGTATGTGCAAGAGGTCGGCATTCGTCGTTTGGATTGGCCAGCTCGAAGTCCCGACCTCAATCCCATAGAGCATGTCTGGGACGTTCTGAAACGGCGTGTGAGATCAGTACACCCGGCTCCGCAGACCATCAGAGAGCTGAAGAATGTGATTACTGCGGAGTGGGAACGTATTCCGCAAGCAAGTATCCGGGATATACTCGCTAGCATGCCCAGACGAATTCAAGCTGTGATTTTAGCTAGAGGGGGTCACACTCGATACTAAACATTTATCTGCTTTTACTTTATTAAAGAAAAACAAACAAAAAAACTTTTTTATTTTTACTTCATGAGCATATGCACTACTAGCGAATATACACTACTAGCGAGGTTTAGCATTATTTCCCATAAATTGTATCTAAATTTTATGAAATACTGATGAAAACGATTATTTTCTTATTAATTTAGCAAATTGTATGGATAAAACTACCTATAATTATCAAACAAAGAAATATTAACATTTGAAATGGTTCATTGCTTAGGTGCCCGTTTTTTTTGCAAATGAGTGTATATATATATATATATATATATGTATCTATATATATATATATATATATATATATATATATATATATATATATATATATATATATGTGTATTGTTTGTGTGTATTGTGTATAAGAATATATTTGCTATACTTGGATAACCAAATTATTACAAACTACCCCTTACAATTTATTGCACCTGCCTAGATGATTTCTGCTCCACCCGAGGTTGACTGGTAGAAAATGCCTAAGGCATTAAGTCCGCCATGTGCCTTATTTTTATGTGCTAAAGTTTAAATAAATAAATAAATTTCTGTTTGTTGACGGAGTAAGAATACAATTCACCACGTATGTTGCCCGTGGATATCGTACAACACGATTAAGGGATATAATATGCAAATAACATTTGTGTGAGAGAAGGGGCACTCAAAATAAAACCCTTTGCCAACATATCTGACCAGCATGATATACTATGTCAATTTCCCTCCCTGTGGAGTAAGCTCGAGCCCAGCAGTGGGACGTGTGCTAACACGTCACGTCACACGTGAAACGAATATGTGAAACTCATTCTTCGGCGAGCATATTAAAACGTCTGTCTAAACCCTCAAATATCCTGACATCTAGTCTAATCTTAGAATATCATGAAGCCTTTGAGCTACTTAGGTCAAATGACAGTCGATATATAAAAGTTGATATATATGTATATCATTTCACCATTTCGACTTATATACGTCCCACCGTTGAACTCGAGCCTCCTCTATAAAGGAAGGGTAATTCACTTATTATACCATGCTGGTCAGACGTGTTGGTATAGGGTTTTATTTCGAGTTTTCCTTCTCTCGCATAGATGTTATATGCGTTTTATATCCCTTAATCGTCTCGTACGATCACCCACGGTTAAGATAGGGGGTGGTGAATTGTATTCTTACATCGTCACCACACGAAAAGATGACTTAGTGTGTATAATTTTAAATATGTAATAGTAACACTAACCTTTGATTAAAACAATTGCCGTAGCTACACCGTAGCATTGTCGTATGTGTAGCTCGTAGCACAGCGTCGATCTACGTCGTAGCAGTAACGCACGTTATATATACTGAAACATTTACAGGCGATACCTCAATGTTTGTTAAACTAAATCATCATCATCAACATTATCTCAGCTGTACTGAGCTTGAAACTCATCAACAATACTGGAGAAATTGACCTACTGTACCATATTGTTTAGAAATATGAGTTGATGTAGAGTTATATTATGGGTGTTTCTTCTCCAGTACAGATGTTATCTGCATGCTCTATTCCTTAATCGTCTTTTACTGCACCTATTGGCAAGAAAGGCGATGGTAAATTTTACTTTTACTGCAACTGCTCAGTGGAAGGAAGATTCATCTCGTGTCTTATGTTATTCGATTTTTATGATCCAAACAAGCATAAGAACCAGCTAAGTGCGAATCGCAGTCGCGCACGAAGAGTTCAGTACTCATTATCTATAAAAAGGCAATAAAATCGCGTCTGTTGTATCTGAGCCCTCCTTAAATATTTATTTTATTTTGTTTTTAGTGTTTGTTGTTATAGCGGCAACAGATATACATAATTTGTAAAAATTTCAACTGTCTAGCTATCGCGGTTATTGAGATACAGCCTGGTGATAGACAGACGGACGGACAGACAGCAAAGCCTTAGTAATAGGGTCCCGTTTTTACCCTTTGGGTACGGCACTCTAAAAAGAAATAGTTAATTATATTATTACTTCGTCACCACATAAAACATATATCATTAAATATTGTATGATTAATTATAACCAAATCCATAATCATCTCAGCCCGTACACGTCCCACTGTTGGGCTCGAGCCTCCTTCACTATGGAAGGGAAATTAACCTATTATACCACGTTGGTCAGACGTATTGGTTTGGTTTTGTTTCGAGTTTTCATTCTCTTATATATATGTTATATGCGACTAAGGAATATAAATATTTATATGCCTTAATCGTCTTTTACGACACCCACGGGCAAGGGATGGGGTGTTGAATTATATTCTTACTCCGTCACCACACCGGAACGTGAAATCCATAAATGTAATATAAAATAATTTATCACACCGTCTCATATCCAGAAATATCTTGTAAGCAAATAAATTGGATGTATCGTAAAGACACAAATTATAAGTGAAACTTTGGTATTACAAATATTTTAATTTTATTCATCAATCAATTTTATATAAAACATAATCTGATGTTTGTTACACATTTATAACATTTACTTAAAATTATGAAAGCAAGAAACACGTAATTTCTCTCTTTGCTTGTCTTAGCTCAAATTAGGAGAAAACTCTGATATTTGAAGACAAGCGAGATATTGGTCCCAGTCTGTACAGCACAGTGTTTACGTCCACCAATTTTTATTTCCCAAAAAAGATGCAGATCAAATATACAAAGGAAATCCATAAAAAGTTGCATTTTAAAAAACTACATTAAAGCCCCAACTGCTGTCAGTGATCACCGTTCGAGCGGTCTTCGACGTCATCTTATATTTTTCAAAGCATCAATGTCAGGCTCCACATATCTGCGTCGTCCCACGTCTGTGGACAAAACACATTAAAATAAACACCACTAAAAATTAAACCGCTCTTAAATAGATGTTTAAGTAATGAGCACCAGACTATTTGGATTCGATTCTCATTCACAGAACTTTCTCCTCCAATACTTAAATAGTTGTAATTTCCATGTTGTGAATTCAGTGTGTCAACTGCCCTTACTTCCTTATTTTTCATTTCTAAACGTCCCACTGTTGGGCTCGGGCCTCCTCCATTTTAGATGGAAAATGGCCTACCATACCACGCTGGCCAGACGGGTTGTTATTAGGATTTTTATCCAGTTTTCCTTCTCTTACATAGATGTTATTTGAATATTATATCCCTTAGTCGTCTTTTACGACATCCATGAGCAAGAGAGGGGTTGAACTGTATTCTTTCTCCATCGTTACACTTATCTGCACCGAAACCGGCAATGAGATCATTGATGTACAGCAGCATTCCCTTCGAAAAAATATTTCTCCAATTGTGATCATCAATTTCCACTTTAACGTGGCGATTATATCAATACCCATTTTCAGAAAGCCTACGTCCAATGTAGGTCCTTAGGTTGATCGACGGATGAATATTTTTGAAGAAAAATATACAACAAAATACATAGGTATGCAATATAATTTTGCCTAAATCCTTACGCAAAAAATTATATATAATTCGTTCTGTGAATATAAATATCATCAATTCATTTGTACTTGAAGCTAAGGTTAGATACAAAAAAATAATAAAAAGAAAAAAAACTCTAAATAAAACCCTATATCAACCCCATCTGACCAGCGTAGTATCGTAGGTTAATTTCCGTCTTATTGTGGAGGAGGCTTGTGTCCAGCACTGAAATGTATATGACGATATAATGATGATGAAAATGTATGGATAGTTAAAAGAAAAATTATATTCGGCAATTTGTTAGAATTATTTAATTTATTTTAGTATATTAATCGCCTAAATATCAAAATCATTACGGACAATATATACTTCTGACTCGCTGACTGTTAGAGAAACAAAACTAAATATAATAACTAGTAAGTCATTGAACCTGAAAGAATCGGTGATGATCGATGTTTAGTAAGCTCTAATATAGGCAGTAATGATAGTAACGAATATTTTAGAACACAGTGTCAAAGATCCATTTTTCCACGAAAACCCGATGATATTCCTTCATCAATCAATCAATCATCATCAATCTGTGGTGATGTATTAAGGATCTAAACTTTCCCCACCCTTACGCAACCGTGAGAGTCGTAAAGACCGGCTGAAGAATCACCAGAAAAATATACACAAGAACTACTAAAATTTCTGGGAAAATTGTTCACCACCTATCAGATCTATGTACAACAATAGACTTCTATGGGGTGACGAATAGATTATGTGGATCAGTCATGTTTAAACAGAACTGTCATGTCCTCATATTATAACTGCTAAAAAGTTTTGAAAACAAAAGCAGTTGTTTTGCCGTATGGTGATGGAATAAAAATATAATTCACCACCGAGAGAGTTACCAAGAGGGTCTTACCCGTGATTATCGTGAAATATGACTAAGGGTCTAATATCCAGAAAACATCGTTGCAAAGAGAAATTTAAGAAAAAGAAGAAGAAGTTAGAATTAATCTCAGCAAGTTTTATGAAAATCGGTATGTTAAACTGACGCATATGGTTTCGAGCTACGCAGCTATTGTACCCACAATTTGTACCCACATTGTACCCACACAAGGAAATTGTTCACCGTAATAAAGGGGGGCAATAATCACGCAGCGCACGCGAACACCGCTGCCCTTTATAATAACCAAACTCCACAGATTTTTTTTCATTAAAGATCATCGCTAAGGAACTAATACTTGTATTGCGGGAGAGTTTTTAAAATAACTGATACAGATATAGGTATACTGACAAATATACATAATCAGTTAAATGATGAGGTTCTATAAGCCATACAGAAATGGGTAATTTCTATGTCATTAAATTATTATATGAAGGCTTGTAAAAACATACACCAGCCTAATGGTCACGGCACTGGAGCAGGAGCCATCTACGACGACTTTTATGCTCCGACCAATCAGAAAGCTGGCGATCCAATTACAGAGTCCCTCGGTAATTCTTTATGATGGTAGCTTCGATTGAAGTGCCCTGTGCCAGACGCTATCAAAGAACTTTGTGATATCTAGGCTAAACGCTAGCGCCCCCAAGGCCTCTGCCCAATAGTGTGTAAGATACACAAGAAGATCTCCAGCCGACCGGCCATGATGAAAGCCGTATTGGCGATCACCGATCAGTTTGTGATTCTCAAGGTACTGCAGAAGCTGGCGGTTTATAATTTTCTTCATTACCTGGGAAAGTAATGATGTTATCGCAATTGGCCTGTAATTTAATGGATCCGATTGATCTCCTCTTTTAGGTATCCCCTTTTAGGTGGATACGGGCTGCCGTCCATGACGACGATATATATATATATATGATATTATATTGAAAAATAATATTATTGAAAAATGAATCTTTTATTATAAACTCTAATATCACCAACCGTACTGCTTAATACAACCTTATTATATCTGTACAGAACTTAATAGCTGAAGAATAAAGTTACACAGACACAAGTACAATTAACATAACTATGAGTGCATATGACAGCACGGGGGACCGCCGGGAGGTCGCCGGGAAGGCCGCGTGACCTCCACCACCCCAGCGTATATAATTACTCCTCCCCGCTGCACTTTCCACATATTCCTCGCTTTACCCGGCGATTATTGACACCGCCAACCGGCGCCACCTGGCGGTGAAAGCTAAGATTAACATCAATTAGAAGCAACTATTAATCGCTTGTTTAATCTGTGGCCGGCGGCGCGCGAAATTAATTATAGTAATTATATTTGTGGCTCGTAACTGGCTACAACAAATTAACTCGATACGATTTTCTAATAACGATACCGGGCACATTCATTGGCAGTTTCTTTAATTAACGACCCATATTACAGCTGTGAACTATAAAATGCTCCGACATACTCGTAAATGACACAACAAAATTCATAGAGCACGACCCTCGCGCTCGCCCCTTAAAAATAACTCTAAAAAGGCGAATACACTCCATTATGTGATTTAAAAATGATATTCAAAATCGCTATTGGAGCCAAAACGAGCGTATCCGTCGCTCCGACCGACCCTTGTGGAATAAATTCCATCGAAGTGCAATAATAATAAAAAAATGTCGAGAGCTTGTCGCGTGCAAAAGACGTGCGGTCACGCGGCCCTCTCCGCGCCCCTCCCGGCCCGTGACGTGTCCTCCCGCCTCGCCCCTCGACCCTGCGCACCCTCACAGCCACCCCCGCGCGAATATAATATGCATTATGCGAAATCCGTAACTCTTATGTCGGCTCCCGAGAATACCTTAAACAGTCACCCTCGCAAATAACTACACACCTTACGACTTTAATGATAGAGTTGAAATTGTTCGCGTCAATGTTGTCGCTTGTGACTTCCAGTCGATGGAAAGCAGTGCGGTTTTCTTGGGGCTGCGAGGCCTGCACTCTCGAGATAACGTCGGGTATTAATCATAGTATTATCGTGCCGCCGCGGCGCTAGCGTCTTTGTTATGACACCGCGTTATTGCAGTTTTTTCTCTATCTACCCTCAAGGAGCCGATAAACGTTCGAGAGAGTGAATTTTCCGGGACAGATGTTTTAGTAATCCAGGGAGATACGCATAACGTCACAATAAAACATTTACTATTATTATTATATCACATGATGGGGACACTCGCCAGCATTGAACGATAACATCTTAAACCTTACCTAACTGCCTATGAATGTTACCATATTGTGCACTCAATATTAACGATTATTACCGAACTTCGAGTCAGATAACAATTACAAGTAACAATAACATTATCAACAATGTGTATTATTACCAGATTGAAATAGTTTTCTCAATACAAAGCCTTACTATGTTTAAGTGAACATTAAACCTATTGTATGTAGTTACCCCAAAAAATACCGATTACTTAGAGACTTAAATAGTTGCCCAGTTCAACATATATATTAACATTTTTTTAACTTTTTTTTTTTATTTTTTTTTTTTTTATTTAAGACAACACCCTGCACTAAGGAAATAATCCTTGTATTGCGAGGGACTTTACAAACATATAATTAACGGACACAAATTACATCCAGACTCAGAACAACAATTTGTGGATCGCACAAAGTGTTGTCCCGCTTGTGATTCGAACCCCCGACACTGGCGCTGTAGGTCGCTATCTTAACCACTACGCCATCTGTGCAGTCATAATATATTAAGACTATATAGTTACACTTTAGATAATATCTGTGTGGTTTTCGTAGGAGCACACTGTCGAGTCTTCGACTTCGACTACAGATGTCCGGGATAGTACCACACTCCGCAGAAAATTGACGTCCGAGTAGTGACAATATGTTACTGCATTTCGTTCGCTGAGCGAGAGGGTCATAAGCGCAACTTTCTAAGAGTATTTGCGTGTGGTGGGTTTTAGTAATGTCTTTAGTATCATCGAACCTCATTGCACGCAATCATGCATTCACATTACCTTCAGGAGTGGTAGGACCACACTGTCGACAGTTATCTGTCTACAGCCGCGGGCCGGTCAGTCCGTGGCAGTACCATGCTCTCGCAGAAAATCGACGTCTGACGTAGTAGCAATTTGTTACTGCGCTTCATTCGGTGAGCGAGAGAGCCGGAAGCCCAATTTTCTGAGGGTGTTTGCGTGTGGAGGATTTTGGTGGTGCCCTTGGTATCACCGAGCCTCAAGGCACGCATTCACACTCCCTTCGCTTTCTTCGCGGTAGGCAACGGCCTTGTAAAGGTCCATGAGCGGCAGCAACACTTACCATCAGGTGTACTGTTTGCTCGTTTGCCACCGTTTGCAATAAAAAAAAAAATCTTTTTTCACGGTAGGTAACGGCCTAGCTTACCTACTACTGGTAGTATCACCTAACATCATCTGTACTGTTTCCTCGTTTGCTACCAGAAGCAACTATAATCATCTCTACCTAGAGGTGAACTATACACCATCTCAGAAGAAGTGGCATAGACCCGTTCCGAGTGGCATTCTCGTGGGGAGTCCTATGTCCAACAGTGGGTGGATGGGTGGAAACGCACCATACTATGTACATACCTTCACTGCCAACGTGTATTCCTATATTTTGCCAAATATATACAGATATATGCGTAAAACACTATTGAGAGTGACGTGCAAATTGTCAACCATTTAACCGTTACAATGGTTTATTCATGGTTCATTTGATTCACTCCGAGTCAGTGCCTTTGACTACAGATAGTGAACTTTCTAAAATTCTCAATAGAAGACACGATGACTGGCTCAATCGAGGCTTACATATCAGCCGGGACGTCCCGGGAGGGGGCGCCACTACACTCTGTGTATGATTAATGATCCAGCTCGACGATGGAAGCATCTGGTGAGCCTCGTGGGAGCTCATGAAAAATTATGCATATTATAAAAAAAATCTTGCTTAAACAACTTTTATTTAAATGAAAGGTACTTCTAAGCCATTTTATGTTTTATTTAATTCAAGGCTTGTTAATTTTCTATCATTTAAAGACAACCCAAGCCTGAACCTTTCTCACGAAATAGAATATTACTTTATCATTATTATTATCATCACTCAGTCTATTGCCGCCCAATGCTGGACGTAGACCTCTTTCATGTGATGGGTATAATGCTGTAATTGCCACGCTTTGCATGTGGATTGGTGATCGCAGTAAGATGTTGTACATTTTCCAGGAGAGACTTGCTTCCTATTCGCCAAGTGAACCCTTAACTAATTCTTACTACTCCCACGAGCAAGCAAGCTGTGTCACAATTGTATTCTTAACCCGTCGCCATACGGAGACAATAAGATTTTTACAATCCAATCTGAAGTATGTGAGGTTAGCGCGTTCAAACAAACAAACTTGCCAGCTTTATATTACTACTACTCTAACTCACGAAGCTTCGTCTGCTTCACACAAGAGAGAAAGAAAGAGAGAGAGGATTAGAAAGTGATAGGTCATTGTCTAATATAACGCACAGCACACGCAACGGTAGCTCTCAAAAGGAAAATTGATTTGACCCATTTTTGCAACATTTTTCATTGTTGCTCCGCTTATATTAGTCCTAGCGTGATTGTCCACAGCCTTCCTTCAAAATGAATAAGACGTTTTTGAGATTAGCGCATTCAATCAAACAAACTCTTCAGCGTTACATTATTAGTAAATATAATGAATAATGATATGTCAATACATTCTAAAACAAAGCATTATTAAAATCAAAAACAAAAATAATATAAGGAATAGTCTGTATCACACATACGCACACATATACACATTTTACACGGTGTGTATGTGTGCGCGTACCGTTGGGTCATTTTTCACGTTTCATGAAGCGACGGAGCGAGTGGATTAAAATACATTTCTCTAGTCGTCGGTGATGGATGGACGAGGCGGGAAAGGGTTGCTCCCCCTCAGAGCTCCGCCAGCCTCCCGGGCCGATCTAAATAGGGTAACCTCGTATATGAATGGGTAATTCTATTGATCGTTTGCAAGCAAATGAGGGTGTGGTACGCATACGTAAATTTTATTATTCAAATGGCTAAGTTAAACGTGAACAAAAACGGGTATCCGAATGGTTAAGGTTCGGTGCCACAAAATAAAAACAGCTACCAAGATAAAAGTAGACTTAGGTCTTAGGTCAAAACTTAGGGTCTTGAAAGTATTCTTCATTTGACCATCAGAAAATTGTGAGGAGTAGCTCAGAACTGTAAATTATTTCCGGTAGATGGCAATAAGTTGCGGCGTAGGCGCGAGTACTTGCGCCTCATGCCGCCCTAGCCGAGGCCGCGGGTGACGTGACCGGGGAATTAGTTCGTCACCCGCCGAGAGGCCGACCGCGTGAGGAAAGACCGACGTCCTCCCTGAGGGGGGGACGTCGGTCGATGAGAGGGTACCCGAAATAGGGAGTATTCCGTCGGGCCGACCACTGATGACAAGTAACCCTGCTCCGGTGGTCGGCCCAACGACGAAGGCGACGTGCATCGTGGGTGGGTTGCGGATGTGCGTGCTTTCGCCCCTCTGTCGCCCCGGACGGAGTGTTGCGAGGAGCGCGCCGACCGCAACCCACAGCCAAAAAAAAAATAAATAAATAAAGATGGCAATAAGCTTGTTGTTCATTCAGCATTCATTATTTTTATTAGGTTAAATTAGCTCTTTACTTACACCCTAATTTATTATTAGATTTAACATGGCCGATATACTTAAAATGACATCACGCAGAAAAGTTCACTTAGGTGACTTGCTTCGGTATAATTTTATCTCAAAAGCCTATTTATCCTTTTAATAAACTTAGTTAATCTAGTTCTCTTAATGAACACTATAATAAAAATATAATATAAATAATATTTAGTTTAAAAATAATTTAAACAATGCTTAGTAAATGTGCTATTTCGTTGTACTATCAAGTGTACATTCTTTGATTTATAAATTAAAAGGTATATTCAATCCTCGTGATCATAAACGTTGAAAGGTATTTGAAGTATCTAGTAAAATCAGTATAAATATAATAAAAATATGTATATATTTTATTAAGATAAAATGTTAAATATCGTGAGTTCGAATACCACGCGGTTCACAAACGCGCGTTATTTTCATACTTGTTATTTACCCTGCGGCGTAGAGATTTATTCCTTAATCCATTTTAGTGTCTGTGTTGTTCATAGCTTCAAATACAGTTATGCCCAATATCACCAATGATACCATTGTCCATGTAAATAACACATAACGCTGAGATCAATTGTGTTAATCAATCTTTAATTTAAACACTCTTCCATGTGCTGACGAAGTAATAATACAATTCACCATCCCATCCTGCCCGTGAATGTCGTAAAAAACGACTAAGGAATATACGCTAGTAACATCTATGCAAGAGAAGGAAAATTTTAAATTAAACCATACACCAAATCGTCAGATCAGCGTGGTCAATTACCCTCTTAGCGCTACACTTAAGGAAATATAAATAACAGAACATTAATATTATATGTTTATATTATATTAGGTGTTACCTAATCTTTAGAGATTATTGAAGAACTGCTAATCAGTTTAATAAGCAACAAATAAAATGATTTATACTAAAGTGTGATAGAGCGGCTCGTAAATAAACCGTATATTGTATCACGGCGACATAACGATCGACCAATAAGGAAAACGTTCTCAGTTAACTCCGACACGAGCACGTAACGACACTCGTTACACACACGAACACTAAACGTCTTACTTCTATTCCCACACAACACTAAATATTGGAGCATAAGTATTATATTCAAAAAGAAACGATAATTTTTTTTTGCCCATAACACCTTGCTCTAAAAAAACAATCCTTGTATTGCGGGGGACTTTACAAACATACATTTGACGGCCACAAATTATATCAAGACTCAGAACAACAATGTGCGGATCGTACAAAGTGTTGTCCCGCATGAGATTCGACACTGGCACGGCAGGTTGGCATCTTAATCAATACGCCATCTGTACAGTCGAATGCACCAAGCGTTATGACATGCCCTTTTTTATATGAGGTTTATGTAACGCTCTTTGCTCAGAGTAGGCAATGACTTGGTTGTACTCCTGGTGTCCATAAGCGGTAATTGCCACTTGCCATCAGGTAAGCTGCGCCCGAGTCTACCACTAAGTCAATAAAAATTAGCCTAATACCAGATACTGAAACAATAACATAGAATAAATCGTAATATTCATTGTCAATACAATAATAGATCAATATCTATTAATAAATTCTTCGTGCTTTGACGGATTAAGAATACAATTCACCACCCGGTATCTTGCCCGCAAGTATCGTAAAAGATGACTAAGAGATATAATATGCATATATCTGTACAGGAGAAGGAAAACACGAAATAAAATTCTATGCTAACACGTCTGACTAGCGTGGTGTAGTAGACCAATTTCCCTTCTTTGTATAGGAGACTTGATCCCAGCAGTGGGACGTATACAAGCTGAAATAGATGATGTTTGTATGAAAAATCAAGTTCTTTAAATACAATGTGGTCTGGTATTTGGTGCTTTTTAACCAGCTATATTACATAAAAGTAGCGAAGATCTCTAAGTTTTGTTACAATATTCAATGTCTTGGAAAAACATAAATGAATAACTTTTTCCATCAACTTATTGATGTCCACTATTTCATCTTGATCTCTCCAAAGAGGGATAATACCGTTATTACCTCCCTCAACCGGTTTTTACAATTTACATGGTTAAATACGGGGTGATGACACATTGTATTCTCAACCTCATAGTAGGTACGTCAAAGGAGACACCCCTTATGGTGGTTTAAGACTCCTTTAGAACGGAATGGAACAGTATAACAATCAGTAACTGGCATACACAAAGCATATTAAAAACATAAAAATGTTCTTGAGGAACTGGCAGAAGTAAAGACTTAAAACTACAACCAATTGTTATTTTTGGATATTTAAATTAACATTGACATAGCTGCAGGTACACTATTAGCTTAAGAAATAGCCTAACTAAGACTTACATAAATTTACTACCCATTCAAACCTGCCCATAGAAGTGTTTACTTCAATTACATGTGTTATAGAAAAAAAAATTATCCAATCTATTACATATGAAATTTGAGCAGTGACAATATGCCCACCAAACCACTGAGTCAGCGGCGCACTCGCTGAAACAAATATCAGAGTAACGGGAAACGTGTCTGAAACTAAAATAATTTCAGACAAACACGGCAAAGTGAAGGCAAACAAGAGAAAACGGGATATTTGCGTTGTATCGTATTTTGAGAAAAAACGCCAACGGCTGACGTTTCCGATGTTTGTCAAACATAACGCATGCGAGGAGTTTACGCACTAGCATACTCAAACGCCTCTCACCATTTACTAAAAACGTACAGAAAATGTTTACTTATTGATTATCATCTAAACCCCACTATTGGGTTCAGGCCTCATCCACAATGGGAAAGAAATTAACCTACTATTCCACGCTGATTAAACATGTTTGAATAGAGTTTTATATTTTACTAACACTGACCCAACAGACGTTGTTCTGTTCAAATAAGTGCCACCTACCGGACCCAATTATGAATCTAAACCATTCTCGACTCCTCTTGAACACACAGAAAAAATTTCAACAACATTAGAAGGAGTTCAGTGACACGCGTACACAAGAAATATATATATATATATATATATATAAAGATGCATATATCCCTTAGTAAGAGAGTCGATAATTCTATTTTACTCGGTAATCACATGGATTTACTAATAAAAATAACTGCAAGCAAGTAGCGTAGGTCACTATCGCTACATGTTTGATAAATAAGTAACGTTAATGAATAAGTGTGGTACGAATTTGACAAAAGTGGTAGGAGTGGTAAAAATCAGCTGAGGATTAATAGAATAATAGGCATACCAGAAGTTGGGCACCAGCTATCTCCTGAGAAACCTAAAATACCTCACTGCGATCGCCACCCCACTAGCAGGCGAGGCTATTACGTCACTCTTTCATTTAGCCTACATCCAGCAGTGGACGACGAAGAGCTGATTGACGGTGATAATGAAATAATTTAGGCCTTAAATCGATTACGTATGACCGATTACAGTTATGATACAAACCTTGATAAAGGAGTACCATTAGTAAATGATCGTAATGAACACTACGTGAGCGCACTGAATGGGTAATCCGATATCTAATAAACTTACAGACTACATATTATAGCTTAACAGAAAAGCTATACCAACAACAATAGACAGATAATGATGTGTTTTCCGTACGGTAATGGAGTAAGAATACAATTCGCCAAATCCTACCTTGCTCGTAAGTATTGTAAAAGACGACTCAGAGATATAATAAGCATATAACATTGTCTGACCAGCATTGTATAGTAGTTCAATTTCCTTCCTATTGTGGAGGAGGCTCGAGCCCAGCAGGAGAATATATAAACTGAGATATATAAACTGAGACGACGACGACGATGTGGTTTTTAAAATAGCAATAAATCACGCTCATTAATGTCGTACATTGGATTCCTAGTAGAACAGTTCTTTATACAATCCACCATTAATAAAATTAATAACTCTAGTACTTGTTCATACTTACGGACAACATCGCGTCACTCCGTCTCACTCACATACAAGTATAATACATGTATTCCGTCATATAGCGTGGCGTTGCGTCGCCGCGGTCTGTTTACGCCACGCCAACGATCAGGTTTATCCTCGCCTATAGATGTTTCACATCAAAATAATTAAAAGCATCGGAGGAAAATTTATCAATTCGTTAGTATATACTGCAAAATAAAAAGCAGTTGAACCGCAGCGTTTATCAATCCCAGTGCGTAGATTAGTCTCAATCGTGCGGGAGCTCGCCGGATATTTCATTTCCTACATTAAGCACATTTAATGCGAGCACACCACCGCGCCGCCGATGTGAGCGATAATGTTCGCAATTATCGAATGTCTACAAGACAGTAGCGTGTTCATATTTACTCTTAGTGTCCATATACACATATAAACATTTCACTAACTGCTACACATGTAAGGAAGACTAAACAACGTTATTCTTACACTTGCTTATCATACGTCTCACTGTTGGACTTGGGCCTCTTGCACTATCGGTGGGGAATTGATCTACTTTTCTAACCTGGTCAGACGTGTCGGCATAGGATTTTATTTCGAGTTTTCCTTCCCTTGCAGAGATATTGTATGCATATTATATCTTTTGGTTGTTTTTACGATACACACGGGCACGAGAGGGAGTGGTGATTTGTATTTTTACTCCATCACCAGTTCACCACACAGAAAAAATAATAGCTAAGTAATAAGATTACAAAATAAGAAGGATGAGAGACGTATGACTTATCAGAGATACAATTACGATTATATCAGAGAAAGTCTGAAAGATGTGCCAGTGATGAAAAAGCTTAAAGGTGAACGGGTTACATAGAATACAAATAATATTGTAAGTTTTAAATACGAATATAGATGTCGACTATAAGTAATTGGTATGAGAACAAGATGATGATGAGCTGTATTGAGCTGAATATAAATGGCTCATGTGTACTTCTGCATTTACCTACTTCTGGTTTATTTTTAGTAAACAAATATTCTTCAGCGGAAATAAATCCGATATAAAATATATAAGAAATTCTATCTGATAACGGTATAAGAATACAATTCACCACCCCCTCTCTTACCCAGTGGAGTCGTAAAGGACGACTTAGGGACAATATATACATATAACATATGCAAAAGAAGAAAAACTCGAAATGAAACACTAAACCAACACGTTTCACTAGCGTGGTGCAGTAGGTCAATTTACCCTAATATTTTGGAGGAGGCTCATGCCCAGCAGTGGGACTTATATGAGTTCAGACGACGATGATGTAAACCTACGTATTGGCTATAAGGCCTTCAAAATGTAAGTAAATTGTCCTGCAATACCCACCTCAGTGTGACAGGTTAGTGCAAGGTTTTAATTCGAGTTTACCTTCTTTTGTAGTGATGTTACATGAGTATATCCCTAGGTCTTCTTTTAAGTAAGTATTCTACGGACCACTAATGTAAATAAATCGGTAAAACAAGAATCTACGGCGTGTTTTTAAACTAATTCCATTTTAAATAGTCGATGCTGTTTTCTAGTCATCGAATCGGGCAAACTACGCGTCCTCTAATTTTTTAATATTCCAAATGCACTGCATTTTTTTTAGGTGACGCCTCTAAACATCTATTTTGCTTTTTCTTAATATTTTTAAGGATTGTAAGTGAAATATTAACAATTTAGTGATTTAGAAAATATTTACTCTTAATAAATGATTTTCTTTTTTTATTTGTTTGGGATTAATTAAGGTAACGTTGTATGTGAAATATGACAAATTTTATTTACAAAGTCAATATGTGGTGTCAACTACTAATGCTCAACATCAATAATATATAATGTAGGTACATTAGGTATATGCCTATCATATAATGTATAAATAACAGAAAAATACATTTCATTACAATGATAAATATAACTTATTAATGTATAAGAGAAGCCGAAAAGAGAAACTACGTTAGCCGTTAGCAAGGGTCCATAGATTGAAATAATATTAGAAATTATAACAGTCAACTTGTAATCTGCATTCCAAATTTTATTTTAAGTGTGATAAGTTTAACTCTTTTTTTGGAACACCCTCGTAGTTTTAAATAAAATAATGGTTGAAGTACATTTCAAGAACATATTGCACCAAACCTAAAGTTACCTTGGCAAACGGTAGTTCAATGTGACTGAGTAATTTATTTCCTCGACATCAGCTTATTTTCTTGTAATGTAATGCTGTTTTTATGTTAAATAATACCAAACAAAAGAGTAGCTAGATGCCTACGCGCTGACATTTTCAAGAGATTGCTTGCATTGAAGAATGGATTGACATGTGAATGGCGTGGATTATTATAACAAAAAAGAGCGCAGGCTTTCTTAACCCGCTATATTAGCTTTACCGTTCTAACTAATAAGCACGCATCATAAGCAAAATTGAAAAATCACTTAGGGCTACACGTAAATCGACACTCAGGTGAGGGCGAATTCGGTAGAAAACTGTAGCATAAAGCTCTGCCTTGCATAAATCTCACTTATTGTAGTGATTCAAGCTTTAAGTTTACTATTTATGAAATCTCGAAGAAAATCGTTATGAATCCGTAGGAAACATCAAATAATATACCATCTTATTTATTTTCCTATTACTTTCGCATATTTCTGATATTATCTGTTCCTACTTCTTATTAGACTCTTATGACAACCGCACATGATATTTTGACAGTAGGTTCTTATTGTAAAGATATGATACGAAAGGATTTTGAAACATTCACCCTCAAAGAGGGTGAAATGAAATGGCAAAAAATATGGAATAATGAAAAATAAAAACTATTCGTTCTCTTCTAATAAAGCATAACCCCTCTTTAACAAAAATAAATAAACACGTGTTTCAGTATTTTTAATGTTCATTCTCTAATGGTGTATAAAATAGAAGATTGATTCTTCTTGACTTCTTCATCATTACCATTTATGCCTATCGCAGTCTACCTAACTTGCTGAACGTAGGCCTCGCTACAACCACAGGACTGCATTCTGTGGCGTAACATGTACGCCACAGAGTGCAGTCTTGTGCCACCTGCATCCGACGACGTCAGCAACTTTCACCAGGTCGTCGATCCACCTAGTGAAGGGGCGTCCTATACTGCGTCGTCCGATACGTGGTCGCCACTCGAGAACCTTTCTTCCCCAGCGATTGTCGGTTCGTCGAGCGATGTGGCCTGCCCATTGTCACTTCAGCGTGCTAATTCTTCATGTTATATCGATTACACCCGTTCATCTGCGGATTTCCATATTTCGGATTCTATATCGCAGAGAAATCTCGAGTATAGCCCGCTCCATAGCACGGTGAGCGACTTTGAGCTTGGTAATTGGGCCTACATTTAGTGACCACGTTTCTGTGCCGTAAGTCATAGTGGGTAATACACACTGATCGTAGACCTGTGTTTTCAGACACTGAGGTATGTTGGACGAGAAGATCCTTGATTTCTTATTGCATTACAATTAGGACAAAGAAATACTACTTTTATGATATAGAGACTCACTAAAAATATTCTGAAAATTAACCACTTGAAGGATATATTCTACCCTAAGTACGTAATTCATCCATCCGTCTTAGCTCATAGACGTCCCACTGCTGATCTCCTCTAAATTAAGAGGGAAACAAACTTACGTTGGTCAGAAGCGTTGGCATAGGACTTTATTTCGCATATCATATCATATTCGCATATCATATTCCTTGGTTTACGACAGCCATGGGTAAGATAGTGGTAAATTTTATTATTATTTCGTCGCCACACGTAAAGGATGTAAAATAAGGGCTGGGTGTTACTCTGATATTCTTCACCGTACAACAAATTATGAAGATTATATTTAATGGGGGCGCTCTCACATGATTAATACGCGATGCGATACGCGACGATGTGGAGGTCGAAAGCTAATACTATATAATTACTTAACATGTGTAAACAGCGTGTAATATAATTGGCTAACATAACACACATCAACAGGACGTTTCCTGTAACACAACGCCGTGTGACATCGCATTAGTTGATCGAACTATCGCAACGTCGCGGCGCATCGGTGTTTGCGGACACGCCTTCATGTACCTTGCTGTTAGCACTATCACTTATTAATATTGTGAGAATAATTCTTACTATATTTAGTATTGCATCTGATGCTGCCCTAGCCGGGGACGCAGGTATCTGGACTAGGGAATAGTCCGTTACCCGAAGAGAGGATGGCCGCCAGAAGGCGACGCTCCCCAAGGAAGGGACGGTACCCTGAAGATAACCCGCTGGTTTGACTTTGGACGTCAAGGACTCGTAACAAGTAGTCCGCCCTGTGATGAAAGGCAGAGAATTCGTTGAGTTATGGAGCTGCGAGCTTCCGTAACCTCTGAGGGAACCAAAAGCGTGTGTGCAAGGCATAACCCGTCCCAAAAAAATAAAATATGCTATTTAAAAGCTTACCATAGATCTGGGCCAACTCCATCTAATGCCACCTGGTAAGCAATTGCAAAGAGGGTTGACGTCCAGTAGGAGGCTGATCACAAAACTATTGCAAATAACTTTCACAATATTTACAATAAGAGAAAAGTACATTACGAGTTGATGCCGCTTAATTGGGATAAGAGCAGTGTCATGATTATGATTTAGTATATTAAATTCCATGATTACGCTCGCTGCAAAAACGTGATGCTTTACGGACTGACTAATGATATCATCATCTCAGTTCATATACGTCCCACTGTTGGAGTCGAATCTTCATCAAATCATCCTGTTTTTATCCCAATTACTTAAGGGACGACCTAATATGTATTCAACTTCCATCGGAAATATTGCAAAAATGTTGTCAATCCATACTAATATTATAAATGCGAAAGTAAGGATGTTTGTTTGTTTGTTTCGCTTTCACGCTTAGACCACCGAACCGATTTCAAAAATTCTTTCACCAATGGAAAGCTATAATATCAGGGAGTAACATAGGCTATATTTTATCCTGGTATTCCCACAGGAACGGGAACTACGCCGCGGGTAAAGCGACTGAAACCGAAGCGAAGCGAGGGCGGGTTGCTAGTAGTTTTTTAAATCGTCTGAGGTTAACCTTCCTCGGGAATATATTTGTTAATCAGACAGCATTACATGGCGTTAGCCTAGGTCGATGTAAACTCTTAGGCATCTTTTACGACACTCATAAGCAATATAAAGGTTAGTAGTATTCGTAACCACACAGGGAGGAAAATTTGACCTGTTGAAGCTGATCAAACTGATCGATATAAGGTTTTTTTTTATGTTCCTTCTTTAAGATTAATGTTATCTGCAAATTACGTCACTACTATAGCAGGAGAGAAAGTAGGTAATTAATAATATTCTCATTCCTTCAACACACGTAAATTATTTCTCATTAAATCATGCTGGAAACATTACAAACATAATGAAATCTATATAAATAACTAATCTTGTCTGTTCTATGCAAATTGCAATACTAAGGAATATGCCGTGAACAAAGAAGTTCAGAGTAAACTGTCAAGCTACCCGGGAAATTAAATTATAACAATAGACAATGACAAATAACAATAGACGGCAAACATCATCATTATCATCATCATCCTGTTTTGTCTCTATTATTTGTGGTCGACTAAATATGTACTCTTCTTTCAGAGTAGGTACATATTGCTAATGTTTTGACAATAGTTTTATGAACCACCGCCTGCCTGATGTCAACCCTCCTAAGGAATATAATTGTTAACCTAACGGCATTCGATGGAGCAACGTGGGCATATCCATAAAAATATGTACAATCGAATGAATAATCTTTGATTTTTGGTAATTATAACATCCCAGTCCCATCGCTAGCGCCTCCTTGCCAATGGGAGAGAAATTGACTTACTATACCACGCTGAATAGACTGATTGATACTAGTTGTTATGGGGCGGTCATGAATTGTACGCTTACTCCGTAATCACACGGATAGCATCTTAATTAACCATTTGTAACTAAATCTTCACCTTAACATGATTCTTTCGTGCAAGTAGTAAAAATCGGTTAGGGATGCTTCACGAGAATGGGCCGCGATAGTTTTCAAAGATCTCTAAGACACCTACTGCCATCTTAATCCCGATCTGATCTATTTCTGATTTTAACGCGAGTATTGCCTACACGACGACGACGCATTGTAGGACGCCATCCCCACTAGGTGGACCGACGACCTGGTGAAAGTTGCTGGGTTTTGCTGGATGCTGGCGGCACAGGACCGCACTTTGTGGCGTAACATGAGGGAGGCCTACGTCCAACAGTGGACGGCGATAGGCTGAAATGATGATGATGATGGCTAAAATGTAGGTACATTTTAAATAAAACAATTTTACAGATTTTATCGTGTTTACATGTAAATTTTAATTTCTTGAATGCGGCAGTCATTGTCAGGTAAACAAAAATCAAGTACAAACGCGATAAAATCCGTAAAAATGGTTGCATTTACAATAAGATTATTCCCCGTCATGAAAAGGTTCATGTCCTATAACGGTTGGTGGCCTAATGATGATAATGATAATAATATAAAACTAAATTTTTGGATCTGCGATAGCTTGTAGATCTTAGATCATAGAAACATCTACAACCCTTGCTGTGAATATATCCATTGCTGCAAAACATCAAGATATATTTCAATGAAAACCACAGATAATTACGAAGTTTTGATCGCCACTCGATAAACATAACGGATAATCCCTTTCTAAAAAGTAACTCGTGCAGCTGTTTTGAAAAAAAAATCCAAACACTTTCGATTTAAAGCAAAAAAAAATACACCTTTCGTTTCGCGAAGTCTCCATCCACTCACCTCAAATACGGAACTGAGTGAGGACAATATGCACGCGCGACAATATATCACCATAGACAAAGCCCCCACGCGCCAGGTGTACGACATATGATTCTAAAACTACAACTCGCAACGCAAAAAAACGTGTTAAAAGGTTCCGTCGCGTGCCGAAACTAAACACGATACTAAAAAACAGCTGCAGCCTAAAAGGGTTGAAGGAAGGGTTACTACCCTAAGCGCGCACCCTTATTTCTAACGAGTGTAAAACGGTGTGTAAAGAACCCTTTGCATGCAAAGCGCCAATAAAAAGCCGTGGCGCGTGCATGCGCGTTTTGATTTTAAACTGATTTGAATATAAGACATTTACATAGAGGGCGCGGAGTGCTGCTATTGGCCGCCGGCCGGAACAGTCTTGCGCAAAACAACCTTTAAACTGTCAACTTTATGAGCGCGTAGTGTGATTCGCCGACAAATACAGCCTACTACTTTACATATATCATATATAGTAGATTAGTGAACGTTGCAATTGTTTACATTTACCAGAGTACTTACACACATGAGATTTAACTATTGTTAAGGATTTTAAAGTGTTTTCATGTCTAACAATAATATCATATCACAAATATGGATCAAAATTGAACACAATAATCTAATGTCATGACATTTATCTATTTTTTTTTTGTTGCAAACGGTGGCAAACGAGCAAACAGTACACCTGATGGTAAGTGTTACTGCCGCTCATGGACCTTTACAAGGCCATTGGCTACCGCGAAGAAAGCGAAGGGAGTGTGAATGCGTGCATTGAGGCTCGGTGATACCAAGGGCACCACCAAAACCCTCCACACGCAATCACCCTCAGAAAGTTGGGCTTCCGGCTCTCTCGCTCACCGAACGAAGTGCAGTAACAAATTACTATTACTCAGACGTCGATTTTCTGCGAGAGCATGGTACTGCCCCGGACGGACCGGCCCGCGGCTGTAGACAGATAACTGTCGACAGTGTGGTCCTACCACTCCTAATCTAGTTTTGGCATCTTCTTCTTCTTTTGTAATGGCAATAAGCTACCATTATGAGCTATTGGTGTCAGTGTTGAGTGATATATTCTGCACGTCTTTAGTCTATGTTCTTTAGTCATAGTCTTCCCATTGATTAGGTGTCCAAATCTTGACTCCTCTGGGAATTTTGGCAAAAAATGAAAATACACGCAATTCACTAATACATCATATTCACTCCACTCCAGCATTTTATCTGCATTACATTAGATAAATATCAGCAAAAATATATCTAATCACTAAAATAAAATAATGAATCTCTATCACTAAAATAATGAATAAAATTTAAAAACGCTGGGTGACATTTTGACATGCCCGTGAAAATTTCGTTTAGACATATATCGGCACAAATAATGTGACATTGGTATAACTACAGATAGAGTTAGCGTTGTCCGTGTGATGACGGAATAAGAATACAGTTCACCACTCCCTTTTTGCTTGTGGATGTCGTAAAAGACGACTAAGGGACATACCTAATATGCATATATATGTTATATATTCAAAAGAAGCAAAACTCGACATAAAACCCTATGCTAAAACGTCTGACCAGCGTATATATTATATATATGTATGTATATTAGGTAAATTGCCCACCCATAATAGAGGAGGCCCGAACCCAGCAGTGGGAAGTCTATGGGTTGCGATGATGATGATTATGTCGCAATCTATTATATAGCGTAAGTAACTCTTAATTGTAAGAGGAGATCCGTATACGAAAATAATCCCCAATTAATTGAAAATTAAGATAAATACAAGATACACATCTCCAATTCTGTAAAAAAAGCTCATTTAAGTAAAACATAAAATATAACAAAGTATTGTCATTTGAAGTTCGTGATGTATTTCAATTCGCCGGCGGCCGACAGAGCTTCTAGTGTACGAACTATGGACTCATTAGGGGGGACAGTCCCCTTTGTGCTTTAGTACAATCAGCGCCCGCTAGGGGGAGCCATTATCGAATTGTTTAAAATAACGAGGGACCAGTCGTTTGTGTTGCTAGTTAGCTGTTGTCTATATTAGTTATGTACGAGTCGGTCTGTCTGTCTTGCAATACCTGTGTACAAAGATGGTTTTCTTTCAAACATTGTTAACTTGTTCAAAAATCATCATCTCGGCTCATATACGTCCCACTGCTGGGCCCGAGTCTCGTTCACAATGGGAGGGAAATTGACCTTACTATACCATGCTGGTCAGACAGGTTGGTATAGAATTTTGTTTCGAGTTTGCCGACACTTAACATAATAGTTCTAAGATAATTGTACGTTTTTATTTTTTTCTTCAGCCCATAGACATTCGCTGTCAAATAAATTCCTAAATCGGGATAATGAAATAATCACTAAGTTTAGTGTTTAAACACCAGGCGAGTGGGGTATCTTAGTTGGTAATACATATATAGTTACCAGTATTTCCACAAAAATACTATTATTCTCTCATCCAGTGACCTCTAAGTTGGCGTTTACGATTGTGACGGATGTATAAAAAGTATCGTATAAATATAGAGTTAAGGAAATCACAAAATCAAAAACACGTTTAGCGGAAGTGTCACCTTTATGGTGTCAATTGCTACCGGCTGTGGCGACTAAACAATCCTTGTCTGACTAGTTACTTGCTTTATGCACAAAAAATATCTTTGTGAAATTATTTGATAATTAATTGAGTTGAGTGAGTTTTTAGAAGACTGCACCTTAAATAATTGAGCAATAAATTACTTTGTCGTGGAAAATTAACACACAGTTAACGAATGCACATTGTAGCATATTTCAAGAATAATTTGTGGCTAGTGCAAAAAATTTACTTGTGACAAAATTGAACTAACGGTACTCCAGACGAGAGATCAATACTTAAGCCATTCTGCCATCTGTCTGACCAATTTAACAAAATGTAAAATTTGAGATCAGCAGAAAAAAAAACTAAGTTGAAGTAACATTTTTATAAGCGTTATCTTTCGTTGTAGTTCAAACAACAACGATAAAGTAAACCACCCAATAATTTAACAGGAAAAATCCTGGACTCTAGTTAATGATTGACAAAACACACAATACCTATTAAATAATCCTAATCATTGCTAACAAGCTACCTGAACAAGAAACAAGTGGAATTTATTTCGGACATAAAAAAATAGCAGCGGCTTCCATCGTTACGAGCCCTGTGTACACGCTCCGAGGATCACAAAAAGCGCTCCATTTGATAATTAAATTGTGCCCGGAGGTTATAGCAAACTTAAAGGGCAAATAGACCGATGAACTGAACGTACTCCATGTTGCTACTTCAACAAATTGTTCATCCGTTTGTGTGTTCTGTTGTCACAAGTAGGTATATACTCATTTACCGTAATGATATTGTGCGTCTAATCTTTTTCTATTGTAAAACACACCCTGCAGTAAGGAATTCATCCTTGCATTGCAAGGGATTTGACAAATATACAATTTGTCGTCTCAGTTTATATAAGTCCCACTGCTGGGCTCGAGCCTCCTTCAGAATATAACGAAAAATTAACCTACTGTACCACGCTAGTCAACGTATTGGGTTCCATTTGGAGTTTTCATGTTATATCGCAACACATATTCCCATCATTGTAACGCCTGTAAGTCAGGATCCATAGTGGTCTCCATGGATGACATCGAAGTTTGACCCACAGGCAACTGATTTTAATTATATATATATATATATATATATTAATTATTCATAGCAGATGTTATATGCATATTATAATCTCTGAGCCGTCTTTTACGTCACTCACGGGCAAAAGGGGGATGCTGAATTATATTTTTACTCCGTCACCACACGGAATATATAATAAAAAAAAAATTAAAAGACATAAATTACACTTAAACCTACACATACAATTTACGAACCGCATCTTTATATGATATTGTCCTGCTTGAGAACTGCTGTCACGACACTGGCACACAGTAAGTCGGTATCTTAATCACCACGCCATCTGTGCAGTCAAATTGTGCAAATATCAAAATACTTATTTTTTGTTGCAACAATAGACTCGTATTAACAATTAATAAATAAATTTGATATCAAAGATAATGTATAACGATAGATATGTTAGGTTTTCTAATTAAAAAAAGAGATGTGTGCGTTTTAAGTTTAAATCTAAAATATTATATTATGACAGCCCGGCGAGTTATGAATAGTTGTCGCCACTACTTTTTTTTTGTACGTGAATGTCGTAAAAATAGGCTGAAGAAGGACCACCAGGAGAAAGGAGTACCGCTTTTCTGGGTAACATCCCTGTAGTGATCCCTGCAACGACCCCACCAATAAACTGATGATGATTATGACAACTCCATCGATCTATGCATCCGCCTTTCATCACTACCTACTAATATATTGTTTGGAATATTAATTTTAATAACCACTACCTTTACTATCTAATGACGCGGTGGCGTGTCAAGCCAAGTTTAAGCAAAGACTTATTATTTACACAAGCCCCTTTTGAACCCCTCGTAACTCAAAAACTATTTAATTTAATCGCACCATCGCATTTATACCCACTAGATAAGTTAGTATTCTAAATTTTACAAACAACTTAAACACTTATTTAGATACTAATGTACAATACTAATGTGCAATGCTTCACCTTTATATTAGAAATATCTTCTTAACTTTTATAAATATTTGTACAATCTCAAATTAAGACTAAAACTTTAAGCATTGAAAGGACACAACGACAGAAGTTGACAAACAAACAAATATTTTACAGAAATTATAAAACTAAAAGTCATAACATGAAACTAAACAGAACGTAAACGCGTCTAATAGAAATGACAACTAAAACTTAATTGTATAGGGTAGCTCAGGGCTAGGTAGTGGGCAGTCGAAATAGACTAGTCGAGCTAGGCGACGGTCGGACGACGGTAAAAATGGACAGATAATATCGCACGTAGCTATTTGTTATCAATAGGTACACAATGTATTAAACATACAGTTTTACTATACAAACAAAATTCCGTGTGGTGACGGAGTAAGGATACTATTCAGCACCCCCTATCATGCCCGTGAGTGTTGTAAAAGACAACTAAGGGATACAACACGCATATAATATCTATGCACCTCTATGGCGACGGGATAAGAATACAATTGTCGCCACCCCTTGCTTGCCTGTGGGAGTCGTAAAAATCGGCTAAAAGTTCACCAGGAGACTGGGCAGCAAGCAAATAAAGGCAGTAAAAAAAAATCGTCGACTGTAGGTTTTCATGAAACTAATTTGTTAAACTGGAAAGAAATTAGCATGAATGTGAAATGATGGTGACAGTTCATGAAGAAGTGATCCTACATTTGTTAAACTCTTTTCAAACTTGCTTTATTTTTACAGTCTTATGCCGTGATACACGAACATATAAACAGATTTTACTCATGTACATACATTTCCTTAGTATCATTATTATCAATTACTAAGTTGCATTTAATAAAACTCAATCTTTTTACAGTTTATAGGGCATAGTTGTAGACTCATTTATTGTGTTGATGTTACATTGAGAATTTCTCAGGACAAAAACATAGTTGCGCCCTATTCGGCATCGTACCGTGACCTCCCTCTCGATTGATATCGAGAAGTCACTCTTATGGCGCGAGGTTAACGAAAAGTAGACGCTTAAAACTATTGTTTCACTCACTTTGGCTCATATATGTCCCACTGTTGGGCTCGGGCCTCCTCCACAATAAGAAGGAAAATGAGCCACTGTACCACGCGATGCCGCGCCAGTCCGTCGGCAAATATTTTGCTATAAGATTTTATTTTGTGTTTTCCTTTTCTTACAGAAATATTATATGCATATTTAATCCCTTAGTCGTCTTTTACGACACCCACAGGCAAGATATGAAATGGTGAATTGTATTCTTATTCCATCACTAGATGGAGAACTACTGTTTAAGTTGTAATAAATATTCATTCTGTGTAAGAGATGGGGATACATTAGGACAATTCGCTTATTTAAGTTTAAATGTTATATTGATATTGTTTTATAAGATACTTCAATATAAAAACTAATCTTCGTCTCAGCTCATATTGCTGAGCTCGTGTTACCCCAAATGTAGGAGAGAAATTGACTTAGGTACTGTACCATGCTGGTCCGACGTTGTGATATGAATATTCATTTTGAGTGTTCATTCGTTTACATAGATGGTATTCACATATTGTACCCTTAGTCGTCTTTTACAACACCCATGGTCAAACGTGGTAAATTATATTCTTACTGTCACTACATGGATATCTGCATGACACGTCAAATTTGCACACTGTAAAATTTATTGTCCATCATTTAATATTTCCTTATCATTTTACTATATTGTTTTTGGTAGGAAAAAATCTTATGTGTTCGCGTCACCGACATGCTCACGACTGGCGCATGTGCAGTGTGGATTTAGTGAAAAGTTCAATTTGTATACACTGTGCATTGTTGAAATATTGTTTTTTTTTTAATTCATAAATTCAAAATCATCAGTAAATAAATTATTTAGTAAATAGCAGCTATGGTTGAGCGTATTTTCTATTTAATATTTTAAAATACATATTGCAAGTGTGCATATTATGAGACCGCGCTAATTTGGTTGTTCGTCAATTGTGCGGATAAACATAAAGGTCAGCGTGACATGCAACGTTCGTGGGATACGTTACACATTTCGACAGATGTTACAACAGGGGCCGATACCAATAATAATTTATCAGTTTGCACCAGGAACGAATTTTAAACTCGAATTTAACACTCTGACATTCACGAGAATTCATTTATCTACAATAAAACAACTGACTAGATAAAGACTTAAAAGCAGTTGTTGTAAATAACTTAAACCGTCAAAAACAGTTATAAGTACAGTTAGTAGCGAAATGGCGCATCCTTTCTTTGTCCTTGACCGCTAAAGGTCAGTAGACTGACACAGTGGGGTTCATTATAGCTAATAAAAGTCCTCTACAGTGAACCGGGGTAGATTATCATTAATTAGGAGAAAGTTGTAGGCGATGTGACTATGTAAAAAATTTGTAATGTTAAAATTATATTCATTATAACCACGTAAAGGTCATAAGTAAGCAAGTAACTGAATGAAAGACCTGTCTAACTTACACGAAATAACGGTACTGACGTAATTTTTGATGTGTAACGATTTTATTGTGAATAATTTATACTGTAGACGACGCCACAGTACCTGGAAACTCACATGTCGTTAAGCTCTACACCTGGCTCTTCACTGATTTAATATCTGTGAATATAAATGTGTATGCGTGGTATAATAGACCAATTTCTCTCTCAATACATTGTAGATTTATACTTAACAATGAAACATAGTCTGTCCAGAAATAAAACTTGAAATTGATTTTAACTGGATTTTGGTCCTTTAATATAGTTATTGTTCATTTAATAATAGAGCTTAATCAAAGTTTAATAAAGTTAAAAAGAAAGTCTTGAGTATGGATTTTTTTAAAAAACACTCACACACACTTTTTGACATTTTATTGAGAAATATATACAAAGTAATAAGCCGGATGGTCGGCGCCTACTAGTCGCCACGTCTCTACTAGCAACCCTTTCATTGCTTATGGGTGTCGTAAAAGATCACTAAGAGTTTTGCATCGACCTGGGCCAATTACATTTGATGCCTTCAAGTCATCAATTACATTCACAAAGAACCCTCTTTGACGTCAGGCGCATTGCCGGTCATAAAACTATTATCAAAATTTTACAATAGGTATATACACCGAAAGAAGAGCACGTGTTGAATCAATCACAAATTATTGTGATAAGAGAAAGGTTGATGATGATGTGTAGTTAGGTGCATTCATCCACGGTGATGAGCGGTTGATCTTATTCACCATTTCACTCATAATGCAAATAGGAAACTATAAGTCAATTTCAACAGATCTAATATTAATATTCTCAAAATATTGACATGGATAGGTATATGTTATTGTGACGTTTTAGTTAGTAGCAAATTTCAGTTAACTATTGACAAGCTACAGATGCCTATTATGGGTGTTTTGTAGAGTTTAATAAACTCTACAAAAATGTGGTGACGGAGTAAGAATACAATTAACCACCTCTCTTCTTACCTGTTAGTCTCTAAGAAGTAAAGAAAGACTAAAGAATATTCAATTAATAGATATTCTATATCCATTGCAAAAGAAGAAAAACTTGAAGTAAAACTCTATATCCATCATGTAATAGGTCAATTTCGACCCTAGTGTAAAGGAAGCTGAAGTTCTGCAGTGAAACGTATATGAGCTAAGAATGAAATGAGTTAAGTCTACTATCGTCTACTGAGCATAGGTCCATTCTCTCTGTCTCTGTACTCATAACTAAGAATTTTCTAACATAGGATCCTAATAATACTCGATATAAGATTTCATTTTACCTAAAAAAATAATATTTGGTAGTTCATGTGTAGAACATGTAGGAGGACACTGTCGATAGTTTTCTGTATATATGTAGACCCAGGCCGGTCCGTCCGGGGTAGTACCACACTGAGCAGAAAATCGACGTCTGAGTTGTAGCAATTTGTTAATGCACCTCGCTAGATGAGCTAGAGAGCGTCAAGCCTAACTTTCTGAAGGTGTTTGCGTGTGGTGAGTTATGGTGATACATTTAATATAAAATTTAATAAAATTATCGATACTCATTCATACTCCCTTCCTTTTATTCGCGATAGGCAGTAGCTTAGCGATATTATTGACCATTAGGTATGTTGTTTGCTCGTTAACAGGTTTTCTACCAACAGCAATTAATAAATATCCCGTTAATCATAAAAAAATGTCGTAATTAAATAATTAACAAAACAGCACATTATTTTCAAATAACATTGCTTCATATATTTCCGTAATTAATCTGCTGTATCTGGGAAGTGAATAATAATGATAATGAATGTAAATGTAATCCCAGTTCATCATCAGATATAGCAATGCAGCACTGTTCACAGTTGGTTAGATACGGCTCGCGTATGTACGACACTCGCTCGATAGCGGCTCTCCGCGACGCCACGCCTTCAAACGCCTTTACATCTATGCACCAATAACTAACACTTAATAACTGTTAAATCATCAATTTGCCTTCTATTATTTATAGAATGTATCACGCAACAATCGAACAGTAATTGTCACTTTAAAATCGAAGTATTTTAGAAAATTGCATAATATGAGTATTCCTTTAATGAATATTTGCATCAAAAACACGATATAATTATCTCAGCTCATATACGACTCACTGCTGGGCTCGAAGGGTAGGAGAGAAATTGAACTATTTGACCACGCTGATTAGACGGATTAGTATAGGCTTTATTTTCGAGATTTCCTTCTCTTGCATAGTATTATATCCTTTATTCGTCTTTTGTGAAATCCACGGACAAGAGAGGGAGTGAGGAATTGTATTCTTTTTCTGTCACCACACGGCATAATAGTCCGATATATAAACGATAGAAAAATGTTGAGAATATAATCATTACAGTAGTGCCGGATTTTAAAAATTAGGTATCATAAAATTAATGTTGTCGCTATGTACCTATTTGCCGCGTGATGACGCAGTAAGAATACAATTCACTGCCTACCCTTTATTATCCGTGGGTATCTTAAAATACAAGTATGGAATATAATATGCATATAACAAAAGTTGTAAGAGCGAGCAAATTCGAAATAAATCCCTATAACAAACCGTTTGAGAGCTCAGCGTTTTACAGGTTCTCAGCAGTGGGATCAATATGAACTGATGATACCTATGTTATTTGAGGAGTCATGATCACCATCGCAGCCCGCATACGTCCCACTGTTGGACTCGGGCCTCCTCCACAATGGGAGGGAATTTGACCTACTATGCCATGCTGATCAGACATGTTGGCATAGGGTTTCATTTTGAGTTTTTTTTCTCTTGCACAGATCTTATGTGCATATTATATAGTGTTGCCCAAAAAAGTCTTGGTCTTGCGGTCTTGGTCTTGGTCTTGCGAGAAATGCGAGACTGATACCAAGACCAAGACCGCTTAATTTTTGCAAGACCAAGACCAAGACTGGCCCTGCAAGACTTGAGCAAGACCAAGACTGAGCCTGCAAGGGTCTCGCGGTCTTGCATTTAATTCAAATCACCATTTTAGCTTATATACGGCCAACTGTTAAGCTCGTGTCTTCTACATAATAGGAAAAAAAAAGAACTAGATGATTATGATAAATAACCATTTTTAGCTATCATAACTCGTTCTTAACCGACTTCTAAAAAAGGAGGAGGTTCTCAATTCGAATGCTTGTATTTTTTTTTAATCTTATTTCGCGCATAACTCCGTTGCTTTTTTTATGGTTGGGCTATGGTAAGCGCACACGCGGTCCATTCCGTCCGGGGCGACGAAAGGACGGCGCGCGGGCCCAAAACCCACCCGTATCCACGTCGCCTCGTTGTTGGGCCGACCACCGGAGCAGGGTGACTTGTCGTCAGTGGTCAAATAACTCCGTCGCTTACCAATCAAATTGATAAAATCTTTTATGTTGGAAAGGGTATTCTTCCCAAATGGTCCCATGAAAATTTTATCGAAATCACCTGCCGAGAGGCCGACCGCGTGAGGAAAGACCGACGTCCTCCGCGAGGGGGGGACGTTGGTCGATGGGAGGGTACCCCACTAGGGGGTATTCCGTCGGGCTGACCACTGACGATAAGTAACCCTGCTCCGGTGGTCGGTCTAATGACGAAGGCGACATAGTGTTCGGGTGGGTTGCGGGTGTGCGTGCAGACGCCTCTTTGTCGCCCCGGACGGAGTGGTGCGAGGAGTGAGACGATTGCGACCAACACCAAAAAAAAGCGGTTTATGAAAATACAGCAAAAATCTAAAAATTTATATATTTATTTATACCATGCTGATCAGACGGGTTGGAATAGGTAGATCTACTTAGATAAGAACATGCTAACATCCGTCCTGTTGTTGAAAAGGGTCATATATGATTGTCGGATATGGGATTATAGTAGTCTTATAACACTCGCTGCTACTAGTATTTTGTTGACGCTATTACAAGCTATGATTTAAAATTATCTATAACAGTCACGATAAATACGACCCACTGTCATTTAGGTTATATTTAAGTAACTTAGGTTATGTTTTATTTGCCATAAAGAACCTGCGCAAAGCCGGGACGGGTTGAAAGTTTTTTTTATAAAACCGGCAAGTATTAAAACCATGAAATTTTTAAATCAATTTTATATATTCTTGAATAAATAATATACCTAGTAAGAGCTACATGGATCGCTGCCGCCAAAGTATTTATATAGGCAATAAAGCAACAGGTTGTTTCAAGTATCCAGAGTATCAGTAACTAAACTGGAAATACAATAGATACATACCACTTAACTTGAAGAGGAATATAAACAATCCCATTTATTATATAAATATTTAAAATGACATTGCATTTATTGTATCAACCGCCCCGTGTGGTGACGTCTTAAGAAAACAGGGTCGAAATTCCTTCCTTTGTCATAGGAGTAGTAACTCTGTCCAATATAACACCAGGGGAATAGGAGAGTAATTTTCCAAGTGGTAAGGGTTATATTCAATAGTGGACTATAGGCTAGCAGATGGATAGATAGAATAGGATGATATTTGATTAATTTAGTTGGATTTTTCCTTGCCATGATAAATGACTATTACGTTATTCCAACTGCAAGACTTGCAAGACTTTGCGAGACTCTTGCTGCAATACCAAGACCAAGACCAAGACTCGAGTGTGCAAGACCAAGACCAAGACGAGACCAGGTGTGCTGTTGCAAGACCAAGACCAAGACTGGTCCAAGTCTCGTCTTGGTCTTGCATTTGGGCAACACTAATATTATATCCCTTAGTCGTCTTTTATGACATCTACGGGCAAGATAGGGAGTGATGAATTATATTGTTACTCCGTCACCGCACGGAAGATTTGATGAGTATTCAGACATAAACGCTGAAACAGTCTAAGAATATATTCTGGCACCAAACCTCTCTTACTCGTGACAGTCAAACGAAAGATTATTTAATGAGAGTCTTTTTAATTCTGTTAGGTCCTTTTGTCAGAAAGGACCTAACAGAATTAAATAGAATAAATACACTGGAATGTAAATGTTTTACGGATTTTATCGCGTTCATAATCAAAAGAGAACTGACTATCTGAGGATGGTCATGTCATTATGAATACTGAAGTGTCAATAGTGGACTATAGGCTAGCAGATGGATAGATAGAATAGGATGATATTTGATTAATTTAGTTGGATTTTTCCTTGCCATGATAAATGACTATTACGTTATTCCAACTGCAAGACTTGCAAGACTTTGCGAGACTCTTGCTGCAATACCAAGACCAAGACCAAGACTCGAGTGTGCAAGACCAAGACCAAGACGAGACCAGGTGTGCTGTTGCAAGACCAAGACCAAGACTGGTCCAAGTCTCGTCTTGGTCTTGCATTTGGGCAACACTAATATTATATCCCTTAGTCGTCTTTTACGACATCTACGGGCAAGATAGGGAGTGATGAATTATATTGTTACTCCGTCACCGCACGGAAGATTTGATGAGTATTCAGACATAAACGCTGAAACAGTCTAAGAATATATTCTGGCACCAAACCTCTCTTACTCGTGACAGTCAAACGAAAGATTATTTAATGAGAGTCTATTTAATTCTGTTAGGTCCTTTTGTCAGAAAGGACCTAACAGAATTAAATAGAATAAATACACTGGAATGTAAATGTTTTACGGATTTTATCGCGTTCATAATCAAAAGAGAACTGACTATCTGAGGATGGTCATGTCATTATGAATACTGAAGTATTTGAAATATCAGTAAAATAAAAATCAAATATAAATGCATTAAATTCGTAAAAGTGTTATATTTTACACTAGGCCTCGCCCTCGCTTTGCTTCGGTTTTAGTGGCCTTAACCGCGTAATTCCCGTTCCCGTGGGAATACCAGGATAAAATATAGCCTGTGTTACCCCTGATATTATAGCTTTCCATTGGTGAAAAAAATTGTGAAATCGCTTCGATGGTTTAAACTTGAAAGCGTAACAAACAAACAAACTTACTTTCGCATTTGTATTAGTAAGGATGTGTAGTATTCGCATTAACAACAAATACCATTGAAATACAGAGAAAATGTATTAATTTGAAAATTTATATATATTTGGGATTGTTTTAAAAGATATATAAACCTGACAATGTGTAAGTAACCTTAAGGGGCTTATGCAGAATAAATGATTTGATTTGAGAAGTAAAACTTGAAGCCGAGTCAACTTTCAACTTCACCCAAACTATCAACCTTCCAGCCAAGGTGGCACAGTAGGCCGTTTTCTCTTTAATTACCCAGAACTCCATTGATCGGCCATGGTAACTACGCTGTATACAAAAAGATAAAACTTTAAAACTACTACACTATCTATCATCTTGCTTTTATCCCAATTACTCAGGGTCGACGCAATATGTCATCTTTTTTCATACGATCTTATCAGACGTCATCTCTGCAGTCACTCCCAGACTTTCCATGTCATGCCTCACGCAGTCCATTCATCTTTTCCTCGGTCTTCCTTTACCTCCCGTCCTCCTTCCTTCAACATTCATACCCATAACTTTTCTGACAACATTACTTTCGTCTCGCCTCATCACATGTCCATACCATGTCAGCCGTTCACCCCTTAACTTTTCCGTCACTGGCGCAACTTTCAAACTTCCTTTAAAACTACTTTACTATGGACATAATATTAATAGCACAAATTATTTATGATTTTAACTAGTCAATTCTGAGACAGTTAATCGTTTAGTATTAGACGTAATTTGTTACTAATTGTAAGCCCTGCATGGCAACAATGCTTATAGAGATAGGTGTCATGGCCGCTGATAACAATTAATAGCACTTAACAAGTAATTAAAGACGTCACTATTGCGATATAATAATTAGCGCGGCGAGGTTTCCCCCCCCGGGAGGTCGCTTCAACTCCGCACAAACATTGTAATTAAAACTTCTATCCGCAGATATTTACTTTTTCAGCTAAATTCTTAGCGATGTTAGCGTCCTGAACGGTACGTTTTCTTTTTTTTTCTACTTATCGTACACAGCCAAGAGCTTGGTGCTTGTGCATCTGATGTAGCGAAATGGTTATTCAATGATGAAGAATTGTACAATAGAAGTTTCATGACAAAACAATGCCAAGATTGTTAGTTGGATCAAATGGCAAAATCAATGGATGGTCGAAACCGCTATTCCTTATTCTTTGCGATGTGAAATCTGGCGTAAAAACATTGTAATTTAATATTATAGTAATGAGTTATAAATGTATAATTAGTATCTCTGTCATGAATACTTCACCAATTGCAAAATAATTATGAAAGAGATTGCCACACATAAAAAGTAAAATAAAATGATACATAACAAATATGTATATGACAATTTCATAATTTTTATGTTTAAACTTGGTGTGGTTTGAGTAGAGAATGTATCAGTTAGGATGGTGATGCAGATAGTACTATTACGAAGAGTCAAAAAATTCAGTTAAGTGATCACCAAGCGACGAACTTATAACACCAAGTTCAATCTAGTCGCCTGCAACAAACGTGAAGAGACATTTGTTCTATAGTGGACTCCAATGCATCGGTGGAATGAGAAAAGTTATGGAAAGATATATTAATTAATATCCTAATCTGAATCGCTTAATTTCTCAACTGTGTTCGAGCACACTTCAACAGGTAAACATACATAGAAAATGTTACTTGCATTGATCTTATCATTTAAATCTCAGAACCACGTGAGTCCTACTATTGGACGCCGGCCTCGTGCACAATGGGAGAGAAATTATAGTAACATTACGTCACACAAACGGGTTTGTAGTGCTAGGACCACACTGTTGACAGTTATCTGTCAACAGTCGCGGCCGGTCTGTCCGGGGTAGTACCACACCCTCGCAGAAAATCGAAGCCCGAGTAGTAGCAATTTGTTACTGGGTTCGTTCGGTGAGTGAGAGAGTGGGCAGCCCAACATTCTGAGGGTGTTTGCGTGTATTGGGTTTTAATGATACCTTTGGTATCATCGAACCTCATTTAACGCATTCGAACTCCCTTCCCTTTCTTCGCGGTAGGCAGCGGCCTTACAAAGGTTCGTGAGCGTCAGGAACACTTACTATCAGGTATACTGTTTGTTCGTTCGCCACAGTTTGCAATAAAAATAGTTCGCCACAGTTTGCAATAAAAATATATACGAGTATATAGGGTTTTATTTTGAATTTACGTTCTCTTGCATCGATGTCATCTGTCTATAGAACAATTACTCTTAGTCCTTAGTCGTCTTTTACAACGCACTTGCCAATGGAAATGATACGGTACATTATGAAGCAGCTCGCGGTCATTCCATCAACCCTAACGGATTGGACGGGATCTGTACAGACCTGCCACAAAAAATATATACGGTCCATGAATTCCAGTTAAAAGCAAGCGAGATTATAGCAAGCTATCGGACTCCGAGTGGGCCACTATTAAAACTCGCACTCTAGTTGTCCACGCAAGAGGTAGAAGGCGGTCGCACCATAAACTGTATGGCTTTGTTGTCATTCTTGATGCTTAAATAAATATGTGAATCCAATATCCAACTAGACTCTTTAAACGCGGTTTAAGAAGAGTATTTTCTTCACGGTAAGCAACGGCCTGGCTGTGCCCCTGCTATTGCAAAGGTCCATGTGCGGCAGTATCACTTACCATCAGGTATGCTGCTTGCTCGTTTGCCCCCGTTAGCAATAAAAAAAAGCCTGATTCTGTATACATATTACCCTATATTTCTTAAAGAAATAATCAGCTGATTCATGGTGACTCTTCAGGAATAAACAGTACAGACAGTTACTAAATAAAATACGCAATGCTTTTAAACAATCAGTCTGAGCTAAATGAAAAAAGACACGACCCAATTACGGTATAACTATAATGGAACATGTCTACATGGAACTGCCATCTTAGCGGCTTATGATCGCGCCGCATAATCACGAGAAAAATTTGCCTTCGCAACCAATTTGCGCCCATTACGAGCGGGTCAGAGTTCGATGCCTGACGCTACATGTATATCCGTTAAACTGGTGCTGCCGTACAGCAAAACCTCTCTTTTCAACTGCTAATAAGATTCAAATTAGAAATTCTTATTCAGTAGCGATATTAATAAAAACCTTTGATTAGTGTCGAATGAATTTGAATTCTATTGTGGTGTGTTTAAATATATTTTTGGTTGTTGTCGGTTTTTTCTTTGATGGTAATGATACAAGGCGAATTCGGCGGCGCCTTTAGATAAGTATGCTAATTCAGGCAATTGGGATCGCGCGTAGGGTTCGCAACTTTTTTTTGTAAACGATCCCGGCAACTGATTCGGATAATATATACAATAGTCTTTAAGTTTAGCTTACATGTTACTTATTAACATAACTTGATTGAACTTTGTAAAGTCACTTTCTAATAAGTACAAACATGTTATTATGAAAATAGATTAATTATGGTTAATAGCCGTAAAAACCAATGTTTTACTATTGATTGATTAGGACTTTTAAAATATATTTTATAGTTTTTTATAGGTTTATGGTTTATAATGGCTTATAATTTATCGTTTTATAAAATTAGAATTAGTACGCGGAAATGGCAATAGGCAGAACCGACAACCGCTGGGGAAGAAAGGTTCTCGGGACGACGCAATCTAGGACGTCCGCAGACTAGATGGACCGAGGACCTAGTCAAAGTTACTGAGCGTGGTTGAATGCAGGCAGTAGATACAGGACCGCACTCTGTGGCAAAACATGAAGGAAGCTCATGTCCAGCAGTGGACGGCGATAGGCTTAATGATGATAATGATTTCCATGAATAGGTAAATAAAGAAGTAGCATGCCCATATTTAAGATTTATAAGTAATCTTTAAAATCGAATTCCTGTTAAGAAACCTCTAGAAAAATTCTAGATTATCTCTTGTTGGACATTTCTTAGCAAATAAATCCTAAAATAAGTTTTTTTGGGCGATACACCATTCTGATCCGAGACCTTACTGTAATGACTCGTTCTTCCGGCATTGAACTAAATAATCTAATATTACATCAAATAATATTTAGCCTATTGTCAACCCTATCGCGCTTGAACGAACTCGTACAGATCCTAGAGGATAACTGCAACCTCGACCCTTTGTAAGGGTCACATGCGACACTTTAGGCGCTCAATATGACATTGACACCATTGAATCATGGCGGCTTTATTATCTACGTTTGTGTACCATATACATATGGCAAAGCATTACTAATAATAAAGATGTAATCGTGCGTGAAATATCAACAGCAAATTTTTTATTAAATATATAGTCTACTAAATAGCCGCTCAAAACTCCATTCAATGACGAGGGAAGTGAGCGATAATGTAAAAAGATAATCATTATTATCACAGTTCCTATACGTGTTAACGCTGGTCGCAAGTCTATTCCACAATAGGAGTAAAATTAACTTACCATACCACGCTGGTCAGCCGTGTTGGTATATTATGTTATTTTGAGTTTTCCATCTCTTCCTTTCTTGCATATTATATCCGGTAGTCGTCTTTTACGATACTTACGAACAAGATAAGTGATGGTTAGTTGTATTCTTACTCTTCACCACACGGAGAAAAGCCAATATAAATTTAAAAATAATTGATCGAGATAGGTTCAGTTAATTACGTGTAATCACTAGCCAGACTAACGGAGTAAGAATACAATTCACCACCCCCTTTCTGGCCCATGGGTATCGTAAAAGTATCGTAAAAGCAACACGTCTGACCAGCGTGGAATAGTAGGTCAATTCCCCTTTAATTATGGAGGAAGCCTGAGCCCACCAGTGGAACATATATAATCTGAGATGATGAATTAGCTATAATCACTAGCCAGTTTAAATAAAAATGTAGTCCTAACGTACTATATTTTTGTGAAAAATAAAAACTGCTAATAGTAACAAACAGACTTGCACTTTATATTAGTATTTATGGTACACAGTACACAATATACGATACACAGTACACAATATACACATACACGTTCGGGAGACTTAAGAGGATCTACTCCTCCAACATACCTCAGTGTTTGAAAACACAGATCTACGACCAGTGTGTGTTACCAATGATGACTTACGGTTCGGCAACGTGCTCCCTAAAAGTAGGCCTCATAACAGGGCTCAAAGTCGCTCAGCGTGCTATGGGGCGGCCTATGCTCGGGATTTCTCTGCGAGATAGAATCCGAAATACAGAAATTCGCAAAAGAACGGGTGTAACCGACATAGCACGAAGAATTAGCACGCTGAAGTGGCAATGAGCAGGCCACATCGCTCGACGAACAGACAACCGCTGGGGAAGAAAGGTTCTCGAGTGGCGACCATGTATCGGACGGCGCAGTGTCAGACTATCGTAATATAGATGGTTTACGTCTTATTATAAATGAGAATCCATCCCAACAGTGGGATGGCTGGGCTGAGATAATGGTGAAGATGATATTTATACAACAAAAACACTTATTTATCAAACAATATAGGTATGAAATCATATCTTATTATGATCTGCATTTAAAAAGGTAGTCTTTTAACAATAAAAAGGAACAATGGATTATTGTTGATTCATTAACATCAATTTCATTATATTCATCTGCGAACGAGTTTATATAGAAATAAAATATTCGTGTTTTTCTATTGACTATGAGCTAATAGTTTAGAAACAAATGCACGGCGCCATCTAGCAATCACATAGGGTACTAAACGTAATTCGTTTTATATCGATCGCAAGCGCTCCAATTTTTAGGAAACTACTACTATAATAAAATCATTTTCTTATAAGAAGTAACTTTATAACTAAAATCATAACGCCTATAAGATTTTTTTAAATTAGAGTCATGACTACATGATAATTAAAAAAAGAAACATATCAGTTATCAACGATATTTTGCACTGTATCGCTTTCATATCCAATTTTCTGAACACGAACGTACCGAGTTAGAAGCAGTTTGTATATTAAAATCACCTACTTTAAAAAAATGGTTAACTATAATACATTGTGTTTACAATTGACTATTCATTAGTTTCTCATGATCCTAAATAACAAGTAAGGAATTTAATCATATAATATCAGTATAAGTGGGGGAAACTGGAAGGTAATACGTCTGACCAAATTAAAACGTGCCGCTTTCCTTCACATTATGGAAGAAGTCACGTCATTACGAAGAGTGAGACGTAGTTATATGGATTCAAGTGGAACAATAAGTTGTTATAATAATTTATAGACAAAACATTAACAAAAATATATTAAATGAAAAGTTTAAAAGCTGTGTGGTGGCCACGAATACTACCAACTCTTAAATTGCTCGTGGGTGTCGTAAAAGATGACCACGACCTTCATATAGTCTTGGGCCTACTCCATCTGATGCCGCTAAATCAACCATTACAGGTCCATATATCCAACAAGGAGAATTGACATTACACAGATGATTGGTCATAAAACTAGTGTCAAAACTGAAATTTGAAAGTAGGAATACGGATAAGGACAGGGTGATGACAGGATGATAATTATGAAAAGATTAAACGGAAACTAAAATACAAACATTACGTCCTCATTATCAATAAAAATGAACAGAACTAGTTAGAGGAGTCTTAAGAGACCAAATTTAATGGATTTACTAATAGACAATGGAGGATTTCATCTCTTATGTGGGTGGTTCAAATGTTGGATCATATATTTTTGAGAATTAAGTAATAACCCATTATTCGTCTAAAATCTGTATGGCGGCTAAAGAGAGCTGATGATGTTGAAACGCCGGAACAGATATTCATAAATTATAACTAAGAATCATCTCGATAACATTCACCCAAGAAAAACCGCATCATGAGGATTTATATTCAAATTAAAATACACTGTGACAGCGACTACGAATACTACCAATCCTTCCATTGCTCGTGGGTGTCGTAAAGGAGCACTTTTTTTTGGGTGGGCTATGGTCAGCGCACCGACCGTCCGGTGCGACCAAGGGGCGGGGCGCGGCCCCATAACCCACCGCAACACGTCGCTTTCGTCGTTGGGCCGACCACCGATGCCGAGTTCCTTTTCCTCCGTGGTCGCCCCGATGGAATACCCTGCGGCGTACCCTCTCTTTCCGATGTCCAGATCGCCCGTCGCCGGTCGCGACTGTAAATAAGCACTAAGGGTATTCATAATTTTAGGCTTAATGATGTCATCTGATAAACAAGTATATTCCAAGAAGGGTTGACTTCAGACAACCGGGCAATCATATAACTATTGCCAAAATATTTGCAATATGTGTAATGCAAGAAGAGTATTTATTGCATCGGCTACGAGTAATTGGAACAAGAACAGAAGCATAATGATAAACATTATTTTTAACAAATCTATAAAAAGCAAAAATAAGTTGGTATGCTAACAAGGCGGCATGTTACATGTGCCCAAAATTATCCTAAACATGCGGACTGACCATTATCAATAGAATTCCTAAGATGGTGCATCCCTTTTTTGTCACAGACTCCGTCAAAACTAGTCTAACTCGATTCCGATTGAAATGCGGCTGGTGTTTAGCTGCGCTTCGTCAGATTTGTACCGTTAAATTTGAATTCACCGTGGACGAGGCGGGTGGGGGGACTGCTGGGGGGAGGGTGGGAGGTGGTCGCGGCCGGTATGCGCATGCGCGTTGTCGCAGACTGATGGATGACAGGTGACGTCGGCGCCGCAAAGGCTCCAGGGCCGCTCCCGCTGCTAATATATAAACCTTACTCAGAATGTTGCAAACAATTTAAATAATTAAAACTATATTCGGAATAATTCTTAACTATTTCTTACTGGTAAAACTGCCGACAGTTCATAATTTTATTAATGACTTATAAACTGACATCGCTAGCCTGTAGTTCTCTCTCTTTCTCTGTTCCAATTAGTAGTAGACCCGTAATATAAGACTTTGCCAAGTTCTATGAGCGACCGACTTTTTTTAATAATTTATCGTCATCTTCTGTGATAATCACAGCTCATATACGTCTCACTGTTGGGCTGGAGCCTCCTCCACAATGAAAGGGAAATGGACCTACTGTACCACGCTGGTTAGACGTGTTGGTATAGAGTTTTATTTCGAGTGTTTCTTCTCTTACATGGATACTATATCTAGATACCTTCTATGTATGAGATGGAAAACTCGAAACGAAAACCTATACCAACTCGTCTGGGGAAGTACCTGCACAAGATTGTCAGGAAGGAGAGCACACCGTCCTGCCACCACTGCAGTTGCGACGAGGACACAGCGCAGCACACGCTCGAGGAGTGTGCTGCATGAGAGGGGGAGCGCCGTGAACTTGTCGCGATTATCGGTGCCGACCTGGCGCTGCCGACCATCGCCAGGGAGATGCTCGTCAGCGTCAGGAATTGGGACGCAGACGCCGCCTGTGAGGCCGTAATCTCACGGAAGGAGGCGGCGAATCGTGTGCGAGTAGAGCTCCTATCCGGCGACACGTTCCGCCGCCGGCGACTCGGGCGGCGCAGGCGCGAGTATCTGCGCCTAATGCCGCCCTAGCCGAGGCCGCGGGTGATCGGACCGGGGAATTGTCCCTCACCCGCAGGGAGGCTAACCGCGTGACGGCGACCGACATCCCAGGACGTCGAGAGGCGAGGTTACCCGAAAGGGTATGCCGTCAGGCCGACCGCTTACGACAAGTCACATCTGCTCCGGTGGTCGGCCCAACAACGAGGTGACGTGGATACGAGTGGGTTATGGGACCACGCGCCGTCCTTTTATCGCCCCGAATGGACTGGACCGCGCGTGCGTTTACCATAGCCCACCCATAAAAAAAAAAAATACCAACTCGTCTGACCAGAGTGATATAGTAGGTCATTTTCCCTCCCATTATGGAACAGGCTCGATCCCAGTAGCGGGACGTATGAGAGCTGTGATGATAATGATGATATTATGTCAATTAATAAACCTATAGACGTTCACTGTTCAACATAGAAAACCCCACGAAAGGGGACAATATTAACATAATGGCTACACCTGACAGCCGTGTTAGTAATTCCATCGCCTATGAGTTTTGCAATAGAAGGCTGCGGTCAACTCCGCTGCTTCATTAGTTCGTTTTTATGACTTCCCAAAGGCGAGCAAGTGGTTGGCGACATATAACATTCTTAAACCACGCATCATCTATCAAATAACATTTTCTAACAGATGATGCGGCAAACATGTCCTGAAAAGATGATAACACCAATCACAATTTAGTCCCAAATTGGAATGGATTACCAATAAATGTGGTAAAAGTGTCACGTGTGGTAATCATTTTTCGCACGCAAATAAATAGTCTATTATGTAAAATGCAAACTGTCAGTAATTTAATGTAGTGAATAGTTAGTTTAGTAAGCGTGTGATAGCCCTGGAGGTTGTGAAGCTCATTAGACATTCGCGAAGCGCGGCTACAGGGTCGCCGACAGGCCGCGTGCTGCGGTACTGCGGTCTCTAGCGTCCCCGCGGCGTACGCGCCGACAAACGTTACTCGCCTAGCTACAATACTTACTAAATGATCCATCATTAGTATGCTAAGTTTTATATGTTATAACCATTCATATTTCTAAACGCATTAGAGAGAAAGGAGACGACTTTTTTATTTTTGTCCTATAATGAGCAAAAATTTCGCTGTAGTTCTACTAATGGTTGTACATAATGGTATGTGGTGAGACGAACAAGCGCGGTACTTAAAAATCAATTTACTACATTACAACCGGACGAGGGTATCAACACGGACATGTTCAAACTCTTGCTAAACGTCTTCTGAAGAATACAAAAAAAAACTGTTTACTTCAAAGGAATTAATGAAACTTTAAACATTATTCTAGAACTCCCCTGAAAGAAAATGGGTAATTATTTTATGTTTCTGCATAGATAAGTCTCACGTACCAGAGGAGAGGAGCAGAATTATGGTGGGATAGGTTTTAAAGAAGGGCGATAAAATGATCTTAAGGAATTACTGAACCATCTCACTCTTGAGTCACGTCTATAAATTGTTTTCAAAACTCAATAAGAACCGACTCGCGTAACCAACGACTTGCAACCAATATTGAGGAAACAAGCACGTTTTCTAAAAGGCGTCTTGTACGATGACAACATTCACACAGTAAGCAAAATTATACAAAAAACCAAGAAGTAGAATCGGCCACTTTGTCTATCATTTCTGTAATTTTAGGAAGCCTTTGATTCAGTCTAAACTTGGACAGAGCTATGGTTTCTTCAAAGTTTGCCAAGTCGACCATCGATACATCGAAAGAAAAAAGCATAAAAATATAAAACGATCCAGTCATAGAAAGTTACGAGACAGGAAAATGTCATCTCTCTCAAACTGTTCACCAATGATGTTTTATCTGGATTGGAGTCATCACTAACATCAACGACTGATTCATCCTCACTTTCTAAATGAGAACGAAGTTATGATTGATTCCTTGGAGAATGTTGGCACCGTTATTGTTTTCAAGCTATGGTGTGGAGGCACGCAATCCGTTCGGGACGATGAAATTGCGGTGCGCAATCCCACAAGCCACCCTATTCTCTCCCCATTCCCTTTGCAGCGACCAGTGGTACAGATCCTTGACGTCCGTAGCAGAATATTGACACTATGCTCAATGATCTTAATAGGGTTTGTCAAGTAATAGGTTTACTAAATTTGCATTACTTATATCATTCTTGTACCACACCTAGTTCAGAATATATGAATGAACTTGTCCATCATTATCATCATCTCGACTCATATACGTCCTTCTTTGGAACAGATGTTATATGCATATTATATCCCTCAGTCATCTTTTACGACAAGATAGGGATCTTGCCCGTGGATGTCTTAAGTGGTGAATTGTATTCTTACTCCGTGACCACACGGATCCATCCAATATTCAAAATTTCCTTTAGAAATGTGCCGTAAGACGGCAGTGCACGTTGAGACTGTAACAAATATGCGATAAGTATGACGTTATGATTACATATTATATTGATATAAAATCCGATAGCGAGTAATAACAGAGGCAATAATGCAAAAATCATGGAATAACTAGCGTGGGCGAACTCGCGGGCCAGCGCGGAGGTGGGTGGCGGCAGGGGGGCGCGCGGGCGTTCGCAGAAACTGCGCGTGCGCATCTCAACGATCGTAAATCGCGGAGAGGAATTTGGATATGGACACACTGAGAATGTAACTGTACTAGATTTGATTATAAATGAAATGGGTACATAATTCATATTATTATTTTTAATGGGAGTAATCCCACCACACATTCCTATCATTGCAAAAAAACCAGTATTTGCAATGGTCCCCATAAATGACACCGAAATTTGACCCTCAAGCAGTCCCGACAAATGATTTTAATTGTCTTGGGACTCACAACAAATTTAATTAGAAAATTAACTTTTCTAACACGAGGTGTTGGAAGAGATTGATTCCACTTCGCTCCTATACAATACTGGAGACAAGACGTAAAAAAAAAGTGAGCCGTCGCTCAGGACGCCCGACAGATGTGAAACATCGAAACTATTTTGTACGAGTCGAGACACGGTATCGAATATAAAGTATCGATACTGAACTCATGAATAGTATCGAAAGATAAGTAACGTACTGTTTAAAGTATCGAGTACTTTTATTTAATTTATCTTTAGGTATCGAGTACTTTTCTTTCGATACCGATACATTTGGATTTCAATATTTCAGTCAATAAGTACTTTTTGGTAGGTATTGTATCGAATAAATTATCCATTTTAAAATTGACTTTACGACTCATATTTATGGTAACGTCATTTAGTACAAACGAAATGAACCTTCTAAAACGTAGCTTGAAATAATTTGCGATTTATAAACCAGAAATAGCGGCATCTATCGAGCAAACGACCAACTCTAAGCTACAGTATATTTTATAAAGAACTCTCTAATCCTGTAATAATAATAAGACAAGCTGTTTAAAGTGGGTCAAAATCCAATTCATAAGGAGTTGGTGACATACAAACAAATAAATATACAGCTGAAACTAATAAAAGCCTATAAAAAATGAAATGCTTTCATCCGTTCACAGACATTCTTTCCGCACGAAGAGTGTGATTTAGGAAACAGAAATGGCGGCATTTATCGAGCTAACGACCAACTCTCAGCTTCAATATATTTAATAAAGAAATTTTTAATCCTGTAATGATAATAAAACAAGCTATCTAAATAATTTTAACGTCATGGTCCTCCTTAAATTTTCAACTTTGAAATGAAATTTGACTGTTTAAAGTGAGTCAAAATCCAATTCCTATGAAATCGGTAATATACAAAGAAATAAATATATATACACCTGAAACTAATAAAAGCCTATAAAAAAACGGGTTTCGTAGCTGAAAGTAAACTAAATACCATACCTACTGGTATATTTATATTACTAAGTTAGAGAATTTTACATTAATTTATAAAACAAGTACATATGCATAAAAGAACATTAGATTGCGACAGGAACTAATAGAATAAAACTAAGGCATAAAGTATTAATAAAACATCGCGATTTTTTTCAAAAAATGATGATTTTTATTCAATAAACATTTATTTTCATTAATATACATTATAAGTAACAATTTACTTTGAGTTCACTAGATGGCGTTGTACAAAATTTTAAATCGCACCATGGTTTCGTTACAAAAATGTAGGTATATGCATCCAAATATTTATTATCTTTAATTAATAGGGGACCGCGAGGCGTGGCGTTAAACGCCACGCGACGATCACGGTCACCCTCGCCTATAGATGTTTCACATCAAAAACAATAAATAAGGGGATGTACAGCAATAATAAGTGCAGACGCATAGCACAAGGGGTATGGAAATGCTTTACGAGGCCTATGTGTGAACCTTAAGATAGATTGCTACAGTAGGTATGACAGAAACGCCTGAACGCACGCCAATTTTCTCAAGTTGCTAAAAGATCCATGTAATATACTACTTCAGACTTGACTTCTAAGCTGTCTAACATACGGTCGCACTCGTTACGCCAAAGATCGGACTCCCAGAGATATGGTGTGCTGATTGTTTATACTGGTGTTCAGATATAGAACATTGACACAATAATGAGAACATATTACTATTATTATCATTTCAGCTCATATATGTCCCACTGTTGGGCCTCTTCTATAAACAGAGAGAAATTAGCCTACGGTACTAGGTTGGTCAGACATGTTGATGGTTTCATTTCGAGTTTACCTTCTCTTGCATAGATGTTATTTGCATATTTGACTGCACAGATGGCGTAGTGGTTAAGATAGCGACCTACATTGCCAGTGTCGGGGGTTCGAATTCCACGTGGGACAACACTTTGTGCGATCCATAAATTGTTGTTCTGAGTCTGGATGTAATTTGTGTCCGTTAATTATATGTTTGTAAAGTCCCCCGCAATACAAGGATTATTTCCTTAGTGGAGGGTGTTGTCTTTAAAAAAAAAAAATTTAATCCCTTGATCGTCTTTAAGAGATCCACGGACAAGAGAGGGAGAGGTGAATTGTATTTTTACTCTGGCACCACACGGAAATATTCTTCTCTTGTACAATTGCTATATGCATAAAATATCCCTCGTCTTTTATGACATCCCCGGATAAGCTAGGGGGTGAATTGTACTGTTATTCCGTCACCCCATGAAAAATGTAAATATATTAAAATAGTTAATATGTAACGTGTACCATTACGTGCTAAGCGCCGCACTCGAGTAATGTATGGCGATTAATTGTTTTAATAGCAATTAAAGCTATAGTTATTTACGCCGGCCCGACACGACACGGTCACGCACGTACCTTACCCACACTATACTTGCATGCATATGTTGATACTTTGTGCATGCACGCATCTATAGTAAACGTGCACGACTAAACAGATATCTACTATAAGCCATTATTTAATAAAATTCATATTTATTAGTGTTTTATTATCAGTTTTTTTTTTTTTTTTTTTTGTGTTTATTGTGCATCGTATGTAAAAATAAAAATGGCAGCGGGATTGCCATTAGCATATTGCATTTGAGAGATAGAAAAGTCATATTTTTTTGTTTGGATTAGGGGTGTTGACATCAAATGGTTGTTACACCTTTACGAGGACTAGCGGTGAACGTTGAAGGCTCTCAATCCAAAACATTTAAGCAACGGTGAACAAGGGTACCGCCTGTGGGGTACGAATCTCGGCTTGAGGCGTTGCTGTGGGCAATATGAGGCCACATTTGTATTATTCATTTTTACGCGGCACGGTTTGTTTTTGACGACGAGACAGCGCCATGGTTTTTTGTTGTGGCTTCGCGGACCGTATATACAGTCTGAGCTACGAAGATCTCGCCGACGGACTCGGAAACATCATCATTACCATTTCAACTTACATAGGGTCCACTGCTGGACTCAAGCCTCCTCCACAATTGGTGAGATTACAAGCTACTGTACCACGCTGGTCAGACGCAGAAGTTGCGGGTGACCGGACCGGGGAGTTTAGTTCGTCACCCGCGGAGAGGCTAACCTCGTTACGGCGACCGACGTCCCGGGAAGGGAACAGTAAAACCCTATGGTTTTATTGCGAGTTTTACTTCTCTTGCATAGATATTATATGCATTTATTATATCCCTTAGTCGTTTTTTACAAATCCCACAGGCAAGAGAGGATGTGGTGAATTGTATTCTTACTCCGTCACCACACAGAAAATGTCACAATTGTACGTTTCAATGAAATTATATTATTTATACGCTCTCCATTAAACGCATTATTATACTGTGAACACCAGTAGTATTGTCTACGGTTACTGCGGCACGAGTTGACTTTGTCTACGGGTCAACTAGCGACACCTTTTGATAGCTAATCGGACTACTCCACCATTGTTGTAATAAATATTGACGTTGTAACGAATTATTGGAATTACAAATACAATTGGCATTAATGACTATTTTTATCAATGCCACCTGAATTTTAGGTAACACCTAAAGCACTTCTTATGAATGAAATCCTCCGTGTGGTGACGTAGTAAGAATATAATTCAACTACTATGTCGCCCGTAGGAACATTACATGTCACTAAGTGATGGGATATGCATGTAACAACTCTGCAAGGAATACTTATTTATTATAAAGGAGGCTCAAGTCCAGCAGTGGGACGGGACGTATATGAGGTGATATGATACGAGGGGTGATCCAAAAGTAATGATAATCAATAATAAACACAATGAATAAAATAAAAAAATATATTTATTTCTCAACATAGTCTCCTAGCAAGTCTATACATTTAGTCCATCTCTTTTCTAAACCTAAAATTCCCTTACAAAAAAAATCTTTATCTTGACTCTCAAAAAAGTCCTCAACCGCGGCCATCACGTCGCTATCATCATCAAATTTCTTGCCTCGGAGGTGTTCCTTGAGTCGTGGAAAGAGATAGAAGTCACTGGGGGCTAGATCTGGTGAATAGGGGGGGTGTTCCACCAACTCAAAGCCCGCTTCCTGAATGCCAGCCATGGCAATTGCAGCTTTGTGAACAGGTGCGTTGTCTTGATGGAACAACACTCCAGCCCGCAGTTTGCCTCGCCTTTTCTCCTTAATAGCCTCCCGCAATCTTCTTATTTGTTCTGCATAGTAGGAGCCTGTAATAGTGGCCCCCTTTTCCAAGTAGTCCACCATGATTATTCCTTCAGCGTCCCAAAAAACAGACGCCATAACCTTCCCTGCTGAGCTTGACACTTTGAATTTCTTCGGCGTCGGTTCATCGGATCGTTTCCATGTCATCGATTGTTGTTTTGTTTCAGGATCAAAATGGTGGATCCAGGTCTCGTCCATGGTCACAAAACGTGACAAAAAATTGTCCTTGTCTGCCTGGAACTTTTCGAGATTTGCTCTTGACATGTCGACTCGTTTCTTCTTTTGCTCGTCGTTTAACATTTTCGGTACCCAACGCGCGGAGACCTTTCTCATATGCAATTCGTTCGCAAGGATTCTTTGAATGCTGCCATATGAGATCCCTGTGACCTCAGCTACATGCCTGATAGTCACTCTTCGATCTTCCAATACAACTTCTTCAACTTTTTTCACATTTTCTTCAGTGAGGGACGTCGATGGGCGTCCTTCGCGGTGTTCGTCTTCCGTCGATGTTCTTCCCAGCTTAAACTCCTTAGCCCAGCGTGCAACTGTGGAATATGGAGGAGAAGAGTCCCCTAATGTTTCCACCAAGTCGCTGTGTATGTCTTTGGTAGACATTTTTTTCAAGCAGAGGTATTTAATGACAGCTCTGATTTCGTGTTTTTCCATTTTGATGTTCACTCCTTGACAGTCCGTATTCAAATGAATGTAGCTCCCGGGAATTGTGGCCTATTTATATGATTTTTTTTTCCTGAACTAGTGGGTAACTGAGCAAGTGACTGAAATTTTTTTGTATTTTTGTGTGCACTAGAAATAACTGATTATCATTACTTTTGGATCACCCCTCGTATGTTAGTTATGTTAGTTTACATACGTACACTAGATTAAAACCTCTAGCCTTATAATCAAAGCTTATTTTATTAACCGACTTCTAAAAAAGAAGAAGGTCCTCAATTCGGATGCAAAATATTTTGTTTGTTCGCGCATAACTCCGTCGCTTGCCAACCGATTTGAATTTTTTTTTTTGTTGGAAAAGGTATACTTCCCAAATGGTCACATGAAAATTTTATCGAAATCGGACAAGTGGTTTTTAAAAAATCAACTAAAGAAATCAACTAAAAACACGCAAAGTCGGAAGTTGGTTTTCTTTTGCAAAAAAATAATTTCGGATTATATGTGTCCTATTGTTGAACCTGGGACTCCTTCATTATCGGACGGAAATGGACCTACCATACTGGGCCGGTCAGACGTGTTGGCATAGATCTCTATTTGGAGTTTGTCTTCTCTTGCTTGGTGTTATATGCATATTATAATTCTTAGACCTTAGACCTTAATCGTCTTTTAAGATACCCGCGGGCAAGAGAGGGGTGAATTGTATTCTTACTCCGTCACCACACGGATTATTATATTATTTAACAGCAAATTGATTCTAGTGGTTATACTGGTTTCGCTGAATTAAGATGTTGTATTATATCTATCTAACACTCAATAGATATTTATTATATCATTGTCTCAGACAATTCTGATAATTGTGTTAGTAATTGTGTTAGTAATTGCTTTGTACTTCGAACAAGTTTCAGCAAATTATTAACAATATTCTATATCTGACAGGATTAAACCAGGTATCAGACAATTTAATTGTTCTGAGTCGTCTTGTCAACTTTTATACTTGTATTTTTTTAATACAACTACCCGCACTAAGGAATAATAAGCTAAGGTTACGTTGCCCGGACTTTCATTTTTACAGATCACATCTTTTTTTAAATGAATTCATCCTCTTCGCTACAGTGCATATTCGTTCCAAACTCAAGCTTCCTCCACAATGGGAAGGCAGCTGATTAGCTATCCACTGGTCAGGCGGTTGGTGTAGTGTATTTCTGATTGTCCTTCTCCTGCAAAGCTGCTATATATTCCCTCAGTCTTCTGTTACGACACCTATGAGTAAGAAAGAAGAGGAGCAAGAATAGAATTCCTCACGAATTTAATTCCTGCTCCGTTACTACACGGACAAATCTTTTATATAGACAATTTAATATTTATTTTTTTGTACAATATTTTCTTTGTTTTAATAGTGAAGTGTGCAAGTGATAATAAATAAAAAAATGCTTTTTAATTCATATGCTTCAGAACGCCATCATGGGTTCAAATGCGAGACAACGGCGTGACAGGTTGTTAGACTCGTATTAAAAATATTATTACTAATTATGAAAGTATATGAAATTAGCAAAAATTAAAATAAAATTAATCCATTAAAATTTGTATTTTATTTTTTTTCCGTCTGGTGACGGAGTAAGAATAGAATTCATCACGCCCGTGAATGACGTAAAAGACGACTAAGGGATATTATAGGCATATAACATCTATGCAAGAGAAGGAAATCTCGAAATAAAATCCAGCTGTTTGACCAGCATGGTATAGTGATGTTTATTGCCCTCGTATTGTGGAGGAGGCTCGAGCCCAACAGTGGGACGTACATGAGCTGAAATGATGATGATGATGAATTCAGAGTTCTTAAGTATTGAAATAAATTTTAATATTGTATGCGTTAAATTAGTTATTTGTTGCTTCGCGGTTAAGTATCTATAACTGTTCATTTAACATTGTAATCGTAATGATATTCGTAGTGAATACTTATTTTGTTCAGATGTTACCTTCACCATATCGGTTAATGCGTTTCGAGTGAAATATCAGTAGTTTTTATGAGGCAATTATTAGCATATTGTTTATCTGCAGGGGTCCGGCGGCGTGCCCGGGCGGTCCGCCTGCCCGCCCGGGGTCCCGCTGCGCTCATAGATAAACATGTCCGTGCTTCCGAATGCTTGTGCACGATATTGATTTTGTTTTTGTTACCGCCGAATATACATCGCGTACGTACGAATGTAGTGGTAGATACAGACATTTGAATAAAACAATGTATTGTACCTATCGACTGTTGTCATAACTTATCTACACTAATAATCATCATAACAATTAATTTCCATATTAAATATCTAGGAATTCCTTTAAAACTATTTTTCTCACAACAGCTAAGATGCACTTAATTACAGTAATTAGTTACTTAGTGAATATAATGGTTGAATAATGATGTACCTAATATATGAAAATTTTCCGTGTGGTGACGGAGTAAGAATACAACTCACCACTCCCTATCTTGCCCGTGGATGTCGTAAAAGACGACTAAGGTCTATAATGCATATAAGGTCTATGCCAGAGAAGAAAACTCGAAATAAAATAGCATAGCATAGGGATGCTAACACGTCTGACTAGCGTGGTATAGTAGCCCAACAGTGGGACGTATATGAGCAGAGATAATAAGAAAATCAAAAGGATTTAAGTTTATATATTATCATAATTATCATCATCTCAACTTATATATGTCTCACTGTTAGGCTCAAGCCTCCTTCACAATATTAATTGATCTACCATACCACGCTGATCAGTCGGTTTGATACGGGATTGAATCAAGTTTTTCTTCTCTTGCATCAATGTTATATGCATATTAATATTTCTCAGTCATCTTTTACAAAGTCCATAACCAAGCCATGGCGTGATGAATTGTATTCTTACTCCGTCACCACACACAAAATTATGTTTAGTATAGATCATACACAAATAGTAATTTGGCATTTGTATAACAGTTTTATCTGTTAAAATAATCTGTGTATTTTAATCTACAAAATAAGTTTTCCTTTCTTTTGAACGTAATACATAGTGTATCTGTGATGGTAGTGGCGTCTCTGAGCCAGATATTGTTAATAGTAACTGTTTTAGTAATTATATAGTTTACTAGCAACCCGCCCTCGCTTCGCTTCGGTTATAGGTTATAGTCGTTTTACCCGCGTAGTTCCCGTTCCCGTGGGAATATCGGGATAAAATATAGCCTAGTTTACGCCCTGATATTATAGCTTTCCATTGGTGAAAGAATTTTTGAAATCGGTCCAGCCGTTTTGAAGATTACCCGGAACAAACAGACAGACAAAAAATTTTTAATTGCTATTTTAGGCATAGGTGTCGTGCAAATAACCGTGTGAGCATGAAAAAAGCCTATTATTTTGACATTACAAACAGACACTCCAATTTTATTTATTGGTATACATTGTAACATTGTATGTGCGGTAACAATCTAACATTCACCGCTTACTTTCACATTAGCGTGGTAAGATAAGACTTAACATTGAAACATATGACCACAATATTTGTGTGACAATTTTTGTTAGTGGAATTTGCAATTCTGTAACCTTTTATTGTGAATTAAATCATCATTGGCCAGCTCTTATCCCACACTAAGTGTGGTCGACACAACATATACTTACCTTCCATAACTACTCACTCTTTTCACACGCATATCCTCATTCACACAGTCCATCCATCTCTTTTTCGATTGCCCACGCTTCTTAAGCCCTTCCACAATCATATCGATAACCCACCTTTTCACATGCCTTTCATCCCTCCTCATCACATTTCCATACTAAGACAATCTCGCGCTCCTAATCTTCTCTATCACTGGTGTCTAGTGGTGGTCGTTGAATAAACGAACAGTTTTTTTCGACTGTTTCTTTGCCGTGAACTAATAAACCAGTTTATAGTTGACTGATAAACATGTTTACGTATGAACGGCTTCGCGAAACGGTCGTTGCGCGTCGTATCAACGAATGACACGAACGCGACGACTTGCTACTATTCGAAAGCGCCCGAATCGGCCCGAACTTGGAAGACGAGATGCGCGCGCGCTCGCACGGCTCGCTACGCTTTTTACCCGCCCCGCAAACCTCACCGCCCGTAGGCGTGAGTTGAGCCGAAATCATAACGCATAGATAGATTGATTGCAATTCATTGAACTCTGCTATCATGTGATGGGACTATCATTACATATTGAAGCGTCAATGTATATTGTACAATGAAACTGTTGTCTAATAAAATTCGTTGAAGTTTCGTTGTCCTTTACCAATGGACGATCAACGTACGTCATAATATAAACTAAACGTCTCGTCTTGTCTAAGCGTCTACGACGTAAACTAGTCGAAAATTAGACTGTTTATTCAACTAGTTTACCATCGACGATAAACGGTCTCGTTGCGTCGACTGTAAAATCGTCGACGACCCACTACTACTGGTGTCACTTTCAGGCTTTGCTTAATATACTCATTTTTTGTTAAGAAAAATTTGTGCGAAAAAGAGCTTAAATAACGCATTCTTACAGACTTCTCTTCTCTTTTAGCTTAGAAACAAATCTGCAGGAACAACATAAATTATTTCTCCTTTATCTCAATTCATTCGTCCCACTGTAGGGCTCGAGCCTCCTCCATAATAGGAGGGAACTTGACTTACTATACCAGGTTGATCAGACGTGTTGGTATGGTTTTATTTCAAGTTTGCCTTCTCTTCCAGTAATATTATATACATATTACATTGCTTAGTCGTCTTTTATGACATCTACGGGTAAGATTGCGAGTGGGAAATGGTAATTTTACTTCATAACCACACGGAATTATTTCTTTTTAAAGTCTAAAATAACATTACAACTTTCAACTATACATTTGCTTCTCTGGACGATCGTAATTAACTTAAATGCTTATCGTACCAGGCGAGCGATAGATTGAGCGATCTATTGCCTTCCTAAAACCATTACATTACTCTAAACATGTAAATCTATTGGAGCTGCAGAGTAAGACAGAATAGAGAAGATAAGAAGTATATTTACAAGATGTGAAGCACAATATTGAGCGGTGAGTCACACGTCGCGTTCAATCAACATAAAATAGGAAAGGGAATAGTTATTCATGAATCCGTAGAGTGCATAAATCGATAGGCAAACATCCCCCTTATAGTAACAGTAGGTAGAGCGCGCGACGTACCGACGTGCAATAAAACTACAATGCAGTCAATGTATAGTTACCCCTGTGAGACGTGAGGTCAAGCTAGGGGCGGCTAGGGTCACCACTACTACCTAATAATACTATACAAAACTACAGCCGATAAAAAATCTTAAAATTTATATCTATACATCTACATATTTAAAATCAGTAACAACTTAAGTGTCACACATTTTTTTTTGTGGGGTTGTGTTACGGTCGGCGCACTCCTTGCACCACTCCGTCCAGGCGATAGAGGGGCGTAATCACGCACACCCGTAACCCACCCGTGACACGTCGCCTTCATCGTTGAACCGACCACCGGAGCAGGTTGACTTGATGTCTGTGGTCGAACTTAAGTGTCCCACTGCTGGGCTTGCACCTCCTTCACAATAGTAAGGAAATGACCAGACAGATTGGGGTTTTATTTGAAGTTTTCCTTCTCTTGCATAGATGTTATATACGTATATACACCTTAGACGTCTTTTACGACATCTACGTGCAAGATTACATTTGCTAGCGTAACGCTTAAGATGCCCGTTTGATGACGGAGTAAGAATACAATTCACCGAAATGACTAAAGGATATCTTGTACCTATATATACCATCTATGCAAGAGAAGGAAACTCGAAATAAAACACTATACCAATACGTCTGACCAGCATCGTATCATCATTCATCATCATTCCAGCCTATCTCCGGCCACTGCTGGACCTAGGCCTCCGTCATATTACGCCACAAAGTGCAGTCCTGTGCCGCCTGCACCCAACGCCGTCCAGCAACTTTCACCAGGCATATAATTAGGTATATATTAAGGTATGTAACATGCAAATAACATGTATAAAACTAATCGTCAATTATTTATCTCTACATCATGTCAACCTGCATATGGTCCACTAACAACAGGGAAATTGATCTACCATGCTGGTCAGACAGCTTGGTATAGATATGTATTTCAAGGTTTTCTTCTGTTCCATTAATCATCATTTTCACTTCGGCGCATGTACGTCCCACTGCTGGGCTCGAGCCTCCTCCGTAATAGGAGGGTTATTGATCTACTACACGATGCTAGTCAGACATATTGGTATAGGGTTTTATTTCGAGTTTTCCTTCTCTTGCATAGATGTTATGTGCATATGTAATCCCTTAGTCGTGATTTCCAACATCCACGAGTAAGAGAGGGGCTGAAATGTATTCTTATCTTACTACGTCACCACACGGAGATCTTATCCAAATGAAAAGAATTTCTAGAATGTTCGATATCTTAAATGTTATAAGTAAATTTAGCATTAACCCTACCTAATTCTTTTTCTAAATACATACATACGTCACTATTATCCGGGTCCCCTCACTCATAGTTAAATAGTAGAAACTTAAATTCAAGTATACATAAAACATGTCGCTCTGTTATCTCGAGGTCCGGTAGGTGCGAGATAAGTCGCATCAATTTTTTCGGCCGCCGTTCAAAATCCCTCGGCGACGTCTCGTTGTCCGCTCGCTAAAATATTCCCCGGTTTATGCGCTGAATAATAATCTCCTCACCATAGAACTGACCACAGGAATGAAATAAAAATAAATAGCTATAATGTTCTTAGCTTTTTATAGCTCCGAGGAATTTTCTTCAAAGGAATATTTTTATCTAACATGTATGCAATAAAAGTTTACTTATTTTATTATTTTATACACAATTTCTATCATACAGCTTCGCTCGTGTAGGATTGGTTAAAAATATCCTTGTACAGAAATACCAAATCCTTCCAGGATAAAATTAATAGTGAGGCTATTTCGCCATAGTTGTTGATAATTTCCGTGTGGTGACGAAATAAGAATAAACTCACAACTCCTTATTTTGCCCGTGGATCGTAATAGATATGTTGCCCGTAGATGTTCCTCAGTATATGCATATAATATCTATGCAAGAGAAGGAAAACCCAAAACAAAATCCTATAGCAACCTGTCTGACCAGTATGGTATAGTAAAAGCTATTTCCCTCGTATAATGGAGGAGGCTTGAGCCCAGTAGTGGGAAATATGTAGCCCGAGATGATGATAAAGTTGATAGTTATCACTAACTCTCGCATTTGTAAAATTAGTTCGGTTATCACACAAATGCCGTGAGGTGACGGAGTAAGAATACAATCTAACCTAACCTAACCTATCTTGGAAGGAGGAAAGCAAACTCGAAATGAAACACTATGCCAACATGTCTGACCAGCGTGATATACCCTATATCAATTTTCGATCAATTTTCCTCTTGTTGTAGAGGAGGCTCGAGCCCAGCAGTGGGACGTAGGGTTCGAGTTCTCCCGCTCTTGCAGTTGCATAAATGCTATCTGCATATTGTAATAATTTAGTTGTCTTACGACATTCATTCTTAATACGTAGACTACGAGATGAACACTAAAAGATTATTATCAACTTCTATGTGTCCGTGACAAGTTGTTGCTACTGATACTTCTATAACACTTTCATTATCATATATGTACAAATACAAAAAGATAATATTAATACAATTATCCGCGTCGACTCCAAAGAAACGTGTTATCGCAATCGGCTCCCAGTTCTGTCGCAAAAACCGAACACAAGAAGCTTGCACAAAAAAGCGCGGGAATGTTTCCGCGACAAAAACAGCGGACCGCGACTCAACGCCATGTTTATTGTATGAGCTGCTGAATTTCAAGTGTTTTTTCAGCTTTAATGGATTGAGTGCCGCGTCCACCCCTAACTGAATCGCATAGAAAAATACCTAATATAACTTACGCTTAAAGGTCTCGAATAAAATAGAAACAGACGTATTTGTAGCGTTATAACCCGATGAGACGAGTAAAGATAATGTGATTACCGAGTTAATTTCAAGGTGAAACAAACCGCAACAATCGCTTATCAAGCAAAACAAATCACATTAATACTTACAAGATATTCGTGGCTAGAATTTTTCTGTGTCGAAAGTAACAGAAACGATAAATAACAGTTACAATGCTTTAGATATACATTGTTTTAAAGACAACACTCTTCACTATAGAATAAATTCTTATGTCGCAGGAGATTTTACTTAAGAACAATCATTCATCACCAGGAGAACCATATTCTCCTGGTGAAGACGGAGTAATACTATTCATCATTCCATATCTTGCTCGTGGGTATCATAAAAGACGAATAAGGGATACAATATGCATATAACATAGAAAAGAAGTAAAACTTGAAATAAAACCTTATATCGACGTCTCTGACTGTCGTGGTAGTAGGTCAATTTCCATCATCTCGTATAGGAAGCTCGAATACAGTTGTGAGACGAGCATAGGGCAAGATAATGATAATGAGGAATCATTTAAGGATTGTATAAAGAATCGTCTTGCGCGGTGAACAAATCGACACCTTGTTATAGAGATCACCATTTGACATATTCGTCCTCAGTATAGTCAGTTTGAAAGCAATCAGATATGTAGGGCTCGTTGCAACATTTTTCTTACTTTTAAATTTACTTTTAATTGCTATATAAATGATCAGTACAAATCTACATGGCAGCCATCATATCGCGAACATACACATAGGTATCGCGAATGATTACTTGTATCGATCAATCGAACTTAACTTAAAAATGTGTAGTGTTTTGTAGTCAACATCTTCGAAATGCGAATCAGCTAGAACCGTACAGAAGACCTTAAGGTTTCGCAAGAGCTGGTAAAATATAGCATTGTTACTATAAAACTATAGACATAGGTTAAGAATATAATTTACTTTATCTTAATTGCCAGTACGAGTCATAAAAATCGCCTGAGGGATCCATGTAGAAATACGCAGTGACACTATGCAGAAACTTATAACAGGAACTGATGCCGCTAACCCGTAGACGCTGATCAGCTGGTGGTTAGATCAACCAACACGGATACTGTATAATTATATAATTAATAGATTAATTTGAAAGCTGCTTGAGGCCGTAAATGAAATCACATTTTCATGCAAATGATTTTTTTTGCGTGACAATACGTTACAACACAATACGACATAATATATATCTAACGATGAGAAAGTGCTATTAAGTTGATGAAATCAATCAAAATAAAAATGTTTTTAATATAATATAGAGCATCAACAAACATACAAATATCTCATATATATACATAAACATTATATTAGATAAGCGATATATTCCGCTTGGTTAAGCGCGCCAGTCACGGTTGAAATATTAATCATGGCCGCCGTTTCAGGCCCCGGAAAGGCGGGAAATTTCATAAAGAAACTATATGTTAATGGAATAAATTGATTGCCCTCAGTGCACAGTCATGGCGAGTCAGAGAGTCGATGGCTAGACGTCAAACGGGAGATAAAAAATGTAACTGTTTGTGTGAGTTGGTACTTTGTTGCTAAAATATACAAGATATAAATCAGTAATAAGATTAACGGACTACATTAATAGTTGTAAACGGGGATGTCTTAGCTGGATAACATTCTTTTTGTCGTTTAGCTTATCTAGCTTACTTGACATCCAACCTATTTCTGTCACAAGACGCAACTCTCAGAATAAATGATTTTAAGTTAAATGCTCATATCTAATTACAAAAAGTTGTATGCATTCATAATAGGCGTAAATTAACTTCTCGTGTATTAGTAATTCACGCGTACTTAATAATATCGACAATGTATTGTTTTAAACAAATCTTCACAAATTTGTATGAGTTATTGAATGGTCAAATTAACGGTTTCGATTCCTACTTAAAGCCTCAGTGAGTGACTGCACAGTTGATGACGATGTATTTATCGAACTCTCATCTCAGGGGGACTAGCAGCCTATATATGCCCCACTGTTGGGCTCAGGACTCCTCCATAATGGGAGGGTTATTGACCTACTATTCAGACGCCGTGCTAGTCAGACGTGATGGAACAAGGTTTTGTTTCAAGTTTTCCTTCTCTTGCACAGATGTTATATGCTTATTATATCCCGTATTCGTCTTTTACGACAATCACAGGCAAGATAGGGAGTGATGAATTATATTCTTACTCCGTTTTATTATAGACTAGCAATCCGCCCTCGCTTCGCTTCGGTTATAGGTTATAGTAGTTTTACCCGCGTAGTTCCCGTTCCCGTGGGAATACCGGGATAAAATATAGCCTAGTTTACGCCCTGATATTATAGCATTCCATTGGTGAAAGAATTTTTGAAATCGGTCCAGCCGTTTTGAAGATTACCCGGAACAAACAGACAGACAGACAGACAAAAATTTTTTAATTGCTATTTTAGGCATAGGTGTCGTGCAAATAACCGTGTGAGCATGAAAAAAGCCTATTATTTTGACATTACAAACAGACACTCCAGTTTTATTTATTGGTATAGATATCGGATAGTTATTATTAGATAGTTTATTCCTTTGAACACAATAATTAAAAAATAAAATAAATAAATAAATAAAAAATTATTAATACCAAAAAGGATTTTTAAAGACGAATACACTTCATAAGTTACAAGTGCAAGGTACCGAATGTTCTTTAGACTTTTGCCGATAAGAAATTACATAGCACTGTACCCAAAAGTTAAATGTGGAATGCTTAGGTACATCCACTTTATCCCCAAAGAAATAGACTAAGTATTTCTTTGGGGATAAAGTGGGACCATGATGAAGATATTATACAGTAGAACACATTAATATCCATTTGGAAATATTAATGCCATCAAACTCGTACAGAAGATGCTTTTTGATATAGATTCATATCTATTAAATAAACTTAGTGCACACAATTAACGTGCTAATGGTGGTATCAGATCACGTGGACACAGAACGCTCATCCATCATTTAGAGCTAATACGGCGAGCACACTCGACAACCCTTTCGCTGAACATCACACTAATGTCCATACCTAAATCTTTCATCATTGTCTAAATGGCGACAACGAAAATCGCTCAACCATTGACAATATGCTCAATTAGTAAACTGATATTAACTGATATGATATTATTAGCGACTCTCATCAACTAATGGTTCTTTTAGATCTGCTATTGCACCTCTCTGCTAATATTTGAACATCCGGTATCGAATCCTTTCCTTCGGTAGACTGTCCGGCCTCAACAAATGCTAAATAAAGTTTTATGTGGGCTACTTTCGTAGTCTTTAATAAGGATGTCCTTTGGGATGAAGAATAAAGTTTTCATAATTAATATATAGGTAAAATATTTACAAGTTTGGTAAATTTTATTTTGCTTAAAATATCTAAAGCATAGGTACTCCTAAAAAAGTTACGTAAAAGAACGACTTTTATATTATTTTATATAAAACAGTTTTTATTATTTATTATCTTTTATAATTTATGCTAACAGCACTAAAATTGCTAAAGAAAAATATTACAAGTGGTCGCCGACAACGGGACGACATATGCGGTGTGAGCGTTGTGAAGTGGCTACTTGCTAGATATGTTTATAAGTACAATTTTATATAAAAGGAATTAGTAAAAAAATATTTGGTAGACGAGCCCGCTGAGTTTCTTGTCGGATTTTCTCAGTAGTGGTCGCGTTCCGATCCGGTGGTGGTTTATTGGACTAAATGAAGTTAAAATTGAAATGCCCTCGCGGGGTTTATACATAGTAATGATTTTGAATTCGAACTGCAGAATGAATTCTCAAACACCTGTCAGCGTGAAATTTATTATAATTAGTCAAATTATACAGTTTTATAAGTCAAACATTAACACAATGATAATATAATAAATGTGTATATGCATATTTATATAATTAATAGTACATATCTTTGACAGATTCAAGCTGGTTTTTAGATCATTTCAGATACATATCATTACGAAGCCTATTAGCACGGTATAATTAGTACTAATCATAAGTAAAAACCTAGATAGGAGGAGTTTTTTGATTAAAATCGATGCCGTATCCAAGAGCAAGAAGAAAAATTGAGATAATTGTAGATGAACAATGCCCAGAATTTAATAGAACATTATTGTTGAAATCGGGGTGTCCTTATCTGAATTTGCTGGCCGTGCTAAATTATTGCAATTTCTCAAAAATTGCAACTGTATTTTGAACAGAAATTATTTTTTACATATGGATATATAAATGCAATCTTCAGATAAGTAGAATTAATTAGCACAATAATTAATAGTATTTTATTAGATAATGTAAGAATATTTTGTGTGCGTAATATTTTAAACTGTAACTGTGAAAGAGTAATATTTACAACGTCCTCCTGAAGTTAACTACAAATAGCGTTAGACTACAAAAATGTTTTTTGTTTGTGTGACACTAGTAAGAGATTTTGTAATCAAAATAATATGTAATAAAAGAAAAAACTACAACTGGTTGTTAATATATTACTTGATCACGCAGCGCTTGTGGGATGTGACCAGGCAAAATTGATTAAATTAGTTGTGGACAAAAAAAATTATGCTAGTTTGAAGGACATCACACTCGAACGAATATATAAAATTTTATATAAGAGAAATAACTTAAATACAAGACTCTCAGTTTCTTACAATAACTTTTTAGCTTACTGAGTAGCTTCTAGATGGTAAATCGCAAAATTAAACGAAAAATTCTCCGAATTGACAATTTGTAGATCTTATTCGTAATAAATGATTTGATTTTATTTGAAAACAACTATAATCGACCTCTAAGTTTATAAATTTGCAATCAACAAATAGAATTACTTAAGATCTCTGTCTATACGAGTCTAACCAAGTACATCTAATAGGGCGTTAAGATTCTAATAAAACAATAGAAACAGGTTGACATTTATTGTTACGTCTTTATAGTCAAGATATAAACGTTTTACGAAGACTAATTTCCTTGGAATAGGCACAACATAACAACGTTTATGTCCATCAGTTATTGTGTACTAAGCAAAATATTATAAGTCAGTACTAATGCCATCCGTAGCCGTGAACTAACAATAAAACATTTAAGTACTCGCGTGTCGCCCGCTGACCACTATAACGTATTACATTACAACACTGTACAATACCATTTATAATGTAGCTCTTTTTATTACAATAGGGAGGAGTGATGCGAACACTCGCTAATATTTTATTGTATGAAAGCTATCGTTTTGTTCTACGGATGGTTATCGATCTCCGATAAAGAGCATTGCTTATTTTGTAATGAGCTGCATTCCATCAGCATTTGAGTAAGTATTTTACCTCACCATTTTTAGTAAATTAATTTATACCTTCAAGCAGTTTCTTAAGCAACATTTTTATAGACAATTGTTCTGCTTGCGTAAATGTAGATAACTGAAACTAAAACTGTAAGTATCAAGTACGCGACGAATGGGTGTACGCTCACCTACATTGGTACATAAGGTACGTATGGCGGAGGGTTGCCTCGTACGGCAGGCAAACCTCTACCAAGGTACCTATATAATATATTGACATAATATACAACATTATCCAAAACTTAGTGTCACTTTAATATGATATTGGACCGCTTTAATACTTTCCCTATAAAATGATTTATAAATATTTTACTAAGATTTCTATTTAGTTAACGTACCAGCTATGCGGGCTACTACCACACCCTCGCAATACAGGAAGGCTGAATGTTGTAGCTTATTGTTGGGCTTCGTTCGGTGAGTGACAGAAGCCTAAGGCCCAAGCCTCACCGGTATCAGAGTAAGCAACGACCTGATTCTACCTTTGGTATTGCAGAACTCTATGAATTGCAATGACTAATTACGATTAAGTAGGTGATTACGCATTTACCATCAAAGGCAATACCTATAAAGACATATAATAAGCGATAGATAAAATTAAAAAACAACTTGCGACTTTATAATTTACACATTATATTAATACCCGGTCTCGTCTCAGCACATACTTGTCCCATTATTGGGCTCGAGCCTCCTCCACAATAGGAGGGAAATTTAAGAACTATATCATGCTGATCAGATATGTTGGTATAGGGTTTTATTTCGAGTTTTCCTTCGCTTGTACAGATCTTATACGCGTATTACATCTCTTTAGTCGTTTTTTACAACGGGCATTATAGGGAGTGGTGAATTGTATTCTTACTGCGTCACCACACAGTGGCCGGTGTTCTATAAATTAGTTGTTAATTATGTATGTACGTAACATAATTATGTTGAATAATAATTACGCGTCCTTGCTGTTAACTATAATAACGATTTCAGCATAAAACGGGTATCCTTTCAATTAATAATTATGTTACGACGTGCCAGTTAGAAATTCAATTATAAAGTGTAGGTATGTCTTCAACTGGATATTAATTACTTAACTTGCACGTGTTATACGATACATTTGCCATTTGTGAATTGATTCTTCTAGAATTTTACTGATTCAAGGTTGTTCCAACTATTCACAATGTTACAGAAGGATACGCGATCCCATGAAAATCGATGAATTTTATAAACATGTATTTTGTTAAATTTTTGCAAACTGCAAAACGATTGTTGTTTCTGGTGTTTAAATCTGAAAGTTATCACTTCATATTGATAAGCTGACAATGGAAGCTATAAATTCCATCCATCCATTCATCAGCCTACAGAGATCCACTGCTGGACATAGGCCTTCCCACGAGAATGCCACTCGGAACGGTCCTGCGCCACTTGCATCCAACGGTTCCCTGCGACTTTGAGAATATCCTCAGTCCACCTAGTAGGGGGTCATCCTACGCTGCGTCGTCCGATTCGTGGTCGCCACTCAAGAACCTTTCTTCCCCAAGGGTTGTCGGTTCGATGAGCGATGTGGCTTGCCCATTGCCATTTAAACGTGCTAATTCTGCGTGCTATGTCGGTTACACCCGTTCTTCTACGGATTTCCGTGTTCCGGATTTTATCACGTAGAGAAATACCGAGCATAACCCTCTACAAAGCACGCTGAGCGACTTTGAGCTTTTTTATGAGGCCGACATTTAGAGAGCACGTTTCAGTGCCGTAAGTCATCGCTGGTAACACATACTGGTTATAAACCTTTGTTTTCAGACACTGCGGAATATTGGACGAGAAGATCGTCTTAAGTTTCCCGAACGCCACAAATTATCATCGTCAAATTGTTAACTACTACTGAACATAGAACCTTCTTCACATAATGTCACATGACATTTGTTAAACGGCTTAATGCTATAATGCCATGCTTGGGCAGCTGGCTGGTTGATTAATAAGGTGTTATAGGTTGCCTAGGAGAAAGCTACTGCCCAATCTCCTAATAATTCCTCAGTAAATTTTTTTTTACGACTGTTACGGGCAAGTAAAAGGTGACGTAAAAACTGCATTACTATCCCATACAAGAAGGATTAATAGACTATAAGGACAATATCTACTAATAACTCTATAGCAAATTAATTAGTACAATGAATTAGAATAATCACATTCTTATCTAATCTGATTTTGTGTGGTGATGGAGTGAGGATACAATTCACCATTTCCTATCTTACCCGTGGATGTCGTAAGAAACGACTAAGGTACCTATATAACACACATATAACATCTATGCAAGAGAAAGATAACGCAAAGAAAACCCTATACCAACCTGTCAGACCAACGTGGTATAGTACGGTCAATATACCTTCTATTATAGAGGAGGCTCGAGCGCAGCAGTGAGTGAATAAATTGGGATGATGGTGATGATAATGATCACAATAGGAAAATATCTACTAACTAGCAGCGCCCTGTGGTTTCACCCGCAGTTCCTCTTCCCGTGGGAATATCGGGATAAATTATAGTCTATGTGTTATTCTGATATGTAAGCTATATTATTGTGAAGTTTCATCAAAATTCATTCAGTAGTTTTTGCATGAAAGAGCAACAAACATCATCACATCTTCACATCCTCACATACAAACTTTCGCGTTTATAATATTAGTAGGATAGGATAACTCTATTGTAAATTAATTTAAAAATTGGACAGATTCACTGGTGAACTCTGCTAGATACAAAGTCCGTAGATCGTAATATATGTCTGTTTAGCGTGTGTTGTGTTAATGACGTGCGTAGGTTACAGCCGGTTTATATCCCGCCAACATGTTACTGTAATAGTAAAATGATCTTAATACAGCATAAAGCTCACATTACTCGTGTTAGTAACGTCCTAACGTTGTAACACAACATGATATTGCACTTACTAAACATTTTAATTGCTATTATTGTGCAATATACTTCGTGTTATGGATACGACATACACTAAAACATACACTAAGTTAATGTTAACAGTATTATTGTATATATATTGACTTATCTAACACTAATTAATACTGTAGTTTCATTGAATTCAATGCAATTTATCAACTAATTTAATTGGTAATTCATTCTTTAGTAAGAAAAAGATTCAATTGTTTATAAGTGTAATACCCGACACTTAAATATCCATGGACAGCAAATCTAGCAAAACCACTACCTAGTCTTTTCGTTTTTTTTTTTACAAACGCACAGGTATGCCTGCGGTTAATTGTTCCATGGCCTCCGTACCGCCGGGCCTCCCGCCGGCGCTTCGATCACCGTGAAGTCGGTCACCATCAGCATTCAGGCCCACATGAAGTACTTGGGCCTGGTGCTCGACGGGCATTTTTGGTTCCGGGAGCATCTCCATCGACTTGTTCCCCGGCTTGTCGGCGCGGCGTCCGCCCTTTCGTGGTTGATGCCGAATGTGGGCGGATCCAGTGCTACGTGCCGACAGCTGTATGCGGGGGTGATCCGGTCGATGGCCCTGTATGGCGCACCGGTGTGGGCGGGGTCCCTGACCGTCCGTCTTAGGGCCCTCTTGTGGCGACCACAGAGGGTCATGGCGATCAGGGCCATGCGGGGTTACCGCACGGTGGCAACGGAGGCAGCGTGCCTCCTGGCTGGAAGTCCCCCGTGGGACCTGGAGGCGGAGATGCTCGCCGACATTTATCGGCGGGAGTCGGAGACGCGCGCCCGCGGCGGTATGGTCTCCATCAAAGAGATCACCGCCTGGCGGGTCGACGCCCGCCGAGAAGTCATTGCCCGTTGGGCAGTCCGGCTGGAGAGTCCTCGGTACGGTGTCAGGACCGTCGAGGCCCTCTGGCCGGTGCTGATGGAGTGGTTGGAGCGGACGCACGGGGTGCTTTCCTTCCGACTGGTGCAGGTGCTAACGGGGCACGGTTGCTTCGCGAAGTACCAGCACAAGATTGTCAGGAGGGAGAGCACACCGTCCTGCCACCACTGCAGTTGCGACGAGGACACGACGCAGCACACGTTCGAGGAGTGTGCTGCATGGGAGGAGGAGCGTCGTGAACTCGTCGCGATTATCGGTGCCGACCTGGCGCTGCTGACCATCGCCAGGGAGATGCTCATCAGCGTCAGGAACTGGGACGCGGTCGCCGCCTTCTGTGAGGCCGTAATCTCACGGAAGGAGGCGGCGGATCGTGTGCGAGTAGAGCTCCTATTCGGCGACACGTTCCGCCGCCGGCGACTCGGGCGGCGCAGGCGCGAGTATCTGCGCCTAATGCCGCCCTAGCCGAGGCCGCGGGTGATCGGACCGGAGAATTGTCCGTCACCCGCAGAGAGGCTGACCGCGCGATGGCGACCGACGTCCCAGTACGTCGAGAGGTGAGAGGTTACCTGAAAGGGTATTCCGTCGGGCCGACCACTGATGACAAGTCACATCTGCTCCGGTGGTCGGCCCAACAACGAGGTGACGTGGGTACGGGTGGGTTATGGGCCCGCGCGCCGTCCTTTCATCACCCCGGACGGACTGGACCGCGCGTGCGCTTACCATAGCCCACCCATAAAAAAAAAAAAAAAAAATTCCTGCGGTTAATGCTGCCATGCCAGAATCATCTAACACAAGGTTTTATACATTTTCAAAACATAAAATTCATATAAAAATAACCAATAAATTAGAGACTTTCATTTTTATAAATCTATACTCACGATGCTTATAATGATACACTAACATAATATAATCAAATGCAACTAAGATAAGAGAAGAAAAAATGTGTGCGTGTACTTATGTACGCGCGTGAGAAGTTATACTTCTTTGGCATCATTAAAAAATAGTTTTTAATTGCATGCAAATAATTAATTACAATAAAATAATAGAAGGATTGGAAAAGGATAATCAACAAAGTTCAGTTTAATAGTCATCAAATTTAAACTAAAAGAATCTTAGATTGATTTTAGATATCAATAATTAATATTAAAAATTGAAAATTAATTTATTTATATAATAATATATTTAATATATATATTTCAAATATATATATTTAATTTTAAATGTTTATTATTGATTATTTAATATTTTAAAAATAAATTTAATAATAAATTCAAAAATTGAATTTAAGGTTAAGCAGACAGCTTCTTACTGTTAATTTTGTGTCACAGATGCGCGCGCATCTTCAAATTTCACTCAATGAGCGGTTAAGCAGACAACTTCATACTGTTAATTTTGTGTCACAGATGCGCGCGCATCTTAAAATTTCACTCTCATCATTTTTTCATAACGCGCCTAAAGAAGTATAACTTCAAAAATTGGAATAAAATCCTATATCAATCCGTCTTACCAGAGTGGTATCATCATCACAGCCCATATACGTTCCACAGCTGGGCTCGGGCCACATCCACTATGGGAAGAAAATTGACCTACTACAACACGCTGGTCAGACGTGTTCATCATCATCATTCATCATCATTTCAGCCTATTCCCGTCCACTGCTGGACGTAGGCCTCCCTCGTGTTGCGCCACAATGTGCGGTCCTGTGCCGCCTGCATCCAACGACGCCCAGCAACTTTCACTAGGTCGTCGGTTCACCTAGTGGGGGGACGTCCTACACTGCGTCGTCCGATGCGTGGTCGCCACTCGAGAACCTTTCTTCCCCAGCGGTTGTCGGTTCGTCGAGCGATGTGGCCTGCCCATTGCCACTTCAGCATGCTAATTCTTCGTGCTATGTCGGTTACACCCGTTCTTCTGCGAATTTCCGTATTCCGGATCCTATCTCGCAGAGAAATCCCGAGCATAGCCCGTTCCATAGCACGCTGAGCGACTTTGAATCTTGATATGAGGCCTACATTTAGGGACCACGTTTCCGTGCCGTAAGTCATCACTGGTAACACACACTGGTCGTAGACCTGTGTTTTCAGACACTGAGATATGTTGGACGAGAAGATCCTCTTAAGTTTCCCGAACGCTGCCCGAGTTGGATTTGTCGACTGATCTCTTTCTCGAAATTGGATCTACCTAACTGGACTGTTTGTCCTAGGTAAACATAGTGATTGACAACTTCGAGAATCGCATTGCCAACTAGGACCGATACAGGAACGACATGGGTATTTGACATGACTTTCGTCTTGTCCATGTTCATTCGTAAATCCACTAGTTGGGATACCCTGCTGAGATCATTGAGCATAGTGCCAAGGTCTCCATGGATTCTGCCATAACGACGATATCGTCTGCGAATCGAAGGTGAGTGATGTATTCGCCGTTAATGTTGATGCCGAGTCCAGTCCAGTCTAAGAGCTTGAAGACATCTTCCAGTGTAGTGGTGAACAATTTCGGAGAGATGACATCTCCCTGTCTCACGCCTTTCTGCAACTGGATCGGTTTCTTACTCTTATCCCGGATACGGACTGATATTGTGGCGTTCTTATACAAACACTTCAGCACTTCGGCACGTGTTAGTATAGGGTTTTGTTATGAATTTTCCTTCTCTGGCATAGATGTTAAATTCATACTATATCTCTTGGTCGTCTTTTACGATACCAACGGGCAAGAAAGGGGGATGGTGAACTGTATACTTACTCCGGCACCACAAGGAATCAGAGTGATATAGTAGGTCAATTATCCTACTCTTGTAGAGGAGGTTCGAGCCGGGCAGTGGGACATAGATATATGAATTAAGATGAAGATGTTGATAAGACAAGAAAAACTCAAAGGAAAGAGTTTTACAAAACCGTCTGTCTGGCGGAGTCTACTTCTTAGCCATTTAGTGCACGGCCTCTTCTATATAATGATTGCAATTTGTCATTGATTCAATTACAAAACTCACTTAGGTAGTCAAACACTATCTTTATATTTTACCTTTATATATTGAACCTTTTGAAGGCATACGTTACGATATATGTTTAAAAAAAATTAATAAATATTTTACTTAGAATCCTCATTAATAGTGAAGACATCAAAGCCACAGCTTTTTGTTTGTCATCAAACTTATATTAATTTATATTGGAAGTTATTTTATTTAGTTGTTTGTTTTAGTTAACATTCGTTATACTTACGAATTGTAAGATTATGTAGTTATATGAGAGCAAAATAAACATATTTTCCTTCTTTCTTTTTCATTTCATTAGCAATTTTAATATACCAACCGCGGGTAAAAACGAGCTTTGAAAAAATGAAAAAAAGGTCATTTTCCCACTGACTTAACGTCTCAAATATTTTAATGAGACTAATTCCATCACATATTCCCAACCATGTACTCCTGTAAGCTAGGAGCCACAATGGTCTCCACAAATGTCACCGAAATTTGGACCCCGAGAAGTTCCGAAAAGTGTGGAAACATTTTTTGAATGCATGCAGTGCATGAAAGCACGCCCTGAGACTAAGACAATAGTAAAGTAGCACGAACACGGCAGAGCTCGATGGACCTATATGCATCTTAATATTGATTGCAATAATAAGTACGACAGAAAAGTTTGAACGTACAAAATGTTTCTTGACATACAACAAGGTTCGTATAGTGACGTGATTTGCAAGCTATCTAACATAAGGTTGCACTTGTAACACTAATGACTGCACACTCGACCGATGTGATAAGCTGTTTGTTCATAATCATTTTTAGACGAGGAACATTGACATTATAGTGAAATAGTCTAAAATAATATAATTTACTTCTGAAACTCCCATTGTCAGAGCCTACATATGTATGTATTTTAAAAATGATTGCCGAAGCATTCCAATGCAGTTTATGAATAAGCAGTTCACTTCATCTACTCAAGATTACGAAGCTTTCCATGTACCCATTAGTATATTGACGTGCCTATTACTTTGTCCCTGTCTGTTACAGTCTATAAGGACGATAATGCCTTATTCGTCGCTTGCCAAGTGTTCTGGTGATTGCTGTTGGTGTTTATAAATTTGCCAGAGGAGCACTGATGTCCACTCCCGAAATTTTACTTTGATAAAATAAAACAATAAAGTCTACTGAACTACGACAAAGAGCACTCAGAAATATAAAATTGTACTTTAAAAAAAACATTTATTTTATCTACAATCTATTTAAATTGACCAATAAATGTTACAATAAACTCCTATTCGCTTTATTTTTTTTTTTTTCTAACAACAAAAGCTTTCAAATTGTGCAAAGCATAAGCAATAAGGGCGGGGGCGATGTGAAAATTTAAACTTAATCCCCATTTGTAATGGTGCAACTGCACAGGATAATCGCCTCAGTTCCCATGGTCCACTCAAAACATAAACGACTTCAAACTTTATTACTGTAGAAATAAGAATTTCCTTAACATCAAGGTTTAGAATTGCTTTAGAAAAAATATTCCTTATTCGGCAACCGTGCCCGGCTTTGTGCTTACATCAACTTCACAGAAGTAATGGTCACTTGGAATATCGGCCCCATTGTTAGTTTAACTTACACGATATTTTTTATACTAACGTGAGGTTTTTGTTGAGTAGGCTTAAGGAAAGTGCCTACGGATAAGGCGTGACAAATTCTGCAAACAAAATGGAAGGATACATTATTACTTATTAAACCAACTAAATACATCGGTACGTTACCTTTATATCAATAAATTGGTTTCAATGTACGACCAAAAATCATAAAATAAATCTCTTTCAATTACAATATATAAAGCCCACTTGATGGACATAAAAGAAATTTTTAAGAATGTTAAACATAAGCTAACACGATCCCTTATTCCCAACGCCCAACATCGGAGCACACCTCCGCAAATCGTAATCCTCTTAGAAAACATTTCCAATTTAAAAAGAATTCCTCTTATCCCTCTGAGGAGAGCACGCGTAAAAAATAAAAGGAAAAACTCTGCGACACGCACTACACGAGACTATAGATATATAACAGGGTTTTTCACTGGGACCCCTCGATTTCTTACAGGTCGCTTCTTCCGTCGAGAAAGCATCTATTGAAACTCCACTCAGGCCGTGTTAGCTATCTATTTAGTATAAAAAGGGTCGAGAATTTTTCGAGATCCCTTTTTTATCCGGAGGTGGGCCTCACCCTCCTCGCCGACCCATACCGGTGCCTCGTACAACCTAACTACCTTGAATAACATACCTTTATTATGTATGCATTTCTCAACCGTCATAGTTCTTAACATTTTAAGAATTCTATTACATATTAGAATGCCATTTTAACTTCAATATATAGATGCATCCGAGTCGCAATAAAATTGCTACAAAAACAAATTTTACAAGAGCAATTTGTGATTTATGTTCCCCAAAGTGCCTCAACCCCTGCCGCGAAGCCGTCCCTTGTGCGCCTCCAGCATTAGTTCAAATATTTAAAGGGTGCCTGAATTTGATTCCATCCGTTTGAATCGCCTCTAGAGCAGTCCGCAATTGGATCACACAAGCGGTTACTACGCGGCGCATCTCCCTCAGCGACGAGTTATTTCACTAAAATAAACTTACCCAAGCAAATTTGATTTCAATAGCCCTAAATAAACTTAAATTTGTTTCCATTTGACGTAAGCAGTTGGCCTTTTAGTAACATTTCTAATCTGGGCAATTGATTGATAGTATATACAATTTAATTATATTCTAAGGTATATAAAACAAAAAGGGGCCGGAATTTAATCTCACGAATATGATAGTAAAGCGTTTAATACACTTATAAAACAAAGAGATCGGTTTTATGTCAATCCCAGAATAAGAAATACAAAATATATGTTGTAGGTACATACAATCCACATAAGACGGGCGGCGGCGCGCCTAGGGATCGGTTAACCCACGTTACACGACGCTCGTCCCCGGCGGAGGATTCCGACTTTCCACAAAGAAAATAGCAATCAAAATTTGATTTACCGCCACCCGCGGCCATACATCAAACCGCTCTAATCCGCGGAAAGAGAGAAAGCCTAAAATCTAAGGGGATCCGACGTCGCTGTCGAATTGAAAATCCTAGCGACGCGAGCCGCCTTTAATATTTATGGCCAAGTAAAAAATACGCACGGGTCTATGAATAAATATGCGAGATGTGTCCGTGGTGGCGAGGTTGGGAGGGTGCCTACATAACTCAGGAAGAGAGATCTATTTGCGCATATACACATACCACATCTAAATCGAACTATTTGCGCTTTATTTCATTTTAATGAATATGTTTATGTAACTGTATTAGACTAACATTATTAAAATAAAGCTTAGTGAATAGCAGAATCTAATCATAGAATTATTATTACTACATACTTAAATGTCTCAGTATTCATCAATATTGTAATCAAAATATGAATTTCAGCAAACAAGTTGGTATACGCCGTTTCTTGACAACACGCTCATTGAATATTTAATTTTAATGAATGTTCTCGAATATTTTTAAACTTCTCTATCATTCGTCAGAATTTATGAAGAGATCCATTCAAAACCTAATCCTTGGTTATACTATTTTTAGTTATAGATATAAAAAAACTCCATTTTATGAATAAATATATCATTTAAATTTCGCTGTTTGATTCCTCCTGGGATAAAATTTTGTAAACTTTATTTTTTGAGTGACCGAGACTTATGTATGTATAAGGCTAACTTACACTACATTAACACTACAATTTCCATCTAGTAGCATAAACATTGAACAACTAACTATAGTGTTCCAATATAGGATCGGATATAATCAAGTTTTCTTTCAGGAAATTTCTAATAGCAATATGAATTCTGAAACTGCGTCCGATTGAATAAAGTGGCTTTTCATCGACTTTATACATTACACACATCAAATGTGGCCTCTGTTTATATTTACTCAATACTAATAAAAATGTTAAAAGATATAAATTACACAAAATTTATTTTTACGAACCACTACTAACATTCTAAAGAAGTAAAAATAGTTTTAAGAATACTAATGAGCAATAAGAAATTATTGATACATATTATTATTTTGAGAAAGACTTTTAAAACTGTAAATATCGTATAGATTAATAAACCACGAGTTTATCCATTTCGTGTTACATAAAAAGTAAATACGTTATGAATAGCTAATGGAAGTTTCTCGTGATGCTATCAAATCTTCGCGAATTATTCATTTTGTGTTCCACCCACCCTCCACGTCTCTACCCTATCCGGCGGTGCCGAGACCCCGTGAGCGTGTATTTCATTGCAAAATATGTATATGGCCCGCCGATCTGTTCAATATTCAGTGCCATATAAAACCTATAGGATTTTACGAGCTCCGAATATACTAACCACGAATACCTACATAATGTTATGTATCATGAATTTTATTTCTTCCAATCATATTCAAAACTAGGTATATCAATATACTCATGAATATGGAAACAGTCTAAATTAAACAAAAACGTTTCACTCCAAACTTGTGCCGGCCACCTGCTGTACATGTAACTATTTAGACGATATCGCGATATGGCAATAAAAAAATTACACATAAGAAACAAAACTAGTATCCCCTATCGGTAATTTTGCATCGAGATCGATCGCCGGAGGGCAGAGCGGGAGGGACCGGTGAGCGATGTCGCATTAGGGAGTTTGCATGGGGTCACCGTAAGCCGTTTCCGATAAGGCCCCCCGGCGACGGAGTGTTTCGGACTTTCGCTATTTTCGGCTCAATACTCGCTTATCTGCGTGGCACACTCGCCTGCAATATACGTGAGCTGAATAATGCATTCGCATGTCCACCACTCACACACCAAATTGAAATTATTTTCTATAATACATTATTGATTGCGACATCGTGAACCTACGAATATATTGCCAAATATGGAGACAATAGTTGCTTTGAGCTTCGAGGCAAGAGTATTTAACCAACTTTACGATTCTCTTTATGCAATAAAATTGTATGCAAATTCTTCACCTGTAGATTGTTTCAGTTAAGCATTAAGGCGCTGATGTTAATTGAGAAAGAAACTAAAGGGTTCATATAGCGGATATTATTGTAGGCTAAGGATAGGTACTGTCGCAGGTTAAGAAATATATTAGTCTTGTATCATTTGCATTTCAGAAGAGCTCCGCACATTTATAAAGAAATTAATTTTACTAATTACCTATATGTGTACATACATAATGTATCATACGCAACAATTTTATACGAGAGGTGTTAAAATTCTTTGCAGGGATTAGAACTGTTAGAATTATCTGTAATTCTAATGTTGGCATATTTTGATCGCGGGTCGCGGTTATATACATAAAGATGTTCCATCATAGATCTATATAAAACAGTAACCAATATATACAAATAGTAAGTTCAAAGTATTAATACAATGAAAGCGTCACCAGCTTACTATTTATAAATTCATAACTTATTTATCGATTCCTAAGCAGTAGGTAAAACACCCTGCTATTACTATAAATTGAAATAACTGTAAAACTATAGAAATTAGTTTGTAAGTACCTTTAAGTCAGAAAAATAAATAAATTATTTTATTATTTTTCATATACAAGTTTTAGAAGTTTCTTATAACACAATAGTGGACGACGAATAGAGAACTTCTCTATCAGTACTTCTCGATTGCTGACATATGTATCAATCAATGCCTAAATAAATTTAAAATGATCGTTAAAGCCCAAAACGAAATTAAACTCAATATATCACTAAAATTTTACTCCAATTCTGACAACAAAACACCTACAGATTTTTTTTACCTAAAAACGTCGAAACCATAAAAGCCGGCACCTGAGCCACCCCAGTCGATTAAGGTGGACAAAAACTTGACGCCACCATACCTACCAAGATTGAGATCTCGCAAGAGTGTGATCACAGCTCTCTTCCACATGACAAATGTACGTTTCCCTACTTTTTACGCGGTGAGGGTGTCACGCAAAAAAATGTATGAGGAAATTTACCTAATGGCCGCGATTCTTTATACTCCATCGCCATTGTCGCGCGGACAATGCTGTAATGGAGGGATGACGTGAGTGGACTCCTCACTATGCGACCGCTCTTTTATTCGTTATTTTTTTTCATTTTATTTCAAATGTTCGTGAGATACTTGAGGCTACTGAATTCGCAATGTACCCATTTATTGTCCTAATTTTTCTTCGATAAAATTGATTTAAATAATGACGATGACTTACTAATTGATTAACTAATTCATTATTTTCTTTTTCTAATATAATTAATGTAACTAAATTAGGGTTTAAGGACATTTCTTTGGTCTAGCTTCGAATTTCGCTAAGTAAAAGTCAAACAGAACACAACTTGCTTCATTTAATAGCATGCTAAGCGAATGCTAACTACGACTCCTATAGGAGAGAATGTGGTAGTAGCACATGTTCAATATTCATCATTACGTAACAATACCTAGCAACTGTAATGTCGATCGAACCTAATTTTTTACTAAGTTGCCAATGTACTCGGTACCCATCTTGCGCTACGTCGCGTCGTCTGATCCATGCAGAACACTCGAAAACCTTTCCGCCCGTCTTCATGAATGACAAACATACGATTAATAAAGTTTTACAGATAACAGCTGTGTTTTTTTTAAATGGCTGTTTAGTAGCAAACGAGCAAACAGCACACCTGATAGTAAGGAATACTGCCGTTCATAGACCTTTGCTATGCCGCTGCCAACCGTGAAGAATGTGAAGGGATTATAGGCAATTTTAACGAAATTAGAGTAAAAAATAGTCTAATCCACAATCATATTAATTACGAAAAAAAGTTAAAAATATGGTGTAATTAGGAACAATATGGTCAATTACTGTGTGGTGGCGGTTACGAATACTACAAATACATTACTCTTGGGTATCGTAAAAGCTGAGCCAGCCTGAGCCGATTCTCTGTGATGCCGTCTGGTCAACAAGGGGGAGAGGGAGATACATGAGGCAAGCGGCCGATCATAACACTTTTGCAATATGTACGATGGAATCACAGTGCATATTGCATCGACCGCATCTGGTGGTATAACCATCAGGTTATACCAGACTTGCTGCAAAAATTCTAAACCTACAATTTTGTCACTAACAAATAAGATATTAATACGATCGTGACCTATTTTTATTGTTCTGGACAAATATTATCGTGACCTGTAAGCATCTTTAGAAATAATGTTTAGTAGTTGGTTTAGTGATTGCAGTTGGTTTTATAAGTTTTGCAAGAGAGTGCTCCAGCTCCTGGTGACCCCTCAAACGGTTCATCAAATCATTTGCTCTGTATAAGCCCCTTAAGAGCACTTACATATTATCAAATTTATATATCCTTTGAAATTAATTTAATGACCTATCGCCGGATCAGGCCGCGGACACAGGCCTAGAAGATCCGGCATTCGGCGGGCTAGTAATTTTTTAAATTAGATATTTTAAATGAAATTGTATGTAAAAGCAGTCCTAGTGTGATGCACCTCGAAATAGGGTACATTTTTGTTCATAATATAGTACAAAGTAATTAAAATGGGGCTATATCAGATCCTACGAGTTAACTAAAGGGAGCAATCCGCCCAAAACCTTTACACTGAGCATGATTATATGACTACGAAACGGGATAGTCAGTGTTGGTGGACTTATTGTGTTCTTAATCCGTCAGGGGTGGACACACACTAAAAGACCTAAAAGCATAGTTGCACGATTTCCAAGAATTGGTAGTTTACAAATAACATGTGACTCAGCTACTATACCTAATAATACCTATTTGAAGAATGGTGATGAATTTAATATAAAAGTGAGTCGTTTAAAGTGACGTGAGCGAGTACGCATATTGTGTTGTTACCTATGTTGCTCATATACGTCTCACTGATGATCCGATGATCCTCCAGAATGAGAGGAAAATTGACATACTATACCACGCTGGTCAGACGATTTGATTTTAGGTAGTCGAGTTTTCCTGCTCACGCACAGAAGTTATAGGCAAATGATAGGTATCTAAAACTACACGCATTCACCACACAGTAATTGACCATATTGTTCCTAATTACACCATATTTTTAACTTTTTCCATAATTAATATGATTGTGGACTAGTCCCTAGACTATTTTTTTACTCTAATTTCGTTACGATTACCTAAGAGCGTTTTTGGAATTCATCATCATCATTTCAGCCTATTGCCGTCCACTGCTGGACGTAGGCCCCCCTCATGTTGCGCCACAATGTGAGGTCCTGTACCGCCTGCATCCAACGACGCCAAGCAACTTTCACTAGGTCGTCGGTCCACCTAGTAGGGGGGCGTCCTACACTGCGTCGTCCGATGCGTGGTCGCCACTGGAGAACCTTTCTTCCCCAGCGGTTGTCGGTTCGTCGAGCGATGTGGCCTGCCCATTACCACTTCAGCGTGCTAATTCTTCGTGCTATGTCGGTTACACCCGTTCTTCTGCGGATTTCCGTATTCCGGATCCTATCTCGCAGAGAAATCCCGAGCATAGCCCGTTCCATAGCACGCTGAGCGACTTTGAGTGTTGATATGAGGCCTACATTTAGGGACCACGTTTCCGTGCCGTAAGTCATCACTGGTAACACACACTGGTCGTAGACCTGTGTTTTCAGACACTGAGGTATGTTGGACGAGAAGATCCTCTTAAGTTTCCCGAACGCTGCCCAACCGAGTTGGATTCGTCGGCTGATCTCTTTCTCGAAATTGGATCTACCTAACTGGACTGTTTGTCCTAGGTAAACATAGTGATTGACAACTTCGAGAATCGCATTGCCAACTAGGACCGGTACAGGAATGACATGAGTATTTGACATGACTTTCGTCTTGTCCATGTTCATTCGTAAACCCACTGGTTGGGATACCCTGCTGAGATCATTGAGCATTGTGCCAAGGTCCTCCATAGATTCTGCCATAACGACGATATCATCTGCGAATCGAAGGTGAGTGATGTATTCGCCGTTAATGTTGATGCCGAGTCCAGTCCAGTCTAAGAGCTTGAAGACATATTCCAGTGCAGTGGTGAACAGTTTCGGAGAGATGACATCTCCCTGTCTCACGCCTTTCTGCAACTGGATCGATTTCGTACTCTTATCCCTGATACGGACTGACATTGTGGCGTTCCTATACAAACACTTCAGCACTTCGATATAGCGATGGTCGATTTGGCACCGCTGAAGGGACTGCAGCACCGCCCAAGTTTCGACTGAATCAAAGGCTTTCTCATAGTCCACAAACGCTAAGCACAGGGGCCGATTATACTCCTCGGTCTTTTGTATAATCTGCCGAAGCGTGAGGATATGGTTTATGGTGCTATAGCCTTTTCGGAAGCCGGCTTGTTCGGGCGGCTGGAAGTCATCGAGCTTGCGCGTGAATCGATTGGTAATGACCCTCGAAAACAACTTATAAACATGGCTCAGGAGTGAGATGGGTCTGTAGTTCTTTAAAAGAGCTTTGTCACCCTTCTTGAAGAACAGCACCACCACACACCTGGTCCACGACTCTGGAACGTCGCCCCCGAGGATAACGGAATTAAATAGCTTCTGAAGGGCTATTAAGACCGGCTTGCCGCCCGCCTTCAAAAGCTCTGCCGTAATTCCGTCATCTCCCGGTGCCTTACCGTTGCGTAGTTGTTTGAGAGCCATTCTGATCTCGTACAAGCTGATGTCCGGGATTTCTTCGGTATAGTGCCGAGTTAGCTTGGATCTGGACCAAGCTGACAACATGGATTTCGGGATGATTTGTATAATTGTCCATAGAACCTTTCGACCTCTCCCAAGATCTCAATTTGGGATGAAATGACAGAGCCGTCATCGGTCTTCAGCTTAGTCATTTGGCTTTGCCCAATAGACAGATCTTGTGCGAACACTTTCAAGCCACGATTCCGCTCTATCGCTTCTTTAATACGGAGCGTATTAAATCGGCGAATATTGCGACGCACAGACCTGGAGATCTGTCTATTTAGCTGCCTATGTTTGGACCAATCGGCTGCAGACTGCACCGTCATTTCTTTTCTCCGCTCCATGAGCTCGAGAGTTTGGTCAGAAAGTTTTTTAGGTCTATTAACGCGGTGAGCCTTGAAAAATTTCGACCCAACCGCGTGGACAGTTTCCGCGAACCTGTTGTTCATATCGTTCGGAGATTCACACTCGTCCAGACATTGGAAGCGATTATGTAGTTCGAGTTGAAAGCTTTCGAGGTTCTGGTATTGGACAGATGTAGGTCGGAGTGTAGACTTCATCTAGCGTAACCGCTCGACTTTTGTATGGATATTCAATGTGCCTCGTACCATCCGGTGATCGCTCCCAGTTTTAATTCTGCTGATCACTGAGACATCATTGAATATCTGTCGTTTGTCTGACAAGATGAAGTCTATCTCGTTTTTTGTTGAACCATCGGGGCTAATCCAGGTCCATTTCCTTTGTGGCTGCTTCCTGAAGAAGGAATTCATCATAAAGAGGCTTTCCTTCTCCAGAAAATCAGCCAGTTTCTGGCCTCTGGTTTCTCTGTCCATATCCATGTTTCCCCACTCTCAACTCATCATCACTGAGGAATTATTTCTGAGCTAATATAAGCGACGGAGTTAGAATACAATTCACCACAATCCCTAGGTATCTTGCGCGTGGTGTCGTAAAAGACGAGATATGATAGGTATACATAACATCTATGATCAAGAAAAAGAAAACTCATGATAAAATCCTATTATAGGAACCCCTTTGAACAGCATGATACAGTAGCTCAATTCCTATCCCATTGCGGACGAGGCTCGAACCCAGCAGTGGGACATATATGAGATGAGATGATTGTTGATGATTGATGATGAAGTTGATAATACTTGAATGTACAGCTATTTTTTGACAGGGGATAGGTAGGTCATACCCCATACACCAACCATATGTGGCGTGAAAAAGTGTCACCTGCCTTATTATTCCTCCACCGGTATTGGTTCCTTTCCTTTCCTTTCCTTTGGCTCTGCCTTTCACCATACTCAGTCTATCAACAGGTAAGGAGTTGTTTCTGCATTGTCAAATTTATGTTCGTACTTCAAGAACTTTGGTCTACAATGATTTTGGTTCCTGCCTATACCCAATGCAGTGTTTTGATAGTAGTATTTTGGAGGACAAATTTCAATGCTGCGAGTCATCATTGGTAATGCATACCGATCATAATCCTATCTTTTTTAAGATAGTTACATTTAAATATAAAATATTATTTGATTCTTACCTTTGAATATTAATTCAAATATTTATGTAAGCTCATACGTCAGCTCATATACGTCCAACAATTGGGCTCGAGCATCTTCTATAACAGAAGGGAATTCACCATATCATGCTAGTCAGATGAGTTGGTATAGGGTTTTAATTCAAATTTTTCTTCTCTTGCATAGATGTTATATGCATATTTAATCTCTTAGTAGTATTTTACAACACCCATTGACAAGATGAGGGTAGTTCACAAATTGATTAAATATAAACAAAAAGTAAAACTAATTTTAAAAAAATTAGAATATTTTACTATTATTATTGTAAAATAATACTACTATTAATAATAATAAATAACCATAAATATTTAAATACATTTCAGGAGACCTCAAAAGCTATATTTAGCGTTTCTCTGTAAAATAACAAAAATATTTTCTTAGACATACTTATTGATTAGTATTTAAACTTACCAATGAATAAAAAGCGAAATAAATCCATAATTGTAACTCCAATCAGCAATCTGATTCACACATTCCTCACATCATGTTCAAAATATTAAAAGATTAAAAAATATTGTTTGATATATTATAATAAATGAAATACTCAAAATTCAATTTAAAAAAGTAAACTATTGTATTTATAATACAAGTATATTATACACATAATAAGGCTATTTTAACCCTCTAATTTGAATAAGCAGGTTGTCTTGGGTACCTCCAACAATATACTGCTGTAAGACGGAGTCCGGAGCATCCACCGAGTAGACTCCGGGCACCTCCGGACGAATAAAATTCAAAATTCATTTCACTCTGTACTGCTATTGGACAACCTGCCCCTTACCCTTTTGCGCGTGTGCTAAAACTGATAGGGTTAAAAAACAACCCTTTTTTAAAAGGGATCCCCTTAGTTTACGTCTCTTTCTAACAGCAACCCTTTTTTGTGAACTCTAGATAATTAAGATGGTGAATATTTACATAACGAGATATAATAATAAGTTAACTTTAGAACATATTATCGTACCTGTATATTATATAAAAAGTGTTATGTAAATAAAATTATCCCATTAGAAGACTTTCCTGATGAATATGTTGCATAGCTTATGCGAGTTAGTACAATAAGTTTTATATAAAAACAAATGATTGGATAGACAGATATGCCTATTTAAAGTACAATGAAGCCAGAGAAACTTATAAAATATTTAACTATTTTCATGAAATATGTTTACTTGAAAAATTTAATCTAGTATTGTTTCTCAAGTAATTTCCAGCCAAGCAACCATAAAACTTAAGTATGATTTAGTAACGTAACACACAATATATAAACTTTTGATATTAAATGATAAATACAAAGTATAATTACATTCAAACAAAAATTTTAATGTAAAAATAGTTGACGCGCTCTTGTACTTACCGCACTTTTACGTTCCGTACTTGTTTAGTATCACTGAAGTTGTTTCTAAAGCTTTTTAAAAATACGTAAATATATAGTTTATTTATATATGCCCGTGTTATCAAAAGCAATTTAGTTTCATTAATTATAATATAAATTGAATTGCTAAAGCTAATAAAAATATATATTCCCAGTAGAACGGAATGGTCTCGAAAATACTTTATACGTTACCTATTGTATAAAATTGATGTAGTATATTCTTTATTAAAATAGAACTAGTATTAATGGAATTTTAAAAGAGGTTAAATTTGCCTATTTTTATAAAATTACGTAACTATTAGTTAATATTGTAACCCTTGTGATATTATTGCAAAAGCTTATGAAAAATGTTTCATTTCACGCAAGTTGCAAATGCGTGACGTTGCGTGAAAACTGACAATCATTTGTCTGACATTGCGTTCTCTATACAATTTATAATAATTTAAGCATAACTCAATCACACAGAACCTGATAGCAAAAGATAGAGTAATAATTTCAAATAGATTAGAAAAGGATAAAATATCGCACATCACATTAATTGTCTATCAAATTGTAACTAGAAAGCTTCTGTGTTGATAAAGTTCTATGATCCGAAATAAGACATTCCTATAAATGCTTGTCTTTTTAATTTGAAATAAACATAAGTTAAAATGACGCTTTATCATTTTGGAAATTGTCTTGCCTTGGTGTATGCACCATATCATATGGCATACAAGTTTTCAGGAATGTAAGTTACTTTGCTTTGAGGTTATCTTGTAAGTAAATAATACCTTAATCTAATTTCTTTGATGTTACAGATCAGAATATGCTACTTTCTCAAAATGTGTATATGCAGGTGGCCTGTATATCTTCACCCAACTTTGCAAAATGTTATTATTAGCAACATTTTTCCCTGACACAGATAGCACTCTTAAACCTGGAGAATTGAACATATTCATGGTAATTATCACAGATGATCATTTCTTAAAACTAGAAAAAAAGATCATAATCTTCTTAATCTCATGATGACAGATGGATTGTGAAAAACTTTTCATAAAATTAAACAACAGCGTAAAAATGGAGTACCTAAACTTAATATCTGGATATCTGCATGAGTTGAGAAATTGTAGATAGAAAACCATGTTAGTCCAGTTCTTGTTTGTCAAGTTCTTGTTTGCGTTTATAGATATATAATATTACATTTAATTTAGTTTAAGAAAATAATACATTCGGGTCATTATTGCATTGAATGTACAATAGCAATATTTAGGATATTGCTACTTTTAGATATTGTACTATTATAAATGTAAATATGCATTTACTTCTTAAAAATGTACTTAAACTGCTAAACCAATGAAAAGTTACATACATAACATAGGCAGTTTTCACAATATTTACATGGGAATGGGTACTGTGTAAGTAAAAATGCAGACATTTGTTAGTGAGCAATACTTATAATATAAATATAAATGGTTAATTTTGCACACTTTTTTATATTATTGCAGCCTGCAATAATATACTGCATGTATAACTTTTATTAATAGATTGAGCTGAATACAGCTGAACTACTTCAATCCATAAAGTACAATATATGCACAGACAAACTACTCAGACTCTTCTTTTTCTAATTGTTCTGTAAGCAAGAGTCATTATTGGCTATAGCTCATTTCGAGTTGAATCTAGGCTAAAGAGATTTGAATCTTTTCAAATCTTAATGAATAATATATAATAAGTAAGAAACATCCAAGTTGTAACCACAGCTAGTGTTTAATATTCAAGCTTGTATCATTTGTTAATATGATTTTTTGTCCATTTTCAGGAATTTTTGAAAGCAACAGTAGATTTTGCTGATCTCATCGGACTATACTTTGCACTGAACTCAGTTCCTGGTAAAGGTCATGCTAAGATACTCACAGCAGCTATTGGCTGGGCAAGTGCTGAGGTATGCAATGTATTTCTAAAGAAAACCATAAATAAGATTGTTTCAAATATATTGAAACTACATATCGAGGTGTGAAAGGCTATTTGGTTTACGCGACATCTAGGGTGATATTCAGTTATATACAGTCAAACCTGGATAAGCGAGAGTTCAAGGGAGCACAATCTCATTCTCGCTTATAGAGGTTTCTCACTAACCCGAGTTTCTCGCTAATGCAGGTACATGGGTAGCGTTTCTCTCTTATAGAGGTACGCAGCAATAACAAGTCACAGCAAGTATGAATGTAGTAAATATGTAATATGATAAAATTATGTGCATAATATGCACAACATATGTACATATATATTTTTAATAGTGTGTATAGGTTACGTTCATTAGATTTCAACATATAAGTACTTTATAAGGGTAGGTAACAAGATGCTTACGAAAATAAAACAAAAATTCATGCACTATGTAATTTTATTTTATTTAGAACTTATTTACACTTAAAAAAATCCGTCAATTTCGTTTGGGTTTTTGTTTTTGTATTTTGAATATTTTTCTCTAACTCATAAATTTTGTCGAATATTGCTTGATCAACAACCGCCGCGTATTCAAAGTACTGATGGACCGTCTCCAACGCATTTACAGCTAGCTTCATTGGAATGATCTTTACTTCTGTTTCCGGAATCTGTGCCTCGTCTTCACTGTCATTTCCAGCAATACAGGTGTTCACACAATTCTTAACGATATCGTCGTCGGTTTGTTCTCCAGCGGTAGTTACGTCGTCGTCCATTTGAACGAAATCCTCGAAGCTCGGCATTAACATATTGGATTCGTGAGACACAAGCTTAGTCCATTCCTCGTTGCTAGGTCCAATTTCAACATCATTTTCCTCTGGCAGGTCTTGCTCATCTGTACTTTTCCAAAACCCAGCTTTCTTGAAGCAGTTTTTGACAGTAACGCATGATTTTCCGGATTCAAACGCATTCACTATTTTAAGTTTATCACTTAATGACAGTGCTTTAATTTTTCGTTTTGACATGATGCAGAACAGAACTTTCCTTCGCAATTGATTAACTATAAACTGAGTAAGTCCGACAAGCAGGACGGTACACAGGCACACGTGTCCATTCGAAAAGAATGCGATAAAATAACAACGTTATTTAGTTCCACGAAATAGAATAGGTACAATATTGACGAGAAAACAATTAAAAAACAATGGTAGGAAGTGCCACGAAAGTTAAGAAAGAGTCATAAAATAGCAGATGTTAAATTTGTTTTGTCATTTGTTCCTGTATGTGTGTATATTTTTATTGTAGCTATAGTTCCTCCTAAATAATATAAATAAATAAAGCTCGACTGTCGCTTATAGAGGTATAGATAAGTAGCAGTCTCACTTACAGAGGTCCATGAGGGAAAAACGACTCTCTCTTACAGAGGTTTCTGTTTCTCGCTAATAGAGGTTTTGGGAGCTTAAAATGACGGGTCCTGGCTATTACTCTCACTTATAGAGTTTTCTCACTTATCCAGTTCTCACTTATCCAGGTTTGACTGTACATATTCGGAATCGGCGAATTTTTCTCTGTCTAATGATTCCGAATTCATTAAAATCAGAACACTTTTTTGGTGTTTTAAATCTTTTTCCATATGCTGAAAATCGAGGGCTTAAGGCAATTTGTATTAAGCGACATTTATCTTTGTAACTAAAGGTACGTTTTATTTAGTATTAGCATCAAGAATTCGATGTTTTTAATTGAATTTTAATTAAATATACCCCATTCAAATAGCTCAAGAAGTTTTTTGTTATGATTTTTTTTCTAAAGTTTTAAACTTTTAATGGCTCTCTCCTGTAAAGTTACAAAAATGTTGCTTAAACCAAATAGCCTTTCACCCCTCGATATAATCTTATAGCATTCCTATATTACATTAGATAACCATAAACAGACAATAGCTCTGTGCTACCTGTATTTGCAACTGATAATAGGGCATAGTGCTATATTCACCATGCTTGGTGGGCATATTTCTCAGGAGGGATCTGCTCCTCAGTGAACCCTCAGCCGATTTTTGGAACTTCTATGGGTGATGAGCAAGGGTTATTGACTATTGTATTCATATCCCATTGCAACACATAGATCTGCACTTGCACTGGCTTATGAAAGAAAAATATATGTGTTTCTCTAGTTAAAATCAATACATAGGAATTCAAATACATAGGTGTACGTCCTTGCAATACCATACTCATTAGAAAATTCAGTACTTTTGATGAATTTTTTTGTGTCATTACGTATACAATTTTAACCCAAATCAAAGTATTAAATTTATAGCATGTAAGCAATTTCTAATAGATGTGATGTCTCCTATAAAGACAATACAATTTGTTTACAAATTACAATTCGTTTAATCTATTTAACTGCCTACACTGGTACAAACTCATTAGTAAGACAGTTGGAAAAGAATTCCAGTACATGTAAGATCTCTAAATAGGCATCTCCATAAAGATGCCATAACATAAATAAAAATATTAGTAATCATGATTAAGTTTTGCAGAAGAGTGTCGCTGTCCCCCTCTTCTGGTGATCCCTCAGCTGGTCCTTACAACTCTCGTGAGCATGTTAGTGGTGTTTAATCCATCACCACACATTTTATTTTATAGCTGTGTATTCAAAGATTCTGTTGCAATGTCTTCATTAGAATGTTTACCCTTTTTGCTGATAGGTGCATTCAGTGCCGTAAATAAACCGGTGCCACTGGTGCCCACGCACAGGGCGTAGACACTGGGCGGCGCAAGACTTGCCGGCCGGCGCAATAATTGAACCACCAAAACCAAAGTCCTTCCTTGTGCTTTATTTTAGTATCCTGAATGAAATAGACTTATACATATGCATTGCTCTAGCTAGGGTACCTATAACATCTAATAAAAGCAAAGACGTAGTTATTTAGGCCCGCATGGGGCGCAAAAAAGGCTATTTACGGCACTGGTTGCATTTTCTAATAAACGAATTATAATATCGACTTTTGTATTTAACTTTTAATCTCATGCCATCTCAGCTCATATTAGGTTTGGACTTTCTTCGCAATGGAAGGGAAATTAACTTACAATATTACGCTGGTCAGACGTGTTGGCCTTGGATTTTATGTTGAGTGTTCATTCTTTTTTTGCATATCATATCCGTTTGTCGTCTTCCACGACACCCACAGGTAAAAAAGGGGGTGATAACCTATATTTTTATTTCATCACCACTCAGAAGTATTATCTATCAATAACATTACAGATCCATCTTCTGTTCTGGTATGATGTAGAAAATTTAATAACAACGCCATCTATCGGTATATGCCTATGAACTTCTTAAACTGACATGATGGCACTATGAGAATGTTAAGCAACGCTCCCCTAAACTTATATACAACCAGCCTACCAGGCATGGTGATATTGGCACTAACCTCCTAAAATAGATTGACAAAATTAAATAATGTAATTTTATTCTGACACAGGTAGTGGTGACTTTATGCGTGCCCCTGTGGGTTGGTGCGCGTGGGTCAGAATTCGACTGGCGTTACGTGCGATCCAGCGCTGAAGCTAACGTCGCCTTGGTGCAGGCGGGCGCTGGTGCAGCACTCGTGTGGCTGGGAGCTCGCCGCGACTTGCCTCGCCACCTGGCGCCTCTCGCCGCCACACTTCTCGTGATGATGCCTTACCGTGCGCTGCTAGAACGAGCTGTCGCCTCAACTTTGGGCTTCTCCGCCGCGGGGCTACTTGCAGTACGGGCAGTTCATGCCGCGGTCACGGCTCTCGCTGCGCTCGCCATGTACGCAGTTCTAGCTCACCAAATTGGCATGTAGTCATGCGACACTCCATATATTGCATGACTACATTTTTAATTTATTTTAAACAAGTGTTATTTCCACTCATCATGTTTAAGTTAAATATTAAATTATTTAGATAACAAAATATTTATACATTACAACTAATATTATATACCTTAGAATAATAACTCATAGAAGCTCAATTCGCGCACAAAATTTGAGGCATTTAAATTGGGGACAAAATGGCTCCCCACACTGGGTCGTGACGTAGTGTACAAGACAACTCTATTGTATAGTGGTGTAAGTGTGTAATAGCTTGCATGCATGTAGTATTTTTGTCTTCACGTTTTTGATCGCTTAAGTACCGACACTATCCTTCTATACGTTATTATTCTAAGATTATGTTATACCTATCCCTATATTGTAATGCGAAGGCCAGTATTTTACTAAACACAGTACAATTAAGCTGTGACAAAATTCCGTTATAGGTGGAATACAATACTGTGAAATATGAAATTAAGTTAATGTTTCGATTTACATATTCGCTCATCATCATCATGCTCTTATACTAATTATTTAAGTTCGTCACAATATGTAATTCTCCTGCATCGTACATATTGTTTAAGTTATTGATAATAGTTTTAGTTAATCTGCGTGGTGATGGAGTAAGAATACAATTCACCACTCCCTATCTTGCCCGTGGATGTCTTAAAAGACGATTAAGGGATATAATATGCATATAACATCTAATGCAAGAGAAGGAAAACTCGAAACAAAAACCCTATACAAACCTGTCTCATCAGCATGTATAGTAAGGTCAATTTCCCTCTTATTGTGGAGGATGCTCGAGCCCTACAGTGGAACGTATATGAGCTGAAATGATGATGATGAATAGTTTTATGACTCGCCGTCCGCCTGACGTCAATCCTCCTTAGGAATGTAATTGTTGACCAGACGACAGCAGAGGGAGTTGGCCCAAGTTGATTTAAATGTAATTTATGTTAACGTGAATATCGTCATAGACTAAAATTTACCTTGTAGCAACTCAAGAAAATTGCCGTACTTTCAGGTGTTTCTGCCATACTTACTATAGCAATCAACTTTTAAATTTGTTGCGGATCCCGAGACAATTAAATTCGTTTCCCGGTACTACCTGAGGGTCAAACCTCGGTGTGATCTATGTGGATACAGGAGACCATTGTGGATCTTGGCTTACAGGAGTTATAATGGTGGGAATGTGCGGTAGGATCAGTCCCAAAAAAAAATATTTAGTTGTCTTCATTGTTTCACTCCGTCTGAATTTGAGCGCGATAACGATTGTTATTCTGTGGCAGTAGTGCTAAAATACAAAACAAACCTAAGTTTTATAGAATAAATACTATGAAATAGCGTTACATGACTTCAAACGTACGAAATAGTAATCTGATCAAAGGTCTACGCATCTGAAGGAGTTTCAATGCTATTCTTAGTGCAGTCATATTAGGGGTTTGACCTCTGAATAAGAGATACTCTACACTAATATTATAAAGACGAAAGATTTGTTTGTTTGTATTGAATAGGCTCCAAAAATACTGGACCGATTTTAAAAATTCTTTCACCGATGGAAATCAGGTAAATGAATAAAGCAGGAAAATGGTATATCAGGGAATAAAGGCTATATCTTATCCCGGTATTCCCACGGGATTGGGAACTACGCGGGTAATGCGACTGAAACCGAAGCCCAAATCCACCAGCCTAGGTAAAGTTGACACAGCCATCTGCGGCGAACAACTAAGTCACACAAAAAAAACTAGAAGAAACTAAAGGGAAATGTGTAATTGATATATGGTGGCGGAATGAAGATGTGGAGAAGCTCCTGAAAGAAAAAAAGAATACATTTACTGAGCGGTAAAAAGAAAGTAATGAAAGCCTGAAGAAAGCCAAAAAGATTGTATATAAGGAATGTAAAAAAAAGCTTAAACGGGTGATAGCTACACCAAGACCTAAAGCCCAAGGCAGTATTTATAATTCTGTGAACGGGCCTCTACGACAAATGACGCTATACCGTATTACCAAAGTCTGAAAAAAAAAACGAGCGTGAGTTATTGGGCGTGTTAATTGTATGAAAGATGTAGCAGGCAAAATTTTGATAAAAGTGGAGGAAATAAAGGAGCATTGAAAGAAGTATTTTGAAATAATATTGAACGAAGTGAATGTTTGGATCAGAGTGTTTAAAAATCTGTCGGAAAACGTCGGTCAAGTAAAAGAAATTACAATACATAAGGTAAGCAAGGTAGTATCAAATATGAAAAGTCTGTATGGCCGAACGGTATAGTAGTTGAAGCATTGAAGATTTTGGGAGAGGATGAATATTTATCGCTAACTTGGTTATTTGAGTAAGTTACCGCCGGATAAAGTTATCCCTAGCGCATGTCAGAAGAGAAACTTCTTTGGTCCCACGTGTTTTTTGTCAATAGTAAAAAATTATGAAGCGATTATCTAACACTGGCAAATTCGCGACGCGCAGATACATACAAAGGAACTAAAATTGAATGGTGACTATGAGCGTGGTAAAATGATACTTCGCCTCTCGCACTAGCAAGAGCAAGTCCGCTAGGACGCTAATACTGACGATTTGTGTAGTATATTGTACATAATTGTCTTTATCCTTTATCGTAAATCAAAATACATAAATCTTAACCGTAAATCGTTACTCGTAAGTAGTAAATCATACATTAGTAGACGATAGTAACGCTACACGAATGTGTCGTCTCATTCTCTCGCCGGCTGAATCCTATAGATTTACGTGATTCAGATTGTGTCTCTATGGACTCGCTTTCTCGTTTCATCGAGTTTGAAATCACAACGATTCTAACGAAGTTTCACTTCTAAAATATACCTATTATTCACGGAGATTCATGGTTAGCCTTGCACTAGGTAAGTGGGGCTGAGCGCAGAAGTCTCTCTAGCCTTTATCTCAAAATTGTCCGTCACCCGCAGTGTGGCTAACCGCGCGACGACGACCGATGTCCTAGGACGTCGAGAGGTGAGGGTACCCGAAAGGGTATTCCGTCGGCCGACCACTGACGACAAGTCACATCTGCTCCGGTGGTCGGCCCAACAGCTAGGTGACGTGGGTACGGGTGGGTTATGGGCCCGCGCGCCGTCCTTTCATCGCCCCGGACGGACTGGACCGCGCGTGCGCTTACCATAGCCCACCCATTAAAAAAAAAGCCTTTATCTCAAAAGTGGGCGCTTGAAACATTGTTTAAAAGTAAAATGTGCCTTAAATATTATGGTCTAGAATTTTATAATAAATGTTAACACCATTGAAGCTATAGAAGCTCAGTTAATCACGGCCGATAAAACTGATTTTGTGACCTTTGACAACTTAAGGCACACGAGATTTTGTCTGACTTTTGAGATATCTTTTAGAACTCCAAAATGAAGGTATTATCTCTCATTTCAAGGTTGACCCCTCTTTTGGGTACAGTGTCTGTTTGATAATTGCCTAATTCGTACTTTAAATTATACCAGCAGGTACATATCTGTAATTCGACACTGAGAAGTTATGTCAGGGCTGTGAAAGTATCATAGGATAATATTCTAGTCTTATAGCGAATTATATGCGAAAATATGGTGAATATGCTATCATCATCATCATCATCGCAGCCCACATACGTCCCACTGTTGGGCTCGGGCCTCCTCCACAATTGGAGGGAATTTGACCTACTATACCATGCTGGTCAGACATGTTGGTATAGGGTTTCATTTCGAGTTTTCCTTCTCTTGCACAGATGTTATGTGCACATTATATCCCATAGTCGTCTTATACGACATCCACGGGCAAGATAGGGAGTGGTGAATTGTATTCTTACTCCGTCACCACACGGACAATAATATACTATATGCTATAACCGTGCTGTATTTGTGATTTCGTGTCCTAACCGTTTACAGAAGCTACAATCAATAGTATTCATTACAATATAAAAGGTGGCAATATGATTTACTCACCTTAAATGAAGCAAACATTAATGAATAAAGATTTGGCATGAAGGTCTTTGTAACCATGCTAAAAAATTGTTTTAAAGGATCCACCAATCAGATTTGCTTTTGAAATCTTTCTTCACTTCAGTATCTTGTTGTACTTGTCAGTTTGAATAATGTTGATAGCTTAGTAAATTTACCTTTAAAACTGGTTGTTTTTGGTTCCTTTTAGTTGGAAAATATTATAGTTTTTTTTTAGTTAAGAATTCAATATAACTTATTTACTTTCAACTATTAGTCTTGCCCAAGAATTGAAATGTATTGAATATTTTTTCTGGGTCAGATAAAACTATGATACCAGTTCTTTTAGGCACTAATAGAATAGATTGAGTATAATAAACAATTAGTAAGATTTGTAATTTTGTGACAGGTTAAGAATAAAATATATCACTACGGCTTACTTTTTGGCGAGAATCCTAAAAATTAAGTAAAGGACACCGACTGCAATTTCGGATTCACATGCTAAGCGTGTCAAGCGTGGGGACACTTGTCCAATGGTGTACACCAACAGACCGATGAATATCTATATTCAATAATATTCACACGTAGTGCAGTGCAAAATATGATTCATGTTATGTTCTGGATAGTTTATTTTCTGAGCATTTGGCTCAGAAAATAAACTTGTACTATATTATGACCTAGTGCAATTGAAGGACTCTGCAACTATTTGTGGACTGCTATCTGGCAATTTACATATACATATATTATTTTTGATGGAGACTGCATGAAAATAATAATCTATTTCTGTAATGTTTTTGGAGTGAAATTTAATAAATAAAAATTTACAAAATTTTCATGCATAATTCAAATTTTTAGTACGAGAGTTTAAGTCTAAAATTTTGTAAAGCAATATTCTTTTATCCTGCATATAACATCTAAAACACTGGTCTTGGGACTATTCTTTTTTAATGTGCTTTCAAAACTAATGTGGAGAACTAATTTATGCAGTTGACAACACTAGAAGGTGCATCTTATTATTACGTACTTATGTAGTTGTGGTTTGTAGTATTATTTTCTCTATGGATTTGCATTGCGTGCGTGGAAAATGGCGTACATTGATCATTAAAATGTGATAGTGATTAGTGTTTGATATTAATTAATAACATTAAAAATCGCGCCACCTTAGTACGAGTCACTATATTTATCATGTGATCATCAGTATATTTAAGTCTTCCCATACAATTGTTAGTTGTCATGAAGTTATTTTATTAATTACACAAGTGGTGTTTACAATGTTGGTGGTTGTGCTGTTATTGTTTTTGTTGCGCCAAAGTAGTGGCGATGTAGTGCGATACAGATGTAGTGATAACGTCGTCACTCCTGTAACATTTACACGTGCAGCTGATGGCATTGAAGGTCGATACACTGTGGAGCTTTGTATGCTAAAGAATCCAAATATCACAAATTGGATGATAGATCTCTGGTACTTCAGTAAAGGCGGCAAATGTCGCAAGAGACCTGATGTCTCACATTCTAAGATCAAGAATGACATTGAGCATAATAACAACTGTACAAATGTTAGTATTACATTTATATTTTTATAAAAATAACTATTTTATTCACTGCAATTTGTATGGTATTAGCAAATTATTGCAGCTATAGTTCTCTTGAAATTATCGGCATAAAATACAGTCTATGTAATACTTGATAATGTAGCTTCCCATTAGTGAAATAATTTTTTAAAAAGTCCATTCGCATTTATATTATTTAGGATTTATGGACAAATATTTGCTTTGATGTAAAATTTGACATAATTTATTACCCTTGATTATGTTCACACAAATGGAATAACAGTATTTTTTTGGATTAGTTGAGATTAGTTTCACAAAAAAACTACAATTTTAAGTTATAATATTACTAAACCATACTGAGTACAATTTTACTATCAACAGCAGTAAAGGGAGTTAACACAATATATTCTTAATCTGTTACTACAATAAACTATATAAAAACCGAAGATTAGAAGAAGAACCATAATATTAAAAATAAGAACACAAGAGCTATTTTTGTTTCCATATATCCTAAAGCTATAATATAAGATAGTTCTGAAATGAGAGATTAGTGAATATTAATGAAGTCCGTGTGGTGACAGAGTAAGAATACAATTCACCACTCCCTATCTTGCCCGTGGATGTCCTAAAAGGGATGTAATAGGTTAAACTTTCCAATATGGGCCATTGATTTTGAAGTTCATTTTTTTTTATAGTTAGTACTCATAAATAGAAGGCTTCTTACAAATTTTCAAGTTGCGGAACATCACAGTTTAAGAGATATAATTTTTTAAAGTTCCCACACAAATTGGAAAATAGCATGCCATTAGCAAATTTTTAGGTTGGTTAAAATGTCAATATTGTCATGGTAGACGTCAAAGTTGACATTTCACATACTTGAGACTTGTACCTTTACTCTTCTTTTGAGATAAGAGCAGTATGATCATGATGACAATATCTGTGTTTGTTTCCAGGTGTGTTACTCAGCTGATTTTGACCTTATCTATACTGGTCTGTACAATATTCATAGTGAATTTGAAGTAATCGGTGGAAGTAAATTGAGATCAACTGATACATGTGTGAAGATTGATAACAATCTCACCAGACATTATTACGAAAATAATAAAGTGCATGTGGAGTGTACGCCCAGGGAGTAAGTATTTTATTGTTTGGTTGTTAAGTGTTTTTGTTTATGGCAAATGTTTCAAAAATGTTTATACAGGTTGTATGAGGTTATGGGATAATTGGTCAAACGGGAGTTAGGCAATGATTGTAGGTACCCATGACAAAAAATTTGAAAGAAAAATATCGATTCGTTAATGAGAGACACGTAAGGTTTACAATTTTGTCATCGCTTTTTCATGCACTGAGTTTAGAGCCATCAGCGCTCACCCATAGTCAGAGCTAAGCTGTGCTAAAGCTATCTGAGGCTGATAGCTATACACACAAAAAATAAAAAAAAAGCTTTTTCGTGTAGATCTGATTGAAATATATAATGTCAGTGATACTTAATCTGCAACATATTCGTACTTTCTTAAATGTTCATTAGAAATTAAATGAATCAATGATTACTTTCGCATAAGCAAGATAAACTTCACTTTAAAGCAGCTGATCGGCCGATGACCGTTGACGAGTCGCTTTTGTAGCTAAGTTAACCATTGAAGCGTTCGCGCAAATCATACCTATTTATACAGTCGAAGCTTTACATGCCTACATGTATCCTGTCTGTACATGCCTACATAATATGTGGGGCATTTCACGTCAAGCAGACAACCAAAAAAAGTGAGATTGTTAATTTTGTTTATACTCTGGTCAGTTATACTTCTGGTGGACGTGGATGTGTACACACAATTTTTTTTTCGTATGATGCTTTATTGCTGAGTTATGGGCTTTTGAAAATTTACTACGAATGAAATCATGAATTTTTGGAAGCTTATTATCTGTATCAATTAATTTGTAAATAAAACTAAAGAGTATTGTTTCTTATAGTTAAAAAGTTGAAGTTTTTAATTTTTTTGTCGAATTCTAAATTTGAAGTTTTTTGCGTATAGTAAACCGGAAGTGAAAATTTCTAGTCGATATTTCACTAACTTCGACACTTTTTATTTTAAATATTTTTACCTTGAATTTTTTTTTAAAGACGTATCTCTGCACGAAGGTAATTTATCCTTTAATTGCGAGAGACTTTACAAACATGAAAATTAATGGACACAAATCACATCCAGACTCAGAACAACAAATTTGTGGATCGCAAAAAGTGTTGTCCTGCGCGGGATTCGAACCCCTGACACTGGCGCAGTAGGTCTACGTCTCAACCACTACGCCATCTGTGCAGTCGATTAAAGCGTTGCATATATTAATTGTTCCACAAAAAAAATTGCCCGACGTTTCGAACACTTAGCAGTGTTCATAGTCACGGGCGGACTAAAATGTCTCACATTCAACAAGTCATCGTTATTACAATTTGAAACGTCGGACAATCAAAAATTAAATACAAACGTGATAAAATCCGTAGTTTTATTTAAAATGTGTAATACTCGCGTAAACATTTGAAATCATTAGATATTTGTGGATTTATTTCTCTGTCCTATCAACCTTTCTTTGTTAAATGTCACTTATAGTCGTAGCACACATAGGCATAGAGATATTAGCTCGTTTGATTGAATATTCAGTAGGCACGTGTGTGCAGTCAATCAGTATGTGACTCGTTAAATGGTATTCAAAAAATCAATGAAACAATTAAATAGAATTTGCTCATTGATATGACAAAATAGATATACACATTTTGGTTATAGTATTGTATTTAACTATCAACTGCATACAGTGGTAGTGTAATTGTATAAGTAGGGCACTCTTACTCTGACGACAATCAGAGTAAGAGTGCCCTACTTATGCACGAGCATTTAATTCCCAAGCAATATTTTAAGTAGTGTATGCTATGATTGAATCTGAGTGTAATTAGTTTACTTAACTGCACAGATGACGTTGTCGTTAAGATATCAACTTACCGCACCAGGGTTGCGGGTTCAATTGTTTGTGTGATCCAAAAATAATATTTCGACGAAACCCCAGGCAAGAGAGGGGGCTGTGAATTGTAGTCTTGAGATTCTCATACTGATTTACACAATTTTTCTTTTTTTGTGGTGGTTAACTATGGTCGGATGGTCCGATGGATTGGGCAGGGTGTGTTCACACCCTGCCCAATCTGTCCAGAGCGACGAATGAGTGGCGTGCGACCCCATAACCTACTCTATCCTCTCCCCATCGGCGTTGCGCTGACCACTGGTCCTTGACCTCCGTGGCTGGCCCGGATACCGTTTTACCTTAAGCCGTTCATCACAACCACAGAAATATTAATACTTTTAATTTACTCTTATTTTCTGTGGTCTCAACTGTCCATTTAAAATGTTACAACGTAATATATTTTGATAAATCTGCACATGTATCTCAATACAGTAGGCACTTGGCTGTTGACAATGTATTCACTGAAAGTCAGTTCCACCTTCGGGCTCAAGCAATCAATCTACGCTTGGTCGTGCCTGAGGGACTTTTACTTTAATAAATACTGATGTATTGTTTATATTTCAGGGATGACGTAACACTTCATTTGTATTTGGGTTTACCGGTAACATATTACGAGGTGGATTTGTCGCCCAAGAAGGACAATAAGACAACAGAGGTACGTATATATTTATTCTATTTGTGTTGATTCATGTTTTTGGAACACTCTTGTGAATTCGTATGTATGTTTTTATTTCCGTGTGGTGACTGAGTAAGAATACAATTCACCACCCCCTTTCTTGCCCGTGGGTGTCGTAAAAGCAACTAAGGGATTACAATATGCATATAACAACTATGCAAGAAAATGAAAATTCGAAATAAAACCCTGTACCAACCCGTCCGACCCACATAGCAGATCAATATCCCTACTATTATGGTTTATTATTAGGTTATTTACCTACCTACTATTAAAAAGTCATAGATATATTTTGGCGATGTAAATATTTCAATGAAAATATTTTCTACCTAATTAATATTTTTCCGTGTTCTAATTTATAATTTCTCCGTGTGGTGACGGAGTAAGAATACAAATCACCACTCCCTATCTTACCCGTGGATGTCGTATAAGAAAGATGACTATGGGATATAATAAGCACATAAAGTCTGTGCAAGAGAAGGAAAACTCGATATGAAACCCTATACCAACATGTCTGACCAGCATGGTATAGTAGGTCAAGTTCACTCCCATTGTGGAGGAGGCCCGAGCCCAACAGTGGAACGTATGTGGGCTGCGATGATGATGATGAAGATGAATTAATATTGGCATGCTTGTAAATGAGTATATGAGACTGCACAGATGGCGTAGTGGTTAATGCTAGTGACCTACAGCGCCAGTGTCGGGGGTTCGAATCCCACGCAGGACAACACTTTGTGCGATCCACAAATTGTTGTTCTGAGTCTGGATGTAATTTGTGTCCGTTAATTATATGTGTATGTATTTCTCGCGGAAACGCAATGAGTTTCAAAAATTAAAAAACTGTACGAATGGCGGCGATGTGGTTCGCGACACGTCACGTCTCGTTTCCGTCGGGGGCGAAAAGTGGCCCACAGAGAACCGCTTTGCTACGCTGAATATGTCAAAGATCGTAGCAGATGGAGGGCAGTGGACTCTGCCTACCCCTATGGGAAAAAGGCGTGAATATATGTATGTATGTATGTAAATGAGTATTGAAAATGAATAAATCATTGCTCTAGAATTAAAAAACAAAAGTTAAAATTCAAGGTAAACTTTTACATTTTAAAGTTTGTTTATCAAGTGCGTTATTCATTCTAAAATAAAAACAAAGAAATTCATTCGAAAACTATTTCAAGGATGCGCTAGGCAATGTGCAGATTGTACATTTGTATACAATTCATCACTCCCTATCTTGCCCGTGGATGTCGTAAAAGACGACTAAGGGATATAATATGCACATGAGATCTGCACAAGACAAGGAAAACTCGAAATGAAACCCTATTTCAACATGTCTGACCAGTGCGAGGAGGCTCGAGCGCAATAGTGGGACGTATGTGGGCTGCGATGATGATGATATCAATGTAAGAGAAGGAAAACAAAATAAAACCCTAAATCAACCCGTCTGACCAGCGTGGTATAGTTGGTGAATTTCCCTTCCATCGTGGAAAGCTCAAGCCCAGCAGTGGGACGTATATGATCTGTAATGATGTTGGAGATTCACATTAAATGTATCTTTATACAGTACTTTGATCGCACTGAGAAGGTAACACAGAATTGTACGATAGTGAAATGGAACGAGGTGATCTGTCAACTATTTCTGCCAGACGGTTGCTATCACCTGAACTTCCAACATAACGCACCTTGGGCGGCAGTGCTCAACGATCAGACAAGCCCTTATTATAATTTCTGTAAGTATGTTCAATGAATCAAATAATTTATTACGTATAAAAGTCAATTTTATATTTTGTCTGAAATTATTACAATTATTCACCGCGCTGGATCGAAACCCGGCCGCAAGCTGACAGTTGAGACTCGTGGAATTTTTCGGTATACACATAATCTCTTTTTTTTGTAGTTTAGCTGCCATGTTGCATTTTATAGATGACAATGACGAAATATTCGTGTATTTAATAAATATTACATTTATTATTTTTAAATTTTTATACTACTAATTTCTAAATGAAAGGAATATGCTCAAAACCAGGGCCTTTTTTTGGCAATGAGCCTAAACCAAATATTATCCTAAATCTACATCTTAGAATAATAACGTATAGAAGGTAAGTCCGTGCACCAAAAATGAAGCAATTAAATTGGGGCCTAATGGAGCTTACGCCGGAACCGTTCCGTAGTGTACAAGGTCACTGTACTACACGTACGTACGCAACTCTTAAAAAATAAATAGGTAATTATGATGGTGTGTGCATTCAAATGGTGTCACAACACATTTGAAAAACATAAAAAGGTTTTTAACATTACTTTTAAAAGTATTTCGACGATTTATGTTAATACAATCAAAATTTTATTTCATAAATTGTATAGTGGTGTGCGTGTGTACGTGTGTAATCGCCTGCGCGCATGTAGTATTTTTGGCTTCATGTTTTTATCGCTCGAAGTACGCACACTATCCTTCTATACGTTATTATTCTAAGATCTAAATCTTATTTTTATACTTTCTCAGTATTAATTTTGGAGTAGCCTTAAAAATAAAAATTAATAGTCAAACTAATAAAGTTAGGTTTGTTATTTGAATACATCGGAATGACACGTAGTGTCAATATAATTTTGTAAGATCTCATATCATTCGCAAATCCTACATGTGGCAATCTCGGTTGACAGGCCACGTCTGTTATTATCACACAGGATCATATCATAAGCGTATGTTAAATGCATTACAATACTTTTGTAAGCGCGTTAACTAAAGATAATATTTATATTTTCGTTTGAATTATTTTCTAACCTCAAAAATGGTTCACTAGAAATAAGATATCGCCCAAACCTGGGTACACAAATCAAAACTAATTACTAAATATCAAACTAGAATAGTTATCCTACAAAATAGAAATTAAATTATGAAGGTCTACCCACTTTTGTTTTGAAACTTACGCCCGATCAAAACGGACAATCCCCTTTCAGATTCGAATTACATGATCTTGCGACTTGTCCTCTCGATTATTTGATTAATGTTGCCAATAATTCGGCATCTAATGTCGTTATTTTATACGCCTTTAGTAGCCTAATTTGAGTCGAGGTAGCCTAAAGTAGCCCAAACGCCAAAACTTCTCTATGACTAAATCAAAAGCGTATTTTCTAACAATTTATTACTTATAAAACAAGCCTGAGCTTACTTCTGACTTATTGAATAATAAGTCAAAGTATTAATAATTAAAAAAAGAACCCTTAACAACAGGAATCCGTTTCATGTTCTGTTATCTACAAAACTTTTGCTCTCATCATTATCAGTAGGTGCTGTGCTGGTACTGGGACAAGGTCCGCTAGAAATGTAAATTTTTCTCTCATTATGCTAATCGTGTGATTGCTCGGTTAAAAATTATTACAGAACTTTGAACTTTAGGTGATTAACATGACTACAATATTCTGTTCCTAAATTTCATCCTTATCATACTCTTTTTATTAAATATTATTTTAATGACAGCATTAATTAGTGGTAATGAGATACAACGTAAGGAAAACTACATTAAATCTTTGTACATGGAATTCCCTCCATCTGATAAATTCACACAAATTCTGGGAAAATCACATTAAACATGATTGAACCTAAAATCAAGATATGCAGGGTACCTACAATAGTTATCTCTGTATTCTCTGTTTCTATCAATAATAAAAAGAACAGACAATAATTTTAGGAGACAACGTCTTAAACAAATAATGATGAACATTTTTATGAATTGAATTGTTATCACTGAATTACCATTATTTTATACTTAGACTGGCCATAAATACTGTTACAATTAAAAATAAATAAAATATTACATTTGAATTTGGAATGTCATTTTTATATGATTGTTCATTGTGTTTTTTCATTTCGGCGCCAATACATTGTACAATATTTTGCGATATTAAGATGGACAAAAAAGTAAGGAGTTTTTGGCGGGAATCTGAAGTGTCATGTGGTGTTCTTGTATTATATTCAATATCTTAGTGTTTTAACGCGTCATGTTAAATAATCTTGATGGCATTTTATGTAATATATAGCGACAGAACTGCTGAGGTGTAGTGAATATGATATAAAACTGCTATACATACCTTTGTATTTCCACCAAAATTCTCAGAAGATACCCTTAACAGTGGCCATTACACTGTTGAGGGCGACACTTTGACTTACTGACAGACCATTACTGACATGAAGAAACTGAGAACTTGAAAAGATAATTATAACTCGACACAAATCACTCGGCAAAAATGGCTCGTATTTGTAGCTGATTGCCAAGACAAAAAAGAAGAAGAAGAAGAAGAAAAAAAAGTAAACTCGAGACAAAACTCTATACCAACACGTCTGACCAGCGTGGTGTAGTACGTCAATTGGCCTCCTACTGTGAAGGAGGCTCGAGCCCAACAGCGGGACGTATATGAGCCGAAATGATGATGACGATGTGTTATGTTTAATTCATTTTTTAAGGACTATATCGTGCAAGTAGCCTAAAAGGCGAACAGTGGCCTTCAGAATTATTCGTCGCCAATTTTCATCCCGAGTAGCCTAATTGGCGAAACATCGCCTATGTTAGCGACTCGGGCCTTGATTAGATTAAAAATTAATTATTTGTAAAAGAATACTAAATAACTAATTGTATCCAACTTTCGTTTCTACCGATGACCTAAAAGATTTTGAATCATAAAATCTACTGGGACTTAAATATAATATTGGATATGCTGATTTTTTTGTAGATATTAATAATTGCTCTAAACCCGTAGTAGATTCTTTTGTTAGATGGAGAGATGGTAAATCTGAAAGTGATATTGAAAGAAGAGCGTGTAAGAGAAACACGGTGAATGGTGCTTTGCGCACATTTATGGGCAGCCAGTCTGTCTAGGAAGGCTCGCCTGCCTGTGCATAGGGGCGTGCTTGTACTAATCTTAATGTATGGAAGTGAGAGCTGGATATGGCAGAAGAAGCACGAAAGTAGAGTTATTGCTGTGGAAATGAGGGCGTTGAAGAGCATGATTGATGTGAAAATGAGTGACAGAATTAAGAATAGTGTGATTAGGGAACGTTGTGGTGGTGGAAATTAGATGTAGTGATTAGGATTGAGAAAGGTATGTTAAGTTGGTTTGGTCATGTAGAGAGAATCAATGAAAGTATTTTTTTTTTTTTTTTTTTTTGTGTGTGTACAGCTGTTGGCCGCAGATGGCCTTGACAGCTTGACGCGGACTATGGGTGAGCGCTGAGGGCTCTCAACCCGGAGAAAAGTATGCTAAGCGACATCGCCCAAGGGCTCCCCCTGTGGGGAACGGACCTCGGCTTGGGGCGTCGCTGGAGGCAAAGTGGGCGTGCCCACGTTTTTAGTAGTGACTTTTGCGCGGCGCGGTTTCGCACCTCGACGGCGAGGGCGGAACCGCGGATATTTATTTGTTAAGGCCTCGCGGGCCGTGTGGGCTCTTTGTTGAGCGAGTGTGATAATGTCGTCCTCTTCGTCGAGGACGTGACGAGGACGTCGGATGGAGGAGATTTTGGAGGGTCTATAGGAAGCCGCCCCAACCACTAGTTGGTTGGGGTGTGTCATGGCAGAGTCAATGAAAGTAGATTGACAAGGAGAATTTATAGGGCGAATGTGAACGGAAGTGTTAGAAGGGGAAGACAAACGCGGCAGTTCCACGATCAAATCGGGGACGTTCTTAGGAAAGGCCGGGTTGTAAATATCCTAAACCGAAGAATATGCATGAGGAAATTAATGAATGTGGAGGAGGCGAAAGTGGTATGTCAAGATCGTAGTAAGTGAAAGGAAGTGGTCTCTGCCTACGCCGATGGGAAAGAGGCGTGAATCTATGCATACATGTAGATTATTTTGTTCTATTATAGTTTTTGAAGCACACCTATAAAAATTTCGTTTTCATACCTTGGGTTACATTATTGCAATTTTATTAAGGATCTCTATTATTCTTTTTTCCATGAACCTATAGTTTAATTAATTTAGTTTAATTTAATGTAATATATATTATGTTTTAATAATTGTATTAGTGTTAAGGTTAAAATTTTCATACTAACATAGATTTAAGTTTTACTAACTTTTTTGAGTCTTGGTTACTCCAATAAACAATATTATTATTATTATTGTATCTCCTTAAGATTCACGGGATCTTACCTAGGCAAGATACCCGGTCCTTTATTTTTCTGCCTTCAATAACTTTATACGTCTTGAACTTTGGCAGACGGTGACTTGCCAACTCACTGAATGGGTCCCCTCAAACGGTCGCCACAGACACGCACAGGCCATACGGGCAACAGGGGGGCAACATTGGTGCAAGTGGCTTGGGGTGTCGAGCGGTGCGGCGCCGGTTTCACCATCGCGAGTCGCCGATAAACGGAGACCCGCAGTGGTTTCCCCGTAGTTATGCCCTTGAAAATGACACTTCCGCCCCCGAGCATATAGCTCTGGCAACCCCTCTGACCGGCCGTTTAAGGCAAGTCAGAGTTGAGAATTCTGCGGCCACCGTTCGGTTTCTACTCCAACCAGCCAGTAAAGGCGAGCTGGATACGAGGCCCTGGCCGACTCTCTGGGGCACTCAGGACCGCAGTATCACCACTCACATTCAGCACGCCACAAGCTGCCCTGCAGTTTATTGGCTTTATTATAAATCTTGTGATACGTTTTTTTTTTATATCACAAGAACTTGGAGAGCCATATAATGTTCCTCCGAGGTTTTCGTTAGTCTCATGGTGAGATAACGACTGGCCCAGATGGTATTATTATTATCGTCTGTTACTGCCTGATAATCTAGCTTTCTAATGGTGGGAAATGGTTAAAATCGGTACGGTAGTTTCGGAGCCTATTCATTACAAACATACAACAAAAAATCTTTTCTCCTTTTAATAATATTAGTATGGATAGCGCTCCGTACCGTCACTTAGCGCTGGTAAATATTTATTTATATCGAACATTATATCGCACCTTTAATCATAAACTGAATTAATTCAAAATTTACGTTTTTTGAGTTTTTAATAAAAGCCGAAATAACTTCGTCAGTAGAATACGTACAATCTAACAGATAAATCGATACGACGTAAATGACAGAGATAAAAGATTGTCGTTCTCTTTTCCATTAATTCCTGAGTACATGTCGATACTTTATTCAAAAGCTGCATGTATTCATACTTATTTCATTTTATTAGAAAATTACATGTATGTTTTATTAACACATTATGATTTAATTCAGTTTTTTATAAATTATATTGTACAATTGTGGCATCATTTTGAATTAATGCAGTTTAATACTAAAACATTTATGCAAAACTTTAATAACTAAGTTTTATTTCAGTTTTGTACTATAAATAAAAAAAAATTATTCAGGTACATATTTTAGTGAAAAGAGAAATAAGTACGAACTTAACTGCTGTCTAAGGTGTATTCTTCCTTTAGATAGTATAATTTTGTATCTTATTCCAATAATAGACTAATTACGCTACAGTTATCTTTTTTTTTTTAAATACCTAGTCCTTCTATTCATTTTTTTATAATTTTTTGAAGTCATCAATCTAAATATGTCAAACTTTAAATGCGATTGCCCACAAAATTGAAATTTTGTGTTAATTCAGTTTATGAATAAAGGTGCGATATGATAAATGTTGTTTAACGTAGATAACTTTCTTTTTTTTTTTTTTTTTATGGTTGGGCTATGGTAAGCGCACGCGCGGTCCAATCCATCCGGGGCGATGAAAGGACGGCGCGCGGGCCCATAACCCACCCGTACCCACGTCACCTCGTTGTTGGGCCGACCACCGGAGCAGATGTGACTTGTCGTCAGTGGCCGGCCCGACGGAATACCCTTTCGGGTAACGTCACCTCTCAACGTCCTGGGACGTCGGTCGCCGTCGCGAGGTCAGCCTCTCTGCGGGTGACGGACAATTCCCCGGTCCGATCACCCACGGCCTCGGCTAGGGCGGCATTAGGTGCAGATAACCTTGCACATTTCTATGATAAATTTAATGAAAGTCGTGTCCCATGATATTTAAGTTTTTGATTTAGTTCTATTTATAACTTGGGTTACATTTTCACTCCCATTTTAAGAGGAGGCTCGAGTCCATCAGTGGGACTTACATATATGAGCTGAAATGATGATGATGAATAACGAATATTAGTCCATATTTTTTTCTTTTTTAAACGACACCCTGCACTGAGGAAATAAGTCCTTGTGTTGCAGAGGGGAATTTTTACAAATATACAATTCACAGGCGTAAAATTCACCCAGACGAAACAACAGTTTGTGGATCGCCGCAAAGTATTGTCCTGTATGGGAATCGAGCTCGCGACACTTGGCATTGTAAATTGTTATCTTAACCGCTACGCCATCTGTGCAATGTAGACATCTTTTACGCATATATTATCACAACTGAGCGCCTTTAGAAGCTTTTAAATCATTTTCAAATTACGTCATTGATAAAAATCGTATACCTACTTAATGCATTGAATGGAAATTTTTTCGACATGAGTAAATATAATGCGATACGATATACGAGTATAATATGTGGGTTGTGTCAATATACAATTATCTCGAATTACATGTGGACGCGAAGCAATCATTTGTCATCATCGTCATCATCTCAGCACGTCCCTCTGTTATGCTCGGGTCTCCTCCATTAGGGGCAAGAATTTGACCTATACCTTGCTGGTCGGACGTGTTGCTATTGGGTTTCATTTCGAATTTTCATTCACTTGCATCAATGTTATATGCATATAATATCCCTTAGTCGTATTTCATGACACTCGCAAGCATGACATGACAGGGCAAAGGTACCGATTATCATTCATCACACAAAATGTTGTCTTGTGTGGGTTATCAAATGATCGGGAAAGGGACGTCGGCAAGAGAGGGTACCCCACGGGGTATGCCGACGGGCCGACCACGGAGAACAAGGAACTCGGTACAGGTGGCCGGCCCAACGACAATAACGAAGAACTACGGTGGGTTAAGGGGAAGCGCGCCGCCTCTTCGTCGCCCCGGAATGAGTTGGACGGCGGGTGCGCTGACCATAACCCACCCCAAAGAAAGAAAGAAAGTCATATTTTCTTTCTATTTTATTTTTTGGATTAGATTAAAAAAATCCTGTCCGATCCTGTTGCGAAGGCCATGACATTGGAGCTAATACTTATTATGTTGTATACATACAATTTCATTTAAAAGAAAGAATTTAAAAAAATAGTTTTTTTGGCGGCTCTTCTCAGCTTGTGGTCGCGTTTCGTAGCTACGCGGATCGGATCACTCCCATCTAGTTGAAGATAGCTAGATGATGGCTGTAATAGTATGTAACTAATGTGTTTGATTATCACTTTTGGGATCTGATCCAACCGAAATATTTCTTTTATTATCTTTTGGAAAATATATCGTGTTTCCTAGTTCATCTGTATTATTCTGTATACAATTTTATTCTATACAGCATATTTATAATTAAAAAAATCTTGCGGAATCTTCCGGGGCGGTGCCCGATTCGATTAATTTTGGACAAAATTTTAAATTGTCAATATGTATTTGTATATGGTTTGCACATAATACATGATTGTGGTACAATGTAACATAATTAAATTGTTGATCACCATCAGGTAAGACGGCTCCAAAAACTCCTGTGTTATCTGGCAGTACTAGCCACGCATTATGGATATGCGGCGGTATACTCCTGGCGTGTGCTGCCGTAGTCATCATTCTGATTGTACAGCGCATACTCAAGAAGAACGAGTTCCACAAACGAATGCTCGCCATGTGGCCGCGACAACGGTAAGTACATCCATACTAATATTATAAATGCTAAAAGGATGTTTGTTTGTTTGTAGCGCTGAAAGCGCTACAAACAAACAAACATCCTTACTTAAACCACCGAATTAAACCGCTTTGGCGCTTAAACCTTAAATTAGCGCTTAAACCACCGAACCGATTTCAAAAATTCTTTCACCAATGGAAAGCTATAATATCAGGGAGTAACATAGGCAACATTTTATCCCGATATTCCCACGGGAACAGGAACTACGCGGGTTTAAGTGACTGAAACCGAAGCGAAGCGAGGGCGGGTTGCTAGTATTATAATAAAATGACTTTGGCAAAATTGATAATTAATATATTTTTTTAAACGAAAATACCCTGCACTTAAGAGATAATCTTTTTATTGCGGGGGAATTTACAAACATGCATACAAACATAAATTACAGCTTGTGAATAGCACAAAGTATTGTCCTTTTTCTTTTGTCCCCCAACTACGGGTGGGCTACGTTCAGCGCACCCTCCGCCCGCCCCGTCCGGGACGACAGAGGGGCGGCGCGCAGCCCCGTAACCCACCGGATAGCACGTCGCCTTCGTCGTTGGACCGACCACCGGAGCCGAGTGGTCGCCCCGACGGAATACCGAGAATACGGAATATCGGAGTACCGAGGGGGTCCTCTCGACGTTCTTATCCCGGGACGTACAAAGTATTGGTCTGGGTGGTAATCGAAAGTCAATTACCTGTCTTTGCGGCAAAAGCCTGTTTCTTTGCGGTAGTTTTTAGCTATGTTTGGTTAAAATCGGTCCAGCAGTGTAAGAGTATCAGCTCCAAAATCATGTACATATTGGTGTATGACTACTCGACTAAGTGCTTTACGCGTGCCAGTATAGTCTTAAAATTACAATTAATAGATAATTGCTGTTGAAGAAGACGTCATATTCTTTTTTATTATTTAGTTTGTGTCGGGGGTTATTCAAAATTTTGAATTTTGCTTATAGCTAACATAATTAGAATATTATATTGAATAACGTAATTTCTTGTGCAAGTCCTATTGACATTTGGTCAGTGTTTAGTACGTATATTATTTTAAATATTCGTATCCCACTGTAATAATAAAAATTAAAAATAAAACAAGATATTAACTCTATTACAACTAACAAATATATTAATAATAAACAAACACCAACAACAAACATCAAATTTAACAGGAAATAAAGAAACAAAATAACAATGAATTTAGAAAGAGCAAATTCAGACTGATTAACCTTATTATTTATTTGCGCACAGTACCGTCGCATGTAAATAAAGACAAACGAAACGTGCGAGAGAGAGGGAATGATTAACGCTGCTATTTATGATTCGTTTCTTTATTGACGTGGGTTCATACTAGGGAATTTTATAAATTTGCCAAGGTCGGAGAGGAGGAACTCAGTACCACGGCCCTTTGGCGAAAGGGAAGAAGTATGGTGAATTACGGGTCCACACACCGCCCTTTCGTTGCCCCGGACGGAATGGACGTCGTGTGTGCTGCTGCTGACCGTATCCCAACATATAAAAAAATAATATGAAGCGAATATGGATTAGTTTGTTTATTATGCTATCATCATCATCATCGCAGCCTGTCCTCTGTTGGTCTCGGGCCTCCTCCGCAATGAGACGGAATTTGACCTACTATACCATGCTGGTCAGATATGTTGATATAGGGTTTCATTTCGAGTTTTTCTTCTCTTGCACAGATGTTATGTGCATATTATATCCCTTAGTTGTTATAGTTTTTGTTTAGTCTTGCCTGGAACACTTAAACACCGGCTCGACCGTGCCCACGGATTGGTATTATTGTAATCTTTTCCACATACCGATCTACCGCCGTACATCTGTCATCCCTTTTGCCGCCAATCCGTGGCACACGAGACAGCGTATGTATGCCCAATTCCGTTACTCGCATACACTACAGTCGTCTTTTACGACATCCACGGGCAAGATAGGGAGTGGTGAATTGTTTTCTTACGCCGTCAGCACACAGAAAATCGCCTTTAAATATTCAACCGATAGGCTTTGAAATTTCGTAAACATGTTATAATTACAATAAAAAAAGGTATATAAGTTCACCCAAGGAAAGGGTACTGTTCCCGAGGTATAGAAAATGATTGACAAAACCAACAGTAACGCGAGCTAAGCCGCTGGTATAGTTAGTAACTCGTTTCTATTTAACATACTGTACGTAATGTTATTGCCACATGTTGCATACAATACAGTTTGTCCTTGCGCAAGCAAATCTACTTTTATATGACATAGGCTTGGCTATCCTTAATACACGAGATTAGTTATACAGTCGATGATATTATTGATTAGATAATAGTCTTATCTGTATATTAATACGCGAAGAAAAAACTTTGTACCCCTTTTTACGAAAATTACGTGGATGGACAAGTATGAAATTTGGCACACTTGATGTATATAATAAGGAGAAGTGCATAAAACTGAAATTTCATGTAATAATGGATTAGAAATACATTAAGTTCATAAAAAAAAGCATTACGCACACTACAACGCAATCGCTACACACACACGCACACTAACGCTAATACACTTTTGTTTACAGTTAAAATCTCTGGTCGAACTGAATGTCAAACAATCATAATTATGATGACAATATCTGATAGACGTTTGTACCTATACATTAGTTATTAATGAAATACAGCTTGCTCAATATAAATAAAATGAAAAGAAAATTGTGTAGCAGAAAAATTAATTTAAATGATTTCGACCACTCGGCGACCACTAGTACAAAGATTTTTGTTTAATATTCCAATGGATTGTATTAAAACGAATATACGTAATCATTTTATGGACGAACACTTAAGAACACAATATACCTAACCTATAACGCGCTGGAAATGTATTCTCATACCAACACGTTTGATCGGCGGGGTATAATAGATCAGTTACCCTCCCATGGGAGAGGAGGCCCGAACCCAATAGTTGGCACGTATGTAAGCAATAATTCATCAACGCAGCCCGCATACGTCCCACTGTTGGGCTCGGGCCTCGTTCACAATGACAGGAAATTTGACCTACTATACCATGCTGGTCAGACATGTTGGTATTTTTTTTTTTTTTATGGGTGGGCTATGGTAAGCGCACGCGCGGTCCAGTCCGTCCGGGGCGATGAAAGGACGGCGCGCGGGCCCATAACCCACCCGTACCCACGTCACCTCGTTGTTGGGCCGACCACCGGAGCAGATGTGACTTGTCGTCAGTGGCCGGCCGACGGAATACCCTTTCGGGTACCCTCACCTCTCGACGTCCTGGGACGTCAGTCGCCGTCGCGCGGTCAGCCTCTCTGCGGGTGACGGACAATTCCCCGGTCCAATCACCCGCGGCCTCGGCTAGGGCGGCATTAGGCGCAAATACTCGCGCCTGCGCCGCCCGAGTCGCCGGCGGCGGAACGTGTCGCCGAATAGGAGCTCTACTCGCACACGATCCGCCGCCTCCTTCCGTGAGATTACGGCCTCACAGAAGGCGGTGACCGCGTCCCAGTTCCTGACGCTGACGAGCATCTCCCTGGCGATGGTCGGCAGCGCCAGGTCAGCACCGATAATTGCGACGAGTTCACGGCGATCCCCCTCCCATGCAGCACACTCCTCGAGCGTGTGCTGCGCCGTGTCCTCGTCGCAACTGCAGTGGTGGCAGGACGGTGTGCTCTCCCTCCTGACAATCTTGTGCAGGTACTTCCCGAAGCAACCGTGCCCCGTCAGCACCTGCACCAGTCGGAAGGAAAGCACCCCGTGCGTCCGCTCCAACCACTCCATCAGCACCGGCCGGAAGGCCTCGACGGTCCTGACACCGTACCGAGGACTCTCCAGCCGGACTGCCCAACGGGCAATGACTTCTCGGCGGGCGTCGACCCGCCAGGCGGTGATCTCTTTGATGGAGACCATGCCGCCGCGGGCGCGCGTCTCCGACACCCGCCGATAAATTTCGGCGAGCATCTCCGCCTCCAGGTCCCACGGGGGAGTTCCGGCCAGGAGGCACGCTGCCTCCGTCGCCACCGTGCGGTAACCCCGTATGGCCCTGATCGCCATGACCCTCTGTGGTCGCCACAGGAGGGCCCTAAGACGAACGGTCAGGGACCCCGCCCACACCGGTGCGCCGTACAGGGCCATCGACCGGATCACCCCCACGTACAGCTGTCGGCACGTAGCGCTGGGTCCGCCCACATTCGGCATCAGCCGCGAAAGGGCGGACGCCGCGCCGACAAGCCGGGGAACAAGTCGATGGAGATGCTCCCGGAACCAAAAATGCCCGTCGAGCACCAGGCCCAAGTACTTCATGTGGGCCTGGATGCTGATGGTGACCGACTTCACGGTGATCGAAGCGCCGGCGGGAGGCCCGGCAGTACGGAGGCCATGGAACAAAAGGGCCTCCGTCTTTTCCAGGGCTACCCTCAACCCCAGCGCTTCGATCTGCCTGACAATCTCCTCGGTGCCGAGAGTTGCCAGGCGTGCCGCCTCCTCTAGCGTCCCACCCCGGGCTGTGACGAGTGTATCGTCGGCGTAGCAAATTACGCCCAGCCCGGGTGGGAGGCTTCCTCTCAACGCCCAGTCGTAGCCGATGTTCCACAGGGTCGGACCCAGAACCGACCCCTGTGGGACACCGCATGTCATGGGCGTTCGCACAACGTCCCCTACTCGGTCAACGTAGAGGACGCTGCGCCCCTCCAAGTAGTCTGCCACCAGCCGCCTGAGGTACACGGGCACCCCGTGGTACCTCAGCCCCTCCCTGATGCAGCTGAATGGCAGACTGTTGAAGGCGTTGGCGATGTCCAGGGACACCGCCAACAGGACTCCTCCGCCGGTGACGGCCTCCGCTACCACGGCCTTCAGGCGAAGCAGGGCCGCGATCGTCGAACGCCCTCTCCGAAAACCAAACTGGGCGTCCGACAGATCGGGCCCGACCCCGACGAGGTGCCGCTCGATGCGGGCAGCAAGCAAGCAGACATGTTGGTATAGGGTTTCATTTCGAGTTTTCCTTCTCTTGCACAGATGTTACGTCACCACACAGAAAAATAACTATTAGATGGACAATTTCAAAATTTATATGTTCGACCATTGCCTGGGTCAAAAATAAAAACAGGATAAATAGTTTATTAAAATATTTCATAACCGTATTTGTAAATAAACATAGAAACGAAACACTTGCCTGAATCTGTGCAATAAACACATCGATTCATTATAGTGATAACCTTTTTGAACTTTTATTAAGGAAAATGTTTGGATTTACTGCAATTAATAAATATTATGAGGTGGCTAAGGTTATGGAACGACTGTTCAAGTATGTTGTAGTTTAACCGTAGTGGATCATAATTAGTATGTATATTACATAAAAAACAATAAAACATAATAGTTATAGTGATTACAAAAATGTGTATCTAAGAAGCTGTAAGCATTTTAGTCGCCTTGGCGGTTTAAGTAGGTCGATCCGGCCGATCAACCGATTTTAAGGTGAAGTTTGTCTTGAGTATGAGAACGTAATCAATGATTTATTTAATGTCTAATGAACATTTAATGAAGTTCGAATATGTTGCAGATTAAGCATCACTGACTTTATATATTTCAATCAGATTCACCAGAAAAAAGCGATGACAACTTTACATGTCTAATTCATTGTCGTATCGATATTCTTACATCAAATTTTTGAAGTGTAAACTTCTTAAATATCGTTGTGATTTGAAAGTCGATGAAACGTAAAAGCGACAGTAAAAGAGAGACACATAAATTCATAAAATTTAACATGGGAGAAAATGAGATAGGAAACAGTGTTTGTTATATTTATGGTTCTTTTTGTGCTCTGTTTCGTACCCCCTTCCCCTTGTGTTTACCAAAATATAGTGGGAATTTGCTATACGTGTATTTTTTTTTTTTTAATTAATTTAACGTACTTTGTCGCACAGCGACGTGCTGTGTGGTAGCGGCTTCGAATACTACCAACCCTTGCTTTGCTCGTGGGTGTCGTAAAAGACGACTAAGAGCCCTAGATTGACCCGGACCAACTCCATCTGGTACCATTTGGGTCAACGATTACATTCCCAAGGAGGGTTGACGTCAGACAGGCGGCCGGTCATAAAAGTCATTGCCGAAACTTTTTGCAATGTGTCAAAACAGATGACATATTGCGTCGACCCCAAGTAATTGGGATAAGAGCAAGATGATGATGATGTCGCACAGCGACCACATCGTCCTATAGGAACAACAAATTAAATATTACATACACACTAAATCTACTTATTACTATTTTAATCCTAGCTCTGCTAACTTAACTAATACTTTCATCATTTCAGATGTAGGATCGGCTAAATATATTGTTTAGAAGGCCAATATCTGTGGATCTAATCATTGTGATGCACGACTACCTATACCTTTGGTTTCGAACACATTCCATCAGAACATGCTGAACATCATCAATAGTTCCACAGTCACTACAGCTCGGCGATGGAGATTTTTTCATTAAAAATGCAAACTTTTGATGGAATGTGTCCCGACCGTAATCTAAGGACTGTCTTTATAAATCCTCTATTGGCTTTTATATTATCCATCCAAGGGTGTGATGATATTTGTGGTTGGATAGTTCGATACCAAATTCCCTTCTCACGTGATCTCTCATCAAAATATTCCTGCCACTCTTTCTTACATTGCAGCTTAACTAATTTAACGAGATCTGTAGACAGTGGTAACACATTCAGGGGTATACCTCCTTGTAGGGCTTGTTTGGCTAGAAGATCAACCTCATCATTTTCTTTTAAATTTATGTGGGATGGAATCCATTGAAGAACTACCGTATGTGTATTAATACGTGCATGCCTAGTTCAAAGCGTGTACAAAATTTTTGAAAGTTTCACTTCTACCACGTGTGAATTGCACACGTTTTTACTTTTTCCATAAGTTCCCACCACCATTGCGTCCATAACCTGATACACTCTGTCTATAACTAGCAATCGGTGCCAGCCGAAGTCTATCTCCTAAGAGCCCAATAGCCTAGGATTTCAGTCTCGGACCGAGGGAAATGTTCATAGGATTTTGGGAGAGGAAAATAGCCTTAGTTTTTCTACTATTTTGAGATTGGAAACGGACACTTAAATTTTATTTATTTGTATAGATATCATCTCAGCTCATATATATCTCACCGCTGGGCTTAAACCTTCTCCACAATGGAAGGGATATTGACCTACAATAACTTGATCAGACGATACGGTATAGTCCTGTTTCAAATTTTCCTTCTCTTGCATGTTATATGCATATTTATAGCACCACACGGTACTGTTCCTCCCCGATCCTCCTCTCGGAAGGCCACCCTCACGCGGTCAGCCTCTTTGTAGATCATCATCATTTCAGCCTATTACCGTCCACTGCTGGACGTAGGCCTCCCTCATGTTACGCCACAAAGTGCGGTTCTGTGCCGCCTGCATCCAACGACGCCCAGCAACTTTCACCAGGTCGTCAGTCCACCTAGTGGGGGGGCGTCCTACACTGCGACGTCCAATACGTGGTCGCCACTCGAGAACCTTTCTTCCCCAGCGGTTGTCGGTTCGTCGAGCGATGTGGTCTGCCCATTGTCATTTCAGCGTGCTAATTCTTCGTGCTATGTCGGTTACACCCGTTCTTCTGCGGATTTCTGTATTTCGGATTCTATCTCGCATAGAAATCCCGAGCATAGCCCGTTCCATAACACGCTGAGCGATTTTGAGCCTTGTTATGAGGCCTACATTTAGGGACCACTCTTTGTAGATGACGTTCTATTCCTCGATCCAGCCACCCGTGGCCTCGAATAAAACAAAGTTCTGCGTGGGAATCGAACTGATGATATTTCGCATTATATCCCGACATCTTGGTCACAACGTCATATGTAGATTTGCAATACGTAATATTATAATTTGTAAGCATATCATGTTATCGTGATAAATTCTGTCACCTTGCAACAGTTTGATGCATAGAGTACGTGATACATTATTATTTAAATCAAATGTTTATATTCTTAGCGCAAGATCTTAATTATTGAGTAATGGCTGATCTATTAGTTAACTCATAATCGAGTGCCACTTTTGGGATATGGGTGATAATATTTTTTCGTATTATATTTTTAATGAAGTTCAAAGGCCATATACTGGAGTTAATACTAATTGTTCTAAAAAGTAATTAAGGAAATAAGCACAGGACATAAATGGACTGTAATAAAAAACTAAATTTTTTATAAAAGATTTTTTCTGCTTTATCCATACGGTGCCAGAGTAAGATTATAATTCACCACAGAACCCCCTATCTTGCCCATGGATGTCATTAAAGACAACTATGCGCATATAATGTTTATCCGAAAGAATTTTAAAATAAAACCATAGGATGAGGTAGTGAATTGTATTATTACATCATCGCACTGAACTACACGATATAAATATAAAGTTAATAGGTATATTGTTTTATTTAAACATGTGTATATAAACATGTATTTCGTTTATTTCAAGCAATACTCGATCATTGGATGCAACAGGTAAACAATATATATACCTATACATTTCTAATATTACCGTCAACATTATTACTGCTCATAAACGTCCCACTACTAGTCTCGAGCCTCCTCCACTGAATTGAAATTGTCTTACTGTATGTACTACGCTGGTCAGGCGGGTTGGTACAAGGTTTTATTTCGAGTTTTCCTTCTCATGCACAGATGTTTTTTTTGTATATTAGCCCCTTAATCGTCTTTTACGATACCCACGGGCGAGAAAGGGAGTGGTGAATTGTATTCTTGCTCCGTCACCGCATGGCAATTTCTATTATTATTATTTATTTTTATTAAAATCTCATAAAAATTGATCTTACAGAACAGTTATTTATAAATGTAACTGAGATCGAATTTTATTTTCTATGATTTAATTGTATTTATAATTATGTAGTAATTTTTAAATGAAACTACGGATTTTATCGCGTTTGTATTTGATTTTAATTGCCCGAAATTTTGAACACTTTGCAGCGTTCATGATCACGGGCGGATTGAGATATCTCACGTTCAACAAGTCATCGTTATTACAGATATTTATAATTATCTCATCATCATCATCATCTCAGCCCATATACGTCCCACTGTTGGGCTAGGGCCTCCTCCATAATGGGAGGGAATTTGACCTACTATACCATGCTGGTCAGACATGTTGGTATAGGGTTTCATTTCGAGTTTTCCTTCTCTTGCACAGATGTTATGTGCCTATTATATCCCATAGTCGTCTTGTACGACATCCACAGGCAAGATAGGGAGTGGTGAATTGTATTCTTACTCCGTCACCACACGGAATATATATAATTATCTACCCGATACAGAAAATTAGTTATTTAATTTTGACCCACTTTTTAGTACAAATTTATTGCTAGTGTAGGAAGAAAATGATACTATCATAAATAATAATGTTTTACGTTGTTTGATTATTGATTGTCCCACGTGTCGAACACTTTATAGGGTTCATGATCACGGGCAGACTCGGTTCACTCGTAACCATGAACGCCAAAAACCGTATAGTAGTTTTATTTACAAAATGTAATACTCCCGTAAACATCAGAAATCATTATTGTATGTTTTCGTTTACATTAAAGAAACTCGTACCTGTTTTTTTCCTCTTTAAAAGAATTATCTCGTATTAAAGAGGAAATTCCTGTACGCTGGCTGATATTACAAACAATTCACGAACGGAGATCGATCTCTGTGGCGCGTACTTATTGATCACTAAACTGGCAATGCTATTTCAACTTACTTTTTTTATTACCTGAAGGTTAGTGATACTGCTGCTCATGGACATTGCTAGAAAGTGAAAGGAGTGTCAATGCGTGCAATAAGGCTCGATTATGTTAAAGGCATCACTAACACTCATCACACACAAACACCTTACAATTGGGCCTCCTGTTCTATCGCTCACCGAAAGTGCAGTAACAAATTACTACTATTAAGACGTAGATTTCCTGCTCAGTGTGGTACAATACTACCCCGCACGGATCGGCCCGCGGCTATAGACATACGACTATCGACAGTGTGTTTCTACCATATAAAAAAAAATTATAATATTCAAAATATAAAAAAGAAATTAATTATTTGTGACCTCTGTTTCACGATTTTGTTGATTGATGATATATTATTGCATGTTTTGAATTTAAAATACATGTCTGTTGTTTATATTTTGATAGGTAATTTATATTAAATAGTTTTATTTTTAATGATCAGTATGTTGACGAATTAAAAACATTATATGTCGTCACCCATTTTTTTATTATTACATAGGACAGTCTTATGGTGACAACGATCTCCTCTGGCTGTTGTAAAATTTCACTAATGCCCTGGTCAAAAAGAATTACATCAACTGCAAACGCCAAACCTGTATCTCGTGGTAATTACAGTTAGTCGTTTTGTAAGAATACTAGCAAATTTGTCACGGTTTATTCACTTAACCAATTGGCAATACCGGAATAAAATATAGCTTACTAGCAACCTGCCCTCGCTACGCTTCGGGTTCAGTCACTTTACCCGCGTAGTTCACGTTCCCATGGGAATATCGGGATAAAATATAGCCTATGTTACTCCCTGATATATATTATAGCTTTCCATTGGTGAAAGAATTTTTGAAATTGGTTCGGTAGTTTAAGCGTGAAAGCGTAACAAATAAGCAAACAAACTTACTTTCGCATTTATAATATTAGTAAGGATATTATTCGTGAATAATGTAACTTTCCATTGGTGAAAGAATTCTTAAAATCGGTTTAGTTGTTTAGGCGTGTAATCGTAATAAACAAAGAAACTTACATTTGCATTTATACTATAATGCCACCCCTCCCTTATTACATGTGTAATGGCGATGTTAAGAATGTGTGTTATATTTCAGTGATATCGAAGCACCACAAGTGTTGGGCCCGAGCAGTCCATACATATTGCTGCTGTACGCCAGGGAGGGAGAGCACGGTCAGCGAGCTGTGTCAACGCTTAAAGTGCTACTGGAGGCAGTCACCGGGGGACAGGTGAGCACAAACTAATACATGCTTACCGTGCAAACTGTTGCTCTTCGCGGTTATCTGTTTAAATGGCTTATGAATTTTTAGTTAAGGGATAAAATTCTTTAAACAAATATGGGTATAATTTTTACATCAATTGTATAATTTAATTAAAGCAGATTTCGCGGGTAGTTTGACATTTTGCTCTGAAGTTCATAGCGTGACATTTCACACTGAACTTTATTAAGTACGGTAAGCATTGATGTAACAAAAAACCCAAGATACACAAACAGCGTCTCAAAAACGTCCCCATAAAAAGAGCGCCACAACAAGAATTTAGCATTCTCTTCAAGTAGTCTTATGTCGACCGCGTTGTTGTATGAACGTTAGAAATGACGAAGTGTTCATTGAACAATTGTAAAAATAATACGTAAAAACGTTAAAAAAGGGTGAGATTTCGTACTTCCAGTAAGTTAAACAGTTCATTGATTTGTTTTTATTGTTTATATGACTAAATATCGGGTGGAATATGGTGATTTAGATTTTTTTGTTTCAAAATTTCACTCAACGTTGCAAGAATAATACGATGGAATTCAATGGAATCATTTTAAATGTAGAATAATACATTAATATCTCCTTTTATTTTCGTCGAATAATACCATGGCCTTTATTATTAATATAGCTTTTTTGACACCTCGTAATATAAACTTTAAAACATGCATGTAAGACTGAATTTGATTTGAAGTATAATGACCAATGAGAGGCGAGCTACGGTCGTAAAAATTTTACGGCTTATCGTACGTATTATTGTGAATACAACTATAAGTTATGCTCATAAGGTTGAATTTTCATTAATGTATAATAATTATTTAGACTGGGAAATTTGGGACAGTTTTAAAAGAACTTTTGTTTGAGATTGTGTATCTAGTTAAATTGTTACATCAATGACGGTAAGTCCCCAATTATGATTGTAGGTATTGTATTCTGCATAGAAATTAGATACATCTTTGATTTCATTGCGTCGTTATTGGTTTCAGTTTGTTTGTAATGTTTCCAAGATGATTTAAGAAGAAATATGTATGTCGAGTTTGTATATCTCATTAAATTTGATTTATACAGATTGTATCAGGTTATGGGGCAACTGTTCGAGTATGTTGTAGTTCAACGATCATAGATCATAATTAGAATGTATATCACACAAAAACAATATAACATAAAAGTTATAGTAATTACGAAAATGTGTGTTTAAGAGTATATGCCTTAAATGTTACGTATTATGTAGCCATGTACAGACATGTAATGCTTCGACAGTATAAATAGGTATTATTTGCGTGAACGCTTCAATGGTAACGTAGGTACAAAGGCGACTCGTCAATAGTCATCACATAGAATTTTGTCTTGCTTATGCGAACGTAATCATTGATATATTAAATTTTTAATGAACATTTAACAAAGTACGAGTATGTTGCAGATTAAGTATCACTGACATACATTTCAATCAGAATTACACGAAACAGCGATGACAAAATTGAAAACTTTACATGTCTCCAATTCATTAGCGAATCAATATTTTTATTTCAATTTTTTTCATGGGTTTCTACCACCATTGCCTAGCTCTCGTTTGACCAGTTGCCCCATAACCTGATACACCTGTATATTTAGCCCAATAGAGTACTATTTTGTATGGCTAAAAACCATGGCTGTGTTTGTTGTTTGGTTTTTAAAGATTATACTGAGATGTAACTCGTAGGTGTCGCGAGGAATGTAGAACTACCGAATATTCCGATATTTCGGTGTGCACTTTGATATATAACATAATCTAATAGAATAGAAAAGTAGTAAATCACTTGATCGCTTTAATTTTGGTGTAAACTTTGGCAAATAATTACATCGCAGTTTTATTGATACTCGCTAAATGTTGATACATAGGTGATATCGAAGATTGAATCACAATATAGACCACATTACTATTTACCATGAGATTAGAATATTGTCAAATAATGTTATGTGCATATTATATCCCTTAGTCGTCTCTTACGACATGCACGGCCAAGATAGGGAATGGTGAATTGTATTCTTACTCGGTCAGCACACGGAACACCTATAGTGACAATAAATGTTTATTCAAAAATAATAATTTTCTAAAAAAGTGGTGGTGGATTTTTATTTCATTACCACACGGAAATTACAGTATCCATTTTTTTTTTAATAAACCCCCATTACTACTACTTACTGATGCAACGAAGAACTAAATGGGCACAAATATCACCCAGATTCAAAGCAATCATTTTTGGTTCGCATAACGGTTTTTTACTATAAGAGGATCGAAACCTCGATAACGAGAGCTAAGTACTTGGACAACTATGCCATTTGTGACTAAAAAAATGTTCACATCTCTGATCGCATAAGTGCCACTGTTGAGTTCAGGCTTCCTCCACAATGGGAGGGAAGTTAACCTACGCTGGTCTGATATGTTGGTATATATATTTATGTTGAGTTTACCTTCTCTTGCATATACATATGTTATCTGTATCTCATCCCTTAGTCGTCTTTTATGACACCCACGGGCAAGAGAGGGCATGGTGATTCGTATTCTTACGGGGTATGTTATGGAGCTCCGTAACCAAAATTTTCGGATATTCGAAATAAAAATATAATCAAAACCTATATAAAAGTTTTGGTTATTAAGTTATTATCGAATAGGTTCGGTGCACATATGAGACAGGTTTTCTTTCTACCAGCCGACCTGACAGACTAAACATAAGCCTAAAGGGAAATAGTAGAACGATCACCATTATTAGCTAAATTATTTTAATATTTCCTAAAAAATCAATATCCATAACCGAAACTGTCGGATAATCCGAAATAATTACATATCCGTACCCTAAAATATAATGTTATCCTAATATCATCATCATTATCACTGCCCACATATGTTCCACTGTTGGGCACGGGCCTCTTCCACAATGGGTAGGAATTTGACCTACTATACTATGCTGATCAGACATGTTGGTATAGGGTTTCACATCGAGTTATTCTTCTCTTCCACAGATGTTAAGTGCATATTATATTCCATAGTCGTAGTGCTGTGTGCTAGCGGCTTCGAATACTACCAACCCTTGCTTTGCTCGTGGGTGTCGTAAAAGACGACTAAGAGCCCTAGATTGACCCGGACCAACTCCATCTGGTACCATTTGGGTCAACGATTACATTCCCAAGGAGGGTTGACGTCAGGCAGGCGGCCGGTTATAAAAGTCATTGCCGAAACTTTTTGCAATATGTCAAAACAGATGACATATTGCGTCGACCCCAGGTAATTGGGATAAGAGCAAGATGATGATGAGTCGTGTTTTACGACATCCACGGGTAAGATAAGGAATGGTGAATTGTATTCTTACTCCGTCACCACACGGAAATCCCAGTACGGAGTATCCTAATATCCGTAAACGTATCCAGATTCACTTTATATTCATAACTTCCCTAACTCTTACTCCGTCATCGTACGGATTCAAAGAATATAATTATCTTTGTGTAAATATTTATAATGTATGTGCGTACTCGAGTCGTGTTTTGTTCTTGACATATATGTTCTAAAATAGTAAATAAATGATTAATATCATGAGCGAATATTATTTATATGTATATACTGATAATATTGTTATTAATAATAAAATTGATTACGTTCGCGTATTAAACACAAGAAGGTATTCAACTCGTTATCAATTACGTCTCTTGTGTCAGGGAAAATTGTATATGATATTTTTGAGGCAAAGCAGTGGTGAGCAACTGATAAATAAAATTAACGAATATATATATATTTTTAATTACAAATAACCTAACAACTTTAAAACTATAATTGGAATTGTTCAATTGTGTTTCCTCAATTAAAAAATAATAATTTTGAGATTATTTTTTGATTACGACGTATGTTAACAGTCATTTCTGCCGCTTGCAATAGTAATGGTAATTTGTATACTTATTTCATCACCTAACGGAGAAAAATATAAATTAATTCTTCCTTATGTGGCTTCTTACTCGCTTGCAGCTAGCACGTAACACAACTGCAATATTTAAAACCAATCAACTAAATTATATGTTAATAGCGACTCGCCCTCGCTTCCGGTCGCCTTACCCGCGTAGTGCACGTTCCCGTGGGAATACCACGATAAAATATAGCCTATGTTACTCCCTGATAATACAACTTTCCATTGGTGCAAGAATTTTTGAAATCGGTCCAGTACTTTTTGAGCCAATTCGTGACAAACGTACATATAAATCTTTCCTCTTTATAATATTAGTATGTTATTAAAAGCGAAACAAGTCCGAAATTGACTATTTTTTTGCTCTTTACATGTCACCGTGGACACTACATAGACTTATGAATTGTTTTACACAAACACTTGTCGCGTTTCATATTGTATTATACGGTTGTAAATAAAAGTTAACAATATCACGATGATCAACATGCCTTACCGTTACATATGAAAGGCTGCTGTTTTATACATTAACTAAGATAATCCTGTAGCAATTGTAATGGTAACGAGCTGATGTGGTGTAAAGATATTTGTGAATGCGTTTCATGAAAATATAACTTATGTTTGCAGCTAACAGTTGCTTTTGGCAATAACTTTGTATGAAAATGTGGGTCAACATTTAATAACTAATTCTATAGCGGGTAGATATGAATATCTGTAATAACGATGATTTTGTTGCACATCTTAGTCCGCCCGTGACCATGGACACTGACAAATGTTCGAAACATCGGGCAATCAAATACAAACGTGATAAAATCCGTAAATTTAGTTTTATTTATTATTTGTACAAATACACATCATCAGAAAACATTGAGTATTACATATTTGAAATAAAACTTATTTTACGGATTTAGTTTTTTAAGTACCCGACGTTACGAACACTTTCTAACGTTCTTGGCCACGGAAGGACTTTTCAAGTTGTTTTTAATTTTATATACAAGAATAAAAGCATGCAATGATGCAATATCTTTATTGAATGTGTAATTTCGTGCTCAAAATCATTCTAAAATTATCCGTTGGAGAATGATATTTATTGTCTTCACGTATCCATAAATACGCATACATAGTAGGGCTGTTGATAAAATATCAATATTATTATTTAAAGATATCGATACTTATAACGATATTTCTTTGGACGATATATCGATACTTCGATACTAAAAAGTAAGTATCGATATTTATTTGAATAAATTTGTTGTTTTATAATTTTTGGAAAAGTATGCATTCTACAAAATCACCGTAAACAATCATCAACTTTAAAAATGCAGGCATGAAATTGATGATAAGTTATCACTTACGTCTAGAATTTAGCTAAAAAAAGCTCATCATGGCAATCTTGCAATAGACGAAGTTAAAAGTAGTCATGGGGAAAAATATTGATTTTCGTTTTTCGATATATCGAAAATCGATATTTTTAAACATATCAACAGCCCTAGTCTATAGGTTATGCTAGCCTGCCTCGTACTAAATACATTTAATTTCCTTGTCGGTATCTATGTTTGTAGCTATTGTTCCTTTTTGTCACGCTTCTATCCTTCCTTGTCAGAAATACAGCGCAGCGCGGCTATCTCTTCTGTATTGTATGTCCAATTGTCCATACCATTTTATTAGGGGTCCGTACCCAAAGGGTAAAAACGGGATTACTAAAGACTTCGCTGTCTGCCCCTCCGTATATCTGTCACCACGCTGTATCTCTAGAACCGCGATAGCTAGAAAGTTGAAATTTTTGCAAATTATGTATTTCGCGGCAACACCGCTATAATAACAAATACTAAAAACAAAATATTTAAGGGGAGCTCCCATACCACAAACGCGTTTATTTTTACGCTTTTTATAGATAATAGTACGGTACCCTTCGTGTACGACTCCGACTCGTACTTAGCCGTTTTTATTTAATACAATAGAACCCGTTTAATACGATCACGTTTAATATGATTTCCCTCATAATACGCCATTTTGCGTCAGTCCCAGCAACTTGAGACATGTTTTCATACATTTCTTAACGCTTAATACGATCGTCATCCCGTTAAATACGCCAACACATGCCACTCAAATACACATATTAACCCTTGCGGCAGCGGCCAGTGACTGACGAAGTGACGACTGTCGAGCGACCCTCAGTGATAATGACCAAGAAGAAGCTGAGTCAACTCAGATTTTGTCACATGCCCAAGCATTATCAGCAGTTAATGATTTAAGACTATGTAACTTCTTTGAATCAAGCGAAGACGCGCTGCGAAAATTAAATTATGTTGAAAATCTTGTAATTGCTAATGCCTCAATATTTTTTTGTCAAACTAAAATAAGTGATTACTTTAAGTAACGTAATAATAAGAAACAATTTATTTATTATATTTTTAAATATTTTTTATTTTTTCATATTTAAAAATGTATCTAGTAGTACTTATTTAATAAAGAAAATTAATAACATTTTATTTAGGTATTTTTTAAATGTTAAATTCAATACGTAGGTATTCTAAGTAATAATAGAATATAATAAATAATAATGGCACGTTTTTGCCCTATCCCGCATAATACGCTTTCCCGCCTAAGACGCGTTTTTGGTCGGGTCCCTGCGAAATCGTCTTAAACGGGTTTTACTGTATTAGCGACTTGCGCTCACTGCGCTTCGGTTGAAGCCGCTTTGGCCTCGCATTTTCAATTGTAATATCTCCTAAGATATGGCCTCTGTTCGAGTTCCGCACCAGACAAAATTTTATAGCGTTTTGCCGATAACAGCTGGTAGTAAAATATTATCAAAATCGGTCCAGCTGTTTTGAAGATTACCCGTCACAGACAGACAACAAAATTGTTATACTGGTTTTTAAGCATAGGTATGTGAAAAAATGTATGTATGTATTTTGACATTACAAACTGACACTTAAATTTTATTTGTATAGATTATCACTCGACATGTGGTTCATTGGTTCATCTCTACGAGTATATTGTGTACAAGTACATTGTGTTGATCACACAAATATTTGTCAAGCTGCGGTTTTCTCTATCACAATAAACAGGATGTTGATTACTTTCGTATGGCATACTAGCTACCCGTGTGACGTTTGCATCAGATAAGAGAGAGCGGGTAATAGTCACCTATAACACACAGCGCATACAAACTTAATTCTAAAAATGATTGAAACTTGTTTTCGCATTGCAATCATTTAACTAAAAATTTTTGTATAAATATTCGATTTAGGGTATTAAAATCGCATCATTCGTTGTTTATTAAAAGCAAAAAAATAGCAAAATTTACATTAAACACTGATAAAAACAAACAAATAGCGTGAAGCACTGGCACAAGTGAATAATATAATAGTCTATACGCTACACGGTCAGCTGATGCGAACCATAGGCGCCGCCATATTGGCCTCGGCTGCTCTGTCAAGCGCCTCTCACTTTACTCCTACTCCACGGCCGACCGTCACGCGACATGCAATAGATGGACGAAAAAGTTTGAGGGGATGTAATAAAAGTTTCACTTTAAGAATAAATAATTGATCCCGTTTTTGCGACATTTTTTATTGATCCTCCGTTCCTATAGGTTGTAGCGTGTTTATATATAGCCTTCACCGATAAATGGACTAACCAACACTCAAAGATTTTTAAATTGGAACTAGTAGTTCCCGAGATAAGCGTGGACAACCAAACAACTTCTTTAGCTTTATAATATTAGTCATCTCACCTCAGTCCATATACTCTCTCACTATTGGGCTCGGGCTTCTTCTATTTTGGGAGGAAATTTGACCTATTATACCACGCTGGTCAGACTTATTGTTATAGGGTTGCATAGATGTTATATGCATATTTAATCACTTAGTCGTCTTTTACAACTCCTACGCTCAAGGTAGGTGAATTATATTCTTACTCCGTCACCACACGGAAAGATTGTATATACAAATACATACTTTTAAATTATCATTTAATTTTCCTTAAATTATTATTAGTAATAATATTTTAATAGCAGTAAATACCCATGTGCGTTTTGACAGGTCGGCCTGATGATCATCCTCACAGCTTGATAACGCCGGCGCTGGTATTTTAAAATTTATCCTCTGAACTCAATTATTTCTTACGATTATCAAAAGTACCATAAATTAAGATATTTTTATCTAAATAGGTATTGCATTTAAATTTATACTAGTCGAATATTTTAATCTAATCAAATATTTTAAATTAGCAACCCGCCCTCGCTTCGGTTTCAGTCGCCTTACCCGCGCAGTTCCCGTGGGAATACCGGGATAAAATATAGCCTATGTTACTCCCTGATAGATCTTTCCATTGGTGAAAGAATTTTTAAAATCGGTTCTGTGGTTTAAGCGTGAAAGCGTAACAAACAATCTTACTTTCGCATTTATAATATTATTAAGGATATAAATTAACATTAAGGAAATGATGTACAATTACTTTAAAGGTAATTATATTTTAATATAAGTAATAAGTACGAGGCTTATTTTAGAGGATATTGTTAAAACCGAAAATGTTGTTAATATTGAAAGAAGCGTATTTCGTTCGCTTTCTACTTTTAAATCTTTCATTGAATTAATTACTTTCCTTCCTCATTTAGTGATATGTTAAAAATGCATATTTCGTATACATATTTTTGAAATGAAACTTCTTTACAATCGTTGTGATTTCAAAGTCGATGAAACGAAAAAGCGAGTCCATAAAGACACAAACACGTAAATATATTATTCAGTCGGCAAGAGAAAGAGAGTCGGCAAGAGATAAAATATAAAGAAGTTTCACTTCTGACATGCGTACTTTATACGCAGGCTTAGAATAATAACGTATAAAAGGATAGCGTCGGTACTTAAGCGATCAAAAACATGAAACCAAAAATACTTCATGGGCGCAGGCGATTACACACAAACACACGTACACCACTATGCAAATTATGAAATCAAACTTTGTTTTTATAAACATAAATCGTCGAAATGCTTTTAAAAGTAATTTTAATACACTTTTTATGTTTTTCAAATGTGCTCTGACACCATTTGAATGCACAAACCGTCATAATTACCTATTTATTTATTAAAAGTTGCGTACGTACGTGCAGTAGTGACCTTGTACACTACGTAACGGCCGGCTTAAGCTCCATTAGGCTCCAATTTAACCCGACCGCAACCCACCCCAAAAAACACATGTACATAATACTTTGAAACGGTCCGGTGTAGGCTACATTAGGCTCCAATTGAAATGTTTCATTTTTTGTGCGCGAACTTACCTTCTATACGGTATTATTCTAAGTACACAGGTTCTTTTATTATTTAAGTACAACACCCTGCACTAAGAATATAATCCTTGTTGCGGGATATTTTACAAATATATAATTAACGGACACAAATTACATTCAGACTCAGAACAACAATTTGTGGATCGCACAATGTGTTGTCCTGCATAAGATTCGAACCCCCGACAGGCACAATAGGTTGGTATCACCACTACACCATCCGTACAGCTAAATTTATCCGCGGTATTCATATAGCTAAGCAAACAGCAGGGCAGTAGACAGCATCACTTACCTGGTTAATTTATAAAACCTATTGCGGTGGATGACTTGCCTGTCCAAGTGTGGCATTCATGGTTGTGATCTTCCTTTTATGGGGAGGCCTATATCCAACACAGAATGTCAATAAGACTGACTGATGGCTGAATGGAGATAAAAATTCTTTGTAACTCTAGTAAAGACGATAATACGACCTACAATTTGGTTACAATAAATGCCTGTCTATATTTGCCGTGTGGTGACGGAGTAAGAATACAATTCATCAACCACCCTTTTTCTTGCCTGTGAGTATCGTAAAAGACAGCTAAGGGATATACTATGATGATAACATCGATGCAAGAGAAGGCAAACTCAAAATGAAACCTTATATCAACACGTCTGTCCAGTGTGTTGTAGTAGATCAAATTGCCTCCCAAAAGGGTCCGAACCCAACAATGGAACGTATATGGGCTGAGATACGTTTCCAGCGATCATTTCGCCCACGTACGTGCAAGCTCTGGAATGAACTACCTCTGCTGTGTTGCCCGAGCGCTATGACATGTCCTTCTTTAAACGAGGTTTAAGAAGAGTATTTCCTTCACGGTAGGCAGCGGCCTGGCTGTGCCCCTGGTATTGCAAAGGTCTATGTGCGGCAACATAACTTACCATCAGGTGTGCTGCCATCATCGGCAATAAAAAAAATTATGAAGTGCCTAGCCGCACTGACCCAATTGGTAAGACAGTTGCAATGGATTGCCAATGTGAGTTTAAGTCCCTCATTTGGTGTTCATTTATCGCTCGCAAATATACTCGTCTCTGTTAGCAAATATATGTGTGCTAAATTAACTGCATTTGTTAGTGAAAGCGTTGTAAATATGTATATTAAAATATCCAGTTTATCTGGTTGATGCGGGCGCGGGCGGTGTCTGGTCGCATACAGAGTTCATTAGCGCACACACACGTTAATAAAACGTTTTAACCGATAACTTGTTATGATACAATATACGAAAATATGATAAAATGTTTATTTTGCATTTATATTTTTTGTGTGGTGACGCAATAAGAATACAATTCACCACACAGATTAAATAGGGGATTTAATCTTACACGTGGATATCGTAAAAGACGATTAAGGGATTAATATTATGACCGGACCGGGGATTTAGTTCGGGCACCCGCGGAGAGGTTAGCCTCGCGACGGCGATCGGCGTCCCAGTAAGGGACGTCGAAGGGAGAGGGTACTCCCTCGGAGCATTCCGTCGGGCCGACCGCTGACGTCAAGTCACCTGCTCCGGTGGTCGGTCCAACGCGAAGACGACGTGTCGCGGGTGGGTTACGGGTGTGCTTGCTTACGCCCCTCTGTCGCCCTGGACGGAGTGTTGCGAGGAGTGCGTGGACCGTAACCCACCCCCAAAAAATTAAAAAAAAAGGTATTAATATGCATATAACATCTATGTAAAAGATAAAAAACTTGACATAAAACCCTATGGCAATACGTCTGATTAGCGCGGTATAGTAGGTCAATTACCTTCCAATCGTGGAGGAGGCTCGAGCCCAATAGTGGGCAGTATATGAGTTGTGGTGATATTATATTTATGTTTTGTGATGGGGCTGGGAAATTAACCTACTTATACCACGCTTGTCAGACCAATTGGTATAGGGTTTTATTCAGTGTTCCATTTCTTGCATAGATGTTATTTGCATATGTAATCACTTGGTCGCCTTTTACAACACCCACGAGCAAGATAGGTATATGTATGAAGACGGCTTTTGTTTTTGGGGGGTGGGTCATGGTCAGCACACTCGCTACCTGGCTCCGTCCGGGGCGACAGAGGGTCGCCGCGCGGCCCCCTGACCTACCCGTGGCACGCCGCGTCTTCCTCATTGGGCCGACCACCCGTGCGAAGTTCCTTGTCTTCAGTGGTCGGCCCGGAATCGGTCTCTCTGCGGGTGACGGACTAAATGTCCGGTCCAGACATCCGTGGCCTCGATTTGTTTCATAATAGATGATTGAAAGATTTACATAGTTTTGGACCAACTGCATCTGTTGACGTCTGTTTAATGATTACATGCCCAATAAGCGATGACGTCAGGCAGGCGACCGGTTATAAAACTATTCCTAAAATTATTTACAATATGCATGATGGTAGAAAGTGCTTTGATTACAAGTAATAACATTTAATAATAACACTAGCTGACCAAACAGACGTTGTTCTGTTCAAATAAATCGACAGCAGCGCCACCTACCGGGTTCAATTATGAATCTAAACCATTCTCGAATCCCCTTGAACATGCACAAAAAATTTCATCAACATCGAATCTGCCGTTTAAAAAGAATTCAGTGACACACATATACAAGAAATTTATATATAAAGATAAGGATTATTATGATGATGATGATGAATTATATTTGTTTATTCTAATATTCCTTTAATTATCACTTATGTTTACGCGAGTATTACTCAGTTGCTATAAAACTATTTTTACGTATTTTGTTGCGTTTATATTTGATTTCTCAACGTTTCGAACAGTCTGGAAATCATAAACAAACGCGATAAATTCCGTAACTAGTTTCATTCTTATTTTGCTACGAGAAATGCAATAATATTAATACTAATCTTATAGTTCTCGTCTATTAGACCATATCTATTTAGCGACCTCAACACCTCTTACATTCCTGTGGCAGTCATAAAATCCGACTTAGGCAGCATTTGTGAAGCTGAGAAAAGCTGTCCCGTGGGTACTTACGTACGTAACATTGTAATCACCAACCTGCATATCAAGTGCGATGCTTATAAGATTACTAAATAATGTAAGGACTAATTACTACTGCATAAGTATCTAAATTCCTGCTGCTGTGGGTATGTTAACTATTCCGCTATCTATGCAGTTAATTATCATACTTGTATCTCAGTGTCACCTCTTCGGCGCAATGTCTCATGTTTGCAGATGACCTAAAACTGTTTTTGGGCATAAATTGTACGAAAGACTGCGAAGCGCTTCAGCGGGACATCGATAGTGTTGTTGCTTGGGGTGCGCGCAATCACCTAGAGTTTAATACGGCCAAATGTAAAACCATAACGTTTACTCGTTCACGAGCTCCACGCACATACAATTACAAAATATCTGGTGTACCGCTGGAGCGGGTCACTCAAATCCGCCACCTAGGCGTTACACTAGACTCGTGTCTAACTTTTAACACGCATATCGCAAACATATGTAAACAGAGCTATATGTCCCTAGGCTTTGTGATGAGACAATCATCCCTATTTCAAAGTAAGAGTACTATCATTGCGCTGTACTTTTCTTTCGTTCGTAGTATTTTGGAGTATAACTCCATAATCTGGGACCCACATGAGGTCAAGTACAGCGTGATGATTGAACGTGTACAACGTAAATTTTGCAGATTTTTATACAAAAAGTTATACGGTTATTATCCATATTTATATCCGTCCCTATTTGTATCCGGCGCGTTAGGTCTCGATACTCTCGCATTAAGACGTAAGTGTGCTATATTTTTATTTTATTTATTTATTTTATTTTCTAAGACAACACCCTGCACTAAGGAAATAATCCTTGTATTGCGGGGGACTTTACAAACATACAATTAACGAACACAAATTACATCCAGACTCAGAACAACAATTTGTGGATCGCACAAAGTGTTGTCCCGCGTGGGATTCGAACCCCTGACACTGGCAATGTAGGTCGCTATCTTAACCACTACGCCATCTGTGCAGTGCAATATTATTACATTATTACTTATTATTTAACAATAAAATTGAAAATTCATATATATTATCGCATTGTTCGCTATTAGCACCAAACCAATATACACGGCTTCGTTCACGTCCCCTGTTCGCTCTACCACAGGTGCGTACGTGTACTGCACAATATGCACCTACTAGTCAGGCTATTGCGTTGCTAAACTCACTGATTACTCACTATCCGCAAGTTGATATATTTTTCACCAAATTCGATCTATTCTTAAAATTTTGTTTGTATTTTTTATCTTTTAATTTTACTTTTAAATTATAAAAGTGTAATGGCTCTCTATACGTTTTGGGAGACTGTAAGTGTAGTAAGTAGTTGAATGATTAATAAATAAATAAATCTCTATTCATATGGTGACTGTCTATATTCTATGGGGGTCATAAAAGACAACTACGAAACAGCTCTACAGAAAAACTCAAGATTAGTTCTTGAAATATGTTAAATCAATTGTTAATAGTTCTTACAAAACATGTACACAATTGTATATCTAGTAAGAAGTAAAAAAAATAATAGACAAGCCAGCTGAGTTTCTTGCCGGATCTTCTCAGTAGCGGTCGCATTCCGACCGGTGGTATTATATTTTTTTTGGAAATTGTAAACCTGACAATATGTAAGTGCCCTCTCGAGGTTTATGCATAATAAATGATTTGAATTGGAATAAAATTGTCTTATTTTAAAAGTAACTTTTTTATGGTTTGGACACGCGCCGTCCAATCTGTCCGGGGTAACAGAAGAGCAGCGTGCGGCCCCATAACCTACCGTTTTCCCTACCCATCGCGATTGGACCGATCACCACCTGGTACTGGTATTTTAAATGTGACTCTTCAATTTTCATCATGCAAATTGAGATGAAAAAATCGGCCAAGTGCGAGTCGGACTCGCGCACAAAGGGTTCGGTACTATTATCTATAAAAAGGGCAAAAATCGCGTTTATGGTATGGGAGCCCCCTTTGAATATTTATTTTATTTTGTTATTAGTATTTGTTATTATAGCGGCAACAGAAATACATAATTTGTAAAATTTCAACTGTCTAGTTATTGTGATTCTAGAGATACAAGCCTGGTGACAGACAGACGGACGGACAGACAGCGAAGTCTTAGCAATAGGGTCCTGTTTTTACCCTTTGGGTACGGAACCGTAAAAATTAAATCAAACTTTTCACTATAGTCCATAAAATATAGCATTGTTTTTTTGTGGGTGGGCTGCGGTGGGCGCGCCTCCGCACCACTCCGTCCGGGGCGACAGAGGGGCTTAAGCACGCAACTCCCGCAACCCACCCAAAAACCACGTCGCCTTCGTCGTTAGGCCGACCACCGGAGCAGGGTTATTTGACATCAGTGGTCGGCCCGACGGAATACCCTCTATTGGGGTACCCTCCCATTGACCGACGTCCCCCCATCGGGGAGGACGTCGGTCTTTCCTCACGCGGTCGGCCTCTCGGCGGGTGACGGACTAATCCCCGGTCACGTCACCTGCGGCCTCGGCTAGGGATAAAATATAACTTGATCTCTGTGACATATGTCAACGAAACCACCGAAGTAAGTTTGAACGAGCGACATGTTTAGAATTTCATTTTGTATCAAATATATTTTCATTATTTTCGTGCCAGTTTTGTTGCAACTGAATTGCAATACATTATAAATATAAAAATATTAATATTCATGCCTAAAATGTACCTCGTAAGTACTGAAATACCTAGTAATCATTTTATACATAAATGACGATTACGCACGTACAAGGTCATACTGGACTGAAAATAAAAAAAGAGATGTGACAGTCGATATACGTAAATCGATAACCGATCTTTATTACATTATTCATAAAAGAAATAAACCCAATACAGTACCTATATAAAACTTTCAACATACTTTTTACAATTAAAACAGACAGTTACATTATAAAATACATAAATTGAATTAATACAACATTAAAAAACTACTTTTCATCTCAAGAGTAAATGATAATATTATGCATTATTTGCATATACGTATTATTGTCAATAAATTAGACATATTTACTTATAAAACAGTCTTAATTAATCTATTGATCTAATGACTGTCCCTATTTTGGCAAAAAATGATAAATGGTTTAGCAGGAACGCTCCAGTGGTGACGATAATGGAGACCTAGACCTTGATTGTACCCCTTTTGAATAATTAAAACAGTCAAAAATAGTTTTTGTTTGAAATAAATTTAAAAAGATTTTCATTGATTGTATTTTAATTATAATAGAAAATCACAATTATAAAAATAAAGAGTTTTATCGATAAAAAACTACGAACTTTATCGTAATCGTGACAGCACTAGGGACAACTGTCACAGAGATCATCCTATATTTTATGGACTATAGAGGGCATTTGGGTAGGTTCTCCAAAACGAAAATCCAGAATGTTAAGTTTGATCTCAATTTCGTGAACTATCCGTATGATGAGAATTGCATTTACAATTTTTTCTTTTTTATTGCCAACGGTGGCAAACGAGCAAGCAGCACACCTGATGGTAAGTGAAACTGCTGCACATGGACCTTTGCAATACCAGGGGCACAGCCAGGCCGCTGCCTACCGTGAAGGAAATACTCTTCTTAAACCTCGTTTAAAGAAGGACATGTCATAGCGCTCGGGAAACACAGCAGCAGGTAGTTCATACAATAGTTTAATATACAATATACATGCTAAATATGTGGTATGTCCTTATATGTAGTCCTAGTGACATCGAATCAGACAACATTGTTAAATATTAATATGTTGGGGTGCGAGGCCGGGGCACCTCCACGTGGTGCACCCTGGAAACGTCCATTTGGACGGCCAAGATTCCGGCGGGAGGGGGGGTCTCCGCGTGCCGACTCTGAAGGCAGAGCGCACGGCGGATTTGGCCCGGGGCCAATGGGGCGGATGTGCCTCATGGCACTCCGTCGCCAGGGACGGTTGCGTCACGGCCTGGGGGCGTGACGGGTCGGTCGCTCGCGAGCGGCCAGACCCGGAAGGCCCAAACCGTAATCCTGAGCAGGGGGGTCTTCGGACCGCGGGGAAGAAAACCCCTATAAAAAATTACCCCAATCTTAAGTTTGGCCACTCGGCGAGGAGATGTATGACTGGTGGGTTAAGAAGCGCGCGAGCGTCCAGTCGTTAGAGTGGTAGTCAAGGCGAGACTTAAAAATGACCAAACACCATGGCAGGAGTTGAAACGAGCGTAGCTACTCCAGAGGGTCCCGGCCACGCCGGGGAATCCCTCACTGTGCTGGTTTCTGAGCGCGAGAGGCGCACAGTCACCAGCACAGTCAGTCTCCAAACGTATGGGAGGGAGACAACAACTGCATTGAGAGCCGAGAGCCCGGCACACCATCAAAAGGCTCACCGGGGGGAGGGGATAGAAAAAGTAAAGGAGAAGAGGAAGAAGAAGAAGAAAATCACGGCTATGGGGCGAGTCCGTGCCCAAGCGCTCCGTGACAAAAAGAAGCGGGAGCGGAAGTTGGCAGCCGTCAATGCTGCGCGCGATGAGGGTGGCAGCACTGCTGCTGCAGGGCCATCGCAGAACGGGGGTGGCGTTCCTGGCCAGCCACCGGAGAAGGAGACTGGGTCGACCACAGAGCTGTCGCTGGACGAGAGCGTCAGCGTCGACTGCAGCAGCGGACCCGAGGACGAGGGCGGCATTGCCGCAGAGCCGTCGCAGGATGAGGGCGGCAATGCCGCAGGGCCATCCGAAGGTCTGGAGTTGGACACGGCTTCAGAGATGGTCCTAACGGACGTGGGCGGAAGTGCCGCAGAGTCGTCCGCTGATGAAGACGGCGCTGAATGGACGCAGGTCGGCCGGAGTAGGGACGAATGCGGTGGATGCGCCGCAGGTCCGTCCAGTAGGAGTAGGGGGACGATAGGCAGGCCGTCCCTTGAGGGTGTAGGTAGGCCGTCGTCGAAGAGGAAGAAGAGGAAGGCTGCCGAGGAGGAGACCATCGCCACCACGGTAGATACGAAGGAGAGGGAGGAGGCCCTCCCCCCGAGCGACCGGAAGCGCCCCCTCAAGGAGAGCAGCTCGAACACCGACTCGGAGGGGAGCACCATTATGCCTCCTCCCAAAGTCCCGACCATGCCCCGTGGGCGCAGAGGTCGTGGATCGGCGAGGCCGGGGACTCCGGTTCTGGCAGGCCACAGTGGCGAGGTGGCGGCCCTACGGGCCGCGAATGCCCGCCTCAGTGAGGAGGTCTCCGGCTTGCGGGAACGCAACCGCAAGCTGGAGACGGAGTTGGAGGCGGTGCGGAGAGAGAACCGCGGGTTGGCTAAAGACATGGCCGACCTGCGGTCTCAATTCGAGCGCCTGGTGCCGGCTGCGTCGCCGGCGCCTGCCCCACCGTCTAAGCGGGCCGCGCCAGCGAGAGCGGGCCCGTCGTCTGCGCCCGTGGCGCCGGCTGCGCCCGTCGCGGCTGCTGCGCCCGTCGTGGCTTCTCCACTGCCTCCCCTTGTCGTGGTCCCTCCGCCGGCTCGTGGCCGCGGTAGACCTCGGAAGGGGGAGGAGCCGCCGCCCGACGAGGTGCATGGCGTGTCGGAGTCGGCGATACGCGTCATCCTAGCCCGAGTAGGGGTAATGATGGATGCGCGTATCGAGGCCGTAGCGGCCAGGCTCCCGCCTGAGCCGCCCCTCCGACCGCCGCTCGCCGCGGACAAGACGAGGCGGCCGCAAGCGTCGGCTCCCACCCCGCTGCCCTGTCAGGGTGGCCGCGTGGTGAGCTACGCTGCGGCCGCGGCGGGACCCAAAGGGGCCAAGAAGGCCGGCAAGGCGCCGGCTCCCGCCAAGGCCGGGCCGCGGCCGGCGCCAGCGATTGCACCGCAGGCGCCGGCCGGCGAACCCGCAACTGCGCCTGCTGCGCTCAGCGCTGCTGCCAGGCTCGAACAGGGCTGGCAGGTGGCTGAGCGTAGCAAGAAGGCACGCGGCCAGAAGCGGAGAGCGGCGGCCAAGAGTGCCGCTGTGACCGCCGCTCCCCAGGCGGGAGCCGGCGGAAAGGGGAAAAGGTCGCGTAGGGGCCTCAAGTCGCCGAAGACGGCTGCGGTGGTAATCACCGTACTGCCTGAGGCGGCTGAGAGGGGCCTGAATTATGAGGCCGTCCTAAGACGCGCCCGGCGGGAGCTGGACGTCTCCGACATCGGGGGCGCCGAGGCGAGGACCCGCAAGGCCCGGACAGGGGCTCGAATACTCGAGTTCCCTGGGGCCGAGGGCGCGAAGACGGCCGATAGTTTGGCCACGATGCTGAGGGGGCTGTTCGGGCCAGAGGATGGAGTCCGAATCGCCAGGCCCGTCAAGTGCGCAGATATGCGCCTCACGGGTCTGGACGACTCCGTGGCGGTGGAGGACATCCGGGAGGCCATTATGGCGCGTACCGGGTGTGCCTCGGACACCGTCCGGATTGGCACCATTCGCCCTGGTCCGGGCGGCGTCGGTGCTGTCTGGGTGCAGTGCCCAGTGGAGTCGGTCAAGCAATTGGCCGACTCAGGCAGGCTCCTCGTGGGCTGGAGTTCGGCGCGGGTAACCGTGCTGGAGCCCCGGCCTGCGAGGTGTTATAAATGCATGGCGGTCGGGCATACCCGACCGACATGCAGAAACTGCTTTGACTGCAGCGGGCTATGTTTCCGTTGCGGTCAGGCTGGACACCAGGCGGCATCGTGCTCTGCGGTGCCCCACTGCCCCGCGTGTGCGGCGGGCAATAGGCCTGCCAAACACCGCATGGGCTCTGGGGACTGCAGACCCCCGGCATCGGCCCCGAAGGGGCGGGGCGGCCCATCGACCGGGCCAGGCCCCGCTCCGAGCGCGGCCCGATCGCCCGTTAGCGCGGAGGAGGTGACGATGGATACGGACCGTTAATGGACCCCGTATCCATTCGTCTCCTCCAGGCCAATCTCAACCACTCCGCCGGTGCGCAGGACGTGTTCCTGCAAGCCATGGCGGAGTGGTTGATAGGAGTAGCCGTAGTCGCGGAGCCGTACGTGGTGCCCGACCGGATTAACTGGTTGGGTAGCGCCGATGGCACCGTGGCAATCGTCGCCTCCACGTCGTGGCCTTCGTCGTCTCTGACCCTTAGGGACAGGGGCGTCGGATACGTCGCGGCGGACTGGGGGGAGATTACGCTCTTCGGAGTTTATCTCTCCCCTAACTGGAGTGTGACTGATTTCGAGGCCTTCCTCACCATCATAGAGGCCTCGTTACGGCGACTGGCATCGCGCCAGGTCTTCGTCCTGGGGGACTTTAACGCCAAGTCCGTGGCGTGGGGGTCCTCTAGGACGGATGACCGAGGACGGGCGATCGAGGAGTGGGCGGCGGCACTGGGCCTCTGTTTGCTGAACAGGGGCTCGGTGCATACGTGCGTGCGACAACGGGGCGGGTCGATAGTGGACCTTTCGTTCGCTAGCCCCGAGGTCGCCGCACGCGTGGGGAACTGGCGCGTCGTGGAGGAGGTGGAGACCTTGTCGGACCACCGGTATATCCGGATGGAGGTCTCCCCTGCAATCCCGACGCCCAGCAGGGGTCACGGGGCGGATGGGCGTCCTGCGTTCCCGCGATGGGCTGTGGGTCGCTTAGACCGGGACCAGCTGGCGGAGACAGCCATCGTTTACTCGTGGCTGTCCTCTGCCAACCAGTCGGACGGGGTGGACGCCGAGGCTGGCCGCATCCGCAGTGCGTTGACGCAGATCTGCGATGCGGCCATGCCCCGGGTACGTGCGTACGTGCGTCTGCCCCCGAGGAGGGGTGTCCACTGGTGGTCCCGGGAGCTGGCGGATCTCCGGGCTGCGTGTATCCGCGCCCGGAGGGCCTACACCCGCAGCCGGCGGCGCCATCGCGACGCGGAGCGGGAGGCCGTGCTTTACGAGGGCTACCGCAATGCGCGGTCGGCCTTCAGGCTGGCCGTCCGCTCCGCCAAGGACGTCAGTCGGCAGGAGATGCTGGACGGTCTCGACCGTGACCCCTGGGGACGCCCCTATCGCGCGGTGCTGAATAGGCTACGCGCGCGGGGCCCTCCCCTCACCGAGACTCTCCAGCCCGGCCTTCTCACCCGGGTCATCGAGGACCTGTTCCCGCGGCGGGCGGAACACACGCCCCCGGTCATGGCTCCGCCAGACACTGACCGGGAGGCCGACGACGACAGTGTTCCGCCCATCACGGAACCCGAGATGGGGGTGGCGGTGACGCGCATGCGCGCTAAGTCTACCGCCCCCGGGCCCGACGGTGTTCCTAACCGCGTGCTGGCCCTGGTCCTCGAACACCTGGGACCCCGCCTCAGGGAGCTGTTCGACGCGTGTTTAGCGTCCGGACGGTTCCCTGGGTGCTGGAAGGAGGGAAGGCTGGTGCTCCTGCCGAAGCCGGGACGGTCTCCGGAGTCGCCTTCGGCCTACAGGCCTATCGTGCTGCTCGATGACACGGGCAAGCTACTGGAGAGGGTGGTAGCTGCCCGCATCGAGCGGCACCTCGTCGGCACGGGGCCCGATCTGTCGGACGCCCAGTTTGGGTTTAGGAGGGGTCGTTCGACGATCGCGGCTCTGTTGCGCCTGAGGGCCGTGGCGACTGAGGCCGTCACCGGCGGGGGAGTGCTGTTGGTGGTGTCCCTAGACATCGCCAACGCATTCAATAGTCTGCCATTCAGCTGCATCAGGGAGGCGCTCCGGTATCACGGGGTGCCAGTTTACCTGAGGCGGCTAGTGGCAGACTATTTGGAGGGGCGCAGCGTCCTCTGCACCGACCGAGCAGGGGACGTTGTGCGGACGCCCATGACGTGCGGTGTCCCACAGGGGTCGGTCCTCGGACCCACCCTGTGGAACATCGGCTACGACTGGGCGTTGAGGGGGAGCCTCCCGCCCGGGCTGGGCGTGATTTGTTACGCCGACGACACGCTCGTCACAGCCCGCGGTGGGACGCTAGAAGAGGCGGTAAGCCTGGCGACCTCGGGTACCGAGGAGGTCGTCAGACGGATCGAGGCGCTGGGGTTGAGGGTCGCCCTGGACAAGACGGAGGCCCTCTTGTTCCATGGGCGCACTATGAGCCCTCCCATCGGCGTCTCGATCACCGTCCACTCGGTCGACATCAGCATCCGGGCCCATATGAGGTACTTGGGCCTGGTGCTCGACGGGCGATGGTGGTTCCGGGAGCATTTCCGTAGGCTCGCTCCGCGGCTCGTCGGCACGGCGTCCGCCCTATCGTGGCTTATGCCGAACGTGGGCGGACCGAGCGCTGCGTGCCGACGGCTGTACGCGGGGGTCATCCGGTCGATGGCCCTGTACGGCGCACCGGTGTGGGCGGGGTCCATGACCGCCCGACTTAGGGCCCTTCTGTGGCGACCACAGAGGGTCATGGCGGTCAGGGCCATCCGCGGATACCGCACGGTGGCGACGGAGGCAGCGTGCCTGTTGGCCGGGACTCGTGGGATCTGGAGGCGGAGATGCTCGCCGGACTATATCGGCGGGTGACGGGGGTGCGAGCGGAGGGCGGTGTGGTCTCGTTAAGGGATCTCACCGCCTGGCGCGTCGACGCCCGCCGAGACGTCATCGCCCGTTGGGCAGTCCGGCTGGAGAGGCCTCGGTTCGGGGTGCGAACCGTGGAGGCCTTCCGGCCGGTGCTGATGCAGTGGTTAGAGAGGCGGCACGGGTTGCTCTCCTTCCGACTGGTGCAGGTTTTGACGGGGCATGGGTGCTTCGCCAAATACCTGCACAAGGTCGTTAGGAGGGAGAGTACACCGTCCTGCCACCACTGCGATTGCGACGAGGACATCGCTCGAGGCCTGCGGGGCTTGGGCAGTGCAGCGCTGTGAACTCGTCGCAATCATCGGTACGGACCTGACGCTGCCGGCTATCGCTAGGGCGATGGTCGACAGCGTCAGGAATTGGGACGCGGTCGCAGCCTTCTGCGAGACAGTGATCTCGCGGAAGGAGGCGGCGGATCGCCTGCGTGAGGAGCGCAGCCTCGATGAGGTGGTCCACCGCCGGCGACTGGGGCGGCGCAGGCGCAACTATCTGCGCCTCATGCCGCCTTAGACGAGGCCGCGGGTGACGTGACCGGGGATTAGTCCGTCACCCGCCGAGAGGCCGACCGCGTGAGGAAAGACCGACGTCCTCCCCGAGGGGGGGACGTCGGTCGATGGGAGGGTACCCCAATAGGGGGTATTCCGTCGGGCCGACCACTGACGACAAGTTAACGCTGCTCCAGTGGTCGGCCCAACGACGAAGGCGACGTGGTTTTCGGGTGGGTCGCGGGAGTTGCGTGCTCAAGCCCCTCTGTCGCCCCGGACGGAGTGGTGCGGAGGCGCGCCGACCGCGGCCCACCCACAAAAAAAAAAAAAAATATTAATATGTTGAATGTTATTTGTTGTCGACCGGTTTGGTTATAAGTATTATTGTAGCTCATTGGACGCATTAGCTTTATAACAAGTCTTGAAGGTCAGAAAAACACGTACGTCTTGCTTTTTTTGTACATGAATTTATCACTTATGGTAAACCACGGGGCAAGTGTTCGTGAATTTAAATGTTCCCTCCGTCCGTATATATTTTTGGAATGAATCCCATCACACATCCTCACCACTTTTTTTTTCACGCTGTGTAAATGCATTTACGCGCTATCCCTCGCCGGTTACAGACAGGGAGTGGAATTTTTGGCGGGAATCTGAAGTGTCATGTGGTGTTCTTGTATTATATTCAAAATCTTAGTGTTTTAACGTGTTATTTTAAATAATTTTTATGGCGTTTTATGTAATATATAGTGGCAAAACTGCTGAGGTGTAGTGAATATGATATAAAATTGCTATACATACCTTTTTGTTTCCACCAAATTCTCAGAAGATACCCTTAACAGTGGCCATTACACTGTTGAGGGCGACACTTTGACTTACTGACAGACCATTACTGACATGAAGAAACTGAGAACTTGAAAAGATAATTATAACTCGACACTGGCAAAAGAAGACAGGGGAGTGTGTGTGGGACTCGCCGGCCACAGAACTGACCGAAATACCCACTAAAACCACAGCGGCCCCTTCCGCGCTTTTACGAGGTGCCGGAGAGATCATCTGATAACATTCTATCCCCGACGCCCCAACGCTTGGCCATCTGGCCACGTCCTGTCATCATTCAGAATGGTGGGTGGAGGAGTGCATAGCAGCGTCTCCTCCCTGGTCGTCGCCGGCGGAGCGAGTCAGCTGACGCAAGCGCCTCGCGTGCCTGCTCCGCGGCCTCCTTCCTTGTCATGACAGCCTCACAGAAGGAGGCCATTGACGACCAATAGCTGTCGCTGCTGAGCATCTTGGAGATGATGGTCGGCAGCGACAGGTCTGTTATTCCCAGTTCCGTTGACAGGACGTGACGCTGAGGCCCCCAGGCGGGGCATACTTCCAGTGTGTTGCGCGCATCGTCGATTAGCGCGCCACACTCATGATATCCTGGGGCCTCTTCTCTTCCAATTCCGTGCCGGTACTTACCGAAGATCCCATGTCTGGTAAGCACCTGCACCATCCTAAATGTAAGGCTGCCGTGCCTTCTCCTGAGGCAGCGGTGGAGATGCGGCGCAACCGCCTCCACAGTCCCCCGCCCTGCTACGGGGGACTCTAGATCTTCACTCCACCGCCGGATTACTTCCGTTCGAGCCACTTCTCGAGCTCTGCCCAGTCCCCCTGCGGAGACCCGCTCGCTGTTGACTCGTGCTGTGGCGCGGAACCAGTATACATCCATCAGCGCTTCTGCCACCAGCGCCCAAGGCGGATCGCCTGCCAGCAGTGTCGCCGCAGTCCAGGACACAGTACGGTAGCCACTAATAGCCCTTACCGCCATGAACCTCTGCGGTCGTCGCAGAAGGGCTCTGTTGCGGGCGGTGAGGGACTCCGACCAGATAGGGGCACCATACAGTGCCATGGACCGCAGAATGCCAGCGTAGAGTCGCCGGCATGACGACCCAGGACCGCCAGTGTTCGGCAGAAGCCTTCCCAGTGCCGCGGCCGACTTGACGAGCCTCGGGACGAGCTGGGCAAAGTGTGGCCCGAAATTCCAATTTGAATTGAGGTGCAGACCCAAATCTTTTATCTGGGCCTGCACCGGCACGGCAACCCTAGACACACTGATGTGTGCTCCTCGGGGGGGACCTCGACGTGGGCCATGGAAAAGGAGGACCTCGGTTTTATCCAGTGAGACCCTCAGACCCAACATCCCAATCCGGTCCATGACGAGTGCCACTTCTTCCTCTGCCAATCGGGCAGCCCCCCGGAAGTCCGCCCTCTTCACCGTGATGAGGGTGTCATCAGCGTAACAGATGATCCCCATCCCAGGAAGGAGCTGACCCCGTAGGAGCCAATCGAACCCGACGTTCCACAGCACCGAGCCCTGCGGGACGCCGCACTCCACCCGATGGCGATGGATACGCCACGTCGCCCCCCTCCCAGAGCACACATTCCCACCACTGTAACTCTTATAAGCCAGGATCCACAATTTTCTCCAATGAGGTTTGACCCTCAGAAAGTCCCGAGAAACGCTTTTAATTGTCTTGGCACCCGCAACAAATTTTGGCTGTCAGTATATAAATATTTACTGTTGGACATAGGCCTTGGGGCGCCCTATGTCTAACTCCTTAAGAATAGAATAGAATAATTTACTTCTTAAACATAGGTACATAATTGGTCTTATATTAGTAGTTGTTTCACTATGTTTTGCCCCTAGGCAGGAGGGCATACAAATTAAATAAAACAAATTCAGTTAAGCATTGAAATGAAGCAATACAAATAGGAATTATTACTAAAAACTAATAACACACAATTATAATAATAATAAAAAAAAGAATACGTTTATCAGATTTAATTACTAAAAGCTATTCTAGGTAGATAGGTATTTTAGGTATATTCTAGGTAGATAGAATTAAAATACATTAAATTAAAATTGCAATAAATAATAATAATACTAAAAATATCAATAATCATTCAATTAAACAATGTCAATAATAATTATAATGTCAGATTAATTGATTAATTAATTAATATAAGATTATTTCATAGGTTAAATTAATTCATTAAAATTTTACTTATTATATAATTAATTATAATTTGTCACTTAAAAATTCGTGAATAGAATAATAACATTTAGAGATTAATAGTTTATTAAGGACATTCTTAAATTTTATAGAAGGCAGATTTTTAATATTATCTGGTATTTTATTGTATATGCTTGAGGAAACACCAAAGAAGCTCTTCTCCATCAAAGATGTTTTACATTTTATTTGGCAAAGTTGGTATTTATATTGAGCACGTATGGGGTTTGTTCTTGCCGTCGACAATTTTCTGAATAGATGAGAATTTGCCTTCACAAGTAGAGCAGTTTCCAGGATATACAATGATGGCAAGGCTAATATTTTTAGGGACTTAAAATAAGGTTTACAGCTGTCTGTTGTTTTTAGACCACACATCGATCTTATGCAGCGTTTTTGAATTTTAAAGACAAGATCTCGATCTGTAGATCGACCCCAAAAAATAACTCCGTAACGGAGAACAGAAGCAACCAGCCCATGATAAGCTTTCAGTAGCGTTTCACTATTAACCCTTTTAGATAGCTGAAAAAGTGCATATGTGGATTTACTTAAACGCATACATATTTCCTTAATATGGGGTTTCCAAGTCAGTTTATGGTCGATTGTTATCCCTAAGAATTTTGCGCTTTCTACTGCTTCTATATTCACGTCTTTGTATGTGACATTGACTTTTTTATTTTCTAGTCGTTGATGAATATGCATAACTTTAGTTTTAGTTAAATTAATTACCAGATTATTATTGTTGAGCCAATTTATGATATTAGATAGACAGTTGTTAATGTCATACTGATAGTTATTTATGATGTAGTATTTTTGGGACATCATTAATATACATTAAGAAAAGCAGGGGAATAGTGCCATCCGGGAGGAACATCAAAGTTGAGGCATCACCGGTATTCTACTCCATTAGCGATAAGGACAGCTGTGGCAGATTATGCGGCTATTATCGCAGACCACAATCATTGTATTTTCATTTCATTTGATTAAACAAAAAAGGTCAAATAGATCGATTATGAACGAAACTATAAACAAATTATACCTTATAAATAATAATTACAATAAGACAGAGCATAGGCACGGTAATATTATCAATCAGTAATCCAACTTCATACAAACGGACAAAACGCGAGCTATACCTACGCGCCTCGATCTCGGCATGCATGGTGTGTTATTTTTTTAACAATAACTGCGCGAATTTTTCACTAAAATACACAATTATACACATATTTAATATGACAAGTAGGATATATTGTGTTGTTTTTGGTTGCATGAATTCGTCAATAACGAATCCAGAGATAACTTTTTTTAGATTACCTACAAACTCTGAAATCTTACCTATTATAAAATAATTTTACTTACTAGTAGGTAGGTACATAATGTGTGTCGTTTTAATGTATAAGTATTTCCTTTTATCTCCCGAAAAAAAGTTGTCTGGATTAATAAATAAAGTGAATAAAGTGATTGACACGAGTAAAATAGATAGTTTAGGCGGTTCATGAATCATGTCACGGTAGATACGCTTGTGTTAAAACTCATAATGTGTTTTATTTTGTTAGTTTATATAATTCAAAGTAAAGACGTGGTATTTTATTATTAATAATAATAGATGTTTATTGTACTGTGTGTATGAATAGTACTAGAAAAAATAATTTGACCGTCTGTCTGTCACTAGATAATTTAAATATATAGACCGATTTGTTATTTAAACATAAACATGTTTTTTTTTTAATTAAAACTACCAATCAAAAATCAACACGCATTCTTATTGAACACTTCCTATTCAATTCACAAAGTATTTTATTTGTTTATATAAGAAAAGTATATACAAAACTAAATGGAAACACAAAGTAGGCAAATGTAATTAAAATGCTGGAGGCGGGCAGCCCTATCACATGTTTACGTACCGCGTGGATGTAGGCATTTAATTCAAGGTTACGGCCGAGATACATTACTGATAGATGACTATACTGTGGCATAGGGATTATTTTCACCACAACCTGGCCCCTAACTCAACAATTTATTATTCATAAATACTTATATGTGTCCATTGTGTATTTCGTGTAGTGACGGAGTAGGAATACAACTTACTACCTCCTTTATTGCCTTGTGGGTGTCGTAAAAGGTGACTAAGGGATTATTGCAGATAACATCGATGAAAGAGAAGGAAAACTCGAAATAAAACCTTATACCAACCCGTCCGACAAGTTGCCTCCTATTGTGGAGGAGGTTTGAGCCCAGCAGAGGGACGTATGTGAGCTGTGATGATGATATGTAACCAAAGCCTCCTCAAAATGATTGCTCACATTCATCATCCACCATTACAGCTCATATACGTCCCACTGCTGGGGTCGAACCTCCTCTACAATAGGGAGGAAATTGACCTTACTATATCACGCTGATCAGACTTATTGGTAAAGGGTTGCATAGATGTTATATGCATATTTAATCACTGAGTCGTCTTTTACAACTCCTACGGCCAAGATAGGGAGTGGTGAATTGTATTCTTACTCCGTCACCACACGGAAAATATTATACGATGGCATTAGAGCTGAAATTTGACGATGTTGCCGCATGTTCTATGGCTATGGGGTTAACATCACTAACGACAAGTCACCCTGCTCCTGTGGTCGGCCCAACGACGAAGGTGACGTGGGTACGGGTGGGCTATTGCCTCGCTCGTCGTCCTTCCGTCGTCCCGGACGGAATGGACCGCGTCCCACCCATATAAAAAAATGGGGTTAACATGAATTATGTTATGCTTACAGATCGTGGACCTGTACGATCCGGAGGTGACTGCGATAGCGAGTGCAGCGCCCGGCGCGTGGCTCCGCTCGGTACTGCTCGCACCACGCACCAGGGTACTGCTACTACAGTCACCAGCAGCCGCAGCTTTATGCGACACAAGACTAAACACATTGGATCTCACGCGTAAGTTTTTTTTTATAGACAACGCCCTGCACTAAGGAACTACTTTTATATTGTGGGGAAGACACAACAAACATCTAATTAATAGACACAAATTACATCAGGACTCAGAACAACCATTTGCGGATCGCATAAACTGTTATGCCGCATGGAATTCGAACTCGTGACACTGGCACGGTAGGTCAATATCTTAACCACTCTATGCAGTTGCGGCACCGTTACCTCAGATGTCCATAAATCAGGCGCCAATTTTAAGCCACAGACTTGACCTGACTTGACTTGTCAGTCCCGAAATATGATTTTAGTTGTCGTGGAAGCCCGCGAAAATTATTATTAAAAAAGTTAAACAGGAGTCAGAAAAAGATTAATACCATTTCCCTTTTATGCAGGAATCAAAACTGACTGGTCAGCCAATAAATAAGAAATCCAGTCGAATCCTACTAATATTATAAACGCGAAAGTTTGTTCGTATGTGAGGATGTTTGTTGCTCTTTCACGCAAAAACTACTGAATGGATTTTGATGAAACGTCACAATAATGCAGCTTACATATCAGAATAATACATAGGCTAGAATTTATCCCGATGTTCCCACGGGAAGGGATACTATGCGGATAAAACCGCGGGGTGCTGCTAGACGCTCATAATAAATAGTACAAGTTTTCTAAGACGCTTTCCATTCCCCTGGTTGAATATGTTTTGTTCGGCAACACCGAGTTAAAGCTGTAGACCGACCAGCCCCCCTTACTACTGCTGTGTACACTGATGGGCTTCTGTTAAATGATATATGGATTTTTTTAATCTGTCAAAATATGGTCGTCATCACAGATCATACTCTCCTCACTGCTGCCCTCGATTCTCCTTCTCAATGGAAAGTAGATTGATCTACTATACCGTGCCGGTCAAATAGGTTGGTATAGATTTTTTTTTTATGGGTGGGCTATGGTAAGCGCACACGCGGTCGCGGGGCGATGAAAGGACGGCGCGCGGGAACGTCACCTCGTTGTTGGACCGACCACTGGAGCAGATGTGACCTGTCGTCAGTGGTCGGCCCGACGGAATACCCCTTCGGGTAACCTCACCTCTCGACGTACTGGGACGTCGGTCGCCGTCGCGCGGTCAGCCTCTCTGCGGGTGACGGACAATTCCCCGGTCCGATCACCCGCGGCCTCGGCTAGGGCAGCATTAGGCGCAGATACTCGCGCCTGCGCCGCCCGAGTCGCCGGCGGCGGAACGTGTCGCCGAATAGGAGCTCTACTCGCACACGATCCGCCGCCTCCTTCCGTGAGATTACGGCCTCACAGAAGGCGGCGACCGCGTCCCAATTCCTGACGCTGACAAGCATCTCCCTGGCGATGGTCGGTAGCGCCAGGTCGACACCGATAATCGCGACGAGTTCACGGCGTTCCCCCTCCCATGCAGCACACTCCTCGAGCGTGTGCTGCGCCGTGTCCTCGTCGCAACTGCAGTGGTGGCAAGACGGTGTGCTCTCCCTCCTGACAATCTTGTGCAGATACTTCCCAAAACACCCGTGCCCCGTCAGCACCTGCACAAGCCGGAAGGAAAGCACCCCGTGCGTCCACTCCAACCACTCCATTAGCACCGGTCGGAAGGCCTCGACCGTCCTGACACCGTACCGAGGACTCTCCAGCCGGACTGCCCAACGGGCAATGACTCCTCGGCGGGCGTCGACCCGCCAGGTGGTGATCTCCTGCAGCGAGACCATACCGTCGCGGGCGCGCGTCTCCGACACCCGCCGATAAATGTCGGCGAGCATCTCCGCCTCCAGGTCCCACGGGAGAATTCCGGCCAGGAGGCACGCTGTCTCCGTCGCCACCGTGCAGTAACCGCGTATGGCCCTCACCGCCATGACCCTCTGTGGTCGCCTCAAGAGGGCCCTCAGCCGGACGGTCAGGGACCCCGCCCACACCGGTGCGCCGTACAGGGCCATCGACCGGATCACCCCCGCATACAGCTGTCGGCACGTAGCGCTGGGTCCGCCCACATTCGGCATCGGCCGCGAAAGGGCGGACGCCGCGTCGACAAGCCGGGGAACTAGTCGATGGAGATGCTCCCGAAACCAAAAACGCCCGTCGAGCACCAGGCCCAGGTACTTCATGTGGGCCTGGATGCTGATGGTAACCGACTTCACGGTGATCGAAGCGCCGGCGGGAGGCCCGGCGGTACGGAGGAATGGCATGGAACAGAAGGGCCTCCGTATTTTGCAGGGCAATTCTCAACCCCAGCGCCTCGATCCGCCTGACAATCTCCTCGGTGTCTAGAGTTTCCAGGCGTGCCGCCTCCTCTAGCGTCCCACCCTGGGCTGTGACGAGTGTATCGTCGGCGTAGCAAATTACGCCCAGCCCGGGTGGCTTCCTCTCAACGCCCAGTCATAGCCGATGTTCCACAGGGTCGAACCCAGAACCGATCCCTGCGGGACACCGCACGACATGGGGTTCGCATAACGTCCCCTACTCGGTTAACGTAGAGGACGCTGCGCCCCTCCAGGTAGTCTACCACCAGCCGCCTGAGGTACACGGGCACCCCGTGATACCTCAGCCCCTCCCTGATGCAGCTGAATGGCAGACTATTGAAGGCGTTGGTGATGTCCAGGGATACCGCCAACAGAAGTCCTCCGCCGGTGACGGCTTCCGCCACCACGGCCTTCAGGCACAGCAGGGCCGTAATCGTCGAACGCCCTCTCCGAAAACCAAACTGAGCGTCCGACAGATAGGGCCCGACCCCGACGAGGTGCCGCTCGATGCGGGCAGCCAACACCCTCTCCAGCAGCTTGCCCGCATCATCGAGCAGCACGATGGGCCTGTAGGCAGAGGCCGACTCGGCAGACCGTCCCGGCTTCGGCAGGAGAACCAGCCTCCCCTCTTTCCGGCACCCAGGGAACTGTCCGGACGTCAAACAAGCGTCGAACAGTCCCCTGAGGCGTGGTCCCAGGTGCTCGAGGACCAGGGCTAGCACCGCGCGAAGTCCGCCCGCGAAGCTTGTTCAGCGCCGCGAGGTAGGGGCGACCCCAGGGGTCACGCTCGAGACTGTCCAGCATCTCCCGCCGACTGACGTCCTTGGCGGTACGGACAATCAGCCTGAAGGCAGACCGCGCACTGCGGTAAGCCTCGTACAGCTGGCCCTCGCGCTCAGCGTCGCCGTGACGCGCTCGGCTGCGGGTGTAGCCGTGTGCTAGGTTGGTATAGATAGAGTTTTGTTTGGAGTTTTCCATCTCTTGCATAGATGTTATATGCGTAATATACCCCTTGGTCGTCTTTTATGACATCCACGGGCAACAGAGGGACCTGTGAATGGGGATATATTTATTAACTAGCAACCCGCCCTCGCTTCGGTTTCAGTGGCCTTATCCGCGTGGTTGCCAATCCCGTGGGAATACCGGGTTAAAATATAGCCTATATTACTCCCTGATATTATAGCTTTCCCTTGGTGAAAGAATTTTTGAAATCGGTCCAGCCGTTTTGAAGATTACCCGCAACAGACAGACAAAAAATATAAAGTGATTTTTCGGCATATGTATAGTGCAAATAACCGTGTGAGCATGAAAAAAGCCTATTATTTTGACATTACAAACAGACACTCCAATTTTACTTATTAGTTATAGATTTAAGACAAAATGTAAAATCGACTAGTGATGATACAATACAAATGATTTGTATTTGTGTATTACAGTACAAGCGCCGCTGTTGGGCCGGCGAGCGATGTATCGCTGTCCGCACGTCGGTGACAACCTGCTACTCCTCGCGCTGAGGGTACTCTCGGAGACTGTCTCCGCACACCAGGACTACAGAAAGTACTACGTAGCAACGTAAGTATCACAACAATACCTGTCTCGAATTGACCAGACATGATCTATTGGAAAGAGCAATGGCTGCGCTATTAGATATCTCGCGGGATATTCAGTAGTATGACGCTTTTTAACAGATTTTCGAGTATTCTTGGATTTTTTTTGAGTGGGCTATAGTCAGCGCACACGCCGTCCGCTCCGTCCGGGACGACGATGGGGCGGCGCGGGCTCCATAACCCAGCGTATTGCCTCACCTTCGACGTAGGGCTGGCCACCGGTACAGACTGGCCAGCTTGACACACCTTAAGAATGCCGGACTAAAAGTAATCTAAGTGCGGGTACCGTATCCAACTAAGTAAAATATCGATTCACTGAATAGATTCACTACAAAGTAACGATTTAACTATCGATCATTTTTGTCCAAAAGATCGATTCTTCGATTAATTAATCTCAATTCGCCATCTGTACCTTATTGGCAATATCAAAAATAAAGCACTCTTGTTAGAAAATTCCCGAGGTCTCACCCCGTTCCCATGGGAATACGGGGATAAACTATACCCATGTTACTCCTTGATACGGCAGTTTTCCATCGGTGAAATATATTGTAAAATAGGTTTAAGCGTAAAAGCAAAGCAGACATTTACATTCTATTGTCCTTAAAAAGAAGGCAACATACCTATGTTACTAAGTAAAATTTCCTTGTATTGGACCTTACAAACAGATTAAAAGATACAAATCGTGTACAGACTGAAGCAACAATTTGTGAATCGTACTAAATATTTCATCGGACATCGAATACGTGACACTATAGTTCGGTTATCTTAACCAATCGTCATCTGTTAATTGCACTGGTGGCGTAGTGGTTAAGATACCGACCTACAGTGCCAGTGTCGTGGGTTCGAATTACACGCAGGACAACACTATGCGCTTCACAAATTGTTTGTGTATTTTAATTTGTGTCCGTCAACTATATGTTTGTAAAGTCCCACCGCAACGCAAGGATTATTTCCTTAGTACAGGATGTAGTGCTTATTTTTTTGGGACTATTCCCACGACTGTAATTCCTGTAAACTAGGATCCACAATGGTCTCCGTACAAGACACCGAGGTTTGACCCTCAGAAAGTTCCGGGAAACGCTTTTAATTGTCTTGGGACGCGCAACAGTTTTATAATTTTTTTTATGTTGTCTTTATTAAAAAAAAAACTACATTTAAAGTTTAATTGATGCAATAGTGATTGTGTTATTGTATGTCCCCCACAGCTACAGTACGCTGGAGACTGACATCATAAAGCAGCTAGTGCCGTACAGACGGTACGTGTTACCAGGAGCGGTTCAAACCCTGGCAGTAGACCTCCGCGCTCACCCACACTCGGCACAGTGCGCTCAAACTCCACCTGATGAACTACTACACAAATACGAGGAGGCGGCGACAGCATTCATAGCTCACGTCACAGAAAACCCTGACTATCTACTCGACGAGCTGATGATTATGTGAACGACAATCACGCGCGTCTGAAAATATACGGACCGCGTGAGCCCACCGCTGGACAACACTTAGACATATATTGCGTGACGTTATCTTCCTTAAAGGTATTTTATGGTTACGAAGATTTATCCTAACTGTATTTCTATCGTGAGATTCATCATCATCATCGCAGCCCACATACGTCCCACTGTTGGGCTCGGGCCTCCTCTACAATGGGAGGAGAATTTGACCACTATACCATGCTGATCTGACATGCTGATTTAGGGTTTCGTTTCGAGTTTTCATCTCTTGCACAGATGTTATGTGCATAATATGTCGTCTTATGGTGAACGCACACTTATCCGAGTCGAACGAAACGAATGTTAGAATTCTCTATATGAAATCTCATGAAACCTCGCACACTTGCCCGCGTCGAATCGTTCGAATCCGGAAAACGATTTCTATACAAAATTTTAAAATTCGATCCGTTCGGCGCGGATAAGTGTGCGTTCACCTTTATTAGTACTTTCTTTGTATTACATATTATACATATATTAAAGAGTGTCCGTGATTAAATTTGCCATGCAATTCCGCAAAAACTCTTCGTGTGTCATCGAACAAGGAAATTGGTCATTTACTGTGGAGTTGTCCATTTGATAGTGCTACACATTTTCTGTATTGTAAACGTATTGTATATACCTTTTATATTATTTGATCATGCGTCCTGTTTTTAAAAGGAACACTCTTGTTTCTAGGCTGTATATGTACCCGTTTTGACCTTAACAAAAATATTTTAAAAGCAGACCACAAATTATAAATTTAATATTGGTTTTATTTTTAGCATTTGATTGCACAGATGACGTAGTAGTTAAAATACCGCCCTTCCGTGCCAGTGTCATGCATTCAAATCCCACGCAGCACAACACTGAGCGTCAGGACCGTCGAGGCCTTCCGGCCGGTGTTGATGGAGTGGTTGGAGCGGACGCATGGGGTGCTTTCCTTCCGACTGGTGCAGGTGTTGACGGGGCACGGTAGCTTCGCCAAGTACCTGTACACGGTCGTGAGGAGGGAGAGCACACCGTCCTGCCACCACTGCGATTGCGACGAGGATACGGCGCAGCACACGCTCGAGGTGTGTGCCGCGTGGGCAGAACAGCGCCGTGATATCATGGGTGACGACCTGAAGCTGCCGACCATCACTAGGGAGATGCTCGGCAGCAGCAGGAACTGGGACGCGGTCGTCGCCTTCTGCAAGGCAGTTATCTTGCGGAAGTCTTCAAAAAAATATATTTTTACCTATTTCTGCAATTGTCCCGTTTTGATACAGAAAATAATGTTCACGTTATGCCATCATCCCATTTAGACGTAGAAAAATATGATTACATTAGCAATGCAAAACTATTCAGTGTAGTGACGAGTAAGAATATAATAACACTACAACGACCTTTCTCGTAGTTATCAATAAAATACGATTAGATATATACATACGCAGATTGGACAAGGGACATTTGAAATAATAACTAATGTAGAGACAGGTAATATCGTTTTATGTATTGTCTTTGTTGGTGGACAAACAAACAGCCTACCAAATAGCAACTGCCACTCATGGGCCTCTACACTATTAGGAGCTTAGCCTGCTACCACTTAGGCGGCTATTTTCTGTGCGAATGCGGGTCCGGACGTGCCCATAAAAAAATATCAGTACCTATTAATAAAGTGCATAGGAAAAAGAATTAACACAAAAGGATGAAGCATCATTCAGCCAATCGCTGTTCACTGATTGCAGGCCTCTCCCACTGTATTATACCACATGACGAGTTCGTTCTTTAGTGGGGTCGTTGCAATAACCACCACGTTTAAGGAGCGGGGTGACGACCCCAGTAAGGTGTTTATACGTTTCCTATAAAAGCGTTGCTGTCCTTTTCTTCGTGAGTCTTAACCGATTTTTACGATACCTATAAGGTTGTAGAGTCTGGCAATAATTATATTCTTGGCCCGTCGACCCTCACTATAATAATCGCTACATAACCTAAAAAGTAATCGATAACGTTCAGTTGTGAATTGAGTAGTGGAGCGTCACAAATTCACAAACAAATATTAATATGCGAGACCATTTATTTTGTTTATTTCTTAGGTTTGAACTTAATTTTATAAGTTCTATCAGATTTTTTGTTAAACACGTACATAAAAGCACTGTTATATGCTAATCATGATATTTTAACATTTTTTTTTATTATATTACATAGAAACCGATAATAATAATATATTTTTAACAAATTAATGTCTTTAATCGAATATGCATTATTGAGGACAACTCAAAAACTACTCGTCAGATCTCGATCAAATTTAAAACATCGGCAGCACTATCTTTCAAATGAAAAAAAAAACATCAAAATCGATTCACATAGAAAAAAATTATGATGTACACACATAAAGCAAATACAGAGGAATTGAGAAATACCTTCTGTTTTAAAATTGATTAAAAATATGAATCTAACATCATACAACATTAAATATTTAATAATTTTCATGTTAAAGCGTGTCTAAAACGAAGTCCGCCGAGAAATATTTTTTTATCACCCAAAGCAAGTTTGAAAAAGCATATCGTCAAAATATTGTTATAAAATATATTGTATATAAATAAATATATATTTAAATATTGTACATACGCATTACTTAAGTGACTAGTTAATTTTATAAGACATTAATAATTAGTTTTAATATTATATAATGTACCTACATATAAGTACATGTAACTTGTAATATTTGTATGAACAATGTGACTAGATGTTAAATATTTGTTGATTAGTTTATATATGTTAATATATCTTGTCAAATAGTTATATGCGCCCCCACACGTTGTTAAATATATATAATTATATTATTTAAACTTAAGTTACAAATTAATTTAATTGAAAACTTATCAGCGTACTATTTGTGCGGCATTTTGTCATTATGAGATGATATCTAGGTACATATATTATAAAATGTGCAAATACTTGGTATCCATTAGTCGAGGATTTATAACATTTAAACAACTGTATATGCGTTCTTAAAGGTTGATAGATAATCTAGTTTGTATCAAGATTTTAATCAAACTGTAAGACTATTTTTAATAACGACAATTATTTTGAAATATACTTATTTGCCGTCATTACAAGGGCAAATCATCTTCGAAATCATTGGTCCATTATTATGGTAGATATTACATAATTTGACTGTGTGGTAGCGGCTTCGAATACTACCAACCCTTGCTTTGCTCGTGGGTGTTGTAAAAGACGACTAAGAGCCCTAGATTGACCCGGACCAACTCCATCTGGTACTATTTGGGTCAACGATTACATTCCCAAGGAGGGTTGACGTCAGGCAGGCGGCCGGTCATAAAAGTCATTGCCGAAACTTTTTTTCGCAATATGTCAAAACAGATGACATATTGCGTCGACCCCAAGTAATTGGGATAAGAGCAAGATGATGATGATTACATAATTTGACAAATAATAATATAGTTATATAGATTTTGTTTCTGAATACATAGAAATTATATATAGCATTAATATTATAACAGTTATAAGTCCCATTGAAGCGGATGAATGAATTTGAATAAAATTTAAAATGGAGGTAGTTTGCACATGTGTATGTAGCTTCTCGTTTAATTACAGCGCGATGTGTTCTGTCTAAAATAATTGAAATGTTCAATACTTATTTCTGTTTTCTGAAAACAATATTGTCTATTTTCAATATGAGCTAGTTATGAATGTTTTATTAATTAGACAGAGAGAGCTATACACACATTGTGACGTCACTGTCGCATCTCCCACGCGTGGCTAAGTGCGATGCACGAAAATGAACCTTAAAAGTTGCAGTGCGAAAAAGATATAGAAGAAAGTGTAAAACCTGTAATTTCTTTGTGTATAAAAAATATTTAGTAATAGTTGAATATTATAATAGTAGTTGTATTGTTTTCATTTATGAAAGTGGATCTGTTATGATGTAAACGTCAAGTGTGAACTGTGATTTACAAATAAACATGTTGTTTTTTATATGATTTTGTTGTTTTTGTGATGTCCAATTTAATTTTTTTACATTTTATTTAGAATTTCTATATAACGCATAGTTTGAAAGGAGCTGCCCATCTGAAATCCATTATCACATCATATTTCCATGTTCTTTGTGTTTTATGGTTTTATTTATTATAATGAAATTTGAAAAGACTCTCGTAGGTGTCGCACAAAATTACTAAAGGAATGAGAACCCTCTCTCTCTCTCTCTCGCTCTCTCTATCTCTCTCTCTCTCTCTGTAGGTCTACGGAACGATTCGGATCGAAAGAAAGACTTATTATTTTCCAAAATCGTCTACCAAAACATTTGATTGTAAATACTTATCGAGTCCGCCTGCCCGTCCGACTTCAGAACGCAATGCAGAGTAAACGAAAAGATTGTTAATGTGGAAAATGTAGATAAATTATTAGATGTTTGTTAATTTTTCAAAAAACGCTTGTCCGATTTCGATAAAATTTTCATGGGACCCTTGCCAACAAAAAAGAATTTTTCAAATCGGTTGACAAGCGATGGAGTTATGCGCGAACAAATAAACAAAATACAAACATCAGAATTGAGAACTTCTTCCTTTTTTTAGAAGTCGGTTAAAAATTACATATGTGAACCCATTTAGATTAAAATATTCCATGTCAACGTTTAATGATAGTGATTTCGTTTGGTTTTAACGCCTAATTCATCCGTCTCATCATTTCAGCTCATATATTTCCCACTGCTGGGTTCCAGCCTACTACACCATGTTGATCAGACGTGTATAATAGGGCTTTATTTCGAGATCTCCTTCTCTTCTAAAACCATCTCATCCAGAGTATTTGCCGCAATTACAGTGTAAGTAGCATTTGTGTAAATTTTACTTACAATGTTACTGTTGTAAACGCCATTTAAATCTATCTCAATATTATCAACTAGCAATCCGCCCTCGCTTCGCTTCGCTTTCAGTCGCCTTACCCACATAGTTCCCAATCCCGTGAGAATACCAGGATAAAATATAGCCTATGTTACTCCTTGATATTATAGCTTTCCATTGGTGAAAGAATTTTTGAAATCGGTCCAGTAGTTTCGGCGTCTATTCAATACAAACAAATCTTTCCTCTTTATAATCTTTATATATATAAATTACGTGTCACGTTGTTTGTCCGCGATGGACTCCTAAACTACTTTACCGATTTTAATCAAATTTGCACACCATGTGCAGTTTGATCCAACTTGAAAGATGGGATAGCTTACATCTTAATTTATAGTCGCAATATTATTTTATTGCAAATTAATGGTATTACCTATATACATATATCTATTATTTGACATTCACAATTATCTGTTAACTCCAAACGATTTTAACAAATGGCGATATCTGTTGACTGGATTGAGTAATTAATTAATAGATGGCGCTGCTATGTCAAACCTACAACCGTGTCATATACGATTTTAACTTGCTTTTTACATATGAAGATGCCATTTGTAAAAAAAAATGACGACCTCCATGACAGATGTTCTCCTACAGTCCACTTAAATAGTTTAATAAAATGTAATATAACAAAAACATTAGCCACAGCAACGCGTGGCCGGGTCTGCTAGTATAACTATATATTAGATTCAGAGTAACTCATATAATTATGTTGACGAAGTATAAATATAATTCACTATCTCCATGTTTAACTCGCGTATTTGCCGAAGTAAGAATAAAGTATACCACGACTAAGGGGACATGATATCCAGAAAACAGCATTGCAAGAGAAGGAAAACGTGACGTAAAACCCTATACCAACACGTCTGACCAGTGCGGTATAGTAGGTTAATTGCCCTTCCATTGTTAAGGAAGCGCGAGCCCAGCAATGGGACCAGGGCCGGATTATCTATAAGGCGGATTAGGCAACTGCCTAGGGGCCCCGAGCAAGTGCCAAGAAAAATTCAATTCATTACATCAAACGTTTCTTAAAGTGAAACTTTTATTACATCGCCTCAAACTTTATCGCCCATCTATTGCATGTCGCGTGACGGTCGGCCGCGGAGTAGGGGGTAAAGTGAAAGGCGCTCGACAGAGCAGCCGAGGCCAATATGGCGGCGCTATGGTTCGCATCAGCTGACCGTGTAGTGCAGTGATGGGCAAAGTACGGCCCGCGGAAGTATTTAATCCGCCCCGCCGAGATACCATCCATCATAAATATTCTAGTCGGCATTTTGGCGCGAAAAATAAAATGTAACGTGTATAATTAAAAAGCTTTCATTATCTCATAATTAACTTGCCATATTTATAATTATCTCGGCAGTCAGGTACAGGTATTGGTTTATTTATTGGAAAAATTCCATTCTATTCACCTATCGGTGAAGCTAAACTATTATGGAAAATGAAAACAATTCCATATGTCTCACACGCCTAACAAGGTGTAAAAGTAAAAGGTATTTAGACTGCCAGTGCTCCACGCTATTTGTTTGTTTTTATCAGTGTTTAATGTAAATGTTGCTATTTTTTAGTTAAATGTCTACAATGTGAAAAAAAGTTTCACTTTTACCGTGGTTTCATAAAACCACACAATATTTTTTTTTAATATTCTCATTTCACTTGTCTACTCCATCATGAGACCTGGATCATCATTTAACTGCAACTATAACCTATTCATTGAGATAATTTCAATGAAAGTAAAAATAAATGAGTTAGGCATGTGAGGTGATGCTGTAGCATCAAGTCAAGTCAAGGTGATAAGGTATGTTGTTGCCATAAGCGATTGAAGTAACAGAATACTAAAGAAGTCAATCTGATCAACTGGACTTTCGTAATAGTTTAAGAAAGGGTAAAGGGGCCCCGAGAATTGCATTGTTTAAGGGCCCTGATAGAGTTAATCCGGCCCTGAATAGGACGTGTAGGAACTGTGATGATGATGATGTTGTACTCGCTGCTGTAATTATGTAAGCAAGTTAACTGCAAGATAAAATCATATGGCAACCATTCTGACTAGCATGTAATAGTAAACCATTTTCTCTTCCAATGCGGTGCGGACCTATGTATAGCTGTGGAAGAAATTCTTCATACGAACAATATGTAAGGAATATAGCGCTAATCAACAAGGCCCCGTAACTTAGGGACCCTACCAGCAGGATTTCAGAATTCACATTCGTTTCGATAACGCACATAATGGATATTTCTAAGAATCTAAATTTTAACCAAAAAGAACGACCAATAAGATTTTAATGGTTTTCTCATAGCTGCCAATTTCATAACTGGACCAAATAGATGCCATTGTCAGGAATGGGAACACATGGAAGCACCACTTTTCAAATAAAAAAGGATCGTCAAATCGATTCGCCCAGTCAAAAATTCTAAGATAACATAAAAAACATACAGTCAGATAGAGAAACTTCCTTTTTTGAAGTCGGTTAAAAATTACAAATTCAAAGACAATCCTCATTTTATCTCTAATTTCCAATGCCTAAAAATTTTTGAATAATAATATTTAATTCAAACAGTTCGTATCTCCTACTATAATAACGGGCTAATTACCTACATTTATATTAATATCTAACCAACATTTCTGCTTGTCTTGACATGTTAGGCTTTTGTTGTACATATTAATCTCAACAAGGTAATCTTATGACTATCCAACTCAATAAAGCAATGTCATCAGCACTTGATAAACATCTTAGAACTTGCCTTTTGCCTCAGTTTGATAAATGAATTGGCTTCATTTGTAAGTTTTAACAAATTTAAAGAAATCCAGCTTTAAATTGCAGCAAATCAACAGTAAGTTGCCTATTCAAATAATTGAATATGCCTATATAACTATACTAAAACAAGAAAACATTATCGTCACTGTAACGCTCTCAGATATCGGCGTCTGCCTCATTTTTTATTATTGATCTCGGATTAGGGCTAATCACCTGTCTATTAGGCTTTAATAATACACTAAGCGCCTAAGTTATATCTTTCTTTAAATATATACCTAAGTGGTGTGAGAAAAAACTGTTGTAAAATGATTACGATAGTAATTTGCTTAATTTAATCATTTAATATACCCGCCGGCTAATAAGAATTGACACAATTTTCTTTTTAAATCTATATACTGTAAAACTCTACTATCACTCGAGACTAATTTGAATTATCCGCTGTTTTTGCCCGAGCGAGACAACGCACATGCGCGGCGGCCGCCAGCAGGTAACAGAACAGACATGGCGTCGCGCTATTCATTATGGTATCCAATGTAAAATGCACCGGGACAGAGTAGTATGGATATTACCATTTCATCATGTAAGTATTACTACTATAAATGAGTTAATAAACAGAATAAAAATGTATTTTATGACAAAAATAAAGATAAACCTTAAGCTTCGGCAAATTTAGTTGTTTTATTTTTCAAGCTAGGATATCACTGTAATAGAAAATATAATTTTACAGAATAAGTAAATCACACGTACACTTACACATATTTGTCGACGCTACTTTGGTATATTAATAAATTTTAATTATGTGTCTCCATGTTTATCATATCTTTCCGTTTGCCGATTAAAAGACGGTGTAACACTGGTGTTTATTCTTCAGTGGGAATATTAAAAATCAGCTTAAAGGGCATCAAATAGATAGAGACATTCTCTTGGGGCACTTATGTTTGTCACCAATTGTGATAGCTAACATAGATGTGTTCGATAATTCTTAGAATCAATATTCAATAATTACTTGTTATTTATTTATATTATTTGTCTTCTGTGTCTAATTGTGAGCATGATAATACATAAAAAAGCAATTAAAAAAACCCTTGATCAGATGCTCATTAATCTTTTTAGATTATTTATTTATTTTAAAAACAATACAGGCAGGGGAAGTGTATTGATGTGAAACATCCATACGCACGTAACACCGATTGCTGACGTGGCTACGCATGCCGTTTGCCGACCAGTTGTCACAGTAATACCACCAGAGACATCAAATATAACTATTATATTATATTACTAGCTTCTGCTCGCGACTTCGTCCGTGTAGTATAAATACTTTGAACTAACGCTAACTTTAACTTAAGACTTTGTTTACGTAGAAGGGGAAAATCTTTTTTAATAATACGACTCTGTCACACATAGCTTTTGTGAAAATTTAGCCGTTTACGCAGCGAAGTTAGCCTCCATACAGGTGTTTTATATTTAAGAAATGCCGGTAATGTCGTTAAAGTTCAATCTTTTTGTACTCTCCTTTCTAATAATGGCCATGATTCAATAGCAGTGTGGGCTAATCTAAAACCAATATTCAACTGGCTAAAAGATGAAAGACCGAACCTCAACACTGTCCACATTCTAAGTGATAGTCCAGTTAATCAATACAAAAACAAGTTTATATTCCATGTGGTCTCTCATAATTTGGAAATATTTTTCTAAAACTAGATTAACACTGTGATTTTTGTTCAACAATATTGTTAGTTTGTTACCTATGATGTATGAAATAAAGTTTCGCAGTAAAAAAAGTTGATTGAGATATTAAACAATATTTTATTTTCATTTAAACTATAAGAAAAATCATTCCCTCACTGTGCTATCATTCCCTCATTTTTCAATTTGTGTTACAAACCCCATAACCCCCTTAAAAGTCATAAATGTTGGGGACCAGTATAATCCTTAAGACAATTGTCTTATTATATATATATTTTTAGGACTAAAGAATTTAATTATTTAAAAAAAATACAAAGATTGCCTAACGGCAACTTATTTCTTTATTACACAAATCACTTAAATTTTATAACAAGAGACTAACTATTAAATAAAAGGTAAATGGACAGAAATATATAAGGCAAACTGTATACACAAGGCAGATTAACTACTAGGTCGAACAGAGTTTTCCCTTTTCAAGTGTACTGTACGCTGCTGCCCTCTCGAATGGTCCGCGCGCCCGCTTATATAGGCTCGTCCCCGCCGCTCGGTATCCCCACTCCCAACGATTCAATGCTCAACGGCTCTAACACGGCCTCTCCTGACTGGAGGACGTCCCCGTACTCCGAATCCCTTGGCTGTAAGGCGTCTAGTGCATCAGAGGGGCCTGGTACAGGCTCCGGCATCTCAACGCAAGGCACTTCATCGCTCCTGACAGCTCGCTCAGGCGTAGACTCCACTTTATCGTTGAAATCCTCTGCACCTGGTAATTCAAACAAAACGACCATTTTATACCTCTGCAAGAGTCACATAGCCAATGCAATTTCCAGAAACAATATTTTCTGGAAATTACAGATCATGATGATATATCAGAATCGCTGCAGTCAATTCAGCTATATCAGCATGCCATAGATTGTGGTTTTCACCACCAACACACAGTGAACGTTCACACATACACAACAGAGAGGAAGCACGACGTTAGCTATCTCTGACAGTAAGAAACATAGGCACGACGTTAGCATATTTCTTACAACACATGGCATAGGCACGACGTTAGCATACCATGAACACACAGTGAACGTTCACACACACAACAGAGAGGAAGCACGACGTTAGCTATCTCTGACAGTAAGAAACATAGGCACGACGTTAGCATATTTCTTACAACACATGGCATAGGCACGACGTTAGCATACCATGAACACAACTACCTTTGCGTGATATAGGCCCGACGTTCGCTTGTCACGCAAATGTAGTACACACATACCCTCAAAGAAGGAGGCACACGTATCAGGAGTCCACTCCCCTCGCCACGGCACCATAAACTCCGCCGCAGCCTGGGTCGTCTTTCCATAGGAGCCTGCTAGCAGCCGCAGCTCGTATCGACCATGGGGAAGCGCCTGGACCACACGATAGGGCCCGCGCATGCCTGAGTCAAGCTTGCCAGTAGCTTGTGCCTGTTTAATAACAAAAACAAGGGAATTAATTTCAAATAATCGCGAAGGTCTCCGGTTCGCGTTCACAGTAGCGTCCTGTTGATCCCGGTTAGCTTTTAATCGTTCGGAGGCTCTTTGTCGGTGCAACTCTCTCAGTGCTTCTCTATTTGGATGAGAGTTTTCTAGGGCGACATCTCGGACAAGATGACGTATAAGAGGTGTTGCAGCTTCAATACCCACCAATAAATTTAACGGCGATTGCTTAGTAGTTTTTTGTTTTGTTATGTTCAAAACCAATTGTAATCGCCATATAGAGTCCGACCACTCTTCCTGTCGGTGATTACATTCTATACGAATCATGTTTAATAGCGTTCGACAGTACCGTTCGACTTGGCCATTTGAGTGGTGCATCTCAGGTGTGATGAGATGCATGTCAACGCCGAACTGTGCTATAAGGTTAGTAAACTCTGAACTTAAAACACTCGACCACGATCTGCTACAATTAATTTAGGCGTGCTAAACAAAGATTACATTAGCAGTATTTTTTATTCGTTAGTCTTGACTACACATCATTACTAATATTATAAAAGCGAAATTAAATTTGCTTATCAGTTTGTTAAGCTTTCACGCTTAAACCACTGCACCGACTTCAAAAATTATTTCTCCAATGGAAAGCTATAATATCATAGAGTGACATTAGGAACAACGCGGTAAAGGCCACTGCAACCGAAGCGAAGCGAGGGTATATTGCTAGTAGGATATAAAAAGCAATATTTGGAAAACGCGTCTACCACAATTAAGACATCTATATCCATTAAACCGCAGCAACGGACGTAATATGTCTACATGAATAACTTCAAACGGATCGTGCGATTTTCCCATGAATGAAAAAATTGATGCGAGGCCTCGAGTACCTTCTTATGGGTTATAAAAATAAGACAATGGTTCACATATTTATGTACAAAAGATTTAAGTTATGTACAAAAGATTTAAGGGATGGGAATCTAAATGTTTCCTAATTAACTGTAATATCTTGTAAAGTAGTCTACTAAAGAGACTACTTTACAATTGCTCGGCTGCGCCTGACCTGTCTTATTGAACGTCCTAAGTATCGCGATGATTAGATTTTAATCTTGCAAAACAGGTTTCTATCCTATGACCGGGCTTCTTACAAAAACTACATTGTTCAGCTTTATTTGAACCATGTAGAAAGTCATTTTTTTGACTACTTTCATCATTATTACTAGTGGAAGGTGTAGGTTTAGCCCTTTTTGTACAATTGGACTGTTTATGACCTGGTTGTCCACATAAAAAGCATCCATTCTCAAATCGTCGTTTACGAAAGTGGATATTATGCTCGTGTTTTGGGAAATGAGTATTACTTAATGAATGGCTAGATTTCTTATCAACATTCAGGGTATTTGATTTAATATAAATTGAGAAGAACTCTACTAACTCATTGGGCATGTCATTAGTAGCAGAGGCTCGGATCTGAGGATCCGTTACACCCCGTATCACTATAGCCGAAATCAACTGGTCGCTTAACCCCTTAACTATACGTAATTTCAGTAGGGATCGGCGTGCATAGTCTGCGTATGTCGGGTATTTATCAGAGCTGGTACTCATGACCTCATACAGGATATTTGCAATATTTGGTTTCTTAGGGCATAAAGGCTTAAACTCCCTTTTGAAATTGCTCCAACTGCGGTCGTTTGTTACCCACTCATTGAGCCACATCCTAGCATCACCTTTAAAACAGTTCCCGATGCGAGACAGGCACTCATTGTCGTTCCAGTTGTTTAAAACCTTGGCACGATCCACCTCCTCGCACCAGGTGTCTATGTCGTTGATGCACGGATCAAAGTTAGAAATATAGTAAGATTGGTTGGATCTCACCGTGGTGTTGATGGATCGTATTGCATCGATGATACGATCCGTTGCGTTGCCATCGCGATCCGTCGGCGTACTCACGGAGCGTCTCGCCGAAGACAGAGGCGTCGACTCTCGACGCTCAGTTACGCTCGAAGCCTCTGCTCGCGGTCGCGGTGAAGGCGGATGGCATCGTTCTTCTAAAGTCGTTAGTTTATCTAAAATTTGTCGCATTTGCACGTTAGTCACAGTGTTAGGAGAACTACGTCGTTGGCGGGTAGATCGAGAACATTTATATCGAAGGCTAGAATCTGATCTACGGTCCCTGGAGTGAGAATCACGATTCCTAGAACGCGAAACACGACTCCTGGAACGCAATTCACGCCTCCTAGAGCGAGACTCACGACTCCTGGAGCGCAACTCGCGCCTCCTGGAACGAGTCTCACGGCTCCGGGAACGCGACTCGCGTCTACTAGACTGACTTCTATCCCTTCTGCTCTTTTTAGGCATCTTATTCAATAAAAAGATGAGACAGGGATGTCTATAAAGGCTGAGTAAACTAGTGAAATCAGCAAAAAAAGAATTTTATAGCAAAGACAATTTAAAGAAAAAAAATTGTAGCCGCACGATTTTGAACTTAACAAATTGGAACGTACTCACCAAAACGTTGTCACCATATACTTTACCACAATATCACACTTTACACCACACCCACTAATTTAATCACCAAAAATAATGCAAACGGATATACGTTAATTTTGAATACCAACTGCCTTACTTCAGGAAGCGAAACGGATTTAAGGCACGTGAGAATAAAACTTAGGTTTTTTTTTTTTTAATCCCACGCCTGATTTTAGGACTAAAGAATTTAATTATTTAAAAAAAATACAAAGATTGCCTAACGGCAACTTATTTCTTTATTACACAAATCACTTAAATTTTATAACAAGAGACTAACTATTAAATAAAAGGTAAATGGACAGAAATATATAAGGCAAACTGTATACACAAGGCAGATTAACTACTAGGTCGAACAGAGTTTTCCCTTTTCAAGTGTACTGTACGCTGCTGCCCTCTCGAATGGTCCGCGCGCCCGCTTATATAGGCTCGTCCCCGCCGCTCGGTATCCCCACTCCCAACGATTCAATGCTCAACGGCTCTAACAATATATATAATTACGCTATACTCTTTTATAATTTCAGAAGAAATTGTATAATAATAATAAAAATATACCTCGACATTAACAATATCTTTTTCAAATTTTTTTAGAATTAGCCATTAAATGATTGGACATTAAGTTTTTACTTTTTCAATAACTAACTGCATGAATTTAGGAGTAATACAAGTGACCTATCATATTGAGTGTAGTTCGTTCGATTCCCCGGCTGACAAGTTTATTGTACGATCCACAAACAATTCCATCAATCCATCAGCCTGCAGACGTCCAGTGCTAAACATAGGCCTCCCCACGAGAATAGCACTCGGAATGGTCCTGTGCCACTAGCATCCAACGGTTACCTGCGACTTTGAAAATGTCTTTAGTCCACCTAGTAGGGGGTCATCCTACGCTGCGTCGTCCGATTCGTGGTCGCCACTCTAGAAGCTTTCTTCCCCAACGGTTGTCGGTTCGACGAACGATGTCGCCTGCCCATTGCCATTTCAACATGCTAATTTTGCGGGCTGTGTCGGTTACACCTGTTTTTCTACAAATTTCCGTGCTTCAGATTTTATCACGTAGAGAAATACCGAACATAGCCCTCGCCATAGTACGTTGAGCGACTTTGAGCCTCTTTATGAGGCTGACATTTGGAGATCGCGTTTTAGTGCCGTATGTCATCGCTGGTAACATACCTACACTTATTATAAACCTTTGCTTGATTACTATGAAATGATTACTGCAATTTATTTGAGTCAATTAATTATGTAAGCTGTGTGGTGGCTACGAATAATATCAACCTTAAGTTGCGCGTGGCTGCAGTAAAAGAACTTTACATAGACCAGGGTCAAATCCATCTGATGCCATCTATACATGGGCGTTACTGGCTATTTATGGCAACGGCTACTAACCGTTTATTTGGTGTCAATATCGATATGGATAATGTTTGCCAAATATCGATATAATACGAAACGGCATATCAATACTGATACGAAACGCTAGAGGCATGTAACCGTTTTCGGTTTCGTTTTGCTATAGCAGACACATGTCTAATGCCACCTATACAACCTATTACTTGCCCAAAGGGAGGATTGACCATAGACCGGTGCACAGTAAAAAAAATATTGCCAAAATATTTGCAATATTTACATTGGTAAAAGAGTATTCTATCAACTGTAAGTAATTGGAATAAGAATATGATTGTATAAAGACCCACGTGACACAAGGATTTATTCTGTATGACAAAAGGTCTTTAAAAATCTACTAACCTACATGTCAACTTAATACATCGATAAAGAAAAACTCTTTTGTTAGTAAATTATTTTAATTAGTTTAAAGCTGTTTTGTATATAATTTTCCTATTCTATTATATTTGGTAAGAAGTATCATACCGAATTCCATAGCTTTACTCAATGAACGTTGGAGCCTATGACATATATTTTATCATTTGCTTATATTAAGTAAAATAGTAGACTCCTTAATAGGCGTTAGGTAATCCTCGGCAAAAATTTTCCTAATTTTATAAGTTAAGTAAATTCTATTGTATGTAGACCTCCATGTAATGGTGATGTCTATATTATGATAACCCACGCTACTTTTTTATCAGCGATTTATTATCAGCTCAGTATTATATAACTGACAGTGTGCGTATGCTCTATCTCACTCTTATTCAGCGCTCCGCTCGAGTCTCTATCGCTGTAGCAGAGAGAGATGCGATATATTGCATTAAATTTCGATCCTATTCTGTAATGTTTTGTCCAATCACGTACCATCTCTGCGTGTTCCGGTTCTTTGTCATCAATGGGTTGCCGGGCGAGTCCATTTGAAGTGCCACTCGTTTAGGTTTTATTCTATATTTAAAGTAGCTGGTCGGCAAATAAAGCTTGCCTGATAGTGCTACTGGTCCTAGATATCATTTAGAACATAACTTGCGTTCCAGCGTGTAGTATTTAATGTAATATATCTTACGCCCTTTTGGCATTAATGAGCCGAGCCCACTTCAGCTGACTGCGTCGTACGCAAGGCTACAACTAAACTAGTAGTAGTCCGGCATTCGAAGGCGGCGGTCGGGGTTGAGCGTGTGGTGGTGAAATGCGTATATGTTATTGAAGTTTAAAATGTTTTTGGAACGTTTCCCATAGGCGTGAGGACGGCTATATTACGTCCGGAGTCTTTGAGTAGCGCGACATATAACAGAGTAGCGAGTGCGAGTGTCTGTGAGGCAGCGCCCGTGAGAGTGCCGCGGCGGACGATCGGAGCGAGCCGAGGCTCAATAATGCTCAAGTTCCTGACTCACAAGTTGCGAACGCATTCGTTGAATGAGGAGAGCGTTTCCGAGAAGGTGGGTGTCGACATAAACCGGCAAATGACGTGAAGGTCACACACCGACACCAGAAAATGGCCGCCGACTGAGAGAACAAAGAAGCGGAACGATCGCCGGCTTCCCGAGCGCGCGCCGCGACCGAACCTAGGCCGAAATCTGTACCGGGCTGTACCCAACTAATTATCGATGCGATCTAGGCCGGTTTAATACTGCAATTTTAACTAGGAGCCGGTAAAATCGGCGGCCAAACTACTGTGTGTCGTGTGTGTGATGGCTGACGTTGACAATTGATCGGATGTTTGAGGCGGTGTTTATTTGTTGCAGGTGGAGGAGCGCGACTCCGGCACCGAGTCTGACGACGAAGCTGAGCGCGCCGAGCCCGGTGAGTGCCACACCGGTGACTCCCCTAACACCACTACCACTTAATATTGTAGTCTTTACTCGACAATGAAGTGCGCGCTCCCGCACGCCGGCCGGCATACAACTTACTACATAATTATTTCAATTTTTTTTTACATAATAAGACACGTAATTTAGGATGCTATCGACTAGCACGTCAGTTGAGAATAACAAGATCGATTTTAATGTCAAATACCGTAGTGAATTGATGTTTGATAACGCTCAGGTGATAATGTCGTAGAATGAAAACATACGTACAATGTAGGCACCTAAGTAGTGTTGCCTTACGTGTATGTTAATAGCTAGTTATATTAGAATCTTATTAGCATACTGACCCACCCAGGTGTGCTTTACGTATTGCTTAAATTCTATTGAATTTGCCAGAAACTACTATTTATGTGTTGGCCGTGTTCGCTACAGACAATAGGGGTACACAACGAACAGTGCGTTAGTTTACGCACGGGAACCGGGGTCCATTTCTTTGTTAACTATACAATGACATTGACATGTGACCTTCAACTTTTATCGACGTGGTCTAAACAAAATTAAATTAAAATGCAGTATTTAGTAGTGGAAAATATGGACAGTTATTTCACAATATATCAATTGTAATACGACTCTACGCTTATCACAGTTCTAGTGTTCTGTGTGATATATTTCTGTAGTCACCTATTGCAACATGAAAAATCCTTTTATTATTTGAATAATAATCTATGCGTATTTATGATTGTGTGCCGTATGGTGACCGTTACGAATTGCCACGTTCTTTACCAAGAATATTCATGGAGAGCTTTAGTAATGGGTGGGTTCAGCGTTACCGACTTCAATAGGAGAGGTAACATTCCAGAATAAATGTTTCGGCAATTATGATGTATAATTTGGAAGTATTTTTTTTGTGTGTGCTAGCCGCAAAAGACTTTCTCCTCTTTGCCCGGACTGTGGGTGAACGCTGAAGACTTTCGACCTGTAATTTGGAAAGAGTCGTCACGATGCCATCACTGCAGGGCCTATCTCAAGTACACTGAGCTGCGTGTAGAATGTCCAGCCTCGAATCGGCGTCGTGGGTTGCTTAATCTCTCGCTCCTGGTTAGATTCAATATATGATTGACAGCAACAATGGGTGGGACATCACTATTTCCTTTTGCGACGAGTGTTGGGAACAAAGGCGATAGAGTGTGAAAGATCATACAGTCGGTACCTTAAGTCACTAACCGCCACTGGCCCACATAAGCTTTTACCTGGAGGTGACTGATATAGGATAATCCGTCACCCTAGCTTTTGAGTCTCATCAACATAGACGAAGTCATCAGAAATAGCAGCAAACATCTGTTGTGGTTAGAGTAAGGAATACGAAAAGGTTACTGTATTTCTCATTTAGCCTTTCGCTGTCCACTGCTGGACGTAGGCCTCTCATGTTTCGCCTGTACGGTGTTCAACTCCTCTCCTATGCCTCCTGCATCCAACGACGCTCAGTAACTTTTACCAGGTCGTCGGTTCACCTGGTTGGGGGCCATCTTACACTGCGTCGTCCAATACGTGGTCGCCACTCGAGAACCATTCTTCCCCAGCGGTTGTTGGTTCGTCGCGCTATGTGGCAGCGTGCTAATCGTGTCGATTCCACCCGTTTTTCTCTAGATTTTCGTAATACGGATTCTGCCTCACAGAGAAACAGCAGAGTCCGGTCCAGTCTAAGAAGATGAAATAGTGTTTATTTATTTACCACAGTTTATTTAAGAATGTTAAATCGTTCCGGTTGTCGAGCGGTTATCATAATACTTTTCGTATTGCGGTACGGTTAGTGGTCGGGTGGCGTGATTTACTTATCATAATTACTTCGTGCCTCGCTTAATTAATAATTTACATTTTAAAAAATCTTTAAATCAAGTTTTTTATTTATTCAAATTCGAATTATGGAGTTTTCGGCTTTATAGATATAGATTATAACTAGCAACCCGACCTCGCTTCGCTGTTAGTCGCCTTACCCGCGCAGTTCCTGTTCTCATGACAATACCGGGATAAAATATAACCTATGTTACTACCTGGGTATAAAAGACAAAGTGTATCTACATACTTTAAATACCAAAAATGATAAAAGTATTTTTTTAAAGAAATCAATTGAATACTATAATAAATGCTCTACAAATATATTCATTTTTGTCTATAATGGTTTCCATGTGAAAGGTAGATTACATGTCGTCGTGGACTTGTATTTAAATCTATTTACGTAGAACAATTCCACAGTACATCATATTCACGTAACGTCTTGCAGTTCCCGTAGCGCACGCCCATATAGCTCTCAGAAGTCAGGTATTTGACAGACTTATTTGATGCAGTGCCGCCCCACTGTTTCACCCGCGTAATAAATATAGCCTAGTTTACACGCTGATAACATACCTTTCTATAGGTTAAAAATTGTTTCAAATTTTGATGTGAAACATCTATAGGCGAGGGTGACCGCGATGGTCGCGTGGCGTTTAACGCCACGCCTCGCGGTGCCCTCTTGATTAACTAATAAATAAATATCGGGATATATATGTACATTTTTGTAACGAAACCATGGTGCGATTTAAAATTTTGTACAACGCCATCTAGTGAACTCAAAGTAAATTTTTATCTATAATGTATACTAATGAAAATAAATGTTTAGAATTCATTCAGTGTGCGGTGGATTAAATTTATTGCTGTGTAATATTTCAAATAATAATGGAAATCGTATTATTTTATTCAATACTTTATGCCATATTAGTTCTGTCGTAATCTATTCTTTTATGCATATATACTTGTACAAATAATTTCGATGTTTCACATCTGTCAGGCGTCCTGAGCGACGGCTCACTTTTTTTAAATCTGTGCAGCCGTTTTGAAGATTACCCGGAATAAACAGACAGACAGACAAAAAAATATAAAGTGATTTTTAGCCATATGTATAGTGCAAATAATCGTGTGAGCATGAAAAAGACCTATTATTTTGACATTACAAACAGTCACTCCAATTTTATTTATTGGTATAGATTGTAACTTTGTACAATATTCATAATCATATCTTGGTTAGTATTTAGGCATGCGATATTAACATGTATCTACTAGTCCGGTAAATCTAATGAGACATAATTTAGTCGGAGAGTTTCTCTGTACCGCCTATGTTCAATATTAACAAGAGCCATTATTAACTCTTTCTGTGTAGTGACGAATTAAGAATACAAGTCACTACGCCCTATCTTGCCCGTGGATGTCGTAAATAATGTCTATGCAAGAGAAGGAAAACCCGAAATAAAACCATATACCAACCGGTCTGACTAGCGTGGTATAGTAAGTTCAATTGCCCTCCTATTGTGGAGGAAGGTCGAGCCCAGCAGTGGGACGTATATGAGCCGAAATGTTGATGAATGATGATCTTTATTAATTCTGTGATGATCGGATAATTTATTTTTATAAATTTATGCATGCCAAGTTCCATCGGCCTTCATCGAGTGCATAAAAAGTTATATACCTACGCTAATTTTGAATCAGAAATAAATACAAGAAAAGTTATTTAACAAAATACCTCATGGAAAGATATAAATAGGCAGATAAAATACATTCAACCAAAATAATCGCTTTGCGACCTACGTACGACCCATCGACCGACGTCCTCCCCGAGGGAGGGACGTCGGTCGATGGGAGGGTACCCCCAAGTAGGGGGTATTCCATCGGGCCGACCACTGACGACAAGTTAACGCTGCTCCGGTGGTCGGCCCAACGACGAAGGCGACGTGGTTTTCGGGTGGGTTGCGGGTGTTGCGTGCTTAAGCCCCTCTGTCGCCCCGGACGGAGTGGTGCGGAGGCGCGCCGACCGCAGCCCACCCACAAAAAAAAAGTGTTTATTATAATAACCAATAATTTATTGTGTATTGAATCTTTTAAACTAAACATCGATCAATTTTGTTTATAAATGCCTAGCAATCCGCCCTCCCTTCGCTTCAGTTTCAGTCGCCTTACCCGCGTAGTTTCAGTGGCAATACCGGGATACAATATAGCCTATATTATTCTCTGATATTATAGCTCTCCATTGATGAAAGACTTTTTGAAATCGGTCCAGTAGTTTCGGAGTGTATTTAGTACAAACAAACAAATCTTTCCTCTTTATAATATTAGTTTAGACGGGATTAGCATACAGTTTGTACATGTTGTGATGTAGTAATATGTATCGTCCATCCCTATGTGTGGTAACGGAGTAAGAATACAATTCACCACCCCCTTTTTTGCCTGTGGCTATCGTAAAAGACTACTAAGGGATTATATTTGAAGATAACATCTGCTAGAGAAGAAAACTCGAAATGAAACCCTATACCAACCCGTCCGACCAGCATGGTGTAGTAGGTCAATTTTCCTCCTACTGTGGAGGGGGCTGTAGCCCAGCTGTGGGACGTGTAGTGTCAACAAACGTGGTAGATTATTGTATTGTGTTCAAATGATGTGTAAATTTGATAATATGTAAGTGACCTTAAGGGGTTTATGCAGAATAAATGATTTGATTTGAAACAATGGAATAATAGCCAGCCCAGTAGAAACCTTTTTTTTTTTTTTGGGCTGGCGGCGTATGGTGTTGAAGGTGTTACAGTTTCTACCATGTTCATCATGAATCATTATCTTAAAAACCGATTAAGGGATGTATGCGGGTAACATCACTGTTAGGAAATCTTGTTAGAAAACTCTATGCCAACTTATCTGATGGTGGTCAGCGTGGTGTATTATATTGGGTTAATTGCCTTCATTTGGAGAAGATTCTTATGTCATACAGGTTGAGCAGGAAAATATTCTTAGTAATGTATGAGCTGATTTATTTTTTTTTTTGAAGTGAAACTTCTTTAGAATCGTTGTGATTTCAAAACTCGATGAAACGAAAAAGCGAGTCCATAGAGACACAAACGCGTAAACGTATAGAATTTAGCCGACGAGAGAATGAGATAAAGGATATACATAGAAGTTTCAGTTATTTTTTTTTCTTGCAATGATGTTATCAGCTTGGATACTTTATTCTTCTTTTACGATTGCTCATGAGAAAGAAAGGAGTGATCGATTGTATTCTGAAGTCGTCACCACACAGGGAATCTATATTATTACTTTTTTAATATTAGTTGCATATATATATATATATATATATATATGTAAATGCTTCTAAATATAAGTTTAGTGATAAGAGTGATGATATTACCATTACGTAATCACTATCTATGGCGATAGCGATGTGACGGTCCACTAGGGTTGGCTACCAATTGAAAATTATAATTTGATTTTCATAGTTAACTAGCTGATACAACAGACATTAATCTGTTCAAATTTAAAAAAATAGTGAAAGGAATTCTCCTTAAAATCGATAATAGCGCCACTTGAATTCGTAGACGGGCCAGAACGAAAATAAAAAAAAAACTGAATTATTATAACATTTTATTTATTAAATTACATAATACTAGTAACCCGCCCTCGCTTCGCTTCGGTTTCACCCGTGTAGTTCCCGTTCCGGGAATACCGGGATAAAATATAGCCTATGTTACTCCCCGATGTTATAGCTTTCCCTTGGTGAAAGAATTTTTGGAATCGATTCGGTGGTTTATGCGTGAAAGCGTAACAAACAAACAAATAACCAAACAAACAAACTTAGTTTCGCATTTATAATAAGTATTAGTAAGGATATAATATAAGGTTGTTAAAAATCATTGCGATCGCGGGCTTTATTGATACAGCCCAGGGGCTGGATGGGGCCTGCGGGCCGTATCTTTGACATGACTGATCTAAACCATTCTCATATCTATCGGAACAGCCACAAGAAAATCATCAAAATTCAGGTCCAGCCGTTTAGGAGTTCAATTACAAACAAACGAACAGAAGATTATAATTCATTTTTAATATCGGTCCAGCATTGTAAGAGTAGCAGCTCTTTTCCAAAGAGATGTAATGTCGTATGATTACTCGATATGGTGCTCCACACATGCCAGTAGGTACAGTCGTTAAATGACAATTTATTGATAATTCCTGTAAAAGTGAAACTTCTTTATTCTTTATCTCATTCTCTCGCCGGTTGAATCCTATACATTTACTTGTTTGTGTCTCTATGGACTCGCGTTTTCGTTTCATCGAGTTTGAAATCACAACGATTCTAAAGAAGTTTCACTTCAAAGATATGACGGCTGACAGGAGTGTGTGGAGGGTAGGAACATGTTGTGCCGAGCACACTTAGCGCGCAATGAGGGCAGGCTGATAATGATAGTGTTGAATGGATCAATTAATTACAGAACAAATATTATATAAAATATTTTGAATCCTTTATCTATTAAACAGCAATCAATTAAGTTGATAACACATTGTTTTTCGATAACAATACAACTAATAGATCTACGTCATTTATATATAGCAATAATATATAATACAAAATTTTAACAAAAGAAAACAGATTTCTGATGTTTACGCGAGTATTACACAGCTATACTCTACTTTATCAGATTTATGTGAAAATGTACACTTTTGTTAATTATGTTAGTATTATTAGTTTGAATTTAAACTGAGAGCATGTGCGTGATGTCTCTTCCCGGTACCAACGGAAGATCAGCGCTGCGTCATCTGTGGCCAGCATTATGCTGAGTTGGGACTGGATTGTTTCAAACACTTTTCGAAATTATCATTGTTTAAATTTGTCTTTTCTTATGCTTTGTGTCTGTCATAATAATAAATCATTTCATTTCATATACTTAATATATAAAGCTGAAGAGTTTGTTTGAACGCGCTTACCTCAGGAACTACTGGTCCGATTTGAAAAATTCTTCCAGTGTTAGATAGTCCATTTATCGAGGAAGGCTATAGGCTATATATCATCACGCTAAGACCAACAAGAGCTGAGCACCAATAAAAAATGTTATGAAAATGGGGTTTTTCTTTTTCCTTTTGAGAGCTACCCCTGCGTAAACTGCAAAATTTTCGCAAAAATCATATGTGACAGAATCGTATTATTAAAAAATATTTTTGATCAAGATGGGACATAGGATTATATAAAAATCGAATCTAAACCTGGGCTACACATAAAAAAATACAGTCGAATTGAGAACCTCCTCTTTTGAAATCGGTTAAAATTTTCATAGCATACAATTAAGAAAAACTATCTACAGCCACACATGAAGTCGAATATATGTACTAAAGTAGTAAATACTTTTACGTGTGGTTCTGGACTAAGAATACATTTCACCACCGTAGGGGTCTCTTGCTCGTGGGTGTCGTAAAAGACGATTAAGGGATTAAATATGCATATAATATCTATGCAAGAGAAGCAAAACTTGAAATTAAACCCTATATCAACACCTCTGCCTGGCCGGAACTCCCCCGTGGGACCTGGAGGCGGAGATGCTCGCCGACATTTATCGGCGGGTGTCGGAGACACGCGCCCGCGGCGGCATGGTCTCCATCAAAGAGATCACCGCCTGGCGGGTCGACGCCCGCCGAGAAGTCATTGCCCGTTGGGCAGTCCGGCTGGAGAGTCCTCGGTACGGTGTCAGGCCCTCTGGCCGGTGCTGATGGAGTGGTTGGAGTGGACGCACGGGGTGCTTTCCTTCCGACTGGTGCAGGTGCTGACGGGGCGCGGTTGCTTCGGGAAGTACCTGCACAAGATTGTCAGGAGGGAGAGCACACCGTCCTGCCACCACTGCAGTTGCGACGAGGACACGGCGCAGCACACGCTCGAGGAGTGTGCTGCATGGGAGGGGGATCGCCGTGAACTCGTCGCAATTATCGGTGCCGACCTGGCGCTGCCGACCATCGCCAGGGAGATGCTCGTCAGCGTCAGGAACTGGGACGCGATCGCCGCCTTCTGTGAGGCCGTAATCTCACGGAAGGAGGCGGCGGATCGTGTGCGAGTAGAGCTCCTATTCGGCGACACGTTCCGCCGCCGGCGACTCAGCGGCGCAGGCGCGAGTATCTGCGCCTAATGCCGCCCTAGCCGAGGCCGCGGGTGATCGGACCGGGGAATTGTCCGTCACCCGCAGAGAGGCTGACCGCGCGACGGCGACCGACGTCCCAGGACGTCGAGAGGTGAGGTTACCCGAAAGGGTATTCCGTTGGGCCGACCACTGACGACAAGTCACATCTGCTCCGATGGTCGGCCCAACAACAATGTGACGTGGGTACGGATGGGTTATGGGCCCGCGCGCCGTCCTTTCATCGCCCCGGACGGACTGGACCGCGCGTGCGCTTACCATAGCCCACCCATAAAAAAAAAATCAACATCTCTGACCAGCGTGTTGTACTGGGTCAATTTCCTTCCTATTGTGGAGGAGGCTCGACCCAACAGTGGGACGTATATGAGCTGTAATGAAGATGGTGAAATAGGCAACAACCCGTTGGACCCAAATGTCATCAATCCCACTTTATCGCACGCGACGCCCCAAGCTGAGGTCCAATCCCCACAGAGGGAGCCCTTGGGCGATGTCGTTTAGTTTTTTTTCACCGGGTTGAGAGCCGTCGGCGTCCCCCCATAACCCGCGTCAAGCTGTCAAGGCCAAAAAATAAATATGTTCAACCAGCTTGGCATAGTATGGCCAATTTCCGTCCCATTGTGAAGGATGCCCAAGCCCAACAGTGGGACGTGTACGTTCTTGTACTGTACATAAATAACAGTTACGTAAGTATATAATTACAAAACTAATAACTGTTAATCGGGCGCGATCATGGGTTGTTTTCTCTGCGGTGATCACTTCGATAACCTGAACTGGTGTTTATATTAACTTATAACTAATCTTATCCAGTTTTGTTATTAAGTAAATCCATATTATATACTTTATAACATTATTTGCATACAACTTGTATTTTGATGTGAAACATCTATAGGCGAGGGTAAAGCTGATCTTTGGCGTGGCGTAAAGCTACGCGTGGCGTGAAGTTACGCGTGGCGTGAAGCTACGCGTGGCGTGAAGCTACGCGTGGCGTAAAGCTACGCGTGCCTGTCACAATATGAAATATGTTTGAATTTTTATTTCTTGTATTTAATGAATATAAATGTTTATTGAACAAAAATCATCATATTCTGGAAATAAATCGTAATTTTTTTTTTTATACTTTATCCCTTAGTAGTTCCTGTAGTAATCTATTCTTTTATGCATATATACTTGTACAAAATAATTTCGATACAAAGTAAACACCCTACACTAAGGAAATAATCTTCGCATGGCGGGTGACTTTACAAACATACATTACATTCAGACTCGGAACAACAATTTATGGATCGCTTAAAGTGTCGTACTGCGTGGGATTCGAACCCGCGACACTGGCACTGTGTATCTTAACCGCTAGTCCATCTGTGCAGTCAGATATTGGAGTTAGAGCGACCGTGGTGTATGGTAAACAAGTGTTATCAAATGTTATTAAATATTTATCGTTAAATGATAACCTCACAAATGGTATCTGTGCACTGTTCACAGCTCTGTAATCAGTAGCCACCGTGACGCGAATATATATCGTACATTAGTAAGTAAACACAAGTTTATTACACTGTATATATAAATATAATCGTGGGTAAGAATATTTTATTTACTGTTAAAAAAGACGTTATTTTAAAGGCTATTTTTAATATTTTTCTCCGATAATTTTCAATTATTAGATTTCAATAATACCGTGTAAGATGAGGAGTCTGTTGTAAATAAAACCATTTTTACGGATTTTATCGTGTGTGTATTGCCCGATGTTTCGAACACTTGACAGTGTTCATTGTCACGGGCGGACTCTGTAAATTGTCTTTGTAAATTCTGTAAAATTTTGAATGTCTAATACTTGAGTAAACATCAGAAATCATTACGAAGAATCATTAAATTTTTGTAAGCCTTTATATTTATAATGTAGTTCCTTAAAAAAAATTACTCTTATTCGATAGAAAAGAGGAGTAAAATTGAAGAAGTAAAGGTTTTGAAAACATTGTTATTTCTATAGATAAAATAGCTATCAAAATATTACATCTTAAAAATTTACTTAATATTACGCTCAGCTGCTATCATAACTAGAATTATGTTTTATTAGTAATGCCTTGGGACCTTGATCAATTGAACCGTAGATCTTACGATCAGTAACAAAATTTTATCATGCATTTCTTCTTTTTGTCTTTTTGAAGTGAAACTTCTTTAGAATCGTTGTGATTTCAAACTCGATGAAACGAAAAAGCGAGCCCATAGAGACATAAACACCTAAATGTATAGGATTCAGCCGACGAGAGAATGAGATAAAGGATAAAGAAGTTTCAGTTATGCCATGCGTGGTTTGTACACAAGCTCTTTTTTTAGGTTGCACCCAAACCGCCTAGGGTGGCGGCAATAACGTTATACAACTCTACAACAGCTGTACTATATCCTCTATCATCATGCCTAAGAGTTAAAACTAATAACTGATCTGTTGTAGTCTTACATATTTAATTTTCGGACATCTCACGATTACTTGTGATAGAGCCACGTCTGCTGACGGTTTCTGCAATCATAAATAGGCTACCTTGTCGATGTTGTAGCGCTTAGAAAATCGACATCTTAATGCATTTTGCTGCTGCGTTTAGTACGGTGAACAAGAGAGCGCGAAGTTCAAACCTCACTTCTATACCAATAAATAAAATTGGAGTGTCTGTTTGTAATGTTAAAATAATAGGCTTTTTTCATGCTCACATGGTTATTTGCACGACACCTATGCCTAAAATAGCAATTAAAAATTTTTGTCTGTCTGTCTGTTTGTTCCGGGTAATCTTCAAAACGGCTGGACTGATTTCAAAAATTCTTACACCAATGGAAAGCTATAATATCAGGGCGTAAACTAGGCTATATTTTATTCCGGTATTCCCACGGGAACGGGAACTACGCGGGTAAAACGACTATAACCGAAGCGAAGCGAGGGCGGATTGCTAGTTTTAAATAAAACTACTTTACGGCTTTTATCGCGTTTGTATTTGATTTTTGATTACCCGACGTTGCGAACACTTTGCAACGTTCATGGTCACGGGCGGACTAAGATACCTCACGTCCAACAAGTCGTCGGGTAATCAAAAATCAAATACAAACGCGATAAAATCCGTAAAGTAGTTTTATTTAAAATGTGTAATACTCGCGTAAACATCAGAAATCATTATTAACCTAATCTAACCTCATCTTAAAATACACAACCACCTGAATGTGACCCTAGTATTGCAGAGGTTTGAGCAATTACTTACCATTTGAGAGTCTGATTGCTCTTTTGCCATCAAAGGCAATAAAAATATTCATATCCTGGCCATTTCTGGGCTGACCCCCGAGGTCAATGGATCGGTACTAGTAGTCAATTATAAGACCAGACCATAACATGCCCTAAAGAGGTAATTTAAACCCTTACTTATATGTAAAAACGATGGATAAAAACTAATGCTTATAAGCTTAGAATAATAACATATAGACGATAGTGTCGGTACTTAAGCTATCAAAAACGTGAAGCCAAAAATACTACATACGTGCAAGCGATTACACACATGCACGCCACTACACAATAGAGTTGCCTTGTACGTAGTGACCTTGTACACTACGGAACGGTCTGGCGCAGAGAGCCCTTTCTGGCTCCAATACAAAATTTTGTGCGCGGAGTTAGCTTTTATGAGTTATTATGTTAAGGCTATAAGTGAAGCGTTGAAACTGTTGAAAGTAATCGATTGTATGTATGTATGTCATTTGTTATATTTTATTGCTTTTACCCCCTTATAGTATCGCTCACGTTGGCCTAATTGTCTTTTCCCCGGATGGAAATAACTTCTGTATTCGTTAATATTTATATCGTTATAGTGCTGTGTGGTAGCGGCTTCGAATACTACCAGCCCTTGCTTTGCTCGTGGGTGTCGTAAAAGACGACTAAGAGCCCTAGATTGACCCGGACCAACTCCATCTGGTACCATTTGGGTCAACGATTACATTCCCAAGGAGGGTTGACGTCAGGCAGGCGGCCGGTCATAAAAGTCATTGCCGAAACTTTTTGCAATATGTCAAAACAGATGACATATTGCGTCGACCCCAAGTAATTGGGATAAGAGCAAGATGATGATGATGATTCGTTAATATTTATCACATTTTATATGTTACTCGTTTGCACTGTGACCTAATACTGTAACACGTTGCTGTATTATATTTTTTATATTCATCATCATCGCAGCCCACATACGTCCCACTGTTGGGCTCGAGCCTATTCCATAATAGGAGGGAAATTGACCTTACTATACCATGCTGGTGAGACATGTTGGTATAGGGTTATATTTCGAGTTTGCCTTGTCTTGCACAGATGTTATATGCGTATTATATCCCTTAGTCGTATTTTACGACATCCACGGGCAGGATAGGGAGTGATGATTTGTACTCTTACTCCCTCACCACACGGAGTTTTATTGAATATCCTATACCTTAAAAATATTTATATTTCATTCTGTATGTCTTATAGCGTATATGTATATTTTTCGTGGGGTGACGGAATAAGAACACAATTCACTCCATATCTTGCCCGTGGGTGTCGTAAAAGACGACTAAGGGATTTAATATGTATATAACATCTATGCAAGAGAAGGAAATCTCGAAATAAAACCCAATGATAACACGTCTGACTAACGTATATTAATATAGTAGGCCAATTACCATTCCATTGTAGATGAGGCCCAGCAGTGGGACGTATATGATTCGTGATAATATATTATAGCTATTGAATATTCTTCAATATTTTATACGCCAAGGCTGCATGCACTAAGCTCATGGCTAAAATATATTTAGTGTCATGAAATCGATCTATACCATTCTTTAATCCACCTGAACACACAAATACTGTCATCAAAATCGATCCATCCGTTTATAAGGAAGTCTGTATTATACACAGAATTATAACACACAGAAGAAATATACAGTGGGCCCCCGGTATTCCGACAAACGTTTTGCACGGAAGTGTTGGACTATCGAATTTGTCGAATTATAGAGTACTGCCTAAGAACCCCTTATAGTCCGGCATTTTTACAAAGAGTATCTTGTAATCCGACAGGTATGATACGTAATATACTCTCTCTCTCTCTCTCTAAAGTCGGTCCCTCATATCTGAGGATCGTGGTTAGCATCGGAGCTACATCTGGAGCGGATGATCTGCCTCCACCGGTCTCGATCCAGCGCGTCTCTCACGACCGCATAGAATTTGGAGGATGATGAGTCTTTCACTTGATCAGTCCATCTAGTTGGTGAACGACCACGCGATCTCTTGCCTTCGGTGTTCCCAACGACAATCAGCTTTTCCAGACTCTCATCGCCTCTGCGCACTGTGTGTCCGAAACAGGAAAGTATGCGTTGTTGGCATATTGTCGACAAACGGGTTTTTATTCTGAGCTGACTCAAGATAGATACATTGGTGCGTTTTGCGGTCCAAGGTATTCGGAGTAATCGCCTCCAGCACCACATCTCGAATGCATCAATCCTTTGTCGTTCTCGGGCTAAGATTGTCCACGTTTCTACGCCATAGAGGAAAATAGGGAATACCAGAGCTCGGATCAACCGCATCTTGGTTATAATACCTATTCCTCTCTTCCTCCAAATGACGCTCAAACGGGTCATAGCATCTTTAGCCATTCCGATGCGTCTTTTTATCTCGGGGGTACAGCTGCCATCGTTGCAGATTTGGGAGCCAAGGTACCTAAATGTAGTGGTCGACCACGTTAATGCCCGGAATGTTGCAGGTGACATTTGCCAGTGTCCCGGCACGATCCACTATCATCACCCTAGTCTTTGCTCTGTTCACTACGAGACCAATTTTGCCACTTTCAATTTCGAGTCTTCGGAATAGCTCATTCATATCTTCCATGCATGTTGCCAGAAGAACGGTATCGTCGGCATATCGAAGATTTGATAATCTCTTTCCACGTATAGGAAAACCTTTCTCCCAGTTTTCTATGGGTTTTCGCATTATATACTCTCCATATATGTTGAAAAGTGTAGGGGACAATATGCAATCTTGTCTTACACCTTTTTTCGTAATATACAATGAAATATTAAACTATGAAGGCACATTAGACCGTACAGCTATTAAATGTAGTCAAATTCAAACTAAACAATCAGAATCAAAACAAAAGCGCAATAGGAGTGCCGCATGCTAGTTGTGACCTGTTCAAACATGCATAACTTATATTAGCAAAAGTTGACGAAAACATCTATCTATACCAATAAATAAAATTGGAGTGTCTGTTTGTAATGTCAAAATAATAGGCTTTTTTCATGCTCACATGGTTATTTGCACGACACCTATGCCTAAAATAGCGATTAAAAAATGTTTGTCTGTCTGTCTGTTTGTGCCGGGTAATCTTCAAAACGGCTAAACCGATTTCAAAAATTCTTTCACCAATGGAAAGATATAATATTAGGGTGTAAACTAGGCTATATTTTATCCCGGTTTTCCCACGGGAACGGGAACTACGCGGGTAAAACGACTATAACCGAAGCGAAGCGAGGGCGGGTTGCTAGTATTTACTACTTTTCTAATGCAATCTATAGTAATCTATACTAATAAATAAAGCTGAAGAGTTTGTTTGCTTGAACGCGCTAATCTCAGGAACTACTGTGTGCCTACTCTTGAATCTCGATTCTAATCCTAAATCCAATCGCAGCTCGAATTTGAGCAATTTGGTACTCTTGAAAGCGACACTAGCGCACAATTGGAATCAATTTCTTTTTTTTTAATAAATGAATTCGACTCTCGTCGATTAAGTTAAATATATGCTACTCCCGACGTGATTTTGACGTAGTTTAAAATCGTTAATGTTGCACAATTTCAAGAAAGCGTCTTTGTGGTGATCGAGTTCGGTAACGTTATTAATTTAAAGTAATAAAATACGGCACATTTGGTGAAAATAACAACGGCAAATGCGAAGAATTTATTCTCGATTTTGTTTAAGAGTACCAAATAGAAGTTTGGTGAGATTGGAATTGAATCGGATTGGAAATTAAAATTGATTTCAAGAGTGGGTCACCCTGGTCCTTGAAAAATTCTTTTAGTGTTAGATAGACCATTTATCAAGGAAGACTATTAGACTATATATCATCACGCTAAGTCCAATAGGAGCAGAGCACCAATGAAGAAAGTTTCAAAATCGGTTTTATGTTGCCTTTTCAGTGCTTCCGCTGCGTGCGCGTAAACGGTTCAAGTTTCGCAAAAATCGTATGTGACAGAATCGCATTATTTAAAAATGTTTTCACTTTTTACGTAAACCAAGTCGTGCGTTAAAATGAGTGTTAGCCCAAAATAACTAATCCAAACTTTTTTTTTTGGGGTGGGAACTAATCCACGCTGATGAAGTCGCGGGCAGAAGCTAGTTTCTTAGATAATTCTACAATCGACTATCTTTTTTAAATGAAATCACTTTCGCGTCATTAAAGGAATTAGCGTTACGATTTTGATAATTTTTTTTTTTTTTTTTGTGGGTGGGCCGCGGTCGGCGCGCCTCCGCACCGCTCCGTCGGGGGCGACAGGGGGGCTTAAGCACGCAACTCCCGCAACCCACCCGAAAACCACGTCGCCTTCGTCGTTGGGCCGACCACTGGAGTAGCGTTAACTTGTCGTCAGTGGTCGGCCCGACGGAATACCCCTAATTGGGGTACCCTCCCATCGACCGACGTCCCCCCCTCGGGGAGGACGTCGGTCATTCCTCACGCGGTCGGCCTCTCGGCAGGTGACGGACTAATCCCCGGTCACGTCACCCGCGGCCTCGGCTAGGGCGGCATGAGGCGCAGATAGTTGCGCCTACGCCGCCCCAATCGCCGGCGGCGGATCTCCTCATCGAGGCTGCGCTCCTCGCGCAGGCGATCCGCCGCCTCCTTCCGCGAGATCACTGTCTAGCAGAAGGCACGATTTTGATAATATAACCAGCTACGCACTGTTACGTTACAATAACAATACCCTTTTTTTAAGGACAACACGCCGCACTTGGGAAATAGTCCTTTTATGCCGGGGGACTTTACAAACATATAATTTAACGGCCACATATTGCACCCAAACTCTGAACAACCATTTGTGGATCGTACAAAGTATTGTCCTGCGTGAGAAGCAAACCCATGCTGGCCGGTAGGTCGATATCTCAACCGCTGCGCCATCTGTGCAGTTCGTGCAGAATATGCGAATGCTTAGCATAATAACGTATAGAAGGATAGTGTCGGTACTTAAGCGATCAAAAACACACGCACACCACTATACAATAGAGTTGACTTGTACGCAGTACCTTGTACACTACGAAACGGTTCGGCGTAGGGAGCCATTTCTGGCTCCAAATAAAATGCTTAAAATTTTGTGCGCCGAGTCTATGGGTTATTATTCTAAGATATGAATGTATGTTTGTATTTCATAAGATATCTTAATTAATCAAACTGTAAGATTTATTCTTATTTTTCTCAACCCATATGTTGGGTTCGGGCTTCATCCTTTATGAGAGAGAATTTGATCTCCTATACCACGCTGGTCAGACGTGTACGGTTACTATACGGTTTTATTTCGAGTTTTCCTTCTCTTGCATTGATATTATCTGCATATCACATATCTTAGTCGTCTTTTACGTCACCCACGGCCAAGATGAAGGGTGGATTCATTATTACTTTTTATGTGCCAATAGCCCATTGAAGTTTCACTTCTTGCGGGTATCTTATATCTTTAAACGAGCAATTCTTGTATATATATATAAACTCATTTGCAAAAAAAACGGGCGGTTTTGATTTTCATTCATATTTAAAAAGATACAATACCAAAAAGGTTTCAATCGTTTGTACACGTTACTGGCCGGTTTTAAAAATGCTGTGGTATTTAAAAAAGTACGTTCTAAATTCAATTTTTCATTTGATGTTCATTTTTACAGAAAACCCCTTTTTATCCTACATTTTTGGCGCGAAGTTCCAGAAGTTAACATCGACTTTCATAACTTTTATTCAATTTTTATCGATTAATTTCATATCCTTGACTGTCAAAGCTTTATTTAATGCTGTTTGGCTGTATCAAAAATGGTAGATAAAGTGGTAAAAGCTACCAAAATTATCGCGCTGCTTGAAGAGGGTTGCAGCCAATGTTTCGTGGCTAGGAGGCTAAATGTTAGTCGCTCGACAGTCCAAAGGACCTGGCAGCGATATCAGGAGACTGGTTCCGTCGAGAGAAGGCCTGGTTCTGGAAGAAAACCATGTACCCAACCACGGGATGATCGTTTTCTTGTGAGTCGCGCATTGAGAAATCGCAAATCTTCGTATGTGGATCTTAAGAACAACCTCCAAGAAGTAAGAAATGTGCATATTAGTCTATGGACGGTCAGGAGGAGGCTTCTCGCTGCCAATATACGCAGTCACCGCCCGGCCCGCGGCCCCAAATTACTCCGTGAGCACAGAGTTCACAGGCTTAGGTTCGCTAGAAATTGTGAATCATGGACTTTTTTTTTTTTTTTTTGGGTGGGTCGCGGTCAGCGCGCCTCCGCACCACTCCGTCCGGGGCGACAGAGGGGCTTAAGCACGCAACTCCCGCAACCCACCCGAAAACCACCTCGCCTTCGTCATTGGGCCGACCACCGAAGCAGGTTTACTTGTCGTCAGTGGTCGGCCCGACGGAATACCCCCTACGCGGGGTACCCTCCCATCGACCGACGTCCCCCCCTCGAGGAGGACGTCGGTCTTTCCTCACGCGGTTGGCCTCTCGGCGGGTGACGGACTAATCCCCGGTCACGTCACCCGCGGCCTCGGCTAGGGCGGCATGAGGCGCAGATAGTTGCGCCTGCGCCGCCCCAGTCGCCGGCGGCGGATCTCCTCATCGAGGCTGCGCTCCACGCGCAGACGATCCGCCGCCTCCTTCTGCGAGATCACAGTCTCGCAGAAGGCTGCGACCGCGTCCCAGTTCCTGACGCTGTCGACCATCGCCCTAGCGATGGCCGGCAGCGTCAGGTCGGCACCGATGATTGCGACGAGTTCACGGCGCTGCACTGCCCAAGCCGCGCAGGCCTCGAGCGTGTGGCGCGCCGTGTCCTCGTCGCAATCGCAGTGGTGGCAGGACGGTGTACTCTCCCTCCTCACGACCCTGTGCAGGTATTTGGCGAAGCTCCCGTGCCCCGTCAACACCTGCACTAGTCGGAAGGAGAGCACCCCGTGCCGCCTCTCCAACCACTGCATCAGCACCGGCCGGAAGGCCTCCACGGTTCGCACCCCGAACCGAGGCCTCTCCAGCCGGACTGCCCAACGGGCAATGACGTCTCGGCGGGCGTCGACGCGCCAGGCGGTGAGATCCCTTAACGAAATCACACCGCCCTCCCCGCGCACCCCCGACACCCGCCGATACAACTCGGCGAGCATTTCCGCCTCCAGGTCCCACGGGGGAGTCCCGGCCAATAGGCACGCTGCCTCCGTCGCAACCGTGCGGTATCCGCGGATGGCCCTGACCGCCATGACCCTCTGTGGTCGCCACAGAAGGGCCCTAAGTCGGACGGTCAAGGACCCCGCCCACACCGGTGCGCCGTACAGGGCCATCGACCGGATGACCCCCGTGTACAGCCGTCGGCACGTAGCGCTCGGTCCGCCCACGTTCGGCATTAGCCACGATAGGGCGGACGCCGCGCCGACGAGCCGCGGAGCGAGCCTGCGGAAATGCTCCCGGAACCACCATTGCCCGTCGAGCACCAGGCCCAAGTACCTCATATGGGCCCGGATGCTGATGTCAACCGATCGGACGGTGATCGAGACGCCGATGGGAGGGCTCATAAGGCGCCCATGGAACAAGAGGGCCTCCGTCTTGTCCAGGGCGACCCTCAACCCCAGCGCCTCGATCCGCCTGACGACCTCTTCGGTGCCATAGGTCGCCAGGCTTACCGCCTCTTCTAGCGTCCCACCGCGGGCTGTGACGAGCGTGTCGTCGGCGTAACAAATCACGCCCAGCCCGGGCGGGAGGCTCCCCCGCAACGCCCAGTCGTAGCCGATGTTCCACAGGGTGGGTCCGAGGACCGACCCCTGTGGGACACCGCACGTCATGGGCGTTCGCACAACGTCCCCTGCTCGGTTGGTACAGAGGACGCTGCGCCCCACCAAATAGTCTGCCACTAGCCGCCTCAGGTAAGCTGGCACTCCGTGATACCGGAGCGCCTCCCTGATGCAGCTGAATGGCAGACTATTGAATGCGTTGGCGATGTCTAGGGACACCGCCAACAGCACTCCCCCACCGGTGACGGCCTCAGTCGCCACGGCCCTCAGGCGCAACAGAGCCGCGATCGTCGAACGACCCCTCCTAAACCCAAACTGGGCGTCCGACAGATCGGGCCCCGTGCCGACGAGGTGCCGCTCGATGCGGGCAGCTACCACCCTCTCCAGTAGCTTGCCCGTGTCATCGAGCAGCACGATAGGCCTGTAGGCCGAAGGCGACCCCGGAGACCGTCCCGGCTTCGGCAGGAGCACCAGCCTTCCCTCCTTCCACACCCAGGGAACCGTCCGGACGCTAAACACGCGTCGAACAGCTCCCTGAGGCGGGGACCCAGGTGGTCGAGGACCAGGCCCAACACGCGGTTTGGAACACCGTCGGGCCCGGGGGCGGTGGACTTTGCGCACATGCGCGCCACCGCCACTCCCATCTCGGGTTCCGTGATGGGCGGAACACTGTCGTCGTCGGCCTCCCGGTCAGTGTCTGGCGGAGCCATGACCGGGGGCGTGTGTTCCGCCCGCCGCGGGAACAGGTCCTCGACGACCCGGGTGAGAAGGCTGGGCTGGAGAGTCTCGGTGAGGGGAAGGCCCCGCGCGCGGAGCTTATTCAGCACCGCGCGATAGGGGCGTCCCCAGGGGTCACGATCGAGACCGTCCAGCATCTCCTGCCGACTGACGTCCTTGGCGGAGCGGACGGCCAGCCTGAAGGCCGACCGCGCATTGCGGTAGCCCTCATACAGCAAGGCCTCCCGCTCCGCGTCGCGTTGCCGCCGCCGGCTGCGGGTGTAGGCCCTCCGGGCGCGAATGCACGCGGCCCGGAGATCCGCCAGCTCCCGGGACCACCAGTGGACCGCCCTCCTCGGGGGCGGACGCCGTACCCGGGGCATGGCCGCATCGCAGATCTGCGTCAACGCTCTGCGGATGCGGCCAGCCTCGGCGTCCACCCCGTCCGACTGGTTGGCAGAGGACAGCCACGAGTAAACGATGGCTGTCTCCGCCAGCTGGTCCCGGTCTAAGCGACCCACAGCCCATCGCGGGAACGCAGGACGTCCATCCGCCCCGTGACCCCTGCTGGGCGTCGGGATTACCGGGGAGACCTCCATCCGGATATACCGGTGGTCCGACAAGGTCTCCACCTCCTCCACGACGCGCCAGCTCCCCACGCGTGCGGCGACCTCGGGGCTAGCGAACGAAAGGTCCACTATCGACCCGCCCCGTTGTCGCACGCACGTATGCACCGAGCCCCTGTTCAGCAAACAGAGGCCCAGTGCCGCCGCCCACTCCTCGATCGCCCGTCCTCGGTCGTTCGTCCGGGGAGACCCCCACGCCACGGACTTGGCGTTGAAGTCCCCCAAGACGAAGACCTGGCGCGATGCCATTCGCCGTAACGAGGCCTCCATGATGGTGAGGGAGGCCTCGAAATCGGTCACACTCCAGTTAGGGGAGAGATAGACTCCGAGGAGCGTAATCTCCCCCCAGTCCGCCGCGACGTATCCGACGCCCCTGTCCCTAAGGGTCAGAGGCGACGAAGGCCACGACGTGGAGGCGACGATTGCCACGGTGCCATCGGTGCTACCCAACCAGTTAGGCCGGTCGGGCACCACGTACGGCTCCGCGGCTACGGCTACTCCTATCAACCACTCCGCCATGGCTTGCAGGAACACGTCCTGCGCACCGGCGGTGTGGTTGAGGTTGGCCTGGAGGAGACGAATGGATACGGGGTCCATTAACGGTCCGTATCCATCGTCACCTCCTCCGCGCTGACGGGCGATCGGGCCGCGCTCGGAGCGGGGACTGGCCTGGTCGATGGGCCGTCCCGCCCCTTCGGGGCCGATGCCGGGGGTCTGCAGTCCCCAGAGCCCATGCGGTGTTTGGCAGGCCTATTGCCTGCCGCACACGCGGGGCAGTGGGGCACCGCAGAGCACGATGCCGCCTGGTGTCCGGTCTGACCGCAACGGAAACATAGCCCGCTGCAGTCAAAGCAGTTTTTGCATGTCGGTCGGGTATGCCCGACCGCCATGCATTTGTAACACCTCGCGGGCCGGGGCTCTAGCACGGTTACCCGCGCCGAGCTCCAGCCCACGAGGAGCCTGCCTGAGTCGGCCAATTGCTTGACCGACTCCACCGGACACTGCACCCAGGCAGCACCGACGCCGCCCGGACCAGTGCGGATGGTGCCAATCCGGACGGTGTCCGAGGCACATCCGGTACGCGCCATAATGGCCTCCCGGACGTCCTCCACCGTCACGGAATCGTCCAAGCCCGTCAGGCGCATCTCTGCGCACTTGACAGGCCTGGCGATTCGGACACCATCCTCCGGCCCGAACAGCCCCCTCAACATCGTGGCCAAACTATCGGCCGTCTTCGCGCCCTCGGCCCCAGGGAACTCGAGTATTCGAGCCCCTGTCCGGGCCTTGCGGGTCCTCGCCTCGACGCCCCCGATACCGGAGACGTCCAGCTCCCGCCGGGCGCGTTTTAGGACGGCCTCATAGTTGAGGCCCCTCTCAGCCGCCTCAGGCAGCACGGTGATGACCACCGCGGCCGTCTTCGGCGACTTGAGGCCCCTGCGCGACCTTTTCTTCCCCTTTCTGCCGGCTCCCGCCTGGGGAGCGGCAGCCACGGCGGCACTCTTGGCCGCCGCTCTCCGCTTCTGGCCGCGTGCCTTCCTGCTCCGCTCAGCCACCTGCCAGCCCTGTTCGAGCCTGGCAGCAGCGCTGAGCGCAGCAGGAGCGGTCGCGGGTGCGCTGGCCGGCGCCTGCGGTGCAGCCGCTGGCGCCGGCCGCGGCCCGGCCTTGGCCGCTTTCTTGGCCCCCTTGGGCCCGGCCGCGGCCGCAGCGTAGCTCACCACGCGGCCACCCTGACAGGGCAGCGGGGTGGGAGCTGACGCTTGCGGCCGCCTCGCCTTGTCCGCGGCGAGCGGCGGTCGGAGGGGCGGCTCAGGCGGGAGCCTGGCCGCTACGGCGGCGATACGCGTATCCACCATCACCCCTACTCGGGCTAGGATGACGCGTACCGCCGACTCCGACACGCCGTGCACCTCGTCGGGCGGCGGCTCCTCCCCCTTCCGCGGTCTCCCGCGGCCACGAGGCGGCGGAGGGACCACGACGAGGGGTGGAAGCGCCGAGGCCGCGACGGGCGCAGCAGCCGCGATGGGCGCAGCCGGCGCAGCAGCCGCGACGGGAGCAGCCGGCGCAGCAGCCGCGACGGGCGCAGCCGGCACCACGGACGCCGACGACGCGCCCGCCCTCCCCGGCGCAGCCCGCCTCGGTGGCGAGGCCGGCACCGGTGGCGTGGCCGGCGCCAGGCGCGCGAACTGGGCCCGCAGGTCGGCCATCTCCTTGGCCAACCCGCGGTTCTCCCGTCGCACCGCCGATAGCTCCGTCTCCAGCTTGCGGTTGCGTTCCCGCAAGCCGGAGACCTCCTCGCTAAGGCGGGCGTTCGCGGCCTGTAGGGCCGCCACCTCGCCACCGTGGCCGGCCGGGCCGAGGGTCCCCGGCCTCGCCGCCACCGCCGATCCGCGACCTCTGCGCCCACGGGGCATGGTCGGGACCTTGGGAGGAGGCATGGTGGTACTCCCCTCCGAGTCGGTGTTCGAGCTGCCCCCCTTGAGGGGGCGCTTCCGGACGCTCGGGGGGAGGGCCTCCTCCCTCTCCTTCCTGGCACCCACCGGTGTTGTGGTCCTCTCCGCAGCCTGCATCCTCGACGACGACGGCCTATCCGCGAGCTCCTCAACTGACGGCCCGCCTATCGTCCCTATCCTACTCCTAGCGGACGGACCTGCGGCGCATCCCCCGCCCTCGTCCCTGCTCTGGCCGACCTGCATCCGGTCGGTGCAACTTTCGTCGGCGGACGGCTCTGTGGCATTGCCGCCCTCGTCCGCCGACATCTCCGAGGCCATGAACGCCTCCTCCTCCGACGGCCCTGCAGCACTGCCGCCCTCGTCTCGCGACGGCTCTGCAGCAGTGCTACCCTCGTCGCTCAACAGCTTCGATTCCGAGCTGTACCGGTCGGAGTCGCTCCACTCTTCAGAGTCGCTCCCTCCGCCTTGTCTCACCGTGGACGGTCCTGCGGCCTCGCCGCCCTCGTCCTGCGACGGCTCTGCAGCAGCAGTGCTGCCACCCTCGTCGCCCTCAGCCATACCAGCCGCCTTCTGCCGCTCCCGCCACGCCTTCGACCTTGCAGCCAGAATGCGGGCTCGCGCCTGGGCGGTACGCTTCGGCTTCCTCTTCCCCTTCTTCTGCTTAGCCTTTTTCTTCTCCACCTCTTCTCTCCCTTTCACCTCCTCTTTCCCCTCCCCCCGGTGAGCCTCAGGATGTTGTGCCGGGCTCTCGGCAGTAAGGGCAGTAGTTGTCCCCCACCCATACGACTGGGGACTGACTGTGCCGGGACTTGGGCGCGACTCCAAGTGGACGTCGCGCGCAAGCACCGGCACAGCAAGGGATTCCCCGGCTTGGCCGGGACCCTCTGGTGAAGTCATACTCGTATACACTTCTGCCATATTGTTGGACGTTTTTAAGTCTTGCCTTGACTACCACTCTAACGGCTGGACGCTCGCGCGCTTTTTAACCCACCAACCATTCATCCCCTCGCCGAGTGGCCAAACTTAGGATTAGGGGTAATTTTTTATAGGGGTTTTCTTCCCCGCGGTCCGAAGACCCCCGGTCCTGACCCCCCTGCTCAGGATTACGGTTTGGGCCTTCCGGGTCTGGCCGCTCGCGAGCGACCGACCCGTCACGCCCCCGGGCCGTGACGCAACCGTCCCTGGCGACGGAGTGCCATGAGGCACATCCGCCCCATTGGCCCCGGGTCAGATCCGCCGTGCTCTGCCACCAGAGCCGCACGCGGAGACCCCCACCTGCCGGAATCTTGGCCGTCCAAATGGACGTATGACGTCCAAATGGACGTTACCAGGGAGCACCACGAGGAGGTGCTCCGGCCGCGCCCCCCGTGAATCATGGACTCAAGACGATTGGAATAGGGTTTTGTTCTCTGATGAAGCCAGGATATCTCTGTTCGGTGAAGATCGACGTCGGCGAGTGCTAAGAAGACAAGGAGAACGCTTTGCAGAGGCATGTTTCGAAGAAATCACACCTTATGGTGGGGGCTCTGTTATGTTTTGGGCAGGAATAAATTCAATGGATCGTACAGAGTTAGTCTTCATTGAAAACGGCTCACTGACTGGGCATCGATACATAACGGAAGTTCTAATTTCTCATGCACAACCCGCATTGCCCGCTCTAGGTGAAGACTCGATTTTTATGGACGACAATGCTCGCGCCCACCGATCCCGCGATGTTAATGCGTATGTGCAAGAGGTCGCCATTCGTCGTTTGGATTGGCCAGCTCGAAGTCTCGACCTCAATCCCATAGAGCATGTCTGGGACGTTCTGAAACGGCGTGTGAGATCAGTACACCCGGCTCCGCAGACCATCAGAGAGCTGAAGAATGTGATTACTGCGGAGTGGGAACGTATTCCGCAAGCAAGTATCCGGGATATACTCGCTAGCATGCCCAGACGAATTCAAGCTGTGATTTTAGCTAGAGGGGGTCACACTCGATACTAAACATTTATCTGCTTTTACTTTATTAAAGAAAAATAAACAAAAAAACTTTTTTATTTTTACTTCATGAGCATATGCACTACTAGCGAATATACACTACTAGCGAGGTTTAGCATTATTTCCCATAAATTGTATCTAAATTTTATGAAATACTGATGAAAACGATTATTTTCTTATTAATTTAGCAAATTGTGTGGATAAAACTACCTATAATTATCAAACAAAGAAATATTAACATTTGAAATGGTTCATTGCTTAGGTGCCCGTTTTTTTTGCAAATGAGTGTATATATATATATATATAGATATATTCAGGATCTCGGCAACGGCTCCAACGATTTTGTTGAAACTTGGCATACTAGAGGATTCGGGCCCAAAAAATCGATCTAGCTAGGTTTTATGTATAGAAAATGTTGTTTTGTCAGTGTTTTTGGCAGACAATATAATGACATTAAATTTTAATAGAATATGAATTCAAATTTTGCCATCAATGTCATTTGTTACTATAGCTCAGTGCCGAAGTAGTCAGGTTTCATTTTATTTTTGACATCGGCGACAAACGGCGTCGGATCGAATCTCGGTGTTATTATTATTCTCTTTTTGTAACTTTTTATATAAGTTTCATTATTTATTTTTTTATTTTTTATTAATATATATCTAAATAAATGCTATAAAAATACTCCGAGCGAAGCTCGGTCAACCTGATATTATATATTAATTAATACACGCATTCTCTGAGTACGCTCAGGACTCACATTCAGCCCAACCACCCAAAGTGCCAGAAGATACCCCACTGTCTATCAAGCGGTATCTGGCGCTTTCTTAACTTCTGTGGCCCGTCTAACGTAATACATTGAAGGAAATGAGATCCCAAATGAGCTTTTATTAAATTACTTCCCGTGGGAATACCAGGATTAAATATAGCCTATGTTACGCCCTGATATTATAGCTCTCCATTGGTGTGAGAATTTTTGAAATCGATCCAGTACTTTAAGCGTGAAAGCCTAACAAACAAACATACTATCGCATTTATAATAGTAGTAAGAATTATATTATTTATTAAATAGCCACGTGAAATATATACCTAACTGGTATATAATATAGTTATTATATATGTATGTAGGTATGTATGTACTCGCAATAATAATGTTGTGTCCTTGACAATGTACCGGGGTGTGCTGTTTGTTCAGCCGGCGCGTACTAGCGGCGTGTCGGGCCACGCGCGCGCGCACGACACACCTAAAGTCGTTCTTTTGTATGTTGTGACGTCATCCTCGCGAATAATCACATTACTGTAATTATAGCCACGTTCAACGATTTTTTTTTTGGGTGGGCTATGGTAAGCGCACGCGCGGTCCAGTCCGTCCGGGGCGATGAAAGGACGGCGCGCGGGAACGTCACCTCGTTGTTGGGCCGACCACCGGAGCAGATGTGACTTGTCGTCAGTGGTCGGCCTGACGGAATACCCTTTCGGGTAACCTCCTCACCTCTCGACGTCCTGGGACGTCGGTCGCCGTCGCGCGGTTAACCTCCCTGCGGGTGACGGACAATTCCCCGGTCCGATCACCCGCGGCCTCGGCTAGGGCGGCATTAGGCGCAGATACTCGCGCCTGCGCCGCCCGAGTCGCCGGCGACAGAACGTGTCGCCGAATCGGAGCTCTACTCGCTCACGATCCGCCGCCTCCTTCCGTGAGATTACGGCCTCACAGAAGGCGGCGACCGCGTCCCAGTTCCTGACGCTGTCGAGCATGTCCCTGGCGTTGGTCGGCACCGATAACGTTCAACGATAACCATCTTTCAAATTGTAAACAGCTAAATAGATAATGATTCGTGCGCGACTCCGACTGACATTTAGTCGGTTTGCTCATTTAGTGGCAATATTAAAAAATAAATCATTGTATCACGTTAGAGTTTACAAACATACGATTAACGGATGCAAACAAAAACTATATTCGAAACAATAATTTATGTCATAAAGGATTATCCTGCGCTGGGATTGAACCCGTGACACTCCTTATGATAGTTCGATACTTTGGCTTTAAAACTATAGAATTCTTACTCTCTTAGTAAGAATTCATCATTTCCTCTCATACCGTGGGTACCTATCGCAAAAGTTGACTAAGGGGTATAATAAGCTGATAACATCTATGTAAGAAAAGTCGACATAAAAACCTAAGCCTACTCTAAGCTTACCAGAGTGGTACAGTGGTTCAATTTCCCTCCCATTGTGGCAAAGGCTCGGGCCCCACAGTGGGGCTTATATGAGCTGAAATGATGATGATGATGAATGATAATTCATTGATAAAAATTCAGTTCATAAAAGTATGCAATTTTTCATCAATGTTTTTTTGTGACGTTATCAAATGAAATTATCGTCCGTAAACGGACTTTTTGCTCAGCTTTTACGTCTCCCAGGTAACTCTCTCCCGGGAAGATGTAATAAATAGTATTCTTACAATTAGTATTGACTGCGGAAAAGAGAAACGTGAACTATGCCTCATTTATATGATATGTCTTTAACTGTAGGTCTATTTGTAAACACAGCACATGACTAAAAATATATTTTTGGTCTGACTAAAATTTGATAAATACTAATGCGCTGATGAGCCTCTATAATCTCCAATATCCTTGAGCCATAGCCGAAGAGTTAGTCAATGGATGTCATGAGTCCAGGGCTATAAATTCTTTGCCCCGTAATTGCACACTCCAACGATGATAGCACCATGGAATTTAAGTTACACGTGGCTTAGAATTAACTTCAAAGCTTTGTGAAAAACCTACCTAAAAGATAAGATATGATTATCCTATATCCATTGAAATGTTATGCGTATAGAAATTGATCTCAAGTCAGCATAAGTCAAAAAGTAATTATTTCTAATGTTTATACAAGTAATTTTAAATATATGTATATTTATACAAGTATTTGAGAAAAAAAAACTCGAAATAAAATCCCATACCACCCCGTCCGACCAGCGTGGTATAGTATATACCACGCTGGTCATTCAAGAGGGCAATTTCCCTCCCTTTGTAGAAGAGGCTCGAGCCCAGCAGTGGGACGTATATGAGAGGATAAAGAGGATTCGAGTATTTACACATTTCATATAAAATAACTTGCAGTTTTTATCGCGTTTGATTTTAATTTCCTCGACGATTCGAACACTTTTTAGGGTTCATAGTCACCTCACCAGTTTACTTTCCAGATGTTTCGATCACTTTGCAGCGTTAGGACCTCCCGTGACTATGAACGTTTAAATGTATTCGAAACGTCAAGAAAATAAAAATGCCATCAAAAACCAAGTCTCGTAACTCGGTTCTTCTACCGTAAAAAAATGTGAGATCCATGTCATTTTATATTTTAAATAAATAGATCGACTTGGCAATCGCATTAAACAATGTAATTTCATATAACATGTATTACTTGTGAGATATATTGTGTTTTCATGATCAAAAGTAACGCAATAAAAACCGTAAATATAATTATTTCAATTCTACAAAATGTTTTAGAACTAACAGAATTTAAAACGTATGAGATTGATGCAAAAAATCCAATGATGTATTCAATCAGTAGTAGTTGTTAATGTTATGAATAAAACATACAATCCTAAAGCGGATAAATTAATTGGTGTGCGTTTCGCCGAAGGCTCGCCACACTGGAGAGATAGCTGCCGGATGCACTATCATCAGGGTTGCCATGTTTATATTTTTAGAACAATCATTTGAATCGAACCATATGATGATCACCTCAGATTATTAATGTCCCACTGGCAGACTCGAGCACCACTGCATTATGTCTTCGAAGTGGTGGCTGAGTTGTATTCGCCTGGGCAGTATTCTATGTAGCAATACAAGCCAACATCTCCTCACTTTTTTGTGGGTGTCATAAATAACGACATAAGGGATTTTTTTGGGACTAATCCCACCACACATTCCCACCATTGTAACTCCTGTAAGCCAGGATCCACAATGGTCTCCATAAATGACACCGAGGTTTGACCCTCAGGCAGTCCCGGGATATGATTTTAATTGTCTTGGGACCCGCAACAAATTTAATTAGAAAAGATTAAAGAGGAGGAGTTTGAAAGAGAGATTCCACTTCCCTCCTAGGTAAAGCGGGTGACAGGAAAACAAAATGACTAGTCAGCCAATAAGTAAAAAGGTGTACAGCTACGATAGCGCAGCAGTACGGCACCACGAATACGGAAGAGCTTAACGGGGCCTATATGTGAGCGTTAAGATTGATTGCTACAGTAGGTATGGCAGAAACGCATGAACGCACGGAAATTTTCTCGAGTTGCTACAAGGTCCGTATAGTATACTACCCCACAGGTGACTTGCAAACTGTTTAACATAAGGTTACGTTCGTTTTGCCAGAGATCGCACTACCAGAGAATGTGATGTGCTGATTGTTCATACTCGTGGTCAGATATGGAACATTGACATAATGGTGATGGTACGAGTTTAAAAGAAAATAATTTACTTTTAAAGTTGCCATGGCCAGTTAAAAATTGGGCCACGAATTGGTCAACCTCTAGCCACACCTTCTCCAGGCGCTCCCGGATGCATGGAAAAAATAGATAAAGATGACGACCTTTCGATGATGAATCCCATCTTTCTTGCCATTCAGTTAAAAGTTCCTCATAGACAATGGATTGTGGTGCAAACAATCTAGCAATTTTATTTCGGTCGCGCGGTAGAAGGAAATCTGTATTCATAGTTTCCTTTGTGGTGTAATACATTGACGCTCGTCTCTGAATCTCCAAATCAACCGGAAGTACACCCGCGAATACTGGTAAGGCCTCGGTACTAACCGTTCTATAGGCTTTACATAAGAATGTTAGGGCCAATCGTTGGCTCTGTAGTAATTTAAAGCGAGCCGCCCCTATGGTAGCCCTATCGGCCCATACAGGTGCAGCGTAACAAATACACCCCAAATATATGGCCATGTATATGGTTTAAGTGTATTAAAACGAAGGCCCCAAGTAGATGTGGATATTCTAGTAAGCGCGTAGAAATTCCGTTTCGCTTTTTCGCCTACAGTTTTAATATGCTCAATAAATGAAAAATTTTTTTCTAAGACTAGGCCGAGATAGCAAACTGATTCTTTCTTTTTGACAGTCATATTATTGAATTTTATACGCGGCGCCGATTGTAAATGTCCTTTTAATAAAAGATGATATGTTTTTTGTGGTGCGAAGGCAAGCCGGTTTCGTGTACCCCAATCGAATATATCATTGAGGCATGTTTCCGCTAATTTCTCTAAACCATCCCTTGTGTTCGATTGTATAAGTAAAAGTCCGTCGTCTGCATAGCCGATCAGTAGACAATTTTTCGGTAGAGGTAACTCGAGAAAATCGTCAAAACCTAAATTCCATAGATATGGACTTAATACCGAACCTTGAGGGCAGCCCATCGTCAGTGGTTTCGACACAGCATGGTGACCAAGTTTCAATTTACTTTAATTTAAGAAGTAGCATTGGCCACCAGGCGTTATCGAAAGCACCTGAGATGTCCAGGAAGACACCTAGTACGTATTTAAAAACGGATGCGCTAATGACACGTCTTACCGCAACGGCCGCGTCGATAGTTGATTTGCCGTGAGTGAAGCCGAATTGTTTATGATTGAACGTTGGTCCACCCGGCAATAAACGAGGAACAATGAGACGTTCTAAGAGCTTGCCTAATGAAGGCAGTAAGGTGATTGGTCGATATGACTTCGGGTCGTCTGGTGGCTTATCACCGCCTTTAGGAATTATACGTATATAACCGCGACGCCATATACGAGGAAATATGCCTTCAGTTATGCAACGATTAAAAATTATTAACATTGAGTCGCCCGATGCTCGACTAGCTTCTTTGATCATTTTATTTGATATTTTATCTTCGCCAGCAGCCTTGTTGAGGGGAAGAGTTCTAACGGTATTCATAAACTCGGCAAGAGATGGAAGGTCAGACATAGGCGAGAGAGGTGGCTCGGCGGCCCATGCACGTATTTGTTTATGATGTTCGCTGTCGACTGAGATGTCATCGTCTGGGATTAACGTATTTAATAAAACTTCCGTGGTCTCCTCAATACCCGTAGTGTGTTTACCGTTCACTTTAATGTTTTGTATGTACGCTAAGTCGACTGATCGATTCGCTTTAAACTCGTGATATAGTGGAGACCATGGACCATCACTTTCTAATCTTTCCACAATCTTATTTAACAAAGCGTCTTTCGATTTTTCTACTGCAATCCGGTAGCGAGACCTGGCAGCTTTCAGTACAGATAGAGATTCATCAAAGGCCCTTCCTATGTTAGGTGACTTTTTAAGTTTATTATGCGTCCTGCGCGCCCTTCGAAAGCGTTTGCGGAGTTCCACTAGGTGATTGTTCCACCAGTCACATCTCTTAGTATTTGGCAGGGATGTTCGGCCTAGGGCTACATCAGCACAGTATATCAGAGAGTGTGACGTTAGTTCAGCGCCTTCTTCTGCGGTTAATTGTCTACGAGTGAAATCCCTGGCACACGAAGAAAAGAGAGAGCTGAAAAAGTCCCAGTTTGCGCTTTTAGATTTGTATCTAAAATTATAACTCTGTCTGGGAGGAGCCTGCAACAGTCTCGATTCAAATTCATACACGATCAGGCGATGATCACCACATGACGTGTCCGGAAGAACGCGCCACCTATTCAAACGGACGTCTGCACTTGAAAGCGTGACGTCAATAGAAGATTCGCCCAAAGGGCTGCAAAAAGTTGGTGGTGCATCGGGTGTATTGTGGATGGACAGATTCATCTCAGCGATGAAATCTTCTATAGCACACCGTCGGTCCGTATCGGTGTATCTAAATTTGCCATACCAGAGAGTAGATGACGCATTCACGTCAGCTCCTATAATTATTTTACGGCCCGTAAGAGACCGCATGACACGACGAAGATGGTGTAAGTGTGGACTAACGGGGTCTGAATATTGAAAATAACAGCTCACAATGTATACCCTACAGGATGGGGATGTGACCTCTGCGACAGCACAGTGTGACGTCATGAGATTTTGTAGTGACATAAGGGATATGGAATGTAAGGCGTACGCAGATCGCATCGACACAAGAGGAAAAAAGATAGAATCCTATACCAAAATGTTTGACCAGCGTCGTTCCGGTTTACCTCCTACTGTAGAGGAAGCTTCAGCCCAAAGATGCGATTTGTATGGGCCCAGCTGATGACACGGATACTCATTAGAATGAACAAATATGTTGGATAAATATTTGATCATAATGTAGAGTTTAAAGGACTCACTTGTTTTGTAGTTACTTGGCCAGTTTACAAGAATTTTCTGTAATATGTCCGTTATAATTCATTATCTCTCCCAAAAGTTATTGCTATACATTGTAGTACCCACTCATCTGTCAATAGTATTGCCAAATAATAATTTTAAATTATCTGACAGTAGATTTCGCCTTTTTATTAACATTCCGTGTAGTTGGCAGCCCTACAGCTCATGAATCGTGTTTCGCCCCATCAATTGACAATTGCGATGTGAATGGGTCCCCCTGCGCGTGCGTTTGCTCCCAAGATGGCATGCGCGTCGCGTCGCGTCAAGAAAAAAGCATCGCCGTACACTCGCCTCCGCCTCCAGGCACCACTGTCAGAGAAATATCTATACCCCTGTAACTGTACCGCGAACGTACCGAGCACTCGGTGATAGACATTAACACGAGTCAACTCCCTGCCGACATTCTTTGTACAATATCTTCCTGTGTGCAGCTTAATATAAAAAAATATGTAGTTTAAGTCTTTCGAACTAAATATGTATGTGCTAATAAATTTTGTGTGGTGACACAGTACCTAATAATTCAATTTATCACTTAATTTCTTACCTGTCAGTGTTCTAAAAGCCGACTAAGGGATATAGTATGCAGATAACATTTAGATAAGATATGGAAATCTCGAAATAAAACCCTATACTGTATCATGTAATTAGCGTATATGTTGATTTTCCTCCTATTGTGAAGGAGGCTCTAGCCCAGAGGTGGGGTTGTTGACATGTTAAGCTATTTATAAATACTTAAGTCATCATCATTAAGCCTTTGGCGTCCACTGCTGGACGTGGGCCTCCATCATAGACTGCCACAAGCGCGGTCCTATGTCACCTGTATGGAACAAGAACTTTTTTTCCAGCGGTTACATGTTCTTCAAGCAATGTGACCTACTTATTGCTACTTCGGCACATATTGATGCGTGTTGCGTGCTATACACTAAAACCCAGCAAGTGGGACGTATTTGAGGTTGAGATGATGAGATTTTTGTATTCCCCGAACTCCCCTGTAAGACGAAAATGTAAAATAATTATATTTATAATGCTGATGATGATTATATATTAGGTTGTTACAATATGGTGTATAAGTAATTTGTACAAACAATGCGGTGACCCAACCGTTTCGCTCTATTGTAACTAGTAAATGTATTACAAAATATTTATACAGGCTTTAGTTGTTTATGAAATCATTTGGTTGAGGAGCGCATTGACCGCGCGCGAGACACACACACACCGCCAACTGTCTCGTTTATAACGACGACAATAGAAGGGCACATCACTCGTAAACACTAAAGGTTTTCATCATCGACCATCGAGACTGAATTTTTATAGCGGGCTATAAAAATTCCAGTGTTGGGCTCGGGCCTCGTCCACAGTGGGAGAAATTGATCTACTATATCGCGTTGGTCAGATGTTTTGGCATAGGATCTTATGGCGAGTTTTACTTCTCTTACTTCGCTTGCAAATTATATTTCTTAAACGTCACTTACGACACCCACGGGCATGATTGGGGTGATGAATTGTATTCTTACTCCATCACCACACGAAAAGTGAAGTTACTGACAGTTTTCTGTCTACAGTTACAAAAAGATCAGATGATCTGAGGTAGTGCCATACCATGCATGATGCCCACATAGTAGAAAATATCTAGTGCGTTTCGTTCGGTAAGCAAGAGAATCGGCTTTAAACCTTACGTTAAGTTCGTGATCTGGTTGAGGCACTGGTATTGCAGAGGTCCATGAGCGGCAATAACTAGTTACCATCATCAGATGGGTTGTTTGCTCGTCTGCCACCAAGGGTAATTAAAATCTACAGTTTTAAAAATGACAGTATGCCAGTGTAGATTTAAATTATATGTTTTATTAGTCTTTGATTTTGAAAAAAATGTAAACATCAAGTTAAATTGAAAATTTTAATCTTTTACTTTTATATCCTAAACAGTAAAGAAAAAATATACTTATTTATTTATTTAAATCATGTTAAACTTATTAGGTGCACCTACTTGTAATAATAAATTGAGTTGCAAGTTATAATAACTTTACTTAGTTCAGAACCAGACGCAGTATTACACTCATAAGTTATTTATAAAATATAATATACATACTAACAACAATATCCAAAAGAAAAGGACGCTTAGATTACAATTTGTCATTTATCGCAATTTTAAAACCCCCTAATCATTTTAAAGAAAGAAAGAAATTTTATTTTGTAAATCTCACAATATAGACACCAACGAAATAAATAAGAACTACTAACTAAAAACAAGGAGTCAAATATGTGAGGCCAAAATGTGGTGCCCGTCTCAGCTTATGGCACAGTAAACATGATACTACACCGCTGATATTCTGATGGGCCCGTAAAGTCGCGGAAGCAACAATATATGCAAAACAAATATATGTAAAAAAAGTTAAACAGTAATATTTGAAACAGTAACATTAAATTAAAAATAAAATAAATTAATACTATATCATATTCTAGTTTGTAAAAAATATCATAATTATCACATAGAATAGCTTAAGTAAAAGAAACAAATTATTTAATAAAGACATAGAATACAAAATAAAATAAACATTAATAGTGTAAAGAAGAAACCTAGAAAAATTAATAGTGAAAAGAAAGTGTAAAGAAGTGCTGTGTGGTAGCGGCTTCGAATACTACCAACCCTTGCTTTGCTCGTGGGTGTCGTAAAAGACGACTAAGAGCCCTAGATTGACCCGGACCAACTCCATCTGGTACCATTTGGGTCAACGATTACATTCCCAAGGAGGGTTGACATCAGGCAGGCGGCCGGTCATAAAAGTCATTGCCGAAACTTTTTGCAATATGTCAAAACAGATGACATATTGCATCGACCCCAAGTAATTGGGATAAGAGCAAGATGATGATGAGTCGTGTTTTACGACATCCACGGGTAAGATAAGGAATGGTGAATTGTATTCTTACTAAGAGCAAGATGATGATGATGAGTGTAAAGAAGAAACCGAAAGTACATAAATCTTGTGGTTAGCTAGAAGGAGTCCTTGTTGAAATAGAACGAGAAATAACTACAGTAAATTTGTGATCTGTATACAGAATATTAAAGTATCAATTTTTACTACCCTGTAGCAGTTTTCTCACTATAATTGGGATGAATATCTCGTAAGTTTGCAACACTAGTGCCAATAAAAATGCACACCGCGCTAACAAATGTGTTATCGCAGCTTCGTTTCGTCGGTCACGTGAAAATTGAATGACTTGCTCCTTAGCTCCAAATTTTGTTTCGCTATAAAATAGTTTGTTATTTAATACATTTTACTTTGAGTAACTGCAACGTGTAGATACGTACATACATTACAAATATGTTGTATATTGTTCATACAAATTGTCAGAAATTTTTTAAACCCAAATTATTAACTGAATGGGTTTAAGGGAAATATATGGGTTCCGTATGCAACTAAACTTAATCTATATATCTAACTCAGGCTTTCAGCTCATAAAATAGTTTGTTTAGTTGATATAGAGTTTATTTTATTTATAGTATCTTTTTTAGGGTTTCGTAACCAAAGGGTAAAAACTGGACCCTATTACTAAGACTTCGCTGTCTGCCCGTCCGTCTGTCTGTCACCAGGCTGTATCTCAAAAACCGGGATAGTTATACAGACAGAAATTTTTATAAATTATGTATTTCTGTTGCCCCTATAACAACAAATATTAAAACAAAATAAAATAAATATTTAAGGGGGCTCTCATACAACAAACGTGATTTTTATAGACAGTGGTACGGAATCCATCGTGCGCGACTCCGACTCGCACTTAACCGGTTTTTTCTTTCTTAATCTTATTTCGGTCTTGTTGGTACATTCATTTTTAATTGCTTTTATTGCAGTCGGGTTCCTTTATCTTATATCTTTAAACGAGGAATTCTTGTATATATATATATATATATATATATATATTGAGGATCTCGGAAACGGCTCCAACGATTTTGTTGAAACTTGGCATACTAGAGGATTCGGGCCCAAAAATTGATCTAGCTAGGTTTTATGTATAGAAAATGTTGTTTTGTCAGTGTTTTTGGCAAACAATATAATGACATTAAATTTTAAAAGAATATGAATTCAAATTTTGCCATCAATGTCATGAGTTAAGATAGCTCAGTGGCGAAATAGTCAGGTTTCATTTTATTTTTGACATCGGCGACAAACGGCGTCGGATCGAATCTCGGTGTTATTATTATTCTCTTTTTGTAATTTTTTATATAAATTTCATTATTTATTTTTTATTAATATATATCTAAATAAATGCTACAAAAATACTCCGAGCGAAGCTCGGTCAACCTGATATTTTATTTTATACTATATTGTTTGTTTGTATAGTAGTCGAAATTAAAATCTCAATTAAAAGTTAGACATCTCGCCATGTGTGCAGTCAATTATATTACAGGTCTCTCGTTACATTACTTACATGATGAAGGAAAACTGTTTATCTATGTAAACTTACTCGAAAAACGGCGTAAGCAATCGTTTTAGACCTTTATGGGTACCTATACAATAGCTACCTAGTTGTATTACCTAAAACCTAACTTATTATTCCTAAAGCAAATCAATCTCAAATAACGAAATATAATTTAAGCTTTAAAGGCTGAGTATTTAATGGACCTTGTTAAAAATATTAAGATCAGGTTAAATTTCGTAAATGTATCAATGCCAAAATGCAAAGTGTGCGTTTGAATACAAAAATAGCAATACGACTGTTTAGTAACGTTTATCTCTGTAATCATTAGACCCGTACACGGCTAACAAACGATCAGGCTCATTGAGACCAAGGATTAAGTCCGTTCTGTTATCTTAATGCCGAGCAGCGCTGCGTCTCCCTCCCGCGCTCCATATGACCTCACTGATCACTATCGTCGACATTACTTATTTTCTATTACGTTAGTGCACGATAACCGCTTGAATTATTTCGACCTCTCCATAACTGGATCTGCAAATGGGCAATATACATGGCAATTGTGAAGAGATAACATAAATGAACATCGTTAGTTATTTATGTGCAATATTTACGACATTTTTTTTTTCGAGAGTCTGACTAGGGAATCACGACCCCTTGCACGTAGATGTTTTCGAAACAAAGGGATATATCATTCATCATCATTTCAGCTCATATACCTACGTCTCACTGTTGGGCTCGAGCCTTCTCCATAAAAGGAGGGAAATTGACCTACTATACCAAGCTGGTCAGACAGGTTGGTATAGGGTTTTATTACAAATTTTCCTTCTCTTGCATAGATGTTACATGCTTATTATATGCCTTAGTCGTATTTTACGACACCCATGTGCAAGATAGGGAGTGGTGAATTGTATTCTTACTCCGTCACCACACAGAAAGGGATATAATACTCAGATATTATTAATGCAAGAGGAAATACTCGATATAAAATTTTATGCCAACTCGGATGATCAGAGTGTAAATTGATTTCAATTTTGTAGGGAGTTCGAGCCCAGCAGAGAGATATACATATATGAGATTGAGATAATGACGGATATAAAGAGGCTTTTTATGTGCTGATGGAGTACGAATATAATTCACCATTTCTTATAAATACCTTTTGGTATCCTAATAGAAACTGAGCGATACGATAAGTAAATAACATAAACGCAAGCGAAGGAAAACTGGAGGTGTAATAGGTCCATTTTCCTTTTATTGCCGACTCGAGCTTAAAGTTGTCTGTATATCCTGAGAAGAAAAAAAGAGCGCGTAAGGATAAAGAAGTTTCACTTCTGCCATGCGTACACGCAGAAGTGAAACTTCTTTATCCCTTTATCCCATTCTCTCGTCGGCAGAATTCTATACATTTACGTGTTTATGTCTTTATGGACTCGCTTTTTCGTTTCATCGAGTTTGAAATCACAACGATTCTAAAGAAGTTTCACTTCAAAAACTATCGAAATCGAAATTAAAATCTACATGGTATCATTTCGTGACTAAGTGGTGTCAGGAGCTGGCCAGCAGAGACGCATAAAATGGTCATTTCAAATACCAAGACGTAAATAGTACATATGAAGAATATTAAGTCATGTCCGCGGTGGGCAGCCCTTCGCTTATGATTATAAGCTGATTAACCAATGGGCTAGCTCTGCGCTAGTCGACCCCCGCCCCGCGCGACCCTCTCGCCTATCCCCACTAAATCAGCTGTGCCCGGGAGGCCTGCCATCGATGCATAATCAAGACTTATACCTACATACCTATGACGTTGACATTCCGCCGTGACGTATCAGTATTATGATACTAGTAGGTGCTATAATTATTTAGGCAATACCCTGCCCAAATCATCCAGACTGACGAAATGACGGTGTGCAGTTCCATAACCTGCCGTATCGTACCTCTTCATTCACATTTGTATGAACCACCAGTATCGAGTTTCTGTTTGCCGTGGAAATTATTGACCCTGATGATCTAAGTGGACACCCCAGTGTTGACAATCCTCATTCTTATTTATCAAAGCTCACATACGACCCACTATTGGGCTCAAGCCTCCTCCACAATGAGAGAGAAATTAACCTACTACACCACGCTAGTCAGACGTGTTGGTATTTTTTTTTATGGGTGGGCTATGGTAAGCTCACGCGCGGTCCGTTCCGTCCGGGACAATGAAAGGACGGCACGCGGGCCCATAACCCACCCGTACCCACGTCACCTCGTTGTTGGGCCGACCACCGGAGCAGATGTGACTTGTCGTCAGTGGTCGGCCCGAAGACGTGTTGGTATAGGGTTTTATTTTGAGTATTCTTTGTTTTTGACCTTAGTCGTGTTCTACGACATCCATGGGCAAGATAGAGAGTGTTGAATTGGATTCTTACTCCCATCCGGAGAATCCTCATTCTTATTATTGAACTAGCAACCCGCCCTCGCTTCGCTTCGGTTATAGGTTATAGTCGTTTTACCCGCGTAGTTCCCGTTCCCGTGGGAATACCGGGATAAAATATAGCCTAGTTTACGCCCTGATATTATACCTTTCCATTGGTGAAAGAATTTTTGAATTCGGTCCAGCCGTTTTGAAGATTACCCGGAACAAACAGACAGACAGACAGACACAAAAAATTTTTAATCGCATAGGTGTCGTGCAAATAACCGTGTGAGCATGAAAAAAGCCTATTATTTTGACATTACAAACAGACACTCCAATTTTATTTATTGGTATAGAAGACAATATTATCACCTTGTTCTACTCCAATTGATGACGGTTATTTTGCAAGTTAATCAAGTTGTAACTATTAGCTAATATCTCTCGTAGCCGACCGCCATTAATGGCAGGTGTTATGTAACAAACAGTTTTTGTTTAGTTATATCATAGCGATTTACTAATGTTAGCAGAAATTCTTTATTTGACAACGTCCATTATTTGTGTACTTTTAAGTCGGTTAATCCTCATCATCAGATCAGCATCATTCCCATTGCTAGGATTTTAAACCTCTTTCAAAATAGGCAGGAAATTTTCCTATTGTACCACCCTGGTCAGACGTGTTGGCATGGGGTTCTATGGATGACCTACCTAAAAACATTTTCAGTTTTCAAAACGTGAAACATCACGTCAAACCTATAACTATTCGCAATTTGTTCCAAGCGCTTTACCATTTAGGCCAGTGTGGGTCCATAGTCCATACGGGTGACAACCAATTTATAACTCGCGTTATTGTCTTTACAGGATATATTTTACAGAGTGCTCTTCAAAGTTTAGTGACAACAGTTTGTGAAATTATAATATACTAATTATCTGTAATAAATAAAACTATATTTACGGATTTTGTACATATTAATTAGACATTCTGGTATTTTAATGTTTTTTTATTGCTTACTTAACTGTATTCCTGCTTGAGACAGCTCCAATGTGGTGGCTTAAATAAAATACAACTCTTTCAAGATTAAGTACCTTATGTACGGATTAAGTATGTAAGTACATTATGAAATGTGATCTACTTTTAGGTATTTAATTAAATAATTTATTATAACAGAAATTAAATGATAATATATGGAAAAATACTAGGATTACTTTAATATTACTTAATATCTAATTATTTATCTGTGTGTGTGTGTGCGTATATGAGCTTCAATTGTTATTGTCTTACAGTTTATGTTATTTGTACTACATATGTATAATATATTCAATAACCTACATATTTAACTTATTATACGAAAAGGTTCCCAAAAATATGTAAGTAGCTATAACCTTTCCACTAAAATAAATCTAAAAATATCTATATTTGTACCAGCTGATCCAACAGACGTTGTTTAGCTCAAATAAAAGGAATTCTACAGCAGCGCTACCTACCGGGTCCAATTGTGAATCTAAACCATTCTCGAATTCCCTTGAACATACAAAAAAATTCATCGACATCGGTCCGTTAGGAGGAGTTCAGTGATATACACACGTTCACAAGAAATTTGTTTTCATTTGATATTGACTTTAGCTACAATTGAGACCGTTTCTATGGTCCCTTACGGGAGGACCACCTTCAAATGCAAACGTGATAAAATTCTTAAAAAACTGTTTTATTTTATACGTGTAAAAGGTATTCGCAGATTAGAAATCATTATCTACTCATCGAGTTAGCCCGCTGTAGATATAATACGTTTACAACTAAGTTTCAATTTAGAAATTAGGTGTATAACGATATAATACCAATGGTTTGCATGAAGGAATTCACGAGTCAATAAGAAAGGTTTTCGGTGTCGAGACGAGCGGCCGAACTTGATTTCCGTCAACATCACTTGGCGAGGTTGTTATTAGTTGTAAGTTATGTGACGATACCGGTCCGGCCGGTCCCCGGAGCCGGTTTCTGCTCGAATATCGTCTTCTTACGAGAGGCACGTAGCCCCCACCTCCCCTCCTCGCGGCACTAGTAATGAGTAACCTTACGCCCGCGCCGACGGTCAAAATCGTTACTTCATAAGTGGCGGAACGATCGAATTTGAAACGTGTAATTGATCGGCGTGAATGTTGCTCCCTACTACTAACTATCGTTGTATATTCTATTCCTTTTTTTGTGTGTGTTTAGTTACTAGCGTACGTAGATGACTTTCACAACTTTGTCCGGAGTGTGGCTGAGCGCTGAGGTCTTTCAAGCAAGGCCGTCTATGTACTCGTACATAAAAAACTTATCGACACCACGGCGTAACTACTGAAACCACCCATATGTAATTATGGCAGTAGTTTCTTTTGTACTGTAGAAAGACTCGCTAAGAAAGGATTTAACAAAATTTAACTCCAAAAGGGTTGAAACCCAGTGACGAAATTTCTGTGGGATGAAAACAAAAATAAGCATTTTCTTCAAATAATCCCAAATCCTTTTTAGTAAAAATAGATAAACACATGGTTCCATTTGTCAATTTCCAGAGTAAGCAACTTTGTTCACGATGTCCTTAATTTTACTATAGTTACGAGAAGTAGTGATACTTGCCTTGCCACACATTCCTATTTGGCTCGTCTCCAGGAGTTTGTTATACTTAGTTTTTATTTTTAACTAGACCCGTTCCAACTGCCTACCACTTAAATATTTAATTGTAACATTAACAAACAATAAACCATCCAACTCTATTGATAATCCAATATGTTAATTGTAATAAATTATTAAGTTAGATATTTAGAATTTGTGCTTTTCCTTTTTCTCACTTTTTGTTAAAGTTACACGATTCTTATTTGTTTAAGTGGGTTTGCTAATTTTTGCGAAAGTAATGCACGACATTTAATCATTACTCAATTCATTATAGTTATTCAAGTGGCTAGTGTAAGTTAATACTACTGCCACCATGAGCCACTGGAGCCGGCAAAAGAATTGTTTTTGGAGCTGTGTTCAGATTTGGTTCGAAGGCTTACATTTGCTTCAGTGTTTGGTTAACTTATTTCTCCTTTGGGACGTGCACGAGGGGAACTCCTCTACGGCAACACGCTTGATAGACGGTAGCGGGCCTCGACCAGGTATAGGTATTGCCTGAAAGGGTAACCTGCCAATGAGCTCACGGACCTTTAAGGATTTCGAATCAGTAATCGGCCTAATGGTGAAAAAGAGGGAATACCGTGGGTTATATATAGGGCCTAAAAAGAAGGTATACATATGTATATGAAACGTGATGTTTAGTTGTAAGTTGTGTGTAAGTGTGTGTAATATTTATCAATGTGTTACACAAACCATATCGTTTGTGGTAGGTCGTGGTACTCGCCACTGATAAACTTATACTTAACGTTTATTGCACAATACATTATGTTAATGTCGACATGACACACACAATATTACATAAACATATTTCACTTCATAGATGGCGTTGTCATTAAAATATCAACATACCGTGATAAGCGTCGCGGGTTCGATTCCAAAGAAAAATACTTTGTGCAATACACAGATTATTGTTCCGTGTTTGGTTATACTTTGTGTCTGTCTATGTTAAAGATATATTTTAAAATTATTATGTTGCGAATAATACCGACGCAAATAAGGGCAGTGTGTCGTAAATACCGATCCATATTATATTTTATGCGACTAATTGAATTGCCATATCTATCTGGTTCGATCAGTTTAGTCAAAGATTAGATGCATAGGGATGCTTGCTTTCAGACGCCTATCCGGTCGTAAATTTTACGAAACATTTGCACTTCTCTTTCGTCATTTATGTACTAGTTATATACCATCGTAATACTTTAATCAATTACTTTATCTCAAAGTTCTCCAATCCAAGTGTATCCCAAAATTGAGCTTGGATCTACTTCACAATGGGTGTAAAATTGTCCTACTTCAACACGGTGATCAAGAGGGTGTAGTTTTAAATTTTCGACACTATAATGTTTACACCCCGTAATCATTTCTTACATTAAATAGGCAAGTCTTATGACAAAGGCTACCCCTTGTAGTCAAATATTATGAACATAGTTGTCAGAGGGCAAAATACTTTTTTTTTATAACGATTTGTGCATATCAAAATTGAAATGTTACATACCTATGATTGGCAGATCGCAGAGTGTAACTACTTCTAATATATACGATCCATGGCACGAGAACCACATAAATTAAGATAAGGGCAGTGCAATTACGATAAGTTGCTTTCCGTTTGCGTTTAGTTCATACTCAATAAGGAGTGTCATTTAAATTGACATTTCGCTCAAGAAATTAAATTGTTACGTTTCGCAATTTGTATTACAGTATACAATGTTGTTAATTGTACAATAATTTCTTAGTCTAGACATTGCATGCTGCATTATAGTTATATCGCGTTATGTTTTATCATACCTCGCATACGTCCCACTGTTGGGCTCAAGTCTCCTCCACAATGACACCACGCTAGTCAGATGTGTTGGTATAGGGTTTTATTTCGAGTTTTTCTTCTCTGGCATATTATATCCCCGAGTCATATTTTACAAGATGCATGGGCAGGATAGGGAGTGTTGAATTGTATTCTTACTACGTCATGATGCGGAGAATGTGTATGTTTATTCATATTTAATCCCCACATTGCTCGTGGGTATCGGAAAAGATGACTTAAGAGCACAGAGATCTATCCGATCCTATTTGATTAACAATTTAAATTTCGTCCCTGTGGTGCTGACATAAGAATACAATTCACCACTTCCTATCTTACTCGTGGATGTCGTAAAAGACGACCAAGGGATATAATACGCATATAACATCTATGCATGAGAAGGAAAACTTGAAATAAAACCCTATACCAACCTGTCTGACATGCATGGTATAGTAGGTCAATTTCCATCCTATTGTGAAGGAGGCTCGAACCCAATAGTTGGACGTACGAGTATATGAGCTGAAATGATGAGTTGACGTCAGACAGGCGTTAGATCATAAAACTATTGCGATATGTACATTATGTACTATTGAAGAAGAGTATATATTATATATCGACGGCAAGTAATTGAGACAACAGCAGAATAATGGTGATAAGGGAAACTTTGTGCAACAATGTTGATGAGACTAATGAACGGAAGACCAGTACTATTGATACATATCGGGATATTTAAAATATATCAGACATGTTGTACCACACAATAATTATTATATTTATGTTTCCGTCAACACAGAATGTTTGTGTCTGCAACCAGTTATATTGACGGGACAGATAAGGCGATGGACACCAGCTACCTCGACACAATCACCCTGTGATACCTCATAAAGCGATTTGCTTTGTAACGGAGTAAGAATACGATTCACAACACTGACCAGCGTGGTCTAGTAGCTCAATTTCTCACCTATTGTATAACGGCATCAAGCCCAACGGTGGGAAATATATGAGTTAAGATGATGATGTCCAAACACACCCCGGCCCAATTGTCCGGGGTGAAAATACTGTGTGATTCACAAATTGTTGTTCTAATTCTGGATATAATTTGGTTCTATTGTCATCATCATGCTGCTGGGCTTTGATTGTGAATCTCTTCCATTGTGGGAAAAATTAGATCCACTATATATCACACTGGCGAAACGTGGTGGGGTTTTATTTTGAGTTTTCCTTCTCTTATATGTTGTGTTGTCTCTTAAATTAAAGAGTGTTGAATCTTGTCATAATGTAGATGAAGAAATATACATAGTTTAAGATCGGTAATGTATGTATGTGTGCGGTTGCCAAGTCGTGTCCCGGCGCGGCGCGTAGTACGCTGGAGAGATCTCGTAACTTGCGTCACCGCGTCATATCAATACCTACATCATATAACACACATTTTATTATTAGACATTTTACGACTCATTTAAATTTGTATTATATTAAACTGGAAGCAAATTACCATCGCGTATACACTCTGGTTTACCGTGTGCCGATGGACTGAGAATACAATTCATACTCGTTCACCATACTCGTTTCTGCCCAATGTGCCCGATGTGACTTGGAGGGGAAAAAATCGATTAATAAATAATCGGATTTTTTTTACTATAAAATAAATCGATTATAAAATAATCGATTTCTTAAAAATAATTAATCGATTATTTTATAATCTATTTTTTTTTATTATTCATAGTTTTCTTAGAATTTTTCTCCCAACAGGATTATAATGACCCTTTTTTTTTTTTTTTGGAAATGTGAGATTTATTTTCTAATATAGTATGAAACACTGACATTCGATCGAGCACTTTTCCTGGCAGTATCGTGATTCGTGATGACATTTTTTTTTAGGATATCTGGCAGTGATTTTATTTTAAACAAAAAAGCAAATACTAAAATAATCGATTAGTTTTAATATAAAAAAACGATTTTTATTATTTTAATAATCGATTATTACAAAAAAATAATCGATTAATTTAAAAATCGATTATGTTTTCACATACCTATTCTGCCCGTGGGTATCATTAAAAACGACAGGGATTGGGATCATAACATCTATGCAAGTAAAGGGAACCTCGAAATAAAACCCTATACCAACCCGTAACCACCAGTGTGATATAGCCAGGGCCGGATTATCCATGAGGCAGACTAGGCAACTGCCTAGGGGCCCCAAGCATGCATCAAGAAGAAAAACATTTCATCCAACGATTTTGAAGTGAAACTTCTAATGCGACTTCCAACAAGGTTGCGTTAAACGTTTAACGGTTTCGGTTATAATTTCATTTTACTTGACTGCACAGATGCCGTAGTGGTTAAGATACCGACCAACCGTGCTAGTTTTGTGGGTTCGAATCCTACGCGGGACAACACTTCGATCCACAAATTGTTTTTTATTATTATTTTTTTAATATTTGCCAATGTGGCACCGTAGAAGTTTCACTTATGACATGCGTACTTTGTACGCGAGCAATTTATTTTTTTTTTTTTATATACATTTTCAATATTTTTCCTTTTTTTTGCTGTTGGTGGCAAAAGAGAAAACAGCACACCTGTTGATCCTGCTGATCATGCACCTTGGACCATGGATCCTAGAATTGCATTGCCTAGGGGCTCTGATAGGGTTAATCCGGCCCTGGATATAGCAGGTTCATTTAGGGGGCGTTCATAAAATACGTGAGCTGTTTAAGGGGGAGGCGGGGGGTGGTCGAGGGGGTCGAGTTAAAACTCATCTTACGTTGAAGAGAGGGGAGGTCTCGGCAGATATCACGCAATTTTTTTTCTGATTGCAACAAAAAAATTGTTTATTTATTTTGGTCCATTTAATCCAGGTTGTACATGCTTAAGATTTAATCTTAAGCGTAATCGTAATACGATTAAGATCATTCACTAATTCGTTCGAAAGAAAATAATTTCATTCATACTTCGACGTTATACCATAGACGTTATACTAATATTATAAATGCGAAAGTAAGGATGTTTGTTTGTTTGTTTGTAACGCTTTCACGCTTAAACCACCGAACCGATTTCAAAAATTCTTTCACCAATGGAAAGCTATAATATCAGGGAGTAACATATGCTATATTTTATCCCGGTATTCTCACAGGAACGGGAACTACGCGGGTTTAAGCGACTGAAACCGAAGCGAAGCGAGGGCGGGTTGCTAGTTCACTATAAAAGAAGATGTGCAACTGAGGTTTTAAATTTAAATTTTTCTTTTTACAATAACAATCCAACGCGTTTACGTAAGAAACCTACATTTTGAAAAATCTCACGTGAGATTGGGGGATGGGGTTGAATAAAATCTCACTACATCTCACCAGAGGGGGAGGGAGGTACAGAAAATTTAAAAAAACACCTCACGTAATTTATGGACGCCCCCTTACCTCTTATTTTGGTGGAGGCTCGAGTTCAGCCGTGGGTCATGTATATAATATTCCTCCACAATGGGAGGGAAGTTAACCAACTATACCACGCTGGTGAAACTAATTGGTACAGGATTTTATTTCAAGTTTCCTTTTCTTACATAGATGTTATATGCGTATCGTAATCTTTTAGTCGTGTTTTACGACATCCACGGGTAAGATACGGGATGGTGGATTGTATTCTTACAGCGCCACCGCACATCTATACCAATAAATAAAATTGGAGTGTCTGTTTGTAATGTCAAAATAATAGGCTTTTTTTCATGCTCACACGGTTATTTGCACGACACCTATGCCTAAAATAGCAATTAAAAAGTTTTTGTCTGTCTGTCTGTTTGTTCCGGGTAATCTTCAAAACGGCTGGACCGATTTCAAAAATTCTTTCACCAATGGAAAGCTATAATATCAGGGCGTAAACTAAGCTATATTTTATCCCGGTATTCCCACGGGAACGGGAACTACGCGGGTAAAACGACTATAACCTATAACGGGTTGCTAGTATATATAATAATATTTATATTTTTAAGATTTAATATTTTTAGGCGTGACTGTATATTTACTATCATTCGTAGTAACACCTGTCGCTTATCAACTGATACAAAATGTCATTGGAGATAATCATATATTTAATGCGATTCTAACGATACACATATTTGCGATTTTTTTTATTTCTTAAAAACGCAACACTGTACTAAATAAATAATCCTTGTATTATGGGAGACTACAAAAACGCAATTTGTCGTTTCAGTTTACGAGCTTCCTTCACAATAGTTTTTTTTTATTTTTGACCTACTATACCAATTGACCTACTATACCATGCTGGTCAGACATGCTGGCATAGGGTTTTATGTCGAGTCTTCCTTCTCTTGCATAGATATTGAACAACGGTGGCTGTCGCACAGTTTATGCTAGTTCAGACACTGTGTGGTAGCGGCGTCGAATACTACCAACCCTTGCTTTGCTCGTGGGTGTCGTAAAAGACGACTAAGAGCCCTAGATTGACCCGGACCTGTTTTGACATATTGCAAAAAGTTTCGGCAATGACTTTCCGGCCGCCTGCCTGACGTCAACCCTCCTTGGGAATGTAATCGTTGACCCAAATGGTACCAGATGGAGTTGGTCCGGGTCAATCTAGAGCTCTTAGTCGTCTAGTTAGTTAGTTAGTCTTATATGGAAATAATATACTGCATATAATTAATTTGCCACCACACGGCAAATTACGGAGTAAGAATAAAAATCCCCACTCCCTATATTGCCCGTGGGTGTCGTAAAAGACGACTAAGGGATATAATACGCATTATAACATCTATGCAAGAGATGAAAACTCGAAATAAAACCATATACCAACCTATATCAGCATGGTATAATAAGGTCAATTCCCTACTGTGGAGTAGGCTCGAGCCCAACAGTGGGATGTATATGAGCTAAAATGATATAATTAAGTACAGTGTTAACCGATGTTTCAAGTTTAACTTAATATATGATGTTATAATATATATTAACGCAACGCAATTAATGTAGTGTGTATAACAAGTATATAAGTGAGCCGAATAATGATAATGTAATATTGAGGGTGACAAGTCGTATTCTGTGTGTAATGTTAGTGGCGGCGCGGCGCTGTGCGGGTACGGCGCGGCGGCCGTTCAACTCTGAACCGAAACCGGGTCGAGGAGTTGACCGCGCGGCCGGCGCATGCAGTAATATCACTCAGAGATGCCCTCCAAATTAATACATACTAGATTTAGCACGTGACTTCGTACGCTTTTATATCATGAGCAAAGACCGTTCTAAATGTAAATATACTAGCCGACTCAACAGATGTTGTTCTGTTCAAACAAAATAAAAGGAATTTCATCAACATCGGTCCAACCGCTTAGGAGTTCAGTGACAAACACACGTACACAAGAAATTTATGTATAAAGATATCAAATCAATTCATCTACTTCTTTACACCTTAGGGGAGAGTGTCTCTTCTGAGTATAATACTCTTTTCGTGTGATGATGGAGTAAGAGGAGGATGTATCAGCACTTATTCCTTTCACGCAGATGATCGTAAAGAATGACAAAGATACTGCTAAGCAGATAATATTACTATGATAGAAGAATTTTCAGTGTGATGACGGATTAAGAATACAATTCCCCACCTCCTCTCTTCTCTCTTGCCCATGGGTGTCGTAAAAGACGACTATAATAAACATTTAACATCTGTGCAAGAGATTGAAAACTAAAAATTAAATCATATTGCCAACACATATGTTCAGCGCGGTAGTAGATCAAATTTCTTCCCAAACTGAAGTAGGGCTGAGTCCAATAGTGGGACGGATATGGGCTCAGATAACAATGATGAATAGAAGAATATCCGATAAGTAAGTTCGACTTCTGCAATATGATTAAAACCATGGTTATTTATTATTATTGACGTGACAACGTCTTATAATTCGATGGAGCCGGCTGCACACACGAAAAATCATGACGTATGCGGCGTTACCTCGCTCTGAGGCGTTCCATTTAAGGCTTGATCCATACAAAATATCTATCAAACAAATAAAATTAAAATTTTCTTTTGAAAAATGAAACCATTCCATCAGTATTTTCTTATGACGTTGTCACATTCAACTATCGTCAGTAAACCGACTTTACAGACAACCGATTTTTAAAAGTTAGTTTCAGTGACTATATTCTGAGATTCTTTATAAAGCGATATTTTAATTATACGATTCAGCTGATTTCAGTCATGGTTTTAATAGTGGTAGGACCAAACTGTTGACAGTTATCTGTCTACAGCCGCGGGCCGGTCCGTCCGGGGTAGTACCACACTGAGTAGAATATCGACGTCCGAGTAGTAGCAATTTGTTACTGCACTTCGTTCGGTGAGCGAGAGAGCCGGAAGCACAATTTACTGAGAGTGTTTGCTTGTGGTGGGTTTTAGTGATGCCTTCAGTATCATCGAACCTCAATGCACGCATTCACACTCTCTTCACTTTCTTTACGTTAGGCAGCGGCCTTGTAAAGGTCCATTAGCGGCAGCCACACTTATCATCAGTGTGCCTACTCTTGAATCTCGATTCCAATCCTAAATCCAATCGCAGCTCGAATTTGAGCAAATTTGGTACACTTGAAAGCAACACTAGCGCACGATTGGAATCAAATTCGGTGATTTTTTTAAACTAAATGAATTCGACTCTCGTCGGCTAAGTCAAATATTTGCTACTCCCGACGTGATTTTGACGTAGTTTAAAAGCGTTAATGTTGCACAATTTCAAGAAAGCGTCTTTATGGTGATCGAGTTCGATAACGTTATTAATTTAAAATAAGAAAATACGACACATTTGTTGAAAATAACAACGGAAAACGCGAAGAATTCATTCTCGATTTTGTTCAAGAGTACCAAATAGAAGTTTGGTGAAATTGGAATTGAATCGGATTCGAAATTAGAATTGATTTCAAGAGTAGGCCCACAGGTGTACTGTTTACTCGTTTGCAATAAAATAAATGGTGACTGTTTCACATCCCCTTTGATTATTCTATAGTGCACTCGTATATGGCTAAGGAAGACAATATTTTTAAAGTTTTATATTTATTTGAACTTGTACAGACCCTAAAGAGAGGGCCTGGTGAACTGTCATAGAGGTCCTGTACTTACTACGGTTTCTGTAGCTTAAGGTTGCTTAAAAAGAAGCTTTGATAAAAAATAAACGACCTTCAATTATATTGCCACGTTGAATGGTACACTTTGACAAACCAAACAACTTATGCCCCTCTGGCGAGCTATTTAAAAAGTATTTGCATAAATAAAAGTGATTGGACGACAGAGCTTAGCTCTATATTTTTTTTTTTTGCTTAACTGTTAAATATATTCAGATTATAATAGCTTTTCTCATAAAAAAGGAACTTGCAAAAAAGGCAAATTAAGGCTTGTACTAGAGTTGCCTGGATTAAGGTACTGCAACATTTGCCAACTATTTTTATTTTCGCTGACAGTTCCTAAGTTTACCTTCATACTCTAATTATATTTAATTCATTATCTAAAAGCTATAAATGAAACCTAGCTACAAATTTCATGGACATCGTTGGAGCCGTTTCCGAGATTCTGAATATATAGAAACATAAAGAATGCCCCATTTAAAGACATTATTTTTATTTGTCTAATGATGAACATAAATAAATATTAATGCTAATATTTAGTGTTTTAACTGTCTAATGCTTTCATTAATTTAAGTATTTTAATAGGCTTTTTTGTGTGTGTATAGCTGTTAGCCGCAGATGGCTTTCACAGCTTAGCCCGGACTATGGGTGAGCGCCGAGGGCTCTCACCCCGGGTTTAATAGGCAACACGCGAAGTAAATCCTTTTAGGCAGCCAGAGGCAGTAAAAACTTACGATAAATGGCGCGAATCATATCTATACATCATCACAGCTCATACGTCCCACTATTGGGCTCGAGCCTCCTCCATATCGGAAGGGAAATTGACCTACTATACCACGATGGTCAGGCGGGTTGGTATAGGGTTTCATTTTGAGTATTGCATAGTTGTTACACGCACAAGATATCCCTATATAGTCGTATTTTACGACACCCACGGGCAAGATAGGGGGTGGTGACTTGCATTCTTACTCCGTCACCATACGGAGCTACTAATGAAAGATTAACCCGTTTTCTTCTCATTGTGGAAAATGCTGTTAAGTATCCCCTTGTATAAGATTCGCCGATGTCCAGCTTTAAAAATGAACTTCCACTTACATATCATTGGTATGCCAAAAGGTCTTTCGAGTATACAACTTCGATCCCCTCCGAACTGCGGCATTGACAAAACGACTGTTATTTTATCACAGTTTCGTTTGATATTATAATTTCAAATGTTCCCTGCTTAGATGTAAAATTTAAGATTTTTTAATATGATCATTGTGAATATCTGTGGAGTCAAGTGAGGTCACGCCACGGTTTACAGTTAACCGCTCCAGTTTGACTGCAACGTAGATGAAATTGTATGCAAATATTGGTTCTGTTGAATAACACGAACGTCAATTGTACAACGACAAAGGAACAGGATACAAACGAACGATACTCGGATCAAATCAAATAATAAACTCGGGAACCATTTCAGTGTTGAGAATACCCAATATTTATATCTCCTATCTATACCAATAAATAAAATTGGAGTGTCTGTTTGTAATGTCAAAATAATAGGTTTTTTTCATGCTCACACGGTTATTTGCACGACACCTATGCCTAAAATACAGATTAAAAAATTTTTGTCTGTCTGTTTGTTCCGGGTAATCTTCAAAACGGCTGGACCGATTTCAAAAATTCTTTGACCAATGGAAAGCTATAATATCAGGGAGTAAACTAGGCTATATTTTATCCCGGTATTCCCACAGGAACGGGAACAACGGGGATAAGGCGACAGAAACCGAAGCGAAGCGAGGGCGGGTTACTAGTAATGTATACCTTTATACATAAATTTCTTGTGTACGTGTGTATGTCACTGAACTCCTCCTAAACGACTGGACCAATGTTGATGAAATTTTTTGTGCATGTTGAAGGGGATTCGAGAATGATTTAGATTTACAATTGGACCCGGTAGGTGGCGCTGCTGTCGATTTCAAGGAGAATTACTTTTATTTGAACAGAACAACGTCTGTTGGGTCAGCTAGTATTAGTAGTAGGTATTGAGATGATGAAAATCATTTTGATCTAAAACCTGCAGGTAATTGATACCATTTCACTGATATTAAATGATTACCAATCTTTTAAAAGTATACAATAGTAGTAATAAAGATAATAATATCTTACATACATATACAACTACATTACAAGACAATATTTGTTGAGGGTAGACAAAGATTAGTATGGAGATTATAAAATTGACGTCATCTTGTTTGTATTGCTCTCTCTATCTTATTAACTAAAACCTAAAACAAAACCTAACATCACACAGCCATAAAACTTGCCAATAACTTTCGTAGTATATACGATGACAGAGAAGTACATATTATGTAAACCCTAAGTAATTGGGATCCGAGCAGAATGAGGACCACAAAAATTTCTCAATCGGAAATATTGAGTCATATTTACCTCATTTACATAGTACCACAGCAGAAGATGACATTTTAATCTGGGTTATAAACAATCTGCTCGCCGACAGCCATTTTTCAAATGGGGTGTATGAGGAAGACGTAAAAGACGAACCACAATCTATACAGCAAGTTTAAACATCTGTTGATGCCTTATTGAATGTCTTAATAGAAATATTATTAGTAATAACTGCATATGTAACGTGTCTGTTGTCATAACCCACGTATATCGTAATTCCGTGTACTCATTGAACTGTGGATCCTCTGTGTGCTCTCGACAGTGGCGCCGCTCGCTGTGATGCATGTTGCAACATGTCGCACTAATTATCGCTCGACAAAAACTACGCAGTTATAAATGAATACATGTAGTTTTATTTTCTAAAGTCGTGTTGATGCGCAGCCCTGCCCCTAGGGGGGGATATATAGAGCTCTCGAGGTGAACGCCCATTTAAAATCGTCCATTTGTTTTTGACTGCTCGTGCAAATAGAAACTTGAAGCTAACACAAAGTGAGGTAGGTGGAATTTTAGTCATTTAGCGCTTTTAGAAATAAGGAGGCGTTGAGTTTACATTTCTACTATTAGGAAGTTATGTGTAAACCATCATAAAACGCGACTGTGAGGTGCTTTCACTGCTTTCCTACGATACTTAAGTGTTGCGGAGTGCCGATTGTCAGGTTGTGAGGTTGAGGTCGCTTCAAACTGTGACCCTTCGAGTACCATTATTGAAATGGACATAGGCTTCGTTAAAGGGAGATAATATCATAATTGTTACACTTGACAGCCGGGCTGGCGATATCAGTTGACGTTATAAATTCACCGGCAGAATTCTGCTGCCGATTTAGGCAGACGAGACGGCTTGCAAACCCATAACTTTGCCCTACTGTGCCTATCAACCGATTTGGGCGAAACGCTGTCCGACCTACTCCTTGTGCTGGGTGGTAAACCAGTCTCTCTGACAACTGTAATATTGAAAATTCTGTATAATATACTGATTATTATTTTATTTATATTGTCGATTTTTTTAAGTCAAATCATTTGTTTTACTGCCAGCAACCCAATAGTATCCTGAATCGACATAAAATTCATAAGGTTTATGACCTGCTTCATTATGACGACATGTAAACTTAAAAGTGAATGACCTAAATAACTTTTATTTTAGTGGTAGGGCCACGTTAATGACAGTTTTCTGTCTGCGGCCATAAATGGGTCGTTTACAGTAATACCACATTTTTGCAGAAGGTCGTCGTCTGGCCTGTAGCAATTTGTTTCTGGGCTTAGGGGCGTCCATAAATTACGTGAGTTTTAAATTTTCTGTCACTCCCTCCCCCCCTGGTGAGATGTCGTGAGATTTTATTCAACCCCCCTCCCCATCCCCCAATCTCACGTGAGATTTTTCAAAATGTGGGTTTCTTATTTAAACGCGTTGGATTGTTATTGTAAAATGAAAAAAAAATTGCTTCGTGCTTTTATTTACGACTAGTTAAGACTAGTAATCAACAAAGAGTGGTAGGACCACACTGTCGACAGTTATCTGTCTACAGCCGTGGGCCGGTCCGTCCGGGGTAGTACCACACTGAGCAGAAAATCGACGTCTGAGTAGTAGCAATTTGTTACTGCGCTTCGTTCGGTGAGCGAGAGAGCCGGATGCCCAACTTTCTGAGGGTGTTTGTGTTTGTAGGGTTTTGGTGGTGCCCTTGTTATCACCGAGCCTCAATGCACGCATTCACACTCCCTTCACTTTCTTCGCGGTAGGCAGCGACCCTGTAAAGGTCCATGAGCGGCAGCAACACTTACCATCAGGTGTACTGTTTGCTCGTTTGCCACCGTTTGCAATAAAAAAAAATATTGCTGAGAGTTTAATTATAAGTGTAATAAAAATTTAACAATAGAATACTTAAATCGTAACTACTGTGATTAAAAAAGAATATCTACTCTAATTCATTCCATGGAGATTTGTAATCTGAATCATGCGATTCAGATTACAAATTTAAAACCTCAGTTGCACATCTATCTTATTTTATAATGAACTAGCAACCCGCCCTCGCTTCGCTTCGGTTATACGTTATAGTCGTTTTACCCGCGTAGTTCCCGTTCCCGTGGGAATACCGGGATAAAATATAGCCTAGTTTACGCCCTGATATTATAGCTTTCCCTTGGTGAAAGAATTTTTGAAATCGGTCCAGCCGTTTTGAAGATTACCCGGAACAAACAGACAGACAGACAGATAAAATTTTTTTAATTGCTATTTTAGGCATAGGTGTCGTGCAAAAAACCGTGTGAGCATGAAAAAAGCCTATTATTTTGACATTACAAACAGACACTCCAATTTTATTTATTGGTATAGATTATCTATGGTATAACGTCGAAATATGAATGAAATTATTTTCTTTCGAACGAATTATCGAATGATCTTAATCGTATTACGATTACGCTTATGATTAAATCTTAAGCATGTACAATCTGGATTAAATGGACCAAAATAGTATAATATTTTTTTGTTTCAATCAGAAAAAAAATTGCGTGATATTTGCCGAGACCCCTCCTCTCTCCAACGTAAGATTAGATGAGATTTGACTCGACCCCCTCCCCTTAAACATCTCACGTATTTTATGAACGCCCCCTTACTTCGACGAGAGAGTTGGAGCTACAAACCCCAGCTTGCGGAAGGCTTGGCTTTGCTGTACCCTATTAGTATTGCTGATTACGAGCGATAGTTTCCACTTATATGTCTGCCACAAAAACTAATATAAAATCATTTTTTCTAGGAGGCAGTAAATTGTTTTAAAATATATTACGATAGATAAGAGAAAAAAATTGTAGGCGGAACTGCTTGTTATTAAAGATAAGAAATGAAAGAATAGATTAGATTATACGTTATCGTACGTTTGTTATCTTGAGCCGTAGAAGAAAATACATATCTATTAATTTATTGTATACTAGCAACCCGCCCTCGCTTCGCTTCGGTTATAGGTTATAGTCGTTTTACCCGCGTAGTTCCCGTTCCCGTAGGAATACTGGGATAAAATATAGCCTAGTTTACGCCCTGATATTATAGCTTTCCATTGGTGAAAGAATTTTTGAGATCGGTCCAGCCGTTTTGAAGATTACCCGGAACAAACAGACAGACAGACAGACAAAAATTTTTTAATTGCTATTTTAGGCATAGGTGTCGTGCAAATAACCGTGTGAGCATGAAAAAAGCCTATTATTTTGACATTACAAACAGACACTCCAATTTTATTTATTGGTATAAACGAAATATACGTCGGCAGAACAGTATACACAACTTACTGATAAGCTGATAGCTAAGAGGAAAACAGTACATATATTATTTTGAATCACTTGGACTTCTTAAAAATCATTAAGAAAAATAAATAACAATTTTAAGAGGTGATAGTGAGAAAAAATCCAAAATATTGTTGAAAATATTAAAAGTGGTTCAAAATTTAAGTACTAAGCAATATAAAAATACTCCATCTAACTAAGATGCAATTTCGAGAAAGAGGTAGGGCGACGAGTCCAACACGCCTGGGTAGCATTCGGAAAATTTAAAAGGCTCTTCTCATTCAACATATCTTAGTGACTAAAAACACAGGTCTACGATTAACCAAACTCAAAATCGCTCAGCGTGCTATGAGAGGAGCTATGCTCGAGATTCGCTGCGAAATAGAATCCGAAATATGGTAATCCGTAGAAGCACGGGTGTAATCTCTACAGAAAGTAGGAGGTGGCGAGATGCTCTATTCCTGTTACATAACGTCACCATACGAGGAATAACAATTCAATTTATAAGTGATATTAAAATTTTAGTATTGAAATTGTCGTGAGATTGATACATATTATAATATCTATAACGCCAAAACACGTACTGAGATCGATTACGTCGACCCGGGTTTAAAGCATGTCCGATGCTCATCATCAGGGTGAGTGCGCAGCGGCGTCTGCGAGGGCCCGGCGTGCACTGCGCGCTGCATATCGAGCAGATATTAAAATTGAACTTAAATAGAATGTATGTAACTTAATGCAACAATTAAGTTAATAGTAATAATTAAAAATATCAAACTATGTAAATGACTTGTTCACTTAACCGATCCCATCGTTACTATTGCGTGTTGCAAACGCCATCAAATCAAATATAAACAGATACTTGAATATGAAAACATACGGATAAGTTATTTGTGCGGCACAACATTCTGTCCTAATTTTGCGATCGGCGCGCTCCTCGCACCACTTCGTCCGGGGCGACAGAGGGGTAAGCACGCACATCCACAACCCACCCACGACGCACGTCGCCTTCGTCGTTGGGCCGGCCACCGGAGCAGGGTGACAAGTTATTAAGTCTGGCCGTAATCTTAAAAACCGCCCTGGACAAAGGAAGCGTGGTGTGGGGACCCAGAATCTGTAGGCTGAGTGAACTAGAAGCGATTCTCAGGCTTCGGTAACCCGCCCAGCGGATTACTCTCAAAGCTGGCACAGACTTTGAATGAGGATTTAATTTCAAATTCTCATTGACAATTTCAAGATCGTATATAATACTAACGTATAAATTATAACGTGTTTTTCTTTAACACTGCTTAGTTAATCATCAACATCATCATCGCAGCCCATATACATTCCACTGTTGGCCTCGGGCCTCCTTCACAATGGAAGGGAATTTGACCTACTATATCATGCTGGTCAGACATGTTGGTATAATGTTTCATTTCGAGTTTTCCTTCTCTTGCGCAAATGTTATGTGCATGTTATATCCCTTAGTGGTCTTTTACGCCATCCACTGGCAAGCTAGGGAGTGGTGAATTGTATTCTTCGGAGTAAAAACCACATCACCACACAGAAAGCTTAGTTAATAAATAAGATTAGTTAATAAATTATGAAAATAAATTATGGGTTATTAAAGGTTATTAGGAAAACCATTATTAGAGGAAAGCCTGAAAATTTAATGCACTGAAATATGCATATCAATGTTATTTATGTATTGTTTATTTATATATGTATTACATATTATGATTACCTTTATTTATATTTATGAAAAACAAAATGTAATATGTAGTATTCTATGTAGAATTCTACCGGGAAGAAATCGGCAAGTAAATCAAATGAATATAATTTTAATTAAAATGTTTTATTTATATAATATGTTCTTCCTTGTGGTGACGGAGTAAGAATACAATTCACCACACCCCATCTTGCCCGTGGATGTCGTAAAAGACCACTAAGGGATATAATATGCACATAACATTTGTGCAAGAGAAGGAAAACTCGAAATGTAACCCTATACTGACATGTCTGACCAGCATGGTATAATAGGTCAAATTCCCTCCCATTGTGGAGGAGGTCCGAGCCCAACAGTGGGACGTCTGTGGGCTGCGATGATGATGATTTGTATATTGCGGTTGCCGTGTATTGATAAAGTGAGAATACAATTTGTATCATTATGCCGTAACATTAAGCTTTTACTCTCTGGTGGCCCGCTTAGTAGACTGAAAGAGGCTATAAAATGAAGTAGTGACGGGATATGACACATGCTACATACCGCCCATTCGTCACCCTAGGCAGCTGGACGATATGAGAAAATAAACTAATATTTTTAAACGAGCAATTCTTTTATATTTCTATACAATCAATCTTGGAGATAGCGCCAACGAATTTCATGAGATTCAGTAAACAGTAGGTTTTAGGAATAAAAAATCTATTTAGCTACGTTTCATCTATAAAAGAATCTCGTTTTGTCGTGTTGGAAAAAATATTATTAAAATATGAAGGTAAATTTAGCCACTTCCATTAACGGGCGGACTGTCCGCCCGTAAAAATAGTTTTAGTTATTCAGTATTTCAATAATATTATTGTTCAATTTATTCATTGGAATTGATCAAGAAAATGTAGTGGCGATTAGGAATACTAACATTGCCTTGCATTACTCGTAGGTGTAGCAAAAGACAACTAAGAGCTTTGGAATTGGGCCAAGGATGGTTGATATCAGGCAGGCGGCCAGTCTAATGCTTATGCAATAGGTATATAGGTAAGAGTAAGCGCGTGTTCGTCCCAAATATAGTCTCGTATGTATTCACCACATCATCGAGTCAATTCGCGTGTGCACAGCACACAGTTAAGGCAAGCACGAAGCGTCCACGGCTCATTGTATTCAATAAAACACTATTTTTTCAACAAATTGTATCATTATGTCTCATTATAATTAAAGGAGGATCCATTGTGGGAATTCCCACACTCACATATAAAAAGAATGAACATTATATGTTAATATTGTTATACTAGATACCTATGCAAGTGATAGTTTAACTGTATTTATATAAACGCATATTTTTTTATTTTTTTTTGTGGGTGGGTCGCGGTCGGCGCGCCTCCGCACCACTCCGTCCGGGGCGACAGAGGGGCTTAAGCACGCAACTCCTGCAACCCACCCAAAAACCACGTCGCCTTCGTCGTTGGGCCGACCACTGGAGCAGCGTTAACTTGTCGTCAGTGGTCGGCCCGATGGAATACCCCTAATTGGGGTACCCTCCCATCGACCGACGTCCCCCCCTCGGGGAGGACGTCGGTCTTTCCTCACGCGGTCGGCCTCTCAGCGGGTGACGGACTAATCCCCGGTCACGTCACCCGCATATAAACGCATATGCACATTACATGCAGCTTAAAGAATAATAACTGAATCTACAAATATGTTTTTCTGTTATTTCATCATCATCATCATCACAGGTCATATACGTCCCATTATTGGACTCGAGAGGCAAATTGACCTAATACACCACGCTGGTCAGACGTGTTGGCATAGGGTTTTATTTCGAGTTTTCCATCTCTTGCATAGAAACTATATGCATTTTATATCCCTTAGTCATATTTTACGACATCCACGGGCAGGATAGGGAGTGGTGAATTGTATTCTTACTCTGTCACACGCGATGAATTTGTTATTTACTAGCAACCCGCCCTCGCTTCGCTTCCAGTCGTTTTACCCGCGTAGTTCCCGTTCCCGTGGGAATATCGGGATAAAATGTAGCCTATGTTACTCCCTGATATTATAGCTTTCCATTGCTGAAAGAATTTTTGAAATCGGTTCTGTAGTTTAAGCGTGAAAGCGTAACAAACAAACTTACTTTCGCATTTATAATATTAGTGCCGACCACTGATGTCAAGTAACCCTGCTCCGGTGGTCGGCCCAACGACGAAGGCGACGTGGTTTTCGGGTGGGTTACGGGTGTTGCGTGCTTACGCCCCTCTGTCGCCCCGGACGGAGTGGTGCGAGGAGCGCGCCGACCGCAGCCCACCCCAAAAAAAAAAAATAAATTTATAATATTAGTAAGCATATACATATTAGAATAGTAAACGTGTGTGTTTGTATGACACGTGTGAGTACGAGTTCTCTTCAAATAAATTCTTAATTTGGTCTTAACAAGTTCTCAATTCATGTGTATAATGTGTGTTATTTCAATAACAGTCAGAGTACAATAAAGCACCCGTAAGGGGGCGTCCATAAATTACGTGAGGTGTTTTTTTAAATTTTCTGTACCTCCCTCCCCCCTGGTGAGATGTCGTGAGATTTCATTCAACCCCCTCCCCCATCCCCCAATCTCACGTGAGATTTTTCAAAATGTGGGTTTCTTACGTAAACGCGTTGGATTGTTATTGTAAAAAGAAAAGTAATATTTTCTTTCGAACGAATTAGTGAATGATCTTAATCGTATTACGATTACGCTTAAGATTAAATCTTAGGCATGTACAATCTGGATTAAATGGGCCAAAATAGTATAATTTTTTTTTTGTTTCAATCAGAATAAAAATTGCGTGATATTTGCCGAGACCCCCCCTCTCTCCAATGTAAGATTAGATGAGATTTGACTCGACCCCCCTCACCCCCTTAAACATCTCACGTATTTTATGAACGCCCCCTAACTGTGTACACTTTACATATTTACACAAGTGTTATAACATTACATCTATATTATATCTAAAGAATTTGATAAGTACATTTTTGAAGTTGTCGGCTTAGACAAACATATTATATTGTGTTAGTGGTGACTGGAAACAGAATAGGACATTTCCTATTCTAAGATCTTTCTTCATGTAAGACCTTTCTTCTGGAGTGGTAGGACCACACTGTCGACAGTTATCTGTCTACAGCCACGGGCCGGTCCGTCCGGGGCAGTACCATGCTCTCGCAGAAAATCGACGTCTCTGAGTAGTAGCAATTTGTTACTGCGCTTCGTTCGGTGAGCGAGAGAGCCGGAAGCCCAACTTTCTGAGGGTGTTTGCGTGTGGAGGGTTTTGATGGTGCCTTTAGTATCACCGAGCCTCAATGCACGCATTCACACTCCCTTCACTTTCGTCGCGGTAGGCAGCGGCCTTGTAAAGGTCCATGAGCGGCAGCAACACTTACCATCAGGTGTACTGTTTGCTCGTTTGCCACTGCTTGCAATAAAAAAATGTAAAATTATTGATAATATAACTTCTGTAAATATAAATCCCACCAAAAACATAAATGTAAAAAGGAGAGCCAAGTTCAATACAAAAATTATGCTTGGCTGTGGGCTACGCTGCAAAAAGAATGGAGATCTAAATGAGTGCCAAGTTCTAGTAGACCGGAAGTGAAAATATTTAAGGGAGGCCCTTAAATATTTGTTTTGTTGTTAGTATTTGCTGTTATAGCGGTAAGAGAAATACATAATTTGTAAAAATTTCATCGGTCAAGCCATCGCGGTTCTTGAGTTACAGCCTGGTGACAGACAGACGGACGGACAGCAGCGATGTCTTAGTAATAGGGTCCCGTTTTTACTCTTTGGGTACGGAACCCTAAAAACGACACATAACCTTTTCCTATTTTTAGATTTGAATAGAACAACGTCTTGTGGGTCAGCTAGTATTATAGTGTAATATCTGGTTGACCGAGCTTCGCTCGGAATATTTTTGTTGTATTTTTGTCGAATTTATTTAGATATATATTAATAAAAATTAAATAATGAAAAAAATATAAAAAAATACAAAAGAGAATAATAATAACACAGAGATTCGATCCGACGCCGTTTGAATGCCAAAACAATACTAAAAGGAAACTGCACTGCTTCCCAACTGAGCTATCGTAACTCATGACGTTGACGGCAAAATTTGAATTCATATTCTTTTAAAATTTAAAGTCATTATATTGTTTTGCTAAAAACACTGACGAAACAACATTTTCTATAAATAAAACCTAGCTAGATCGATTTTTTGGCCTCGAAACCTCTAGTATGCCAAGTTTCATCAAAATCGTTGGCGCCGTTTCCGAGATCCTGAATATATATATAGGTATATACAAGAATTGCTCGTTTAAAGATATTAGATTAGATAAATGGATAGTGTAATTATAATTGTACCTACTATCGTGTCTTTACGATAAAAATCTCTCAGGAATTTGTATGGGTACCGAAACGACTAGGCCCGCCTTAGAAACCCTCAGGCGTTCTGATTGACCTCGGTCCGGTGGTCAGCGGTCAGTCAATGGCGAAGGAAAGAAAATACGGTGAGTTATAGGGCCGCGCACCTTTCGTCACCCCGGACAGAGCGGGCGGCAGGTGCGCTGACCATAGCACATCCAGAAAAAAAAAACGTTCTAAATGACCTGCTGCGTACGGGCATTTTTGTGCTTGATAAGCAACTTCTTTCGTTCATCCTGAACAGAGTAGGTAGGTACATTAGACAAAGCTTGATGATAATGTATGTTTTTGTGATGCTTGTTAAATAAACTTCCTTACCAAATGTCAAACAAGTATATAATAGGACCGATTCTGGTTTTGCCAATTTCAGTTGTCCGAGACTGGCGGCGACTGGTCTTAGCTGCGTTGACTTGAATGTAAATGAGCGTGAATACTCGAAGGTTGCATCAAGATCGTCTGAGCGTACCCGTATTGCACGTCCAACTAATTATGACCATTTAGGGGAGACATTTGAGTTTAACAACCATTGCATTACAAGCGGAACATTTTCATTATGACAATTTGATATTAAAGTTTATAAACATATCACGGTGCGGAATGAAACTGATATTGCTAGGGGAACACTAGGTATGAGTGTAGTCGGTGTAGGTGATGCGACTGAGAAAGTGGGTAGATTGTATGAAGTAAGGATACCATCAACTAAGTCCCACGTAAGTCTTGACCATGGGGCTTGGGCCACCTTCTCTATAAGAGGGAAATTTACCTACTATACCGCTCTGGTCATACGTATTACTATACCGTGTTGGTATAGGGTTTCTTATCGAATTTTATTTCTCTTGCGGCTACCAGTGTGTGTTACCAGCAATGACTTATGGCACTGAAACGTGTTCTCTAAATGTCGACCTCATAAAACGATTCAAAGTCGCTCAACGAGACATGGAGAGGGCTATGCTCAGAATTTCTCTACGTGATAAAAGCCGCAATAAGGAAATCCGTAAAAGAACGGGTGTAACCGATATAGCCCGCAGAATTAGTTCGTTGAAATAGCAATGGGCAGGTCACGCTCGTCAAACCGACAACCGTTGGGGAAGAAAGGTTCTCGACTGGCGACCACGAATCGGACGACGCAGCGTAGGATGACCCCTTACTGACTGACGACATCCTGAAAGTAGCCGGGAACCGTTGGATGCAAGTGGCACAGAACCGTTCCGAGTGGCATTCTCGTGGTGAGGCGTATGTCTAACAGTGGACGTCTATAGGATGATGGAAATGTTATCTGAATATCATATCCCTTGGTCGTTTATGACACGCACGGGCAAGAGAGTGAGTGTAAATATTGTTACTCCGTCACCACATAAAAGAATGTTTGGGATAAGGTTAGGAGAAGAAGGAAAGGGGATTATGATGACGTCGTGATAGAATCCAAGATTAAATTAGGCCCATAGTCACTGTAATTAAATGTGCGTCTTCTTTTGCGTGGAATCCGTGAGAATCCTGAGCTTTACGCGAGGCATACGTTCCGTAAAAAATCACGTTAAGTGAAATTCGCGTAGGTGTATCTGAGTTTATGATTTAATACAAAAGAAATTGAAATCATTTGAATCAATGAATTTAATTCTAAAAATACTTTATGCAGTATTACATGTTTTTTTATGGAAAATACATCTATTGTCTTTTGGGTATAACACCCAATGCTGTTATTGTTTGACACACGGTCAAAACACTATGAATGACTACGTTATCTACATACACGCAGTCATGGACTGAACTCGCGTAATTAGAGGCATTTTAACGTGAAATTTGAAATTCGCGTAAAAGGGAAACCGCACATACGTAAACCGGGGTATTACTGTACTGTGATTTTGACAGATATATTTTTGTCGTCGAATAAATAATGTGTTATAACCCCTATGTTATTGGTGAATCTCCTGTGACACCGAATCGGAGCCCTGAGTTGTTGTGTCATCTCTAACACAGTCATATTGAATTGTCCATTGAATTGTTGCATTTTTTAGGCCTTACCTTGCGTTTTTTAGAGGACGCAATTTTATTTTTTAGATGTGTAGGGACCCCCCCTACGATAAAACTAAGGCATAAAGTATTAATAAAATATCGCGATATTTTTTCAAAAAATGATGATTTTTATTCAATAAACATTTATTTTCATTAATATACATTATAAGTAACAATTTACTTTGAGTTCACTAGATGGCGTTGTACAAAATTTTAAATCGCACTATGGTTTCGTTACAAAAATGTAGGTATATGCATCCAAATATTTATTTATTATTTAATTAATAGGGGACCGCGAGGCGTGGCGTTAAACGCCATGCTACGATCACGGTCACCCTCGCCTATAGATGTTTCACATCAAAAAGTTATATCGAAAAATATAATCTTTTTCTCGAATTTATGAACATTTGTGCTTATAACTTTTTTATTTATAGTTCTACGACAAAAAGTTACTTGACCAAAGTTGTAGATAATTTAATTTTCAACAAAAAATGTTAACAATTTTTTTTTATCAGAAAAATAGTTTAAAAGATATATCGTAAAATCCATTTTAACCCCTATTTTCAAGATGGCGGCCATAGGACAAGGGTGGCGATCCCACAAACTTGGTTTTAGCTTTACACTGACCCCCCCTACACATCAAAAAAATAAAATTGCGTCCTCTAAAAAACGCAACGCCAAATGTAACTTTTCAATGGACTATATTGCAATCGGACGTGCGTCGGCTGCGACTTAAACAGATTGCTTTGGTCTCTCGATCCTGGTGTTTGCTTAATAAAATGTTAGATGTTAAAATATTGTAAGTGCAAGTGTTCTGAACATGCGTGTTATTGTTTCAGGTGACTTCTGCGCTGACGTCATCATGAAGTGGAACGACGTCACCGATATCAGTGAGTTTTTTTTATTATATGGTTTATGTCTATGGTTAATTTGAATTGACTTGTATCTATTTACTATAATGAAGTATACATTCCAAAGCTAGACCCGAGCTTCTTCCATGATGCGAGGTAAATTAATATACTATATCACGCTGGTTAGAGTGTTCTTTCTCTTGCATCTATGTTATCTGCATACTTTGTACTTTAAGCGACCTTTACGACACCCACGGGCAAGGAAGGGGGTGGTGAAGTTGGTCACCACACGGAACAATGAAGTTAATAAAATGTTGAAATATAATTTACACGTATTTCCAGATAAAAAGCACCATGTATTTAACCCCCGACGCAAAAAGAGGGGTGCTATAAGTTTGACGTCGTGTTATAAGTTTCGGTTTCAGCCCTTTACCCATGTAGTACCCGCCCGTGGCAATACCGGGATCAAATATAGCCTATAATGTAACTCCCTGATATTATAGCTTGCCATTGGTAAAAGATTTTTTGAAATCGGCTCTGTGGTTTAAGCGTGAAAGCGTAACAAACAGACAAACAAACTTAGTTTCGCATTTATAATATTATAAGTATTTGTTATGAACACGATGCTCCGTGGTTATGAAACACAAGTATTATGTAATAGTCCCTGTTCGTATGTTGTTTGATTAGAGCGCATTGATGACAAAGTTTACTTTAAAACGCCATTAGCGATGTCAATATTTATAAACACGTAAGTTACATAACGAGGCGGGCTGGTTTGTAATACTAATAACAAGTTTGAACATCGGTCGACCATCTCCAATGGGTCAACGTTGTCTAAATAATATCATCGATGCATTATTAGGATATGTATTTTCTGTGTGGCAACCGAGTAAGAATACAATCCAACATCCCGTATCTAGCCCGTGGATATCGTAAAAGACGACTAAAGGATATGCATTTTAAAACATCCACGGGCAAGATAGTGAGTGGTGAATTGTGTTCTTACTCCGTCACTATACGTGTCTTTTGACGTGACAACGTCTTATAATTCGATGGAGCCGGCTGCACACACGAAAAAACATGACGTATGCGGCGTTATCTCGCTCTGAGGCGTTCCATTTAAGGCTTGATCCATACAAAATATCTATCAAACAAAATTAAAATTTTCTTTTGAAAAATGAAACCATTCCATCAGTATTTTCTTATGACGTTGTCACGTTCAACTATCGTCAGTAAACCGACTTTACAGACAACCGATTTTTCTTTAGCCTTCTTATATAACGGCCACTAACAAACGATTGCCCAAATAGCGTAGTAGTTAAGATACAGACCTCCCGTGCCAGTGTCGCGGGTTCAAATCACATGCAGGACAATACTTTGTGTGATCTACAAATTGTTGTTCTGAGTCTGGATTTAATTTGTGTCCATTCATTAAATGTTTGTAAAGTCCCACGCAATACTTTTTTTTTTGATGGGCTTCGGTCAGCTCACCCGCCGCCCGGCTCCCTCCGGGGCGGCACAGGTCAGCCACTCCGCGGTTGACGAACTAAAATTCCCAAAAATGAATTGGTGGATGCACTTTGAAATCTGTTAAATTACAGACAAATAGCGTCACGCCCTAATTTGTTTATCAAAGTTAGATATATTTCATATAAGAGTTATTACATCTTTATTTATGGCTTCCCAAATGTTGGCTTGCACTTTACCACGACTCTGCCCGTCGCTCGTCTGCCTTACGAGCCAATAAAAGTCGAGCAGTTATTGTTATTAAATAAACAGTGAGCAAGCCGATGCAGTCGAGTACTTACTCAAACAACACCTCTAACTCATAAAAGGTAGCATTTCCTGCATCATACAATATGGTGATATAACGTGGGATTTTAAAAATAATCTTCACTCTTCACCAGGGTTGTCGACTGTTAACATTTATATGACTGCAAAGATGGCGTAGTAGTTATTATAACAATTTAACGTGAGAAATGTCTTACGTTCGATTCCCATCGTTATATATAAATTCCTTGTGTACGTGTATGTCACAACTCGTAAACAGCTGGACTGATGTTGATGAAAGTTTTTGTGTGTGTTCAAGGGGATTCGAGAGTGGTTTAAATTCACAATTGGATCCAGTAGGTGGCGCTGCGATCGAATTCAAGGACAATTCCTTTTATTTTATTTGAACAGAACAACGTCTGTCGGGTACGGTTTAAGAATACGATTAACCACCCTTCCTCATTGGCCCATGGGTATCGTAAAAGACAACTAAGGGATATTTTACGGGTAACAGCTATGCAAGAGAAGAGAAAACTCCATATAAAATCCTATTCCAATGCGTCTGACCAGCATGGATTAGTAAGTCAGTTGTCCTCCGTTTTGTGCACAAAGCTCGAGCCCTAGAATGGGACTCGAGGGAAATATTAGCTAACTTAGGCCATATGCCTAAGTTAGCTAATATTTTATGCGATCTACAGATTGTAGTTCCGTGTCTGGATGTAATTTGTGTCTCATTTCAGCCTATTGCCGTCCACTGCTGGACGTAGGCCTCCCTCATATTGCGCCACAATGTGCGGTCCTGTGCCGCCTGCATCCAACGACGCCCAGCAACTTTCACTAGGTCGTCGGTCCACCTAGTGGGGGGGCGTCCTAAACTGCGTCGTCCGATGCGTGGTCGCCACTCGAGAACCTTTCCCCCAGCGGTTGTCGGTTCGTCGAGCGATGTGGCCTGCCCATTGCCACTTCAGCGTGCTAATTCTTCGTGCTATGTCGGTTACACCCGTTCTTCTGCGGATTTCTGTATTCCGGATTCTATCTCGCAGAGAAATCCCGAGCATAGCCCGTTCCATAGCACGCTGAGCGACTTTGAGCCTTGATATGAGGCCTACATTTAGGGACCACGTTTCCGTGCCGTAAGTCATCACTGGTAACACACACTGGTCGTAGACCTGTGTTTTCAGACACTGAGGTATGTTGGACGAGAAGATCCTCTTAAGTTTCCCGAACGCTGCCCAACCGAGTTGGATTCGTCGGCTGATCTCTTTCTCGAAATTGGATCTACCTAACTGGACTGTTTGTCCTAGGTAAACATAGTGATTGACAACTTCGAGAATCGCATTGCCAACTAGGACCGGTACAGGAATGACATGGGTATTTGACATGACTTTCGTCTTGTCCATGTTCATTCGTAGACCCACTAGTTGGGATACCCTGCTGAGATCATTGAGCATAGTGCCAAGGTGCTCCATGGATTCTGCCATAACGACGATATCGTCTGCGAATCGAAGGTAAGTGATGTATTCGCCGTTAATGTTGATGCCGAGTCCAGTCCAGTCTAAGAGCTTGAAGACATCTTCCAGTGCAGTGGTGAACAGTTTCGGAGAGATGACATCTCCCTGTCTCACGCCTTTCTGCTACTGGATCGGTTTCGTACTCTTATCCCGGATACGGACTGACATTGTGGCGTTCCTATACAAACACTTCAGCACTTCGATATAGCGATGGTCGATTTGGCACCGCTGAAGGGACTGCAGCACCGCCCAAGTTTCGACTGAATCAAAGGCTTTCTCATAGTCCACAAACGCTAAGCACAGGGGCCGATTATACTCCTGGGTCTTTTGTATAATCTGCCGAAGCGTGAGGATATGGTCTATGGTGCTATAGCCTTTTCGGAAGCCGGCTTGTTCGGGCGGCTGGAAGTCATCGAGCTTGCGCGTGAGTCGATTGGTAATGACCCTCGAAAACAACTTATAAACATGGCTCAGGAGTGAGATGGGTCTGTAGTTCTTTAAAAGAGCTTTGTCACCCTTCTTGAAGAACAGCACCACCACACTCCTGGTCCACGACTCTGGAACGTCGCCCCTGAGGATAACGGAATCAAATAGCTTCTGAAGGGCTATTAATACCGGCTTGCCGCCCGCCTTCAAAAGCTCTGCCGTAATTCCGTCATCTCCCGGTGCCTTACCGTTACGTAGTTGTTTGAGAGCCATTCTGATCTCGTACAAGCTGATGTCCGGGATTTCTTCGGTATAGTGCCGAGTTAGCTTGGATCTGGGATCTTGGACCAAGCCGACAACAGGATTTCGGGATGATTTGTATAACTGTCCATAGAACCTTTCGACCTCTCCCAAGATCTCACTTTGGGATGAAATGACAGTGCCGTCATCGGTCTTCAGCTTTAGCTTTGGCTTTTCCCAATAGACAGATCTTGTGCGAACACTTTCGAGCCACGATTCCGCTCTATCGCTTCTTTAATACGGAACGTATTAAATCGGCGAATATCGCGACGCACAGACCTGGAGATCTGTCTATTTAGCTGCCTATGTTTGGACCAATCGGCAAATTTGTGTCTGCTAATTGTATATTTATAAAGTCCTCAATACAAATATTTGTTTCCTCGAGGGGGGGGGGACATCGGTCGAGGAGAAGATAGTCCTCAGGAGGTATTCCGTCGGGCCGACCACTGACGACAAGTCACCCTGCTCTAGTGGTCGGTCCAACGACGAAGGCGACGTGTCACGGGTGGGTTACGGGTGTGCGTGCTAACGCTCCTCTGTCGCCCCGGACGGAACGGAGCGAGAGGTGCGCCGACCGTAACCCACCTCAAAAAAAAAAAAGTACAAATATTTGTTGCTTAGTGTAGAGTTATTGATATTTCAAAAAGTTTCTGCAAGTATACGGTTCTAATATAGACTCGAATCTCTTCTACAATAGGAGTGAGGCCTGGCCACTATACAACGCTGGACTGGACAGATGGGTTGGTACAGGATTATTTCGAAGTTTCCCTCTCTTGCATAGATTTTATCTGCCTACCTTAGCAGTCTTTTATGACACTCACCAGCAAGAAAGTGTGGTGAATTGTATTCTTACTCCATCACAACACTGCAAACTAATATATATATAAAGTACTTTTTTTTTTGGGGTGGGTTACGATTAAATCCCCGGTCTGGTCACCCGCAGCCTCTGTTAGGGCGGCATCAGACGCAATGTATAAAGTACTAATATATTATTGTATAAAATATAGACACATTGTATGTAGAAATTAATACATTTTAGTTAATTTACAATTAATGACTTTAACTTTATTTATATTTATTGTTCGTCAGTAAGTCTAATCTTCATTTTTTCGTCACCTTCAATAGGCCACGTTCAGATTCCTATTGGCATCTTCTAAGAATTAATATTGATAATGGAAACATACACAACATTGTTATATCGTATTGACTAGACCCCAGCATTTCCTCCGCATCACATTACATAAGGTGACATCACAATTATTTAATATATTGAATACAAAACCACTACATGATGCTTTCACGTTCCTGCCCAAAGTCCGGTGCAATGTTTGCATATTTCGTATAATCACGAACAAATAAATCTCTATTTAACTTGATCATAATATGTACCTATAAATCCCAATATGATTGAGAAAAAAACGTTCAGGGATAGGTATTTCAAATCTCAAGTTTATCATTTGCTATCAGAAATGTATAAAAATAGAGTGGTAAACACTTACATTTTGTAGATAAAGGATATGCTGTGTCACATGTATCAGCACGAATGTGAATAACTAACATCTCTATATAAGTATATATTAATACGTGAAACGAAAGCTTTTTACGCGTTTTTAAGACATTTACACAAACGGAGGCGTTTGAATTTTGGCACAGGTGAAATGTATATTAACAAGGAGCGTAGGAAGAAAATATAATATCATCATCATACTACTCTTATCACAATTAGTTATGGTGGACTCAACTTCGAACGACTCTACCTCCATAGTACATATTGTAAAAGTTATTAGCAATAAGAGCGCTGTGGAGTGAACGAAGAAGTAGTGATAAAGATTAAAAAAGGTATGTTAAGATGGTTTGGACATGTAAAAAGAATGAGTGAAGAGAGAATGATGAAGTGTGAGTGGAACGGTTGCAAGAGGAAGAGCATACCGTACGTTTCTGTATCAAATTGGAGATGTGCTGGTGAAAGGTTATGTTAAGAGTACGCGTAACCGTAGAGAATGCATGAAGACTGATGAGTGTGAGTGAAGCGATGGAAGTATATCGGGATCGTGGCTTGTGGCAATCTGTAGGCTTTGCCTACCCCTCTAGAGAGCAGGAGTGAGGCTATGTATGTATTAGCAATGACCGGCTGCCTTCCTGACGTTAACCCTTGCAAATATAATAGTTGACCAAACTGCATCAGGTGGAATTGATTAAGTGAAGTAAGAAATATATAAACACCCTTTAAACCGCTAATTTCAGGCCGCGGGTGACGTGACCGGGGATTAGTCCGTCACCCGCCGAGAGGCCGACCGCGTGAGGAAAGACCGACGTCCTCCCCAGGGGGGGGGGACGTCGGTCGATGGGAGGGTACCCCAATAGAGGGTATTCCGTCGGGCCGACCACTGATGTCAAGTAACCCTACTCCGGTGGTCGGCCCAACGAAGAAGGCGACGTGGTTTTCGGGTGGGTTGCGGGAGTTGCGTGCTTAAGCCCCTCTGTCGCCCCGAACGGAGTGGTGCGGAGGCGCGTCGACCGCAGGCCACCCACAAAAAAAAAACCGCTAATTTCACGTATTTTGTTGACGTGATAACGTCTTAAAATCGATGAACGCCGGCTGGTCGCATAAAAAAGCATGACTCATTGTCACGTTCCACCTGAGCCGAGCGTGCAAGCGAGATCGCGGTACAAGCAATAGAGAGGCACGATCGGCCTAAGCGTTCACTGTGTGACGCATTTCGACGCGTAATCACTTAATGGATCACCAGATGAATAGGCAACAGCGGTACAGTGAAACCTTAATACCAACTCCAATGGCTAAACCACCTTTCAAACATAGATTATGTCATTATTTCTCTTCCGGGAGGCCTATGTTCAACAAGGCCGTCTCTACCAGACGGCCTTGTTGAACGACTGATGATGTCGATGATGATTCCTAACGTAATAGTTTCTGATTCGCGAATATTACACATTCTAAATATAGCTTTTTTTACGGATGTTATCGCGTTTTTATTTCATATTTGATTCAGCAACGTTTCGAACACTTTTTCAGCGTTCATAGTTACAGTAGGACTAGACAACAGAATAGGAGTAGAAATTAAAATACCAATTTACGAATTTATACAGATATTACTCTGAAAAATATACCGCGCATGCCCAGATGCCGCGGGGCCCGAGCCAGAGGTCTACAAGGTCTGTCCCACTTGGCTATTCCTGAACTTGATTTATAAGTACATATCTATACAAATAAATAAAATTGGAGTGTCTGTTTGTAATGTCAAAATAATAGGCTTTTTTCATGTTCACACGGTTATTTGCACGACACCTAGGCCTAAAATAGAGATTAAAAATTTTTTGTCTGTCTGTTTGTCTGTTTGTTCCGGGTAATCTTCAAAACGGTTGGACCGATTTCAAAAATTCTTTCACCAATGGTAAGTATCAGGGCATAAACTAGGCTATATTTTATCCCGGTACTCCCACGGGAACGGGAACTACGCGGGTAAAACGACTAAAACCGAAGCGAAGCGAGGGCGGGTTGCTAGTTTGCACTATACACATGCCTAAAAATCACTTTATATTTTTTTTGTCTGTCTGTTTGTTCCGGGTAATCTTCAAAACGGCTGGACCAATTTCAAAAATTCTTTCACCAATGGAAAGCTATAATATCAGGGCGTAAACTAGGCTATATTTTATCCCGGTATTCCTACGGGAACGGTAACTACGCGGGTAAAACGACTAAAACCGAAGCGAAGCGAGGGCGGGTTGCTAGTATGAAATAAATTTACTCGTGATCATCATCTAATTTTTACGCGAGTATTACATAATTTTGAATGCTAGAAATAAATTTTGAATACTTTTATTATACGTAAAAATTGTATTGACAATTTATAAGAACCGAAGTGTGGGATTTAGTTTAGAATACAATGTGTCATCGCCCTTTACTAATCATTAGCAGTTTTCAAAACGAGCAATAATATCCCTGGAGTAATGGGCAGCACCTCTTGACATTTACGGCAACTGTACACCAACTGCAATCGCCAACTTGTCTATCGGTAAACTAATGGGTGGATGTTTGACAACCCTAATAGAATGCGTGGGCGCAGCGACGCGCGGTCGGGCGTAAGCACTGCACGCACACACATGCGTACGAGCGGAGTAGCGTAGCGTATAGCACTTATAGGCCATAGGGCTGCCACACATATCGACAATAGAAACGAAATTGACCTACTCTATTATGCTAACCAGTGTGGCATATAAGATTTGACCATATGTAAAGTTTACTTTCTCAATGTCATTTGCTTTATATGTCTTCCTCGTCAATTACTACACTCACAAGAAAAACAGGCATGGTGAACTGTTGTCATATTGTATATCTTATTTTCTATCCCATTATGGAGGGTGTTCGAAGCCAGCATTTGAACGTGTATGAGGTATGATAATGATAATTGTATTTCTACACGGAAATATTAGTTCATTTACATTGAAACGAACTAATTACTACGTAAATGGGCTTTGAATTGACTTTGTGCTTATCCATTTGTTTTAAAAGTGTTCAGTCAGTGATTGTGTTGGATAATGGACTCGCTTTTTCGTTTCATCGAGTTTTAAAATCACAACGATTCTAAATAAGTTTCACTTTTAAAATTAAAGGTTAAAAGTACAACTATGAATTCGACAAAAGATAATATGATGGAGTGTTACATCTTTGCTTATGTTTTTTCTGTGATGAAGCCATCACTACATATTATAAAACAAAGTCGCTTTCTCTGTCCCCATGTCCCTATGTATGCTTAAATCTTTAAAACTACTCAACGGATTTTGATGCGGTTTTTTTTAATAGATAGAGTTATTAAAGGGGAAGGTTTATATGTATAATAACATCCATTAAATAGTGGAGAAACACTGTTATTTTTGAGGTTTCTAATGTGATGTCGTAAATAATTACATTTTTTTCGCTTACATTGCAAACGCTGGCTGAACCCTACGAGATTTATCAAAATAATGTACTAAGTATTGTACACATTGAAAAGGTCTACAGAAAACTCCGCGATGGTATATGTCTATCTCTTATGGATATCCCACAATAACATTTTTTTGTTATTTACTTTTTACGACAAATAATGGCTAATTTTCGAAGCGATTTTAACTAATACAGCATTAATCCTTATCGAATTAAATACCTTAAATACATTGTTGATTTAATATAGATTTATATGGCCCTTTACAGCATATGATTTAAATGAATATTTTCGAAGATATTACAGATTTAAAAATTGCGGGACGTAGCGTTGCCGTTTGCGAGGAAAATAACAATCTATACCAATAAATAAAATTAGAGTGTCTGTTTGTAATGTCAAAATAATAGGCTTTTTTCATGCTCACATGGTTATTTGCACGGCACCAATGCCTAAAATACAGATTAAAAAATTTTTGTCTGTCTGTCTGTTTGTTCCTGGTAATCTGCAAAACGGCTGGACCGATTTCAAAAATTCTTTTACCAATGGAAAGCTATAATATCAGGGAGTAAACTAGGCTATATTTTATCCCGATATTCTCACGGGAACGGGAATTACGCGGGTAAAACCACTAAAACCGAAGCAAAGCGAGGGCGGGTTGCTAGTTAAACTATAAAAGTTGTACGACACGAAGTAACAAAGTTAACGTTACTAGGAAGTCCTCGCGTCACTAAATGTAACCACACCGGGAAGTCAATATTGACATTGACATTCCATTAAACGTACAGGTCGCGCGACAACCCTGTTCGCGTTTTGTTTATGTAACGCACACATCGCCTTTGCATTTACTATAGGTAATACGTTGTTATCGTACTGTCTTCTATAGTCTATATACCTATGTCCCACTATTGGGCATGAGCCAACTCCACAAAGCAAGATAATTTTGTCTACTACAACCCATAGAATACATTTATTATAGGTAGAGACACGAAAAAAGTATCGATACTTTTAGGTATCGAGTACTTGCCTTTCGATACCGATACTTTCTATTCGATACTTTTACTCAATGAGTACTTTTAGGCAGGTATCGTATCGAATAAATTGTAGAAAGTATCGATGTTAAACTTGACCTTACGGCTCATGTTTATGGTAACGCCATCTAGTTAAAGCGTAATGAACCTTCGAAAAAGTGGCTCGACATATATTAATCCGAACACAGACGGACAAATTCCTAAAAAAAAAGCTCTTCACGATCTAGATTCTACGAAAAGTACTCAGTACTCGATACTTTAGGGTATCGATACTTTTGTTTCGATACTTTATTGAGTACGATACTTTTTCTTCGATACTACTCATGAGTACAGTATCGATACTTTCGTTTCGATATCGTGTCCCTAATTATAGGTAATATTAAACCCCTCAGTTCGGCTGATTAAAAGAAAAATCTGCCGCAATGTGTCTCATGGAGACGCCGACTTTATCCGAATGTTTTATATCGGTTTCGTATACAATACTATCGTTTTCGATATCCGATATTTTCGGTTACGGTTCTCCATAACATCTCTAGGCTATACACCCTCTGTAGGTCACATAACTAAAGCCTGTCAAAAAAATATGCTATTCAACTTATTGTGTGTAGTGTAGTGCGTGTTCACGAGTACACCGGGGGGCACCACACGTGCTCCACACATTTGTGGGGGTCAGCCCTTTATATTGTACAAATATTAAATCTATACCAATAAATCGAAGTCTCCGTTATTTTTTTTTTCGTATTCATACGATACCTGTGCTTAAAAACCAGTAAAAAAACGTTATTTATTTGTTTATTTCGTGCAATTTTCAAAACGGCTGGACTGATTTTGATAATAATTTACTCAGGTAGTTAGTCTATATAAGGACTAACTTAAGCTATATTTTTACCTGGTATTCCTACAGGAATAGGAACTACGCGAGTGAAACTTCGGGAATTTGCTACTTTACCAATATAAATGTTTTCAATGTCTATAATCGTCTTACTTCCACAGCCGCGGATTGTTTTGAGATTCGCAACGAATTTAATCAATAAATACGAGTATGATAAGTTGTTTAATTCTCTTTAAAAATCTATTAACCAAAATCATCGTAGTCAAATACCCAATTGCATAGGTGCTTCGACATGATTAACCCAGCCCTAAATATTCGTAAGCTAATACAATAATGGTCTGGGATACCTGTTGTCAAAGCCAATTCGTTAGAGACGCTTAGCGTGGCTTAACGAAAGAGGAGCTGTACGCTCCATCGTCCTAAAGTCAGTATAACTCCAAAGATAACTTATATCAGCTCTCATCTATCGCTTGTTATATTAAAATATTGATGAAAAGTCACATACAATTTTACGATCTGGTGAACACGTATTTACGAACTAACGCACTGCTCCGAATTCACACCAACAATATACATATTAGATATTCTCATATAGAAAAGATTTTTATTTTAATATATGCGAATAAAATAAATGTAACTAAAGCAGTCTGCCGTGTAATGAAGGAGTAAGAATAGTATTCACTCTTTCCGTTGAGTATCGTAAAAGACAAGAGATGAAAATGTAAATAAAAGCCTATACCTGTCTGGCCAGCATGGCACAATAGGTCATTTCGCTCCTATTGTAGAGGAGGCTCGAGTCCAGCAGTGGGACGTATACGAGCTGAGATGATGATCTGAAGTAGACATAACATCTGTGGAAATTAAATTTCAGCTCAAATTAAGGATATCAAATTAATTCGGGTTTATTGTGAAAGGCAAATACAAATTTGCGATTTAATTTTATTTCTTGGTAAACATTTGTCAGATACTACAATGTAATGTGTCACATTCTCACGCCGCTTCTGTCTCATACAGACACCAACCCTATCACAAATTATTTGAATTTTTTTATATAGGAATTGGTTATCGCTTTTCGATATTTGTATTTTCACTAACGGATATCCGATAGTTGTTACACTCGTGGAGCTTCATAACATCCCTAAAGGGCTGATCGTAAAACGTCGTCTATTTAATATATTATTCATTTTTGTCTCAATTTAAACCATTGAAGCGTTTAACAAAATACTTCAATATTGTCTTGTGTTAAGGCATATCTCACGAGTTATCATAACGATATTGCCCGAAAGATTAGTTAGTTCGGAGCCTGCCTAGAGCGTGATATTAAGTTGAAATCTTAAAATAATTAACAAGCCTTAAATCCGTGTAGGATTTTCACTTCGCCTGTCACTTTTCAAACCGTAAAAAAATCTTTCTTAAGGGAGTCATAAAAATTGGTTAGAGGATTGGCTAGGTGAAGCAGCACAACTTTGCTGAGAAACACCAACTGCGATCGCTAACCTGTCTACCAAGTGTAGCTATTATGGCAATAAAATAATGAGCGGTGTATGCCCAATATTAGAAGTCGATAAATATTGTATTATCGGATGTAAATATCGGCCAAATGTTTCTAGAACTTTATATAAATATTGTTTGTTACGCGGCGTCGCTGCCAACATAATATAGTACAATATGTTGGCTAATATTTGGCAATGTATGTAGGAAGATGCGTCAACAGTGTTGCTTTACAAGTGTAGACCATTCATTCGGTACAATAAAGTACAACGATACATGTTCGTACACGTGCCGATCGTGTCTTAGTGTTGCCACCTAAGTGAATTAACCTAATTTATTGTTCGCATAACTCGTTTAGTATGTGACATTTTTTATCATTTGTAAAATTCTATTTACATGATAATGCTTTTAGATGTTATTTTTCTATTAGTGGAGGGGAATTGTTTAAGCTTTGCTTCGTTTTATTATATTTGTGATTTAATTTTGAGTAGTATTGAAACGTATGGCGTAATGCATTTTTAAGTGTTGCATTAGATTTCATTATCATTATCGAATGATAATGAAATCTTATTCCGCCATTATAACCTAATGATGACGCTCTTCTCATACTTTATCAAGTAGGACTGCATTGCCAACCAAATGTAATGTTATGAATTTTATATGATGTCTTGTCGTCAAATACAATATCCTCGTCTTTGTGACGATTTCCATTAATGTTGATAAATGTTATTCATACAACGTGAGCTCGCAATAGTATAAATAAAATTCATGGAATAAGAAACGAAATCATCTTTAATTACTTCTATTCACTAATCACCTGGTATTGTGAAATACGACAAAATAATGTGAACAGTTAAAATGACTGAAAACAAGGAAAATTCAAAATACAATCGTAAATCAAGTTGTGAGTGCAGGGTCGTGTTTGTTTATGATCTGAAAATAAGGTGCTGAATTAAAACAGTAAAAATAATTTTCTTTCATATCAGGAATCTATGCACCAGCTATCGATAATTTTCTACAAACCATGTATCATGTTAGGAACGTATTGCCTTACTCAACAAGAAAAAAATTGCCCCAATACAGCAAATCAGTGAAATAAAATGGAATAGGTTATTGTTTAAGTGTTTATTATCTTATAGCGATGCCATCCTTTTACATATTTACTCTTCTCATACGATATTTGGGTCCATCATACAGAACGCAGTATTTGCAGTTAAATGATTGACAATCAATTCTAGTGGTGGACGAACTATGTTATTACATACATTGTGGTGATAACATTAGTGTGTAATCGTTCGTGTAACATACTATCAGAGACGCAATGGGTGTCGCGGCTTGCGGTCACCGCTACGGCAAGGTGTAACTGTACAGTATGCTCAGAAACTGACCACATGATTGAGCATCATTGAATTGTTATCATTCGATAATAGATCATATTATCCGTGTGGTGGTAGAGTGAGAATGTCATTATCACCACTCCTTAATTTGTGGTGGCGGCATCGTGCGGCTGAGGGATAAATAGGAGAATCGGCTAATCTTCTTCTCAGTCATATACGTTCCACTGTTAGGCTTCAGCGTTTTCCTCAATAATAGAGAAATAGACCTACTACGGAGGTCAGGGGTTTTATGTCGAGTTTTCCTTCTCTTACGCAGTATCTGCATATATCATATCCCTTAGGCGTAACACTCGTAATACATCATCCACTGGCATGAAATAGGTTGGTGAATTGTATTCTTAAATCTGCTAATATGATATAAATAATGTTAGGGAGTTTCAGTTGCAGAATGTTAGCAACACTGTTAGAAAATATTAGCTCTTATCAATGTAAGAAACTCTTTTAGTTTCGTTTATTTCCATCCATACATCAGCTTATACAGATCTACTTGGTTGGATACCTAGATATAGACCTTCCCGAGGAAGTGAATGCCATAATTGCCACGTTGAAAAGACGAGTTTTTAATCTCCGTTGACTCCTAGACAATTTTCAACCAACCACCCCACGGTCAAGTTGGAGCTAATGCACGTTGTATTTTTAATCGGGCTACAGTTGTTACCACCATAAAAAATCAAACTAGTCTATTTTGCTTCTGGCTGCTACTGAAACTTAAAAAAAAAAGACAACGTGTCGAAAGAACCAAACCGAAATGTTGGCAAAAACGTGATCGAATTTAACTGTCGTTGGAGCAGGAACGGAGCTAGCGACACCGAACTGTTTTTAAATGTGTCTAAAATTAAAGCAAACCAAAAAGTGCCGTGTTAGAGAACTAACTGACTTAACGTTGATATATAAATGTTTATTTCGGACCGAAGTAAAAATTGTTCCACGTTTTATTGTAATACTAAACAGAACAACGCTATTTTCCATTCAATTCTCATCCGGAATGCTTATAAGAAACTGAAGAATATATTTCTAAACGTGAATCTTTATTCAAATGAGAAACGAGGGAGGAATAAACAGAAAAGTTATCGTATGGCACGTCCATTTTGTTTAGTTTTATATCGGACGAGCTCAATAAAATAATGTTTGAACCATTTTCATTAAGTAGATGTAAAGTTTCCGCTGGACACTAAATCAATTATTTTGCTATTCCTAGGCGAGATATTTCTGAGTGAGACTATGCAAGGTCGTTTGTGATGTACAAAGCCTGCGAGTGTTTGTAAAATAAATGTTATGTTAACATAGTGTGTAACACAATTGGGCGTTTTAAAGTTCGTAAAGAAACATTTATGTGAGCGTGACGGGCGGCCATGTTGCGCGCGCCGAATTGCAGATTACATCATTGCGCAAAAAAATCGCGTGCGCGTGCATTGCGCGAGGAGGGGTGCGGGGGACAGGGGAAGGGAGGATGAGGAGGTGTGTGCGCGCGGGGTGGAGGGGGATCGCTTGTGACGACCTTGGCCTTGCTCGCGCCGCGGCCAAGGTGAGCGCTTTACGTATACCGTAATTATATGTGCGCCCGTCGGTCTGCGTGCGCGGACATCGCGACGCTATGTGCAGGCGGCAATATCTGACTAAATAAATAGACACGCGTACATTTCAAGCTCTGCTCTATGGAGCGAATCCTTTCGTTGCTACAGTCTTTATCCATATATCGATCAGTCTAGCGATGTCCACTACTGGACGTAAGTCCATCCCAAAGAGGTTGAATGCCATAACGCCTGACAGACCTCTTTATGGTCGCAGATTGTTTTAAGTAGTATGCTATCCATTATTTTAGTGATCACTCCTATGTGGTAGGAGCACATTGTCTACAGTCGCGGGCCGGCCCGTACAGCGTAGTACCACACTGAGCAGAAAATCAACGTGTGAGTAGTAGCAGTTTGTTAGTGCACTTCGTTCAGTGAACGAGGGAGACGGAAGCTCAACTTTCTGAGAGAGCTCAACTTTTTGGTGATGCTTTTAGTATTACCGAATTTCATTGCACGCATTCACACTCCCTTCACTTTTGTCACGTTAGGCAGCGACCCAGCAAAGGTCCATCCATGAGCGGTAGTATCACTTACCATCGGATGTGCTGTTTGTTCCACACCAAAAGCAATAAAAAAACCATTAATCTCAGGAACCAATGTTTGTTCGGGTTAAACTCAGAAAATTCCCGATTTTGACGTTTTCCTTACCATCACATAGACACATCGTCTATGTGATGGTAAGGATTAGAAGTAGCTTAGAGTAGGTACATTTAATTGTAAATAAAAAATAACACAAAATGTTTTTATAAGTCTTGCAGTTAATTGATATAGAGAAACCGAAAAATGTTCGAAACGTCGAAAATAAAATCGTAAAAATAGTTTAATTTATAATTTTTAATACTTACGTAAACATCAGATATCATTAAACATAACTTATTATACAAATCATGTTTATTAAGAGATAATACATACATATTAAAAAATACGTATAATCGCGAATTCGTAAAAATTCGAGACTCAATCGGCAACATTCTAAGTGAAGACACCGTACTTGGTGTTAGTGGGTGTACGAACAAGGCTGGACGCGTCGCGCTGCCTCACTTGAATAACCAAACTTGAGACAACTTACCTTACAACATGTACTTACCTTCATTAAGCATAATATTATGTATTACATGACATAATATCATACAAATTACATACTAAGATTTAGTATCACATAGGATACTTATAACTATAGCTTCGTTTCGGTTTCAGTCGCCTTACCCGCGTAGTTTCCAATCCCGTGGGAATACCGGGATAAAATATAGCCTATGTTACTCCCTGATATTATAGCTTTCCATTGGTGGAAGAATTTTTGAAATAGGTCCAGAAGTTTCGGAGCCTATTCAATACAAACAAATCTTTCCTCTTTATAATATTAGTATATATTTAGCGAGTGTAAAATTATTTCTACACGCGGGACTTGAAATCTGTTTAAACCGTGATATCAATTGGACTAGTGTTGTTAACGTACCCACACAAGTCTAATTGCTACGATAACCATTGTAACTCACATTATTGTCTTCAACACGTCAGGATCAGAAAATGTTTACACATGGTCAGAAGAGGAACTTTGCTAACACTATATGCACCGAACGGATACGGAATTGGTGGACCAGTTTCAGGGACGTACCCCACGGTAGCACGTACATAGAGTAAAATGAATTCATACACCAGCACTGTAGAAAATAATCCGAGCCTGTATTCGTTATGACAACATTTTAATTTTGTTTTCTAGTGATAAATAGATTTTCATATGTTATTGTTTCGTTATCTCCAGGGACACAGCAAAAGTATTTGTGTGATCTTCGAGAAAGAATATGCCCATGGATATTGTAAATAATTAAACGGTATATGCAGATAATTCGTAAGAAGGAAAACTCGAAATAAAACTTTGTAGCAACACGTCTGACCAGCGTGGTGAAGTAGATCAATTTTGCCATCCAATATGGCAAAATTGATCGTGGGTCTCGTAAAAGACGATTAAGGGATATGATACACAAATAACATCTATGCAAGAGAAGGAAAACTCGAAACAAAACCCTATGCCAACGTGTCTGACCAGTATGGTATAATAAGGTCAATTTCCCTCCTATTATGGAGGAGGCTCGAGCCCAGCAGTGGGACGTAATGTCCAACAGCATGACGTGCCGTGAACTAACGACTTGTGTGTCTATCGCTGCGCATTGTTCAATGAGCCGAATGAGCGATAGGTCGTGATGTGAATTATTATCGCGACGACATTTAATTTGAATAAATTAATAACAACTTCATGATGGTAGCTCGCTTTTAATTTGATCTGTAATATTGTTGGATAATTCATCGTGTGGCGAAATAATAAGAACTCAAATGTGCCATCAACTTTTAAAGCACACCTCCATTAATGGACGAGTATTTAAGTAGAGAAGGATCTCAAGCCGAATGTCACTAAATCTCACGGGGGGGGGGACAGAAGGGGTTTCACGAAACCCACTGGCAAGAGCTAATAAATTATAGTCTTACTCCGTCACAACACGGAAAAATGTTACACAATTCTAATAAATAAATGTTCAGTATTGTCTCCAGACCTTGGCACCCATCATCATCATCTTGCTCTTATCCCAATTACTTGGGGTCGATGCAATATGTCATCTGTTTTGACATATTGCAAAAAGTTTCGGCAATGACTTTTATGACCGGCCACCTGCCTGACGTCAACCCTCCTTGGGAATGTAATCGTTGACCCAAATGGTACCAGATGGAGTTGGTCCGGGTCAATCTAGGGCTCTTAGTCGTCTTTTACGACACCCACGAGCAAAGCAAGGGTTGGTAGTATTCGAAGCCGCTACCACACAGCACCTTGGCAACCATTTAGACTTAATTTTTTTTGTCGTTGAAGTGAGCAAGCATATAATAAAATTATCATAATACTGAACTTGCCTCTCATTCTCACATAATAGTCCGTGTGGTGACGGAGTAAGGAGTCACCGCTCCATATCTTGCCCGTTGATGTCGTAAGAGAAGACTAAGGGATATAAAATGCATATAACATCTGTGCAATAGAAGAAAAACTCGAAACAAAACCCTATTCCAACATGTCTGACCAGCGTTGAATAGTAGGTCAAGTTCCCTTTTATTGTGGAGGAGGCTCGAGCCCAACAGTGGGACGTATATGAGCTGAAATGATCATAATATACGTTTTCGATACGATTAATTTTACTACTTAATGATGACATATTGGACTTTATGTGTGGTGACAGAGCAAGTATAACAATTCACCAATCCGTTTCTTGCCCGTGGGTGACGTGAAGACATGACGTGGACATCCACGTCTACTGGTTGATGAATGGATGGTATATTTTTTCATCTTTATTTCGGCTCATATACGTCCCACTACTGGACTCGAATCTCCCCCCTAAGAAGATAAGAAGAGGGAAATGTATCTTACTATACCATGCTGGTCAGACAGGTTGGTATTTTTTTTATAGGTGGGCTATGGTAAACGCACACGCGCGCCGTCCTTTCGTTGCCCCGGACGAAATGGACCGCCCATTTCGTCCGGGGCAACGAAAGGACGGCGCGCGGGCCCATAACCCACCCGTACCCACGTCGCCTCGTTGTTGGGCCAACCACCGGAGCAGGGTGACTTGTCGTCAGTGATCTGCCCGACGGAATACCCTTTCGGGTACCCTCACCTCTCGACATCCCAGTCCCGGGATGTCGGTCGCCGTCGCGCGGTCAGCCTCTCTGCGGGTGACGGACTAAATTCTCCGGTCCAGTCACCCGCGGCCTCGGCTAGGGCGGCATCAGACGAAAGACAGGTTGGTATAGGGTTTTATTTAGAGTTTTCATCTCTTGCATAGATGTTATATGCATATTATATCCCTTATACTCGTTCCAACCATTTATTTTACTTTTGGCAGGTCGAATTCTGATCAATTAGTGTTGTACCAATGTATTACGGGTACTATGTTTTGTAATAATCGATTTTAGTCAGGAAGAACTTTTAATCGATTTAACACGGATATTTTATTTTTGCTTAAATACATATTTCATATTATTTAAAAACTTCACTTCTGTAAATATATTTGTTATTTGGGCACATTAATTTTTGCATACCCACTAATTCAGTCCTTCCAAAATATTTTACTTTGTACTTTGCAAAATAAAAAATAACTACTTTATGAAGCATTTTTCCATTAAGCGGGGTCCGCTGCTCCAAACTTTACTTAGAGACAATGGCGCCCTCGTCTGCGGTAGTAAATCACTAATTTTCTCATCCAGCCTACCCCTTTTTTTTAAGCCGAATTGGCAACACTGAACGGCGCGCCGGCGACGCCATTTTGTTGTGTTGTCTGTCACTCGCAACAAGACTCCCGTGCTAGTCACATTTCTGTTCGCTGAGTGCTCTTTCATATTTTTCATACGCTGTGTTGAGTATTTATATTCCACCGTATTGATTTCATTGTTCTTACTTTGATTGAGTTGAGCGTATCGTTCCTCCCAGTAAGATTTTACTTGCAAAATGCCGAAAGGTATGGTACTTAAAGGACAATCCAGAGAGTTAGTGCTGCGGCTTCGTGAATTTTTTGAAAAGGAAAGCCGCAATGGCGGATTCCTTATACCAGTAACCCAAGTTAGAGACCGTGTTGCAGCAGCATTAGGTATTAGTGCTCCAACGGTGGCGAAAATCACTAAAGAAGCCTATGGTAGTAGTGGTATTGAACAGAACAAGCTATCTACGCCTAAGAAAAAACGTCAGCCCCGTAAAGTGACAGCAATTGACAGTTCTGATACTGATGCTATTCGTCGTCATATATACAATTATTACACAAGCAAAGAGATTCCTACTTTGAAAAAATTAGTAGCGTCTCTACGAAATTGTGGCTTGTTTCGTGGTCAAAAATCTTCTTTGTCAAAGGTGCTGCACCAAATCGGGTTCTTGTATAAGAAATCCGACAAAAGAAAAATTTTAATGGAACGTCGTGATATAGCCTTGTCTCGCTGTGAATTTTTAAGACAAGCTAAGAAAATAGAAGACTGGTCGAATGTCGTTTTCACAGATGAAACTTGGCTCAATGCCAATCATTCCATACCAAAAGGTTGGACTGACGATACTGCTGCTTCTACTTCTGCAGTGCCAATGGAGAAAGGTGAACGCCTCATCATTTGCCATGCGGGAACTACAAAGGGATTTGTACCAGACGCTCTGTTAGCGTTCAAATAAAAAAAAAACAGGAGACTATCATGAGGTGATGAATGCGGACGTGTATGAAAAGTGGTTCAGAGAAATGCTTACATCACTTGAAGAGCCATCAACAATATTTATTGATAATGCACCCTATCACTCTCGCCAAATTAATAAAATGCCAACAAAAAACACGAGATTATAAACTGGCTTCGTGATAATGGGGAAGATGTGGACGAATCCCTACTAAAAGTAGAATTACTTAAAATATTAAAAAGTAAAAAGCAGCCAAAACGATATGTCATCGACGAAATGGCAGCAGAATATGGGCATGTTGTAATCAGAATTCCTCCGTACCACTGTCAATATAATCCAATTGAAATGATCTGGGCACAAGTCAAAGGACACGCCGCAAGAAACAATACAACTCCTCCTTGCACAGCAAATAAAATGCTTGAACTTTTAAAAAACGCATGTGATAGTGTGACGCCTGAAAACTGGGCGAGTGTCGTCAACAAGACAAAAAATATAATATTCTCTGATTGGGATCGGGAAATTGAATTTGACAACATACCTACACAAGAGTTAATAATAAACACTGCAGATGATTCAAGCGACGATTCGAGTTCGTATGAAGAATCCGACGATTCGTTATAATAAAATAATATTAAAATATTTTGGTTGTTTTATTTCATGTTATAGGTATGATGAGAAGATTTTTATATCTCCCTGATACAATTTTAACGTGTTGTCTATTACAACAATTCAAAACTCAGTTGTCAGCTGACTTAACTGCAAATAAGTGTAATCGATTATTTGCGATTCATTAGTTTGCACCGAATACTTTTGATCCTGTCACTAGATGCGATAGAACGTAACTTTTTTTATAACGGAAATGAATTATCACTTAAATTTTATGAATAGAGCTATTTACGGCATATTAATGTATTTAGTGGGTAATAATTAAGATATATAAATATTATTGGGCAGTTTATATATTTCAGTCGTTTCAAAGTTAATAATTGCGTATAATGAAACAGTTACGTCCTAAAGCATGTGTCAAAAGTAAAATAAATGGTTGGACCGAGTATAGTCGTCTTTTACTATACCTACGGGTATGAGAGGGAGTGGTGAATTGTATTCTTACTCCGTCACCACACAGCAAAGTACATTTTTATAGCTACTAATTATAAATACCACATAAATTAAAATCTATTTAAATGAATGTTTAATGAATGTTGGTGACCTTTTATTTAGTATTGTAATGTAGTCTAACAATTGGCGCGTTGATTGTTCGACGCCATTATAGCTCGCTCGCGGTACATCGCCTACGCGCGACTATTGTCCAATAGTTTTTCATTTGCACCTTGAACTTGACCAACGAGTTTGTAATATATTCAAACATATAACATATTCAAGGTAAATACAACATTATATATTAACATAAAAACATTATACACACATACAACTCAATAAAAAAGAAACATGGTTGTCTGTAAAGTCTGTCAACGGACGATAGTTTAACGTGACAACGTCATAACAAAACATTGATGAAATGGCTGCATACTTTTATGAATAAAATTGAATCAGCGTAACCAGTATCCATTGTTATAAGCTATTGAAATTAAATCGGGTCGGCAATTACCGTAAGTCTCGATAGATGGCGCTGTTCAGTTTTGCTGAATCGCATTGTACTAAATGAATATATTTGAAATCCTTTCACATCAATACATGGCGCGCTTTAGTACAGCTGAATCGCATACTACTTAATAATAAAACAATGAGCGTAACGGGACACTTTTTCGTGCATGCAGCCAGTGTTCATCGATTTATTAGACGTTGTCACGTCAAAAATATAATTATAATCCGTATATTTTTAACGAGGCCACCAGTGCCACACCAGTGAGCACCAAAGACAAGGTCTCTATAGTAATATTCCGCTCAAATGATAATTGAGAGATACAGTATATGTTATGTGGTTCGCCACTCTGGATTGTTTAAACATGGTGTCATCGAACCATAGCTTGACTCAAAACGAAAAAAAAAAAGAAAGTCTCGGAAAGGTGACGGAGTAAGGGATACAGTTCATCAGCTCCACCCTTCCCCGTGAGTGTCGTAAAAGACGACTAAGGGATTAAACAAGCATATAACGGCTATGCAAGAGAAAGAAAACTCGAAATAAAACTATATTAATACGTCTGACCAGAATGGTATAGTAGGTCAATTTCCCTCTTATTGTAGAGGAGGCTCGAGCCCAACAGTTGGACGTACATGAGCTAAAATGATGAAACTAATTTCCACAATCATAAATATATCGGCCTCTTCGAGATATTACCACGCTTTTGCAGAAAATATACTTTAGAATAGTAGCAGACAATTGGTCTTCTATTGCCTTTCAAACATATAATATATTCTTCAAATCAATTAAAAGCATGTATATAACTGACTAATAATACCAGACTTAGTATATATAGTATGAGTGTCATGAGATACACAAAATGTAGGTAATTGTCCGACGTCAAGGTGAGACTGAGCTCAGTTTGCCATTGAACACGTACAAGTTCAAGATCAAGGCACACTTTTTATTTCGCGCACTACATATAATTAATTTGTCCTAACGTTCTTCCACATAGTATGGTGACGGGTTAATGTTAACAATATGTCATCACGAATAGCTTTAATAAATTTAGATTTAGGTCTTTTTAACATTCTTACTGTACGCTGTACTGTCACGCTTACGTAGCTACGTGGGGCGGATCGCTCCCTTCCCTCCAATGTGATTGAGGGGAGTGATTGCTGCTCTATTATTTAACTCGTGATCAGGTGAAAGAATATGTCGTAAATTGTATTGAGGTACTATCAACATAAAAAATTTTGGACCAATAAAACACGTTACGTGAATTTATTGAAAGGTTCAACTATAAAGCAAACGAATTGGTGTGAGTGTCTAACGTGATACGAGTCTGATAGTGGAGTATGATTGCGGACAGTGTGCCCGACTTAGAGGATAAACAACCCTCTGAAGTACAAACGTATGGACATACAGGAGAGCACTGCAGCCCTATACTGGGGCTGTCAGATATATTATATATTTTCTCTTATTTTTACACGTAATAGATTTAATTGTTTCTTTGCTAGCATAAAGTTTCGGCAACATTGGGAAATACGTTGTCTTTTTACAAAAATAGTAAGGGAACTTTTAAAAATATTTATAACGCAGAAAAAAAAATTAATGAGAATACCTTCTATGACCAAATTTATAAACGCTATCGTCATCATCATTTCAGCACATATAAATCCCACTGTTGAACATATACTTCTGCCACAGTTGGAAGGAATTTGGGCTACAATATCGTGCTGGTCAGGCATGTTAACATTCCAAAAAATAATATTTTATGTCAAGTTTTCCTTCTCTTGCAGATGACTATCTGCATATCCTCTAGTTTACGACATCCACGAGCAAGAGTGGGAGTGAATTGTATTCTTGCATCGTCATCTCACAAAGTCTTATACTAAAGAAATAGAGATGGTGAACGATTACGCTTTTTGTCTTTATTGTCGTGTACATCTAGGATTCTAAAAAAAATGTAATCATAAATTAAGTTCAAAGTCGTTAAGGAACGCTTTTCCGAGTGATCACCATCATTTTAGCCTATATAGGTCTCCCACTGTAGGGCTCAGGCTTTCTCCATAATGAGAGGGGAATTGACCTACCTTTCCATGCTGGTCAGACGTGTTGGAATAGGGTTTTGTTTTGTTTTAATTCTCTTGCACAGACGTTATAATTGCTTATTATATCCCTTAGTCGTCTTTTACATCCACGGGCAAGACAGGGAGAGGTGAATTGTATTCTTACTCCATCACCACACGAAGAGTAACGAGTACTTTTTTAGTAATATATTTGTCAACCCTATCGGGTCGCGATGTACGCCGTATGAGATGAAGCCGTCCGTCGCGTCGTTCGCGGTCCCTGTCAATTATTCACATAGCCATTGTGTTCGCAGCGAAGTTCTCTGCGTACGTACGAACTCGCTACCAACTTGTAATTCAAATGTTTCTATTTATATTTTATCTAAATGTCCAATGTTACTGTTAAATGTGAGTTTTGTTGATAAATCAACTCAATATGTACATATCTTAAACAAGAACATTGGGTTATCGAACTATGTATTGAATACATTCTATGTCTGCATGTATCAAATTGTCCACTTTGGTTGGTATAAACTTATTTATAACTTATACCAATGGGATGTTTGCATCTTTACCTATTTATGTGAAACATCTATAAGCGAGGGTGAACCCCTTTAATGCGGTTTTTTTCATTTGAAAGCCAGTTTCCTGACGGTGGCTCATAGCTATGTTTGATTAATATCGGTCTAGCAGTGTAAGACTATCAGCTTTTTTCCAAAGTAATGCAATGACGTATGATCACTCGATTAAGTGCTTCACGCGTGCCAGGTGCCAGTATAATCGTTAAATGATAATTATTTGATAATTCTTGTTAAAGAGAACGTAATACTTTTTTTTATTATTTTAGTTTGTGTCGGCGGTTATTCAAAATTTTCAATGTTACTTATTATATTTTTTACCGCTGAACTAAGTGTATACATACGTACGCACCTAAGTATTAAATGAACAGATAAATGTTATGCTCGCTGTGAACCTGTTTCATACATTAATTACATATATTTCGTAAAAGTTGTAAGGCCCTAATTCTCGATTTACAACTATTAACACATATTTGACATTATAAGGTATGTTTATTGCGACATACGAAACTAACCGACCGTTTAGCTACATACAATATACTTACAAATAAAATATATATTATACAGTAAAGTCTGATACAAGTTTTGCCCTTTTTTATTGGCAAGTTATGGTCTGGACACAGATCGCGTTTAGGGCAATAAGGTTCCATTGCTTATTGGGTGAATTAAGTAAACTCAACTCAACTACTCTCGCAATACATCTATTTCTTATGTTTTATTTGTACTGACATTAACATTACACGTTAGTTAGAACAGTGGACAGTATATATGCGTGTGTAAATGAGTGCAGTATGTCTCTGTGTGTTTGCATGTAGGTTCTTACATCTAAACAAATCACTTACGTTTTACGTAAACGTCCATTTCGTCCAGGGTGACAGAAGAGCGATGTGCGGCATATAACCCACCCTCTTCCCTCTTCGCCATTACTAAATACTTCTTATCCTTCACTGGCCCGGCAGGGTTCGTCGACGTACCGCAGTAACAGTATTGCTCAATCATTTCTTCGCATTAAGGGATATGAACCTTGAAACAACCCATCTTACTAGCGTGGGGTAATATAACAGTTTCTCTACTATCGTGTGGGAGGTTCAAGCCTAGCAGTGGGACGTATATGAGCTGAAACAATGATACCGATATCACAAAATCTAATAGATAAAATGTTTCAATATCTATTATTCACGGACCTGTCTCTATATAGTACACTGCACGTGTGAACCACCCCCCGTCTCGTCTAATTCCGCTCGCTATTTTAATTTCTTTCACTGGCGCTGGAAATAATCGCCATGTAACGATTTTTATCGATATTTTTAACTTATCAGTCATTTATTCTAGCTATGTCCCCAATCATTAATCTACATCTACACTAATATTATACAGAGGAAAAATTTGTATTTTTGTATGTGTGTATGTTTGTAATGAATAATCTCAAAAACTACTATGCCGATTTCAAAAATTCTTTCACCATTGGAAAGCTACATTCGCCCTGAGTAACATAGGCTGTATTTTATGCCGGTAAGTCGACTGAAACCGAAGCGAGCGAGGGCTGGTTGGTAGTATATTTAACATATAGAACCATGTGGTGACGGAGTAAGAATACAATTCACAACTCCCTATCTTGCCCGTGTATGTCGTAAAAGACGACTAAGGGATATAATATACATATAACATCTGTACAAGAGAAGAAAAACTTGAAATAAAATCCTATATCAACATGTCTGACCAGCATGCTAAAGTAGGACAATTTCCCTTTTATTTGTAAGGAGGCTCGAGCCCAGCAGTGGGACATGTATGAGCTGGGACGATATGACGACGACAAATAATATATAGAACGATCTGTTACTCGTTCATTTCGATGTAAGCATGCGAACGCCAATCATGATGTATCGAATGCTAAGCTTGATTCGAGCGACAAATTATTTTTATTCAAAATATCCTTACACTTAAAGTAAGTTTTGTTTTGTGGAGGATTTTACAAATATACAATTAACGGACACAAAGTGCATCCAGACAAAGAACAACCATTTGTGGATCGCACAAAGTATCCTATGCGGGAATCGAACTCGTGTTACGCTAGATCTTTATCTTAACATCATCATCATCTCAGCCCCCATAAGTCCCATTGTTGGACTCGGGGCTCCTCCACAACGGGAAAGAAATGAACTAATATACCGGGCTGATCAGACATGTTATAGGATTTTATGTCGAGTTTTTCTTCTCTTGCATAGATATTATCCGCATATACGATATCACTAAAGGATACGTCCTTTAGTGATCTTTTACGATGCCCACGGCCAAGAGAGGGTTAATGAATTGTATTCTTATTTCGTCACCACACGAAGAATATCATAACGTTCTCATAAAATTTTTATGAGCAAAATAAGTTAAACTTCATGGAAGTAAAGTTTCAAATATTCATTAGAAATAAACAAGTGAATACAACCAACTAACCAACTGAATCCATAAGGGCACTTCTCGTACCTAGGGTTGCCACTGTAGGTGAACACAAAATTAATAAAAAATTTTCCACATAAAATTTATTTTCGAAAATACTTCGCATGTAATTAATTAAAATGAATTTTTAAAATTATTTTTTATGTGATAAAGCTATTACTCGACAACGAGGTGAAACCTCGTAATAAATTGTAAATTATTCTTCACTGTATAGAGTATATAAGCTTTGCAAAATAAAACTATTTTCACAAACTATATCGCGTAAAGTGTTCGAAACGTCGGCAAATCAAATATAAACGCGCTGAAATCCGTAAAAATAGTTTTACTAACAATGTGTAATACTCGCGTAAACATCAGAATTCATTATATGTATTAGCTTTGTGTTTCACTCGGGCATCACACCCAACATGGCTTCAGTGTTTTGGAGGCATGGTTTGCAACATGATACGTGATATTTGATTCGTCATTTGCCGACGTTTCGAACATTTTTCTACGTTCATGGTCACGGTCCAATAAAAACGCCATAAAATCCGTAAAAATAGTTTTATTTCAAATGTATAATACTCGCGTAAACATCAGGAATCATTATGGTATGTTGTAGCAAAACTATGTCAAAAGATTTTCACAATACACTTACTGTACTTGATAAACGTGCCTGAATGATATCAAAATGCCATTCTCTTAATGATTTTGTTCGATACTCTAGGGCACGTAAAGTAGTAACGTAATGCTATTAACACACTGACCAAAATAGGAAATTATGTATTGAACAGTAGAATGGCAACCCTAGGCTAGCTGCTAGACCGGTTTGTCTACAATTTGGCATTTCAATCCAAAACAGATAATATCTGTTTCGACGTGTCTTACTTCGTAATATGTACTTCATAACTCCAATACCTACTGCAAGGCGAATGATTTTCTTTTTTCATGTCTCTGATGATTCAGTGGACCGATCACTGACAATAAAAGATAACGACAGATCATGAACACGAGCAATTTAGTCAAAAATTTCCACTATATTATTCAGAAGTGCAAATGCTTTAGACAGGGTTTATTGCTGCTTCTCGCTTATGATACTGATAAGTAGGATAACACACGACCAGTAGATAAGATATAGACGGCAAAATCTAAATATAATCATATGTTGAGGTAGTACATCACTTTTTTTTTACATTAAAGAGTGCTGTCGTGTCCAGACTTATTGGCTGACTGATAGGAATTATTTGAATTCCGAAGCGGTGGAAGTAGAAGGGTTGATATCTTGCAGATGCCTAAGTCTAAGCAATAACTCCTGCAGTCTCATGCGCACGATGAAATAAGTGAATTTTCATCGACCCCAAACATATTGAGATAAGCACAGGAACACTGAGCACTGACTGTGTTATAATTGGAGATAACAAAAGTTTAAAAGGACAATGGTATCGGCAGGTATGGAGGACTTACATTTAATTTCGCCATCAGTCGTCCAGACGAACGACGGACAACCATTCCTTTGTAACAATTAGTACAATAGTCAATTTAGGTCTGAATCTTTAATGATTTCTGTTGGGAGAATTTCGGTAGCTATTTGAAAACAATAACAAGATCATACTTAGTGATTACTAACAATGTTGACGTCAAATAGGTGTCCACCATTTCAAAAACTTAACGAAAATATTTCCATTATATAGTATAGCTTACCGTTTACGATATATTGAGATTACTTAGAGCCTTTCTTAAGCCTGTCGTAAGCATGTCTCATGTCTTTGTCCTTTAAATGATAAGCATAGATGTTATGCACCCTTACTTTCCCTCTGTAATTTATGGTTACAGGTAATATTAGCCCGCCCGTGAGCATGAACGCTGTAAAGTGTTCGAAACGTGGGTCAATCAAAAGTCAAATACAAACGCGATAAAATCCGTTAAGTAATTTTATTTACAATATTAATATAGTTGCAGACATGTATATTTTCACAAATAAAAACATTTTGTCCTAGCCAGTTTCAGTTCTCACAATTGACAGTCAAACGCTTATTCTGAGTAACTGAAGAATGATGTTCAATATATATTTTAAATTGGAAAGTCGTAGTCATTTAGTAGAAGGGTGTCTAACACGATCGTTGAAGGCGAGCCACAAGCGGTACAAGTGAATCAAAGTACGAGTTTTTTTGTAGCCGTCAGACCGGTCGGCAATAAGACTAACGTGTTGCTATTGTTGCCCACTTTACTTGTACAAACAAAACAAAAAAATACACACACTTTTTTAATATTACGAACCGTTCCGACGATGCTCCGATAATATCTGACAGCCATTTTACAATTTGTAAAGGTCATGTTTATGGTTTTTTCATGTTTTCAGGAGTTCATTTGTGTCTTAAAAAGTAATATGTTTGTTTATTTAATAGCTTTGTTCATAGTTTCTTCAACTTGCAGCTTGATCCCCTACTTGGTTTTCTATACAACTGATACTTGATCTTTAAAATATGAGATATTCTTTATAGTAAATATCCTACTAATATTATCAACGCGAAAGTTTGTGAGTATGTGAAGATGTTTGTTGCTCTTTCACGCAAAAAGTACTGAATGGCTTTTGATGAAACTTCACAATAATATAGCTTACATATCAGAATAACACATAGGCTATAATTTATCCCGATATTCCTACGGGAAGAGGAACTGCGGGTGAAACCGCAGGGCGTTACTAGTTATTTAATACAGGGTTTACTTTAAATGATAAATATAATAATAATAATTTAAAAAATATTCTGATTGTTCGTTATATTTGTTTTTTGTGACAAATTAAATTGATTCTAAAAGTAGTTCTAATTAGCAATCTTTGGATCAGCTTTACAGTTCAGTCGATTCATCTATTTTTGTTTTTATAAAAGTTGTTTCAATGACCAACAGTAATTATGGTTTGGCATATTAAAGGCTATCTTAACCAATAATGAAATGTTATGTATGTTTCTAGTTTATCGCGTAACATTAGTTGAATGGTTGCCCCCAAGGGATCCGTGTAGCACTCGTATGATAAAGTTAGCCTAATTTATATAGGGTTATCGCAACATTTCGTAATGTAGATTGAATCTTTATTATCCTTGAATATAAAGAATTATTTTTATTATTATATATAAACGAAATTAGTTATGTTTGTCTGAGTGGGTCATCAGTTACGACGATGGTATATATGTTATTTATGTATAGTGAGTTTATAAATATATTATTTACTAGATAATATATAATTATGACATAAATTAAAACAATATTGATAAACCGCAGGGTATTGTGAATTAGTGTGGCAATTACTATAACGAATAAGGCCTGATTTTTATTGTTTACTAGCAGCACCCTGCGATTTCACCCACAGTTCCTCTTCCCGTGAGAATATCGGAATAAATTATAGCCTATGTGTTATTCTGATATGTAAGCTATATTATTGTGAAGTTTCATCAAAATTCATTCAGTAGTTATTGCGTGAAAGAGCAACAAACATCTTCACATACTCACAAACTTTCGTGTTTATAATATTAATAAGGATGTTTTTTTTTTTGTGGTGGGTTGCGGTCGGCGCGCTCCTCGCACCACGTTCGGGGCGACAGAGGGGCGTAAGCACGCACACCCGCAACTCACCCACGATGCACGTCGCCTTCGTCGTTGGGCCGACCACCGGAGCAGGGTGACTTGACGTCAGTGGTCGGCCCGACGGAATACCCCCTACTTGGGGTACCCTCCTATCGACCGACGTCCTGGGAGGACGTCGGTCTTTCCTCACGCGGTCGGCCTGTTCTGTCGGCGAGTTCACGACGCTGCTCTGCCCAGGCGGCACAGACCTCGAGCGTATGCTGCGCCGTGTCCTCGTCGCAATCGCAGTGGTGGCAGGACGGTGTACTCTCCCTCCTAATGACCTTGTGCAGGTATTTGGCGAAACATCCATGCCCCGTCAACACCTGCACCAGTCGGAAGGAGAGCACCCCGTGCCGCCGTTTCAACCACTGCATCAGCATCAGCCGGAAGGCCTCCACGGTCCGCACCCCGAACCGAGGCCTCTCCAGCCGGACTGCCCAACGGGCAATGACGTCAATTAATAAGGATGGTAGCAAATAATTCAGTGTCCCGCAATAGTGATGGTCCGATGTTGTTTAGAGAACCATAGAGAATGTTGGTGAATGTACTCTCGATTCATAACCGCACAGAATTATATTGTTTACAGTTCGTTAGTTAGCGTGAGATACAGTAATGTTATCGTTCACAGCGCCCTCTATCAACATGGCTAAGTGCTCACAACACAAACACAAGTATCTGAGAGGATCACAGGATCAAACACAAACCTTATCGATATCCGTATAACGTGAGAAACTAAACTATTTATACACAACTTATCTATACTTCTATATCTATATATGTATATAAAAGAAAGACGTGTTAGTTACACTATTTATAACTCAAGAACGGCTGTACAGATTTGGCTGAAAATTGGTGGGGACGTAGCTTAGAACCAGGAGACGTATATAGGATACATTTTATCCCGTTCTTCTTCTTCTTAATGGCAATGAGCTATTTTTTATCCCGTTCGATCGCGTTCCCGTGTGACGTGATATAAAATTTCAAATAGATTTCTTTTAGTTTCTCTTGGTCCATTCGGACAGGCAAAGGGATCAAAGCGCATACAGCCAAGTCTGATACAATTTTCTTCATAATATTTAACATTTCTTTATATAGAATAGCTTATTTATAGTCATGTCCATCAATATTTTTTTAAAATATCAGATGTTAAAGAGAAAAAGAGAGAGGACAATAGGAATAGAAAAGAGACATTTTCAGTTCGGGCCATTGTTGCATGCCAGCAAAAATAGAATAGAGCATTACGTCAACGCGTATAAAGATATTAGAATGAAGAAAAGATGCTTTATATTGCAACCAGAAACAATTGCAGACATTATGTCAGAGCGGTCGTCTAGCGACGCTTCGGCATCGTGCAAGTTCAAGAGCACCTCCCTCCTGCCGCCTCTACACAACCCCCTCCTCTCAGTACCGCACCGTCCATACCTGCAGTATCCGTCTTCAACTTAACCATAATTGGCTTTCTATCTAACAAGAATACTAACTACTATAGTATTTACGTTAAAATTATTCACACCATTGTTGGACATAATATAAGAATATAGTAAGTCCATCCAACATACTATTGAAAACATTTACAAGTATGTATATACGTCTCTATAGTGGATTTGTTTTATTCGTGTGATGATGGAGTAAGAACACAATTCACCACCCCTCTCTTGCCCGTGGATGTCGTAAAAGACGACTTAAGAATGATTCACGCTACACCGTGTCGCGACCGGGCCGGGGCACGGTCAAACATTATGGTATACTTTTTGTATGAAGTGATTCATGCCTGACCGTGGCTCGGCCGTGCCCCGGCCGTGCGCCGCCGGGGCCCGGCCGTGGCACGGCGTTGAAATGTAGGTAGGTATTGTTTCCCGGCTCCGGCACGGCCCGGTCCCGACACGTTCTAACATGAACATATGCGCCCGGGCGCCCGCAGAGCAGTCAACGTCAAATCTTAGTGAGGTGAGCAGCTCAATAGCAAAATGAACGATGACAAATTATTAGAATGTGTGCACAACACCCTGTGATTTACAACATGAGCTATCCTAAGTATTTAGATAACAAATACAAAAATTTAATTAAAATTGAATTTATTAATTCTTTGTAAAGTAAAGCAAATTCTCCTTCTGCTTCTCGCTTTCTCCAAGTTGGATGTATACCCCATCTTCTTTTAGTAGTTTCGTTTCGTTTTGCCAATACTTCATCATCCATGGCAATTGCAATAGCTGCCAATTCAAATTGTGAAAATTGCATATTTACTTAAACGTCAAGTCTATCGACAGATGAAATCACTAGCTGACCAAAACCACATAACACAGACACGGCGGTGCGAAGAATATACCCAAACAGCCCGGTGTAACATGAATGACTGGCCCGGCCGGCGCACGGTGAACGTGCCCCGGCCGAGACTCGGCCCGGTCGCGATACGGTGTAGCGTGAATCATCCTTTAGGAATTAAATATGCACATAACATTTATGCAAGAGAAGAAAAACTCGAATTATAACCCTATACCAAGACGTCTGATCAGCGTGGTATAGTAGGTCAATTTCCTCCTATTGTGTAGGAGGCTCGAGCCCAGTAGTGGGACGGATATGAAGCTGTAATGAATGATGATATACGTCTGAGTACTGGACTCGAGCCTCCTCATCCAGGATGAAAATTGACACGCTATACTATGCTGGTGGAATGGATTGGAATTGGGTTTTACTTCGTTTTCCTTATCTTCCATAGATGTTATCTGCATATTATAATCTCTTGGTGATCTTCCACGACACCCATAGACAGGATAGGGGGGGGGGGGGGTGGTGAATTGTATGGTTATTATTATATTATGTTCCCGTTATATTTTAATTATTATATGTTTCCGTTATTGTATAAAATATGAGTAAGAATAAATTCACCGCCGCCATTTTACCCGTGGGTATCCTAAAAGACGACTAAGGGATTTTAATAAGGAAAACTTGATATAAAAATGATATGATGAATGTATTCAAAGATATTACATACATTGCAATCGGTGATACAGTTTTTCGCATCATATTACCAAAATTATTTGAGGGAAAGTGACCGGAACGAAGCCTTAAAGCTGTATGGTATGACGCCTCATATCGGCGTTAGAAAACCAAAGAGTGCGAGGCAAGTTAGGCTGCATTACCTTATACCAGATGCCTTTATGTAAAGATCGTTCATCGAAATACTCCGACCATAATTTACGACATTTCAATCTCACCTTACATATTATGTCTGTGATATAAGGGCCATAGTCTGTCGTGAAGCCTGTAGAACACGCAGTTTTTGCGAGCTGCTCTGCTTGACCTTTTCCAGGTACACCGACATAAGAAGGCAGCTATTGTAGGGTAATACTACATTTCGATTTTTTAAGTGTGATCCACACATAAACTTTTTTTGACATGTGACGAACAAGCGACCTGTGATCCCTGCTGAACCTCACCATCGCCGTATCGGTTGCACACCAGTACCGATTCGTTGAAATCGGTTGCTCGCGAACAAATGACTACACAGATGGCGTTACGTTAAGATGTCGACCTACAGTAGGTACCAGTGTCGAGGAGGTTCGAATCCCACCCAGGACAATACTTTGTACGATCCACAAATTTCTATTCTGAGCCTGGGTGTAATTTGTGTCCGATAGTTATGGTTTGTAAAGTCCCCCGCAATACAAGGATTATTTCCTTAGTGCAGGGTGTTGTCTTTTATAATTAGTACATATATATCGATGCTTTTATAAAAATTAATAAAAAACTGATCAACATCCATGGTTGATCGTCTTTTCAAGAATGGACAATGACATAATGACCACCATTTAAGAGCATAGGAGATAGCAGTTGATGTTGTAAATTTTACAGAAGACTACTGCTGTCCTCAACCATCTTTCAACCAGTTTTTACAATTTTCCAAGGGGAAAAGAGAGTGGGTGTGGTAATCCGTCACTATTCTTCAAAGCATAGGTATTAACTTAATAGTATTAATATAGATTAGCGTAATCTTGGCGATAAAAAACTGTTAGATCCCGTGGAAAATTTTCAATGCGCCCGTGACCTGTTTATACAAAAAACATATCTACTTTTATCTTAAATCCTATGCACGAAAGAGAAGTTCCATTATAAGTAGTTGTTAGAGTGAGACAGAACATTTAAAACTCTTACACGTTAGGCAGTATTTAATCGTACGCATTAATTCAAGGCCACAGTTTTTAGTGTATGCCTTAGCATATTAATGAAACGATTTTTTTTTTGTTGATGCCACAATAGGTACGCAGACACTTAGGGTTTTTGCTCACTCAACCAAGCAACATAGACAACTTTCAGTTTATTGTATGAATAATATAAATATTTTCATTTTTAACATTTCTGTAGCGCACTCTTGATTTTTTCATTTTATTTGACAGAATAAGAATACAATTCACTACCTCTCTTGCCCGTGGGTGTCATACAAGACGACTAAGTGATATAATGTACATATAACATCTATGCATAAGAAGGTAAACTTAAAATAAAACCCTATACCAACGCGTCTGACCAGCATGGTATAGTAAGTCAATTTCCCTCCTATTGTGGAGGAGGCTCAAGTCCAACAGTGGGACGCATATGAGCTGAAATGATGATACTTTTGCGTATCAGAAATGGGAGCTCATCTTTTATTAAATAATGATTGTATTTGAACGTTATGATCTTGATCGTAATTATATCCTAACTAGCAACCAGCCCTCGCTTCGCTTCGGTTTTAGTTGTCTTTCCTCCGTAGTTCCCGTTCCCGTGGGAATACCGGGATAAAATATAGCCTAGTTTACTCCCTAATATTATAGCTTTCCATTGGTGAAAGAATTTTTGAAATCGGTCCAGCCGTTTTGTAGATTACCAGGAACAAACAGACAGACAGACAAAAAAAATATAAAGTGTATTTTAGGCATATGTATAGTGCAAATAACCACGTGAGCATGAAAAAAACCTATTATTTTGACATTACAAACACTCCAATTTTATTTATTGGTATAGATACTAATAATTATATGCAAGACTAATCGATGTTTATCAGAGTGAAGTGGTGTGTATGTATGCATACCCTTGTATATTATAAGCAAAAGCATATCTCAGCCCATACACGGCCCACTGTTGGGCTCCGCTCTCCTTCACTATGGGAGGAAAATTGACCTGTACTATGCCGATCAAACATGTTGGTGTAGGATTCTGTTTCGAATTTTCCTTCTATTGCATAGATGCATGGATATACTCTTAGTCGTGTTTTACGACACCCACAGACAAGAGAGGGGGTGATGAATTGTATACTTACCACACGAAATATTTAAAAGTATGTAAATATGTAAATATACAGGTACCTATAGGAACTTAAAATAAGTTAGTCTAAATTATAAAAGCTAACAATATATAACCTCGCTTTCCTTTCCCATGGAGGCCATGGAAGACAAAAACCACCGAAAGGAGCACCAGCACCATCTGATATCACCAATTTTCATCATTTCTTTTTGGGGAAACTTATGTTATAACAAAGAAGGTCGATAGATGGATTGTTAAATAGGACTAGTAAAAATAAAATGTTGAACAAATTCTATAAAAGAGAAATTATACTCCACAGTGATACAGTTATGATTTCATGGTGATGTTAAAGACCTTGAGCGCCTTCAGAAGTCCCATGAAATTTGTCCATTACCACTTTCATTTAGTCACTACCATAAAAGGTATAAAAAGAGACTATGCTTTATGGCACACAAACACGTAACATTGAAAACTGCAGCGAAATAACATAATCGATTACAGTAATCAATCAATAATCGATTAAAATAAATCGATTTAACTACTATATACTGTGTTGTTATCAATATAAAAATGTTTCTAATACAGTTACATTCGATACAGATATTTAATATCGATTAAACTTGCATCGGTATTAAGTAATTCGGGTTTAACGTACTACGCTATTACAGGCTGGCATGAGTGTAAATGCCGTCGTCACGATGATAGCCCTCACCCATAGTCCGAGTTAAGCTGTTAAAGCCATCTGCGACTAACGGCTATAGACATACGCATAAAAAAAATTAAGATATTCAAGGTTCGATTCTACACCGCCTGCCTACGTCAATCATGACCTATTCTAGTATGGTGTTCACGCACGTTAAGACATACAAGATTAACAGGCTTATACTTCAAAATGTAGTTCATTCGAATTCTTTTCAAATTCGATCGAAAGTTTCGATCTTCACATCGACTTTGAACTACCAACCAGTATATGAAGAGATGCTCCTAGGGCTACTTTGACTCGGTCATGATACACCCCAACCCACTGGTTAGGGCGGTTTCCTACAAGCCCTCCAACATCTCTGCGATCCTTCACACTCGCTCAACAAAGAGTGAACACGGTCCGAGAGACCATAACACATTAATATCCACGGTTCCACCCTTGCTGTCGAGGTGCGAAATCGCGAGGCGTAAGAGCCATTAAATCTCACGTGGGAACACTGTTTCCGGCGACGCCTCGAGCCCAAGTCTATACCCCACAGGTGGTGCCCTTGGGTGATGTTGCTTAGTATACTTTCACAGTGTTGAGAGCCCTCAACGCTCACCCATAGTTCGTATCAAGCTGTCAACGTCATCTGCGGCTTACAGCTGAACACGGACAAAGAAAATTGTTGAGAATTTGTATAACGAAGATTTTTATTTTACTTTTGGGAAGACTGAAATGCCGATCTACACAACCTTTTGTGTAACGAAAAGTGATGCACTGTGTCAGATAGAGTGGAAACAGTGACTCATTTACCTGTGATAAAGAAGGCTAATTTGCCTTTTGTTGTGGTCGAGGCTTGGCCCAGAATTCGAAAATATAAGCCGAGCTGATGATGCTTGTACATGGAGCTATAGCCAGTAAAAACGTGTGCATACATGTCGCGACACGTTTGCACAGGTTCGACGTCCATTTGTAACTGGTTCATTACAACCGCTTCAACGGCACATCGCCGGATGTCCTGTTGTACAAGTTTTTATTGACTGTGAGATTATACTGTTACCTCATATATGTTTTTAATCTTTATTATATAAAGTAATATATTATAGGTATCATCATCATCACTTCAGCTCACATAAGGGACTTATGTGAGCTGACTGTTGGACTTGAGCCTCGTCCAAAATTGGAGGACAATCTACAATATCTGGCTATGAAAAAAAAAGGTCAGGCATGTTTGTGTATTATTTTGAGTTTGCCTTCTCTTGCATAGATGTTATATGCATTTTTAATCCCTAAAACGTTTTTTAGGATACCCAAGGGCAAGATGAATTGTATTCTTACTCCGCCACCACACGGCAATTATAGGTACCTAATCAAAATGTCACTTGTATCGATTACTTGTCCATGTAATATTTTAATACCTGTTTTTGGACGGAATTCACACTTTCCTGGGTGAGTTTGATACCTGGATACTGACACATTATTTATGGTTGCAGACAAAACCCTATCACGAGCGTAGAACTTATACCTATAGAAAATGTTCAAGGCACTTATTCGGTGAGACTAAGGGGGCGTCCATAAATTACGTGTGGCGTTTTTTTAAATTTTTCTGTACCTCCCTCCCCCCCTGGTGAGATGTCGTGAGATTTTATCCAACCCCCTCCCCCATCCCCCAATCTCTCGTGAGATTGTTCAAAATTTGGGTTTCTTACGTAAACGCGTTGGATTGTTATTGTAAAAAGAAAAAAAAATTGCTTCGTGCTTTTATTTACGACTAGTTAAGACTAGTAGCAATATTGATTAATATTGCTGCGAGTTTAATTATAAGTGTAATAAAGCTGTGAAATGTAATAATGTTTAAGATTAAATCTTAAGCATGTACAATCTGGATTAAATGGACCAAAATAATATATTTTTTTTAGTTTCAATCAGAAAAAAAATTGCGTGATATTTGCCGAGACCCCCCTTCTCTCCAACGTAAGATTAGATGAGATTTGACTCGACATTAAACATCTCACGTATTTTATGAACGCCCCCTAACGCCTGTTGTCATTGATTTTTCGTTCATTGAATCTGACATGAGTTTTATTGTTATGCAGGTATGGGCGTTGGCGGCGAGGCCTGCGCTTGTGCACCAGCCCCGCAACGTCTACTACCCGAACCCGAGCCCGACCATTTATACGACCACCACTCCTCGGAGGAGGAACTAGAGGTAACGGCGACCGCGACACAAGCGGCTTACATACGAGTGTTGCATGACCATCACAATGCGGAATGTATCATCACGATTAACTTATTCGTTTTTTTACAGCCAACAGCTCTAATAGATATTTATATCGCTGGGGAGTTTATATACTGATTGGCTTAGTGGTTTAGATACCAACCTACCGTGCCAGTGCCGCAGGTTCGAATCCCACGCAGGAAAACAGTTGGTGCGATTCACAATTTGTTGTTCTGAGTCTGGATGTAATTTGTATCAGTCAGTTATGTGTTTGTAAAGTCTCAATACAAGGATTATTTCCTTAGTGCAGGGTGTTGTCTTATAAAATAAAAATTATATAGCGGTGCCCTGTGGTTTTACCCGCATAGTTCCCCTTTCCGTGGGAATATCGAGATAAATTATAGCCTATGTGTTATTTTGATATGTAAACTATATTATTGTGAAGTTGCATCAAAACCCATTCAGTAGTTTTTGCGTGAAAGAGCAATAAACATCTAACAACAACAAACTTTCGCGTTTATAATATTAGTAAGATTAACGGACTTAAATTGTAACTAGATTCAAAACAATCATTTGTGAATGCGCAAAGAATTGTCCTGCGTGTAGATCGAACCTTCGACACTCGATAATTAGAGCACAGCTCAATATGTGCAATCAAATGTACAATTATATTTACTTATACAATGTATACATATACTTCTGGTTGTCTATTATTTTACATAAAAATGCCCAAATAATGCTATACAGGGCACCCTTTTTTGGTGGGCTATGGTCAGCAAGCACGCCGTCCATTCCATCCGGAGCGACGCGCGGCCCCACCGTATTCCCACCCCTTCGCCATTAGGCCTACCACTGGTACCGAGTTCCTTGTCCGTGGCCAGACCAGGAGTAATGACGGATTATACCCCGGTCCAGTCACCCGCGGCCTCGGGAAGGGCCAGCCTAGCGGGTTACCCTTTCGAATATCTTCCCTCCCCGACGCCGGGCCGTCGCTCTCACGCGGTCAATGCACCCTTGACAGGTGGTCACGGCGGTTGGAGTAACACTAGGCAAGTTACGTTTGGTGAATCCTCAAGCGAATTCGTCGATCGCTCAGACGATTTTGCCATGAAAATAAGAGGTGGTAGGACTACACTGTTGACAGTTATCTGTCTACAGCCGCGGGCCGGTCCGTCCGGGGTAGTACCACACTGAGCAGAAAATCGACGTCTGAGTAGTAGCAATTTGTTACTGCGCTTCGTTTGGTGAACGAGAGAGCCAGAAGGCCAACTTTCTTAGGGTGTTTGCGTGTAGAGGGTTTTGGTGGTGCCCTTGGTATCACCGAGCCTCAATGCACTCATTCACACTCCCTTCACTTTCTTCGCGGTAGACAGCGGCCTTGTAAAGGTCCATGAGCGGCAGCAACACTTACCATCAGGTGTACTGTTTGCTCGTTTGCAAATAAAAAAAAAATGGTTTTCAATGTGGTGTTAGGGTAATAATACAATTCAGAATCCCCTATCTTGCTCGTGCGTGTTATAAAATACGACTCTAATTGATATAAGGTAGTAAAGCGTATATAATTAAATATATAAGTAACAGTTATAACGTTTAATAACTATATAGTTAACAGCGTAGCTTAGTTAGGTCCCCACTAATAAGCATACATCACACCATTATTGTTACATATAAAAATATATGACGCACTTTAATAATATTACTATCAGATTGATATGAGAGATATATTTTTATACTTACTATTATTTATGGGAAATGTTAGAGACGATGATGTCGAACTAACTGGATATATGAAGTACTCCTATCTAATTCCTTCTATATGTAATTTGTGTCCGTTAATTACATGTCTGTAAAATACTAAAGTCCCCCGCAATACAAGGCCTTTGTTTTGTGTGTGTGTATAGCTGTTAGCCGCAGATTGCTTTCACAGCTTAGCCCGGGCTATGGGTGAGCGCTGATGGCTCTCAACCCCGCAAATACAAGGACTGTTTGCAAAGGGCAGTGTTGTCTTTAAAAAAAGCTTATAAATATTCGGTCAACTGGCAGTTCCTAAGATTAGTGCGCTCAAACAAACAAACTCTTCAGCTTTATTACAGTTATATAGATAAGAACGTACGAAATGATGATACGAACGAAACGTTAGTTTGTTATATTTTAACCCTTAACTATTAGACCAATAAACATGAAATTATGCATGCACAGTAGGAGCACAGAAAAGAATATATGCTACCTTTTGTCCAAGAACAAATACCTACCGTTTGTGCTTGATAAAATGTACATTAACGTGACTAAAGCCACGGGTATAAATAGTAAATTTTTAAAACATTATACAGTAATACGGATGTCTGTATGTTGCGAGCGCCGGAGGATATTGCACTTGACTGCACTCAACTCGAGTTGTCGCGGTTCTAGGGGGAGGGGTTTCACCGACGGGATGTACGGGGACCAATATTATGTTAATAACCGAGTTTTTGCTTTTATTACTATACTCTACCTAAATTGTGATGACAGAGTAACAATACAATTCACTACCTCTCTTGCCCGTAGGTGGCGTAAAAGACGACTAAGGAATTAAAAGCGCATATAACATTTGTGAAAGAGACGGAAAACTTGAAATGAAAGCCTATACGAACAAGTACTAGTGTGGTTATGGAGCTAAATGTCACTCCTATTGTGGACAACAGTGGGACGTATACATATAAGCTGGAATTAAAGAACTATATCAATAATCGCGACGTTGCTCGCTTTAATATGGATCGTATAAATTGTAACTGTTGTATCACAATATATATATATATACAAAAATATATTATATGTCAAAAAAAACGTCGCTAACTTTAAAAAATATTGTGACATTCATGAAATGAATACTCGGAATAAGGACAAACTAGTTGTACACACTACTCGTCTCCAAAAAATTAGCAAATCATTCATGGGGCAATGTATACGTTTCTACAATAGATTACCTAAAGATATCCGAGACCTGCCAACGAAAAAGTTTAAAAAAGCTATCAAGAATAGGCTTTGTAAGAAAGCTTATTATAAGATCTCGGATTATGTACATAGATGATAATACAGATTGGTTGTGAGCAGTTCCTCATTCAGCAATTTCCTTGTTATTTTAAATAAACTCTTTTTTTATTAATTCTTAATTGTAAAGCGTAGCGTTTTGCCTAACGAAATTTTGTATTTTCATCGTTTGTAACATATGGTGTTGGTTATGCTCACTGAAGGATCTACTTGCGGTAGCTGCGTGGAGCGGGTCTCTCCCTTCCCTCCATAGTGGTTGAGGGGAGAGATGGCTGCTCTAGTAGTTAACTCGTGATCGAGTGCCGCTTGTGGTGCCGCTGGTCCAGCCATAATCGTTTGAATTATATTAAGTGTCTTGCGGTTCGAAGGGCATCACACTGGAGCTAGTTCTTACAAAACAAGTACACAATGTATCTAGTAAGAAAAAAGAAAAGATAATTGAAAATAATAGACAAGCCTGCTGAGTTTCTTGCCGGATCTTCTCAGTAGCGGTCGCGTTTCGATCCGGTGGTAGTTTATTGTTTTTTTTTTTGGATAATTACATTTTATTTTGTAAAATTGACAATACGTAAGTGCCCTCTCGGGGTCTATGCATAATAAATGATTTGAATTATTTCGAACTAATTAAAAAATTTTTTTACTCTTTTCTATTATTAGTACACATAGCCCAACTTACTGAGAGTGTTTATAGTGGGTTATGGTGAGGCCTTTAGTGTCACCGAACGTCGAACCTCATTGCACGCTTTCACACTCCCTTCACTTTCTCCAAAGTATGCAGCGGCCTCGCAAAGGTCCCATGAACGGCAGCATCACTTACCATCTGTGTACTGTTTGCCACCATTTGCAATAATAAAAAAGCTCAAGACTACTTCATTAATTAATGTCACCGCGTTTGAGAAATTTCAGACCAGTCGGTCGAGTAGTTAATGTGGCTAGGCTAGGTATCGCTCTCGTAAGCCAAGTCTAATACGTTTGATCGACATACTGGACAGTTCTTTAATTTTTTTTGGATTGTATCCACAAATATTTTTCTGCTTCTAAGTATTATTTGTGTCCGGCTAATTATATATTTGTAAAGTCCATCGTAACGCAAGGATTTATTTCTTATTGCATTAAAAAATATGTAACTATATATTCAGTTTTTGAATGAAGACCGAAACAACACAGATTTTCATCGTTAGTGAGCATTCGTCATTTTAAATTTGATTTAAATGTATTTCTCTAAAAACTCGCAACCTTTTCATGTATTTGTATTTGTTTGAGGTGTAAAGTGATCATTCTTACTAATGGCTGATCCGGATCGGGTTTTTTTTAGCAATGCCCATTAACTAATAGTTACGGTCCGAAGACATTCGTTAACGAGCAAAACTTATTATGATTTAAGACACTGCCGTTGCCATTTTATCTACTTAATATTCTTGATACAATTTACACCCAAACCCGACAAGAAAAATAATATAATAATAGATCATATAAAGAACACTGCACGTAGGATATTGCATGAGAATCGAAGCCCGATGTACTTACCTAGTTTCTTAATATGCACTCCCTGTGTAATCGTCTATTTTTCATTTCCTGCCTTAATCTCTTTAAATATAATAAAAATGACTTGCATATTTCCCAGTCTAACATTTACATTAAATTTATCTTGCGCTAGTTTGAAATTATAAATTCTTTTGTCTTCCTACTTTTTAATAACAAAAAGGAAACTGCAATGGCTTTCTAAAGAAAGAAAAATATCGTGTGATAATATTAAACGAACGTAACTAATGCGATTATTGCATTGTTTGCTTTAGTACAAGTCGAGAGCTCGGTGCAGTGCGCCTAGATACTTATTAGCATCAGCGCACACTAGCGTAGTATGTAAATTTAGTTATTGCACAAACTTATAATAGTGACAATAGTGAATTCTGGCACCTACGAACCTTAAATATTTCTATCCCTTATCTACTACGTATGGCTGCACAGTGGCATTACTTTACTTAAAAGATAGTCATAATCCAATTAATTTGGTGTAGTAGGCTAAATTTCTCTTAATAACTGACAGAACTTCTATATATAATCATGATCCAAAGGTATGATGTGGATTATCCACTTAAAAGGCTAAGAGAAGATGAATGACAATTAATAGAACTCCACGCCACCCTTTTGTCGCTTTAGACTAGTGTTGCCCAAATGCAAGACCAAGACGAGACTTGGACCGGTCTTGGTCTTGCAACATCACACCTGGTCTCGTCTTGGTCTTGGTCTTGCGCACCCGAGTCTGGTCTTGCGCACCCGAGTCTTGGTATTGCAGCAAGAGTCTCGCAAAGTTTTGCAGTTAGAATAACGTAACAGTAATTTATCATGGCAATGAAAAATCCAACTAAATTAATCAAATATCCTATCCTATCTATCCATCTGCTAGCCCATAGTTCACTATTGAATACAATACTTACCACTGGAGAAAATTACTCTTCTATTCCCCTGGTGTTCCATTAGACAGCGTTACTACTCTTATGACAGGACTTTCGACCCTATTTTCTTAAGACGTCACCATACGAGGCAGTTGATACAATAAATTTTATGTCATTTTATAATCAATGCGATATTTTACAATTAATGCGATTGATTATATTCCCCTTCAAGTTAAGTGGTATGTATCTATTGTATTTCCAGTTTAGTTACTGATACTCTGGATACTTGAAAAAACCTGTTGCTCTATTGCCTATATAAATACTTTGGCCGCTGGATCCATGTAGCTCTTAATATACTATTTATTCAAGAACATATAAAACTGATTTAAAATTTTATGGTTTTAATACTTGTAAAATGTATGATATTCGTCGTCATCGTCACAGCTCATAAAAGTGCCACTGCTGGGCTTAAGTTTCCTTCCAGTAAGAGGAAAATTGATCTACTATACCACTGACCAGCGGGTCAGACATGTTAGTACAGGGTTTTCTTTCTAGTTTCACTTCTCTTGCACATATGTTATATACACAGGGTGTATCAGGTTATGGGACAACTGTTCATGTATGTTGTAGTTCAACAGTCATAGATCATAATTAGAATGTATATTACACAAAAACAATATAACGTAAAAGTTATAGTGATTACAAAAATGTGTGTCTAAGAGTTTATGCCTTAAATTTTATGCATTATGTATGTATGTACAGACAGGATATATGTAAGCATGTAAAATTTCGACAATATAAATAGGTATTAGATTTGCGCGAACCTAATGATGACTTTTACGCGGCGCGGTTTTCGACCTCGACGGCGAGGCCGATACCGCGGAGTTTTATCTGTTATCGCTGCGCGAGCTGTGTAGGTCCTTTCTTGGGCGATCATAATAGCGTCATCTTCTTCTTCAAGAAGATGACGAGGACGTCGAACCGCGGATATTTTTAAGGGGACGTAGTTTACCGCCCCAACCACTAGTGGATTGGGGTGAGTTGTGGCAGAGGCAAAATAGCGCTGGGAGCAACGCTTCATGTACTGCCTGATGGTGATCGTACTCTGTCCCTACATGGACATTTATATAGATTAATTGTAGGCATATTTCTATGTCCAACAGTGAACGTCGTTGGGCTAATGAATAAACGGATATATAAATATGTATAATGGGCAAGAGCACTCTCGTGATTACGGTATTTTTGTCCTTAAGCCTTTCCGAAGAGTAATTCTGAAAAGCCAACACCAACATTGGGAATCGATTGGCCAATAGATGGATATCTCAAGACTGATTTGACTTGCCGTGTAGTGACGGAGTAAGAATATAATTCATCACCCCCTATTTTACCCGTGACTGCGAACCCACGACTAAGGGCTATAATATATAACATCGGTGCAAGAGAAGGAAAACTTGACATGTATGACCTGTAACAACACGGCCGATCACCGTGGCGATTCCCCTCCGGCCACGGCCAATTCTCCTCCTGTTATGTAGAAGACACGAGCTCAACCGTATATAAGCTGAAATGGTGATTTGAATTAAATGCAAGACCGCAAGACTCTTGCAGGCCCAGTCTTGGTCTTGCTCAAGTCTTGCAGGGCCAGTCTTGGTCTTGGTCTTGCAAAAATTAAGCGGTCTTGGTCTTGGTCTCGGTCTCGCATTTCTCGCAAGACCAAGACCGCAAGACCAAGACTTTTTTGGGCAGTCGGACAAGATGCAGTCGGACTCTAGGCGGTGAAAAACCGGAAAATTAACCCGTCTGACCGGGTGGGTATAGTATATCAAACTCCTTCATTGTGAAGGGGGAACCATAACGTATAATGGGTATTAAGTAAACTCCTAAGAATATGAGAATAGACATTTGTATACAAATATTTCTAAAAAGTATTTTAAATCTCGTTTATTAACTATCAAGTACTTCTATCGAAAAAAGCTAATGCTCTCCCTCTCTAGCTATCCCTCAGATGACGTCAACTGCCTGGTAAACATACCAACTGAAATAGTTACATTCAATCAAGTCCTTTATTAAAATATATCATTATAAAAATATTTAATATGTGTAATATTAATTGTGGCTCCTAAAACTGTTCATCATGACGCCTCCACGCAGCCTCACAAACCATAAAACTCAAACGCGTAGACCCTCATGCTCACTACATCACAATCACACAACGATTATCGCCGAGGCTGCATGGGAGTGGCTTGACCTGACCGACGGTCACGGCAGGTTATCAACGGAGCGCCAGTGGCGAGCGCGGGAACGGGCGGCACGTCAGGATCGGCGGCCGCAGCAGAGTCTCGCCGCCGAGGAGCCTCCTCCCCTCCGCCTTCCGCACCAGAAAAGCGTAAGTGGCCGGCGCAGCCGTACCTCGACGCCGACCAAGATGAGCTCGCCGCCCGAGCTCCTTCCTCAGACGATGACGACACGAAGGTAGGCCATGGTAACCCTCATTGACATCACTAGTAAATCCCTGGCGTGTGCGTTACTAACATTTCACAAGCGTTTATATTCTCTGAACTAAGCCTCTTCGATGATATTTCAAGAAATATTCGATACCTGGCACTATTTTTTCTCTCTGTAAACATTTTATTCTTTCTAATTCTTTAAGTAACTTTATATATTTCCTGCTAATATTATAATATTTCATATGTAGACTTGAATTCACGCGGTTACTTTGAAATTTCAGGTAGAGACTCCTGTGAGATTCCGGACGTCGCCACCTTTGGAGGCGTTGAAGCCGCGGCGCGCAGGGGAGTGTCCTTGTGCTGGAGGCGCCAGCGGTACCCTCTCATTGAGCACAGGGGCGGTAGGCACGTTGGGTAGTGCAGGTCTTGTAGGAGGGCTGGCGGAACGAGCGCCGCTATCGCCGCGTCGCCGTCGCCTACCGTTGCCCCCACCGCGTCGTCATCGACCTGCGCTCGATTTTGATAAGATGCAACAGGTACAAACTATTGACTGTATTATATTGTATTAATTTAAAATATTTTTCTTTGAAATTATCAATTTGAATATCATATATATTTTAAAGAATCATCGACTTTTTTGAGGTTGAATAACCATCATTCCCATTTAGAATTCAATCATTATACGAGGAAGCGAGTTGGCTGACTCATCAACGCCAAGCTGAAACTAGGAACATTAAATTTTGTCTATAGTTTCATTTAGCAACGTAGTGACTCACTAAAAAGAAATAGCCTGAAAATTAAACATATTGAGAAGGATATAATGTGAATTTTGTTTTGAAATAATATAAATCATATGTAACGAGGGTTTCACATATGATTTGTCGTGAGCAAAAGCTAATATTATATAATATCAAAACAATGTGTGCAGTAAGCGAGGGGTCGACTCCCGGTCTAGGTCACAGCTCGTGCAGGGAGCATACGAATAGAAGACCTCTCGTCCGGTCACAAACCGAATACTGGATAACATACTCACTTTTATAACTGTAACTAACACTTTGTCCGCGGCTTCGGTTGCATTGTAGTTCAGTTGTTTTCTATTAACATTGTTTTTTAGAAGTGAAACTTCTTTGCACGCGTGAGGGTAAATTTTTTACGGATGAAACGCAATTTAGCGTCACGAAGATGTGCAGCGTTTTTGTCGAAGAAGAGGAGAGAGCGATTGAGAGAGAGTGAGAAAGGGCAAACATAGCACGAAGCACAGCCATGGGGCGAGAGTAGGGAGCAAGCGATTGAGAAAGATGGAGAGATTTTTTTTTAATACTGATAAAAACACATGGAACCATAATGATTTCTGATGTTTACGCGAGTATTATACATTTTAAATAAAACTACTTTATGGATTTTATCGCTTTTGTATTTGATTTTTGATTACCCGACGTTTCGAACACTTTACTGCGTTCATAGTCACGGGTGGACTAAGATGTCTCACGTCCAACAAGTCATCGTTACTGCAGAAAATTTATAATTATCTACCCGATACAGAAATTAGTTATTAAATATTGACCCACATTTTGATACAAAATTTATTGCCAGTGTAAGAAGAAAAGACCACCACAAGACTGCAAGACACTGTGAGCTCATATTGTATAGATTTGACCCACAATAATAACTAAAGATAATTTTATAAATTAAAACCTTTTTAGTAACATAAAGTAAGCCGCCTTCAAAATTAACTTTAATTTAGCATCATGTTACCTGAGTTTTCTTGCCGGATCTTTCTCAGTGTAACCGTGTTCCGATCCGGTGGTAGTATACTAGATTATTAGTTAGTTTTTAAATATAATTACTATTAATTTTAATGTTTAATTATTACTAACCATAAACAATATAATTTTTTCATATAGAATCATTTTCTTCTTACACTGGCAATAAATTTTGTATCAAAATGTGGGTCAATATTTAATAACTAATTTCTGTATCGGGTAGATAATTATAAAATTTTCTGCAGTAACGATGACTTGTTGGACGTGAGACATCTTAGTCCACCCGTGACCATGAACGCTGTAAAGTGTTCGAAACGTCGGGTAACCAAAAATCAAATACAAACGCGATAAAATCCGTAAAGTAGTTTTATTTAAAACACATGGAACCAAAGAAGTTTCACTTCTGACATGCGTACTTAGTACTCACGCTATTTTTTTTTTGAGAATTACTCGACCAAACGCTAGGTTTTTTTCTTTAATTTAAAAGTATCCTAAGTTACTTATTATCCGTGCGGTGACGGAGTAAAAATACAATTCACTATCCCCTATCTTACCTGTGGGCGTCTTAAAAGATGTCTAAAGAAAATAGTATGCACATAATATTTATGCAAGAGAATGAAAGCTTTTTTTTTGGGGTTGGCTGCGGTCGGTGCGCTTCCGCACCACTCTGTCCGGGGCGACAGAGGGGCTTAAGCATGCAACACCCGCAACCCACCCGAACACTACATCGCCTTCGTCGTTGGACCGACCACTGGAGCAGGGTTACTTGTCATCAGTGGTCGGCCCGACGGAATACCCCCCTACTTGGGGTACCCCCCCATCGACCGACATCCCCCCTTCGGGGAGGACGTTGGTCTTTCCTCACGCGGTCGGCCTCTCGGCGGGTGACGGACTAACTCCCCGGTCACGTCACCCGCGCCTCGGCTAAGAGAATGAAAGCTTGACATGAAAGCCTACCTATACCAAATTAATTTTTTACCTACTGCGGAGGCGGCCCGAGTCCAACAATGGGACTTCTTTGGGCTGAGATGATGACGTTACTCCTTATGAAATTTGACCTGTCTGTCGGTTCGGCAACTGGCCGCCACACAACTGACACAAATTATGGCAGTAATTTGAACATATAATTTCATCTCTGCTTAAATACGTAGTAATAGGGCTTGGGTCTGCTTTATTGTAGAAGGCCAATTGACTTTCTATATAATGCTACTTAAACGTGTTGGAATAGAATTTCTTTTCCAGTTTGCCTTCTCTTGTATCGGCGTTATCTCAATATCACATCCCTTAGTCGTCTTTTACAGCACCCACGGGCAAGATAGGAAAAGTGGTGAATTGTATTCTCACTCGGTCCCTACACAGAAAATTGGAATTTTATACGCAGAATTTAGACATATGAATATTTTAAAATTGTTTTTTTTATCCGGCTAGGGAGGGTTATGATTCTGACAGGCTATGTATGTGTCTATCTGTTCCCACAGCTCCTCAACTATTTATTAGAACCAAACAAATGAGATATCATTAGAAGGGTTTTGATCGTCTGCTGGTTATATGCTAGGTATATGATGTGTCACTGAATCTAATATGGCGCCCTCTAGAGGTCTTAATGTACAGTGTTAAAAAATTAATTTGAGATAAATATGTCGTGTTTCGTATTATTGGATAGGGTTCGTTACTTGTACATTTCAAAAATATATATATTGTTAGCATTTGCTCGTGACTTTATCCGTATTTATCCGATAACTCGTTTTTTGTCTTATTAGGGTTTTAGTTTTTACTTTTATCTTGTTTTATAATTAACTAGCAATCCACCCTCGCTTCGGTTTCAGTCGCCTTACTCCCGTAGTCCCCGTTCCCGTGGGAATACCGGTATAAAATATAGCCTATGTTACTCCCTGATATTATAGCTTTCCATTGGTGAAAAAATTTTTGAAATCGGTTCTGTGGTTTAAGCGTGAAAGCGTAACAAACAAATAAACAAACAAACTTACGTTCGCATTTATAATATTAGTAAGGATGTACACATTGCCATATGAATACTTCAAAGAAAATTGTCATTTTGACATAATAAACGCTTGTATGGATGCGACCAAGTAGGAATAAGGCGATGACATTATTTATTTACAGCCCAAACGATTATGTTGTATACAATGTGATATTAATTCGCGTATCTAGTTGTTAATGAAGACGAAGCATGTCTAATCGTGCTCGCTGTTGCGGCACTCGAATACAAGATAGTTTGCCTAATGGACGATACTTGCCGTCACTTACCGTTTCGCCACAGTTCGCCGGCGCCGCGCCGACCATCTATCGGCTAACAGTAGTTACAAATATTTTTTTATTATGGTCGCTCCGTGATTATGTACAATTATTGAAACGGGCCATTTTGGGTGGGCGCAACGAAAATTACGATTTGAATAAATCCGTGAATAATTTTTAAAGTTAACCTGTTTATTGCATGTTTGATGAAAAGTCCAATCGTATAGCTTTTTTTTAAAGACGACACCCTACATTAAGGAAATCCTTCTATTGCGGGTGACTACAAATATATAATTAACGGACACAAATTACGTCCAGACTCAGAACAACAATTTGTGGATCGTATAAAGTGTGGTCCTATTTTTTTTCGGGGTGGGCCATGGTCGGAGCACCCGCCGCACGACTCCGTCCGGGGCGACAGAGGGGCGGCGCGTGGCTCCATAACCCACCCGTGGCACGTCGCCTTCGTCGTTGGGCCGACCACCGCACCGGTGCAGAATTCCTTGATTTCAGTGGTCGGCCCGCCGGAATACCCCCGGTCGCGGGGTACCCTCTCCTCTCGACGTTCAGCCTCTCTGCAGGTGACAGATTAAATCCTCGGTCCAGTCACCCGCGGCCTGGGCTAGGGACAAATTGTGGTCCTGCGTGGTATACGAACCCGCAGCACTGGCGCGATATGTCTTATCTAACCACTTAACCACTACGCTATCTGTGCAGTCGATTATGATTATAGAGTTCAACGTGGTACAAAATAAATAAACGTTAGTGATGTATTGTAACACATGTCATGTCGCCGCATGATCTGTGCACATGTGCGCACCGCGACGTGTTCCCACGACCCACCGCATGAGTTACTCACCGACAGACTGGGATTAGCTAACATCAAATATGTACTCTTATATTGTTTGATTATACATCATCATCTCGGCTCTGTCCCACTCTTGGGCTCGATTCTCCATCCCCGAAAATAGGTGAGAGGTTGACATTATACGGATACCACGCTGGATTTTATTTTGAAATTGCATAAAACATCATGTGTTAGGTTAGCTGGTTATTATATTTATTTTTTAGATAAAAAAAGAAAGTTAAGAAGTCAATAATTACATTATGTCAAAAAGAAAAATTATAAAACATCTAAATTGTTTTGCCTTCCCGGAACTTTTCCACTAACACATCAACTTTATGTTATGGTATTAAAGTTCAAATTGACTTTTAAGTATTATTACGAATCGTTTGTATGGGAGTATAGAAAAGTGTTGCTTTAAGACCTTATTAGGTAATTTTTGAAAATGTTCTCTACGTAAGAACCATCCTCGTACTTCAAGGAATATTTAAAAAAAAAGAATTAGCGAAATCGGTTCAGCTGTTCTCAAGATTTGCGCTTAGCAACACATTCCGTGATTCATTTTTATATTATAGCTTGCTATTGATGGTAAACAAGCAAAAATTACACCTGAAGGTGTTACTGCTGCTCATGGACCGTTGCTAGATCGCTGCCTACCGCGAAGAAATTGAGAGCAGTATGAATAAGCGCAATGAGATTTTTTGATACTGAAGGTATCACCAAAACCCATCACACGCAAACACCCTCAGTTGTGCTTCCGTCTCTCTCTCTCCTTCACCAAACGAATTGCTACTACTCGGAAGTTGGTTTTTCGCTCAGTGTAGTACCACCCCGTACGGACCGGCCCGCGACTGTAGACTAACGACATTCGACAATGTGCTTCTACCATACAAATATGATTGGTGACAACATATTACAAGCAACGTTCCAAATTCCATAACGAACATTTGATCAAATATTTGTACACGAATAAGGTTTATCTATTTTATATACTTAGCATAGATTAGTTATTTCTCTTCCTATATATTTGGTTATCATATATATATAAATGTGTTGTACATACATTGGTTGCACCTTTTGTGATATGTTATCAGCCCTTATCGTACAGCGGGACAATGAACTTGTACATGCGGGCGAACACATCTGCTATGACATATATATTCGTACTAATACAAAGGGCTATACGGAATACCATCTTTTAATTTCCACACTGTTGACAGTTATCTGTCTACAGCCGCGGGCCGGTCTGTCCGGAGTAGTACCACACTGAGTAGAAAATCGACGTCTGAGTAGTAGCAATTTGTTACTGCGCTTAATTCGGTAGAGAGCCGGTACCCCAACTTTCTGAGAGTGATTGCGTGTAGTGGATTTTGGCGATGCCTTTAGTTTCACCGAACCCCATTGCACGCATTCGCACTCCCTTCACAGTAGGCAGCGGCCCTGTAAAGGTCCACGAGCGGCAGCAACGCTTACCATCAGGTGTACTGTTTGCTCGTTTGCCACCGTTAGCGATAAAAAAAAAACACGGTTAATATAGAACATTAAGAAATAGTATTATGATGGAATTAGATGCTTAATTAGTGCTGTGTGGTAGCGGCTTCGAATACTACCAACCCTTGCTTTGCTCGTGGGTGTCGTAAAAGACGACTAAGAGCCCTAGATTGACCCGGACCAACTCCATCTGATACCATTTGGGTCAACAATTACATTCCCAAGGAGGGTTGACGTCAGGCAGGCGGCCGGTCATAAAAGTCATTGCCGAAAATTTTTGCAATATGTCAGAACAGATGACATATTGCGTCGACCCCAAGTAATTGGGATAAGAGCAAGATGATGATGATGATTATGATGGAATTAGAATACAATTTCAATTTACGTCCCACTGTTGGGCTCCATAATAGGAGGGAAATTGCTATCCTACGCTGGCCAGATGTGTTGGTATAGTGTTTAAAGTTTTCTTTCTCTTGCATAGATGTTATATGCATATTATATTCACTAGTCGTCTTTTACGACATCCACGGACAAGAGAGGGAGTAGTGAATTGTATTGTTACAAATTGAAACTAAAAAATACAATAATAGATTTTACCTTTAGATAGAAAAGAAAAACGTAAGAAAATAAACAAAAAGTTTTATCACACGGTCTCAAATTTACATTTTTGTTATAATGTAGTTTTAATGACATTAAAACAATCTGTAGAGGTTTTTCTGCAATCTCCACAAATGTGGGGGGGCCCCACAAGGGTTAAAAGTAAATCCTTAAGTATAAACTCGAAAACAGTAAAAGTTAGAATAGGTCAAATAAAAATATGTAAGTATTTAAAATGCTACATAAAAAACGAGTTGGAAAGGTTTTAAGTTTAAGGAATAAAATGAACGTAAATTAAAGAAAGAATCTTATTTAGTAGAAGAATAAACGTATTTTAATTAGAGATTGCAAACCGCCCAGCCCCGGTGCTCTTTCAGGCACCCACCGGGGCCGGACATTCTTGCCGGGCCTGGTCACGGGACCCGGTAAGAATGGCCAGCTTTTTAAGACTTTCACATTGAAAAATAATTGTTTTGCCTTATGCAAGTAAGAATTTTTTGTTTTGTTATAATATACTTATAAAGCCTACGTAACCAATTTTACGTTACATTTTGTTAGTTAAGTCTATAGAAGTTTAGTTTTTTACAGTTACAATACAGGCTTTTTTTTTGGGGTGGGCTGCGGTCGGCGCGCTCCTCGCACCACTCCGTCCGGGGTGACAGAGGGGCGTAAGCACGCACACCTGCAACCCACCCGAACACCACGTCGCCTTCGTCGTTGGGCCGACCACCGGAGCAGGGTTACTTGTCATCAGTGGTCGGCCCGACGGCATACCCCCTACTTGGGGTACCCTCTCGTCGACCGACGTCCCCCCCTCGGGGAGGACGTCGGTCTTTCCTCACGCGGTCGGCCTCTCAGCGGGTGACGGACTAACTCCCCGGTCACGTCACCCGCGGCCTCGGCTAGGACGGCATGACGCGCAGGTAGTCGCGCCTGCGCCGCCCCAGTCGCCGGCGGCAGGTCGCTTCGTCGAGGCTGAGCTCCTCGCGCGCGCGACTCGCGGCCTCCTTCTGCGAGATCACTGCCTCGCAGAAGGCTGCGACCGCGTCCCAGTTCCTGACGCTGTCGAGCATTGTCCTAGCAATGGTCGGCAGCGTCAGGTCGGCACCGATGATTGCGACGAGTTCACGACGCTGCACTGCCCAGGCGGCCTCGTCGCAATCGCAGTAGTGGCAGGACGGTGTGCTCTCCCTCCTAGCGACCGTGTACAGGTACTTGCCGAAGCATCCATGCCCCGTCAAGACCAGCACCAGTCGAAAGGAAAGCGCCCCGTGCCGCCGGTTTAGCCACTGCATCAGCACCGACCGGAAGGCCTCCACGGTCCAGACACCGTATCGAGGCCCCTCCAGCCGGACTGCCCAACGGGCAATGACGTCTCGGCGGGCGTCGACGCGCCAGGCGGTGAGCTCCCTCAAAGAGACCACACCGCCCTCCGCTCGCACCACCGACACCCGCCGATACAAATCGGCGAGCATTTCCGCCTCCAGGTCCCACGGGGGAGTCCCGGCCAACAGGCACGCTGCCTCCGTCGCCACCGTGCGGTACCCGCGAATGGCCCTGATCGCCATGGCTCTCTGTGGTCGCCACAGAGTAGCTCTGAGTTTGGCGGTCAGGGACCTCGCCCACACCGGTGCGCCGTACAGGGCCATCGACCGGATGTCACAATACAGGCTAGCCTACGGGCGACGAATGCAACCGGGCCCGGCCGGGTTGAGAAACATACCGGGTTGCAATCTCTAATTTTAATTGTTTTTGCCATAGTTAGAGTCCTAAAAATAGTTGAATTTTAAGATTGAAAAACATTTAAAAATAAATTAAAACTCAAATTTTAATTATGTAGATATTTTTAACAATAACAAAAAAAACTGTTTCCCTATAAATTAGGTTCTTTTTAAGCAATTAAAAGAAATTAAAAAAAGATCGATCAAATGTGCTTGTAATGTTTGTTTCGAAATAAACATATTTATTTTTGCCGTTGCTTTGAAATTCACTGGAATAATTCAATGTTTTTTATGTACGATTTTTTTTTTGGAAATATCTCTGTAGAGATGTATTATATTTTAAAGTATCATTGTATCTACATAATATGTACGAAATATAATGAGCCCCGTCTCGAGTGGACACTCGTTGTGGGTGTATTGTTCCGTGATGATTTGATAATGCCAACAATGTCCTCACATTCACTAACAGTTACTAATAATGAATTCTATAACAGTCTTGGACGATACTACAATTTGACGATCAAAATAGACGTACAGATTGTTGATGCAGCCAACTATTGTTATATTTGTGTTACATACCTTATGTATCTATTTTACTATTATAAAGCTGAAGAGTTTGTTTATCCGTACGCCCTAATCTCGGAACTTACTAGTTGAATGTCAACTAATTTTAACGAAAAAAACCGCTTTCAATTGGACCAAATTGAAATGAAACCACTCTGAATGCACCAGTTTCAACAAAAAAAAAAGAATTATCAAAATCGAATTACCCAGTCGAAACTTCTGAGGTAATAAACATTAAAAAAAACACACAGTTGAAATGAGAACCTCCTCTTTTGAAGCCGGTTAAAAAATAAATTGTCCCATGTAGTCATTTTATCATGAAAAATTATATAAATTATAACTACACAACCCTCTGTCTGACAAATATTGACCAAACACTAAATGTTAGCCAGTCGGACAAAATTATTGTCATAACAACAGCAGAGATAACAAAATTGGTATTCCATATATTATAGTTATTTTTATTTATGCCAAAGGACGATGTATATGGCCATTTAATTTAAATAATAGCATTAAATAAATAATTCACGCAAGTGTAACAGCTATTTCAGCTAGTATGATATCATCATTTCGACTCATATACGTCCCACTGTTGGGCTCGAGCCTCCTCCACAATAGGAGGTAAATTGAACCATGCTGGTCAGATAAGTTGGTATAGGGTTTTGTTTTGAGTTTCCTTCTCTTGCACAGATGTTATATGCGTATTATATCCCTTAGTCGTCTTCTACGACATCCACGGGCAAGATAGGGAGTGGTGAAATGTATTCTTATTCCGTCACCACAGGCCACAGTTTATATCATATGATATACGTAGCTATATTTAATGAAAACACTATTAGCTAGTATCGCGATGGCAAGGGGCCATGTACTATATTCAAATACAAATCTTATTACACATCGCATCCGGCACTTGATCGAGCGCACATACATACATGCATCTCTGCCAAATACAATATTCACATTGACAGTTGTACTCATGTGATTTAGTGTCGCTGAAACTTAAAAATTTCTTCAATGATTTAGAGAAAAATCGTTTTGTTTTCTTTATTTTGATATAAAAATGCCTTGAACAAAATAGTAAAATATTTTTTGCAAAAAATAAAATCGACTACAATGTAGATAAATTTTTAGATTGTTGTTGATAATACAAAAACCGCTTGCCTGATTTCGATAACATTTACATGGGACCATTTGTTTTTTTTTCCAACAAAAAAAGATTTTTTCAAATCTGTTGGCAAACGACGGTGTTAGGTAAAGGCACGAGATAAAGATCTTAGATACAGTGAAATCTGGGTAATTGGGATCTCAAGGAACTAAGGATCTTGTACCATATAAAAAGGTTTTCATTTACGCAATTCTCTCAAATTATAGTTGCCTCATTTACAGAGACATATAGAGATCGAATTTTTGCTATAGATCAAATCATGCTTATGCAGGAATTTCAGCTATAGAGTCCCGATTATAGAGGTATTGATGATTGAAATCTTAGAAACGTATTTCATTCAACCAGTTTCGAAAAGCCCCATTAATACAGGTAAATCGATGAAAAAGTGTCGGCACCTCGTTGCAATTCTCATTAATAGAGGTTTCTCACTTATCTAGGTACCACTAAACCAGGTTTCACTGTATATTGATAATTAGTAGTTTTGTTGTCGTCACTTCTGATTACTAATAAGTATTAGGTACTCCCTATCTTGCCCGCATATATCATGAGGTACGACTAAGGGATATAATACGCATGTAACATCTATGCAAGATAAGGAAAACTCGAAATAAGTCCCTATACCAACCTGTCTGACCAGCATGGTATAGTAACGTCAATTTCCCTCTTATTATGGAAGAGGCTCGAGCCCAGTAGTGGGACGTATATAAGCTGAAATGATGATGATGATGATGACGATGATTAGGTACTTTTACCGTGTAGTGAGGAAGTGAGAAACAAAATTATCCGAGTCGTAAAAAACGATTAAGAAATTATGTAGATAACAGCGATGAAAATTTGAAATAAAATACTAATGCAAGATGAAAATTTGAAATAAAATACTTCTGACAAGCGTAATATTGTACGATAAATCACCTTCCATTGTGGCGGAAGCCGAGCCTATAGTACGAGAATAAAGATACATAGACTACTGATATTCTCATAGAATTGGAGTTACTGTCTCGGAATCAAATTGTATGTAATACGAAAAATTTGATCAACGTTTAGTATACAATAAAATGTAGATCAAACATAAGTATAAGTGTATTTGATTGACCTAACGCAATCTGAATAATTAAGAATCACCTTTAGCTACGATGATCAGAATCAATTTCACCCATGATCCAGAATTTCAGTCAAACCGATTTCTAATATTTACGCGAGTACATTCTAAATAAAATTACTTTACGAATTTTATTGCGTTTGTATTTGATTTTAGATTGTCCAATGTTTCGGACACTTTGCAGCGTTCATGGTCAGCAGAGCAGGCTGAGTCCGTACAAACGCGATAAAATCCATAGTTTTACTTACAATTCGGTTACACTTAGTTCATAGAAATAGAATATATATTAGTAACAGCCCTCGAGACCATCAATCAAATAATTCGTACAGTAATTTTTCTCAATACTAAAGCAAAATATATAAAAACGTTGAATGGAACGCGTCGCTCATTGACCGCAGCCGATATCTCGACATCAATGAGAGGCATACCATAAGCATACAAACTGGCCGCGGCGGCCCGACATCGGCGTACCCTATATGGACACTCATGGAATGAAAACTGGACGCATTACTACTTTTTACCCTCACACATCAAGTACAGACATCGTGTATGAAATACCGATGAAAAATCCGAACGAAACCGGTCATTTGTAGGTCGTTGACTTTGCACGAGGAATTAAGTTGTGAGAGGTTTTTATTGCCTTTGGTGGCAGATGAGCAAGAGGGCCACCTGCTGGTAAGTGGTAATTCCCGCTCATGGACATCTGGAATACCAAAGCATAGTCAGGTCGCTATCTACCGTTAAGTGGAATTCAGGCTTAGTTCTCTCGCTCAATGATTGAAGCCTCAGTAGCAAATAACTAAGTAATAGATTTTGAGCGAGATTGTAACTTTATAGTAATAACCAGGACAAGTCGACCTATTTATGACTGAAGACAAAAACATGACAAACTCTACCACGAGTTATAAAAAAATTGCACTTGTATTCTTCGCAAATGTAATTATCCAAATGAATGTGAATGCGTCGGCATCAAAATATGTTGAGTACCAACTTATAAAAAACTTGCGAACACCTTCATTTTAGACCCAGAAGCACTTCTGGGTCTGAAACAAGAAATAAGTTACACTAAAAAAATAAGTATATATTTAGTGTAACTATTTTCTTGTGCGCATTAATAATGTCCATCCTTGTCTGTCCTTATCTATTCTTTTCTTGACATTAATAATGTGTCCTAGTGCTTCCTGGTATTTATTATTCTATGTAAGTCGGTAATATTTTTCCAAAACCATTTAATAAGAAAACGAATAAAGGAACCAGGTAATACGTACATTAACGTAAAAATGTTACATTTACAGAAAAACATGTTGACAGGTTAAATAAATTGAATTATTAATTTATTATTGCTATATTATTTAAATACTCGTATTTTCTTTGTCTTTGCAAGAATTGCATAAAGTAAGTTTTTGTATTTCTCTGGCAACCCCACACCTATCTCGTCAGACGCGGGAAAACGTCAATTCAATCAATATGATTGTTTGTTTTGCAACTCTATTGTCTATATGTATTTATAATGGTTAAAATCAACGACCAGCTGTAATATTAATATATTTTGTTTTATTTTAATTATTGCCATTGACTATTATTATTATCACCATGTATCTCCGTTTCACGGGATCTTCCTAGGGAAGATACCCGGTCCTTTGAAAGGCTTACATGGGGATATGGATCCAACACGCAAAGACCTTTGGAGAAATTTAATTTAAATATGAAATGGGACGTCTACCGATGACACTCCACGTCTGCACATGACATGTGGTCAACGGAGGGTGTAAAACTATTGTATGATGATGGTATCTAACACATGATTTTGGGGTTGGAGGTTAGATGGACTGGATTAATGGAAAACTATTGATTTAAAACTGTCGTCTGCCTTCAATACCTTTATCGTCTTGAACTTTGGCAGACGGTGACTCGCCAACTCACTGAATGGGCCCTCCTAAACGGTCGCCACAGACACGCAGGCCATACGGGCAACATTGGTGCAAGTGGCTTGGGGTGTCGAGCGGTGCGGCGCCTGTTTCACCACCGCAAGTCCCCGATAAACGGAGCCCCGCAGTGGTTTCCCCGTAGTTATGCCCTTGAAAATGACACTTCCACCCCCGAGCATATAGCTCTGGCGACCCCTCTCTGATCAGCCGTTTAAGGCAAGCCAGAGTTGAGAATCCTGCGGGCACTCTTCGGTTTCCACCCCAACCAGCCAGTAAAGGCGAGCTGGATACGAGGCCCTGACCGACTCTCTGGGGCACTCAGGACCGCAGTGTCGCCACTCACTTTCAGCACGCCACAAGCTGCCCTGCGGTTTATTGGCTTGCCTATAAATCTTGTGATACATTTTTCTTTTATATCAAAAGAACTTGAGAGCCATATAGTGTGCCTCCGAGGTTTGCGTTAGTCTCATGGTGAGATAACGACTGGCCCAGAGGGTATTATTATTATTAGTCTTTATAGATGTGCACTGTGGGCCTAAATTACTATGGCGAGTCGGCATGCCCCTTTGATATACATAATTCAGTTTTTATTTTTGGGCTGCAAACAGTCCACGAATACCTCTGCCTTTATGAGACCTAACGTGTAATAAAGAAGTATACGGCGACATATCAGAGGGAAGTGTTGGCAAGTGGCACAGGACCGTTCTGCGTGGGGAGGCCCATGTCTAGGGTTGCCAACCATACTTTATAATAAAGTATTTTACTTTATTTTTAGTCAATGTATAGATACTTTTGCATACCAATAAAGTATGTGAAAATACTTTATTTTTCGACCTTTACTATGAAGCGTAAAGCAAAACACTCATTATAGGTACTTAATTATTTGACGGTACATATAAGTGAAAACAGAAGACGGAAACTATTTATAATTACTAAACGAAATATTCGATGTCAGATGTGGTGTAAATCAGACTTTATATGTGCTTAAAAGCACACAAAAATACGTTTTTAAGGCAATAAAAACATACAATTTGAAAATACTTTTTTTCTTCCAAATACTTTTTTTTTTCTATCCATATCATTTTATACTTTTCTTTTGTCTAAAAAAGTTGGCAACCCTACCTATGTGGAACAGTGAACGTCTACGTGCTGATGGAGGATGTATAATAATATTATATTTGCATATGTATACAGGGCCGGATGAGCCTACTGCCTAGGGGATCCGAGCAATCACCAAGAAAAATTCAATTCATTTCATTGAACATTTTATTTTGAAAATTCACATTTCTCTTGCCTCCTCCATCATAAAACCTGGATCATCATTTAATTACAATTATAACCTATTCATTAAGATAAATATGAGGTGATGCTGTAGCATCAAGTCAAGGTGATAAGGTATGTTGTTGCCATAAGCGATTCAAGTAACAGCATAGGTACTAAAGAAGTCTATCTGATCGACTGGACCTTTATAATAGAAAATATATATTTTAAAATAGTAAGAATAGGGTAAAGCAAAGGGGCCCCGAGAATTGAATACCTTAGGGGCCCCGTGAATTGCATTGCCTAGGGGCCCTGAGAATTGCATTGCCTAGAGGCAGCTAATAGGTTTAATCCGGCCCTGTATATATATATATATATATATATATACATATATATATATATATATATATATATGTTTGTTTGTTTGTTTACAGTTGAAGGTTGGCGGTGGCGGTGTGCGCTCGTGGCGCGCAGTGGGCGGTACGCACGGCGGTGAACTCTCCGTATTCTGCTGGTGATGGCGAGCGCGCGCACGCAATAACAGGTATTGTACTAATATTTAACGAATATACTGTCGTGTGGTGACTGACTAGCTATACACAATCACCTTTATGTTACACAATACCGCTGTTAATTAATCATCTACCACATACAATAAAGACAGAAATAAATTGCAATAACTATAAAAATAAACTAAAACAACATTTCATTAACACACTGATTACTTAACTAAATTAAATTCCAACTTAAATAAAAATCCATTATTATGCGAAACATTCTGTATATAAGCTATTAAACAACACAAGGAACATTATTTCTACTTACCCCCACATAAGAGATGTGTTATGTATTATGCTTGCTGTTTTTATGCGGGCACCGTCATTTTATTATTGTAAACTTATTTTCTTCTTTCTTTCATTTTAATTTTTACTGTTTACTTGATTAGAATACTTAAGACGAATCAAATACGCGTTTAAGCCAATATTTTGTCGTATGTATAAGTTTAGTTGTCAAAGTAATTATTGTAAAACATTGTTATTAAATAAAATATTAAATAAATAAACCTCTTTTACCTGTGGGTGTCGTAAAAATGACTTAAGGGTCAATTTTTCCCATTGTGGAGGAGGCTCGAGTCCAACAGTGGGTCGTACATGAGCCAAGATTAATATATTTGTGAATGACATAATACTCGAAATCAATCCCTCACGGTTAGGAATCACAGTGACCACATATTGTGCCAGTTTCTTAATTAAAATCAGCCGGGATCGATAAAAAATATTTTTAATTATGATTTAATTTATTGTGTTTCTAAACAAATATTTTTGTATAATTCCAGATTGTTGGCGGGCCGGCGCGCGAGTCGCAGCCTGCGCCCGCGGCGGTGAGCGCGACAAGCGTCTCGCGACATGTCGCGCTGTGTACTTAGAGCCCGCTAGTAGGGCGCGCGGCCGCGACATACTCTCGCGCCCCGACACACGTCTTACTTTACTGTCTGTAATTAATTCCCGTTAGTGCAATAACAATGTTATGTTCCCCTCTCGTGTGAAGTATGTGTCCGTGAGGGTCGGGGCGCGGGCGCGGCCCGGACACTTGTTAGTGATAAGTCCGTGCGTGCCTGTCGCGCTACGAGGAGGGGGAGCACGGCGAGGCCATACCGATGCGACTTCGCACCACTCTAGTCGCATCAGATTTTGTAAAAAAAAATTAATTACATCAAAATCTTGAACGTGACTTCAATTTTTGATTACTATAAATATTTTTGTGTGTAATTTTATATTCAATCGTGTAATTGGCAACATTTGTCGTGTATCAATTGCACATTGTATTAACTCGTCAAACTTGTAGTTGTCGAATAAATTGATGTATGTATATATATTTTCATTGGTAGCTGTCGATGTGAGCGTGTGGCGTGTATGTCGCCGCGAGATATCTCGCCTGTTACAAGCGCTCCTTCGTTTTTTTCGTGTGGTTACATTCAGTGAACGACTCGCAGGTCGGACTCGACATGGCCTCGGCGTACCCTCCGGCTCCTTAACAAATTGAACGTTAATAATGATCAAAGTACAAACTTAACTGTAATGAACGGCGCCGGGAGCCCAGTAGAGGCCACCCGGGGCCCCCGAGCGGTAACTCTCGACGTTTTCGAAGAATTTACTCGTTTTGAATACTGCGTTTTATCTACCAGTATGACTGTTTGATAATTAGAATATCATCAAAATACATGATATTGTATATTTTAGTTAAATAATGTCGACGAATGTTACGCGAGGCCATTGCCTGGGGGCGGTGTTGTGCCCAATATTACTTTTATTTGTGTATTGTGATAAAGTGCTATTGTTATGATATTTCATTGGACTGAAGCGGAACGGGTGGCGCCATCACACAAAATACACGACACTATATTTGATTAAACTCAAATAAATGTTTAATAATGGTTTGTGCACTTATAATCAATTAACTGACTCGATTTTATTTTTGTTGTGTTGTAATCCATAAAAAGCAACTGATTAAAAATATTTGTAAAACTCGATCGCGGTACCAAATGTAGAGTCCGATTGTTAATCTAAATTGCCCAGAGCTCCATTTAAACATACAAAATATTTCACTGCAATTAATTCGACTGTTTAGAAGTTGATTTACTGCTGATTTTTGTTTATTTTCAATTATTATTTAATCTATTTTTCTAGAAGCTTAAACACTTAAGAGTTGATTAAAAACATCCTGAAAATGTGTGCTTTTAATATCACATATAAGTGGTAATTTTCTACCAACAAGAAGAAAAATAACCAGTTTTCTTTTAATTTTATACATTTATAGTGAATAAACGTGTAATAATAATGAATATATTATTTTGTAGAAAATTAGACGCTCTAATAATAAGTCTCTTACCAAATTTACCTTGGAAGCATAAATATTCGACAATAGCCATTCTGACAGGAAGTTGTTTACCATTTGTTGCAATGATATAGGTCGATGATGGCGTCACAACCGCACCGCACTTAGAGGTGTTACATTTGATAATCGCCTCGAGTTTTTGATCTCGAATTGCGACTGACTCGCGAGAAGCGTGCGCCGGCCTCGGGGCCCCCGGAGGCCCGCGGTCGCGACGCTCTCCCGCCACATAACGTGATTCCTCCATAGATTAAACGTTTATATTTTTTACCAGTTATGAAATGTCAATTGGTGTGTACGCGAGTCGACATGTGTCGCTCGCCTCTCGCGCGACTTATTCGGTTGTACTCTAGTTTGTAAACTTATGTTTAGTAGTTGTTAGCGGGGCTAAAGCATTCTGTTAATTGTATTATGTTATATATATATATATATAAACGAGAACGACAAAACATGTGAACATATTGTGGTGCGAGTGGATTCATTGAATTTAACGATAAAGACATTTAACAAATTTTTCAAATTAATATGATAAAAAAGTACTAAGACTTTTTAAAAAAAATCGCTTGGATAAACATATTGTATGTACATAGCGTTAAGTGGTAGTTTAAGTGCCGACTTAGATGTAGTAGGTATAACAAATTGTACGGCGGGTCGCGTTCGGCGCCCGGATCTTATTGTTAACGACTTGACTTTTTTTAAATGTGTTATTTTTTTATTTCTCCTAGTTTCGTTACTTACTTACATCTTGATTGTTATAGATCACAAGTTGTGAGCACGCCGCGGGCTGGTATACCCTCGGCGCCTGACCTACCCCATTAGCTTGTCCTCCCTTGCTAGAGTTCCGGAGGACTATCCTCCACAATAAAGTAAAACTATAAATGTCACGCCTGGCAATCGCAGTTGATGACATAAATTTCCATCTGTTTTGACGTCACCACGACTTGTTGTACAGACTGCTTAATTTTTTTATATAGATTTCAAGAGCGATTTCCAGTTTCCTGATTAGTAATATGAGATAAGGGTATATTGGACATTTTTGTATGGGATTTTGTATGGGGTTACATATGTATTACTATTGAGGAAACAAATCGGCTTTGAGAAATCATACGAAATAAAATGTTATTTTGTACTTTTTATGGCAAATATTTTGTTATTTTAATTAACTAATATATCGTGCATACAAGTCGTGGACATAGAGAGCTGAGCCCGCGGTGATGTTGTTCGCAAGAATCAGTGGTGATATTTTAAAAAATAATTTATATTATGTTTTTATATATTAACAAGCGTAATAAAGAGTGAGCAAAAGCACGTCTTATATGGGTGTTTCATTATTCCTCTGTGTTTGTTCTGTGATCGGTGATATAACCTATTTCTTAGGGAACAATTCGGCTCTGAAGATGAATGGTTGACGATGGTATTTTAATAAAATCGTCACATTTATGCTGCATGCGGTTGGTGTAAAAAGTTTGCAAAGACTGTATTACTAATGACTGCCTTAGTGTTCCCGTAACTGGTTTTTACAACGGGTGACCGTTTTTCATTTGACAATAATCGCATGTCAATCCCTTCAAACTATTTTAGCTAGACAAACTATTTGTACAGCAATTGTTGTCAATTATAACTGTCAGATTGACTCTTTGATCTTCCACTGGTTTCTTTTATAAACTTCACATAGAAATTATTGGATTAGATTGAATAATTTTGTTGATATTTTATATACTATAATGCAGTGAAAAACCAGAAGTGTAGTGAATATGATTTAATAGCGAATTACGCGAACATTTTCATGTTCGGCAAATTCCCAGAGAAATTATGATTTGATTGTCAGCACCCAATCAATGGTAGCGACTAATACTATGATGAGACTAAAGACGTATTAAGAAGAATATTATAACTTGAGACGTGCACCTATAGCTCATATTATTGTAGAAAGTGATACAGAGTTCTCTCCTTCCTCTCGCCTTCTCTGGGAATTTTGGCAGAATGTCAAAATGCACGCAATTCACTTATTATATCATATTCACTACATTTCAGAATTTTATCTGCATTATATTACATAAAATATCAACAAAATTATTCAATAACACTAAAATAATGAAAAAAATATAAAAGCGCTACGTAACACTTTGACATTCGTGTTAAAAGTCCTGATACAGAGTTACTGATAAAAAAAATGGAACTTTTATAACAAATGACATTACAAACATTTCAATATATTTAGTGTCCATTTCTCAAATTTACTAATAAAGAAAAACCGCCATTTCTAATAAAATGGATAAACTAATCGTTTTAAATAAACCACTGAGAAGAAAATCCAGTCTACCTTCACGATCTACAGTGCAAACAACAGTTCCTATTCCACTCGACTTTGAAAATACTGAAAATCCTAGCTCTGAACTCAACAAGACTGAAAATCTGAAAACACGACACGAAATAAGTTTTGTTAAATTGTATCAAGAATGCAAACACAAGTTTGCTCAACCATTGAAATACCCACCAAATTCTTTGCTAGCAAACCATAATATAAGGCAGACTCCCAAAGAATTTATTTCGATGCACGAGAATAAAAATCTGTTTATGCCTGAATATTCTCAATACCCACATCACCGCCCTACAGTAGACTTAGTACTGGAAATAGATTATGAAGCACCTGAACACATTAATAACGTTAACATTTAAAATTAGCAAACATTAATGTAAAGAATGATTTACTTAAATTGTGCTAAGCAGCAGCAATAACAAAAATTATTTAATTATCCACAACAGTATCCACTGTCGAACATAAATCCTTAACAAAGATTGCGGTTTGACTGTTGGATATTAGTCTGCTTGCAGTGAGCTTGAGGTCCACACCTCAGCTGTTGCCCTAACTTCGACAGATGGCACCCAAAAAGTATAAGCTACCCGACGGATCACCGAGTCAAGGAATCAGTAACGGTGGTCAGCCTAATTGGTGGTGCGCTTCATACATAAGATTTTGGGACCACTGACCACCCTTAACGGTTCGGACGGGTTCAAACATTCAGTCACAAAAATATCAGATCAAGAAAAGAGGGGCAATCCCAAAGTCTAGCAAGCTAGAAAGAATAACTATTATGGCCAAAATAACAGTAATTGTTATTTAGGAAAGTGCCGATGCCTGTTAGAATTCAATTTAATTACTTGCGATTGATAAAATAAAACAAAAATATTTAATTATTGATTTATTATTACAAGATAAATGCAATAAATTATGAGTAACACATTCCTTTGTACTCATCATTGATCATCATCATCATTTCAGCTCATATACACCCCACTGTTGGGCTCGAGCCTCCTCCACGATAGGAGGGAAATTAACCTTACTATACCATGCTGGTCAGACAGGTTGGTATAGGGTTTTATTTCGAGTTTCCTTCTCTTGCTTGATGTTATACGCATATAATATATCCCTTAGTCGTCTTTTACGACACCCACGGGCAATATAGGGAGTGGCGAATAGTATTCTTACTCCGTCACCACACGGACAACATATATAGTACTAGGCATGCCTTTTAAGTTCTGTCGTTTCCATATTGCCCGGCAATTTTGAATTTGGAACTGTTCTATATTCGAATGTGTTTAAATTTTGAATCTCAAAACAGTTGAAAGTATTAGGATTAATGCTATTGTTTAGTCACAGCGTCGATTGGAATCTGTCAGGTTACTTACGAAAATGAATCTTTATAAAGAAAATGTTCGTGTAATAATAAAAAACCTCCCGTGTTGGAATACATATTTCAATATAAAGAGTTTTTTGTCTATAGTAAGTACAAATTTACGATTAAAACATATTTCTATAACGATCATATATGGATAATTTATATTATTACCCACATGGGGTAACATAAATTACTTATATAAGATTGTGTGCACCGTCTTGTTAGTGTGTGTGTTGATATGATAATTTACATATTACCCACATGGGGTAACATATAAATTACTTATATAAGATTGTTTGTGTGCATGGTCTCGATGTTGTGTGTGCTGATATGATAATTTACATATTACCCACATGGGGTAACATAAATTACTTATATAAGATTGTGTGCACCGTCTTGTTAGTGTGTGTGTTGATACGATAATTTACATATTACCCACATGGGGTAACATATAAATTATATAAGATTGTTTGTGTGCATGGTCTCGATGTTGTGTGTGCTGATATGATAATTTACATATTACCCACATGGGGTAACATAAATTACTTATATAAGATTGTGTGCACCGTCTTGTTAGTGTGTGTGTTGATACGATAATTTACATATTACCCATATGGGGTAACATATAAATTACTTATATAAGATTGTTTGTATGCACCGTCTCGTTGTTCTGTATATTGATATGATAATTTACATACTACCCACATGGAGTAATATATAAATTATATAAGATTGTTTGTTGTGCACTGTGTCAATGTTGTGTGTGTTGATACGATAGTTTACAGAATACCCATATAGGGTAATATGTAGATTATCAAAGTACAAAATACATTAACCCTTGATAGTAACAATAATAGTGGGCATGTAACACTTCAATAAATATTTAATAGATTAAATTTAAAATTGACTGGGACAACAGAGTCTGATAAATATTTAGTAAAACTATGTCTTGTGATGTTTAGTCATTTTGATCCTCCTCCTTGTAGGAACATATTCTTAAAGATCAGTCCAATTCAATTTTTTTAAATAAATTCGGCCTCATATCAGTTAAACTTAAAAAAAGTACAACTATTTTTCTTTTACAGCAACACTAAAATATTTAAATAATGTTCTACTTCTCGTATTAGATCTAGGAGTTTTTTCTGAAACAGAGTTTCTACGCGTTGGGAAATTCTCTTTTGGGCTTAGAGGTGCTGTCAATACGCATTTATCTATCACTTCAGGGCATTTACCTTTTTTTTCACGAAGCATAAGTGTTAGCCAATCTGTAGAGGTGTTCTTTTTCTTGACAGGTGACATTAATCTATGGTGGGGCGCTTCGCCATGCAAAACGAAGTCGGGGAGATTCTTAGTTGGCGTCGTACAGGAAATTAACTTAAACTTAGTTGGGGAAACCTTTACGGGTGATATGTTATGAGCCGTGTTTGGAGAGAGAGGTTTCATATTTTTTGGTGACAAGATTTTACAACTTTTTGCCTCATAATTTTTAGTAGGAGTCATGAAAGACGTTCCCGCTTTCGATATGTAAGACCACTCACTTGGATTCTCATTATGGCACTTTTTGGGTGGACTCTCTTCTAAAACATCTCCATGGCGTTTGATTCCAGAAGGCAACAATTTAGGCTCCTCTTCAACCGTATCTAACTTCAGTCTTTTTATTGAAATCTCAGCTTCTTCTGTATCCCTGGACGCGTTCATCAAATCTGAGAGGCATCTCTTCGTTTTTCTATCGCATGAACTGCTTCTCAAGATTTTACATTTGGCACTGTAGGACCCAGGTGTAGTAGCAAATTTTCTTTTCAATGAATTCGGAGTTTTATCAAGAGAACCCCACTTTGGTAAACTTGCAACATCTGTTCGCGGTACCAGCTCGGCGCGGCCTTTGAATTCAGTATCAGATTCCGGATATTCCCTGCCAACCCTCCAGATTTTATGCCGTGCATCATCACTGCAGGTAACAATTTTCATGTCTCCCTTTTGACACCATGCAGCACAGGTGACTTCAGCCCAATGTCCTGTTAGTTTCACGACCGGTTCGGAGTACTTCACATTCCAAATATATGCGTTCTTATCACTACTACCGCTAACTAGGTACATACTGTCAGGACTTAGACAAGTTTTAATGTAAAATGTGCTGTTCTCGTGACCTATATACCTCTGTTCAGGCAATGCATTGTATGTAGAAATGTTGAAACAATATATAACATTGTCCATACAGCTAGCGTAAAGTCTCATTCGTGCATCATCAATTATCAAATTAGTATAGCCATTCTTAGTTGAACTACCGCAGTAAGGTATTGAGTGTTTCGGCAATGGTTCCCTTGTATATATATTGTAGTTTTTACGTAAATCCCATACTTTGATGTTTCCATCACATTCTCCACAAGATATAAGGGTCGTGTCATCTTGGAAGACTAGTCCAGTAATACTGATGGCTCGTTGGTTATCAATGCGTGGTCTCTTACCGTGCGATCCTGGGGTTTTTGGGTTAAAGCTGGAGTGACAGTTCATGAGGCAATTATCAGGTTTAAGCACAATGGAGGGTTGGCTGTTAGCGCGTATGTCCCAGACAAGTATGTGTCCATCGCGAGCACCTGTAGCAAATACGGATGGTTCGGTGGGGCGGAAGACGGCTGTTTTCACGGAGCGGGTGTGGTTGGAGAAGACAAGCACTCGCTTTGGGGTGCCCTCGGCTACATCCCACAAACTGGCTGTGTGGTCACCTGCAATCAAAGAAAAGTGGGATATCTGATGATGTTTTCAATTATTCATTTATCCATCAGTCTGTATACGTCCTCTGGACATGGCCTCCCCACTAGAAAGTTACTCCGAAGGAGGACCCTTCTGTGTGCCACAGTGCCAATTGCATACAAATTCAAATGAATATTGTTAGATCACACATTAAGAATACAATGTGTCTTAGTTTCAGAAGGACCATCAGAAGAAGCAGGACTCTTGGGTTTTATTTCGTGTTCGCTGGCATTCTTTAATTGGTTTTTACCATACCCACGGGAAAGGAAGGGGGTGTTGATCACTGCATTTTTATAAAGAATATATTAAGTCATTCTTATATCAATCAGTAACAAATTATTATTATTTCAATACCTATTTTTTTTTTTTTGGTGTGGGTTGCGGTCGGCGCACTCCTCGCACCACTCCGTCCGGGACGACAGAGGGGCGTAAGCACGCACACTCGCAACCCACCCGCGCGGCACGTTGCCTTCATCGTTGGGCTGACCACCAGAGCAGGGTCTTGACGTCAGTGGTCGGCCTGACGGAATAACCCCTATTTGAGGTACCCTCCCATGGACCGACGTCCCCCCCTCGGGGAGGACATCGGTCTTTCCTCACACGGTTGGCCTCCCGGCGGGTGACGGACTAGTTTCCCGGTCACGTCACCCGCGGCCTCGGCTAGGGCGGCATGAGGCACATGTAATCGCGCAGACGCCGCCCCAGTCGCCGGCGGCGGATCGCCTCATCGAGGCTGCGCTCTTCGCGCGCGCGATCCGCCACCTCCTTCCGTGAGACTACTGCCTCGCAGAAGGCTGTGACCGCGTCCCATATCCTGACCATCGCCAGGGCGATGCTCGACAGCGTCAGGTCAGCACCGATGATTGCGACGAGTTCACGACGCTGCTCTGCCCAAGCGGCACAGACCTCGAGCGTATGCTGCGCCGTGTCCTCGTTGCAATCGCAGTGGTGGCAGGACGCTGTACCCTCTCTCCTAACGACCGTGTACAGGTATTTGGCGAAGCATCCATGCCCCGTCAACACCTGCATTAGTCGGAAGGAGAGCATCCCATGTCGCCGTTTCAACCACTGCATCAGCACCGGCCGGAAGACCTCCAAGGTCCGCACCCCGAACCGAGGCCTCTCCAGCCGGACTGCCCAACGGGCAATGACGTCTCGGCGGGCGTCAACGCGCCAGGCGGTGAGCTTCCTCAAAGAGACCACACCGCCCTCCGCTCGCACCCCCGACACCCGCCGATACAAACCGGCGAGCATTTCCGTCTCCAGGTCCCACGGGGGGGTCCCGGTCAACAGGCACGCTGCCTCCGTCGCCATCGTGCGGTATCCGCGTATGGCCCTGACCGCCATGGCTCTCTGTGGTCGCCACAGAAGAGCCCTGAATCGGACGGTCAGGGACCCCGCCCACACCGGTGCGCTGTATAGGGCCATCGACCGGATGACCCCCGCGTACAGCCGTCGACACGTAGGGCTTGGTCCGCCCACGTTCGGCATAAGCCACGGTAGAACGGACGCCGCGCCGACGAGCCGTGGAGCGAGCCTGCGGAAATGCTCCCGGAACCACCAATGCCCGTCTAGCACCAGGCCCAAATACCTCATATGGGCCCGGATGCTGATTTCAACCGAACGGCCGGTGATCGAGGAGTCGCTAGGCTTGCCGCCTCTTCTAGCGTCCCACCGCGGGCTGTGACGAGCGTGTCGTCGGCGTAACAAATCACGCCCACCCCGGGCGGAAGGCTCCCCCTCAACGCCCGGTCGTAGCTGATGTTCCACAGGGTGGGTCCGAGGACCGACCCCTGTGGGACACCGCACGTCATGGGCGTTCGCACAACGTCCTTTACTCGGTTGGTGTAGAGGACGCTGCGCCTCTCCAAATAGTCTGCCACTAGCCGCCTCAGGTAAGCTGGCACCCCGGGATACCGGAGCGCCTCCCTGATGCAGCTGAATGGCAGACTATTGAATGTGTTGGCGACGTCCAGAGACACCACCAACAGCACTCCCCCGCCAGTGACGGCCTCAGTCGCCACGGCCCTCAGGAGCAACAGAGCCGCGATCGTCGAACGACTCCTCCTAAACCCTAACTGGGCGTCCGACAGATCGGGCCCCGTGCCGACGAGGTGCCGCTCAATGCGTGCAGCCAGCACCCTCTCTAGTAGCTTGCCCGTATCGTATATAAATACAATACATTTCAATACCCATGTAACGTCACTATGTAGTAGTCACACTATTAAGTATACAATTTGACACCATCATAATTTTTTTATTGCCAATGGTGGCAAACGAGCGAGCAGCACACCTGAAGGTAAGTGATACTACCGGACACGGACCTTTACAATATGAGGGGTACAGACAGGTGACACAGCTCTACTGTGAAAAAAATACTCTTCCTAAGCCTTGTTTAAAAAAGGACATGTCATAGCACTCGGGAAACACAGCAACAGGTGATTCATTCCAGAGCCTGCATGTATGTGAGAGAAATGTTCGCTAGAAATGGATAATTGAAGACTGTAATGTTTCCAGGTGAAATGGATGTACTCTGCTATGGTGTACGTTTGTAAAACGGTGATGGTGGTACCAAGACAAACATTTCATCAGCACACTCCCCATGAAAGAGTCAGTAGAGTATACAGAGTGATCCAAAGTCTTTCCGTTGCTCCAATGACACCAATCTATTCGTAAGATTGAGATCCCAATGATTCAAACAGCACGCCTTTGCAGGGAGTCAAGTGGGTCTAGCTGATATTTGGGCGCATCATCCCAGAGCTGTACTGGAGTACAGCTGTGAGGAAGAACTGGTGCTTTGTATAGCACAACACTCAATTTTGATGTGAAGTACCACCTGGCTCTGTTCAAGACACCCAACTTTTTGCTTGCCAATTTGGCTTCATCCTACAAATGACTCCCAACTGAACTATTTTCTGTGACTTATAAAAAAGCGGCTAAAAGATCACCAAAAATGCTCAGTTTCATGAGAAATTACAATTTCCACTTCATCATAATCAACATGCCTGACATGCATGGCAATTGTGGTATTAGCCCTATTGAAGATATTCACATTCAACAGAGGGCTTAGGTCGACTGCTGAATGGATATCATTTGTTTGGATCTCTACTAACAAGATCTTACCATTATCACTTTCTTTTTATTATATATGATTACTCTTCGAAAACCAGCTATTGCAAAAAAGTCTGGCAATGTTTTACAATGGGCTGTCTGCTTGACATCAAGGAGGGTTCCTTGGAAATTTTTGCGTGACAGCAGCAGAAGCAGTTGGCTCAGTCAATGTAAGCTCTTAGTTGTCTATTAAGACACCCGCAAATAATGTCCCTTACGTTGTAGTATTTGTAGCCGCTACCACACAGTAAGTTTTATTTTTTATTTATTCCTACTAGTACATCAAGTGCTTAAATTCTATTAAAAGGTGTAGCCAAAAATCAGTTTAGGTTTATCTGTACACCTAGGAAACGTCGACAATTTTTACAAAAATACCTATACATAATGGCAGCATGCAGCACGCCTGCACCGCATTTTCATAGATATACCTACCTTCAAATTATGACATGTTAATATTAATGTGACAAGTTACAATCAAGACATGAAAAATCTATTTTATTGAAATTAAGTTTTTCTTTGGTTTCAAATACTTCTAATATGAATAACATATCCTCTCTATGCAAAAGTAGTCTTCAATCCTTACAGTTATTCCAGAGGAAAATAATACAATGGTCCGATGAGCCACTATGATGTTTTATCTCAAGTGTATCTATGTTATTGGCATATTATATCACTTAGTCGTCTTTTATGACACCCATGGGGAAGAAAAGTGGTGATGAAATCTATTCTTACAATGTGCACTTAACAAATTTTTTTTTGAACGGAATATATTTAGCATTTTCAATGTGGTAATGGAGTAAGAATACAATTCACCACTCCCTATCTTGCCCGTGGATGTCGTAAAAGACGACTAAGGGTATATACCTGTGCCTATAATACCTGTGCAAGAGAAGGAAAACTCGAAATAAAACCCTATTCCAACACATCTGACCAGTGTGGAATAGTAGGTCAATTACCCTCCCATTGTGGAGGAGGCCTGAGCTCAACAGTGGAACATGCTGGGAAGATGAAGATATTTAGCATTTTACATATCATGGAAGTCATTACATATTAATTCTAAGTGAGGCTTTGGAATAAATGATAATAATTCATATTGATCTAGTTTTATAACTATCTAGTATTGTACTCACCAGAAACAGTAACAAAATTCATATGTTGGGGCATCCATGCTAAGTCAAACACGGCATTGTTGTGACATTGGAACCCTTCTAAAGAACTTGCAGTTGTCAAACTAGTTGTATCCTAGAATCAGAGAGTTGTATACAATGCATAGCAAAACTTTACATTAAATTTACAAAGATTAACCCTTTGCACTCAAGAGGTGAGTCTCACTCATTACTTTGTTTGGTGTAGAAATTCAATGCGTCGTGTGAACTACTGAAGTTTCTTTTATTTGGTAATTGATATCTTGTTTATGTTTCTAATATAGTCATTATCATCTTATTGTTCATTTTGTCCTAAGAACTACATAATCTTACAAAGACGACATAATGTCTCTTTCAAACTATGTAAGATTTTCTTATGACATTAGTGCAGTACCATGAAGCTTAATGTATTTTCGGCATCAATTTGAACAGCCTTGGATGGAGGAACGGAAAAATTTAAATTTCTTGTCCCTATTACTATGCTAAACGAGGAAATTACAGCTATACACAAAGAGCTTGATGACAGAGGACAGAGAAAAATTACAAAGACTAAGTAATGTTTAAGAAATTATCTTCGTAAAGATACATTAAATATTACAATATACCTAAACGTTTTATGTGTTACTTTATGTGTAAAATCATTTTAAATTAGAGGAAAGAAATTCACATTAATTTAACTGTAAGGAGCAAAGCAGATAATTTTACCTGGATAGCAACTCTACCATCCTCATTTGCGAGAGCAAGGATGTGTTCATAACCGGGAGCCTCAGAAAACCGACAAGCGAAAATCGGAGGATCCTGGTCAAAACTAGCTGCTATATTGCTATTCTGCAATCCATAGAATGATTCCTCATTATTCACTATCAAACGCTTTAACACATTATCATAGTTTGGGCGACAATCTGAAAAAGAAAACAGTTCTCCTAGTTCATTTACAGTATAACAAAACTTAAGGGAATTTAGAAAACATTTGTTAAATCTAGTGACTCTGAAAACTTGACCACAACATTATTTATCTACTTAATTATCTGCATTTTCTGTTATAGGAAATTCCTAATAATAATTGAATATACAATTTTAATAGAAAAATAAAACGAATATTGTTTTCCTTAAGTTGTTATAGTGGTTGTAACAAAAGGACTTGTTGTAATTTAAAACTCTCGGAATGTCTATTTTTGTTTTGTAGAATTCTTATCTAAATAGATAGATATGATCTTAATAATTCCTTGTTCCTCTGTAACATCACAGAACATTTTTCTAATAACTGTAAGTGTAATTTTAATAACAACTACTTATGACAAATTAGTAGTAGTAGTCAAAATCATCCTGCTTTTATTTGGAATAAATGTGTGAAAAATTTTTAGCATTTACTTTATATCATATCAATTATAGTTATCTCACGGTTAATATAACGTCTCTTAACCTGTCGAGACATGAATTGTTGTTATTATTGTGCAATAATGTGTGAATGGTTGGTAGAATACATTATGTACATATTATAGTTGACAAAAAGCATTAAATAGGGAGTTTTTTATTTATGTTTCACAGTGAAGTATTTTAAAGGTATATTTTTAATTACCACTTACGGCCAATAGAACATTCTAGCCGATTTGAAAAAATAATCAAATCGAGGTAAACGGTATATCGAGGTTCATTAATTAAGATTATACTAAAACTAGTAATATGTATAAATTTAAAACAATAGTAACATTATTAGACGACTTACAAATGCCGAGCTGCCGATCGATCAAACATTGAATATCATTCATTTTCGGGCATCATCAAGTTATCACTGAAGCACATTTAATTAGCATAACACACACTGACCATATTCAACTTATGTAATTACTCAACATAGAATTTACTGGCAATTCTAGAAAACAATTCACAAAAATGCGCAGCCGTTATCAAACAATAATAGTTAGTAGTTACCTACTTAACTAATGAATGAAAGTGACACAAACAACATGCATGTTGCATTGCGCGCGAAAATAAAGGTAGTGATGTTCGAAATCGATTCAATTTGTGAATAGGGACACGAAAAAAGTATCGATACTTTTAGGTATCGAGTACTTGTCTTTCGATACCGATACTTTGTACTCGATACTTTCTATTCGATACTTTTACTCAATGAGTACTTTTAGGCAGGTATCGTATCGAACAAATTCTACAAAGTATCCATGTTAAATTTGACTTTACGCCTCATGCTTATGGTAACGCCATCTAGGTAAAGCGTAACGAACCTTTTTTTTTTTTTTATTGCAAACGGTGGCAAACGAGCAAACTACACCTGATGGTAAGTGTTGCTGCCGCTCATGGACCTCTACAAGGCCGCTGCCTACCGCGAAGAAAGTGAAGGGAGTGTGAATGCGTGCATTGAGGCTTGGTGATACCAAGGGCACCACCAAAACCCTCCACACGCAAACACCCTCAGAAAGTTGGGCTTCCGGCTCTCTCGCTCACCGAACGAATCGCAGTAACAAATCGCTACTACTTAGACGTCGATTTTCTGCGAGAGTGTGGTACTGCCCCGGACGGACCGGCCCGCGGCTGTAGACAGATAACTGTCGACAGTGTGGTCCTACCACCCACCTACCAACCTTCTAAAAAGTGGCTCGACATATTCTTCTTCTTCTTTTTTGGCTTGGCAATCAGCTACTAATACGAGCCATTTTTGCCAGTGTCGAGTTATAGTTTTCTTTTTAAGTTATCAGTTTCTTCATGTCAGTAATGGTCCGTCAGTAAGTCAAAGTGTCGCCATCAACAGTGTAATGGCCACTGTTAAGGGTATCTTCCGAGAATTTTGGTGGAAACAAAAAGGTATTTATAGCAGTTTTATATCATATTCACTACACCTCAGCAATTCTGCCGCTATATATTACATAAAATGCCATCAAAATTATTTAATATAACACGTTAAAACACTAAGATATTGAATATAATACAAGAACACCACATGACCCTTCCATATTCCCGCCAAAATCAGTTAATCACGACATATTTTAATCCGAACACATAAAATAAACTCTTAAAAAAAAGCTCGTCAAATCAGGACAAATTCCTAGACGTGGGTTCTAGGAAAAGTACTCAGTACTCGATACTTTGGAGTATCGATACTTTTGTTTCGATACTTTATTGAGTACGATACTTTTTCTTCGTTACTACTTATCAGTACAGTATCGATACTTTCGTTTCGATATCGTGTCCCTATTGGTGTAAAAACTGTCTATTTACTTTCATCTTTACTAGTCGAGTTTAAAAGGTTTATTAATGAATAATCATTTATTCTGCATAGGCCCCTTGAGGGCACTTACATATTGTCAAATTTATACATCGTTTGAATATAATACAATATCTACCACCGGATCGGAACGCGGCCACAAGCTGAGAAGATCCGGCAAGAAAATCAGCGGGCTGTCATTTTTTTTACCATCTTTTGAATACAATTACGTATACAACATATAGTCTTAGCTCTAGTGTGTGTGGATTCCAGGATTCTAGGATTCCATTTTGCAGTGCATACTAAAATAATTATATTTTTATAGTTAATTTATATGTCCAGAAAATCTATTGTCTACAATTTAGTAGACAGGCGGGTTCTTTCTATGCGCTTTGTATCTCTAAAGAACTACTAAGCCTGAATCGCAATGAAACGTTAACACGCGTAAATTTTATATTTTAAATAGCTTGTAAATACCCATTACACGGGTTTTAAGTACCGCCTGCGCACTTTTAAATCGTATGTACAGGAAGGTAGATATATATACAAATTTTAATATCTAAGTATGTTGCTTCTAAGAATTAGCATATCTTAAATATTATTTTTCTGTGCCTATTTGTAAATGAAATAGACAAAGATTTAAGAGCATTGAATACTTATTGAGTAGATTACTATTAAATATTTATATGAACAAGCTGACAAACTGATCCAAATTTTAGCTAGGCTTGCCCTTCGAGATAGGATATTACAATATTTTTTTTTTAATTTAGTTCAAATAAAATAAGAAAGGAAAACATGGTTGGACCGGATCCCACAAGCAGCACCCGATCACGAGTTAACTACTAGAGCAGCCATCACTCCCCTCAACCACATTGGAGGGAAGGGAGTGACCCGCCCCACATAGCTACCGCAAGCAGAACCTTATTCAGTGCGCATGATCAAACCATAAATTGCGAACTATGATAGGTATGCTAAAAAGACCAAAACCTAAATTCGTCAGGCAAAACACGCTACGTTGTACAAACCTAAGACTAACAACATGATAAAAAAGAAAAAAAAACAGCTAATTCTTATAAGAAACGGGCCATAAAGCTGTGATCATTACAAAAACAAAATTGCTGAAAGAGGAGCTGCTCATAGCCATTCAGTATTATCCTCTAAATGATCCGAAATTTTATAGTAGCCTTTTCTACAAAGGCCATAAGCCGCTGAGCTAAGCCTATTAGATAATTTTCAATATGAGGACCCGATTGTAGTTTTGCATCAATGGTGATACCTAAAAAAGCCGTGGACTGCACAGGATCCAGGGTCACACCATTCATTTGAACATTGGTTTCCACTTGTCTCACATTATGTGTTGTGAATTTAATACATTTAGTTTTCTTCTCATTAAGAACAAGATTGTTTATATTGAACCAATGAACAACGTTAGACAGTGCGTTGTTCACATCGACATAACTAAGCGTTTGCCTTTTGACTTTAAATAATAACGAGGTATCATCCGCGAATAACACAATGTCTTGATTGTCCCCTATACATAATAGGGTAAGTCATTAATATATACAAGGAACAGAAATGGCCCCAAAATGGATCCTTGCGGCACGCCCATTTTTATAACAGAACCAGATGATTGCACACCATTTACATCAACCCTCTGAATTCTGTTACATAAATATGAAGTTAAAAGTTCGAGAGCCTTATTCCTGATCCCGTAGTGATGCAATTTCTTGATGAGGGTTTCGTGATGTACACAATCAAACGCCTTGGATAAATCGCAAAATACACCCAAAGCATCATGCGATCCCTTCCAGGCAGCAAAGATATTTTTTAATAATTCTACACCCGCATCAGTAGTAGAGCGATTCTTGGTAAAGCCAAACTGATTTTTGTGAAAGATGCCATGTTTATTAAAATGGCTCAGCATTTGATTAAGCATAATTTTTTCAAAAGTTTACTAAGTGTAGGTAGTATGGAAATAGGTCGAACATTATTAAGGTCTGCCATACTGCCTGCTTTGAACAAAGGAATCACTCTAGCTCTACTAATTTTCATGAGATCAGGAAATACACCTCGAGCAACACAGCCATTAAACACAGATGCCAGGTGAGGAGAAATGATGTCAATTATAGAATTAATTGACTTTACAGACAAACCCCATGAATCTGCTGTCTTCTTAATATTAAGACTTTTAAAAGTGTTTATGATAACCTTCGAGCTGACATCTGAAAATTTAAAGGATGTGTCCCATTTCGCAATACACTGTTCGAGCAGCGACTCTGCTATCATAGGAGACGATGTCAATGATCTAGTTGTTAATACAGGTATATTAGAAAAATAATTTTATAAGAAGAAATATATATAAGATTTTTAACACAACCCAGGTCGATCACGACCCGTTAGCAAAGTGATCGGATCCCAATGATTCGATCACTCGATCACAGGTACTTCTAGCGCGGGTAGCGCGGGTCGTGGGTCACGTCGGAATAGATTTGTCAAATTTATCAATAAATCAATCGATTGCGAATCTCGTTCGGCTCGCGGGTTTCACGAAACCCAAATAATTCAGATTATTTCAGCGCGAACTCGTCTAACGAAAGCGAGATAGATACCTACTTGTCCGTATACGATGGAAAGAGACAAATATAATTGGTTAGTTTCGCTTCTCTGATCGCGCAACGGTGCTGTGTATTTGTGTGAGTGTAGAGTTCATTTGTACAATACAAATTACCTACGTGTGTGTTACACCTCACTTCCATCCGACGTCCTCGTCACGTTCTCGATGAAGAGGACGACAATATCACACTCGCTCAACAAAGAGCCTACACGGCCCGCGAGGCCTTAACAAATAAATATCCGCGGTTCCGCCCTCGCCATCGAGGTGCAAAACCGCGCCGCGCAAAAGTCACGACTAAAAACGTGGGCACGCCCACTTTGCCTCCAGCGACGCCCCAAGCCGAGGTCCGTTCCCCACAGGGGGAGCCCTTGGGCGATGTCGCTTAGCATACTTTTCTCCGGTTTGAGAGCCCTCAGCGCTCACCCATAGTCCGCGTCAAGCTGTCAAGGCCATCTGCGGCCAACAGCTGTACACACAAAAAAAAAAAAAAATTACACCTCACTGCCGTCTTTGGCTATCGCTTTGGAGAGACGAGACAGATATAGCGGGTCATATGATCGAATCCTTTTGAGATTAAAGACCCGATTGTCCGCGTGCAAGTTATGATCGAATCAAAAGGATTCGATCAATCGTGATCGAACACAGTGCTACACTCGACCAAACTTCCCAATCTATCCCTGCAAACGTGTAATAAAAAAAAGTGAGCCGTCACTTAGGACGCCTGGAAGATGTGAGACATCGAAATGTCCAAGTATTTATGCAATATGCATAAAAGAACAGGTTACAACCAGGCCCACCGTAAGCGGGAGTGCAAGGCGTGCACCGCACGCGGCCGGCACATCCAGGGGGGCGGCAAATCGAGCGACTCGACACGTAATTCATGTCATAATATTCATCCTACCATAAGTATAATAACGTCCAGGGGGGCGGCATATCGAGCGACCCATCAAGTAATTCATGTCGTAATATTCATCCTACCATAAGTATAATAACGTCCAGGGGGCGGCATATCCAGCGACCCATCACGTAATTCATGTCGTAATATTCATCCTACCATAAGTATAATAACGTCCAAGGGACGGCATATCGAGCGACCCATTACGTAATTCATGTCGTAATATTCATCCTACCATAAGTATAATAACATCCAGGGGGCGACATATCGAGCGACCCATCACGTAATTCATGTCGTAATATTCATCCTACCATAAGTATAATAACGTCCAGGGGGCGGCATATCGAGCGACCCATCACGTAATTCATGTCGTAATATTCATCCTACCATAAGTATAATAACGTCCAGGGGGCGGCATATCGAGCGACCCATCACGTAATTCATGTCGTAATATTCATCCTACCATAAGTATAATAACGTCCAGGGGGCGGCATATCGAGCGACCCATCACGTAATTCATGTCGTAATATTCATCCTACCATAAGTATAAGTGGCCAGGGGGGCGGCATATCGAGCGACCCATCACGCTATTCATGTCGTAATATTCATCCTACCATAAGTATAATAAATTTCACCACATGGAAAAAACCCGACCGATGGGCGCCATCAATTGGCATCCGTCAAATCTAAAATGCAGTACCAAACGTTTGTTTGTCAGCAGGTTGAAACATACGCCCCTGCTGGGTGTTACCCCATTAATAAAGCAGGACTGGAAGCTCGAAGCTAGGGCAATTCCCTCTGAGCAAACGTATAGTGGGTAAGTTAGGTACCTACCTGTACTTGGGTACTTGTACACATTCGAAGAGCATTATGGTGGATAAACAATAACAATGGCATTTTGAATTGCAATTATTTTGTTAATAGTTCTTTTGATAATAGTTTCAGCATAATCATTGATATTTAAACTTGTGTGATTATACTTCAATCTTCCGTCAGTGTAATACAGAACGCGTCGCGCGGAACCGAGCGTCAGAACGATAAGCACTAGAGGCTGCTGTCGTTCCTCCCAACGACGAAGGCGGCAGGCGTCAGACGGCGGACGCAGCTCCCGCGTTTCCACGACGCACTGTGGGTTGAATGAATCGGGACCTATTTGTGGAGATAGCCATCGTTCACTCATGGCTGTCCTCAACGCCCCAGGCAGACGAGGTGGACGCCGAGGCTAGCCGTATTCGCTGTGCCTTATAGCAAATTTGTGAAGCGGCCATGCCTCGTGTGCGATGTCTTCCTTTGAGCAGGATGGTCCCCTGGTGTTCCGGAGAGTTGGCAGATCTCCAGGCCGGGTGCGTATGCGCCCGGAGGTACTACAGGCTACACCCGCAGCCAGCGGCACCATCGCAACGCAGAGCGGGAGGGCCAGCTGTACGAACGTTATCGCAGTGCGCGGTCGGCCGTCTGTCTCGCTAAAGACGTCAGTCGACAGGAAATGTTGGACAGTCTCGAGGGTGATCCCTTTTTTCAAGGGGTGGGCCATGGCCAGCGCACCCGCCTCCCAGCTCCGTCCGGGGCAACGGCGGGGCGGCGCGCAGCCCCATGACCCATCCGTGATACGTCGCATTCGCCGTTGGGCCCACCACCAGTGCATAGTAACTTGCCTTCGGTGGCCGTCCTGACGGAATACCCCGGTCACGGGGTACCCTCTCCTCTCGATGTTCCCTCTCGGGGACGTCGGTCGCCGTCGCACGGTCAGCCTCTCTAGTCCTCCCCGGTCCAGTCACGCGCAGCCTCGGCTAGTCACCCGCGGCCTAAGACGGCTAGCCGAGGCTGCGGGTGTATCTACTCGCGCCTGCGCCGCTCGAGTCTCCAGCGGCGGATTGCGTCGTCGTAGAGGTGTTCCTCCTTTGATAAACAATATTTTCATTTTGTTTATAAGACCAATCCATACAACCTGAAAACGGAACTGTCCCGCGTCCCGACGTTTAAAGAAGGTACATAAAGACAGTGGTTGACAGTACTACACTGGTATATGAATTTTATGCATTGTACAAAGTCAGAATCAAGGGTAATTATTTCTTAAAATACAGTATCTCTAACATCATTTAGTACTTGGATGGACGGTGATTCATGCTTGACATGCTATAGAATTGCATCTCGAGTCTGTCGTCTTACTCGCAACTCATTTTGAATTATGTAAGTAAGCAGAAACAGCTCAAACAGCACCTCAAGCGAAAGAAACCTCAAATGATATCATTAGCCAATTTGTTTCATCGCCATATGTATACAGTCGTAAGATGTTCATCTTTGGACGTTTCTGCATTAAATTATTCATTATTTTACTTTATGGTATTCGAGATTTGGCTGAAAGGTGCAAATGTTATAGTATTCTCATATATTTTATTAAATAATTTAGTTTTTTAGGATGATATACTAGTTTGAATTAAAACTATTTTCAAATTATTACGTGTTTGTATTTGATTTTGGATTTCACTTTGGTCATAGGAAGGGCATGACCATAACGCTGAATAGAGTTCGAGCCATCGGCAAATTAAAAGTCATAATGAAATCCATAAAAATAGTTTTATATGAAATGCTTTATACTCGCATAAACATCAAAAATCTTTAAAAATGAGATATAATTTTGTCATGTAAAACAGATCAAGCGCTAAAGTGGATGATTTTTGTATGCTTTCATATTAAGCTAAAATTCGTAAAAATAAATCATCAGTAGGTATGCATTTGTACTATTATGCTAATGATTTGCCGACACATAATAATTATAAATAAACAACGCAATGATTTATTAATATTTATAATTTTGGAAACTTAAAGATTTGGCTGTATGACTTCTACTTACTTGGCTTAAATGGAGAAATTAAACCAATGAGTCTATGGCGTTCGCATTTTGCTTTTGCTATTTTCATTTTGTTATATTGATGTGAGGAATAGACGTTTATATTATAATTTGTTATTGTGTAACGTGTGTTTTTACAGAAAATGTGGTACATTTTGTAATGTCCATTTAAGTTCACCAGTATCTGACGGAACAAATATTTAGGAGCCGTAAACCATAGTCGGTGTCATGTCTAAGATTTTGTCGCATTTCGTTTAGAAAGCAATAATATTACAATTTTATAAGAATTCATATAATTCTGGATGACAACTAAAAAGTGCTCGTTACAAGTAAGAACATTTGCATCTAAACAAAATAAATTAGTCACCACAGTTCTGTCAAAATTCTTATAATACTTAATTTTCAAAAATTAAAACGATATTTTGAATTTTTAGGTGCATGGAATGTGACAGTTTCGTGGAAAATGGACTCATTAATACGCAGAGGATTGATCGGGGCAGCCGTGTCGGGCTCCAGTTCGGCGCTATTGGTAGGTGCTCACTGCGGCTGGACGTCCCCGCTGGCTTGCCTGGCGCGCCTACTGTCGACGCGCATCGCGTCGCTGTGGTTCTCGCACACCCGCACGACTACTCCTGCACTCCACTCAATCACGATCCCTTTATGAGCACCATGGACGAAATATCTTATTGGATATACACTAAACGGGCACCGTGCCTTATGAACTATGATAATGAAATAAAAAAACAAAGTGAAGCCCAAAGCTCTCAAGCTAAACCAAAAAGTGTTCACAGTGTTGCCGAGGTGCCTTCACCTAAAAAGAAGAAAAAACGAAAATTATCACTATTTGATGATAATTCAACGTCCACTGAGAAACAACAGCATGTGTATTTTGACAGTTCTCAAAACAAGAAGCAGGCTGTGAGGGGTAGCTGTAAATCTGACTCTATGGGCTCAAACATTGACTTTAATATAAAAATTCCCTCAGTACAGACGAAAAGCAAAAAATATAAGCTTCAGAGAAATAGTAAAGCAACTGTAAATAAAAAAAATAAGTTGGTAACTTCCACACCAAAAGTATCACAACTTAGAAGAAGTTTACGTCAAGCTCAACAGAGCCTGAACAACAATAGTCAACTAAATAGTTCCTTTGAAATATATAATCCTAGTGTTATTAATGGTCATACTCCAAAAAATGGTTTGGTACACCAAACTTCTCTAGATAAAAGTAAAAAGACTCCCGAGTTACTTGCTGTTGAGGATCAGAGTCCTGACAATAAAAATAGTATTCCTAATGCTACTATTAATAAAACAAAAAATGATGTGCTTAATGGACAGTTTGAAGACTTAAGTGATGTGTCTGGCCTCACTGCAAACTACATAAGATCTACTAAATTGCATTTAACTAAAACTTCAAGAAAATTGAGATGTAAGAATAGTAGAAATTTAGTGAAGAATCTTCAGCATAATGTACAGAAAGATAATGCAATGGTTGTTTGTGTCAATAAGTCTGTCAGTACAGCTCATAAATCTGCAATACAAAACTGCAGTACAGATTCTGAAAACGTGATAAATTTTGTGACAACTAGAAGTAATGATAAAGCTACAAAAGTTAGCAAGAGCACTTCCTTATTGAAGTTTATGGACTCTACAATGGGTAAGGAGACCAGTACCAATATAATATCCGTACCAAGTACCAAGACTAGAAAAGCAACATTGAATGTTTCATTTCAATCAAAAAGCAGTACATCACGGTATCCAAAAAGATTTAGAAATTGTTCTAACACTCCAGAAGAGGAATCTCAAAATAAAATAAATCAAGAAGAAAATAGAAAAAAAATTAGTAAGAGTCAATGTCAATTTAACAACTCCGATAGGAAAGAGAATCCTGAAGCCTTAGTTGTGTCCAAGACTAGAAGTGGTAGAAATATAGGTTTGACACTGCGTCAGCCCGAGAACTCTGTTCTAGTTCTTAGTAATTCAACAGAACATGTTAGCTCTATGGTCAGTATGAATGTAGCAAGTCCTATAGGACAACCAAAAGAACGTAAGAAGAAGCGTATAACCAGGCATTTAAGGTCCATCAAGGTGGCACCAGGTGGTTTGCAAAAGGACTCCTTGAGAGATAAGAGTGGCTTTACTGCTTGCTTCTCTGATAGTGATGAGGATAGTGAACAATTAAAGCAGCGGAAATTCTTTTGTGCTTAGAAAACTTGAAGTAAAATATTATGCTTTCCTTGACATTATCCCTATTGTTAGACATATTTATACATAGATAACTTATGTGCAGAAATATATTGGCAAGCAGTTTTTGTTAATCATTTTATGATTAAATTAGATTATATTAAAGTTATTTTGCTATTTAAACATAGCTCTGATAAAGAGAACAGAAAAAGTGTTCTTTTCTGTCAAATATAATGTAAAATTTGTATGCAAATATGAAAACTTGATAGATTTTCAAAGTTCTAAACTAATTAGACAATTGCTGTTGTCTTAATTGAATTTAGAGAATTTTTTTCTGACCGAGCTGTTATTGATATAATAGATCTAGAAATTATGATTGAGCGATCTTAATATTTTGTAACTAGGTTTCTCCCTTTTTAACCTACATTTTCATAAAATATTAGTTAAAATTCGTAAAAAAATATTAAGCTGTTTTGTCAGCACTTATAGGTTTTTATGATAGTTGAATGTTCATTCTATCGGGCAAATTTATTAGCCACAAACTTAACATATTTTTTAAAATTCTCAGGACCTAAAAATGGATTCGACAGAAAATAGTACACAAAACTATGCTACAATACGACTCTCATATTTTCAGCATATTTTTGCTATAAATCAACAACTTTCTAACATTAATTTTACTAGATTTTTTTTTAAAGGGGTAGATCTGTTACCCTTCTAGTAGTATGCATAATGTAATAAATAACAGTATTGGTAAATTGATAAAGTAATGATAAACTTGAATTTTTCTTGATTAACAACTTTGTGTAGGTTAAAAAGAACTATTCTTAATTGCATATATATTGGTTTAATTTTTCTAATACCAATTCAAAAAAAATTAAGTTTGGGCTGAATAAAGTTATGAAGTATTGTCATACATCTTCACAATTCTTGGGCACCATCCGAGCACACATTTGAGTCTTGATTTAAATTTTCAATTTAGTCTCTTTTTTTTTTTCATTTTAAAAACGTCAAATTTCGAAATGCCTTTGCCAAAAGTCCTTATGACAATGGAAATGATATAATTTTAATGAATTGTACATTCAAATGAGTATCATGTTTGGCCAATATTAAAATTTGGCAGCTGAACACATGAAAATTTAATATCAAGATTTCATCATCTTTGTTGCTGTAAATGTAATACTGATTTAATCATTAAGTGTAACTATTTGCTTTCTATTTCTGTCATATCCTATGCTTGAGGAGACTAGTATTGTGTAATTTTGCTCAGTGCTTCTCTCATTAATTCTCTATACATATTAGTATAATTAACAAGTTAAAAAATGTGTTAATTCTTGATACTGCAAATTAAAATATGTACAATAGTTTGTTGGACTCGTCATGACGTCTAGAAAAACGTGTGAATATTTCAAACCCACGAATATACAATATCAAAAGTTATAAACAATTAAAGATTCCAAAAAAGGGGGTCTACGTTTTTGGAAATTATCCAAAAACTATTGGTGCTGGAGGAATAAAAAAAAAAAAGATTCTGAAAGAAGAAGAAATTTCCTAAAAATAAGTCCTAACTTCCGGAAGTGCAGTATCAATATTTATAATTTTGCCGAGGGCTGACGCTACGGCCGAAAACGGGAACTCTAGCTTGCGTAACATCGAACATTTTCGTAAAAAAAATATTTAAACATTAAATATGAAAAATAAGGAATTAAATAATGAATTATGACTTAAAGACTGAAGTCCTGTAGAGGATAAATGAATAATGATCCACCGTCAAAAAAATATTGTGATTAATTACTGGATTATTAATCATTTTTACTTGACCATGCATATTGCAATAATTTTTAAACAAAAGGTTTTAAAATTCACTTCGTATATACCTTGTAACTATACTTAATGAAGTACTCCTCATGCGGTATTTTTAATTGTTATTATAATTATGTTAGTTATGAATTGTTAAATAACATTTTTTTTAAATTTTGTCGCTTGAACAAATCGTAACTAACAGATAATAACAATTAAAAATACCGCATGAGGACTACTTCATTAAGTATTGTTACGACAAGGTACATACGAAGTCAAGTAATTTTAATACCTATTGTATAAAAAATATCGCAATTGCAATATCCATGATCAAGTAAAAATAGATTATTAATTAAGTAATACATAATTAATAGAAAAGTCGTGATAAACAATTTTTGACTTGCCCATTCTCTATGGCCCTGAAACTTTTTCATTCCTTAATTTTAATGTTCAATATGTTTTAAATAATTTTTTTTTTGAATGCAAGCCGGAATTCCCGTTTTCGGTCGCACTACGTCTTCGTTGCAAATTATAAATATTGGTCCTACAGTTCTGGGATATGAGACTTTTTTAGGAAGCTTTTTCCTCTTTCAGAATCTTTTATTTATTTAATTACTCTAACACTAGTTTTTGAGTTATTTCCAAGAACGTTGAACGCCTTTTTGTAATATTTAATTGCTTATAAATTTTGAAATTGTTTATATGCAGGTTTGAGATTTTCGTACATTTTTCTAGACGTCCTGACTAGTCCAACAAACTATGTATTTTAATTTGTAATAACAAGAATTAACACGTTTTCTTAACTTGTTGACTACACTATATGAGTATCAACATAGAATATATACGTTAAGTCTGTATAAACAATTATATATATAAATTAATTTCATTAGAGAATATTCCATAGTCAATATATTACAAGATAACTTTTGCAATAACTAGCTACTAAAAATATTTTAATTTAAAGACCTTAAACGGGGCGTGGAATAAAATTCAATATTTCTTTGAGCAATGGGATTGATGATTTTGTACATTTGTTGTCAAAAAGTGGGAGTTGGGCAAGTTTTTACCAATGATACCTTTATTTTAGATAACCCCTAAGGTAATTTACATGACGTAGCATTGGTTGATTAATGGTATGTGTTTATATTAATTTAGGTGTTGCTTCAAATTTAGGTATCTTTGGTGTGAACAGCATTTAAATATTGCACTTTTATATATAATAATGTTTGATATCTGATGGACACAGATTTAATTTGTGTTTAAAATCTTTGTAAAGTGCCATGAATGTATATTATATAATGTATAATAAGTTATTATAAGTTCTCCATGACTGCGGCACTTGGGGATAGTTCATTTCTATCAATGTCAAATCATGTTTTACAAGAAAATGATTATACAATACTTAGCCCTGTGTTATTAATTTGTTCTCAATCTTGAGTGTGATTTTGACTGAATGCATTCTTATTTCTGTTCTTTGAGATCGTATTTAAACTTGAGATAGGGGTATTAATATGAATATGATCTCGGCTGAACAAATCTCATTCTGCATGCATATACAGGTGTATCAGGTTATGGGGCAACTGTTCGAAAATGTTGTACCTAGTTTAACGGTCATAGATCATAATTAGAATGTATATTACACAAAAAACAAGGTAACATGAAAGTTATAGTGATTTCAAAAATGCTTGTCTAAGAGTCTATGCCTTAAATGTTACGTATTATGTAGGCATGTACAGACAGGATACATGTGGACATGTAAAGCTTCGACAGTATAAATAAGTGTGAATTGTGCAAACGCTTCAATGGTAACGTAGGTATAAAGGCGCCTCGTTAACGGTCATCGGCCGATCAGCTGATTTAAAGCGAAATCTGTTTTGCTTATGCGAACGTAATCATTGATTTATTCAATTTCGAATGAACACTTAACAAATTACGAATATGTTGCAGATTAAGTATCACTGACTTTATACATTTTAATCATATTTACACGGAAAATCGATGACTAAATTGAAAACTTTACACGACTCTAATTCATTAACGAATCGATATTTTTATTTAAATTTTTTTCATGGGTTCCTACCACCATTGCCTAGCGCCCATTTGACCAGTTGTCCCATAACCTGATACACTCCGTATATTTTGAAATCATATCTCTTTGCTTGAATATGTAGACATTTGGTCCTAATGTTGAGATTGGTATATTGTAGATGGGGCTCTATAGACTATATTATGATGTGTTGGGCTTGATATTATACTCAAAGTTATATCCTTTATTAATATGAATACAATCTTAAGTAAACGGATGGGGTGCTAAAATATATGTTTGGTTGGCTTATCTATTTGTTTGATATCATACTTAAAATTGAGATTTGTTATTAATAGAAATACGATCATGGATGACTGGGGGACCCTAAAATATGTATTTTGGTGTTGTTTTTTCTCCTTGAGCACTTGAGATCGGACTCAAAACTTGAAATCGCAATCAAACTTGAGACCGTACCGCACTTCAGATCGGACTCAAAACTTGAGATCATACTCAAACTTGACATCTCTTTATTAATACAGGTTTTAATGTAATATTAATCAATTTACAATAATTATGTTTCTGTTAAATTTTATGTGTAATTGTTATGACATATTGTTATTAAATATAAACTTGCCATAGATTAACTATTTGTCAATAATTTGTATTTTAAATATTACATATTTTTAGTGATAAATTTACTTAAGGGATGCTTTTAAAAGGACTGAACTATCTCTCTGGCATAATATAAGTAGCGAGATTTTGATGATATGATATTCTAATTCAGTTTTTTTTATCAAATTTTTGTGTATTATATTTTGTAGCTTTTATGTATTTAAAATTACAAAGTTTATCTTAACCGCCATTTATGTTTGAATTTAAACTTGAATAGTTTATAAACTTTCTTTACTAAACATTCTTTCCTGTCCTCATTAGATTTCTTTCAACACTGAAATTCCTTATGACTTTACCAGGCAAAGTCTGCTGAAGTCCCTGACTAGCAGTTACCACATACCATCAGGTAGGCTGCTTGTCTACCGCCAATGGTAATTAGAAAATCTACTTAAATCATCGAACGACGCAGTGTAGGACGCCCCACCACTAGGTGGACCAACGACCTGGTGAAAGTTGCTGGGCGTCGTTTGATGCAGGCGGCACAGGACCGCACTTTGTGGCGTAACATGAGGGAGGCCTATGTCCAGCAGTGGAGAGCGATAGGCTGAAATGATGATGATGACTTAAATCATACTGTCTCCTCGTGTGGCGATAGAATAACAATACAAGCGTCTCTCACTTGCCAGTGGCCGTCGTATAAATATGCTAAGAATCACACGAGGATTTCACTGCAATCGCCAACCCGTTTGCCAGGCGTGGCGATTACGTCACTATCCCTTCATTTGTGTGGAAGCCAATATGCCATAGTGGATAACGAAAGGTTTGTTCCCTCATGAAAGCAATGCTGAAAAATATAATGACACCATTGTTTTTATTCAGTACCCAAAGGGTAAAAACGGGACACTATTACTAAGACTGCGCTGTCCGTCCGTCACCAGGCTGTATCTCAATAACCGCGATAGCTAGACACTTGAAATTTTTACAAATTATGTATTTCTGTCGCCGCCATAACAACAAATACTAAAAATAAAATAAATATTTAAGGGGGTCCCACACAACAAATGCGTTTTCCCTCATTTTTGCTCAATGGTACGGAACCCTTCGTGCGCGAGTCCGACTCGCACTTGGCCGATTTTTAATGTAATAATAAGATAAATCTAGACAAAGTTAATGTTGATATTATATTTTTTATTGATTCTGTGTGGTGACGGAGCAATAGTACAATCACCACCTTGCACACCCCTTTATCTTGCCCGTGGGTGTTTTTTTTTTTTTTTATTGCAAACGAGCAGACAGTACACCTGATGGTAAGTGTTGCTGCCGCTCATAGACCTTTACAAGGCCGCTGCCTACCGCGAAGAAAGTGAAGGGAGTGTGAATGCGTGCATTGAGGTTCGGTGATACCAAACCCTCCACACGCAAACACCCTCAGAAAGTTGGGCTTCCGGCTCTCTCGCTCACCGAACGAAGCGCAGTAACAAATTGCTACTACTCAGACGTCGATTGTAAAAGACGTGTATTTTTTTATATTTATGGGTTTTTTTTTGGGATGGATTGCGGTCGGCGCACTCCTCGCACCACTCCGTCCGGGGCGACAGAGGGGCGTAAGCACGCAACTCCCGCAACCCACTCACGATGCACGTCGCCTTCGTAGTTGGGTCGACCACCGGAGCTCATCACTGGTCGGCCCGATGGAATATCCTCTACTTGGGGTACCCTCCCATCGACCGACTTTCCCCCCTCAGGGAGGACGTTGGTCTTTCCTCACGCGGTCGGCCTCTCGGCGGGTGACGGACTAATTCCCCGGTCGCGTCACAAATGTTATATGTCAATATTTAAAAATTATAAATCTTAAATAAACAAGTCTTTTTTTTTTTTGTGGGTGGGCTGCGGTCGGCGCGCCTCCGCACCACTCCGTCCGGGGCGACAGAGGGGCTTAAGCACGCAACTCCCGCAACCCACCCGAAAACCACCTCGCCTTCGTCGTTGGGCCGACCACCGGAGCAGGTTTACTTGTCGTCAGTGGTCGGCCCGACGGAATACCCCTTACGTGGGGTACCCTCCCATCGACCGACGTCCCCCCCTCGGGGAGGACGTCGGTCTTTCCTCACGCGGTCGGCCTCTCGGCGGGTGACGGACTAATTCCCCGGTCGCGTCACCCGCGGCCTCGGCTAGGGCGGCATGAGGCGCAGGTATTCGCGCCTACGCCGCCCCAGTCGCCGGCGGGGGATCGCCTCATCGAGACCGCGCTCCTCGCGCAGGCGATCCGCTGCCTCCTTCTGCGAGATCACTGCCTCGCAGAAGGCTGCGACCGCGTCCCAATTCCTGACGCCGCCGACCATCGCCCTAGCGATAGTCGGCAGCGTCAGGTCGGCACCGATGATTGCGACGAGTTCACGGCGCTCGCTGCCCAAGCGGCGCAGGCCTCGAGCGTATGCCGCGCCGTGTTCTCGTCGCAATCGCAGTGGTGGCAGGATACCTTAAGGAGGTTTTTATATGTATATGCATACGATCTTGTATTTTTTTCAATAATGTAATTCGAGGAATTTATGGAATATCTATATGATAATCCGTACAGTTATTTATCTGGACGATATTTGCGTGATGCAGATAATCCAACGTAGTTATACGACGAAAGTGAGTTTGTAAAAAGGTTTTGATTTACAAAAACCATTGCAGCACATTATTAATTACCACTGCTATTTCATAATATTGGAGGTAAATCTCAGAGATTTATCAATTCCGCCGATTATACAGGTGCTAGTCACATTAAGATTTTACGCAACTGGCAACTTCCAAGTGAGTAACAAAAATGATAACCTTTAATTGAATACCTACCTACACAATAACCGGTAATCATAGTCGGTATTTAACATTTGCAGTATTTTTAGACAAGAAGTTCTTGCTTTTTTTATTTTCATCAAAATACTGACGTCCACTTCCAGCCATTTTGTAAATGTATCAATTAAAATAATGTTTTATAGCAATGATGCGCCAAGCAAAGCCCTGTGTTACCTAATTATAAAATAATGGTTATTTATTGTTAACAATAGTAAACCGTTAAATGGAGATTCTTTGTTTATATATTTTTAAATTTGATTACGCAAACGGAACCAAATGTTACCACAAATTTTTAGAATGCCAACATAACGTAGCGAATTGCTCAAAATACTGACGTCATGCGTGACGTATTACCTCCACTCTTCCTTACCGGAGGAACCTCAGAATTTCCTCAAGTTTACGACTATGAATACCGATGTTGAGGAAAGTTCGAGGCGATCCTCGAAGCTTCCTTAAGTGAGTGTGAGTGGAGGCGATTTCGAGGTTACGACTAAGAATACGGGGGATAGACTCAGCAGTAATATAAAATGTAAATTCTGCTTTTGAAGATAACATTTTTTTGCACCTTTAAAAATACTTACAAATGCTTATTTTTGTTCCTTACTTTCAAATGTTGAGAAATACCTCCGTAATAGGTGCTTTTTAGTTATTACATTACCATAAATATATATAACACATCCAAAATATTAACAATTATGTTAAAAAAAATTAAATCACTATAATTTTAGGCGATTTAAACGCGTACGGCTATTTTATCGCATTTAGGTATCCGTTTATCGGCGTACGCGTTCGATGTCATTAACGGAAATGGTTGGTTCACAAGTTAGTGAAAATTAAAAAAAGGAAGTGGAAATTCTACTTCTAATAATGGTAAAAGCTTATTATAAATATTGGTATTGTTTTTATGTAACAAAATAATATTAAAACTGCATCTAACAAAGTATAATTATTTCCTTATACCGAGATGCAAGTAAAGGAAAAATAGTTCGCAAGCGAATTTCAAAATAGCCATTTTTTGATAATTAAATTTCACTATTAATTAATGATAAATTTCATAAAGAATTGTATAGGTATGTTTATAAGCAATAAAGATTTATAATAAAAATAGTTTGTTCATTTTTGAGTCACTTGTATATTCCATATTATCTTCCCTTCGTGAGAGTCGTAAATAAGGAATAAGGTTACATATCTTGTTACTGTACGACGTTCTAGGTCCGAGGCGTGAAATAAGACACAGGTATAACGTATACTTGTATATATTCTATATTCCACAAACGATTCACACAAAATAATTTTTTTTTTTTTTTTTTGTGTGTATACAGCTGTTGGCCGCAGATGGCCTTGACAGCTTGACGCGGACTATGGGTGAGCGCTGAGGGCTCTCAACCCGGTCACACAAAATAAACAATTCTGAACATATTTATACTAAGACTTACAATGAAACCATAGCGCGATCTAGTAATTTTAGAGTCGCCATCTATAGAGCCCTTTGCACATATAATTAACAAATGACATAAACAAAGAATTCGAAATTTATAAATACAAATGTTATATGTCAATATTTAAAAATTATAAATCTTAAATAAACAAGTCTTTTTTTTTTTTGTGGGTGGGCTGCGGTCGGCGCGCCTCCGCACCACTCCGTCCGGGGCGACAGAGGGGCTTAAGCACGCAACTCCCGCAACCCACCCGAAAACCACCTCGCCTTCGTCGTTGGGCCGACCACCGGAGCAGGTTTACTTGTCGTCAGTGGTCGGCCCGACGGAATACCCCTTACGTGGGGTACCCTCCCATCGACCGACGTCCCCTCCTCGGGGAGGACGTCGGTCTTTCCTCACGCGGTCGGCCTCTCGGCGGGTGACGGACTAATCACGTCACCCGCGGCCTCGGCTAGGGCGGCATGAGGCGCAGGTAGTTGCGCCTGCGCCGCCCCATTCGCCGGCGGCGGATCTCCTCATCGAGGCTGCGCTCCTCGCGCAGACGATCCGCCGCCTCCTTCTGCGAGATCACTGTCTCGCAGAAGGCTGCGACCGCGTCCCAATTCCCGACGCTGTCGACCATCGCCCTAGCGATGGCCGGCAGCGTCAGGTCGGCACCGATGATTGCGACGAGTTCACAGCGCTGCGTGGCCCAAGCGGCGCAGGCCTCGAGCGTATGCTGCGCCGTGTCCTCGTCGCAATCGCAGTGGTGGCAGGACGGTGTACTCTCCCTCCTTACGACCTTGTGCAGGTATTTGGCGAAGCTCCCATGCCCCGTCAACACCTGCACTAGTCGGAAGGAGAGCACCCCGTGCCGCCTTTCCAACCACTGCATCAGCACCGGCCGGAAGGCCTCCACGATTCGCACCCCGAACCGAGGCCTCTCCAGCTGGACTGCCCAACGGACAATGACGTCTCGGTGGGCATCGACGCGCCAGGCGGTGAGCTTCTTCAAGGAAACAACACCGCCCTCCCCGCGCACCCCCGACACCCGCCGATACAACTCGGCGAGCATTTCCGCCTCCAGGTCCCACGAGGTTGTCCCGGCCAGTAGGCACGCTGCCTCCGTCGCCACCGTGCGGTATCCGCGGATGATCCTGACCGCCGTGACCCTCTGTGGTCGCCACAGAAGGGCCCTAAGTCGGACGGTCAAGGACCCCGCCCACACCGGTGTGCCGTACAGGGCCATCGACCGGATGACCCCCGCGAAATAAATAAGTCTTAACCAACCTATTTGGATGGTTTACCTGAACATACCGCTCACCAAGGACATTATGCAGTATGTCCTTCAAACTCGTTCAACATACAATACCTTGAACTAAAAACGACAAATATAAAGAAGATCTTACACAATATTTACAGAGGTAATAAACATAACTTTGATACAGGTCTTTTGATTAAAGAATCTTTAGTGCGTATTGTAACTACTCGTGTTATATTATCCGGGCCGGGATGTTTATGTTCAATTTTGCCTAACAACCATCTGCCAGGAGACATATTTTGCTCCTCAATGTAACATAACGGCCTTGAATTGAGACAAGCCTCAATTTGAGACAGTACTGTGGAAAGTTCCTCATATGTTAATGTATTATTACCCACAACTCTTTTAAGGTGAAATTTGGTCGATTTTATTCCTGCCTCCCATAATCCGCCGAAGTTTGGAGCTCGAAGAGGAATAAAGTTCCACTGTGTGCCATTGCTTGCGAGATAGTCGACCAATTCTTGATTAGAGGCTGATTTTTCTTTGTGAAATAAACAGACTAATTCATGAGCAGCTCCAACAAAATTTGTTGCGTTATCGCTGTATAGCTCAACACATCGTCCTCGTCTAGCTACAAATCTTTTAAACGCTGCTAAAAATCCTTGAGTAGTCAGATCACTGACTACTTCCAAATGCACCGCGCGTGTTGACATACATATAAATAGTACTATATAGCCCTTATATGCCTTATTACCCCTACCTTTTGCCACCCTTATATTTATGGGTCCGGCATAATCGACACCACTTATTAGAAAAGGTTTATTAGGTGTCACTCTTGGTGAAGGCAATTGCCCCATAAGCTGAGTCGTGCTCTTGGTTGAGTAACGAATACACCTCACGCAACTTCGGTAATGTTTTTTAACCAAGCTCTTAACACCGACAATCCAATACTTGGACCGTAAGTATGTAATCATCAGTTGAGGACCACCATGCATGGTCTTTTGATGTGCATCTGCAATTATGAGACGTGATAATAGCAATTCCCTGGGAATAAGAATGGGGTGCTTCTCATTGAAATTTAATTGAGACATCTCTCGTCGTCCACCGACTCTTATTATATTTTTCGCATCTAAAAACAAGTTGAGTGAACTCCACGTCTTGCTTTTTTCCATAAACTTCCCTTAGTCTTCAGTTCTTCTAATTCTTTTGACAATCCCTCTTCTTGACATTTCCGAATGCACAATTCAAGCGCATCCTCTATTTCTTGAACGGTTAAATGTACGCCGTTATGTTTGTGGACTGAATTGTTCTTAAGATTTAAAAATCTGCGACAATAAGCGACCACACGAACAAGTCGGGTCAAAGAAGAAAATCTCTGTCAGAGTGTGGTATCCAAAACGAAAGTATGAACCTTACTTTGTTCTAAAGTTGTGATTAGCTGTTTTGGCTCCTTAAACCGTACGACTACTTTCTGTCTAAGAAACATCGGCCCAGTAAACCAAATGGATGATGGTATGAGCTCTTTTGGTGTGCCACGTGAAGCACAGTCCGCTGGGTTTTCCTTGGAAGCTATGTGGAACCAGTGTTTGGGCTCCAAAGTCATCAAAATCTCCGACACCCTGTTTGCTACGAAAGTTTTCCATCGGTTAGGATGCTGATTCAACCAAGCTAAAACTACTTCACTATCCGTATAGGCCCGTAGATTCATCTTAGGGACTCCTAACACTTCAGCGATTTCTATAATCAATTTAGAAAGCAGTACTGCTGCACAAAGTTCGAGTCGAGGGATCGACACTTGCTTGATGAGAGCTACCTTAGTTTTCGAAGCTATCAATGATACTTGAACATTACCCATTTTATCCACTACTCTTATGTATACCACTGCCGCGTAAGCTATTTTCGATGCGTCTGCAAAGCCGTGTAATTCAGGTTGAATTAAATAGTTAAATGTATGCAACCAGCGAGGGATTTTTACATCCATTAAAGATGGTAAGTTTTCCCGGTAAGTTATCCATTCCTTTGCTAAATTGCTAGGGACTTCTTGGTCCCAATCAACTCCAGCTAGCCACAGCCTTTGAATTAAAACCTTAGCTACAATTATACATGGCGCTAACCACCCCAAAGGGTCAAACAATCGTGAAATATCAGAAATAATTTTCCTTTTGGTGGCAGGTCCACTTAGGGGAACAAGATCGACTGTATATTGGAAGGTGTCCTCACGTGGATTCCAGGTAAGTCCCAGAATTTTAGTTATATCATCCATTTTTATCCTTAAAGCCTGATCCTGTCCTTTATTGTTATTCTTCATCTTTTCCAATAATTCACTGCTATTACTTAACCATTTCTGTAATATAAATCCACCTTTAGCCAATATTCTACTTAGTTCAGTGTAGATATTAAAACATACTTCTTCATTCCTAGCTCCTGTCATAAGATCCCCATATAGAAATCATTTAAAATTATTTTAGCCATTTCAGGACTATTCTGACACTCATCATAAGCAACTTGATTCAATGATCGTACCGCCAGATAGGGTGCTGAAGCCGTACCAAATGTTACTGTAAGCAATTCGTACTCGTCTATATCTTTCTCAGGACTATCTCTCCAAAGAATTCTCTGAAATGAAGTATCCTTTCTATCAACCAACACCTGCCGATACATCTTTATTATATCTGCAACTAGACATATTCTATGTCTTCTCCAACGCATAATATTATGGCGAAGATCTGATTGTAATGATGGACCAACCATCAAATTATCATTAAGGGATATACCATTGGTTCCTTTACAGGAAGCATCAAACACAACTCTGACCTTCGTCGTGTCTTTATCCTCCCGGACTACAGCGTGGTGAGGTAAGTAGACAGCATCTTTATCTAACTTTTCTAAATCACTTATCTTCCTCATATGATTAAGTTCTAAATATTCATGTATAACTTTAGTATAATCTGTTTTGAGTTTGATATTTTTACTTAATTTAAATTCTAATGCTTTAAGTCTCCTTTCAGCTATCTTTTTTGATTCACCATACTTGCAGTTCGGGTCAGCATCACGAAACGGCAGTCGTACTACATATCGACCATGCTGATTCTGTTTTGTTGTAGTCGTGAAAAGTTTCTCACATTTAGATTCTTCCTCTGTGAACCTCTTCTTAATATCAAGTCGTTCAGCTTCTATCTCCCAAAATTTTCTTAACAAATCGTCCGTGTCTAAATTAACGGACGTCACAGTGATGTGAGAATATATAATTGTGGAAGAATCTACCTCACAGCTTCCAGATAATATCCACCCCAAGGCCGTGTCTTAGGCTACGAGTGATCCACTTGCGTTCCACCTAATGCCTTGTCTGATGATTTGGTTGTATACCTCCGCACCTAACAAAATATCGATTCTGTTAGGTGTGTGGTACTCCGGATCAGCTAAATCCCCGAGAGCCACGTTTACCCATTCCACTTCAGTTATTTTCGTAACTGGGAGAAGGGAAGTGACCGATTTTAAGACGTAAGCCTTTACCATAACTTGAAACTGTGGATCAAGTCTCGATCTTATATTGAGATTAACAGTGGACTTTGAAGTCACACTTCTCTCCCCACCAACACCTGTTACAGTGTGCTTAACCGCATTCTTGCGTAAACCTAAATACTGAACTATACCTTCAGTTATAAAGGATCCTTGTGATCCTTGGTCTAATAAAATCCTAACTTGCCTAAATGTTCCGTCTTTCGACTCAGCTTGCACGACAGCTGTAGTTAATAAAACAGTTTTCCTACAGTTCCCTGTCGAAAGACACGACATTAGTGGCTCTTTAGACCCCTCCGCTTGCACGGTATTCTTATAACTGCTTGAAGCAGCTTCCTGCCTTACCATACTAGACTATGAGGGTTTTTGGTGAACCGTATCCTCATCTACAGACCCAAAAACACCACTAGGGTGTAATAAAGAATGATGACGATGTTTGCACACCTGACACCGGACAGTGTTCTTACAATGCTTGGCAGAATGGTTGCTATTTAAACATATAAAACATAATTTTTTATCCATGATGAAGTCGCGCCTAGATTCATTCGATTCCTTTCTAAACGATTTGCAAGACGTTATTTTAGGATCAGCAGCACAATACGCACATGAATCGAGATTCTTATTTTTAACAATATAAAACGACTTATTATTAAATTTGTTTTCATAACGAGGCTTGGGTCCTAAATTCTCTAGACCTCTGAAACGACTTGTCAAGATATCTGAAAATTGTTCAAACGTGGACAGTTCATTAGTCGGTTCAGATGCCACCTTTAGTTCCCACGCTTTTCTCGTCTCCGCGTCTAGTTTAGCACTTATAAGACGTATGATTAAGATATCCCACGAGGTTAAGTTTACCCCTAAGGCCTTAAGCGAATTTAAGCATTCAGTAGTTGTATTAATTAATCCCTTAATATCTGATGCCGATTCCAACGTTAATGCCTTTTGGGTTAACAACCGTTTCATAATACCATTGGCGAGGAATCTCTTATTATTATACATATCATTTAGCTTATTCCAAGCACTTTGGTAATTATTTACGCTAACCTTAATATGCCGTAACAATTGCTCTGCTTCCCCGGTCAAGTGCCCCTTTAAATAGAAAAATCTTTGAGCATCGTCCAGGGACTTATTTTCGTGAACTAACCCTAAAAATAAGTCTCTAAAGGTTTGCCACTCTGTATATTTGCCCGAAAATGTAGGAATCTTTATTTCCGGCAACTTGACTCTGCTAACTACATTTTCCTTGTGACAACATGACTGCAAATCTGCCGATAATGTCTTAGAAATGCTACGAGCTAACAGTTCTTTTAGTTCACTTTTGAATTGCACGTAAAATTCCTCGACACTCTCATATACATCATTTTTATAATAATCCGATATAAGTATTTCATCTCTCTTCCCAGTTTTCATTATCATAGAGTGATTATCCAAAAATAAATTCCACTGTTTATCTAAATTATCTATACGAGTTCCAATATAAGAATCAGTTAATCTTTCCTTCGGGGATTTCATAAAGTTTGTTTTTGAACGAATCATATTGTTACGGATATCTTCTTGAAGATTAAGCAACGCTTCCATTTTTTCTTAATTAATTAAAGGCTAAACCAAAATAAAGGTGAATACTGCACTCACTGCTATAATGCTTTGGCGAGCGGGCTTCCACCGGGCGAACTGGCCTTATGTTGCAGCTCTGCCAACAGGTCGTCCTCCTTGCGCCTTCCTCCTCCGGGTATTACAACCCGGCAATACCCAACAGTGACGTTTTAACAACGCCCGACTGTGGGAATGCTTTGGACAGCAATTCACCGTCCAACAGGAACGCGTAGGGGTAGAGCAACACTAGTCGCTACTACCACGGTACCAACACTGACGGACACCAACTACCGCGAACACTTCCGGTAATCCGACTCGCTAAGGACCATGTACGTTCTAGGTCCGAGGCGTGAAATAAGACACAGGTATAACGTATACTTGTATATATTCTATATTCCACAAACGATTCACACAAAAGAATTTTTTTTTTTTGTGTGACTTAGTTGTTAGCCTCAGATGGCTGTGACAACTTTACCCGGACTGGTGGGTGAGCGCTGAGGGCTCTCAACCCGCCACACAAAAGAAACAATTCTGAACATATTTATACTAAGACTTACAATGAAACCATAGCGCGATCTAGTAATTTTAGAGTCGCCATCTATAGAGCCCTTTGCACATATAATTAACAAATGACATAAACAAAGAATTCGAAATTTATAAATACAAATGTTATATGTCAATATTTAATATAAATCTTAAATAAATAAGTCTTAACCAACCTATTTGGATGGTTTACCTGAACAGTTACTATGATATGATTGATGATTGCAAGAGAAACGCAAATCGATGCAAACTCAAAATAAAACTGATCAGCGGAGTATAATAGTCAAATGATCTGCCATTGTGGACGATATTTCTGTGTGGTAACGGAAATATCTTTTTTGTCTCGGTAATCAGCCACTAATACGAGCCATTTTTGCCAGTGTGGAGTTTTAATTTTCTTTATTTTACAAATTATGTTTCTTTTAATTAGTCATTGTCCGTCAGTAGGGGAGAGTGGGGGAATTGAGAACGGCGGGTAATTGGGAATAGCTATATAAGTACTACTTCCCGCCTCACTACATCGTCCCGATATTTTTCAATACATGCTTCCAGCGTCCCTCAGTTCATATGCAACAGCGAGAGTGAAAGGCCACACGCATGCTGTCACGGTAAGTCAAACAATTTTTGTTACGTTTTTCATGTAATTTTTGTCATGTGTTACAATAGATATTACTATCATACTTTTGAGTTCAAAAGGCACCCCATTTAGTTACTATCATGTACGTATTGTATGTTTTCAAACCTTACGCGACTTGAAGTCGCCAAAAATTCTATTGAGCATGGTGGCCATTTTGATTTATATTGACTACTTCGGGCAATTGGGAACGGTATCAGGCGGGTAATTGGGAACATTCCTAATTACCCCTTGCGTTCTTAATTACCCGCAGTCATGTTGGTTGATTGTGTAGAAAGATATTAACGTTTCATATTGTTTTAGATGCCTCGAAATTATGTACGTAAGATTAAAACAAAATACAAAATTGAAGATCTTTGTGCAATATTATTGATTTGAACAAATTTAATGATATCAATGACAATATAGTATCCTATCAGACTTACACAAGTCAAACTCAAGAACGCAATGTCCACCAAACTGCATCTGAACAAAGTTTTAATGAGTCCGTTAACATTGTCAGCGAAAGCCAAACATCAACACAGGATGCACCTTTTACTTCAAAAAATGCCAATGATTTGAGCGTTACCGTTAATACTCCTTTTCCATCGACTTCAATGCCTCTTGCCGAATTAATCAATGTGCCTGTGATTCCTAAAAAGGGACCTCTTCTATCTGACAGAATAAGAGGCATTCTCAGGTTTTATCTAGCACTCTAACAAAAATTTAACGTGAGGAAAAACAGAGAAGACAAGGTCAGAGAAAAGCAAAAAAAAAATGTTACGATTAAAGAATAAAAAATACACATAAAAACTACACAGAAGAAGCTAAACATTAAGGGTAAAGTCGTAAGAAATTTGAAGAAGGCTTTAGAAAGTGAAATCGAAGAAGAGTTTTACTGCATAATGTGTAACGAAAAATATGAGTCACTACCGACAGAGGATTGGATCATGTGCATTGTGCACCATATGTAAACTCTGGGCACCTGGAAAATGTACTGCCGGCGAGACTAGTCAAGGTTACATATAAGAATATGTGCCGATCAAACAATCTGTAGTTATGATCGAGATTTAATTCTGTCGATCCTATTTAACCCGTACCGTTCCCATTTTCCCCGTGAGACGAGCTCAATTACCCCATATGGTATCGGGTAAAAAGGAACGCTATTATTTTTTTTAGTTTATTGATATTTTTAATAAAACGTTGATTTTGGAGATATTTTTGTTATCAATAAGTAGATAGATAAGCAAAGTTTACGTTTAAATAAAAGTAAATTATGTTTATGCCTTTTTTCTATTATTTTTGAACATTTGAAGTTAAGTGTTCCCAATGCCCCCACTTTTCCCAAAGTCAAATTGTCTTTGGTGGAAACGAAAAGATATGTAAAGCACTTTTATATCATATTCACAATACCCCAGCAGTTCTTCCGTCACATATCACATAAAATGTCATTTAAATTATTTAATATAACACGTTAAACCACAAAGATATTGAATAAAATACAAGATCACCACGTGACTCTTCCACAATCCCGCCAAAAACTCCTCATCTCGGCTCGTGTAAGTCCCACTGCTAGGGTCAACCCTTCTCCGCAGTAGGAAGGAAACTGATCGAGCTTGGTTGGGTTGGTATAGGGTTTTATTTCCATTTTTCCTTCTCTTACACAGATGTATGTAAATAACGTAGAGGAGGCTCGGGCTCATTGGAACATCTGAGATGATGGCGTGGAGAGAGTTAAGTTGAATAGAAAAAAAGTACATTAAAAAAAAAACATTATATTTAGCAAAATCATTTGATTTGTTCTTTGAGTATTTCACTATTGCCGGAACCGGCGAATTGAAGGGCGCCGTCAACGGGAACAATGGCGCCAGTCACAACTCTGCTCACTCGGTCACAGGCTAGCTGGGTGATCATGTGGGCACAGTCTTCACCTGTGGTGGCGTGTCCAAAAGGGATGGTAGCTTCTGCTGTCTTGAGCCAGGCGCGATATTCCTCGTCTGAATAACCAGTTAGGCGTTGAACGAAAGTGCTTACCTGGAATAAGTAAATATGTGATGATTCTAGGGTCGGAATACCCGTGTGCTGACCACTCCCTATCCGTCATGGCTGTGGATGACTTAGAAGACGAGTAAAGGATATAACATCTATACTAGAGAAGGAAAACTCGAAATAAAACTCTGTTTCAACATGTCTGACCTCTCTGCGGGTGACGGACTAATCCCCGATCCCGTCACCCGGAGGGATGCATATAGCACCTATTCAAGAGATGGAAAACTCGAAATAAAGTGCTATTTCAACACGTCTGACTAGCGTGGTTTATAGTAGGTCAATTCTTCTCCTGTTTTGAAGGAGGCTCGAGATCTACAGTGGGACGTGAGCTGTGTTGAAAAGTATAATAATGAATAATAAAATAATAATATTGAAAATCGGTTAAAAAAACAGTTTGAATGTAGACAATATCAAATTCATAACAAGGCTCAAGTATATTTTTATAATAATGTAGTACATAAAATGTACAAAAAATCGGTTGTCTGTAAAGTCGGTTTACTGACGATAGTTGAACGTGACAACGTCATAAGGAAATACTGATGGAATGGTTTCATTTTTCAAAAGAAAATTTTAATTTTATTTGTTTGATAGATATTTTGTATGGATCAAGTCTTAAATGGAACGCCTCAGAGCGAGGTAACGCCGCATACGTCATGTTTTTTCGTGTGTGCAGCCGGCTCCATCGAATTATAAGACGTTGTCACGTCAAAATGGCCCTAAAATCAAATATGACGATTAGTATAACAGCTTTTAGTAATTTAAAAGATTTAAGCGTACAGACGGCGGGTAGGAACTTTGTCTTTTATTAAGTAAAGAAGACTAGTATTTAATAGAAATCAAATCTCAGAATTTTTATTAGCGTTTGCTTGAATTTGTTGCAATGTTACTCACTGTGATCCCAGGGCTGACGACGTTAACTCGAACACCCTTCGGAGCTAGCTCGTAGGCGATCAGACGACTGAAGTGGTCCAAGGCTGCCTGTGGATAAATGCAATATATTATTACGTTAGACATCTTTTTTATCATCATAAGTGATAATTGGGTTATTCTGGCCTACAGACCATAATTTCCTGACAGACAGCCCTTAAGCAGGGCCGGATTAAGCTCCTCAGGGCCCTTAGGCAATACGATTCTCGGGTCCATGGTCCAAGGTCTATGAGCAGTAGTATGACTTATCATCAGGTGTGTTGTTTTCCCTTTTGCCACCAACGGCAATAAAAATAAAAAATAATATTGAGGATGTATACAAATGTTTATCCGTGTGGTGACGGAGTAAGAATACAATTCACCACCCCCTATCTTACCCGTGGGTGATCGTACGAGACGACTAAGGGATATAAAACGCATATAACATCTATGCGAGAGAAGGAAAACTCGAAATAAAACCCTATACCAACACGTCTGACCAGCGTGGTATAGTAGGTCAATTACCCTTCCATTATGCAGGAGGCCCGAGCCCAACAGTGGGACGTATATGGGCTGAGATGATGATACAAATGTTCAATAATTATTTTTTGCAAAAAAGGTACCGCCTTCAATAATGTAGATAATTTCTTAGATTTTTGTTGATTTTCCAAAAGCCGCTTGTTCGATTTCGATAAAATTTTTATGGGTTTACTTGGAAAGTATACCCTTTATAACAAAAAAAAAAAAAAAAATGAAAATCGGTTCATAAATGACGAAGTTATCCGCGAACAAACATAAAAAAGCATACTATACACGGTCGAATTGAGAAACCTCCTTTTTTGTAAGTCGGTTAAAAAAATCTTTCGATGAAAAGTTTTTTCTCTTGGCGCATGTTCGGGACCCCTAGGCAGTTGCCTAATTAGCCTTATGGATAATACGGCCCTGCCCTTAAGTCTAGTCTTTGAACCTTTTTATATTAAACAAATATGAATGCTAACTCCATGGATTGCCTTATCCCCCATCAACCCACAGAAGTCCATTGTTGACCATAGTCTTGAGAATGATAAAGAACCACTCAGAAAGGGCCCGTGCTTCCCACACTTGAAGATTATTAGCTTTCTGGCTGTCTTTCTGTTTTATTTCTACCTGCTATGAGCTTTTCGACGACCACTGTTGGAATAAGTCTCCCCATCAGGGATAAGGGCATATTGGCAGTCGGTGTTACAAGTTGTCCAGGAAAAAGCTTCTTCTGGGCCCGCCACCGATGTCAAGGAAATGATACCAGTCGTTGGCCAATGGTGATACGGAGGGAATACGGTAGCTTATAGTGTCCCACGCCCCTGATCCTTAAAAAAAGGAGAACGCTTCTTTCTATTTTTCTGGTAATTCTTCAGCTGGATTTTACGATCTCTACGTGGTGTTAAAGTTGGCGACATTTAATTTGAAGTCTGTGACCACATAAAAGTGATAAAAATATAATCGCAAAATGGAAACTGAATAAAATATCGAACCACTTTATTAGGAACTAGCAACCCGCCCACGCTTCGCTTCGGTTATAGGTTATAGTCGTTTTACCCGCGTAGTTCCCGTTCCCGTGGGAATACCGGGATAAAATATAGTCTAGTTTACGCCCTGATATTAGGTATAGCTTCCAATGGTGAAAGAATTTTTGAAATCGGTCCAGCCGTTTTGAAAATTACCCGGAACAAACAGACAGACAGATAGACAAATTTTTTTTATTGCTATTTTAGTCATAGGTGTCGTGCAAATAACCGTGTGAGCATGAAAAAAGCCTATTATTTTGACATTACAAACAGACACTCCAATTTTATTTATTGGTATAGATAAAAAATCATAATAACTAAAACATGTTTATCTTGATCTAACAACATTTTAATAAACAAGTTTATATCAAAAGTTCAACACGTGATTTAAACAATAATGTCAGAGGTAAAATCAATATTTAAAAATAATGCACAAAAGAGTTAAAAATTAAACTTGTGGTAGCAGACATGAACACTCTTGAGGAGGCCGATGTCCAACAGTGGACGTCTAAGAGCTGATGAATAGATGGGTGGAATTATCTGCATGTCTTAGTTTTTTTTCTCACTTAGTAATATTTTTTTTATTCAGTAATGTGAAAAAGAGGTCTCATGAAGAAAATACTTACTAAAACTATGAATATTAACATTATTTGAGATTCTGTATTGTCGTGCAAGTTTCACTTGGAAGATTTTACACATTTCAATGTATGTATTTACGTATAAGTGCCTGAACTCATACTCGAACTCGTTTGGTGACGAAGTAAGAATATAATTCACCCTTTCTTACCCTTGGGTGTCGTAAAAGACGACTAAAGAAAGTAATATGCATATAACATATATCCAAGAGAAGAGAAAATCGAAATAAAACTATACCAACAATTCACCGTGCGACGGCGGCCGACGTCCCGGGACAGCGACGTCGAGAGGTGAGAGTACCCGAAAGAGTATTCCGTCGGGCCGACCTCTGAGGACAAGGAACTCGGCACTGGTGGTCGGCCCCACGACGAAGGCAACGTGGGTATGGGTGAGTTATGGGCCCGCGCGCCGTCCTTTCGTCGCCCCGGATGGAATGGACGGTGTGTGCGTTTACCATAGCCCACCCATAAAAACAATACCAACAATTCTGACCAGCGTGATTTAGTAGATCAATTTCTCTCCTATTGTGAAGGAGGCTCGAGCCCAACAGTGGGATGTATATGAATGAGCTGTGATGATGATTTCGTTAAAGTTCTTGCAAAAATAAGATATTTCAGACATCTGTAACTCATAAGTTTTTAAGTTCCCATTGGACGCTCTGTTTCTAATTCTATTTTTGCATAACATAAATAGATAAATATTATATTTAAATTTGTACGGTACGGTAACAACAGGTAGTGGTAGGAGCACACCGGTCCGTCTGGGGTAGTACCACACTGAGCAGAAAATCGACACCTGAGCAGCAATTTATTACTGCACTTCGGTGAGCGAGAGTCAGAAGCCCAACTTTCTGAGGATGTTTGAATTTGGTGGGTTTTGGTGATGTCTTTAGTATCACCGAACCTCATTTCACACATTCATTCTCCCTTCACTTTCTTCACAGTAGGCAGCGGCCTTGCAAAGACCCTATGAGTGGCAGCAATATCAAAATCATGTGCTTATTTGCCACCAACAGCAAAAAAAAGACAATAAAATGTCTCTAGAAATGTCTATAGATGCCTCTAGAAATATTTATTCGTTGGAATATGATTATAATGGAGTATTATTCCCTGTCCACTTATTATACCAGCACGTGTCGTGTTGTTTTGTGACACAAATGTATACGATTATTATTCCAAACTGTACAAGGTTATTTGAAATGTTAAAAACACATAAAAACTTATATTTACATAATACAATGTGCTTGCTTTCTTGCATTTAAATTAAAAAAAAATAATAATAATTTGTATGTCATCATCATTACAGCTTATATACGTCCCACTGTTGGGCTTGAGTCTTCTGCATAATAGGAGGGAATTTGTCCTACTATCCTATGCTGGTCAAGAGTGTTGGCATAGCGTTTTGATTCTAGTTTTCCTTCTTGCATAGATGTTATACGCATATTGTATCGTTTAGTCGTTTCTTATGACAGTCACGGGTATGAAAAGGGAATTTATAGGGCGATTGTGAACGGAAGTGTTAGAAGGGGAAGACCAGGGTGGATGTTCCAGGATCAAATCGGGGACATTGTTAAGAAAGGCCAGGTTATAAGTACCCTAAACCGAAGAACATGCATTAATAAATGTGGAGTAGGGGCAAGTGGAGGGAAGTGGTCTCCGACCCCTATGGGGACGAGGTGTGAATATATGTATACATACATGTACAAAAAAAAACAAAGTTAACTAATATTATTTACGTCCTATTCTTAGATTGTGGATTGGTGGTTAGGTCACGAAGAATATCATTTCAAAGACTAACTGTTCTGTATTAATGTAAAAAAGGGGAGCCGTCGCTCAGGACGCCTGGCAGATGGGAAACATCGAAATTATCTATACCAATAAATAAAATTGGAGTGTCTGTTTGTAATGTCAAAATAATAGGCTTTTTTCATGCTCACACGGCTATTTGCTATGCCTAAAATAGCAATTAAAAAATTTTTGTCTGTCTGTCTGTTTGTTCCGGGTAATCTTCAAAACGCCTGGACCGATTTCAAAAATTCTTTCACCAATGGAAAGCTATAATATCAGGGCGTAAACTAGGCTATATTTTATCCCGGTATTCCCAAGGGAACGGGAACTACACGGGTAAAATGATTATAACCTATAACCGAAGCGAAGCGAGGGCGGATTGCTAGTTTTGTATAATTATATATGCATAAAAGAACATATTAAAACAGGAACTAATATGGCATACAATATGTTAATACATATGTGTACTATAGGTATGTGTTTAGGTTACAATTCTAAAACAGGTTATGGTTTCCCTATACAAATGTACATATCAAAGCGTGGCGTTAACGCCACGCCAACGATCAGGTTCAAATCAAATCAAAAACTCTCAATCGATTGTGGCGTCATGTATTAGGTTCAATTGTCAATATAAATAATTCTTGAATGCATCTTGAATGTAATTAACAGATACAAACTTCATTTAAATTGGTCCAGCCTTTTGGGAGTTCACTCATATACTAAAGAATTAAATATACAGATATATCGCTTACCTTTGAAAGACTGTAGGGTAGATTGCCAGTGGTGACCATTGTAGCCATAATGCTGGACACGTTGACTATGTTCCCTTTGGAGCTGATGAGGGCCGGCACTAATAGTCTCGTCAGATTGTACACGCCCCTTATGTTAACGTTGAAGACCCGATCGAAAGTCTCCATATCGGCGAGTTGAATGGTTGTACGAGCGCCAACTGCTGCGTTATTTACAAGCACGTCGAGACTGAAAAATATGTGGAAGAGATTTTTTTGATGTGAAACATCTATAGGCGAGGGTGAACCCAATCGTCGCGTGGCGTTTAACGCCACGCTTCGCGGACCCATTTTATTTTATTAATAAATATATTTTTTTTTGTGTGAATTAGTTGTTAGCCTCAGATGGCTATGACAACTTTACCCGGATTGGTGGGTGAGCGCTGAGGGCTCTCAACCCGTAACGTTTTTAATAAATAAAAAATCCGGATACATATATCTACAATTTTGTAATGAAACCATAGCGCGATTTAGAATTTTGTACAACGCCATCTAGTGAGTTTAAAATAAATTGTTACCTTTAACGTATACTAATGAAAAAAAGTGAGCCGCCGCTCAGGAGCCTGGCAGATGTGAAACATCGAAATTATTTTGTACTTGTGTAATCCGTTCTTTTATGCATACATACTTATACATAATAATTTCAATGTTTCACATCTGCCAGGCGTCCTGAGCGGTGGCTCACTTTTTTTTTAAATTTAATAGTCGTTTCAGCTCGTACATTTTCTCTTGCTGGGCTCGAGCCTCCTCCTCAATAGGAGGGAAATTGACCTATTATACCAGGGGTTCCTAAACTTTAAAGATAACGGAACACCATCCAAATATCTTTATTTTACAGAACCCCATCCAACTATCTTTTATTTTACAGAACCCCATCCAAATATCTTTTATTTTACGGAACCCCATCCAAATATCTTTTATTTTACGGAACCCCATCCAAATATCTTTTATTTTACAGAATCCCATCCAAATATCTTTTATTTTACAGAACCCCATCCAAATATCTTTTATTTTACGGAACCCCATCCAAATATCTTTTATTTTACGGAACCCCATCCAAATATATTTTATTTTACAGAATCCCATCCAAATATCTTTTATTTTACAGAACCCCATCCAAATATCTTTTAATTTACGAAACCCCATACCAAATGATAATACGACATACGTGTGAGGGTCCGAATCCGTTGCGCAACGTCGCGCTTTGTCTTGTCACTGACTACGTGCGCTGCTGAGTCATAATCGAAGCTGAATTCTTGCTACTTATCTACTTAAATAATAGTAATGAGATCTTCTTATCATTAATTTTACGCTATTTCAAAGTAATATTTATAACTGTAGTATTATTTCACATTTAAATTACTAAAATTAAAAGCTATTTAATTTTGGCGCAACCCTGACGACTATTCTACGGAACCCCTAGGTTCTGCGGAACCCACTTTAGGCATCACTGTATTACCATATTACATACCATGCTGGTCAGACATGTTGTTATAGTGTTTTATTTCGTGTTTTCCCTCTCTTGCACAGATGTTATATATAATAATCCCTTAGTCGTCTTTTACGACATCCACGGGCGAGATAGGGAGTTGTGAATGGTATTCTTATTCCGTTCATCATTTTTATATTTAGAAGAAACTTGTATCTAGACTATTTGTAAGATATGAATTGCAAACAGGGCAATATTGATTTAAAAGTCAAACAGTTTTGGACACGTTTATAAGTAATGATCTAGAAATGATAACATCAAGATTATCATACCCCCACAGGCACCACTCGACAAACAATATGCAAAATATGTACTATTACGAAAGACAAAGCTTCTAAAATTTTCCTCTTATTTTTTATTCAGTCGTATTTTCATGAAGTTGATGGATTGATTTGGTTCTATATCTTATATTGGTCAGATGATAGACAAAAGATTTTATTTCGTTTATTTCCTTTTGATTTTACAGATGTACTTGATTTCTGTGGTGACGGAGTAAGAATACAATTTACAACCCTTGTTTGTGGGTGTCGTAAAAGAGGACTAAGGGATATATTATGCATATAACAACTGTGCAAGGGAAGAAAATCTCGAAATAAAACGTTATACCAACCCGTCCGACTAGCGTGGTAGGTCCAACACCTACCACGCTGGCAGAAATTGGTTCCACAACAGAAGGGTAATTGACCTACTACATCAAGCTGGTCAAGAGTCGCGATTCCGAGTTTTGCTTCTCTTGGTATCTAACACGCAAGCTTATTTATATAAACTTGTATACGAGTGAAAAATGATTGCTAAACGCGGGATTCGAACCCACACCTATCGAAATACAGTTTCAATCATCCTAACGAGAGTAATAAACAGTTTTGGGACCAGCGTATTCTATATACACACAGTTTGTGATTCATATTTATGGCAGAAGTGCGCCATCTATTATTTTACAAAACGTTTTACACATGGTTTCTATGTAATACTGGCACTTACTATTCAGTCATTGAGATGAATAGAGCCTGTGTAAGTTCTACTATTGAGCTAACCTCGACTACAATGGGAGGCGATGACCTACTATTCCACGCTGATCAGACGTGTTGGAATAGGGTCTTGTATAGTTTGCCTTCTTTTGCATCAGTGTTACCTGCATACCCCTTAGTCGTCTTTTAAGATGTCCATAGGCAACACAGGGGGTGGTAAAATATATTCTTTATCCGTAACGATAAGGATAAATTTGTAGTTACAATTGTATTGAACGATGACACAATCCTATTATATAAAATATTGAGATGTAACATTTAAGATGCTAAATTATTTATAAAAAACTTGTTTACCAGTGGAAAAAAGGTTAAAAGATTTTTCTATTACTAAAAGGTTAAGTTAAACGTTTCTTCCAATTCTTTTCAGCTCATAAACTTTGTACTGGTGGTTTTGAACCTTGTTCAGATTGGTTTTACCGCACTATATCCCTCTGGTTTGACTGAAAAAAACTGAAATAATAACACTGATTTTTTTTTCAATTTTCTTCCTTTTGCAAATTGCTTACGTTTCAATCGTCTTGTCAAACACCCATGGAAAAATTTGCAACGTGTGGTGACGGAGTCAGAATACATAACAAAATTGACCACACCCTCTCTTATCCGCGAGTGTCGTAGAAGACGACTAAGGGATTCAATACGCATGTAATATTTTAGCAAGGGAAGGAAAAAATTTAAACCTAATCAATAACTATGACCAGCAACCCTGATCAGCGTAATAGGTAAATTTCTTTCCTAGTGTGGAAGAGGCTCGAGCGCAGCAGTACGACGTATATGAGTTGAAATGATGATGATGATAGGAAAAGAATGAATGTATTGTTAGTCCATCATCACAGGAGTCCGATAAAGATTCTTCAATAAGAATTACCGTCCAAAATAATCCAGAGTATCTTTCGCTATCTTCTCAACTCCCTCGTCAGTTCCAAGATCGGCAACTATAGCGAGCGGTTTCTCCCCTCTGAACTTCTTACACCTGTCGGCTACATCTTGAAGATTCTTCTCGTTTCTACCGACCAGTGCCAACTTAGCGCCGTATTCGGCGAACAGAAGGGCGGTATGTTCTCCAACGCCAGCACTCGCGCCAGTAACCAGCACAACTTTCCCGGTAAAGTCCATCGTGTGAAATACTGATTGACATTATAACGACAGCCTTAAATACATTTTTGCGACGACTTTGTTAATTTATTCAGTCTATTAAAATAGACTGGCGTTCGTCTCTAAAAACTAGTCTAGCGAGCGATAAATGATTTTCATTTCTTGTTTTTGGTTACTTAATTTGTATGTATATTCTTGTAGGATAATATCATTGTGATGATGGAGTAAGAATACAGCTCACCACTCCCTATTTTGCCCGCGTAATAGAGGACTAAAGGATATAATACGCATGTAACATCTATGCAAGATAAGGAAAACTGAGAATAAAATCCTATACCAACCTGTTTGACCAGCATGATAGGTTAACTTCCCTCCTATTGCGGAGGAGGCTCGAGCCTAATAGTGGGACGTATATGAGCTGAAATGATGAATGATAATGATCAATCCCAGAGAAGGAATACTTGACATAAAATCCTATGCCAACACGTCTGACCAGTGCGGTAGGTCAATTTCCCTCCCATTGTGGAGGAGGTTTGAGCCCAACAGTGAAACTATTGTGAACTGAGTTTATGATGAAGTAAGAATCACCATACGTTTTCTTGTACGTGGATATCTTAAAGGAAGACTAATGTAAGCAAATAAACAGGAAACGGGAAATAAAATATTCTACCAAATCGTTTGACCAGCACAGCGTGGTATAATGTGGCAATTACAGATTCATTTTAGAGGAGATTCGCTCCCAACAGTAGAGTCTAAATGTGCTGAGAAGAAGTAGATTAAATGTTTTTATATTTTCTGTTTTCATCATCAGCGTCATTATCTCAGCCCATATAAGTCCCACTGTTGGACTGAAAAGAAATAGAAGTACAGATATGCGCTTAAAAGAAATACAAGTAACGAATTATTGCCATGTCTTAGTATTGAAAGGCGACGGAGCAGTACTTCGTTACTAAAATATCGCTGTATCATTGATACAAACACAGGTCTACGACCAGTGTGTGTTACCAGTGATGACTTACGGCACGGAAACGTGGTCCCTAAATATAGGCCTCAACAACAAGGCTCAAAGTCGCTCAGCGTGCTATGAAGCTGGCTATGCTCGGGATTTCTCTGCGAGACAGAATCCGGAATACGGAAATCCGCAGAAGAACGTGTGTAACCTACATAGCACGAAGAATTAGCACGCTGAAGTAGCAATGGGCAGGCCACATCGCTCGACGAACTGACAACCGCTGGGGAAGAAAGTTTCTCGAGTGGCGACCACGTATCGAACGACGCAGTGTAGGACTCCCCCCAATAGGTGGACCGATAACCTAGTGAAAGTTGCTGGTCGTCGTTGGATGCAGGCGGCACAGGACCGCACATTGTGGCGTAACATGAGGGAGGCCTACGTCCATCAGTGGACGGCAATAGGCTGAAATGATGATGATGATGATTGATACGGGGCCCCCGGGCTACAGCTAACGTGTGTAAGCAAAAATGAGTAAAATGTTATTCACAATGTCACTTAATCTTGTGCTGCCGAAAAAAAACTATCATACGTGCCTGTACAGTTTTCACTTCAAAAATGACAAAAGTCAAGAAAAGAAATCTCTTTTTTCCTGAGTTAAGCGTGAACCCAAAAGTTAGCAACATCCTCCATCAGTAATTGTGGGATGTCCGCAAAGCCTTTTTTTAGCTGAATTTCTAGGAATAAGTGATAACTTACAATCAATTTCATGCAAGTACTTTTGTTTCTTTTGTGAGAAATCTTAACCCTTCATTTTGGCTCCCAACTAATTTTGATACAGAGATGATCCTCTAACTGATGAGATGGTATTCTAAAAGTAAAGCAACGTCATTGGGCTCGAGCCTCATCCATAATATAAGGGAAATTGAACTACCGATGCTTCCGACTGGTCATTAAAATAATGCTAAAAAAAGAGAAAAAAAAATCATGGAAATAGAAGAAAATGATATGACAAATGTTACATATCCACATATAATTACACCACAGCACACATAAAAACATCACATTCTGAATTTACTTGGTGACAACCCGATGAAATTAAAACTAGTCGCGTGCTGAGAAAAATTAATTGAAAACAATTATAATAGCTTTACTTGGTGTTCATACAATTTAAATAGTATTAGTTAAATTATAGAGAATTGCTCATAATATTAACACTATTGAAATATACTATATAAAAAGAGTTATTAAAGAGAATTTCCATGTGGTGATGGAGTAAGAATACGATTTATCTCCTTCTATCTTGCCCGTGGGTGTCGTAAAAGACGACTCAGGGACATAATATGCATATAACACATTTGCAAGACAAGGAATGGTCGAAATGAAACCGTATACGTTGGTATTACGGTAATACGGTTCCACGTTTGATCAGCGTGATACAATAACTTAGTTTTCCCTCATAGTCTGGAGGAGGCTTAAGCCCAGCAGTGGGACTTATACGAGCTGCGACGAGACGACGATTAAAAAGAAATGTAGCAAATTAACGTTATGTTATACTAATTGAAATAAAATTAATTTAAATAAGTATATTGCCTTATTATTATTATTATTATCTGTATGAATATTTTTTTACATGGAGGACCTTTGGGTAAAAGCGTCCCCCATGTACCTACTTCCAGATCGCTTTATTCCTTTCTGAGGGATCGTCCATTAATCACGTGAGGGTCGAAAGAGAAGGAAGCGGTTTGGCAAAAATAACGAAATATTTCAGATATGGTAGGACCACACTGTCGACAGTTATCTGTCTACAGCCGCGGGCCGGTCCGTCCGGGGCAGTACCATGCTCTCGCAGAAAATCGACGTCTGAGTAGTAGCAATTTGTTACTGCACTTCGTTCGGTGAGCGAGAGAGCCGGAAGCCCAACTTTCTGAGGGTGATTGCGTGTGGAGGGTTTTGGTGGTGCCCTTGGTATCACTGAGCATCAATGCACGCATTCACACTCCCTTCGCTTTCTTCGCGGTAGGCAACGGCCTTGTAAAGGTCCATGAGCAGCAGCAACACTTACCATCAGGTGTACTGTTTGCTCGTTTGCCACCGTTTGCAATAAAAAAAAAAAAAAAAAAAAATTACAAGGGAGAGAGGGAGAGGTTGTAGTAAGATATGTATTTTTATTAAACGTCCGATTTCAAAACCATTCATTTAATATTATTTTTATGTCAGTCAAAAAGAATCTGCAACCTTTTTGTCAAGACATTTTTATGAGGATCCTTAATTTCAGAATATTTTTTTTTAATCTAATAATTTATAGGGGATTTTTGTCCACATCAACACACACGTCACCCCCATTGTATCATGGCGCATTAACATTACAAATAAATAAGACTTAGAATCTAAAAATTAGGGCAAAAGTATTTCATGGGTATACTAAAGTTATTAGGCTACACATATGTTTTGTCTGTTCGGATTAGATAGGTTTAGACATAATTGTTTGCACTAAGCCTACATCTTGTATGTTTAAGTCAAATCTCTCTATCCATGTTGTTCTTTGCCTTCGGTTTTTTGCACATTCCATCAGCAAATGTTACACGTCCTCTGAGGTATTACACATTGGGTACAATTGGGTGTACCACTTTTCTTAATTAGAAATGACTGATGATCCAATTCTTAAGGCCAACTTAATATATTTTCTGCTCAATTTACAATTATCATAATAAAATCAGATTATACGTTACAACTGTGTTTAAACATAATATTCTAAAAGAATTAAGATACTTTTTTAGTACCTACAAAGGTCGTCTCAATTCACACATGCCGCACTGGTGGGTTCGAGCCTCCTCCACAGTAGGAGGGCAATTGACCTACTATACCGTGCTAGTCAGACATGTTGGTATAGGGTTTTATTTTGAGTTTTCCTTTTCTTGCTTAGATATTATATGCATATTATATGCCTTAGTCATCTGTTACGACATTTACGGCAAGATAGGGAGTGGTGAATTGTATTCTTACGCCGTCACCACACGGAAACCTACAAAGGTAGGTATTAGAAAATACGTGTGTTTTTGGATTTTGGAATCGTCGCCCATAATCCAAAATTGTATTTTTTAATCTAGTCTTAAACCTTAAGTCTGTTAAGTCTTAAACCCCACTATATATCACCTAAGCCAAATTAAATAATGCTAAAAAATATCACGTAATTAATGGACGGCCTCTAAGTATAATTATGAACTGTCGTTGTAACAATTCACCTGCTCAACTAGCCCAGGGTCGACCGATTGCATGAGAGCTTCGTGATCATGGGATTAGCCAGGCTCTATCCATCCGTCTCGCACAGGGTTGTCCATTTGCACGAGCGCCTCGTGGTTCTATCCGAATTAGTATTTTTACAGTCTATTTATAAGGGACTAAGTACGGAATGAAGAGCGGAATGGGAGCCCACTATTGAGCTCGAGCCTGCTTCACAGTAGGAAGAAAATTGATCTTACTATACTATGTCAGACAGGTTTTCCTTCACTTGCATAGATGTTATATACGTATTATATCCCTTAGTCGTCTTGTACGACACTCACGGGCAAAATAGGGGGTGGTAACTTGTATTCTTATTCCATAACAAGACGTAAAATGGAATAATAGCCACATGAAATTATCAATTGTCATTTTAAACGCTGGAAGTGTTGATTTTAATCGCTTAAAGTGTTTAAAACGTCGTTAAAAATGTAACTATACAAATAAATAAAATTGGAGTGTCTCTTTCTCAGTAATGTCAAAATAATACGTTTTTTCATGCTAACTTGTTTATTGACACGATACGTGTGTCTAAAAAAGACTTAAATTCTTTAAAATCACTTCAAAATTTAGTACTATTTATTTTTTATTATTTATTATTTTATTATTTATTGTACTATTTAGCTACTCCTTAGCTTAGGCTATTCTTTATTGCAATTAACTTTTATAAAATGTTTCCCAGTCTAGGAATGAATCGAACTCGAGGCTTCATGAATGGCACTCATTCATTTCGGCTCATATACGTCCCACTGCCGGGCTCGAGCCTCCTCTGTAATAGAAGGGAAATTGACCTTAGTATACCATGCTGGTCAGACAGGTTGGTATAGGGTTTTATTTCGAGTGTTCCTTCTCTTGCATATTTGTTATATGCGTATTATGTCCCTTAGTGGTCATTTACAACATTTGTTCATCAGACAAAGTTTCTGGATGACTAACGGAAAGAGCTGAGTATTTACCACGGCGCAAAAGGGCGTATTATCCGTTCAATTATCGTCGCTCCCATTACCCGACCGCTCTCAATACCCCGTATTCCCCTAATATATGCAGGCTATTTTTATCCTGATATTGCCATGGGAACGGGAACTTTGCGAGTGAAACCACTGGATATTGAGCGATTTTATAAATTCTATCACTAATAGAAAATAGAAAGCAGTAAGCTAGTATGTAGGCAATTTATTGGTGGAATGTCGTGCTGCCGCCCAACCTCTCCATTAGTACCGGCCCGAAAGCCTCGATGGTTCAAAGGCTGCGCAACGGGCATTGAGGTGCGAAATGTCCCGCAAACGGGTGTCGCCCTGCAATTCTTCTGTGATGAACCTATTCTTCTTGCTCTTGGCGACAGAGGAGCGAATAATGTAGTGTAGATGGTAAGTGTTAACAACCATTCTTGACTTTTGCAATGTCAGGAATACAATTAAATGGCTGTCTACCGTAAGTTAGTTTGGGACTCCATCTCTCTATATATCCCTCTCTATTTAGATTTATCCTCAACATACGAAGCGCTGTAGCAAATTATAAAGATAATGTTTTACTTTCTCTTTTTTAGCAATTCAATAGAAAATTAAAGTAATTGCAAAAATATTTTATGAGATAATGTGATTTACTAGACAATATTGTATTGCCATCTAGTGAATGCTTGAGGTACTTGTTTTGTTGCTTTGCCTGTTGGTACAAGTTGTTACGCTCTAAACATGTTGGAGCTTCACAATTCTAAGAGATGGCGATACTTAAAATAGAACAACGTCTGTTGGGTCAGCTAGTATCTTATGGATTTTAAAATATCGTCTTGCATCTTGCGATTGGTATCTCTTAGCCGTCTTTTACGATCACCCTGGGAGGGAGGCACCGAGATCGATAGCTTGACTTCAGTCTGATAAACTACATATATTTTCTGGTAACTTAATAAAAAATTACGCAACTTTAAATTTAAATAAGTTTATTAAAAATATCAATTTAGTTTTACACAAAATGTTTCTAATAAAGAGATAACATTCACCAACAATTTTGTCTATACTCTGAAAGTTATTAAATACAAGTCTTACAAAATACAATTACACAAAAAAAAGATTTATTTCATTTGTTCTTTAACAGCATTGCCCGGCGGAGTAAACTGCAAGCCTCCGTCGACTTGTATAGTGGTTCCTGTCACCAGGCTACTGTTGTCGCTTGCCAGGTGTACTATCATCTTAGCTATGTCTATTCCCTCACAGATCTCTCCCATAGGTATTAAGGATTCAGATTTTTTCAACCATACTGAATATTCTTCTTCAGAGTAGCCGGTCATACGTTGGACTATAGTTGATCTCTGAAAAAAAAAAAAGATATTTTTATAGCATTCATTCAGCATTTTGCTTGGTATACAAGGGGATAATGCCGTAATCGCCAGGCGTGGTAGATGGATTGACGATTCCAGTGAGGCGTTTTACCCTTGCCAAAGCTGTTACCCACTTCTCATGAGATCCTTAGTCGATTTCTAGGACTTGTACGGGCAAGTGAGGAGTAGCCACACAATGAACATATTTCTATATTGTGTTTCTTCCATGTGGTGACGGAGTAAGAATACAATTCTCCATCCTCTTTCATGCCCCTGGATGTCCTAAAAGACGTCTAAAGGATTAAATATGCATATAACAACTATACAAGAGAAGGAAAACTTGAAATGGAACCCTATACCAACGCATCTGACCTGAGTGGGTTAATTTTTTCCTATTGAGGAGGAGCCCAACAGTGGGACATATATGAGCTGAAATGATGATGAATGATGGTTTTTCATTCATGTGGTGACGGAGTAAGAGTACAATTCACCACAACTACCTTCTTTGTTGATGTCATAAAAGACAATTAAGGCCTATAATAAGTATGTAACATTTGTGCAAGAGAAGGAAGACTAGAATTAAATCCCTACACCATGCCGTTTGACTAACATAAGTCAATTGCTCTCCTGTTTTGGAAGAGGCTCAAGTCCAACAGTGGAACACAGGTATATGAGTTGAGATGATTATGATTATTTTTCTCATGTTAAACGAGATATAACTCAGCCCTCTGATGGCCATGAACGTTAAAAAGTGTTAGTAGGTAACCTCGGGAAAGTAATGTGCCAATGAGATCCGTAAAAAAAACAGTAGTAGGTATTTCATATGTGTTTAGTTGTGTAAATATCAGACAACTATAAATATATTACATTTTCCTCAAACATACTTGGAAATTAGAGCATTATTTTGACAACCTTCTTCAAGGTAAATCGAAATTGCTGTATAAGAAAATACATGCGAGCAGCCGCCGGCAAAATATGTAAGGAAATCCATATCTGTCGTGTTTTAGCGGTCAAATAAACATTATATGTAAATTCATATCTATCGTGTATTTTAAAAATGGAACGATTTGTTACTCCAACACATGGTAACCAAGGAGGCAACTTATCAGAGTTTATTTAAATTCTGAATATAATGAAGAAAAAAACGAATGAACCCCTTAGAATAATAACGTATAGAAGGTAAGTTCGCGCACAAAATGTGAAACATTTCAATTAGAGCCTAATGGGGCTTACGCCGGAACCGTTCCGTAATGTATAAGTTATTGTACTGCACGAACGTACACAAGTTTTAAAAAAATAATAGGTAATTATGACTGTTTGTGCATTCAAATGGTGTCATAACACATTTGAAAAACTTAAAAAGGTTTTTAACATTACTTTTAAAAATATTTCGACGATTTATGTTAATAAAAACAAAATTTGATTTCATAATTAGTGGTGCGCGTGTGTACGTGTGTAATCGTCGGCGCGCATGTAGTACTTTTAGATTCAAGTTTAGATCGTTCGAAGTACCGACACTATCCTTCTATACGTTATTATTCTAAGCTATTAATCATTATAAATAAAACTATTTTTACAGATTTTATCGCATTTGTATATGATTTTTGATTGCCTGACGTTTCAAATACTTATCAGCGTTCATGGTCACGGGCGGACTAATATATCACACGTACAACAAACTATAGCTATTATAGAGATTTATATCTCCTCGCTACAGAATTAGTTATTATATATCATTAGTTTCATTCGATACAATATTGTTCTATATACTAACATAAAATAGTAAGATGAATAAAAAGGAAAAGCAGCCGTTATTCAGGACGCCTGGTAGATGTGAAACATCGAAAATATTTTGTACAAGTATACAGGTGTATCAGGTTATGGGGCAACTGTTCGAGTATGTTGTAGATTAACGGTCATAGATCGTAATTAGAATGTACATTACACAAAAAACACTATAACATAAAAGTTATAGTGATTTCAAAAAATGTGTCTAAGAGTCTACGCCTTAAATGTTACGTATTATGTAGGCATGTACAGACAAAATACATGTAGGCATGTAAAGCTTCGACAGTATAATTTCATTCATTCATACCTAGAATTGCGCAAACGTTTCAATGACATCGTAGGTACAACGGCGAGCGGTCAACGGTCATAGACCGATCAGCTGTTTTAATGCGAAGTTTGTCTTGCTTATGTGAATGTAATCATTGATTTATTCAATTTCTAATGAACATTTAACAAAGTATGAGTATGTTGCGTATTAAGTATCATTGACTTTATACATTTCAATCAGTTTTACACGAAGAAGCGATGACAAAATTGAAAACTTACATGTCTCTAATTCCTTAACGAATCGATATTTTTGGTTCAAATTTTTTTCATGGGTTCCTACCACCATTGTCTAGCTCCCTTTTGACCAGTTGCCCCAAAACCTGATACATCCTGCATATTGCGTCACATAAAAGAACCTTTGTGGATAGAAAAAAAACTTCGTACATGACGTCAATGTACTAAATGACGTCCTTCTGTATTTAGCAATTTACATCACAGCCAAGTCGAGAGTTGATTTATTAGTTAACAATTTTTTTTTACTTTTTTTTAGTATAACGTGTCATACCGACGTCCTAGGACGGGGAGTCCAGTTGCCCCATAACCTAATACACTCTGTATATGCATAAAAGAACAGTGTGCCTATTCTTGAATCTCGATTCCAATCCTAAATCCAATCGCACCTCGAATTTGAGAAAATTTAGTACTCTTGAAAGCGACACTAGCGCACAATTGGAATCAAATTCGTGGATTTTTTTTAAACTAAATGAATTCGACTCTCATCGATTAAGTCAAATATTTGCTACTCCCGACGTGATTTTGACGTAGTTTAAAATCGTTAATGTTGCACAACTTCAAGAAAGCGTCTTTGTGGTGATCGAGTTCGATAACGTTATTAATTGAAAGTAACAAAATACGGCACATTCGGTGAAAATAACAACGACAAACGCGAAGAATTCATTCTCGATTTTGTTCAACAGTACCAAATATAAGTTTGGTGAGATTGGAATTGAATCAGATTCGAAATTAGAATTGATTTCAAGAGTAGGCCCACAGATTACAACAGGAACTAATATGTCAAAGTATTAATAAAATATTACGATTTTTTTTCAGAAAATGATGATTTTAAATTCCATAAACATTTTTTTCATTAGGTATGTGTTTAGGTTAATAATTTACTATGAGCTCACTAGATGCCGTTGTACAAAATTCTAACACAGGTTATAGTTTCATTACACAAATATACATATCCAAACGTGGCGTTAACGCCACGCCAACGATCAGGTTCACCCTCGCCTATAAATATTTCACATCAAAATATTTTTAGGCAATTTTGTTTTGTTTCGTCAGAGAAGTATAACTTCTGGCATGCATAATAAAAAAAAGGTACGTGTAAGCATGTATGTAATTACATAATTACACTTTTTGTTATTACGGATTTTTGTTTTAGATGTGAAACATCTATAGCCCGCCTATAGATGTCTCACACGTGTGAGACTGACCGCTAATATGGCGTTAACGCCACGCTTGGATAGAAAATAACAAAGAAATATGTACACCTTTGTATCGAAACCAAACCTGTTTTAGAATTTTGTACAACGTCATTCTAGTGAGCTCAAAATAAATTATTACCTATATTGTATATGTTTAATGAAAATGAATGTTTATTGAATAAAATCACCATTTTCTGGAAAAAAAATCGTAATATTTTATTAATATTTTTTGCCATATTACCTAGTTCCTGTCGTAATCTGTTCTTTTTGTACAAAATAATTTCGATGTTTCACATCTGCCAGACTTTTTTTATATAAATTAAAAAATAACATACTGTGACGCCGGGGCTGACTGTGTTTACGCGAACACCCTTAGGCGCCAACTCCAGGGCAATTGCTCTTGAGAATTGATCCAATGCGGCCTGAAAATATTCAAATTAAGTGGTTTATTCATAATTATCCTTCTTCTTTTTCTTTTTAGCTCATATACATCCCACTGTTGGGCTCGAGTCTCCTTCACAATAGGAGAGAAAATCACTTATAGCATGCTGGTCAGACATGTTGATATAGTGCTTCATTTCGAGTCTTTTTCACTTGCCTAGATGCATGTCTTAGTCGTTTTTTACGACACCCATAGGCAAGACCCCCTTTTTTATGGGTGGGCTATGGTAAGCGCGCACGCGGTCAATTCCGTCCGGGGCGACGAAAGGATGGCGCGCGGGGCCATAACCCACCCGTACCCACGGCGCACTCGTCGTTGGGCCGACCAACGGAGCAGGGTGACTTGTCATCGGTGGTCGGCCCGACGGAATACCCTTTCGGGTACCCACACCTCTCGACGTCCCTGTCCCAGGACGTCGGTCGCCGTCGCACGGTCAGCCTCTTTGCGGATGACGGACTAAAATCCCAGGTCCGATCACCCGCGGCCTCGGCTAGGGCGCCATCAGGCGCAGGTACTCGCGCCTGCGCCGCCCGAGTCGCCGGCGGCGGAACGTGTCACCGAAGAGGAGCACCTCTCGCGCAGGATCCGCCGCCTCCTTCCGTGAGATGACGGCCTCACAGAAGGCGGCGACCGCGTCCCAGTTCCTGACGTTGTCGAGCGTCTAGGCAAGACCCCCTAGGTGGTGATTTGTATTCTTACTCCGTCACCAGACGGAATAGTTATCCTTAGTAATCAATATTGATGCATTTAGTGTTATTGCATACAAATCCAACCATGTTGTTGGGGATTATTAGGCTTGAAAATTAAAGAAATCGCTTACGACAATATAAAATGATGTATTGCGTTCAATGACTGATTACAGAGAGATGAAGGTACTTAAAATTAATATTCTTAATAAACGTGAACCAATCTTGTGGGTACTTCATAAATTTAGAATGGCGCCTTATTTTAAATTGATTTCTTGTAAATGGTAACTAAACATCCCCCCAGGCATTGAGAGCTTATCTCTCAAACACCAAAATTATATTCTGCAGCCTTACGCTTCAGGTAAGAGACAAATTCGGTTGAATGCTCGACGAATAACTCCACCAGTTGTGACAATATCAGCGACACGGCTTATGCCATCCTTTCCGGGATACACGACTGTGACTCGGCCCAATCGCCATTTCAGCGGTGGCAGATTTTCATCTTTGATGAGTACGAGGGTATCAGGTTTTAGCGTAGTATTATTTGAACGCCATTTTACTCGCTGTTGTAGCTCAGACACGTACTATTTGCTCCATCGTGACCAGAAATGTTGACGTAATTATTCTAATCTCTGGTATCTTGTTAGACGACTGGTAGAAATGTCTTTATAATTTATCGTTGGCAATGCAGTGCGAGGTCGACGTATTAGGAAATGTCCTGGTGTAAGTGGGGTCCGATGAGAGTGGTGTGAGTGGGCGTGAATTTAGTAACGCTATTTGAACGAGTACAGTGTTCAGTTCTTCGAAGGTTAGGTTACAATTTCCCAATACTCTCTTTAAATGATATTTAGTAGACTTAATACCGGCCTCCCAGAGACCTCCAAAATGAGGTGCATAAGGAGGGATAAAGTGGAAGCTAATTTCTTCCTCAGCCAAATCAGCAGACAACGAATTGCAGTGGTCCTTTATGAAATTTCAAATCTCCTTATACGCGCCTACAAACGACGTACCGTTATCTGAATAGATAAATAGGTTTACCTCGCCGCGATATGAATCTGCGAAGAGCCGATAAAAAATTGCTACTTGTTAAATCACCTACCAACTCTATATGTATTGCCTTCGTCGTAAAACAAACGAACAAAACAATATACACTTTAGTAAGGCGACAACCACGTCCTTGTCTAGTGGCTGATAAAATAGGTCCAGCGTAATCAACACCTACTATTTCAAAGGGATAGCCCCCAGAATCTAAACGCTGCTGTGGTAAATTACCCATGAGAGGAGATGCTACCTGTCCCCTCACACGACAACACAATACACATCTACGATTAACTGACTTCGCTAAGTTTTTACCACCAATGGGCCAATAATTTTCTCTTATCGACGCCAATAGTAATTGTGGTCCTGCGTGCATGAGCTTCCTATGCATAAATTCGAATAATAATTTTGTAACAATATGAGTGGACTGTAATAAAACTGGGTATTTTTATCATAGGAAAACTGCGAGTTAGCAAGACGACCACCGACACGTAATATTTTGTTTTCATCTAAGAATACATTCAATTTTATCAATGGACTCTTCCTTGGTAATTCTTCACCATTTAATAAAACTTTACATTCAGGAAAACTATCCATTTGTAAAAGTCTCAAAATTAAATTTAATGAAATATTTAGTTCATCCTCACTTAAATATTGATAAACAGATGGCTGTCCTTTACAATTATTTATAAATCTTAATACATAAGCCGAGAACAGTTTGAGAACCTATGGAAGTCTATGAGTTGGGGTTTAGTAAAAGATGAAACAAGCAATGATACTTCTGGCCGTAGCTCAGATAATTGCTCACATCTTACTGTGGGATTAACTGGCCATTTTGAGGCATGATACTTTAAAAATTCGGGGCCTGACCACCACATATCCAAATCTTGCAACATACTCGCATTAACTGCACGAGATATATAATCCGCTGGATTCAAATTAGTGGGAACGTGCCTCCAAGAACATGTACCCGTTTTGTGCAGAATCTCACTGACCCGGTTGCGTACAAAAGGTTGCAATTTGCTAGGAAGCATTTTAAGCCAGCCCAAGACTACTGTTGAGTCAGTCCAAAAATTAACACTTCTGACCTGAGCTCGTAGTGAATTAAGTACCTTTTCATAAAGACGTACGCCAACTAACATCGCGGCTAGTTCAAGTTTTGGAATTGTGATTGGTTTAATTGGTGCTACCCGGCTACCCGGCTTTTGGCTGTAAGTAAACGTGTTAATACATTAGTACAATTCGAACTTCGAACATATACACATGAACCATTCGCAAGCTCGGAAGCATCACAAAAAATGTGCAGATCTATGTTCTCATACTTGTCACAAAGGACAAGACGAGGTATACGTAGTTCATTTAAAACTGGTCAATTTCTTAATATATTATTCCATGTTTTTATTATCTCTGGTGGTAATTGATCATCCCACCCTAGTTTATGTATCCACAACTTTTGTATAATCAATTTCATAGCTATAATACATGGGGATAATAAACCTAATGGATCGAATATTTGAGAAATGGTGGAAAGAATGCCACGTTTCGTTAACGAATTAGAAATGTTTTTATTGATAGTAAAACATAATAAATCTGTCTCAGTATGCCAAGAAAGACCTAGCGTTTTACAAGGTTCTTTTATACCTATATTTAAATTGTAAGATGTAGGTTCATTTTTATCAGAACAGATAATAGCACTGTTAGATTTCCATTTACGTAATGACATACCAGCAGAAGCCAGTTCTGCTGTTACCTTGGACCGTATCATCATCTTATTAGTGCAATAAAGACCTATCTGTCGTAATCACCTAGTGGCTAGAAATGGTGCACTAGTGGTTCCATACGTAACCGTATTCAACTGATACTTCACTACGGGTTTCATAGGGTTGCCATGCCAAAGTATCTGCTGCAAAGGTCTATCTTCAGGATGAACTTTAATCTGACGATACATTTTTTCTACGTCTGCTGAAATTGCGTATTTATATTTCCTAAATCTAAGCAAAATGGATATTAAGTCATCCTGCACAGTAGGTCCTACTACTGAAGTACTACTGAAGTGGTAGGACTACTGGCATTAAAAACAACTCTTAGTTTAGTGGTTAAACTACTCTCACGCACAACTCCGTGGTGTGGTATAAAATAAGTTAGACCTTGAGAATTAGCGGGACAGACAGACATATGATTTAATTCAATATATTCTTTCATAAAATTACAATAATTTTTCTTGAAGTCAGATTGACTTTTAAATCTACGTTCTAGAGAAAGGAGACAATATTTCGCTCTCTGTTGAGATTCACCTAAATTAATATGTGATTGTTTTAGAGGTATTCTCACAGAAAAACCACCGTCTGCCAGACATGTAGTAGTATTCTTATTGAAATGCTCTTCGCACATTTTTTCTTCGTGTGAGTAAACTGATGACTGAAGGCCAACTTCCTCAAGTTGCCAAAAACGCATTAAGAGTTTTTGAATGTCATCAGTACTCGCATTATTCGAAGTGATATCGCAATGACTTATAGTACTTAAATTTGCGAAGATAGGAGAAATATGCGGTGCTTGGTCGCTATTTAACATTGTACCTGAAGCTATCCAACCAAGTCTAGTTTCAAATAGCACCGGCATATTTTTGCCAAGGTGAATTTTTTGTGTCCCGAGAAGGTCCCAAAAAACATCTGCACCTATAATTAAATCTACTGGAGATGGAGTGTGAAAGTGAGGATCAGCTAGACAAACATTACTAGGAATATTTATATTTTTGATAACTAGTTGATGACTTGGTACCTCATCAGTGATAGATGGTAAGATAAAACAATAAATATTAGTAGAGAAATTTTCGTTTAACGATTTTACGGGCACACGACACATTTTACTAATTGGTGATTTACTATGATTTATTCCCATCACTGACTCATTAACTTTAACCGTTGGTAAATCTAATAATTTACATAATTTTTCTGTCATGAGGCATGACGTACTCCCACTGTCAAGAATAGCACGAGCAATATATTCACAATTATTTTTACCATGTAATTTCAGCAATGATGTAGCTAAAAGTGCTTGACCTTTATTGTATATTGTAACATGAGAAGACAAGGTAAGATAGCTACTGGACTGTTTATTAGGCCCACTGACTACACGTTGATCATTACTGGGTGATAACCCATGTGATGCTGACTTAACATCTGCAACATGTATCAATGTATGATGTCTTCTTTTACAGACATTGCATCCTTTAGCTTTGCAACGATTCGCAAAGTGACCCGATCGGAAGCAGTTACAGCATACTTTGTACTGTGGTATCAAGGCTAACCGTTCATCATTACTCAATCCCAAAAATAGTGAACAGCTGTCGAGATTATGTTCTCCTTGACACTTAGGACATGATTTTGATGACGTAATAATATTTGGACGACTGTTTGACATACTATTTGACACACTATTTGACATACTATTTGACATACTATTAAATGTTACCATACTCTTAATTTTGTTATTAATCTTAGAATAATTTGGTACATTATTGTGTGACGTTTCTAAGGTTTCTAACAGATCTGCGCGATTGCGTATAAATTTTTGAAATTTATCTAACGTAATTGAGTTTTCGTTATTCAAATCACCTTTAAATTCTTCCCATTCACGATGAGTTTTGTGATCAAGCTTATTAGTGACTATGTAAATTATAAGCGTGCCAAAATGTTTAGTAGGCTCGCCGAGTGACTCTAGAGCTCGTAAATTTTTATTTACAGTGTCAATAACTTGTTTCAATGCAGTAGATGACTCCTTTCTGACTGATTCTATGTTAAGTAAGGCAGTAACATGATTTTGAATCAAAAGGCGCTTGTTATCAAATCTGTCGCATAATAAATTCCATGCAACCTTATAGTTTGTTGCCGAGAATTCTATTGACTGAATTACCACAGCAGCCGAACCCGTGAGACTAGCCCTAAGATAATGAAATTTATTGACATCGTCTATATCTTCATTAGCATGTATCAAACTCGAAAAAGTATCCCTAAACTCAAGCCAACTTTCAAAAGATCCACTGAATTTTGGTAGCTGTATGGTGGGTAATTTAACAAGCCTACGACTATTAATTCTCGATGAGCCCTTATCACTACATGAAAGTTCATCTACTTTCGATTTACTGTTACGAGAGAGTAAATCTTGAGCTATCGACATGAGTCTATAATAAGTAGACTCACATTCATTCCGTTCGGCTATTTGACTATCAATAACTTCTGCTAAACACTCTATTCATAACTGTACCTCGTCATATTGACTAAATGTTCCAGCTTACCTAAACGCAACTGCAATTCATTGATCAGCGAAGGATTTAATGAATCTTCTAAATCGTTTAAATAATTACCAAACGCCGTCAAACGTCCCTTATAACTTGCCCTTCTCTTTATTAAATCTTTTTCCTCCTTATCAGTCATTCTGGGAAACCGGTATACTCTGAAATCCACCAAGTTAACAAATTAATAACTTTACTTAAAAAAAAACTGTCTCCCAGCGCTGAAATATAATAATGTTAAAGTAACAATTCAACTACCAAACAGATTGTACCTACCTATATAAATGTTTATTTTCAAATGATAAATAAGCTAAATTGATATAATGATGGCTAATTATAATAACAATGCCTAGTTTTGTACTTATTAATAATAATGTGCTTATTACTAAAATTTTACAATATAACACATATGCTAAACTAATATAATAATGGCTAATTATAATTACAATGCCTAGTTTTTTGCTTATTAACAATAATGTAAAATAATAACTGAATATAATATTATAATTTACGGTTAACAATCAATAAAATGTAGGTGAGTACTAACCTTAACAATTATTGTCGTTAAAGATGCGATTTTACCTGTATAATTACCTAATTTAGAGTACTGGGTATCATAAATATGTTTTTTGAACTGAACACTACGTCTCCTGTGGCCAAATCCTCTATCCAGTCTTAATTTTAGCCTTAAAATTCAAGATGACCTCTCTACTGTGCGCCAGGTGAATAAATCGATGTTTTATTTTGTGAATCCAATACAAATCCGTAGCCTGTGTTCCACTGTAATTTCTTACTTAATCCGGTTCGTTAGGGCCATGTTGGGGATTATTAGGCTTGAAAATTAAAGAAATCGCTTACGACAATATAAAAATGATGTATTGTGTTCAATGACTGATTACAGAGAGATGAAGGTACTTAAAATTAATATTCTTAATAAACGTGAACCAATCTTGTGTGTACTTCATAAATTTAGAATGGCGCCTTATTTTAAATTGATTTCTTGTAGGGGAGCGGAGGGTATTACCGTACGGCGGCTAATTTCGTACATTCAAGATGGACACGAATAAAAGGACAGAAAGCTACCTGTTCTTGTTGCACGCGTAGAATACGTTGAGTTAGTTGTCACAGCAACCGTTCGTGACAGTCTGCGTAGCAACATGGCGACGGAAGTATGATTTATGATTTTGTGCTCGCGGATATAATATTTTACCTTCGGAAATTGAATTGTAAGTATTTAATTATGTATATATTTCTTGTTTTAATTGTTAAAATAGTGCCACAACATTGATTTTTATTGAAATTCGTTGTTTTAAAAGTAACATTAACGTCCGTTTTCACATGATTTCGTTTAGACATGACGCGTAGTATATCGGCTAAGTTCGTACACGTGTACGGTATTAGCCGCATCAAAATAATATGTTCCCAGATAATATAAAAATGTTTCTAAAATTGCCTCAGTAAATCATTTTATTATTTTAAGTACAGAATACTTACGCTAGGCAAGACGTATTGTAGGAATCCATTTTTTTACCCCAGACCTTTGTTATCAGTAAATCAAAATTTTATTTTTAGATGGAACCTAAAAAGAAGTGTTCGTGGTCCCCCAGAAAAATGAGAACTGCCATAAAGGCCATTCGTGGTGGAGCAAAGTTAAGGCCGACAGCTGCTTTGTATGGTATTCCTGTTATGACTTTATCTGATTATTCAAAAAAGAAGAACTATGATATTTCTTTTCGAATGGGAAGAAAACCCGTTTTTACTCCTGAACAGGAGACAGAAATTAAAGACCAAATATTGCTTCTGGCAAACATGTTTTATGGATTGACGCCACAATTATTAAAGAGAGCAGTTTTTGTTTATGCTGAGTCTAATAAAATTAAACATTGTTTCAATAATGATAAAAAAGAAGCTGGCAAGTATTGGCTGTACGGATTTTTAAAAAGAAACCCTGAAATAAGTATTAGGCGCCCGGAACCTACCAGCGTAAATAGAATTGTTGCCTTTAATGCCACAGAGTTACAGTTATTCTTTGATAATCTCTCATCAACATACGACAAATACAAATTTCGTCCTCATAGAATATTTAATGTCGACGAAACAGGTATCAACGCTGTTCACAAACCGGGAAAAATACTTGCTCCTAAAGGAATTAAGCAGGTTGGAGCTGCCACCAGCTGGGAGCGTGGGAAGAATATTACTGTCTGTTGCTCTATTAGCGCAACAGGTCAGTATGTTCCACCACTTATTATCTATCCTCGGTTAAGAATGCATCCATCACTAGAGCAAGGAGGCCCGAACGGTTCAATTTATAGATGTAGTAAGTCTGGATGGATGATTGAAGAATTGTTCTACGTATGGCTAGTACATTTTACAGAACATACAAAACCCTCAATGGAGGACCCAGTATTATTAATCTTAGACAATCACAGTAGTCATATTTCTGTGAGAATTTATGATTTTTGTCGCAAAAATGGCATTATCATGTTGACAATACCACCTCATACGTCGCACAGGACTCAACCGCTGGACCTTACAGTGTACAGTCCATTGAAAACAGCTTTGTATAAAGAATGTGATGCCTATATGAAACTCCATCAATATGAAAAGCTAACACCACTGCAATTGATTCCATTGTTCACTCAAGCATATTTGAACGTAGCTAATGCAGAAAAAGCAATTAGTGGATTCCGAGCATCAGGCATTTGGCCCTTCAATCTAAACGTTTTCAGCCAATTGATACAAGAAGGAAATGAAAACCCTCCTGACAGGATTTCCGCTGAACAAGCTGTTGAAAATCGTCTTTGGTACCTACAAATAAAGAATCGAATGAATCCGTTGAACGTCCGTCAACATCAGGAATCCAAAATTCGTTACTTTCTGAAAATCACGAATCAGACAGCGTATAATTCACTTCCATCAACATCTACAACCAAAACCACTTATGAAACTCAAGCAGAAATTCAGCAAGTCAAACGACAACTTTATGAGCGAAATAAAACACCTGAACGCGCAACACTTTTCAGTGAAATATCACCAGCTCCTGAAAAGAAACACATTCAAAAAGGGAAAGGACTAGGTAAAAGGACTAAACAACAATCAAAATTACTTACTTCGACTCCTATGAAACTTGTTTTAGAAGAAATTGAAGAAAAACGAGCTGCCAAAAAGAAGAAAATAGAAAAACACACTAAGCTTATTACAAAAAATCTTAAAAAGAGACAAAGTAAAAATAGTAAAAATAAAAAAAGTTTAAAGAAACAAATAGAACAGGAAAATTCATCATCTTCTAATGAAGAACAACTTGTTTTGTGTGATGATGAAGAAGAGTTAGATGATGATTTTGCTGAAGGAATCGGAGGTGAGACAGGTGTCGAGGAACTATGCATCATATGTGGTGATATTGGAAAGGATAAAGAATTGTGGTACAGATGTGTAAACTGTGGGAGCTGGTCGCATGCTTTGTGTTCAGGATCTGATTCTGCTAATCATTATTGTTGTGAACTTTGTACGTAAGGCCTAATTAAGATTTATTTTTTAGATTATAATTTCATTACCGTTTATTCTAATTTGAATATATTTGTGTAAAATTCTCAGTATTTGATTTACTAATTCATCAATAAAAGGGTTGGATATGTATGTACGAAATTAGCCGATTATGCGTACGGAGTTACCCGCTTGATTCGGTTAATACCGTACAAATACTATTTTCAAATAACGTTTACTATATCTAAAATATACCTAATTGGGAATAAATTAAAATTGTTTATTTTCTTTTTTGATGACTACTTTTGTAACAATGACGTTTTTAAGATATGTGTACGGCAATACCCTCCGCCGCTCCCCTAAATGGTAACTAAACACATGTTAATATTCAAACAACATCGAATTACCCAGTTATTGGCAATAGGAAACAGCGTATTAATAATATTTATATACATTTTAAATTCATTTGTTCATGGTCGTTCATGGTCCGCCCGTGACCATGAACGCTGCAAAGTGTTCGAAACGTTGGTCAATTAAAAATCAAATACAAACGCGATAAAATCCGCAAAGTATGTATATATTAATACGTGAAACGTGGACGGACAAGTATGAATTTGCTCAACATCGAGCTGCGATTGGATTTAGGATTGGAATCGAGATTCAAGAGTAGGCACACTGGTCGAACTGAATGTCAAACAATCGTAATAAAATTATGATGATAATGTCTAATAGAGATTTGTGCTTATATATTAGTTACTAGCAACCCGCCCTCGCTTCGCTTCTGTTTTAGTCGCCTTACCTGCGTAGTTCCCGTTCCCGTGGGAATGCCGGAATAAAATATATATAGCCTATGTTACTCCCTGATAGCTTTCCACTGGTAAAAGAATTTTTGAAATCGGTTCGGTGGTTTAAGTGTGAAAGCGTAACAGACAAACAAACAAATAAACAAACAAACAAACTTACTTTCGCATTTATAATATTAGTAAGGATTAGTGAAATATAGCTTGCTCAATTTACAATTTTACATAAATAAAATTAAAGAAAATTGTGTAGCAGAAAAATTTATTAAAATGAATTATGGCCGAATTTCGACCACACGCCGACCACTAGTATTTATTTAATACGCTATAATATATAGCATTAGTATATAGCTCATAGCACAACAATATCGCGCACCATACATAAAATACAGTACAGTACAGTGTGAAAGTGTCCTTAACAATTCCTATTTTGAGTTTTTAGACCACTTAGTTTTCTATTACTATTAATTTTAATGCTTTAAAAATAATGATTATGGTAAGAAATAAAAGAAAATATAATTTTAAATCAATCATCACCTGTAAAATTGGTATTTTTTTTATTTGTGTATATTAATATCACTTATCCGTGTGGTGACGGAGTAAGAAAACAATTCCTCACCCCCTATCTTACCCGTGGGTGATCGTACGAGACGACTAAGGGATATAAAACGTATAAAAGATCTAAGCGAGAGAAGGAAAACTCGAAATTAAACCCTATACCAATACGTCTGATCAGCGTGGTATAGTAGGTCAATTACCCTTCCATTATGGAGGAGGCCCGAGCCCAACAGTGGGACGTATATGGGCTGAGATGATGATGATGATGATTAATATCACTTGAAAAGTGCAATAAGAAAAGAAATTAAACATTTTTAGTTGGCGCCATGACTTGATGCCGTTAAGACTACAATATAGTTTAGTCTTACGCGTTAACGCGTAGTGTTGAGGTCATGTTCTGGTAGAGCAAAGCGTTGAAGATTTCAACTTCGAAAAATAAATTGCAAGTGGAATTAAGTTACCATTATCTTATTAAAACTGATTCCGCGTAGTGACGTACTAAGAACACACTTATTTGTCGAAGGGTGTCGTAAATATACCAATATTTCTGACCGATAGACATGCTATACTAAGACATTTTTCTACTACTGTGGATGAGGCTCGAGCCCGATAGTCGGACGTGTATAATGATAATAGTAGGTACTGAATGTTGTAATTACCTTAGCCATTGCATAAGGCAAGTTTCCAACAATGGTGACAGTAGCAGCTATGCTGGATATATTGACGATGTTGCCCTTGGTCTTGATGAGTTCGGGCACGAGGAGCCGTGTTAGGTTGTATACTCCTCGGACGTCAGTATTGAACACTTCGTCAAAGGTCGCCATATCAGCGCGTTCAATGCAAGTGCGAGCGCTGATACCTGCATTGTTGATGAGGACATCTAGTCTGTAACACAAAAGAAGTACTGTAAATCGAAGTTTCTGCGTGTGGTGACGGGATAAAAATACAGTTTGCTATCTCTTATTTGCACATGGGAGTCACAGAATTAGGTTGAACACTAGGAGAAATTTATAACAGCTTACTGCGAACGTCAGCCTACTCCTCAAGTGTGGCGATTATAGGAGTAACTCCTCAAAAGAAATACTTCACCATGTGCCCTTGTATGAGGCAGGACTGATTTCAATAGTAGACGATGAATAGACTGAATGATAATAACAACGAAATTGTAGGGTCTAGGTTTTAATACGGTAACCGGTTCATATATTTGCTCGTCACCTTTTAATTGCTCGTGGAAGCGCCAAAATATGTCTGAGGGAACACCGGGCAATTTGGCAGTAGTGATTTCCAGGAATACTCATTGCTTTAACTGTGATCCTTCAGCATAGCGATTATGTAACTGCCTCCTTCGTGGGGTAGCCTATGTCCAAAAGCAGATGACGATGGGTTGATGAATAATGTTACGTATTACCACCCTTTTCTTTGCCTACTAAAGGTTGAAAGCGAAAAACGTAAAAGTTGAAACTGAAACTGTAATCTAAAGGATAGTCGTTGATGAGAGGGAAACCGAAATACTAAGTTATTTGTCATGTACAGAAAATAAAAAATATATATTCATTTCGAAGAGGAACATTTATTTGAATACGAAGCGTCGAATAGATAATATTAAAATTAAAAGAAAACTAAAAAAGAGCTGTCATCGAATACGATGAACAAAATGAACAAAAATGAGTAGTAAAGTATGCCCTTTTTTTTTTTTTTTTTTTTGTGGGTGGGCCGCGGTCGGCGCGCCTCCGCACCACTCCGTCCGGGGCGACAGAGGGGCTTAAGCACGCAACTCCCGCGACCCACCCGAAAACCACGTCGCCTTCGTCGTTGGGCCGACCACTGGAGCAGCGTTAACTTGTCGTCAATGGTCGGCCCGACGGAATACCCCCTGTTGGGGTACCCTCCCATCGACCGACGTCCCCCCCCTCGGGGAGGACGTCGGTCTTTCCTCACGCGGTCGGCCTCTCGGCGGGTGACGGACTAATCCCCGGTCAAGTCACCCGCGGCCTCGGCTAGGGCGGCATGAGGCGCAGATAGTTGCGCCTGCGCCGCCCCAGTCGCCGGCGGCGGATCTCCTCATCGAGGCTGCGCTCCTCACGCAGGCGATCCGCCGCCTCCTTCCGCGAGATCACTGTCTCGCAGAAGGCTGCGACCGCGTCCCAATTCCCGACGCTGTCGACCATCGCCCTAGCGATAGCCGGCAGCGTCAGGCCCGTACCGATGATTGCGACGAGTTCACAGCGCTGCACTGCCCAAGCCCCGCAGGCCTCGAGCGTATGGCGCGCCGTGTCCTCGTCGCAATCGCAGTGGTGGCAGGACGGTGTACTCTCCCTCCCAACGACCTTGTGCAGGTATTTGGCGAAGCACCCATGCCCCGTCAAAACCTGCACCAGTCGGAAGGAGAGCACCCCGTGCCGCCTCTCTAACCACTGCATCAGCACCGGCCGGAAGGCCTCCACGGTTCGCACCCGAACCGAGGCCTCTCCAGCCGGACTGCCCAACGGGCGATGACGTCTCGGCGGGCGTCGACGCGCCAGGCGGTGAGATCCCTTAACGAGACCACACCGCCCTCCGCTCGCACCCCCGTCACCCGCCGATATAGTCCGGCGAGCATCTCCGCCTCCAGGTCCCACGGGGGAGTCCCGGCCAATAGGCACGCTGCCTCCGTCGCCATGTAAAGTATGCCCTTACGCAGTGATTTAGTGGAAAACTACGGACATTTGCTTCTCCTTCTACAGTGGTATACAATTGTTCGCTGGGTCTAAGACTATAAGCTAGGCAGAAGATCCACTGAAAACGGATATCGCGATAGAAGTCCATCCACGTCCCGTGTCAGCGGATCGAAGAGTGACCATCCGGTATGTAGCTGAGGTCACAGGAATCTTATATGGTGGTGATTAAAGAATCTTGGCAAACGAGTTGCTTATGAAAAAAGTCTCTGTACGTTGCGTGCCGAGAATGTTAACCGACGAGCAAAAGGAAAAACGAGTCGACATTTGGAAGGTGAATTTCGAAAAGTTGTAAGCAGATGAGAAGCATTTGTTGTAACGTCCTGTGACCATGGACGAGACCTGGATCAATTATTGACATCAGCAATAAATTGAATGGGAAGCGAGCCCCCTCATAGCACTGAAAAAATTCAAAGTGTTGAGTTCGGCGGGCAAAATTATGGCGTCCGTTTTCTGGGACGTTGAAGAAATAATTGTGGTAGAATATTTAGAAAAGGTACTATTTCGGGCTCTTATTACGCAGATGAAATTAGAAGATTGAGGGAGGCTGTCAAGGAAAAAAGACTCGGTAAATTGTGAGCTGGAGTATTGTTGCATTAAGACAATGCACTGATTCACAAAGCGGCAGTTGCGATGTCTGCCATTCAGGCAATGGGATTTGAAGTGCTCGAACACCCACCCTATTTGCCTGACCTAGTCCCCAGTGACTCCCATCTCTTTCCTCGACTCAAAGAACATATCCAAGGCGAAGATATTATTTGAAGATAATAGCGAAGTAATGGCCGCTGTTGAGGCGTTTTGGACGATCAGGACAAATACTTTTTCTTTTTTTCTAGTATTAGAAAAAAAGCTAGACAAAATGCATTGACTTGTTAAAAGATTGCGTAGAAAAATAAATTATTTTCTCGACTATAATCACGTTGTTTAAAGTTCAGTATCATTATCTTTTGGATCGCCCGTCGTATTTGTCGACGGAGGAAACTGATATCAGTTTAAAAAATAACGCATGTAGTTTTCAAGTAAAAATAGAGGTTATCATAAAAACTGTTGACATTGGTCAACAATGTTGGTGATAAGCAAAATAACTTTTACTGCATCGAACACGTTATTCACAAGAGTTATTGACTTTCCGTGTGGTGACGGATTAAGAATACAATTCACCACTCCCTAGCTTGCCCATGGATGTCGTAAAAGACGACTATGGGATATAATATGCATATAAGATCTGTGCAAGAGAAGGAAAACTCGAAATGAATACCAACATGTCTGACCAGTACGGTATAGTAGGTTAAATTCTCTCCCATTGTGGAGGAGGCCCGAGCCCAACAGTGGGACGTATGTGGGCTGCGATGACGATGATGATCATGTTGACATTGGTCAACAATGCTGGTGATAAGCAAAATAACTTTTACTGCATCGAACACGTCCATGTTATGGGCCACTACTATAAAATTCTTGTAATAGGTAGGTAAGTAACGACGTTTATATTTTGATGGCCCACTTAACGAAAAATATTGATGGCCCACAGATGGCGTAGTAGTTAAGATACCGACGATATAATGCTCGTGTCGTGGGTTTGATTCTCATGTAGATAAACACTTTGTGCGATTCACAAATTGTTGTTCAGAGTCTGGGTGTAATTTGTGTCTGTTGAATTATATCTGTGGCCATAGGTCAGAATATGATAATTACAAATTCATTACTTTACAGGACAAGCAAATTAAATTATTGAGAAATCTCGAAGGGACTATTAAAATATGAGACACTCGGTATACATGACAAAAAATATATATAATTGTCATATATACCGAGTGTCTCATATTTTAATAGTCCCTTCGAGATTTCTCAATAATTTAATTTGCTTGTCCTGTAAAGTAATGAATTTGTAATTATCATATTCTGACCTATGGCCACAGATATGTTTGTAAAGTCTCCCGCAATACAATGATTATTTATTTAGTGCAGGTTGTTACCTTTACCAGAGGTAAAGTAGAGGTATTGTGGCGGGTTATGGGGTCGCACGCCGCTCTCTCGTCACCCCGGACGGATGGACGGCGTGCGCTTGCACCAAAAAAATGGTGCCTGCCAAAAAATGGCCTTTAATAAAAATATAAATTTACTTCTAAATTTCTTTATTTAATTAAAAATATATAATTACCCACTTTTTAAATTTGTTTAATACAAAAAGTTTGGTTTATTATTTACATTCCACTTCCTAGTACTAACTTAACGTAACTTTTTGAATTCGGATAAAATGAACCGAAACAATGGTAACTCCTGCTTAAGGCATTGACTTCGAAGGATTATTAAAAAAACGAAAGGCATTGCAAAAATAAATTAGTTTATTCTTAGCTATATGTAAGCGCTTTTGTTAGTGTGAGATTCTCACATAATTAAGCACTGTTGAATAACAATGCTGATGAAGATGTTAGATAGATTTTTATAAAGTGTACAGTTTATTTAGTAACAAAATTTTAATATACTTGTTATTATTTTTTGTTAATATTATTATTTTATCAAAATACAAAGAATAGAATTATTATTTATCCCGGTATGCCTACGGGAACGAAAATAACGCGAATGAAACCACAGGCTGGTGACCGGTTTTTAAAATCCTTTCATCAATTGAAAGCCACATAATCAGCGGGTAACATATAGGCTATTTTTATCCCGATATTCCTACGTGAAAAGGTACTACGTGAGTTGCCTGGATGTTGATTGATTTTAAAAATCCTTTCACCTATGAAAAGTTACATTATCAGCGAGTAACGTATGTAGGCAATTTTTATGCCGGTATTCCCACGGGAACAGAAACTACGCAAGTGAAATCGGATTTCATATTTTTTTTTAAATTCTTTCACAATGGAAACTTACGTTATCAGCAAGTAACACATAGGCTATTTTTATCCCATATTTCCCACGGGAACATGAACTACGCGGGTGACACTGCTGGATATTGGCAGGTTTTAAAATACTTTTACAACAGAATCGACGTTATCAGCAAGTAAGCTTTTTTTAGCCGGGTATTCCCACGGGAACGAGAATAACGCGAATGAAACCGCGGTATGTTGACCAATTTTAAACGTTTTTTCACGAATGCAAGGATAATTATCAGAGTCTAACATATACATATATATAATATATTATTTTTATTTCGATATTCCTTCGGGAGTGGGATTACGCGAGTGAAACCGCTGGATGTTGAGAAATTTTCACTAATGAAAATTCTATCACCAATGGAAAACTACATTATCAGCAAATAACATTTTGGGCTTTATTATCCCGTTATGCCCTCGCGAACGGACACTACGTATCAGATTTTATGTATTGCTGATGGTGGCAAGTAGGCAAGTAGCACTTCTGATGGTAAGTGATACTGCGGCAATACCAGGGCCAGTTGGACCGCTGCGTACTCTAAAGGTGTCGAGTGGTACGTTGGTAAAAAGGTGACGGTGGTACCAAGTCAAACAGTTCCTCAGAGCACTCCCCATAAAAAAGCCGGTAGAGTACACAGAGTGACCCAAAGTCTCTCCGCCACTCCAGCGACTCCAGTTTATCCATGAGATTAAGATAACCGACGATTCAAACAGCATCTACATATATATAAAAATACCTACTTTCCAAAATGATCGATGGTTTCTTTAGCAGTTTTCTCAACGCCTTCATCGGTACTAAGGTCAGCGACAATTTGTAGCGGCTTCAAACCCTTTTCCTTCTCGCATTTATCAGCAACATTTTGCAAGTTAGTTACATTCCTTCCGACGAGAGCCAATTTAGCTCCTAACTTGGCGAACAGCAGAGCTGTCGCTTCACCAATACCAGCGCTCGCGCCTGTCACCAACACTACTTTGTCAGTAAAATTATAATCCATAATTATTTGCCTTTATTTATTTACGTATGCAATTCCCCGCGATCTTTACACTACTAATATTGTTTAGTTGTTTTAAGCATAATATTAACGCATATCTATAATATATTTCGTTACTCGTTTTAATTAAATAGCAGTCACTGGTTATTGAATATAGCTGCTCTTATTTTTAAGCTTTAAGTTAATAATTTTATCCCATAGCGTAATAATTTTATCCCTCAACGCTTTTAAATTCAAATAACATCAGATGGAGTTTCATCTCATAACGTCTGGTTAATAATTATGTTTCTAAGAAGGGTTGAAGTTAGGCAGGGGGTCGGTCTAAAAAGTGGAGCTAAATCCTTTATATATTTATAATATGGAAGAATAATACGTATTGCGTCGATCCCAAGCAATTAGGCAAGAAGATGATGATAATGATGAGGGCTCGGAATTTATTCGTCCATCAGCCTATTAAGGTTCATTGTTCAAACAGGTCTCCCAAAGATGTAATAATGGTATTCTTTCCAGGCGTTACAGATCGGATGGCGATCGCAGCAGGTATAAGTTTCCTAGAGAGAGTGCTGCTATTATTTTGTCTTCATTTGTCAATCCCTGAGCTTTTCAAGTCTTCTACCGCCAATTAATTAATTCTAATAATACCTAATTCTAATTATTAAATTACAGATTATTAGAAGCTACTTAATACGATTTCGTTTAATACGATTCCTCGCTTAATTAGCTCTTTACGTTAGAACTTACGATTTGAGACATCTCTTCATACATTTTTAACGCTTAATACATTTCATCATTCTATTTTATACGCCACATGTTCGCCTTTAGCCAGCCGAGCTAAGTCTACCAGTAGTAATTTTCGTGTGTTGCTACACGCCCTGTATCAACCATTTATTTGTTACAAAATAATTATTATTAAGTGTAAGGCACACTTCAAGAAAAATTAAGATAACACCATATTAAAACTCAATATATGAAAATCTTTTTAAGAATATGATTAAAAAAAAAAGATGATGCAGATGATAGTAATAAAGACGAAGATGTGTCAACTCCGGTTTTATTTATTATTAATTAAATTAATCATGTTAAATTCTTTTTATTTATTATTAATTAGGTTATAAATTATGCTGATTGCTAATTCAACAAAACTTTTTTGTGAAAACATAATAAATAATTATTTTAACGTTTCTGATTTCTACGTGCTAACTTTTTTCGTAAAAGAAGACTAAGGGATTAATATTCAGATTACATCGATGCAAGAGAAGGAAATCTCGATCTGAATCCGTTTAATAAATAAATTTGAGGGTTATCTTGGCAACTATTTATACTTCGTCTTTTGTCGGTGAAGTCAACAACGACACTGTTATGAACACCACTAGGTATATATAGAACTTGACTCCCATTTTCACATGTTTGTTTTTACTGGGAATTAGTGGATTATCTAAATATATATAATACTAGCACACCCGACCACGCGTTGCTGTGGCTAAGGTTTTTGTTATATTACATTTTAGTAAACTATTTATGCTATTGAATTGTAGCTTATATGACACTATTGTAGGTTTGAAATAGCAGCGCCATCTATTAATTACTTACTCAATCCATTTAACAGATATCGCCATCTGTTAAAATCGTTTGGAGTTAACAGATAATTGTGAATGTCAAATAATAGACAAATAATTTACAATAAAATAATATTGCGACTATAAATTAAGATGTAAGCTATCCTATCTTTCAAGTTGGCTCAAACTGCACATGGTGTGCAAATTTGATTAAAATCGGTTAAGTAGTTTAGGAGCCCATCGCGGACAAACAACATAACACGTAATTTATATATATTAAGATTTAAATACTCTCCTAATAAATTGAAAGATGGAAAACAGTATGAGAAAATATTTTTGATTAATTCTGTTTGATCTTTTTTATTCATTGAACCGTTGTTTTATTTTTACATGAAGAATTCACTAAATTTCTATTAACTTATTGCCTGCTCCTATGGTTATAAATGCGTAAACTAAGAAATCGAGAAGGAATGTAGCACATGATATGCCATAACGCATAATATGCTATGTTATTTTTTATAATACGTTATATTTAAGTGTTATGCTTGGCTCATAACTATACCGTGGTTGGCTAAATATAGTACAATGTCCGCGAGTTCTTGTATTAACGCACCATCCACATGAATTATTTCTTACAGGAATAAACTCCCTATCTTCAAGATATGAATGCTAATGAACTTGCTAGAATATGAATGGACTAAAATCTCGTTAAAACAATTCTTGTCGCATATCTGTTTTAAAAGCTGAGCTATTTTATTTCATATTATATATCCCGTGGGATTTTCAGTTACAGTATATACAACGGTAAACATTTCCCGTGTGGTGTCAGAGTAAAAATACAATTCATCATTCCCTAGTCATCAAGGATGACTAAGGGATATAATGTGCAGATAAGATTTAAGGAAGACAAAGAAAACTTAAAATAGAACATACTAGCAACCGGTCTACCCAGTGTGGTTTTAATAGGTCTTTTTTCCTACCATAAGAGGAACACTTGAGCATAGAATGTGAGCAGAAATAAACTTTAAACACATATACCGTTATACCTTGCTAGGTAGTTGACGAAAGTTCAAGTGTCCACTCGTAATAATTCAATGGGGTTTTATGAGTCCCATGGGTAAATAGGAGATAAATACACGTAAAATGTTGCAAGTTAATCTAATGGTCGCATTTCACTTGATCGCTCAATTGGTTTTAACGAATTCCAAAGATCTCTTTGGATCAAAGAGAAAATTTTACATTCGGTATCGAGTTAAGAAAACAATAACTTACAGTACATATTTTGTGTGAAGAGTAAGAATACAATTCACTTCTTTCCTTGCTCATGTCTGTCGTCAAAGACGACTAAGGGATTATAATGTGCAGATAATATTTTTGCAAGAGAAGGAACACTCGAAATAAAACCCTATACAAACTCTTCTGACCAGCATGGTGTAGCAAAGTCAATTTCCCTCACATTGTCTAAGAGATTCGAGCCCAGCAGTGGGACGTATATGAGCTATAATGATGATGATAGTACATTGTTTTTTCATTGGTAACTCGAACCCAACGTAGAATCTTTCTTATCGAAATTTGCATAGAGTCAGGGCAGCATGCCTATTTGTATTAATCGTTAGTTGGTCTGCAATTTGACAATCGTTGGGTATAATTATCACAATTTTATTAAAAAAGCAATAGTTCTTATTTAATATTCTGCTTAGATTAAATGACGGTTCGAACTAGACAGGATAATTATTAATGGATGCATCGTTACGTTACGATGCATCACGTCATCAAGGGTCAGGTTAATGAACGCATAAAACATATCTTTGTAAACGTGTATTATTTATAAACTGCTAATTATTTACACAATGGGCACGTCCCCAGCAATATAACGGATGAACGATGTCTACTATCTACTGTCCCTACAGTGCTTATGTTTTTAAATTATATGTAGATCGCGTAATTTTTCAGAATATATATAAACAACTTTAATATTTTGAGAATGTTGTTCACTAGTGTCATCTTTTCATCAATAGTTATACTTTGATAATAACAGTACAGACTAATGTGTACGAAGTTGATATATTCGCTCATAGATGTCACTTTTATACAATTGTTACACAAAAGCAATATGGATTTATGAATAACAAGTTTAATCATTTGCTCATAGATGTCGCTATTACAAAATTATTATAAACACTAAAAATATGGGGCATTCCATGAGAACTCATCCTACCAATTGACTTTGCATCTCCGATTTGGCTGACACTTGGACATCTTTACGTACCCTTCGAAAATGTTTCTGTGATATTTTTCAGAAAGTTGGCTGGGCCTCCGGCTCTCTGGCTCACCGAACGAAGGGCAGTAACAAATTGCTACTACTCGGACGTCGATTTTCTGCGAGAGTGTGGTATTACCCCTGACGGACCGGCCCACAACAGGCCCACAACATAGTGGTAGGACCACACTGTTGACAGTCAACTGTCAACAGTGTGGTCCTACCACTATGTTGGACAATTTGTCATAGTGTTAGACTATTTAAAAAGGACCTCGAAATGGCTGGATAATAAAATCTATAATTTTTTTTTTATGAAGAATACATTTCCAAGTAAATTGAAATGTATGATAATCAACAGATATATTGTACATTTTAAATAAAACTACTTTACGGATTTTATCGCGTTAGTATTTGATTTTTGATTACCCGACGTTTCGAACACTTTATAGCGTTCATGGTCACGGGTGGACTAAGATATAAACTTAACTGTGACTGTGGTCTCTCTTATATTGGGCAAACAAGGAGATCCATAAGAACTCGGCTCAAAGAACACATAGCCGATGTGAAGCACCGCCGTGACACTAGGTCTGCAGTCTGTGAACATAGTCAGGACCGCGCCCGCCATTACATCAGGTTTGATAAACCACAAATCCTCACAAAAGAACACCGATACCTGCCTAGAATGGTACGCGAGGCTATTGAGATTAAAAAACACAAAAATTTCAATAGAGAGGATGGCTGGGTGTTACCATCAAGCCGAGATCCTGTTATAAACATTATTAAAAACAAATCCAAAAAGACCACCACAAGACTGCAAGACACTGTGAGCTCATATTGTATAGATTTGACCCACAATAATAATAACTAAAGATAATTTTATAAATTAAAACCTCTTAGTAACATAAAGTAAGCCGCCTTCAAAATTAATATTAATTTAGTATCATGTCACCTGAGTTTTCTTGCCGGATCTTTCTCAGTGTGCCCGTGTTCCGATCCGGTGGTAGTATACTAGATTATTAGTTAGTTTTTAAATATAATTACTATTAATTTTAATGTTTAATAATTACTAACCATAAACAATATAAGTTTTTCATATAGAATCATTTTCTTCTTACACTGGCAATAGACTTTGTATCAAAATGTGGGTCAATATTTAATAACTAATTTCTGAATCGGGTAGGTAATTATAAAATTTTCTGCAGTAACAATGACTTGTTGTACGTGAGACATCTTAGTCCACCCGTGACCATGAACGCTGTAAAGTGTTCGAAACGTCGGGTAATCAAAAATCAAATACAAACGCGGTAAAATCCGTAAAGTAGTTTTATTTAAAATGTATAATACTCGCGTAAACATCAGAAATCATTATATATATTGTAGTAAATATTGATCCATTTCATTCCCCTGCTGGACATATGTAGGTCACGAGAATGCCATTCAGAACGGTCTGTGCAACTAAGAGCTTAATGATATCTTCCAGCGCAGAGGTGAACAGTTTCGGAGAGATGACGTCTCCCTGTCTTATCTCGGATGCAGACCGACATAGTAGCGTTTGCATACAAACACTTCAGTACTTCAATGTATCGATAGTCAATTGGGTAATGCTGAAGGGATTGCAGCACTGCCCAAGTTTCGACGGATTTGAAGACTTTCTCATAGTCCACAAACGCTAGACACAGAGGCCGACTATACACCTCGGTCTTCTGTATAATCTGGCGTAACGTGTGGATGTGGTCTATGATACTAATAACCTTTTCAGATCTGGCTTGTTCAGACAATCGATAGTAAATATATTAAAATAATACACGATAGCTTAAATTTCATTAACTTTATTAAAAAATATCAATTTAGATATGATTAAAAAGTTGCCTATAAAGAGATATTAGAATCCGTCTCCATCCAGAAAGTTATTGAGCTCAAAAGTTTATTTCATCTGTTCTTTTATAGCATTACCCGGCGGACAAAACTGCATGCCTCGACGTCGTCGACCTGTATAGTGGTTCCTGTCACCAGTCTACTGTTGTCGCTCGCCAGGTGTACTATCATCTTAGCTATATCCAGTCCCTCACAGATCTCCCTCATAGGAGCTAAAGCTGCAACCGTCTTCAACCACGCTAAATATTCTTCGTCAGACCAGCCGGTCATGCGTTGCGTTATACTTGTTCTCTGAAAAATTAAACAATTAACATTTATATACACTTATTTAAAAAACTTGGAGACTTCGAAACTAGTCGCACTAGACATGGATCTAGACTTCAAATTCCGAAAATAAAATTAGAATTATTTAAGAAAAATGCCTACTGTATGTCTGTAAAAATCTTCAACCATTTACCAGAGTATCTTAAAACTCTACCATACACACTATTTCGTAGAAAACTACAAACAATGCTGCATGATAAAAATTACTATGATATTAATGAATACTTTAATGATAAATTGTGACATCTAAAATTTAAATACTAATAATACTGACATCTAAATTGAATATATTTATATTTACATATTGAACACTATCTACTGTTGAAGATTTTTACATATAACTTTACATATAATTTGAATTTTTTATACATTTATTGACATGCTATGAGTAATTGCGTTTCTAATATTTTAATGATTGTAACGAATAAAATTTATTTAAATAATTAATTACAACGACTAGATATAGCTAATAAGCTGTATCAATAAAAAAGACACTGTTTTAAACATTTCCACGCCATACATATATGGTAGAATATGCTGGATCATGTTATATAATTAAGACCTACTATAACCATATTTTTGGAAAAGATTATTATTATTATTATTATTATTATTATTATTTTTATTCTGTTATTTATCTCGGTTAACCGGTACTTTAACACTAATGGCACGGACCTAAGCCAAGTGGTCATTAGTGGAACTAGGGCCTAATTGAGATTGAGAGGTATTTATTGCTGATGATATATAATTATGTAACTGTGCATTATTTGAATCAATCTGTAGGAATTTCCTAACTATTCTGCATGTATTCAATATTGCTGCTTTTTGCATGAGCTGGTAAGTATTTGTTGGTAAGTTAAGTGTAGTTAGGGATTGGTGTAGTTGTATTATTATTATATTTAGTAAAATTACTTGCTGTGTGGTAGCGGCTTCGAATACTACCAACCCTTGCTTTGCTCGTGGGTGTCGTAAAAGACGACTAAGAGCCCTAGATTAACCCGGACCAACTCCATCTGGTACCATTTGGGTCAACGATTACATTCCCAAGGAGGGTTGACGTCAGGCAGGCGGCCGGTCATAAAAGTCATTGCCGAAACTTTTTGCAATATGTCAAAACAGATGACATATTGCGTCGACCCCAAGTAATTGGGATAAGAGCAAGATGATGATGATGATGATTTAGTAAAATTACTATTGCTGAAGTAGCAATGGGCAGGCCACATCGCTCGGGAAGAAAGTTTCTCGAGTGGCAATCACAAATTGGACGACGTTGTGTAGGGTAGGGTGCCTCCACACTAATTGGACCGACGACCTGGTGAAAGTAGCTGGGCATCACTGGATGCAGGCGGTACAGAACTGCACTTTATAGCCAAACACAGTCACAGTAATCGATAAATATTGTTTTTTTTTTGTATTACATTCAGAAAGAGGCGTTTTTGTAATTCTAAATAAAGATGATAATAAACACATCCATTGATCGCAGTCACAGATAACCAACTTGCAAGGTGGTCAGGTTAGCGACTTGTAATTTAAAAGTAATTAGTCTTACCTCTAAATTAATTAAAATTAAATTATTAATTAATAAATTAAAACTTACTATGGTAATGGATATGGTATGCCGTATTCTTTAGTTGTCTTTTACGATACCCACGGGTAAGAGAGAGGGTGCCAAATTGTATTCTTACTTCATCACCCAGGAAAACGGGCAACAGCTCTCTCCTGGGAAATATACAACATCTCTACTCCGATTACAAACTCAGTACGGTATAGTAGGTTAAATTCCCTCCCATTGTGGAGGAGGTCCGAGCCCAACGGCGGGACGTATGTGGGCTGCGATGATGATGATGTGATGGTGACAGGCAAGAAAGGAAGTGGTGAATGGTATTCTTACTCGGTCACCACATGATGAAATGAACCTATAGAAGATGAGAATTGACAGACGCTGAAAATAAAAAATACCACTTTTTATTTTTACTCAAGTGTGGGTTCAGTTTGAAATCAAGGTATGCATTCTTTTCTTCCTATAGATGTACTTTGACAACTTTTGGAGTAGAATTTTGTAAAATTATTTCCTTCATAAAGTAAACACATCAAAACTTCACCTTCCTAATTTCAATCGGTTCTACGTTCATAAGTCAACTGGCTTCTTTTATGCATAGATCTTTAGCTTTTAAGGTAAATAAAAAAAACATACTGTAATGCCGGGGCTGACCGTGTTCACGCGTACGCCCTTTGGCGCCAACTCCAGTGCGATCCCTCTTGAGAAGTGATCCACCGCAACCTGAAAATATTAAAATTATATTGATACTTCACAGTTATAATTAGTAATCAAAAAGGTATGGGAGATAATGAATAACGGGATCAATGTAGATATACTGAAAGAAGACTATACTAAAGAACGTGGGAGATGTGACCTGCACGTACGTGAGAGAAATGATCGCTGGAAACGTACAGTTGAAGACCAATAACGTTTCCAGGTGAAATGGATGAACCATGCTGCGGTATCGAGTGGTACGTTGGTAAAATGGTGACGGTGGTACCAAGTCAAACAGTTTCTCAGATCATTCCCCACGAAAGAGCCGATAGAGTACAGAATGTTACAAAAATTAACTTCGCTGTCAAATTTATTATTGTATAATCGCCGTTTTCATGCAGACTACTGAGATTGCCATTCAGATTGTGAATTCACCATCGTCCTCATCACAGCTCCTATATGCTCCACTACTGGGCTCGAGTCTCCTCCACATTGGGAGGGAAATTGACCTACTATACCACGCAAGTCAGGCGGATTGGTATTAGGGATGGGACTTGGAGGGAAAATAATTTATATTTTTTTAAAATCAATTTTTTGTTCTTTAAAATAAATCGATTATAAAATAATAGAATTTTTCGCCCAACAGAATTATGATGACCTTTTTTTTTAGGAAATGTGTGCTTTATTTTCCTTTTTTTTCAGGAAATGTGGCAGTGAATAATCGACTAATTTCGATCGAATTTCGAATAATAAAAAAACGATTATTAATCGATTATTTTTTTGGAATAATCGATTATTATAAAAATCGATTATTTTTTCACATCCCTAGTTGGTTTAGGGTTTTTATTTTGAGTTTTTCTTCTCATGTGTTGTTTTATGCACAATTGCACAAGATTTTTTTTTTTTTTTATTGCCAACAGTGGCAAACGAGCAAGCAGCACACCTGATGGTAAGTGAAACTGCTGCACATGGACCTTTGCAATACCAGGGGCACAGCTAGGCCGCTGCCTACCGTGAAGGAAATACTTTTCTTAAACCTCGTTTAAAGAAGGACATGTCATAGCGCTCGGGAAACACAGCAGCAGGTAGTTCATTCCAGAGCTTGCACGTACGTGGGAGAAATGATCGCTGGAAACGTACAGTTGAAGACCATAACGTTTCCAGGTGAAATGGATGAACCCTGCTACGATGTCGAGTGGTACGTTGGTAGAATGGTGACGGTGGTACCAAGTCAAACAGTTCCTCGGAGCACTCCCCGTGAAAGAGTCGGTAGAGTACACAGAGTGACCCAAAGTCTCTCCGCTGCTCCAGCGACTCCAATCTGTCCGTAAGATTGGGATTAATCATAAAAAACGATTAAGATATCCCTTAATCGTTTTTTACGACACCCATGAATAAGAGAATTAATTGTATTCTTATTCTGTCACCATTGCGTATTGTGATTTATAAATTAACTTAAATTAATTGCTCCACTAGTGAAAGAAATACATCTTAGAGCAGGTGCGCCCAAATATAAGCTCGACCCACTTAATGTCCTGCAAGGAATGTGCTATTCGAATTGTCAGTGATGGCAGTCTTGCGGATGGATTGGAGCCCTTGGAGCAGCGGACAGACTTGGGGTCTCACTGTGTGTTCTATCGACTCTTTAATAGAAAATGCTCTGAAGAGCTGTTTGACTTGGTACCAAAGTCTCAGTTCTCTTATCGCACCAGTCGACACCGCTCTATGATTCGCCTGGAAACGATATCATCCTCGATCGTACGTTTTCAGTGTTCAATTCACCTGCATGTGGAGGCCTGGAATGAATTGTCTGCTGCGAGGTTTTCTGAGCGCTATGATATTTCCTTCTTTAAACGAGATTTAGAAAGAGCTCTTGTTTTACGATAGGCAGCAACTTGGTCCGGCGTTGCTAAGATTCATGGACGGCAATTACTATTTACTATCAGGTGGACTGCTTGCTCATCAGCCGACAACTGCCGATATAAAGATAACGTCGAAGAAAACTTGAAATGGAGTCGTATACCAATCCACCTGACTAACGTGGTATTGTAAGTCAATTTCTCTGCTATTCTGGAAGAGGCTCGAACACAGCAGTCGTTGTATATGAACTGGTATGAGGAATCTTGTTGTTATTGTATGTATATAATTGTTATTATTACCTTCGCCATTGCATAAGGTAAGGTGCCTACAATTGTTGATGTAGCAGCTATGCTGGATACATTAACGATGTTACCCTTGAACTTGATGAGTTCAGGTATGAGAAGTCTTGTTAGATTATATACTCCTCGGACGTCGATTCTGAACACTTCATCGAAGGTCTCCATATCAGCACGCTCTATGCAATCTCGAGCGCTGATCCCTGCATTGTTGATGAGGACGTCCAGCCTGTATCACAGAGGAACTAATATAAATTGAAATTTCCTCGTGTGGAGACGAGATAGGAATACAAATGTTGCTATCCCTTACTTGCACGAGTCACAGAATTAAGTTGAGGGATCACTAGGAGAAACGTGTAATATCTTGTTGTCATAGTCAACTTGCTCTTCAAGTGTGACGTTTACAGCAATAACTATTTAATGGCGGCAGGCCTATAACCTACAGATGGTGAAAATTTAAATATATGTCTGAGTAAGGACCAGAAGTTTTAGCAACTGCGCTTTCTTGGGATATATATAATATAATACTAGCAACCCGCCCTCGCTTCGCTTCGGTTTCAATCACTTAAACCCGCGTAGTTCCTGTTCCCGTGGGAATACCGGGATAAAATGTAGGCTATGTTACTCCCTGATATTATAGCTTTCTATTAGTGAAAGAATTTTTGAAATCGGTTCGGTGGTTTAAGCGTGAAAGCGTTACAAACAAACAAACAAACAAACAAACATCCTTACTTTCGCATTTATAATATTAGTATGGATATACTAATTTCGACCCGAAACAATATTTTCTATTGAAACCGAAAACTTATCTTTGGTATCTTTTTCAGCTTCGACCAAGACCAAAATCTATTGTTTATTGAAGTTTGACTTCATACATTTTTATAGCCAGTCAAAAGGTGATAAAAACAATAATTTTTGAAAAATTATCTCTTTTCAGAAAAACCCTGCAAAATTCCTCATGGGCTGCAGTCGTGTACATTTTTTATTCACAATCAAACACGAGTAACAATAGCTAAAGAAGTTTCCAATTATTTATAATACCATGTGCTAGATCTTGTAATAAATTCCATTCTTAATTAAAAACTACACAAGATAATTTAAAATAGACATGCTCCGCTGACAAATGTATAACATTAAAGGAAATGCGTCAGAGACTGCAATTGAATGTTGATCATCATCATCTTGCTCTTATCCCAATTACTTGGGGTCGACGCAATATGTCATTTGTTTTGACATATTGCAAAAAGTTTCGGCAATGACTTTTATGACCGGCCGCCTGCCTGACGTCAACCCTCCTTGGGAATCTAATCGTTGACCCAAATGGTACCAGATGGAGTTGGTCCGGGTCAATCTAGGGCTCTTAGTCGCCTTTTACGACACCCACGAGCAAAGCAAGGGTTGGTAGTATTCGAAGCCGCTACCACACAGCAAATGCAATTGAATGTTGATAATATAATAATATTAGTAATTCACTTTACACATGTCCTGGTTTTTTTACTTATATATTTAATATAAGTTTTTATTTTTACTTATTTGTGCAAACATTCCGTTCTGGCACAAAAGCTTTGGTCACTTTATTTAATAGGTCAGGCTTAGAATAATAACGTATAGAAGGATAGTGTCAGTACTTCGAACTTTAAAAATTTGAATCTAAAAATACTAATGGCGCGTAGACGATTACACACGTACACACGCAAACCACTATACAAATTATGAAATCAAATTTTGGTTTTATTAACATATATCGTCGAAATAATTTTAAAAGTAATGTTAAAAACCCTTTTAAGTTTTTCAAATGTGTTGTGACACCATTTGAATGCACCAACCGTCATAATTACCTATTTATTTTTTAAGAGTTGACTACGTTCGTGCAGTACAATGACTTGTACATTACGGAACGGTTCCGGCGTAAGCTCCATTAGGCTCCAATTGAAATGCCTCACTTTTTGTGCGTGAACTTACCTTCTATACGTTATTATTCTAAGAGGTCAGGTAAAAATTCTTTTCGCATGTAGACTGTATAAACTTTTAATAAAATCTCTTTGGCTGTATCTGGCTGGTTTTGATACCACTAAAAACATTTTAATATTTACATTCCAAAATAAAGGAAATAATTTTGTAAAATATTGTTACCCGCCGTTTTTCATTTATTTTTATGTCTGGCAAAATGAACGAATCTAATGAACAAGTTCGATACATTTTGAAATTTTATTACACACAAGCTATATTATAATATTTATAATATCAACTCATTATTATAATATTTATAATAATGAGTTTTCAAAGCGACGGCATTTTAATTTCTTTAAAAAATAAAAAAAAGCACTTATTGTGAGATAACTACAATAGTTAAACATATCGCGTCGCGAAATTTTTTGTTGATAATTATATGTTCTGCAAAGTTGTAGTACACTGTTTTGTACTATAATCAATAGTTTTTGCAGCACACGCGATGTAAGGATTTTTCGGGTCATTTTTTTACACCTTGGTTATTGGACTTTTAGTACGGATCCCTAATCTTTTTGAAAATATAATATAGCCTATAGTATATAATATATATAGCCTTCCTCGATAAATGGACTATCCAACACTGAAAGATTTTTTTAAATCGGACTAACGGTGCCTGAGATTAGCGCTTCAAACAATCAAACAAGCAAACTCTTCAGCTTTATAATATTAGTATAGATAGCGATTGCCCGTGTGGCGACGGGCTGAGAATACATATGTCGCCACCCCTTACTTGCCCGTGGGAGTCGTAAAAATCGGCTGAGGGTTCACCAGGAGAGCAGGGCAGCAGCTCTGTCCTGGGAAACGTAAAACACCTATACTGCGATCGCCAACCCGCCTGCCAAGCGTGGCGATTACGGCAATATCCCCTTTGTTAGAAATGGCGTACAATAAAAAAATGGCCCCCAGTCACGGCGGCTCCGGTACTCTACGGGCTCATTTTGGTGGCGGGCCCAGTAGTGGTGGAGCGGGGGGTGCGAGGAATCTCCGGCAGCGATCCGGCTGCCAACAAAAACGACCCTTGGCCCTGGTAACGCACAACATTCGGACACTCAGGACTGACGAGAGGGTCATCGAGCTGGAAGAGGAATTGAGCAAAAACCGCTGGGACATTGTAGGATTATCAGAAGTGCGAAGAGAGGGCGAGGGCACGATAATCCTCCAGTCTGGAAACTTGCTCTTCTACCGGGAGGGCGATCACCCGTCCCAAGGTGGTATAGGGTTTATCGTTCGTAGGTCTCTCGTAGACAACGTGGAGAGGATCGAGAGTGTGTCGACAAGGGTAGCGTACCTTACTCAGAATTACCAAGAGGTATTCGCTGCAGGTTATACAGGTATACGCACCGACCTCGACATACTCCGACGACGAGGTGGAGGCATTTTACGAGGACATCTCGAAAGCCATACACGCGTCCAAAACCCACTTCACGGTAGTCATGGGAGACTTTAACGCGAAAATAGGCAAAGGGAGTGATGATGAGTTGAGAGTGGGGAAACATGGATATGGACAGAGAAACCAGAGGGGCCAGAAACTGGCTGATTTTCTGGAGAAGGAAAGCTTCTTTATGATGAATTCCTTCTTCAGGAAGCAGCCACAAAGGAAATGGACCTGGATTAGCCCCGATGGTTCAACAAAAAACGAGATAGACTTCATCTTGTCAGACAAACGACAGATATTCAATGATGTCTCAGTGATCAGCAGAATTAAAACTGGGAGCGATCACCGGATGGTACGAGCCACATTGAATATCCACACAAAAGTCGAGCGGTCACGCTTGATGAAGTCTACACTCCGACCTACATCTGTCCAATACCAGAACCTCGAAGGCTTTCAACTCGAATTACACAATCGCTTCCAATGTCTGGATGAATGCGAATCTCCGAACGATATGAACAACAGGTTCGTGGAAACTGTCCACGCGGTTGGGTCGAAATTTTTCAAGGCTCACCGCGTCAATAGACCTAAAAAACTTTCTGACCAGACTCTCGAGCTCATGGGGCGGAGAAAAGAAATGACGGTGCAGTCTTCAGCCGATTGGTCCAAACATAGGCAGATAAATAGGCAGATCTCCAGGTCTGTGCGTCGCGATATTCGCCGATTTAATACGCTCCGTATTAAAGAAGCGATAGAGCGGAATCGTGGCTCAAAAGTGTTCGCACAAGATCTGTCTATTGGGCAAAGCCAAATGACTAAGCTGAAGACCGACGATGGCACTGTCATTTCATCCCAAAATGAGATCTTGGGAGAGGTCGAAAGGTTCTATGGACAGTTATACAAATCATCCCGAAATCCCGTTGTCGGCTTGGTCCAAGATCCCAGATCCAAGCTAACTCGGCACTATACCGAAGAAATCCCGGACATTAGCTTGTACGAGATCAGAATGGCTCTCAAACAACTACGTAACGGTAAGGCACCGGGAGATCACGGAATTACGGCAGAGCTTCTGAAGGCGGGCGGCAAGCCAGTCTTAATAGCCCTTCAAAAGCTATTTAATTCCGTTATCCTCGGGGGCGACGTTCCAGAGTCGTGGACCAGGAGTGTGGTGGTGCTGTTCTTCAAGAAGGGTGACAAAGCTCTTCTAAAGAACTACAGACCCATCTCACTCCTGAGCCATGTTTATAAGTTGTTCTCGAGGGTCATTACCAATCGACTCTCGCGCAAGCTCGATGTCTTCCAGCCGCCCGAACAAGCCGGCTTCCGAAAAGGCTATAGCACCATAGACCATATCCTCACGCTTCGGCAGATTATACAAAAGACCGAGGAGTATAATCGGCCCCTGTGCTTAGCGTTTGTGGACTATGAGAAAGCCTTTGATTCAGTCGAAACTTGGGCGGTGCTGCAGTCCCTTCAGCGGTGCCAAATCGACTATCGCTATATCGAAGTGCTGAAGTGTTTGTATAGGAACGCCACAATGTCAGTCCGTATCCGGGATAAGAGTACGAAACCGATCCAGTTACAGAAAGGCGTGAGACAGGGAGATGTTATCTCTCCGAAACTGTTCACCACTGCACTGGAAGATGTCTTCAAGCTCTTAGATTGGACTGGACTCGGCATCAACATTAACGGCGAATACATCACTCACCTTCGATTTGCGGACGATATAGTCGTTATGGCAGAATCCATGGAGGACCTTGGCACAATGCTCAATGATCTCAGCAGGGTATCCCAACTAGTGAGTTTACGAATGAACATGGACAAGACGAAAGTCATGTCAAATGCCCATGTCATTCCTGTACCGGTCCTAGTTGGCAATGCGATTCTTGAAGTTGTCGATCACTATGTTTACCTAGGACAAACAGTCCAGTTAGGTAGATCCAATTTCGAGAAAGAGATCAGCCGACGAATCCAACTCGGTTGGGCAGCGTTAGGGAAACTTAAGAGGATCTTTTCTTCCAACATACCTCAGTGTCTGAAAACACAGGTCTTTGACCAGTGTGTGTTACCAGTGATGACTTACGGCACGGAAACGTGGTCCCTAAATGTAGGCCTCATATCAAGGCTCAAAGTCGCTCAGCGTGCTATGAAGCGGGCTATGCTCGGGATTTCTCTGCGAGATAGAATCCGGAATACGGAAATCCGCAGAAGAACGGGTGTAACCGACATAGCACGAAGAATTAGCACGCTGAAGTGGCAATGGGCAGGCCACATCGCTCGACGAACCGACAACCGCTGGGGAAGAAAGGTTCTCGAGTGGCGACCACGTATCGGACGACGCAGTGTAGGACGCCCCCTCACTAGGTGGACCGATGACTTAGTGAAAGTAGCTGGGCGTCGTTGGATGCAGGCGGCACAGGACCGCTCATTGTGGCGCAACATGAGGGAGGCCTACGTCCAGCAGTGGACGGCGATAGGCTGAAATGATGATGATAGATAGCGTATATATAAATATCAACTTTAATATATTTCGAACCTTTTTTCACTGAAAAATATCATGGACAAGCTTTCGTGAGCACTCGATAGCTGTGCCATCGAATTTTACTGAACGACATCATTCGGGCTGCAGATTATCCTTACTAATATTATAAATGCGATACTTTCGCATAAATGCGAAAATAAGTTTGTTTGTTTGTTACGCTTTCACGCTTAAACCATCGAATCGATTCCAAAAATTCTTTCACTAATGCAAAGCTATAATATCAGTGAGTAACATAGGCTCTAATTTATCCCGGTATTCCCACGGGAACGGAAACTACGCCAGTAAGGTGACCGTAACTGAACCGAAGCGAGGGCGGGTTGCTAGTTGCTTATAAATTCCAATTTAATTTACGTAACAATAGGTTTACGATACGATGACAGAGTAAAATTGTTCGTGCTGCCAGTATTAGTTCCATTTACGCACGATAGAGGCGCTGCTCCAACTGTAACAAGTTGTTCACGATAATGATACGAATACTTTGATGCAAATATTTGTGATAAGTTCACTGATGCAGTTGATAAATACAGACTACAGATTATAAAGTTGTTATTCCTTAGTAAAAAAAACAAATACATTTATTATTATTTTTTGCTAATTTTGATATAATCATTAAATTTTAAGAATATCTGTACATGTTCCCTTATTTAGTTAACTATTTTTTTGTAATAAAATAAAATTTATTTCATAATATTAGGTCTTTACCAATGAAATTGCCGTTATGTATGAAAAAAATTAATGGATTTTTTTTCATGTATTTTTTATTTGTATTAATCGAAGTAATCACCCATGCAATCAATGCATCTTTGCCAACGCAGCGGCAGTTTATTGATGCCCTTCTTAAAGAAATCAGCTGGACGGGAGGCTACAAATTCTTCAAAGGCATTTTGTACTGCCTCTCGGGTATTGAATTTCTCTCCCGCCAAAAGTTACCCAAATTCTGGAAAAAGAAGTAGAAAAACATTTGTGAACGAGCGACTTACGTAGTTTAGTTACAAAAAGTTTAATTGGCAAGTCTCTTAAAAACTTTTGGATAATTATTATAAATTTTTAATTATCATATATTAAAAGTTTCTTTGACGTAATGCACTTGCATGATTATTTGTAACTAGGAACTCGCCCTTGCTTCGCTTTCAGTCGCCATACCTGCATAGTGCCCGTTCCCGTCGGAATACCGGGATAACATATAGCCTAAGTTACTCCTTATACAGACAGCTACCTCGTAGTAAAATATTATCAAATCGGTCCAGCCGTTTTGAAGAGTACCTCAAACAAACAGACAGACAGACAAAAAATTGTTAAATTGTACTCGTATTTTAGGCATAGGTGTCGTGCAAATGATCGTGTGAGCATGAACAAAACCTAGTATTTTGACATTACATACATGTCTGTATGTAATGTCCGCGTGGTGACGGAGTAAGAATACAAATTACCACTCCCTATCTTGCCTGTGGATGTCGTACAAGACGACTATGGGATATAGTATGCACATGACATCTGTGCAAGAGAAGGAAAACTCGAAATGAAACCCTATACCAACATGTCTGACCAGCACGGTATAGTAGGTCGAATTCCCTCCCATTGTGGAGGAGGCCCGAGCCCAACAGTGGGACGTATATGAGCTGAAATGATGATTCTTGGATACCTATTTTTTTATTACGGAATATTTTTACTTTAAATATGCTAATATGAATCATGTTCGTTTTCATAATAAACTGCCTGACAAATATATAGACACGTAAGAGTCTCCAATACGAGGGCAATTGATCTACTACACCGTTGAGTAGACGGGTTGGTTTTTGAGTTTTCCTTCTCTATGGAAGAGATGTTATAAGCATATTTAATCCCTTAATCATCTTTTACGACACCCACAGGCAAGGTGGCGAATTGTATTCTTACTTCATCACCACAAGTAAGACCTCCTCTATAATGAGAAGGAAATTAGCTTACTATACCATGTTGATCACACAGAGTGGTATAGGATTTTATTTCAAGTTTTCCTTCTCTTCGCAAACATGTGATAAATACCTACCTTTTTTTTAGGGTCGGCTGCGTTCGGCGCACTGCCCCGCACCACTCCGGGGCGTAAGCACGCACACCCGCAACCCACCTGAACACCACGTCGCCTTCGTCGTTGGACCGACCACCGGAGCAGGGTTACTTGACATCAGTGGTCATAAATACCTACCTTCCGAAATGGTCGATGGTTTTCTTAGCAGTTCTTTCAACGCCTTCATCGGTGCTAAGGTCAGCGATAATTTGTAGCGGCTTCAGGTCTATTTCCATCTCGCAAGTATTAGCAACATTTTGCAAGTTATTTACATTCCTTCCGACGAGAGCTAACTTAGCTCCTAACTTGGCGATCAGCAGAGCTGTCGCTTCACCAATACCAGCGCTCGCGCCTGTTACTAACACTACTTTGTCAGTGAAATTATAATTCATAATTATTTTCGTTTCTATATTTACGTGTACAATTACCCGCGGTCTTTACACGATTAGTAGCAGTTAGTGCAACTTATAGTGTAAGCATAATTAGGGATAGAAAATAAATATCGATATATCGATGTATCGCTATTTATAAATATCTCAATATCGAAGTCGATATTTTGAGTAAAAATATCTATATATCGGTCAATTTTAAAATTAAATTATAAGGTCTTTTTCCATCTCGCATTTATAAGCAACATTTTGCAACTTATTTACATTCCTTCCGACGAGAGCCAACTTAGCTCCTAACTTAGCGATCAGCAGAGCTGTCGCTTCACCAATACCAGCGCTCACGCCTGTTACTAATACTATTTTGTTAGTGAAATTATAATTCATAATTATTTTAGTCTATATATTTACGTGTGCAATTTTCCGCGGTCTTTAAACTATTAGTAGTAGTTATAGTTTTCACAAAATAAAAGGCCCGTTTTGACAGTTCACGCGCAAGAAGTTTTCTATTTTTTACCGATTGAAATGTTTTGAAGGTAATTATATTTTTCATTGACGGTTACTGCCCACTGGACTTAGTGCTGTGGCATAACGATTTTTTTTCATATTGTCCACAGACTATTAATAATCGGTTAAGAAAAATTAATCGATCAAGATATATTTTTTAAGACGGATTCGTACTTGGCCGGTGTTATTAATTTGAATACTAGTATTGTAGTAATTGGTCTAACCAATGAATTACAGAATTTCAACAGCTGTATAGTGATTTTTACTGAAAATTCGAGACGTCATAGCCCGCCCAACTGACAATTTTGGCTCATCATCTTAAGAAAATGGTTGACTGAAGATTCACTTTTTCTCGATATTTTTGTGATTGAGTGAATGTTATTGTAACAAAAATATTCAATGATAGAAAAATGACCATTCGTAACATCGTGTCATTTCAAAATATCTACAATATCACAGTTTAAGTAAAATTTTCAAATCCGAACTTTAATCCAATGCACTTTTTGAATCGATTATATACTCATATAAACTTGATTCGATTTATCGTGAGTATCGAGTACTGAGTCGTATGGTCCATCACTAAATACATCGGTAAGACCAAGTGTCAAAACGGGCCTCTTATTTTGTGACAACTATAGTGCAACTATATAATTACTACTAATAGTGTAAGCCTATTATATTAGGCTTACACTATTAGCGCATGCCTATAATATATCTCATTACTCGTTATAACGAAATAGCAGTCAGGTTACAAGCAACCTTGTATTGAATATAGCTACTATTATTTTTGAAATTTAAACTGAGAATTTTATCCCATAGACATCTAGATTTACATTTTCTGTATTTGCTGTGTGATGGCGGTGACGAATACTACCAACCCTTAATGTAAGGGTAACAATGGTTCGTGGGTGTCGTAGGAGATAACTATGAGCTTAATACCAACCTCGTCCAGTTATTAACAATTATATTCCCGTGAAGGGTCGATTTCAGGCAGGCCGCTGGTCATAAAATTTCAGCCAAAACCTTTATAATATATTAGCTGACCCAACAGACGTTGTTCTGTTCAAATAAAATAAAAGGAGTTATCCTTGAAATCGACAGTAGCGCCACCTACGGGGTCCAATTTTCAATCTAAACCATTCTCCAATCCCCTTGAACAAGCACAAAAAATCATCAACATCGGTCCTGCCGTTTATATGTAAAGAAGATGTATTTATACTATGGAATCCAATCCCCCAAGCAATTGGGTTAAAAGTAGGATAATGATGATGAGGCATAAGGATTTATTCATCCATCAACCCGTTGAGGTCCATTGTTGAAATGAGTCTCTTAAAGAGGTGATAATGGCAATATTCCTTGACTGGCAGACTGTATGCGCATTACAATTAGTATAACTTTCCTAGGAGTGCGCTGCTGTCCATTATTTTATTAAGCACTGAGACGCTTTTGGGTGGTGACATATTGTATTCTTATTCAACTATCATGAGAGAAGCAGTTAGTGTTGGTGTGAAATATACTTCTACTTAGATGCTTCATTAAGTCAATGTAACGTAGAAAATAATATGTTAAAATACTTTAATTTAAATGTAACACGCAACCCGCCCTCGCTTCGCTTCGGTTTCAGTCGTTTTAGCCGCGTAGTTCCCGTCCCCGTGGGAATACCGGGATAAAATATAGCCTATGTTATTATATTATAGCTTTATATTATAGCTTATGATATTATAGCTGATATTATAGCTTTCCATTGGTGAAAGAATTTTTAAAATCGTTAAAGCGTGAAAGCGTAAAAAGCAAACAAACAAATAAACAAACTTACTTTCGAATTTATAATATTAGTAAGGATAAGAATTAGAACTATTTATTTACTGACTGCGTCATTAATTCATTTTCCATTAAGAAAATTCTCTAAATGCCTGTTTCTTTAGGTACAAATGTGTTAAACTAAGAGACTGTGAAGGAAGGTGGCATATGAAACGTAATAGCATATTGTGTTACGTTATTTTTATAACACGTTACACTTAAAAATAATTGTTAACTATTAATTAATCCCCGACTCAGCTCTGCTGTAAATTGCAAAATACAGAAGGACGTCATTTAGTATATTGACGTCATGTACGAAGTTTTTTTTTTCATCCACAAAGATTTTTTGATCTGCCGCAAGAGGTATACTTACTCCCATCAAGAACTTGTTAGAGCATGAACCCATTAAAATATCCTTAAAATAATTCTTGTCACAAACGTTACTGCCATATAGGTATTTCATCCCTTCTATTGTATTTCTCGTCGAATCTTCCGTATACCGGAGGCGGCTGGTGACTGAACCGGGGAATATTTTGTCATCCGCAGAGAGCTTGACCACGTGAGGATGACGGGAGGACGTCTCAGGAGGGGCGTCAGGGAGGGACTGTACCCGAAAAGGTATCCCGTCTGGCTGGCCACATACGTCAAGAAACTGTACCAGTGGTCGGCCAATTGAAAAGGGGAGGGAATACAGTGGGTTATGCAGCTGCACGATGCCTTTCTGCCACCCCGGACAGACAGAAAAAAAGAAAAAGCATTAGTCGTTACTTTATGTATCCGTCAGTCTAAATCTATTGCATTTACATAGGACATTCGAGTGGAAACTAATACCATAATAGTTATCCTTGCTAGGTGGTTATTGAAAGTTGTAGTTGTTCACCCTCCTCATTGGTTTGTACAACTTCGAAAGGTAATTGATTGATTTAGGCGATACATAGCGGCAATCCATTTTTATTTTGCAATGGAAGGAAGGAAGGGAGACCCATCATTTTCCCACGGTAATCAATATACCGCACTTATTGTGGTAATAGAAGGAATACGGGATAGGATTAAGGTGCACGTGGTTCTCGATTAAAATTATTATATTTCCTAAGATATTTGTAGAAATTAATTGATGTCAAGAGCAAATTTGTTTAACATTAAATACTTATGACGTATTTATTTAAATAAAGATTGATAAAAAAACACCTTCGCCAATAAACTACTTTATAGATTTTATCGCGTTTGTATTTTAAATTTTATTACCCGAAGTTTCGAACACTTTACAGCGTTGATGGTCAGGGGCGGACTAAGATGTCTCACCTCTAACAAGTCATCGTTATTACAGAAAATTTATTATTATCTACCTGATACAGAAAATTAGTTATTAAATATTGACCAAACGCAATAAAATCCGTAAAGTAGTTTTATTTACAATGTTTCTGATGTTTACGCGAGTATTACACTCGCGTAAACATCAGAAAACATTAAATCCATTATTTTACAACAAATTTATTATCATAAAAAGATTATAGTGAGTTACTTTAAAGATGGACATAATATATGCTGTCGAGAAATTTTATGTAATACTTTTAAGGGGGAACAATTCCAATCCGGTGGTAGATATTGTATTGTATTCAAACGATGTATAAATTTGACAATATGTAAGTGCCCTCAAGGGGCCTATGCAGAATAAATGATTTGATTTGATAAACATTTTTGTATAACTTTAATCGTTTACGCAGCGTACGCAAAGGAAGGTTTCAAAAAGATTTTAGATTCCAATTTTGTTACATTTTTCACGAATGCTCCGCTCCTATTGGTCGTGGCGTGATGTTATATAGCCTATAGACTTCCTCGATAAATGAACTGTTAAACATAAAAAGAATTGTTCAATCCAAACCAGTAGTTTCTGAGATTAGCGCATTTGAAGCGAAACAGACTGGCGCTGAAACACAGCGTTACGTAACGAAGCGGTTTATCCTCCCATAAGAAATTATCACTTCAAAAAGGGATAATTTCGTTAAATTTGCTTTTATGCAGAATATACTAAAAGTGTAAATTTTCACGCATCATAATCTACAGATGGAGATATCTACATCATTATCTATTAGAGAAGGAAAACTCGAAATAAAATCCTATACTAACCTGTCTGACCAGCATGGTATAGTAAGGTCAATTTCTTCCCTATTTTGGAGGAGGCTTGAGCCCAACAGTGGGACGTATGTGAGCTGAAATGAATGAGTCTATAAATATCTGTAATAACGATGAATGATTGGACGTAAAATCTTAATCCGCCCGTGACCATGAACGCTGTAAAGTTTTCGAAACGTCAGGCAATCAAAACTCAAATACAAACGCGATAAAATCCGTAAAAATAGTTTTATTTATAACGTGTAATACTCGCTTAAACATTAGTAATTATTATAATCTACAAATTATATTAAATATAATAAAATAATACGCGACATCTTCAATTTAATTAAACTTTATTAATAATAACAATTTAGATATATGTATTTAAAAAGTTTCATGTAAGGAGATATTATTCGCCACAAAGCCCTGTAAATTCAGCTTGAATGGTTTACAAAATTTACAAAAAATTACTTCATCTGTTCTTTTATAGCATTGCCCGGTGGACAAAACTGCATGCCTCCGTCGACCTGTATAGTGGTTCCTGTCACCAGTCTACTGTTATCGCTAGCCAGGTGTACTATCATCTTAGCTATGTCTATTCCCTCACAGATCTTTCCCATAGGCATTAAAGATGCAACCTTCTTCAACCAAGCTGAATATTCTTCGTCAAACCAGCCGGTCATGCGTTGCGTTATACTTGTTCTCTGAAAAATCAAAATTGGAAATAAAACTTTACGGATATTATCGCGTTTGTATTTGATTTTTGATTGCCCGACGTTTCGAAAACCTTGCAGTGTTCGTGGTCACGGGCGGACTGTAGCGAAATTAGTTATGTGCATTTTTAATCCCTCAGTCGTCTTTTACAAAACCTACTGGGAGGGGGGAGGATGTTTGTCTTGTAATCTTAGTTCGTCACCACACAAAAAGACTCTCTTTGTTCTAAAAAGTTCTACATAAACGTACGCGACAACACATACCTAACTTTTGTGACTATAATATACCATATTATGAACCATACCAAAATACATTATAAACAGGTTATTTTTCTAGAATGCACATTTTATTGTATTTAGGTAATTCTTATCAAAGTGATCATTTGTCTCTTTCAGTGTTTAAAATAAATAAACTTTATTTCCTAAACTAATAAATTTGGACAAATAGTTTAAAAAATATCACGTAACAATTGTCTCGATTGAAGCGGCGAAGAAGGAAAGCGGGGATGAAGGGCCGGTCTAGAAATTGAGCACTGCACGGGGATGAAGGGCTGGTCTAGAAATTGAGCACTGCACGGGGATGAAGGGCCGGTCTAAAAATTGAGCACTGCACAGGGATGAAGGGCCGGTCTAGATATTGATGCACTCTGACCCCTGTGAGCGACTGGAGGCGTGGACTAACTTTTTATCAACAAACCACGCGGTCGATAGCACAGTAATATCTAAGGTTGCCACCATTTTTTTAACAAATAAAAGTATGTATAAAGTAATTTGGGAAAAATAAAGTGTTTGGAACAAAAATTAAATATTTTTCAAATTTTATGTTTTTATTGCGTTAAAAACGTATTTCTGTGTGCTTTTAGCGACATATAAAGTCTGATTCACACCACATCTGACAAATATTATTTTGTTTAGTAATTATAAATCATTTCCATCGTTCGTTTTCACCTATGTGTACTGTTAAATAATTAAGTACCCATAATGAATGTTTTGCTTTACGCATCACAGTAAAGGTTGATAAATAAAGTATTCTCACATACTGTATTGGTATGCAAAAGTATAAAATAATGACCAAAAATAAAGTAGGATACTTGACTATAAAGTAAAGTTGGCAACCCTAGTAACATCAGTAATCAAAATTGAATTTAAAAAAAGACGTGAAATTCTAATTAAAGATAACAATAAACGTCCAACGGTTGCAGTCACAGATAACAGACTTGCAACGTGATCAAGGTTAGCGAATAGTAATTTAAAAGTAATTAGCTTTACTTCTAAATTAATTAAAAATGTATATGCCACCGTAAAATTGTACGAACCGTTAGTTTATAAACTATCTAGTGAGATTATAAACTATCGACAGATTGTGAACGGACACAAAAATTTAAAATCTAACGCTTATATTTTCGTAAGTTTATAAACTGACTATGTTTAACCGTCAAATTGTGAACAAAACGTAAAGTGTACGCTGATTGGTTCAACGAATCATTGTTTTCACACGCTGCCCCGCCACCATTATTATTTTAGCGACGTTACTACATCAATTTAAAGATATTAAAAACAGTTTTTTTGGTGGTATTTAATAATTTACGTTAATACTTGTTGACAATGAGCTTTTTAATTGCTGATAATTATGTTTGTAACTCTATGCACACAAACACACATTTCTGAGTTCGTACGACCCGAGCTGGTGCAACCGGTAGGTGACGTAGTGATCGATTTCTAGCATTACCTTTACTATTTTTTAGATTTGAACAGAACAACGTCTAGTGGTTAAGCTAGTAGAACTACTGTCTTAATGTCGTAGGCACGATTGCCGCGCAGGACAACACTTAGTTTTTTTTTATTAAAAGACAATACTTTGTGCGATCAATAAATAATTTGTGTCCGTCAAATTAACTTTGTAGTCACCTGCAATAGAAGGATTATCTTTTGAGTAGCAGGAGGCGTTTTTAAAAAAGGTCGCTAAAACCCAGCCCTAATCATACGCAAACGTTTCTAGAAACCAGGTTTTTACACCGGGTTTTTCGCCGCACCCGTACCTCTAAGATTGGGTTTTGAATTATGCAGGTATGTCTCATGCCTACTGTTGTAGACCACCCCTACTAAAGAATCATACTCAAAACAAAAGCTGAACAAGGTTTTTTGGCGGGAATCTGAAGTGTTATGTGATGTTCTTGTATTATATTCAATATCTTAGTGTTTTAACGCGTTATGTTAAATAATCTTGATGGCATTTTATGTAATATATAGCGACAGAACTGCTGAGGTGTAGTGAATATGATATAAAACTGCTATACATACCTTTGTATTTCCACCAAAATTCTCAGAAGATAACCTTAACAGTGGCCATTACACTGTTGAGGGCGACACTTTGACTTACTGACAGACCATTACTGACATGAAGAAACTGAGAACTTGAAAAGATAATTATAACTCGACACTGGCAAAAATGGCTCGTATTTGTAGCTGATTGCCAAGACAAAAAAGAAGAAGAAGAAGAAAACAAAAGCACAATAGTGATGGCGCGTACAGGTTGTAACCTGTTCAATCATACATTACTTACATAAACAAAGATTGACGAAACATTTTCTATAATAATAGATATATCGGATTACAAGGGGCGCCGGATCAGACAGGGGCCGGTTTACCGCGGGTCCACTGTATCTTATTTTAAATGTCTATATCTATCACAAAATATATATTTAGATATGTTGACTATGTCATAAATAATAGGCAATTATTAATTGCCTATTATTTATGACATAGACATCATATCTATGACAGTGTTGCGTGAAGTGTACTTAGTGTTGCGTGAAGTGTACTTAGTGTTGTGTGAAGTGTACTTAGTGTTGTGTGAAGTGTACTTAGTGTTGTGTGAAGTGTACTTAGTGTTGTGTGAAGTGTACTTAGTGTTGTGTGAAGTGTACTTAGTGTTGCGTGAAGTGTACTTAGTGTTGTGTGAAGTGTACTTAGTGTTGTGTGAAGTGTACTTAGTGTTGTGTGAAGTGTACTTAGTGTTGTGTGAAGTGTACTTAGTGTTGTGTGAAGTGTACTTAGTGTTGTGTGAAGTGTACTTAGTGTTGCGTGAAGTGTACTTAGTGTTGTGTGAAGTGTACTTAGTGTTGTGTGAAGTGTACTTAGTGTTGCGTGAAGTGTACTTAGTGTTGTGTGAAGTGTACTTAGTGTTGCGTGAAGTGTACTTAGTGTTGCGTGAAGTGTACTTAGTGTTGTGTGAAGTGTACTTAGTGTTGTGTGAAGTGTACTTAGTGTTGTGTGAAGTGTACTTAGTGTTGTGTGAAGTGTACTTAGTGTTGCGTGAAGTGTACTTAGTGTTGCGTGAAGTGTACTTAGTGTTGTGTGAAGTGTACGTAGTGTTGTGTGAAGTGTACTTAGTGTTGTGTGAAGTGTACTTAGTGTTGCGTGAAGTGTACTTAGTGTTGCGTGAAGTGTACTTAGTGTTGTATGAAGTGTACTTAGTGTTGCGTGAAGTGTACTTAGTGTTGCGTGAAGTGTACTTAGTGTTGCGTGAAGTGTACTTAGTGTTGTGTGAAGTGTACTTAGTGTTGTGTGAAGTGTACTTAGTGTTGTGTGAAGTGTACTTAGTGTTGTGTGAAGTGTACTTAGTGTTGTGTGAAGTGTACTTAGTGTTGTGTGAAGTGTACTTAGTGTTGTGTGAAGTGTACTTAGTGTTGTGTGAAGTGTACTTAGTGTTGTGTGAAGTGTACTTAGTGTTGTGTGAAGTGTACTTAGTGTTGTGTGAAGTGTACTTAGTGTTGTGTGAAGTGTACTTAGTGTTGTGTGAAGTGTACTTAGTGTTGTGTGAAGTGAACTTAGTGTTGTGTGAAGTGTACTTAGTGTTGTGTGAAGTGTACTTAGTGTTGTGTGAAGTGTACTTAGTGTTGTGTGAAGTGTACTTAGTGTTGCGTGAAGTGTACTTAGTGTTGCGTGAAGTGTACTTAGTGTTGCGTGAAGTGTACTTAGTGTTGTGTGAAGTGTACGTAGTGTTGTGTGAAGTGTACTTAGTGTTGTGTGAAGTGTACTTAGTGTTGTGTGAAGTGTACTTAGTGTTGTGTGAAGTGTACTTAGTGTTGTGTGAAGTGTACTTAGTGTTGCGTGAAGTGTACTTAGTGTTGCGTGAAGTGTACTTAGTGTTGTATGAAGTGTACTTAGTGTTGCGTGAAGTGTACTTAGTGTTGCGTGAAGTGTACTTAGTGTTGCGTGAAGTGTACTTAGTGTTGTGTGAAGTGTACTTAGTGTTGTGTGAAGTGTACTTAGTGTTGTGTGAAGTGTACTTAGTGTTGTGTGAAGTGTACTTAGTGTTGTGTGAAGTGTACTTAGTGTTGTGTGAAGTGTACTTAGTGTTGTGTGAAGTGTACTTAGTGTTGTGTGAAGTGTACTTAGTGTTGTGTGAAGTGTACTTAGTGTTGTGTGAAGTGTACTTAGTGTTGTGTGAAGTGTACTTAGTGTTGTGTGAAGTGTACTTAGTGTTGTGTGAAGTGTACTTAGTGTTGTGTGAAGTGTACTTAGTGTTGTGTGAAGTGTACTTAGTGTTGTGTGAAGTGTACTTAGTGTTGTGTGAAGTGTACTTAGTGTTGTGTGAAGTGTACTTAGTGTTGCGTGAAGTGTACTTAGTGTTGCGTGAAGTGTACTTAGTGTTGCGTGAAGTGTACTTAGTGTTGCGTGAAGTGTACTTAGTGTTGTGTGAAGTGTACTTAGTGTTGTGTGAAGTGTACTTAGTGTTGTGTGAAGTGTACTTAGTGTTGCGTGAAGTGTACTTAGTGTTGCGTGAAGTGTACTTAGTGTTGTGTGAAGTGTACTTAGTGTTGCGTGAAGTGTACTTAGTGTTGTGTGAAGTGTACTTAGTGTTGCGTGAAGTGTACTTAGTGTTGCGTGAAGTGTACTTAGTGTTGCGTGAAGTGTACTTAGTGTTGTGTGAAGTGTACTTAGTGTTGTGTGAAGTGTACTTAGTGTTGTGTGAAGTGTACTTAGTGTTGTGTGAAGTGTACTTAGTGTTGTGTGAAGTGTACTTAGTGTTGTGTGAAGTGTACTTAGTGTTGCGTGAAGTGTACTTAGTGTTGCGTGAAGTGTACTTAGTGTTGCGTGAAGTGTACGTAGTGTTGTGTGAAGTGTACTTAGTGTTGTGTGAAGTGTACTTAGTGTTGCGTGAAGTGTACTTAGTGTTGTATGAAGTGTACTTAGTGTTGCGTGAAGTGTACTTAGTGTTGCGTGAAGTGTACTTAGTGTTGCGTGAAGTGTACTTAGTGTTGCGTGAAGTGTACTTAGTGTTGTGTGAAGTGTACTTAGTGTTGTGTGAAGTGTACTTAGTGTTGTGTGAAGTGTACTTAGTGTTGTGTGAAGTGTACTTAGTGTTGTGTGAAGTGTACTTAATGTTGTGTGAAGTGTACTTAGTGTTGTGTGAAGTGTACTTAGTGTTGTGTGAAGTGTACTTAGTGTTGTGTGAAGTGTACTTAGTGTTGCGTGAAGTGTACTTAGTGTTGCGTGAAGTGTACTTAGTGTTGCGTGAAGTGTACTTAGTGTTGTGTGAAGTGTACGTAGTGTTGTGTGAAGTGTACTTAGTGTTGTGTGAAGTGTACTTAGTGTTGCGTGAAGTGTACTTAGTGTTGCGTGAAGTGTACTTAGTGTTGTATGAAGTGTACTTAGTGTTGCGTGAAGTGTACTTAGTGTTGCGTGAAGTGTACTTAGTGTTGCGTGAAGTGTACTTAGTGTTGCGTGAAGTGTACTTAGTGTTGTGTGAAGTGTACTTAGTGTTGTGTGAAGTGTACTTAGTGTTGTGTGAAGTGTACTTAGTGTTGTGTGAAGTGTACTTAGTGTTGTGTGAAGTGTACTTAGTGTTGTGTGAAGTGTACTTAGTGTTGTGTGAAGTGTACTTAGTGTTGTGTGAAGTGTACTTAGTGTTGTGTGAAGTGTACTTAGTGTTGCGTGAAGTGTACTTAGTGTTGCGTGAAGTGTACTTAGTGTTGTGTGAAGTGTACTTAGTGTTGTGTGAAGTGTACTTAGTGTTGTGTGAAGTGTACTTAGTGTTGTGTGAAGTGTACTTAGTGTTGCGTGAAGTGTACTTAGTGTTGTGTGAAGTGTACTTAGTGTTGTGTGAAGTGTACTTAGTGTTGCGTGAAGTGTACTTAGTGTTGTGTGAAGTGTACTTAGTGTTGCGTGAAGTGTACTTAGTGTTGCGTGAAGTGTACTTAGTGTTGTGTGAAGTGTACTTAGTGTTGTGTGAAGTGTACTTAGTGTTGTGTGAAGTGTACTTAGTGTTGTGTGAAGTGTACTTAGTGTTGTGTGAAGTGTACTTAGTGTTGTGTGAAGTGTACTTAGTGTTGTGTGAAGTGTACTTAGTGTTGCGTGAAGTGTACTTAGTGTTGCGTGAAGTGTACTTAGTGTTGCGTGAAGTGTACTTAGTGTTGTGTGAAGTGTACTTAGTGTTGTGTGAAGTGTACTTAGTGTTGTGTGAAGTGTACTTAGTGTTGTGTGAAGTGTACTTAGTGTTGCGTGAAGTGTACTTAGTGTTGCGTGAAGTGTACTTAGTGTTGCGTGAAGTGTACGTAGTGTTGTGTGAAGTGTACTTAGTGTTGTGTGAAGTGTACTTAGTGTTGCGTGAAGTGTACTTAGTGTTGTATGAAGTGTACTTAGTGTTGCGTGAAGTGTACTTAGTGTTGCGTGAAGTGTACTTAGTGTTGCGTGAAGTGTACTTAGTGTTGCGTGAAGTGTACTTAGTGTTGTGTGAAGTGTACTTAGTGTTGTGTGAAGTGTACTTAGTGTTGTGTGAAGTGTACTTAGTGTTGTGTGAAGTGTACTTAGTGTTGTGTGAAGTGTACTTAATGTTGTGTGAAGTGTACTTAGTGTTGCGTGAAGTGTACTTAGTGTTGCGTGAAGTGTACTTAGTGTTGCGTGAAGTGTACTTAGTGTTGTGTGAAGTGTACTTAGTGTTGTGTGAAGTGTACTTAGTGTTGTGTGAAGTGTACTTAGTGTTGTGTGAAGTGTACTTAGTGTTGTGTGAAGTGTACTTAGTGTTGTGTGAAGTGTACTTAGTGTTGCGTGAAGTGTACTTAGTGTTGCGTGAAGTGTACTTAGTGTTGCGTGAAGTGTACGTAGTGTTGTGTGAAGTGTACTTAGTGTTGTGTGAAGTGTACTTAGTGTTGCGTGAAGTGTACTTAGTGTTGTATGAAGTGTACTTAGTGTTGCGTGAAGTGTACTTAGTGTTGCGTGAAGTGTACTTAGTGTTGCGTGAAGTGTACTTAGTGTTGCGTGAAGTGTACTTAGTGTTGTGTGAAGTGTACTTAGTGTTGTGTGAAGTGTACTTAGTGTTGTGTGAAGTGTACTTAGTGTTGTGTGAAGTGTACTTAGTGTTGTGTGAAGTGTACTTAATGTTGTGTGAAGTGTACTTAGTGTTGTGTGAAGTGTACTTAGTGTTGTGTGAAGTGTACTTAGTGTTGTGTGAAGTGTACTTAGTGTTGCGTGAAGTGTACTTAGTGTTGCGTGAAGTGTACTTAGTGTTGCGTGACGTGTACTTAGTGTTGTGTGAAGTGTACGTAGTGTTGTGTGAAGTGTACTTAGTGTTATGTGAAGTGTACTTAGTGTTGCGTGAAGTGTACTTAGTGTTGCGTGAAGTGTACTTAGTGTTGTATGAAGTGTACTTAGTGTTGCGTGAAGTGTACTTAGTGTTGCGTGAAGTGTACTTAGTGTTGCGTGAAGTGTACTTAGTGTTGCGTGAAGTGTACTTAGTGTTGTGTGAAGTGTACTTAGTGTTGTGTGAAGTGTACTTAGTGTTGTGTGAAGTGTACTTAGTGTTGTGTGAAGTGTACTTAGTGTTGTGTGAAGTGTACTTAGTGTTGTGTGAAGTGTACTTAGTGTTGTGTGAAGTGTACTTAGTGTTGTGTGAAGTGTACTTAGTGTTGCGTGAAGTGTACTTAGTGTTGCGTGAAGTGTACTTAGTGTTGTGTGAAGTGTACTTAGTGTTGTGTGAAGTGTACTTAGTGTTGTGTGAAGTGTACTTAGTGTTGTGTGAAGTGTACTTAGTGTTGCGTGAAGTGTACTTAGTGTTGTGTGAAGTGTACTTAGTGTTGTGTGAAGTGTACTTAGTGTTGCGTGAAGTGTACTTAGTGTTGTGTGAAGTGTACTTAGTGTTGCGTGAAGTGTACTTAGTGTTGCGTGAAGTGTACTTAGTGTTGTGTGAAGTGTACTTAGTGTTGTGTGAAGTGTACTTAGTGTTGTGTGAAGTGTACTTAGTGTTGTGTGAAGTGTACTTAGTGTTGTGTGAAGTGTACTTAGTGTTGCGTGAAGTGTACTTAGTGTTGCGTGAAGTGTACTTAGTGTTGCGTGAAGTGTACTTAGTGTTGCGTGAAGTGTACTTAGTGTTGTGTGAAGTGTACTTAGTGTTGTGTGAAGTGTACTTAGTGTTGTGTGAAGTGTACTTAGTGTTGTGTGAAGTGTACTTAGTGTTGTGTGAAGTGTACTTAGTGTTGTGTGAAGTGTACTTAGTGTTGCGTGAAGTGTACTTAGTGTTGCGTGAAGTGTACTTAGTGTTGTGTGAAGTGTACGTAGTGTTGTGTGAAGTGTACTTAGTGTTGTGTGAAGTGTACTTAGTGTTGCGTGAAGTGTACTTAGTGTTGCGTGAAGTGTACTTAGTGTTGTTTGAAGTGTACTTAGTGTTGCGTGAAGTGTACTTAGTGTTGCGTGAAGTGTACTTAGTGTTGCGTGAAGTGTACTTAGTGTTGCGTGAAGTGTACTTAGTGTTGTGTGAAGTGTACTTAGTGTTGTGTGAAGTGTACTTAGTGTTGTGTGAAGTGTACTTAGTGTTGTGTGAAGTGTACTTAGTGTTGTGTGAAGTGTACTTAGTGTTGTGTGAAGTGTACTTAGTGTTGTGTGAAGTGTACTTAGTGTTGTGTGAAGTGTACTTAGTGTTGTGTGAAGTGTACTTAGTGTTGTGTGAAGTGTACTTAGTGTTGTGTGAAGTGTACTTAGTGTTGTGTGAAGTGTACTTAGTGTTGTGTGAAGTGTACTTAGTGTTGTGTGAAGTGTACTTAGTGTTGTGTGAAGTGTACTTAGTGTTGTGTGAAGTGTACTTAGTGTTGTGTGAAGTGTACTTAGTGTTGTGTGAAGTGTACTTAGTGTTGTGTGAAGTGTACTTAGTGTTGTGTGAAGTGTACTTAGTGTTGTGTGAAGTGTACTTAGTGTTGTGTGAAGTGTACTTAGTGTTGCGTGAAGTGTACTTAGTGTTGCGTGAAGTGTACTTAGTGTTGCGTGAAGTGTACTTAGTGTTGTGTGAAGTGTACGTAGTGTTGTGTGAAGTGTACTTAGTGTTGTGTGAAGTGTACTTAGTGTTGCGTGAAGTGTACTTAGTGTTGCGTGAAGTGTACTTAGTGTTGTGTGAAGTGTACTTAGTGTTGCGTGAAGTGTACTTAGTGTTGCGTGAAGTGTACTTAGTGTTGCGTGAAGTGTACTTAGTGTTGTGTGAAGTGTACTTAGTGTTGCGTGAAGTGTACTTAGTGTTGCGTGAAGTGTACTTAGTGTTGTGTGAAGTGTACTTAGTGTTGTGTGAAGTGTACTTAGTGTTGTGTGAAGTGTACTTAGTGTTGTGTGAAGTGTACTTAGTGTTGTGTGAAGTGTACTTAGTGTTGTGTGAAGTGTACTTAGTGTTGCGTGAAGTGTACTTAGTGTTGCGTGAAGTGTACTTAGTGTTGTGTGAAGTGTACTTAGTGTTGCGTGAAGTGTACTTAGTGTTGCGTGAAGTGTACTTAGTGTTGTGTGAAGTGTACGTAGTGTTGTGTGAAGTGTACTTAGTGTTGTGTGAAGTGTACTTAGTGTTGCGTGAAGTGTACTTAGTGTTGCGTGAAGTGTACTTAGTGTTGCGTGAAGTGTACTTAGTGTTGTGTGAAGTGTACTTAGTGTTGTGTGAAGTGTACTTAGTGTTGTGTGAAGTGTACTTAGTGTTGTGTGAAGTGTACTTAGTGTTGTGTGAAGTGTACTTAGTGTTGTGTGAAGTGTACTTAGTGTTGTGTGAAGTGTACTTAGTGTTGTGTGAAGTGTACTTAGTGTTGTGTGAAGTGTACTTAGTGTTGTGTGAAGTGTACTTAGTGTTGTGTGAAGTGTACTTTGTGTTGCGTGAAGTGTACTTAGTGTTGCGTGAAGTGTACTTAGTGTTGTGTGAAGTGTACTTAGTGTTGCGTGAAGTGTACTTAGTGTTGTGTGAAGTGTACTTAGTGTTGTGTGAAGTGTACTTAGTGTTGTGTGAAGTGTACTTAGTGTTGCGTGAAGTGTACTTAGTGTTGTGTGAAGTGTACTTAGTGTTGTGTGAAGTGTACTTAGTGTTGTGTGATGTGTACTTAGTGTTGTGTGAAGTGTACTTAGTGTTGTGTGAAGTGTACTTAGTGTTGTGTGAAGTGTACTTAGTGTTGTGTGAAGTGTACTTAGTGTTGCGTGAAGTGTACTTAGTGTTGTGTGAAGTGTACTTAGTGTTGTGTGAAGTGTACTTAGTGTTGCGTGAAGTGTACTTAGTGTTGTGTGAAGTGTACTTAGTGTTGTGTGAAGTGTACTTAGTGTTGTGTGAAGTGTACTTAGTGTTGTGTGAAGTGTACTTAGTGTTGCGTGAAGTGTACTTAGTGTTGTGTGAAGTGTACTTAGTGTTGTGTGAAGTGTACTTAGTGTTGCGTGAAGTGTACTTAGTGTTGTGTGAAGTGTACTTAGTGTTGTGTGAAGTGTACTTAGTGTTGTATGAAGTGTACTTAGTGTTGCGTGAAGTGTACTTAGTGTTGTGTGAAGTGTACTTAGTGTTGTGTGAAGTGTACTTAGTGTTGCGTGAAGTGTACTTAGTGTTGTGTGAAGTGTACTTAGTGTTGTGTGAAGTGTACTTAGTGTTGTGTGAAGTGTACTTAGTGTTGTGTGAAGTGTACTTAGTGTTGTGTGAAGTGTACTTAGTGTTGCGTGAAGTGTACTTAGTGTTGCGTGAAGTGTACTTAGTGTTGCGTGAAGTGTACTTAGTGTTGTGTGAAGTGTACTTAGTGTTGTGTGAAGTGTACTTAGTGTTGTGTGAAGTGTACTTAGTGTTGTGTGAAGTGTACTTAGTGTTGCGTGAAGTGTACTTAGTGTTGTGTGAAGTGTACTTAGTGTTGAGTGAAGTGTACTTAGTGTTGTGTGAAGTGTACTTAGTGTTGTGTGAAGTGTACTTAGTGTTGCGTGAAGTGTACTTAGTGTTGTGTGAAGTGTACTTAGTGTTGTGTGAAGTGTACTTAGTGTTGTGTGAAGTGTACTTAGTGTTGCGTGAAGTGTACTTAGTGTTGTGTGAAGTGTACTTAGTGTTGCGTGAAGTGTACTTAGTGTTGTGTGAATTATGCGTGATACAGATGAAATACAGTTTCATATAAGTTTTTATCGGTCTGTATGTTTCAGGATCACTTAAAAAGTGCTATATTTTTTTATTTTCACTTAATTAAAACTTATCCTGTAAATTTTACTCTCTAAATGAGAGTATAAAAATAAAATATAATAAAATAAAAACACTTGCTCATCAACTTCGCTCTAAGGGAGGCTCTTGGGCAATGTCATTTAAAGCTTTAACGGGTTGAGAGGCGTCAGCACTCATTTATAGTCCGAACAAAGTTATGAAAGTCATCCGCGGCTAATAGCTATGCTTACACACACAAGAAAAAGGTCCCCTTGTTCCGTCCAGCAAAGCTACCAATGTAACAATATTTTATTAATAGTTTTTTTTTTTTTTTTTTTTTATGGGTGGGTCGCGGTCGGCGCGCCTCCGCACCACTCCGTCCGGGGCGACAGAGGGGCCTAAGCACGCAACTCCCGCAACCCACCCGAAAACCACCTCGCCTTCGTCATTGGGCCGACCACCGGAGCAGGTTTACTTGTCGTCAGTGGTCGGCCCGACGGAATACCCCTACGCGGGGTACCCTCCCATCGACCGACGTCCCCCCCTCGGGGAGGACGTCGGTCTTTCCTCACGCGGTCGGCCTCTCGGCGGGTGACGGACTAATCCCCGGTCACGTCACCCGCGGCCTCGGCTAGGGCGGCATGAGGCGCAAATAGTTGCGCCTGCGCCGCCCCAGTCGCCGGCGGCGGATCTCCTCATCGAGGCTGCGCTCCACGCGCAGACGATCCGCCGCCTCCTTCTGCGAGATCACTGTCTCGCAGAAGGCTGCGACTGCGTCCCAGTTCCTAACGCTGTCGACCATCGCCCTAGCGATGGCCGGCAGCGTCAGGTCGGCACCGATGATTGCGACGAGTTCACGGCGCTGCACTGCCCAAGCCGCGCAGGCCTCGAGCGTGTGGCGCGCCGTGTCCTCGTCGCAATCGCAGTGGTGGCAGGACGGTGTACTCTCCCTCCTCACGACCCTGTGCAGGTATTTGGCGAAGCTCCCGTGCCCCGTCAACACCTGCACTAGTCGGAAGGAGAGCACCCCGTGCCGCCTCTCCAACCACTGCATCAGCACCGGCCGGAAGGCCTCCACGGTTCGCACCCCGAACCGAGGCCTCTCCAGCCGGACTGCCCAACGGGCAATGACGTCTCGGCGGGCGTCGACGCGCCAGGCGGTGAGATCCCTTAACGAGATCACACCGCCCTCCCCGCGCACCCCCGACACCCGCCGATACAACTCGGCGAGCATTTCCGCCTCCAGGTCCCACGGGGGAGTCCCGGCCAATAGGCACGCTGCCTCCGTCGCAACCGTGCGGTATCCGCGGATGGCCCTGACCGCCATGACCCTCTGTGGTCGCCACAGAAGGGCCCTAAGTCGGACGGTCAAGGACCCCGCCCACACCGGTGCGCCGTACAGGGCCATCGACCGGATGACCCCCGTGTACAGCCGTCGGCACGTAGCGCTCGGTCCGCCCACGTTCGGCATTAGCCACGATAGGGCGGACGCCGCGCCGACGAGCCGCGGAGCGAGCCTGCGGAAATGCTCCCGGAACCACCATTGCCCGTCGAGCACCAGGCCCAAGTACCTCATATGGGCCCGGATGCTGATGTCAACCGATCGGACGGTGATCGAGACGCCGATGGGAGGGCTCATAAGGCGCCCATGGAACAAGAGGGCCTCCGTCTTGTCCAGGGCGACCCTCAACCCCAGCGCCTCGATCCGCCTGACGACCTCTTCGGTGCCATAGGTCGCCAGGCTTACCGCCTCTTCTAGCGTCCCACCGCGGGCTGTGACGAGCGTGTCGTCGGCGTAACAAATCACGCCCAGCCCGGGCGGGAGGCTCCCCCGCAACGCCCAGTCGTAGCCGATGTTCCACAGGGTGGGTCCGAGGACCGACCCCTGTGGGACACCGCACGTCATGGGCGTTCGCACAACGTCCCCTGCTCGGTTGGTACAGAGGACGCTGCGCCCCACCAAATAGTCTGCCACTAGCCGCCTCAGGTAAGCTGGCACTCCGTGATACCGGAGCGCCTCCCTGATGCAGCTGAATGGCAGACTATTGAATGCGTTGGCGATGTCTAGGGACACCGCCAACAGCACTCCCCCACCGGTGACGGCCTCAGTCGCCACGGCCCTCAGGCGCAACAGAGCCGCGATCGTTGAACGACCCCTCCTAAACCCAAACTGGGCGTCCGACAGATCGGGCCCCGTGCCGACGAGGTGCCGCTCGATGCGGGCAGCTACCACCCTCTCCAGTAGCTTGCCCGTGTCATCGAGCAGCACGATAGGCCTGTAGGCCGAAGGCGACCCCGGAGACCGTCCCGGCTTCGGCAGGAGCACCAGCCTTCCCTCCTTCCAGCACCCAGGGAACCGTCCGGACGCTAAACACGCGTCGAACAGCTCCCTGAGGCGGGGACCCAGGTGGTCGAGGACCAGGCCCAACACGCGGTTTGGAACACCGTCGGGCCCGGGGGCGGTGGACTTTGCGCACATGCGCGCCACCGCCACTCCCATCTCGGGTTCCGTGATGGGCGGAGCACTGTCGTCGTCGGCCTCCCGGTCAGTGTCTGGCGGAGCCATGACCGGGGGCGTGTGTTCCGCCCGCCGCGGGAACAGGTCCTCGACGACCCGGGTGAGAAGGCTGGGCTGGAGAGTCTCGGTGAGGGGAAGGCCCCGCGCGCGGAGCTTATTCAGCACCGCGCGATAGGGGCGTCCCCAGGGGTCACGATCGAGACCGTCCAGCATCTCCTGCCGACTGACGTCCTTGGCGGAGCGGACGGCCAGCCTGAAGGCCGACCGCGCATTGCGGTAGCCCTCATACAGCAAGGCCTCCCGCTCCGCGTCGCGTTGCCGCCGCCGGCTGCGGGTGTAGGCCCTCCGGGCGCGAATGCACGCGGCCCGGAGATCCGCCAGCTCCCGGGACCACCAGTGGACCGCCCTCCTCGGGGGCGGACGCCGTACCCGGGGCATGGCCGCATCGCAGATCTGCGTCAACGCACTGCGGATGCGGCCAGCCTCGGCGTCCACCCCGTCCGACTGGTTGGCAGAGGACAGCCACGAGTAAACGATGGCTGTCTCCGCCAGCTGGTCCCGGTCTAAGCGACCCACAGCCCATCGCGGGAACGCAGGACGTCCATCCGCCCCGTGACCCCTGCTGGGCGTCGGGATTACCGGGGAGACCTCCATCCGGATATACCGGTGGTCCGACAAGGTCTCCACCTCCTCCACGACGCGCCAGCTCCCCACGCGTGCGGCGACCTCGGGGCTAGCGAACGAAAGGTCCACTATCGACCCGCCCCGTTGTCGCACGCACGTATGCACCGAGCCCCTGTTCAGCAAACAGAGGCCCAGTGCCGCCGCCCACTCCTCGATCGCCCGTCCTCGGTCGTTCGTCCGGGGAGACCCCCACGCCACGGACTTGGCGTTGAAGTCCCCCAAGACGAAGACCTGGCGCGATGCCATTCGCCGTAACGAGGCCTCCATGATGGTGAGGGAGGCCTCGAAATCGGTCACACTCCAGTTAGGGGAGAGATAGACTCCGAGGAGCGTAATCTCCCCCCAGTCCGCCGCGACGTATCCGACGCCCCTGTCCCTAAGGGTCAGAGGCGACGAAGGCCACGACGTGGAGGCGACGATTGCCACGGTGCCATCGGTGCTACCCAACCAGTTAGGCCGGTCGGGCACCACGTACGGCTCCGCGGCTACGGCTACTCCTATCAACCACTCCGCCATGGCTTGCAGGAACACGTCCTGCGCACCGGCGGTGTGGTTGAGGTTGGCCTGGAGGAGACGAATGGATACGGGGTCCATTAACGGTCCGTATCCATCGTCACCTCCTCCGCGCTGACGGGCGATCGGGCCGCGCTCGGAGCAGGGACTGGCCCGGTCGATGGGCCGTCCCGCCCCTTCGGGGCCGATGCCGGGGGTCTGCAGTCCCCAGAGCCCATGCGGTGTTTGGCAGGCCTATTGCCTGCCGCACACGCGGGGCAGTGGGGCACCGCAGAGCACGATGCCGCGTGGTGTCCGGTCTGACCGCAACGGAAACATAGCCCGCTGCAGTCAAAGCAGTTTTTGCATGTCGGTCGGGTATGCCCGACCGCCATGCATTTGTAACACCTCGCGGGCCGGGGCTCTAGCACGGTTACCCGCGCCGAGCTCCAGCCCACGAGGAGCCTGCCTGAGTCGGCCAATTGCTTGACCGACTCCACCGGACACTGCACCCAGGCAGCACCGACGCCGCCCGGACCAGTGCGGATGGTGCCAATCCGGACGGTGTCCGAGGCACATCCGGTACGCGCCATAATGGCCTCCCGGACGTCCTCCACCGTCACGGAATCGTCCAAGCCCGTCAGGCGCATCTCTGCGCACTTGACAGGCCTGGCGACTCGGACACCATCCTCCGGCCCGAACAGCCCCCTCAACATCGTGGCCAAACTATCGGCCGTCTTCGCGCCCTCGGCCCCAGGGAACTCGAGTATTCGAGCCCCTGTCCGGGCCTTGCGGGTCCTCGCCTCGACGCCCCCGATACCGGAGACGTCCAGCTCCCGCCGGGCGCGTTTTAGGACGGCCTCATAGTTGAGGCCCCTCTCAGCCGCCTCAGGCAGCACGGTGATGACCACCGCGGCCGTCTTCGGCGACTTGAGGCCCCTGCGCGACCTTTTCTTCCCCTTTCTGCCGGCTCCCGCCTGGGGAGCGGCGGCCACGGCGGCACTCTTGGCCGCCGCTCTCCGCTTCTGGCCGCGTGCCTTCCTGCTCCGCTCAGCCACCTGCCAGCCCTGTTCGAGCCTGGCAGCAGCGCTGAGCGCAGCAGGAGCGGTCGCGGGTGCGCTGGCCGGCGCCTGCGGTGCAGCCGCTGGCGCCGGCCGCGGCCCGGCCTTGGCGGGAGCCGGCACCTTGCCGGCCTTCTTGGCCCCCTTGGGCCCGGCCGCGGCCGCAGCGTAGCTCACCACGCGGCCACCCTGACAGGGCAGCGGGGTGGGAGCTGACGCTTGCGGCCGCCTCGCCTTGTCCGCGGCGAGCGGCGGTCGGAGGGGCGGCTCAGGCGGGAGCCTGGCCGCTACGGCGGCGATACGCGCATCCACCATCACCCCTACTCGGGCTAGGATCACGCGTACCGCCGACTCCGACACGCCGTGCACCTCGTCGGGCGGCGGCTCCTCCCCCTTCCGAGGCCTCCCGCGGCCACGAGCCGGCGGGGGGACCACGACGAGGGGAGGAAGCGCCGAAGCCGCGACGGGCGCAGCCGGCACAGCAGCCGCGACGGGCGCAGCCGGCGCCACGGGCGCAGACGACGGGCCCGCCCTCCCCGGCGCAGCCCGTTTCGGTGGCGAGGCTGGCACAGGCGGCGCGGCCGGCGCCAGGCGCGCGAACTGGGCCCGCAGGTCGGCCATCTCCTTGGCCAACCCGCGGTTCTCCCGTCGCACCGCCGATAGCTCCGTCTCCAGCTTGCGGTTGCGTTCCCGCAAGCCGGAGACCTCCTTACTAAGGCGGGCGTTCGCGTCCTGGAGGGCCGCCACGTCGCCACCGTGGCCGGCCGGACCCGGTGTCCCCGGCCTCGCCGATCCACGACCTCTGCGCCCACGGGGCATGGTCGGGACTTTGGGAGGAGGCATGATGGTGCTCCCCTCCGAGTCGGTGTTCGAGCTGCACCCCTTGAGGGGGCGCTTCCGGACGCTCGGGGGGAGGGCCTCCTCCCTCTCCTTCGTACCTACCGTGGTGGCGATGGTCTCCTCCTCGGCAGCCTTCCTCTTCTCCCTACTCGACGACGGCCTACCCTCAAATGACGGCCTACCTATCGTCCCCCTACTCCTACTGGACGGACCTGCGGCGCATCCACCGCCCTCGTCCCTACTCCGGCCGACCTGCGTCCATTCAGCGCCGTCATCGGCAGACGGCTCTGCGGCACTTCCGCCCACGTCCGTTAGGACCATCTCTGAGGCCGTGTCCGACTCCAGACCTTCGGATGGCCCTGCGGCATTGCCGCCCTCATCCTGCGACGGCTCTGCGGCAATGCCGCCCTCGTCCTCGGGTCCGCTGCTGCAGTCGACGCTGACGCTCTCGTCTAGCGACAGCTCTGTGGTCGACTCAGTCTCCGATGGTTGGGCAGCAACGCCACCCCCGCTCCGCGACGGCCCTGCAGCAGCAGTGCTGCCACCCTCGTCGCACGTAGCCATACCGGCCGCCTTCTGCCGCTCCCGCCACGCCTTCCACCTTGCGGTCTCGATGCGGGCTCGCGCCTGGGCGGTACGCTTCTGCTTCTTCTTCTTCCCCTTCTTCTTCTTCTCAATCTCTTCCTTCTCCTTCACTTCAATCCCCTCCCCCCGGTGAGCCTCCTGATCTTGTGCCGGGCTCTCGGCAGAAATAGCAGGTGTTGTCCCCCTCCCATACGACTGGGGACTGACTGTGCTGGTGACTGTGCGCCTCTCGCGCTCAGAAACCAGCACAGTGAGGGATTCCCCGGCGTGGCCGGGACCCTCTGGAGTAGGTACGTCGTTTGGAACCTCTGCCATATTGTTGGACGTTTTTAAGTCTTGCCTTGACTACCACTCTAACGGCTGGACGCTCGCGCGCTTTTTAACCCACCAACCATTCATCCCCTCGCCGAGTGGCCAAACTTAGGATTAGGGGTAATTTTTTATAGGGGTTTTCTTCCCCGCGGTCCGAAGACCCCCGGTCCTGACCCCCCCTGCTCAGGATTACGGTTTGGGCCTTCCGGGTCTGGCCGCTCGCGAGCGACCGACCCGTCACGCCCCCGGGCCGTGACGCAACCGTCCCTGGCGACGGAGTGCCATGAGGCACATCCGCCCCATTGGCCCCGGGTCAGATCCGCCGTGCGCTCTGCCACCAGAGCCGCACGCGGAGACCCCCCCCTGCCGGAATCTTGGCCGTCCAAATGGCCGCATGACGTCCAAATGGACGTTACCAGGGAGCACCACGAGGAGGTGCTCCGGCCGCGCCCCCCATTTTATTAATAGTTTAAAATGATTAGAATAATAACGTATAGAAGAATAGTATCCAATTGTCCATACGTAAGCCATCAAAAATATGAAGCAAACAATACTACATGCGCGCAGACGATTACACACGTACACACGCACACCACTATACAAATTATGAAATCAAATTTTGTTTTTATTAACGTAAATCGTCGAAATACTTTTAAAAGTAGGTAATGTTAATACACTTTTATGTTTTTCAAATGTGTTGTGACACCATTTGAATGCACAAATCGTCATAATTACCTATTTACTTTTTAAAAGTTGCGTACGTACGTGCAGTACAGTTACCTTGTACTTTAGGCTCCAATTAAAATGCTTCACTTCTTGTGCGCGAACTTCCCTTCTATACGTTATTATTATAAGTTAAAAGGATTTGCAGAATGGTTTTTACAAAACAATAATTCCATTAAAACTAATTTTAGCATTGAAATCATCGTGAGATTGATACAATCATATTATCTACTAGCAACCCGCCCTCGCTTCGCTTCGGTTATAGTATATAGTCGTTTTACCTGCGTAGTTCCCGTTCCCGTGGGAATACCGGGATAAAATATAGCCTAGTTTACGCCCTGATATTATAGCTTTCCATTGGTGAAAGAATTTTTGAAATCGGTCCAGCCGTTTTGAAGATTACCCGGAACAAACAGACAGACAGACAAAAATTTTTTAATTGCTATTTTAGGCATAGGTGTCGTGCAAATAACCGTGTGAGCATGAAAAAGCCTATTATTTTAACATTACAAACAGACACTCCAATTTTATTTATTGGTATAGATAACAGTAAAACACTCATGTACTGAGATCGATTACGTCGACCCGAGCTTAGAGCATGTCCGATGCTGCGGCGCGCGGCGTCTGCTAGGCCCCGGCGCGCGGCGTCTGCTAGGCCCCGGCGCGCGGCGTCTGCTAGGCCCCGGCGCGCGGCGTCTGCTAGGCCCCGGCGCGCGGCGTCTGCTAGGCCCCGGCGCGCGGCGTCTGCTAGGCCCCGGCGCGCGGCGTCTGCTAGGCCCCGGCGCGCGGCGTCTGCTAGGCCCCGGCGCGCGGCGTCTGCTAGGCCCCGGCGCGCGGCGTCTGCTAGGCCCCGGCGCGCGGCGTCTGCTAGGCCCCGGCGCGCGGCGTCTGCTAGGCCCCGGCGCGCGGCGTCTGCTAGGCCCCGGCGCGCGGCGTCTGCTAGGCCCCGGCGCGCGGCGTCTGCTAGGCCCCGGCGCGCGGCGTCTGCTAGGCCCCGGCGCGCGGCGTCTGCTAGGCCCCGGCGCGCGGCGTCTGCTAGGCCCCGGCGCGCGGCGTCTGCTAGGCCCCGGCGCCCGGCGTCTGCTAGGCCCCGGCGTGCGGCGTCTGCTAGGCCCCGGCGCGCGGCGTCTGCTAGGCCCCGGCGCGCGGCGTCTGCGAGACCCCGGCGTGTGCCGTTATAATATTTTAGATACTTACATACTAACTATTTGCTGTACCATCATATCTTCTTCAGTTCAACTTTGATTTTTGTAAATAGTGGGTTTTAAGCTTTTATACCTCTCAAATAGTAAAGCATTGTATGTACCTTTCCTGTTATTAAATTGTTGAACAGAACAGCTGTCTTACTAATCTCTCTTTCTCTCTTTAGCCGTCCTTCCATCAGCCTATAGACGGCCACTATTGGAAATAGGCCTCACGAGATTCCTACTCCCAGTTTGTCATCTCTTGCATGTTATCTGCATATCAAATCCCTAAATCGGCTTTTATTTCATCCATGAGAAACAGTAAAAATACTATTTTTTTCTATTATATTTTCAATTTGTAAAGAACACTGTTTGTTGGGTGAGCTAGTGTAAATATAAATACCAGCTTAAATAAACTAAATATTACAGTTTAAAAGTCGCGGGTAAGAGCCAGTGTATTAAATAATATCGTTATCAGCGAGGATTAGCAACATGTTACATTGTTGTGTTTAAGAGCAGTATTAAAACGTGATTAAGCAAATTATTTATAACGATGAAATTATTATTTATTTTGTCTAATCGTTAACCACACATTCTCATTACTGTAACTCTTGTCAGGTAGGACATTATTTATAAATGTTGCCGAGGTTTGTCCCTCAAGAAGTCCCGGAAAACGGTTTTGTTTATCTTGGTACCGCAACAAATATCATTCGAAAAAAAAAAACACAGGGCGAGCTAAAGAAATGTCACTTCCCTCCTAAGCAAAGCGGGCGACATGAAGTAATTTTTTTTTAAACTAAACTCTGTCATGATGATAATGGTCAGTATAATAAATTTTAGACGATTTTTCTTTAATTCATTTTAATAACTTAAAATAACAAGATGAGTACTTAAATCACAATTGCTTTAGTAATCAAAGATCTTTTGTTTAATTAAATTCTATTTCGCCAATTCAGTGATCATAGATCCCACGGTGCTGTACTGCATGCCGGCGTCAACCTCGACAGTAATTCCTGTCACCAGTCTACTGTGGTCGCTCACCAGGTATGCTACCATCTTGGCTACGTCCAATACATCGATAACTTCACCCAAAGGTACTAAATCGACGACTCTCTTCAACCAATCTTGATATTGTTCGTCATTGAAATTGGCCATGCGTTTGATTAGGTGTCCATTCTGAAAAATGTTGTATATTAATTAAAGAAAAGCTTTTATTGGCAGTCTATCGTGCGGACGTTCGTCGTCTGCTCCATCCGGGGTGACAAAAGGGCGGTTTGCGACCCCATAACGAATGTCCATACCCACCCTTTTATTAAATTGTAAAATTTATATTATATTTATATTTAGTGACGGATTTCTCTTGTTTAGTTTAGGAGTTCCTATGGCCACCTTCCGATGCCATCTTAAGACGCTGGCTCTCATGTAACACCAGAGTGCTTGTCAAGACTATTCAAACGAGTCCAAACTCAGCGGTTTTATCTTGTTTAGTGTTGGAATTCCTATAGCCACCTTCCAACGCCATCTTGAGACCAGCTTCATGGTATCATTTTATTAAATTGTCACCGAAATTACGTAAGTAAATCAAATTTTAACCTAATCTAACGACAGGAAGTGGTTCTAATTTAACTCGCAAGATTTGTCCCATACTAACAGGGCAAGTTAAATAAAAGCTTTTAATCACAAAAAAAGAGATTATATAGTGATTATGGAGTAGATATAACCTAAGGAAGAGAGGAATGGTAGAGTTTAGTTAATTTCAAATTATTTCCTATTTCTGTATTTTCTATTTGTTGTGTTATATAAATATATACTTACTGAAACAACCCCAGGGGCGACTGTGTTTACTCTAACCCCTTTTGGTGCTAACTCCGCTGCAATCTCTCGTGAGAAGTGATTCAACGCCGCCTGAAGACACATGTATCAAATTGAGAAACAGGAAATATCTACCTGTTATTAATACTACTATTTAAAACAGCATATCGTCATTTCACCTCAGCTGTGTCCCACTATTGGGCAAGAGCCTCCTTCACAATAGGAGACAATTCACCACCTCCCACCTTACCCGTGGGTGTCGTAAAAGTCGGCTAAGGGATAAATATGTATATAACATCAATGCAAGAGAAGGAAAACTCGAAATTTTTATTAAAGTCTAAATATAAATACTCATTAAGTTCTGTTGTTCACCGACTTCAAAAATATGCACATATCATCTATGCGGATGCCGCTTGTGGGATTTGGGTGCTTACTCTTGAATATCGATTCCAATCCTAAATCCAATCGCAGCTCGAATTTGAGCAAATTTGGTACTCTTGGAAGGTGACAATAGCGCACGATTGGAACCAAATTTAGTGGAATTTTTTTAAACAAAATGAATTCGACTCTCGTCGATTAGGTAAGTCAAATATTTGCTACTCCCGACGTAGTTTAAAATCGTTAATGTTGCACAATTTCAAGAAAGCGTCTTTGTGGTGATTGAGTTCGATAACGTTATTAATTTAAAGAAAATTCGGCATATTTGGTGAAAATAACAACGGCAAACGCGAAGAATTCATTCTAGATTTTGTTCAAGAGTACCAAATATAAGTTTGGTAAGATTGGAATTGAATCGGATTCGAAATTGAATTGATTTAAAGAGTAGGCCACTGGTCCAGTATAATCCTAAGTCCTATAATCGTTTGAATTATATTACGTATTATGTGGTTCGAAGGGCATCATACTGGAGCTAGTTCTTATAAAACATGTACACAATTTTATATCTTGTAAGAAGAAAAATAATAATTAAAAATAATGGACAATATAAAATAAATATAATAGAAATAAATTTAGTTTCTCGACATTTATTATCAGGAGATGACGTTGAAAAATGTTCGAACACTTGTCAACGTTCACGGTCACCAAAAACTTCGCGAAACTTAGAATGAAACACAAACGTGATAAAAATCGTTACTTCTTGTGTAATACTCGGGTGAAGATTAGAATCTAAGAGAAGGAAAACCCGAAACAAAAAGCTATACCAACCTCCTGTCCAGCTTGGTATATTAAGGTCAAATTTTCTTCCATTATGGAGGAGGCTCGAGCCCAGCAGTGGGACGTATATGAGCCGAGATGATGATGATCTGTTTTTTTTAAAGTTGATTAAAAAAAACAAATCATCATCATCTGTGGAATGGAAGGCTGAGGGAGGGAGGGCGAGAATATACTGCAGCCGAATAGGGACACGATATCGAACAGAAAGAAAGTAAAGAAAGAAAGAAAGTATCGATACTGTACTCACGAGTAGTATCGAAAAAAAGTATCGTACTCAATATCGAAACAAAAGTATCGATACTTCAAAGTACCGATACTTCAAAGTATCGAGTACTGAGCGTTTTAACTAGAATCTGTCGTGATGAGCTTTTTTTTAGGAAATTTGACCGTCTGTGAACTTTTAGAAGGTTCATTAACTAGATGGCGTTACCGTAAGTATAAGCTGTAAGGTCATGTTTAACATGGATACTCACTACTCTTTATTCGATACGATACCTGCCAAAAAGTACTCATTGAGTTAAAGTATCGAAAACAAAGTATCGAGTACAAAAGTATCGGTATCGAAAGAAAAGTACTCGATACTTAAAAGTATCGATGCTTTTTTCGTGTCCCTACGCCCGATTGCCGTGCTTCAACCCGCACACGCCCATTATATGCCGCTCCCCAGGCGGGAGCCGGCGGAAAGGGGAAAAGGTCGCGTAGGGGCCTCAAGTCGCCGAAGACGGCTGCGGTGGCAATCACCGTACTGCCTGAGGCGGCTGAGAGGGGCCTAAACTATGAGGCCGTCCTAAGACGCGCCCGGCGGGAGCTGGACGTCTCCGACATCGGGGGCGTCGAGGCGAGGACCCGCAAAGCCCGGACAGGGGCTCGAATACTCGAGTTCCCTGGGGCTGAGGGCGCGAAGACGGCCGATAGTTTGGCCACGATGCTGAGGGGGCTGTTCGGACCGGAGGATGGAGTCCGAATCGCCAGGCCCGTTAAGTGCGCAGATATGCGCCTCACGGGTCTGGACGACTCCGTGGCGGTGGAGGACATCCGGGAGGCCATTATGGCGCGTACCGGGTGTGCCTTGGACACCGTCCGGATTGGCACCATCCGCCCTGGTCCGGGCGGCGTCGGTGCTGTCTGGGTGCAGTGCCCAGTGGAGTCGGTCAAGCAATTGGCCGACTCAGGCAGGCTCCTCATGGGCTGGAGTTCGGCGCGGGTAACCGTGCTGGAGCCCCGGCCCGCGAGGTGTTATAAGTGCATGGCGGTCGGGCATACCCGAGCGACGTGTCGCAACTGCTTTGACTGCAGCGGGCTATGTCTCCGTTGCGGTCAAGTTGGACACCAGGCGGCATCGTGCTCTGCGGTGCCCCACTGCCCCGCGTGTGCGGCGGGCAATAAGCCTGCCAAGCACCGCATGGGCTCTGGGGACTGCAGACCCCCGGCATCGGCCCCAAAGGGGCGGGGCGGCCCATCGACCGGGCCAGTTCCCGCTCCGAGCGCGGCCCGATCGCCCGTTAGCGCGGAGGAGGTGACGATGGATACGGACCGTTAATGGACCCCGTATCCATTCGTCTCCTCCAGGCCAATCTCAACCACTCCTCCGGTGCGCAGGACGTGTTCCTGCAAGCCATGGCGGAGTGGTTGATAGGAGTAGCCGTAGTCGCGGAGCCGTACGTGGTGCCCGACCGGATTAACTGGTTGGGTAGCGCCGATGGCACCGTGGCAATCGTCGCCTCCACGTCGTGGCCTTCGTCGTCTCTGACCCTTAGGGACAGGGGCGTCGGATACGTCGCGGCGGACTGGGGGGAGATTACGCTCTTCGGAGTTTATCTCTCCCCTAACTGGAGTGTGACCGATTTCGAGGCCTCCCTCACCATCATGGAGGCCTCGTTACGGCGACTGGCATCGCGCCAGGTCTTCGTCCTGGGGGACTTTAACGCCAAGTCCGTGGCGTGGGGGTCCCCTAGGACGGATGACCGAGGACGGGCGATCGAGGAGTGGGCGGCGGCACTGGGCCTCTGTTTGTTGAACAGGGGCTCGGTGCATACGTGCGTGCGACAACGGGGCGGGTCGATAGTGGACCTTTCGTTCGCTAGCCCCGGGGTCGCCGCACGCGTGGGGAGCTGGCGCGTCGTGGAGGAGGTCGAGACCTTGTCGGACCACCGGTATATCCGGATGGAGGTCTCCCTGGCAATCCCGACGCCCAGCAGGGGTCACGGGGCGGATGGGCGTCCTGCGTTCCCGCGATGGGCTGTGGGTCGCTTAGACCGGGACCAGCTGGCGGAGACAGCCATCGTATACTCGTGGCTGTCCTCTGCCCACCAGTCGGACGGGGTGGACGCCGAGGCTGGCCGCATGCGCAGTGCGTTGACGCAGATCTGCGATGCGGCCATGCCCCGGGTACGGCGTCTGCCCCCGAGGAGGGGTGTCCACTGGTGGTCCCGGGAGCTGGCGGATCTCCGGGCCGCGTGTATCCGCGCCCGGAGGGCCTATACCCGCAGCCGGCGGCGCCATCGCGACGCGGAGCGGGAGGCCGTGCTTTACGAGGGCTACCGCAATGCGCGGTCGGCCTTCAGGCTGGACGTCCGCTCCGCCAAGGACGTCAGTCGGCAGGAGATGCTGGACGGTCTCGACCGTGACCCCTGGGGACGCCCCTATCGCGCGGTGCTGAATAGGCTACGCGCGCGGGGCCCTCCCCTCACCGAGACTCTCCAGCCCGGCCTTCTCACCCGGGTCATCGAGGACCTGTTCCCGCGGCGGGCGGAACACACGCCCCCGGTCATGGCTCCGCCAGACACTGACCGGGAGGCCGACGACGACAGTGTTCCGCCCATCACGGAACCCGAGATGGGGGTGGCGGTGACGCGCATGCGCGCAAAGTCTACCGCCCCCGGGCTCGACGGTGTTCCTAACCGCGTGCTGGCCCTGGTCCTCGAACACCTGGGACCCCGCCTCAGGGAGCTGTTCGACGCGTGTTTAGCGTCCGGACGGTTCCCTGGGTGCTGGAAGGAGGGAAGGCTGGTGCTCCTGCCGAAGCCGGGACGGTCTCCGGAGTCGCCTTCGGCCTACAGGCCTATTGTGCTGCGCGATGACACGGGCAAGCTACTGGAGAGGGTGGTAGCTGCCCGCATCGAGCGGCACCTCGTCGGCACGGGGCCCGATCTGGCGGACGCCCAGTTTGGGTTTAGGAGGGGTCGTTCGACGATCGCGGCTCTGTTGCGCCTGAGGGCCGTGGCGACTGAGGCCGTCACCGGCGGGGGAGTGCTGTTGGTGGTGTCCCTAGACATCGCCAACGCATTCAATAGTCTGCCATTCAGCTGCATCAGGGAGGCGCTCCGGTATCACGGGGTGCCAGTTTACCTGAGGCGGCTAGTGGCAGACTATTTGGAGGGGCGCAGCGTCCTCTGCACCGACCGAGCAGGGGACGTCGTGCGAACGCCCATGACGTGCGGTGTCCCGCAGGGGTCGGTCCTCGGACCCACCCTGTGGAACATCGGCTACGACTGGGCGTTGAGGGGGAGCCTCCCGCCCGGGCTGGGCGTGATTTGTTACGCCGACGACACGCTCGTCACAGCCCGCGGTGGGACGCTAGAAGAGGCGGTAAGCCTGGCGACCTCGGGTACCGATGAGGTCGTCAGACGGATCGGGGCGCTGGGGTTGAGGGTCGCCCTGGACAAGACGGAGGCCCTCTTGTTCCATGGGCGCACTATGAGCCCTCCCATCGGCGTCTCGATCACCGTCCACTCGGTCGACATCAGCATCCGGGCCCATATGAGGTACTTGGGCCTGGTGCTCGACGGGCGATGGTGGTTCCGGGAGCATTTCCGCAGGCTCGCTCCGCGGCTCGTCGGTGCGGCGTCCGCCCTATCGTGGCTTATGCCGAACGTGGGCGGACCGAGCGCTGCGTGCCGACGGCTGTACGCGGGGGTCATCCGGTCGATGGCCCTGTACGGCGCACCGGTGTGGGCGGGGTCCATGACCGCCCGACTTAGGGCCCTTCTGTGGCGACCACAGAGGGTCACGGCGGTCAGGGCCATCCGCGGATACCGCACGGTGGCGACGGAGGCAGCGTGCCTATTGGCCGGGACTCCCCCGTGGGACCTGGAGGCGGAGATGCTCGCCGAACTATATCGGCGGGTGACGGGGGTGCGAGCGGAGGGCGGTGTGGTCTCGTTAAGGGATCTCACCACCTGGCGCGTCGACGCCCGCCGAGACGTCATCGCCCGTTGGGCAGTCCGGCTGGAGAGGCCTCGGTTCGGGGTGCGAACCGTGGAGGCCTTCCGGCCGGTGCTGATGCAGTGGTTGGAGAGGCGGCACGGGGTGCTCTCCTTCCGACTGGTGCAGGTTTTGACGGGGCATGGGTGCTTCGCCAAATACCTGCACAAGGTCGTTAGGAGGGAGAGTACACCGTCCTGCCACCACTGCGATTGCGACGAGGACACGGCGCGCCATACGCTCGAGGCCTGCGGGGCTTGGGCAGTGCAGCGCTGTGAACTCGTCGCAATCATCGGTACGGACCTGACGCTGCCGGCTATCGCTAGGGCGATGGTCGACAGCGTCGGGAATTGGGACGCGGTCGCAGCCTTCTGCGAGACGGTGATCTCGCGGAAGGAGGCGGCGGATCGCCTGCGTGAGGAGCGCAGCCTCGATGAGGAGATCCGCCGCCGGCGACTGGGGCGGCGCAGGCGCAACTATCTGCGCCTCATGCCGCCCTAGCCGAGGCCGCGGGTGACGTGACCGGGGATTAGTCCGTCACCCGCCGAGAGGCCGACCGCGTGAGGAAAGACCGACGTCCTCCCCGAGGGAGGGACGTCGGTCGATGGGAGGGTACCCCAATAGGGGGTATTCCGTCGGGCCGACCACTGACGACAAGTTAACGCTGCTCCAGTGGTCGGCCCAACGACGAAGGCGACGTGGTTTTCGGGTGGGTCGCGGGAGTTGCGTGCTTAAGCCCCTCTGTCGCCCCGGACGGAGTGGTGCAGAGGCGCGCCGACCGCGGCCCACCCACAAAAAAAAAAAAAAAAAAAAAACACGCCCATTATATGTGTCGACCTTGACACGTGAGTAGTCTTATCGAGACAAAGTTTAGAATTGTGTAACAACAAAATTATATTGTTCATTAATACTCTACTTAAATTAGATTTAGTTGTGTAAATCGTTATTTAATTTAAAGTCATCGATTTATTGTTTCATAATTAACGCGTGTGCGAGCGAAACGTGTTAATTATATCGACTACAACACACCTCTAGTTCATTACGTCAACATTCCTTAAGATCTTTATAATATAGCAACACTTATCTTTTAAAATTCTATATGATTTATGATCTAGGTGAATTAAAAAATGTCTCATTCCTTATCATTTAAATATGATTATCATTTGAAATGATCATAACTGCACAGATAGCGTAGTGGTTGAGATACCGTGACCTCGCCGTGCCAGTGTCGCGGGTTCGAATCTCACGCAGGATAATACTGTGCGTTCCACAAATTGTTGTTCTGAGTCTGGATTAATTTGTGTCCGTTAATTATATGTTTGTAAAGTCCTCCACAACGATTATTTCCTTAGTACAGTGCTGGCTTTTATGAATAAAAAAATAAAGACAACGCTTTGAATAATCCTTATTTTCCATCCATCCGTCAGCCTACAGACGTCCACTGCTGGACATAGGCCTCCCCACGAGAATGCCACTCGGCAACAGTCCTGCGCCACTTGCATCCAATGGTTCCATGCGATTTTGAGAATATCGCCAGTCCACCTAGTGGGGGGTCGTCCTACGCTACGCCGTTCAATCCCCCAAATCAGTGACAACCGTTCTCCAAACTGCGGCTACCGCTCTAGCGAAATGGACTAGTAAATGAAGAATCGGTGTAAACCCCACCAAGAGCCTGGCGATCATATTCCATAGGGGGAAAGATCACCACCATCCAATGGCTCAATTCCCACAGATAAAGATGTTCGACCAACCCATCCCCTGGACAAGGGAATTCAAATATATGGGTGTGAACTTGGACAGACGATTGACCTTCGGACCTCACATAAGGCGAGTCCGCGCGCGCGCAGCCTTGGTGTTAGGATGGTTACACAGCTTGGTACACGCCAAGTTCAAGCTATCCCTACGTAATAAAGTTCGATTCGTCGATCGATACGTCCTATCATGACGTATGCTAGTGTAGTGTTTACACAAGCGAAGCCAAGCAGGCTACATCGGCTACAGGCATTACAGAATAGGTTCATGCGCTGAGTGACGGGAGCACCGTGATTCATGCGCAATGTGGATCTTCACATAGATCTAGGCTTGCCGAACATCAGGCAATACGTGAAGCAGTGCTCCCGCTGCTACTTCGACACTGCCGTGACACACCCGAACCCATTAGTGGTAAAGGCGGCTTCTTACATCCCCTCTAAAATTTCCGCGATCAAACAACCGCGTCTAATTTTATACGAACCCGACGATATTATTACTCTCGCCCAGACTGAGGCATACACAGCCCGCGAGGCCTTGGTCCGGTGAAATGATGATGAAAATGAATGCAAAACATACCTTCCGAAATGATTTATTGTTTCCCTGCGAGTAATTTCAGGTCCATCATCACTAGCGAGATCAACGATTATCTGCAGCGGCTTCAGACCCTTCTCCTTCTCACATTTATCAGCCACACTCTGCAGGTTAGCTTTATTCCTTCCCACGAGCGCTAATTCGGCCCCCAGCTTGGCGAATAGCTGAGCAATTCCAGCGCCGATACCTGAACTGGCGCCAGTAATGAGGGCCACTTTGCCTGTGAAATCGATGTCCATGATATTATATTCATTCCATATTTCAATATATTTACGCGTGAAATCCACCGCGACGAGTTGTCTATTGTACTTTAATAACTCAATAAGCTAGTTATATAGTCTACTAGCTTTTGCCCGCGGCTTCGCCCGCGTAAAAGTTGGCTTGCATATTTCTTTTTATTGTGTTATTGTGGTGACGGTGTAAGAATACAATTCACCACTCCCTATCTTGCCCGTGGATGTCATATAAGACGACTATGGAATATATGCACATAACATTTATGCAAGAGAAGGTAAACTCTAAAAATGAAACCCTATACCAACATATCTGACCAGCATGGTATAGTAGGTCAAATTCCCTCCCATTATGGAGGAGGCCCAAGCCCAAGAGTGGGAAGTATGTGGGCTGCGATGCTGATGATCATGATATTTCTTAATTTAAGAAATACTTTATCTATGTATCAATTTTCATCCAAATCAGTTTACGCGTGATTAACAAACGTCCAAATATCTTCACAATTTTTTATATTTGAATATTACTTCCACCCCTGTAGTTCAAATTCACGTGGAAAGACGATGATAAATATGGCCATCCTTAGTCACTGATAATACATTATCCATGATAGGTTTCCATTGGTGAAAAAAAAATATCGATTAAACTCCCGTAGTTTCACCCACGTAGACCCCATTCTCATGCGAATGCCGAAATAAAAATTGCCTATGTTACTCGCTGATATTAAATATAAGCTTACCTGGGTGAAAAAAATATTATACTAATCAAATCCCATACAAATATCCGAGATAAAAATTGCCTATGTTACTCGCTGATAACATAGCTTCCTATTGGTGAAAGAATTTAAAAAATTGGTCCATATCCATCGGTTTCACTCGCAGAGTTCTCGTTCCCGGGCAAACACCAGGATGAAAATAGCCTTTATTTGTGATTCACTGATAATGTAGATTTTCATTCGTAAATTAATTTTTATATCCATTAAATGCCCGCGATTTCACCGGCATTGTGCCCGGGCCCGTAGGAATATCAGGATAAAAAAAAATAGCCTAAATATGTTCATCATCATTTCGGCTCACATACGTCCCACTGCTGGGCTCGAGCCTCCTCCATAGTAAGAGGGAAATTAACCTTACTATACCATGCTGGTCAGGCAGGTTGGTATAGGCTTTTGTTTCGAGTTTTCCATGTCTTGCATAGATGTCATATGCGTAATATATCCCTGAGTCTTTCAAGAGTGATTATATTTATTGGTATTCGCTTGAATGATACGTCGAACCTGAGTGTGTCATCGCTTGGGTCCCAAATTAAACCGAGGGTGCGTTCGCCGTCCTATTGATGTCCTTATATGGAATAATATTACGATTTAGAGAGAACCCGATAGCTGTGACAGGAGACATAAAGGATATGTTTTTGAGGGTCAAGATTCGACCAGAAGATCAAAATGCCTTTCGATTTCTATACAGGGAACATGAAGGTCCCATCAATACATACGCCATGTCTTCGTTAATATTCGGCGCTAATTGTTCGCCGTTTATAGCGCAATACGTGAAGAACAAAAACGCAAAACTGTATGTCAGTTGTATGCCCGCTGCAGTCGACGCTATATGTACGCAGCACTATATGGACGACTATATACATAGCCTGCCGGACGTGACATCAGCCGTGAAGTTAGTTAATGATGTGAGGTTAATACATAGTAAGGGTGGTTTTGAAATTCGTAATTGGACGAGTAATAGTAAAGAGGTACTGGACAGTCTACCTAAAGATTCCTTGGGGAATACAGCCGTGAACTTTAAAATAGGACATCAATAGGACGGCGAACGCACCCTCGGTTTAATTTGGGACTCAAGCGATGACACACTCAGGTTCGACGTATCATTCAAGCGAATACCAATAAATATAATCAATGGAACACAACGGCCCACCAAGAGGGAGGTGTTAAGTGTAGTTATGTCGATCTTCGACGTCTACGGATTTTTATCACCCATTACAATAAATGGAAAAATTATATTGCAGGAAACTTGGCAACAAAAAATCAGCTGGGACGATTATGTAACTGACATAATATTCGATAAGTGGGTCAAATGGATATCATTATTACAGTCGTTACGTCACGTGCGCCTGCCCAGGTACTATCCGCGCGCCGCGGCGTGCACGAGTGCGAGTGAGACAACGACAGTACCGCGGCCTGCTTTAACGAAAGGATCATTATGACGACGGTACGCACGTAGCATTTATAACTAGCCGTTGTCGTGTCGCGCCAGTGAAACTTGTATCGGTGCCGCGCCTGGAACTTCAAGCGGCAGTTCTAGCCGCTAGACTGGCTGAAACTATAACAAAAGAACACAAAATGAAAACTGTAAGAAAATATTTTTGGTGTGATTCTAGTACAGTACTGTGTTGGATAAGAAATGACGCGCGCAACTATAAACAATACGTGGCGCACCGTCTCGGTGAGATTGACGAGTTGACTAACATTAATGAATGGAGATACATACCTACGGGATTAAACGTCGCTGATATTGGCACCAGAGAATGTTATGACTGTTCTATATTGGAAAAAGAATGGATGTACGGTCCTGCCTTTTTACTCAATGAAGAAAACCAGTGGCCAAGGGACTTCTCGCTCGTTGAACCTGAAATAAAAGATAGACGATTAGACTTTGAGTACGTTAATAACTTACAACAGAAAAGTAATTATGCAAACTTACCTGTACCTAATGCTACTAGATTCTCTTCTTGGCTTCGATTACTTCGAAGTGCAGCTGTTGTGCTGAAATTTATTTATAAATGTAAAAGAAAAAATACTCACCATTTCGACGACACCATGGAGCGTGCTGAAATGTTGCTACTGAAACAATCTCAGTCAGAGTCGTTTGGAAGTGAAATAAACGAAATAAAAGCTAACAAATGTATTCCACGAAATAGTAAAATACTAAACTTGTCACCTTACCTCGACGAACATGGTGTGCTACGCGTTGGTGGCCGTATTGGCGCTGTCACTGGGGTGCCACCTGAAACGAAGAACCCTATTATATTAGATGGGAAAAGTCACATCGCTAAATTAATCGTGAGATATTATCACCATTACTTCGCTCACGGTAACCGAGAGACAGTAGTGAACGAAGTTAAACAAAAATATTGGATAACGAAGCTGAGACCTTTAACTAAGACTGTCTCATCACAGTGCATGTTGTGCAGAATAAGAAAATGTAAACCCACCGTACCACGTATGGGCGACTTACCTAGCGCTCGCATGGCACATCACATCATCTGAATCTCTTACAACACCCACGGGTAAGAGAGGGGGTGGTGAATTGTATTCTTACTCCGTCACCACACGGAATAAAACCTAAATATGTTACTCGCTTAAAAATAGCTTTCCATTAGTGAAATAATTTTAAAATCGACTATATTCTCACAGTTGCTTCAGCCACACTGGGATAAAATATAGCCTGGGATAAAATATAGCCTAAGTTATTCCTTATGTAAGGCTTGGTAGACCTGGTAGTAAAGTATTATCATTATCGGTCCAGCCGTTTTGAAGATTACCCGTAACAAATAGACAAAAAAATTGAGCCGTTTTTAGGGTTTCGTACCCAAAGGGTAAAAACGGGACCCTATTACTAAAACTTCGCTGTCTGTCCGTCTGTCTGTCACCAAGCTGCATCTCAAGGATCGCGATAGCTAGACAGTTGAATTTTTTACAAATTATGCATTTCTGTTGCCGCTCGCTATAACAATAAATATTAAAACAAAATAAAATAAATATTTAAGGGGGCTCCTATACAACAAACGCAATTCCCCCTTTTTATAGATAATGGTACGGAACCCTTCGTGCACGACCCCGACTCGCACTTGGCCGGTTTTTTAGACATGGGTATCGTGCAAATAATTGTGTGAGCATAAATAAAACCTACTATTTTGACAACAAATAGACGCTTCAAATTTGTTTATTTCTAGAGATAGAAAATTGGATTAATATCTTAATTTTATTTTACTGTCTGGTAGCGGCTAGGAATATTATAACGCTTTCATTGTTTGTGGGTGTCGCAAAATACTACTAAGACAAAGATTTACATTGGCCGGGGCCAATTGGTGATGCCATCAACAATGTCGTCTGGCAGGCAGCTGGTTATAAAATGTTGCTAGAAGAACCTTTGCAATATATCTACGATGGCAGAGGGCCGCCTACATATTGCGTCGATCCAAAGTAATCTTGATAAGCGAGCATTAAGAAAAAATACTGGTATAACCCAAGAAAGCCGACCGTGTACTAAAATGATCGTTCCTAGGCTCAGTGACATCGGTTATACGCTTTTCACCTGCTTAGGGGTAAAATTGCAAAAATACTTTTTTAAACACTTTCCCCAAGAAAGACAACTTTGTACTTTGTTTCTAGTAGGAATGTAACTTAGAGGGAAAATAATCGATTTTTTAAATAATCGATTTTATGTTCTTCAAAATAAATCGATTATAAAATAATCGATTAATTAAAAATAAATAATCGATTATAAAATAAGCGACTTTTTCTCCCGACAGAATTATGATGACTTTTTTTAAGAAATGTGAGCCTTATCGTCTAATATAGTATGAAATACTGCACGCAGTATTGTGATGACCTTCTTTTTTTTAGGATATCTGGCTGTGAAATAATCGATTAATTTTATTATAAAAATAATCGATTTTCTATTATTTTGATAATCGATTATTACAAAAAAAAGTCGATTAATAATCGATTATTATAAAAATCGATTATTTTTTCACATCCCTAGTTGCTAGGCCTAATGATTTCGGATATACATTTTTCATCCCCTTAGAGATTGAATTTCAAAAACTAATTTCTTAGAGCTCATTTACAACAAAAGAAAGAGAATCGCACAATATACAGTTTAATAATAATACACAGTTTAGTTTTACTCAATACACAGTTTCACGTTCCTAGCCCCAATAGTTTCGGCTACACGCTTTTCACCCCCCTTAAGGGAGTGATTTTCTAAAAATCCTTTGCTAGTGCTCGTGTACCAGAAAAAAAAACCACAGAGTAAAAAAAAATTATGTTTCTAGGCCCAGTAGTTTCCACTGTAGGTATGCTTTTTGGTCTTTTATAGGTTGAATTTTATCCCCATGTAAGTTAAATTTTCAAAATGCTAGCACGAATATTTATTTATTTATTATCAAATGCCTTAATACAAACCATTTTTGGGCGATAAAAAATAGCCCATGTACATTCTCAAGCTTTAGTCCATCTCTGTACCCGATTTCATCAAAATCGGATCAGTGGTTTAGGCGTTAAAGGCTATACGCTTTTCACCCCCTTAAGAAAGTGATTTTACAAAAATCCTTTGCTAGAGCTCATGTACTCCAAGAAATACAACGGTGTAAAAAAAAAAATACGTTTCTAGGCCCAGTGGTTTCGGCTGTAAGCTTTTTTGTTTTTTAGGGGTTGAATTTCATCCCCATATAAATGAAATTTCCAAAACGCTAGAACGAATATTAATTTATTTATTATAAAGTGCCTTAATACAAAGATTCATGGTTTTATCATCGAAAATGACGAATTTCCATACAAAATGTCATCCCCTATTTCAACCCCTTATACCCATTTTTTCGCGATTTCTTTGCTAGAGCTCGTGTACTCCAAGAAATACTACGGTGTAAAAAAAATACGTTTCTAGGCCCAGTGGTTTCGGCTTTATGCTTTTTTGTCTTTTAGGGTTTGAATTTCATCCCCATATAAATGAAATTTCCAAAACGCTAGAATAAATATTTATTTATATATTATCAAGTGCCTTAATACAAAGATTCATGGTTCTATCATCGAAAATGACGAATTTGCATACTAAATGTCATCCCTTATTTCAACCCCTTATACCCATTTTTCCGCGATTTCTTTGCTAGAGCTCGTGTACCCTAAAAAATACTACGGTGTAAAAAAATATTAGTTTCTAGGCCCAGTGGTTTCGGCTTTATGCTTTTTTGTCTTTTAGGGGTTGAATTTCATCCCCATATAAATGAAATTTCCAAAACGCTAGAATAAATATTTATTTATATATTATAAAGTGCCTTAATACAAAGATTCATGGTTCTATCATCGAAAATGACGAATTTCCATACAAAATGGCATCCCCTATTTCAACCCCTTATACCCATTTTTTCGCGATAAAAAGTAGCCTATGTCCTTTCTCAAGCTTTAGTCCATCTCTGTACCAAATTTCATCAAAATCGGTTCAGTGGTTTAGACGTGAAAGCGTAACAGACAGACAGACAGACAGAGTTACTTTCGCATTTATAATATTAGTAAGGATTGGAGATTAATATTACGGCAATTCATATGTTATCACTAGTGCCTGACCAATGATTGACTTTTAGCCTAAGCTGAATAAGATTAATTGGACTGTGGCATGTGGCCGAGGATGATACCGTAAATTTAATATTTGTATAACAATCTTAGTAAAAGAAAGAGGTATATTTGGGTAATGATAATTAAGCGTGTTTTAGGCGTCATTTTTAACCAACTTCAAAAAAGGAGGAGGTTTCTCAATTAGACCGTATATATGCTTTTATTAAGCCGAGGCCGCGGGTGACGTGACCGGGGATTAGTCCGTCACCCGCTGAGAGGCCGACCGCGTGAGGAAAGACCGACGTCCTCCCCGAGGGGGGGACGCCGGTCGATGGGAGGGTACCTCAATTAGGGGTATTCCGTCGGGCCGACCACTGACGACAAGTTAACGCTGCTCCAGTGGTCGGCCCAACGACGAAGGCGACGTGGTTGTTGGGTGGGTCGCGGGAGTTGCGTGCTTAAGCCCCTCTGTCGCCCCGGACGGAGTGGTGCGGAGGCGCGCCAACCGCGACCCACCCACAGAAAAAAAGAAAAATATATGCTTTTATTATGTTTGTTCGCGGATAACTTCATCGTTTATAATCCGATTTTGATGATATTTTTTTTTTTGTTGGAAAGGGTATACTTTGCAAATAGTCCCATGAAAATTTTATCGAAATCGGACAAGCGGTTTTTGAAAAATCAACAAACATCTAAAAATTTATCTACATTATTGAAGGGGGGGTTTCTTTTTTGCAAAAAATAATTTCTCTTAATACTATTACTAGGAATGGCTAAGGTTTAAAAACTTAAACTAATGAAATTATTTTCTATACAAGTAATTAAAATTTAAGTGTCTGTTTCTAATGTCAAAATAATAGGTTATTTCATGCACATATAGTTATTTACGCGATACCTGTAGCTAAACACGGGGTAAAAATATTAGTCTGTCTGTTTATTATGAGTAATCTTTACAACAGCTTAACTAATTTTGATAATATTTGAATACCAGATAGATGTCTATAGGTACGTACAGGCGTAACTACCGCCATATTATCCGTATCAATGATACGTAGCCTCCAATGTGTGTCTGATATAGGTCATATAGGTGCCTATAAAAGTCAGGCAAATCAATCTTTTTTTTCCTGAATTTATCATTCTGTTATAAGGCCCTTGCCGATGCGGTTTTAAAAAAAGAATTATAATTTAAATTAAGATATTTATGATTAAAAAAATTATGAACTACGACTAGGATGGCAAGGGAACCCTGAATGCAACCGTTTTTCGCGGAGTCGAAGTATAGGCAGGCACAGCTGGCGCTTGGGGTTGGGGCTCTCTCTTTGCGTCAAGTGGTCCCTCCACACTAGATATGGTCGTTGCGCAACTTAGCTGGTTATTGAAACTATCTATCGACACAATAGCGGTTAGATAGTTTCGTCGTACTGCAATAACCTGCTACCAGCTATTAACTCAATCACGTCATAATGTTTCACGAACGCAAATCACACAACATTGAACGGTCGGTAATACTCTATCGCTGTCGGCAGCTAACAGTCGCTACTCGCTATTGTAGCTAGTTAGAGCCCCATGGTTACAGCTAACAACTCTGTGGCTAACAGCTATTGCGATAGCGACATGGCTCGAACATCGGTTCTTTCATCCATCATCGTTATGTCTCTTTCATACGACGCATGCCTTTTAAGTTTTGTCGTTTGAAGAAAAAACACAACTAAAACCTTATAGTACTTTTTATTGTTTTTCAAAGTATTCACCGCGTAGCTCAATACACTTTTCCATTCGCTCAAACCAGTTATTATAACATTTATTCCACTCTAAAGTGGGGGTGTTCAAAATGGCTGACTTGAAAGCGTCGACTGCTTCTTCACCGGACTGGAACCTTTGACCACGAAGACTTTTCTTAATTTTAGGAAATGTAAAGAAATCGTTAGGGCTTAGCTCAGGACTATATGGAGGATGGTCAAGAATTTCTACTTTTTCCTGCTTCAAATACTCAATCGTTTGGCGAGCGCTGTGTGAGCTTGCGTCGTCGTGGTGCAGGATGATGCGTCGCTTTGAGTTAGATTTTCGAAGTTCGGCGATGACTTGTGTAAACAAACTGTGCTATACCACTCTGCGTTAACCATTCTACGATCTTCAAGTGCAATAGTCGCAACATGGCCAGTTTTTCCAATGAACGTGTCCACCATCTTGTTTGAAGTGCTTCGAGAACTAACAACTTTAGTCGGCTTTGGCTCGTCTTGAAAGACCCAGATTGTAGATTGTTGTTTGAAATTAGGATCGTAAGCATAGATCCAAGATTCTTCACCACTGATGATGTCGTAGACGTGATTTGACTCTCCTCGGTTGAACCTTTGCAGAGTTTTCTTACACCATCTGATGCGGGCCGCCTTGTGATCGTTGGAAGGCAGATGAGGTATCCAACGGCAAACTAGCTTTCTCACACCAAGCGCTTCATGCAACATCTTCTGAATGGTTGCCCTGAGAAGCCTAATAGAACCTCTATCTCTCGATACGTCACATGACGATCTTCGAGAACTAGTTGTCTCACAGCAATGATGTTAGCTTCAGCGAAGGCGGATTTTAGGCGTCCTTCACGAGATTTGTCTGGATCAATTTGTGTCCGTTAAATATATGTTTGTAAAGTCCTGCACAAGGATTATTTCCTTAGCACAGTGCTGGCTTTTATGAATAAAAAAATAAAGACAATGGCTTTTAATATTCATAATATAAAATGAAAAAAGAAAAATCTCAAAATAATTTCTGTATGGTGTAAGAATACAATTCAGCGCTCCTCTTACACTTGGATGTCGTAAAAGACGACAATTTGATATACAGAAAACATCTATGCAAGAGAAGGAAAACACAAAACTGTATACCAACACGTCTGAACAACGCGGTATAATATGTGAAGTTCCCTCCCATTGTGAAGGAGGCCTGAGCCCAACAGTGGGACTTGTATGGGCTGAGATGATGATGAAAATGAATGCAAAACATACCTTCCGAAATGATTTATGGTTTCTCTGCGAGTAATCACAGGTCCATCATCACTAGCGAGATCAACGATTATCTGAAGCGGTTTCAGACCCTTCTCCTTCTCACATTTATCAGCCACACTCTGCAGGTTAGCTTTATTCCTTCCCACGAGCGCTAATTCGGCCCCCAGCTTGGCGAATAGCTGAGCAATTCCAGCGCCGATACCGAAGCTAGCGCCAGTAATGAGAGCCACTTTGCCTGTGAAATATGAAAAGCTCCGCGGGCTAGGAATCACCGAGACTCTCCAGCCCAGCCGCCTCACCAGTGTTGTCGAGGACCTCTTTCCATGGCGGGCGGAGCACACGCCTCCGGTCATGGCTTCGCCGGACAGTGACCGGGAGGCCGACGACGAGAGTGTTCCGCCCATCACGGAGCCAGAGATGGGGGTGACGGTGGCGCGTATGCGAGTCAAATCCACCGCCTCCGGGCCCGACGGTATTCCGAACAGTGTGCTGACCCTGGTCCTCGAGCACCTGGGACCACGCCTCAGGGGCCTGTTCGACGCTTGTTTGGCGTCCGGACAGTTCCCTGGGTGCTGGAAGGAGGGGAGGCTGGTTCTCCTGCCGAAGCCGGGATGGTCTCCCGAGTCGGCCTCGGTCTACAGGCCCATCGTGCTGCTCGATGATGCGGGCAAGCTGCTGGAGAGGGTTCTGGCTGCCTGCATCGGGCGGCACCTTGTCGGGGTGGGGCCCGATCTGTCGGACGCCCAGTTTGGTTTTCGGAGAGGGCGTTCGACGATCGCGGCCCTGCTGCGTCTAAAGGCCGTGGTGACGGAGGCCGTCACCGGCGGAGGAGTCCTGTTGGCGGTGTCCCTGGACATCGCCAACGCCTTCAACGGTCTGCCATTCAGCTGCATCAGGGAGGGGCTGAGGTATCACGGGGTGCCCGTGTACCTCAAGCGGCTGGTGGCAGTCTACTTGGAGGGGCGCAGCGTCCTCGACGTTAACCGAGTAGGGGACGTTGTGCGAACGCCCATGACGTGCGGTGTCCCACAGGGGTTGGTTCTGGGTTCGACCCAGTGTAACATCGGCTACGACTGGGCGTTGAGAGGAAGCCTCCCACCCGGGCTGGGCGTAATTTGCTACGCCGACGATACACTCGTCACAGCCCAGGGTGGGACGCTAGAGAAGGCGGCACGCCTGGCAACTTTCGGCACCGAGGTGATTCTCAGGCGGATTGAAGCGCTGGGGTTGAGGGTAGCCCTGGAAAAGACGGAGGCCCTTTTGTTCCATGGCCTCCATACCGCTCGCCGGGCCTCCCGCCGGCGCTTCGATCACCATGAAGTCGTTTACCATCAGCATCCAGGCCCACATGAAGTACTTGGGCCTGGTGCTCGACGGGCATTGGTGGTTCCGGGAGCATTTCCATCGTCTTGTTCCCCGGATTGTCGGCGCGGCGTCCGCCCTTTCGTGGCTGATACCGAATGTGGGCGGACACAGCGCTACGTGCCGACAGCTGTACGCGTGGCTGATCCGGTCGATGGCCATGTACGGCGCACCGGTGTGGGTGGTGTCCCTGACCGTCCGTCTAAGGGGCCTCTTGTGGCGGTCACAGATGGTCATGGCGATCAGGGCCATACGCGGTTACCGCACGGTGGCGACGCAGGCAGCGTGCCTCTTGGCCGGAACTCCGCCGTGGGACCTGGAGGCGGAGATGAATAGAATAGAAAATAATAACATTTATTTGTTAAACATAGGTACATAATTGGTCTTATATATATATATATATATATATATAGTAGTACTTAGTTCACTATGTTTTGCCTCTAGGGCATACAAATTAAATAAAATAAATTCAGTTGAAGTGTTCTGGTTAAACAATACAAATAAGAGTAATTATTAAAAAGTGATTTACACATAATCGTAATAAAAAAGAACATTAATCATATTTACTAAAGGCTAGCTAGATAGATAGAATTAAAATATATATTTATAATTAAAATTGCAATATTATAATTAAAAAAAAAATATATGTAAAAGTCAGATGTAATATTATTAAAATGTCATATTATTGGATGTCATATTATTAAGATATATATTAGATGTCATATTATTAAGATTACATGTCATATTATTATTTTTAAAAGAAATGTCATGTTAAGTTATCCTTAAAATATGTATCCAGTGAATAATAACATTTTTTAACTAAAATCTTATTGAGGCATTTTTTAAATTGGCTTACAGGCATTTTCTTTATGTCATTGGGTATTTTATTGAAAATTTTGGGTGCCATACCAAATCAACTTTTTTGCATTAGAGCCGTTTTACAGCTGATATTACACAGGTGGTCGGCATATTGCGAGCGTATTGGACCTTTTCTAACATCTGACACTCTTTTAAATAGTTTTAAATTAGATTTAACGAAGAGTGCAGTTTCCAATATGTACAATCCTGGTACAGTTAATATATTTAAAGATTTAAAAAGAGATGAGCAGCTATCAGTCATTTTCAGATGGCACATTAATCGGATGCACCTTTTTTGCATTTTAAATACAACATCTCTATCAGTGCTCGCCGGAATTTACCGGCGGGTGTGGGAGACGCGCGCCCGCGGCGGCATGGTCTCCATCAAAGAGATCACCGCCTGGCGGGTCGATGCCCGCCGAGAAGTCATTGCCCGTTGGGCAGTCCGGCTGGAGAGTCCTCGGTACGGTATCAGGACCGTCGAGGCCTTCCGGCCGGTGCTGATGGAGTGGTTGGAGCGGACGCACGGGGTGCTTTCCTTCCGACTGGTGCAGGTGCTGACGGGGCACGGTTGCTTCGCAAAGTACCTGCACAAGATTGTCAGGAGTGTGCTCTCCACACCGTCCTGCCACCACTGCAATTGTGACGAGGACACGGCGCAGCAAACGCTCGAGGCGTGTGCCGCGTGGGAGGGGGAGCGCCGTGAACTCGTCGCGATTATCGGTGCCGATCTGACGCTGTCGACAGGGAGATGCTTGACAGCGTCAGGAACTGAGACGCGGTCGCCGCCTTCTGTGAGGCCGTAATCTCACGGAAGGAGGCGGCGGATCGTGTGCGAGTAGAGCTCCTATTCGGCGACACGTTCCGCCGCCGGCGACTCGGGCGGCGCAGGCACGAGTATCTGCGCATAATGCCGGCGTAGCAGGGGCCGCGGGTGATCGGACCGGGGAATTGTCCATCACGCGCAGAGAGGCTGACCGCGCGACGGCGACCGACGTCCCAGGACGTCAAGAGGTGAGGGTACCCGAAAGGGTATTCCGTCGGGCCGACCACTGACGACAAGTCACCTCTGCTCCGGTGGTCGGCCCAAGAACGAGGTGACGTGGGTACGGGTGGGTTATGGGGCCGCGCACCGTCCTTTCATCGCCCCGGACGGAACGGACTGCGCGTGCGCTTACCATAGCACACCCATAACAAAAAAAAAAGGGTAACTCAAGAAAGGCGACTGTGTACTAAAATGATCGTTCCTAGGCTCAGTGATTTCGGTAATACACTTTTCACCCCCTTAGGGGTAAAATTGCAAAAACTCTTTTTAGTGAGCACTTTTCCCAAGAAAGACAAGTTTATACAAAATTTCACGTTTCTAGGCCTAATAATTTCGGCTATACAATTTCACCCCCTTAAGGGTTAAAATTCAAAAAATACTTTCTTAGTTTACTTACCACAAAAGAAAGAGAATCGCGTACAAAGTTTTAGGTTCCTAGCCCCAATAGTGTCGTCTATATGCTTTTCACCGGTGATTTTCCAAAAATCCTTTAGTAGTGCTCGTGTATCCCAAGAAATACTACGGTGTAAAAAAATACGTTTCTAGGCCCAGTGGTTTCAGCTGTATGCTTTTTGGTCTTTTAGGGGTTGAATTTCATCCCCATGATAGTGACATTTTCAAAACGCTAGAAGGAATATTTATTTAATTATTATCAAGTGCCTTAATACAAAGATTCATGGTTCTATCATCGTAAGTGACGAATTTCCATACAAAATGTCATCCCCTATTTCAACCCCTTATATTCACTTTTTCGTTAAAAAAAGTAACCTATGTGCTTTTTCAAGCTTTAGTCCATCTCTGTACGAAATTTCATCAAAATCGGTTCAGAGGTTTAGGCGTGAAAGGTTATACGCTTTTCACCCCCTTAAGGGGGTGATTATCCAAAAATTCTTTGCTTGTACTCGTGAAACCCAAGAAATACGACGGCGTAAAAAAAAAAGTTTCTAGGCCCAGTGGTTTCGGCTGTATGCTTTTTGGTGTTTTAAGGGTTGAATTTCATTATTTCAGCTTATTTGCGAGCCTCTTTCACAAAAGTAACGTTTAAAGAGGAACGTGTCATAGCGCTCGGGAAACACTCGGCAGTAGCAACATCTATGTAAGGGAAGGAAAATACAAAATAAAACTATGCAAAAACATCTGAGTAGCGTAGTATAGTAGAAAATTTTGCCTCCTATTGTGTAAAAGGCTCTAGCTCAGCAGAGGAACATATACATATGAGCTGAGGTGATGATCATGATGATGACAATGAAATATATCTATAAATTATCATCATCATCGCAGCCTACATACGTCCCACTGTTGGGCTCGGGCCTCCTCCACAATGGGAGGGAATTTGACTTACTATACCATGCTGGTTAGACATGTTGGTATAGGGTTTCATTTCGAGTTTTTCTTCTCTTGCACAGATCTAATGTGCATATTATATCCCTTAGTCGTCTTGTACGACATCAATGGACAAGAAAGACGTGGTGAAATGTATTCTTACTCCGTCACCACACACCATATCTATATACAGGTTGTATCAGGTTATGGGGCTACTGGTGAAACAGGAGTTAGGCAATGGTGGTAGAAACCCATGCAAAATTTTACAAGGAAAAATATCGATTGGTGAGTGAGTTAGAGACATGTAAAGTTTTCAATTTTGTGATTGCTTTTTCGTGGAAATCTGATTGAAATGTATAAAGTCAGTCATACTTAATCTGCAACATATTCGTACTTTGTTAAATGTTAATCAATGATTACGTTCGCATAAGCAAGATAAACTTAGCTTTAAATCAGCTGATCGACCGATGACCGTAGACGGAGTGCCTTTGTACCTACGTTACCATAGAAGCGTTTGCGCAATTAATATCTATTAATAATATCGAAGCTTTACATGCCTACATGTATCCTATCTGTACATGCCTACATAATACGTAACATTTAAGGCATGGACTCTTAGACACACAGTTTTGAAATCACTATAATTTTTATGTTATGTTGTTTTTTTGTGTAATATACATTCTAATTACGATCTATGACCGTTAAACTACAACATACTCGAACAATTGCCCCATAACCTGATACACTCTGTATATGGATAGGATATTTTCCGCGCGGTGACGATGTAAGAATACAATTCACTAGCCTCTATCTTGCCCACGGGTGTCGTAAAAGACGACCAAGGGATATTTTGTGCATATAACAGCTATGCAAGAGAAGGAGAACTCGAAAGGAAACCCTATACCAACCGGCCTGACCAACGCGGTATTATAGGTCAATTTCCCTCTCATTACGAAGGCTTGAGCCCAATAGTGGGACGTATATGAGCTGTGATGATGATGATGGCTGGTATAATAAATTTTAGACGATTTTTTTCTTTAATCCATTTTTAATAACTTAAAATAACAAGATTACGTAAATCACAATTGTTTTAGTAATCAAAGATCTTTTGTTTAATTAAATATTATCAGATTGTATTAAAATTCTATTTCGCCAGTTCAGAGATCATACTTCCCACGGTGCTGAACTGCATACCAGCGTCTACCTCGACAGTAATTCCCGTCACCAGTCTACTGTGGTCGCTCACCAAGTGTGCTACCATCTTGGCTACGTCCATAACATCGATAACTTCACCCATAGGTACTAAAGTGGCGACCCTCTTCAACCAATCTTGAAATTGTTCTTCAGTGAAATTGGCCATGCGTTTCACTAAATGTGAATTCTGAAAAATGATGTATACTCGTATTAAAGAAAACCTTTTTTTGGCAAGCTATAGTGCAGACGTCCTCCGTGGGACATACCTCCATGGGGACGTAACTTCGTGTGGTTACGGAGTAAGAATACAATTCACCACTCCCATTTTACCAGATGTCGTAAAAGGCGACTAAGGGTTTAAATAAGGATATAATTATCCATGCAAGAGAAAGAAAACTCGAAATAATAGCCTATATTAACATGTTCGCTTAAGTCCAACAGTGGGACGTCTATGAGCTAAAATGATGATGAGGAATGATGGTGCAGACGTACACCGGCTGTCCCGTCTGGGGTGACGAAAGAGCAGTTTACGACCCCATAACAAGCCCCATTCCCTGCCTTTCACCATTGGGGCAACAACTGGTATCGAATACTTGATGTTCGTGGCCAGTCCTTTCCAATACACTCCCTCCCAGACGTCCCCCGGCGCATCGCCCTAACGCGGTAAGCCACACTGTGGATGACGGACTATTCCCTGGCCCAGTCACCCGGCATTAAAGAAAACCTAATATGTCGATGGAAAGTAGAAAAATATTAAAAAGATTTAATAAAACCCTTAGTTATCTTTTACAATATCCATGGTCAAGATTCCTGCAAATGTTTTTAAAAATGTACTGTTTCTATTAAATCATTTCATTTCAGCTTATATACCATTAAATATTTAGTCCCACTGTTGGGCTTGAGCGAGCTCCGCAATAGAAGGGAGGTTGAATTATTATATCACGGTAGTCAGAAATATTTGTATAGGATTTTATAACGAGTTTTCCTTCTCAACTACAGATGTTATATACATATTTGACTTAGTCGTCTTTTGCGACACCATCAGGTAAGAGAGTGGATTGTGAATTGTATTCTTACCCGGTCATTACATGGAATAATCTCTTAAACTTTGATTATAGACACGTCTAGATGGAGTAATAATGGAGACTGCACAGATGGCGTAGTGGTTAAGAGAGCGACCTACAACGCCAGTGTCAGGGGGTTCGAATCCCACGCGGGACAACACTTTGTGCGATCCACAAATTGTTGTTCTGAGTCTGGATGTAATTTATGTCCGTTAATTATATGTTTGTAAAGTCCCCCGCAATACAAGGATTATTTCCTTAGTGCAGGGTGATGTCTTAAATAAAAAAAAAAAAAAAATGCAGAACAAACGATACACAAAAAGTGTCCTCGGTTATTCGCTATGTGTGAGTACGCTTTGTGTTCTTACTGTAATTAAACTGTCAATGTGTGCGTGTTTAAGGATACCCACTTTTAAATTATTTTCCCAATTTTTTTAAAAAAATAATAAGATGGAGGTTGAATAAAATAATGATATAATTAATAGAATAGCGATTCATTTAAATATTGTAAATACAAAAACAAAGGAAATACCTTAAATTAAAACCCGTCTCTTTGGGTTTGTTTTCGGAATAGTTTCCTCTTAGATTTTATGGCATGGATTATGTTATCGAATTTACAAATATGGTGACATCTTATTTGCAAATATTGACGTGACAACGTCTAATAAATCGATGAACGCTAGCTACATGCACGAAAAAGGATGACTCATTGTCCCGTTACGCTCATTGTCCCGTTACGCTGATAGTAGGAAGCGATAGGAGTATAGAGTGAAAAGTTGTGTGAAGGGAATGAATAATTTGGAATGAAATTCTAAGTTAATAAGAGAAATTTTGTGAATAGAAAGACTAGTGTGGTATCGGACGAAAAGAAAAGGCCCAAGTTTAAGGCCAAAGAGGAGTCAAAATGGGAAGGATGTTCCGGTCCACTAGTTTACCTGAGGGTTGTCGCTAGTGGATTGGTCAGACCAGAGTGGTTAAGTGGTGAAAGTTTTCAGAAGTTGATAAGAAAGTCACAGAGCGAGAGGAAATGTCCGTATCCACTGGTTTACCAGAAGGTTAGTGCCAGTGGGTTAGACAGACTAGCGTGGTTAGATGAAAAAAGTGAAAAAGAAAGCTAAGATGCATAAGGGAGTCTAGCTGAGAAAAAGATGTGACCGAGATTTGCTGGTTTGACCCAGGGATTAAGGCCAGCAGATTGGGCAGACCAGAGTGGTCAAATTGTGAAATGGCTTGAAAGGCGGGAAGAATCGGAATCATTTCACTCCTTCTTTGTATCCATACAGAATAATGATACATAATTCAATAAAAATGATTCTATTTTATTCATGAAAGTATGCAGTCATTTCATCAATGTTTTGTTATGACGTTGTCACGTTAAACTATCGTCCGTAAACCGACTTTACAGACAACGATTTTTTTTCTATTAGAAGTTTGAAAAGAAAAGTTTTTTTTTTCGTTTCGTTTCGTGAAAAGACTAAAATATTTATCACTGAAAAATTGGCAAATTATTGAAGTGAAACTTCTTTATTGGCGTTGGAAAAAAATTTACCGTCACATTTTTCGGTTACGCGTCACATTTTTGGTTACGCGTCACATTTTTTCGTTACGCGCCATCTTTTGCTCATCCCCACCACGGTCGATTCGAATAAAGAGTACTTTCTCCAGTGGAGTAGGGATAGCATGTCGTTTAAGCGGACATAAAGGGATAAGGTGATAAGGGAATAAAGGGATAAAGAGATAAGGGACAAAGAGACAAAGGAACAACGGGACAAAGGGACAAAGGAACAAAGGGACAAAGGATAAAGAAGTTTCACTTCTGCTATGCGTACTTTGTACACGCGTTCTTTTTTTATGACATATCTTTTTATAATTACAAGACGATTTTATCCCTTTATGCCTTTATCAATTTATCCCTTTATCCCTTCATCCCTTATCCCTTTATACCTTTATCCCTTTATTCCTTTATGTCCGCTTAAACGACATGTTATCCCTACTCCACTGGAGAAAGTACTCTTTATTCGTCAAACACAATCAGTATGTAAATATGGCATGGCTATGGTCAGTACTGATTTTCCTTTATCTCCCATTATTGCGGCAAATCACCCGAGAATAAACTGGCAACACTGTTCAATTCCATTAATTTAAAAATATCGAAATAATAAATCATGATATCTTGAAAGACTGTATTTAAATAACAAAACTTACCGATGAAAAGTGATTTTGATATTGTTATAAGATTTTCCTACATAATTGCGACACAGTTTGACAGCTCACGCCGGCATATTATTGCTTTTTTCACGAGCACGTTACCGCGTTGTAGTTCAAACGACACTGATGTAACGAACATTTTTTTTTTTTGTGTGACTTAATTGTTAGCCTCAGATGGCTGTGACAACTTTACCCGGACTGGTGGGTGAGCGCTGAGGGCTCTCAACCCGTATGTAACGAACAAGCGAGTCTACTTAATATAGTAGACAGTATTTGAGCCGTTTTGTGCGGCAAGTGAGCGATCTAGACGTGTATATAATCAAATCTCTTAAACATGATATATAGAGTCATGAAAAAAGAGGTTCTTTGGTCATTATTGAGTGGAACTTATACAGTGGAAGACAAGTATGGCTGGCATTTAATGTATTCCCATTTACGGCGTGTTTCTTTATTGGCCGTTTATTGTATTATATAAATATATACTTACTGCAATCCCGGGGGCGACTGTGTTCACTCTAACTCCTTTCGGTGCCAACTCCACGGCAATCTCTCGTGAGAAGTGACTCAACGCCGCCTGAAGACACATTACAAATTGAGAAACAGGAAATATCTATCTATACCAATAAATAAAATTGGAGTGTCTGTTTGTAATGTCAAAATAATAGGCTTTTTTCATGCTCACACGGTTATTTGCACGACACCTATGCCTAAAATAGCAATTAAAAAATTTTTGTCTGTCTGTCTGTCTGTTTGTTCCGGGTAATCTTCAAAACGGCTGGACCGATTTCAAAAATTCTTTCACCAATGGAAAGCTATAATATCAGGGCGTAAACTAGGCTATATTTTATCCCGGTATTCCCAAGGGAACGGGAGGGCGGATTGCTAGTTTAAAATATTACCATTTCAAACAGCATAATAATATGCGTATACTATATAATATGGCTGCATAGATGGCGTTGTGGTTCATAAATAAAATACCGACCTATGGAAATGTTGCAGTTCAATTCCCAGCCATGACAATATTTTTGTGTTATACACAAGTTATCCGTGCTATCCGTATAGTGACGGAATAAGAATACAGAACACCACTCCGTGGGTGTCGTAAAAGTCGGCTAAGGGATTAAATACGTATATAACATCTATGCAAGAGAAGGAAACCTCGAAATAAAACCCTATACCAACAAGTCTGATCAGCGTGGTATAGTCGAGCAATTTCCCTTCTATTATAGAGGAGGCTCGAGCCCAACAGTGGGACGTATATGAGCAGAAATGATGATTATGATACACAAGTTATTGTTCTTAGTCTGGGTGTATATAGCGCGGTCACAAGCGAGACAGATTCGGCAAGAAACTCAGCGGCCTGTCATATTTTAAACTAGCAACCCGCCCTCGCTTCGCTTCGGTTATAGGTTATAGTCGTTTTACCCGCGTAGTTCCCGTTCCCGTGGGAATACCGGGATAAAATATAGTCTAGTTTACGCCCTGATATTATAGCTTTCCATTGGTGAAAGAATTTTTGAAATCGGTTCAGCCGTTTTGAAGATTACCCGGAACAAACAGACAGACAGACAGACAGACAAAAATTTTTTAATTGCTATTTTAGGCATAGGTGTCGTGCAAATAACCGTGTGAGCATGAAAAAAGTCTATTATTTTGACATTACAAACAGACACTCCAATTTTATTTATTGGTATAGATAATTTCTTTTAAATAAAATTGTATGTATACATCATCATCATCATCTCGGCCCACATAAATCCCACAGTTGGGCACGGGCCTCCCCTCCACAACGAGAGGGAAATTGACTTACTGTACCGCACTGTTTAGAGGTGTTGGTATAGGGTTTCATTTTGAGTTATCCTTCTCTTGTGTAGAAGATATTTGCACATTATAATCCCTTAGTCGTTTTTTACAACACCCACAAGCAGGAGAGGGGGTGGTGAATTGTATTCTTATTCCGTCACCACACGGGGATTTAAAGGATTGTTACAGATTAATTACCTTAGCCATCGCGTACGGCAAATTGCCTACGAGGACAGCAGTAGCAGCTATGCTGGATATGTTAATAATATTTCCTTTAGTCTTGATCAGCTCAGGCACGAGGAGTCTGGTCAAACTGTACGCTGCACGGACATCGATGCTGAATACTTTGTCGAAGGTCTCCATGTCGGTTTTCTCTATGGTCGCTGGAAAGGCGACTCCGGCATTGTTGACAAGGATATCTAGTCTAAATATAAATACTCGTTAAGTTCTGTTCTTCACCGACTTCAAAAATATGCACATATCATTTAAACAAGAGAAGTAAAACCTGAAAAGAAACTACTTTTTTTTTTGGGCACCCCCCAAAAAAAAAAGTCCACACCCGCAACCCACCCACGTGCACGTCGCCTTCGTCGTTGGGCCGACCACCGGAGCAGGGTTACTTGTCATCAGTGGTCGGCCCGACGGAATACCCCTATTTGGGGTATCCTCCCATCGACCGACGTCCCCCCCCCCCCCCTCGGGGAGAACGTCGGTCTTTCCTCACGCGGTCGGCCTCTCAGCGGGTAAAAGTTGTCAGGTCTCGAGAAATGAAACCTTGTACCAACACGTCTAACCAGCGTGGTATAGTAAATTTAAATCATTTATTATGCATAAACCCTGAGAGGGAACTTACATATTGTATTGTATTGTACATAAGCATTTCAATTGGAGCCTAATGGAGCTTACGCCGGAACCGTTCCGTAGTGTACAAGGTCACTCACTGTACTGCACTTACGCAACTCTTATAAAATAAATAGGAAATTATGACGGTTTGTGCATTCAAATGGTGTCACAACACATATGAAAATCATAAAAAAGTTTTTAACATTACTTTTAAAAATATTTCGACGATTTATGTTAATAAAAACAAAATTTGATTTCATAATTTGCGTGTGTAGGTACTTGTGTAATCGCCTGCGCGTATCTAGTATTTTTGGCTTCATGTTTTCGATCGGTCGAAGTACGGACACTATCCTTCTATACGTTATTATTCCATGGTCGACAGCGTCAAGAACTGGGACGCGGTCGCAGCCTTCTGCAAGGCAGTGATCTCGCAGAAGAAGGCGGCGGATCGCCTGCGCGAGGAGCGCAGCCTCGATGAGGTGATCCGCCGCCGGCGACTGGGGCGGCGTAGGAGCGAGTACCTGCGCCTCATGCCGCCCTAGCCGAGGCCGCGAGTGACGTGACCGGGCATTAGTCCGTCGGGTGACGATGACCGAGAGGCCGACTCAAAAAAAAAATATGCCTATTATATCCCTCAGTCGTCTTTTACGATATCCACGGGTAAGATAGGGAGCGGTGAATTGTATTTTTATTCCGTCACCACACGGAAAATTCAACACCCCTAAACACCCTAATTATGTCAAAAAGTTCCATATACACATGGTCTAGTCGTTTTCTTTTCAATAAACTAGGAAAAATATTTTTGACTTGTATAAATGAATAAATACAAGGAAGAACTAGGATAAATATAAATATATATGTTTTTTGTGTAAGCAACCATTTTCATGTGCACCTCTAGGCCTAAAAATGGCATGTCGAGGCCGCGGTTGACTGGACCAGGGAGTTGGTCCGTCACCCGCCGAGAGGCCGACTGTGCGACGACCACCGACGTTCCTGAGGGGGGGATGTCAGTCGAGGATAGGGTACTCCTCTTGGGTATTCCGTCGGGTCGACCACTGATGACAAGTCACTCTGCACCGGTGGTCGGCTCAATGACGAAGGCGACGTGCCACGGTTGGGTTACGGGGCGCCGCTCCGTCCCTCTGTCGTCCCGGACAGAGCCGGAGGGCGGGTGCGCTCACCGTAGCCCACCCCCAAAAAAGGCCTAAAACTGGCATGCAACTTTGAAAGTATTATTTGCCGTTATTATGTCACTGTTATTAATAAATGAAAGCAAGCGTATAATTATATTGTAAAACTAATATGTACTAATCTTTTTTACATTTAAGTTGTTTTTAAATTTAATTTTTTTTTTATCTAAAACGACCGACTTCAATTATCAGTTATTAAATTTAAATACGATAATTTCGGCATAAACCTGTTTCAAGCAAATAATTCTGCAACTTCATCTACATATGATGGAGTACAACATAAAAACAAAAAAGAAACACGTAAACTTAATATGTATAATAAAAATAAATTTGGTTTCTCGACATTCATTATCACTAGATGACCTTGAACGTTGAAAAGTGTTCGTAACACTCGTCTGCGTTCACGGTCACCGAAAACTTCGCGAAACTCTAACTCAAACATAAACGCGATAAAAATCGTAATTTTTTGTGTAAAACTCGGGTAATGATTAGAATGTAAGAGAAAGAAAACTTGAAACAAAAAGCTATACCAACCTCTCTGACCGCAGTGGGACGTATGTAAGCCGAGATGATGATAACAATCTTGTGTTTTTTAAAGTTGATTAAAAAAATGCGTTAAAAAGTCTTTGCGCCAGCTCCAAGGAATGGAAGGCTGGGGGGCGGGGGGATATGAGTATGTACTGCGCCCGATTGCTTGAAATTTGTAACAACAAAGTTATTTTGTTCATTAACTACTTAAATTAGATTTTGTTGTATAAATCGTTATTTAATAGGAACTCGTCGATTTATTGTTTCATAATTAACGCGTGTGCGAGCGAAACATGTTATTATATCTACCACTAGCAACCCGTCCTTGCTTCGCTTCGGTTTTAGTCGTTTTACCTGCGTAGTTCCCGTTCCCGTGGGAATACCGGGATAAAATATAGCCTAGTTTACGCCCTGATATTATAGCTTGCCATTGGTGAAAGAATTTTTGAAATCGGTTCAGCCGTTTTGAAGATTACCCGGAACAAACAGACAGACAGACAAAAATTTTTAATCTCTATTTTAGACATAGGTGTCGTGCAAATAACCGTGTGAGCATGAAAAAAGTCTATTATTTTGACATTACAAACAGACACTCCAATTTTATTTATTGGTATAGATTAGATCGACTATAGCACAATCCTAGTTCATTACGTCAACATTCCTTAAGATCTTTATAATATAGCAACACTTATCTTTTAAAATTCTATATGATTTATGATCAAAACAAATTAAAAAAAAGTACTCAATCTCATTCCTCACCATTTAAATTATCATTTAAAATGATCATGATTGCACAGTTTTTTTTTTGTTACGGGCGGGCTATGGTAGGTACACGCGGTTCATTCCGTCCGGGGCGATGAAAGGACGTAGGCCCTTAATCCACCCGTACCCATGTCGCCTTCGTCGTTGGGCCGACCACCGGAGCAGGGTGACTTGTCGTCAGTGGTTGGCCCGAATGACTGCACAGATGGGTAGTGATTAAGATACCGTGACCTGGCCGTGCCAGTGCGTTCTACAAATTGTAATTATGATGATATGATTATTTAAAATGAAAATAGAAAATAATCAAATTTCTGTGTGGTGACTGAGAGAAGAATACTATTCACTCCAACCCCTCTCTTGCTCGTGGATGTTGTAAAAGACGACTAAGGAATATGATATATAGAAAACACCCATGCAATAGAAGGAAAACTCAACACAAAATAACAACACGTCTGACCAGCGCGGTATAATAGGTCAAGTTCTATCTCATTATGAAGGAGGACCGAGCCCAATAGTGTGACTGGTATGGGCTGAGATGATGATCAAAATGAACGCAAAACATACTTTCCGAAATGATTTATGGTTTCCCTGCGAGTAATCTCAGGTCCATCATCACTAGCGAGATCAACGATTATCTGCAGCGGTTTCAGACCCTTCTCCTTCTCACATTTATCAGCCACACTCTGCAGGTTAGCTTTATTCCTTCCCACGAGCGCTAATTCGGCCCCCAGCTTGGCGAATAGCTGAGCAATTCCAGCGCCGATACCTGAACTGGCGCCAGTAATGAGGGCCACTTTGCCTGTGAAATCGATGTCCATGATTATTATTTTTAAGTGTATTTACGCGTGAAATCCACCGCGACGAGTCGTCAACTGCACTTTAATAACTCAATAAGCTAGTTATATAGTCTATTGGAGATTCATATTACGGAAATTCATATGTTATCACTAGTGCCTCATCAATGGTTGACTTTTAGCCTAAGCCGAATGATTAATTAGACTGGCCGAGACGATACCTACTGTAAATTTAATATTTGCATAAAAATCTTAGTATAAGAAGAAACCTGAGCTAATGATAATTAAGTGTGTTTCAGCCTTCATTTTCTTTTAATACTATGAATGGGTAAGGTTTGAAAATTTCTGTCTGTTTATTCCGAGTAATCATTAAAACGGCTTAACTGATTTTGATAATATTTTAATAACCGATACCAGACATACAAGGGCGTAACTACCGCCGTATCAGCCGTATCAATGATACAGAGCATTTAGCTAAATCTCTAGCAGGAAGTGATAACTTTTTTTTTGTCGTGGGCGCTCGGCGGTCGTCCCACTCGGGGTGGCGCGCGACCCCATAACCTACCACATTCCCTCCATTTCGCCATTTGGCCGACCACTGGTACCGAACCCTTGACTTCCGTGTATCTCGGGATATCTCGCCAGATACGCAGATCTTGGCGAGATACTCTTTCGGGTACCTTCTCACCCCGACGCCCTTACGCGGTTAGCCTCTCTGTGGGTGACGGACTAGTCCCCGGTTCAGTCACCTGCGGCCTCGCCTACGGTGCAGACGAAGGTATTCGCGCCTGCGCCGTCCAAGGCGCCGGCTGTGGAACTTGTCGTCGTAGAGGAGTTCCTCCTACGCTTGATCCGCCGCCTCCTTGTGTGAGATAGTTATCGCGGTGACCGCGTCCTGACGCTATCGAGCCTCTCCGTAGCGATGGTCGGCAGCGTGAGGTCGGTTTGAATTCTATGAATGATACTTACCTTCATTTACAAGTAACGATGTGAAGAGATTATTAAAATCGTTAGTAAAATCGTTAATATGATAGATTTTATCAGAGTAGGCTTTTATGCGTGCCGTACGCGCTACAAAATTTCAAATCAAATTATATCAAATTATTTTTATTTGCAAAGAACATTTGTAGGTGTAATTATATGTATAACAAAAAAAAAGGTAGATTTAACTGCTATGTTCCAACGTTGAGGAATATTCACATATAATCCAAATCAATCAACATAACCATAGTAAAAAATTGTCACAAAATAATACCAAAATATATAAATCTCAAATTACAGTTTACTTAAAATTCAAGTGGTTAATAATTTCCGATGTTTACGCGAGTATGTTATACTTACATCATCATCATCATCATCTTGCTCTTATCACAATTACTTGGGGTCGACGCAATATGTCATCTGTTTTGACATATTGCAAAAAGTTTCGGCAATGACTTTTATGACCGGCCGCCTGCCTGACGTCAACCCTCCTTGGGAATGTAATCGTTGACCCAAATGGTACCAGATGGAGTTGGTCCGGGTCAATCTAGGGCTCTTAGTCGTCTTTTACGACACCCACGAGCAAAGCAAGGGTTGGTAGTATTCGAAGACGCTACCACACAGCAAGTTGTAAGTAGTATATTATACTACATATTGTAAATAAAACTATTTTACGTATTTTACCACGTATCTTATATCTTTAAACGAGCAATTCTTGTATATATATATATATATTTTCAGGATCTCGGAAACGGCACCAACGATTTTGATGAAACTTGGCATACTAGAGGTTTCGGGGCCAAAAAATCGATCTAGCTAGGTTTTATTTATAGAAAATGTTGTTTTGTCGGTGTTTTTAGCTAATCAATACAATGACATAAAATGTCAATAGAATATGGTTTCAAATTTCGCTGTTGAAATTATGAGTAATAATAGCTCAGTTGGGAAGTCGTCCAGTTTTTTGTTTTGTTTTTGTTGGCATTCAAACAGCGTGGGATCGAATCTCGGTGTTATTATTATTCTTTTTTTGTAAGTTTTTATATGTTTCAGTTTTTAATTTTTAGTTTTTGTTAATATATATCTAAATAAATTCGACAAAAATACAACAAAAATATTCCAAGCGAAGCTCGGTCAACCAGATATTGTATTTAATTTTTGATTGCCCGACGTTTCAAACATTTTTGAGCGTTCATGATCGTGGGCGGCTAAGATGTCTCACTTCCAACAAGTCATCATATTACGTTATTAGTCAAGTGATTATTATTAATTTTATATATCATAAATTCGAATAAATAGATTATTGTAGCTAAGTACCATTGTCATAAATTCAATTTAATATTCTTTCGTGGGAGTTACAAAAAATGTAGTGTATTGTTAGTAGAATGTCGCCGAGGCCGAAACAGGCGCCGAAGTTGCGCACATCACTAGTTCTCACTCAATTATAGCAGTGACTACCAATAGTAATAGATGCAGACGCTGTTATTGTAGTTTCGTAGATATTCGTACTTATACATTGGGTTGTGGTTTACCTTAGGTGCATCTAGGGTTGCCATCTTTAAAGAAAACGTATGAAATGGTTTAGATAGGAAATAAATAAAGTATTTGGAATAAAAAGAGAGCGTGCGTACAAAGACGCATGTCAGAAGTGAAACTTCTTTATCCTTTATCCGTCATCCTGCATACTTCATCCTTTATGTCATTCTCTCGCCGGTTGAATTCTATACATTTGCGTGTTTGTGTCTATGGATTCACTTTTTCGTTTCATCGAGTTTGAAATCACAACGATTCTAAAGAAGTTTCATTTCAAAAATATTTTATAAATGTTTTTATTGCCTTGAAAACATATTTTTGAGGGATTATAGGACATATTTGTAATAGTCTGATTCACGCCACATCTGACATTTCGTTTAGTAATTATCATCCGTTTTCACTTATGTGTACCGTTAAATAGTTAAGTGCCAGTAATGAGTGATTTGCTTTACGCATCACAGTAAAGATTGGTAATAAATTATTTTTACATACTTTATTGGTATACAAAAGTATATTTACCAATAGTATATTTATATATATTTACCATATAATAATTTTAATTTACCATAAGTATTTTTACCAAAAATAAAGTAGGATACTTTATTACAAAGTATTGTTGGCAACCCTAGGTGTATCTGTGCCGAGTATCCTATGTCCCATCCCCACTTAGGTCCATTCTTTACAGGACATAAAAATGATTGTTCTGAGTCGGGTGTAAGTTGTGTTAATTGCGTGTGTAAAGTTAAGTATGACATTGCTTCTTTAGTGTGAGTTCTATTAAAAAAAATACGCACTGAATAGGTAGATGATAATGTAAAGATTAAATTCTATATATATAAAAATTAATTGACGTGTGTCAGTCTCACAAAAATCTCGAGAACGGCAGAACCGATTTGCAATTTCGGCATTGTTTGTAGAAGTTTGAAATCTTTGTAGAAGTCAAAGAAGGGGAAGGGGAAAGGTGAGAAATTATAAAGAACTAGCTTCTGCTGGCGACTTTATCTGCGTGGTATAGATACTTTGGGCTAACGCTAACTTTAACCTAAGACTTTGTTTACGTAGAAGGTGAAAATACTTTTTAATAATACGACTCATTCACACATAATTTTTGCGAAAATTTTGCCGTTTACGTAGCGGGAGCTCTCAAAAGTAAAAAAAAAAAGATTTTGAAACATTCTTCATTGGTGCTCCGCTCCTGTTAGTCTTAGAGTGATGATATTAGCTTATAGCCTTCCTCGATAAATGGGCTATCTAACACTGCAAGAATTTTTCAAATCGGACCAGTAGTTCCTGAAATTATCGCGTTCACACAAACAAACTCCTCAGCTTTATGTATTAGTATAGACTATAGAGTATAGATTTGTCTGGAATTTAGTAAAGAGCTGAATTGTATTCTTACTCCGCCACCAAATGGATTTCTTTAGGTAATTACGTATATTTAGCTAATTTAATTAAATTTATGTAACCATTTACCGTTAATGCTGAAAGCAGATATTTTTTAAGTAGCTTTATTTTTAACCCCCGACAAAAAAGGGGTGTTATAAGTTTGACGTCAATGTCTGTCTGTCTGTGTGTGTTTGTCTATCTGTGGCATCGTAGCTCTCAAACAGATGGACCGATTTCAATGCGGTTTTTATCATTTGAAAGCCAGTTTTCTGGCGGTGGTTCGTGGCTATGTTTGGTTAATATTGGTCCAGTAATGTAAGAGTATTAGCTACAAAATGATGTAATGGCGTATGACTTTTCGATCAGGTGCTTCACGCGTGCCAGTATAATCGTCAAATGACAATTAATTGATAATTTACTATTACTAACGTAATACTTTTTTTATTATTTTAATTTGTTTCAATTTATTTTCAATTTATTCAAAATTTTCAATTTTACTGATTACTAGCAATCCGCCCTCGTTTCGCTTCGGTTATAGGTTATAGTCGTTTTACCCGCGTAGTTCCCGTTCCCGTGGGAATACCGGGATAAAATATAGCCTAGTTTACGCCCTGATATTATAGCTTTCCATTGGTGGAAGAATTGTTGAAATCGGCCCAGCCGTTTAAAAGATTACCCAGAACAAACAGACAGACAAACAGACAAAATTTTTTTAATTGCCATTTTAGGCATAGGTGTCGTGCAAATAACCATGCGAGCATGAAAAAAGCCTATTATTTTGACATTACAAACAGACACTCCAATTTTATTTATTGGTATAGATTTCTGAATGCAACCAATTATGTTTGACAACCAATCAATACGCCGATTCTTTGTTATAGTGACATTATTTTACATTTTTAATTAGGGCACGAGATATTTTATTATTGTCAAAAGCTGCTGATGGCTGCTATCGGCAGATTGCCATAATAAAATATTATTCCGACATACCAAAGTGGTATGTCGGTTACACATGTTCTACAAATTTTCGTATTGCGGGTTTTGTTTCGCAGAGAAGGCAACACAAGTATTTAATTCATAATGCGTGGTGATAACTTAGAAAAGGAAAAAAAGAACTATCTGACGTCAAACCTTTGGGAATATCCCTCCTTCCTGAACAAATAAGGAAACTGTTAATATCATTTACGCAAATTATATTCTTTACAGACTGACAAATAAGGAAGTTACTATAAAATTAGATCCCTAATTAGTAATGTTTCTAGTATATGTATAATAATTGCATCGATATGCGTTGTATATTACTGTAATTAATTGCAAACGATTAAATAATGATTTCTTATGTTTACGCGAGCATTACTCATCCTTAATTCCTTACTAATTTTATAAATGCGAAGTTTGTTTATTTGTTTGTTACGCTTTCACGATTAAACCACCGAATCGATTTCAAAAATTCTTTCACCAATGGAAAGCTCTAATATGAGGGAGTAACATAGGCTATATTTTATCTCAGTATTCCCACAGGAATGGGAACTACGCAGGTAAGGCGAGTGAAACTGAAGCGAAGCGAGGGCGGGTTGCTAGTTGTAAATAAAACTATTTTTACGTATTTTATTGCGTTTGTAAATACAAACGCAATAAAATACGTAATTTTTTTGATTTTTGATTGCCCGACGTTTCGAACACTGGCTGTAGCGAGTAGATATAAATATTGTTGAATGTGAGATAATTTAGTGCGCCTGTGACCAGTGTACGAAATGTCGCTTTCGCTCGGCGGGCAATCAAAAATCAAATATAAACGCGCAAAAATCTATTCAAATAGTTTTATTTTATATTTATAATACTCACGTAGGTAATCTTAAAGTTTAGAGAGAGTTAAGAGGATCTTCTCATCCAATATAATTCAGTGTCTTAAAGCACAGTGCTTATAAATTTTATTGTCATTTCAAACAACACTAGTGCTTTTTATTTTAGTTAAAGCTGTCTGTCAATTAATGTCGCTTTATGATATGTCCGTGCTAGGAACACGTCAGGCAAATAAAAAAGGGGGCCGTCTCTCAGGACGCCTGGCAGATGTGACACATCGAAATTATTTTGAACAAGTATATAATTATGCATAAAAGAACATATTACGACAGGAACTAATATGGCATAAACATATAAAAATATTACGTTTTTTTTTTCAGAATTATGTTATACTTTTTTTTTGGGGGTGGGTTGTGGTCGGCGCGCTTTTCGCACCACTCCGTCCGGGGCAACAGAGGGGCGTAAGCACGCACACCCGCAACCCACCCACGTGCACGTCGCCTTCGTCGTTGGGCCGACCACCGGAGCAGGGTTACTTGTCATCAGTGGTTGGCCCGACGGAATTATTTGGGGTACCCTCCCATCGACTGACCGAGGGGGGGACCCTCGGGGAGGACGTCGGTTTTTCCTCACGCGGTCGAACTCTCGGCGGGTGACGGACTAATCCCCGGTCACATCACCCGCGGCCTCGGCTAGGGCGGCATGAGACGCAAGTACTCGCGCCTACGCCGCCCCAGTCGCCAGAATTATATTATACTAGCCGAACTCGCGAACTTCGTACTGCCATATTTTTTTCGTAAATATATTTTCTAAATTGCCGAATATATAGTCTCTGGAAGAACCATTACAGCTTTGTCCGGAAATATTCGATCGTCTTGGTCGCGGCATTGTTAATGATGATTCAAAGAGAAAACAAATTACTGATTATTGATATCTGACAAAATTATAATTATCAAATTTTCAACCATAATTAACTTCTTCTTATTCTTGAGTAATGGCTATGAGCTACAATTATTAGATATTGGTGCCAGTGTCCAGTTATAATATATATTCTTCACGTCTTTAGTCTTCGTCTTTTAGTCCTAGTCGTTACCATGGATTAGGTGCTGAAACCAATCCATGGTTCCTCTGGGAATTTTGGCAGAATATAAAAATTCACGCAATTTACTATTATATCCTATTCACTATATTTCAACATTTTGTCCGCATTACATAAAATGTCAGCAAAATTATTTAATACTAGCAATCCGCCCTCGCTTCGCTTCGGTTATAGGTTATAGTCGTTTTACCCGCGTAGTTCCCGTTCCCGTGGGAATACCGGGATAAAATATAGCCTAGTTTACGCCCTGATATTATAGCTTTCCATTAGTGAAAGAATTTTTGAAATCGGTCCAGCCGTTTTGAAGATTACCCGGAACAAACAGACAGACAGACAGACAGACAGATAGACAAAAATTTTTTAATCGCTATTTTAGGCATAGGTGTCATGCAAATAACCGTGTGAGCATGAAAAAAGCCTATTATTTTGACATTACAAACAGACACTCCAATTTTATTTATTGGTATAGATAACGCAGTAAAAAATATAAAAGCGCTGAATAACATTTTGACATTCGTGTCAAAAGAAACCATACTTAACTATATACGATTACGAAATTACGTTTAGCTGTCATTTGCGTTTTGTTATTACATATCAAATGCGTTTTTGCTATCCTACGTTTCTTTGACATTTTATCGAACGGGAAACGGGAACGCGATTGAACGGGATAAAAAATTCTATGTCAGTCCCCTGGTTCTAAGCTACCTTCCCACCAATTTTCAGCCCAATCAGTACAGCCATTCTTGAGTTATAAATAGTGTAACTAACACGACTTTCTTTTATATATATATAGACGTATGTGTTTAGGTTAATAATTTATTTTGAGCTCACTAGATGGCGATGTACAAAATTGTAATACAGGATATGTTTTCGTTACTCAAATGTACATATCCAAGCGTGGCGTTAACGCTACGCCAACGATAAGGTTCACCCTCGCCTATAGATGTTTCACATCAATAAAATTACTGACTCCAAGGCTGGAATCAGATTATGGATTCAGAGAGAAATTCAGGATGTATGAGACATCATCAAAAATCAATTTATAAGTATGATTTTATTGTCACCAACGACATTTAGAGGTCTAGGTAGACAACAAAAATGACAAATAATCATCATCCTCATCATCATTTCAGCTCATATACGTCCCACTGTTGGGCTCGAGCCGCCTCCACAATAGCAGGGAAATTAACCTTACTATACCATGCTGGTCAGACAGGTTGGTATAGGGTTTTATTTCTAGTTTTCATTCTCTTGCATAGATGCTATGTGCATATTATATCCCTTAGTCGTCTTTTACGACATCCACGGGCAAGATAGGGAGTGGTGATTTGTATTTTTACACCGTCACCACACAGAAAATGTTTATTATGTTTCACGGAAAATTATATAGGTATCTATGTCATCATCATCATCATCATCGCAGCCCACATACGTCCCACTGTTGGGCTCGGGCCTCCCCCACAATGAGAGGGTACTTGACCTACTATACCATGCTGGTCAGACAGGTTGGTATAGGGTTTAATTTCAAGTTTTCTTTCTTATTTATGTATATCTATGTAATTGAATTTAATGTCAGCTAAATATATATTCAAATTTTACTAACCAAAACAATTATCGAAAAGTTAAAATGATTGGTTTTTCCGACTTAGAGACACATCATCATCAAAAATAATGAATATTCTAATGAATGTATTGTTCTGTTAAATAACGTCGGTTTGCTGTAAAAACTCATGAACTGACAAATACAAAACTATAAAAGCTATTTTTAGTTTTAGCAATATTGTTTTCCGTATATAATCTTTGTTATTAAGGAAGGGAAATTAAAACACCATTATATTGTCGAATATACTAATATTATAAAGAGAAAAGATTTATTTGTTTGTATTGAATAGGCTCCGAAACTACTGGACCGATTTCAAAAATTCTTTCACCAATGGAAAGCTACAATACCAGGGAGTAACATAGGCTATATTTTATCCTATTATCATATTTATTTTTAAATATTAACGATTAAATTTAAAAAAAAATAAGTTCATGACTTATTGTTAACTGGGGCTTGGCATTAACTATTTCCATATTAAACTTTTTAAGATTATTTTAATGTTCATGGTGGCAATGAGTAATTTTTTGGGTGGGCTATGGGTAGCGCACACATGGTCCATTCCATGGACGAAGGGACGGTACGCGGGCCCATAAACCACCGTACTCTCTCCTTTCCCCATTGGGCCGACCTCCGATTTGCACTATACATATGCCTAAAAAATCACTTTATATTTTTTTGTCCGTCTGTTTGTTCCGGGTAATCTTTAAAACGGCTCGACCGATTCCAAAAATTCTTTCACCTATAGAAAGGTATGTTATCAGCGCGTAAACTAGGTTATTTTGATTACGTGGGTGAAATAGTGGGGCAGCACTATATCAAATAAGTCTGTCAAATACCTGACTTCTGAGAGGTATTTGGGCGTGCGCTACGAGAACTGTAAGAGTTACGTGAATATGATGTACTGTGGAATTGTTCTACGTAATAATAATAATAATAATAATAAGCCTTTTTATTCTGAACTTAACACTAGTATAGATACAGTATGGTCTTTTTATAGTATGTCCCGAAGCTCAGTTTGCCTCTTGGCATAGGCCTCCTCTAACAATTTCCATTGGGACCTGTCACATGCTACTCTTCTCCAGTGAGGTCCAGCCGTGAGTTTCAGATCGTCTTCCCATCGTGTTTGTTGGCGTCCTCTACTTCTCTTGCCGTTTCTGGGATACCAGTTGGTGACATTTTTAGACCATTTCTCTTGAGGATCGCGTAACATGTGACCTGTCCATCTCCACTTTTGTTGGTCTATCCGGGTTATTATATCAGCAACTTTGGTTTTCGCCCTTATTATGCTACATCTTACTCTGTCTGTTTTTTTTATTCCTGTTAAGCTTCTCTCCATGGCTCTTTGGCAGCGTTTCAGTTTTTCTCGGTGGTGTTCAGTGAGTGCCCAAGTTTCACATCCATAGGTGAGGACTGGAAGTATGCAGGAGTTGAAGACTTTTGTTTTTATGTGCATGCTTAATTCCTTGGATTTCAAGACTTCTTTCAAGGACCAGTATTTTTTCCATCCGTTTCCTATTCGTCGCTCAATTTCTTTAGTGGTTTGCTCTTTGTGAGATATTATCTGTCCTAAATAGATGTAGTCGGACACATATTCAAGTGGTTGGTTGTTGATTTTTATGGTGACTGGTTCCGAGTTTGTTACCAATTTCGTCTTATCCTTATTCATGCATAGGCCTACTTTTATACTCTCATTGTTGAGTGATTCTAGCATTTTGTTTAGGTGCGTCGGGTTTTCTTCAAATAAGACAATATCGTCCGCAAATCGTAAGTGGTTTAGTTTTACCCCTTGTATGTTGAGACCGTATTCTTTCCAATCAAGTTTGCGGAATACACTTTCAAGGGCAGCCGAAAACAATTTTGGTGAAAGAGGGTCACCCTGCCTTACTCCCCTTTCGATTTTAAACTTTTTGCCCAAGGTTTCTAGCTGGATCCTCGCTTCGCCGTTTAAGTAGATGTTTTTTATTATATGAATGTAATTTAGGGGTATCCCTTGCTGTTCTAGGCTATCCCATATGACTGTGTGACTAATACTATCGAAAGCTTTGGAATAATCAATGAATGCCATATAAAGTTTTTTATTGTATTCATTATATTTTTCTACTATTTGCTTCACTGTGTGTATGTGGTCTAGAGTGGAGTATCTTTGTCTGAAGCCAGCTTGCTCTCGTGGTTGGTTTTCATCTAGCTTTTTGCTTACTCTTTCCAAAATAATTTTGGAAAATACCTTGTAGATATTTGACATCAAGCTTATAGGTCTGTAATTCCCTATATCTTCCTTTTGTCCTTTTTTGAATATAAGAATTATGTTTGATGTTTTCCACTGTGTAGGGATTAGACCAGTTGATAGTATTTCGTTGAATATCGAAGCGAGTATTGGTAATAGTTCCTCGAGAGTGCCTTTAAGAAGTTCGTTTGTCACTTTGTCTGGGCCTGGGGATTTTTCCATCTTTTGGCTAAATATAGCCTTTTCTATTTCTCTAGGGAGTATTTCAGGTTCAGTTATCGCTTTTCTTTGCTTTTTATAGTTGTCTGTGGTCGGATTCAATTTTTCTTTGGTGTCTGTGTTTGAATAGAGCTCCTGGTAGAATTTTGTGGCTATTATACTTATGTTTTTCCTATTAAATGATATTTGCTTCTTTTTGTTTAGTTTTGGTATCCATTCTTTATTTGATTCTCTCAGTTCTTTAAGCGCTTTTTTTACTCCTCCTGTTTCAACTATATGCTTTTCTAATGTCTGCAGTCTCTTGGACTTTCTATCTTTCCTTATATTCTCTCTGATTTCTTTGCTTAATTTTGTTATAGTTTTTATGATCTCTTTTTTAGGGTGTTTTGTGAGTAGGTTTTTTCTTTTTTCTATAAGTTGTAGCGTCGTATCACTTAGTTTGTATTTGTTTATTTTAAGATTATCAACCTTTACTTGAGTTAGTAGATTCGATAGTTTTTCATATTTTGTCAGAACATCAATATTATTTCCAGTTAGTTCTACAGCTGAATCAGTTAGAGATTGTTTTATTTTCTTTATGGTTTCTTCTTTATGTCCTGTGGTGTGTGAGCCAAAATATTTTCTAGGTTTTTTTGGTGGTTCAATTCTTATGTTGCATCTTACCATACGATGGTTAGTATTGAAGTTGAATTTAGTTAAGACTGACATATCTGTAAAAGCTTTCGGGTAGTTTGTTGTTATGTAGTCAATTTCATTTTTGATATTGCCATCAGGTGAGGTCCATGTCCATTTATTTCTATGATTCTTCTTATACAGACTGTTTAAGAGCGTTAAATTGTGCTGCAGTAAGAGTTCGACTAACAATTCTCCATGTGGACTTCTTTTTCCATGGCCAAAATTTCCCAGGATGTATTCCTCCTTGCATTGTTTTGTTCCAACTTGGGCATTGAAGTCACCCATTAGTATTATATGGTTATTGAGATATCTTGCTAGCGTTTGTGATAGTTCTTTGTAGAAAAAGTTAATAACCGTTTTTGTTGCTATCTCTGTTGGAGCATAGATTTGTATAATTGACCATATTTTTTTGTAGCCTGGTATGCTTATATTTAAAATAGCTATTCGATCTGAAATTCCAATTAGCTCTTGTATGTGTTCTTTCATTGATTTTTTGATTATGAACCCTACTCCTCTATGGCCCGCCACTTCGCCTTTATGGAATAGTATGTAGTCGGTGTGTTCCTCAATCTTTTCCTCTAGTCTTCGCATCTCGCTGATTCCTAGGATGTCCCATCTTATATCTGCAAGAGCTTTCTCTAATTCGTGTAAACTTTCTTCAGTTCTAAGGGTTCTCGAATTTAAGGTTGCAATGTTTAGTATTTTGCTTCTTCTTGTTGTTAGAGGGTGGTGGTCTGTACCTCCCGCGGGGACCAGCCGTTGTGGGAGACATTTCGTTACTTGATTATGATTGTTAGTTGCAATTGGTATTTTTGTTGTTGTTATGATCCGTTTTTCCGAGGCAGTTTTTAGTTTTTTGAAGCATTTAATTGTGGATCAGAGTTTGCTCGGTTGACATAATTTAGTATATTGGGTCTAATGGTATCTTTTATGTTACTTTTGGGTGAAGATTGTGAGAGGTTATTTCCTATTTGGTTCTTATATACTTTTTTCTGTGCTGGTCGCTTAGGAGAATCAGATGTTTCTCTTTTCCTTTTTTCATTGTTGTTCTTCGATTTTAACACTATCAGTTTATCATATTTAATGTACACAATATTTCCCTTCTTTCTCTCTTCTTCAAGTTGAGGTTGTAGCTGTTTTCGTTTTTCCAATACTTCCTTAGAGTAATCCTCTTTCACATTAATGCCGGGTGGGAAGTTTGTTTTGTTTTTGAGTATGAGATGTTTTTTCCATTGGGTCGTGATAGAGGTTACAATTGGACGGTTTTTGTTTTCGATTTGTTTTCCGATTCTATACACATTGCTAATTTCTTGACTGTTTAAGTGAACTCCCATGTCGTTTATAAGGTCTTTGATGTAATCTACTAATTCCCCTTCCGATTTTCCCTTCTCTTCTATTCCGAAGAACACCAGGTTATTTTTACGCTTTTCTCTATCTACTGCTCTTAGTCTTTGTTCCAGTTCAGATACTTTATTTTTGAGGGTATTATTTTCTTCGATAATTGTTTTCATCTTCTCGTCTAATGCTTCCATGACGTTTTTAGTTACCGAATGAGTTATTTTTTCGGCTTGTTTCTCTAGTTTCTCATCAAGTTTGAGCAGTAGTAATTCCATGTTTTTATCCATTTGGTCTTTAGGATTATTCAAATGGGGTAGTTTGATTGATGTTGTGGTAACTCTAATTTATGTGGGAGTTTTTCCAAATTAGTGGCAACACTAGACGTCACTGTCACTAGTTGTCGCCAGGTTGGTACTTGACAGTTGACGTTTTCTCTAAGACGAGTCGTTTTAATTTTTAGGTTATTATACCGGCAATTATTTTTATGATTTGTTATGATTTTCTTGATAAAGTTTATTCACTAGCACTATGAATACACTCCAGATGTAATTGTTGGTGATTAATTTTGATGTTTTTAGTTTAATTGCTCTGGTGTAGCACTATTTATCACTGATTTTAATAATTTTCTCACGAGACGAGTGACGTACGTGTTAACTGATTAGCCGCCGGAAGTGGACCCAGTGGAATTGTTCTACGTAAATAGATCTAAATAAAAGTCCACGACAGCATATATTTACCTTTCACATGGAATCCATTATAGACAAAAATAGTCAGAAATGAATACATTTACAGAGCATTCGCTATAGCATTCAATTGATTTCTTTAAAAAAATACGTTTATCATTTTTGGTATTTAAAGTAGATAAACTTTGTTTTTTATGCTAAATAGTTTGGATAAATAGTTTAGAAGTAATCACGTTATTAACGATCGAGCGCTGTGCTAAATACAGCGATGATCGCTCGCTACCGTGAGACGGTGAGAGACGACTAGGAATGTGACTTGGAGGGAAAAATCGATTAGTAAATAATCGATTTTTTTCTCTAAAATAAATCGATTATAAAATAATCGATAAATTTAAAATAATTAATCGATTATTTTATAATCGGTTTTTCTCTCAACAGGATGACCTTTTTTTAGGAAATGTAAGATTTATTTTCTAATATAGTATGAAACACTGACATTCGATCGACGACTTTTCCTGGCAGTATCGTGATGACCTTTTTTTTAGGAAATACTAGAAACCCGCCCTCGCTTCGCTTCGGTTTTAGTCGTTTTACCCGCGTAGTTCCCGTTCCCGTGGGAATACCGGGATAAAATATAGCCTAGTTTACACCCTGATATTATAGCTTTCCATTAGTGAAATTTTTCCATTTCCGGCTGTGCCCCTGGTATTGCAAAGGTCCATGTGCAGCAGCGTCACTTACCATCAGGTGTGCTGCTTGTTCGTTTGCCACCGTTGGCAATAAAAAAAAAAAAAAAAAACTACGCGGGTAAAACGACTTAAACCGAAGCAAAGCGAGGGCGGGTTGCTAGTCTATACCAATAAATAAAATTGGAGTGTCTGTTTGTAATGTCAAAATAATAGGCTTTTTTCATGCTCACACGGTTATTTGCACGACACCTATGCCTAAAATAGCAATTAAAAAATTTTTGTCTGTCTGTCTGTCTGTCTGTCTGTTTGTTCCGGGTAATCTTCAAAACGGCTGGACCGATTTCAAAAATTCTTTCACCAATGGAAAGCTATAATATTAGGGCGTAAACTAGGCTATATTTTATCCCGGTATTCCCACGGGAACGGGAACAAAACACAAGTTTGCGCGTTCACTGCAAAGAAGGAGCCGTTTGTCATGGCGCCACAGTTCCAAGGAGTAACTCTCCCAATTTCTGAGAGTATTGGGATTCTCGGCGTCGAAATATCGAGCAAAGTCCAGTTTGGGAGTCATTTGGAGGACAAAGCCAAATTGACAAGCAAAAAGTTGCGCGTCCTGAACAGAGCCAGGCGGTACTTCACACCGAGACAGCGTCTTGTGTTGTACAAAGCACAAGTTCGTCCTCATGTGGAGTACTGCTCACATCTCTGGGCAGGTGCGCCCAAATATCAGCTAGACCCACTTGACTCCCTGCAAAGACGGGCTGTTCGAATCGTCGGGGATCCCAATCTTACGGACAGATTGGAGTCGCTGGAGCAGCGGAGAGACTTTGGGTCACTCTATGTACTCTACCGACTCTTTCACGGGGAGTGCTCCGAGGAACTGTTTGACTTGGTACCACCGTCACCATTCTACCAACGTACCACTCGACATCGTAGCCGGGTTCATCCATTTCACCTAGAAACGTTATGGTCTTCAACTGTACGTTTCCAACGTTCATTTCTCCCACGTACGTGCAGGCTCTGGAATGAACTACCTGCTGCTGTGTTTCCTGAGCGCTATGACATGCCCTTCTTTAAACGAGGTTTAAGAAGAGTATTTCCTTCACGGTAGGCAGCGGCCTGGCTGTGCCCCTGGTATTGCAAAGGTCCATGTGCAGCAGCGTCACTTACCATCAGGTGTGCTGCTTGTTCGTTTGCCACCGTTGGCAATAAAAAAAGAAAAAAAAAACTACGCGGGTAAAACGACTTAAACCGAAGCAAAGCGAGGGCGGGTTGCTAGTCTATACCAATAAATAAAATTGGAGTGTCTGTTTGTAATGTCAAAATAATAGGCTTTTTTCATGCTCACACGGTTATTTGCACGACACCTATGCCTAAAATAGCAATTAAAAAATTTTTGTCTGTCTGTCTGTCTGTCTGTTTGTTCCGGGTAATCTTCAAAACGGCTGGACCGATTTCAAAAATTCTTTCACCAATGGAAAGCTATAATATCAGGGCGTAAACTAGGCTATATTTTATCCTGATATTCCCACGGGAACGGGAACTACGCGGGTAAAACGACTATAACCTGTAACCGAAGCGAAGCAAGGGCGGGTTGCTAGTTAATAATAAAAACGCAATTACGATTAAGCCGTCACTCAGGATGCCTGGCAGATGAAAAATATCGAAATTATTTTGCACAAGTATACATATGCATAATAGAACAGATTACGACAGGAACTAATATGGCCAAAAATAGGTAATAAAATATTACGATTTTTCCAGAAAAATGATGATTTTTATTCAATAAACTTTTATTTTCATTAGTATACATTATAGAATAGAATAGCATTTATTGTCACATAATAACTAATAATTAAAATACATGTTTAAAATAAGCAGCATTATAGGTATGTGTTTAGGTTAATAATTTATTTTGAGTTCACTAGATGGCGTTGTACAAAATTCTAAAACAGGTTACGGTTTCCTTACACGAATGTATATGCACATTAAGCGTGGTGTTAACGCCACGCCCACGTTCAGGTTCACCCTCATCTATAGATGTTTCATTTCACAAATAAATAAATAGCTGTTCTTCATTCCGTTATCAGCAATTTAGAGTGATAAAAAATTTTAAAAATCTATTAATTTGAATTCGAAACTTAAATTATGCCGAATCGAATGACATTCATATTTTTTTTTATTGCTGAAAAAAGTTGACCAACACTTGTTCACTAGACTTCCTTTTAAGTATTTTTTTATTGTTGTTGGTGGCAAATGAGCAAACGGCACAATTCATGTTAAGTGATACTGCCACTAATGGACCTTTTCTCAGCCGCTGCCTACCGTGAACAAAGTTAAGGATGTGTGAATACGTAAAATGAGGTTCGGTGATACTAAATGCATCACTAAAACCCACCACACGCCAACACCTTCAGAAAGTTCTGCTTCCAGCTCTCACGCTCACCGAACGAAGTGCAGTAGCAAATTCCTCAGCTGTCGATTTTCTGCTCAGTGTGGTACTACCCCGGACGGACCGGCCCGCGACTGTAGACAGATAACTGTCGACAAATGTCGACTGTGAGAATGTAAATTCGCTTCACATCATAATAGAATTCGATAGCATCTACTCAGCCATGGAATATATTGTTAACTTAAAATTCTAAGTGTACAGAATTTTAAGTTGATCATAAGTTAAGATGTGTAACTAAAGTGACCGTATTTTTTTAACTCAAAACATGACGCTTGTACAATTGATAAAACTATTTTTATCGTATTTATATTTGATTTTTGAATGCCCGATGTTTCGAATCCTCGCGGTCTGACCATCACCATGAACACTGAAAAATGAAAATATGCATTCCACCATCATTATCTCAGCTTATTTATGGTCCACTGTTACGCTCGGGCCTCTCCATCATAGAAGGGAAATGAACCTACTATACCACGCTGGTATGACTTGGGGCATATTTAACGTAATCTCATTCATATGCATTTAAAACTACTGAAATTCGATGATCGAAAAAAAAGCGCTTCTTAGCTAAACTTGTGAGGCGTAAATTCATCCTTGTCAATGGCGATATCAAGTTAGTCATTCTAGGGTATGCCGCTCTTATTAATTTTAATCATCACTTGAGTTCATATATGTCCCAATCCCACTGTTGGGCTCGAACCTCCTGCACGATGGGAGGGAAATTGGCCTAAATATTGGGATTCTGAACATTTTGCCGTCACTGTATTTTACACAGGAAATATCTATAACAAAGTGAACTGTTATAAATAAAAAAAAATTCTTTGGATTTTATTGCGTTTGACATATCCACCCTTAACCATGAACACTAAAAACATGAACACTAAAGCGACGAGCAATTAAAAATCAAATACAAAGGCCATAAATTCCATAACAATATTTTTATTTCAAACGATAATAAGATTAAACTTGCTTATAAATATATCTCGGAAAGTCTTTTGTACTCTCTATTATAAGCTTATATCAAGATTCGTTAGGATTTCATATGCAATATAATCTTGTATTGCGATTCCTGAATAATCATACGATGTTATTACATTGTAAATTGTAATACTTTTATAACGTTGTATTGAGATCTTGTTAATCTGTATAGGCGAGATCAAACGTATACGTTCATTACTGCTTAATGTGTCTGGTAAGGTAGGGTTGCCAACTTTTTATACAAGAAAATTTTATCCCAAGAAACAAGATGGTCTTATAGACAAACAGTCTATATAACGTAGGCGTAATGTAGGCCATATAAGATAGGTAAGCAAGTCTCCACAAGGTAGGGATATATAAATATCCCTACCTTGTAAATATAAAAATAAAAATAATGTTTGATAATAAACATCGATATATAGATATCTGATGTTTACGCGAGCACTACACATTGTAAATAAAACTACTTTTACGGGTTATATATACCGTGAGCACTTATTGTATAGATTTGACCCACAATAATAATAGTTAAAGATAATTTTATAAATCAAAAATCTTTTAGTAAACCGCATCTAAAATTAAAAATCAATATTAATTTAGCATCATGTCCCCTGAGTTTTCTTGCCGGATCTTTCTCAGTGTGGCCGCGTTCCGATCCGGTGGTAGTATATTAGTTTTGTTAGTTTTAAATCAACAAATTGTAATAATAATTGCTACAAATTTAATAATTAATAATTACTAACCATAAACAATATAATTTTTTCATATAGATTCATTTTCTTCTTACACTGGCAATAAATTTGTACTAAAATGTGGGTAACAATTTAATAAATTTATAACTATTTTCTGTATGGGGTAGATAATTGTAAATGTCTGTAATAACGATTACTTGTTGGACGTGAGACACCTTAGTCCGCCCGTGACAATGAATGCTACAAAGTGTTCGAAACGTCGGGCAATCATAAATCAAATACAAACGCGATATAATCCGTAAAAGTAGTTTTATTTACAATCGATATATAGAATTTATTCGATATTTGCCATGCGATATATCGAATTAATATGATGTTTTGACTAACATTCATATCGAATACGATATATCGATATTTTTATTTATTGAAACATCGAGTATTTTTTTCTCGTATCTATTAAATAAATATTAATAATAATGGGCCAGAAGATATACCTAAAAAAAGTTCATCACCAACAAAACTCGTCCGAAACGTATCCGATAAACTCTGTAAAGTACTCATCACAGACAGCAAATTTTCTGTTTGACTAGAGAAAGGTACCTAATATTAAAATTTTGTGGAAAGTATTCGATATTGAAAAAACATCGATGCTTTCATACGATATATCGATAAAATATCGATGCTGGGATGCTATTTTTCTAATCGAACATAAATATCGATGTATTTTTTAAGTGGACACCCCTAGCACAAGGGGACTGGACAGAGCTCAGGAAGTGCCTCGAAGGGAATTTATCCGGCGGAGGAGAGAAGATCCCGTAGCAGGGCGTGGGACTACGGAGGCGGTTGCGCCGCATCTACACCACTGGCTCAGGAGAAGGCATGGCCTTACATTTGGGATGGTGAATTGAAAGAGAAAATTGAAAGAGAAGAGGCCCCAGGATGCTATGAGTATGGAGCAACGGACGGATTATTAACATATTCTATGTTATCATTTTATGCGAACATCCACTTTTTTATTATATTAGCAATAATATGAATATTAACAATATCTATAATATATCTATCATCGATTTGTTATTACAGAAGTTGGTATGACAATGGCGCGAGTGCGGAGAACTTTTGCGGCTATTATTATTACTCATATCTTTCTGATTTGCTAACATTTAAAGACACTACTCTTATTTTTTGAGGAGTTATATGTTATATCCTTAGAATAATAACATATAGAAGGTAAGTCCACGCACAAAAAGTGAGGCATTTCAATTGGAGCCTAATGGAGCTTACGCCGGAACAGTCCCGTAATGTACAAATCATTGCACTGCACGAACGTACGCAACTCTTAAAAAATAAATAGGTAATTATGACGGCTTGTGCATTCAAATGGTGCCACAACACATTTGAAAAACATAAAAAGGTTTTTAACATTACTTTTAAAAGTATTTCGACGATTTATGTTAATAAAAACAAAATTTGATTTCATAATTTGTATAGTGGTTGCCGTGTGTACGTGTGTAATCGTCTGCCCGCCATTAATATTTTTAGATTCAAATTTTTAAAGTTCAAAGTACTGACACTATCCTTCTATACGTTATTATTCTAAGGTTATATCCTATACCTTTCTTGACAATAAGATTTTTTTAATCCAACACTAAGCTTATTAATTAATAATTTTAAAAGTTTTTTTATTACAGCTCCTATGATGATGAGAATATGTAGTATTTCACAAAATCGTTTTTGAATCAAAAAATAAGTTGTATTGAAGAGCTCAATAAAATAGAAACAGTTTGATTGACAACCCTAGACCGTGGCGATACGTTATCGGAGTGACGTTACGTAACAATTTATGTGACTCTTATCACAAGTTAAATACACGTTATAATAATATAATCTATGTACAATTTGTTAGCGAATGCAAAATTATTTCTTCCTATTCGCGAATATTTAAATACTATCTATACCAATAAATAAAATTGGAGTGTCTGTTTGTAATGTCAAAATAATAGCCTTTTTTCATGCTCACACGGTTATTTGCACGACACCTATGCCTAAAATAGCGATTAAAAATTTTTTGTCTGTCTGTTTGTTCTTTTCTTCTTGTTCTTTTTCTGTCTGTTTGTTCCGGGTAATCTTCAAAACGGCTGGACCGATTTCAAAAATTCTTTTACCAATGGAAAGCTATAATATCAGGGCGTAAACTAGGCTATATTTTATCCCGGTATTCCCACGGGAACGGGAACTACGCGGGTAAAACGACTAAAACCGAAGCGAAGCGAGGGCGGGTTGCTAGTGTATAATATAACGCATCTACATGTGTATACACACATATGTGTATATGTATACATATGTAGTTGGTTGACTGAGTTAGCAACGCCGACTCGAAACTACTGAAACTAAACTAGAGACAAATTTATATAGTACATTTTTGATGGTATAACGTCTTATAAATCGATGAACGCCAGCTGCACGCACGAGAAAGTATGACTCATTGTCACGTGCCGCCTGAGACGAGCGTGCAGGCGAGAGCGATAGAGAGGCACAATCGGATCAAGCGTTCGGCTTGTGACATTGTTATTTCTAATTAACCTGTATAATTGAAGTAAAAAAAAATTGTAAAATTAAAGCATGCAAATAAATGTCAGTTTATCGAAAAAATTGTAATTTTTAATTAAGAGGTCATCCATTAATCACGTGTAGCTTGAAAAGGGGGGGGGGGGGGGGTGGTTATGGCAGGTGCTTGACAAAAGTCCCTAAATATCACAAGGGTTGTAGTAAGATATCACGTGTATTTATTTTTTTTCGTGAAATGCGCCATTTTTGAACCGATAGCGGTGTGTAATGTGATTAGACATTCGTTTTTTATTATTTTTATGCCGAATCATAAATAATCTGCAACCTTTCTGTCTAGACATTTTTATCATGGTCCTTAATCTATACCAATAAATAAAATTGGAGTGTCTATTTGTAATGTCAAAATAATAAGCTTTTTTCATGCTCACACGGTTATTTGCACGATACCTATGCCTAAAATACAGATTAAAAAATTTTCGTCTGTCTGTCTGTCTGTTTATTCCGGGTAATCTTCAAAACGGGTAGACCGATTTCAAAAATTCTTCTACTAATGGAAAGATATATTTCAGGGCGTAAACTAGGCTATATTTTATCCCGGTATTCACACGGGAACGGGAACTACGCAGGTAAAACGACTAAAACCGAAGCGAAGTGAGGGCGGGTTGCTAGTTTTAGAATAAAATAAGATTATACTTTATACCTTGTATTTAAAGATAATACTCTAAATTTTAAGATTCTTTGTAAGTACTAAAAATACACGTGATGTTGGTTTTTAGTTTTAAATCTCACCACGTATCAACGAATTCTGCTGTTAAAAATGCTTAAAAAAAATGATCACGTGATTAATGGACTGCCCCTAACTTCTTTCAATAAAAATAATAATAATTCATTGATATTAATAATTTCTGATGTTAACACCAGTATTACATACACATCTATACTAATATTATAAAGAAGAAAGATTTGTTTGTTTGTTTGTATTGAATAGGCTCTGAAACTACTAGACCGATTTCAAAAATTTTTTTACCAATGGAAAGCTATAATATCAGGGAATAATATAGGCTATATTTTATCCCGGTATTTCCACGGGAATGGGAACTAAGCGGGAATGGCGACAGTGAAACAGAAGCGAGGCGAGGGCGGATTGCTAGTCTATACCAATAAATAAAATTGGAGTGTCTGTTTGTAATGTCAAAATAATAGGATTTTTTCATTCTCGCACGGTTATTTGCACTATACATATGCCTAAAATACACTTTATATTTTTTTGTCTGTCTGTCTGTTTGTTCCGGGTAATCTTCAAAACGGCTGGACCGATTTTAAAAATTCTTTCACCAATAGAAAGCTATAATGTCAGGGAGTAACATAGGCTATATTTTATCCCGGTATTTCCACGAGAATGGGAACTACGGGGGTAAGGCGACTGAAATAGAAGCGAAGCGAGGGCGTATTGCTAGTAGTAAATAAAACTACTTTATGATTTTATCGCGTTTGTTTTTGACTACACGACCTTTCGAACAATGCAGCGTTCATGGTCACGAGCGGACTGGCCATGAACGCTGCACATAAAATTCATTGATAATAATTTAATTCATAAAAGTATGCAATTTATCAATGTTATCTTATAACGTTATCAAGTGAAGTCCCTAAACCAACTTTACAGAAAACCATTTTTTTATTGGCCGTAGAAGGTTATTAAGAAACGATTTTACGAAATTCAACCCCAATTGGGGTGAAATACAGCGACAGTTTCTATGGCTAAAATCAGAAAGATTTCGATTGTTTTCAAATAAACCAGTTAGGGTTCCATAAAATAAAAGGTATTTGGTTGATGTTCCATTATCTTTAAAGTTAAGGAACCCCTGGTCTAAAGATGGCCTTGAAGGATTATTACGCTTAGCAACCATAAAATATGTTATAAGTTATCATAGCAATAATTTATGATGAGGTAATGTTGAAAGCACTGTTATCTTATCGAGGTCACAGAATAAATACTAAGAAATTAATATTAGTCTAGCTAAAAAAGTATTAAATTGGAACACGTTTGAAATATTCTTCATAAAAACGATAATGCAAGTCACTATAATTGGTAAGGCTAATTAAATGGTATGGGAGGGTACCCCACGTAGGGGGTATTCCGTCGGGCCGACCACTGACGACAAGTTAACTCTGCTCCGGTGGTCGGCCCAACGACGAAGGCGAGGTGGTTTTCGGGTGGGTTGCGGGAGTTGCGTGCTTAAGCCCCTCTGTCGCCCCGGACGGAGTGGTGCGGAGGCGCGCCGACCGCAGCCCACCCACAAAAAAAAAAAAAAAAAAGGCTAATTAAATGGTAAGAGAGCTGGAACTGACTCCTAATAGATACGGGTCCAAGCTCCACGTATGATAATACATTTTCTCTTGCAAACTAATATTTCTAATGATTTTTTTGGGTTGGGATATGATCAGCGCACCCGCTGCCCAGCTCCATCCGGGGCGACAGAGGGGTGGCGCGTGGCCGCGTAACCCACCCGATAGCACGTCGCCTTCGTCGTTGGGCCGACCACCGGTGCAGAGTTCCTTGACTTCAGTGGTGGGCCCGCTAGAATATCCCGAGGGAGTACTTTCACCCATCGACGTCCCCTTCCCGGGACGTCGGTCGCCGTCGCGAGGTCAGCCTCTCCGCGGACTAAACTCTCCAGTCCGATCACCCGCAGCCTCTGCTAGGGCGACACCAGGCGCAAATATTTCTAATGATAAGATTACATGAATATTAATCCATGCTAATATTATAAATGCGAAAGTAAAAAAAATGTTTGTTTGTTTGTAATTTCACGCTTAAACCACCGAACTGATTTCAAAAATTCTTTCATCAATGGAAAGCTATAATATCAGGGAGTAACATAGGCTATATTTTATCCCGTTATTCCCACAGGAACGGGAACTACGCCGCGGGTAAAGCGACTGAAACCGAAGCGAAGCGAGGGCGGGTTGCTAGTATCTAATATTTGTGCTTAGGAGTTATGTAGTGCCATCTCTTAGAGTTTTCCAGTACTAACTCGTTGAAAGCAACAATACTAGTACGGAGTACCTTACTTAATCGTTTACGAGATGGCGTAAAAGCCTTTAATACTAAAATAAAATATTCACGAAATACATAATACCTAAGTATTGTAGTTGGTAAAGCCGAAAATTTCAAAGGTTTGTAATTAAATATAAAAAAAAATATTTGTACATTGTAAACGATGGCTATTAAACCTTACGAGATAAATCAACATAATTATGCTAGTACAACGAACTTGTTTTTCTTGATCTGCAAAATATTCGCGTTTTGCATTGCATTTTCTAAGGATAAACCACAGTAACCATGTTTATTTTTTAAATATCACTAACATTATTTATATTTTCTAGGGGTTACAATAAATTGAACACCATTGGCGTGTTCATCTTAATACTTATTTAGTTTTTGAGTTAAGAAAGTGTCAACAGTGACTGGAAATGGTTTGTGTAAACTTATATTGTCTTATATACAGTGCAGTTCGCTAGTTCTATTCGCTTGAACTCAACTGGATACGCTACTGCGTATCTAAATTTCTAGATTTTAAGTATTATAAAAAAGTCATGAGTTTTGTATACAGTAGAGAGGTACTATAAAACCATAATCATCTAGACTTGAGAAGTTTCCTATAAATATAAATAAAATTGAAATACTCGTATCTGTTTGTAATGTCAAAATCACAGGAAAATTAATAAGAGCAATCTTGCACGTGGGTATCATAAAAGTCTACTGAGGGATTACAATATGCATAGAATATCTGTGCAGGAGAAGGAAAACTGAAAATAAAAACCTATGCCTACCCGCCTGATCAATGTGTAGGTCAATTGCCCTCCTATTATGGTGGAGGCTCTAGCCCAGCAGTGGTTTGTATATGAGCCGTGACGAGGTAGGTATAACGTATATCATCTCTGGAAATTTAGCGAGAAATACAACAAAGACAGGCAGGCAAATGAATAAAATGGCAGTAACTGCTTAGTTATTTAGTCAGATATACGACAGGAACTGTCTTAAAAAGAGTTTAATCTACCACTGTTACTGATATTTATTTCATGAAGATAATATTTTCCCTCTGTGTGGTGACGGAGTAAGAATACTGTTCACCACTCCCTATCTTGTCCGTGGATGTCGTAAAAGACGACTAAGGGATATAATACGCATATAAAATCTATGCAAGAGAAGGAAAACTCGAAATAAAACTCTACACCAACCTGTCTGACCAGCATGGTATAGGTAGTATGGTCAATTTCCCTTCTATTGTGGAGGAGGCTCGAGCCCAAAAGTTGGACGTATATACGACGATGACTTCATACTAAGTATATTTAGCAGATTACGGCATAGTTAGCATAATATATTTCATTATAACATATTATAAATAATACAAAACGAATTAAATGCGTTATCACGTTTCATCTGTTCCATTAAATGGCCGTTTTTTAGTCTCGATGTATATTACATTTAGAGAATTTCTGGATGAAAAATTATTGGAAAACCTATTTCTACGTTAATAGGTTGATGGATGAACGTATCCTGATCTCTATATGATAAAACTAGCCTATGCCCGCAACTTCGTTCACGTGGAACAGTTTGGGCTAATGATGACTTTAACCCGCGACTTTGTTTACATATAAGGCGAAGATATTTTCAATAATACGAATTGTCACACATGATATCTGCGAAACCTAACCGTTTATGGAGTGCACGTAGCAGAAGCTCTCAAAAGGAAAAAAAAAACCCGTTTCTGAAACATTTTTCATTGGTGCTCCGCTCCTATTGATCTTGGCGTGGTGATATATACTTATATAGCCTATATAGCCTTATATAGCCTTCCTCGGTAAATGATCTATCTAACACTGAAAGAATTTTTCAAATCGGACCAGTAATTCATGAGATTACCGCGTTCAAACAAACTCTTCCGCCTTATATATTAGTATAGATTAGTATTATTAGATTAGTATATTCAATAACATTAACATGCTATTGAATATACTAATCTAATAATAAGTTAATGCTATTTAATTATAACGAATAACGCTTTATAAATTAGGTATGCTTATTATTAATAAACAATAACAGTACTTACTATAAAGAAATATACTACGTCTTAGGTACCAGTAGTAAAAAAACCGTGAGATATTGCGCACGTAATTGTAAAACCGAAAATAATTATGGATTATAATTTCACTGACAAAGTAGTGTTAGTGACTGGCGCGAGCGCTGGTATTGGTGAAGCGACAGCTCTGCTGTTCGCCAAGTTAGGAGCTAAGCTAGCTCTCGTCGGAAGAAATGTAAATAACTTGAAAAATGTTGCTGATAAATGTGAAATGGAAAAGGGTTTGAAGCCGCTACAAATTGTTGCCGACCTTAGCACCGATGAAGGTGTTGTGAGAACTGCTAAGGAAACCATTGACCATTTCGGAAGGTACAAATTACGTGTTCTAATTTCATTAAAACTTAAGCGATCAGTTGTAAATTTAAGATAAAGCGTTTAAAACTATCTTTGTTTGTATACTTAGAGATAACTTAAATTGAAAAAAATATAAATTAATAGTTGAGTAGTAAATAGGGCAGTGACTCCGGCGCCACCGTTTATTATGAGGTGGACTGCTTTCTCGATTACCACCAGAGGTTCTAAAAAAGTACAGCCCATACACGTCCAACTGTTGGGCTTGAGCCACCTCCACAATAGGAGGGAAATTGATATACTATAGCACGCTGGTTAGACATCCACGGGTAAGAAAAGGGTGGCGTATTGTACTTTTACTCCGTCACCACACGGCAAACAGTTATTTATGTAACAATATTGTAGATATCATTTATACAGTCGACCGGGGTGACGATAACTATATTCTTTTCTTTACCAAGTCAACCGGAGTGAGGATAACGGTATTCTTTCCGTCACCACATAGGGAACCTTCGACTTATATCAGTTCTTTTGTAATACAGGCTAGATGTCCTCATCAATAATGCAGGAATCAGCGCCCGCACTTGCATCGAGCGCACTGATATGGAGATCTTCGACAAGGTGTTCAATATCGACGTTCGAGGAGTATACAATCTGACACGACTCCTCGTGCCCGAACTCATCAAGACCAAGGGCAATATCGTCAATGTATCCAGCATAGCGGCTACCACTACCATTGTGGGCAATTTGCCTTATGCAATGGCTAAGGTAATCGTCATCACAGTTCATATACGTCCCACTGCTGAGCTCCAGCCTCCTACACAGCAGTAGAGAAGTTTACCTACTGTACAGCGCTGGTCAAACGGTTTATTTCGAGTTTTCTTTTTCTTGTATGAATGTTATTCCATCAGCCTATAGACGTCTACTGCAAGACAAAGGATTCACGAGAATGCCACTCGGAATGATCCAGCACCACTTGCATCCAACGATTCCCTGTGACTTTCAAGGTGTCGTCAGTCCACCTACTAAGGGGTCATCCTATGTTGCATCGTCCGATTCGTGGTCGCCACTCGAGAATTTTTCTTCCCCAACGGTTGATGGTTCGACGAGCGATGTGTACTGTTCATTGCCATTTCAACCTGCTAATTCTGCGGGCTTTGTGCGTTACACCCGTTCTTCTACAGGTTTCCGAATCCCAGATTTTATCACGTAGAGAAATACCGAGCTTAGCCCTCTCCATAGCACGTTGAGTGACCTGAGCTTTTTATGAGTCAGACATTTAGAGGCCACGTTTCAGTGCCGTATGTCATCGCTGGTAACACACACTAGGTGATGTTATATGCATATTCTATCTCTTAGTTGTCTCTTACGACACTTACGGATAAAGTAGCCCCCTAATTTGTCCCTATCACCTTTTGCAAATTATTACTACTATAAAATTTCATAATTCTTTCTGTGTTTAGGCTGTACAGTTTCATTTTTAGTACTATTCTCTATATTTAATTGAATTCAGACTACTTAAGGTGTGATTCAAATGTAAGTATATATGGATAAATCTTGTGTAAGAAACAAATGAACAGCATGAGTGAGCTTGCTTTTAATTTGTTGATTTAGCCGCAGATGGCTTTGACAGCTTGGCGCAAACTATGGATGGTCGGTGTAGTCTCTCAACCTGTTTATCAGCCTTCTTTAAAACCTATATGTAGCCATTTTTTCTTATGTTTTGATTATTGATATTCCTGTAACCCGTTATATATATATATTTTTGATTTATCCTCTTGGAGTATCTCTTCATATATCTATGAATACCTTGTTCCTTTTATCACAGCCACCTAATTGTTGAGTATAACTACTAAATTACATTAACATGAATATTTTCAGGCAGCGTTGGATCACTTCTCAAGGGAAGTCGCATTGGAGTTGGCGCCAAAGGGAGTACGCGTGAACACAGTCAGCCCCGGCGTTACTGTATGTTTTTTTTATTTATATCAAAAGCCAAAGACCTTAGATAAAATATTGGCAAGTATACATGCGTCACAATTCATTAACTTAAGATAACGTGCCCAAATTGAGTTGATACCTTCTGTTTTTATCATGTTATTAAACGCATTCATCTGGCATACCATCTTTACTATAAGGGCACTCGGGATCAGAGTCCCGGAACTTCACTATAGTGGCCGCAAAAGTTCATGATATTCACTTACATTATAAATGTATATATATAAATTAGGTATGTATATAAATGTGGTCCCTAAATGTAGGCCTCATAACCAATCTCAAAGTCGCTCAGCGTACTCAAGTCTCTGTGAGATAGAATCCAAAATACGGAATACCGCAGTACGAATAGCAGGAAGAATTAGCACGCTGAAGTGGCAATGAGCAGGCCACATAGCTCAACGAACCGACAAAAGCTGGAGACGAAAAGTTCTCGAGTGGCGACCACGTATCCGACGATGCAGTATAGGACGCCGCCCCACTAGGTGGATCGACGACGTGGTGAAAGATGCTGGGCGTCGTTGGATGCATGCGTCACAGGACTGCATTTTGTGGCGTAACATGAGGGAGGTCCACGTCCAGCAGTGGACGGCGATAGGCTGAAATGATGATGATGATGATGATAAATGTGTTATGTATATCTTAATTATATTCATTTATAAATTTCAGCACATATACGTTCCATTATTGAGCTTGGGTCTCCTCCATTGGGGAGGAAATTTCACCTATCATATTACGCTGGTCAGACGTGTTGGTATAGGATATTGTTTCGAGTTTGTCTTCTCTTGCATAGATGATATAAACATATCAAATTATTTAGTCGACTTTTACGATACCCACGGGGAAGAGGGGGGTGTTGAATTGCATTCTTACTCCATTACAACACGGCTAATACTATAGGTACTACGAACTAATAGAAATTAATTGAAAAGTGCAGCATAGCTAATGAAATAGATATTTTTGATTTGTATAAATATATCATCATTATCGCTCATTGATACAGTTCCTATACGCCCCACTTCCAGTCTCGGTACTCATCCAGATGGGAAGAGAAATTGGATTAGCATAGACTTTTATTCGAGTCTTCCATCTCTGGAATCATCATCATCGTACCCCCTTATGTTCCACTGTTGGGCTCGGGCGTTCTCCACAATGGGAGGGAAGTTGACCTACTATACCACTTATCAGACATATTGGTATAGGGTTTCATTTCTCGAGTTTTCCTTCTCTTGCACAGATGTTATGTGCATATTATATCCCTTAGTCGTCTTTTACGACATCAGATAGGGAATGGTGAATTGTATTCTTACTCCATCACCACATGAAAAATTTTTATATATTGACAATGACTTTCAAATTACAAATCGTCAACCGTGACCTATGACCACCTGATAACCAACTCATATAAAGTTGGTTATCAGTGACCCCCTTGGATGTGATTGTTATTATCTTTATTTAAAATTTCAACAACTCACTTTTAAATGTACCTAATATAAAAATAAGTTCCGTGTGATAACAAAGTACCTAAGAGAACATGTGGCGTTTTTGAAGTGAAACTTTTTTAGAATCGTTGTGATTTCAAACTCGATGAAACGAAAAAGCGAGTCCATAGAGACATAAACACCTAAATGTATAGGATTCACCCGACGAGAGAATGACATAAAGGATAAAGGATGGAGGATGAAGGATGAAGGATAAAGGATAAAGGATGAAGGATGAAGGATGAAGGAGGAAGGGTGAAGGGTGAAAGATGAAGGATGAAGGATAAAGGAGTTTCGCTTCTGATATGCGTACTTTGTACACACACTCTTTTTTTCGTCCAGGGCGACTAAAGGGCGGTACACGGCCCTATAACCCGCTGTATTTCCTCCTCTTCGCCACTGGTCGGGCCACCGGTACCGAGGTCCTAGTCGTCCGTGACCAACCCGGCGGGCCTTTAATTCCTATAGCTTTAATTCTTTCGGATGCCGTCACTTCCGGACGCCCTTTCCGCGGGAAGGAGCGTCCGGAAGGTTCATTGCCTTCGCGCGGTCACCTTATCTGCGGGTGGTGGACTATTTTTCTGTCCATTCACCCGCGATCTCGGTTAAGATACATGTGGTATAGAATAAAGTGTAAATAAATAAAAATTAATTTTTGTGTAGGAAAAGACCACTATGCAAGAAAAATTAAAACTTCAAATAAAATTCTTTGCCAATCCGTAAGACCAGCTTGGTTTAGAAGGTTAATTTTTCTCCTATTGTGAAGGAGGTCTGACCAGAGGGCACTTCTTATTGATGACTAGTTTCTGCTCGCGACTTCGTCAGCGTGGTATAGACACTTTGGGCTAACGCTAACTTTAACCTAATAATTTGTTTACGTAGAAGGTGAAAATATTTTTTAGTAATACGATTCTGTCACACATATATTTTGCGAAAATTTAGCCGTTTATGCAGCAGAAACTCTCAAAAGGAAAAAAATAAAACCGATTTTGCAACATTTTTCATTGGTGTTCCGCTCCTGTTGGTCTTAGCGTGATAATATAAAGGCCTCGTTTTCCTCGATAAATGGGCTATCTAACACTGAAAGAATTTTTCAAATCGGACCAGCTCCTGAGATTAGCGCGTTCAAACAAACAAACTCTTCAGCTTTATATATTAGTGTTGAGTATGGATATAGATTGTAAGTTCTTAGTCTTTGTTGAACTTGCAAGTGAATTGCATCTTGTGCTCAGTCGTGAAGTACGGTACATATATGGGCTGAGATGATGACGTGACGATGAAGACTATAGAAATATTTATTGACTGCACAGATAGCGTGGTGATTAAGATACTGACCTATACTGCCAGTGTCGCGGGTTCGAATCCCACGCTGGACAACTTGTGCGAGCCACAAATTGTTATTCTGAGTCTGAATATAATTTGTGTTCGTTAATTATATATTTGTGAAGTCCACCGCAATACAAGTGTAATCTTATATCTCTAAACGAGAAATTCTTGTATATATATATATATATATATTCATGATCTCGGAAACGGCTCCAACGATTTTGTTGAAACTTGGCATACTAGAGGTTTCGGGTCCAAAACATCGATCTAGCTAGGTTTTATTTATAGAAAATGTTGTTTTGTCCGTGTTTTTAGCAAAACAAACAATGACATTAAATTTTAAAAGAATATGAATTCAAATTTCGTTGTCAACGTCATGAGTTACGATAGCTCAGATGGGAAGTTGACAGGTTCTAATTTTGATTTTGTTGACATTCAAACAGCGTCGGTTCGAATCTCGGTGTTATTATTATTCTCTTTTTGTAATTTTTTATATGTTTTCATTATTTATTTTTTATTAATATACACTCATTTGCAAAAAAAACGGGCACCTAAGCAATGAACCATTTCAAATGTTAATATTTCTTTGTTTGATAATTATAGGTAGTTTTATCCACACAATTTGCTAAATTAATAAGAAAATAATCGTTTTCATCAGTATTTCATAAAATTTAGATACAATTTATGGGAAATAATGCTAAACCTCGCTAGTAGTGTATATTCGCTAGTAGTGCATATGCTCATGAAGTAAAAATAAAAAAGTTTTTTTGTTTGTTTTTCTTTAATAAAGTAAAAGCAGATAAATGTTTAGTATCGAGTGTGACCCCCTCTAGCTAAAATCACAGCTTGAATTCGTCTGGGCATGCTAGCGAGTATATCCCGGATACTTGCTTGCGGAATACGTTTCCACTCCGCAGTAATCACATTCTTCAGCTCTCTGATGGTCTGCGGAGCCGGGTGTACTGATCTCACACGCCGTTTCAGAACGTCCCAGACATGCTCTATGGGATTGAGGTCGGGACTTCGAGCTGGCCAATCCAAACGACGAATGCCGACCTCTTGCACATACGCATTAACATCGCGGGATCGGTGGGCGCGAGCATTGTCGTCCATAAAAATCGAGTCTTCACCTAGAGCGGCCAATGCGGGTTGTGCATGAGAAATTAGAACTTCCGTTATGTATCGATGCCCAGTCAGTGAGCCGTTTTCAATGAAGACTAACTCTGTACGATCCATTGAATTTATTCCTGCCCAAAACATAACAGAGCCCCCACCATAAGGTGTGATTTCTTCGAAACATGCCTCTGCAAAGCGTTCTCCTTGTCTTCTTAGCACTCGCCGACGTCGATCTTCACCGAACAGAGATATCCTGGCTTCATCAGAGAACAAAACCCTATTCCAATCGTCTTGAGTCCATGATTCACAATTTCTAGCGAACCTAAGCCTGTGAACTCTGTGCTCACGGAGTAATTTGGGGCCGCGGGCCGGGCGGTGACTGCGTATATTGGCAGCGAGAAGCCTCCTCCTGACCGTCCATAGACTAATATGCACATTTCTTACTTCTTGGAGGTTGTTCTTAAGATCCACATACGAAGATTTGCGATTTCTCAATGCGCGACTCACAAGAAAACGATCATCCCGTGGTTGGGTACATGGTTTTCTTCCAGAACCAGGCCTTCTCTCGACGGAACCAGTCTCCTGATATCGCTGCTAGGTCCTTTGGACTGTCGAGCGACTAACATTTAGCCTCCTAGCCACGAAACATTGGCTGCAACCCTCTTCAAGCAGCGCGATAATTTTGGTAGCTTTTACCACTTTATCTACCATTTTTGATACAGCCAAACAGCATTAAATAAAGCTTTGACAGTCAAGGATATGAAATTAATCGATAAAAATTGAATAAAAGTTATGAAAGTCGATGTTAACTTCTGGAACTTCGCGCCAAAAATGTAGGATAAAAAGGGGTTTTCTGTAAAAATGAACATCAAATGAAAAATTGAATTTAGAACGTACTTTTTTAAATACCACAGCATTTTTAAAACCGGCCAGTAACGTGTACAAACGATTGAAACCTTTTTGATATTGTATCTTTTTAAATATGAATGAAAATTAAAACCGCCCGTTTTTTTTGCAAATGAGTTTATATCTAAATAAATTCAATAAAAATATTCCGAGCGAAGCTCGGTCAACCAGATATTTTCCTTAGTCTACGACGTTGTCTTTAAAAAAAACTATCCTTTTTCAGAGATCAAGTATAGTGCAACGCATGACCGGTTACTCTGAAGAACAATATTCAGCATGGTTGAAGAAGGCTGCATCTTTAGCACCTCTGGGAGAAATTTGTGAGGGCCTGGACGTAGCAAAGATGATAGTCCACCTGGCCAGCGACAATAGTAGACTGGTGACGGGAACCACTATACAAGTAGACGCAGGCACGCAGTTTTGTCCGCCGGGCAATGCTATAAAAGAACAGATGAATTAAATTTTTTATCTCACTTTTTTCTAAAAGACTTTTTTTCTAAAAGACTTTTGAGCTTAATAACTTACTGAGGACAAAATGTTTGGCGAATGATATCTTTTATAGATAATTTTTTAAACACCTAAATTTATATTTTTATTCAAGTTAAATGATATTGAAACTGTCGCGTATTTTTATTTATTAGCAAATATCCCTAGATTAACATGCGTTAAATTTTTATAGGCACTACACCGAAGAAAACCCGGACATCAGCTTGTACGAGATCAGAATGGCTATGAAACAATTAAAGAAGGAGAAGGCACCGGGAGATGACGGAATTACCACAGAACTCCTGAGGTTCCAGTTTTAAAAGGAGGTTCTCTTGAGTTCTGTGGTTCTCGGGGGCGACGTTCCAGAGTCGTGAACCAGGAGTGAGGTGGTGCTGTATTTCAAGAATGGCGATAAAACGCTCTTAAGGAATTACAGACCCATCTCACTTTTGAGCCATGTCTACAAATTGTTCTCAAGAGTCATTACGAACCGACTCGCGTGCAAGCTCGACGACTTCCAGCCGCTCGAACAAGCCGGCTTCCGAAGAGGTTATAGTACCATAGACCATATCCACACGCTACGCCAGATTATACAGAAGACCGAGGAGTATATTCGGCCTCTGTCCGTATCCAGAATAAGAGTACGAAACCGATCCAGTTGCAGAGAGGTGTGAGACAGGGAGACGTTATTTCTCCGAAACTCCGAAGCTCTTAGACTGGACCGGACTCGGCATCAACATCAACGGCGAATACATCACTCACCTTCGATTTGTTGACGATATTGTAGTCATGGCAGAATCTATGGAGGACCTTGGCACTATGCTCAATGACCTCAGCAGGGTTTCTCAAGTAGTGTGTGTGGTCTACAAATGAACATGGAAAAGACGAAAGTCATGTCTAATGCCCATATCATTCCTGTACCGGCCCTAGTTGGGAATGCGATTCTCGAAGTTGTGGATCATTATGTTTACCTAGGACAAGCAGTCCAGTTAGGTAGATCCAATTTCGAGAAAGAGGTCAGCCCACGAACCCAACTCGGCTGGGAAGCGTTAGGGAAACTTAAGAGGATCTTCTCGTCCAATATTCCACAGTGTCTGAAAGCAAAGGTTTATAACCAGTGTGTGTTACCAGCGATGACTTACGGGACTGAAACGTGGTCTCTAAATGTCGGCCTCATAAAAATGCTCAAAGTCGCTCAGCGTGCTATGGAGAGGGCTATGCTCGGTATTTCTCTACGTGATAAAAACCGGAACACGGAAATCCGTAGAATAACGAGTGTAACCGACATAGCCCGCAGAATTAGCACGTTGAAATGGCACAGGCCACATCGCTCGTCGAACCGACAACCGTTGGGGAAGAAAGGTTCTTGAGTGGCGACCACGAATCGGACGGCGCAGCGTAGAATGACCCCCCCCCACTAAGTGGACTGACGACATTCTCAAAGTCGCAGGGAACCGTTGGATGCAAGTGGCGCAGGACCGTTCCGAGTGGCATTCTCGTGGGGAGGCCTATGTCCAGCAGTGAACGTGTCTGTAGGCTGATGGATAGATGGATGGAAATTTTAGAGGTAAGTACATATATGTATCATGAAAACAAAGGTATATAGATATAACTACATGTAACCAACGATGACGTACGGCACTGAAACATGCTCTCTAAACGTCGCCCTCATAAAAAGGCTCAAAGTCGCTCGACGTGCTATGGAGAGGGCTATACTCGGTATTTCTCTAGGTGATAAAATCCAGAATACGGCAATCCGTAGAAGAATGGGTGTAACCTCTATAGGTCGAAGAACTAGCACGTTGAAATGGCAATGGACAGACCACATTGCTCGTCCAACGAGGTTTTCCAGTGGCGACCACGAATATGACGACACAGCGTAGGACGACCACCCACTAGGTGGACTGACGGCATCTTGAAAGTCATAGGGAACCGTTCCGAGTGGCATTCTCGTGGGGAGGCCTATGTCCAACAGTGGATGGCAGATGGATGGATGATAGGTAATTAATAATATACATTCGTCAGTTCAAAGTTTATAACAGAATTAGGTACTCACATTTTTGAAGTTAAAACTTCTATAGGCAGAATGATTTCTGATGTTTACGCGAGTATTACCACATGTAATTAAAACTACGGAGTCCGCCCGTGACTATGAACGCTGTAAATTGTTCAAAACACCAGTCCCGAAAAATCAAATACAAACCTGATAAAATCCGTAAAGTAGTTTTGTAGGCAGGTTTGGATGGAGAATAAATTTATATAAGTCGTCGTAGCCATGATCACGTGATGTGTTAACGCATGTTTTTTATTCGTGCTATGGTCTGGACGCATGCCGTCTGTTCGTGACGCCCCGTATTCCCTCTTCTTTACCATTGAACCGCGTCCTGGGAGTCCGGGGCCGCGGGTGACTGGACCGGGGAATAGTCGGTCACCCACAGAGAGACTAACCGCGTGAGGGCGACCTGACGTCCCGGGGGTCGGAGCTGCCTACCTAACCCTCAAAAGGGTATCCTGCCGGGCTGGCCATAGACGACAGGTATCGGTGGTCGGCAGTATACGATGGGTTATTGGGGCGCGCTCGGCCCTTTTGTCACCTCGGACGGAGCAGATGGCGAGTGTGCCCATCGTAGCCCAGTAAATATTACTCCCGCTCATGGCGCTTTACTAAATCGCTGCTCCGCTCTCAGAAAGTTGGGCTTCTGGCTCTCTCGGTTATCAATTCTAAAAGTAGCAAACTGCTACTATTCAGCTGCTTTTTTTTAATTTTTTTTTTTTGAGGATGGGTTCCTCTCGGCACACTCCTCGCCCGGCTCCATCCGAGGCGACAGAGGGGCGTAAGCACGCACACCCGTAACCCTCCCATATAGCATGTCGCCGTCGGGACGCCCATCGCCGTCGCGAGGCTAACCTCTCCGCGGGTGTCCGGACTAAATCCTCGGTCCAGTCAGCCGCAGCCCCGCTAGGGCAGCATCAGGCGTATACTATTCAGGCATACGATATCATTTAGCATTGCTGCGCCGGGCATCCAAAAAGTTATGTTATTCTAATCACAAGTTAACATTTGATATTTTAAGAACCTATGATATTATACCTAATCTAACCTATAATTTATTTATGCCTTAAAGTTAGGAATATCATTTTTATGACTTCCTTAAAATATTCACATCGCCATCTGTTTGATATATGGTGAAATTCTTACTTAAGTCCCTTTATTCATTATTATAGTATTGAATCTTTTGCACGCTAGAGGTCGCTATATCAAACAAATTTTATTCACTACGAGATGTCACCGTAAGCTCTAGAGTAAGAACCAACGAAGAGTGTAGTTATTGTAATAATCTAAATGTTTCTCTCTAATGGAATTTAGGAGATATTTATTTTTCATAAATTTATATAAAAAAGTAACAAGCTGTGTAGTAGTGGATGTCTCCACGAAGAGGAGGCGAATCCATAATCACCACATTTGCTAGGCGCATTGATGTTCGCAGTTGGGGTAAAAGTTCTTTGAGAGAGACCTACATACATATTGTCCAATACGTTCTTGCTATTTCTGAACAGACAACATCTGACATTCATTCCGTGCGTTTGGGTCTTATGAACGGAAAATAACCTAATAAAGCGTCTTATAGAACGCAGTATCTGTATACATTTCGTATCTTTCAGAAATTTCCATTCAGAACCTCTCTAGGGCTGTGCCGAGTAAACTTATTCTTACAATTTGGCTTCACTCATTTTGTTCAAAACAAAATGAGTGAAGCCAAAAATTTAATCATTTCTGTACAAAAATATCCCTATATATATATATGGAATATTAATCATTAATTATTTTCTTATTATTAACTAGTGCTAGTAAAAATGCAATAGCAATCAAAATATCGTCCATTTGTGCTTTCACAGAATGTCTCTATACGAAATGACCGTATAATTTCCTAAAATAGAGAAAACAGACGTTTGCGCTAGTCACGCGTAATTTTGAGTCGGAATTCCTAAAAAGGAAAACTAATCAGAAAACCGTACATGTGCATCTAATCTTATAGATGATGAGAACAGTAGGCAAGTATTAAAAAAATATTATAACTTTACTTTGGTATTCCATAACACCTTGCTATTCACTTAAGCATATTAAATTCTTTATATTCAAACTATAAATACAAGTCTACAGTAATAATACAATGAGATGTCAACAAGTCACTAGGATTGTTCCGCATCACTAGAAATTTACAAATAAGATTATTTCTGAAACGTGGGAATAAGATTGCACTTACCTATACAAAATTTGGACTGAATGTGTCAAGTGTCATTGTCAAAGTGTCAAAAATGTATGCTCAAATGACTTTAGTGAGAACGCTAATGCGTTATATTAAGATTGAATGAATAGTTGAGTGAATGGATTTGCATGTGGTGACAGAGTAAGAATACTATTCAGAACGTCATATCTTGGTCGTGGATGTCGTAAAAGACGTCTAAGGGATATAACACGAATATAGTATGTGTGCATGAGAAGGAGAACTTGAAATAAAATCCTATACCAACCCATCTGACCGGCGTAGTATATAGTAGGTAAATTTCACTTCCATCGAAGAGGTGGTTTAAGCCCACTATTCGGACGTATATGAGCTGAAATGAATAAATGAATGAGTGAATGCAACGGGTGACAATTTCAAATATAAGAATGGCTTTATAATATTTTATAGAAATATATATTTATTTTATACATTACATATATTTATTTTTAAACACTACCCATAGAAGCGTGTGTTTTTAAATGAAAAGTGAAAAAAAAATTAAATCCATAGCATCTTATAAACTTAGTTACAGAGTTAACCAGGTATTGCCACTATCATCTTGGGAAGTTAAGTAAGATAATCATGCCCGACACAGATGTCTGGGAATCGGTAGCAATAGCCGGCCCAAAGGAAATGGGGAGGCAAAACGGTAGGTTATGGAGTTGTACACACCGTTTCGTTATCCCAATCAGAAAGGGTGGGGTGTTTTTGGACCATAGCCTACAAAAAAAAAGGTAATCATGTTCAGGATGACGGGTTGAGAGCCCTCAGCGCTCACCCACCAGTCCGGGTAAAGTTGTCACAGCCATCTGAGGCTAACAACTAAGTCACACACAAAAAAAAAACAAAAAATGTTCAGGATAATACAAACACATATTTATGTATTTTTCCATTTAGGTACATTATTTTAAGTATTAAATTATTAAAGTAAGAGGAAAATTGATCTAATATATCACACTAATTACCAGATGGGTTCACGTAGTTTTGTTTCGAGATTTTCTGCTGAGATATTGTCGCTTTATTTCTCTGAGTTGTCTTTTGCGATCACATAGGTACTTACAGGATAGAAAGGTGGATAATGATTATTATATTCTTACTCCCTAACTTCATGCATTTTTTTTAAAGAAAGACAATAGCCGGCAGAAAGGAAGTAAGCCTTGTATTGTGGGGGATTTTATAAACATATAATTTAATGTGTCCGTTAAATTAAACCCAGACTCGGAACAACAGTTTTTGGATCGCACAAAGTATTGTCCTGCATGGAAATCAAACTCAAGACACTGGCGCGGTAGGTTATTCCGCGATAGTATCTTAACCACTATCCCATCTGTGCAGTCTTATCAATTATTTTATGTACCTACCTATATTTTATTAGAATTTATAATTTGAACAAACTTGATTTATCTACTCACCACTAGATGGCGAGACTAGTTTCCACGCCATGACACAAAAAACCGACTTTTTTTATTATTTTCTTACAACAAAAAATATATTTATTTAATTTTTAAATAAACTAAAGTAACATTAGTATGGCTTGCAACACATCACATCTGACACGAGCTGTGAGGACGTGCGGTAACGCGATATCCCTACAGAACGAGAAACGGGGCTCACTGTTTTGTGAACTGTTTTCTCTTGTTTTTGTAACATTAGTCAAGATACAGCACAAACATTGGCTTGTATCTATTACTGTGATTGTAGTCATGTTTAAAAAGTAAAGGAAAACACGTGTTGTATTATTTTCTTTATTCTACCGTTTCTTCCATACGGAGTGACTTTATTTCTCTTTTAAAGGCCACAAGCCATACTAAAGTTCAGTTGCTGTATTGCTAGGGAATTACAAAAAGTACTTACGCGTATATTGATGGGTTAAAAATATACTGTGCAGTGGCGTAGCTTGCGTTAGATGGGCCCTGTATCAAAATGTGTTGGAGGACCCAAAAGTTATTTTAAGTTTTTAAAAAAATAAAAATCTGATAATGGGGTTTTTAAATAAAATGCTAGACCATGCAGGTAATCTCAAAAATGTTATTAATGTTATTAAATGTTTTTTGCTTGCACATAGATGATTCGGGGCCTCTACAGTCTAGGGGTCCAGTATTCGGGCCGACCACTGAAGTCAAGGAACTCTGCACTGGGTGGTCGGCCCAACGACGAAGGCGACGTGCTATACGGGTGGGTTACGGGTGTGCGTGCTTACGCCCCTCTGTCACCCCGGACGGAGTGAAGCGAGGAGTGCGCCGACCGTAACCAGGGGGGCGGAAAAAAGGGGTCCAGTATCATTGATACGGCTGATACAGCGGTTGCTACGCCTCTGATACTGTGTACACCTTAGCCCACGTGATTTTCACGTGGGCTAAGGTGCTAAGGTAAGGCTAAGGCTTTGCTCTTAGCAAAGCAAGGGTTGGTAGTATTCGAAGCCGCTACCACACAGCACGTACACACGGAAGTTTTTTTATGAATAAGTGCGTCTAATAAATTAATTTTCAAGATGTCTTAGCTTGGTACATATTTAGATATCAAATCTTATGTCAGTGAAGTCGACAAGCAAACTATAATTATCATAATGTTAAAATTGGCTTCCACTTTCAGTTTTCAACAGTTTCAATGATTATCACCTCACCTCAAACATGTCCCACTTTTGGGCTGGAGTCTCATCCATATTAGGAGGGAAATTGACGTACCTCGTTGGTCAGTCGGGTTGGTATATTTCGAGTATTCCTCCTCTTGTAGAAATGTTATCATTATCGCAGCCCATATACGTCCTACTGTTCGGCTCAGGTCTCCTCCACAATGGAAGGGAATTTGACCTACTAGACCAACAGGTCAGACATGTTGGTATAAGGTTTCATTTCAAGTTTTCCTTTTCTTGCACAGGTGTTATGTGTATATTATATCCCTTAGTCATCCCTTTTACGATATTCATGGGCAGCATAGGGAGTGGTGAATTGTATTCTTACTCCGTCACCACACGGAAAAGTACAGATGTTATATGCACATTGTAATCCCACAGTCGTCTTTTAAGACACCCACGGCATTTTCACATTCATGTTTTTGTGTTTTTTAAGCTTGCATTAATTGTTTAAATAACATTTTTAACATAAAATTATTTTAAATCTATATATATAAAAGAAAGTCGTGTTAGTTGCACTATTTATAAGTCAAGAATGGCTGTACCGTTTTTGTTGAAAATTGGTGGGGAAGTAGCTTAGAACCAGGAGACGGACATAGGACACTTTCTATCCCGTTCGATCGCGTTCCCGTTTCCTGTCCGATAAAATGTCAAAGAAACGTAGGCGTAGTATAGCAAAACGCATTTGATATGTAATAACAAAACGCAAATGACAGCTAAACGTAATTTTGTCTATAGTTAAGTATGGTTGAAAATTTGATAATTATAATTTTGTCAGATATCAATAATCAGTAATTTGTATTCTCTTTGACCAAGACGATCGAATCTTTCCGGAAAAAGCTGTAATGGTACTTCCAGAGACTATATTTTCATAAATTTAGAAAATATATTTACGAAAAAAATTAGGGCGGTACGAAGTTCACCGGGTCAGCTAGTTTATAATAAAATAGAATAATTAATGAAATTGTTGTTGGTGGATTATAATTTATAAATGCACAACCAGAGTATCGATATTTTTAAGCGCATCTTACAAATTGTAGAGATAGAACACGAGTGGGTAGAGGTCCTTTAATTGTGTCGGGGTCAATAAGACATTCAACTTACTTAAATGTAATTCTGTTATAGCGACATGTGCTGCTACCGGGGCGGGTCACCTAATTGACTCCACAACCATCCTCGTGCGTATTACAGTACTACTTTAGGACACCTTATAGCCTCAATGTGAAATTAATCATATTTTAGTAGTTATTTATTGCCCTCGTTTTCGTTCGCGTAGAAATATGTGATACTAGCAGCGCCCTGCGGTTTTACCCGCATAGATCCTCTTCCCGCGGGAATAGCGAAATAAATTATAGTCTACGTGTTATTCTGATATATAAGCTGTATTATTATGAAATTTCATCAAAATCAATTTAGTAGTTTTTGCGTGAAAGAGCAACAAACATCATCACATATTCAGAAACTTTCACGTTTATAATATTAGTAGGATTTATGAAGTGATGTGAAAAACGGATATGGTGCAAGACATAATAAAGGTCTGTTTGACTAATTTTTAGAATGTTGAACTTTAATGAGTCCTTAATTAGAAGTAGGGACTCTAGAATTTATTGTCTAGTAGGTACGAGTACTTACTTGTACTAGTTTTGAATTAAATAAAAAATTAAGTAAAGTTTTCACAGCATAATTTAATGACATCAGATGGGGTTGGATCAGGTTCATTTAAAGCTCTTAGGCGCCTTTTATTACCCCGTTTAATGTAAGTGTTGGTAGTATTTGTAAGCGTTATCTCACAGCGTTTTATACCTGAAGAGCATCTGTGCTTAATTTGAAGATAATAAAGATTTTTCCAAAATAAATTTTACCATTGCCTTTTATCCTCTTTCGGGCTTCAATTTCATAAAATATTTTCTTTGCATCATAAGGCAGTTAGGCAAGCCAGCCATGCATCATTGGATTTACGCATTATTTCTTTGTCGAATTCCGAAGTCGAATGCACAGATTGCGTACTGGTGAGGATACCGACCTACTGTACCAGTATCGTAAATTCCACGCAGAATAACACTTTATGTAATCTACAATTGTCGTTTTGCGTCTGGGTGTAATTTGTGTCTGTTAATTATTTGTAAAGTCCGCTGAAATACAAGGATCTTTTAGTGTAGGGTGCATCCGTTAAAAAAATTAAAGTCCTAATAAAACACTATATTAACCTCCTTCTGTGTGGTGACGGAGTAAGAATACAATTCACCACCCCTTCTCTTACCCGTGGGTGTCGTAAGAGACGGATTAAGGGATTACAATATGCATACAACATCTATGCAAAAGAAGTAAAACTCCAAACAAAACCCTATGCCAACACGTCTAACCAGCGTGGTATAGTAGGTTGATTTCCCTCCAATAGTGGGGCAGGCCCAAACCTAATAATGGAACGTGTATGGGCTGAGATGATGATTAACCCGTCTGACTAGGTTGGTATAGTAGATTGATTTTCTCCCATTGTGGAGATTGCTCGAGCCCATCAGTAGGACATTTATTGAGTTGAGTTGATGAAGATAAAGAAATTTCACAATAATATCTAAGAGACTCTCTTGTTACATTTCGGCTGACATCTCCCTTCTTTTATGCAGAAATAAAGCTTTATGACTCCTTGATAAGATATCAAACCATGATGGAATATAGTGATCATGTTACACTTTACCGACCTTTTATGTGGCTTCTTTGGAGCTATGAACCTACACTTTGTTATTTTGCATGTTCTTCTAAATACTGATATTTTCTTCATCGTGAACGATTTTTGTGCTTTTCACTCGCGTTTCGAGACAGCAGCTATTTTGATTCAGACGCCCTCTTTAATTGTAGGGATTAATTTAGGGAGTGCTCTGTATATCGATAATAAGCACCAAGATTCAGATCTTGCTTGACGATATGCGAAAGACTCTTAGAGTGAATCTTTATTTAAACATTTCTTCGTTTTCTTAGAGGATTTCGGTGAAATATGGCTGAGAAATCTCTCACAGGCTATATACCCTCCAAGGGCGATTACATAATATTTATTTTACATTTTAAATGAAAGTAACCTGACTGTTAACAACAAGATATCACGTAGTTTGTAAGCTTGCCCAGGAGGCCCGCTACGAGTTACCACGTCCTTTCTTTAGTTGCTTTATTTGTACAGCTATGAATAAAGTGCTAATATATCGATGTAAATATAGATTCTCATAGTGGTAACAGAGTAACAATATAATTCACCCTCTGTTACCCGTTGGTGTCGTAACAGACAGCTAAGGTATATGATATGCAGATAATATCTATGCAAGAGAAGGCAAATATAGCATAGAGTTTTATTTATATAATATATCTTAATATATATAAATTACGTGTCACGTTGTTTGTCTGCGATGAACTCCTAAACTACTTAACCGATTTTAATCAAATTTGCACACCGTGTGTGTGCAGTTTAATTCAACTTGAAAGATAGGATAGCTTACATCTTAATTTATAGTCGCAATATTATGTTATTGCAAATTATTTGTATTACGTATATATACCTATTATTAGACACTCACAATTATCTGTTAACTCCAAACGATTTTAACAGATGGCGATATCTGTTGACTGGATTGAGTAATTAATCAATAGATGGCGCTGCTATGTCAAACCTACAATCGTGTCATATACTATTTTAACTTGCTTTTTTACATAGATGCCATTTGTAAAAAATATAACGACATCCATGACAGATGTTCTCCTACAGTTCCACTTAAATAGTTTAATAAAATGTAATATAACAAAAACATTAGCCATAGCAACGCGTGGCCGGGTCTGCTAGTAATTATATATATAAAACCCTATGCCCATAAGTCTGAGCAGCACAGCACAGTAAATCATCCTCTCGGTGGTGGGCTGTAGTCGTGTATTCTTCCTTCGTCACCACACGGAAAACAATGAGGTATGGTAGGCATAGTAGATCAATTTCCTTCAAATGGCTGAAGAGGCTCGAGCCCAGTAGTAGAACGTATATGAGCCGAGATGATGATGATAAAAAAAACTAGGTTATATGCAATTGCAAATCCGCAGGCGAACGGGTGTAACCGACATAGCACGAAGAATTAGCACGGTGTAGTGGCAATGGGCAGGCCACATCGTTCGACGAACCGACAATCGCTTGGGAAGAACCACGTATCGGACGACGCAGTGTAGGACACCCCCCACTAGGTGGACCAATGACCTTGTGAAAGTTGCTGGGTGTCATTGGATGCAGGCGGCACAGGACTGCACATTGTGGCGTAACATGAGGGAGGCCTACGTCCAGCAATGGACGGCAATAGGCTGAAATGATGATGATGATATGCAATTGTGTAAATTACATGCTTAACAAAATATATTTAAACTCAGCCAAAATTTAAACTGTTAAGCGTTTTGCTTGAAGAGTAAAAATAAGACATCGAAGTTCACACATGCAAAGTGAAATGTAGCGATGTCTGTAGTTATACGTGTGCGAAGGTAACACGAATACAACAAAAATAAACAAAAGAAACATATTTGTTAATAGCATCGAGCGGTGAAAGGGTTGTCGGTGTGTGCGCACAAGGCGAGAGGGGCGTGGTCTCATGGCGGCGTCTTTCATCTCCTACCTAACCCTCCGCCTACGACGTGCATCGGAAACGCGTCGGATTACAGCTTCCTCTCGAACGGGTTTTGCTGGAGCTTGCCATCTCGTGAGTACGTCAGACTTAATTATATTACGAATGCTTTTATTCTTAATATAAATAGGCACGAATTTTTTTTGCGATGTTTGGCAAAAATTGAGATTGGAATGTAGTTTTTATAAATATATAGAGTACTTCAAGGCTATTTTTATTTATCGTAACTTGTGTAGAGTTAACGTCAGTTTATTCTATTGTTATACTTTGATGAAAGAAGATATCTCTACTTAAAGGATGTATGCCCAATACGTTTTACTTATATTTTATGAATGTTTTTTTTTTGATAAATAGTTCAAACTACACGTAGAGATAGTAGAGTGTCGTGATTTGTATTCAAATCGTTTATTATACATAAACTTCCCGACGGTATTTACATGTTCTCAATTTTAACACATTTCACTACATTAACCCAATAAACTACCACCGAATCGGAACGCGACTGCTTCTAAGAGGATCCGGCAAGAAACTCAGCGGGCTTGTCTATTTTTTTTTAATGTAAGTACGTATGTCTTGTAAGTACTAGCTTCAGTATGATGACCTTTGAACCACAAGATACGTAATATAATTCAAATGTGTAATTCAAACGATTATGGCTGGATCAGATACCAACCACAACCGGCACCCAATCACGAGTTAACTACTAGAGCAGCCATCATTTCTCTCAAGCACTATGGAGAAACCAGATCCTCACTGATCATGACCATATGCTACAAACGCAAACCACAGCCAAAATAACAAAATTCGTTAGGCATAAAGTCGTTTTGACATTATTTATTAGCAGTGCCTTGATTTTAATGGATAGCGGGTTATCTTTCGGGCAACGGGGTGTCATCCCCACGTGGTGTCACTAACTCTCCTTTGGTTTAAAATATTTTTAGTGATGACGGAGTAAGAATACAATTCACCACTCTCTCTCTTGCCCGTGGATGTCGTAAAAGGTGACTAAGATATTTAATAAACATTTATGAGTGGTAGGACCACACTGTCGACAGTTATCTGTCTACAGCCGCGGGCCGGTCCGTCCGGGGCAGTACCACACTCTCGCAGAAAATCGACGTCTGAGTAGTAGCGATTTGTTACTGCGCTTCGTTCGGTGAGCGAGAGAGCCGAAAGCCCAACTTTCTGAGGGTGTTTGCGTGTGGAGGGTTTTGGTGGTGCCCTTGGTATCACCGAGCCTCAATGCACGCATTCACACTCCCTTCACTTTCTTCGCGGTAGGCAACGGCCTTGTAAAGGTCCATGAGCGACAGCAACACTTACCATCAGGTGTACTGTTTGCTCGTTTGCCACCGTTTGCAATAAAAAAAAAAAACATTTAATATGCTGCTATGCAAGAGAAAGAAAAATCGAAATAACACTCTATACCAACCTGTCTGACCAGCATGGTGTAGTAAGGTCAATTTCCCTTCTAATATGGAGGAAGCTCAAGTCCAACAGTGGGATGTCTATGTGCTAAAATGATAATGATGATTGATGGTGCAGACCTACGCTGGCTGTTCCGTCCGGGGTGAAGAAAGGGCGGTGGTATACAGATATTATCGACGCAGAAGAAGTAAAACTCGACATAAAACACTAAGCCAACATGTCTGACCAGCACGGTATAATAGATACATTGCCCTATCATTGTAGGGGAGGCCTGACCTCAAGAGTGTGACTTCTATTTGTTAAGCATCGCTCTATGAACATCCTTACTAATATTATAAATGTGAAAGTAAGTTTGTTTGTTTGTTACGCTTTCACGCTTAAACCACCGAACCGTTTTCAAAAATTCTTTCACCAATGGCAAGCTAAAATTAATATTATCATTTATCATCATTACCGTTATCGCGATAAAATATAGCCTATGTTATTCCCTGATGGGAATATAGGCTATTTTGTGTCCTCCTTTTATCCATTTTATAACATAGGCTATATTTTATCCCGATATTCCCACGGGAATGGGAATTACGCGGGTAAAAGGAACTGAAAACGAAGCGAAGCGAGAGTGAGTTGTTAGTCAATCATAATTGCAAAGATATCGCAGTGGTCTAAGCACTGACCTCTCTGATTAAGTGTCGTAGGTTCCAACCTTGCACAGAACTCTGATTGTCTCTTCTGTTTAATCTTTGCGCCACTCGCAAATTACGGTTTCGAATTTGGTTGTAATTTGTGTCCATTATATGTTTTAGAAATCTCTTACACTAGAGTGAATTCCTCAGTGCGATGTTGTCTTTAAAAAAACATATCAAATCTCCGATGTTTACGCGAGTATTATGTATTGTAAATAAAACTATTTTAACAAATTTGATTGCATTTGCATTTAATTTTTGATTGCCGGACTTTTCGTACACTTTACGGCGGTCATGGACCATACAAACGCGATAAAATCCAAAAAATAGTTTAATTTACAACATATCAAATATGAAAACATAATTGCAATGTTATTTTATAAAGAACTAACGACCTGCCCTCGTTTCGCTTCGGTTCTTTACGCATCTTTTTTTTTTTTGGGGTGGGCTGCGGTCGGCACGCTCCTCGCACCACTCCGTCCGGGGCGACAGAGGGGCGTAAGCACGCACACCCGCAACCCAGCCGAAAACCACGACGTCTTCGTCGTTGGGCCGACCACCGGAGCAGGATTACTTGTCATCAGTGGTTGGCCCGACGGAATAACCTCTACGTGGGGTACCCTCCCATCGACCGACGTCCCCCCCTCGGGGAGGACGTCGGTCTTTCCTCACGCGGTCGGCCTCTCGGCGGGTGACGGTCTAATCCCCGGTCACGTCACCCGTGGCCTCGGCTAGGGCGGCATGAGGCGCAGGTAGTCGCATCTACGCCGCCCCAGTCGCCGGCGGCGGATCGCCTCATCGAGGCTGCGCTCCTCACGTAGGCGATCCGCCGCCTCCTTCCGCGAGATCACTGTCTCGCAGAAGGCTGCGACCGCGTCCCAAGTTTTTTACGCATCTGCAGTTCCTGAGGCCCCGAGGCCCGGACGGGGCCAAATTTTATAGGGTTTATCTGAGAGGAAAAATAGCCTGAGTTACTTCTTATATAGTCAGCTACCTGTTAGTAAAATATTATCAAAATTGGTCCAGACGTTTTGAAGATTACCCGCACCGAACAGACAGAAAAACAGCCAAAAAAAAAATACCTACTGTTTTGATTTTACAAACAGACACTTTAATTTTATTTATTTATATAGATATAGTAAGACATTGTTACTGACATTGCAAACTTAATAAGTAAAGTTTAAAAATAAACATTTATCAAGTGACGTGTAATATGTATGTGCGAATTATTTATACGTTTGGCAATCATCTCGGCTCAGCGAGGTGCCTACAATCATCGGAAAGCCTTTGAAAAACATCCACAAAGCAAAAACAACCATATTTATAAACTTTAAGGTTTTATTTTCATATTCCCTTATTTTAAAATCATCTTTTATTAAGTAATGAATAGATTTTAGACTTTGTGCGTCTTGAGTTATGGTTGGATTTAGTATGGTGATGTTAGTTGTGAGGAAGCGAGGGTTTTCTCGTCTAAATAAATTGTCGCCGATATATCCCGACGTATATCACGCTGCTTACACCTTTGAAGGGCTAACGGATACAGGGATGAAGATACCTTTTGTTGGTTCCGAACTCTTTGAAGGGGAAATAATATTTCAAGAGTTATTGTTGGTTACCTATTGTTATTAAGTATAACTACTTAGTTTTAAATCTGTAGGTATAAATTTGAATCCAATACCTATGTAGTTTTTGAATTTATTTTGTATTAGGTACATTTTAACATCTTTATATATAAATTTCTTGTGTACATGTGTATGTCACTGAACTCCTAAATGATTGGACCGATGTTGATGAAATTTTTTGTCTGTGTTGAAGAGGATTCGAGCATGGTTTAGATTCATAATTAGACTCGGTAGGTGGCACTGTTCGGGCAGTACAATAATATAACTTGAGAACGACTTTAACGATTTCATCTATCTCTTTTTAGAGTTTTCTAATACTTTGAAAAAGGCTTTTACGGAAAAAAAATAAGAAAGCAGCGCAGAAAATTAGAAAATTTAAGGGAATTGAACGACTATATAAACTGTGTAGAAGACAACGTATGTCGGGTCAGCTAGGAAAGGAAAAATAAAATCATTGATTGATTATAATAATACGCATTTTCGTTTGGTGTTTTCCGTGTGGTGACAGAGTAAGAATACAATTCTCCCTATCTTGCCCGTGGATGTCGTAAAAGATGACTATGGGATGTAATATGCACATAACATCTGTGCCCGAGAAGGAAAATTCAAAATAAAACCCTATACCAACTTGTCTGATGAGTATGGTATAGTACGTCAAATTTCCCTCCCATTGTGGAGGAGGCCCAAGCCCAACAGTGGGACGTAAGTGGGTTGCGATGATGACGATGATGCATTCGTTTTATGAACATTTCTTTTTTCTTCTTACTTTAAACTTATATATACACATCTAAACATTTATACGCATACTAGCAACCCGCCCTCGCTTCGCTTTGGTTTCAGTCGCTAAAACCCGCGTAGTTCCTGTTCCCGTGGGAATACCGGGATAAAATATAGTCTATGTTACTCCCTGATATTATAGCTTTCCATTGGTGAATGAATTTTTGAAATCGGTGCGGTGGTTTAAGCGTGAAAGCGTAACAAACAAACATCCTTACTTTCGCATTTATAATATTAGTAAGGAAAAGTAAGGATAAGTCGAATTGAGACATTGGAAGCAAGCGTCGCAGGGCTGTTCCTCCTTCTTAGGAATGCCTAAATTAGGTTCTCTTTTATATAATAACTAGAAACCCGCCCTCGCTTCGCTTCGGTTTCAGTCGTCATACCCGCGTAATTCCCGTTCCCGTGGGAATACCGAGATAAAATATAGCCTATGTTACTCCCTGATATTATAGCTTTCCATTGGTGAAAGAATTTTTTAAATCGGTTCAGTGGTTTATGCGTGAAAGCGTAATAAACAAACAAACAACCTTACTTTCGCATTTATAATATTAGTAAGGATAACTAATAAATATTATTGTTTAAGAATATATTCATCCATTTTAGTTACCAACTTTGTTACCCTCATAGGTTGTTTTATCCCCGCAGGGATCTAGATTCGAAGCTCAAGAGTAAAGGTTATGAATGAATGCCTAAAATATTTATTCAACAAAGTTTTAAATATGCGTTTTCAAGTCGACCATTTTTTTTGAACAATAATCAAGAAAATATTGTTGTCATTTTATCTCCATGCGCGTTTTACTTAAAATCATAAGCGGCGTATCAAAAGGGATTAAATACGTCCATAAATATGGCCGGCGAGATTATTATAATTTGTATAATAATATATAATAACATTATAATAATAATAATCGCTTCACCCGCCACATAATAGATTTATCTGATACCGTACATCAATATTGTTGATCAAATGTGAAACTATTTAAATTTGATGACTTCTTTTCGGGATATTACAGAAATAACTTAATTAAGAATGATATTCATATAAATATAATGGAATTATTAAGAAGATTATGGAGGGGAATACGATTGTTATTATGATTGGTTGCTATGGATCGTAACTACTAAATGCCGGGAAAAAATGTTAATTTTGATGTGAAACATCTATAGGCGAGGATGAACCTGATCATTGGCGTGGCGTAAACAGCTCGTGGAATTACGACGTCGCGCTATATGACTGTATTATGAAAAGCATTTATGGCCTATCCCCTGCCAGTGACAGACTTCGTGTGGGACTCGCCGGTCACATTCGCGACCGGAATACCCATTAAATCCCAGAGAGATCGTTCGATGACATTCAGGTAAATTTCCCTCCTATTGCAGCGCAGCCTCTAACCCAGCAGTGGGGGTAACATGAGATTTGTTGAATGAACCAAGCAACCATCATACTATCGAAGTAAACTCTTAGAAATAAGAATCACCTATGAGGATAATACAATAATCACTACACTTGGCAGGTAGCGAGTCAACGCAGTTGCGGTCATAAATTTCTCTGGCAACTTAGACCCATCCTAATCTGTCTCCGTGTCATCATCATCATCATCTCAGCTTGTACCTGCCTCCCTGCTGGGGTGGAGTCTCCTCCATAACAGGAGGAATTTACGTACTGTAACACGCTAGTCAGATAGATTAGTATAAAGTTTTATATCGACTTTTTTTCTCATTTGTGATGTTTACGCGAGTATGACAGATAATAAATAAAACTATTTTTATGGATTTTATCGCGTTTGTACTTGATTTTTGGTTGCTCGATGTTACCCTTTCCAGCGTTCATGGTCACGGACAGGCTGTCCGCCAAAACTTGCATATTGTCAACACTTTATCATAAATTAATTCAATAATATACTACGGAATCGGCACGCGGCCAGCACCGAGAAGAACTGTTAAGAAATTCAGCAAGTTTATCTATATTTTTATTGCTTTTTTTATCCATTTCTTTTCTCTACTGTGATGACCTTCGAACCAGAAATAACTCTCAAATTTGAATAAGATTGTCTCATAAAAGAATTGCCTTCCTAAGGAATAATGGACGATCACCTTGAACTGAGATATTCCCAGCTATGGACATTGATTGCATAGATGGATAATTAATAACTATTTTAATTACCCCTTTAATGTCGTATAAATATGATTATGAAACTACAGTTAATAGATAAATATCTTTAAATTAGTTAAGTTAGATTGTTATCAGCTTATTAAATAAATCAAGTGTGTGTTTGTATATCGATTAGAAAGTGGCACAGTTTAGTTACATTATTTTTATTTATTATGATCTAGATTATCTGTTTGAATTATCAGTTTTGCTCCAGTAAGCATTTTGCCCATGTGGTGACGTAGTAAGAATACGTTAGCAGCAAACGAGTAAACAGAACATCTGATATAGTAGGTAAGTGATATTGACTCTTTTTTTCTTTTTGGGGTGGGCTGCGGTCGGCGCGCTTCCGCACCACTCCGTCCGGGGCGACAGAGGGGCTTAAGCACGCAACACCCGCAACCCACCCAAACACCACGTCGCATTCGTCGTTGGGCCGACCACTGGAGGACGTCCCCTCGGGGAGGACGTCGGTCTTTCTTCACGCGGTCGGCCTCTCGGCGGGTGACGGACTAATCCCCAGTCACGTCACCCGCGGCCACGGCTAGGGCGGTATTGCACGCAGGCAATCCCGCCTGCGCCGCCCCAGTCGTCGGCGGCGGGTCGCGCTCGCGACCCGCCGCCTCCTTCTGCGAGATAACTGCCTCGCAGAAGGCTGCGATCGCGTCCCAGTTCCTGATGCTGCCAAGCATCTCCCTAGCGATGGTCGACAGCTTCAGGTCTACACCGATTATTGCGACGAGTTCACGACGCGGCCCTGCCCAAGCGGCATAGACCTCGAGCGTATGCTGCGCCGTGTCAAGTGATATTGACTCTCGTGGACCTTTGTTAGGCCGCTGCCTACCGTGAAGAAAATTAAGAGAGTGTAAAAGCGTGCAATGAGGTACGGTGAATAAGGCATCACTAAAATCCACTACACGCAAACACCTTCAGACAATTGGACTTTCGGTTCTCTCGCTCACCGAACGAAGTACAGTAGCAAATTGCTATTACTCAGATGTATATTTTTTTCTCAGTGTGGTACTACTTCCGTGTGGTGACGGATTAAGAATACTATTCACCACTCCTTAATCTTGCCCGTGGGTGTCGACTAAGGGATATAATGCACATATAACTTCTATACAATAGAAGGTAAAATTGGATTAAACGCATATATGATATTGGTATACCAATCTGCTTGACCAGCGTGGTATATGTCAATATCCCTATTATTGTGGAGCAGACTCCAGCTCAGCGGTGGGAAGTATATGAGCTGAGATGATTATCATAATGATCAGTAATTTTTAATCATTTTCATCATTGTAGCTATGACATTGTCACTATACTCGTATCTGTGCCGATATATCTATATCAAACACTGACTAAATGTACATAAACAGTTTTAATTTACTAATTTTAATTTAAGATGGAGGTAATTTTTCATCTCTCATATCTGTGGGTGTCGTAAAAGACGACTAAGGGATATATTACCCACTAGCAACCCGCCCTCGCTTCGCTTCGGTTATAGGTTATAGTCGTTTTACCCGCGTAGTTCCCGTTCCCGTGAGAATACCGGGATAAAATATAGCCTAGTTTACGCCCTGATATTATAGCTTTCCATTGGTGAAAGAATTTTTGAAATCGGTCCAGCCGTTTTGAAGATTACCCGGAACAAACAGACAGACAGACAGACAAAAATTTTTTAAGTGCTATTTTAGGCATAGGTGTCGTGTAAATAACCGTGTGAGCATGAAAAAAGCCTATTATTTTGACATTACAAACAGACACTCCAATTTTATTTATTGGTATAGATATGACATCTATGAAAGAGATGGGAACACTTGAAACAAAACCCTATACTAACCTGTCTGACCGGCATGGTATAGTAAGGTCAATTTCCCTTCGTATTATGGAGGTGGCTCGAAAATGATGAGAGGTAATTTAAGTAAATATACAAAAATAAAACTGTTTTATCATAGTTTAAGTTTTTACTTCTGTCGGCAGTTCACATGACTGCTTTGTTTTTAGGGTTCCGTACCCAAAGGGTAAAAACGGGACCCTATTACTAAGACTTCGCCGTCTGTTCATCCGTCTGTCTGTCACCAGGCAGAATCTCAAGAATTGCGATAGCTAGACAGCTGAAATTTTTACAAATTACCTATGTATTTCTGTTGCCGCTATAACAACAAATAAAATAAATATTTGAGGGGGCTCCCATACAACAATCGCGATTGTTTCATAGAAAATGGGCAGGAAGGGACCCTTCGTGTGCGACTCCGACTCGCACCTAGTCGTTTTTTTTTTATGTTTTATGTGCAATGATATGAAACAGTAGACAACAATTTACGTCATAGACAGGATACTACCGTTATGTATTGATGAATAAATATATTTCTAAATCACTGTCAAAGGTCTTCCAAGCGTGAATTTAATTTTGATTGGCAACCCAACAACAAGGTCGTCGAACTAGTGACTCATTCATTTATATAAAACATGTCGTATTGATTAGCTGTCAAATAAAACGTGTAGTGACATCTTTGTTTAGCCGCCATCTTTGTATCCTTCAATCTATATATTGTAGATTTTTTTTATTGCAAACGGTGGCAAACGAGCAAACAGTACACCTGATGGTAAGTGTTGCTGCCGCTCATGGACCTTTACTAAACTGATGCCTACCGTGAAGAAAGTGAAGGAAGTGTAACAAATTGCTACTAGGTACTCAGCTGTCGATTTTCTGCTCAGTGTGGTACTACCCCGGACTGACCAGCCCGCGGCTGTAGACAAATAATTGTCAACAGTGTGGTCCTTTTAAGATTTAAGTTCTTCGTCAAACTTTCAGTGTGGTGACGGAGTAAGAATACAGTCCACCACACTTCTTGCCCGTAGGTAGTGGTCAAAGACGACTGAGAGATATAATATGCATATTATGACATCCATGCAAGAGATGGAAAATTCGATATGAAACCCTATACCAATACGTCTGCCGCCGGCGCCAGACAAGGAACTCTGTACCCGTAATCGGCCCAAAGGCGAAAGGGAGGGAATATGGTGGGTTATAGGGCCTTGTTCCACCCTTTCTGACCCTGGACGGAGGGTACAGCGTGTGCACTGACCATAGCCCACCCAAAAAATAAAAAATCCCAACACGTCTGACCCACGTGTATACCACGTAAGTTAATTTCACTTAGGGATGATCGATATACATCGATGGTGAATAAACATCGATGTTTAGCTGAAAAACATCGATGTCAAAACATCAGGATTACAGGACATACAGGATTCTGATGTTCAGGAGTCAACATCGATGTTTTGACATCGATGTTACAGGGTTCTGATGTTCAGGAGTCAACATCGATGTTTTGACATCGATGTTACAGGATTCTGATATTCAGGAGGCAACATCGATGTTTTGACATCGATGTTACAGGATTCTGATGTTCAGGAGTCAACATCGATGTTTTTCTAATATCGACCATCCCTATCCTGTACCAGCAACGGAACAGACTCAAAGTTTTCTTCTTGTAACTTTTAATTTCTAAAACAATAAATACATTTTATTAATTATAATGGACAGTTTTATTTGTTACCTCTAAAAACATCGATGTTTTTGAATCGATATTCATTGTACATCGATACTTATGATTCGATGTTAACATCGATGTTTTTATAATATCGATCATCCCTAATTTCACTCTTATTGTGGAGTAGGCTGGAACCCAACAGTAGTACCAGTAGTAGATGTATATAGGCTGCGATGATGAAATTCTTTGTCGTCCTGTACGGTGACTACGGCGAGATGACATCTCCCAGTGCGGCGGCTGTATCATGCCGCAGTGCCCTGCCCGCAGCAGTTTTCTCCGCCATTAAAAATAGCGACATATCTCTGGGTTATTGTTCTTAAATGGCAGTGAGCCAGGGTATGGTGGGCGCAGTTACGAAATGGTTAAAAATAGTTGAGGGTTTCTTAAATGGAAATAACATGTATATAGATTTTCTGTCTAGCTAACTTGTGATCGGATACCCTTTGTGTGATTTGGTCCAGCTATAGTTTTCGTGCTATTTGAGAATTATCTATATTATATCGTGGTTGTTAGCGTATCGCACAGAACGTAATATCTTCTAAATATAAAAAAGTGTGTGCGTACGCTTATAAGAAGTTATACTTAACACAAAATATTTCTTTTCTAAAATTTTTTCCTTCACGGTATCCTATAGAAAAAACGATATTAATAACAGAAAAAAAGGTATTTAATTATATATCGGAGTATACGCTATCCTCACGGTCACTCATTGTGGGCATCACAGCGATCAACAGCGATCCGGGCGAGAACAAGACCTTAGCATGGTACTAAGAAATCTAATTATACAGCAACGTTCAAACACAATGGAAATTATCATTATCCGCTCACTATAAAACAATACACAGTACAGTTCCTGGGCTAGTGTTGCCTCTACCGCGAGCACTGCGACAATGGAGCAAATTTTTTTTTTTTTTTTTTTTGTGTGACTTAGTTGTTAGCCTCAGATGGCTGTGACAACTTTACCCGGACTGGTGGGTGAGCGCTGAGGGCTCTCAACCCGTAATCGAGGTGCAAATATAGAGTGCAAGCCCCTTTTATAGGCTCTGTACACGCCGCTACGACGTTTGTGTGTTGTTGATAACGATCCGTACTAATGACGGATGCGACATATATATAATATTGAAAGTTTTATTATAACGCATTATCTTTTTTTTTTTGTGGGTGGGCTGCGGACGGGGCGCCTCCGCACCACTCCGTCCGGGGCGACAGAGGAGCTTAAGCACACAACTCCCGCAACCCACCCGAAAACCACATCGCCTTCGTCGTTGGGCCGACCACCGGAGCAGGGTTACTTGACATCAGTGGTCGGCCCGACGGAATACCCTATTGGGGTATCCTCCCATCGACCGACGTCTCCCCCTCGGGGAGGACGTCGGTCTTTCCTCACGCAGTCGGCCTCTCGGCGGGTGACGGACAGATTCCCGGTCACGTCACCCGCGTCCTCGGCTAGGGCGGCATGAGGCGCAGGTAGTTGCGCCTACGCCGCCCCAGTCGCCGGCGGCGGATCTCCTCATCGAGGCTGCGCTCCTCGCGCAGGCGATCCGCCGCCTCCTTCCGCGAGATCACTGTCTCGCAGAAGGCTGCGACCACGTCCCAATTCCCGACGCTGTCGACCATCGCCCTAGCGATAGCCGGCAGCGTCAGGTCTGCACGAGTTCACAGCGCTGCACTGCCCAAGCCGCGTAGACCTCGAGCGTATGGCGCGCCGTGTCCTCGTCACAATTGCAGTGGTGGCAGGACGGTGTACTCTCCCTTCTAACGACCTTGTGCAGGTATTTGGCGAAGCACCCATGCCCCGTCAAAACCTGCACCAGTCGGAAGGAGAGCACCACATGCCGCCTCTCCAACCACTGCATCAGCACCGGCCGGAAGGCCTCCACGGTTCGCAACAACCCGGACCGAGGCCTCTCCAGCCGGACTGCCCAACGGGCAATGACGTCTCGGCATAACGCATTATCTAGTTGATGAATGTGACGGTGTGCGCGCGTATCGTAAAAGAATTTGATCAGCTAACTTCAGGGTGTCGGTTTTTCGTAACGATGTGCGCGTGTATAGTAAAAATTTACTCTCATAATTTTCCCCTAACGGGCTAAAAGAAGTACAACTTCTAAAATTAAAAAAATACTACAAATTTCACTGAGTTTCTTGCCAGATCTTTTCAGTAGGGAAAATGGTTAAAGGTTAAATCTTAGAATAATAACGTATAGAAGGATAGTGTCAATACTTCGAATGTTCGAAACACGAATCTAAAAATGCTAATGGCGCGCAGACGATTACACACATACACACGCACACCACGAGTGTCTTAAAAGACGACCAAGTTATGTATATAATATGCATATAACATCTATGCAAGTAAAGGAAAATTGAAATAAAACCGTCTTTCTGATGTGGTATAGTAGGCCAATTTTCTCCCTATTATGGAGGAGCCTCGAGCTACGCAGCGGGATACGAGCTGATATGATGATAAAGTGGGGTTTATATTATATAATTTTGATTTTGAATATGACTCACCATCACGTGGTGCACATAGGCATACTTAAGAAGTCTGTGATTTAAGATAATAATCCAATGTAAAAGTTGGCAAAAGCATTTGATGTGAGAAGCTTCAAGACAGTTTTACTGACCATTCTCCTTGTGATAAAAAGTAAGAGGTAGTAACAATTATATTTTTATACAGTCACCATATAGGACACAGCATAGTTAATTATTAGTAACATAAAAATAGAGTAAATCTTTGTTAAATGATAAGTACTCGCATACTCAAATCTCTAGAAGGTCAAAAACAAGTTTAAAAATTATATGGAATTACAATTGGCGCGCTTCTCAGCTCGCGCCATTTTAAAACGCATTTGACAGTTACAATGGGCGCGTTCCGTGCACGCTGAGTTCTTTCAAAAACAAAGTTTGGTGGGTGGTTTATTGTTTTATGAGCAGTATTACACGCTACATCCCGCTTTGTCCCGAGTTTTACGAGGGACAATGACGGGACAAATCGTAGGAATTCAACTCTGTTGTCAGATCTCTTGATAGAGTGCTGTAATCTTTCTTCCTGTCACATATTTGTTTGTGATTGCTTTATCACTAATAAACGTATTGTCTAGTTTTATAGGTACATCATAATAAAAGAGAGGCTTTGATTGGATACCAAGGACAAGGTCAGACTCAAATACTTTGGCATCATTGATGTTTAGTTTTGATCATAGACTAAGGACACAATGATAATTTTTTTTTTATTCAGATTGCCTTGTATATTCTTGAGAGATTTTTATTATTTTCTAGTCCCTATTTATCTCAAATTAAGCTACAATTCTTTGACAAAACTTATCACGAACATTTTAATCTAAGTTACTGTCGTCCGGGTTATTAATCAAACATTTTTAGGATATGTTACAAATTAATAAAATAAGATTCTATACTAATGAACAGATTATGCAAATTTAAGTTTTTAATATACAAAGAGTGGCATAAATCATACAGTTTTAATATAAGTTTTGGCTATTATATATCATTAATAGATAATCAAGAGATTTTGGTTGCTTATTGAGACGTTACGTATGACATACGGCCTAAATATAATTAATGGAATGGTGCCCGTTTTCAAAATATTAACAAGTTTTTGCTGCGTGGGAGTGACAAATGGCTGTTGTGTATATTGGCGGGAACGCCGCAATTTAGATCAATGTATTGACAATTTGTAGTTTGAATAAATTATAGAAAACGAAATTGCTTTGGTTGAACTTATGTTTTTAAACTAATGTTATAATTGAATACCTATACTATAAGTATTAGTAGTAAAATATTAATTATAAACATGTTTTCTTTTCATCGCTTTTTTAGATTTGGAAATCTGTTAATAAAACAAGCCCATTGTTGCCAGTTTATCCGTTGCTTTTTTATTAAACTTTAGTTAACTAACCAATCTAAAAGCAATATCTATATTATATAAGATGGTAGAAAAGGAGAATAGGGTATAATAGTAAAGTAAGGTTTGATATAATAGTTAAGGGTAAAGTAGGTATGTTTTTCACGCCATTAGTGATTTTAGACATCTACTTCGGCAGTCTAAGACTTCGCTGAATATCGCTTCGATGTCATATTGACGTCACAACACATGTTGAGGATTGTTCCTTTTTTTCTGTGGCAGTTAAAACATACATCATTTATCATCATCATTACTTGGAATTTGTACTTTTGTTTTAAGGATGGTAATACATAGTTTTATAAACTGCCGTCTGGAGGCTTTACCTCAACCATCCTTATAAATGAAATTGTTGAAGAGACAGCATCAGATGGAGTTAACCTAGGTTTAAATAAATCTTAGTAGTCTTTTAGCAACACTTACAAGCAATGTAAAGGTTGGTTGCATTCGTATTCGCTATTATGAGCAAATCTACGATTTTGTATAGTTTATTTAGTTTTACTTTCCTTGTTTAGAGACGGTTTAAATATGTAAGTGTATGTAACACTTACATATTTAAACTGTCTTGTACGACACCCACGGGGAAGAAAGGGGTTGGTTAATTGTATTTGCCTTACATTATTAAACAAAGTAAATAAATTTTGCAATTTGGTCATATTTTAATGGTATCCAAATACTAAACAATCTAGAATTTAAACTTAAAATAACAAGTTTATTTATCTTTTAGTTTTGTTTTTAAATTACATTGATTCAACGTCTGACAAATGCTAATTATGGTTTACGTAAACAAAACAACTATTGCGCAGGCCCATAAATTACTTTAGAACATTTCTTATTTCGTCAATTTCCTTGAATTTTGTGACGGTGATGTCACGGGGTGTTTTGTCATAGTGACTATTGTCTTTAAACGCCTGCTGTTTGGTTATTGTTAGTACAGTATTTGTTTAAGTAGTTGAACGGTGAAGCGATCCATCACTCCTCGTGGGTGCTACTGAGCGGTTACAGAACTGCCTGCCCTTAGAATCCGTTATATGAATTTTTATAAGGGGATGTAAAATGTGGCCGGCTGGGTGACTTACTGTTGTTGGTATGTGTTGTCGAAGTTCTTGGAATCTGTGTTAGCTATTTGAAGGATATTGTAATCTATAATTGTTTATATTAAAATTCGAAATATAATATGTTAATGAAATAATTTTATAGTTACGTAAAATAAAAACGGTGCCGTTGCATTTGTAAATTGAGTTATTTAATTAATGTACTTTTCTGGACGGGTTAGTATTCTTATTGTTTTCTGAACAGGCTATTATTTTAACGTTGGTAGTAACTGTTCTTTATATTCTCGCTTTGACTTAATATTAATATCTAACATTATATTATCCCTTTTATAAATGTTACTTATAGTGTTAATATTTAGTGTTTGTAAGCTAAAACAAGAAAAATTCACTTAACAATATCTTTTTACACTTATATCTTATGTTAACTACACAAGGAAATTTCTCTTAGAAATATACAAGGAATGCCTTCACTACCCTGTGTATAAAATATCTCATTATTTCCAATTGTATGAGGTGATGTTATTGTCCATACAGTGGCTGCCAATGTTCTCATAATGTATGTTTGACATTGTTTAGTGTTGGAACAAAACGCTAACTGCGCGGAGTAGGCTCCATGGGGTTGCCTTTGCGTGTTCCACGAACGAAAGTTGACAGATTGATTTTGATTTTCGAATGTTGTTTGAACCATAGAGTAACTATTTTATTTTAGTACAATGATATAAGTCTATGTCGATGCCAGTATTTAACATTTCTTTATTGTAATTATTTGAGTAAATTTATTTATTCTTACCATTTCATGATATTTTTTTATATGGGACTAATCCCACCACACATTCCCACCATTGTAACTCCTCTAAGCCAGGATCCACAATGGTCTCCATAAATGACACCGAGGTTTCACCCTCAGGCAGTCCCGGGATATGATTTTAAATTGTCTTGATATTGTGTAAATTTCATGTTATTGTCTTACAAATGAAATATATTAAATTTATAAAATAATTGCACAAGTGCACATATGTCGCAGTGGTCTAAGTAGCGATTTCTTATGCCGAGTGTCCTGGGTTTAATCCTCATAGGACAAATCTTCGTGCAAAATATGTAATAAGATAAATAGTGAGTTTGAATTTAAGTGTTCATAAAGTCTCCTACTAGGATTTATTGCCAAGGTACTTACTTACTTACTTGATTGCTATAGGCTTTTATTTCTGACTTTATTTTTTTACATTGTAGTGGATTCGGATATTGGAATAACATTATATCGATTTCGGTTATGTTTACCGATATGAAATTATTGCGGATTATACAGCAGTTTTGGATAGTTTTGGTTACGGTTACAGAGCTGCACTGCATAACATCCGTAGTGGTATTACGGTCGGTATCCGTAGTGGTACGGTCCGGCGTAAGATCCATTTGGCTCCAATTTAAATGCTTCATTTTTTGCGCGCGGACTTACCGTCTTCTTCTTCCTATTCTAAGGGTAAAACATTATATTCTCACTCTGTCATCACAGAAATAAGACGACTATATAGTCATCGTAGATTTTATCACTGCGATGTAAAATCTAACAAATCAGGCATAGAGAAAAGTAAATTAATGAAAAGTAACAAACTAATAATTATTACCTAATAGTAATAAGATCATTCATTGATTTACTTTTTTCATTGCCAATTTATTAAAATTTTGATTAGTTAAATTAATGTTTTTTTCATCTATACCAATAAATAAAATTGGAGTGTCTGTTTGTAATGTCAAAATAATAGGCTTTTTTCATGCTCACACGGTTATTTGCACGACACCTATGCCTAAAATAGCAATTAAAATTTTTGTCTGTCTGTCTGTCTGTTTGTTCCGGGTAATCTTCAAAACGGCTGGACCGATTTCAAAAATTCTTTCACCAATGGAAAGCTATAATATCAGGGCGTAATCTAGGCTATATTTTATCCCGGTATTCCCACGGGAACAGGAACTACGCGGGTAAAACGACTATAACCTATAACTGAAGCGAAGCGAGGGCGGGTTGCTAGTTTGAAATAAATCTATTTGGACGGATTTTATGGCGATTATATTTGATTTTTAATTTAGTTGTTTCGATTCCACCCGTGGTCAAGAAAAATGTGTTGAACATCAAAAATCATTACATTTTTGTTTTGCTAACTAGCTGGCTGATGATTATAAATATTAAATAGAAATTTACGTCATTTTGATTTCCTAATTCCATTCCATTGAATTTTTAAAAAGCACAACTCGGTCGAAATAATACACAATAGCCACATCACTATTACAGACATAGTTCGTATTTACAGACGTCATATATTTCCCTCCAGTTTTATGGTGCCCCTGAATGGTGACAATATACAATGGGTCTATAGTCTATGGTCGCTCTACGCTCTATGGTGTATTACTCTTCACAATGTCCCTTCTAATTTGTTTTGGTTCTGAAATAAACTTGCATTGTTTCCATGACTTGTTGCTGTTATTTCTAGTTTTGTTTTTATTAATATCAATGAGATATCTCGCTGTGAAATGGGAGATCTGGATATTTAAGAAAATTTTACTGACAATTGTTGAATGCAAATTGATTTAATACACATACGAAATGTATCTAATTTTGGTTGGTAAAGTTGCCCGCAATGCAAGGATTATTTCTTTAGTGCAGAATGTTGTTTTTATAAGAAAAAGATAATAAAGCAGTCATGAGGACTGATGACAGATGTGAAAACTTTTAACCATAAACAAATAATTGTTATAACTAATTAGTTATGCCAAGAAGAAAGTTTAAAAAAGCTATCAAGAATAGACTTTGTAAGAAAGCTTATTATAAAATCTCGGATTATGTAGATGATAATACTGATTGGTTGTGAGCAGCTCCTCATTATGCAATTTCCTTGTTATTTTAAATAAACTCTTTTTTAATAACTCTAATATTGTAAAGCGTAGCGTGTTTTGCCTAACGAAATATTGCATTTTCGTCGTTTGTAATATATAGTCTTGGTCATGCTCACTGAAGGATCTACTTGCGGTAGCTGCGTGGAGCGGGTCTCTCCCTTCCCTCCATAGTGGTAGAGGGGAGTGATGGCTGCTCTAGTAGTTAACTCGTGATCGGGTGCCGCTTGTGGGATCTGGTCCAGCCATAATCATTTGAATTATATTAAGTATCTTGCAGTTCGAAGGGCATCACACTGGAGCTAGGTCTTACAAAACATGTATACAAATTTATATCTAGTAAGAAGAAAAAAAATAAAATAATAGACAAGCCCGCTGAGTTTCTTGCCGGATCTTCTCAGTAGCGGTCGCATTCCGATCCGGTGGTAGTTTATTTTTATTGGATAATTAAATTTTATTTTGTAAAATTGACAATATGTAAGTGCCCTCTCGGGGTCTATGCATAATAAATGATTTGAATTTGAATTTGAATTCAAGTCCAATTGGATATTCGAATTAATTGTTTGATCTTGAATTACAATCTGTACATTATCGTTACATTTATCTGGTGTTTGACATCTATTGGTACACATGTAGTGACATTGACATAGCTACAGATATAGTGTTAGGGTTAATACGTCTCGGGCGGGCGGCGCAGGCGCGAGTACCTGCGCCTGATGCCGCCTTAGCCGAGGCTGCGTGTGACTAGACCGGGGAATAGTCCGTGACCCGCAGAGAGGCTGATCGCGCGAGGGCGACCGACGTCCCGAGAGGGGCGCTGGCGAAAGGTGGGTACCCGAAAGGATATCCCGCCGGGCTGGCCACGGACGACAAGGAATTTGATACTGATGGTCGACCCAATAGCGAAGAAGAGGGATTACGATGGGTTTTGGGGTTGCGCCCGTTCTTTCGTCGTCGCCCCGAATGGAACGGATGGCTTGTGGGCTGGCCATAGCCCACCCAAAAAAAAGAAAACACCGTTAACACGTCACTTGACCATGTTGATGATGACTTACATGAATATACTCCCCCATCTAAACTTTCCTATAGAAATTTTCATTTCAAAAATGATTTTTATTATTGATACAATATCTTTAAATGATCATGTCTATATACATATATTTTCAAGAAAAAAAAACGTCGACACGTTCGGGATTTTACGCGTTTTAAAACCGTAAAGTTCCGGTATAAAATCATAAAAGGTAACAGTAAAACTGGACATTTACAGTCTGTATAAATCAGTGAAGGGACAAAACTTTGTTTTTATGTGTAAATAAACTTTGTTTAAATGTTTTTACCTTAGAAAATCAAAATATAATTTCTTGAAATTAATAATTTAGGCAAAACATTTTGCATACATTTTGCTAGAGTTAGGACTTAAACGGTCATTGGCTGCAGGCAATTTTATGATGTGATGTATACAATAACGTAAGAAGTAATCATAATTATTATGATCTTAGTTCATAAATCGTACTGGGCTTGAGACTCTGCCACAATAACAGAGAAATTTACCTACAATGCTATGTTTTTCAGACTGGTTAAGGATTTCTTCTCTTGCATAAATAGAAACAGAGTTTTCCTTCTCTTGCATAGATGCTATATGTATATTATATTCCTAGTTCATTTTTAACGTCATCCAAAACTAAGATAGTGGAGTTGTAAATTGTATTCATTCTCCATCACTAGACGAAAATTAGGCTGTAATGCTACCAAATTACTTCAACCGTAATTATCCTACTAAAGTTTGTGCGTATGTGAGGATGTTTGTTGCTCTTTCACGCAAAAACTACTAAATGGATTTTGATGAAATATCACAATAATACAGGAAGGGGAACTATACGGGTAAAACCATAGAGCGCTGCTAGTATCTATAATATAATACTAAGAGAAGCGTAATCTAATAGTCATCCCCATCCAGAATTTGCCCGTCCATTGCTGGACGTATTATGCTCATAGAACGTCATCTATTTATCTGGACAAACATACCGTATCTGATTTTTCCGGAGTGACAAAAGGGCGGCTCTGTAATCAACCGTATTAACTTCTCATAGTCATTGACCTAAAAACGTCAATTGAGGCGTCTCCACACAGGTCAATTCTTTGTTTACGATATTATCTATTATGTTTAGATTACTAGTGGTAGGACCACATTGTCGACAGTTATCTGTCTACAGCCGCGGGCCGGTCTGTCCGGGGTAGTATCACAACTGAGAAGAAAATCGACGTCCAAGTAGTAGCAGTTTGTTACTGCGCTTCGCTCGGTGAGCGAGAGAACCGGAAGCCCAACTTCTGAGGGTTTTTACGTGTAGTAGGTTTTAGTGATGTCTTTAATATCATCGAACCTCAGCGCACGCATTCACACTGCCTTCACTTTCCTCGCGACAGGCAGCGCCTTTATAAAGGTTTATGAGCGGCAGCAACACTTACCAACAAGTGTGCTGTTTGCTAGTATGCCACCGTTTACAATAAAAAAAAAAATTGTGCAGATTTTTTCGTTTTGAACATAGTCAACTGTTTGATTTGCTACCACCATCACCGTTTTACCAACGTATCATTTGACACCGTGGCGGAGTTCAAACATTTCACCTGGTAAAGTTATAGTCTTCAACTGCATGTTTCCAGCGATCATTTCTCCCACGTACATGCTAGCTCTGGAATGAACTACCCGCTGCTGTGTTTCCTGATCGCAATGACATATCCTTCTTTAAACGAGTTTTAAGAGTTTATGTGCGCTGCTCCTGGTATTGAAAAGGTGTACAGCATATTTTACTTTTTCGTTTCCTACGATCGTCAATATAAAAAAGTCATCTAGCAAAAAGAGTCATCTAGCAGCAAGACAAAGAACAAGTAACTTATAATATTAAAATCTATTTCGCCTATCAATAAATGTTGTTATTGAGTGATCTAGTTTGCTTTAGTTTTTAATAAAAAGAGTTCTTTATGTCAAGTTCTGAACGAAACAATGACAGCTTTACAATATGTAATGTAAACAATAGTAAAATATAATTTATCGGTGTTGCCAGTATATTTATGTGCCATTAAACATTAAAGAGTTGAATGAATTGTTTGTTGTTTTCTTTATTTCATTGCATGGGTATTAGTTATCGGTCGCACGAAAATGGTTGCGTGTTTAAAATAATATATGGAATTTTATGGGGGTTTTAGGTGGTGCTTATTTATATTTGGAAACGTCAACGCTCGTAATAGTTCAGTATTTATATGAAATTGGCAAAATTCTAGGGTTTTAGTCGGGTAGTTCCCGTTACACAAGAATATGGGGATGAAATGTAGCTTATGTTACTCGCTGATAATATAGATTTTAATTGGTGAAAGAGTTTTCTAATCAGGGTAGTGGTTTGGGTCTAAAAGAGTGTTCAGAATCGTGCTACAGGGCAATAAAGCCTGATAGATGGCGATGAAGCTGGAACAGTGATATCCATTTTCACCAACGTCACCTAAATTTCAGAAGACATCTAAGTAGCGTTGATTGGCTTTTAATATCAATCAATCTTAATTATGTGTCATATAGACTGCCTTAGGTGTTACCTAAAACTTAAGATCCGTTTGTGAAGACGTTTATAAATGGTTATTGGTTCATCGCATTAGCCTCAAAAACTTACACATGTCAAAAACTGTGCGTGTAATACGCACATCTGCATACCCTTTCTGGGATAAAGGAGAAAGTGTATGAATATTATATTAATAAATTTGTCATTAATACACATTTATGTTATAATGAATAGCTGATAAAATATATTTATTAAGTCTGTAAATAATTTTGCATTAATTATTCAATTAATTTATAAGTTTGTACAAACGAATTGTGTCAATAATTAATTAGGCTGCACTTATATATTATAATAATTTTAAGTATATATTTGATTTATTAATGATATTAAGATATAAAGTAGTATATATAATAAATGGCAACATAGAATATACATTAAATGGTTGACTATATAATTTAAGTAGCCAATATCCAGGTGTCTCAATAACCATCTCCCATTGAGTGAACAGCCGGTTCTTCTATACTTAGAAACTTTCAAAATAGAGAAAATGATTCTTGATTTAGTAAGAATATAATTAACCACTCCCTCTCTTGCCTCTGTGTCGTAAACGACGACTAAAGGAAACATGCAGGTATAATATAACATCGAGAGAAGGAAAACTCGATATAAAATCTATATCAACATGTCTGATCAGCGTGGTGCAGTAGGTCAATACCCTCCTATTATGGAGGAGGCTCGAGCCCAGCAGTGAGACATATAAGAGTTAAAATGATAATGGTGAAAATTTTAAGTTTTACTATCATTTATTTTCAGCTTATCATACCAGGCCACTCAGAAAGTATTACGAAAAAGAGTTTTTTTTTGTGTGTGAGACTGGCAGATTGTAACTAGTCATTGAAAATATAAAATTTATAAGTAAAAATAGGTACGTTCCAATTTCAAAATTTCCCTCCAAATTTTTTGCGGGCTAATTCAAATTATCGTGTCTCCTTAGAATAATAACGTATAAAAGGTAAGCTGGTGCACAAAAAGTGAAGCATTTCAATTGGAACCTAATGGAGCTTACGCCGGAACTGTTCCGTAATGTAAAAGGTCACTGTACTGCACGTACGTACACAAATCTTAAAAAATAAATAGGTAATTATGACGGTTTGTGTATTCAAATGGTGTCACAACACATTTGAAAAACATAAAAAGTATGTTAACATTAATTTTAAAAGTATCCCAACGATTTATGTTAATAAAAACAAATTTTGATTTCATAATTTGTATAGTGGTGTGCGTGTGTACGTGTGTACCATGCATGTAGTAGTACTATTGCTTCATATTTTTGATGGCTTACATATGGACACTATCCTTCTATACGTTCTTATTCTAAGCGTGTCTCATTGAAAAATGGATTTGCGTCGGGAAGATTTTCGCGCTATGATTTTTTACGATTGCAAGTATCGCCTGAAACCGAACAAATCGTACGATAGACTTTATATGAAATTTATGGATGAAGACCTTCAAGGCAACCGTGTATAGTTGGTATAAAGAATTCAACCGCCGTCGACTAACCAGACAATTTTACTCCATGTCTCCCACATTGCATAGAATTTAACTGGAATTAATATCCTCCAACTCCCCCTGTTTATCTTTCTAATTATTTTTTTGAGAGTTCCAAGACAATAAAAATCATCAAAAAAAAGCATACGTTTTTTTGACTTTATCGTCACTACTCATATACATACCACTGCAGCACTCGAGCCTCGATTTTAATTCAGGCCTTTAGGTCTGTTAGTGTCTTTCTTGACTATCGCTGCTATTAATAGTAATATAAGTCCATGTCGATTTCCGCATAGGTAAATAATTTGTGCTAACAATAAGCTTGAGGGTCTGAGTTTCATTTCACAGAGTACGGTTCTGTGCCGCCTACATCCAACGACGCCCAGCAACTTTCACCATGTGGTCTGTCCACCTAGCGGGGAAACGTCCTACACTGTGTCGTCCGATATGTGGTCGCCATTCGAGAACCTTTCTTTCTCAGCAGTTATCGGTTCGTCGAGGAGGCGGAGGGCAGGACATATCTCCTGCCCATTGCCACTCCAACGTGCTAATTTTTCGTGCTATGTCGGTTATACCCGTTGTTCTGCGGATTTTCGTACTTCGGATTCCATCTGGCAGAGAAATTCTGAGCATAGCCTGCTCCATTTTTTTTTTAATTTTTTTTTATGTGTGGGTTATGGTGTGCGCACGCGCAGTCCAATCGATCCGGGGCGATGAAAGGACGGCGCGCAGGTCCATAACCCACCCGTACCCACGTCACCTCGTTGTTGGGCCGACCACCGGAGCAGATGTGACTTGTCGTCAGTGGTCGGCCCGACGGAATACCCTTTCGGGTAACGTCACCTCTCGACGTCCTGGGACGTCGGTCGCCCTCGCGCGGTCAGCCTCTCTGCGGGTGACGGACAATTCCCCGATCCGATCACCCGCGGCATCGGCTAGTGCGGCATTAGGCGCAGATACTCGCGCCTGCGCCGCCCCAGTCGTCGGCGGCGGAACGTGTCGCCGAATAGGAGCTCTACTCGCACACGATCCGCCGCCTCCTTCCGTGAGATTACGGCCTCACAGAAGGCGGCGACCGCGTCCCAGTTCCTGACGCTATCGAGCATCTCCCTGGCGATGGTCGGCAGCGTCAGGTCGGCACCGATAATCGCGACGAGTTCACGGCGCTCCCCCTCTCGCCGTATCCTCGTCGCAATTGCAGTGGTGGCAGGACGGTGTGCTCTCCCTCCTGACAATCTTGTGCAGGTACTTCGCGAAGCAACCGTGCCCCGTAAGCACCTGCACCAGTCGGAAGGTAAGCACCCCGTGCGTCCGCTCCAACCACTCCATCAGCACCGTCCGGAAGGCCTCGACGGTCCTGACACCCAATAGCCTGCTCCATAGCGCGCGATTTTGAGCTTGGTTATGAGACCTACATTTAGGGAGCATATTTCCGTGCCGTAAGTCGTCACTGGTAACACAAACCGGTCGTAAACCTGTGTTTTCAGACACTGAGGTATGTTGACGGAGAGGATTCTTTTAAGTTGGGTCTTATCCTTCCTGTTCTATGTTTGGGAGTAAATTATGTCAGTTAAACGTGTTGAAAACTGCCTCGCAATACGTAATACAAAAATCATTTCAATTCTGTAGGATCTTAGCGTAGTCTTAAAAAAAATAAGATATGAATGTTTGTATATATTACTAGCAGTGGGAGTATAAATCAATAAATGACGTAGGAATTATAACTGCTATTTGCCGCTAATGATGTCCGAATAAATAATTACAGACATCTTAATTTTGTTGTTTGAACGAGGGTTGTCAGGAAAAAAAGCTGTTTAACATCTTACTATGTAACAACTTATGAACGAATGTAAAAATAAATTTATATATACATTTTAAAGTTATGTAATTCTAATCAACATATTTCGAAGTATTTGCCGTGTGGTGGAGGAGTAACCCCGCTCCCTCTCTAGTTTGTGTGGGTCGTAAAAAACGACCGAGGCAAATAATATGCAGCTAACATCTATGGAAGAGAAGGAAACCTTGAAATAAATCCGTATACTAACACGTCTGGGTAGCGTGGTATACCTCATCATCACAACCCACATACGTCCCACTGCTGGGCTCGGGTCTCCTCCACAGTGGGAGAGAATTTGACCTACTACACCATGCTGGTCAGACATGTAGGTATAGGATTTTATATCGAATTTTCCTTTTCTTGCACAGATGTTATATGCATATTATATCCCTTAGTGGTCTTCTACGACATCCACGGTCAAGATGGGGAGTGGTGAATTGTATTCGTACTCCGCCACCACACAGACATGATGGTATACCTAGTAGGTCCATTTGACTCCTATTTAGGTGGAGGTTCTAGCTCAGTAGTGGAACGGATATAAGTAAAAATGAGTGAATGAATGAATGACAGCGTAAACATACAATTCATCATCCTCTATTTGTCAGAGGATGATGTGAAAGACGATTAAGGAATAAAATGTGTATATAAAATTTGCACAAAGTAGAAAAACTCTGAATAAAACCATGTACTAACTGGTCTGACCAACCTGATATAGTAGGTCAATTTCTCTTCTAGAGGCTGCAACCCAGTATCGGGACCTATATGAGCTGAGATACTGATGGAATTCATTCGATATGCAATTGATTACTAAATTTTAGACACTCTCTTTAAAGGTAATTAGACTCTATGGTTACCATTGTATTTTTACTCTCTTACCATACGGCAAGTATGAAATAAAAGTTCTCAAAAAATTAATATTTTATGATAATTTTAGAGTAGTCTTTTACAAATTTTTTAAGAGCATTTAATTTTAAACTATTGTTCTCATTAAGTAAGCACTGATAACCAAATTAATTCTCCTTCTTTTTCTCGTTAGGAAATTATGGCAGAACATAAAAACACATGTAAACCTATATCATGTTAATTACATTGTAACATTTTCTCTGAACGAACGAACAGCAATTCATTTATATATATATATATATATATATATATATATATATATATATAAATGAATTGCTGTTCGTTAGTCTCGTTAAAACTCGAGAACGGCTGGACCGGTTTGGCTAATTTTGGTCTTGAATTATTTGTGGAAGTCCAGGGAAAGTTTACACGGTGGGAAAATATGGAAAATTGCGAGTAAAATACTAAAAACAATAATTTTATTTTCCCATACAAACTGTTCTTACTTGTCAAACATTTGATGTTCGTTCCGTGGGTTCGGCATTTTTGGCATAATTACATGTAGATCTAGATTAAAAAAGGTTTTGGATTCGATAAGAAAAGGCGGTATATCCCTTAGTCGTCTTTTACGACACACATGGGTGGTAAATTGTCTTACTCCGTCACCACACGGATAATACTAAAACCAAAGTGATAAATACTAAAACAAAATAATTTTGAAATAGGCGGTGCGAAGTTCGCCGGGTCAGCTAGTATTACATAAAATACCAGCAAGATTATTTAACAAAACTATAAAATAATAAAATATTTAATAAAATTGACGTCCATTTTCATATTCCCGTATAAAATTGCAATGAAAGGCCGCGTTTTTAATAGATAATAGAATTTATATTTTCTATTTTTTAAATGTTCTATCTAGTAACCCTATGAGTGCGGTATGTGATCAAGCTGCGTGCGCGGCTAATAACGATCTATTGCCGCGTCGGATCGGCACTTTTCGGTCCCAGTCGCGAACATAAATCACAGTATACGCGAATGTAATGATCAGCTTAAACGAAAATAATAGTAACACAATATTTATAGACGTGACCTAAATTAAAACACCATTATCGTTTATTTTCTGTGTCCGTCTTTATTTTCTCATGATTTTATTTATATATTTTAAAAGCTAAAATCGTGATCGAGAAACTTCTATTTGAGATAAGGAAGGATATTTGACGGTAAGCGATAACTGCTGCTCATGAATCTTTACAATACCAGTATAGCTAACTAGGTATAATATAAATAAATAGCTTATTGTAAATTAGGCAAAGAACTCATTGCCTAATAAGCCTATAGGAGTGGTATTAACCTCCTATATCAAGTTGGTCAGACGTGTTGGGTTTTATTTCGATATTTCTATCTGTTGCATAGATGTAGCATGCATAGCATGTCTCTTAGTCATCTTTTACGACATCCACGGATAAGATGATGTAGTGAATTGTATTCTTACTCCGTCACCGCATGGATGATGCCGGCATCACAAAGGTCAATTTTATTTGTATCCTAATAAAATATATACTTTTGTTATTAAACTATAAAATGCTTACAACACATAGCCCGGGGTCTGGCTACTGTGAATATTTTCTTAAATTAAGTTACCTCTGGCTCGTGGCACCTGTTGATGTATCCTACAGCGACTGAGGGCCTCTCGCGGTAATTGATGAGCGCGGGTCTCTCGGACCCCCGTCGGCAGGGAAGGGTCATGTTTGGTGTTGGCACAAATGAATAGTGGATAGCGTAGCGTCAGAAATTTTGTAAAGATCCACAATAAGTCAATCTATTTGTGTTCCTCGTCTATCTACCTAAAAAAAGGCCTAAGTTGTAAAGTAAAAATTTTATTTTTACATATTATATCGCGTTTATATTTGATTTGATTGCTGATGTTCGAACACTTTTCAGCGTTCATAGTCACGTGTAGTCCACCCGTGACTATGTTCGCTATCAAATACAAAATATGCGATATTCATAAAAATAGTTTTATTTATAACTAGTATCCCGCCCTCGTTTCGCTTCGGTTTCATTCGCCTTAGCCGCGTAGTTCCCAATCCCGTGGGAATACCGGGATAGAATATAGCCTATGTCACTCCCTGATATTATAGCTTTCCATTGATCAAAGTATTTTTTAATTCGGTTCGTGGTTTAAGCGTGAAAGCGTAACAAACAAATAAACAAACAAACTTTCTTTCGCATTTATAATATTAGTAAGGATGTGTAAAACTTGCGAAAACATCATAAATCATAATAAAGACTTCATTTAGCACCTTGTGTATTTTATTTTGTGGGTATTGAATGAGCTGTCATGCTCGGCTATGTAACGCTTATTCGGCTAAAGTCGGCCCTCAATGACTAAGGGAGCATTTAGAGTATGATACAAATGAAAATCAATTAGAGCAAAAATTACTATAGTAATTAAATATTAGAAATATGTTTCATATGATTAAGCTCGTCCTAATGAAGTTTTCACTTCTGTCGTCTGATGACATGCACAGATTTTTGTTTTTCACTTCTCTCCAACACGTTACTTAATAAATATATTTTACTTTTTCTTGCATATTTATTTTATTTTTTCTTTCGTGTTGAGTAAGAATATATTCCCTCACTTGCCTGTGGATGTCGTAAAAGATGACTAAGGAATGTGCTTTGTTGATAATGTCTATGCAACTGAAGGACAACGCGATATTAAACCCTATACCAACATGTCTGACCGGCGTAGCATAGTAGGTCAATTTCCCTCCCATTGTGGAAGAGGTCCATACCCAACAGTAGGACTTACGAGGGCTGAGATAATAATGATTTATTTTGTAACAACTAAATATTTTTAATAATATTTTCTTCTGATATTTCACAGCAAGCCTATTTCCTTATTAAGTACAGAGATATCATTGCTCCCACGTACGTGCAAGCTCTGGAATGAACTACCTGCTGCTGTGTTTCCCGAGCGCTATGACATGTCCTTCTTTAAACGAGGTTTAAGAAGAGTATTTACTTCACGGTAGGCAACGGCCTGCCTGTGCCTCTGGTATTGCAAAGGCCCATGTGCGGCAGTATCACTTACCATCAGATGTGCTGCCTGCCTGTTTGCCACCATCAGAAATAAGAAAAAAAGGCATAGATAGCTTTAGAAAAAAAGATATTGAAAAATATGAGAAATTTCTAAGTTTAAATAAATTTTGAAATACAATTCTCTCTATCGCTTCTAAATTGCACCACACATTTAGTCCCACATACCGCGGGGCGCGTCTCCGCTTGCCAAAATAAAACATTAATATTACAACACACTAATATACAAGTTACACCTGCCTTATAAACAAAAAATATATTTATAATTAAAATTAAAGAAAAAAAAAGAAATACGCCTTGACGTCTGTATCGGTCGGCATGTCGTTGCGGGTAATTAAAATAACCAAATTTCAAATATGTTATATTTAAGTATAAATGGTATTTTTATTGATGTAACATTTATTTTTTTCTTTTTTTAGTTTTTTTTTATATCGGACGTATATTAAATAAGCCTAGACTTGAAACAAGTTGGTTGATAAATTTTACGTTCCTCGTCAGATTTATTATCATTCCTGTCGGGCTGGCCGCAGACGACGAGGATCTCGGTACTGGTGTTCGGCCATTGGCGAAGGAGAAAGAATAGCATATTCTTTCTCCTTCGCCAATGGGCCGACCGGGTTATGGGGCCGCGCGCTGCCCTTCCATCACCAAGTTCATAATAAACCTTTAACCTCCAATCCCTACCTATCTTGCCCGTGGATGTTGTAAAAGATGACTAAGGGATATAATATGCACATAACATCTGTACAAGAAAAGGAAAACTCGAAATGAAGCCCTATACCATGTCTGACCAGCATGTTGTAGTAGGTCAAATTTCCTTCCTATCGTGGAGGAAGCCTGAATCCAACAGAGGGACCTATGTGGGATGATGATGACGCTGATGAATAAACTTTTAATTTTTTTTCAACCCATCTACATCCTACTCCTGGGCTCGAACCTCCGCCACATCCTACTCCTGGGCTCGAACCTCCGCCACAATAGGACGGAAGTTGATTTACTGTGCTATGTTGAACAAGGGTTGGTATTTATTTCTACTTCTCTTTCTCTTGCGCAGGTATCATAAGCATGCTATATCGCTACGGCAAGAAAACGTGCTGTTAAAATGTAGGACTCATAACCAGATTCAAAGTCGCTCAGCCTCTCTCTCTGTCACCACACGGCAAACAAGAATTATTTGTGAATTGGATAAAAGATTATCCTGCACGAGAAACGATCCTAAAACATCCGAGAGGCAGTGGTTTGGTTATTTTTTCTTCTTTTACCACATAATATGTTAACTATTCTTCATATTATGATTTCTGATGTTGTGTATTTTATTTTTTATTTATTTATTTATTTATATAACAGCAAACAAATACAAATTCAAATATATAGTAACAAATAAATTACAAGTGAAGAGTTTATACAATTACAAGTACTTACTAATTCTTGATCCTGCTGACTCCCAAACTAAGCTATTGCTTGTGCATTGCAACTAAAACTACAGATTTTATCGCGTTTATATTTGATTTTCAATTGCCCAAAATTTTAAACACTTTTTAAAGTGTTCATGGTCACGGCAGACTATCCAGGCGGGCTCTATTCTCCATATTCACACAAACATTATTTTTTTTTCTAAATGACCGTTCGCCTATGACGTCACGCCGTCATTATTAGTCTATGGTAGGTAGTTATAGTTTTATTGTTATTGATGTAAACACCTCTTCAGTTTAACGGTTAAAGTTTACGATTATCGCTCAATCAACCCGCTTTGCCAATACTCTATGGAATATATTAATAACGGTCAATTATACCCCGAAGCGACCGCAGCGGGACTGTGTTTTTCTTAATTTTATTGTTTTATGGACAATTTATAGAACTATCTCTAACATTAATTATTAATCTATGCTTAATTCTTAATATAAATGCGAAAGGCTGTCTATTCGTATTCCTTGAACTCGTACGAAATAGTGTTGTTGTCTTATGCTTCAAGATATTTTTTTTAAAATTGACAAGTAAAATTGAGAAATTTGAATGTACATTGAGTTTTGATTGTAGACTCTTGGTTCCCAATTAAGACCATGAAAATCATGCCAATATTGGTCTCAATAGGAGGCCACTTAACACGACGATGGGCCAAGGGATTATAATATGGGTATAACATCTGTGCAAGAAAGGGACACAAAACCCTATGCCAACACGTCTGACCAGCTTGGTATAGTAGGTCATTTACTCTCTCATAGCTGAGGAGGCCGCTGGAGGCCCGAGTCCAACAGTGGGACGTATATGAACAGAGGAAATGAAAATAATGACAAGGTTATGATGCTATGGAGCTCACATGGCCTCCAGACTGAAAGCTCTTAAAGATTGAAAAGAAAAGAATTTTTAGTACAATTCGTAACAGATACCATGCGATACATCCAAAATGGAGTAAAATCTAGAATAAAATGAGAAAACCCTAACAAATAGACGTGATATCACCGTTGACGTGAATGAGGCGAGCCCTCTACAGTGGACCCGAAGTCACTCGATAACATCTGAACACTAACAAACACGTTACAATTGTTAACGAATGTATATTTTTGTAATAAAGACCTCATACAGACCACAAACTTACATTATACACTCAATATAAACCATAATACAACGAGTTTAAGTCGAAAATTGTTTGTACGAACTGTTACTGTTATTTGTTAGTATAACAGGCGCCCCGCGGCGTTGCCTGCGAGTCTTTTGTATGGGTAATTTCCGACCCCTCTATGCTTTACCCATTACCCATGTTGTACTCGTTAGTTCGGATGACGATAATTGGTTTATTTTTTGTATACATTTTATTGTTTGCTATGCAAATAGGTTTGAAAGATTTTCATCAACAGAATATTGTTCCGCTAAGAAACGGTTTTCGGTGTGATGACGGAGTAAGAATACAATTCACCACCCCCTCTCTTGCCCATGGGTGTCGTGAAGGACGACTAAGTGATTATAATATGCATACAACATCTATATTAAATTTGTTGTGGGTCCCAAGACAGTTAAAAGCTTTACCCGGAACTCTCTGAAGGTCAAACCCCGGTGTCTTGTACGGAGACCATTGAGGATCCTGGCTTATAGGAGTTACAGTGGTGAGAATGTGTGGTGGGATTAGTCCCAAAAAGATACATAATCTATGCAAGATAAGAAAAACTTGAAATAAAACCCTGTAGCGACCCGTCTGACCAGCGTGGTATAGTAGATCAATTTCCTTTTGCATAGTAGAGGAAGCTCGAGCGCAGCAGTGGGACGTATATGAGCTATGATGATCATGATTATTCTTGAGCTAAGAGACTGTTCTTTCAATCCATCTATCAGTACCTATATTAAAATCCTGTGTTGAAGAAAAGCTTCCTTTAGAAGGCTTCACTATCATCCTGCCTTTACCCCAATTACCTGCAGTCGACCCAATATGTCCCCTTTTTTACAATCCTATTAAATGATACTCATTCGTAGTTGTACATTCTTTTATTTATTGGCTTCTTAGCTAATATTACAACATGTCATATACTTTATAGTATAGGAGGGAGGAGGAGGGAAGTGGAATTTTCAGCATCTATCTTATCTTAAATAAAACTACTTTACGGAGTTTATCGTGTTTGCATTTGATTTTTGATTGACAGACGTTTCGAACACTTTGTAGCGTTCATGGTCACGGGCGGACTGTCGGGCAATCAAAAATCAAATACAAACGCGATAAAATCTGTAAAGTAGTTTTATTTAAAATGTGTAATACTCGCGTAAACATTATAAATGATTACCTGTCTTATCTGATAAAATTTGATTGTTTGTGCGGGCGAAAATTAGAAAAGTCTTGCCTGAGACTTCTTCAGAGTCAAATGTCGTTGTCATTTAAGGCGACTATTATGGATACTGGTTTACAAAATTTACAGTGTGACGAACAAAATTACAGCGTGGTGAAAATTGTATCAAATAAAACATATTTTGACATTGTTTTTTAGGGTTCCGTACCCAAAGGGTAAAAACGGGACCCTATTACTGAGACTTCGCTGTCCGTCCGTCCGTCCGTCTGTCCGTCTGTCTATCACCAGGCTGTATCTCAAGAACGGTGATAGCTAGACAGTCAAAATTGGAGTGGCAGGACCACACTGTCGACAGTTATCTGTCTACAGCCGCGGGCCGGTCCGTCCGGGTACCACACTCTCGCAGAAAATCGACGTCTGAGTAGTAGCAATTTGTTACTGCGCTTCGTTCGGTGAGTGAGAGAGCCGGAAGCCCAACTTTCTGAGGGTGTTTGCGTGTGGAGGGTTTTGGTATCACCGAGCCTCAATGCACGCATTCACACTCCCTTCACTTTCTTCGCGATAGGCAGCGGCCTTGTAAAGGTCTATGAGCGGCAGCAACACTTACCATCAGGTGTACTGTTTGCTAGTTTGCCACCGTTTGCAATAAAAAAAAAAATTCACAGATGATTTATTTCTATTGCCGCTATAACAACAAATACTAACAATGAAATAAATATTTAAGGGAGCTCCAATACAACAAACTTGATTTTTTTGCTCAATATCGATAATGGTAATAGGGAGGCACCTGTTTACCTAAAGTCTAACTTTTTATTAGCTGCAGTAAAATGATGTTTCTAAATGTCATTCCGTAAAATAATGTTGACAGCCTAATCTCAATAGGGATGTGATTCAGTTCACAAAAGTTTACAGAATATCTAATCGTTCCATAGCTGACTCATAATGATCATACTAAATTCTATTTAATATTAATGTAAATAAAAGGCTGTATAAACGTTGATCCTTTTAGACATATACAAGGTAACACTCAAGAAAACGCTTTCTCAAGTTGGTAGTTTTGGTTTTTGGTTACGGTGCTACGATGACGCTTGGCCGCCATTTTGTTTCGGTTGTCATTCGCTCATTCAGCTTCATACTTCTGTTTTGAGTGCATGAATAACTTTGATTTGCCCACTGCGCGTTGTTTTTGTTATCATTATTGTTAAACTTATGTTACGTTGTGTTTGTTTTTCATTACCTGTTTTCGTTAATCGTGTTAGTTTTTTTTTGTTTGATAAATTGAAGACATGGATGCTCTGCCGAGCACATCGCAAGATGGAGACACATTTTTATCTCCTAAGAAAAAAAAGCCACGTGTAGCTCTAAGTGCAACTGAAAAACTTTGGGTCCAAAACGTTTACAAATATGTGTTTGAAGTGAAATCTTCAGAATCAAACATTGAAGTTCCAAAAACAAGTGAATGCGTTAACAAGGTGGCTGAAGTCTTGGGAATATCCGTCAGCACAGTTTATTCCGTTTTAAAGGAGCACAAGGAGAACGACAGCGAATCACCAAAACCTCCCGAAAAAACGGGCCCAAAACTTACATTTAAAGATAAACTTGATGATTTCACATTCACTGCTGTTAGACGAATTGTACATCAGTTCTTTCATAGAAATGAAATACCCACCATCGCAAAAGTTAGTTTACACATGTCGTCACTCATCTTTTTATTATACGTTATGTATGTTTTCTCCCATCCCATGTGTAATCTTAACCAATTAGGTAATAATTTTATCATTTTTAGGTGCTGCAAGTTGTAAATGATGACCCAGGATTGCCCAACTTCTCGAAAGAGACATTGAGAAAAATTATGAAGCATCTTAATTTCGAATTCGCTACTCGATCACGCAAGAGTGTGCTTATTGATAGACAAGATATCATATCATGGCGCCAACGCTACCTGCGTTTAATTAAACAATATCGTAAGGAGGGAAAATACATATATTATCAAGACGAGACCTGGGTCAACGCTGGTACGTGTCAACTCTTAGTTTCTTCTATTTGTTCCCTTTTTGTTTTGATGTCGAAACTTATGATTCTTTTTTGTTCTTTTCAGGTCATACTACAAAAAAAACCTGGATTGACGGAAGTATTAAATCTTCTCGACAGGCATTTTTAGACGGCCTGACTACGGGATTAAAAAATCCCACAGGAAAGGGCAAACGACTCATAATTAGTCACATAGGCGGAGAAGAAGGCTTCCTGGTCGACGGACTTCTTATGTTTGAAGCAAAGAAAGGTACAGAAGACTACCATGATGAAATGAACGCGGAGTGTTTCGAGGATTGGTTCGGCGGTATTCTACCTAAACTCAAGCCGAATGCAGTAGTCGTAATGGACAATGCGCCCTATCACTCTCGGAAGATCGAAACAATCCCGAAGATGTCGTGGACGAAAGCACGAATTCAGGAGTGGCTGACTACTAAAAATATTGCGTTTGAACCAAATATGGTCAAGGCCATTCTCATAGATATTGTGAAACAACAAAATCATACTGAGAAATATGCCGTAGACGAGATGACTGCACAAAAAGGTATCACACTTTTAAGACTGCCCCCTTATCACTGTGAATTGAACCCCATTGAGTTGGTATGGGCGCAGGTAAAGAGTCACGTCGCAAACAATAATAAGACGTATAAAATGCAAGAAGTGAAAACTTTATTCCAAGAAGGAATCCAGAAAGTGACACCGGCTAAGTGGAGTGACTGTGTGTCTCACACTATTAAAGAGGAAGATAAAATGTGCCACCTCGATCATATTATAGATGAAGTGACAGATAGATTTGTTATTAGTGTGACCGTAAGCGACAGCGACAGTGATTTCGAAAAAGATTAATTAAATAACATTATTATGACGTTTTTGTTTCATTTTGAATGTACCTCGCTATACTTCCACTAAAAAAGATCAATCCTCTAGTATAGTAATAATAATAGGTTAAAAAAATATATTACAACTTAATATTAAATCTAAAAAAAAAAACCAAACTGATTATTCATTTATGATTCACTCATTTAGCTACATCCCTATTTATTTTTCTTCAAAAACCGGCAACCCACAAAACGTCATTTTACTGCAGCTAATAAAAAGTTAGACTATAGTCAATGGTACGGAACCCTTCGTGCACGAGTCCAACTCGCACTAAAAAAATCAGCCACTTTTTATAATTAAAGGCAACTTTCGACGATAGACTTTCATCATTCAACTCATACAAGTACGTCCCACTGTTGGTCTCGGACCTCCTCCACAATAGGAGGGAGATTGACCTCACTATATAATGCTGGTCAGACAGGTTGGTGTAGGGTTTTATTTTGAATTTTCCTTTTCTATCATAGATGTTATAGGATAGGTAAGTGTATTATATCCCCTAGTCGTCTTTTACGACATCCAAGGGCAAGAGAAGGGGCGGTGAATTGTATTCTTATTCCGTCACCACACGGAATTTGTATGTACTAGTGGTAGCCGTGTGGTCGAAATTCGGCCATAATTCCCTTTTAATTAATTTTTCTGCTACACAATTTTCTTTAATTTTATTTATGTATAATTGTAAATTAAGCAAGCTGTAATTCACTAATAAATATCTGGTTGACCGAGCTTCGCTCGGAATATTTTTGTCGAATTTATTTAGATATATATTAATAAAAAATAAATAATGAAAATTATATAAAAACTACAAAAAGAGAATAATAATAACAGCGAGATTCGAACCGACGCTGTTTAAATGTCACATAATCCAAAATTATAACCGCCCACCTCCCCATCTGAGCTATCGGAACTCATGTCGTTGAGCACGAATTTAAATTCATATTCTTTTAAAATTTAATGTCATTGTTTGTTTTCCTAAAAACACGGACAAAACAACATTTTCTATAAATAAAACCTAGCTAGATCGATTTTTTGGGCCCGAATCCTCTAGTATGCCAAGTTTCAATAAAATCTTTGAAGCCGTTTCCTAGATCCTCAATATATATATATATATACAAGAATTGCTCGTTTAAAGATATAAGACTAATATATAAGCGAAAATCTCTATTAGACATTGTCATCATAATTACGAGTATAATTGTTTGACATTCAGTTCGACCAGAGATGTTAACCGTAAACAAAAGTGTGTAAGCGTTGCTATGCAACACACTCACACAAACGTGTGTGTGTAGCGATTACGTTGTAGTGTGCGTAATGCCTTTTTTAATGAATTTAATGTATTTCTAATCCATTATTATATGAAATTTTAGTTTTATGCACTTCGCCTCATTATATACTTCAACTGTGTCAAATTTCATACTTGTCCATCCACGTAATTTTCGTAAAAAGGGGTACAAAGCTTTTGCTTCACGTATTTATATATAGGTATTGCGATTATTTTATCTATTTCATTCAGATGAAGGTTCCAGGGTAAAACTAATTAAATCAAATTTTATTCGAGATTAATATGGTGCAAATGAAAATTTTTAGTTTTTAGAATAAAACATAATTTGCCTGCCTTCATCCCATGCTAAGTGTGATCACTTAGCATGGGATGCTGATGATGGCACTTTCACCTTCCATAGGTGCCTATGGAAGGTGAAAGCCCTTTCATCCATCTCTCTACACACTACTCTAATACGCAAATTCACACAATCCATCAATTCCATCTATTTTAGAAGAAATATGATTAATATAACAATTTTTTTGATAGGATAAAATATACCATACTAACTTTTACCCGCGAGTTTGTTCGCGTTAAATATTATCTGCATTGTTCATCATCATCATCACCTTAATTCATATAAATCCAGCTGTTGGGCTCGGGCTTATTAACCACGATTATTATACCACGATTGTTAGACGTGTTGGGTATAGGGTTTAATGTCGAGTGTTCCTTCTATTGTATCATATCACTTAGTCCTCCTATACTATACCCACGGGTAAGACAGGGGGTGATGAATTGTATTCTTAGTGCGTGACCGCACGGTCAATGTTTGTGTTGAAGGGTAAAAAATATTAAAGCAAAATTACTCTCCTATTTTTTATGTTTAGGGGACACATATTCTTTGACAGTCTGATTTTATTTTCAGAATATTTATTTTTAATAAGTCTCTAAATCAAAAAATAAGACGTTATCATGAACTGCTATTTTTTTTATCTGCTATTTAGTTGTTTCTGCAATTTTTTAATTCAAATCAAATCATTTATTCTCCATGAGCCCTTTAGGGGCACTTAACATATTGTCAAATTTACACATCGTTTGAAACAATATAATAATCTATCACCGGATCGGAACGCGGCTACAAGCTGAGAAGATCCGGCAAGAAACTCAGCGGGCTGTAATTTTTTTCAATAAAAATTGTTTAACGATATCATCTCAAAATTAAGACGAAAATTAACAAATATGGAAGCGTTTGTTTAATTTTACTGAAAAATATTTGTGCCTAATTTGAAGACTACGGATAACGTTTTTCTTACCATACAAACTTTGCTATTGTGTTTCCACCCCCTTTGAGGTCTAATTTCATAAGGAGGCGGCGGATCGCCTGCGCGAGGAGCGCAGCCTCGATGAGGAGATCCACCGCCGGCGACTGGGGCGGCGCAGGCGCAACTATCTGCGCCTCATGCCGCCCTAGCCGAGGCCGCGGGTGACGTGATCGGGGATTAGTCCGTCACCCGCTGAGAGGCCGACCGCGCGAGGAAAGACCGGCGTCCTCCCCGAGGGGGGGACGTCGGTCGATGGGAGGGTACCTCAAGTATTCCGTCGGGCCGACCACTGATGACAAGTAACCCTGCTCAAGTGGTCGGCCCAAAGACGAAGGCGACGTGGTGTTCGGGTGGGTTGCGGGAGTTGCGTGCTTAAGCCCCTCTGTCGCCCCGGACGGAGTGGTGCGGAGGCGCGTCGACCGCAGCCCACCTCAAAAAAAAAAAGAGGTCTAATTTCATAAAATCCTTTCTTTACGAGACTTTATGTGACAAACAAAAATTAATGTCTTATCTTCTTTATCTTTATATATACATTTCTCATGTACGTGTGTATGTATTCAAATATATGGTGTGCGAGTATAATATTCTATTTAAAATTTCTATCATAAAGTGAGGTTTTCATTTAGTATATTTAGTATATCTTAATAAGGTGCTGTGTGGTAGCGGCTTCGAATACTACCAACCTTTGCTTTGCTCGTGGGTGTCGTAAAAGACGACTAAGAGCTCTAGATTGACCCGGACCAACTCCATCTGCTACCATTTGGGTCAACGATTACATTCCCAAGGAGGGTTGACGTCAGGCAGGCGGCCGGTCATAAAAGTCATTGCCGAAAATTTTTGCAATATGTCAAAACAGATGACATATTGCGTCGACCCCAAGTAATTGGGATAAGAGCAAGATGATGATGAGTATATCTTAATAAATTTATGAAATTTATAACAAGTGATTCTGAGGTACATATAACGTGTGGTGAAATAAGATATAAAACTCAAAATCTGCTTCTTACCTTTGAGTCTTGGAACTATTGTGTTGAATAATACACGCGAGTTCTTTTTTGTATATTTATATTGCTCAAAATTCCTAATAAATATGCGAATTTTGTTACATAAATTTGTACGGATTTTGAACGTAATTTTACTTAATCTTAGTAGTTGTAGTGAATAGGTTGTTTCTTTTCGTGTTTCGTTTTCTTTTGCGGAAGCTGCGTATAGAAATGCCAAATCTCGACACTTAAATTTCTTACGTATCCCCAAGTTTAAGTGGGCAGTAAATACTAGCCGTGACCTAATAAGGGCTGAATTCAGTGAGGTGAGGGTGACCTGGTATCCTAAGCACAGGGTGACCTAGTTAGGAGTTAGGGCTTATCCATGTACCTACGCGGAGAATTAAGGTGCTTTTATTGTTGTTTTCTTTTTGAGCTAAGTTATACCTACCTAATCAATAACATTTTTACAGTAAGTGCATGGAATGTATACTATTAATACTTTTGGTTCAATAAAGTCTTATTATTATTAAAAAAAAATGTCACTGAACTCCTAAACGATTGGACCGATGTTGATGAAATTTTTTGTGCATGTTCATGAGGATTCGAGAATGGTCTAGATTCACAATTGGATCCGGTAAGTGCCGCTTATTTCAACGAAACAACGCCTGTTGGGTCAGCTAGTTTCAAATAAAAGTATTATTACGAATGGTCCGACCGTGACCATGAACACTAAAGTATTTGTAACGTCGCGAAATGAAAAATGATTAAATCAGTAAAAATAGTTTTTATTATGTAATACTTGAGTAAACATTAGAAATCATTAATTAATTAAGAAAATTTCATGTTTCTAGTTTCAGTAGTTATAACTCAGTGTTGCTGAGTGAATCAAGAAGAAAATTTTTAAAATTTAAATTTAAAATGTTTTAACTCTGCGCCACAGGAGCATTTTTATACTATCAATTTTGACATTTTACCTTCAATTAAAATCCAATACACTGGATCAGAACGCGACCACCTCTGAAAAAATCTGGCAAGAATTTCAGCGTATTTGTCTATTTTTTTTTATTAACTTCTTTTAAATATGAAATAGTATAGAATATTTTGTGTGATGACGGAGTAAGAATACAATTCACCACCCCTTATCTTGACTACATGTTAACGGGCAGTAAAAGACAACTAAGGGATTAAATATGCATATAACTTCTATATAAGAGAAGGAAGACTCAAAATAAAACCCTTACCAACACGTTTGTCCAGCGAGGTCAGTTAACGAGATCAATTTGCCTCCCTTTGCGAAGGAGGCTCCAGCCCAGCAGTGGGACGTATATGAGCTGCACAGATGGCGTAGTGATTAAGATACCGACCCACCGTGCCAATGTGCGGGGGTTCGAAATCCAAGCAGGACCACACTTTGTGCGATTCATAAATATAACATATATGCAAGTGAAGGAAAACTCGAAATAAAACTCTATATCAACCTGTCTGGCCAGCATGGTAGAATAAAGTCAATTTCCCTTCTATTATGGAGGAGGCTCGAGCCCAATAGTGGGACGTATATGAGTTGAAATGGTGATGAATGATGATACCAAGACAGCTAAACGTTCAAGGATTTTATTTCAAAAATGACTTCACTTATATTTATGTTATTTTCTTGTGACACCTGTTTCTAACCAATGGGTGGTGACATTGCATTCGTAGACCGTCATCACTCTTTTACTGCCTCCTCTTCACGACTCACATACGTCCCACTGCTGGGCTCGAACCTCCTCCACAAAGGGAGGGAATTTAACCTTACCTATGCTGGTCAGAGAGTTTGGTATAGGGTTTTATTTCGAGTCTTCTATCTCTTGCATAAATGTTATATGCGTATTATATCCCTTAGTCATCTTTTACGACATCCACGGGCAAGATAGGGAGTGGTGAATTGTATTCTTACTCCGTCACCACCCGGAAACACATTTTTATTTACTGTCCCCAAATATTTAAACACGTAATAAAGTAGTACGGTGTGTATCAAACTGTTTTTTTGATAGGGATGTCGTTGTGAAACTACCCGGAGATTTGTGTATTGATGTAAGATCTATCTAGTGTTTCATTAATTGTAATTATTATGAGTCCTCTCCGTGTGGCGATGGCATAAGAATACAATCCACCATTCCCTATCTTATCCGTGGATGTCGTAAAAGACGACTAAGGAATATAATACGCTTATAACAATTATGCAAGAGAAGGAAAGCTCGAAATAAAACCCTATGGCAACATGTCTGACCAATGTGGTAGAGAAGGTCAATTTCCCTCCTATTATAGAGGAGACTCAAGTCTTTTTTTTTGGGGTGGACTGCGGTCGACGCGCACCTCGCACCACTCCGTCCGGGACGACAGAGGGGCGTAAGCACGCACACCCGCAATCCACCCGAACACCACGTCGCCTTCGTCATTGGGCCGACCACCGGAGTAGGGTTACTTGTCATCAGTGGTCGGCCCGACGGAATACCCCCTATTTGGGGTACCCTCCCATCGACCGACGTCCCCCCCTCTGGGAGGACGTCGGTCTTTCCTCACGCGGTCGGCCTCTCGGCGGGTGACGGACTAACTCCCCGGTCACGTCACCCGCGGCCTCGGCTAGGGCGGCATGACGCGCAAGGAGACTCAAGTCTAGCAGTTTGACGTATATGAGCCGACTTAATAATATCTACACTAATATTATAAAGCGGAAAAATTTGTATTTATCTGTGTGTATCTTTGTAATGAATAAACTCAAAATTACTGTGCCGATTTCAAAAATTCTTTCACCATTGAAAAGCTACATTCACCTTGGGTAATATAGGCTATATTTTATACCGATATTCCCACGGGAACGGTAATTATGTGGGTAAGGTGACTGAAACCGAAGAGAATCGAGGGCGGGTTGCTAGTGTATATATGTATATATTAGTCTACTTATGCATGAGAGGCTGACTTCGTCAAGCGTATATTCAAGCTAGTATGGTATAGTAGGCTAATTAGCCTCATTTGTAAGAGGTCCGAGACGAACACTAGGCTGTATGTAGTATGAAAAAATAAAAAAAATATTAAAAGAAGATAATTTTACAAGTGCTAATACTATTTGCCAGGTGGGGAGGAAAACAGCTTCGGATGACGAAGCCTCGTTATCGGTATTCATCTCAAATAGTAACATAGAGGCTATAATACAGCAGATCCTGGAGCCATATTGGACGGTCAGGGATCCAATGTAATTAGACACTCCGGCACCCCGTAAAAGGGCGGCAGAGACCGCTGTAGTTTTAAGGGGTTTGCCAGTTGCATGGGTAAAATGCATTTTTACAGCATTATAAAAGGTCCTGAAGTTGAACAGCGTCTTTTGCATACATCGGATGGTTTGGACGGGGTTAGATCGGACTAAAGTCTATCAAAAAAAAAAGGTAGAGAGCATTGACTCTCACAGTTAGATTTCAAAACCTTCGAATATAATGATTTCTGATGTTTACGCGAGTATTATATATTTTAAATAAAACTACTTTACGGATTTTATCGCGTTTGTATTTGATTTTTGATTCCCCGACGTTTCGAACACTTTGCAGCGTTCATGGTCACGGGTGGACTAAGACTAAGTCTTAGTCCTCCTTAGGTAATCAAAAATCAAATACAAACGCGATAAAATCTGTAAAGTAGTTTTACCTTCGAATATGATGATACACCCCTTGACAATATCATAGTTCATTGTCAAAATACAATCAAATTCGTAGCTATGTTCACACTATTCAAACATCGCCCCTTCCCTCGCCATATAAGGTGCATAGCACTTAAAATCCTAAGCAATAAATGTCAAAAATTAAAACCTGGACATTAAAACTACGGCGACAGTCAAAATTGATGGCACCCATAATTTTTTTAATGGCAATACACAACTTTCAAAACCATTCCATTCCCACTGTTTCCAAATAGTTTATTTACACTAGAAATCTTTGTTTGGTCAATGTTTTTATTATGTTTTTAAAAGTAATAAAAATTGTTTTAAATGTCTTTTATCGTAAGTTACTATCGTCACATAAATTATATTGCAATTTTGTGTTTATGTCTTTTTAATTTTTATATGGCAATGGTAGAAATATTTGGTAGTAAATTAGAAGTGCATTAATTAATTATTATTTTATGGTGACGGACGCGTTAAATTAAATTTAATTAGCAATGAAAGTTTGGAATATAGCTGTATTAATTTATAACTAACGGAATTCCTGGTTGAAATTGTCATTAATGGCCTCTCCTGTAAACTAAGCGACTCTCCGATAAAATATGTCGTGACTTTTAAGATTTACTGTTTGACTACTGAAATTAATATTCAATCTTTAAAACTATCTGCCTTAACTGGGTTGTACAGATGTATGGTGTAGCTTAAGCTGGAGTTCTGTCGCTTTTTAACTCAGTTTTTATTCATTACCTGCCACACAAATACATAATTTGTACCATACGAATTAAATGTTGTCACAATAGAAAATATAGACGTTGACCTTTTTTTTTTATTGCAAACGGTGGCAAACGAGCAAACAGTACCTACACCTGATGGTAAGTGTTGCTGCCGCTCATGGACCTTTACAAGGCCGCTGGCTACCGTGAAGAAAGTGAACGGAGTGTGAATGAGTGCATTGAGGCTCGGTGATACCAAGGGCACCACCAAAACCCTCCACACGCAATCATCCTCAGAAAATTGAGCTTCCGGCTTTCTCGCTCTCCGAACGAAGCGCGGTATCTAATTACTACTACTCAGACGTCGATTTTCTGCTCAGTGTGGTACTACCCCGGACGAACCGGCCCGCGGCTGTAGACAGATAACTCTCGACAGTGTGGTCCTACCACTCTTATCTTACTTAGTGTTACACATTAAAAAATAATATTTTCTATAATTTGTAAAATAAATTAAATCAATCTACATTTGGATGTGGTTGTCATAACTTTTTTTAATGGCGTTCACAAGATTTCGCCAATAACATAATTTAGATTAACAGTTATAGGAGTTAGGAACTTAAATTCTAAGAAATTTAACGAGTTAAATTTAGTTAATTTTTATTAATTTAATTTTCATAATGTTCTATTTTAAATTTTCTGACGTTGACTTTTATAAGTGAATGTTGCCACAAATTTTACCAATGATGAGCTATTAGATTGAGCGCAAACGAGTGAATTTGAACGGTAGATCAATTCTGTATTACTTTAGTTTTGTATAACGGAAAAAGATTTGCAATTGAGTCATTTTAATTGAGAGATGATAGAGATGATTTTTAGAAAACATCTCTATCATGTCATCCGTGAGCAGTCCGGCGGGATACCCTTTCGGGTACTCTCCCTTTCTAACGGCTTTCCCGGGATTTTTGGAAATATTTTGTCGTTTATTATGATTTATGAGGTTTATAACTGTTACATAGCAATACTATATTTATTTTTATTATTTTATATATTACTAGCAGACCCGGCCACGCGTTGCTATGGCTAATGTTTTTGTTATATTACATTTTATTAAACTATTTAAGTGGAACTGTAGGAGAACATCTGTCATGGAGGTCGTCATATTTTTTTACAAATACCATCTATGTAAAAAAGCAAGTTAAAATCGTATATGATACGTTTGTAGGTTTGACATAGCAGCGCTATCTATTAATTAATTACTCAATCCAGTCAACAGATATCGCCATCTGTTAAAATCGTTTGTGAATGTCAAATAATAGATAAATAATTTGCAATAAAATAATATTGCGACTATAAATTAAGATGTAAGCTATCCTATCTTTCAAGTTGGATCAAACTGCACACGGTGTGTAAATTTGATTAAAATCGGTTAAGTAGTTTAGGAGTTCATCGCGGACAAACAACGTGACACGTAATTTATATATATAAAGATTTATTTCAATAAATTAACAATCGTCATCTTCATCATCACAACTCATAATCGCCACATTGGTGGGCTCGAGCCTCCTTTATAACGGAAGGGAGATTGACTTACCACGATGGTCAGAAGTGTTGGTATAGGGTTCGAGACTTCCTTCTCTTGCACAAATGATATCCTACTAATATTATAAACGCGAAAGTTTGTGTGAAAATGTGAAAACGTAAAAATGTTTGTTGCTCTTTCACGCAAAAACTACTGAATGGATTTTGATGACACTTCACAATAATATTACTTACATATCAGAATTACACATAGGCTATAATTTATCCCGATATTCTTACGGGAAGAGGAACTGCGGGTGAAACCGCAAGGCGCTGCTAGTCTGTAATAATTTTTTAGTCGTCCTTTATGAGACCCACGGGCAAGAGAGGGGGTGGTGAATTGTATTCTTACTCCGTCATCACACGGATAAAATTACATTAAGCGATTGAAAAACAGTTTGTGAATCACACAAAGTCCTGTATGGACATCGCATCCCCCATACTAGACATATTCAATTTAATTTCTTAACAAGTAAAACCATTCGTGCAGCCTTGTAAAAAAAAAATATTATGATCTAACGATATTGATATCAGTATTGTAACATAAAAAATAATTGTTTTAGAAGCTGTCTAACTATCTGAAATGGACACATAATATTATTTTACGGTCAATAAAAACGTTTATACTGTCTTGTGTTTATCGTGGAGTAATTCTTAATTACAGCCCACCGTGGGCCTATAACGATTTTATTACTCTACAATACTTTTTTTTTGTCATTGCATCTTTGTTTTATTGGATGTATCAAGTATATAAGTGTAGAATGTATGTTTTTTTTTTGGATAATCTCACGCCTTTATTTTATCTCAATTTATATAACTCCCACTGCTAGGATCGAGCCTCCTCCATAATAGGAGGGAAAATGCTTTTTTTAGAATTTTCCCTTTTCTTCTAATGACATTTTTGAACATATATTGTATTCTTACTGCGTTAACATACGGATTGATTATTGTTATGGAAACATAGATAGGAAATAAAGGGCCACTATATTCTTACTCAAACAAGACGATTGAAATTCGCATTTTGTTTTTGGGTTAACCATAAGCTTCCGTGTGGTGACAGATTAAGAATTCACCACTCCCTATCTTGCACGTAGATGTCGTAAAAGACGAATAAGGGATAAAATTTGCATATAACATCTATGTAAGAGAAGGAAAACTCGAAATAAAACCCTATGCCAACACATCTGACCAGCATGGTTAAGGAAGATCAATTTGCTTTGATGCTTGCATAGATGGTATATGTATATCCCTTTGTCGTCTTTTAAAAAAACCACGGGCAAAATAAGGGGTGGTGAATTGTATTCACACTCCGTCACCACACAGAAATATTGCCTTTTTTTTTTGGGGGGTCGGTTGCGGTGGGCGCGCTCCTCGCACTCGCACCACGCCGTCCAGGGCGGCAGAGGGGCGTAAGCATGCACACCCACAACCCGCCCACGATGCACGTCGTCTTCGTTGTTGAGCCGACCACCGGAGCAGGGTGACTTGACGTAAGTGGCCGGCCCGATGGAATACCCCCTATTTGGGGTACCCTTCCATCGACCAACGTCCCCCCCTCGGGGAGCACGTCGGTCTTTCCCCACGCGGTCGGCCTCTCGGCGGGTGACGGACTAATTACCCGGTCAAAATCTTGCTTGTAGATATTGTAAAAGATCATTTAGTTATATAATACGTCCCGTCGAAATGGCCACGGACGACAAGGAATTCGGTACCTGTGATCGGCCCAATGGCAAAAGAGAGGGAATACGGTGGGTTATGAGGCCGCACGCCACCCTTTCGTCATCCTGAACGGAATGGACGGCATGTGCTGACCATAGCCCATCCAAAAAAAAGAAAAAATCTATCAACTGCCAACCCGTCTGACCAACATGATATTAGTAGGTCTATTTCGCTCCTATTGTGTAGAATACTCGAACTTAACTTAGGAATATACATTGACTGAGGCGAACAAGAAGATATACTGCTTAATTAAATTAGTAATTTTTCCTGAATGCCGACATGCAAAATGATTTACGATTTGCTTCATAACAATATTTAATATAGATATCCTTTGTTCACTTCAATTGCTCATCTCGCTGATTTCAATTCGCCTAATTATCATGATCTCATCTGCGAATGCGGTAACGTGACAAATACTAAATAATGAACCATAACGACGCGGCCGGCAGATCGCAGCTGTAAGGCGCGTGCGCGACCACTTCCTCTGATCTTTGACTCGGACAATTGCACGCATCTGCCTCCTTAACTCCTCACCCCTCTATGATATAAGATCTTTAAATTGGACCAATATCTCCCCTCAGCAGCCGGCGAGTGTGAGGTGCAACGGGGACGGTGAAGACCAATTTACATTGGATTGGATGTCTCAACTACTGCAAGCGTAACATTGCAGCCAATTTTCTTATCATTGGACTTATTATCAAGGAATTAGATTCATATTCGTATAATGAATATGTAAGATGTAACTCTGTAAGGAAATATGTTACTCAATTCTTTATTGTCACAAGGATATGAATTGAAGTGGTTCGCGATCAACTAGGTGTTTCCGCCGCAGCGATGAGTAAAGTGTTTTAAGACAGCGTTCTGTTTGGACACCTACTTGATGATTTTGAAGTGAGCAAACCTCAGAGTAATCTCTATGGAGGAAACTTTTTGTTTAGCTTGCTTTTTCAAAATCTGTCAAAATTGACATCATCATGGTTACATAAAATTTCAAATGTCATAGCAATTTATCAGATATGATTGCCAAACACTGTATGTTTGGTAAAAGCAAAGAATTCGCAGGTTTTAAAGATCATGAAGCAGTAAAAGATAAATTATTTGGATTTAGAAGGCCAACATTAGCAAGTTCTACTGATGAAAAACAAATGACGGTAGAGAGTGCAAGGTCAATTTTGAGAAGACAGCTGGTTTTTGATAACAAGGTTTCAGATGAATACAATAATTATAGAACAACTTGCAAACATTTTGATCTTCCCTATTCTATTAGTCCTGAAGAAAGAATACCAGTAACAATAGCTTTACCTTCTTTATTGGCTCAGTCCAAAAATAATACTCGAACTAATGTACCAAAAAACTCTGAAACTGATTTTGTTAACGAAAGCAAATTTCATTGCAAATGCAAAAGTTGTGCAAAGATAAGCTGTCGTGCTAAAGTGTATAATAAAAAAGTATTCAAAGATAATATAATGACTTTTTGTGATCGTAGTACTATGACGCCGACGTTAGTTGATGTTAACTGCGGCAGTACCCCAATATCTTCATGCGCTGAATTCAATATAAACCTTTCTTCCATCGCAGTGAGAGATACAGACTTATCTGTTAGCCAGATACCACACCAATATGCAACCAATTCTCCTTCTCCAATTTTGAAAAGGAATATTAATTATGACTGCAGTCTTGATTCATCAGTTTGTACTCGATATTCAGACGATATAGTTCAAAATAATAACATACAACATAATTGTTCGAAGATGAATCAATCTGGATGTAAAAGTTTCTTCAGATTCTATAGAAGTAAATGTAAAGAAGTTAAATGTCAAGAATCGTCTCGAAAAATGAAAAACATTTATAATGAAGGTATAAGTGATGTTATTGCGAAACAGTTGCCTCCTTGTTCAAAAGATGTCCGACAGTTATCAATGTATCCAAAAACCCGGAACGTACCTTTTCGCAAACATTTTGATTCTGATGTTATTATTCCCTATTCACACAGATATTATTCCAGATATCATCAAGGTTGTACAGGAAAGGTATCAAATCAATGTGAGTTTAACAGCGAATATGATGAACAAATCAGAAATTCTGTAGTTCCTTGTCAAAGATCCACTAGGAAGCCTTACAATAGAAAATTTTGTCCAATCTATGGACCACGTTGTCTCCATCATCCTAAAAAAGTTTTAACTTCTCAGGAGGATATGGAGGAATTTGTTAGTAATCGGGTTCATCCGAAATACGTAAGACATTAAATTAATCAGCAAGATCTTTCAATTTTATTTCAGAGATACAAAATATTTTGCAAATGAATAATGATAAGATTTTCCTTCTTTTTTAATAATGATATATAAAAAGAAAATAAAAATAATAAGTGATATATAAAATTTAAAGAAACTCTTTTGTCTATTAAGCCAAGCTGAATTAGCATTGTGGACTGACTTAAGCCATTTTAAATTAAGTGGAATCTCTTGTGTAACTTTGGCATAATAAAACAGCGTTAACGTTTTAATTTTCCTCAAAGTATATACGTTTTCCAATGTTTTCTTCCCATTTAACTGTGACTATGATATATTTGATCTTATATTAAAAACATACAACATTATTCTAATGAAATCTTTTATAAAATTGACTTTAATCTGGAAAGTCTAGTACTTATTAACGTTTTATCCGATGATTGTTTCTATCAACTAAAGTAACTGTTCAGTCATTTTCTTTTGTTATTGTATTGTTTACATCTCCCTATAGTTTAGTCCAATAGCACAGGATATTATTTTGTTTATTAAGCTAGTCACAGAAATTTTTCAAATTTTCCTCCAAGAGTTAAAGAAATAAATCTCGTGATGCTGTTGAATACTTCTGTATAGCAACATTGGTGTATATTTATGATCACAAGTACAGCTGTTTGACGAAGTATGGCGCGAGGGCGAGGGGTCAGCAGCTGAAGAAAGTTCTTGATTGAATAATCTGGTGCAATTGGTGCGCGGACGCCGATGTCGGGATGAGAGGCTCACAACATTTTCGTATCACATCTATTCTGATTAAAGGAAAATTGTATTTTGTTTGACTCAATTGACTACTTATATTATTGTGATGTTATTTCCTTGTGGTGATGTAATAAATATACAATTTGCCACCCTCTTTCTTGTTCGTGGGTGTTATAAAAGACACTAAGGGATTATAATAAGCAAGACAATTATACAAGGGAAGGCGATCTTGAAATAAATGTCTACATCCACTAATCTCGGGCCGACCACTGACGACAAGTCACCCTGCTCCGATGGTCGGCCCAACGACGAAGGCGACGTGGGTATGGGTGGGTTAAGGGCCCGCGCGCCGTGCTGTCGGTCGTCGCCCCGGACGGAATGGACCGCGTGTGCATTTACCATAGCCCACCCATAAAAAAAATCCATCTAATCTCAACAGTGTGGTACAGTAGATCAATTTCTCTTCCATTATGGAGAAGTGGCTGTCCGTGTGGTTACAGACTAAGAATACCTTCTATTTGGCTGTGGATGTCGTAAACGATGACCAAGGGATATATACAAGTAACATCGGTGCAAGAGAAGGAGAAGACGATATAAAATCTTATGCCAATAGGTCTGACCAGCGTGGAATAATAGAGGCGGAAATGCTCGCCGAGTTGTATCGGCGGGTGTCGGGGGTGCGCGGGGAGGGCGGTGTTGTTTCCTTGAGAGAGCTCACCGCCTGGCGCGTCGACGCCCGCCGAGACGTCATTGCCCGTTGGGCAGTCCGGCTGGAGAGGCCTCGGTTCGGGGTGCGAATCGTGGAGGCCTTCCGGCCGGTGCTGATGCAGTGGTTGAAAAGGCGGCACGGGGTGCTCTCCTTCCGACTAGTGCAGGTGTTGACGGGGCATGGGAGCTTCACCAAATACCTGCACAAGGTCGTAAGGAGGGAGAGTACACCGTCCTGCCACCACTGCGATTGCGACGAGGACACGGCGCAGCATACGCTCGAGGCCTGCGCCGCTTGGGCCACGCAGCGCCGTGAACTCGTCGCAATCATCGGTGCCGACCTGACGCTGCCGGCCATCGTTAGAGCTATGGTCGACAGCGTCGGGAATTGGGACGCGGTCGCAGCCTTCTGCGAGACAGACAGTCTCGCAGAAGGAGGCGGCGGATCGCCTGCGCGAGGAGCGCAGCCTCGACGAGGAGATCCGCCGCCGGCGAATGGGGCGGCGCAGGCGCAACTACCTGCGCCTCATGCCGCCCTAGCCGAGGCCGCGGGTGACGTGACCGGGGATTAGGCCGTCACCCACCGAGAGGCCGACCGCGTGAGGAAAGACCGACGTCCTCCCCGAGGGGGGGGCGTTGGTCGATGGAAGGGTACCCCAAGTAGGGGGTATTCCGTCAGGCCGACCACTGACGACAAGTTAACTCTGCTTCGGTGGTCGGCCCAACGACGAAGGCGACCTGGTTTTCGGGTGGGTTGCGGGAGTTGCGTGCTTAAGCCCCTCTGTCGCCCCGGACGGAGTGGTGTGGAGGCGCGCCGACCGCAGCCCACCCACAAAAAAAAAAAAAAAAAAGCGTGGAATAATAGGTTATTTCCCCTCCTATTGTGGAGGAGGCCTGAACTCAACTGTGGTACCTACTTACATTATGCATAGATATGATCTTTAAATGTAGAATCTCATGAAAAGTTAGTGTAAAACAATATTGAGGCACCAATTATCATACAACAGACTTTTGGCGTCCATTCTTGTATATACGTACGCTCTCCGCGGCTACGAATATTACTATCTGTGTGGTGACTGAGTAAGAATACAATTCACCACTCTCTATCATGCCCATAGTGGTCGTAAAAGACGACTAAAGGATATAATATGTACATAATATCTATCCAAGAAAATGGAGAGCGTGGTATAGTGGGTTAATTTCTCTCTTATTGCGGAGGAGACTCGAGCTCAACAGTGGGACGTATATGATTGTATTCCAAGTTACAACATGGATACTAATGGATAGTGCGAGTATGTTTGTAGCAAGTTGTGTATCCCTGATATGTGAGGGTTACGGCACGTGTCGTCTGCACATCGCAATTTGCAGACTGGTATATTGTTTATATTAACTCTTTTGCGTCTCATGTTTGTATTAAATTTGTTCTATTTTTTATTTACACGCTTCTATTTACACGAAGTCAGTTTTTGAAAGTTGTGCCAGTGACGGAAATGTTAAGGAGTGAACGGCTGATAGGGTATGGACATGTGATGAGGCGGGATGAAAGTAATGTCGTGAGAAAAGTTTTGGGTATGAATGTTGAAGGCTTTAGGGGTAAAGGGAGACCGAGGAAAAGATTGATGGCTGAGGCATGATATGGATAGTCCGGGAGTAACTGCAGAGATGACGTCTGATAGGATCGTATGGAAGAAGATGACATATTGCGTCGACCTCAAGTAATTGGGATAAGAGCAAGATGATGATGATGATTTATACGAACTATTTTAATACTTTTTCAGTGTAATTTGCTTAGAAATGGTGAATCATCATCATCATCATTTCAGCTCATACATGTTCCACTGTCATGCTTAAGCCACCTTTACGATAGAAGGGAAATTGACCTACTATTCCACGCTGGTCAATCGTGTTCGTATAAGGTTTCATTTTAATTTTTTCAAGCCAATTGATAACGTTATTCGTATTCCTTGACTTTTTACGATATATTATCTATGTTTTTACGATCACAAAGTTTTGTTTTCAGATAGTTTTTAAGGGGTCGTAAAATTTGTATAAACTTAATATATGGAGGCGTAACGATTTGATGTGAAGATAAATAGTACATTTGTGAATGGTTTAACTTAATTTTACCTGATAGCTATAAACCCCTGTTATTATTATAAGTACCTATCTATACTCGTCATTGCCTGGGTCATACTTTTCTAATCATTCAAAATGCTTTATAGATTTTGTAATATCGTTTCATTTTCTCATAGACGTCCCACTGCTAGGCTTGAGCTTCCTCTCTAATAAGAGGGATATTGATATACCACGCTGGACAGACGGGTTGGTATTTTTTTTTTAATGGGTGCGCTATGGTAAGCGCGCACGCAGTCCCTTCCGTCCGGGGCGACGAAAGGACGGCGCGCGGGCCCATAACGCACCCGTACCCACGTCGCTTTCGTCGTTGGACCGACCACCGGAGCAGGGTGACTTGTAGTCAGTGGTTGGCCCGAGGCGGGTTCGTATAGGGTTTATTTCGAGTTTTCCTTCTCTTACTTAGACGTTAAATGCATAATATACTCCTTAGTTGTTTTTTACGACATCCACGGATAAGAGAGGGACTGGTGAACTGTATTCTTACTTCGACGCTACAAGGAAATACCGATTAATGAAACTAAATTATTGTGCGATACAGCGACATAAATCAGCATTTTCTTTTTAAGCCGATGGCAACAGCGATGCAAAGTTTTTTTTTTTTGAGAACGAGAAAGGAAATAATCCTTTTATTGCGGGGGATATTACTATCATAATATTCATCATCAACATCATTATTACAGTTCGTATAGATCCCACTGTTGGACTCGAGCCTTCTCCACAATAGGAGGGTAATTAACCTACTATATCTACTGGCCAAACGTGTTGCTATAGGGTTTTATTTTGAGTTTTTTTTCTGATGCATAGCTGTTATATGCATATTTTATCATTTAGTCATCTTTTACGACACCCAACGGGAAGAAAGGTGCTGAATTATATCCGTACTCCGTCACCACGCGGAAACTTACTTTGGTAAACTAGAAAAAAATCTATAATAGATTGTCTTTGGTAAACTCATACCATCGACTGACCGTTCTCCTTTCAATAAAATAAAAAAGAACTATATTGCAGTGTCTCTTAATATTCGTCATTCGTTCATTCGTTCCCCCTCACAAATGAATGTTGATCAGATAACGCAATATTCACGCTTGTGCGCTAATGGGCTGGGCAATTGTCTCGTGCCCATTATAATCATAATTCGTTTAACTGTTTAATTATATTATTTAACCTGAATTATCAAAGTGTGTCTTTGTTTGACGGTAGTTAGTAAGAATACAATTCACCACACATTTTTGCCCGTGAATGTCGTAAAAGACTACTCAGCGATTAAATATATGTCGCAGCGTCACTACCTCTGGCGTCATATCTTGATAGTTTTTAAGAATCAATCTATTACGGCAACGTCAAGTATTATACTTGGGTGTTTTTGATACAACGTTGGCAATGATTTTTGATGTTTGTCGTTTGACCGTTAACGTTTGAAATATTACCGAGCTTTCTTTATTGAGAGCGGGCCGTTGAAAACTCAGTTGAGTGCGAGACACGAGAGCGATCGGTCGTTGTTGCTGCCGTGTTGTATCAAATTCACCGCGTTTCCCTAACTTGTAAGTTAGCTGTCGGTATCCGTGACCACCACTATCCGGCCCGACGGAATACCCCCTATTAGGGGTACCCTCTCATCGACCGACGTCCACCCCTCGGGGAGGACGTCGGCCTTTCCTCACGCGGTCATGAAGCGTCTCCGTGTCACTTTCTTAAACTACTTAAGAGATACAGTATAAAGATAACAGCTACATCAGATAAGGAAAAGTTTAAATAATATACTAAAACTTTTGATCAGGTATCATCATCATCATCATCATTTCAGCTCATATACGTCCCACTGTTGGGCTCGAGCCTCCTCCACAATAAGAGAGAAATTGACTTTATTATACCATGCTGGTCAAACAGGTTGTTATAATAGGGTTTTATTTCGAGTTTTCCTTCACTTGCATATATGTTATATGCGTATTTAATCCCTTAGCCGGCTTTTACCACACCCACGGGTAAGAGAAGGGGCGGTGATTTGTATTATTACTCACCGCACGGAAAATCGGGAATAGTAGATCAATTTGCCTCCTATAGTGGAGGAGGCCCGAGCTCAATAGTGGGACGTATATGGGTTGAAGTGACGAATCTGTCTGACCAGCGTGGTATAGTAGGTCAATTTCCTTCTTGCTGTAGAGGAGTGCCCATCCCACTACTGGGATATAAACAAAAGCTATACTATATTGCGGCCTGTATATTAAGGTGCGTGCAAACTAGCCGGACGCGTCTCTGCGGGTCGCATTTAAATCGTTACAATTATAATTACTGTATAACACGCCCTTAGTTGAAAATTCATTTGAATAAATTGCTTATTATCATGTCCAACTAATTGTTGAACTTAAATTAATCAGTGGTTATGACATGTCACGCTTTCTTCCTGTGATACATGTATATATTTTTTTATATTTTTAAGCTATAAACGTGGCGATGAGGTAAGAAACAATTGACACTATTTCTTACCTGTGGAAGTCTTAAAAATGGTGTCGTCAGGAGAGTTGGTTTTTTCTTTAAATGATTGACTTGTCATCAATTAGGATGCATTATGATATTCTTAACTTTTTTTTTAATAATTATTATAATTAACATTTTAAGGATTTATTTATATATTTTAAGCATTTACTACTAAGTTTCCTTTTAAACTTTTTGATAGCGGGCCTGTATCATGGTCATTATCTCAACTCGCATATGGGCCTCCTCTGCAATGGGAGGGATGTAACTTAACGATATCATTGTATGTGTTTATGAAATTACTAGCAACCCACCTTCGCTTCGCTTCGGTTTCCGTCATCTTTCCTGCGTAGTTCCCATTCCCGTGGGCATACCGGGATAAAATATAGCCTAGGTTACTCCCTGATATTATAGCTTTCATTGGTGAAAGAATTTTTGAAATCGGCCCAGCTGTTTTGAAGATTACCCGGAACAAACAGGTAGACAGACAAAAAAAATATAAAGTGTATTTTAGGCATATGTACAGTGCAAATAACCGTGTAAGCATGAAAAAAGTCTATTATTTTGACATTACAAACAGACACTCCAATTTCATTTATTGGTATAGATTATTAAAGATTTCATTTAAAAAACCTCTTTTTAACCGACTTCAAAAAGGAGGTTCTCAATTCGTCTGTATTTTTTTTTTTTTTTATGTTTGTTACCTCAGAACTTTCGACTGGGTGAACCGATTTTGATGATTCTTTTTTTATTTGAAAGGTGGTGCTTCCCATGTGGTCCCATTTCAATTTCATCCAGTTTCGATAAAGGCATCCATGGGAAAAACCATATAAGTCTATAACTTGCATTAAGTATGTGCGCGATAAATGGACGAAAACTCAATAATCACGCCAACCGAAGCCGATGATTATTTTTTAACAGACTTTAAAAAAGGAGAAGGTTGAGAACCTTCTCCTTTTTAACCGACTTCATTTAAAGTAAATTCGACTTTAATTTTTTTTATATTCGTTACCTCAGATCTTTCGACTGCGTGAATCGATTTCAATGATTCTTTTTTTTTATTTATTTGAAAGCTGATGCTTTTGGTGTGGTTCCGTTTCAATTTAGTCCAGTTTTGAACGTGGTATCCATAAGAAAACTATTTAAGTCTTAAATTTGCATAAAGTATATAGACACATGGACGAAAACTCAATATAAAACCAACCGATTTCGATGATTCTTTTTATTGGATAGGATGTAATTCAAGGGGAAAACTATTTTCCATTATATTGACATATCCTCTGCACCATTAGCCTCCGATTCTGTTTTCGTAAAATTTTACTATAAACTATTTCCATTTCGGTTGGCGTTATGATACTTCCGATGCAACACTAATGAAAATAAATCGCTAGATGTGTCACCGAAATCGAAGAATTGGGTCTGATGATAACAGCGGATAATTACTTTAAAAAAAAATCGGTTGTCTGTAAAGTCGGTTTACTGACGACAGTTGAACGTGACAACGTCATAAGAAAATACTGATGGAATGGTTTCATTTTTCAAAAGAAAATTTTAATTTTATTTGTTTGATAGATATTTTGTATGGATCAAGCCTTAAATGGAACGCCTCAGAGCGAGGTAACGCCGCATACGTCATGTTTTTTCGTGTGTGCAGCCGGCTCCATCGAATTATAAGACGTTGTCACGTCAAAAAACCTAGTACCGACCACGGTAAAGTTTGAACTCAATATGTGCTTGTGTAGATGAAAAATAGTGACGTAAGTATTCCATTAGCGAAATAGTTGCGATTAGAAATAATTCAATAACTCCACCCCATCATCATCTCAGCCCACATAAGTCCCACTGTCGGGCTTGGGTCTCCTCCATAATGGGAGGATTGAACTACCGTACCACGCTGGTTAATAGCTTATAAGAACAGGTGTTCTTATAAGCTTTTATGTCGACTTTTCCATATTCATGCATAGATATTATCTCCATATTATATCCCTTAGTCGTTTTTTATGACACCCACAGGCAAGAGAGGGGATGGTGAAATTTATTCTTATTCCGTCACCACACTGAAACTGCCCGTAACGCCTCAACGGATTTCTAAAATATCCTGAAGAGTTTATAGTCGAAAATAATTTTTAAATATTTAAATCTTCTGTTTGTGTGTATTTGAACTCCTTCTAAACGGCTGGGCCGATATTGAAGATTTTTTTGTGGCTGTTCGAACGGATATGAGAATGGTTTAGATTAAGATTGGAACCGGTAGGTAGCGCTTTTTAGATTTGTACAGAACTACGTCTGTTGGGTCAGCTAGTAAAACTAAAACTTAAATAAGTTTGTGAGAAATCTACCTGTTTCAATTTTAAATATCTGATTGATTGACCGAGCTTAGCTCGGTATATTCTTTTTTTATTTTAAATTGTATTTTCGACGAATATATTTATATATATATTAATAAAAAATGTGAAACAATAAGAAAAAGATGAAACAATAAACAAAAAAACAAAAATTAAAAACAGAATAATAATAATAATAATACTGAAATTCGATCTCACACTGTTTGAATATGACTGGACAACTTCCCAACTGAGCTATTGTCACTCTTGACAGCGACGGCTAAATTTACGTTGCTATTCTAATGACATTTTATGTCATTTTATTGATCAGCCAAAAAGTCGACAAGACGACATTTTCGCTCGTTTAAAGATATAAGATTTCTTACGAGCTATTAATATGTAAATTGCGTTGTTTTATGTTAGTATTCTGTCGTAAACACAAAAATCTAAAGAATGAACGGACAGATGACGTAGCCTGGGTCCGATTGCCAAGCAAGAGAATACTTGGTGCGAACCACATTGTAACACTTGAAACTAGATGTAAACTGTATCCGTCGAATTATATGTTTGTAAAGTCACACAACAATACAAGAATTATTTCCTTAGTGCAGATTATTGAATTTAAAAAAAGTAATATATTTCATTTCTAAATCAATATTCCTTCAATAATTTGACTCGTAGGTCTAGACTTGATTTTCCGTGTGGTGACGGAGTAAGAACACAGTTCACCAGCACTCTTTTGCGTGTTGGTGTCGTAAAAGGCGACTAATGGATATATTGTGCACATAATAACTATTTAAGAGAAGGAAATCTCGAAATAAATCCCTATACCAACCCGACTGTCCATTGTGGTATAGTAGGTCGACGAACCGTCAACTGCTGGAGACGAAAGGTTCTCGAGTGGAGACCACGTATCGGCTGACTAGCGCGACCCCTCACTAGGCGGACCGACGACCTGGTGAAGGTTGTTGGACATCATTGGATGCAAGAGGCATAGGACTGCTCTCTGTGGCGTAAAATGAGAGGGGCCTACGTTCAGCAAAGAAACGGCGATCGGCTGAAATGAACGAATGGCGGTGGCTCGACCCCAGTAGTGGGACGTATATGAGCTGGGCTGATGATGTAGGTCTAAACTTCAACATGTGGCAACCCTAAATACATTAAAAAAATTAGTGTATAAATTGTGTTATTATTTGTCGGTAGATATCAAAAGATGTCAAAATGCTGACGGATCGGAGCGCGTTTGTAGTGACCGCGGCAGGGGCGCGCAACCTCAAACACATTTACATTAATATTAAATTTATTATATTTTAAGTTGACACGTTAATTGTGATATGTTCACGGTGTGACTGTATCTAGGTGAGCAGGGGATAACATAATTCGGAAAATTTTAATTGCTTTAAGATCTGTTTGATATGACTTTACTTGAATTTTAATTTTGTTATTGTTTGTTTAGAATATTATGGTTTAATTTTTCTATAGATAGACAATGGTGATTATTATTCTTATTAGTCGCCGATAAGTTGGTAGATTGTTGAATTAATTTTATTAATTGTGAAACTAACAACATATAAGAGTCCTGACAAGGTTTTTACAACTGATAAATAGTTTTGCAAATTGTAACGGTTACTTGTTCAATAACTTCAGATCTTCATGCAATTATTGAACATTTGAAATAAGTATATATATTCGAAAAAAAATAATATAACTTCTCACTTGAATATTAAATTTATGCAAAAGAAATAATTGAAATATTTGTAATTCGAGAAAATGTAATTCTAAGGCTAGGATTAAAATAAGGATAATTGTAAATTAAAGATATGATTTTTTAAGTGCATTTATTCATTTCATCTCATCATCTCAACCTATACAGGTCCCACTGTTGGGCTTCGACCTTCTCCATTGTAGGAGGGAATTGGACCTACTATGACCTACCATGAATACGACCGACCTATGAAGTCGTTTTTATGATACCCACGGTTAAGAGAGGGGGTGGTGAATTGTATTCTTATTCCGTCACCACACGGCAAAGTATGTTTAATATCTGTATTTAATCGATTTACTATTTATCATAGCAAACAATATATATCTTAAACGATTATCGTTAGCGGATTAGCGATGATTAAAGCTATCATAAAACGAACTTAGCAAGCGATTTAATAAGTGAAAGTATAAACCAAAGGTTGTCGCCCGCTCCCCTATGGCCCAATCAATCACTCCCGTCATCGGCATCGTTAAAACGAGTTCCGATTCGACTAATAACTGCATTCGATAAACAAACAAGACGAATTGCGATCAAATGATATTGGGACAAAAACTACATACATATGGCTTTCTTATACATATATAATATATTTCTACTAGCTTTGGCTGCCCGTGTGGCGACAGGATCGAATACAATTGTCGTTACACCTTGCTTGCCCGTGGGAGTTTCACCAGGGGAATGGGCAGCAGCTATCTCATGGGAAAACTTATAACATCCACTGCGATCGCCGAACCGTCTGCCAAGCGTGGTGGTTATGGCATTATACCCCCTCTAAAAAACTGGAGGTGGGTTGGTTTCCCTCATGTTGTGGAGGAGGCCCGAGCCCAACAGTGGATGGAGTTGAGATGAGATAAAGCATTTGCCTTGTCTGTCACTTTGTCTGAAGCAAACAGAGAAAGCTGTGCAGAAAGATATTGAAGGTATTTAGGTATAGTTAGCCTTTTATGTTTCTGTTTATGCTGGGGAGATGGCTTCCATCATCATAATCACAGTTCTAATATGTCCCACTAGTGGGCTCGAGCCTCCTCCGTAATTGAAAAGAAATCGACATATTATAACCACGCTGGTCAGGCGGATTGGTATGGGGCTTTATTTTGAGTTTCCTTCTCTTGAACAGGTGTTAAATGCATATGATACTAGTCATCTTTTACGACATCCACAGGCAAAATAGAATGTAGTTCTTACTCCGTCACCACACGGAAATGTGTATGGAGATGCATTTACACCCTATTTTCTTATGTGGGACTCTCAGCCTATATATGTCCCACTGTTGGACTCAGGCCTCCTCCAGAATAAGAGGTTTATTGACCTATTCCACGCTGGTCAGAGGTCTTGGAATAGGGTTTTGTTTCGAGTTTACTTCTCTTGCACAGATGTTATATCCCTTAGTCGTCTTTTACGACATCCACGGGCAAGATAGGGAGTAGTGAATTGTATTCTTGCTCCGTCACTACACGGAATATATTTATGTAATGATTATATTGGGTATCAAACTTACAATAATTGTTATCTGCAAATAATCCTTTAGTCATCTTTTACAACACCCCCGGGTAAGAGAGGGGGTGATGAATTGTATTCTTACTCCGTTACCACACGGTTATATTTAGTTACATTATACTCAGAAACCTCGCAATAAACATGGTAACCATGCCTTTTACACCCACACAACAATTTTATTCTGCGTCATAATAAAATTAAAAAAAGTGGCCAAACATTACTTTTTACTCTGTGGCCGATGTCGCTGTCACTTGATTGGTTTTGCCCGTGCCACACGACAGATGCGGTTGGCTTTGAACTCACCGCCTTCTCACAACATTGCCAAACGAAATTTAACTCTATAACACTAACAACACGATGCAAAATTAATATTTGTTATTATTATAAAGGCATTTAATATCTTTATTAATGTGGTTTAGCTCCGATGATCAGTGATAACTAATTATTAGAAATATTTCACGGGCTCCGTGTTATCCGATGTGAATTTCAACTTTACATTCCAGTAATTAAAGTTGAATTTACAATGTTATTGATTAGCAGAAGATTATCACCAGTTACCGTATTCAGATATCGATGAAATGCTTACACTGAGATAGACTTAAGAAGAGATTAGACATTCTTTTTTATTATTAATAATATATAGTACGGGATCCACGGGCCAATTTAATAATTTTTCGTGAGTAGCTTCATTTTAATGAGACGCTCAACAATATCCGTACAAAACCTCTCAATTGTGTAGGTAACAGAGGTAGCAGGGATAGAATATGTCCATTTGGTGATTCTCAAAAATTTATTACTAACGAGGTGATTTTTGGTAAATCAATAATTATGATAACAATAGAACGAACTACAGGATCAAGGTGAAATAGAAAATAACTTTTTTTTTCAGCGCATTCGCCGCCCGGCGCCATCCGGGGCGACAGAGGGGCGGCGCGCGGCCTCGTAACCCACCGTAGCTAGTCGCCTTCGTCGTTGGGCCGACCACCGTTACCGAGTTATTTAAATAGAAAATACCTAAGGCAACTTTCTTAATTCTATATGATGCACAGCCTATAGAACTTCAGTTTGTCAATAATTTTCTGCAGAACTTTGAGTGATTCGCCACTTGCTTCGCCTCTGAATGAGGCAACCTAACTACGGTGCAACTTCAAACGTCAAATAACAAATTTAATCTGTGATAGAGTGCTTAAAATATATTTTTTTTACTTGAATACAGCTTTAGTAAAGCTGTGTGTAAATACAGCTTTACTAAGTCCATCACAAATATTTCTATTTATTTAAAACTTTGATAGAAAATATTGTCTATGTGAAAACAATGCATTCTAACAGTTCATAATTATTGTTTGGGATTAAAAATTCTTTTATTTAAATGTATTATTTTCTTTGGAATTCTTATTTCTTTATTAAAGTATTTACCGGCATAAAATCTTTATGGTGTGATGACGGCTTTAGGCAGTAGGTACCAACCCTTGTAATGCTTATGATGGTCGGGCTGGGGTCAGCGGCTCGGAGATCTGTGTCATCATCATCTCAGCCTATATATGATGTTCCACTGTTGAGTTCAGGCCTCCTCCATAATGGGAGGGGAATTGGCCTACTACTCCACGCTAGTCAGATGTGTTGGAATAGGGTATTGTTTCGAGATTTCCTTCTCTTGCATAGATGTTATATGCTTGTTATATTCCATATGTTTCCGTGTGGTGACGGAGTAAGAATACAATTCACCACCCCGTCTCTTACCCGTGGATGTCGTAAAAGACGACGAAGGGATTAATTATGCATATAACATCTATGTAATAGACGGAAAACTTGAAATAAAACCCTATATCATCACGTCTGACCAGCGTGGTATTGTAGGTCAATTTCCCTTCCATTGTGGAGGTGGCTCAAACAATGGGACGTATGAAGCTGAAATGATATCCCATAATTGCCTTTTACTACATCCATGGGTAAGATTGGGATGAATTTGTATTCTTACTCCTTCACCATACAAAGTAACACAGGTCGATAAAAATTAATAATATAATATTGCGTGTCTATATATATGTAAGTGTATGTTGTTTAGTGAGTTACAATAAGTCCGTGCCGTCCCCAGCTAATGGAATTAGCTTTGTTAGTTTAGTGATCATCTCGCTGTAGTGATCACATCCGTACTATTTGTTTTATAACTTTCATATTGGCACATTAATTCAGTAAATATATTAGCCAACATGTTGTTCGGTCAGCTTGCCAATCTGTCTATGTATGTATTATAAATGAATAAATGTTCACCGCGCACCTAAATAAAATTCCTAAAATTTGAAGTAAACTCTTTTTACGGTCGACCCTTTTTGGAACGAAGTTCCTTATTGCGCATTGCGGACGGGGGCTAGACGGAAAAAATTAAGACCAAAAGTTGTAACGACACTTTTTGCTTTAGGTAGTTGTAAGCCGTGCGGCGTGCGCCTGTTTCTCAATCTCTCTCTCTCTCTCTACCTATTAAAACCTGATTGTTTTAAGTAATCATGTTTCTTACATATAATATATTATGTTATTACATGTATATTATTTAATAATATATATAGTATGTAATAAATTACATTATACGAATAAAATAATTATAATGTATATGTATTTATTAAATAATATAATAAAATAACATAATATTAATATTATTCTTTATTATTTAATATATGAATATATAAAATATAATCTATATACTGATAATGTACAATTACGTAAATGTTTTTATTAATGCTTTAAAATAAAATTTTATTACAATTCCTTTACTAATTAATCGAAAGGAACTTCGTTCCATCCGAGTGTCCCTTGACACCTCTCAAGTTTTTTTTTTGGGGGTGGTTTACGGTCGTCGCGCTCCTCGCACCACTCCGTCCGAGGCGACAGAGGGGCGGAAGCACGCATACCCATAACCCACCCGTGACACGTCGTCTTCGTCGTTGGACCGACCACCAGAGCAGGGTGATTTGACGACGGTGGTCGGCCCGACGGAATACCCCTTGAGGAGTAACCCTCGAGGACCCTCCCTTCGACCCTCCCCCCTCGGGGAGGACGTCGGTCTTTCCTCGTACGGTCAGCCTCTCGGCGGGTGACGGAATAATTCCCCGGTCCAGTCACCCGCGGCCATTGTGGTCGAACCCTTAGAGTTTGCCAAAGGAAAAAAAAAGGGGGGAACACTTATGCACGCACGTAAGAAGTTAGGTATACTTTTTTGGCGTAGCAAGAAAAAAATACATATTTCATAAAAAATCTATCCTTCGTGTTATTCTACGTTTGTAGAAAAAAAGATACTGATAATACAAAAAAGGCAATTAATACATTCAAAATAAGTTTTATTATAACTCATTTATCTAGTTGACATTGGTGACGGTGAGTTTGCGCATCATAAACAATGTTGACTAGATAACTTCAGGGTGTCGGTTTTCCGTAACGGTGTGCGTGCGCACTTGCGCAGTAGTATTTTCTTTCTTTCTTAAATTTGGTGAAAAAAAATATTTTGTATAAGTAAAAATAAAAAACGAAAAACATGGTTATTTGAATTTTTCACACAAATTTTGCTGGACTGCCAGGGCTGACCCTGGTCTAATAATAATTCGGGGTTTTAGGTTTTATTTTACTCAAGTTGCCCGTGAAAGTATGTTCTTTAATATATCGGATGATGATGATGATATTTGGTATATCGGATGAAATGTATCGACGATATATTTCGATACCAGACGATTCGATAATATCGGGTGGAAGCGATATATCGTATTCATATATCGATATTTTATGAAGTATCGATATATATATCGGATGAAATGTATCGACGATATATATCGATACTAGATGATTCGATAATATTGGGTGGAAGCGATATATTGTATTCATATATCGATATTTTATGAAGTATCGATATATATCGTGCACTCCTACCCTCGCCTATAGATGTTTCACATCAAAATAGATTTCATAGTGTTTGTATTTGATTTCTGATTGCCCGACGTTTCAAACATTTTATAGCGTACATGGTCACGGGCTATACATATAGGTATGTACATCACTACTTTATTCTACTTATACGCTTGCAGCGCCACATCTTCTTTATCTACTGACCATCGAGCAAGCATCTATTGACATCGTTTTTTATTACTATTAGTAACACCAACTATACGGAATTATAGCAAATAACACTATCACACACAATAAGATTAACATAACAACACTTTATAATGACACTAGCAACCCGCCCTCGCTTCGCTTCGGTTTCAGTCGCCTTACCCACGGCGTAGTTCCCGTTCTCGTGAGAATCATCATCATCTTGCTCTTATCCCAATTACTTGGGGTCGACGCAATATGTCATCTGTTTTGACATATTGCAAAAAGTTTCAGCAATGACTTTTATGACCGGCCGCCTGCCTGACGTCAACCCTCCTTGGGAATGTAATCGTTGACCCAAATGGTACCAGATGGAGTTGGTCCGGGTCAATCTAGGGCTCTTAGTCGTCTTTTACGACACCCACGAGCAAAGCAAGGGTTGGTAGTATTCGAAGCCGCTACCACACAGCATACCACCACGCATCCCGTTCTCGTGAGAATACCGGGCTAAAATATAGCTTATGTTACTCCCTGATATTATAGCTTTCCATTCGTGAAAGAATTTTTGAAATCGGTTCGGTGGTTTAAGCGTGAAAGCGTAACAAACAAACAAATGTCCTTACTTTCGCATTTTAATATTAGTAAGGATTACAATTAGAAACAATGTTAAATATTAGGTCCTTACATATGAAATTGGCGTTTTGTACGGGAGGAATATAGGTATAGTGATTTTTTTTTGTAAAATATATTTAATTAATCAAAGTATGCACCGTTGTTATCTATGCACTGTTCCCATCTCATAGGTAGTTCATTGATCCCTTTACTAAAAAAACCATGGGGGCGAAAATTAATAAATTCTTTGAAGGCGGTTTGGACTGCCACGTCGGCGTTGAATTTTTTTCCTTGTAAAAAGTTGTCCAAATTCCGGAGAAAAATGGTAATCCGTTGGAGCAAGTCCGGGGAGTATGGTGGATGTCGCAGACATTCCAACTGTAGCTCATCTAACTTAGTGGTTGTTTGTTGTGCCGTGTGTGGGCTTGCGTTGTCGTGAAGCAGCAGTGGCCGAGAGCGATTGACCAATCTCGGTTGTTTAGCAGCTAGTTCTTCCTTCATGGATTGCAGTTGCTGACAATAGATATCTGCCGTAATCGTTTGGCCAGATTTTAGAAAGCTGTAGTGAACGACACCAGCGCTAGACCACCAAAAACTCATAAGTAACTTTTTCCGAGTCAATTTTCGTTTAGGGCAGGATTTGGCTGGGTCTCCAGGGTTCAGCCATCTGTCTTTTACGACACCTACGGACTAGGTAGATGGTGATTAGTATTCTTATTCCGTCACCAAACGAATTATAAATTTTAACAAAAAACAAAACCAACCTCAACTGTACCAAATTAAAATAGAACATATCTATACCAATAAATAAAATAGGAGTGTCTGTTTGTAATGGCAAAATAATAGGCTTTTTTCATGCTCACACGGTTATTTGTACGACGACACCTATGCCTAAACTAGCAATTAAAAAATTTTTGTCTGTCTGTCTGTCTGTTTGTTCCGGGTAATCTTCAAAACGGCTGGGCCGATTTCAAAAATTCTTTCAGCAATGGAAAGCTATAATATCAGGCGTAAACTAGGCTATATTTTATCCCAGTATTCCCACGGGAACGGGAACTACGCGGGTAAAACGACTATAACCTATAACCGAAGCGAAGCGAGGGCGGGTTGCTAGTTTAAAATAAGAATCACTAAAATTGGTTCACCCGGTGAAAAGTTCTAAGGTAACAAACATAAAATAATACAGGCGAATTAGGCACCTTCCTTTTACATAGTCGGTTAAATATATGTTGTTATTAATAGACAAATAATTATATTGGCATTTAACAGGTGGAGTTAGAAAGTGAATATAATTGTATAGAGACATCTGCCGTAACTACAATGCACAAGATTTATAATGTAAAAATAAAATGATTTATTCCAAGACATTAAAGACATTAGGGAAATATTCAATAATTTTTTAATTTGCGTTCATTCATATCCAACGGCTATGTGAGCGTTTACTGTTAGAGGGAATGGGGCTGACATTATAGCCAACATTTTAGTTTCTTAGTCCATATACATTTCTTTATTGGGAATGTGTCTCTGGCTGTGTAGTGAACGAGTACTTACATACATAGATTCACGTCTCTGCATGCAGCATGTTCTTCGGTGTAGGGTACTTAGAAAGGTCAGGTGGTTTTCTTAAGAACGTTCCCGATTTTACTCCGTTGACTTTTGACTTTCGTTCACATTCGCCCTATAAATTCTCCTTGTCAATCTCTTTTCATTCATTCTCTCTACATGACCAAACCAACTTAACATACCTTTTTCAATACTTGTCACTACATCTACTTTCATACCACAACGTTCTCTATGTGATATTTACCACTCTTTCCCGTTTATGTCGTAAAAGACGAATAAGGGATATAATATACTTAAAACATCAAAAAAAGAAAAGCTCGAAACAAAATCCTATACCAACCTAACTGACCAGCATTTGCCAAGGTCGAATTCCCTCCTATTGTGGAGGAGGCTCGAGCCCAGTAGAGCCAACCAAACATATATACCTACTACTAGCAACCCACCCTCGCTTCGCTTCGGTTTTAGTCATTTTACCTACGTAGTTGCCGTTCCCGTGGGAATACCGGGATAAAATATAGCCTAGGTTACTCCCTGATAGCTTTCCATTGGTGAAAGAATTTTTGAAATCGGTCCAACCGTTTTGAAGATTACCTGGAACAAACAGACAGACAAAAAAATATAAAGTGATTGTTAGGCATGTGTATAGTGCAAATAACCGTGTGAGCATGAAAAAAGCCTGTTATTTTGACATTACAAACAGACACTCCAATTTTATTTATTGGTATAGATATGTACCAATGTAAATGAGATGAGATGATTCTCACCGGAACGGCAACTACGCACGTGAAACAGCTGAAATTTGCTAGTCTATACCAATAAATAAAATTGGAGTGTCTGTTTGTAATGTCAAAATAACAGGCTTTTTTCATGCTCACACGGTTATTTGCACGACACCTATGCCTAAAATAGCAATTAAAAATTTTTGTCTGTCTGTTTGTTTGTTCCGAGTAATCTTCAAAACGGCTGGACCGATTTCAAAAATTCTTTCACCAATGGAAAGCTATAATATCAGGGCGTAAACTAGGCTATATTTTATGCTGGTATTCCCACGGGAACGGGAACTACGCGGGTATAACGACTATAACCGAAGCGAAGCGAGGGCGGGTTGCTAGTAATTATATAAAGTTTTAGAACCGTAATTTGCAGGCTAAGCAGTATGAACCTCTTGTTCTTGATTATAGAGAGACATACATTTTTTTAAAGATAAAATTTCTTTGAGAGTCTAAATTATTCGTGTGGTGACAGGGTAATAATACAATTTACCACCCCCCTCTCTTGCCCGTGGGTGTCGTAAAAGACGACTAAGGTATGTTATCAGCATGTAACATCTATGCAAGAGAAGGAAAACTCGAAACAAAACCCTATGCCAACACGTCTGACCAGCGTGGTCAATAGTAGGTCAATTTCCCTCGTTTCGTGGAGGAGGCCCAAGCCCAACAATAGGAAGTATATTGGCTGAGATGAGATAAAAGACAATATAGTGCACTAAGAAAATAATCCTTATATTGTGGGAGACTTTATAAATATAATTAACGGACACAAATTACATCCAGACGCAATAATTCGTAGATCACACAAAGTTTTGTCTTACGTGGGATTCGAACCCACGACACTGGCATGGTAGGTATTTTAACTACTACGCCATTTGTGCAGTCAAATCACTGAACTATAGTTGACAATGGCTACACAATGCGTCCATGTTGACGAGTATAGGCAGAGATTTGGTCACGATATCGGCAACTTCAAGCGACTAACATCTTGTTTATTTTTTTTTTAATAAAATCTACAGATTAAGATACAGAGTCATATTGAAATGAAAACGCTATGAAGGGTAATTTAATCGAATTTTGATGTGTGCCCAGCGAGGTGTGCCATGATTAGCTGAGGCTCTTAGTAATGGCGGCTTCCTCTGACGGTAAAACAGTTTTCTTGTATCATTTATAGGACAAAGATTTCTTTTGGTATTTTTTTCGACTATATTCTGGACCTCTTCGTTCGTAGTGATGGTAATGTAAAACTGGAATCCTACTATCCATCTTTCAGCTCTCTTTCTATTTCTTTCAATGGACTAATGAGTTCAAGGATTTTAGAATTTAAAACCCGCTCATTTTGTGCTTACGGTAGGTAATTTCCGTGTGGTGTCGGGGAATAATTCACTACCCTTTACTACGTCACCATACGGAAAAGTGTGTCTGTGTTTTTTAAGAAGACAACACCCTACATTAAAGAAATAATTCTTCTATTGTGGGTGACTTTATAAACAAATAATTAACGAACACAAATTACAGGCAGACTCAGAACAACAATTTCTGCATCAAAGTGTTGTCCCGCGTGGGATTCGAATGCATGACACTGGCACTGTAGGTCGGTGTCATAACCACTACGCCATCTGCGTATATACTCGTCAATTTGTCAATTCAATACAAAACTACTGAGCACATCGTAATGAATTTTGGACTATTGGAATACTTAGGTTGCGAAACGAAATGGAACTGCTTTTTATAATGATTTCTAAAGTTTACGCGAATTATTACACGTTTTAAATAAAATTATTTTTACGGATTTATCGCTTTTGTATTTGATTTATGATTAGCCGAAGCTTAAGCCGAAGTGGCAAAATGCTCCACTCCAGGATTACAATATGCTTGGAATAAAACTATTTTTATTGATTTTATTTTAGGCGTTTTATTGCGATGATTTTAAATTGCCCGACGTTTTGAACATTTTTCAGTGTTCAAGGTCACCGGAGAACTAATTCTCAGTTCATGATAAACCCCGTAACAATGGTTTTATTTCAATCGTGTAATATTTGCGAAAACATCTCAATTCATTAACAAATTATGAATTACTAGCTGACCCAATAGACGTTGTTCTGTTCAAATCTGTAAAAAATAGACAATTGAATTCTCCTTGAAATCGATCGCAGTGCCACCTACCGGTTCCAATTATTAATCTAAATGGTTTGGATGTTCTGAATGGCTATTTCAATGGATATGAGAATTCATATCCATCGGAAAGGCCTCAAAAAAATCATCAAAATCGGTCCAGCCGTTTAGAAGGAGTTCAATCACAAACACACGAACAAATTTATATATACATATAGCAACCTGCCCTCGCTTCGCTTCGGTTTCAGTGTCTTACCCGCGTTGTTCCCGTTCTCGTGGGAATACCGGGATAAAATATAGCCTATGTTACTCCCTGATAGTATAGCTTTTCATTGGTGAAAGAATTTTTGAAATTGGTCCAGTAGTTTCGGAGCTATTCAATACAAACAAACAATCAAATCTTTCCTCTTTATAATATTGGTATAGATAGTATAGAAGATGACAATGAGTATAAACAGCGTAAAACAGTTATAGAATAATACAAAGAAAGAGCTGAATGAGGAGCTGCTCACAACTATTCCTGTTGTGCATAACCCTGAGTAGTAATTTGCTAGTGCTCATCATTTCAGCCTATCGCCGTCCACTGCTGGACGTAGGCCTCCCTCATGTTACGCCACAAAGTGCGGTCCTGTGCCGCCTGCATCCAAAGACGTCCAGCAACTTGCACCAGGTCGTCTGTCCACCTTTTGGGGGCGTCCTGCACTGCGTCATCCGATACGTGGTCGCCACTCGAGAACCTTTCTTCCCCAGCGGTTGTCGGTTCGTCGAGCGATGTGGCCTGCCCATTGCCACTTCAGCGTGCTAATTCTTCGTGCTATGTCAGTTACACCCGTTCTTCTGTGGATTTTCGTATTCCGGATTCTCTCTAGTCCCGAGTGCTCATCGTTCGGTAAAGCAATACCAGAGGTTCAATAGCATCAGTTATAACTTACCATGACTTAGGCTCATATGCTACCAAAGACAATAAAAAAGAATTTTACGATAACATAGTTAAACACTATAATTTTATTTTCCATGTGGCGATGAAGACACCACCCCAATTCTTGCCCGTGGGTGTCGAAAACACCACTAAGGGATGTAATATGCATATAACATTGGTACAAGAGAAGGAAAACCTGAAAAACAATTTTGCATGACAGATGTAGTGTAGTAGGTCAATTTCTCTGTTATTATGCAGGAGGCTCAAGCCCAGCAGTGGGACGTATGTGAGCTGAGACGATGATGAACTAATAGTTTAACGCTGTTCAAATCTTGAACACATTGTAGAAGGAAGAAGATTAGATCTGTGACACTTCATCATCGCATCATCATCGCAGCCCACACATGCCCCACATGTTGGGCTTGGGCTTTCTCCGCAATGGAAGGATTTTGATCCACTATACCATGCTGGTCAGACATTGGTATAGGGTTTCATTTCGAGTTTTTCATCTCTTGCACAGACCTTATGTGAATATTATATCCTTTAGTCGTCTTTTATGACATCCATTGTGACATGTCCTTCTTTAAACGAGGTTTAAGAAGAGTATTTCCTTCACGGTAGGCAACGGCCCGGCTGTGCCCCTGGTATTGCAAAGGTCCATGTGCGGCAGTACCACTTACCATCAGGTGTTCTGCTTGCACTTTTGCCATCGTTGGCAATAAAAAAAAATCCACGGGCAAGATAGGGAGTGGTGAAATGTATTCTTACTCCGTCACCGCACGGAAAGTGTGTTTGTCTGTCTCCACACTGTGACTCTTATCTATTCAATTTTTTTAACGTCACCGTAAACCGTTAAGTATCACCATCATCGTCATCATAACACCCACATAGGTCCACTGTTGGGCTCGGACCTCTAATAGGAGGGCTATTGACCTACTATATACCGCGCTGGTTAAACATGTTGGGTTTGAAGTCGAGTTTCCCTTTTCTTGGATAGATGTAAACAGCATATCATATCTTTTAGTCATCTTTTACGACACTCACGGGCAAGATAGGGGGTGGTGAATTGTATTTTTACTGCGTCATCATACAGAAAAAAACACCACACGTTGTTAAGTATAAATAGCAGTAATTCAGAAAATATAAATAAGCTTAAATACTTAGAATAATAACGTATAGAAGGTAAGTTCGCGGACAAAAATTGAAGCATTTCACTTGGAGCCTAATGGAGCTTACGCCGGAACGGTTCCGTAATGTACAAGTCATTGTACTGCACGTACGTACGCAACTCTTAAAAAATAAATAGGTAATTATGACGGTTTGTGCATTCAAATGGTGTCATTACACATTTGAAAAACTTAAAAAGGTTTTTAACATTACTTTTAAAAGTATTTTGACGATTTATGTTAATAAAAACAAAATTTGATTTTATAATTTGTATAGTGGTGTGCGCGTGTACGTTTGTAATCGTCTGCGCGCCATTAGTATTTTGAGAATCATGTTTCGAACGTTCGAAGTATCGACACTATCCTTCTATACGTTATTATTCTAAGCTTAAATATTAATTCTTTGTCTACCAAGAATAATAATCTATCTGTAATCACAGATAGGCTATCAAACAATCGTCCGTAAAAAAATATTGCATAGGTAATATTCAACCCGTATTGCAATTTTTTATACTTGAATCCTATTACAATAGCTTCAAAAGAAAATATCAAAAACTATTAACTGCAATTGATAAAGTAGCTCTTATAAAAGTAACCCTACACCATCCCCGTCGGTACAAAAGGACCCGACATTTTAACACTGGCGAATTAACCCCTTCCCACCTGTTCCCATATTCCCACCAAAACGCCTATTTGCGAGTTTTCGGCGTTTTTGACGTGCTATCTATGAAACGCGATATATTTCGTACAATAGTCAATCCGCAGATTTTTTAGTCAAGACTTCAATAGATTAAGTCTTTGAGAAAAACGTTTTTTGTTACAAAGTGTGTAGTATTTTGTTTCAATTTTATGCGGGTATGGGAATCTATAATACTTATTAACTATTTCAGAATACATCTTATAAAGAAATAAAGATAATTCTAGGAATGTAATGGACAGATTGGATTAAATTTTTTTTTTTCATTGATACACAGAAGAACAGTAATTTAATTATTTTATTGATCATTATCATCATCCTCAGCCTATCAACGACTAGTGTTTGAAATAGGCCTCCTCTTCATATGGATAATGCCATAATCACCAGCCTTTGGAGGCGGATGTTATAAATTTCCCAAGAAATAATTTTTTTTAATACCTTTTTTTTTCATGGTTAGTGCACACGCCATTTATTTCATCCGGGGTGACGAAAGGACGGTGCGCGGCCCTATAACCCACTGTAAACCCTCTTTTTCGTCATTAGGCTAGTGTTCATACCCCTGTTGATACTTTAGTTGATTCTTATTAATCACGTGGTATATATTGAATTCTCATTCGGCACCTTATGAGTAATTGTTCATTTTCATCCATTCCAGCTAATACACATCCCACTGTCGGGCGCGCTGGTAAGATTGGTTGTTATAGGGTTTTACTTCAAATTTTCCTTTTCTTGCCTAGCTATTATATGCATATTACATTCCTTAGGCATCTTTTATGACATCCACGCGCAATATAGAGAGTTTTAAGGCCTTTTCAATATTTTATACAAGGTTGATAAAGCAGAATTTCATCAACTAACATGCTTAAATCATTAGTAGTTAAACGATGCAGATACCAATGACTAAATCCATGATTCAAACGGCATGTGTTCAATTAATTGCAATAATTCAGTATGTATTAGTCAAACTCGTGCTTGTGTTCGCCGATGGTGCCTCTCGTATAGAGTTACGTCAGTTAACACCTCCGCTGGAATATTTAATCCTTTCGCTTGTATCGCGAAACTGTAGACGCGAGTAACCTGACGCTGGTACGTACAAAGACAGCTTTAAAATAAACCCGAGGTCTTAAGGACCGCGTATACCTATATAGGGTTGGCCGAAATAAAATACAAATTTTCAAGTACCTTTTTTTTTTTTTTTTATTGCAAACGGTGGCAAACGAGCAAACAGTACACCTGATGGTAGGTGTTGCTGCCGCTCATGGACTTTTACAAGGCCGTTGCCTACTACTATTACTATTAATAATTCTAGAATTACTTCTGTGTGATGACGGAATAAAAATATTTTACCACATCGTCTATTACCCGTGGGTATCGTATAAAACGTCTAAGGGATTAAATATGCATATAACATTTATGCAATAGAAGGCAAACTTGAAATAACTCTGTAACAACACATCTGACCAACGTGGTACAGTAAGTCTTTGACTTACTTACTTGAGGGTATTTGTACCCTCCTATTATGGAGGAAGTATGTGAGCTGAAATGAACTCTGGAATTACAATAATGGAGATTCTTTTTTTTGGCAGGCTATGGTCAGCACAGATTCCGTCCAGTCCGCCCGGGGCGATGAAAGAGTGCCGCGCAGAAACATGACCTTCCGTATTCCTTCCTATTTACCAATGGCCGCCCGGCGGGAATTATGGAAGTTCTGTCTTTAAGTTAATATTACTCTTTCAGCTTATCTCAACAATTTCCCTCTTGGAAAGGAAGCTCAAGCCCATTAGTGGGATGTTTATGAGATGAGACGACGATCTCACTGGCCAGACGTTCGTATAGGATTTGATTTCAAGTTTGCCTTCTCTTGTATATATATTATCTGTAATAATACCTTAGTCGCCTTTTATGACACCCAATGGCTAGTGCCATAAGGTGGTGAATTGTATTCTTACTCCGTCACCACACGTTAAGACTTAACGGATACAAATTATACTCAAACTCAGAAAAAAGTGAGCTATCGCTCAGCACGCCTGGCAGATGTGAAATATTGAAATTATTTGGTACAGTATCTTATCTTATATCTTTAAACGAGCAATTCTTGTATATATATATATGTATATATATATACCTATATATATTCAGGATCTCCGAAACGGCTCCAACGATTTTGTTGAAACTTGGCATACTAGAGGTTTCGGGTCCAAAAAATCGATCTAGCTAGGTTTTATTTATAGAAAATGTTGTTTTGTCCGTGTTTTTAGTAAAACAACATAATGACATTAAATTTTAAAAGAATATGAATTCAAATTTCGTTGTCAACGTCATGAGTTACGATAGCTCAGTTGGGGAGATGGCCGGTTTTAATTTTGGGTTTTGTCAAACAGCGTCGGTTCGAATCTCGGTGTTATTATTATTCTCTTTTTGTAATTTTTTATATAATTTTCATTATTTATTTTTTATTTTTTATTAATATATATCTAAATAAATTCGACAAAAATATGCCGAGCGAAACTCGGTCCACCAGATATTATAATCATAAAAGAACAGATTACGACAGGAACTAATATTTTTTTTTTTTTGTTTATTATGTACAACATGGAAGACTTACAGCTAGTTATATCTTAATAGGCTACTAGTTAATAACTCTGTTAGCTAATTACAAGTCTTCATTTATAGTTATATTAGTTCCCTCCCATTATGGAGGAGGCCCTTTTTTTTTTTTTTTTTTTTTTTTTTTTGTGTGGGCTGCGGTCGGCGCGCCTACGCACCACTCCGTCCGGGGCGACAGAGGGGCTCAAGCCCGCAACTCCCGCAACCCACCCGAACACCACGTCGCCCTCGTCGCTGGGCCGACCACTGGAGCAGGGTTACTTGTCATCAGTGGTCAGCCCGACGAAATACCCTCTACCCGGGGTACCCTCCCATCGACCGACGTCCCCCCCTCGGGGAGGACGTCGGTCTTTCCTCACGCGGTCGGCCTCTCGGCGGGTGACGGACTAATCCCCGGTCACGTCACCCGCATGGAGGAGGCCCTAGCCCAACAGTGGGACGTATATGGGCTGAGATGATGATGATGATTTATAGTTATTGTATAGTTGAATGCGAGCATTATGACTATACGCAATATACATAAAATACATTCACTTTAGATAAATTTTACTTGTGTGTTAGACTATTTAAAAAAATCTAGACTTAAAAGCCTACGTGCTACATTGATATTTGTCATAAATGGGTCAAAATCATGCTGTTTACTCAAATTATTAAAACTTCTGCTTGCGCGTATATGATACGCGCAAGCAGAAGTTTTCGCGCGTATCATAAGACTATTTTGCCTATAGTTTGTTGCTGCAAGTGGTATCTATAATGGTGGATGGAAACGACTAGATTTAAATGGTACATTAAAGTTAATTTTATATAGGAGCTCAGAACTATCTATATGATTCTGTATGATCTTTAGTAAAAATATGTAATCAGCTATGTCACGGCGTTTTACGAGTGGTAATAAATGAAATTTTTAACAAAGTTGCAGGTATTGACTAGACTGATAAGGGATCTTTTGATGAAAACAAAGGTATTTAATAAATCGCTTTTGTATATTTTCTATAATATATATATTTTCTAATATGGCATAAAGTATAAATAAAACATTACGATATTTTCTAGATAATGATAATTCATGATAAATGATTCAATATACATTTATTTTCATTAAATAAAAGAATTAAAAATTCAAAAATATTTCATATTGTAGCAACTCAATTCTTTTAATCCGTGATTTCTGTATTAATATAACAGTTATCTGACGATATTACTGTGACAATTGGTCGGAACTACACTTACTATTATATAGCGTGGCGGGGCTTCGCCACGACATGCGTCATTTTACGCCACGGTCTGTTTACGCCACGCCAACGCCTCGCTTATAGATTTTTCACATCAAAATCCACGCCAACGATTACGTTTACCCTTGCCTATAGATTTTTCATATCAAAATCTTTTGTGGATCGCAGAAAAAACTGTCCTCCGCGAGGATCGAACCCTGAGTACCTCCAATGCCGGTTCTACACCAAATTTGCATTTATTAACAAAGAAAGTTAACTTTAAATCACAGCAAATGAGCAATCAACCCTGAATAGTATGTTCGAGTATTAGCTTTCGTCTTACACGGACATATTATGTGATTGTGAATGGACTTATTTATTCGGGCTCTCATTAAACTCATCGCCATTTTGTTTGTTTTTATTTCACACGAATAATTAATTCAATAATGATGGCTGTTCTAGAAGTTAAATTATGATCGGATGCCATTTTTGGAATCTGGACTAGCTTATAGACTTTTGCATTAATTAATTATGAGAATTAGCACCCCGGTGTCGCTTCGCTTCGGTTTCAGTTGCCTTACCTGCATAGTTCCTTTGCCCGTGGAAATACCGGGATAAAATATATAACCTAAGTTATTCTTTATATAGACAGTTACCGGGTAATAAATTCTTAAAATCGGTCCAGCTGTTTTGAAGATTGCCTCAAACATTTAAACTGTATTTTAGGCCTATGCCTAAAATACAGTTTAAACGGTTATTTGAACGACACCTATGTGTCGTTCAAATAACCGTGTGAGCATGAAAAAAATCCAGTATTTTGACATCACAAACAGACACTTCAATTTTATTTATTTGTATAGATAATGTTAATACTTACTATATTTTTGAGGTTCTCGAGTGACGACCACGAATCGGACGACGCAAGTGGCGTAGGAACGTTCTAAGTAGGGATGTGAAAAGATAATCGATTATTAATCGATTATTTACTATTCGAAATTAATCGATTATTCACGGCCAGATTTCCTAAAAAAAGGTCATCATTGTTTCATACTACATATATTAGAAAAATTGAAAATAAAGCTCACATTTTCCTAAAAAAAAGGTCATCATACTCCTGTTGCGAGAAAAAATCGATTATTTTATAATCGATTATCTATTTTTAATTAATCGATTATTTTTTAATCGATTTATTTTAAAGAACAAAAAATCGATTAATTTCCCTCCAAGTCACATGGCTATTTCTAAGCGGCATTCTCGTGGGGAGGCCTATGTCTAACAGTGGGTGTGTATAGGCTGATAGATGGATGGAATACTTACTAAACTTATCGTATATCTAAACTATTTTTATAAATTTTATCGCGTTTGTATTTAATATCTGATTGCTCGTTTCGAATAATTTTCAGCGTCCATGCTCGCGTTTAAAGTCAATTTCTTTTCGTGCTGACAATAATTTTGTATTAAAATGTGGGTCAAAATTTAATAACTAATTCTTAAGTGGGTAGATATAGATCTCTGTAATAACAATTACTTGTTGGATGTGAGACATCTTAGTCCGCCCGTGACCTTAAACGCTGTAAAGTGTTCGAAACGTCGGGCAATCATAAATCAATCATTAACGTATACAATTTTATATAAAAAAAAAGTCGGTTTAAAAAAAATATAGACAGAACCGCTGAGTTTTCCCGCGGGCTCTTCTCAATAGCAGATAAGTTTCGATCCGGCGGTAGTTTGATTAACGCAGACAATATCAAATTTCATACTTCTGTCAATTTGCAGACCATTATCTCAATAATTATTTAATTGATTTCAATCATATTTGCCTTTCCAGGTGGTGACGGAGCGAGACTACAATTCACCACCCTCCTCTCTTACCTGTAAGTATTGTAAAACACGTCTAAGGGATTAAATGTGCATATAGCATGCTAGAGAAGGAGAACTTGAAATGAAACCCTATACCAACACGTCTGACCAGTGTGGTATAGTAGGTCAATTTCCCTCCTACTGTGGAGGAGGCCCGAGCCCAACAGTGGGGCGTATATAAGCTGAAAAGGTGACGATAATGACTTTGTGGTATGCAATTGGCTGTATCCCTGATATTACCCGGGGTCCATGAGCGAAATTCTGAGAGCCGGGTTGCAAATTTTTGAGCGCATGTTATCTCGAACAAATAAAACAAAAAATATAAAAGCTTTCAAATTTTAATATGACTCAGTCCTTTCAGCCATCTGTTTATTTTTTAAATGTATGAGAATCTTTCGCAAAAAAATAAAAATAAAACTACAATCCATCAACCGAAATGTTTTTCAACAACATAATCTAGTTTAGCGGCCATTAATCAAAGACGTATCGATTCCCGTACACTATCGAGATTTTTTTTTAATAATATGACAGGTAAATGCTCGGCATTTAGTTAATGCTTTTTATTTTTTTCCACTAAATTGACATCACTATTTCGCAGCTGCGAAACAGAAATATGAACTTTACATAATAGACTTAAGATTGAAATTCAAATGTATAATGGTGTTCGAATTTCAAAATTAAGTTGGTAATATTTTATTATCTCTTGTGCCGGCTTGACTCAATTAGAGGCGGCGTGTACCGATGCATCTTGAGATCTCGATTCGGTATTCGATTTATTAATTAATCGATATACAAACACTGGGCCGTCATCGTTTCGATGTAATACTTCAGATGGATCGATACTGGTTCCGATACGGTATGTTTTTAACTAATCAATTTTTATGAATTATTGTTTATAAGGTTTTAATGAGGATATATTACACTAAGAGGAATATATAACTTTGATTTGTTGTAAGAGTATTGACTTCGTTATGAATACCATTTAGAATGGTATTTGTTTTTAAAAGGCTTTCAAGATTTTTTATTTTTGAGTCATTTAGAGCCTAAAAAAGAACTCTGAAAACTGCTGACAGAAAAACTGCTGAAAACTTAAAGCTATGTACCAACAGTTGTTATTTTTCGATATTCAAATTAATTGTTTGATCTTGAATTACGTTTTGTAAATTAAAATTGTTTTTGATTGGTTTTGACATCTATCGATATAGATATAGTGTTAATATTGACACATTCGCGAGCAAAACCCACCGCCCCCGGGCCTGATGGTGTGTCCAACTGTGTGCTGGCCCTGGTTCTCAAGCACCTGGGACGACGCCTCAGAGGACTGTTCCACGTTTGTTTGGCGTTCGGGCAGTTCCCTCGGTTCTGTAAGGAGGGAAGGCTTGTGCTCCTGCCGAAGCCGGGATGGTCTCTACAGGGCCATTGATGCTCGGTTGTATCAGGAATTGGGACACAGTCGCCGTCTCTGCAAGGCAGTCGTCTCGCGGAAGGAGGCGACGGGGCGCGCGTGGGAGGAACGCGTCCACGATGATGTGGCTCGCCGCCGCGCCGGCATCTCGAGCGACGCAGGCGCAAGTATCTGATGCTGCCATAGCCGAAGCCGCGAGTAACCGGACCGGGAATTTTGGAGAGGGAGTATCCTCTTCAAAAAAAAGGGTATTCCGTCCGGCCGACTACTGAGGACAAGGAACTTGGCACTGGTGGCCGGCCTAAAGACAAGTGGGTTCTGAGCCCGCGCGCCGCCCTTTCATCGCCCCAGACGGAATGGACGACGTGTTCGCTTACATAACCCACAAAAAGATAAAAATAAAAAACAAGCATTGATACATCACGTGACCCTGTCGATGACGACTTAGATGATTTTACACCCCGTCCAAACCTACCCATAGAAAGCTCAAGAAATGGGATGGGGAATTGTACGTACTTATACTCCGTTACTACTCGCAAAAAATTTTGCTCGTGAGTGTCGTAAAAGACGAATAAGGGATATAATATGCACATCTATGCGAGTGAAGGAAAACTCTTAATAAAATACATCTGACCAGCGTGAATAGTAGATCAATTACCCTTCTATTATGGAGGAGGCTGGAGCCCAGCAGTAGGATATATATATGAGTTAAAATAATGATGGCAATATATATGTACAAAAATTTTGGTCAAAATTTATTAACTAATTTTTGTAGCGGATAGATATAATTCGATTTAATAACAATGACTTGTTGGACATCAGACATCTTAGTCCGCCCGTGACCATGAACGCTGTAAAGTGTTCGAAATATCGGGCAATCAAAAATCAAATACAAACGCGATAAATTCCGTGAACTAGTTTTAGTTACAACACAACTAAGTATCTTACACTGACATAGGTATACTCCATCTGATGTCCTCTGATTAACAATTACATTAGCAAGAAGGATTGAAGTCGGGCCAATTTGCCAATTCTTCTACATACATACATATATTCACGCCTCTTGCCCATAGGGGTAGGCAGAGACCACTTCCCTCCACTTGCTACGATTTGACACACCACTGCCACCTCCTCCACATTCATTAATCTCCTCATGCATATTCTTCGGTTTAGGGTACTTATAATTTGGCCTTTCTTAAGAATGTTCCCGATTTGGTTGTGGAACGTCCGCGCTTCCAACACATTCGTCCTATAAATTCTCCTTGCCAATCTCCTTTGATTAATTATCTCTACATGACCAAACCAACTTAACATACCTTTTTCAATCCTTGTCACTATCTCTACTTTCATACCACAACGTTCCCTATTCACTCTTTTAGTAAACTCAGTTTTTACAACATAAAAAATACGGCGGTGTAAATATAAAACGTATTGAAAATGTGTTCCTTATCAGAAATAACACAACTCGAAGATTACATTGATCTTACAAAACTTTTACCCCAAGAAAAAAAGGGGTTGAATTTTTAAAAGCCTTTTCAATCAAAAAGTGGCTCTTTAAAAATCCGATTATCCAAAACATTTATTTTAACCCCGCAAAGCTAATGTGGCGAAAACAGTTCTTTTTAAACATACTTTTTATACATAGTGTTTGAAATTAACAATGTAATATTTAATCCTAATATTAATAGTACTTAGAAATATGGATAGAGGTGGTCTTTGTGGTTTTTTAGTTTTTTTTTTTGTACTTTAGAATAGATTTAATCATCTGTGAATAGGACGTTTCTCATCTCTAGTGGTGTTTTAGAGGATCCTTGTTGCAATATGTGTAGGGTGACATATATTTATGTATAATTAGGTTTTAATATATGTGTGATGACGGAGTATAATTACAATTCACCACCCTCTCTCTTGGCGGTGGATATCATAAAAGACGACTAAGGGACTATAATATGGAGTACTGCTCACATCTCCTAGATAGGTACGCCCAAATATCATCTAGACCCACTTGAATTTAGAGGGATCCAAAGGCGTGCTGTTCGAATCATCGAAGATCCCAATCTTACGGACAGATTGAAATCACTGGAGCGGCGGCGAGACTTTGGGTCACTCTGTGTACTTTATCGGCTCTTTCATGGGGAGTGCTTTGACGAACTGTTTGGCTTGGTACTACTATCACCGCTTTGCCAACGTACCACTCAACATCGTAGCAGGGTTTCTTCATCACACCTGGAAACATTATGGTATTCAACTGTACGTTTCCAGCGATCATTTCTTCCATATACGTGCAAGCTCTGGAATGAACTACCTGCTGCCGTGTTTCCCGAGTGCTATGACATGGCCTTCTTTAAACGACGTTTAAGAAGAGTATTTTCTTCACGTTAAGCAACGGCCTGGCTGTGCCCCTGATATTGCAAAGGTCTATGTGCATCAGTATCACTTACCATCAGGTGTGCTGCGTGTTAGTTTGTCACCATTGGCAATGAAGAAAAGTATATAACATCTTTGCAGGAGAAGGAAAGCTCGAAATAAAACCTTGTACCAAGCCGTTTGACCAGCGTGGAAGGTCAATTTCCCTCCCATTGTGGAGGAGGGTTGAATCTAACAGTGGGATGTATATAAACCGTTATGATGATAAAAATATATATTTAACCTTCGCCCACAATAATAATTGCCTCATTCTGCCCAACTTCTCCAAGGCGATGGGTGGCTGATACGGTTCCATAACATACCGTATTACCTCCGCATCGCCATTAGGTCGACCACTGGTACTGAGTCCTTGATATCCGTGGCCGGCCTGAAACATGGTCGCCCTACGTAATCGAACCGGGTTTTGTCCGCATCGCTGCATCCTTTTGCATTTATTAAACATATCTCATATTAATAATAAATCTTCTTATGAACCCCTTCCTTATATAAGAACTATAGGTTCTAAATTCGCATAGCAAATTATGAATTATCTTCAAACGATCTTGTTAAAAATAAATGAAATACAGGCGTTATTCTTATTACAAAGTGATAAGGTTTAAATTTGTTTGTTAGTTTTTGGTATCTTAAAGGATCGAGGCGGTATGCGCGGGCGCAGATGTGTTACGTCTTTGTTGTATAATTTGCGTTTTCCGGTTTAATGGTTGCGTCGAGTGGGATTATTTGTGGGGTTAAATATATTTAAGTGTAGGTTACATTGTGTGTTACAGTTTAACCTGGGTATATAAGTAGTGTTATGTTCATTAAACTTTATAAGAAATTAAACTATTACTAACTTATAGGTGTCATGACCAAGATCAGACTCGCTCAGCGTGCTATGAAGTGAGCTATGCTCGGGATTCCTCTGCGAGATAGAATCCGAAATACGATAATCCGCAGAAGAATGGGTGTAACCGATATAGCACGAAGAATTAGCACGCTGAAGTGGCAATGAGCAGGCCACATCGCTCGACGAACCGACAATCGCTGAGGACGAAAATTCTCGAATGGCGACCTCATATCGGACGGCGCAGTGTTGGACGACCCCCTAGGTGGAAAATGATGACATCTTGAAAGTTACTGGGAACCGTTGACTGCAAATAGAACAGGAGTGTCCGAGTGTCATTCTCGTGGGAACGCCTATTTCCAACTGCGGATGTCTATGGGCTGCTAGATGGATGGAAGAAGGTTGAAGAAGAAGACTGAATCCTCAATTAATAAGATGTTAGCACTTTCGTTGACACTAAAAGTTTTCGAAGTCCCAACTTATAGTGCTCGCTGTTTTATTTACCTTGCTTACTTACATCAATGGAAAACTAGATTTTTTTTTAATATATTTATTAATCTTCCTGGCAGTGGTAGCGGCTTCGAATACTACCAACCCTTGCTTTGCTCGTGGGTGTCGTAAAAGACGACTAAGAGCCCTAGATTGAACCGGACCAACTCCATCTGGTACCATTTGGGTCAACGATTACATTCCCAAGGAGGGTTGACGTCAGGCAGGCGGCCGGTCATAAAAGTCATTGCCGAAACTTTTTGCAATATGTCAAAACAGATGACATATTGCGTCGACCCCAAGTAATTGGGATAAGAGCAAGATGATGATGATTAATCTTCCTGGCAAACGGCGAACTTAATGCCAGACGCATTCTCAATGGGAGGGTATCCCACTAGGCGGTATTCCGTCAGGCCGACCACTGACGACAAGTAACCCTGCTCCGGTGGTCGGTCCAACGACGAAAGCGACGTGGTGCTCGGGTGGGTTGCGGGTGTGCGTGCTTACGTCCCTCTGTTGCCCTGGAAGGAGTGGTGTGAGGAGTGCGCCGACCGCAACCCACCCAAAAAAAAAAAAAGATAAAGAGGCATTCTCTACCAGTCAACCATAGGTGATGCAAAGATGAAAAAAGGTAGGTGCATGTTCCGAGATAGTTATATTATTCTAAAATGAAAAAGAAAATATGTACATTTTGCATAGATAGATAGGTATATACAAAAATATATAATACATACCAAAGAAAGACATACATACGCATAACGTAACCGAACTTGACAGAATTACTCTCAAAGTTAATCTCAATATTTTCCAAAAAAAAAACCATCAAAATCAGTCTAGTCGTTTTGGAGTACATAGGGCTTACATAACCACATACATTTTTATTCAAAGTATATACACACTATATGATTGTAATAGACCGATTTCTGTATATGATAGATATTGAAAATGAAACATAAAATAACTCGAGATGAAACACATGATTAAGACACTTCAGAACAAATTCTCAGCTGGTCCACATCGTGAGATTTCGCGACGTCGAATATTTTTTTTTCCTTTTGACCACAGAAGATCTAATGACGGCTCCCGAATTTGGCAGATTTTGTTAGTTGGGTCGGACACCAATTAAGTTTTGTGACCGATAGCCGTTGGGGAAGAAAGGTTCTCGAGTGGCGACGCAGCGTAGGACGACCCCCTACTAGATGGACTGACAACATCTTGAAAGTTGCAGGGAACCGTTGCGCGTAAGTGGCACAAGAGTATCCGAGTGGCATTCTTGTACGAACACCAACAGTGGAGGTCTATGGGCTGATAGATGGATGGATGGATGGATGGAATTCATATTCGAAAATCTTATGTATGTAAAAAAGAATTTTAAAAAATTTGATAAGTACAGTAACATTCATCATGTAAACACTAGGAATAAGGATAATCTAGTAATTCATACTACTCGTCTACAAAGAATTAGTAGGTCTTTAATGGGGCAATGTATACGTTTTTACAATAAACTACCTAAAAATGTCCGAGACATGCCAATTAACATGTTTAAAAAAGCTATTAAGAGTAGACTTTGTAGCAAAGGCTATTACAAAATTTCGGATTATTTAGATGATAATACAGAGTGGTTATGAGCAGCTCCTCATTAAGCAATTAATGTTATTGTAATTGTTACAGCTTTAAGGTGCTCCTAACTTGTATGAATTCACAGGTTTTTTTATTTTAATAATTTTTCTCTTACTCTTGTGATTGTACAGCGTAGCGTGTTTTGTCTGTCGAATTTTGGTTTTGATCTCTTTTTGCATACCTGCTATAGTTCATAGTTTATTTTATAGTACTTAGTAGTTTTTTTTTATAGTAGGTATAGTAGTAGTTGTAATTCGTTTTGTTTTTTTATTTATGGTTTGGTCATGCTCACTGAATAAGGTTCTGCTTGCGGTAGCTATGTGGGGCGGGTCGCTCCCTTCCCTCTAATTTGGTTGAGGAGAGTGATGGCTGCTCTAGTAGTTAACTCGTGATCGGGTGCTGCTTTTGGGATCTGGTCCAGCCATATTTTCTTCCTTTCTTTATGCTTTAATTTTTTTTCGTCTTGTATTAAATCTTGAAAATGTATACATATATTTAATTTCGAAGGGCATCACACTGGAGCTAATACCATATATGTTGTACGAAGCATAATATTATGTATATGTATTTAAAAGATTAAGAAAAAAAATGACTGCCCGCTGAGTTTCTTGTGGTGGTGATTATTATTATTATATCCGGTGGTAGATTATTGTATTGTATTCAAACGTGTAATTTGACAATATGTAAGTGCCCTTAAGGGGCCTATGCAGAATAAATGATTTGATTTGATTTGATTTGGAAGAAGGCTGAAGAAGAAGACTGAATCCTCAATTAATAAGATGTAAGCACTTTCGTTGACACTAAAAGTTTTAAAGTCGCAACCTGTAGTGCCCGCTGTTTTACTTACGTTGCTTACTTAGATCAATGGAAAATTAGATAAGGGTTGGGGTAAAACTTTCAAATATACTATTTAAGGGCAACGGGCAAGCCACATCGCTCGACGAATCAACAACCGCTGGAGCAGAAAGGTTCTTAAGTGGCGACCATTATCGGACGACGCAGTGTCGGATGCGCCCCCATTAGGTGGACCGATGACCTGGTAAAGCTTGTTGAGCGTCGTTGGATGCAGGCGGCAGGCTTTATGTCGAAATATAAGGGAGGCCTACTTCCAGCAGTGGACAGCGATAGCCTGAATGTTTATGATACTATTTAAGATATACCCCACACAATTATACAATAGCTAATACATATTAGGTCGAAATATAAAGACATCCGCGCATTAAGCGAGCAACGTATTTAAACTATGGTAAAACGTCCAATATCCCATTTATATCACATCTAAATTACAACCTTAAACTTATGTACTAGAGTTGAGATTTAAGTAGAATCGTTTGTAGGATGAGGGTTACAATTATTGTCGTCACAGCATTAGCCCTGTCAACGCTCATCCCTGATTTATCGTAAGTAATTATTCTTCGTGGATATTTTAAAAAGTTTGTTCTAACATGTGTTAAGTTTATATAAACATGGTTTGTAGGTAAAACAGTGTTATTCTGACAATTGCCAGCGATATGAGATGAATTACCTATTGCTGTGTTTCCCTAACGCTATGACATGTCTTTCTTTAAACGATGTTTAAGAAAAGCATTGCCTTTAAGGTAGGCAATAGCCTGGCTGTATCCCTAGTATTGCAAAGGTCTATGCACCATCAGATGTGCTGCTTGCTCGCTTGCCACCAATTCAATTCAGTTTAATTCAAATTATTTAGTATGTATAAATCCCGCGGGGGCACTTACATATTGTCATTTTACATTTAAACAAAAACTACTACCGGATCGGCACACGACTGCACTGCGACGATCCGGCAAGAAACTCAGTGGGATGTCTTTTTTTTAATTCATTTACTAGTTTTTTAAAAATAAAATTACATACAACACCATGCCTATTAATAGCTCCAGTGTGATGCCTTTCGAACCATGATATAGTTATTAAATAAAATGAAAAAGTACCATGACTGGACCAGGTCCCGCAAGCGGCACCACCATCGGTAATATGAAAAATATGGCACTTTCATGTACTCTATTAAGACCACAATGGTCACTATTCCTGCCTGTTCTGTTGGTGTATACGCGATTAAGAGATTTAAGCAAATAACAGCAGTGCAACAGATGAAAGCTCCAAAATAATTTTTTCTGTCAACTTGCCGTTTTTTTTTGCGGTGAGCTATGGTCTGGACATAACCCGGCTAATTTTTCCGGGGTGAGGAATGAGTAGCGTGCGGCCTCATAACCTACCGTATTCCTTCTCCATCGACATTGGGCTGACCATTGATACCGATCCCTCCGAGACGTCTCGGTAATAAGACAATGTTGGCGGAGTGTCGTCCTCACACGATCAGCCTTTCTACGGGTAGCTGTCTAATTTACGATCCATCCACCCGCGACGCCGCCTATCGGGTCGGTCAACATGCCTGGCGTAGTCCAATAAACTAATTTCCCTCATCTCACCCAGTTGGTCCATCTGGCCATTTCGTTCCTCATTAAGACGTATATGGATCTATCTATCTATTTATGGACTGAGAAGAAGAGGCACGGCTGGAGATGGCTATAGGTTCTTGGAATTAATTAACTTTTTTATGTAATAATGGATGCAATTTCTGTGCAGTGGTGCCTTCGAATACTACGAACGGGAGGCTGGTCATAAAACTATTGCATTTTTTTTACAATATTTACAGTGAGCCGTGTGTGGGTTGAGATGAATAAATGAACCAAATAAATATTTAAAATTGAAATAACACTTAATCTTAATCTTTATATATATTTTGTGACCTTCACTCATTTGATTATTATTTTTCTCACCTTTAAAAACACTTCAACGCTTATGATCACGGAGGGCTAAGATATCTCGTGTTTAACAAGTCACCGTCATTAAATAAGTTTTTATCTACCCACTAAAATAATATTAATTTATATATGTAATATTAGCGAAAAAATCAAAAATCTTTAAGTATTTAAGTTATTAAAATAATTTCAAGTTTTTTTTTTTATTTTTTTTATTTTTATTGCCAACGGTGGCAAACGAGCAAGCAGCACACCTGATGGTAAGTGAAACTGCTGCACATGGACCATTGCAATACCAGGGGCACAGCCAGGCCGCTGCCTACCGTGAAGGAAATACTCTTCTTAAACCTCGTTTAAAGAAGGACATGTCATAGCGCTCGGGAAACACAGCAGCAGGTAGTTCATTCCAGAGCTTGCACGTACGTGGGAGAAATGATCGCTGGAAACGTACAGTTGAAGACCATAATGTTTCCAGGTGAAATGGATGAACCCTGCTGCGATGTCGAGTGGTACGTTGGTAGAATGGTGACGGTGGTACCAAGTCAAACAGTTCCTCGGAGCACTCCCCGTGAAAGAGTCGGTAGAGTACACAGAGTGACCCAAAGTCTCTCCGCTGCTCCAGCGACTCCAATCTGTCCGTAAGATTGGGATCCCCGACGATTCGAACAGCCCGTCTTTGCAGGGAGTCAAGTGGGTCTAGCTGGTATTTGGGCGCACCTGCCCAGAGATGTGAGCAGTACTCCACATGAGGACGAACTTGTGCTTTGTATAGCACAAGACGCTGTCTCGGTGTGAAGTACCACCTGGCTCTGTTCAGGACGCCCAACTTTTTGCTTGCCAATTTGGCTTTGTCCTCCAAATGACTCCCAAACTGGACTTTGCTCGATATTTTGACGCCGAGAAACCCAATACTCTCAGAAATTGGAAGAGTTACTCCTTGGAACTGAGGCGCCATGACAAATGGGTCCTTCTTTGCAGTGAACGCGCAAACTTGTGTCTTTGTGGGGTTGAACTGGACTAGGTTCCGTTCACCCCATTCCGAGGCCCGCCCCAGAGAGCGCTCGACTTCAGACACAAGTTGAACCCTTCTTTCCTGAATACTCCGAGGGATATTCCGTTGCTCAGTGTACCGCTCATCACCCGTACTGTCATCCGCATAGCAACGCATATTCTCGATAGAGAGCATGTCATTGATATGCAGGATAAACAACGTCGGGGAGAGCACCGAGCCTTGTGGTACACCAGCATTAATGGTCATGGTATCGGAGCAGGAGCCATCTACGACGACTTTTATACTCCGACCATCCAAAAAGCTGGCAATCCAATTACAGAGTCCCTTGGGGATTCCGTATGATGGTAGCTTCGATAGAAGTGCCCTGTGCCAGACCCTATCGAACGCCTTTGCGATATCTAGGCTGAACGCCAGCGCCTCACCCTTGCCCTCCAAGGCCTCTGCCCAACGGTGTGTGAGGTACACAAGAAGATCACCAGCCGACCGACCATGACGAAAGCCGTATTGGCGATCACTGATAAGCTGGCGATCCTCAAGGTACTGCAGAAGCTGGCGGTTTATAACCTTCTCCATTATCTTGGAGAGCAAGGATGTTATCGCAATTGGCCTGTAATTCGATGGGTCAGACCGGTCTCCCTTTTTAGGGATCGGGTGGACATGGGCTACCTTCCACGAAGACGGAACCCTATTAGTAGCGTAGGAAAGTCGGTATAGGCGCGTGAGGATGGGAGTCAATTCAGGGGCGCACGTCTTTAGTACCACTGCAGGGATGCCATCCGGTCCACTCGACTTATGGACGTCTAAAAGCCGCAGCTCCCGCCTAACCGCTCGCTGCGTGATGCGGATTTCGGGCAGTGAGCTTTCACACCGTGGGATGGTAGGTGGTGTGGCAGCTCCGGCATCCAAAGTCGAGTTACAGGCAAAGAATTGACCTAGAAGATCGGCCTTCTCCTTTGCGCTGTGGGCCAGACTACCATCGTGTTTCTGCAGTGGTGGGAGATTGGGCTGGCAGAAGTTGCCTTGTGCAGCCTTGGCGAGCGACCAGAATGCACGACTCCCAGCGGGATAGCTTTGCAATCGCTCGCCAATTCTGGCAACATGTTCCGCCTTGGCTCTGGCAATAGCCTTCTTACTAGATCTAGAAGCGGCGTTAAATTTCCGCTTCACCTCTTTGGCGTTCGGGTCCTGGCATTTTTTGGCCCTATTCCAGGCCCGATATGCGGACTGTTTCTGGCATGCAGCCGTCCTGCAGGTTTTGTTAAACCAGGGTCGGCTGCGGCCACCGACGGGTATTTTGGTGTTGGGGATGAATAATTCCATCCCCGTAATAACCGTTTCGGTAACGCAGTCCGCACAGACGCCAGGGTCCCCAGAGGCGAAGCAAAGCCGCTTCCATGGGTAGGATGCGTAAAACTCGCGCAGTCCATCTCAATCTGCTGACTTATATTGCCAGACTCTGCGAGTCCCAGTCGCCTTAGAACGACTAGGCCTTACAACAGGGGCACTGCTACGGACCAAGCAGTGGTCAGAAGATCCAAGAGGCGCTTCAACCACTACCTGATATCCGTGCTGGTGTGTAGTCAGCAGAAGATCCAGTAAATAAGACTCATGGCTCTCAATATCTGGGATACGGGTGGGCTGTGTCACCAGTTGTGAGAGACCATAGGCCGAGACCATATTGAAGAGATGTCGACCCTGGAGGTCAGTGGTTCGGGACCCCAGCCACTCTTTATGATGAGCGTTGAAGTCTCCAAGAACCACCACCTCCGCTGATGGACACTGCTCCAATATTTCGTCAATCCCCCATTGGACGTTCTCAAATAATTGAATTGACCCCGGATCACTGCCATGGGACCTGTAGAGGCATGCGTAGATGCGGGTAAGCCCTCCATAGTCTACGCGTAGCCACAGGATTGACAAGTCACCATGTTCGAGGGCCCGAAGGCGGCGACAGCAGATATCACCTCGGATGAATACGCACACCCCGGCTTTACGACGGAAGGTATGCTCCAACTCGTAGCCGGGGTAATTTAGGTACGAAATGTCATCCGGAGCACCTATCTGCGTCTCCGTTAAAAAGAGTAAGGCAGGCCGCGCCGTCTCGAGGTGATGGTGGACGGCGTCGAGATTGCTATGTAAACCCCTGATATTGCAAAAATCCACATCAAATGTGGATAAGGGGACCGCCGTAGAAAATCGTCTCTTTTTAACATTCTTGGCCATGATTTTTAATTTAAGAAGAGGAGGAAGGGAGTGTGAATGTGTATAATGGAGTTTGGTGATACCAAAAAAAAAGGCAGGGCATAGTGCATGGTCGAGGAGTGAGTGTTGTGAGGAGCTGACACGAAGCACGGAAGGGCCCCCGATGCCCCCCCGTGTGTAGCCGCCGAGGTCCACTCCGGTTTCCCACACCGGCACGACGACTACCCAACGGGATTTTCGCCGGTTGGTGGGACAGCCTCCCAGGGAGGATGATCCTGGGTTCGGGTCCCCTGCTGACCGGCAGGTGGCCGGCGGTGACCATTCCCATCGGGTCTCCCTGTACACCATGCCAGCCCCTCACGCTCAATACCCCGACCAAGACCTCACCACCGCAGGTTTCAGGCCTCACCAAAACCCGCCACACACAAACACACCCAGAAAGTTGGGCTCCCGGCTCTCTCGCTCACCGAACGAAGTGCAGCAGCAAATTGCTACTACTCAAACGTCGATCTTCTGCGAGAGTGTGGTACTGCCCCGGACGGACCGGCCCGCGACTGCAGACAAAAGACTGTCTACAGTGTGGTCCTACCACCATCACCAAGTATTTAAGTTATTAAAATGAGAACTAACTAATATTATAAATGGAAAAGTATTTTTTATTTATTACGATTTCAGGGCTAAACTACTACACCTATTTTAAAAATTCCTTCACCAATGGAAAGCTACATTATCAGTATATAGGCTAGATTTAAACCTCATATTCCCACGAGAACGGAAAATATGCGGGTGCAACTGCGATTACATTGTACTAGTATAAATAAAACCTGCTAGTATATATTTAAAGGCATTTAAACAACATATGAAACGCGATACTAAAAAGGTATTATCTATGAAAGATTCATATAATAAAAAGCCTATAGTTCCGGCACGATTATATTACATAATATTATTTCTATTCATATATTTACAACTAAATTCCATCGCTAAAACACAACACATCAAAACACTAAACAAAGCGAGGTAACAGAATAGGTCCTTGCGAGAACCGCGGCGCGGGCGCAGCAAAGCCTTCGATTGAGACATCCGACACGCCATCAAACGTACCGCCTTTCTATAGCCAGTCTTATATCGACAACTTGGATTTTCATTCTACTAAAAACATCACACCTTCATACGCGACCTCTATTTCTATACACATATAGTCGAGGTTTATTTGAGTCATAATTTCGGTTTGCTTGTCAAGTGTAAGTCGATAATGCCAGTCTTTATCCATTTAACCCTTATATCATTCATTGTTGTCTAAAATTTGTCAGTCGCATGATGCGTAGGACATCTTTTGATGGTTTTTTCTCTCTCATTGTTGGTACATTAATGTGATATCTGATCTCTGGTGCTAATGTGGTGACTTGATACAGTATTATGTGATAACTATTGTATCTAAACTGTATTTTAAGATGATACTTTGAATTGAAAATGTTTATCTCACATCTTAGTTAGATAAACCCTTTTAGACGGGAATGTTTTTTTAAAAGTAAATTGGCTATTACAGCAATGGTTTTGAATAAGTTTTATACTTAAGGGCGAAAAGTAGCTTCTAAGTTTTTAAGATTTATGTAGCACGTGTAAAGTTAATTTATGCTTGACTAAGTTATTGTAACCGCATAATATGCTTTAACTCAAAACATGACTATCCTCGAGACCTAGTCTGGCTGACATTATCTTGTTCCACTTCTTCTAGGCTATTACTAGGCACCAACTCCTTACAATATATATTAAACAAAGTGAACTATTTTACAATACTGCTCATAAAAATTGTATGTGGTAATGGAACAATTCATCATCCTCTATATTACCAGTGAGAGTCTTAAAAGACGACTAAGATAGATGATGAGCATTTAACATTTATGCAAGAGAAAGAACACTTAAAACAAAAGCCTATACCAACACGTCTGACCAGCGGTTCATGTATCTCTTTTCTACAAAATAGGAGGCTCAATAGATCTATCTCTTTAAGTGGAAGGCCCCAGCTCAAAAGTGGGACGTATAATATGGGTTGTGATGATAATGATGATTATATATTTCTTTTTTTATTGCCATCGGTGGCAAACGAGCAAGCAGCACACCTGATGGTAAGTGAAACTGCTGCACATGGACCTTTGCAATACCAGGGGCACAGCAAGGCCGCTGCCTACCGTGAAGGAAATACTCTTCTTAAACCTCGTTTAAAGAAGGACATGTCATAGCGCTCGGGAAACACAGCAGCAGGTAGTTCATTCCAGAGCCTGCACGTACGTGGGAGAAATGATCGCTGGAAACGTACAGTTGAAGACCATAACGTTTCCAGGTGAAATGGATGAACCCTGCTACGATGTCGAGTGGTACGTTGGTAGAATGGTGACGGTGGTACCAAGTCAAACAGTTCCTCGGAGCACTCCCCGTGAAAGAGTCGGTAGAGTACACAGAGTAACCCAAAATCTCTCCGCTGCTCCAGCGACTCCAATCTGTCCGTAAGATTGGGATCCCCGACGATTCGAACAGCCCATCTTTGCAGGGAGTCAAGTGGGTCTAGCTGATATTTGTGCGCGCCTGCCCAGAGATGTGAGCAGTACTCCACATGAGGACGAACTTGTGCTTTGTATAGCACAAGACGCTGTCTCGGTGTGAAGTACCGCCTGGCTCTGTTCAGGACGCCCAACTTTTTGCTTGCCAATTTGGCTTTGTCCTCCAAATGACTCCCAAACTGGACTTTGCTTGATATTTTGATGCCGAGAATCCCAGTACTCTCAGAAATTGGTCGAGATACTCCTTGGAACTGTGACGCCATGACAAACGGGTCCTTCTTTGCAGTGAACGCGCAAACTTACAACTATATTATTTTTTATTTCGAAGGTTTTGAATACAGCGTTCATGATCACAGGAGGATCTCGCAAAAATTATATACATGACTTAATAAACTCATTTGCAAAAAAACGGGCGGTTTTGATTTTCATTCATATTTAAAAAGATACAATACCAAAAAGGTTTCAATCGTTTGTACACGTTACTGGCCGGTTTTAAAAATGCTGTGGTATTTAAAAAAGTACGTTCTAAATTCAATTTTTCATTTGATGTTCATTTTTACAGAAAACCCCTTTTTATCCTACATTTTTGGCGCGAAGTTCAAGAAGTTAACATCGACTTTCATAACTTTTATTCAATTTTTATCGATTAATTTCATATCCTTGACTGTCAAAGCTTTATTTAATGCTGTTTGGCTGTATCAAAAATGGTAGATAAAGTGGTAAAAGCTACCAAAATTATCGCGCTGCTTGAAGAGGGTTGCAGCCAATGTTTCGTGGCTAGGAGGCTAAATGTTAGTCGCTCGACAGTCCAAAGGACCTGGCAGCGATATCAGGAGACTGGTTCCGTCGAGAGAAGGCCTGGTTCTGGAAGAAAACCATGTACCCAACCACGGGATGATCGTTTTCTTGTGAGTCGCGCATTGAGAAATCGCAAATCTTCGTATGTGGATCTTAAGAACAACCTCCAAGAAGTAAGAAATGTGCATATTAGTCTATGGACGGTCAGGAGGAGGCTTCTCGCTGCCAATATACGCAGTCACCGCCCGGCCCGCGGCCCCAAATTACTCCGTGAGCACAGAGTTCACAGGCTTAGGTTCGCTAGAAATTGTGAATCATGGACTCAAGACGATTGGAATAGGGTTTTGTTCTCTGATGAAGCCAGGATATCTCTGTTCGGTGAAGATCGACGTCGGCGAGTGCTAAGAAGACAAGGAGAACGCTTTGCAGAGGCATGTTTCGAAGAAATCACATCTTATGGTGGGGGCTCTGTTATGTTTTGGGCAGGAATAAATTCAATGGATCGTACAGAGTTAGTCTTCATTGAAAACGGCTCACTGACTGGGCATCGATACATAACGGAAGTTCTAATTTCTCATGCACAACCCGCATTGGCCGCTCTAGGTGAAGACTCAATTTTTATGGACGACAATGCTCGCGCCCACCGATCCCGCGATGTTAATGCGTATGTGCAAGAGGTCGGCATTCGTCGTTTGGATTGGCCAGCTCGAAGTCCCGACCTCAATCCCATAGAGCATGTCTGGGACGTTCTGAAACGGCGTGTGAGATCAGTACACCCGGCTCCGCAGACCATCAGAGAGCTGAAGAATGTGATTACTGCGGAGTGGGAACGTATTCCGCAAGCAAGTATCCGAGATATACTCGCTAGCATGCCCAGACGAATTCAAGCTGTGATTTTAGCTAGAGGGGGTCACACTCGATACTAAACATTTATCTGCTTTTACTTTATTAAAGAAAAACAAACAAAAAAACTTTTTTATTTTTACTTCATGAGCATATGCACTACTAGCGAATATACACTACTAGCGAGGTTTAGCATTATTTCCCATAAATTGTATCTAAATTTTATGAAATACTGATGAAAACGATTATTTCCTTATTAATTTAGCAAATTGTGTGGATAAAACTACCTATAATTATCAAACAAAGAAATATTAACATTTGAAATGGTTCATTGCTTAGGTGCCCGTTTTTTTTTGCAAATGAGTGTATTTGCTTTAGTGGCGTGACTTCCTTATGGAGTAAGGATAGAATTCACGCCCCCTATTGTACCCATGCATGTCATAAAAGTTAAGGAATTAAATATGTATATAACATCTATGTAAGAGAAAGAAAACTCTAAGTAAAACCAGGACGTCTGACCAGCGTGATATAATAAGTCAATTTTCCTTCAATTGCGGCCGAGGCTCGAGCTTAGCATTGGGATGTAAATGAGCTGAGATGAGCTGAGTATTTTTTTTATTGCAAGCGGTGACAAACGAGCTAACAGTACACCTGATGGTAAGTGTTGCTGCCGCTCATGGTCCTTTGTAAGGCCGCTGCCTATCGTGAAGAAAGTGAAGGGAGTGTGAATGCAATGCATGCAATGATGTTCAAATTAAATTTTTTTTACCTCAATTATAGGGTGTACATGGTCTTAAGGAATATTTGAAATTGGATCACCTATTTGGCCATTAAATAATAGCATGCAAATATAAATACTTAAAAACTATTTTAAACTACATGCCTCATTCCATTCTGCTTACTATTTATACCTCAAAAATTAATTAATTGAGTAAAAGGCCTTTTCTAAGAGCCATTTTTTTAGTTACCTTAAAAGAACTTACCAATAATCTATTTTTTTCTGGAATGTTATCTATACCAATAACTAAAATTGGAGTGTCTGTTTGTAATGCCAAATAATAGACCTTTTTCATGCTCACACGATTATTTGCACTATACATATGCCTAAAAATCACTTTATAATTTTTTGTCTGTCTGTCTGTTTGTTTCGGGTAATCTTCAAAACGGCTGGACTGATTTCAAAAATTCTTTCACTAATGGAAAGCTATAATATCAGGGAGTAACCTAGGCTATATTTTATCTCGACATTTCCATGGGATTGGGAACTACGCGGGTAAGGTGACTGAAACCGAAGCGAAGCGAGGGTGGGTTGCTAATTATAAATATTTCTACACATCACTTAACAATTTGTTTGCATTCGAGTAGTTTTCCGAACCTCTTCTAGTACCAATCGATTTGTATTTCGAGTATTTCCTCTAATACATACCGCTGACGTATATATCGCTATATTCATTTTGGTAAATTGTATTCGATGCTCAAGATATCACTAAAACCCACCCCACGCGCAATACACCCTTAGAAATTTGGACTTCCGGCTCTCTCGCTCACCGAACGAAGTGCAGTAACAAACTGCTACTACTCGGACGTCGATTTTCTGCTCAGTGAGGTACTACCCTGGACGGACCGGCCCGCGACAACTGTCAACAGTGTGGTCCTATCATTACTATTTTGCTGCGTGGGAGGGGGAGCGCCGTGAACTCGTCGCGATTATCGGTGCCGACCTGGCACTGCCGACCATCGCCAGGGAGATGCTCGACAGCGTCAGGAACTGGGATGCCGTCGCCGCCTTCTGTGAGGCCGTTATCTCACGGAAGGAGGCGGCGGATCGTGTGCGAGTAGAGCTCCTATTCGGCGACACGTTCCGCCGCCGGCGACTCGGGCGGCGCAGGCGCGAGTATCTGCGCCTAATGCCGCCCTAGCCGAGGCCGCGAGTGATCGGACCGGGGAATTGTCCGTCACCCACAGAGAGGCTGACCGCGCGACGGCGACCGACGTCCCAGGACGTCGAGAGGTGAGGTTACCCGAAAGGGTATTCCGTCAGGCCGACCACTGATGACAAGTCACATCTGCTCCGATGGTCGGCCCAACAACGAGGTGACGTGGGTACGGGTGGGTTATGGGCCCGCGCGCCGTCCTTTCATCGCCCCGGACGGACAGGACCGCGCGTGCGCTTACCATAGCCCACCCAGAAAAAAAAAATTCATTACTATTTTATATAGTAGTATTATTTTATAGTAGCAACCCGCCCTCGCTTCGCTTCGGTTTTAGTCGTTTTAGTTCCCGTTCCCGTGGGTATACCGGGATAAAATATAGCCTAGTTTACGCCCTGATATTATAGCTTTCCATTGGTGAAAGAATTTTCAAAATTGGTCCAGCCGTTTTGAAGATTACCCAGAACAAACAGACAGACAGACAGACAAAAATTTTTTAATCTGTATTTTAGACATAGGTGTCGTGCAAATAACCGTGTGAGCATGACACAAGTTTATTATTTTGACATTACAAACAGACACTCCAATTTTATTTATTGGTATAGATATCAGTAGTATTATTTTATATAGTAACTAGCAATCGCCCTCGCTTCGCTTCGGTTATAGGTTATAGTCGTTTTACCCGCGTAGTTTCTGTTCCCGTGGAAATACCGGGATAAAATATAGCCTAGTTTACGCCCTGATATTATAGAACAAACAGACAGACAGACAAAAATTTTTTAATTGCTATTTTAGGCATAGGTGTCGTACAAATAACCGTGTGAGCATGAAAAAAGCCTATTATTTTGACATTACAAACAGACACTCCAATTTTATTTATTGGTATAGATAATTTTCAGTCACACATTATACCCTCAGTTATTGTCATAAAATGGACGTTTCGATCAAATTTTACCCCTTGCGGTTGCTTTGTGCATAATTGTATGTTGTTTGCAGTCTTGTGATCAGCGCAAGTGTCGTACACGATAATTAGAGGGTATTCTGATCAGAGCGAGGGTGTGATATTAAATGTTTTCACAATATGGTACCACTCTCACGGCTATTATAAATACTTCCATTGAGGGGTGAATCTTGTGGTGTATAGTTATTAAATAAGAAAATTAAGAAAATTATAAATATCTGTAATAACCGTGAGACACCTTAGTCCGCCCGTGACCATGAATGCTGCAAAGTGTTCGAAACGTCGGGCAATCATAAATCAAATACAAACGTGATATAATCCGTAAAATTAGTTTTATTTACAACTAGCAACCCGTCCTCGCTTCGCTTCGGTTATAGGTTATAGTCGTTTTACCCGCGTAGTTCCCGTTCCCGTGAGAATACCGGGATAAAATATAGCCTATATTACTCCCTAATATTACAGCTTTCATTGGTGAAAGAATTTTTGAAATCGATCCAATAGTTTCGGAGCCTATTTAATACAAACAAACAAATCTTTTCTCTTTATAATATTAGTATAGATAAGCTGTGCAGTGCCTACGAATACTACCAACCCTTTTCATGGAACTGATCATTCACTAAGCGGTGACGGAGTAAGAACACAATTCATTCTATAACATCTTACCTATGGGTGTCGTAAAAGACGACTGAGAGATATAAAATGCGTATAACATCTATGCAAGAAAAGTAAAACTTAAAATAAATCCATATGCCGGTACCAGCGTGGTATAGTAGGTCAATTTCTCTCGTATTGTGGAGGAGACTCGAGCCCAACAGTGGGACCTATATGAACTAAGATGAATAAATGAACGAATTAATTGCAATGTAGTATGAAATACACCTATGTGTATGAAGTTGCATATAACAATTATTCGCCTCGATAATTCTCGTTAGGCAAGTTAAAGAAAATAGTGATGTGAAAACAATATCCACAATTATCGATACTCTTTATCATATCGGCTCATACACGTCCCATTGTTGATCCCGAGCGCCCTTCACAATAGGAGGGCAAGTGACTTTACTATACCATGCTGGTCAGACAGGTCAGTATAGGGCATTATTTAGAGTTTGCATTCTCTTGTATGTTATGTTTAATATATCCCTTAGTCGTCTTTTACGACATCTACGGGTAAGATAGGGAGTGGTGAATTGTATTCTTATTCCGTCACCACAATTATAATGCTGAAGAGTTTGTTTGGTTGAACACATTAATCTCAGAAACTACTGGTGCAATTTGAAAAATTATTTTAGTTTGGGTAGGTAGCCTATTTATCGCCGAAGGCTTCAGACCATTTAAAATGTAGGGGGTATTCCGTCGGGCCGACCACTGATGAAAAGTGACCCTGCTCCAGTGGTCGACCCTACGACGAAGGCGACGTGGTTTTCGGGTGGGTTGCGGGTGTTGCGTGCTTACGCCCCTCTGTCGCCCCGGACGGAGTGGTGCGAGGAGCGCGCCGACCGCAGCCCACCCCAAAAAGAAAAAAGAAGACCATTTAAAATCACAGACTTCCGTGGCTCTGGACGAATCGAACGATGTGTGAAGCACTATGGTGCTATATTTGGCTGTTTTTTGGCTTTGAGGGAAAAATACTTATTGTTTATTAGTAACTAAATTTATAAAAAATAATAACGTGTGTGATGTGACGTGCAATAAAAGCAAAACTGTTATATAAAACATTTTAATTATTCATGCTACAGACCTGGTGGTAGAGGCTACACACAGTACCAACCCTTACATTGTTCGTAGATGTCATAAAAGACAACTTAGAGCTCTATGTGGACTGGAACAACTTCAGGGTTGACGCCAGACTGACGGCCGATCATAAGAATTCTGCCAATATTTTTTATAATATGTCTATGAACGATGAATACAGTCCCTTTTAAATAGCATAGATAGTGTTTATTGTTAATTTCATCATCATCATCATCATTATCACAATTCATACACGGCCCAATGTTGAGCTCAATCCTCCTCTACAATCAGAGGCAAATTGTACTTCTATACCATGGTGATCAGACGGGTTGGTACAGGGTTTTATTTCGAATTACCCTTTTGCATAGATGTTGTAAGCGTATTATAATCCTTTGGTCGATTTTTACGATAGCCACGGGCAAGTAAGGAGGTGGTGAATTGTATTCTTACTACGTATACGGCAAGTTGTTCATTATTCATATGAAATCAAACCCCCATAAGTCTCTTTCTTTTCTTATACCGGAGGCAGAAGAATGTTCCCATTTTACCCAACACAATTTCCCTTCAATAAATAATGCACATAAATAATGCAAATAATAATGACTGCACAGATGGCGTAGTGGTTAAGATAGCAACCTACAGCGCCAGTGTCGGGGGTTCGAATCCCACGCGGGACAACACTTTGTGCGATCCACAAATTGTTGTTCTGAGTCTAGATGTAATTTGTGTCCATTAATTATATGTTTGTAAAGTCCCCCGCAATACAAGGATTATTTCCTTAGTGCAGGGTGTTGTCTTAAATAAATAAAAAAAATAAATATTATCGATATATCTACCGATCTATCGATACTTGCACATCACTAGCCGTTGTTAATTAACTGCTGGTGCAAGCTTGGCAGCGATAATTAGATTGGTCGGCGCACGCGCAGCTCGACTCACTGCACTAATCGGTGACCAACAACTAAGTAACACGCGATTATACTTGCATTTTACAGTGTAGGGACTGAGTGAGACCTAATTTCGCCGTGAGTTTCGTAACACGCAACTAAGGGCTAAAGGGCTATGTATCTGTGCAAGAGAAGGAAAATTTGAAATAGGATCCTACTCTAAAAAGTCTAAGCTCTGTGGTGACTGCTACGAAATCTACCATCCTTTATATTAATCGTGGGTGTTCTAAAAGACGAATAAGGTTTCTGATTGCCCAACGTTTCGAATACTTTACAGTGTTTATGGTCACGGGCAAACTAAGATGTCTCACGTCCAACAAGTCATCGTTATACCAACTCGATAAAATCCGTAAAATAGTTTTATTTACAACCAACAACCCACCATCGCTTAGCTTTGATTTCAGTCGCCTTATCTGCGTGGTTCCCGTGGGAATACCGGGATAAAATATAGCTACCTGGTAGTAAAATATTATCAAAATCCGCAAGGGTTCAATGCTGATACTAAATATACTACAGAATGTCTTTATATCGGTACGGACCTGACGCTGCCGGCTATAGCTAGGGCGATGGTTGACAGCGTCGGGAATTGGGACGCGGTCGCAGCCTTCTGCGAGACAGTGATCTCGCGGAAGAAGGCGGCGGATCGCCTGCGCGAGGAGCGCAGCCTCGATGAGGAGATCCGCCGCCGGCGACTGGGGCGGCGCAGGCGCAACTACCTGCGCCTCATGCCGCCCTAGCCGAGGCCGCGGGTGACGTGACCGGGGATTAGTCCGTCACCCGCTGAGAGGCCGACCGCGTGAGGAAAGACCGACGTCCTCCCCGAGGGGGGGGATGTCGGTCGATGGGAGGGTACCCCAATTAGGGGTATTCCGTCGGGCCGGCCACTGACGACAAGTTAACGCTGCTCCAGTGGTCGGCCCAACGACGAAGACGACGTGGTTTTTGGGTGGGTCGCGGGAGTTGCGTGCTTAAGCCCCTCTGTCGCCCCGGACGGAGTGGTGCGGAGGCGCGCCGACCGCAGCCCACCCACAAAAAAATAAAATAAAAAAAGAATGTCTTTATATATAACGTTCACAGCTTTTTTTTCATTAGACCATACAAACATGTTTTCTTTAGAGGTTACTCTTAAAAGAGCGACATGCATGTATTATACATATAAACCTTCCTCTTGAATCATTGTATCTATTAAAAACAACCGCATCAAAATCCGTTGTGTAGTTTTTAAGATCTAAGCATACATAGGGACAGACAGACGGCGGGCAGCGACTTTGTTTTATAATATGTAGTTATATCTATTATTTTAGTGATTTATACATATCGAACAATTTTGCTGGCATTTTATGTAACACAATAAAATAGAGTTAAGCAGGCGGCCGGTCATAAAATTATTGTCATAGTATATATCAGATAAAAACATTAAAATCATTATTGGTAAGACACATTATCTAGACGTCAATAAAAATAAATGTAGGATACATGTGGGCAGTTTGTTTGTTGAACAAATAGTGTTGTTAGACGCCAGGAACTATATACGTACACGTCACTATTAGGGAATATATACACTTGCCACAAACATAACATTCGTATATAATCTTTTGCCGAGGGACGACAAAGTATGAATATAGTTCACTACCCCATATAATAACCGTGGATGTCGTAAAAGGTCGTCATCATCTACATGGATGTCGTAAAAGGTTGTAATCATCTACATGGATGTCGTAAAAGATGTCTAAGATATATAAATAAAACTACTTTACGGATTGGACGGACGGGTGGAAATTTAATAAATAATTTCTGTAGCGGATAGATAATTATAAATATCTGTAATAACGATGATTTTTTTGAACGTCAGACATTTTAGTCCGCCCGTGATCATGAATGTTGTAAAGTGTTCGAAACGTCGGGTCATCATAAATGAAATACAAACGCGATATAATACGTAAAAGTAGTTTTATTTACAATGTGTAGTGCTCGCGTAAACATCAGATATCATTGAGCGATATAATATACATGTATCATGCAAAAGAAGGGAAACTCAAAATAATACCTCTTGGTTTATAACTCGTCTGACCAGCGTCGCAAGAAAAGATAACTGAAAATTAAATGGGGTTTGAATTAAGGACAAACTCGTCTGACTAGCACATATAGTAGGTCAATACAAGATCAATTTCCCTCCTATTTTGGAGGCGACTCAAACCCAGCGGTAGGACGGGGCGCGGTCCCTGACCGTCCGACTCAGGACTCTTCTCTATATTGTCGACAAACGTCTGTCTGCCAGGACCGGCGCGGGCCGGTCCATCCGTTGTAGCACCGCACGGAAATTTTATTTACAAATAATTTAATAAATATGACGAGACTGAATTAATAGCGTCCGCGCACTGGTCTGGTAGTGAATTATTGCATGATTTTAAGAATAAATAGAAAATTTAGTATACTCATATGTAAGTAACTTCGCAGGATTAATACGTAATAAAGACCCCTGCAATAAAAACTGACACCCATAGCAATTATACGGTTCCACTAGTTTTTAACTATTTATGATGGATTAAAATTACAATGCACTACTTCCTCGTTTGTATTCTAAGAAATGAGTATGAGAACTTTAGTGTATATATCTATGGTAATCCGTCGTTATTCGTCGTTATTCCTTTTTTCACGTTGTGGAAATACTCTTACGCCTTATACCTCGCTGGTGATAGACGGATACTCGTCGGCCAACTGCGCGTCCGGTTCCTTCCGCGCTTTTACAGGGTACCAGACAGATCTGTCGACATTCAATCCCGGACCACACGAACACGTTTAATCAAAGAGGGTTAAAATTATGACGTCGACAATTAGCACCGGTAAGCAGTGTGATGGAGGAATTTCTACTCCTCCGTAGCGTATAATGAAATGTATAAGGAATGGTTACGCCAGGGTATGGCTATGTAATCTATCGTAGCGATTATATTACTATTTAGGTTGATAACCAATACCAATCCTTGTCTTCATTGGAACGTATTGCTGAAAAAGGGGAAAACGGACCACCTTTAATCAAATGTAATTGAGTCGAGTCAAGTGTGAATAGTCCTCAAGCGGACAGCGTGCGCGGGCGCACTTCGTCGTGCACGCAATTGTTGTCACATACCTTCATATTTACTGTACGGTGACACTCAAACTTTTAACAACATATTTTATTAACCACTAAATTTTCTACTTATTTTTTTTTTACTACTAAAGTAATAATCCTTATATTAGTATTACATATAATTTACAAACGTATAATTAATGTAAGCAAATTATACTCAAACAATGAAGTAACAATGTCAATACAATTTAAGAAAACTTTTACGTATTTCTATAGTGAAAGAATCCGATAATGACCACGTGCTGGCGATTGAATTTTATTATTACTTTTCTCACACTAATCTCTACACACATTTCCAGCATTATAACTTCAGCATTATATAACCGTATTTTATAGATTTAAAAATACTACCCCTGGTCTGTCTTTATATATTAGAAGTGGGTAAATTTGTAAAACAACACTGAAGTATTTAGACGAGCTAAAGATAAGAAAGAGCTAGGCGGGAAAACATAAGAAATCCTGACAGGCTTGTACTTAATATGGTACCAAGAAATAATCGCATGCAGAATAATTCATATGCCATTTGTGTAAAAATTTATAATCAAATACCGAAAGAAATTAAAATACTTCTGCCAAATAAATTTATAGCAAAACTGCGTTGGTGGCTGATGCAGAAAAAAATTTATGACCTCAAAGAATTTTTTGACAATAAATGCAACGATTATTAGAAACAACAATAACATTTTAACGTATAATAGTGTATTGTAATTATTTAATAAATTGTCTATAGAATTGATTCATAACACCGGCACACACAAAAAAAAAAGTGGAATGTACTTTGGACCGGACCTATCTATCGACATGTTTTTCGACCCGCTGAATCTGAATTTCAAGTCCGTTTGGCCCGGTCACCCTCCAGTTTTGAGTAAAATGCAAAAAACCTCAAAAAAAGGCCAAAAATTGCAAAGAACAGGCAGAACGATTCCATTAAGGCATAAGTGAAATGGAGACTAGATATCAAGGAAACTGATGGAACGGACACTTAAAAGGGATACACTAAGAGATAATAACAAACGGAAGAAAAATCCACTGCGTAGATCGTTTGAGAACAAAAGAGTTCGATACCAACGAAGAACAGTTTGAAATTCGAGAAAATCGTTCTCTTTATACTAGTTTTACGTCATTTTTTCTAGATATTACAATTTTTTATGTTTTCAATTTCTTAACTTGTATTTTATGTGTAAAAAAAATTTATTTTTTTTTTCGTTTTTTTTCATATTTTAATTGCAATTTTCCCGATATTTTTGGTTATTTGAGATTTTTTTAATTTTAAAACGTTAACGGGGTAAGAAAACTTCAGATTTAAACTCAGCGGAACAAAATACATGAAAATCATACTCAACCTAAGTCCAAAAAAATTTTTATTTCGAAATTTCAATTTTTCATGATTTATTGCCATTTTCTTGGGTTTTTCGTTTTTTTTTTGCAAATTTGGACGGCTCACCGGCCTAATTAACTTTTAGATTTAGATTAGTTATTTGAAATACACAAAAATCATACGTGATCCGTGTCCACAAAAGTTTATCATTGCTGTGACTGCAATTTTTGGCCTTTTTTGAGGTTTTTTGCATTTTACTCAAAACTGGAGGGTGACCGGGCCAACCGGACTTGAGTAGGAGAACTCGATACAAAACCCTATTCCACCACGCCCAATGATTGGTGTAAGCAAATGTGGAGGAAGCTTGTGGCCAACAGTGGGACATATAAGGGCTGAGATAAAAAGCGTCTTCTTCGACCCAACCACAATTTTTTTTTTCATAAAAAATTAACTCTCTGCACTAAGGAAATTCATTCATTTCGGTTCATATACGTCCCACTGCTGGGCTCGAGTCTCCTTCGTAATAGGAGGGATATTGACCTACGCTGATCAGACCAGTTGGTATAGGGTTACATTTCGAGTTTTTCTTCTCTTGCATAGACGTTATATACATATTATACCCCTCGGTCGTCCTTTACAACATACACGGTAGTAGTAAATTGTATTAGAAAGGTAGTTTTTCTTTACTTTTTTGCCTGGCCCTTTTCCATTTTATTTGAGGTTGGCCATCCGTATCGTGCGTCTCCAGGTCGCTCGGTCCTGGGTCGTCTCTCTGTTGATTTGGGCTTCTTTAAGGTTCTTATTTACTAAGGACATCCATGTGATTCGGGGTCTCCCTCATCCTCAGGGTTTAGTTTCGATGTGTAACACTCTTCTGGTCGTATGGTCGCCTCATAACGTGTCCGTACCACCGCAGACGGCACTCCTGTAGTTTATCTGAGATAGGTCTCATTACACAGGTATTAGAAAGGTAGTGGTGAATTTTACTCCGTCAACACACTATAAAATAATATAAAGGTAATAAAAAGTGTAAAAAGTTCTTAAGTGTAATGAATATGATATAATTACGTGTATTTTTGTGTTCTTCTAAAAATTTCCGGTGAAATTATTGCCTTGATTATGAGCATCCAATCAATCGTAATGACTTGACTTACTGTTTTTGTAAATTGTTAAACTAACAATATTCGACTAAAAGACTTTATCCATGGTCATGAATAAATTTTAGCAACAATTTCAAGGTTATAGAACTAAGGCTATATAAATTAAACATAACAACAATATTATGTGTTGTTTATATTATTTCATGAGTTAGGTATTACCTAAACTTTAGGAGTCGTTGATGAAAACTGACATAAGAACCGAAAATACTATTACATATTATGAAATATATTCCGTGTGGTGATGGAGTGTGAAATAAAAATACATTTCAGCACTCGTTCTCTTACCTGTGGTGTCGTAAAAGATGACTAAGGGGTATTATATACAGATAACATCAATGCAAGAGAAGGAAAACTCGAAATGGACCCAACACCTCCGCCCAGCGTGGTATATTCCGCCGGCGACTGGGGCGGCGTAGGCGCAACTACCTGCGCCTCATGCCGGCCTAGCCGAGGCCGCGGGTAACGTGACCGGGGATTAGTCCATCACACGCCGAGAGGCCGAACGTGTGAGGAAAGACCGACGTCCTCCCCGATGGGGGGGTACCCCAATAGGGGGTATTCCGTCGGGCCGACCACTGATGTCAAGTAACCCTGCTCCGGTGGTCGGCCCAACGACGAAGGCGACGTGGTTTTCGGGTGGGTTGCGGGTGTTGCGTGCTTACGCCCCTCTGTCGCCCCGGACGGAGTGGTGCGAGGAGCGCGCCGACCGCAGCCCAACCCAAAAAAAAAAAAAGCGTGGTATATTAGGTCAAATTCTCTTTAACAATGGAGGAGGCCCGAGCCTAACCGTGGGTCGTATATGGGCTTTAATGATGATAACAAAATATACAATTGAATATAAATATTTCATATGCAAAATATGTACACAATAAAACACAATATATTTAATTCAAGTTGGTCTGTTTTGAAAATATTGCTATTCAAACTGTTAGCCTTCACAGCGGATACAAACAATATTCAAGGCGTTTTAACACGAACTTTATTATCAGTAGACGATGTAGTTTTGTATATTATTATGTTGTTTATATTTAAAATAATGTTATTCTTGAGTTTATTTATTTCTGTTTGTACTCCCACTGCTGGGCTCAAGTCTCATTCACAATGGAAGGAAAATTTCTTACTACACGCTTGTCAGACGGGTTGGTGTAGTTTTATTTCGCGTTTTCTTTCTCTATTATTAACTCTTAATAGACTTTTATGACAACCACGGTTAAGAAATTGCCTGGTGAACTATATTTTTACTCTGTCAACACGCGAATATTTTATTATTATTTTTAAATATACTACAGCTTCAAGTTAAGACAATACAATTTTAACCGACTTCAAAAAAGGAGGAGGTTCTCAATTCGTCGGAATATTTTTTTTTATGTATGTTCACCGATTGCTCAAAGACGCCTGGACCGATTTGCAAAATATTTCTTTTGTTTGATAGGGTATACTTTCCAGGTGGTCCCATCAGGTCAGGATCTGATGATGGTATCCTTGAGAAATTGGTGGAATTCTTAAAATTATATAGGAAATTTTAACGTACATAGACCATTGCAATGTCAGAAGCACAGCTAGGCCGATGCCTACTGTGAAGAAAATGTTCTTCTTAAACTTCGTTTAAAAAAGGACGTGTCATAGGCCTTGGAATTACAGTAGCAGGTAGTTCATTCCAGATTCTGCACGTACGTGGGAGAAATGATCACTGTAATCGTAGAGTTGAGGACCATAACGTTTCCAGGTATAATGAATGAACTCTGCTACGGTGTCGAATGGTACGTTGGTAAAATGGTGACCATGTAGAAAATATGTTCCTTAAAGATGTGTTTTACCTACATATATACTTTTATTACGATTGCTTGGTTAATTATTGATTTAAAACATCAACGATAATAATACTAATGTTACATCAATCATTACTTTTGTTATCTCAATAGTTAGCAAGACAACGTCAGCTGTGTATGATACCTTAATATCTGATATCCCTTTGTTATAAAATGTATGTTAATATTTATGGATATTGCTACGTTCCAATTCATCACAGTGTATATCTTTGTCGATAGATTATTGACAGACTATCTAATTCAATAAGATTCTTTGGTAAAAAATTGTTACGTTAACACAAAGATCGCAAAGTAATTTTTACATAAAATCAGCAGATAATAAATCTAAAGCCACATGGGCCAAAATCAACAAGTCGAAATTGAATATACCAAAAGAATCAATAACTGAAATTCACATAAACGACAACAAAGTTACGAATCCCACCAAAATAGCTAATCACTTCAATGATTTCTTTACTGACCCTTTATTACCGACAATAACATATAATGACATAAATAATTATAACAATGATGACATAAACAAATTCAATAATAATGACATAAATAGTTCTAATATCACAAATGTAAATAATTTCAATATGATTATTACCAATGGACCAACTCAATGTTTATGAGTCCCACAATTCCACAAGACGTACTAAGGGAAATAAAAACTCTAAAAAATACTAACAGCGTGGGCTATGATGGTATATGTACGAGGGTTTTAAAATACGTTGCAGAAACAATAGCGCCACACCTTAGTTATATTATTAACTTGAGCATCATACACGGAGAATTTACCCCGAGAAGCTTAAAACCTCAATAATAATACCATTACACAAAAAGGACGCTAAAACCAACTTAAAAAATTACAGACCTATTGCATTAATACCTATCATATCAAAAATTTTTGAAAAGGTACCTTTCCCTATACTCATATTTAGAGAAGTACAAAATATTGACAAAAGAGCAGAATGGATTTCGTAGGGGCAAGAGTATTAATTTAGCAATTTATAATTTGTTAGAACCAATCATACACAATATGGATAAAAGAATACCTATTTGCGCTATATTTATGGACATGACAAAGGCCTTCGACTGCGTAGATCATAACATTCTCATTAAAAAAATTAATGCATATGGAATAAGAGGTAATGTACTGCAGCTAATACAATCATACCTAAATAACCGAAAACAAATAACGGAAATCACTAAGATATGTCCTAAAACCGCTAAAGAACTAAAACATACATCTCAGCCCAAAATTGCTAAATACGGAATACCACAAGGCAGCGTATTAGGACCATTGCTTTTCCTAACTTACATAAATGACCTTCCGAGACACGTTAAACACCCTATGGTATTGTTTGCTGACGATAACACTGTAATAATAAAATATGATGACCGTAATAAGTATGAGTTCGAAATTAATAACACATTAAATGTGATAGTTCAGTGGCTAATGAATAACAATTTAAAAATAAACCTTCAGAAAACCAAAATTATGCATTTCCATCAGAGGTTAAATATTAGAGACGTCAGTTTACATTATCAAGGCGAAATAGTTAATGCAATTAATGTAATCAAATTTTTAGGTATACATATTGATAATCAATTATCGTGGAAAACACATTTAGATACGATCTGCAAAAAATGAACAAATCAGCCTTTGCTTTATATAAACTAACCAAAATAGTGAATCGAGAATCTGTCCTATGCGCCTACCACGGAAATGTCGTATCCATTCTGAGATATGGGATAATATTCTGGGGAAATTCAGTAATGAAAGAGACTATCTTTAAAGCCCAGAAAAGATGCATCAGAGCCATATTCGGCCTGGACGCAACAACAAGCTGCCAGCCTTTTTTTAAATACTCAAAATTGTTAACATTGCCTTCCTTGTATATTTATGAAGTATCTTTGTTAAGACGAACACCTATCTATACAGCATTGCATATAAAGGTTATTATAGAAAATTACGCGATAAGAATAAGATGGAGCTTGAGATCGCGTATGGTGCTGGCACAGCACTGCTGAGTAAGAGTTTTCTTTGCATGGCACAAAAAATTTTCAATAAATTACCAGATGATATTAAAAAATTAAATATAACACAATTTAAAAAATGTATGAACAAGTTTTTGGTAGACAAATGTTATTATACAATTAATGATTTCCTAATAGATAATATTGACATAAGTAACTTTACTGACATTTCCACTAAATTATAGTTAATATATTTTATAATTACCTATATTAAATTGTATTAAATATTTGCACGCCTTATTGTGGCAAAATATAGAGATACCTACTAACCTCATTCTGTAACAATATCTACATACCTATATTGCAAATAAAATTATTTGATTTGATTTGATTTGGTATCACAATGACAGCTTCTGAGATTAGTGCGTACATATAAACTCTCAAGCTTTATTATAGAATTAGTAGTAAGTAGTAATCCGCCCTTCAATATGAATGCTGTAAACGGTTAGAAACGTTGGGCAACCATAAATCAAATACAAACACGATAAAATCCGTAAAAGTAGTTTAATTTACAATGTGTAATATTCGCGTAAAAATCAGAAATCATTGTGGTAATATGGATTATAAATTCTGTACTATGTATTCGTAAGAGTTTCGAAGGTTCGCGTAGTCATATATTAAATTTCTGTGTAAGTGAATAATGTTAACGATCGCAAAAAACTGATTTTCGGCCGCCTTTCTTGACCATGGTTGTGTTAAAAGACCATTACGCGTTACGTCAATAACAGATATGGAAGAAAAGACCTCGAAAGAAAATCTTATAACAACCTGTCTGATTAGCGTGGTATAGTAAGTCAATTTCCTTCTTATTACGGAGGACGCTCCTGCCCAGCAGTGGGACGTATTTGAGCTATTATGTTGACAGATTATGTAATTCTTTAGACCTGTGAGCACAGACTCGCGGGACTAAATAACATATTTGAACAGATTTACACGTGCAAAAATATTGTCTTTCTTTTACACAAATACGATTGCGAATAACATATGTCTTTATGTTATCACGGCCATTTCATTATTTATCTTTATGGAATTTGACATCTGGTCTTATTTACACTAGCACAATCTTTCCGTTCCCGTAAGAGTATAGAGAAAATATAGAAAAAAAAACTATTGAGAAAATTTAAATTAAAAACTTTTTGAACATTACAATTAATTTATCCTGTCATGTTCAATATTGGACATAGATCTTCCTAATAGATGATAAATTCATAATAGACATGCTATTTTTTTGGGGGTGGGCTAAGGTCAGCGTACCCGTCGCCCGGCTCAGTCCGTCCTTCATCGTTGGGCCGACCACCGGAGCAGGGTGACTTGTCGTCAGTGGTCGGCTGGACGGAATACCCCTTGAGGTACTCCTCACCCTCTCCTCGACCGATGTCGCCCCCTCGAGGAGGTCGTCAGTTTTCGTCGTGCGGTCGGCCTTACCGTGGGTGACCGACTAACTCCCCGGTCCAGTCACCCGCGGCCTCGGCTAGGGCGGCATCAGACGCAGGTAAGGCGGCGGTTCACGTCGACGAGGAGGCATTCCTCCCGCGCGCGCTGCGCCGCCTTCTTCTTTGAAACTACTGCCTCGCAGAAGGCTGCATCCGCGTCCCAGTTCCTGATGCTGCCAAGCATCGCCCTGGCGATGGTCGGTAGCGTCAACTCGGCACCGATGATAGCGACGAGTTCACAACGCTGCTCTGCCCAAGCGGCACAATCCTCGAGCATGTGCTGCGCCGTGTCCTCGTCACAACCGCAGTGGTGGCAGGACCGTGTACTCTCCCTCCTAACGACCATGTGCAGGTATTTGCCGAAGCTTACCGAAGCTTTGCCGAAGCCGTAATTGCCATGCTGGGCAGACAGATTGCCGGATATATCTTTATCATAATCATCACACACTGCAATGGCAGGTAAATTCACTTACCCTCGTGAAACGTATTGAAATAGGGTTTTATTTTGGGTTTCTTTCCCTTGCATATTTATGTGGTACCTATATTATATTTCTTAGTCACCCTTTAGGACACCTACGAAAAATATAATTTTGAATAATCTCACTCCGTCATCATGCAGAAAATCTGGCGATCATAATTACTCGTAGTGAAATATTTTGAAATCAAGCCAAATCAAATCATTTCTTCTCCATATGTTCCTTAAGGTACTAGCTATTAGCTATTAGCTCCAGTATGATGCTCTTCGAAGTAGGATATTTATATATTTATTTTCAAAATTTATTACAAATAAAAAAAGGAGAAAATATAGCTGAACCAGATCCCACAAACAACACCCTATCACAAGTTAGCTACTAGAGCAGCCATCACTCCCTTCAACCACATTAAAGGGAAGAAAGCGACCCGCCCCATATAGCTACCGCAAGCAGAACCTTATTCAGTGAATTAGCTTTTAAACCACGTTTCTTGTGAATTTTTAGCCGATTTCTACTATTCTATTTTATTTTTAACCCATGACCATGCTATTAGATTAGAATTGAAATAACGCAATATATTTAACGAAGAACTATTAGTCAAGTTTAATTAGAAGCAATTAGTTGAAACCGATTATCTAATTACATTTGTTGGAAGCGTTTTTACGCAAATACAAAATTCTTCACGGCCGTTAGATAAACACACATTTGCTTAATTTTAATTTTAACTTATTTCAATTGTTACTTAACAATTCTAATTATTCTTATCAATTTAATTCAATAGTTTACTAGCTTTTAAATACATACATACAACAAAATAAGTACCAATAGTACAACGTTATTTTTGTCGTTTTTTATCCTCAGCCCAGAAACGTTCTACTGTTGGACTCGAGCTTCTTCTTCAATAAGGGTCAGATAAATTGGTATAGGGTTCATATCGAACTTTTCTTCTCTAATAAATCTATCAATATTTTTTCCTGGAGTTTTTCTCTTAATATGGTAAAGAAGAGAGAAAGAAGAAAAGAAATGCTGTGTGGTGGCAGCTAGGAATACTAGCAAGCCATAAATTGCTCGTGGATGTCGTTAATTATGACTGATAGCTTTACATAGACCTATACTAACTCATGTCTTCTTATCTGATAAAAATACAAGGAACTTGTATCGCTGGAGACTTCATCAACATATCATCATCATCATTATCTTAGACCACATGCGTCCCATGTTTGCCTCAGGCCTCCGCCACTATGGGAGAGAAATTGACCTACTATACCACGCTTTTTTTGCGCTGTGGAAAATGTATTTACGCATACCCATTGCTAGTGACGGCAAGGGGTATGTAGGACTCGCTGACGTGGTATGATTAACTACGTCAGAATATCTACTAAAAACCGCAGCAGCCCCACGTCTTCGCCTTTTGTGGGACGCCAGAGGTTCGCCTTTTGGGCATACGACTCTAACGTCCCGGCGGTTAACTTAATGCCTACGTCTTGGGTCAATCATGCCTGGGAGAAGAGAAGCGCGTATCGTCTCTTCCTCCTCCCCAGACGTTGCCTCCGCGGTGGATCAGCATGGGCGCCCGCCACACGAGCCCTACCTGCAGCCTCCTTTTGCGCTATAACATCTTCGCAAAAGATGGCCAAAGCTATCCAGGAACTGTCGCTGTCAAGGTACTATACCACGCTGGTCCAACGTGTTGCTGTAGGATTTTGTTTTGAATTTTCCTTCTCTTGCATTATTTGCATGTTATATACCTAAGTCGCCATTTACTTTATAGTAACAAAAAATCTCTTACCCGTAGTTATCCACGGGTAAGAGAGGGTGTGGTGAATTGTATTCTTACTCCGTTACTACACGGAAACACCAACATTTTATTTGTTGGTGTTTCCGTGTAGTTTATGGTTCAGTTTATTTTGTTTTTAACGATTATAACGCCATTCAACAAGGGCAATATTTGTTTTGATAGCGTAGATAGACATTGCCTTGGTTTTGCTTCTTTTATTGCTGAATTCTTAGAGGCAGTATCATTAACCATATGATGTGATGCTTATTAGTCTGCCATCACAGATAATAAAAGAATAACAAGCGGCACTAGGGAATAAATCATCCTGTCGTAGAGAATTTTATAAATATATAAATAAGAGACAAGTTTTCCGTGTGGTGACGGAACAAGAGTACACTTTAACATTCCATATCTTGCCAGTGGATGTCGTAAAAGACGAATAATGCATACAATATGCATATAACATCTGTGCAAGAGTAGTTAAACTCGAAATAAAACCCTAAACCAATATTTCTGACCAGTACGGTATGAGGTCAATTTTCCTTCTATTGGGAAGGAACCCTGAGCCCAGTAGTGGGAGTGTATGAGCTGAGACGACGACCCAAATTACCCCCACATTTGATACAATAATATATTGATCGCCCCAAATACATCCAGGGTATCAAACTCACGACACTTGGCGCGACAGTTCGGTCCTTACCCCACTCGGCCATCTGTGAAGTCATTTATTAATTGATTAAACATTTCTCTCTAAACTAAACACTACTTAAATTTTGTATGAAAACAAAACCATTAACCTGTTTTAGTTTCAATTGTTAAGTAAATTAAATTATCATCTACACGAGCCTTGAGGTGACAAAATACTTAATTTCAACGTAACAAAAAAAAAAAAAAAAGGACGGAACATTGACAAATTACTGACAGATAAGTAGCTATGAGGCGCGTGTAAGTTTTATTGATAAAACTAAACGTCTTTATTTGGCATTATCATCATTTTTCGTGTGATGACAAAGTAAGAATACAATTCACCATCTCCTATCTAGGCCATGGGTGTCGTAAAACCACTTAGGAATATATAATAGGCATATACTATCAATACTAAAGAAAGAAAATTCGAAATATAACCCTAAATTAATCCGTCTGATCAGAGTGGTCTAACAGGCCAATTTCCCTTCTATTGTGGAGGAGGCTCGAGCCCAGCAGTGGGATGATGAGCTAGGATGAGGATGCCCTTTTCTAAAGTATAAATTGTGTTCTTCATTTATTTGTTTACATAAAATTATGGAAGCTAGAATAGCGTATTTCGGTGTAGGGAGCTCTAAGGCGCAGCGTTAGACAACATATTGAAAGTCGCAGGGAACTGTTGGATGCAAATGCCACAGGATCGTCCCTGGTGGCACAGGGAGGCCTATGTTTAACATTGGACGTCTACGGGCTGATAGATGGATGGATGAAAGAGCGTATAACTCGCTCTTTAATTCACGATATAAAGAACTTAAACTACTACTGTATTGCGTACTTTTGCATATTCTCACTATGGCACTAGGCAAAGTACATAGCATCTTAAGAATTTTGTTTGATTCTCTTATGGGACCCGCGGTAAGAGTATGAAAATAATACAGTTGCAGAAAGGTGCGATACAGGGACGTGTTATATCTCCGTAAAAAAACGGATGTAACCAGCAGAATTAGCACGTTAAAATAACAATGGGCAGCCTAGATAGCTCGTCGAACCGACAACCATTGAGGAAGGAAGGTTCGTATCGCTTAAACTCTTTCTCTAGCGAAGTTTTTACGCTAAAAAAAAAAAATTGGTTACCTCTAAAATCGGTTTACGGGCGACACTTTTACGTGTTAACATCATAAGCAAACATTGGTGAAATATAGCATAATTTTATGAATTGAATTGAATTACCATTATTTTGTATAATACAAAGAAGGAGTTAATTGAAAATTACAATGTTTTTCGATAAATAAACATTTATTGTATTCGATAATTCAAATATTTTTTTACTTAAATTAGAGATAGATGCGTCACAAGCCGAACGTTTAGGCCCATCGTGTCTCTCTATCGCTTGCTCCATACTCTCGCTTACACGTTCGGCTCAGGCGGAACGTGACAATGAGTCATTTCTTTTGTGCGCTCAGCCGGCGTTCATAGATTTATCACACGTCAAAAAATTAATGGATCATAATTTCAAAGTCCTGCCGTAAAAAGTTGTACATTAATAATGTATCGTGTCTATGAGTAAAGTTTGAGAAATATTGTTGTCGACTATCTCGGAGGATGTGATACAAGGAGTGCTAGCCAACAATTGAGGCAAAGTGAACACATCCTTATCTCGGCTTGAGAACATCGCCTTGCACTATACAATACGCGGCTTCCTACTTCACAATATTATGTTTTGTAAAGACCTACGACGACGCTATTTGTTTTTAAAATTCTGCCAAAGTGTTAACCGACTAATAATTCTTTGTACTCTTTGCGTTTATTAGCTTTTGCCTGCGACTTCGTCAGCGTAGAAGTCGAAAATGATACCAATAGGATTTTTATTTAGTTTTTACGTTATTAATTTTAATGACTTCTAATAGTTACGCGAGTATTGCACATTGTTAATAAAACTACGGATTTTATCGCGTTTGTATTTGATTTTTGATTGCACTCGCATTGAATACTTTGCATTCGAATACTTTGCAGCATTCGTGATCACGGGCTGACTAAGATGTCTCATGTTCAACAAGTCATCGTTATCGGAGATTTATAATTATCTACCCGCTACAGAAAATTAGTTAATGAATTTTGATTCACATTTTAGTACAAATTTATTGTCAGTATAAGAAGGAAATGATTATATTAGGTCCTTAGATATGAAATTGTCGTTTTGTACGGGAGGAATATAAAGTCAGTTTTTTTGTAAAATATATTTAATTAATCAAAGTATACACCGTTGTTATCTATGCACTTTTGCCATCTCATAGGTAGTTCATTGATCCCTTTGCTAAAAAAAAACCATGAGGACGAGAATCAAAAAACTCTTTGAAGGCGGTTTGGACTGTCGCATCGGAGTTCATCTTTTTTTCTTGTAAGAAGTTGTCCAAATTTCGAAAAAAATGGTAATCTGTTGGAGCAAGGTCTGGGGAGTATGGTGGATGTCACAGACCTTCCAATTGTAGCTCATCTAACTTGTGGTTGTTTGTTGTGCAGTGTGCAACACAAGAGTGTTGCCGTGAAGCAGCAGTGGCCGAGAGCGATTGACCAATCTCGGTTGTTTAGCAGCTAGTTCTTCCTTCATGATTTGCAGTGGCTGACAATAGATATCTGCCGTAATCGTTTGGCCAGATTTTAGAAAGCTGTAGTGAACGACACATCTCGTCGTCCACGTCCACTAAACACTCACAAGTAACTTTTTCTGTGTCAATTTTCGTTTAGGGCAGGATTTGGCTAGGTCTCCAGGGTTCAGCCATTGCGACGAGCGCTTCGTAGAACTCGTGCTCGAACCTATACCGATATTTAATGTTTTCCATTGTGCGGTAATAAGCGACGCCAAAGAAAAAATAATGAGAAAAAAACAAATGAATGACTGTTTTCAAAACTCAAATGTACCAGCTAAATGAATTTATTAGTACGACAAAACGCTAATTGCATATGTAAGGACCTATTGTATGAAAATATTACATTGTTTATGGTTAGTAATTATTAAAAATAAAATTCGTAGTTGTGCGTGTAAAAAGTGCCCAACGATAGCCGCGTTTTCACTTCAAAATATGTAATACTTCAAATTCTGTATGTGTGTATAAACAAGTGTTACTTGTATAAATACTAAAATTAAATTGTACAGTTTATTTAACAAATTTAAATTATGTAGATCAATGCGATTTGTTAGGATGTCTGCGAATATGTTATATTGTTATTTCATTGTATTTATTTTAATGTTTCACATGTCTGTTAGGTTCCTTGCTACAACTATATACTCGTATATTGAGAACAATATATCGTCTCAGCGCACATACTGCCCACTATTGGGCTCGAGCTTCCTCCACAATAGGAGGGAAGTTATCCTACTATAACACGCTGGTCAGACATGATGATATAGAGTTTAATTTCAACTTTTCCTTCCCTTGCACAGATGTTATATGGGTATTATAACCCTTAATTGTTTTTTACGACATCCATGGGCAAGATAGGAAGCGGTGAATTGTATTCTTACTTCGTCAATGATATGTGGTATCTTTAAATATGACAGTTGTAGTATCAACATGCTTTTGTGTTAGGAGCAGTCTATTGACAGTTCTCTGTCTACAGCCGTGCGCCGGTCTGTCCGGGGTAGTACCACACTGAGCAGAAGATCAACGTCTGAGTAATAGCAATTTATTATTGCACTTCATTCGGTGAGCGAGAGAGCCGGAAGCCCAACTTTCTGAGGGTGTTTGTGTCTGTTGGTTTTAGTAATACCTTTAGTATTACAAAACCACGTTGCATGCATTCACACACCCTTCGCTTTTTTCTCCGTAGGCAGCAGCCTGTCTAAGATGCATGATTTTCCCACGTACTTGCAGGCTCTGGAATGAACTATCTGCTGCTGTGTTTCCTGAGCGCTATGACATGTCCTTCTTTAAACGAGGTTTAAGAAGAGTATTTTCTTCACGGTAGGCAACGGTCTGGCTGTGCCCCTGGTATTGCAAAGGTCTATGTGCGGCAGTGTCACTTACCTTCAAGTGTGCTGCTTGCTCGTTTCCCACCATCGGCGATAAAAAAAATGAGGAGCAGTATCACTTAGCATCAGGTGTGCTGTTATTGCGCCTCATGCCGCCCTAGCCGAGGCCGTGGGTGACGTGACCGGGGATTAGTCCGTCACCCGCCGAGAGGCCGACCGCGTGAGGAAAGACCGACGTCCTCCCCGAGGGGGGGACGTCGGTCGATGGGAGGCTACCCCACGTAGGGGGTATTCCGTCGGTCCGACCACTGACGACAAGTTAACTCTGCTCCAGTGGTCGGCACAACGACGAAGGCGACGTGGTTTTCGGGTGGGTTGCGGGAGTTGCTGCGTGCTTAAGCCCCTCTGTCGCCCCGGACGGAGTGGTGCGGAGGCGCGCCGACCGCAGCCCACCCACAAATAAAAAAAAAAAAAGGTGTGCTGTTATAATCGCTAACTTTGTATTACATATTTTTTTTTTATTGCAAGCAGTGGCAAACGAGCAAACAGTACACCTGATGATAAGTGTTGCTGCCGCTCATGGACCTTTACAAGGCCGCTGCCTACCGCGACGAAAGTGAAGGGAGTGTGAATGCGTGCATTGAGGCTCGGTGATACTAAAGGCACCATCAAAACCCTCCACACGCAAACACCCTCAGAAAGTTGGGCTTCCGGCTCTCTCGCTCACCGAACGAAGCGCAGTAACAAATTGCTACTACTCAGACGTCGATTTTCTGCGAGAGCATGGTACTGCCCTGGACGGACCGGCCCGCGGCTGTAGACAGATAACTGTCGACAGTGTGGTCCTACCACTCCATTAAGTTGCAAAGTAATTCGTAACTGTTTTCCTTCTTCGACGATGTCAACATTGATTACAATTATTATGTCGTTAATTATCAATTAAGAATACCTCTAATTGAAAACGTCAGCACATAAGTATTGTGCAAAAGTATAATTTAATATAAACGTTGAAAATTTACCATATGGTGATGTAGAAAGACTACAATTCACCACCCCCTTCCTAGCCGAACATCATTATAGATCATATACGTCCCACTGTTGGGCTCGAACCTCCAGTAATAGGAGGGAAATTGACCTTACTATACCATGCTGGTTAGACAAGTTGGTATAGGGTTTCATTTCGAGTTTTCAGATGTTACATGCATATTTTATCCTTTAGTCGTCTTTTACGACAACAAGATACAAAGCGGTGAATTGTATTCTTACTCCCTCACCACGCAAAAAGAATATTGAATGATACTATTTATCAAATTGCGCTGATCTTCTGTTCCACCTGTGTCTTGTTCCTGGTGTATATGTATACGTGACTGCTTCCACATCATCCAGCATCGATCAAAACAAACTATTTGTTCATAGCAATATCAATTATTCATTAATTAACGTACCACGATCATAAATCCATTAATTTGTAATTAATTTGAGCCGCTATTTTAACTTTGAAATCTATTTATATATCTAAAGAGTATCGATATAGGTCCGTCGAAATTTGTAGGTCATACATAATGTATGCAGGATGTAATAAGGAAAGAATAAGGGTATACGTAATAGGAGGGCAATTGACCTGCTATACCACGTTGATTAGACGCATTAGTGTAGGGTTTTATTTCGAATTTTCCTTCTCTTACATATGCATAGGTTATATCCCTTAGTCGTCTTTATGGTGGTGAATTGGATTCTTACTCCGCCACGGAAAACTTAAAATCATAATTTTTTCTTGAAACTCTCTATTCACAATATGTACTTCATAGGATCCTATTCCAAAATTAACCCTAACTTCCAATTCATTAATTGGAACCAAAGGTAACTAAGAACCACCTCTAGACAAATTTGAAAAAAATTTGTCTCGAATCTCAGTCACTGAACATAGAAATGTCTGTTACGCAAACGAACAGGTGAATAAACAAAATTAATGTTGTGGCAAATAATACAGTACGTCTTCTAGAGACGGCTAAGGGATATAACGTGCATATAAAATCTAAGCAAGGGAAGGAAAACTTGAACTAAAACCCTATATCAACAGTCTAACCAGCGTGGTAGAGTAGACAAGTTTCCTTCTTATGGAGGAGGCTCGAGCCCAACACTGGGACGTGTATGAGCTGAAATGATAAAGCACGATTATATATTCGTTAATATAGAAACAAAGCCTTCTAATGCAAACTATAAACTATACGCTATGATGCAAATACTCATCAGTAGACTTATATAGAACATTATAAGAAACATAGCTGAAGAATGGTAATTATTTATTACTAGAAACCCGCCCCCTCTTCGCTTCAGTTTCAGTTGCCTTACCTTAATATTTGGGATAAAATATAGCCTATGTTACTCCCCGATATTATAGTTTTCTATTGGTGAAAGAATTTTTGAAATCGGTTCGGTGGTGAGAGCGTAATAAACTTACTTTCGCATTTATAATATTAGTAAGGATATTTATTTACTGATGTATACTCATCAGGGGTCGGAGGACAGATAGGTACCCATCATTTGGATAGGTGCATCCAAAATAGATCGCATATAAACCCATAAATTGTCTTACAGAGTGGTAGGTCTATTGCCATTTCGGCAGACCAGTCCTTGTTTTTAGTTGGTGTGGTTACGCTGTAGTTTTTTGTCGACAGCCATAAACGGACCGGCTAGTTTGGACTTGTATTATACTTTTTTATAAATACGTTTCGATCATACTGTATTTCGTTTGGTAATCGGGAGAGCTAAAGGCTTAAATACCAACTTCAACTTTCGTCGCTCAAAGTCCTATAGAGAGGGGTATGCTCAGTATTACTCCACGTGATAAACTTCGGAATACGTAAACCGGGGAAGAAGGAGTATATCCGACATAGTCCGAAGAATTAGTACGTTGAAATCCCACATCGCTCGTCGAACCGACAACCATTGAGGCAGAAAGGATCTCAAGTGGCGATCACATAAAGGAGGCATAGGACGACTCCCTACTTGCTGAACTGACGACATCTTAAAGGTGGCAGGTAACCGTTGGATACAAGTAGCAAAGGATCGTTCCGAGTGGCATTCTCGTGGTGAAGCAGAGGAGGTATATCCAAGAGCGTCTATGGATTGCTGGATGGATGAATTACCACCTTATAATAAACAGCAACTTGGCTGTTTTGCTCATGTAGCTGAGGTTCATCACTGTAGTTATTACTCCCCAGCGGTTGTCTCTCGATGAACCGACAATCGCTGGGGAAGAAAGGTTCTCTACTGGCGACCAAGTTTCAGACGACGCAATGTAAGGCGCCCTAACTAGATGGACCGACGACTTGCTGAAAGTTGCTGGGCGTCGTTGTATGCAGGCGGCACAAGACTGCACTCTGTGGCGTAACATGAGGGAGGCCTACCTCCAACAGTGGACGGCGATAGGCTGAAATGATTATGATGTTGATGATCAGGTAAAACACCTTCTCGTCATCAAGGGTAATAAACCACAGATAGCTCGTTAAAATATGTCACGCACACAAAATTAAATTGTAGTAAATAATTATAAATAAATTCACATCGTTAATAAATTGATTATACCTATAGAATGTGTTCATGGAAATGTATAATTAAATAAATTGATATCATTATAATAATGCGACCACAGCATTATTAGAATGATATTAATGTATTTTTAACCGATTTAAAAAAAAAGAGTTTCTCAATTCATATGATTATATTTTTTACTAGCAACCCGCCTTCGCTCCGCTTCGGTTTCAGTCGCCGTACCCGCGGCGTAGTTCCCATTCCCGTGTGAATACCGGGATAAAATATAGCCTATGTTACTCCCTGATATTGTAGCTTTCCATTGGTGAAAGCATTTTCGAAATCGATTCGGTGGTTTAAGCGTGAAAGCGTAACAAACAAACAAATAAACAAACAAACAAACATCCTTACTTTCGCATTTATAATATTAGTATGGATGTTTGTTCGCGCATAACTCCGTCGCATGGCAATCGATTTGAAAAATTATTTTTTTGTTGGAAATGGGATACTTCTCAAACGGTCCCATGAAATTTAGGCTCGCGTTACGTAGTTAGATTGCAACTCTGATGCAGAAGGCGGTGTTACTGAACACGGCGCGCATCCTGAGGAAGTTCCTCTCTTTGGAGCCCTAATAACCGACAGCTTGGTGCTTGTATTTGCTGCCGGTGGGTCATTTTACTTTTTATAATTGTATTTTTATATTACTGTATTTAAAGAGTCTTTCCGCTTCTTTCCGTCTTCTTGCTGTGTGGTAGCGGCTTCGAATACTACCAACCCTTGCTTTACTCGTGGGTGTCGTAAAAGACGACTAAGAGCCCTAGATTGACCCGGACCAACTCCATCTGGTACCATTTGGGTCAACGATTACATTCCCAAGGAGGGTTGACGTCAGGCAGGCGGCCGGTCATAAAAGTCATTGCCGAAACTTTTTGCAATATGTCAAAACAGATGACATATTGCGTCGACCCCAAGTAATTGGGATAAGAGCAAGATGATGATGATGATTTAAAGAGTCTTTCCGGTTAATTTTTGTCGAATCATTTTTGTTCAAAAATAATTTATATTATATTATATTCGGTTTAATTATTATTAGGTACGTTTTCTTTTTTCTTCATGTGTTTATTTTTTTGTTTTTATATTTGTTTTAAAAACGTTTATGATGTTGACTCGCACACGTGACGTCATTAAAGCGCCTCCACGGAAGATCAGTACAGGTTCTTTTAACTTGCAATATGCTGAGATGGAGACGTTTTATGATGAGCAACAACTTCATCTGTTATTTTATTCTTATATTTAAATCAACTGTAAATTTGTTCATCATAATAAATAGATTTTCTTTCTTTCAAAAATGTATTTAGTAGGTATAAGATTTAAATAAAGATTCTAATATAGTCATTTCATTTTTGGATGGTATGACACGCGACATGTGGCGTCAGCAGCAGTAGCGGCAACAAAGCTGTCAGTTGACAGCAACACGTAGCAACAAGCAACAACAGCACTGCGCCTACAATAGAAATTCGCAATGTTCTTATGTTACAAGTCTGAACATCTATCATTTAGTTGACTGTGCTCTAAGTTATAATATCGGGCGATTTTATACAGAGTTTAATTAGACCGGTCTTTGTTATTATATTCGGATATTGTCTTAAATTAAATAATTAAATCTATACCAATAAATAAAATTGGAGTGTTTGTTTGTAATGTCAAAATAATAGGCTTTTTTCATGCTCACACGGTTATTACGACACCTATGCCTAAAATAGAGATTAAAAAATTTTTGTCTGTCTGTCTGTCTGTTTGTTCCGGGTAATCTTCAAAACGGCTGGACCGATTTCAAAAATTCTTTCACTAATGGAAAACTATAATATCAGGGCGTAAACTAGGCTATATTTTATCCCGGTATTCCCACGGGAATGAGAATTACGTGGGTAAAACGATTAAAACCGAAGCGAAGCGAGGGCGGGTTGCTAGTCAGTAATAAATTTGAACATCTTTACGAGTGCGGTAACGGAGTAAGGAAACAAATGGCTACCGTTTAACTGACCTATGAGTGTTGTTCAAGACGATGATGATTAAATATGCATATCCTACTTATAATATTATAAACGCGAAAGTTTGTGAATAAGTGAGGATGTGAAAATGTGAATATGTTTGTTGCTCTTTCACGTAAAAACTACTAAATGGAATTTGATGAAACTTCACAATAATATAGCCTACATATCAGCGTAACACATAGGCTATAATTTATTTCGATATTCCCACGGCAAGGGGAACTGCGGGTGAAACCGCAGGGCACAGCTAGTTACATCTATAAAAGAGAAGGAAAACTCGAAACAAAATCCTATTCTAATACGTCTGCCTAATGTAGAATAGCAGGTTAATTACCCTCTCATTATGGAGGAGGCCTGAGCCCAACAGTGGGACATATATAGGCTGAGATAAAAGATATGGAAATGAATGAAAGAAAATCGCTATTCCTTATGTCTTGCAACATACTACAACATAACAGTATTTCTACCTGTGTCAAAATGTCACAAACAGACAAACAGACAAGTTGTCAGCAGGAAGGCATCGTTAATCATCCATCATGCTACCACACCCGACTTTACTCGCAATACGAGGCAATATATAAATTTTTTTGTTACTATTTCTTTAGCATAACATTGTTATTTTCTAAACAACGATAAATACTAAACAGCTTAGATGATTCAACGAGGATTGATTTTAACTGTATAAAGTTCGATTCCAAGATGACAATTTTTAAATTAGACATCTTTCTTTATTACCCTTTAACAAAAAACTTGTTTTAGCTTCATATTTTTCTTAAACTAATAATCTAAAAAAAAAAAAAATTAGTAAGAAATTAAGATTTTTTGCAATGGTTCGATTCACGCTTTTCCAATTGATGATGATTAAAAGAAAGGCTTTAGCATTACCGAACCTGAATGCATTCATTTCACACTCCTTTCACAGGTGGCGGCGGCCTCGCAGAGGTCCATGAGTGGTAACACTTACCATCAGGTATGCTGCTTGCTCGTTTGCCACCAACAGCAATACAAAAAAGGTAAGAGAAGGAAATGTCAACATATAATACTATGTCAATCCGTATGATCATCGTGGCATAGTATGTCAATTTAGTTGCTGGATGACCTTGGCCTCCTTTTGCGAAGATGTTATAGCGCAAAAGAAGGCAGCAGGTGGGGCACGTGAGACGGATGTCCATACTGACCCAAAGCGGGGGCAACGTCTGGGGAGGAGGAAGAGATGTCACGCACTTCTGTTCTCCCAAACATGATTGTCCCAAGATGTTAGCGTTAAGCTAACCGCCGGGACGTTAGAGTCGTATGCCCAAAAGGGGAACCTCTGGCGTCCCACAAAAGGCGGAGATGCGGGGCCGCTGTGGTTTTTAGTAGGTATTCTAACGTAGTAAACCATATCACGTTAGGGAGAACTACATACCCCCTTGCCGTCACTAGCAATGGGTATGCGTAAATTCATTTTCCAAAGCGCAAAAAAGAATATATAAAAAATATAGTGTGATTAAGTACCTTCAAATAGGTACTTAATCACACTATATTTTTGTCTATTGCTGTTGGTGACAAACAAGCAAACAGCATACCTGATGGTAAGTGATATTGCCGCATATGGACCTATGCTAGGCCTCTGCCTATCGCGAAGAAAATAAAAGGCATGTGAAAGCGTGCAATTAGGTACTAAAGACATCATCAAACCCATTACACGCGAACACCCTCAGAAAGTTGGACACCCAGCCCTCTCGCTCACCGAACGAAGTGCTATTATTCAAACGTTGATTTTTTACTCAGTGTGGTATTACTCCGGAGGGACCAGCGAATGGCTGTAAACAGACGACTGTCGACAGTGTGGTCCTATCCCTTAATATTTTCCAAGACAAGCGTAACCAAACATTATAGTTTTTATGAACCCCTGTAGCTGTTAATTGTTGAATTGCTGAGTGTCCTATATAAACGTTGAAGGATAGGTCCCCAAGGATAACTGACCATTGATTTTCGCTTCACGATAAAGGAGCTTTATGTTCAATCCATCCATCAACATGTCGACATCCATTTTTAAATATAAACCTCCCATGATTGACAATGTTACAATCGCCACGTATGAAGTATGTTTTACGCTATTGGTGTTGTGTAGTGATATTTGAACTATAGTGATGATGACCCGTTCGGAGGCTAAATATCATCATTAGACACCTTCTCACAATGGGAGGGAAATTGATTGACCTACTAACGCGTTGGTCAGGCGGGTTGGCATAGGGTCTTATTTCGAAATTTAATTCGAGTACTACTTTTGATGTTATCTGCATATTGTAATCCATTAGTCATCTTTTACGACACCATGGGCAAAATAGGGTGAATTTTATTCTTACTCCGTCACAACACGGATCACAGGCTAAATATATCGAATCAATAATTCGTCAAACATTTTTCATCCCCGATTCTATCCGGTATTCCTTAATTTCTTGAGGTGTGTTAAATATTGATTAAATATATGAATGCAGGGAATTTCCTTTCCTCTCCTCCATTAAAAAAAAAAGTGTTGTAAATTTTTCATGGCACCCGTGCTGCTTACACCCTTTTTCCTAACTGAAAATTTCTATAGACACGTTTGAACGGGGTGTAAATTCACGTAACTGGTCATCGACATGTTCACGTGACGTGTTAATGCTAACACTATATCTCTAACTCTATTAATCTTTACTAATATTATAAATGCGAAAGTTTGTTTGTTACGCTTTCACGCTTAAACCACCGAACTGATTTCCAAAATTCTTTCACCAATGGAAAGTTTTAGTATCAGGGAGTAACATAGGCTATATTTAATCCCAGTATTCCCACGTGAACGGGAACTACGCGGGTAAGGCGACTGAAACCGAAGCGAAGCGAGGGCGGGTTGCTAGTATCATTATAACTGTGCCGATAGATATCAAACACCAGAGTTATAATTTACAAATTTCAATTTAAGATCAAACATTTAATTTGAATACCCAAAAATAACTACAGTTGGTTGGTAATTTTAAGTTTTCACTATAACGTCTCAGCCATAAAAGTCCCATTCTTAGGCATGAGCCTCCTCTTCAATAGGAGGAAATTGACCTACTATAAAATGCTGGTTAAACATGTTGCTATAGTGGTTTTTTCGAGTTTTCCTTCTCTTGCATAGATGTGTATGTATTCATATTATATCCCTTAGTTGTGTTTTACGATATCTACGGGCAAGATAAAGAGTGATGAATTGTGTTTTTTTTTTAAGTTTATGGCTCGGTTACTAGGATCTTTAAGTCAAATTGTATTCTTACTGCGTCACCACAGAGTCCTCATGTTTGGTTTATGTGTGTTTTTTGCAGAATATGCTTTGGACACAAACAAAAATCTTGTTCCACACTTTGTCATATGCGTTTTAGTAAAGACCAGTTTGTATTATATAAGAAAAAGGAATGTAGCTCCGTTAAGAATGATGAATTAGCACACTGAAGTGCTAATAGATAGTCACCTAATTTCTAAAATTGATAGCAATTGACAAACACCGTAAGATGGCCTCCCACTAGATGGATTAAAGATATCCTAAAAGCTGCATGGAATGGTTCTAAGTGATATTTTCGTATGTGGCTAGGAGGATGGACGAAACATATTTACATTATAGTATTCTTATAAGTTTATTTAACTAATATATTTATTTAATTTAAATATCAGACATGGTGGCAGGAAGTAATAAATAAATAACGTTAGCTACAATTTTGTTACATTATAAAATGAGTAATGTTATATTATATAAATAATAATATATAATTTATCACTTATTTATACAATGTATAGCAATTTGTATAAAAACCGTTCTTCGCAAAAGTATTTATATCTGCGTAATATATGTTATCTAATATCTTTAAATATATAATTCTTTTATATATATACTAGCAACTCGCCCTCGCTTCGCTTCGGTTTCAGTCGCCTCACCCACGTAGTAGTAGGAATACCAGGATAAAATATAGCCTATGTTATTCCCTGATATTATTTAAAAGCTTTCCATTGGTGAAAGAATTTTTGAAATCGGTTCGGTGGTTTAAATTGAAAGCGTAACAAACAAACAACTTTATTATCATCATTTCAGCCTATCGCCGTCCACTGCTGGACGTAGGCCCCCCTCATGTTACGCCACAAAGTGTGGTCCTGTGCCGCCTGCATCTAACGACGCCCAGCAACTTTCAAGAGATCGTCGGTCCGCCTAGTGGCGGGCGTCCTACACTGCGTCGTCCGATACGTGGTCGCCACTCGAGAACCTTTCTGTCCTAGCGGTTGTCGGTTCGTCAAGCGATGTGTCGTGTCCATTGCCACTTCAGCGTGCTAATTCTTCATGATATGTCGGTTACACCCGTTCTTCTGCGGATTGCCGTATTTCAGATTCTATCTCACAGAGAAATCCCGAGCATAGCCCGCTCCACGTACGCTGAGCGACTTTGAGTCTTGATATGAGGCCTACATTTAGGGACCACGTTTCAGAGAGACAGAGATATAATATGCATATAACATCTGTGTATGGGAAGGAAAACTCGAAATAAAACCCTATCTGACCAACATGGTATAGTAGATCAATTTCCCTCCTATTGAGGAGGAGGTTCTAGCCCAACAGTGGGACGTATATGAGCTGAGACGTCTTTTACAACACCCTGGGGCAAGAAAGGAGAGTGGGGAATTGTATTTTTACTCCGTCACCACACGGAAATCAAGGTAGCAATAGTATAATTAATATTTTAATTTAAATGGTTCCATAATTCACGATTAAAACGAATAATACTAAAATCAACAAACTAGTTAGTTTACAGATAAAATACTCGTAATTGACTGTTGAATATTCGATGCAACGTTTTTAAGAGTTCCGTACCCAAAGGGTAAAAACGGGACCCTATTACTAAAACTTCGCTGTCTGTCCGTCTGTCTGTCTCTCCCCAGGCTATATTTTAAGACGTGACCGGGGATTAGTCCGTCACCCGCCGAGAGGCCGACCGCGTGAGGAAAGACCGACGTCCTCCCCGAGGGGGGGACGTCGGTCGATGGGAGGGTACCCCACGTAGGGGGTATTCCTTCGGGCCGACCACTGACGACAAGTAAACCTGCTCCGGTGGTCGGCCCAACGACGAAGGCGAGGTGGTTTTCGGGTGGGTTGCGGGAGTTGCGTGCTTAAGCCCCTCTGTCGCCCCGGACGGAGTGATGCGAAGACGCGCCGACCGCAGCCCACCCACAAAAAAAAAAGGCTATATTTTAAGAACCGTAATAGCTAGGCAGTTGAATTTTTTACAAATTATGTAGTTCTGTTGCCACTATAACAACGAACATTAAAAACAAAATAAAATTCATATTTAAGGGGGGGCTCCCATAAAATAAACGAGTTTTTTTTTTGCCCTTCTTTATAAATAACTAGCAACCCGTCCTCGTTTCGTTTCGCTTTCAGTCGCCTTACCCGTGTAGTTCCCATACCCGTGGGGATACCGGCATAAAATATAGCTTAAGTTACTCCCTGATATTATAGCTTTCCAATGGTGAAAGAATTTTTGAAATCGGTTCGGTGGTTTAAGCGCAAAAGCGAAACAAACAAACTTACTTTAGCATTTATAATATTAGTAAGGATGGTACAGAACCCTTCGTGCGCGACTTCAATTCGTACTTAGCCGGTTTTTAACAATTTCTATTGAGATAATTTGTTTACTTGTGTTACAACATTACTGTCGATTTTATAGTGTTGTGCTTACTGTCGGTGTTTATTTACACTATTGTTAGTAATTCTACGAAGGATGATTGACATCCAATTGGCCTTATGGTCAACGCTTTTTTAAATCTTGACAGTCATAAATATTTTCTACAGTATTTACTTATATAAGTTTTAATAGTGAGAAGTTGCTCTGATAATATTTAAGACCAGGAAATTTTGTATTTGTTTCTAGGGTAACAAATAAAAACTTTTAAAAGAAAATTCTCGAAAGAAACACCTAGTCTAAAACCTTAAATGCTCGTTAAAATTAATCATCTCCACTCATATATGTATGTCCCACAGCTGGGCTCAAGTCTCTTCCACAGTAGAAGGCAGCTTAACCTACTATAGCACCTTGGTCCGACGGGCTAGTTTAAAACGAATATCATTATAATTTTTATAGTTAGATAGTTATACTGCTATCTTTATATATATATAAATCTTCTATTCGTATGTTTCTAATTGAAATCCTTCTAAGCAGCTAGACCAATTTTGATGAGTTTTTGTGAGTTCAAGGGGATCAAGAATGGTTTAGACTTACAATGGGACCCTGTAGGTGTCGCTGCCGTCGATTTCAAGAATTCCTTTTATTTTATTTGAACGTAACAACGTCTGTTGGGTCAGCTAGTATATGTACTTATATAAATCTTTAGTTCGTGTGTATATAATTGAACTCCTTCTAAACGGCTGGACCGATTTTGATGTTTTTTTGTGGTTTTAACGATCGATATGAGAATGGATTAAATTAATAATAGGAACCGGTAGGTGGCACTGCGATAGATTTCAAGGAGAATTCATTTTATTATTTTCATAGATTTAAACAGAACAATGTCTATTGGGTCAGCTAGTCATGAATAAAATTATTTTTACGATACCGCGAACCATGAACTTTGAATAGTGTTCGAAACGTCGGCCAATCGAAAATCAAATACAAACGCGATAAAATCCGTAAAAATAGTTTAATAATGCTTTTTAAATTACGTACTGCGTAGGTACTAGGTATCTTGTACTAGGTATCACCACCCCCTCTCTTGGCCGTGGATGTCGTAAAAGACGACTAAGTGATAAAATATGCATATAACATCTATGCAAGAAAAGGAAAACTCGAAACAAAACCCTATGCCAACACACACCAGCGTGGTTATAGTAGGTCAATTTCCCTCCCATAGTGGAGGAGGCCCAAGCCCAACAGTGGGACGTATATGAGCTGAAATGACGATGGCTAGGTATCTTAAATTCTTAATATTTTAACTTTGGCATTTCTTATTCCTACTACCAACTTAAAGTAACTAACAATTAACATTGTAAACGTGTTGTATTTATATTGACGGAAGCTATCACTAAAAGATGATTAATTTTACCAATGATTCAGCAGAAATCAGACTTGACGAATGAAACGAAAGTTATTTCATCATACTGTTAAATACTTATAAAAAAGTATATAATTCTTTAAAAAAAATGCTTCATGTTAAGAGCTCCATTTTTACGCAACTTCTAGAATCTACATTCTATTACTCTAAACTAAGGATCCATAAATGACTTCTAGACTTTAGATTCTATTATTCTAGAATCATTATCATCAACATCTCAGCTCATATATGTCTCATTACTGGGCTCACAATAGGAGGGCAATTGACCTTACTATATCATGCTGGTCAGACAAGTTGGTATAGGGTTTTGTTTCGAGTGCATTTCTTCTCTTGCATAGATGTTATATGCGTATTATATCCCTTAGTCGACTTTTACAACACCTACGGAGAAGAGAGGCGGTGGTGAATTGTATTCTTACTCCGTCACCACACGGAAAAAATCCTTCTTTTTATGTGCCTATTTCTAGACAACTTCTAGAATCTAGATTTTATTACTCTAGAATAAGATCTATGAATGATCTTTGCACTTTTGACTGCACAGATGTCGCAGTGATTAACATACCGACCTTTCGTACCAGTCTCGTCAATTCGAATCTAACGTAGGACAACACTGTGTGATCCACAAATTGTTGTACTGACTCTGGATATAATTTGTGTCCATTAATTATATATTTGTAAAGTCCTCGCAAGGATTATTTCTTTATCTTTAGCAAAACAATCTATTGGGTATTGTTTTACAACATACAAGCAGCAATTTCCCATGTTTTGTCAGCTTAGCTGTGTGGTGCCGGCTATAAATACTACTAAGGCTTAGACCTTGGCCTTATCTAGCCACCAGAGATAACTCCAGCTGATGTGGTCTAGTTAATAATTACATTATAGTGGTAGGAGCACAATGTCGATAGTTGTACCTGTCTACAGCCGCCGGCCGGTCCGTCCGGGATAATAATAGTCCGGATCCACACTGAACAGAATATCTACATCTGAGTAGTAGCAATTTGTTACAGCACTTAGTTCGGTGAGCGAAAGCCGGAAAACTAACTTTCCTGAAAGCGTTTGCGTATGATGGGTTTCAAATCAAATCATTTATTCTACATAAGCCCATTAAGACCCTTACATATTGTCAAATTTATACCAATCCAATAATCGATCCACCTGATCGAAATGTGGCCACAAGCTGAGAAGATCTGGCAAGAAACTCAGCGGACGGTAATTTTTTTTTTGCATGCTTTTAGTATCATCGAACCTTATTGCACGCATTCACATTCCCTTCACTTTCTTCACGGTAGGCAGCGGCCTAGGAATATAAGCGGCAGCCTCGCTTACCATCAGGTGTACTGTTGGCTCGTTTGCCATCGTTTACCATAAAAAATACATTTTCAAGGACTGTCGACGTCCAGCAAGCGGCCGGTCGTAAAATATTGCTAAAACTTAGTCAATATGTTAAATTCATATTTAAATCATTTATTATGCATAAATCCCGAGAGGACACTTACATATTGTCAATTTCAATAAAATTAAATCAAATTATCCAATATAATAAATTACCACCGGATCGGAACACGACCGCTAATGAGAAGATCGGGCAAGAAACTCAGCGGGCTTGTCTATTTTTAATATTTATTTTTCTTATCACTTTTTCTTTCCGTTATTCTTTTTCCTTTCTTTTCTCGTACGATGGAAGAAGAGTAAATAATGCGACGGCACCAAATAACTAGGATAAGAGAAGGTTGATGATTAATTATATTTTGTTGGATACTACGAATAAATAATAAGTAAATAATAAAATTTTATATAATAAATTATCTTTAATATCTTTACTAATATTATAAATGCGAAAGTAAGTTTGTTTGTTATACTTTCACGCTTAAGTCACCGAATTGATTTCAAAAATTCTTTCACCAATGGAAAGCTATAATATCAGGGAGTAACATAGGCTATATTTTGTCCCGGTATTCCCACGGGAACTACGCGGGTAAGGCGACTAAAACCGAAGCGAAGCGAGGGTTGCTAGTTTAAATACAAATATCTTAAAGTACTTATATTATCTTTTCCGTGTGGTGACAGAGTAAGAATACAATTCACCACTCACTATCTTGCCCGTGGATGTCTTGAAAGACGACTAAGGGATATAATATGCATACAACATCTATGTAAAAGAAGGCAAACTCGAAACAAAACCCTACGCCAACACGTCTGAACAGCGTGGTACAGTAGATCAAATTCCCTCCCATTGTGGAAGAGGCCAGAGCCAAACAGTGGTATGTGGGCTGCGATGATGATGATGATGACTTTTATTTTTTTTTCTTTATCATCACGAACGCTTTAGCTCAATACACGTCCCAATGTTAGGCTCGAGCCTGTTCCACAATAGGAGGTAATTTGATCTAATATATCACGCTGATCAGCCGTATGGGTTAAAGTTAACTTAAAGCAGAATAATTTATTTTTATAATACTACTACCGTTTTTTATGAGTGGGCTATGGTACGCGCACACGCGGTCCATTCCGTCCGGGGCGTCGAAAGGACAGCGCGGGACCATAACCCACCCGTACCCTCGTCGCCTTCGTCACACGGGCCGACCACCTGAGCAGGGTGACTTGTCGTAAGTGGTCGGCCCGACGGAATACCCTTTCGGGTACCCTTTCGACGTCCCTGACCCGGGACGTCGGTCGCTGTCGCGCAGTCAGCCTCTCTGCGGGTGACGGACTAAAATCCCCGGTCCGGATAATAAATACTATGGGACTAAGGGATGTGATATATAAACCTATGTGGAAGAGAAAGGAATCTCAACATAAAACTCTGCACTAATACGTCTGACCAGCGCGGTACAGTAGATCAATTTCCCTCCTATTCCAACAATGGAACGTATATGAGCTGAATAAAAAATCCATTAAAAAAATAATGCAACTAAAATCAATCGAAATGTTTATCTGTATAATTTAGTTATCTCGCTTAGCGACGGGATATGAATAAATTTATTGCAACCTCCATTCTTACACGTGAAAGTCGCCATAATCAGATGCGGTATCAATCCAGGAATAGGATAATATACAATAGTTCCTGGAAAACGTATAGCACCTTACTGCAATCGCCAACACCTTAGCGTAGCGTTAGTTAAGGATAGCGATTAAGCAATTACCTTTCTAATGAATGAGCATCTCATAAAGCTAATCTATGGAGGTCTACATTCAACAGTAGACAGAAATGCTGAATTCAAATTCAAATCATTTATTATGCATAAACCCTGAGAGGGCACTTACATATTGTCAAGTTTACAAAATTAAATTAAATTATTCAAAAAATAAACTACCACCGGATCGAAATGCGACCGCTACTAATAAGAGCCGGCAAGAAACTCAGCGGATTCGTTTTATTTTTAATTTTTTGTCTTCTTACTAGATATAAAATTGTGTACAACACGTTTATAAGTACTAGCTCCAATGTGATGCCCTTCGAACCACAAAATACGTAATATAATTCAAACGATTATGGCTGAACCAGATCCCACAAGCGGCACTTTATCACCCGAATGATGATGAATTCACTTAAAATACAAAAAAAGGAGTAGTCAAAATAAAATAATAGGATTTTAAAAGCCTAAATGGTTTTTCCAGTCTTATTGTAGAGTTTTTGTGTCCAAAATTAGTACGTATATAATCTATAGATCTTAAATCATCATTATCACAGCTGATATACGTTCCACTACTGGGCTCGTGCCTCCTCCATAATGAGAGAGAAACTGACCTACTGTAGGAGTATACCACGCTGGTCAGTCGGGTTGGTATAGGATTTTATATCGAGTTTGCCTTTCCTTGCATACCTGCTTGTTATCAGCATTATTTTAAACCTTTAATCGTCTTTTAAAGCACGCACGTGAGAGAGATAAAATGGTGAATTGTATTCTAACTCCATCGCCACATGGTAAGGTAATCATAAATAATATAAACTAAATCCAATAATAAGAAATATTACAAAATAAACCAAAGTTTTGTATGTGAATGAAGAAAATGTGAGTAGGTAATCAATATTTTTAGCGACAAATTCATGATCATCGCAGCCCACATACGTCCCACTGTTGGGTTCGGGCCTCGTCCATTATGGGAGAGAAATTGACCTACTATACCATACTAGTGAGATGTGTTGGCATAGGGTTTAATTTAGAGTTTTTTGTCTCTTGCATCGATGAAATCTGCATATTAAATTCCTTAGTCGTCTTTTACAATTCACGGGCAAAGGATCCCAACACGGTATTGTATGCTTACTCCGTAACCACACGGCAAACAAATGCTGATATTTATAATTTCATTGTACTATCTTATCGCATAGCTATAAATTTATAAACAATCTGTAATCTCATACTTCCATATATAATCCGAAAATATTTTGCACTCTTTCTTTGAACTAGGCTTATTGACAAAGACCTTTAGTCACGATAAAAATATCAATATAGCTTAAAAGATTAAGATAAAACATATAATAACTTACACCTTAAAATGTTTACTAAAGAATAATTAACTGTTGTCTAAACACCGTTATTCTTTAGCAGGTTATAATCCGCTTAAAGTTAATAGTTAAATCATTGTTTAAATAATATACCATTTTCTTTGTTTGAATTAATAGTTTCTTTAAGGACTTACTTGTAACTATGACACTTATTGTATAGATTTGATCCACAATAATAGTTAAATATTATTTTATAAAGCAAGAAACTTTTACTAATATAAAGTGAGCCGCCTTTTAAAAATCAATAATAATTTAGCATTATGCCTGAATTTTCTTGCCGGCTTTTTCTCAGTGTTAGTTTTAAATCCATAAATTCTCATAATCTAATAATTACTACAAATTAATATTTTAATAATTATTGACCAAAATATTTTCTTTTTCATATAGGTATAATAATTTTCTTTTTGTACTGGCTATCAATTTGTATCAAAATCAACTTCATTTAATAACTAATGCTGTAGATGGTAAATAAAAGTCTCTGTAATAACGATAACTTGTTGGATGTGAGACAGCTTAGTCTTCTCGTGACAATGAACGCTGTAAAATGTTCGAAACGTTGGCAAATCAATACACTATATATAACCTCCATTAAAATACTATTGTTTAATACTCGCGTAAACATCAGAAATCATTGTAAGGAGTTGAAATAAAATAAATATTTAAATGCGAACAATATTTAAGTTTATTATAATAACTCTATACTATAATCTATAATAAATATACAACTTTTTTTAACTATTTACATTTAACGACAATAAGGAATGATTTATAAGAGCCCATACGAATATTGCAAGCTACATATTACCTCAAACTTCCACTGGTCCATTGTCTACACTATAACTAAATCACAGATAAATTAAATGTTTTTAGTCTCTTTAGTCCCTTTAGTCTTTTAAGTATATTCACTGTCGCGTTAACACAGTAACTGGCTTGTAGATATGCGGCGTCAGCGGATGATGAGAAGGTGAGGACAACTCGGGACTTGAACTGCCCGAATTCGTTGGTGAATGCATCATTGGTGGAGAAGGGGGTAATAAAGGTGAAGATTGAGCTAACATAGCTGATGTTTGGGCTAAAGATGAGTTATGCAGCAACGGTGATTGCCCAAGAAAATGCGCCGACGGTAACCTTTCGTATAATGGAGAATACTGTAAGCTGGTGTATGGCATTGATTCAGCGCCGCGGAAAGCTGGATGCACAGCATTTGGTGTAACAGGAGGTGTCTTCATCTGTATTGGAGCGTATCTTTGATATAATAGTTGAGAGTATAAACCGACTAACTGTGAGTATGTTGCAGGCGGATAAGCGCCAGGTAAAGGCGCACCAGGGAAGAGGGGTCGCTTGAAACACGCGAGTCTGGAACGGCCGTTGAGCGCCGACCGACGGCGCAGCTTGCCTGTAGTACCGCCAATAAATACGTCTTCAGCTGAAGCATCCAACATCCAATAATTCCCTTTACCAGGATCGTCATAATGCCTCGGAACTTTCACGAAACACTTATTCAAACTTAAATTGTGACGAATGGAGTTCTGCCAACCTTGACGGTTCTCTCTATAATAAGGGAAATTGGTCATTATGTATTCGTAAATCCCGTTAAGAGTTAGCCGTTTTTCAGGGCTGTTCCGTATCGCCATCATAATTAATGCGTTGTAGCTGTAAGCGGGTTTTTCATGCTTCTTATCCTTTTTATCATCGTCGTCTTTGGGTTTGGTGCAATCGACGGGTTCAGTTCCCGTCACGTCGAGCTCCGAATCGCTGAGATCCGCCTCGGAGGGCGAAGCGCCCGTCGACGAGGCGGCAGGTGACGGCGGAGGGGCCGGTTTATTCATTAATATTGAATTAATACTAAAATCTCCTTCGAACTTCACCATTTTGAAACACTTGTACACTTATTAGACGCGATATGCGTGCGCACTGCGAGCGAAGATGCGACTGGCGGGCGCGGAGGCGGGCATCCGGTTTTATACTCGGCGTCATAGACCCCGCCTATACAGCTTTGTAATGCAACCGCAACCAATAACAATCTTAGCTTTTTGTTATATAGAGTCACGCCTACCGCCCCATAAGCTCCCCACGTCTCAACACCCCACTTCGAAAGCTTTACAGCAGCAGTATTATTTACGCTGCGTATGCGCATCGGACTAGTTTTGTCGAATGGTTTTTTTTATTGCAAGAACTATTATAAATCAATCGCGGCCCGTTATTTGATTAATGAATGTCATATAAAAAAATGTATATTACTTATGAATGTTACGTTTTGAATTTATTGTTTTTTTATAGTATTGTATATTTTATTATAATTATAATATATACATCTATATTTTAATGCCAATGTCCTTTTTGATAAGCTATATATAGGCACGTGTGGTTACGGAGTAAGAATACAATTCACAAATCTCTCTTTTGGCCGTGGATGTCGTAAAAGACGACTAAGGGATTATACGTACCTATATAACATCTATGCCAGAGATGGAATGCTCGATATAAAGCCCTATTCTAACACGTCTGACCAGTATGGAATAGTAGGTCAATTCCCTCCCATTATAGAGTAGGCCTGAGCCCAACAGCAAGACATAAACAGGCTGAGGTACTGATGATAAGCTCTGATTTAGTTACACTTCAACCAAACTATCCGGGACCGGGAAGGGTGGCGTTACTAACATTAAACTTCCCGTATTTTTTTTTCTTATAGAAAGACTACACCCTATACTAAGGAAATAATCCTTGTATTGTGGGGGACTTTACAAACACAAATTATATCCATTCTCAATACTACAATTTGTGGATCGCACAAAGTATTGTCCTACGTGGGATTCAAACCCACGACACTGGAACGGCAGGTCGGTATCTTAACCACTACGCCATCTGTGTAGTCAATTCTTAGTATTCTTTAATTGAACGAGTAACAATAATTTATTTATTTACTTAGTCCGGGCGGATTAATCCTCGTAGATTAACCTCAACTCCGCCAATCTGAGACCTTGGCTATCTTTATAGGTATATACCTATATAAATCTTCTGTTCGTGTGTTTGTAATTGAACTCCTTCTAAACGGCTGAACCGATGTTAATGAAATTTTTTGTGTGTGTTCAAGGGGATTCGAGAATGATTTAGACTCACCATTGGACCCGGTAGGTGGCGCTGCGATCGATTTAAAAAAGGAGAGAATTCCTTTTTTTACATTTGAACAGAACAGCATCTGTTGGGTCAGCTAGTCTATAGGTATATGGCTATATGTATATATTTTTATGGTTGTTCGATAGATATGAGGATGGTTTAGATTAATAATTGGACCCGATAGGTGGCGCTGCGATCGATTTAACGGAGAATTACTTTTACTATTTTTTTAGATTTGAACAGAACAAAGTGCCACTAGCTGACCCTATCAGCTAGTGTATTTGAATATTGTGTTGTCATGATGTATGTGTAAATAAATGTATAGATAGCAACTCATTGAGGACAATATGAGTAATACAATTTAAAAAAGATAAATATTGTATTAGTCAGTTTGTATAAATATAAATAGATTATATAGATAAGATTGTGAGGATTTTGTTAAACATTTAACACAATAATAAGGATATAGAATTATGCTATTAATCTGTGACGGTGGTCAGACCAATTGGTGATGGAAGAGTAATACAGTACCTAGCTTATGAGGCCGCACCCCACCCTTCCTTATCCTGAACTGTTGGTGTGGGATGAGGCCAGACCATTGTCTATCAAAGGAATGTAGATTTTCGAGAGGTAAATAGATACCTAGTGAGGCTTTTATAGCTTCTTAAGGTTCTAAAGCCAGGTGATTTGATCGACGTTTCGAACATTTTACAGCGTTCATTGTCACGGGCGGAATAAGATGTCTCACGTCCAACAAGTCATCGTTATTGTAGAAAATTTTATAATTATCTACCCGAAATTAGTTATTAAACATTGACCTACATTTTGATACAAATTTATTGCCAGTGTAAGAAGAAAATGATTCTATATGAAATAAATATATTGTTTATGGTTAGTAATTATTTAACATTAAAATGAATAGTAATTAGGTATATTTAAAAACCTAAAAAAATAGGGTTCTTTAAAAAGTGTTGTAGAAATTATAGCATAATGCTTTTTGCTGTTTGCTAGAGCTAATATTTACCAACCACATTTTATACAATTTCAATTTATAAAAGTAACTTAAAAAATACAAGTTGAGTTTCTTGTAAAAATCACAGTTTATAGCCAGTCTGTGTTACCTGCGATGATAATGTAGGGTAGGTACTGTAAACGTGTTCTCTAAAAGTTGTCCTTATAAAAAGGTTCAAAATCGCTCAACGTGCTATAGAGAGGACTATGCTCGGTATTTCTCTAAGTTATAAAGACCGGATTGCGGAAATCCGTAGAAGAACAGCTGTAACCGATTTAGCCCAAAAAATCAGCTCATTAAAATGGCAATGGGCAGGTCACATTGTTCGTAGAATCGACAACCGTTGGGGAAGAAAGGTTCTTGAGTTGCGATCACAAATCAGTGGACTGACGACATATTGAAAGTCCCAAGGAACTGCCGGACCATTCTAAGTGGCATTCCCGTGACAAGGCTCATGTCCAGTAGTGGACTTCTACAGGTTGATGATGATGATGGATGGATGGATGGAGATTCTTGTCGGCACTTCTCATTTGGTGGTAAATTATTAGATTAATTTCTAACAAAATAAAAATATTACAATATGTAAATATCTTTTTTTCCCGTGTGGTGACGGAGTAAGAATACAATTCAACATACCCTATCTTGCCCGTGGATGAAAAGACGACTAAGGGATATAATACGCATATAAAATCTATGCAAGAAAAGGAAAACTCGAAACAAAAGCCTATACCAACCTGTCTGACCAGCATGGTATATATACTAATATATAGGTCAATTTCCCTCTTATTGCGGAAGAGGCAAGAGCCCAACAGTGGGACGTAGGTATATGAGCGGAAATGATGAAATATATGGGGCTTAAGTATACTTATTAAATAATTGAAATAGAAGGTGATAACGGAACCTTACTAAAAATTAATATCAGTTTTCGTCAAAGAACGCTGAATAACTCTAAATTTGGTAATGAAATAAATTTGTGAATGCAAATCTTGTGTTAGGAGCAGACTGTCGACAGTCTTTTGTCTACAGCCGCGGGCCGGTCCGTCCGGGGTAGTACCACACTGAGCAGAAAAACTACGTTTGAGTAATAGCAAGTTTTTACTGCACTTCGGTGAGCGAGAGAGCAGGAAGTATAGCTTTTTGACGACGTTTACGTTTACTTCACTTTCTTCACGGTAGGCAGCGGCCTAGCAAAGTTCAATGAGCGGCAGCCTCGTTTACCATCAGATGTACTGTTTGCTCGTTTGCCACCGTAGCAATAAACAAAATCTAGGTATATAAGAAAAGGTAAACTTGACATAAAACCCTATACCAACACATCTAAAATAAAACTCGAAATAAAATTTAAATAAAATGATAAATAAATTCACAATTGAAATAGCCGTAGCCCCACTTACTGGCAAGTGGGGCTACGGTCGTTTTAGAGCAAATTTCTTTTAATTTATATTTCCTGTTGACTCAGCTAACACCTATCTACTATAAAATTAGTTATCACTAACGAGCACTCAAATATTGTTATCGATTGTAATTATCGTTACACATATCGATATAATTCGATATGATACAATTAAAATGACAATATTACACCTGTGTCTATTGTAATATGGCGGCGGTCATGATTTTATAATATACAACGATGTACGAATTAACAGATGCCCCTTGAGATAATAAACATTTTTTTGAGAAGGTAACGACAGGTTGGGGGGTGGACGGACCGGGGATTAATCCGTTACCCGCAGACACGCCGACCACCTGAAGGCGACGCCTCTGCAACATTGCCTTGTTGCCGGAGCGTCGAAGCCAACAGTAGGGCTGGACATAGGTGATCCTGTGCCGCTTTCATCCAAAAACGCTCAGCACTTTCACCAAGTCGTCTTACGTCTTGTATTGCGTCGACCGAGACGCGGTCGCCACTCAAGAACGTTTCTTCCCCAGCTATTGTCAGCTTGTCTAGCGATGTGACTTCGTACTAAGTCGGCTACACCCGTTCTTCTAAGGATTTCTATTCCATTCCATCCTGCAGAGGAATACCAAACCCGCTCCATAGCTCGTTGAGCGAGCTAAGCTGGTTATGAAGCCTACATTTAGGAACCACGTTTCTATGCCGTAAATTATCACTAGTAACACACGTTGGTCGTAGACATGCGTTTTAGGTAAGGCAGTTGGCATTTTGCCGCATCCATATTTCTTAGATCCATAATTAATATATGTCTAACACAATAGTGTCAGATTAGTGTCAATAGTGTACATACGTCACTTAGCTTGAGCGATCAGTCGGTCAGACGCGATCCAGGTCACGATACAACCATTGTACATGGCTTATATTGTCGTTTAGATATTTTGTACTAAGATAATTGATTAAATTAGGCGATGCGTGGTCATTTTTTTGTATTGTCTATGTTAGATGAGCAGGAAACTCGATGGTAACTGGCAACATTGGACATTGATGGAAAGGAGGCTGGATGGAATTTACCTAGTATTTACCCTATCCATATTCCGTGTGGTGACGGAGTAAGAATACTATTCCCCACCCCCTTTATTGCCCGTGAGTGTCGTAATGATCAAGGGATTAAATATGCATCCTTATCTATACCAATAAATAAAATTGGAGTGTCTGTTTGTAATGTAAAAATAATAGGCTTTTTTTCATGCCCACACGGTTATTTGCACGACACCTATGCCTAAAATAGCGATTAAAAAATGTTTGTCTGTCTGTCTGTTTGTTCCGGGTAACCTTCAAAACGGCTGGACCGATTTCAAAAATTCTTTCACCAATGGAAAGCTATAATATCAGGGAGTAACCTAGGCTATATTTTATCCTGGTATTCCCACGGGAACGGGAACTACGCAGGCAAGACGACTGAAACCGAAGCGAAGCAAGGGCGGTTGCTAGTTCAGAATATGTGTAATAACGATGACTTGTTGGCAATGAGATATCTTAGTGCAGTAACCATGGACGCTGTAAAGTGTTCGAAACGTCTTCGAACGTTCATCTATATCTATACCAATAAATAAAATTGGAGTGTCTGTTTGTAATGTCAAAATAATAGACTTTTTTCATGCTCACACGGTTATTTGCACGACACCTATGCCTATTAAAATAGCAATTAAAAAAATTTTGTCTGTCTGTCTGTCTATTTGTTTGTTCCGGGTAATCTTCAAAACGGCTGAACAGTTTTAGATTTGTATTCTTAGTCAATCGGTAAACAGTTAAATTGTCTAAGCTATGAATATATTCCACTATATATAAATAAGACAGATCAGTTCAAGTGAGTCATTGTCTGAGATCACGACATTAGGCCCGCTCTGTTCCGTGCATCCAATTGTCTGAACGTAATGTTTGTGACCCGCACCTTAAGTAAGGTTAAATAATTGATGCCGACACTTCACACAAGATTTAGGGACGTACGCGTAACTGTATATCGATCTTTTATAGATATCGGTTTTAAGATTGCATTGTAAAGATGACCTACCAGTTTTTTTTTTATAGGTGGGCTATGGTAAGCGGACGCGCGGTCCATTCTGTCCGGGGCGATGAAAGGACGGCGCGCGGGCCCATAACCCACCCGTACCCACGTCACCTCGTTGTCGGGCCGACCACCGGAGCAGATGTGACTTGTCGTCAGTGGTCGGCCCGACGGAATACCCTTTCGGGTACCCTCACCTCTCGACGTCCTGGGACGTCGGTCGCCGTCGCGCGGTATGACCTACCAGTTTAATAGTTATTTTCATATTCTCATCATTATTTTAATTTATAAATGACTTACAAAATAATATTGGTTTACTATGAACTTTCCGTGTGATGACGGAGTAAGAATAGTATTCTCCACTCCCTTTCTTGTCTGTGGGTGTCATGAAAGACGGCTAAGAGATATAATATTCATATAATCTCTATGCAAGAGAACGAAAATTAGAAATAAAACCCTATACCAATGTATGTGACCAGCATGGTATAGTAGGTCAATTTCCCTCCTATTGAGGAGGAGGCTCGAGCTCAACACTGGGATGTTTATGAGCTGAGACGAACGAGACGACAACTATGAACTATATTACGAACGATAAACTTTTCATGAGGTGACGGAGTAAAAATTGATTTCGCCACCCTCTCTCTTATTCTTCGGTGTCGTAAGAGACTTTATGGGATTAGAATATGCAGATCATCTATGCAAGAGAATGGAGACTCAAAACCTAACCCATCTGATAGTATATCAATTTCCTCTCATTGTGGAGAATGCATGAGCCCAGTAGTAGGACTTACATGAGCCGAGATCAATGAAATTAATGAAATATATGCACCGCTGCTTAGACAAAATGGCGTAGAGTTTCATTCTGAATGTATTCTCTCCTGCCATGATGTTATCTGCGTCCCTTAATCGTCTTATATTATTACTCATTGAAAGATTACTTTGAACAAACAGGACACACACACACACACACAAGACATTTTTAAACTAGTTTTTAGGCATAAGTATCGTGCAAATAACCATGTGAGCATGAAAAAATCATACTATTTTGACACTGAAAACAGACATTTAAATGTTATTTATTAGTATGGATCTACAATTATAATTTTTTTTCCGCTTTATCATAACGCGCACACACACTATCACAAATAAACCTGCCATCATAGAAAATGTTGAATAGTTAACTTCAGAGTATCGGTTTTTCGTGACATGATACGTAAAAATTTACCCACATCGTTTTTTCCTAACACGCCAAAAGATGTACAACTTCAATAAAAACAAAGCAATTGTATGAGTAGTAAATTTTTAATCTAGAATTTAAATTGAAGCCTTTTCATTAATTAGTTTGTTATTTCTTAGTTTAGTCTTAAGACTAAACGGATCTCTGCCGTACTTAAATACGACAAAAACGGTTTTGTAGTGGTAGGACCACGCTGTCGACAGTTATCTGTATACAGCCGCGGGCCGGTCCGTCCGGGCAGTACCATGCTCTCGCAGAAAATCGACGTCTGAGTAGTAGCAATTTGTTACTGCGCTTCGTTCGGTGAGCGAGAGAACCGGAAGCCCAACTTGCTGAGGGTGTTTGCGTGTGGAGGGTTTTGGTGGTGCCCTTGGTATCACCGAGCCTTAATGCACACATTCACACTCACTTCACTTTCTTCACGGTAGGCAGCGGCCTTATAGAGGTCCATGAGCGGCAGCAACACTTACCATCAGGTGTACTGTTTGCTCGTTTGCCACTGCTTGCAATAAAAAAAAATAAAAAAATCTATTGTCGTTATCGATATCGAATGATCGCATCACTAAAGTTATGAGCTCTGCGTATGTATAAGTGGTTGAAATTAAATTATAAGTGGCGGGTCGTGCGTGGGCAGCTCTGTTCATATTAGTGTCGTTAATATACGCAGATACTATGGAAACACCTTCTATACTTAATAATATTATATAGTTATACTAGCAGACCCGATCACGCGTTGCTGTGGCTAATGTTTTTGTTATATTACATTTTATTAAACTATTTAAGTGGAACTGTAGGAGAACATCTGTCATGGAGGTTGTCATATTTTTTTACAAATACCATCTATGTAAAAAAGCAAGTTAAAATCGTATGTGACACGTTTGTTAGTTTGACATAGCAGCGCCATCTATTATTTAATTTCTCAATCCAGTCAACAGATATCGCCATCTGTTAAAATCGTTTGGAGTTAACAGATAATTGTGAATGTCAAATAATAGGTATATATAAGTAATACAAATAATTTGCAATAAAATAATATTGCGGCTATAAATTAAGATGTAAGCTATCCTATCTTTCAAGTTGAATCAAACTGCACACGGTGTGCAAATTTGATTAAAATCGGTTAAGTAGTTTAGGAGTCCATCGCGGACAAACAACGTGATACGTAATTTATATATATTAAGAGATTATCACCATCATTTTAGCTCATAAACGTTCCACTGCTGGGCTCGAGCCTCCTCCACCAAAGAAAGGAAATTAACCTGCTACACCACGCTGGTCAGAGGTACCAACACCATTTTTTTTTATGGGTGGGCTATGGTAAGCGCACGCGCGGTCCAGTCCATCCGGGGCGATGAAAGGACGGCGCACGGACCCATAACCTACCCGTACCCACGTCACCTTGCTGTTGGGCCAACCACCGGAGCAGATGTGACTTGTCGTTAGTGGTCGGCCCGACGGAATACCCAGGTACTAGTAGATTACCCAGGGTAAGGTACCAACACCATAAGGTTTTATTTCGAGTTTTTCTTCTGTTGCATAGATGTTATATGCATATTTAATCCCTCAATCGACTTTTACAACAATCGGGAGCAAGATTGGGGGTGGTGAATTGTATTCTTACTCCGTCACCACACGGAAAGTTTTATGCTACACTTGAGTAATTATCATCATTTCCTTTGGCTGTCTCTGTGGCGATAGGGAAGGAATACGGTATATCATGGGGCCAGCCGCCGCCCTTGCCACGCCCCGGACGAAATAGACGGCCTATGTGCTGACCATAGCGCACCCACAAAAAGGGCTCTACCATATAATATGCTTATTGATGAGTGCTGTAATTGCATCGCTTGGTCCTATACCAAGCGATTCATACGTTTTCCAAGTCAGTTCATACGTTTTCCAAGTCAGTTCATACGTTTTCCAAGTCAGTTCATACGTTTTCCAAGTCAGTTCATACGTTTTCCAAGACACAACTGCAGCTCACTGTCATGGTAGGAACTCTTTACCAATTTTTACTCCTGGAATTACAAAAACTAACTCAAAACTCACCAGGAGAATGAGAGGCAAAATTTTACTGATACTTATAGAATAAATTGAAATGAAATGAATAAAATGAAACTTGAATTTAATTATTATTACTGAATTATCGTTATTTTGTACTAGCAACCCGCCCTCGCTTCGCTTCGGTTTTAGTCATTTTACTCGCGTAGTTCCCGTTGCTGTGGGAATACCGGGATAAAATATAGCCTATGTTACTCCCTGATATAATAGCTTTCCATTGGTGAAAGAATTTTTGAAATCGGTTCGGTGGTTTAAGCGTGAAAGCGTTACAAACAAACAAACATCCTTACTTTCGCATTTATAATATTAGTATGGATAATACAACAGGTTAATCGTTATTACTGTAATAACGATTACTTGTTGGACGTGAGACACCTTAGTCCGCCCGTGACCATGAATGCTGCAAAGTGTTCGAAACGTCGGGCAATCATAAATCAAATACAAACGCGATATAATCCGTAAAAGTAGTTTTATTTACAATGTCAGACCAGCATGGAATAGTAGGTCAAATTCCCTCCCATTATGGAGGAGGCCCGAGCCCAACAGTGGGACGTATATGGGCGGAGATGATGAGATCATGAACAGTTATTTGCACTCGTTGATTCAGATATTTTTTTACTAAACAATTACACAAATTAATTAGAAATAACAATGGCACAAACCGAACGCTAAGCTTAAACGGAACGTGACAATGAATTATGCTTTTTCGGGCATGCAGCCAGCGTTATCACGTCAAAAAAATTAAAAATACCACATTGAATTATCTGTTCGAGATATATAATTCGAGTTCCTGTAGTAGTTAAATGATATTAATTGGATCATATCACAACCCAAGTTGAAACATTTGTCCCATTAGCGACTTCCTTATGTCGCACAGAATTGTATTTGAACAACACTTTCCGAGAACACAACGTCGAATTGTGGAATAGCGACAAATATTTTTAAATGAATGATCCATTAGAATGGAAATTATGTTTTTAAAAAAGAAAAATTTTATATTGTCTATGATGTAATATTTGAAGTTGGGTCAGTTTGTATTAACAATATTGACATTATTTAGCAGATACAATAATGAGCGGATGTATTACTAAAAATGTGTTTTAAAATTAATAAATAATCGTCATCTCCTCTCGTCGTCGTTTTAGCTCATAAATTTCCCACTGGACTCCAGCCTCCTCCCAATAAGGGGAGTAAGGGAAATTGACCTACAATACAATATTTTTTTTTTGGGGTGGGCTGCGGTTGGCGCACTCCGCGCACAACTCCGTCCGGGGCGACAGAGGGGCGTAAGCACGTACATCCGCAACCCACCCGAACACCACGTCGCCTTCGTCGTTGGACCGACCACCGGAGCAGGGTTACTTGTTCGACTCTGACCGACGTCCCCCCCCCCCCCTCGGGGAGGACGTCGGTCTTTCCTAACGAGGTCGGCCTCTCAGCGGGTGACGGACTAATTCCCCGGTCACGTCACCCGCGGCCTCGGCTAGGGACCTACAATACTATGCTAGTCAAACATGCTGATATAAAGCTTTGTTTGGAGATTTTCTTCTCTTGCACAGATGTTCCATGCATATTATATCTCTTAGTCATCGTTTACGACATCCACGGGCAAGATAGGGAGTGGTGAATTGTATTCTTACTCCGTCACCACACGGATGAAAGAAAATTTTACATAAAAATATTTTAACTTATACAATATAAGTATTGCAAATTAAAAATATATTTATATAAATACATCTTACAGTTAATGACATTTTAAATTAAAAATATTATTTCGAAACGAAAAGTTATATTCTTAAACGACAATAAAAAATAAAACTTTCAAACAAATATCCATCTTCGTATTTATTAAAAAATAAAGTTGTAACATCTTTATTATGATTACAAGTCAGTATTTTCGCATCTTATAATGAGACCTTTTGACAATTATAATTTCTACCCTCCGTGTGTAAAAAATTAAATGTCAGTATTTGTAAAACATTACATGACTTCTTAGGCCGGTTACACACACACGATATTAACGGCAACTTTCATCATTTCAGCTCATATTCGTCCCACTGTTTAGCTCGAGCCTCCTTCATAATAGGAGGGAAATTGACCTTTTAAACCGCGCTGATCAGACGGGTTGGTCGGTTGGACGGGGGATCAGATAGGTGTTATATGAATTAATCCCTTAGTCGTCTTTTACGACAAACACGGGTAAGAGATGAGGTGGTGAATTGTATTCTTACTCTGTCACCACACGGAAATTAGGATATTTTTTTTTATTGCAAACCAGCAAACAGTAGGTACACCTGATGGCAAGTGTTGCATGGACCCTTACAAGACCGCTGCCTACCACGAAGAAAGTGAAGGCATTGTGAATGAGTGCATTGAGGCTCGGTGATACCAAGGGCACCACCAAAACCCTCCACACGCAAACACCCTCAGAAAGTTGTGCTTCCAGCTCTCTCGTTCACCGAACGAAGCGCAGTAACAAATTGCTACTACTCAGACGTCGATTTTCTGCGAGAGTATGATACTACCCCGGACGGACCGACCCGCGGCTGCTAATTAACATATCTATATTATTAGGTATAAGTAATAAATAAATTGAATGAGTTTTATTAATTTACTTATTATTTACTTCAATAAGTTGAGGTGATGAACATAAATTTAAATAGTAAAGATATTAACATACCATACCAGCTTCAATGTTATGTGTATTTCAAATATTAATTTTTAAATTGCTGTAACAATGACTTTTTGACTGCACAGATGACGTAGTGGTTGAGATCTGCAGTGTAGTGGGGTCGAATATCGTGTAGGACAATACTTTGTCAGGCCAACCACAGAGGCCAAGTAACTCGGTATCGGTGGTCGGTACGTCAAGGCGACGAGCTACGGTGGGTTATGGGGCCGCGTGTCACCCCTCTGTCGCCCCGGAGGGAGCCGGACGACGGATGCGCTGACTACAGCTCACCCGAAAAATAAGATCAGCCAAGTCGGACTCGCGCTTGAAGGATTCCGTACCATTGAGCAAAAAAGTACAAATAGGCGTTTGTTGTATGCCCCCCCTTAAATACTTTTTTTTTAAGTAATTGTTGTTGTAGCGGCAACAGAAATGCATAATTTGTTAAAAAATCAACTGTCTAGCTATCGCGGTTCTTGAGATACAGCCTGGTGACAGACAGACGGACAGACAGCGAAATCTTAGGGTCCCGTTTTTACCCTAGGGGTACAGAACCCTAAAAAAAGGACAATACTTTGTGCGCTTGAGAATAGTTTGGATGTTATTTGCGTCTGTTAATATGTTTGTAAAGTAGTCCCTTCCACAATATAAGACCAAATCCTCAGTGTAGGGTGTCTCTTTAAAAAAAAGTGTAACCAGCCTTATCACATAAAATTCTCATTCCAATAGTATTTATTTACCCTTATAAACCGATCTTAGTATTTCTACGCAGAATTTTACACCTTCTTATGATATTTTTCTTCGTATAAAGTTAATAAGCGCTGCTAATATATCTATCGCCATGACAGTTTTGCGCGCGCGCAGCCATACTCATGCATAAAATTATTCAGTCGCGAAATCATTATAGAACGAATGTGCGGCTTTGAATTTATTTATCAAAGTTTATAAAGAAATATTATCTATGGTATTATATTTTATTACCATTATAGTAGAAATTATGCTTATATTTGTCCTGTGTCTGTGCCCGATAATTTTTAAATAAATATTTAAAATTATACCATAATTCAACATTAAAATGGTATTGTATGAGATAATATTTTAAAAGTACGGTATCTTTCACTTTTGCAGTATATAAGTGTAAAGTCACAAAAAGTCAGAGCTCATATGTATTCCACTGCTGGACTCGAGCCTCCTCCACCATAGGAGGGAAATATCCCATACTACACCACGTTGATCAGACGGGTCCTTTTATTGCTATATAATATATGTTTGAGTTGTAGAAAGCCATAGAAATGTAGCCAAAAGATGTTTCGCGATTATCGCGGAACAAGACCATGAATGACGGTTGTCAATTTTTCATTACTATGTAATATCGTTTATGATTATATTATATTTACTTTATATTATATGATCTCTTAAGATAAAGATACCAGAATGTTTTTCAAAAATTACGTTAGATTTTTTTTAAGGACCTTTCACAGAAACTTAGAGATTTTGTTTATTTTAGGGTTCGAGTAATGATTTTTGAAGTTATACTTCTTTAGGCGCGTTATGAAAAAATGATGAGAGTGAAATTTTAAGATGCGCGCGCATCTGTGACACAAAATTAACAGTATGAAGTTGTCTGCTTAACCGCTCATTGAGTGAAATTTTAAGATGCGCGCGCATCTGTGACACAAAATTAACAGTATGAAGCTGTCTGCTTAACCTTAAATTCAATTTTTGAATTTATTATTAAATTTATTTTTAAAATATTAAATAATCAATAATAAACATTTAAAATTAAGAATCTTATAATATTTAGTACAAATTATGTCTTATATATTTATTATTCTCTAAATTTTGTTTTTAATAATTATATATATATATATATATATTATATATATTTATATATATATTATATTATATATATATATATATATTTTCCGTGTGGTGACGGAGTAAGAATACAATTCACCACCCCCTATCTTACCCGTGGGTGATCGTACGAGACGACTAAGGGATATAAAACGCATATAACATCTATGCGAGAGAAGGAAAACTCGAAATAAAACCCTATACCAACACGTCTGACCAGCGTGGTATAGTAGGTCAATTACCCTTCCATTGTGGAGGAGGCCTGAGCCCAACAGTGGGACGTATATGGGCTGAGATGATGATATATTAATTATATATTATATAAATTTATATTAAATATATATATTTGAAATATATATATTAAATATATTATTATATAAATATATTAATTTTCAATTTTTAATATTAATTATTGATATCTAAGATCAATCTAAGATTCTTTTAGTTTAAATTTGATGACTATTAAACTGAACTTTGTTGATTATCCTTTTCCAATCCTTCTATTATTTTATTGTAATTAATTATTTGCATGCAATTAAAAACTATTTTTTAATGATGCCAAAGAAGTATAACTTCTCACGCGCGTACATAAGTACACGCACACATTTTTTTTTATTTAACAGTAATTAAAGCTGCATTTTGTTAATTATTTTTTCTAATTAAAAGTAAACGCTATCAGTAACACTGTATTTATTTATTATTCAGATAATAACATAAAAATAGCGACACTACATGCGGTCACGCTGACCGCACCCGGCCAGTTGAGGGTTAACTTGCAAAACTTATACACACCACTGCGATCTCTGACTCGCCTGCCAAGAATGGGAATCACGACACTATACGTGTACCTACCGTATCTTCGTTTGTGAAAGAAGCCTGCCTACAGCAATGGATTGCCAAATTTTCATGATGGTAATGATACATTTACAAAAGAAGACTCTTAAGGGTTGCAGTCGGCGCGCTCCTCGCACCACTCCGTCCGGGGCGACAGAGGGGCGTAAGCACGCACACCTGCAACCCACCCACGATGCATTGCTGATGATTGCGACGGGTTCACGACGCTGCTCTGCCCAAGCGGCACAGACCTCGAGTGTATGCTGCGCCGTGTCCTCGTCGCAATCGCAGTGGTGGCAGGACGATCTACTCTCCCTCCTATCGACCTTGTGCAGGTATTTGGCGAAACATCCATGCCCCGTCAACACCTGTACTAGTCGGAAGGAGAGCACCCCGTGCCGCCGTTTCATGAAAGAAGCGTATAAGAAAAATACGGATAATTTCATGTAATTATCATATACATTTTTTTATTTATTTTATATTAGATTAAACTTAGAAATCGACTAAAAACAAGTAGTTTTAATGTTTTAAATATGAATAATGATATTACAAAATAATTGGGTTTTCACCTTTAAAATATTAATATTAAAACGACAAAAGCTGATAAAAACCTGAATGTATCGCACCCAATATTAATTCATTTTTTTTTATATTATGAGTTCACAAACATGATTTTCGTCTAACTAAAACAAGATTGAAACAGAACTTTTCAAGAGCATTAATATGAAACGTACCATAACTACCAAACGGTAGAATCTATATTTGTCTGACAACATTAATATTGACACGGCATGTATTCGCTGCGGGGAGTCGAACATAGCTCTTTTGAATATAATTACTAACACGCAGTATGCATCGGTAGCAATTAACTTGTAACACGATGGGTGTGCAATGTATTACGCATGCTAAATAGAATTTGTGTAATAAAGTTGGTAGGCATGAGAGGAGAAAGTTTCGCAGGTGCATTTTAACAGTCATTAGCGAGCAGTTTCCTTAATTACTTTATACATAACTTATATTTAATAAAAACATACGAAACTTAAAATAATTATCATATATACATAGGTCTTAAATCCTCACTGTATCTGTTCTCACAGGTCTGTATAATTTTTTGATTCGCAAATGAGGTTTTTATAAATAGCATAGCATGTGAAATTCTAAATCAAAAGTAAAGTATTAGGTATTTAAAATAATAACCAATTCAGTAATACAATTTTCGGGAGTACAACACAATTTTTTTTTTATTACACATATGAAATATAAAGCTATTTTTATGGAATTATAAATGTTTAAAACCTTTGAAACGCCGGCTGTAACCAGTAATTACTAAATTATATTTGTAAAATAAATATAGTTTTAAAACTAAAAAGTACTCCTTAATGATAAGTCGAACTTAAAAGCGTAATTCTTAATATAGAAATACAATCCATCCATCTATCCATCAGGTCATAGAGCTCCAATGTTGGATATAGGCCTCCCCACGAGAATACCACTTGGAACGGTCCTGTTCCACTTGCATACAAAGGTTTCTTACGACGTTTAAAATGTCATCAGTCATTCTTATAGAGTCGCCGCGGCGGCCGATTCGTGGTCGCCAACTCGCCACTCGTAAACTGTTCATCCTCGACGGTTGACGGTTCGACGAGCGATGTGCCCTGCCCTTTGCCATTTCAATTGCTAATTCTGGGAGCTATATACAATAAGAAACGAAAAATATCAGTTTTTTTGTGGAAAATATGTTTTCTTAAGATGTGGTTTTCTATAACTTTGATTTTTAAGGGATCAGTTACAAAGCTAAATATTTTAAATGTTACCGCTTTTATACACACAAAACGTGTCTAAAAAAATAAAACCAATTTGTCCAACTGACAATTCGTCAAGGCACCAATGGGCATAAGCATATAAAATCTTAAGTCACGAATTGGTCTAATCAAACATCAAATATGTTTAGTAAACTATTACAAATAGTAGAAAATAAAAACTATCAATGGTCACATCTGCTACAAATTTATCTGTTCGACTATAAAATAATTCTGTCATTGAAAATTGAAACCTACGGATTATAAATTAAAGTTAAAGGTTTAATTTTTTGAATGTTATAGTAAGGATTGGATTGTTTGATGAGATAGGAGTCACAAAATGGACAGACGGCTGGATAAGTCACCTGATGGTCAACAGAGATTATACAATATTATAATTGTTACACATCCGTGTTCTTTTAACTGTGAAAGTTTATAATTTTCTTTAAATATTAATACATATCACTGCTCAGTTTGAACCTCTTCTACAATTGAAGAGCAATTGACCACATCATCATCATCATTATGGCAGCCCACATACGTCCCACTGTTGCGCTCGGATCTCCTCACAATGGGAAGGAATTTGACCTAATATACGATGCTGGTCAGATATGTTGGTATAGGGTTTCATTTCGAGCTTTCCTTCTCTCGCACAGGCGTTATGTGAATATCATATCCCATAGTCGTTTTTTACTACATCCTCGGGCAAGACCACACTAGTCAGATATTAAGACATAGAGTTTAGTTTGAAGTTTACCTTCTCTTGCATAGATATTATTTGTTGTTTATATCGCTTAGTCATCTTTACATCGTCCACAACCAAGAGGAGTAGGTGATGAATTGTATTCTTATTCTTTCAATAAATGGAGACGTAAGGTTTTGTATGTAATATCTTTAAACGAGCATTTTTTGTATATTTCTATATGTATATTCAAAGTTTCTGTATCTATTCCAACGATTTTCATGAAATTTTGTGTGCAGGCACTTTCAGAGGTGATCAGTCAAGCTAATTCATCCATAGAATATCATAAAAAAATTTAAAGGTAAATTTAGCCATCGTCATCAAGAATAGAAATAGCTGAGACGAAAAATAAGAGAAGAGAGAGTCCCTGTTTGATTCTCGGTTATCTATTCTTTTACTATATTTCCTTACTTAATTTTTCATTATTTTTTTTTATATCATCAATAATTTTTTTATTATAAACTAGCAACCCGCCCTCGCTTTGCTTCGGTTTTCGTTCGTCGTTTTACCCGCGTAGTTCCCGTTCCCGTGGGAATACCGGAATAAAATATAGCCTAGTTTACGCCCTGATATTATAGCTTTCCACTGGTGAAAGAATTTTTGAAATCGGTCCAGCCGTTTTGAAGATTACCCGGAACAAACAGACAGATAGACAGACAAAAATTTTTTAATCGCTCTTTTAGGCATAGGTGTCATGCAAATAACCGTGTGAGCATGAAAAAAGCCTATTATTTTGACATTACAAACAGACACCCCAAATTTATTTATTGGTAGGTATAGACCAAAAAAAATAATACCAATCTACGCCTCGTCCTCCAAGTACTTCATTTTCAATCACAAAGTGTATAAACGTAACAATGTTTTGCATATACCTTTCCGATACCCTACACTTGTCGATGAGAGGGTACCACGCCCAGCTGTGGACTCCCACGGCCAGCGCTCAATAATTCAAGCTCCTTCACCGGCGGTACATTAAACATTCTATAATAAGGAGCCATTATATCTACATAATTGAACAGTAGCGTCATACTTTCAATACTTCAAGCACTTTGATGTTTTCCTATATTTTATAAAAAAAGCATAAACACTAGTTATTCTAAACTAGCTTTTGCCCGCGACTTCGTCCGCGTAAATATCATGTGTGACAGAGGCAATGATAGATAACTGTGAAGTATGCTCAGGGTTCTACAGGCCCACTGTGTTGCTCTGGATGATGTAGGCAAGCTAGTGTAGAGAATCCTGATTGACCGCATCAGCCAGCATCTTAGCGAGGTTGTCTCGATTAGGTCAAATTTCTGGCAGACGACCGCAGCCTTTCTATGCTTTTGGTCCATTGTTTTCAAGGCGCTCACTGGCGGAGAGGTGCTGTTGGCGGTGTATTTAGATATCGTCAACTCATTTAATTATTTGTCAATTTGGTACATCAGAGAGGCGCTGTTAATAAGGGGTGCTTCTATATTTAAGCGGCTGATTCCAGATTATTAGAAGCGGGTGCAGTGGTATCTACGTGAAGTGCGCAGAGGACTTTTTGCTAACGCCTATGTTGTACTGCTTCCAACTGAGGTCGTACTTGCGGGTGATTGTATGCTATATTAACTGAGACTGAAGTCTCTCCGGGCTGGGCTTAATTTAAATAAGCGATACGTTTGGCCATACTCGGCATCGAGGTGGTGATTCGAAGAGTCACGCTGCCGCTTAAAGTAGTTTTATATAAGACGAATAATCTGCTATTTCATAGACCCCGTAATGAAACACCCGTCGGCACAGCAATGACCGTTAATTCAGTTCCACTCGATCGAGGATCAGATAAAATATTTGGGCTTAGTACTCGGCGGGCGATGGTGCTTTCAGGTGTATTTTTATCAAATTACTCCCCGGCTTGTTGATGCGGTATTATATGTTGACTGCTGTACGCGAGACTGGTTCGATCAATGGCTCTGTATGGTGTACCTGTATGGGCAAATTCTGACCACTTTTCTCAGAAATTTCATCTGGCATTCGCAGAAAGCCATGGTGCTCAGGGTTACACGCAGTTTCCATATCATGACGATCAAGGCAGCGTGCGCTTTGGCCGGAACCCTCCCATGCGGCTTAAATTTGGAAATACACGGAGCCCTCCCATAATCATGGTTCCACCTATGATAAAGCTGACATACTTTTGAGATATGTGTGGCCTGGGTAGAGTTGCGCCATGAATTCATCGCAAGCATCACATAGCCTACACGTCAGGAACTCGCATGAGGTCGGCGAAGCGATTCAAGAAGAAAAACTTTCAAGCTGACTCGGTCTACTGCTGTCGTGTCAGGTGATGGCTAGCTTGAGGTAATATCAAACCTCATTGCACGCATCTACACTTTCTTCACGGTAGACAGCGACCTGGCAATAGTCCACGAGTATCACTTACTTGCTGTTTGCTCGTTTGCCAACAATAGCAATAAAAAAAATCATCCTAGTCAATGACACGGATGACTAAACCGGGTATTAGTCCGCCACCCATAGGATGAATGACCGCGCGAGGGCGATACCACGACAATATAATTTGCTGCCTGGGGTCAAAAAATGGTAATCGAGTGGCCCTGCACAGCCTTCTTTTTTTATTTATTCTACAAACTATGAATTTCGCGCTACACTCTCCATTAAGTGACAAACTAAGTCACAAACATATAAATGACGAACACAAATTATACCCAGCCTCAGAGCAATAATTTGTCGATCACACAAAAATTATTCGGTGTTGGGTTTGGATCCGTGACACTAGCATGGTAGGCTGGTAACTTAACGACTATGCTATTAGTGCAGTTAATTAATCATTGACGTTGTACGAATTTATTATTTGTGTATTAGAGTGAAAAATATCAAAGCATAATTCATCCCCTATTTTACACCCTTAGAAAAGAATATATCTTCTGAGGGGTTAATTTGCCGAATAATTTTCGTTTATAATGAGTCTTTTTATATCGATTTCCAATTAAATAGGTTTTGTACTTAGTTGTATAAGTTACTATAGTTTTTAACTATCCCACGGACACTCTTTAATTTTCTAAAAGTGACTAGAAGTATCCTAAATATTGACCGGGGATGTAAGGTACCACCATGCAAAATTTCGTTCAAATCGGTCGAATAACTTCGGAGATTAGCCCATACAAACAGATAACCAGACAAACAGACAGAGGAACAAAAAATTTTAAAACAATCTAAACGTGTTCTATTTCACTTCTAACATCCCCCCGACTTAGATTTTAGCCATTTGTTTCAATGTACAGAATTTCGATCTCTACAGTTTTATTATATGTAGGTATAGATATCTTGTCGTTAATTCACATTCAATGTAGTGACGAAGTAAGAATACAATTCACCACACCCTTTCTTGTTCGTAGATGTCGTAAAAGACGACTAAGGCATGATATGCATATAATATCTATACAAGAGAATGAAAACTCGAAATAAAATCCGTCTGACCAGCGTGATATAGTAGGTAAATTTCCCTCCCATTGTGGGGAGACTCGAGCCCAGCTATGGGATGTATATGAGCTGTGATGATGAACCTATTATTTCGTACCCTACAATCTCCTTTTTTTGAAGACCTACATACGGTTCTAATGAGACATTGGCGCAGTTGCGTTGAACCGCCAACAGAAGCCATTCATAACCACTGATGTCAATTAACCCTGCTCCTGTGGTCGGCCCAACGACGAAGGCGACGTGGTATTCGGGTGGGTTGCGTTTATGCGTGCTTACGTCTCTCTGTCGGCCGGGACCCGCAGCACACACAAAAAAAAAATGGTCACCCCAATGGTGATGTGGAGGGAACACAGTAGATTATGAGCCCACGTGGTCATTCTGTCGCCCCGGATGAGATATACGGGGGCGTGACCAAATCATACCCTGTTAAAAAATTCTGTGACCTACAATTTAAACAATGTCGGTAAAAATGAGTTGGTCACTATTACTTAGCGAAATATAAGATATGCTATATCTTGGATTAAATTTACGTAGATAAGTACGTGTCTAAAACAAAATCAATTTATGTATGAATCATACTATAATAAATCCATCGTCGTCACAGCTCATATACGTCCCACTGCTGGGCTCGAGCCTCCCTCGCAATAGGAGGGAAATTGATCTTACTATACCATGCTGGTCAGGCAGGTTGGTATAGAATTTTCTTTCGAGTTTCGTTCTCTTGCATAGATAGTATATAGCACAGGTATACCGACCCCCTCAGTCATCTTTTACGACATCCACGGTCAAGATAGGGAATGATGAATTTTATACCTACTTATTCTGTCACCACACCACTGATTTAGTCCACCTATAATTTTCCAAACAAATTGATTGATTGATTGATTGAGGCTGATCAAACATGTTATATGTTTATATATTGTATATATTGCACTAAGGATTTAAAAGTCGCACAAAGGGTTGTCCTACATGGGATTCGAATCCACGACTCTGGCATATTAAGTCGGTATCTTAACCATTACGCCATCAGGCTGTCTTTTACGACACCCAGGGCAGGAAAGGGGATAGTGAATTGTATTCTTACTTCGTCACCGCATCCACTCCACTTATATTAAAGGCATTACGGCATTTTAAATAATCAATAAGGTGATCAAACTGAATGTTGGGAACTATTTACTAGTCCCAGGACACGACCCCTGTAGACATACAAGTGGCCCCCGGACTCCCGGGCATTCTTATAGTGTAATATTATTTGAAGTGAGCGCAAGTATTTTTATTCGTTACAAGATTATAAAAACATGATTCGCGTGAGATATTTTATAATAAACTAGATGACCCAACAGCCGTTGTTCTGTTCAAATAAAATTAAAGGAATTCTCCGTTATGTCGATGGCAGCACCACCTACCAGGTCCAATTGTGAATCTAAACCATTCTCGAATCCCCTTGAACACACACTAAAATTTTCATCAGCATCGGTCCAGGTGCATAAGAAAAGTTCAGTGACATGCAAACGTACACAAGAAATATCGCTGTTTTTTTTTTACGGTTGGCACACTCCTCGCTCCACTCCGTCCGGGGCAACAGAGGGGCGTAAGCACGCACACCTGTAACCCACTAGGGACACGTCGCCTTCGTCGTTAGACCGACCACCGGAGCAGGGTGACTTGTCGTCAGTGGTCGTCCCGACGGAATACCCCTTGAGAAGTATCCTCTCCTCGACCGGTCTCCTCCTTTCAAGGAGGACGTCGGTTTGTCCTCGCGTGGTCGGCCTCTAGGCGGGTGACAGACTAATTCTCCGGTCTAGTCACCCGCGGCCCCAGCTAGGGCGGCATGAGGCGCAGGTATTCGCGCTTGATACCGCCTTATATCGCTGGTTTGCGATAATATCGACATAACTCAAAATTATGTAAAATTGAATATTGTATGTCAAATGATCTTTAATATCTAAAATCTTTAATATTGTATCGTGAATTGAGGAATTTTCCATTAATCAGTGTAGTCACAACCTCAATAAATTATTTAAATATTATGGTATGCAGTAAAACATTTATAAAAACAATTTAAAAAAATGCCTCTCTAAATTCAGTCATTTTTATTTAAGTCACTATTCATGCAAATCAGCTATATATAAAGATTAAATATTGTTATTTCGAACAGAAATAATTACATATTTAATTTGATATGATGCAAATAAATAATATCGTGTGGTGACGGATTAAGAATACAATTCCCCACCGCCTCACTTGCCTATGGGTGTCGTAAAACACATATAGTTTATTATAATATGCAGATAAAGTTTAAGCAAAAGAAGGCAAACCAGAAATAAAACTCTATATCAACACACCAGCGTGGTGTAGTGGATAAATTTCCCTTTCATTATAAATGAGACTCGAGCCCAACAGTGGGACTTACATGAGCTGAAATGATGATATTTCTCAATGAAATTAAAGTATCAAAATTAATAGAAAACAACAGAATAAAATTTAAATGATGGTCAATACTTGAGGTAGGCACTTAATAATGTATGTCTTCAGTAGTCGCCGGGCGGGCGGCCTCGCGGCCCCGCAGTCCCGCGGCCCCGGTGGTGGCCAGGCCAAATAACAGTGTGTACAGCCGGTCACGGAATTACCGCACGTGGACGAGACAACATTTAATCGCTTGCATATTGTATTGGATCATTTATTGGGGAAATAAACGCGTTCTGTGGGCAACACCTATGTGTACTATACATTGCTGCTTCCCTTTAAATGATTATCCTTACTAATATTATAAAACCGAAAGTAAGTTTGTTTGTTTGTTACGCTTTCACGCTTAAACCACCGAATCGATTTCAAAAATTCTTTCACTAATGGAAAGCTATAATATCAGGCAGTAATATAGGCTATATTTTAATCCGGTATTCCCACGAGAACGGGAACTACGCGGGTAAAACAACTAAAACCGAAGCGAAGCGAGGGCGGGTTGCTAGTATAAAATAAATGTTTATGTATTTAGGTAAAATTTGAAGTTTTGTAACATAAAGATTGAAATTTAGATTGCCCGACGTTTCGAACACTTTACAGCGACCATGGTCACTGGCGGACTAAGATGTCTGACGTCTAACAAGTCATCGTTATTACAAATATTTATAATTATCTATCCACTACAGAAATTAATTACTGAATTTGACCCACATTTTCGTACAAATTGATTGCCAGTACAAGATGAAGATGATTCTATATGAAAAAACGAAACGTCCGTTCAAACGATTGGTCAGATGTACTGGTATAGGACCAGCACTTCTGACCAGCGTGGTATAGTAGGTCAATATCCCTCCCATAATGGAGGAGGCCCAAGCCCAACAGTGGGACGTGTATGGGCTGAGATGATGATGATTTTTCTCTAACGACAAAAGAAGTTTAACTTCAAAGATACCAGTCAATGTAAAGCGACCATGGATAAGTCCTCGCGGCCCCTCCTGAGAACCTTATCAGGTGCAAGACGTACACACATAGTTAAAAAAGCGATGTTTTATTTCGATCACAGTTTATTTCATTGTGTTAGTTAGTTATGTGCGCGTATCGTCCGCAATTAAGTGTCATTATCGTTTAACAAGCGATACGGACATATATTTTACAAGCCGACTGTATTTTATGCTGACTAAATAGTATTTAAGTTCACTAATCATTTTAATAGCTAGTGTTATTATATGTTTGGATTTTGATGTGTATTTCAGTAAAGGTAGTATGGTCAATTCTAATAGTAATTATTTTGTTGAATGCTGAATTTTGATTTGTAAAGTTCTTTTTATAGAAATAATTTGCATTTGTTAGTACATTTGTCGCCAGTCCTTACTAGCACATGGCTGTCGTAAAAAATCGGCTTATAGTCTAGAATTGGCTACAGCATTTTTCTGGGAAACGTAGTAAATATATATATATATATTCCATTGATAATGTTAGGACTATACTGTTGACAGTTGTCTGTCTACAGCCGCGGACCGATCCGTCCGGGGCAGTACCACACTAAGCAGAAAATCGTCGTCCGAGTAGTAGCAATTTATTACTGCGCTTCATTCAGTGCGCGGCGGAGTTGGAAGAAAAAAAAACGACCTAACATAAGTTCACGAGCAGCGACACTTACCATCAGGCCTACTGTATGCTCGTTTGCCACCATTGGCAATAAAAAAAAAACATAAATCTGGGTCGTGGTGATTACGGCAATAATCCCACCATGAATGAAATTGCTAATTACTAAAGCCAAATAAAGCTTAAATAAAAAATTTTATGTAACAGTTTTTCCAATTATTATTTTTTTTTATACTAACGCTGAATAATCTAATTTAACAAGATAGCTCTATGAAAGAAAAATCTTACAGATAATGGAAGATAAATAAGAAAATATTAAAAAAATAACAAAGGGTCTCAAAATAATATAATCTTTTACACAATACTAGGTACCTACTTAAAGAAAATTAAAGCATAATATTTCGTTAAACTGTATTATCCAATGACATCATTATTTTAGTAGTTAATAAAGAAAATCTCATTATATTCATAGGAACATAGGTCTTATTCTAGGATAGAGAACAAGAAAAAAAAACCTGGGAATTCATACAAGAAAGGGCGCCATAAATCTATAATACAATTTCACAATTTCTGAATGAGGAGCTGCTCATAACCTATCTGTATTTCTAAATAATCCGAAATTTTAGCATTTGATTTAGTTATTAGTAGCCTTTTCTACAAATTCTACTCTTGATAGCATTTTTAAACTTATTCATTGGCATGTCTTGGATATCTCGAGGTAGTTTATTATAAAATCGGATACATTGCCCCGTGAAAGAAAAGTCTATAGTTAAGTTTGTAATTACGCTATATCTGTATTTAAAACACCATATTTATGGTGTACTTATATTCCATAGTATAATACCCCTCCTACGCCTTATGTGCTTGCTGCTTTAATATTGATGGTGAAATTAAGGCGAAGACTTATAACAGACGTTTAATGTACATATTAAAAGTTTTTTTTAATATCAATACAATAGCGATTTGTGCGGTGACAGTTAATGAATTCAATTCACCACCCTCTATCTTAAACTTGGGTGTCGTAAAAGACGACTAAAGGATTATAATATGCAAATAACATCGATTCAAGAGTGAGAAAGCTCGAAATGAAGCCCTATGCCAACACGTATGACCTATTGGATAAAATTCCCCCTCAAAGTGTAAAACGCCCGAGCTCAATAGTGGGACGTTTAGGGGCTGAGATGATGATGATTTGAATACCTCAATCTTAGAATAATAACGTATAGAAGGATAGTGTCGGTACTTAAAGCGATCAAAACATGAAGCCAAAAAATACTACAAGTGCGCGGGCGATTACACACGTACACACGCACACCACTATACAAATAATGAAATCAAATTTTGTTTTAATTATCATAAATCGTCGAAATACTTTAAAAAGTAATGTTAAAAACCTTTTTATGTCTCTCAAATGTGTTATGACACCATTTGAATGCACTAACCGTCATAATTACCTATTTATTTTTTAAGAGTTTCGTACGTACGTGCAGTACAGTGACCTTGTACATTACGGAATGGTTTCGGCGTAAGCTCCATTAGGCTCCAATTGAAATGCTTCATTTTTTTGCGCGAACGTACCTTTTATACGTTATTATTCTAAGACCTCAATATTATAACTTCATTTGTGTTAATATTATAATAATATAGCATAATGGTTAAGATACCGACCTACCACGCCAGTGTTGTTCGATTCCTATGCGGGACAATACTTTGTGCGATCCACAAATTGTTCCTACTCTGGGTGTAATTTGTGTCTATTAAAATAATTATATGTTTGTAAAATCCCCCGCAATACAAGGATTAATGCCTTGTCTCATCATTCATCATTTGAGTTCATATTACAGATACAGGACGTATCTGTCCGTCCGTCTGTTGTCGAGTCTCCTCCACAATAAGAGAAATTAACCTACTATACCACCCTGGTCAGACGTGTAGGTATAGGATTTTATTTCGAGTTTTCCTTCTCTTGCATAGCTGTTGTATGCATATTTAATAGGTACCTTAGACGTTACTTACGACACCCATGAGCAAGGGAGGGGGTAGTGAATAGTATTCTTATTACGTCACCACACGGAAGAAACCTTGCCTTGTCTATAAAAAAATCATCGTCATCTCAGCCTATATACGTCCCACTGTTGGGCTCAGACCTCCTACATAATGGGAGGGTTATTGACCTACTATTCCACGCTGGTCAGACGTGTTGAAACAGGGTTTTGTTTCGAGTTTTCCTTCTCTTGCACAGATGTTATATGCTTATTATATCCCTAAGTCATCTTTTACGACATCCTCGGGCATGATAGGGAGTGGTGAATAGTATTCTTATTCCGTCACCACACGGAAATTGCCTTGTCTTGTCTATAATAAAATAAAATAAATTTTACCCTTCCCCTTAACTGCATAGCTACCAACTTCGTATATTTAAAATCTACAAATCCACTATCATGATACACGAATAGAAATATTGTGATTTATTCGTATGTAACAACGAGTAACTGTTCCTATACCTTATGTAATATTCAATCAGTAATGACCGGTAATGACCGGTAATAGCCGGTAATAACCGATATAGTTCCGTAAATGTACCGTTCTGCTATAATATTCAAAACTTCGATACCTATTCGGTAATACGTTTCACTGTTTATTTGATGTTATTTAAAGTTTGATACCTATTTATTATTCCCTTGTTTATTAACTTCATATTGTTTTTGGTTAAACTGGTATTATTTATTTAGTACTGGTAAATAAATTGCTTTGCAACGTTCTATATTAGAAGTTTTTGTAAATATGTATCTACCTGCATATTAGCCATGTTGATGCACATTGGCTGATATCAAAAAGCCTAGATATATGTTATTGTAAGGTACCTTCTCCAATGTAATTAAACGAGAAATTTTAAAATGTCTTACTCTCAATCAACTTGTGCTCTGAATCCCAAGATACAGGCCCCGTTGCCTAGTTTGGGAATCTCTGATTTTGTAATCTTTTGTAATGACTTTTTTTTTTGTAATAAATATTATTATTATTAAATGTTAGAAATAGAAAAATTTGCGCCTATTAAAGATATTAACATATATAATTATTGTGATTCGATTACCCTTTTTTATTCCCCTTGTGTTTTGAGCATGATTTCTTCGTACTTCATGCTGAATAAAATAATATAAATCGTCATGAGTTCTCATGAAAATCTCAAACCTCTCTCATATTACTCACGAATTTCAATCACAATTTTTCCGTTACCATCCATAAAAGCAAAAATTTCTTTTTTCTCATTATTATAAAAAATAGATACTAAGTTTTCGAATGGTGAGGAAGTTAGTTTCTCCTCATATATACAGCTACCTGGTAGTAAAATATTATCAAAATTGGTTCAGCTGTTTTGAAGACTACCTCAAACAAACAGACAGACAGATAGACAGACAAACATGCAAAAAAAAATTAAACTGTATTTTGGCATAGGTGTCGTTCAAATAACCGTGTGAGCATGAAAAAAGTCTATTATTTTGACATTACAAACAGACACTTCAATTTTATTTATTGGTATAGATGTGAAATACTTTTAAAATAAAACGCTGCAAAGTGTTCGAAACGTCGGGCAATAATAAATGAAATACAAACACGATATAATTCGTGAAGTAGTTTTATTTAAAACTAACAACCCGCCCTCGCTTCGTTTCGGTTTCAGTCGCCTTACCCGCGTAGTTCCCGTTCCCATTGGCATACCGGGATAAAATATAGCCTATGTTACTCCCTAATGTTATAGCTTTCCAGTGGTGAAAGAATTTTTGAAATTGGTTCGGTGGTTTAAACGTAACAAACAAACTTACTTTCGCATTTATAATTATTAGTAAGGCTATGTAATACTCGCGTAAGCATCAGGAATTACATGTTTTTGTAATAACGCCATAAAATTCCTTAAGAATAGCCCTTTTACGAGTGAACCTAACGCAAATCTTGTTTACATCTAATCTTTTATCGCAAATAAATCATTAGTATTATCCATGTTGCCAAAACGTTATAGATAAAAAAAAACTTAAGTCGGTTAACAAATTAAATTACTAATCGACAATTAGTTCATCAGATATTACAGCAATTTCATCATTAAATCAGCTCATATACGTCCCACTGTTGGGCTCGGGCCTCCTCCTGGGAGCGAATTTGACGTACTATTACCATGCTGGTCAGATGTGTTGATACAGGGTTTTACTTCGAATTTTCCTTCTCTTGCACAGATGTTATGTGCATATTATATCTCTTAGTCGTCTTTTACGACATCCACGGGCAAGATAGGGAGTGGTGAATAGTATTCTTACTCCGTCACCACACGGAAAAGAGGTTGGAAGAAAAGTAAAAGACAGATAGAGTTTTATTTCAAGTATTCCTTCTCTTGCATAAATGTTATATGCATATTATATCTCTTAGTCGTCTTTGACGACATCCACGAGCCAGATAGGGAGTGGTGAATTGTATTCTTACTCCATCACTACACGGTACAATTATTTAAATTTATATTATACTAGTTGACCCAACAGACGTTGTTCTGTTCAAATAAGCGCCACCTACCGGGTCCAATTGTGAATCTAAACCATTCTCGGATCCCCTTGAATACACACAAAAATTTCGTCAACATTCGGTCCAGCAATTTAGGAGGAGTTTAGTGACATATGCACGTACACAAGAAATATATATATAAAGATAGATACGTACCGTATAATATTTAGGAATGTGACTTTGCTTTTTTTAAACTTGCGATAGGGCGTTAGATGAAGTTTTATAGATACTGATGGCTCTGTATTATGATATCAGTTCAGGCCAGAAGCGCGACTGACACTTGACCTACATTGACCACAATTTAGGAATATTATAATAGATTTTTCCATTTAATGACGAAGTAAGGATACAATTTACCACACCTATGGGTGTCGCAAAAGACGACTAACGGATAACAATACGCAGAAAACATTTATGCAAGAAAACAAAAACTCTAAATATTGGTATACAATTTCATTCGCCTTTAAAATTCTGTTTCACAAGCTTATTGTGTTGGGAGAGTGGGTGCAATGCCCCCTTTTTTTTCCACCACCACGTGATTCGACCACTGACGTCAAGTCACCCTGCTCCGGTGGTCGGCCCAACGACGAAGGCGACGTGTCACGGGTGGGTTACGAGTGTGCGCCCTTACGCCCCTCTGTCGCCCCGGACATAGTGATGCGAGGAGTGCGGCGACAGTAACCCACCCCCAAAAAAGAAGTGTTATATTCATATATTTTTTTAAATTAACACTTCCCATTAAAGTATAAATCTGGCAGAGAACATACAATTAACAGAACGGAACTAGAATAGTTCCTCTCTATACTTCTTTCCTTCTAGCTTGAGAATCAAAACCTTTCGAGTATCAGCCGCTTCGATGATTCGAGCAACAAAACAGATTGCCGGAGCGTCTCCCTCACGCATTCGGCTTCGCTACGGGTGGCGGACTAATCCCTGGTCCGTTCAACCGGGACCTTGGCTAGGGCGGCGCGTTTTTTCTTACCCCTAAAACGTTCAGTAAACTGTCTTCACAACTTCTTCCTCAGCTCATCTTAACGTATTTAAAGTAAGCATGTGATATAAAATTAGATGGAAGGTAAATCATACTTTCTTTCTGTCTTATATATCATGGTCATCCTATTCCTGACCTCCTAACGCTTCGGCATATCAAAGCAAACATACGCTTCAACGCAAACATGATCACCAACCAAATACAGTACCAACAACCAACTAAAACTAAATACAATTAGAATGAAATTCCCATAGCAATATTTTAATGTAGACTTATGTCAAGTGTCAAAATTTAATAAGCTATCTTAGTGAAATCTCAATCTTATATCTATGATGATAAAGTTTAATATAGTTTAATGTATTTGTATCTAGGTGCATGTCAAATGTCAAGTTTGGTTGATGATTTTGACAGTTGGTTCGCGCTACCGACGCGCCGTAACGCCGCACTCGGCCGGCTGCTGCCAATCAACGTTATGTGTTGGTATGTGACGCTTTGTTTGGTAAAGTATTCACACCTTGGGAGCCTTTTCCCTACAGTATTTCTAGTGGTAAATGATAGTTTCAAATAGTATGGATGTAATTTTTAACTAAACGGCATCATCATCATCATTTCAGCTCATATACGTCCCACTGTTGGACTCAAGCCTCCTGGGAGGGAAATTGACCTATTTATACGACGCTGGTTAGACATTTTGATATAGGATTTAATTTAAAGTTTTCCTTGTCTTGCATATTTGAATAGAGACGACTAAAACCTTAAGCTCTTACGACTAAGAGCTTAAGCTCTTACGGCCTGTTCACGACTTTGGTGTTAGCGGTACGCGGTGCGGCGTGCGGGACGGCGTCCGTAAGCGGTGCGTTTTGCACGCCACGTACTCAGCAGCGGTTAGTTGAAGCGGCCGCGGTGGGCGTATTTGGGTAGTCAAAACGTGTTCAAAATCATGGCGTTATCAAAATTATCCCTCCTCTGTTTAGAAAGCAGTACATTTTTAAAACAAGATATTCTTAATATGAGAGAAGGAGTGCACGAACTAAATAAAGATTGGTATTTAAATGGCGAATTTTGTGACCTAAAGATTTTTATATTTATGTTGGGGATGTTTTGACATCTAAGTCGTAAGAGCTTAAGCTCTTAGTCGGCTTTTGAGACACCCACGAGCAAGAGAGGAAGTAGTGAATTCTATTCTTAATCCATCACCACACGGAAAAAATGGCATCAATCAATGAACATTACAATAGATCGAATCCCCTAGAAATATATATATGGACAGCCATCTCTGAGATGATGGTCGACAGCGACAGGTCCATTCCTATGACCGCCGACAGGTCGTGGCGCTGAGGCCCCCAGGCGGGACATACTTCCAGTGTGACGAGAGTACTACCCTGGACGGATCCGCTCGCGGCTGTAGACTGACCACTGCTGATAGTTTGATCCTACCACATAAAAACTCAGCCGTCTGCCTTACGTCAACCCTGCTTGAAAATGTTAGTTGTCTTTTACGACACCGAGAAACAATGTCATCATCATCATTTCAGCCCATCGCCGTCCACTGCTGTACATAGGCTCCCTCATGTTACGCCAAAAAGCGTGATCTTGTGCCGCCTGCATTCATCGATGCCCAGCAACTTTCACCAGGTCGTCGGTCTACCTAGTGGTGGGGCGTACACTGCGTCGTCCGATACGTGGTCGCCACTTGAGAACCTTTCCTCCCCAGCGGTTGTCGGTTCGTCGAGCAATATGGCCTGCCCATTGCCACTTCAGCGTGCTGATTCTTCGTGCTATGTCGGTTACACTCGTTCTTCTGCGGATTTTCTTATTTCGGATTCCATCTCGCAATTTTGAGCATAGCCCGCTCCATAGCACGCTGAGCGACTTTGAGCCTTGTTATGAGGCCAACATTTAGGGACCACGTTTCTGTGCCGTAAGTCATCACTGGTAACACGCACTGCAATGTACAAGTTGGTAACCTTCGTAGCGGCCACTACAACACGAATTATGATTATATACGTCAGTATCTCTTCCGTACACAGAGTAGATAGGATATTGATGTTTATCACAAGAAATACATGAAATCTTTTATACATTTTCCATTAAAACCCATGTTATTGAACGAAGTGTTTTGCACATATTTATATATTGTTGACAACAATTATATTAAAACTATGATTTGGGCTGTTTATCAGTATCGATCAGTGAAATATGTTATCATTTCATCATTATTTTAGTTCATATACGTCCCACTGCTGGACTCGAATCTCCTCCATAATAGAAACGAAATCCACCTACTATCCACACTGGTCAGATTTATATAAATAAAACCCTATACCAACGATATAGGGTATGCCAACGGTATAAGGTTTTATTTCGAGTTTTTATCTCTTGCTTAGACGTTATATGCGTATCTCTTAATATATATATGTATCTCTTATTGTTAGTAGTCTTTTACGACACTCAGAGACAAGATATAAGGGTGGTGAATTGTATTAATCCGTCACCACACGTTTTTTGACGTGACAACGTCTTATAATTCGATGGAGCCAGCTGCAAGCACGAAAAAACATGACGCATGCGGCGTTATCTCGGTCTGAGGCGTTCCATTTAAGGCTTGATCCATTCAAAATATCTATCAAACAAATAAAATTAAAATTTTCTTTTGAAAAATGTAACCATTCCATCAGTATTTTCTTATGGCGTTGTCACATTTAACTATCGTCAGTAAACCGACTTTACAGACAACCGATTTTTTTTTAATTATATACCAACACTAATATTATAAAAAGAAAAACTACTGGACCGATTTGAATAATTATTCAATCTATACCAATAAATAAAATTAGAGTGTCTGTTTGTAATATCAAAATAATAGATTTTTTTCATGCTCACGCCTATGCTATAGCCTAGGTTACTTCCTGACATTATAGCTTTTCATTGGTGAAAGAATTTTTGAAATCGGTCCAGTTGTTTTGAAGATTACCCGGAACAAACAGACAGACAGACAAAAAAAATTAAAGTGATTTTTAGGCATGTGTATAGTGCAAATAACCGCGTGAGCATGAAAAAAGCCTATTATTTTGACATTACAAACAGACACTCCAATTTCATTTATTGGTATAGATATTGTCGTATGGTGATGGACATTCATATTTTCGCGATTATATTATTATTCAAAATGTTATTTAAAGGATTATTTAATTGATTTAATGATTACTGATGGTAATACTACTCGTATTTTACTGCAGAAGAAGAAGAAGAAACTTTTTTTACTGCAACGGTACCTATTGATAAGATTTTTAGTGACGCTCATTATTCTGTAAACTTGCCCACGTATAAACAATTATCGATCCCAATCCCAAGGCCATTTATAATCTATAGTAATTGGTATCCAATCAAATAAGAATCCAAATTTTTGGAAATCAACTTTGTATTTTTGATATAATAGTATAGGAGCCCGCTATACAACGACCTTCACCGAAATGTTTATTTGATGAAACTTATTTTTTATTTAATTTAATATCTCAATAAATATATTGCATATGGGTTGCCTAACAAATTTTAGTCCAGAGTATGATTAATTAATAATAAAAAAAAATATTTTTTTGAACATTGCACCGGTTTGATTATTAGACAAATTCTATACCAATCGAAAGTATGAAACCAATAGAATATGCAAACGTTAGATTGCCTATTCTTTTACGGTCACAACTCTCGGGTAGACAGATATTTTTTTTTTTTGGGATGGGCTGCGGTCGGTGCGCCTCCACACCACTCCGTCCGGGGCGACAGAGAGGCTTAAGCACGCAACACCCGCAACCCACCTGAACACCACGTCGCCTTCATCGTTGGGCCGACCACTGGAGCAGGGTTACTTGTCATTAGTGGTCGGCCCGACGGAATACCCCCTACCCGGGGTACCCTCCCATCGACCGACGTCCCCCCCCTCGGGGAGGACGTGGATCTTTCCTCAAGGGGTCGGCCTCTCGGCGGGTGACGGACTAATCCCCGGTCACGTCACCCGCGGCCTCAGCTAGGGGGGTAGCCAGATATAAACAGATAAATCGATACTAGCATTTTGCATCGGTCTGATCGACGTTTGCATATTCTATGGGCTTTATACTTTCGATTGGTATAGAATTTGTCTAATAATCAAACCAGTGCAATGTATAAAAAAAAAATTATTAATTAATCATACTCTGGACTAAAATTTGTTAGGTAATATATTTATTGACATATTAAATTAAATAAAAAATAAGTTTCATCAAATAAACATTTCGGTGAAGGTCGTTGTATAGCCGGATCTTAGACCGTAATATAGTTTTTATGATATAAAAACGATGTGTAACACTGCTAGGCTCGAGCCTCCTCCACAATGGAAGGGAAATTGGCAGACTAAATCACGCTAGTCAAACGTGTTGGTATAGGGCTTTATTTCGAGATTTCCTTCTCTTGCATCGTTGTTAACTGTGTATTGTAATCCATTAGTCGTCTTTTACGACACCCATGGACAAGAAATGTGGAAGTGAAAAGTATTCTTACTTCGTCACCACACGGCAAATCTATTATTTTATTAGCAACTAACAACCCGCCCTTGCTTCGCTTCGGTTTTAGTCGTTTTACCCGCGTAGTTCCCGTTCCCGTGGGAATACCGGGATAAAATATAGCCTAGGTTACTCCCTGATGTTATAGTTTTCTATTGATGAAAGAATTTTTGAAATCGGTCCAGCCGTTTTAAAGATTACCCGGAACAAACAGATAGACAGACAGACAGACAGACAAAAATGTTTTAATTGTTATTTTAGGCATAGGTGTCGTGCAAATAACCGTGTGAGCATGAAAAATGCCTATTATTTTAACATTACAAACAGACACTCCAATTTTATTTATTGGTATAGATTAAATAAACAAACATTGTTCACAGGTAACTGTGTAAATATTTAAGAACAATTGTATTAAAACACATTAATTATGAACATTGTTACTCATAAATATAGTTATACATAACATGTTTAAATAATATATTATATATGAAGACACCCAGGTGCATACGTAGTAAACATTTCAACAATATAATATACTTTATTTTTAAGACAACATACAAACGTATTTTTAAGGTTCCGTACCTAAAGGGTAAAAACGAGACCCTATTACTGAGACTTCGCTGTCCGTCCGTCCGTCTGTCACCAGGCTGTATCTGGAGAACGGCGATAGCTAGATAGTTGAAATTATCACAGATGATGTATTTCAATTGCCGCTATAACAACAAATACTAAAAATAAAATAAATATTTAAGGGGGGCCCCATACTACAAAATGGTGACAGGTAGACGCTTTAACTATTCACAGAATATTTAGTTTTATGTTTTCTTTAAATATAATTAAATTAAAATAAAATATATAATTAAGGGGGCTCCCATACAATAAAAGAGGTTTTTGCCGTTTTTATAGATAATGGTACGGAACCCTTCATGCGCGACTCCGACTCGCATTTTTTTGTTCTGTTTGCCATTCGGACGAGCAGAGGGAACAAAGGCAATCATCAAAATCTCATACAATATTCTGCAAATAATACTCAACTAACCTTCCACATGGTGAAGAAATAAGAATACAATTCACCGCTTCCTATATTTCCCGTGGATATCGTAAAAGACGACTAAGGGATGTTATCGACGACTTGGTGAAAGTTGCTGGGCGTTGTTGGATGCAGGCGGCACAGAACTGCACTTTGTGGCGTAACATGAGGGAGGCCTACGTCCAGCTGTGGACTTTGATAGGCTGAAATGGTGATGGTGAATTGTATTTTTACTCCGTCACCACACGAAAAATCTACCAATTATAGTTCACAAAATTTAGTCCTTTGATAAATACTAGGACGGTTCTCAAATAGCGACCACATATCTAACAACGTAGTGTAGAACGACAAAGAGGCAGCCTGATGACTTAGTTAGAAACGCAGACGTCAGTTTATTAGAAAGGCAAACTGAAGAACGAATAGAGGCTGAATATAGTTAAGTTACAAAACTTTCGTTAAAGAATTCTTAAGGAACAAAATATTAACGAAGTAGAAGTGGAAATAATTGCTACGTTTGATGAGAAAGTATTCGCGTCAATAGATCCGCCATGTTTTCTTTTCAACTAAAAACTGGTACAACAAAACAAACCTAATATAATATTATACACAATATATTTGTCAGACATAATGGAATATTAAAATCGTCAAAAACATACCATTAAATGTAATAGGACACTTTTGTACGGTAGCGACATGAGATAATGATCTAAAAACATATTATTTTTCACTCAACTTAGCAGTGCCCTGTTCTGTGCATTGTTGGTAACAATTTGATGTTTATCAACATTTTGTGCAATATTGCCGAATGATGCAGAATTGACTATGTTTGAATATTTTTTTTGTACGTAATAATTTATCTATAGGTTATTGTAGATAGTTCTTTAAAGTCCGTTCGTGAATCAAAAGAAATTTGATAGACTAATCGTCCGTGTGATGACGGAATAAGAATGCAATTCACGACCCCTTTTTTTATCCGTGAGTATCGTAAAAGACGTCTAGAGTATTAAATTTGTAGTTAGTAGTAGTATCTATTATATCTATCTATTATTACATTAGTATCTATGCAAGAAAAGGAATACGTGAAATAAAACCCTATAGCAATACGTCTGACTAGCGTGGTATAATAAATCAATCTCCCTTCTATTGTGAAGGAGGCTCGAGCCCAACAGTGGGATGTCTATGACCTGAAATGATGACGAACCGATATTTCAATGAAAACAATCGAAGAATTTTGTTATTGTCTATATTCTCTCATTAGCATAAGTACATGAAAACGTTCCCGCCATAAATCTAATGCATATTAATTTTATCGGGAACGTAAAAATAATATGCGAAGATTTTGTATTATATTCAATAGTTTAGTGGCTTAACCATCACAGCTCATACAGGTGCCTCTATTGTGCTCGAGCCTCCTCCGTAATAGGAATGAAATTGACCTACTATACCATGCTGATCAGATGTGTTATAATTCCCAGTTTTCCATCTCTTGCATAGATGTTATCTGTATATTATATCTCTTAGTCGTCTTTTACGACACCCACAGACAGGAGAGGTGGTGATGAATTATATTCTTACTCCGTCACCACATAGAAAACGCCATAATATAGTATATTAAATAATTTTGAATACTTTTTATGTAAAATAATGCAGAGAAAATGCTAAATTTCATTAAATATTGTACAACACTGCGGTACATATCTATATTATTGCGTTCCGCCAAAATTACAATTAAATCTTTAATAGAACTATAGCTACATACTAGTTTTACATTTATACTATAAAAATATATAAAGGATTTATTCAAACACTAGCTTTTGCCCGCGGCTTCGCCCGCGTAAAAGTTGGCTTGCATATTTCTTTTTATTGTGTTATTGTGGTGACGGAGTAAGAATACAATTAACCACTCCCTATCTTGCCCGTGGATGTCGTATAAGACGACTATGGGATATATACACATTAGTGTTGCCCAAAAAAGTCTTGGTCTTGCGGTCTTGGTCTTGGTCTTGCGAGAAATGCAAGACCGAGACCAAGACCAAGACCGCTTAATTTTTGCAAGACCAAGACCAAGACTGGCCCTGCAAGACTTGAGCAAGACCAAGACTGGGCCTGCAAGAGTCTCGCGGTCTTGCATTTAATTCAAGTCACCATTTAAGCTTATATACGGTTGAGCTCGTGTCTTCTACATAACAGGAGGGAAATCGGCCGTGGCCGGAGGGGAATCGCCACGGTGATCGGCCGTGTTGTTACAGGTCATACATGTCAAGTTTTCCTTCTCTTGCACCGATGTTATATATTATAGCCCTTAGTCGTGGGTTCGCAGTCACGGGTAAAATAGGGAGTGATGAATTATATTCTTACTCCGTCACTACACGGCAAGTCAAATCAGTCTTGAGATATCCATCTATTGGCTAATCGATTCCCAATGTTGGTGTTGGCTTTTCAGAATTACTCTTCGGAAAGGCTTAAGGACAAAAATACCGTAATCACGAGAGTGCTCTTGCCCATTATACATATTTATATATCCGTTTATTCATTAGCCTAACGACGTTCACTGTTGGACATAGAAATATGCCTACAATTAATCTACATAAATGTCCATGTAGGGACAGAGTCATCATCATCTTGCTCTTATCCCAATTACTTGGGGTCGACGCAATATGTCATCTGTTTTGACATATTGCAAAAAGTTTCGGCAATGACTTTTATGACCGGCCGCCTGCCTGACGTCAACCCTCCTTGGGAATGTAATCATTGACCCAAATGGTACCAGATGGAGTTGGTCCGGGTCAATCTAGGGCTCTTAGTCGTCTTTTACGACACCCACGAGCAAAGCAAGGGTTGGTAGTATTCGAAGCCGCTGGACAGAGTACGAATATAATTCACCACTCTCTTACCCGTGGATGTCGTATCAAATCGAATCGGGCAATGGTGTTAGGAACCCATGAAAAAAAATTGAAATAAAAATATCGATTCGTTAATGAATTGAGAGACATGTAAGTTCTCAATTTTGTCATCGTTTTTTCGTGTAAATTTGATTAAAATATATAAAGCAATGATACTTAATCTACAACATATCGTATTTTGTTAAATGTTCATTAGAATTTGAATAAATCAATGATTACGTTTGCATAAGCAAGACAAACTTCGCTTTAACATAAATCAGCTGATCGGCTGATGACCGTTGATGAGTCGCCTTTGTACCTACGTAACCATTGAAAGGTTCGCGCAAATCTAATACCTATTTATACTGTCGAAATTTTACATGCTTACATATATCCTGTCTGTACATACCTACATAATGCATAAAATTTAAGGCATAAACTCTTAGACACACATCTTTGTAATCACTATAACTTTTACGTTATATTGTTTTTGTATAATATACATTCTAATTATGATGTTTATGTTGATTATGAACTACAACATACACGAACAGTTGTCCCATAACCTGATACACCCTGTGTATATAACATATGTGCAAGAGAAGTGAAACTAGAAATAAAACCCTATAACAACATGTCTGACCAGCGTGGTATAGAAGATCAATTTTCCTCTTACTGCAAGGAAGTTTAAGCCCAGCAGTGGCACTTTTATGAGCTGTGACGATGACGACGAATATCATACATTTTACAAGTACTAAAACCATAAAATTTTAAATCAGTTTTATATGTTCTTGAATAAATAATATATTAAGAGCTACATGGATCCAGCGGCCAAAGTATTTATATAGGCAATAGAGCAACAGGTTTTTTCAAGGATCAGTAACTAAACTGGAAATACAATAGATACATACCACTTAACTTGAAGGGTTATTTTTTTCATTAATTGTAAAAATATCGCATTGATTATAAAATGACATAAAATTTATTGTATCAACTGCCTCGTGTGGTGACGTCTTAAGAAAATAGGGTCGAAAGTCCTGTCATAAGAGTAGTAACGCTGTCTAATGGAACACCAGGGGAATAGAAGAGTAATTTTCCCCAGTGGTAAGTATTGTATTCAATAGTGAGCTATAGGCTAGCAGATGGATAGAGAGGATAGGATGCTATTTGATTAATTTAGTTGGATTTTTCATTGCCATGATAAATGACTGTTACGTTATTCCAACTGCAAGACTTGCAAGACTTTGCGAGACTCTTGCTGCAATACCAAGACCAAGACCAAGACTCGGGTGCGCAAGACCAAGACCAAGACGAGACCAGGTGTGATGTTGCAAGACCAAGACCAAGACTGGTCCAAGTCTCGTCTTGGTCTTGCATTTGGGCAACACTAATACACATGATGTTACTCGCTTAAAATTAGCTTTCTGTTAGTGAAATAATTTTAAAATCGACTAAATTCTCACAGTTGCTCCAGCCACACCGGGATAAAATATAGCCTTGGATAAAATATAGCCTAAGTTATTCCTTATGTAAGGCTTGGTAGACCTGGTAGTAAAGTATTATCAGTATCGGTCCAGCCGTTTTTAAGATTACCCGTATCGAATAGACAAAGAAAAAAATTGAGCCGTTTTTAGGGTTTCGTACCCAAAGGGTAAAAACGGGACCCTATTACTAAAACTTCGCTGTCTATCCGTCCGTCTGTCTGTCACCAAGCTGTGTCTGAAGAACCGCGATAGCTAGACAGTTGAATTTTTTACAAATTATGCATTTCTGTTGCCGCTATAACAATAAATATAATAAATAAAATAAAATAAATATTTAAGGAGGCTCCTGTACAACAAACGCAATTTTTCCCTTTTTTTATAGATAATGGTACGGAACCCTTCGTGCGTGACCCCGACTCGCACTTGGCCGGTTTTTTAGACATTGGTATTGTGCAAATAATTGTGTGAGCATAAATAAAACCTATTATTTTGACAACAAAGAGACGCTTCTAATTTGTTTATTTCTAGAGATAGAAAATTGGATTAATATCTTGATTTTAACTTACTGTCTGGTAGCGGCTAGGAATATTATAACACTTTCATTGTTTGTGGGTGTCGCCAAATACTACTAAGACAAAGATTTACATTGACCTGGACCAATTGGTGATGCCATCTAGCCAGCTATGTCGTCTGACAGGCAGCTGGTCATAAAATGTTGCTAAAAGAACCTTTGCAATATATCTACGATGGCAGAGGACCGCCTACATATTGAGTCGGTCCAAAGTAATCTTGATAAGTGAGCATTAAGAAAAAATAATGGGGTAACCCAAGAAAGCTGACCGTGTACTAAAATGATCGTTCCTAGGCTCAGTGATATCGGTTATACGCTTTTTACCTTCTTAGGGGTAAAATTGCAAAAACTCTTTTTTAGTGAGCACTTTCCCCAAGAAAGACAACTTTGTACAAAATTTCACGTTTCTAGTAGGGATGTGACTTGGAGGGAAAATAATCGACTTTTTTAAATAATCGATTTTTTGTTCTTCAAAATAAGACTATTATAAAATAATCGATTAATTAAAAATAAATAATCGATTATAAAATAATCGGATTATGATGACTTTTTTTTTAGGAAATGTGAGCTTCATCTTCTAATATAGTATGAAATACTGCACGTAGTATTGGATGACCTTCTTTTTTTAGGATATCTGGCTGTGAACTAATCGATTAATTTTATTATAAAAATAATAAATTCTCTATTATTTTGATAATCGATTGTAAAAATCGATTATTACAAAAAAAATCGATTATTATAATTTTTTCACATCCCTATTTTCTAGGCCTAATGATTTCGGATATACATTTTTCACCGCCTTAGAGATTGAATTTCAAAAACTAATTTCTTAGAGCTCATTTACAACAAAAGAAAGAGAATCGCACAATACACAGAAATACATAGTTTCACGTTCCTAGCCCCAATAGTTTCGGCTATACGATTTTCACCCTCTTAAGGGATGATTTTCCAAAAATCCTTCGCTAGAGCTCATGTACCCCAAGAAATACAACGGTGTAAAAAAAAATTACGTTTCTAGGCCCAGTGGTTTCGGCTTTATGCTTTTTTGTCTTTTAGGGGTTAAATTTCATCCCCATATAAATGAAATTTCCAAAACGCTCGAACAAATATTTATGTATATATTATCAAGTGCCTTAATACAAAGATTCATGATTCTATCATCGAAAATGACGAATTTCCATACAAAATGTCATCCCCTATTTCAACCCCTTATACCCATTTTTTCGCGATATAAAGTAGCCTATGTCCTTTCTCAAGCTTTAGTCCATCTCAGTACCAAATTTCATCAAAATCGGTTCAGTGGTTTAGACGTGAAAGCGTAACAGACAAACAGACAGACAGACAGACAGACAGACAGACAGACAGACAGACAGACAGAGTTACTTTCGCATTTATAGTATTAGTAAAGATCTTATAACAACTAAAACAGGTTACAAAATTAAAAATACGCTAACCTACAAAAGCTAAAATACCGCCAAAGTGCCGTTATTTAAATTTTATGTAAAGTTTATTTTTTAAATTAGCAAATACAATAAAAAATCACATATCTTACGTCGTGTCACAATGTTAAAACATTTAAAAATACATTAGTTTGTAAATATGGAAGTAAACATCAATATCTAATACTTAATTATAATTTTGTAATCGCCACAACATAGAGCATTGCGACAGAAATTGCCATTTTTATTAAGAAATTAACATTTTATCGTGCCATCTAGTCCATTAGCTAACATTTTTGGTCGAAATGACTTCATCAAATGATTCTACTTAAAAACATAGAATAATTATTAAAATAAACTTATAATCTGTGATGACTAAAAAACACAATATTTAAACTGCACATTTTGGTGTGTTGAATTTTATATAGAAGATATCTGGGTAATGGTGGCTACCTGTTCTACCAATATGAGCTAAAAGACGGCTAAATGCGAGTTGGAGTCGTGCACGAAGGGTTCCGTACCATTATCTATAAGAAATCGCGTTTGTTGTATGGAAGTCCCCCATAATTTTTTATTTTATTTTGTTTAAAATTTCAACTGTCTAGCTATCACGGTTCTTGAGATACAGCCTGATGATAGATAAACGGACGGACGGACAGACAGCTAAGTCTTAGTAATAGGGTTCAAGTCACCCTGCTCCGGTGGTCGGTCCAACGACGTAGGCGACGTGGTGTTCGGGTGGGTTGCGGGTGTGCGTGCTTACGCCTCTCTGTCGCCTCGGACGGAGTGGTGCGAGTTGCCGACCGCAACCCACCCCCAAAAAAAAAGTCTTAGTACCTAATACACATATTCACACACGCAAACAAACACTCAACACTCATACACACAAAAATGGAAAAGCGAACTCATCATACAAAAGCACATCTTTCATAATTCAATTCATTAATGTTATTTATATTGTTATCATTGTTATTGTAAGTTATTTTTATTCCTTTTCTTTTTTTCTTTTCTTTTTGTTATTTTTTTCTTTCTTATATGTTTGAGGAAAGGGGTTTGCTGAAAACCAGCCCTGCATAATTTTTATGCAGCACAATGCTGAGCATTCCCCTATTGTCAAAATTAATTAAAAACATGTATTATAATGATTAGTTATTATGTGACAATAAATGCTATTCTATTCTATTCTATTCTATTCTATTCTATTCTATTCTATTCTATTCTATTCTATTCTATTCTATTCTATTCTATTCTATTCAATTCAATTCAATTCAATTCAATTCAATTCAATTCAATTCAATTCAATTCAATTCAATTCAATTCAATTCAATTCAATTCAATTCAATTCAATTCAATTCAATTCAATTCAATTCAATTCAATTCAATTCAATTCAATTCAATTCAATTCAATTCAATTCAATTCAATTCAATTCAATTCAATTCAATTCAATTCAATTCAATTCAATTCAATTCAATTCAATTCAATTCAATTCAATTCAATTCAATTCAATTCAATTCAATTCAATTCAATTCAATTCAATTCTATTCTATTCTATTCAATTCTATTCTATTCTATTCTATTCTATTCTATTCTATTCTATTCTATTCTATTCTATTCTATTCTATTCTATTCTATTCTATTCTATTCTATTCTATTCTATTCTATTCTATTCTATTCTATTCTATTCTATTCTATTCTATTCTATTCTATTCTATTCTATTCTATTCTATTCTATTCTATTCTATTCTATTCTATTCTATTCTATTCTATTCTATTCTATTCTATTCTATTCTATTCTATTCTATTCTATTCTATTCTATTCTATTCTATTCTATTCTATTCTATTCTATTCTATTCTATTCTATTCTATTCTATTCTATTCTATTCTATTCTATTCTATTCTATTCTATTCTATTCTATTCTATTCTATTCTATTCTATTCTATTCTATTCTATTCTATTCTATTCTATTCTATTCTATTCTATTCTATTCTAATAGGGTCCCGTTTTACCCTTTGGGTACGGCACCCTAAAAATAAGCAACTATTTCGATTGATATGGTTTTAATTTTCATGCATCTTTTTTTAAGACAACACCCTGCTATGAACTAGTTTATTTGTTTCGGGAAATTAATGTACACATTTTTTAAATGTAAGACAATACCCGGCACCAAGGCAATAATCCGTGTATTGCAGGGGTCTTTACAAACATATAATCAACAGACACAAATTTGTTGTTCTAACACTAATTGTTGTTCTAAGTCTGGGTATAACGACTGCACAGTTAGATACCGACCTACAGTGCCAGTGTCATGGGTTCGAATCTCACGCAGGACAACACTTTGTGCGACCCATAAATTTATTGTTCCGAGTCTGGATATAATTTGTGTCCATTGATTAAATGTTTGTTAAGTCCCCAGCAACACAAGAATTCTTGCCTTAGTTCAGAGTGTCATCTCTTAAAAAAATTATTAAAATATTACTCTGTACAAAAAAAAACACTTCCTTTGCGTATCTTTACACTGTACAGTCTAGTTTTTTTTTTTAAATTTACGGCAGTTTTCAACAGATCCAGAATCAAATTTCAAAACCACAAAAACCGTCACAAAAATCTCACAAACCGGACATAACCGCAAATATGAAGACGAAACGTCACTAAATATTTGAAAATTTGAAAAAAAAACGCTATTGTCACATCCCTAACAGAAATGAGATTATCAATTATTTGGTCACCCTATAAAGATTTTTATCTGTATTCAGAGAAATATGATCGGCTCATTATAACTATATTTGCTAGTTTTGGTTCATTGTTGATACAAATAGACGATGAGGGCGATAACGGCGGCCATTGTCGCTATAATATTAAATTTCGACCAGTTTGTTTTTGATTTCAGATAATATATTTAACTATGAATATAAAAATTATATTGTTGAGATTAGTTTTATTATACTTAAACTCACCTGGTGGTAAGTGATAACTGCTGTTTATGTCGCAGTAAGACTGGTAAATATATCTGTTTATCATTTCAGTTCCTTCCGTGTGACAGAGGAAGAAAACAAATTCAAATTCAAATCATTTATTATGCATAGACCCCGAGAGGGCACTTACACATTGTCAATTTTACAAAATAAAATTAATTTATCCAATAAAAATAAACTACCACCGGATCGGAACGCGACCGCTACTGAGAAGATCTGGCAAGAAACTCAGCGGGCTTGTCTATTATTTTAATTTTTTTTTTCTTCTTACTAGATATAAATTTGTATACATGTTTTGTAAGACCTAGCTCCAGTGTGATGCCCTTCAAACTGCAAGATACTTAATATAATTCAAATGATTATGGCTGGACCAGATCCCACAAGCGGCATCCGATCACGAGTTAACTACTAGAGCAGCCATCACTCCCCTCAACCATTATGGAGGGAAGGGAGAGACCCGCTCCACGCAGTTCAACACCACCTTGTCTTGTTTGTCGTAAAATATGAATAAGGAATATGAATATAACATGATTGTAAGACAAGGAAAACCCCAAATAAATCATACAATAACCCGTCCAATGTGGTTATAGCAAGTCAGTAACACTTCTATTTTGGAAGAGGCTCGAGCTCAAGAAAGAGATGTATTTCTAAAGACACCCCCAAAACTCACTATAGTTGTCACAAAATAAGAGGCCCGTTTTGATACTTGGTCTTACCGATGTATTTAGTGATGGACCATACGACTCAGTATTCGATACTCACGATAAATCGAATCAAGCTTATATGAGTATATAATCGATTTGAATATGTGTTGTAAAGTGCATTGGACACAAAAATATCGAGAAAAGTAAATCTTCAGTCAATCATTTTCTTAAGATGATGAGCCAAAATTGTCAGTTGAGCTATCGTCACCCATATATATATTATTTCATTTTCATATTGTCAATATTGACGTCTCAAATTTTCAGTAGAAATCACTACACAGCTGGTGAAATTCTGTAATTAGTTGGTCTAAATACTAGTATTCAAATTAATAACACCGGCCAAGTACGAGTCCGCCTTAAAAAATATACCTTGATCGATTTATTTTTCCTTAACCGATTATTAATAGTCTGTGGACAATATGAAAAAAATCATTATGCCACAGCACTTAGCCCAGTGGGCGGTACCCGTCAATGAAAAATGTAATTACCTTCAAAACATTTCGATCGGTAAAAAATTTAAAAGTTCTTGGGCGTGAACTGTCAAAACGGGCCTTTTATTTTGTGACAACTATAGATACAATAATATCCTCAGAAAGTTATGCATACTAAAGGCATCATCCACCATACGCAAACACCTTCATAAAGTTATGCTTCCGGCTATCTCACTCACCGAACGTAGTGTAATAACAACGTGTTTAGATACTACTCAGGCGTCAATTATCTCCTCAGTGTGGTACCCCGGACGGACCAACCCACGAAAGAGATCGAACATCTCCCGTCAACGGCGGCCTTACCCATTGCGAGGCTCCGGGCGGCAGGTCTTTGCGAGGCCCCGGGCGGCAGGTCTTTGCGAGGCCCTTTGTCCTTCGTGAAAAGTATGAGATACGAAAGTAGGTCTGGTTGTTTGGTTTAGGGATTTGTCATGTTTGATGAAAAATACTAAAGTTGTACAAATAAATAAAATTTAAGTTTTAAAATAATGAAAATAAAGTGAAAAATATAATTAATAAGTAAAAATGTAATTTAAAACCTATATTTTTTTTAAATTTGCTTGGGTTGTTGCGTGTGGACCCTGTAAGCGCGAGGCCCCTGTAAGCGCGAGGCCCCGGGCGATTGCCCTGTTCGCCACCCCCTAAGGCCGCCACTGTCTACCCGTCGGTACTTACATAACTTTTTTTAGTTGGCTATGATTTCGGCACACCCCGTTTAATACGTCCGGGGCGATAGATAAATAGCATGCGGTCTCATAACCTACAGTTTGCCTTCCCAATCGCCATTAAAGCAACCACTGATACCGATTCCTTGACAACCGTCGCTGGCCCAGCGGCCCTCGCCCGGTCGGCCTCTCTGCGGATGGCGGACTAATCCCTAGGTAGTCCGTTTACCAGACTATCACTCTACTATATGTATACTTTTTATCCAGCCTTTTTATCTATATTCCTCATAATTAGTGTATATCCCGATAGGGTATCGAGCCTACATCACGTAAAATCCAATACGCTAGTGTTATCACCACGCGTCAACTGTGCATTCAATCAAACGTTATCTTAAATCTATATTATATTGTATTCATAATATTATTATATAAATACGAGAAGGATTTAAATATTTATCAATATAATATGTTGTATATAAATATCTGATAATTTGTGATAATTATATTACACTAGATATCACCGCGGATTCGCTACATTTAATATAGACTTCCGTGTGGTGACGGAGTAAGAATACAATTCACCACCCCCTATCTTACCCGTGGGTGATCGTACGAGACGACTAAGGGATATAAAACGCATATAACATCTATGCGAGAGAAGAAAAACTCGAAATAAAATCCTATACCAACACGTCTGACCAGCGTGGTATAGTAGGTCAATTACCCTTCCATTATGGAGGAGGCCCGAGCCCAACAGTGGGACGTATGTGGGCTGAGATGATGATGATGATGATGATGAATATAGATTAGGTTTTCCCCGCGACTTCGACTAGAAATCATGTCCGATGTTGCCGTTAAATAACTTTATCATTATTATTTGTATTATGAAAGAAAGAAAAGAAAGATCTTTATTTATTGTAAAATGTAATAAAAGAAATTTAATATTAAAAAATATTAAAAAAGTAAAAGCAAAATGGAATTGAGTTCAACTTATAAGTAGGAAATGTGAGCGCTACCCAGCCTTTGATTTTCAGTCCCAACTAAACTTACGAAATCATCATCATCATCATCATCATCGCAGCCCACATACGTCCCACTGTTGGAAGCCGGCCTCTTCCACAATCGGAAGGAATTTGACCTACTATACTATGCTGGTCAGACATGTTGGTATAGGGTTTCATTTCGAGTTTTCCTTCTCTTGCACAGATGTTATGTGCTTATTATATCCCATAGTCGTCTTTTACGACATCCACGAGCAAGATAGGGAGCAACTTAAAAAATAACCTGCCAATATTACTACTAAAACTAAGAGAAAAGCTTGAATTAAAACTATACAAATCTGCTTGACCAGCATGGTATAGTAAGGTCAATTTTCCTTCTATTGAGGAGGATCTTATACGACCCACTACTGGGCTCGAACCTCCTCCATAATAGGAGGGAAATTGACCTACTATACCATGCTGGTCAGACGGGTTGTTATATGGTTTTGTTTTGATTTTTCCTTCTCTTACATAGATGGTAACTAATATTGTCCCTTAGTAGTCTTTTACGACACCCACGGGCTAGAAATGGGGTGGTGAATTGCACACTAACTATCACCATAGAAAAATCTGTATCTTTATTAATACTTGATTCCACTGATGACGTAGGCGTTAAGATACCGATCAATCATGCCCGCGTCACAGGTTCGAATCCTACGCAGGACAAAAATTTGTGCGATCCACAAATTGTTATTCTGAGTCTCGATGTAATTTGCGTCCGTTAATTATGTGGTTATAAATTCCCCTGCAATACAAGGATTATTACCATAGTGCACGATGTTAATTTGTGGTCGACCCAACGACGAAGGCGAACGTGCTATAGGTACGGATGGGTTATGGATGTGCGTACTTACGTCCCTCTGTCGCCCCGGACGGAGTGGAGCGAGGAGTGCGCCAACCATAACCCACCCCCCAAAAAAAAAGATGTTAATTTAAAAAAGAAAAGGGAAAAAATGTTTATTCCAAACAAGACGTTCTGTATCTAAGAACGAGAGAGTGTAACAAACAAACTTCATAATATTAGTTATAATTGTATTTGTTTGATAAAAATATTGCAAAATGTTGATGACTGACATTGTTTTGATAATAACATGTCCGACATAACGTACACCTTTATCTCTTCGTGTGCAAAATCGAAGGTAATCAATCGTAGATCACTTTCCATTAATGTTAAAAGCCAACGGTGGCAAAGGTCGCCCTGAAACTTTACAACAGTCATAAAATTATTGATAAATTATTATTTTATTATTATCTCAGCTCATACAAATCCCACTGCGGGGCTCGAGCCTCGTATTGGATACGAGTGAAAAGACTTCCTATAACACAGTGGTCAGACGAGTTGATATGCAGTTTTATTTCGAGTTTTACCTCTCTTTTTTTCTTGGGGTGGGCAATGGTCAGCTCGCTCGCCGCCCATCTCCGTCCGGGGCGATAGAGGGGCGTCGGGTGGCACATCGCCTTCGTCATTGCGCCGACCACCGGTGCAGAGTTCCTTGGCTTTAGTAGGCGGCCCGATGGGCGACATCCCCCCACGGGAACCTTGGTCACCGTCGCACGGTCGACCGCTCGGCGGGTGACGAACTAAATCCCCGGCTCAGTCACCCGCATATGCGTGTTCTATCCCTTAGTCGCCTATTACGATACCCACGGAAAAACATTGGCAAAACTTTTACAACATACATATATGATTTAAGAAGAATACATATTGTATGAATCACAAGTAATTAGTTTGAGTGGCAAAGAAGAAGCATATTTGATCTCAAAATTAGCAGTAGACATAGAAGAACGATTGTAACATAGCACGAAGAATTAACAGGCTGAAGTGACAATGAGCAGGACACATCGCTCGATGAACCGACAACTGCTGGGGAAGAAAGGGTCTCGAAAGAGTGATGACCACGTATCGGACAGGGCAGTGTTGGACGAACTAGAAGAATCGAAGACGACGAAGGTTTCTTGTATTATGGAAGGTGTTTTCAAATGCACAATTAACGAACACAAACTATGGCCAGACTCTGAATAATGTCCAATGTTTAATGACCTCGCCGAGGCCGCATCTGACTGGACCGGGGATTTTAGTCCGTCACCCGCAGAGAGCAGACCGCGCGATGGCGACCGACGTTCGGGAAAAGAGGTGTCGAGAGTAGATGGAACCCCTCTGGGTATTCCGTTGGCCAAACGATGAAGGTGACGTGCTGCGGGTGGGTTATGGAACCGCACACCGTTCCTCTGTCTCCCTGGACGGATCCGGGTGGCGGGTACGCTGACCATAGCCCACGGCCCAAAAAAAAAACTCTGAATAAAAAATGAATAGATTGCACAAAGTATCGTCCAGAGCGAGAATGGAACCCACGATACTTGCATGATATCTCAACCACTAAGCAAAGTGTGCCTTGCATGATATCTCAACCACTATGCAAAGTGTGCCTTGCACGATATCTCAACCACTAAGCAAAGTGTGCCTTGCACGATATCTCAACCACTAAGCAAAGTGTGCCTTGCACAATATCTCAACCACTAAGCAAAGTGTGCCTTGCACAATATATCAACCACTAAGCAAAGTGTGCCTTGCACGATATCTCAACCACTAAGCAAAGTATGCCTTGCACGATATCTCAACAACTAAGCAAAGTGTGCCTTGCACGATATCTCAACCACTAAGCAAAGTGTGCCTTGCACAATATCTCAACCACTAAGCAAAGTGTGCCTTGCACGATATCTCAACCACTAAGCAAAGTGTGCCTTGCACAATATCTCAACCACTAAGCAAAGTGTGCCTTGCACAATATCTCAACAACTAAGCAAAGTGTGCCTTGCACGATATCTCAACCACTAAGCAAAGTGTGCCTTGCACAATATCTCAACCACTAAGCAAAGTGTGCCTTGCACGATATCTCAACCACTAAGCAAAGTGTGCCTTGCACAATATCTCAACCACTAAGCAAAGTGTGCCTTGCACAATATCTCAACCACCAAGCAAAGTGTGCCTTGCACGATATCTCAACCACTAAGCAAAGTGTGCCTTGCACAATATCTCAACCACTAAGCAAAGTGTGCCTTGCACGATATCTCAACCACTAAGCAAAGTGTGCCTTGCACAATATCTCAACCACTAAGCAAAGTGTGCCTTGCACGATATCTCAACCACTAAGCAAAGTGTGCCTTGCACAATATCTCAACCACTAAGCAAAGTGTGCCTTGCACAATATCTCAACCACCAAGCAAAGTGTGCCTTGCACGATATCTCAACCACTAAGCAAAGTGTGCCTTGCACAATATCTCAACCACTAAGCAAAGTGTGCCTTGCACGATATCTCAATCACTAAGCAAAGTGTGCCTTGCACAATATCTCAACAACTAAGCAAAGTGTGCCTTGCACGATATCTCAACCACTAAGCAAAGCCTATATATCATCATTCATCATTTTAACTCATATACGTCCCACTGTTGGGTTTGAGCCTCCTTCTTAGTAGGAGGGAAATTGACCTACTATACCACGCTGGTCCGACGTGTTGGTATAGGGTTTGGTTTCAAGTTTTCCTTTTCTTGCATAGATATTATATGCATATTTACTCCCTTAGTCATCTTTTACGTCACCCACGGGCAAGGGGGGTGGTGAATTGTATTCTTACTCCGTTACCGCATGGAATACACATAACCTATATATAATTGACCATATTATTTTACTCCTCTTTTTTGTATTATATTCAAAACTAGCAACCCGCTCTCGCTTCGCTTCGGTTTCAGTCTTTCCTGCGTAGTTCCCTTTTCCGTGGGAATACCGGGATAAAATATAGCTTAGGTTACGCCCTGATAATATAGCTTTCCATTGGTGAAAGAATTTTTGAAATTGGTCCAGCCGTTTTGAAGATTACCCGGAACAAACAGACAGACAGACAGACAAAAATTTTTTAATCTGTATTTTAGGCATAGGTGCCGTGAAAATAACCGTGTGAGCATGAAAAAAGCCTATTATTTTGACATTACAGATACTCCATTTTTATTTATTGGTATAGATATATGAGACTTAATCATTATCATCACAATTTGTATACTATCGGGTTCGGGTTTTCTCCAATGTAAGAAAAAAAATTACCAACTATAACCACACTGATTTATATTGGCATAAATTATGCCAGTTTCCTTCTATTGATGTTATCCTATACCTATATATCCCCAAGCCGTCTTTTACGACAGTCACGGCCAAAAGAAAGTGTGTTAGTGAATTGTATTTTTACTTAGTCAACATAAAAAAATGTAATTAAGGTAAAAGAATATGACTGTCGAGTACTATGTATTACAAAAGTGTATTGTGTGTATGCAAATACTACTATTTGATTGTTAGGAAACAGTCACGGTGAGACTTTAGCAATGGATTATGTACTTAACTAGTGACCCCGCCCCGGCTTCGCACGGGTCCAATGCTGATACTAAATATATTACAGAATCTAAATCTATACTATATTAGTGTAAAGCTGAAGAGTTTGTTTGAATGCGCTAATCTCAGGAACTTCTGGTCCGATTTGAAAAATTATTTCAGTGGTAGATAGCCCATTTATCGAGGAAGGCTATATCATCACGCTAAAACCAACAGGAGCGGAACACCAATGAAGAATGTTTCAAAATCGGGTTTTTTTTTTCCTTTAGAGAGCTGTCTCTACGTAAACATCTAAATTTTCGCTAAAATCATGTATGACAGAATCGTTTTTTTTAAATTCTGCGTAAACAAAGTCTTAGGTTTAATTTAACGTTAGCCCAAAGTATATATACCAAGCAGACAAAATCGCGAACAGAAGCTGTCCTTAAATACAACATTCACAGCTTTTTTTGTCATTAGACCATACAAACATGTTTTCTTTAGAGGTTACTCTTGAAAGAGCGACATATTTTGCATGTATTATACATAAAAACCTTCCTCTTGAACCACTCTATCTATTAAGAAAACCGCATCATAATCTGTTGCGTAGTTTTAAAGATCTAAGCATACATAGGGACGGATAGCGGGAAGCGACTTTGTTTTATACTATGTAGCGATTAAGCTTCAACGGTAAACTAAAAATTTTATACTGAAGATGATTTCACGATTACGAGAAATAAAATAATAATATATGGATGTTTACGCGGGGGAAAACTTATTCATTCATTCATTTCAACTCATATAGATCCCACTGCTGGGCTCCTTCATAATAGGAGGTAAATTGACGCACTATACTGCGCTGATCAGACGTGTTAGATTAGGGCTTTATGTCGGCTTTATGCCCTCTGACGTCTCTAGAATGACGGGGTAGTGGAGTCGCTGATGGTTTATAGTGGGTTTATAGGGGGGAAAGTAACCTGTTCTACCACCCTAGTCAGACGGATTGGTGTATGGTTTTATTTGGAGTTGCCTTCTCTCGCATAGATGTTATCTGCCTTATGATGATTCATCCCTTATTCGTCTCTTACGCCACTTATGTGCAAGGGGGTGATGATTTGTATTCTTGCACCGTCATAATAAATATTTTATCGCGTTTGTATTTGATATTTACGTTCTTTGATAAATTCAATCCCAAAGGGGTGAAACGCAATGGTAAAATAATTATGTATGGTGACAGAGTGAAAATAAAATTGCCCCTCTCTCGTCCATGGGTGTCTTAAAAGAAGACTAAGGGATATAATATGCAGATAAGACCTCTGCAAAAGAAAGAAAACTTGATATAAAACCCTATGCTAACACGTTTAACTAGCGCGGTAAAGTAGGTCAATTTCCCTTCCCTTATGAAAGAGGGCCAAGCCCAACCGTATCTCTTATATGAGCTGCGATGAAGATGACTTTTTATTTCATTTATTATTAAATTAATAATAAGTACCTACATCAATAGTTTAAGTATAATAGACCACCAAACCTTACAACTCCATAATTAGGTTTTAGATATCATAACACAATAGTTTTACACCTACCGTTGTCAGTCCACGAGTGTTATGTGGAAACGTTGAATATCATCGGTAGATGTCCCATCCCATTTTAACATTAAATTTCCCCAAAGGCCTCGGCGTGTTGAATCCATATCCTCATGTAAGCCTTTCAAACGACTGAGTATCTTGTCTTTAAGGGGAAGATCCCGTGAACCAAAAGGAGTAGGTACATTAATTATCATTATTAATATTAATTAAACATTTGTGATATAGGGAATAACTAAAAAAGATGTATTCTGAAAGTTAGCGCTTCAGAGAATATAGTCCCCCCTACGGGTGTAAAATAGTGATGAATTTTGCTTTGACGGAGAACATATTTAACTGGGACGTCACATATGGCTTCTATATGGACAAAATCGCTTCTAGAAGCTTGTGCCATGTAAAAAGTAACGAAGAATCTAGCGAGTATATTTCCCAGTGCATTATGCTCCATTTTGGTGGGTTAAACAGTTCCTGTTATATTTCTTGCTGTATACACATTTCTGGCACGGCCATAATACAAAATGGTGTAGTAGTCGGACTCTTTTATACAATAAAACGCCATGACAATGTTATTTCGTATGCAATTATAATAATTATATTTGTTCCCGCCTTACATATTGTATTCTGTATTATTAAGGAAGTAGAATTTTGTAGTGAGCTTGTAATATCTTCCTTGTATTGTAATTAAACATTGTTATAGCGGATATATTTTGATTTTAATTGATTTCGTAGGGCTAGCAACTTTTTGCAGTTATAAAATTGTTCGATTAAAACAATCGCTGTGTAGAATTACTCTTTATTTTTTTTCTGAAAATAAACTGTCTCGTTAGTTCAGTGATAAAACTACGTTGTTTCGATTGTAATATTATATGAAAATGCATATCTTCAACATCATTTCCGCTGACATACGTCCCACTGTTGGGCACAAGTCTCGTTCACGATAGGAGGGAAATTGACTTTACTATATCATGCTGGTCAGACAAATTGGTTATTGGTTTTATTTCGAGTTATCCTTCTCTTGCATAGATGTTATATGCGTATTATATCCCTTAATTATGTTTTACGACATCCACGGCCAAGATAGGGAGTGGTGAATTGTATTCTTACTCAGTCACCACACGCGATGCATATAATATATAAGAATGAAGAATATAATAAGAATGTATTTAAATAAGAATAAATACTCTATAAGAATGTTATCCGCTTTCTGTAGATGTTCTCTTCTTGTAATAAAATTATTTGTAATTATTTCAGATATTTTTTTAAATTAATTTATTCGTCGTAAGGGACTTCACAAACATTAAATTAACAAACACAAATTACAAACAGATTCAGAACAACGTGCTAACGGTTCAACGTGCCAACGGTTAAAGGCGAAGAATTCACTGCCTATTACGGAGAACTAAAGATGATGACGGAATAACAATACAATTCAACACCCCCTCTCTTGCTCATGGGTCTCGTAAAAGATGACTATGAGATTAGAATACGGATACGCAGATAACATCCATGCAAGAGAAGTAAAACTCGAAATAAATCTTTATTTCAACCCGTCTGACCAGCGTGTAGTAGGTCAATTTATGACTCATGTGATGATGATGATGATGAAAGATTGTGATATCCGTGTAGATTACCAAGAATGCAATTCACCACCCCCTTTCTTATCCGTAAGTGTCGTAAAAGACGACTAGGGGACATAACATCCAATTAAATACCGGCTAAGTGCGAGAAGGAGTCGCGCACAAAGGGTTCCGTACCATTATCTATAAAAAATCGCGTTTATTGTATGGGAGCCTGCCTTAAATATTTATTTTATTTTGCTTTTAGTATTTGTTGTTATAGCGACAACAGAAATACATAAATTGTGAAAGTTTCAATTGTCTAACTATCGCGGTTCTTGAGATACAGCCTGGTGACAGACAGATGGACGGACAGACAGCGAAGTCTTAGTAAAAGGGTTCCTTTGGGCATGGGACCCTAAAAAGCAAGAGAAGGAACATTCAAAATAAAACCCAATTATGAAGGAAGCTTGAGCCCAACAGTGGGACGTATATTTACTAACACACAGTTCTGTACCAAACTGATCCGCTTATCTCTAACAAAAAAAATCTGTGAGACTCTTAAAAAAAACTAAATCTTATTTTCTCACCTCTAATAACTTTAGGAAACATTATTCACATCGATAAATATATTCCCCTTTATTAACACACCTGTTTCCCTTAAAATTATAACCGTTAATCACCGCTTAATGATATAATAGTGGTGACTTGCACCCGTGGTGATCCACCGCCCTATGATTACCCGCCGCCGTCGGCACGGTTATCAGCGATGAGATGACTATTTTGTACTCCACAGTATTGTTTGTACAATTAGCATTTATTTATTGAAATTATTTGGCTACAAATTATGAGCGGCTTGCATTATAGGGCTGTAAAAACCGGTAACTCTTCACAGACAATGCGTCAAGATTTATATGTTATGTTATTTAACCGTCCTTCAATCGTACAATCTAATTTATTGTCAAGATATTTGCTTTTATTTCAAGATAATTGCTTTAAATTCAAGCTAAAGTTTTAAATTCAAGATAATTGCTTTTAACTTAAAATTGTTGCTTACATTCAAGATATTTGTTTTAAATTCAAGATTGCTTTAAAATCGAGATATTTGCATTAAAATCTAACGGGCTAATTGAAACATACACATTGAGAGCATTTTCTTGCTTAAAAAAAAAAATAGTAAAAGTTTCGTTTCCGTGTAAGCATAATAGAAATCTCTGTTTTTAATTATTATAAGATATATTTTTCGTGTGGTGACGGAGTAAGAATATAATTTCCCCCCTATCTTGAGCTTAAACTGCACCGAGATACGAAAATTAAATATAAACGGTGATCACCAAAGTTGTTAAATGCGATAATTATTTATCGAAAACGATAGCGGTGGTCAGTAAAAATGATGACAGAGAAGTACAATATGGCAGGCTATGATACACGGCATCTCTTTATGCCTTGAACAGTTCAGGCAAGGTGTGACTGATTCATAACCGAAAAAAAAATTATGACTTCAAAAGACTTATGTATATCCAACAAAAGAGTCTATAGGCTAATGAATAGTAAGTAATCTCAGCCTTCACAAGTCCTACTGTTGGATTCGGACCTACTCCACAGTTTGATGAATGAACCTAATACACTGCGCTGGACAGACGTGTTGATTGGCCATTCGGTTAGGGTTTTATGCGGAGTTTTTTTATCTTCCATCTAGTTGTGTTTTTGAAACCCATGGCCAAGAGAGTGGGTCATCATTATTAGCTGACATAAGTACGTCCCACTTCTGGCCTCGAGCTTCCTCCACCATAGGAGGGAAATTGACCTACTATACCACGCTTGTCAGATGGATTGGTACACGCTTTTATTTCGAGATTTCCTTCCCTTGCATAAATGTTGTATAAATGTATAACCCTTAGTCGTCTTTTACGACACCCACGGGTAAGAAAGGAGGTGGTGAATTGTATTTTTACTGCGTCACCAAAATGAGTGATGAATCGTAAGCAAAAAAAAACTAATAAAAAGAATTTGCCTACTTTTTTTTCGAACCTGAGTCTTCACAGTAGTAACCAAAATAACTGATTTGTTTTTAATAAAATCACAAGTTTATTAATTCAGGATAACAACATCCGCCGCTCCAAGTGTTACAATATTCAAAAACTAAATCGAAATAGTTGGTATCACTGAGTTATCAAATACTTAAAGACGATTTGTACCCAAACAAGCGGTGTGACCCAATAAAAATATTTTTGTGTCTCAATCTGTGGTACTTAATGGTGTTTTGGTACGTTCGTTCTGCCATTAGTGGTGTAATGAAGAGGTCGCTGCCGCTACCAAATGTGTATCGTACATTACTGGTCAAGATAACGACGTTAACATTGTTCTACTATACGATATTTTTGACGGCACGACATTTTTGACGTAACAACATTAAGAATCCAGATATTTACTCGATGGTATTATGGCAAAATATGATGCACTATTTTTTTTTTGAAACAGTTTTTACGAATAAACGATCCTGTTTTACAAATAATTTTATTTAATTAGACAATTTTTTAAGAAGGAACTTGTTGCAATAATTAGGAAGATTTTATTACTAGAGATAGTTTATTACTGAAGATATTGTTACGGTATTTTATCCGTAAAATGAACTATAACACACTCAGAAACGACTTATGGAAAGCCAAATAATGCCAATTATAATACTCATATTTTTTATATATGAAAAAAAACAATATTTTGTACTATATTTCCATATGCACTCCTCCACGTGTGCATGTCTTTACATTTGACAAGTTTTTTAGTTGAACTTTAAACGTTAGCTTCTGATGTAACAACATCCTTACGTAGATTATTGATAATCACAGAAGACTCTCAACCATAACTAATTAAAAAAACGGGGCCGAAGGGTATCCTCTGTGGTAAAAACCTCGACTTGACTCGACACATACCAAGAAAGACGTTAATAGTTTAACAACAAATAATTTTATAAATAAAATATAAAATATCTGTAATAACGATGACTTGTGGGACGTAAGACATCTTAGTCCACACGTGACCATGAACACTAAATTGATCGAAACGTCAGGTAATCAAAAATCAAATATAAACGCGATTTAATCCGTAAAAAAAATTATTTACAATGTGTAAAACTCGCGTAAACATCAGAAATCATTGTCAAATAACTTGCAGAAATAAATAAATGTTATTAACATAATTAACGTATCTACTGTAGGTATATCATAGCGTAATGGAAACACGCTCATAATGTTGAGTGCTAAGTTGCTGAGCAACGTTTGACAGTGCGCTCCCGTGCCGCCGACCACTCAACACTCAACAAGACAATTAATATTCAAATTAATATGTATTGAGATTATCACTAAATATAGGTGTTTTCCATTGGCGACGTCAGCGTCAGCTGTCGACACGGATATAACGCACCTGTATACTATATCATCATCATTTTAGCTCATATATGTGCCCACTGCTGGGCTCGAGCCTCCTCCACAACGGTAGCGAAATTGACCTAATTTATATTAGGTGAAATTCGCTTTTTTTGGGGGGGGGGGGGTTGGCTGCGGTCGGCGCGCTTCCGCACCACTCCGTCCGGGGCGACAGAGGGGCTTAAGCACGCAACACCCGCAACCCACCCGAACACCACGTCGCCTTCGTCGTTAGGCCGACCACTGGAGCAGAGTTACTTGTCATCAGTGGTCGGCCCGACGGCATACCCCCTACCCGGGGCACCCTCCCATCGACCGACGTCCCCCCCTCGGGGAGGACGTCAGTCTTTCCTCACGTAATGTAACACGCTACCATATCCGTGTGGTGACGGAGTAAGAATACAATTCACCACTCCCTATCTTGCCCGTGGATGTCGTATAAGACGACTGAGGCATATAGTACGCATATAACATCTATGCAATGGAAGAAAAACTCGAAATAAAACCCTATACCAACCTGTCTGACCAGCATGGTATAAGTAAGGTCAAATTTCCTCCTAGTGTGAAGGGCACTCAAGCCCAACAGTGGGACGTATATGAGCTGAAATTATGATGATGATGATAACACACTGGCCAGGTGTTTTTTTTTTTTTTTGCAAGCAGTGGCAAACGAGCAAACAGTACACCTGATGGTAAGTGTTGCTGCCGCTCATGGACCTTTATAAGGCCACTGCTTACCGCGAAGAAGGTGAAGGGAGTGTGAATGCATGCAATGAGGCTCGGTGATACCAAGGGCACCACCAAAACCCTCCCCCACACGCAAACACCCTCAGAAAGTTGGGCTTCCGGCTCTCTCGCTCACCGAACGAAGCGCAGTAACAAATCGCTACTACTCAGACGTCGATTTTCTGCTCAGTGTGGTACTACCCCGGACGGACCGGCCCGCGGCTGTAGACAGATAGCTGTCGACAGTGTGGTCCTACCACTAGGTGTGTTGCTATAGGGTTTTGTTTCGAGTTTTCTTTCTCTTACACAGTTGTTATATGCATAATATATCCCTTAGTCGTATTTTACGACACCCACGGATAAAAGAGGGGGTGGTGGATTGTATTCTTACTCCGTCACCACACGTATGTGTATTATTCTCCTTTTTTTTGAAAAGATAGGCTATGGTATGATCAAAACCCGTCCGAACCTTTCAGGGCGCTGAAGAGGACGGCGCGCAACGCCAAAAGCTACATGTATACACAGTATCTATCATATACCATTCTTGTCATAAATGGCTGTTCGGCAGGTTTCCCTTTCACCTTCTCGAGTCGTCAAACGCTTCAGCGACTTTCGCTGTAAGGGCGTCGCCGAATAAATCCCGGTACGATCACTCGGGTATATGTTTTCATAAAGACATACATTCATTCGTCTATCAGGCCCATCGTCCATAGGTAGAAATAAGCCTCAATAAAACCAGGATTATTTTTCACTCCAACAACTTCGGGATAAGCTGATGGATAAAAAGAAAATAACAATTTTGTATTCTAATTACATTTACAATTTACCATTAAGAAAGGCATCCTTTACAATAAAAAAAAAATTGATTCATCACATGATACTTTTAGTTGTGACTGTTTGGTATAGGGTTAAATAAAAATATCTGGTTGACCGAGCTTCGCTCGGAATATTTTTGTAGGATTTATTTAGATATATATTAACAAAAAATAAAAAATTAAAATTATATAAAAAATTACAAAAAGAGAATAATAATAACACCGAGATTCGAACCGACGCTGTTTGAATGCCACAAAACCCAAAATTAAAACCGGCCGTCTGCCCAACTGAACTATCGTAACTCATGACGTTGACAACGAAATTTGAATTAATATTCTTTTAAAATTTAATGTCATTATATTGTTTTGCTAAAAACACGGACAAAACAACATTTTCTATAAATAAAACCTAGCTAGATCGATTTTTGGACCCGAAACCTCTAGTATGCCAAGTTTCAACAAATTCGTTGGAGCCGTTTCCGAGACCCTGAATATATAACGAATTTAATTGAATATATAACGAATAACGAATTTTATTGCATTTTTATTTGATTTCCCTACATTTCGAACACTTTTTTGCTGAATATTGTTCAAGTATCGGAAAAATCGTTTTATTTAAAATGTGTAAAATTGTTTAATTTAAAATGTCCAAAATCGTTTTATTTAAAACGTATAAAATTATTTTATTTAAAATGTGGGCAGTTTTTTATTTAAAATTACAATACTCGCGTAAATATTATAAATCAATTCGGTATAGCGTTTTATTTCGATTTTGCCTTCTCTTAGATACGTATTACCTGAATATCAAATAGCTTAATCATCTTTTACGACACCCATAGCCAAGATAGGGCGATAATTTTCTTCTTACTTCATCAATTGATGGAACCATGATTATTTTTTAATTTTTCTCTCAATTATTCGTATCGTTTAACCATTGGAGAGCGACAAAACGGGACAAGGTGAGTTGCCTAACAGCAAAATATTTACGAGACCGCCTGTTAACGAGCTGTTAGTATATCTGTGTCTGTACGTATGTGTTTGTGTTTAATTCATGCAAATCGACTCTGCGTTTGTTTTCAAATAGAAATGAGATGATAAGGTAAATTACAACTAATGTATGGCACAAGTAATAAGATAAAATAGTTATAAAGATTTTTTCGTGTGGTGATGGAGTAAGAATACAATTTATCACCTTAAAATTTGCCAGAGCCCGTGAGTATCGTAAAGGATGGCTAAAGGATTAAATATGTATATAACATCAGTCAGACATATTTTCCGTGTGTATAAGAATACAATTCGCTGCCCTCTTTTTTCACCTTGCTTGTTGTAAAAGTCGACCAAGGAATGATTGCAGATAACATATATGCAAAAGAAGGACAACTCGAAATAAAACCCTATATCAATTAGTGTTGCCCAAAAAAGTCTTGGTCTTGCGGTCTTGGTCTTGCGAGAAATGCGAGACCGAGACCAAGACCAAGACCGCTTAATTTTTGCAAGACCAAGACTGGCCCTGCAAGACTTGAGCAAGACCAAGACTGAGCCTGCAAGAATCTCGCGGTCTTGCATTTAATTCAAATCACCATTCCAGCTTATATATGGTGGAGCTCGTATCTTCTACATAATAGGAGGGAAATCGGCCGTGGCGGGAGAGGAATCGCCACGGTGATCGGCCGTGTTGTTACAGGTCATACATGTCAAGTTTTCCTTCTCTTGCACTGATGTTATATATTATAGCCCTTAGTCGTGGGTTCGCACTCGCGGGTAAAATAGGGGGGTGATGAATTGATTTCTTACTCCGTCACTACATGGCAAGTCAAATCAGTCTTGAGATATCCATCTATTGGCCAATCGATTCCCAATGTTGGTGTTGGCTTTTCAGAATTACTTTTCGGAAAGGCTGAAGGACAAAAATACCGTAATCACGAGAGTGCTCTTGCCCATTATACACATTTATATATCCGTTTATTCATTAGCCCAACGACGTTCACTGGACATAGAAATATGCCTACAATTAATCTACATAAATGTCCGTGTAGGGAGAGAGTACGAATATAATTCACCACTCTCTTACCCGTGGATGTCGTATCAAATCGGACCGAGGCAATGGTGTGAGGAAGCCATTATTATTATTTTTTTTTATGGGTGGGCTATGGTAAGCACACGCGCGGTCCATTCCGTCCGGGGTGATGAAAGGACGGCGCGCGGATCCATTACCCACCCGTACCCACGTCGCCTCGTTGTTGGGCCGACCACCAGAGCAGGGTGACTTATCGTCAGTAGTCAAATAACTCCGTCGCTTGCCAATCAAATAGAAAAAATCTTTTTTGTTGGAAAGGGGGGATGTTAAATGACATAAAATTTATTGTATCAACTGCCCCGTGTGGTGACGTCTTAAGCAAACAGGGTTGAAATTACTTCCTTTGTCATAGGAGTAGTAACTCTGTCTAATGTAACACCAGGGGAATAGGTTAGTAATTTTCCCCAGTGGCTTACCACTTAACCCTTAGTTATATTCAATAGTGGACTATAGGCTAGCAGATGGATAGATAGGATAGGATGATATTTGATTAATTTAGTTAGATTTTTCATTGCCATGATAAATGACTGTTACGTTATTACAACTGCAAGACTTGCATGACTTTGCGAGACTCTTGCTACAATACCAAGACCAAGACCAAGACTCAAGTGTGCAATACCAAGACGAGACCAGGTGTGCTGTTGCAAGACCAAGACCAAGACTGGTCCAAGTCTCGTCTTGGTCTTGCATTTGGGCAACACTAATATCAATTCGTCTAACCAACGTATAGTGGTATAGTGAGCCAACTTCACTCCTATTGCGGCAGATACTGGGGCCCAGTAGTAGAATATATACGAGCTGGTATGAGGATGATAATATCAGTGCAAAAAAAGGAAAACTCGAAATAAAACTCTATACCAAAACGTCTGAATAGTCTGGTGGATTAATTTCCTTCCCATAGTAAAGCTCGAGGCCATTCTTGTATTTTTTTCAATTTTAATTTGTATTATGTTTGTACCATATGTTTTTACTGGCTTCTGTCGTTAAATAAAATAATTTCTTTCGTTCTTTCTAGCAACTTCGAAGGAAACGTTCATCTTCTTTATTTCAGCTTATTACTTCGTAATGTTGGACTCGGGCCTGGTCCATTATAGGAAGGAAATTGATCACGCAAAATGATCAGATGTGTTGGTATAGGAATATAATATAGAATTTTACTTGTATTCCTTCTCTTGCATACATCTGCATATATGTTTTAGTCCGTCTTTTACGACACCTACAGGCAAGAAAACGATGAATTGTATTCTTACTCCGTCACCACCACTAACAATCATCACAAAAGGAATAAATAATAAGTATTTAATGACTTCTGATGTTTACGCGAGTAATACACATTGTAAAAAAAACTACGAATTTTATTGCGTTTTTATTTGATTTTTGATTGCCCGACGTTTCGTACACTTTACAGCGCTCGTGGTCACGGGTGGACTAAATCAAAATGATAAAATCCGTAATGTGGTTTTATTTACAACTAGCAACCCGCCCTCGCTTCACATCGGTGTCAATCGCCTTACCCGCGTAGTCCCCGTTCCCGTGAGAATAATGGGATGATATATAACCTATGTTACTCCCTGATATTATAGCTTTCCATTAGTGGAAGAATTTATGAAATCGGTTCGATGGTTTAAGCGTGAAAGCGTAACAAACAAACTTACTTTCGCATTTATAATATTAGTAAGACAGTACTTTTTTGTTAGGATAAATCGCTAACGCTTGTGACACACATCGCTGACTAGAAGCACGACATCCCGTCAATCGAACTCATTACACCGATAGGTTGTCCGATTAAAACACAAACTTTCTGATGCCCCATCAGCTACCCGCTCTTCACGTCATTACCTCAGCATGTCATTACCGCGGCCGTCATTAGCATGGAAATTTAATTGCTGCCGGAATTTGGGTGTCGATAAACGGTTATGAGGTAAACATAGTGGTTATAATTTAAGCTTATTTTTTTCTATATTTTAGTTAAATTTCTTCTGATTACATTTAGGTTTGGTATACTTTTAACTCTCTATGTAGTAATGGAGTAAGAATACAATTCACCAACCCCATCTCTTGCCCGCGAATGTCGTAAAAAGCGATTAAAGGATATAAGTAATATGCAGGTAATATCTATGCAAGAGAAAAAAACTCTCAATCAAACCATATACCAACCTGTCTCATCCGCGGAGAGGCTAGCCTCGCGACGGCGATCGGCGTCCTGGGAAGGGGACGTCGACGGGAGAGGGTACTCCCTCGGGGTATTCCGTGGGGCCGACCACTGAAATCAAGGTACTCTGCACCGGTGGTCGGCCCAACGACGAAGGCGACATGCTACATGGGTGGGTTACGGGGCCGCACGCCCGCCTCTGTCGCCCCGGACGGAGCTGAGTGGCGAGCGCGAAACCGTAGCCCACCCCAAAAACCAACCGGTCTGACCAGCACGGTATATTGTAATTAAATAGTTATATTGTAAGCCTACAATTTCCCTCCTATAGTGGAGGAGGCACGAGCCCAACAGTGGGAAGTGTATAAACTGAAATGAAGAACCTTTCCGAATGATGACGTAATGACGCAAATATACATACAATTCACCTCATGTTGCTACCTTACCCATAGATGTCATAAAAGATAACTAAGAAATATAACACGCATATAAATTTTATGCAAGAGGATGTAAATTTGAAATAAACTCCTATATCCGTTTGACCAGCATAACGTAGTAGGTCAAATTTGCACCTGCAAAATACCAGACCGGGGATTTAGTCCGGGCACCCGCGCAGAGGTTAGCCTCGCGACGGCGATCGCCGTCCCAGTAGGGGACGTCGAAGGCAAAGGGTACTCCCTCGGGGTATTCCGTCGGGCCGATCACTGACGTCACGTCACCCTGCTCCAGTGGTCGGCCCAACGACGAAGGCGACGTGTCGCAGGTGGGTTATGGGTGTGCGTGCTTACGACCCTCTGTCGCCCCGGACGGAGTGGTGCGAGGAGTGCGCCGAGCGTAACCCACCCCAAAAAAAAGTAGGTCAAATTTCCACCTGATATGGAGGAATCTGGCGCCCAGATGCGACATGTATAAATTGATGATGATGATAATGAATATAAACTAATTCGAAATTCAACTGCACAAATAACATAGTGATTAAGATACCGACCTACCACGCCAGTGTCGTGGATTCCAATCCCATGCAGGACCACGATTAGTGCGATTCGCAAAATGTTGTTCTGAGTCTAAATGTAATTTGTATCCGTTAATTATATATCTGTAAAGACCCTCGCAATACGGGGATTATTTCCTTAGTGGGTTTAAATAAATATATAATAGGTCTTTACCTATGTAATTGCCGTTCTGCAGTACTGGCCATTTCAAATCAAAATAATTTTTGTTTGGCTAAGAATTCTAATTTCAAATTAGTTTTATTTTAAAACATGGAATTCATTTTCCAAAAGTAGTCATTTGTTTATTGATTAGTGTTACGTTTTCATCGCATTTCAATCTTTTTCGTCATCATGGATACGTTAAAAATTCGAGTAATTATAGAATATGAGTATCGTCGTGGTAGCAACGCGACACAAGCGGCACGCAACATCAACGACGTTTACGGAGCTAACACTACCAACCAACCAACGCATCGCCTGTTTTTGGTTTGCTCGCTTCCGTTCTGGAAATTTCGACCTGAAAAATGAAGCTCGCGGTCGTCTGAAGACTTTGGTCGACAATGACGAATTAAAGGCGATTGTGGAAGCCGATGATGCACAATCTACGGCTGAATTAGCAGCAGCTTTCGACGTTAGCGTCAAAACAATATTGGTCCATTTGCGTCAAATTAGCAAGGTAAGAAAGCTTGACAAATGGGTGCCCCACGAACTCAATGATCGCCAGCGCGAAGTACGCGTCCAGACATGCCTTGCATTGCTCAACAGACACACAAATGAAGGAATTTTGAAACGCATTGTTACTTGCGATGAAAAATGGATTCTATTTGATAACCGCAAGTGCTCAGCAAGTTGGTTAGATCCTGGTTCAGTACCTAAACAATGCTTTAAACGAAAACTAACCCCTAGAAAAGTGATGGTCACTGTTTGGTGGTCTAGCGCCGGTGTGAATCATCACAGCTTCTTACCAAACGGGGTGAGCATTACTACAAATGTGTACTGTGAAGAACTGAACACAATGATAGAGAAGCTGGCACATCTCCAACCAGCATTGGTCAATCGCTCGTCTCCGCTGCTCCTGCACGACAGTGCGCGACCTCATACTGCACAGCAGACGGTCTCCAAATTGCAAGAATTGGGGTTGGAAGCTCTCCGTCATCCGCCATACTCACCAGACCTTGCGCCTACAGACTACTTCTTTTGCCAGAATTTAGATAATTTCTTGGCGGAAAAGAAATTCAATACCCGAGAGGCAATACAAAAGGCCTTTGAAGAATTTGTTGCCTCCCGTCCAGCTGATTTCTTTAAGAAGGGTATCAATAAACTGCCGCTGCGTTGGCAAAGATGCATTGACTGCATGGGTGATTACTTCGATTAATACAAATAAAAAATACATGAAAAAAAATCGTTTAATTTTTTTTATACATAACGGCAATTTCATAGGTAAAGACCCAATATTTACATGTTGCCTAAACATATAGATAGATAGATAGATAGATAACTCTTTATTTGTACACCGATTACAAAACAAAATACAAAAACTTAAATACTAACATAACACAGAATGTACAAAGGGCGGCCTTATCGCTATAAGCGATCTCTTCCAGGCAACCTTGGAATGGAAATGGTAGAACAGAGAGATGGTAGGTAGTTTACTGCTGCTACTGGTAATGAAGATCAGTGTAAATAATATTTATAAGTCATAGATAATGACTATATAATAAATTGTATAACCTACTGTAAAATAAAAACAATATAAAACAATAAATAGTAGATAATAAGAGACATAAATATATATACATATACACATTACACACATAGATATACACCTAATACCTACATATGTATATTGTATAGATAAATTGCAATATACCCTCGTAAATAGATATTTTCTAACTACAAGTAATAAATTGTAATTCATTTGTATCTATTGTAATATACTTGAGGGTAGTTGAAAGCATGTCGATATGAGGCAACTTCCGATTGCAATAACAATAACACCACTATGATAACATTTTGTATATTGGGTTTTTTTTTTTTTTTTTTTTTATTGGGCCGCAATTGGATTGAAATAGCCCCCAACATTTGGGTAGCATTATTTTTTGGGGAAATTTTAACTTTATAGCAACGTATACCGTTTCAATTCAAAATTATTAATTAATAGCGAATTGTAGCTTTCCATTGATGAAAGAATTTTGTAAAAGAAGTCTGAAAGCACAACAAATGAACATCCATCAAAAGGGGTGACGAATAGAACTTTCTTAAGCGTCAACATCGTAAAAGACGAGTAAGTTATATGATATACCTGTCGATGCTGAAGGAAAACTAGAGATAAAATCAATCCGTCTAACCAAAACGGTTTAGTAGATCAATTTCTCTCCTAATTTAGTGGAGGTTTAAACCACCGGTGGTCGGCCCAATGGCGAAGGAGAAGAATTACTTTGGGTTATGGGGCCCGCGCACATGCTTTTCATCGCCCCGGATGGAATGGACGGCGTGTGACCATATATTCAGTATGAAAATTAAAATATAAAATAATCGTGTTAGGTGGGGTCAGCAAGCAATACCATGATTGATAGAATTGGTGGCCGTCATCACGGATTATTTTACGTAAATATTTTATTTATTTTATTCTGAGTTTTAAAATTCGATTTAAACTAAAAATATATTAACAACTAGCAGCGGCCTGTGGTTTTACCCGCATAGTGCCCCTTCCCGTGGGAATATCGAGATAAATTATAGCCTATGTGTTATTCTGATATGTAAACTATATTATTGCGAAGTTTCATCAAAATCCATTCAATAGTTTTTGCGTGAAAGAGCAACAAACATCTTCACACCCTTACATGCATACACACAAACTTTCATGTCTATAATATTAGTACGCTTCTTAACAAGTTTATTCGTCGTTTCAGCTCATACGCGTTCTACTCCTGGGCTCGAGCCTCCCTCCCACTAAGAAGAAAATTGACCTACTATACCACACTGGTCAATCATGTTGGTCTAGGGTTTTATTTCGAGATTTTCTTCTCTTGCACAGATGTTAAATGCTTATTATTATATATATATATATATATAAACTCATTTGCAAAAAAAACGGGCACCTAAGCAATGAACCATTTCAAATGTTAATATTTCTTTGTTTGATAATTATAGGTAGTTTTATCCACACAATTTGCTAAATTAATAAGAAAATAATCGTTTTCATCAGTATTTCATAAAATTTAGATACAATTTATGGGAAATAATGCTAAACCTCGCTAGTAGTGTATATTCGCTAGTAGTGCATATGCTCATGAAGTAAAAATAAAAAAGTTTTTTTGTTTGTTTTTCTTTAATAAAGTAAAAGCAGATAAATGTTTAGTATCGAGTGTGACCCCCTCTAGCTAAAATCACAGCTTGAATTCGTCTGGGCATGCTAGCGAGTATATCCCGGATACTTGCTTGCGGAATACGTTCCCACTCCGCAGTAATCACATTCTTCAGCTCTCTGATGGTCTGCGGAGCCGGGTGTACTGATCTCACACGCCGTTTCAGAACGTCCCAGACATGCTCTATGGGATTGAGGTCGGGACTTCGAGCTGGCCAATCCAAACGACGAATGCCGACCTCTTGCACATACGCATTAACATCGCGGGATCGGTGGGCGCGAGCATTGTCGTCCATAAAAATCGAGTCTTCACCTAGAGCGGCCAATGCGGGTTGTGCATGAGAAATTAGAACTTCCGTTATGTATCGATGCCCAGTCAGTGAGCCGTTTTCAATGAAGACTAACTCTGTACGATCCATTGAATTTATTCCTGCCCAAAACATAACAGAGCCCCCACCATAAGGTGTGATTTCTTCGAAACATGCCTCTGCAAAGCGTTCTCCTTGTCTTCTTAGCACTCGCCGACGTCGATCTTCACCGAACAGAGATATCCTGGCTTCATCAGAGAACAAAACCCTATTCCAATCGTCTTGAGTCCATGATTCACAATTTCTAGCGAGCCTAAGCCTGTGAACTCTGTGCTCACGGAGTAATTTGGGGCCGCGGGCCGGGCGGTGACTGCGTATATTGGCAGCGAGAAGCCTCCTCCTGACCGTCCATAGACTAATATGCACATTTCTTACTTCTTGGAGGTTGTTCTTAAGATCCACATACGAAGATTTGCGATTTCTCAATGCGCGACTCACAAGAAAACGATCATCCCGTGGTTGGGTACATGGTTTTCTTCCAGAACCAGGCCTTCTCTCGACGGAACCAGTCTCCTGATATCGCTGCCAGGTCCTTTGGACTGTCGAGCGACTAACATTTAGCCTCCTAGCCACGAAACATTGGCTGCAACCCTCTTCAAGCAGCGCGATAATTTTGGTAGCTTTTACCACTTTATCTACCATTTTTGATACAGCCAAACAGCATTAAATAAAGCTTTGACAGTCAAGGATATGAAATTAATCGATAAAAATTGAATAAAAGTTATGAAAGTCGATGTTAACTTCTGGAACTTCGCGCCAAAAATGTAGGATAAAAAGGGGTTTTCTGTAAAAATGAACATCAAATGAAAAATTGAATTTAGAACGTACTTTTTTAAATACCACAGCATTTTTAAAACCGGCCAGTAACGTGTACAAACGATTGAAACCTTTTTGGTATTGTATCTTTTTAAATATGAATGAAAATCAAAACCGCCCGTTTTTTTTGCAAATGAGTTTATATATATATATATATATATATATATATATATATATATATATATATATATATATTATATATACCTCTTATTCATCTTTTATGACATCCACGATCAAAATAAGGAGTGGTGAATTGTATTCTTACGACATTACCACATGGAACCAGTATATTATTCTATTATATTTAGTAACGTGATTGCTAGTCGCTAAGTGCTACTGAATTGTGAGTCTGAAATTATTTCCTTTAATTAAATATACTGCATAATAGAAACTTATGGATTAAAAAAGTATCCAGACAATATTTATAAGCCACCATCTTTATTTATAAATGTCAAATATATCAATACATTTACCGCCGGCTGCTGCCAAACGTAGAGAAATAACCGTGAACATATAAATAAAACCATTAATTCTAACACACAGGAAGCCGACGACACACATACGCATAGAGCCCATTGTGAACACACAATGACGTTAAATTGAGACCTCACATTTGCCACGCTAGTCCGTTCAAATCTGCCGCGAACCGCACGACCAGCGACAAAGCCCATCATAATAGATAAATAAAGTCAAATACCACTAACAAAAATAAAAAAATAAACGCGTAAAACAACTTCAAACCTTATCACATACGCATAGAAACGATTGACAAATGTTCGGCGTAAGGATGCGTGTTGTTTTATGCATCGTAAATCATTCGCGCTTTTCGTTAAGGGTTGCCGACAATACCTGACCGTGTATAATAAATTAAGTTTTATGTTTTATAAAAACATGAAAATATATATTAGATGTCTTTATTTGTAAAAATACCGCTCTGTAGATACAAGGGGATGCTGGGTTTTTACGTTTTTATTTCGCATGATTAAATGTTATTTTTATACGATATTGATAACCGTGTAACTCAAATTTCTCCGAATATGTCTGAAGCGTTTGATTTTAAAAGCAATGTTTATATTCTCTTTGTGGAAACGGAATTAGAATACAATTCACCATCACCTATCTTGGTCGTGAGTGTCGTAAAACATGACTAAAGGATATAAGACATACATAAGATCTGTGTAGGAAAGAAATCTTGAAATTACAACCTACACCTATCGTCTGACTGGCATGGTATAGCAGCTCAATTTTCTTACTACTGTGGGAAGGCTTGAGCCCAGAGATTGAACGTATATGAACTCCGATTATGATGATCAGTAGGTAATAATATACAGCGGTACTTTAATTAATTGTCCAACTAATGTATTAGTTTTAATCATCTTTTCATCGTCCACGAACTAGACGTAGGCCTCCCTCATAGTTCATCACAAAATGTAGTCCTGCACTGCCTTCAACCAACTGGTCCTGTGGTCCTGCACCGCCTTCAACCAACGATGCCCAGCAACTTTCACCAGGTCGTTGGTCCACCTGGTGACGCTTTACTTTATTATACTTTATATAAATCCTTAAATTGCTTTCTTTTTGTTCTTCTATGAAGCCAGAGTGCGCAATAATTGTGAGGATAATTCGGAATAGGTCATATTAAATCATTTTTGTACTGTGATGAAAATTCCAAACATACAATCATACAATTAATAAACACATATTATAATCAGACTCTGAAGAACAATTTGCAGAACCCATAATACTGGTCTTTTAGATTAGTATCTTGATCGTTACGGCATCTGTGCAGTCTTTTGAGTTAATCTTTCCCATGTGCTGACGGGTTAAGAATACATTATTTCTCTAACTCTTACATTCTCGTAAAAAGGGGGGTCGTAAAAAGCGGCTGAAGGTTCACCAAGAAAATAGGCAGCAGTACTCTATTGAATACAATTCCTAACACCAACTATAATCGCCCACTATCTCCCAAGTATGGCGAATGTCCACCATTAAAGAGATCTATTTCCAAATGAGAATGCCTGTAAGCTGACGGATTACTCTATTTTTACAGAGACACTCCTGGAATTTCTAGAATATGTAAGTAGCAAAAGCGTCTTGATATAAAAATAAACTCTTCAAGAACTTTTTATTCGCCTGTTCTAAGATCTTAGCACTTCCACATATATTTTCCTTGCAAAGAATCCTATCTCGCAAAAGGACCCCTCGTGATCATAAACGCTGTAAAGTATTCGAAATGTCGGGTAATCAAAAATCAAATGTGTAATACTCGCGTAAACATCAGAAGTCATTAGATTTGTCAAATTGATTCCTTCGTATGTAAACCATAGAATCCAGCCCAACTAGTTCAACCATTAACCACAGATAAGAACCATAAAATGTTCACACAACATTCCACTATTTTAAAACAGATTTAATAACGAGTCGAACTAATCTACTAATCCACGTTAATCTTATATAATCTGTGGTTTTACACATTTAAGTTTATTTAAACTGGCTAAATTAACAAACTCGAACTCTATGGATTTGTTTTTACGCGTTAAAACCTGCTATATTTGGATATTAGCTTTAAGTTCGACTGATATTCTTGTGTAACTCTTGGAACGAGGAAATAAACTAATAAAATTGCTTGCAGCTAGACCTAGTTAAAATTCAGAATCATTTTAACCAACTTCTAAAAAAGGAGGAGGTTCTCAATTCGGATGTTAGTATTTTTATATTTGTACCTGTATAACCCCGTTGCTTGCAAACCGATTTGAAAAATTATTTATTTTTGCTGGCAACTTCTCAAAGGGTACCATGAAAATGTCATCGAAATCGGACAAGCGGTTTTTGAAAAATCAACAAATCTAAAAAAATATACACATTGTCTACATTAACGATCTTTTTGTTTACTTTGCATTGCGTTTTGAAGTCGGTTTTTTTTACAAAAAAATATTTTATTGATGAAAAGATTCTTCAGTTACAGGTATTTAAAACTATTGCAACTTCTGTAAGCCGAACTCCATAATACCTAAACCTTAGAAAGCTTCGCAAATGTGTTTCCAAATATTCAAAACGAGTAAGAAATGTCCTATTTATCCCTCATATGCAATACAAGACATAAATAAAGGTTGATATAGCAACGATAAGCGCAGTACTCCATCAGAGGTATGGCAGAGCTTAACGGGAATTATAAAACATACATATCCATATGAAACTTAAAATCCTGCTGTGCTACCGCAACTACGAATATTACAAACATTTACATTGCTCGTGGGTGTCGTAAAAGATGACTAAGAGCTTTATATAGCTCTAGGCTAACTCCATGTGATGCTATATTGTCAACATTTGCATTCTCAAGGAGGTTTAACTTCGGACAGCCAGCCGGTCATAAAACTATTGCCAATAACTTCTGTAAAATGTAGTAGATATGAAAGAAGAGTACATAAAGACTCGACTCCAAGTTATGGGGATAGCAGCAAGATGATAATGAAACTTAAAATCTAATAAGACGTATCGTGCAAACGTAAGTAAGTAAGTTCACAGTCCAGTGATACCAGTGACTCCGGATCCCCAATACCTACGAGTCCTACGACCGCATAATCATGGTGTTGCCTGGATTTATTAAAAACAAAATAAGTATTGTTGGGACTTCCTGAATCTTTGTTCTGTAATGATTTCTGATGTTTACGCGAGCATTACACATTGTAAATAAAACTACTTTTACGGATTTTATCGCATTTGATGGTGTCTGACATCTTAGTCCGCCCGTGACCATGAATGTTTTAAAGTGTTCGAAACGTCGGGCAATCATAAATCAAATACAAACGCGATAAAATCCGTAAAAGTAGTTTTCTTTGCTCTGTTTTCAAAGATTTTCTCGTGAAAGGATTTTGGGCCGAGATGTTGTTGAGTCTACATATTTACTTATCCCCTCGGGGGTATATACAAGTCTGTCTAAATAAATAAATATAATAAAAAAATGACAAAATATGCAACAAATTATTATCGCTATAGAAAGATGAGTCAATCAAATGCTGTGGGGAATTATCATAGAATTGAGCTAATCCTTCTTTTTTAGAGAAAGAATAGTAGAGAATTCAAAATCCAGCTGGATATGATGCAATTTCAAAGGCAGATAACTTACGGTATATTTTTTACATAACAAAACATTTTAGTTTCTATAAATTAAATGTTAAATATTGACCGACAATGGCGTTCACCCGTTCGTCACGCTGGCAATGTTACCTAACATGGCAACTACAATACACGACGAGGGACCCCCAACCCACCCCTAGTTACAATATGAATTATTTTTATTTCATTAATAACAAAAGATTTCACCCGTTTTGAAACATGAATTCGTCCGCCATTTTGATTCGTCCCGCTCTTTTACGCACACAGCTATGTCATAAAACATTCCATTTATAAAACTGTATCTAGATACACACATGTGTAAGTTTTGTTTCTTTTTATTCTTTTTTTAACAATAACCATAGCGAACGTTACAAATATGGTCGATATGGCATGGTTAGGTTAGATTTTATTAACCAAAATTAAGCAATGTCCTACCGTGACTAAACGTACTAGACTAGTTTATTATAAATATGTTTTGACATATTTTAATATGGTTTCATAATAAATAAAAGTTATAGCTGCTCCATAATATACCTAGGTTAAAAAAGAATAAGATTTGTTTATACAAGAATCAGGAGCTTACCGAAAACTTTCTGAGGGAAACTTATAAAGCACAGGTAGGTAAATACTTTGTGATAAAAGCTGATAATATTTGTCGCCACCATGATAGTGGGTCGAGCCTGTTCGGGGTTACATAAAATAATAAAATATTCTTGAGATTTGACCTTTGAGTATGTTCTTGTTTGCCTTGTTCCTTCCGCTCCTAAATTTATGACTACGTTTGATACCTAGATGATTTTTTATAATTGAATTAATTATATTACCATTTATATCGACTATAATTTAAGATACAAAATATCTGAGATTTGACCCATAGAAAATCTCGGGACGCACTTATAATTGTTTTTAGACGCGCTTTTAATTAAATTAGACAAGATAAACAGAAGATATGGAAAAATAGATTACATTTCTAACTAGTCGCTTATCACCTGTCCTCGGAAATAAGTGTGTTCATAATAATCGCCTTGGACTCTCTCCGGTAGGCACATAATCCTAAAATGAAATCATCTTCCATATTCGACATTAAAGATACCATATAACTCAACACTAGATTCCTTAATTTCATTATTAATAAATAAATTGATCGATAAAAACTGTCAAAATGATTCGACGCAAGATCAAAACGCATCGTTCTATAGATTCCAAGCTGATTGCGTTTAGTTACTTATAATTATGATCGAAATATATTTTATTGAGACATTTTAAAACATTATCAAAAATTATGTGACAGATTAATCTGTTTTATGATGTAATATAAAATAATTGTAATTCACAATCATGACTGGCTACGCTCCTTAGTATACAGTGAGTTTATGATTTTGTAAAAGATGGACGACTATATATTTTTATGAAAATCATATGTCCGGATGCTCATTCACATCGATCTATAGAACCACATAACTAATTTCAATATAAAATGTTGTAAATGTATCTCGTTTACAACGCGAGAAACAGCATACCTTTTTATCATCATCATCCTCGCAGCCTGTGGGCTGCAGCCACACGCTACGTCCCACTGTTGGGTTCGGGCCTCCTCCACAATGCGAGAGAATTTGACTTACTATACCAAGCTGGTCAGACATGTTGGTATAGGGTTTCATTTCGAGTTGTCCTTCTCTTGCACATTTATTATCTTCATATTATACGACATCTACGAGCAAGATAGGGAGTAGTAATAGCATAGCTTTTAAATAATCGTAATGTTAAGGTAACGTACTATAAAATTTTGTAATATTTTTTTCTTGGTTTAACTTTTTTCTGATTATAATTGAGCAATATGCGGGTACGCATTCCTCGAACGCTAACTGAGATGTTACATGTCAGACCGCAAATAATAACGTGCAAAATATTTATAAATGTTTTATTTGAACTGTGAGGGATCATGTGACTGAATTTGGTGCGGTTTAAGTAATGAGAGAACTGCTGACAAAAATTTTAACTTTTAAATGCCCGTTAATGACCTATATGTATAGTAACTTATTAAGTATAAGTAACCCACCCTCGCTTCGATTCGGTTACAGTCGCCTTACCAGCGTAGTTCCAGTTCCCGTGGGAATAACGGAATAAAATATAGCCTATACTACTCAGGGATAATGTAGCTTTCCAATGACGAAAGAATTTTTGAAATCGGATCAGCAGTTTTTGAGTTTATTCAACTAACATACACACACATACACAAAGTACTAATTTTTCTTCTTTATAATATTAGTGTAGATGTGGATATAATTCATCGGAATATAGGTAGCAGCACCCACGTGGATAATTTTTAGCACCGACCCTAACACGTCTGTGAAACGTAGCGAACATGTCATTATCGCTCTTTGAGAAGTCTTTGTCAAATAGTGGATAAAATTGAAAATGATTGTTAGTTAATTAAATCAATTGAAAATATCACAAATTTGTGATGATCAGAGGAATTCTCCAAGTTTCTTAGCAATCCATGACGTCATATGTGATGAAAAATTTTAGCATTATTCTATTCAAAATCCAAATCTATAGAACAGTGAAGAGGGGATATGTTGCAGGCTATGGAGCTCTACGCTACCCTTCCATCAACGCAAATGATTGCACGCATTAAAATAGGATAAACAGGTAAAGATCAGAATCCAAATTTAATTTATCATGTTTAAACTCCGGAGCCACTTACATAATTGTCAATTTTAATATTTTACCTTTAATAAATACAACTATCTACCACTGAATCAGAAAACAAATGCCACTGAAAAGATACAGGAAGAAATTCTGCAGTTTTGTAGATTTTTATGGGCTATTTTAATTATATCTGTAAGTAAATATTAGCTCCAGTTCGATACACTCCGAACCATTATATATTTCGCAAATATACTCCACGTAACTACCGCAAGCAAACCTTTCAGAGATAATTTAGCTGACGTCAGGCAGTCTATCCTGTCCAGTATCCACTTCAAAATCGCTTCCCGCTATCGCTATTGCCTATGATTTACATCTTATAAATTAGCTCTATTGTCCTCTCCCTACACGAAGCCATACTACACCACTAGTTTGTCACAGAATATACATCGAATTATGTTTGCACACATGCTCATTAAATAATATACATTAAACTTAGTTCATAGGGAGAGTTAAACGGAATTAATGTCACAGAAAACGCTTTTAATTAAATCTACTATACAAAATATGGAAATGAGTCTGATTTCGCATAAGTACTCATATTTTTATGCGTAAAAATATCATCTTTCGTGTGGTGACAGAATAAAAATACAATTCAACACCCCCTCTTGTCCGTAGGTATCGTGAAAGACGATTAAGGTATATAATATGCAGATAACATCTATGCAGAAGGAAATCTTGAAAGAAAACCCTGTACCAACCTATTTGATACCGTGGTATAGTAAGTCAAATTCCTTCTTATAAGGGGGGAGGGCCGAGCTCAACAGTGGAACATAAAGTTCACTATGCTATTGTTCATTAATGTGTTCCTATTGGTCATAGCGTGATGTTACATAGCCTGTAGCCTGCTCCGGTAAATGAGCTATCAAATATTAAGTATTTTTTTTCATTCGAATCAGTAATTCCTGAGATTAACGCACATAACTTATCAAATTCTTCAGTTGTATATTATCAAGTATAGATTCTTAAAAGGCAAAGATTTCTGATGTTTACGCGAGTATTATACATTTTAAATAAAATTACTATTAAATACATTTTAAATATAATTACTATTAATTTTAATGTTTAATTATTACTAACCATAAACAATATAATTATTTCATATAGAATCATTTTCTTCTTACACTGGCAATAAATTTTGTATCAAAATGTGGGTCAATATTTAATAACTAATTTCTGTATCGGGTAGATAATTATAAAATTTTCTGCAGTAACGATGACTTGTTGGACGTGAGACATCTTAGTCCACCCGTGATCATGAACGCTGTAAAGTGTTCGAAACGTCGGGTAATCAAAAATCAAATACAAACGCGATAAAATCCGTAAAGTAGTTTTATTTAAAAGGCAAAGATTAATAAACTAAAAAGAAACATTTCAGACATTGTTTTCCAATAAATTCCATTTAGCACCCACGCATACCGGTTTCGACAATACAATTTATATCTAAATAAAAATTAAACATTCAAAATCATCCCGACCCTTATCAAACCGGCAACAACTCAACATAATGTACTTAAACTCATTTAGAATATTCGCTACACCGCTAATGTGTGGGTAAATCTGTCCGTGCGGAAGTCAAAATTATTGTCACCCTATTATAAATCGCGTCGTTTAAAATTCAACCTTAATATCTAGCTAATAAAATTCAAAATGATTTTCTTAAATTATTCTATATACAGACTGATGTAGATTTTTTTTTGGTGACATGAAGTTGTCCTATTGAATAAAAGTGATGCACCGTAAGAAATTAGTTGGCATTGATTTGTTCCCTTTGTGTCATGACGTTTTCTATGACGAGTCACTCCGTCGTATTGTGACGAAATATTTTTGTGATCAATGTCATATGAAAATGAATGAACTATAAAAGCTCGCTAAAGAAGACTATGAGAGTGATAGGGGAATTTTTTGGTATTGTATTCACATATCGACTAGCTACACCCGTGGCTTCCTTCGACTTAACATGATTTCTATCAATGAATTCTATCGCTATGTAACGGTACTTTTTCCTGTATGAATGTCCTTTTTCCCTAAATGTTTTTGTAGTTAAGGCATGAAAGACAAGCAAATAAACTCACATTCGACTTTTATTATGCCGTCAGCGTTGGATTTTTTGAAATAATAATAGTTATGATTTTGTAAATCTCGTCTTCAGCAATATTAATGGCGTAAATAGTAGAAATCATTATTAAGAAATTGACATTGAAATCCCCAAAATGCTAGTTATGAAATCTTCATATACCTAATATACTATCTGACCCAACAGGCGTTGTTCTGTTCAATTAAAATAAAAGGAATTCACCTTGAAATCGACAGCAGCGCCACCTACCGGATCAATTGTGAAATCTAAACCATTCTCGAATCCCCTTCGAACTTTTTCGAACACACACAAAAAATTTCATCAACATCGGCCCAGCCGTTTAGGAGGAGTTCAGTGACATACACACGTACACAACAAATATGTATATAAAGATAATTATCGTCATCCCATGTAAGTCCTACTGTTGGACTCGGGCCTCCTCCACATTGGGAGGGAAATTGATCTAGTATACAGCGCAGTTCAGACGTGTTGACATAGAATTCCATGTCGAATTTTCCTTCTCTTGCATATTACCTACATAACATATTCCTTACTACATATCATATCACTACTATATATAAATCTGTGCAAGAGAAGGAAAACTCGAAATAAAACGCTATACCAACATTTCTAATCAGCATGGTATAGTAGGTCAAATTCCCTCCCATTGTGAAGGAGGCCCGAGCCCAACAGTGGGACGTATGTGAGCTGCGATGATGATGACGATGATGATATTATTATGATGATATTTCTTACTCATCTTTTGACACCCACGGGTAAGAGAGGGGTTGGCGAATTTTATTCTTACTCAGTCACCGCACGGAGAATAAATATTAATAATTAGTGTTGCCCAAAAAAGTCTTGGTCTTGCGAGAAATGCGAAACCGAGACCAAGACCGCTTAATTTTTGCAAGACCAAGACTGGCCCTGCAAGACCAAGACTGAGGCTGCAAGAGTCTCGCGTCTTGCATTTAAGTCAAATCACCATTTTAGCTTATACACGTCCAACCGTTGGGCTCGTGTTTTTTACATAATAGGAGAGAAATTGACCTACTAAGGTGTACGGGAGCACGCTCAGCTTCATTGGCCTTACATTTTTCTAAATAAAATAACACAACTATACGTGTTTGCTTCCGAATGACAAGTGTAGGTACAATATAACAAAGTTTGTTATTCAATGCGATACAATCGAATTAAGCATTATTATGACCTTTATAACATTACTTCTAGACTTCAATTTCAATCATTTGTATACACTTAATAATTCATTATTTTATAAGACACTTTATTGTAAGCATTATGAGACACTTTACTGCATTTATAATGCCTGTTACGAAAAACTTTTAATGTAACATTTCTATGCCATATTTATATTTTTCAAAAAAAGGATTCCAGATAAGTAAGTTCAGCAAGTAAGTCGTAGAGTAAGTTGCTGGTCTAATTCATTTAATTACAATAACGAAACTAAATGGATTCGTTTTTTTAACTTCAGTACCCTAAAAAATTAAAAAGTCTATTTAGCCAATTATCTGTATCGGGTAGATAATTATAAATGTCTTTAATAACGATGACTTGTTGGACGTGAGACATCTTAGTCCGCCCGTAACATGAATGCCGCTAAGTGTTTGAAACGTCGGGCAATCAAAAATTAAACACAAACGTGATAAAATCCGTAAAGTAGTTTTATTTAAAATGTGTAATACTCCCGAAAATATCAGAAATCATAAATTTACTGTATCTACTTTGCCGTGTGGTGTCTTCAGAGAACAGGGTCGAAATTCCTTCCTTTGCCATAGGAGTAGTAACGCCGTAATGTAACACCAGGGGAATAGGAGAGGAATTTTTCCCAGTGGTAAGGATTATATTCAATAGTGGACTATAGGCTAGCAGATGGATAGATAGGATAGGATAATATTTGATTAATTTAGTTGGATTTTTCATTGCCATAATAAATGACTGTTACATGATTTTAACTGCAAGACTTGCAAGACTTTGCGAGACTCTTGCTGCATTACCAAGACCAAGACGAGACCAGGTGTGATGTTGCAAGACCAAGACCAAGACTGGTCCACGTCTCGTCTCGGTCTTGGATTTGGGCAACACGATTAATAATGTTTGTATTGATTTTAATTTAAGATAATAATTAATTGTCTTTTACGACAGCCGGATCCAAATAAGACTTAGCAATTTGTTTTCTAATTAAAGTTCCACAGTAATACCTATAGACGCTCTCTATTTATTCATAATGCAAAACTAGAATATTACCTGTAACTATGTCTGAAATTACGATCTCGTTAGCTCTCATCTGGTCTTTTTGTGAGGTGGGCCCGCCGTCCCTCTCCCAGTACGTCGGTCGCCTTCGCGCGGTCTGCCTTTCTGCGGGTAACGAACTAATTCTCGGTCCGGTCACTCGCGGCTAAGGCGGCACTGGCCTAAATATGCCGCCAAGAGAATGTCTTACGCCACACTTAAAAAGTTTTACTGCAAAAAATATTTGTTAAAAGAAATGTAACATTTACAAACGAACGATATTTATGGTGTAGCAGTAGTAGTAATAGGAGACCCGTAGATTACTATATAGAAGACCGGTGCCTGAAAACCTTTTCGGATACCGTGGCTTGTACTTTCGAGGTTTACATTAAAGTACGTTGAGCCGTCATGAATGTGTATAAAAGACGAATTGGAGTGTTTAATATTTTTCCTTTGAGGTAAAACTTCTTCAGCCACGATTAATGAGTGACCTTTTTTCAAACGGAAGTAACAGTTTTCGGACGGAAGTGACGCACTATTTTCCTTACGGTAGTAGTCTAACTGTAGTGTGAACACGTGGGTAATTTATAAATTAATACATTTCAATCAAACATTATACATTATTATTATTATATTATATACACCGGTAAATGGTGCATTGCGCACATTTATGGGCAGCCAGAATCTGTCTAGGAAGGCTCGCCTGGCTTTGCATAGGGGTGTGCTTGTACCAACCCTAATGTATGAAAGTGAGAGCTGGGTATGGCAGAAGAAACACTAAAGTAGAATTATTGCTGTGGAAATGATGATGAATTAAGGAGCGTGATTGACGTGAAATTGAGTGATAGAATTAAGAACAGAGTGATCAGGGAACGTTGTGGTGTGAAAGTAGATGTAGTAACAAGGATTGAAAAAGATATGTTAAGTTGGTTTGGTTATGTAGAGAAAATGAATGAAAGGAGATTGACAAGGAGAATTTATAGGGTGAATGTGAACGGAAGTGTTGGAAGGGAGAGACCAAGGCGGACCTTCCACGATCAAATCGGGGACGTTCTTAAGAAAGGCCAGGTTAAATGTACCCTAAACCGAAGAACATGCATGAGGAGATTAATGAATATGGAGGAGGCGAAAGTGGTATGTCAAGATCGTAGCAAATGGAGGGCAGTTTTACGACACCCATGGGCAAGAGAAAGCACTGATGGCGTAGTGGCGGTAGTGGTTACACCGACCCGCCGTGCCAGTGTCGTAGGTTCGAATCCCACACAGGACTACACTTTGTGCGATCTACAAATTGTTGTTCTGAGTCTGGGTGTAATTTGTGTCCGTTAATTACATGTTTGTAAAGTCCCCCGCAATACAAAGATTATTTTCTCAGTGCAGGGTGTCTCTTTCTTTTTGCCTTTTTATTGTTTAAAACGTCTTTTAAAAAATAAAACGGTAAAAAGAAAGATTGATGAACTTTTACGGCATAACAACACTGAAAACTCACTTGTTTAATGAAAGTAAATGATGTAAATATAAACGATTGTATAACTGTTGAAGTATAACAATTAAGTGTTGTCGTAAAGTGTATATATTAACGCATGTAATAATCTGATGGTGTAGTGTCGCACATTAGAACATCTTAATTTCAATCTCGATAAAACGCATAAAGAACAGTTTTATAAAAGCTTTTAAAGCTTTAAAGAGGACTGTTCACGGAATTATTTATCTATATAAATAAATAAAATTGAAGTGTCTGTTTGTAATGACAAAATAGTAGGCTTTTCTCGTGCTCACACAGTTCTATACACGATACCTGTAATTAGCATGCTGAAGTGGCAATGAGCAGGCCACATCGCTGGACGAACCGACAACCGCTGGGGGAGAAAGGTTCTTGAGTGGCGACCACGTATCGGACGACGCAGTGTAGAACACCCCTCCACTAGGTAGCCCGACGACCTGGTAAAAGTTGCTGGGCGTCGTTTGATGCAGGCGGCACAGGACCGCACTTTGTGGCGTGACACGAGGGAGGCCAATGTCCAGTAGTGGATGGTCATAGGCTCAAATGATGATGATGATACCTAAAAAGCACTTTAATTATTTTTGTTTTTTTTTGTTTGTCTATCTATCCGTTTGTTTATTCTGGGAAATCTTCTAAACGGCTATATCGATTTTAATAATATTTTACTACCAGGTACCTACTTGTCTTATATAGACAAGTAGGTAAAAAGTAACTTAGGCTAATTTTCCTCTCAAGTAACGCCTAAACAATTTTACCTCATCCAGGAATGTATTCCGAGGCTTCAGGGACAGCAGTCGCGTATAGTAATATTTTAGACTAGCAACCCGCCCTCGCTTAGCTTCGGTTTCAGCTGCTTTATCCGCGTAGTTCCCATTGGCATTGGAATACCGGGATGAAATATAACCTAATTTACTCCTTACAGCTACCTGGTAACAAAATATGTAGGTATTGCCAAAATTGGTCCAGCCGTTTTGAAGATTACTCAAAACAAACAGACAGATAACTTTTTTTTAACTAATTTTTAAGTATATTAATCGTGCAAACAACCGTATCAGCATGGAAAAAGCCATTATTTTGACGTTACAAACAAACACTTTAATCTTATTTAGTTGTATAAAAGTTACCTACCATATTGGAGATTATAAATACAGGGCCAAGTTAATTGAAACCGAAGCAAAACGAGGGCGCATTGCTAGTTATATATAAAATCGTTCTGTCAGTGAATGTGCATCATAAGTTCGACATATAAAGTGGCGTACGCGACACACGTCGACAGGCGGCGCGATTATCGTAATCATGTTGTGTCGCGGGCGACAGGCGGCGCGACTTTCATGTGCCGACAGAGGTGACCATCTATACATTAATTAATGGACATCATATTTGGACAAATGTCGGAGTAAAATCAAAAAATAAATAACGATTCATTTTTGAAGTGAATCTTTTTTAGAAACGTTGTGATTTCAAACTCAATGAAACGAAAAAGTGAGTCTATAGAGACACAAACAGGTAAATGTATAGCTTTCAGCCGGCGCGGCGAGAGAATGAGATGAAGGATGAGGGATGAAAGATGAAGCATGAAGGATAAAGAAGTCTCACTTCTTACATGCGTACCTTATACGCACGATCTTTTTTTTTAATTTTTATTTATTTTAAAATCGAAGGAAGGAAGGATGGGAAACCCACCCCTTTCCTACTTTAAGGTGGACTAGGAAATAAAGAAATTAGGCAAGATAGGTAGTGGTGAATTATATTCTTACACCGTCACCACAGGGAGAAATCATTACCTTAGATTATCTAGTTTGCTGATTTAATTTTTATATTAGACTAGCAGCACCCTGCAGTTTTACTCGCATAATTCCCCTTTCCGTGGTAATATCAGGATAAATTATAGCTTATGTGTTATTCTGATATGTAAGCTGTATTATTGTGAAATTTCACCAAAATCTATTCAGTAGTTTTTGCGTGAAATAGCAACAAATTTCTTCACATCTTCACATCCTCACATACTCACAAACTTTCGCGTTTATAATATTAGTAGGATATAGTAGAATTACATCCATCTGTCTTATTTCATCCATCCACCATGACCTAAAGGCAATCTTTCCTATATTATCTTTTAGTCATGGTTACCATAGTCCACCCACGACCCGCTGCACCAAGATTACCATCTCGCGTTACATTTGACAAGAAAAATTAATATATTATTGTACTTATTATTAAAATTTAAAACCCTACAGCCGTTACCCAATTATATGAGACATATTTAAACTTATTTATATCATTACAATGAAATTGTATGTGGTGTATTCGTTTAGATATGGTTGGCTTTTAATATTCATATCTTCTTTTCTGCTTCTCAATTCTTTATCACAACTCATGTACGTCCTACTACTGGGCTCGAACCTCCTCCACATTGGAAAGGAAGTGGATTCACTTTACCACGCTGTTCACGTGGGTTGGTGAATGGTTTAATTTCGAGTCTTCCATCTCTTGCATAGTTGTTATATGCATAAGATTCTTAGTCGCCTTTCACGATACCCATATGGTAGTGAATTGGTCGTAGTTAAGAAAACTAGAACCAACCCACACCTGAATTAAGTATAAAAGTAGACCTTCAACCGTGCTGTGCACCTATTCAAAAAATATCCTGGTCAAAAAAACTAACCCAAAACAGAATATCATTATAAATTTGTTATTTCAAAATAACTGTTCCATTCTTTTCAACGGATATTTGAAACAAAAACCGTGCTGTGCACCTACTCAAAAGATAACCTGGTCCTTAGTCGCCTCTTACGACATACACAGGTATACTCATATAAAACAATACATATTTATTATTCCACTGAAAACAAGGCTCCGCCAGTCATTACAATAGGGAATATGCACGAAACTGCAAAATGAACAAATTATTTTTATTTGTAATCTTTATTGCTTAAAAAACGTACTTATACAATTATTTTTTAATTTTATCATTATTTAATAATTAAATTTAATTATCAAAATGTGCATTTTTTGAAATTTGGTCGCAAATTTCTAAAACGCAACGTTGTTCAAACGTGACGTCACAGTACAGTCAAGTCTTCTGATTAGGGCTATTGATATTTATAAAATATCGTTTTTTTAAATATATCAATATTAAATATATTATATCAATATCGGAGTTCGATGTAAAGAAAAAAAAGAGCGTGTATATAAAGTACGCATGACCAAAGTGAAACACTTTATTCTCCATCCTTTATTCTTTATCTTTTATCCTTCATCTTTTATCCTTTATCTCATTCTCTCGCCGGCTAAATCCTATACATTTACATGTTTATATTTCTATGGACTCGCTTTTTCGTTTCATTGAGTTTGAAATCACAATGATTCTAAAGAAGTTTCACTTCAAGAATATTGCTATTTCGATATATTTCCCCCGTGACCTCTTTTTAACTTCGTCATTGCGGGGTTGCCGTGCCGAGTATTTTTATCAAATTCCAGGAGTAAGTGATAACTGATCATCAACTTCGTGATTTTGTAGAATAAATACTTAACAAGAAAAGATAAAACGCCAAATTTATTTAAATAAATATCGACCCTCGATACTTACTTTTTAGTGCCTATCGATATATCGTCCAAAAAAAATTCAGTAATCCGATATTGATACATTTACAAATATCGATATGTCGAAAAACCTATATTTTTAAAAATACCAACCGCCTTAATTGACAGCCCTAGCAACTTGTGCGAGTACTCTAATGTCACAGAATATGCGCGCCGAAGTAGCTGCGTTTAAATCGCCCAAAAATTATAGCGATTTTAAAATTTTTTTTTAGGTAGTTTATATTTTGGATGTATTATATTTATTTCTAGTAATGTAATAACTAGTAGAATCGTTTAAAAAAATAAAAAAATATCGTGCATATTCCCTATTGCCGTGTTTGTCAAAAGCGTAGTTTAAATTTTACATTTCTAATATAAAACAATTTTTCATGGTGGTCCAAAATCTCAAGTAGTATTTACAATAAATCTATTCACCAATTATTCAATTCACCATAAACTATTTGTGATTATTCAAGTTCATCCAAACGGGATCATCCGGATTCGTATATGGACACAAAATACGGTTTTAAAGCGTTCGTGTTGGCCGACGTTGTACTTTCCAAGCCAAAATAATCCTCACTGAATAATCTGCTATGAATAAATAAATGCCATCAGTCTCTTTGTCATCTTTGACGTATATTGACAAGTATGTTTCAAAAGCATATATAATTTAGATATCAAACGAAAACAAACTTTAAAGCCTTTAGAATAGAGATCACAAAAATTTCGCAAAGCGTATCGAATTTTGTTTTGAGATGTACATTAGTTTTTCAAAAGACAACTTTATTTTTAAGTAAATAGCTATCTAAATCAATTGTATCTGTATATGGGTTAGCAAATCTGTCTCTTATAATCCGTCGGCGATTAGTTTTGATGTTTTCAAGCATAGTTTTTTTCAGCGCATTCACTTTTAAGCAGATGCTTGTTAATGAGACATCTTGTGGGTGGCCCTATGCTTGTGGTCTTTGCAACTATATCAAAGTTTATTTGTCAATAATAACTATCTATTGTTATCTATTGTCAACGCTGTTTTCACTTTCTTTAATCTGTTCGCACGTAAACATTCATGGATATATTTAAAATACTTGCACATTGGAGAAAAGGATTAGCTGTTACGGAATTAACCGTATACAAGATTTGTATTTATTGTTTAAGTAAAACTTTTTACTTTGTATGTAGAATTAGTGAATATATTTTCGTCTTGAAGACTATGATACCATAAATATTTAAATTAAAAGTTCTATAGGCAAGTTTTATGGGGATTAAATTCATGTAAGTCGTTAGCGACATGATCACGTTACGTGTTAACTCTAAAGGTTTATTCACTGCATCGCCGCTGATCGCGGCCGCGTGCGTTCAATTGCTTACGACTATCCAGACTTTTCCAGGTACGCGACAGTCGCGCGCGCCCAACGGCAGAAACGGCGGATACCTGCCGCTTCACGTCACCCAGCCGCATAACCCGCCCGCCCCGCTGCCTCCCTACTCGGACACAGTGTGCCAGCGTTCATACAAATAATTCTATAGCTACCTCAGTCCGTCAAAAATCTTCTCCGGAAAGGAGATTCTATAATGACGGAAAGAATCCGGATGACGGAGATCGGATCTAGTGCGTAAATTATCATAGTAATAGTTCTGCGTTTACTACGGACCATATTTTCACGGGTTCGGATCGGATTCGAATCGGACGTAGTGCGGAACCGCTCTTACGAATGTCACGCGCGACCGCGATCGGCCGCGATGAACGGAAATAAACCTTAAAACTATACCTATGGTTATGTCAATGTCACTATATCTGTGTCAGATAGATGCCAAAACCAGTCATAACACTACATAATTACCTACTGTCCAATTTTCCTACTAATATTACAAACGCGAAAGTTTGTATGTATGTGAAGATGTTTGTTAATCTTTCACATAAAAACGACTGAATGGATTTTGATGAAACTTCACGATAATATAGCTTACATATCAGAATAACACATAGGCTATAATTTATCTCGATATTCTCATGGGAAGGGCAACTATGCGGGTAAATTCGCAGGGCGCTGCTAGTGATCTATATTTGGTGCCGCTCTGACGCTGCCGACCATCGCTAGAACGACATTCGACAGCGTCAACCCTGTGAAAGGGTAACCCGCCAGGCTGGCCACGGATATCAAGGGATTAGTACTAGTGATCAGCCCAATGGCGATGGGAAGGAAATACGGTACGGTACGGTACGACGACAAAAGGCCGCACGACGCCCTTTTGTCGTCCCAGGCGGATTGGGCGTTGGTGTAGAACCTATCTATACCAATAAATAAAATTGTAGTGTCGGTTTGTAATGTCAAAATAATAGGCTTTTTTCATGCTCACACGGTTATTTGCACTATACATATGCCTAAAATACACTTTATATTTTTTTGTCTGTCTGTCTGTCTGTTTGTTTCGGGTAATCTTCAAAATGGCTGGACCGATTTCAAAAATTCTTTCACCAATGGAAAGCTATAATATCAGGGCGTAAACTAGGCTATATTTTATCCCGGTATTCCCACGGGAACGGGCATTATTCAGGAAAGACGACTGAAACCGAAGCAAAGCGAGGGCGGGTTGCTAGTCAAAAATAAAAAAAAGCGTGCGCACAAACTACGCATGGTAGAAGTGAAACTTCTTTGGTCCCACGTGTTTGTGTCTCTATAGACTCGCTTTTTAGTTTCATCAAGTTTGAAATCACAACGATACCAAATAAGTTTCACTTAAAAAAAATTATAGGAAAAGTACATAACAGCGACCTCGAGTAATTGAATTAAAACCATAGACAATAATTTGTTTTATAATAGTTAGCTCTACAGATCACATCATCATCATCATCATCATCATCGCAGCCCACATACGTCCCACTGTTGGGCTCGGGCCTCCTCCACAATGGGAGGGAATTTGACCTACTATACCATGCTGGTCAGACATGTTGGTATAGGGTTTCATTTCGAGTTTTCCTTCTCTTGCACAGATGTTATGTGTACATTATATCCCATAGTCGTCTTATACGACATCCACGGGCAAGATAGGGAGTGGTGAATTGTATTCTTACTCCGTCACCACACGGAAGGTAACGTATTATTTAGTTTACAACATTACCAGCCCATTAGAATTAATTCCCTTACTATTATCACGTAACTCTATTGTTTTGTGAGCGAAAGGGGACGCGTGAAGTCGATACGCACATTATACTACGCGCTCTGGGCGGGGCAATAATGACGGACTCCGAACGTCGACTAAAAAATACATTCGGCAAAACAGAGCTTGTTTTATGCCTTTATACATATTGCCTCGAAGAGAACATCAAATTTTTAATCTAGCAATAAAAAGGTTTTATTTGAAGAGATGGAATAATAAAATATGAATTAAAAAAAAATTGAAAACGAGCTGTTATTTAAATACTCTAAAACGATGAAAACTTGTCAAGACTATTCAAACGAGTCCAAACTCGATGGTTTTATCTTGTTTAATTTAGGAGTTCCTATAGCTACCTTCCGACGCCATCTTGTCAACGAAATTTCAACCAATTCCAAGCGTAAGTGAACGAAATTTCAACTTAATCTAACGACAGGAAGTGGTTCTAATCTAACTCGCAAGATTTGTTCTATACTAACAGGGCAAGTTAAATAAAATCTTTTATAAATACAAATAATCATATCTTTCTTTTTCGTGACTCATATAAAAGATAAATATAGAATCATCATCATCATCATCATCATCTCAGCCCGCACACGTCCCACTGTTGGTCTCAAGCCTTCTCCACTCCACCACAGTATGCTGTAGTTGATAAAGTTCTCTCAGTTTGGAGTAGGTTATAGCCCAGTAGTGGGACGTATATTAGGTGAGATGATGATGATTATGCCACGGAAGAAATAAAACCCTACTCCCCAACCATGTGTCAAAGGTCGATGTCCTTTTTATTATGGGACAGATCCAATAGTAAAACAAAATACGGATAGAAGAGGAAAAACATTGAAAAATATACAAGACAAAAAAGATAAATAGGAGGAAGATATTTTCGTTCTTCTGACAGTTTCAAGTTATTTTATAGTTTTAAGGTTATTTTATAGGTTCAAGTTTTTTTTATAGTTTTAAGTTCTTTTATAGTTTTAATTTCTTGCATAGTTTCAATTGCCAGTAGTAATAGTTTTAAAATCATCAAATAATTTTAATTTATTCTACGTTAAAACGAATTCTACCTTCACATTGCTTCTGATCTACACAAATATTAGTTAGGCTGCAACGGTGGTAGTTACCAGTCATCGCTGCTAATAAGCCGGCGCGGTGACGGCGTGTGATCAGCGGCTATAATTGCAAGCCGTCCGCCCACCGTCACCGCCTCACAGAACTATTCGCGTCGCTATTACTGCCACAGCACCTGGGTACATTTACATCAGGTATATACGAACTCAGAATACAGATATTCAATAGTTTAATCATCTAGTGTATCGGATGCTTCATCTGGTCTAGGCATTCTTTTATCTTTTAGTATTATAATACGAAAAAAAATCCTATTTCGAAAGAGTGGTCACACTGCGGTTTGTATACAATTTTATTTAAAAGAAGTAATTTAAAATTTAACGAACGCGCTGAATTCCTTACTCGATATTCTCAGCTTGTAACTGCGTTTTTATCCGGTGGTAGCTTATCAAACTGATTTGAAAAAATAATATTTAATTGACAATATGTAAATACACAGTATAAGATATATAGAATAAATGATTGGATTTATCATTAGAGTGAGTCTTCGTTATTAGAAGCTTTTTTCGTCTACTCCCTCTCATAGCAGTTATGAATTTTTGAATCATATTTTCTGTGTGATCACGTTCCGAGAGGATAATAGTAGAATTGTCATCTTTAAATTAATCATCATCGTCACACATATATTTTATACCCACATTTTATTCTTTAATCGTCTTTCACGACATCCACGAGCAAAGTAGGAGTTGGTGAATTGTATTCTTATTCTGTTACTGCACGAAAAAACTTAATGGTGATTGTACTTTACTATAACTATTAATTGTCGTAATTCTACCATAATATTAATGTGTTCTGTAATGGATAAACTCGAAACTGCTAGATGTTGACTATGACCTAACCTATCTAACCTAACCTATCTTTATATATACATTTCTTGTATACGTGTGTATGTCACTGAATATCTCGTAAACGGCTCGACCGCTGTTGATGAAATTTTTTGTGCATGGTCAAGGGGATTCGAGAATGGTTTAGATTCACAACTAGACCCGGTAGGTGACGTTTATTTGGACAGAACAACGTCGGTTGGGTCAGCTAGTCTTTATATATAAATTTCTTGTGTACGTGTGTTGGTCAATTTATGTCATTGAACTCCTCATAAACAGCTGGACCGACCTTGACGAAATTTTCTGTGCGTGTTCAATGGCCCGGTAGGTGGCGCTGTAGTCTGTATTTGAACAGAACAACGTCTGCTGAGTCAGCGAGTACATATATAATTTAAAAAAATACGACTTGATCTGGATGTAAAGACATTTGTATGTGAATTTGCATCACAAAATTAATGATCAATGTTCTTTTAGTTTATTATAAAATCTTTAAAACAGCAGTTTTTTTTCCTTCTCCACTCCTGCTAGGGATTGGAATTGCCATCGTTTCCATTTGCCAATGTCACGTTCTTGATTCGTTCGGACTCCTGTGTATTTATATTTCGTGCTGCAAGCATTAAATCGGAGATGTGTTTCTAATATCATTTTTATATACATTAATTTGTTTTTTAACAATACAAAAACGGGAAAACTGTATTTACAATAAATTAGGAAATTCGAATAAGGAAATAGAAAGGATGGTGTCAGATAGGATTTGGTATAAATTAAAGAGAAAATAAAATATACTACTTAGAATAAATAAAGTCCAGGTACAATGATAAATAATTGATATAATTATACAAATAATTTATAATTTAATATTATTATTTTCAATAAAATGATAGCTCATTTTAGGCTTTATATACAAGGTTATGGTTAGTAGGGAGGAGCAACTGGATATTGGTAGGAAAAGGAATTTTAAGCTCTACTAAACTTTGGAACAGCTCAGAATGGTTTAGCAGAGGGCACTTCAATATAATATGATTTGTATCGCTTACATCTTACGGGTTGAAAGCCCTCAGCGCTCACCCACCAGTCCGGGTAAAGTTGTCACAGCCATCGGAGGCTAACAAGTAAGTCACACAAAAAAAAAAAAGCTTACATCTTCCCCACACTCGCATACAGCACAGAGTTACTCATTCAATACTTTTGAAAACCGATTATTATTTTCTTATCTGAATCATTTCACATCGCAACTGTACGCGACAGTAAGTAAATAATTTGGAAACATTGATACATTGAATACTTTTGTTAAAATTAATAAGCAAAGTACAATCGGACAAGATAATCGTTGTAGGCGTTACACTTACCAAATATAACTTTAATAGGTAACGTGTATTCTTTTGTACGACGTAACGTATAATATTGTGTGAATTATACATCGCCATTGTTGTGTTATGCTGCATATCATTTTGTATATTACAGGCATTTTCTTTAATATTTGTTAAGTAAAATATAATCTGTGTTAATGGGGAAGGAATACAATTCAACACCCCCTTTCTTGCACGTGGGGGTCGTACAAGACGACTTCCTTTCTTCCTTTCAGCTCATGCACGCCCCACTGTTGGGCTCAAACCTTTTCCACTATAGGAGGTAATTGATCTTAATATACCATGCTGGTCAGACGTCTTGGTATAGGGTTTCATTTCAAGTTTTCCTTCGCTTGCATAGATTTTATATGCATATTTAATCCCTTAATCGTCTTTTACGACACCCACGGACAAGATAGGGGTAGTAAATTGTAATCTTATTCTGTCACCACACGGAAATACAACATCTATTGAAGAGAAACTTGAAATAAACTGTATACCAAATCGTTTAATCAGCGTGGTATAATAGGTCAATTTCCATCCCATTATAAAGCAGGCTTGAGTCCATCAGTGGGACGTATATGAGCTGTAATGATGATGATGAATGAAGTAATAAATTACTATATAAAATGAAAATAAGTTAAAATTTGAGGCGAACAGTGGGACGTATATCGACACAGATAATGATGATAACTGAAGTAAAAGATATTCTACTCTTAACCAATCACCATACGAAGAATAGTGCATCATCATCTCATCATCTTGGCTCATACGCCAATGCTGGGCTCAAGCCTCCTCTACAATAGGACGGTAATTGACCTTACTGCTGCCCCATGCTGATCAGAGAGGTTGGTATAGGGTTTTATTTCGAGTTTTCCTTCTCTTGCATAGATATTATATGCGTATTATATTCCTTAGTGGTCTTTCACGACATCCACGGCAAGATAGGGAGTGGTGAAATATTTTCTTAACGGAGTAAGAAATAGTATTTATGTGCCCTTAATATAAAGTTTCTATATAAAGTTATCGCCTAATATTATACATATACCGATTCAATCACAACTATCTCATCTTAAATATTTTATCGTTCGTCGGAGTGTCATAAATGACTTTATAAGGGTCCGGTTTACTAAATAATAACACGTCCGCCGCCATGATTAGGTACGCCAATCTAACCACAGATAATCTCACCGTGTGGACACAGACTGATTAACATATCTCTAATGTGAATCATTCATTTTATATTTTTATTTTATCTATGGTAATGTTGGCACCTCATTAGTTATTGCTCGTGTTGCTTACTCTGTATGGATTCCATGCAAATCAAGAAATAAAAAAAAAGAGTGTGTACAAAGTACACATATCAGAAGTGAAACTCCTTTATCGAATAGGGAGTTTTTGGCGGGAATTTGAAGTGTCATGTGGTGTTCTTGTGTTATATTCAATATCTTAGTGTTTTAACGTGTTATGTCAAATAATCTTGATGGCATTTTATGTAATATATAGCGACAGAACTGCTGAGGTGTAGTGAATATGATATAAAACTGCTATACATACCTTTGTATTTCCACCAAAATTCTCAAAAGATACCCTTAACAGTGGCCATTACACTGTTGAGGGCGACACTTTGACTTACTGAGAGACCATTACTGACATGAAGAAACTGAGAACTTGAAAAGATAATTATAACTCGATACTGGCAAAAATGGCTCGTATTTGTAGCTGATTGCCAAGACAAAAAAGAAGAAGAAGAAGAACTCCTTTATCCTTCATCCTTTATCTCATTCTCTCGCCGGCTGAATCCTATACATTTACGTGTTTGTGTCTCTATGGACTCGCTTTTTCGTTTCATCGAGTTTGAAATCACAACGATTCTAAAGAAGTTTCACTTCATAAATATCAGATTCTAATAGCAAGTACAATAACTACATGAACAAAGTTTAACCTTATCGGGGTTTCCATCAAAAAGGCACTAGAGGAATAAGTCAGGAACAAAGACTCCACGCTAATACTGCGGCGTGTGACTGTGCGTTAGACGGTCACCCGCAAGGGGCAGACCGCGCAAGGACGTAGTCGCAACAATATGCAGTACATATTATATCCATATAAAAAAAAATAAACTAGCAGCGCCTTGCGGTTTCATCCGCAAGTTATAGCCTATGTATTATTCTAATATGTAAGCTATATTATTGTGAAGTTTCATCAAAAGCCATTCAATAGTTTTTGCGTGAAAGAACAACAAACATCTTTACATACACCTTCACATCCTCACATACTCACAAACTTTCGCGTTTATAATAGGTACTGTTTAGTAAGATCTATGGCGGCGCCTACCGCATCTAATTATTCATCTAAAGTATTCTTAAATCCATCTGAACACAAACAAAAATTCATCAAAATCAGCCCAAAACGTGGGCCTACTTTGCCTCTAGCGACGCCCCAAGCCGAGGTCCGTTCGCCACAGGGGAGACCTTGGGCGATGTCGCTTAGTCTCCTTTCACCGGGTTGCGAGCCCTCAGCGCTCACCCATAGTCCGCGTCAAGTTGTTAAAGCCGTCAGCGGGTAACAACTACACACTCCACAAAAAAGAGAGAAAAAAAGACTAGAGACTTAGACCTAGATTAGGACATTTGGTCACACATAGTTGGGAAGAAACAAGGAAGAAGTACAATATTTGGATATGCAAGTGCATAATACAGTTATGTTACTAAATGTGTATTTCATTTCAGCTCGTTCTCCCGAGCTCGGGCCTCCTCCTCAATGGGGAATTTGGAGGGAATTGGATCTACTAAACCATGCTGGTCAGACATGCTAGTCTTATTAAAGGGTTTCATTTCGAGTTTTCCTTTTCTTACACAGGTTTTATGTGCATATTATACTTCTTAATCGGCTTTTACGACATCCTTGGGCAAGATAAGGAGTATTAAATCGTGTTCTTACTCCGTCACCACACGGAAGAAGTATAATAGTCGGATACTGCAAGTGCATATTAAGGTTATGATACTAAGTATGTATTTATGAAGATTCATACGTTTAACGAATTGTATGTATTTTTCAATGGATTTATGTGACGCTATTATATACATAGAGATTAGCTATCATAGATTATATATCGTTAGTAAGTGTCAAAAAGGCCGCCATTGTCAAAACTAATAGATGCCACATGTTAGAGGCATATATAATATTTTATACGTCTCTGTTACGGGCGCCGCGCCGCGCCGCAAACATATGTTAACACTTCATTGCCAAACAGCGTAACACTTTTGTAACATAAATATTGCTTTTTAAACATGTATTTCGTAAAATTTTATTGTCAAATATGTCGTCTAAATTTTATGGGGATATAATTTTGAAATGTTAAATCTGTTTAGAATCATTTCAGCTCAAATACGTTCTACTGTTGGGCTCGAGTCTCCCTCACAGAAAGAAACTTAATCTAGTATATCACCTGATGAAAGTTGCTGAGCGTCGTTGAATGCAGGCGGCACAGGATTTTTGTGGCGAAATATGTAGGTGGCCTACGACCAGTTGAGGATAGCGGTAGGCTGAATGATAATATTGATGATACGACAGTGGTTAAACGTGTTGGTATAGGGTTCCATTTCAAGTTCACCTTCTCTTGCATAGATGTTATATGCATATTTGTATCTTTTAGTCGTTTTGTATGACAACCGGGCAAAAGTCTCCGTCACCACACTGAAACTGGTCTAGTAAAGGGCCATGTTACCGATAGTTTCTTTCCTTCAGCAATAAAGGCCATATTGACGTCTAAGTACTAATTTTATACCACTGAAGTCAAGGAACACCTGCACCGGTGGTCGGCCCTACGACGAGGGCGACGTGCTATACGGGTGGGTTAGGGTGTCCGTGCTTACGCCCCTCTGTCGCCCCGGACGGAGTCGGGCGAGGAGTACTCCGACCGTAACTCATCTCCAAATGAAAAGTACTAATTTTATCCGAAATGGAAAACGTATAATGATATCTGATGTTTACGCGAGCACTACACATTGTAAATAAAACTACTTTTACGGATTATATCGCGTTTGTATTTGATTTATGATTGCCCGACGTTTCGAACACTTTGCAGTATTCATGGTCACGGGCGGACTAAGGGGTCTCACGTCCAACAAGTAATCGTTATTACAGACATTTATAATTATCTACCCGATACAGAAAATTAGTTATAAATTTATTAAATTGTGACCCACATTTTAGTACAAATTTATTGCCAGTGTAAAAAGAAAATGATTCTATATGAAAGAATTACAGTGTATCGTAAGGCAACTCATACATACAGATATCTGAACGGAGATTCTCATCATCCCCCTTCACAGTTAGCTACCGTGTCTAAGTCTTTGTTGCAGAGAGCACGAGGAATCTGTGACGAGGAGCACCTGGCTGAGGAGCTGCAGCATGTCAAGCAGGTTCTACGTGCAAACAAGCTGCAAGTTCCACGCCCCCGTCGCAGAGACCGTGTGAAACCACCCACAGTCGAGCGCCTCCCTGCAGTACTACCTTATGTGAAAGGAGTCACTGACAAGATTGGCTATATCCTGAAACGGGCTTCCATAAAAACTTATTTTAAGCCACTCAAAAGGATAAGTCAGTTCTTAGCACCTGTCAAGTGCCAGATCCCTCTACAAGATGCAGGAGTTTATAAACTTGACTGTGACTGTGGTCTCTCTTATATTGGGCAAACAAAGAGATCCATAAGAACTCGGGTCAAAGAACACATAGCTGATGTGAAGCACCGCCGTCACACTAAATCTGCAGTCTGTGAACATAGCCAGGACCGCGCCCGCCATAACATTAGGTTTGATAAACTTCAAGTCCTCGCAAAAGAACACCGATACCTGCCTAGAATGGTACGCGAGGCTATTGAAATCAAAAAACACAAAAATTTCAATAGAGAGGATGGCTGGGTATTACCATCAAGCTGGGATCCTGTTATTAACATAATTAAAAACAAATCCAAAGAGACCACCACAAGACTGCATGATACTGTGAGCACTTATTGTATAGATTTGACCCACAATAATAATAGTTAAAGATAATTTTATAAATCAAAAATCTTTTAGTAAGACAAAGTAAGCCGCATCTAAAATTAAAAATCAATATTAATTTAGCATCATGTCCCCTGAGTTTTCTTGCCGGATCTTTCTCAGTGTGGCCGCGTTCCGATCCGGTGGTAGTACATTAGTTTTGTTAGTTTTAAATCAACAAATTGTAACAATAATTACTACAAATTTAATAATTACTAACCATAAACAATATAATTATTTCATATAGAATCATTTTCTTTTTACACTGGCAATAAATTTGTACTAAAATGTGGGTCACAATTTAATAAATTTATAACTAATTTTCTGTATCGGGTAGATAATTATAAATGTCTGTAATAACGATTACTTGTTGGACGTGAGACACCTTAGTCCGCCCGTGACCATGAATGCTGCAAAGTGTTCGAAACGTCGGGCAATCATAAATCAAATACAAACGCGATATAATCCGTAAAAGTAGTTTTATTTACAATGGAAAACGTATAATTTGCTGAAGCGCCAGAGATTAGTCGTCATACAAACATGATTGTCTTCTTAACTCACAGCGGATCTATTGGACGCCGAGGCTAAATACATAGCAATATTTTAACGTAGAGAAGCGCAGTCAAAGTCCGTCCCAAGACACCGCTCTGTTAGAGCCCTCAAACCACAGTACAGTTGGAAACCTTTAATATTCAAACCATATGTAAACTATTTCGCAAATATATTTTATTTATCTTACTCATAACCCAATACCGACCTAACATGGCATAGGAAGGCTTATATAGGAGGCTCGAGCTCAACAGTGGGACGTATATGAGCTGAAATAATGATGATGACTCATAACCCAATTACTTGGGGTCTACGCAGTTTGTACTCAGCGTACATATTAGTTTTATGACTGGCCGACTGTTTGAAGCTCCTTGGAAAAGTAATTCTTAACAGAACGCCATTAGATGAAGTTGGTTCAGATTGATGTAAAGCTCTGAGTCGTCTTTTACGACACCCACAAGCAATGTAAGTGTTAATAGTATTGATAGCAATCATCACACAGCTAAATTATTTTCAAAAACAGTTAAAATACATTCCGATGACTATTTAGAGGTAGTTTGAAGTTCTAGATCCAGTAGTCCTTCTTTTCGTGTGGTGACGGAGTAAGAATACAATTCCCCAACCCCCTATCTTCCCGTGGGTGTCGTAAAAGACGACTAAGGGACTATGTATATAACATCTATGCAATAAAACCTTATGCAATACGTTTGACTAGGGCGGTATAGTAAGTCAATTTCCCTCCTATTATGGAGGAGGCCCGAGCCCAACAGTGGGACTTACATGGGCTGAAATGAAAATGATTAAGATTAAAGTTTTAAGGCCTTACATTTTGGAATTTAAGGCCTTACATTTTGGAATGGTATTATTATGCTTGGTGACGATTTTTTAAACGGGAGGCTACTGCCTTGTGACGATATCAAAATTATATCATCGTCATCGATTCTTTCATAGTCACTATTTTCCTTTCACCTGCTATTAATTACACTTTACGCCCGTGGCTGGACTATATGAGGGTTCAGCATTTATCAGCCCTTAGGTGCACCAAGAGTTTATTTATTCAACACTGCTAATTTTTGCGTCACGAAATAATAAATTACAATCTGTCAATACAATAATTCTTATCGATTTAAATTAGATTAATATTATTGGCACAATAGAATATGATTCAAGACTGACATTTATACAGTACTTGAACACAAATAAGCTTCATAAGCACCTGAGCCCTCTCTTACAATACTCGTTCACTCTCAGATTAAATAGAGACTCCCCTCTTGAGTTAGAAAGGGTGTGAGATTTGTGTTAAATTACTTGCCCTTTCAAATGAAAAATCAGAATTAAGTATTGTAATATTTATCAGACGTGGCAAACATTATACTTCAGAGTTTATAGAAAAGGAGACTAACAAGAATTGGACTAATAAGGAGATTAACAAAATTTTTAGGGTGAATGTGAACGGAAGGTTGGAACGAGAAGACCAAGGGGGACGTTCCGTAGGCAGACGTCCGATGTTGTTTAAATCCAGGATGTTCTTAACAAAGACCATGTTAGCAGTACCCTGAATCAAAGGACTAATGAATGTGGAGGAGGCGAAAGTGACATATCAAGCTCATAGCAAGTAGAGGGAGAGTGATCTCTGCTTACCCCTATGAGAAAGGGGCGTGAGTATATGTATGAATGTCCGTAGGAAACTGTACTTATATAATAACTGATTCAACATATATCCCAAATTGACAGTGACACCAGTGATAGAGAAGATTTGGAGCGCGAGATTGTCTTTGTATGGACATGTGAGGAGGGATAAAAGGTGGTTTATCCACGATTGTAGATGGATGTAAGACTCGTGGCATATTGCAAAAATTTCAACAATAGTTTTATAACTGGCCTGTTTGATCTGATCTTTCTTTATAGTCGAGACATTTCTAATGTTTTTGACCAACTTCTCTTTGTAATTGCCAACGATGGCAAACGAGCAAACAATAGACCTGATGGTAAGTGTTGTTGCCGCTTATGGCCTTTTGCTAGGCCGCTGCCTACTGTAAAGATAATGAAAGGAGTGTGAATGCGTGCAATTAGGTTTGGTGAAACTAAATGCATCACCAAAACACACCACACGCAAACACACACAGAAAGTTGGGCTTCCGGCTCTCTCGCTCACCGAACGAAGTGCAGTAACATATTGGTACTATCCCGGACGGACCAGCCCGCGGCAGTAGACAGATAATTGTCAACAGTATGGTCCTACCACTAACAATCTCTCTCTGAATCAATCTGAAAACCAGCTTACGCCTCTGAAACGAAAGGAGAGAAGTTAAATCATGACCACATCGTTCTAATATTCTAATAATTAATTTCTGTGGTGGATAGATAATTATAAATCTCTGTAATAAGGATGACTTGTTGGACCTGGGACATATAAGTCCACCCGTGACCATGAACGCTGCAAAGTGTTCGAAATGTCGGGCAATCAAAAATCAAATACAGACACGATAAAATCCTTAAAGTAGTTTTATTTGAGGCCGCGGGTGACGTGACCGGGGATTAGTCCGTCACCCGCTGAGAGGCCGACCGCGTGAGGAAAGATCGACGTCCTTCCCAAGGGGGGAACGTCGGTCGATGGGAGGGTACCCCAAATAGGGGGTATTTCGTCGGGCCGACCACTGATGACAAGTTAACCCTGCTCCGGTGGTCGGCCCAACGACGAAGGCGACGAAGGCGTGCATCTTAAGTGGGTTGTGGGTGTGCGTGCTTACGCCCCTCTGTCGCCCCGGATAGAGTGGTGCGAGGAGCGCGCCGACCGCAACCCACCCCTAAAAAAAAAGTAGTTTTATTTACAACACATTATTCATCTAAAAGAATATTTTTTTTACTAAAGATAATCAAATGGACACAAATGTGCAACGTACCGTGTTGTCCACTGTGAATTTTGTGTATCTTTGTATACTCTTGTGTATTGTCGTGTTCAAAGAGGGTGAGTGCCCGTTTTCGCCCCTCAGTAGATCTCAAAAGAGGATTACTTTGAGTGTCTTATTGCAATATTAAGGCGATAATTTGTCACAATATTTTAATAATTTAATTTAATAATTTAATAATTTATTTATTTACATCTCACAAGGAATATTGTTACAGGTTATTGATTTAGCAGAAGTTGTAAAGGTCCCTGTGAGAGTCTGGAGTCTATGCTAGGTCGAGACCTGTATTACAGAACACCAGGCTCCCACCCGTCTATAACGTTAAATACAGTAGTAGTGAAAGCGACAAGATTTATGAATAAATTGTTACAGTTATGAGAAGCAAACAAACAACTATACAATAATAAAAATAATGTGATTAGGTTATATTTATAGTAGACAGTATGTGTGTGTGGATATGTTTGTGTGTGTGTGTGTGTGTGTGTGTGTGTGTGTGTATTTGTGTGTGTGTATTTGTGTGTGAGTGTGAGTGTGTGAGAGAGAGAGTGCGTGCGTATCTATCGTAAAATAGCAATAAAGTTTTCAGTTTCTTTATACGAAAGGGTTAGCAGAAAATCAGTGGTTTTATGTTTGACCTTTAATAAGGTTTCAGGATAAATATGGAGTAATTTGTTGATTTTATTATATAAGTAAGGTCCTAAAAAAGCATAAAATCTCTGAGCATGAGAAGTGCGAAAGCTACGCGTTTGTTTACATATATTATAAGATTTACGTGTTCGTAGTAGTAAGGGATCATATAGCAGTTCTTTATGTTGTTTAATAACAGTCGTGAGGATATATAATTGCCGTATGGTTAGTATTTTGCTATCCCTATACAATAAAGTGGTAGGATACAAATAGGATTTAAAAGTGGCAACTTTTAATAAAGCCCTTTGCGCTATTTCTACAGGTTTTAAAATAGTTTTTGGAGATCCTCCCCAAATAACAATGCCATATGTACAGATTGATTGACAAAGTGCAAAGTAGGTTGATCTTAATAGTTGAGGGGTTAAAACATATCTGAGTCTTTTGAAGATAGTTAAAAGTCTTCGAATCCGATTGCATAGGCAGTGTATTTGTAATTTGAAGGTGAGGGTGCTTTCAACTTCGATACCCAAATATCGAATATGTGTTGTTCTTTCGAGGGGACTGCATATACAATTGGAAGTTGTAAAGTTGCGACATGTGTGAACGGTAAGAGATAGATTGCTTGGAAGATCAAAATTCCGGATAGAGAAGCAAATATACTTAGTTTTTGTCACGTTTAGGGATAGTAGAGAATTATTCAGCCGAGTAGTAACCTCATTTAATCCGTTTTGAGCTGCTTCAAAGATCTCGCACCAGGAGTCACCGGTAAAAATTAACGCAGTGTCATCTGCATAAGAAATTAAATTGCCCTGTGTGAATGAAGTGAGGCAGATATCATTAATGTAAATGAGAAAGAGAGTTGGGCCTAAGATGCTTCCCTGAGGCACACCGTACGTCACGGGGAGGTCAGTACTGGTGAATTGATCAACGATTACCTTTTGATACCGGTCATTCAAATAACTCTCAAAGAGCTGAAGTTGAACACCCCTTATACCGATTTGATACAATTTATCTAGTAAGAGCGGAGCAGAGACAGTATCGAAAGCCTTCGCCAAATCAAGGAAGATAGTAAGAGCTTTTTTACCGCTATCAATAGTTTGCATAATGAAATCAGTAAGTTTATGTACTGCATCTATAGTGGATTTTCCACGACGAAAACCAAATTGGTTATCTGAGATAATGTTATGTTTTTCTAAATAATTTGTAAGCCGGATATTAATAATTTTTTCGAATATTTTAGAAATAGAAGGCAATAAAGATATGGGCCTGTAATTACTGATAACGTCTCTGCTACCGCCCTTGTGTATTGGTATAACAATAGATTTTTTTAGGCATGTAGGAAAAATTCCTTTTTTGAAGCAAGAATTAAATATAAATGAAAGCGGTGGGGCAAGGTGATGTTTTAATTCTTTTAAAAGTTGGTTAGAAATTTTGTCTCTACCTGCTGCAGAATACGTTTTAAGAGAATCAATAATATTTTCAATTTCCCGCGGGTCCGTGTCTAAGAGAACAAATGAGTTGGGTACATTATAGGTGTTGTGCTTTGTTCCAGAGCAATATGATGGATTACAACTCTCAGCTAGAGATTTGCCTGTATTAGTGAAATATTCATTTACTAGGTTAATAGATTCTTGTCGGTCCGTCAGTCGGTCAAGGAGTTCGGTGGGGTGTAAGTTTGAAGCTTTAGATGTGCCAGAAATATTTTTTATGGCTTCCCATATTTTCCTGTTATTTTTACCTGCCTTTTCTATTTGTGACCTGTCATAATCAATTTTGACTTTTTTGATAAGGGAGTTACAAAAATTTCTATATCGCTTGTAAGTCAATTTCAGGGTTTCATTTTCGGGGTTGTTTTTAGATTTCCGATGTAGATAGTCTCTGTTTCGCAAAGAACGGAGCAAACCCTGAGTTATCCACGGTTTTAATAGTTTTCTGCGACTGCTAGCCTTAAAAACGATCGTATTATATTCTATAAATGAAGTTATTTTATTTATCAAATAGTTAATAGAAGATTCTGGATCATCATTTTCATAAATCGGTTTTAAATCTAATCTAAGGATATCTGATATAACTTTTTTCTCATCAACTTTACTATAGCTTGGGTCACGGCGGATTATTTTATTTATTTGCTGAAGGAAACAAATTACTACTCTGTGATCCGTGACAGACGAAAAAGGAACAAGCGTGAGAGTTGGTGTATTAGTTTTGACAAGCACGTGGTCAATACATGTACCACTCAAGTCTCTAGTTACCAAGTTGTGAGCTGGTAATAAGCCGTGATAGGCGGCAAAATTCAAATAGATATCAGTATTGTCATTTGATTTCTCATAGTTGATAGGAATATTTAGGTCGCCAGTTAGTATAATATTTTGGTGTACTGATAATGTGTTTAATAAATCATTTAGAGAAAGTAGGAATGGATTGATATTGTTGTAGGATGGCGATCGGTATATAGCTATAATAACAGTATTAGGCTTTATTTTTATGATGAGGCAATTAGCTTCCAGTAAAATTATTTCCTCTACAGAGACAGTTAATGTATTTTTAATAAATACAACAACGCCGTCATTTTGTTTTTGTAAGGATTTCGTGTGAAAAGATGTATAACCATTAAGGTATGGTAGGGTTGTATTGCATGATAACCAGCACTCAGTTATATGTTCTTAATATATATGTTACATATATATGTTAATATATATGTTATACGTTATATATATGTTCTTAAAAATATATTTCTGTTTATATTTGGCAAAAGTTTATCATTTATGCTTATTAAGCGATTATCTCCGTGGTGACGGAGTAAGAATACAATTAACCACTTCCAACCTTACCCGTAGATGTCGTAAAATACTACTAAGAAATATATTATACAGACTAGCAACCCGCCCTCGCTTCGCTTCGGTTATAGGTTATAGTAGTTTTACCCGCGTAGTTCCCGTTCCCGTGGGAATACCGGGATAAAATATAGCCTAGTTTATGCCCTGATATTATAGCTTTCCATTGGTGAAAGAATTTTTGAAATCGGTCCAGCCGTTTTGAAGATTACCCGGAACAAACAGACAGACAGACAGACAAAAATTTTTTAATTGCTATTTTAGGCATAGGTGTCGTGCAAATAACCGTGTGAGCATGAAAAAAGCCTATTATTTTGACATTACAAACAGACACTCCAATTTTATTTATTGGTAAGATTAGCAAAAAAATTAAAACATTTCCGAATAAATATAGACACAAGCATACAAGATTATTGTCATTACGTTACTATAATAATAATCACAAATGTATCACAATCCTCACCAAAGTTGTAAACGTTCCTCGCTAATTGGTGCCACCCACGGCGTCAGTTTAATATGTCACCACTTTCCATCTGCCTGTCATCGACCACTAAAACTGTGTAAAAGATATCTTATGCTCATGCTTTTTTTATAAAAATAAACATGGCGGTATTGCATATTGCAAAAAAACTTTAGTTCAAATCTTTATTTGATACTGATCATTTTAGTTCATATATGTGCCATTTTTGGGCTCGAGCCTCCTTCAAAATAGAAGGGCAATTGACCTACTATACCACGTCGATCAGACAGATTGGTATAGAGTCTCAATTAAATTTTTCATTCTCTTTCATAAATGTTATCTGCATATTATCTCCCTTAGTTGTCTTCTACGATACCTACGGATACTAGGTCAAATTCTTTCCCATCATGCGGGAAAGTTTGAGCCCAGCAGTGGGACGTGTATAACGTGAGATAATGATCTATAATTAAAATAATATATTAGTTATTAACAGTATATAATCTGAAGTGGCAATGGGCACATCGTTCGACGACAACCGCTGGGAAAGAAAAGTTCTCGAATGGCGACCACGTATCGAACGACTCAGTGTAGGACGTCCTAACTTGGTGGATTTAACGACCCGGTGAAAATTGCTAATTGCTGGGTGTAGACAGCCTATGGCGTAACATGAGGAAGGCCCACGTCCAGCGGTGGACGACAATAGGCTAAAATGATGATGAATTAGTTATCAAAACAAGGAAATATCGAAACATTTACTTCGCGTATATATTTATTGTTTATTTTTTAAAACAACACATTGCACTAAGGAAATAATCCTTGTATTGCGGCAGACTTTAGAAACATATAACTAACAGACACAAATTACATCCAGACTCAGAACAATTTGTGGGTCGCACAAAGCGTTGTCCTGCGTGGGATGCGAACCCCTGGCACTGGCACTGTAGGTCGGTATCTTAACCACTACGCCATATGTGCAGTCAAAATGCGGTATTTCATTTATTCCGGTAATATGTGTGGTTGGGTGGTAAGTTCAGTCACAGTTTTAACGCGTTTGCCATTAATAAATATTAAAGATGTGAAGACCCGACTAGGGGGAGGAGTGAGGTATGCAGGTTACAATAGGGCGGTAGAACATCGGCACTTTGACAGTTTTTGCTTAACCGTTAATGATGATTTTTGCTGAAAAAAGAGTTACCAGATTTGTGTTTTCTTTATTTAACTCGTTATTTTCTGTGTTTAACTTGCTGAATAATATGTTTACTTAAACATTACATTTGTTTATTGCTATTAGTGACAAATAGAGATGGGCGATCTTTTTAAAAAAGATCGATGCTTTAATCGATTTGAATCGTCGTCCAAAGCATCGATTCACAATAAAATCGAGGTCTGAAAGCTCGATTTCCGATTAATCGATCTATCGATCTTTTTTTCGACGGGATTGTGATGAAGTTTTTTTTTGTAGGCAATCTGAAAGTGTTATTAATCTTATAATATAGTATAAAACATAAAACACTAACATTCGATACTGAACACTTAGTATCGAATGGACAGAAAAAAATCGAATAACGATTTTCTGAGGTAAAGTATCGATTCACCGTATCGATTCATTGCTTCGTATTGATTTATAAAATCGATTTTTTAGGCCTGAAAAATCTATTCCTCGATTAATCGATCTCAGATCGCCATCCCTAGTGGCAAACGAGCAAATAGCACACCTGATGGTAAGGGATCTGCCGCTCATGGACCTTTACTAGTTCGCTGCCTACCGTGAAGAAAGTGAAAGGATTGTAAATGGGTTTATTAGTTTCCTTTCTTTATAATTGTTTTCCTTTTTTCATTTTTTTTATTAGTCTATTCATTATTTCATAATTTATTTTTTATTAGCAACTGCCCTAGCTTTGCTTCAGTTACCCGCATAGTTCCCGTTCCCGTAGGAATATCAGAATAAAATATAGCCTAAGTTACTCTTTATATAGACACCTGGCATTCAAATATTATAAAAATCCATTCAACCGTTTTGAAGATTACCTAAAACAAACAAACAGACAGACAGACAAAAATTTGTAAACCTTGTTTTAAGCGTAGGTATGGTGGGTGATCGTACGAGACGACTAAGGGATATAAAACGCATATATCATCTATGTGAGAGAAGGAAAACTCGAAATAAAACCTTATACCAACACGTCTGACCAGCGTGGTATAGTAGGTCAAGTACCCTTCCATTATGGAGGAGGCCCGAGCCCAACAGTGGGACATATATGGGCTGAGATGATGATGATGATGATGGTGCAAATAACAGTATCAGCATGAAAAAAGCCCATTATTTTGACATTACAAACGGACACTTCAATTTTATTTATTTATATAGTTCATCATCATCGCAGCCCACATATGTCCCACTGTTGGGCTCGGGCCTCCTCTATAATGGGAGGGAATTTGACCTACTATACCATGCTGGACAGACATGTTGATATAGGGTTTTGTTTCGAGTCTTCCTTCTCTTGCACAGATGTCATGTGCATATTATATCCCTTAGTCGTCTCTTACGACATAGGGGGAATGGTGAATTGTATTCTTACTCCGTCACCACATGGACAGTTTGTATAGTTTTAACTATTTGTATAGTGTAATGTACAAAAATCAATATTAAACTAAACTCAATCGTCTACTGAAAGTCCACAATATGTTTATTTTTTCGTCGCTGTCAGCTACCTAATTATCGGCATAGAATATGTCGAGCTCCACGTGTAGCAAGCGATGCCGCCATATTCTCTGATGTGATTATATCTGGGTGCATTCCGGACATAGTTGACACCCGCTAATGAGTCGGGCGACGCTCTGATGAACTTGACCTATTGCATACAATTTGTTAATATTTAAATAGGACCACCTGATTGCTTCTTGTATATTATTAAACAGACGGCTTTGCTTGTGTGTCGTGTAACTTTTTTTGGCAGCCTATGATTCTTCTTTTTTATTGCTTGCAAAAGAGCAAGCAGTACACGCGATGGTAAGTGATACTGCCGCACATGGACCTTTGCAATACCAGGGGCAGAGCTATGCCGTTGCCTACCGTGAAGAAAATGCTCTTCTTAAACCTCGTTTAAAGAAAGACATGTCATAGCTCTCGGGAAACATAGCAGCAGGAAGTTCTTTCCAGAGCCTTCGCGTACGTGGGAGAAATGATCGCAGGAAACCCACAGTTGAAGACCAAAACGTTTCTATAATGTGGTTGCACCCCGTCTGAAGTCACGAGAGAGCGCCACACGACCCCATAACTCGCCGTCTTCCCTCCCCTTCGCCATTGGGCTGACCCTGGTACCGAATTCTTGATGTCTGTGGTCAGTCCGTCGGCATATCCTTTCGAGCACCCCACTCGCCAGGGCGTCATCCTCACGCGGTCAGCCTCTCTGCGGGTGATTGACTATTTCCCGTTCGTCACCCGGGACCTCGGCTAAGGCAGCATCAGACATAAATGTGTTCATTTAATTGCATTTGATTGCACAGGTAACGTCAGGATAACAACATACCATGCTACTTTCTTGGATTATCCACCCAGGACAATACTTTGTGTGATCCACAAATTGTGCGTTTATTGTACGTTTATAATGTGCTCTGCGATGCAAGAATTATTTCCTTACTGATGATGGCGCCTTTCTTAATAACTAAATAATTGTATTAAAAACATAAAGATCTGTATGGTGATAATAAGAATACAGTTTACCTCCTTACTTACCCATCTTACCCGTGGGTGTCGTAAAAGACGACTAAGGAATATGATATGAAGATAATACCTATCAATGCAAGAGAAAGTAAACTTGACATAAAACCAACCACCATGACCAACCAGCACGGTATAATTAATTTCCCTTCCACTGTGGAGGAGGCCAAAGCCCGATAGTGGGACTTTTATGGGCTAAGATGAGGAATATTAAAAACTTCTACAAATTTGTTTTATAACGGCAAAGAAATAGGAGGGTAAAAACAAGTACTAAATTTTATTAAAATCACCAATGATCATTTTAAAAGTCAGTTGCCCCATTCACCTTTACATCAAAAAAATGTACACGGCCGTAATCCAATTAGTTGAACAAAATTTCAATAATTTATCACACAAACAACTTTTGAAATAATTAAAATACAGTGATTCTCGCTTCAGTAAATTCATTAGCATTTGTGTTGCCGAAAGCCGCATCAGGGATTGATGTAGCTAAATATTTCATATTCAGGGAGGTCCTTACATCAAAGAAATATGACAAATTACATGAAAATATTAACACGCGTCTGACGCCATTCGTTATCTGTTAAGTTGGTATTTCTGTAAATTTTGATGACAAATTACCAAATTCTGTTCTATTTTTGTTCGAAATATGTTGACGGGAATATCAATCAGATACCGCCATTGTCGTTAGTTATACTAGCTACTTTCGCCGTATAGTGACGGAATAAAAATACCATTCACCACCCCGTCTCTAGCTCGGGGGTCTTTAATATTGTCATGAATGAAGAAAGAACCTTCCATCTTTTAAACTTATTGGTATTTAAGTACTGTTTGAAATCACCTTGATAACCACATTTGGCGTTATAAATTTTTTGGTAGGGAATTAGACCGGGGCAAAGAATCAATTTATTGCCAAATAATTTACAGAGAAATATTATTTTACAGATATAGAGATACATATTACTTTACAGAAAAATTATATATCCAAAGATTAACCCGCTGGGTAAACACCAATGTTGATAATAGTGGTAGGACCACACTGTCGACAGTTATCTGTCTACAGCCGCGGGCCGGTCCGGCTGGGGTAGTACCACACTGAGCAGAAAATCGACGTCTGAGTAGTAGCAATTTGTTACTGCGCTTCGTTCGGTGAGCGAGGGAGCCGGATGCTCAACTTTCTGAGGGTGTTTGCGTGTGGTAGATTTTAGTGATGGCTTTAGTATGACCAAACCTCATTGCACGCATTCACACTCCCTCCACTATCTTCGCGGAAGGCAGTGACCTTGCAAAAATCCATGAGCGGCAGCGTCACTTACGATCAAGTGCACTGTCTGCTAATCTGCCACCGACTGCAATAAAAATAATGTTTTAAAATTATACCAAACAATTTTGCATATATTATTTATCTAAAATGGCAACATAAAACTTATAAAACGCAGCTGGTCAATTATAATGGTCTATCTATAATGATCTGAAGATTTACGAGACAGTTCTGCGGTACCACTTGAGTACCATCACACCACCCAAGTTGTGCGGGGTCGGCAGATAAGCTGCATCGTTTTGCTAAGTGTCGCCTGCTTTACACACGGCTTGTTGACCTTTAGGGGTCCTTACTAATCAAAAATTAACCTTGAAATCTTTATATATATATATATATATATATATATATTTCTTGTGTACGTGTGTATGTCACTGAACTCCTCCTAAACGGCTGGACCGATGTTGATGACATTTTTTGTGTGTGTTTAAGGGGATTCAAGAATGGTTTAGATTCACAATTGGAGCCGGCAGGTGACGCTGCTTTCAATTTCATAGAGAATTCTTTTTATTTTATTTAAATAGAACAAAGTCTGTTGGGTCAGCTAGTTAATTATAATTTTTGAAGTACCTATGTGTGTGTAGCTACGAATACTATTGACTCTTATACTACGAGTTTTCATCATTATCATGATCTCAGCCCATATACGTCTTTTACGACACCCACGGGCAAGAGAGGGGGTGGTGAATTGTATTCTTACTCTGTCCCCGCTCGGATACTACGGGTGGATATCGTAATACCCAACTAAGAGCTTTAAATAGCCTTTTTAGCGGGCTATGGTCAGTACACATGCCGTCCATTTTGTCTGGTATGATCCAAGGCCGGAGTGCGGCACCACAACCCACCGTATTCCTTCCCCTTCCCTTTGGGCCGACCACTAGTAGGGAACTCGTGACACTGATACAATAGGTCGTAACCATTTATCCATTTATGCAGTAAAATCTAATAAATATACGGAACCGTGTGATTATTTGAAGATTTTTTTTACGAATGGGTACTCGCTTGGGTGGCGGGCCTATTTTTTAGCGATCACCATTTCGAACCAAAACAGGGCGCCAATCACCACCATGTTTACCCTTATCTATGGCGGTTAATTGGTGTTTTTACCTCATTTCGATGCGTCTGTTTTTTTCTATAAGTGATTGAAATTTTGCGTAAGATGGTAGCCGAGCGAATATTCAAGATCTTTGCTTCAACGACATTCTAATATCGCACAAGAAATCGTCTTTAAATAAGTGAAAATCTTTTTCTTTTTATCTATATTTTTCTTTCATCTGCCTAATTTTATTTCTTTTTCATCCTTTTTCTTTCAGTCTAAATACGTCCACTGTTATACATATGGTTTTGTTTCGAGTTTACCTGTCTTGCACATATGTTATATTCTTATTATATCCCTTAGTCGTGTTATACGACATTCAAGGGCAAGGTAGAGAGTGGTGAATTGTATCCTTGCTCCGTCACCACACGGACATATACGTATATATAAATAACTTGCCTTTTGCACCTGATGCCGCCCTAGCCGAGGCCGCGGGTGACCGGACCGGGGATTTTAGTCCATCACCCGCAGAGAGGCTGACCGCGCGACGGCGACCAACTGCCCGGGAAAGGGACGTAGATAGGAGAGGGTACCCCCTCAGGACATTCCGTCGGGCCGACCACTGAAGACAAGGAACTCGACAGCGGTGGTCGGCCCAGCGACGAAGGCGACGTGCTATCGGGTGGGTTGACCCATAGCCCACCCCATCGCCCCGGACGGAGGCGGGTGGCTGGTACGCTGACCATAGCCCATCTCAAAAAAAAATATCAATAACTTTTTTTTATTACTTTTTGTGTGGTGACGAAGTAAGAAACAGAAATCTGGTAATAAAACCTTGTGCCAACCCGTCTATCAGAGTAGTAAAGTAGATTAAATTCCCTCCTACTCTGGAAGAGACTAGAGCCCAGCAGTGGGATGTATATGGGCTGAGATGATGCTCATGATTAGTTGTTTGTCAATCCTTTCGGTTTCGTTTCTAAATATGATTTGCAATAATTATAGAAACACTTAATAGCGGGCATAAGCAAAACACAGTACATAATCTAATGTAATTTATAAACTAATAGCAATTTTTTTTAACAACGCCATTTTAATCTAACCACTTGAATGTGTTAGTGGCTTATACAGAATGATCTTTATTTATGTCAGCTTATTTTAAAATAAAAAATAACTGTAACGAATTCTAATGTTTACGCAAGTAATACACATATTTTTTTTTTACATTTTTTTGATATTTACTTTGCCGACGTTTCGTATACCCACGTTCATGGTTTATGGTAAGAAAATAAAATACTTATATTTAGAACTGAAACTTATTTTTTTAACTATTAAACTTCTACTTGAGAATTTGTGAATAACTTCTCTGTACTAAAACTCCATAAAATTTATAGATACATTTTATCTAAGACTAAAACTATATTTAGATATAGTTTTGTAGTCTTACATAAAATGTGTGATTAGTGATTAGTCACTGGCATTAGTTTCAGACTCTGTGCCAGTAATGCCAGAAACGAGAACTTATAGACAAAGCTTAACAATACTCATCAAAACACCTAAACTCTCAAAATCTCATAGTCGACCCTAGATACCAATCTTAGTTATAACAATAGACCAAATATCTCATTAGTGTCAACTTATAAACATCTCATATCACTCGGGTGGACTGGGAATTAGAGGTAAATTGTAATCTTACTCCGTCACCACACGGCAAGTCACTCATTGAATGAAAATTAATACACAATATGTTGTATCCTATCAACCTATCGATGTCCAATTTTGGACATAGTCCTCTCTAATTGGGGACAATGCCATAATTACCACGCTTGGCAAACGAATTTGCTATTTTAATAGTTACAAGTATGTATATAAGTTTCCCAGGACTACCGATGCCCATTCCCTTAGAGATATTCTTTGGTTCCCATAGGAAACGGTTAATTGTCATCAACGTGTACTCTTAACCCGTTTTGGATCAATATACGGAATCATCATCATTATCTCAGCCCATATAAGTCCCACTGCTGGGCTCGGGCCTCCTCCCCAATAGGAGGCAAATTGACCTACTATACCTGCTGGTCAGATGTGTTGGCATAAGGTTTTATATCGAGTTTTCCTTCTCTTACCCTCCTTTCCTTGTTTGTTTTTTACAACACCCACGGACAAGAGAGGGGGTGGCGAATTGTATTCTTACTTGATCACTACACAGATATACGGAATACTATGTATTTAAAGTATTCTAAATCATCCTATATTGCGGCGTTCGCTTTGATGCGCAAACGTATATATTTTGAAAGCTTGGAGTGTTTCAAGTTGAGCGAACATGGATAAAATGTGATGTTTTACGTAAAGATTATCTTAATATGGCTCCGAGGTGGGCCTGTAATGGCGGCAACTTTGTTTTGTCTATTACAATAGCTATGTTACTTTAACAAATAGATAACATTGCTTAATTTGATTTGGTCTTAAAATACGTTATTGTATTAATTATTTTGTTTTGAAAATTTATGTATGTGAATTATAAAAGACACCGACAGGATTTAAAAGAATGAATACAAAAATTTAACATGAAATTTGCAATTCATTTAGGAGATCGTTGAAATTCCATCTCATATTTTTATTTAATGTTGTAAGAAAATGTCGATGTTGATAAATTCTTTCTACTTTTTAATTGGTATACTATCATCGTCATCATCATAGCCCATATACGTCCCACGGTTGGCCTCGAGCCTCCCCCACAAAGAGAGAGAAATTGACCTACCACACCACGCTGGTCAGGCGGGTTTGTATGTGGTCTTATTTCGAGTTTTCCTTCTTTTCCACAGTTGTTATATGCATAATATATCGTTTAGTCGTCTTTTATTGAGATCCGCCGCCGGCGACTGGGGCGGCGTAGGCGCAACTACCTGCGCCTTATGCCGCCCTAGCCGAGGCCGCGGGTGACGTGACCGGGGATTAGTCCGTCACCCGCCGAGAGGCCGACCGCGTGAGGAAAGACCGACGTCCTCCCCGAGGGGGGGGGACGTCGGTCGATGGGAGGGTACCCCAATAGGGGGTATTCCGTCGGGCCGACTACTGATGTCAAGTAACCCTGCTCCGGTGGTCGGCCCAACGACGAAGGCGACGTGGTTTTCGGGTGGGTTGCGGGAGTTGCGTGCTTAAGCCCCTCTGTCGCCACGGACGGAGTGGTGCGGAGGCGCGCCGACCGCAGCCCACCCACAAAAAAAAAAAGTAGTCTTTTATTACACCCGCGGGCAAGATAGGGGGTGTGAATTGTATTCTTACTCCGTCACCATACTCTATAACATACACTCCCTGAAAGTTTTACCAGAAAATTCTTATAGTGGAGAGAAGCACACCGTCGACAAAAAAAAAATGACGCTGTAACAACTTATGTTGAGACTTTTTTGAGTATTTTTATTGCTGTTTATGACAAATGAGCAAACAGCACACCTGATAGTAAGTGATTATACCGCTCATAGACCTTTGCTGGCCCGCTACCTACCGTGAAAAAAGTGAAGGCAGTGTGAATGCGTGCAATGAGTTTCAGTGATACTAAAGACATCCTCAAAATTCATCACATGCAAACACCCCCTTTCTCGCTCACCGAACGAAAAGCAGTACCCAAATTGCTTGTACTCAGACGTCAATTTTCTGCTCAGTGTCCACAGCAATCCCAATCGGCCCGCGCTTGTAGACAGACAACTGTGTTACATTACATAATTGTAGCATTTGTTAAAGTTTGATTACATTAAGTTATAGAAACCGAATTAAATCAACCCTTATCATTATATATATATATATATATATATATATATATATATATATATATATATATTATATAACCATTTGCACGCCCCATGGCGCAGAATATGATGTACTCTATCGATTTGTAAACACCTGTATAAACCATATTTTAGCAAATAAAATGAATTGAATTGAATTATCATCACTAGGCAAGCAGCCCTCATGCCACGCGAACTGAGGTCGGCACAACATATTCTTACCTTCCGTAGCCTCCTATCAGCCGTCATATATACACACTGCTTTCATACGCATATCCTCATTCACACAATCCATCCATCTCTTTTTGGGTCTCTCACACGTCTTACATCCTTCCAGAATCACATCGATAACCTTGGCACATACCTTTCATCTCTCCTCATCACATTTCCATGCTAAGAAAAATCATCCCTCGTTTTACATAGTCACGGGAAGGCGCTAAAATATATTCGAAACAGTGAAACGTATTTCAGTGAAAGGCTTTTCATCGTCACATTTTAACAGTAACAGTTGAAACTATTAAAAAGTTACGAAATAAAATCTAAATGTGCCAATATAAATCACGATTGAATTGTAAACCCTGTTTCCCACATGTCCTGTGAATTGTAAACATGATCATGCTGTTTTACAAGTCAACGCCACCTATCGCAAATTTATTGTAAACTCATCAAAATACTCTAAATCTTAACGTATTAGTAATAATGTTAAAATTTGTATAGCTGATAGAAAATGTTAAGTTGGTTATAGTACCGCACATCGGGTTGAACAAAGCGCCCTTATTGAGTACAATCGTGCCTAATATTTGTAGATAATATTGTTACTGAGGGTAGTTTCTGATCATTTTATGTAGGGCGTTGTTGATAAACATCTGCACCGGGGGATTTCGGGGTAGTAGATTGTTGTATTTGGTTCGCAAATTTATTTGGTAAAGTTTTTTATGAGATTTGATTTTCATACAAAAAAAAATACGAAGCACACGTGAGGACTAGTAGTTGTACATCCTCATATTTACTGGCTTATTAGCCTACTTTGCTTCATATCTCCCGCTTTTGCATAGGAGGGAAGTGGTCTTTCTAATTCCTGCTGTTTTTCTTTTCTACTTAAATTTGTTGTGGGTCCCAAGACAATTAAAAGGGTTTCCTGGGACTTCCTGAGGTGAACGTCGATGTCTCATACGGAGACCATTGTGGATCCTGGCTTACAGGTAGGCATGTGTGGTGGGATTAGTCGTAAGAACTGTTGACAGAAGTGAAAATTTTAAACTATCTATTTTTATCTATCAGTTGTTCTTGTAACTCGAGACGGTACCGGAAAAGGTACCTAACTCACCTGGACGGGCTACTGATGATAAGGTTGGCTACCAATGGCCCGCCCACTTGGAGATATGCAAATAACAACTAAATAAAAGAAGAAAGGCTGGCAATAAAACCATATAATAACCCGCCTTACCAGTGCGGTAGAGAGTAAGTTAATTTCCCTCCCAATGTAAAGGAGGCTCGAGCCCAGCAGTGGGACGTATCTAATCTAACTCGACAAAATATACACTCGACTGAGTTTTAACAAAAGTTACTTAAAATACTAAAATAAACAAACCACTTACAAAGTAATATTTAATCTTAAATTTAAAAACATGTTAAGTTCACTTATTATCTATACTTTATCTAACGCTATCACTTAATAATTAAGTTATGCTTGCGATGTAAGCTATGTTGTGGCCGCAGTTTCACTCGTTTAAAATATTTCATTAAATTTGTATATACTGAGGAACAGATTTTGGGATCTAACTATATTTTTGTATTATATTAAAAAAAAATAGAAGTAGAACTTGAAATTAAACCCTATACCTACCAACACGTGCAGTTGCGACGAGGACACGGCGCAGCACACGCTCGAGGAGTGTGCTGCATGGGAGGGGGATCGCCGTGAACTCGTCGCAATTATCGGTGCCGACCTGGCGCTGACGACCATCGCCAGGGAGATGCTCGTCAGCGTCAGGAACTCGGACGCAGTCGCCGCCTTCTGTGAGGCCGTAATCTCACGGAAGGAGGCGGCGGATCGTGTGCGAGTAGAGCTCCTAGTCAGCGACACGTTCCGCCGCCGGCGACTCGGGCGGCGCAGGCGCGAGTATCTGCGCCTAATGCCGCCCTAGCCGAGGCCGCGGGTGATCGGACCGGGGAATTGTCCGTCACCCGCAGTGTGGCTAACCGCGTGACGGCGACCGACGTCCCAGGACGTCGAGAGGTGAGGGTACCCGAAAGGGTATTCCGTCGGCCGACCACTGACGACAAGTCACATCTGCTCCGGTGGTCGGCCCAACAACGAGGTGACGTGGGTACGGGTGGGTTATGGGCCCGCGCGCCGTCCTTTCATCGCCCCGGACGGATTGGACCGCCCGTGTGCTTACCATAGCCCACCCATAAAAAAAAAAAAAAAAAAATACCTACCAACACGTCTTAGCGTAATATAGTGGGTCAATTTTTCTTCTATTTTGGAGTAGATCGACCCCAACTGTGGGACGTATAGGGGTAAAAACGATAAATGATGATTTCACTGCAACTTGAACCTACTAAACATCTAATATACAATTTCTTTAAGAAAAAAATTAGTTATAAGATGACAAGGCTAAAGAGTATCTTTAGTAGAGTATCTAGCCGATTCTTCTCAGTTTACGACTGCTTTCCAATCCGTTGTCATATTATTAGCCTAATTTCAAACATAATATAAAACTAATAATATATAAGTACCTTTATGATTTACAAGCGCGGGCCGGTCCGTCCGGGGTCCGTCCGTCTGAATACCTAGTAGTAATTTGTTATTGCCTCGTTCGGTGAGCAAGAAAGTGTGATTCAAAACATTTGGGTTAGGCTCCTGACTGTATTCCTAGTATTATTCCTTGAACGACTTTTACCACCTACCATCGATTTAGCTAAACATCTACCACTAAGGGTATTAAAAAAAAACACGCTGCACTGTGTATCGAATGGTCCCGAGCGCAGACAAAAACTCGCCGCTAATGACTCAAGCGTATATCGACAATTTGCTTCGTGCGATTAAACAATATCAATGCGAATCGTACACCCCAAACTTAAAACCAAAATCAACAGATATTAAACCTTATAACAAGTATATAAAGTTTAACAACTGACTTGCAATATAAAATAAAGACACTCCGAGTCGCAGTACGTCGTAAAATATAATCATTTATCAGATATTTTAGTTTGTTATTGCAATAGTGGTTATTGTGGTAAATGTCGGCGTTACCATTATTAATAGTATGAAGACATCTGCTATAGTTATTGTTTGCATGCATCGTAAATCTTCAGGGGAGAAATTGGTGCATGTGCGTGAAATAGGATGTTAAGAAAGTACATATTGAGAGTACTACGCGTAATATTCGGTAAAACCATAAATGTAAGTTATTTGATATAGTATTTAATATTTTTCCTACATGTGGTGACGGAGTAAAATATACTTCACCACCCCCTTTTTTGCTCAAGGGTGTCCTAATAGACGACTAAGATATTCAGATAATATCTATGCAAGAGAAGGATAACTGGACATAAAACATTATTTCGACACATCTGGCCAGCGCGGTATAGTGGATCAATTTCCATTCCATTGTGGAGAAGGCCTGAGCCCAAAAGTGGAATGTTCCACTTTAAGGGCTGCGATGATGATGATATTTTTCGTATTTTTTTATTTTACCTATCCATTTAATCTGACCGGCCTGATATTTGAGGGCAATTTCTCTCCCATTGCGGCAAACCCAACAATGGGACGTATATAAACGATGATATATATGAGGAGATAATAATGTTGTATTATTTTTATTATTACAATTTAGGTCTTAAGACTTAATATTGCTGCCACTAAGGTTTTAAAATTCATATCAGTATTCAGCCCCATGGTGTTAGGGAAGGAGAGAATTTGGTAGCTTATGGGACCCCACGTCCCATAATTCACCACCTGTGTCTTTCTTTCCTGTGGTATCAGAAAAATGACTAAGTAAAATGATGGATATGCAAATAACATATTTGCAAGGAAAGGATTCTACATAAACTCTATACCAACTAATCCGATTGGCATAATACAATAGGTTAATTGCCCTACTATTGTGGCGGAGACTCAAACCCAATAGCGAGACGTATATTCTCTCTCTCTACTCTGATGATAATGATGATGATGAAATGATCAATTATATACCAATGTCTATGTTTTATTAACCTAAATATAATGCACAGATAATTTTTTATATATTTAAGACCAATCTATCAAAGTCAATGGAATTTGGAAAAACTCGTTTAATCCCAATGTTTGTACAACCAACTGCGTGTGCGCAGCTTTTGGCAAAATGGCCTCGCTAATGTTGCGAAACATTTATTTAAACAGGGGACTCATGTTTATCGTTATTATTAAGTTGTAAGGGATTTAAATGTGACTTCCGCGCATTCATCAAGTGAGGTAAGCCCGACCCGTTGTGTCCCGCTTCGAGCGTGCCGAATCAATTCAAACCGCACGTTGCGTTTTTTTGTTCAAATCTTGTTGAATACACCACTGTCCATGATGGTTTTATTACGGGCTCTTTTAACAAATTATTAGACCTCCATTCTTCGTTTACGAAGTTATATGACTGCTGTAAAACAATAAATAAGAGATTGTTTACAGTTTTCGTGGTTTTAGTGTTTTGTTTGGACCCCATGTGAGGTGGTTGGTCACACTAACAATACGGTTGTAAAATCATGATGGTGTGTTAAATGTCATTGAAATTTGTTGGTGATAGGATGACGAGACGATGTGTTGTGGAGAAAAAGATTTGCTCTTAAATAATGGACGGATTGCTCTGAGTAAGAAGAACTTTGTGATGCCCAGTGGGATATTAGTCCTGTGGTCGAACCAAACAAATTAGTAAAAGCTTGCTGAAGTATAACGACTCTCATATGGATTTTCTTTTAAAAATTTGACAATACATTTGACTACTAATGTTATCCATTATTGTAAAGCAAAATTATAATGTCCGAGTTTGTTAAACGTTACAGATGATATATGAGTATTAGCATATTATTATTAAACAGCTCCGGAAATGGAGGTTTGTCTTTGAAAGTCTATGTATGTATGTATAAATGTTCATCTGTTCCCTCATAACTTCTAAACTACTTATGATAATGTGACAAATTAGGTGTTATTTAAGGGGTCCTAATGGTTAGCTATGGTGGGTTATAGATTTTTTAAACTTTGTTTTTATTAATAATGTAGATTCTTCTATAGAAAACGGGTATGAAACGAATTCTAATAAATAGAAATATCTTAAATTGTGTATTAGACTAATATGAAAATAACCTTTAATAAACTTTATGGTATGGTGATGGAGTAAAAAAATACTACTACTCCTAGGTACCGATTCATATACGTATTTTTCTAATACTGTTACTGTTTTGTAGTTGCTTTGATATTTTTAATAATATTGTCTTTACTTAGTAATTTTATATTGTAGTAAAGTTGTTGTAGTATTTACTTGGCACCGACTTCAAAATTATAAAATCATTATTTAATCATTTCTATTTAACTAAATGAAAATACATAATTATGACTTTGTGCGAAGTAAATTTATTTTTTGCTTTTTAGTTTAGTTCAGTCGGGTTTTTTTCTTTTGTTTAAAATTATTTTATTTTACGATTTTAAGTGATGGGTAGACCGAGCAAGGATGCTTCTCGAATGAGGAGACGTCGGTTAGGTACTTGAGACGGAAAATGATAGACGACAACGATTAGACAAAATTAGAAAAGAAAGCTAATAAGAAGAGAATAAATGAAACGCCAGAGGAGCGCGAAAATAGATTGTCGGCTATGAGAGCTTATATATCAAATAGATTGACTAACGATAGTCAAGAAGATCGTGACCATCGCTTTTTTTGATTTGTGAGCGATTATCAAATGAAACCGAAGAAACCCGTGCTCACCGACTCAGTTTGATTCATTCAATGCTGTAAATCGTTGAAGAATTTCCCCAACTGTCTATGGTCTCCATCATCAGATCTACTGCAGACCTTCATTATAACCCATACGGGGTGCAAAGTTCTCATCAATATAAATGAATTAAGCCCAAGCACAAGGTAGCTACTTTAAACCGTTGAGAAATTCTGTAACCTGTCCTTCGTCTTCATCATCAGACCCCTAATGACAGTCACAGCCCATCTAGATGTAAAGTTCTTGTCAATACAGATTAATTAAGCTCAAACATAAGGTAGCTGCTGTGAATCGTTGAGGAATTCCCTGGACTGTCTCTCAGCTCCATCATCAGATCTACTCCAGACCTTATTATTAAATTGTAGTGCTTTAATAAAATAATTAATGAAAAAACTTACAAACGCAGTAGTCGCCCCTACGATGTTTAAAAGTTCCCCTTGATTTCTCTGGGCTGCCATCATCAAACTCTGATTTCCTTTTGAAATATCTTCTTTTCAACAAAAAAAGAATCATCAAAATCGGTTCATAAACGACGAAGTATCCGCGAACAAACATAAAAAAGCATATGTACGGTCAAATTGAGAAATCTCCTCCTTTTTTGAAGTCGGTTAACAAGTATCCCTTTAGCCCTACATACTACTACTTAGTTTCCATCGACCAATTGTAGTACTATCCCCTAACTCCTAATCGTTAAGGAGTTCTGTAGCCTCACCTTTAGCACAGCAGCATCAGATGTTTATTCAAGCATACCTCGCAAGCCACATGTTAGCCCTACATACTACTAAATAGTCTCCATCGACCAATTGCAGTACTGTTTCCCAACTCCTAACCGTTAAGGAGTTCTGTAGCTTTATCATCAGTACAGCAGCATCAGATGTTGATTCAAGCATACCTCGTAAGCCACATGTTAGCCCTGCATACTACTAAATAGTCTCCATCGACAAATTGCAGTACTGTCTCCCAACTCCTAACCGTTAAGGAGTTCTGTAACTTGATCATCAGCACAGCAGCATCAGATATTGATACCGTGAAGCATATACCTTAGTAAGACATGATTATTACGTAACAACAACACCATACGAGCAGACAATTTTCGGTGGTTGCCCTCGATTTCTCATGAATCCCATCATCAGATTCTGATCTGGTGAAAATGGGACCACCTCAGGAGTTCCCTCCATCTATGAAAAAAAAATTTTTTAAATCCGTCTATAATTGACGGAAATATCGGTGAACATACATAAAAAGAATATTATATATACAAACGAATTGAAAGCCTCCTCCTTTTTTGTCAAAAAAAATCTATTATCAGCCCGTAGTTTCTAAATAAATCCTTAAAATTTGACGAAGAAGGCACCAATGGAGTGGACTCTTGGTGGTGGCTCTCTTCGGAATCTTATAACGCCAACCACGATCTTTAAAACGTCTGACAAGGGATAACCGCCACCGTAGAGGTAAACCTATATCCGATAATAAACCATCTTCATACTGCAAGCAATGTGATTGAATGAATCAAAACAGTAGAAAAACTTACTCATAGGAAATCAAAATTTTCATCAAAATCTGTAAAGTAGTTAAGGAGTTATTTATTTAAGACAAAAGTCTTCACACGATCACTCTGCAGTCTTGTATAGACGAAAAAATATACTAGTATAGGATCCCGCTATACAACGACCTTCACCGAGATGCTTATTTGATGAAACTTATTTTTTATGTAATTTAATATGTCAATAAATATATTGCATATGGGTTGCCTAACAAATTTTAGTCCAGAGTATGAGTCCATTCATTAATAATTAAAAAAAATATATATTTTTTTTGTACATTGCACCGGCTTGATTATTAAACAAATTCTATACAAATGAAAAGTATGAAGCCCATAGAATATGCAAACGTTAGATTGCTTATTCTTTTCCGGTCACAACTCGCGGGTAGCCAGGTATAAACAGATAAATCGATACTAGCATTTTGCACCGGTCTGATCGACGTTTGCATATTCTTCATATGGCTTCATACTTTCGATTGGTATAGAATTTGTCTAATAATCAAACCGGTGCCAATGTACAAAAAAGAAAAAAATGAATTATATTCTGGACTAAAATTTGTTAGGCAACCCATATGCAATATATTTATTGACACATTAAATTACATAAAAAATAAGTTTCATCAAATAAGCATCTCGGTGAAGGTCGTTGTATAGCGGGATCTTAGACCAAACACAAAAAAAATGTTTACTGTCATCGATACCTATTTTAAAACAAAATGATTTGCAAATTTTGTTCTTATATGTTGACAAATTTTTCAAATCTCTGGAGTCTTGCGGACTCTTTGTACTAGTTGACGTTGAATCGATATTCCCACAGGATAACGTTTCTTATAGACTTAGTTAATGCTTAATAAGTACATTAGTTTGCATTTTATCTTTAGCTTCTGTGCTTAATGGCTAAATTATTTTGAAAATAATTCGTAGTCCATTTCTGTAGTCATTTAAAAATAAATACCCAAGAGATTTACATTATCTTCTAAATAATATTGCTTACATTGGCACCGCTTCTTTTAAATTTAAAACTTTTGGTAGATAGTGGATAGAAAACCTATTGAAAGGAATGTAATTTATAACTGTTATTAAATTTAGTGAAATTCATTTATATATATAATGTACCTAATCAATTAGTTCATCATCATCATCATCATTACAGCCCATATACGTCCCGCTGTTGCTCGTGCCTCCTTCACAATAGGAGGGATATTGACCTACTATACCACGCTGGTCAGACGGGTTGATATAGGGTATCATTTCAAGTTTTCCTTCTTTTGCATGAATGTTATATGCATATTTAATCCCTTAGTCGTGTTTTACGACACCCATCGGCAAGAGAGGGGTGGTGAATCGTATTCTTACCCCGTCATCACACGGCGAATCATCATCATTTCATTTTCATCATTGCATTTTTTACAACGTTGTAAAGTGTTCGAAACGTCAGGCAATCAAAAATCAAATACAAACGCGATGAAATCCGTAAAGTAGTGTTATTTACAATGTGTAATAGGTACTCGCGTAAACATCAGAAATTATTATCATTTCAACCCGTAGTGTCCCTCTACTGTGTTTGAACCTCCTCCGCAATAGAAGGTAAATTAACAAACTAATTTCAAAGCATATAGTACGTAGTACATATATATCGATGTTTCAAAGCTAATTAAACAGCTTAGTATAGTGCATTATTTGGAGTTTACCTTGTCCTGTAGAGATCTTATTGTTTATATATATTACCTTAACGCTTTAGCCAATTTTTTCAAAACAGCGGGCAAGAAAGGGAGATATGAATCGATGCAATATTTATCAATTAATAACTGAAAACAATGATAAATATTTCAATAATATTATATATTCCCATATCGTAACCATGGTAATTACTTCTTCCTTTGCCATGGGAATGCAAGTAGATAAAATAATCACAAAGGAAGGAAATTTTAAATTAAAGACTATTCCTACCTATTTTAACAATGTGATACAATAAATCGATTTACCGTTCATTATGAAGCTTGTCGAGCCCAATAGTGGAACATATTTGAGGTGATGAATACTAAATAGAATAAATACAAAAAGTGCAGGGCTTTCTTTAAGTTAAATAATTAGAATCAGCATTAGTTGGCGGCTTGCACAAAACCGATGGATCACTTACAAATACCCTAATGCCTTTGTCATCAACACGCATCCACTGAAAACGTCAACTAATAAAAATAAAAAACGTACCAAGTTCGCTGAACTCTTAGAACTAAAAAGAACCTCCACGTAACACTAATAAGATTGAGTTCTTACCGAAATCCAAGAAAGTCGGCCTCCTTTATGCTAAAGGGATAAATGAGATGTCGGTACCACACTGAGCAAAGCGGCCGATGCAAAAAAATATACAACAAAAGCACAAAGTTTTGGACACAAAGCGACATAGGAAAATAAATTATTTCATCTGTTCAGGCCTTTCACGATAATATTGGCAAATGTTTCCATTCGGGACGAGCCACGCCCTTTCTCGAACTTTGAAAAAAAATATTGACGCTTCTCTCTATTATAGAAAAATAAACCTTAATTCTATGGAATAAGATAGTTTATTATTAGTTCTATAATTGCACAGGGGTACGCGGTACATCACGAACTGGTCAAAGTCAACATCTCTTTTACAATTTTTTTGTAACCAACATATATTTTGACTGTGGTGTTTTTATTATTTTTGTCTATGATTCTGCTGATTCTGTACAACTATCGGCAGTTTTTTTTATTAAAGTCGGCATACGTGCATGTCTAATACAGTCGTTGATACCATTCCTAGAAAAGCCGACAAAGTGTTGCCAGCAATTAAATAATAGCTGCAATGTTGACTTTTTCAAGTATTTTGGCTTCCGTTTATGGGTTGTGGCCATTAATCAATGATAAAATACGACATCTTATATAGACACATAGACAATGCTTCGTGTAAAGTGGTCGCCATTTTCATTAATAATCGTTAAGATAACGTAATGAATATAAAAACAGTTTCCTCGGGCACTTTTTGTGCATTGCCGACTTCGTTTTACCTATTGTCATTTATATTTTTGTAAACTATCTACCTACTATTATCCGTGTGGTGACGGAGTAAGAATATAATTCTCCACCCCCTAGTTTACCCGTGAGTGTCGTAAGAGATAACTAAGGTATATATTACGCATATGATCTATGCCAGAGAGGGCAATTCGAAACAAAATTCTATACCAACCTGTCTGACCAGCATGGTATATATGTAGTAAGGTATTATGCCCTCCTATTATGGAGGAGCCTCGAGCCCAACAGTGGGACGTATATGAGCCGATGAAACTATCTACATTAATTTTTCAACTTTAAATATAATTTTATCCCAATTTATATACCCGCCCACTTTTAGGCTCAAGCCTTCTTCATAATAGGAAGGAATTTGACCTACTATACCACGCTAGTCAGACGAGTGTATAGTGTAGGGTTTTATTTCTAGCTTTCCTTTTCTTGCATAGATATGCGTATTAAATCCCTTAGTCGTAAAAGACGACTAAAGGATCATTTGTGCAAGAGAGGGAACACATGAAATGAAACCCTATACCAACATGTCTGACCAGCATGGTATAGTAGGTCAAATTCCCTTCCCGCTCAGAGGCCGACCGCGTGAGGAAAGACCGACGTCCTACCCGAGGGGGGGACGTCGGTCGAAGAGAGGGTACTCCTCAGGGAGTATGCCGTCGGGCCGACCACTGACGTCAAATCACCCTGCTCCGGTGGTCGGCCTAACGACGAAGCCGACGTGTCACGGGTGGGTTACGGGTGTGCGTGCTTACGCCCCTCTATCGCCCCGGACGGAGTGGTGCGAGGAGCGCGCCAACCGTAACCTACCAAAAAAAAAGTAGGTTAAATTCCCTCCCATTGTGGAGGAGGCCCGAGCCCAACAGTGGGACGTATGTGGGCTGCGATTGAATGATGATGAATCCCTTAGTCGTCTTTTACAACACCCACGTCCATGATAGGAAGTGGTGAATCATATTCTTAATCCGTCACCACACGGACAGTATTAAGTATAAAAGAGCTTTTCACATATATTAAGTACCGAAGTGTCATCATCATCATCATCAATAGCCGTCGATAACTCTAAACAAATAAAACGATTATCTAACGATTTTTTGCATACATACATGTTTTTATGGATACATAATAACCCAATAAAATTAGTTTTTTCTAAAAAAAGTAAAAAATATTTTAATTGTCCGGTTTTGAACACTGTTCAATATAATGATTTCTGATGTATACGCGAACATTATACATTGTAACTAAAAACTATTTTTACGGATTTTATAGCGTTTGTTTTTTTCGGGCGATCATAAATCAAATACAAAGGTTTTTATTTACAACTTTTCAATTTAGTCGCAACAGGACTTCATGAAATTAGATGAATACAGAGAGCGTAAAAACTCCATAAAATCCGTAAAAACATTGTTTTATTTCATACTAGCAACCCGCCCTCGCTTCGCTTCGGTTTCAGTCGCTTTACCCGCGGCGTAGTTCCCGTTTCTGTGGGAATACCGGAATAAAATATAGCCTATGTTACTCCCTGATATTATAGCTTTCCATTGGTGAAAGAATTTTTGAAATCGGTTCGGTGGTTTAAGCGTGAAAGCGTTACAAACAAACAAACAAACATCCTTACTTTCGCATTTATAATATTAGTATGGATGTACCCATACTCACGTAAACAATAATTTGTCAATAAAAACAAAATAAATGAAAGCTGGCAATTTAAACTACAGGAACTGTTTCTTTCAATAAGAAAACAAACATTGGAAACATTAAAATTCAGCTGTCGATACTTGAAAAAAAAAAAGAAATCATCCATCATGTATAACAATAAGAGTGATTCTCTGAAATCCATAGACAAAAGTCACAACCAGTAGGAAACTGCCATAGTGTAAATCCAACAGTTTAAAACTATTTGCGTTTGTACAATTCTGGTGTCATTACAGTACCCTCAGGGGGCCCACGTAAATCAAATGTATTTATAAATTATCCGGCTGATCTGTAGACCCTTTTGCATACGCAAATTGGAAATTATTCTGTTTTATAAAAAATAAAAAGATGTTATGAACGATTGGTATAATTATTACATGTGGCGAGTGTAGCTGTTTAGTGTTGCCATCAAAATTAATGTGATGCCAGTTGAAAATATTTTGCTGTGGATGTTGAATTAATTCAAAATACACAGCACAATATTTTCAACTGGAATCACATTAATTTTGAAACATTTTTTATAATAATTTTAAATAAATAGTACATAGATATTTCTGTGTGGTGACGGAGTAAGAATACCATTCACCACTCTCTATCTTGCCCGTGGATGTCGTAAAAAATTACTAAGGGATATCATACGTATATAACATCTATGCGAGAGAAGGCAAACTCTAAATAAAACCCTATACTAACCTGTCTGACCAGCATGGTATAGTACGGTCAATTTCATGGAAATGTAATCTTCATCATCAAAATCTTCCGTATGATGAGGGACTAAGAATATAATTCATCACCCTTTTCTTATCCGTGGGCATAAAAGATTTATAATACGCAAATACCATCTAGGAATGAGAAAGAAAACTCGAAATAAAACCATGTACCAACCCGTCTGACCAGGGTCGTTACGGCTATGCAGTTAATATTGAGCGGCAATCACCACTTACCATCGGACTGCTTGCCCATCTCACAACAAATTCAATAAAAAATATTGTAACGTAATCTCGATACTCGTTTTTTTTTTTGTTACGGCAAATGAAGCTAAATAGAATAGTCTCCATTTCCATTCACAAAATTTGCCGATATTTAAATGTACTTTACAAATTGCTGTACACTACTGTAATTAGTCATTATCATCACAGCTCCTATACGTCCCACTGCTGGGCTTGATCCTCCTCCATAATAGAAGGGATATTGACCTACTTTAGGTACCACATTGCTCAGCCGCTAGTGACGGACTAAGAATACAATTCACTAACCCTCTCTTGCCCGTTGCTGTCGTAAAAGACGACTAAGGGATATAATATGCAAATAATATCTATGCAGGAGACGGAAAACTCGAAAGAAAACCCTATACAAACATTTCTAGCAGTAAGTCAATTTCCCTCCTATTGTGGAGGAAGCCTGAGCCCAACAGTGGGACGTATATGTGCTGATATGATGATTACAAGTCTTCTTTCTCTAGCAGATAGTGTTATCTGCATATTATATCCCTTAGTAGTCTTTTACTACACCCACGGCTAAAAAAGAGACTGGTGAATTGTATTCTTACTCCGTCACCACACAGATATTTATGCTACTGAGCTTATATCTTAATATTTAAATATGTTTCACGCGGGAACAGATTGTACGCAGTACGGTAGCTCTCGCCTCAGGTGTGAAACATGAATAAATACATTCTGTTACATGTAGCCAACATAATAAATAATTATTGATTTACTAACGATCGTTATTTTTAAACTTGATTTATGAAGGCATTATTGATCTTTTTAGACTCGATTTTTATTGCTTTTGTATTAAAACGTGGTAATTATTATACTTTTACCTATAAATATTAATTTCACCATTGTAATTCCTGTAATTTTTGATCTACAATGATTTCTTTCAAGGAAATTCAGGCTCAAACCGCGGTTAATACCGATAAGCGAGAGACAATTTCTCTTTTTGCGAGTGCCAAGACGCATAGAAAACTAAACAAGAGTAGTTGAAGAAGTTTTTCTGAAAATGCGGGGAACAGAAGAAGAAGTCTGATTAGCCAATAAATAAGCAACAGGCAAATATAAATAACATAAAAACTCATCAATAATTGCGAACAACTGTAATATCAATTATTCATTTCAGATAAAATGTAACTGCCAATGCCACAGAAGTGTTTAATGGTTACCCCAAAAAACAGATTTATATAAAAACGATACTTACTTATTTAAAATTAAAAGTATTTTTTTTATTAATTACTCTTCCCCACATTGAGAAACATAACCTTGCTTCTCTGTATTTTTTGTTCACAAACGTACAAAAGACGGATACAAAAAGAACACTCGTACTGAAAATAGTATTTAGTAGATCGCACTAAAAATTGTTCTGCGTGAGAAAGAAAGCTCAGGACAGCAACATGGAACAGGTTTCACATGAATAGGCTTAGAATAATAACGTATAGAAGGATAGTGTCAATACTTCGAACTTTCAAAATTTGAATCTAAAAATGCTAAAGGCGCGCAGACGATTACACACGTACACACGCACACCACTATACAAATTATGAAATCAAATTTTGTTTTTATTAAAATAAATCGTCGAATTACCTTTAAAAGTAATGTTAATAATCTTTTTATATTTTTCAAATGTGTTGCGACAGCACTTGAATGCACAAACCGTCATAATTACCTATTTATTTTTTAAGAGTTGCGTACGTTCGTGCAGTACAATGACTTGTACATTAGAACAGTTCCGGTGTAAGCTCCATTAGGCTCCAATTCAAATGCCTCACTTTTTGTGCGTGAACTTACCTTCTATACGTTATTATTCTAAGTGAATACGCTACCTAAACAATTAGGTACACCATCGCCAGTGCCGTATGTCATTAAATTGTTGAAAACACCCCAAATCCTCAAGTAAGCAGAAATAAACCATACTTTAATTAATGACCTAAGTATATAGTAAGTTATAATTAAATAAAAACATAATCTATTTAATCTGTAGTATTATGGAAAAAAAATAAACAGGAATACAAAACAAATAAATGTCACATTTCAAATTTCGAATTTGCCAACCTCCCAGTAACTACATCAGCTTCTATGCGAGTTGACAAAGGCAAGTGATCATTCTGCCTAATATCCCTACATCGCTACGGTGTTTATTCAGCCTAGTCAAAGAGAATGTAGTCGTAAAAATCGCACAATGAGCCGTGACGTTAGAACAAGAATGTATATGAAATAGAATAGTACAGGATGCGTGAAATTCATTACGTTAGACACCCAAGTAGCGGTAGCGAGACTAATTGAGAATGCGTTTCAGAACAGCAGGAAAAATATCGAATATATGTGTTAAAAAAATCTGTTGTAGAAATTAATATAAATCAGTATTTGTTTCTTTCATGCAAATACGACGAGTTACAGTTAAGGATCTCGGCTCTACACAGTGCCATAAGTACTTACTGTTTGAATACTTATTTAAGCCGCTATTACATAAGTTAATCAACATGAGAAAATAAATAATTCTAGTATTTTTTTCTCAACAATATTTTGCGTAAGTATAATATTTAATTCATCATCATCGTCATCATCACAGCTCATATACGTCCCACTACTGGGCTCGAGCCTCCTCCATATTGCGAGGGAAATTGACCTACCAAGCTGGTCAGGCGAGTTGGCACAGGGTTTTGTTTCGAATTTACCTTATCTTGTATAGATGTTATACGCATATCCCTTAGTCGTCTTTTACGACACCCACGGGTAAGAGCGGGGTGGTGAATTGTATGCTTACTCCGTCACAACACGGAATGTAGAAGAATATTTAATTATAATCACTTTAAAAAATCTACACATGAAGATTTTAGGCTTAAAACGCAAGAACTCACGAATATATTCTATGCATATTTCTTTATTATGTTATAATTAATTCTATTTGACTGCACAAGTGTCGTAATGGTTGTGATACCGATCTATTGAATCAAGTTATACCGGTTCGATTCGCACACAGGACAATATTTTGTGCGAGCCAGAAATTGTTGTTTTGAGACTGGATGTATTTTGCCCTCTGCAATACAAGTGTTATTTCCTTAGGGCAGGGTGTAGTTTTCAAAAAAAAAACTCAAATCAGATAGTTTCAAGTCTATGTAGGCCTCTAAATGGTTTTAGGCTCTTAAATTCATGGAACAGTCTTTCCAAGTCTATAGGCAGTTGATTAAGTGCAAGTGTTATTTTTATAACGATTAGCATTTCAAAATAGTATCAAAGCATAAATTAAATTCTAGTCCATCCACTTTCTTAAGTAACAGTCTTTAAAAAAGTCACTTAAAGATGAATTTAGTAGATCAATTTGATTTTAAGATTAATTAATTTGTTTATTTTAGAAGAAAGTGATAGAAAGTGATACTTTAATCGTTTTTATTTAAATTTTTGTTTACGGAAGTATTATTTTATGTATCTAGGTATATAGGACATCAATAAGCGAATTGGATAGTTCTATATTATATATATTTGGTAATAAATAACCTTAATAAACTATATACATTTGTGCTGTGTGGTAGCGGCTTCGAATACTACCAACCCTTGCTTTGCTCGTGGGTGTCGTAAAAGACGACTAAGAGCCCTAAATTGACCCGGACCAACTCCATCTGGTACCATTTGGGTCAACGATTACATTCCCAAGGAGGGTTGACGTCAGGCAGGCGACCGGTCATAAAAGTCATTGCCGAAACTTTTTGCAATATGTCAAAACAGATGACATATTGCGTCGACCCCAAGTAATTGGGATAAGAGCAAGATGATGATGAATAAACTATATACATTTCTATAACGTATACATATACCCTTTCATAGAGATAACGGGAGTGTAATGGCCCTTTTAACCTATAAAAAAATAAAGACAAAAACTATACCGAATAACATGGTGAAACTATATTGAGGTCATAAAAAGTGAACCATGCATGGGTTGGCTCTTTGGCACATGGTTCTTTTAATAAATCTACCATACGAATCGTAGCGAAAAGTTTTTAGAATTTTATAACGTATGAAGGAAAACTCGAAATAAAACCCTTTTTTTTTTGGGGATGGGTTGCGGTCGGCGCACTACTTGCACCACTCCGTCCGGGGCGACAGAGGGGCGTAAGCACGCACACCCGCAACCCACCCGCGATGCACGTCGCCTTCGTCGTTAAGCCGACCACCGAAGCAGGGTGACTTGACGTCAGTGGTAGGCCCAGAAATAAAACCCTATACCAAACCAACCAGCATGGTATAGTAGGTCAATTTCCCTCCCAATGTGGTAAAAGCTCGAGCACAACAGTGGGACGTAGATATATGAGCTGTGATGATGAGAAGCGGTGAATAGTTTATTGGTGAATAATTTATCATCACCACACGGACACATTAAATTCTTTTCTAAAATTATTAACATTTTATTTTCTGTTTAAATATTTAAAATCATATTAATACTATATTATTTTTCGGCCGTTAAATGAAGAATATTTCAATAGGCGACGCATATTTTTAATATTATAGAAGATTTGTAAGGAAACTATTATTTTTAAAGTTAAAACATAAGCTTCTATTAGAAATTATAATTCGCAATATGCGATAGTTGTAAATCAAATTATTAATGAGTGTCGCCGCATGTGTCCCGACACTTGTCGCGCGAATTGTTGCCTGCAGACACGATAGCAAACCTGTGGGCATTACTCTATCCCTTCCCGAGTCACATACACTACATAACAATGAAACTGGACTCCATGTGTATTGCAATAAGGTAAAAATTACTGGAGCTCTAAATAATTAATATTACAGAGTATTAATAGCTTTTAAATAATTAATTATCTATATATTTTTTTAAGTTAAAAAAAGCAACACTAAAATGTTATTTAACTGCTTTTTTCATCAATTAAAATGACTCAATTCTAATTTTGTTGTGAATTTATTACGTTATCTACAACACTTCGTGACCATTTCGTAGCTCACGAATATGGACGGAAGTGCTGGAAGGGGAAGACCAAGGCGGACGTTCCACGATCAAATCAGGAACTTTCTTAAGAAAGGCCAGATTAAAGGTACACTAAATCGAAGAACATGCATGAGGAGATTAATGAATTTGGTCGAAAGTGGTATGTCAAAATCGTAGCAAGTGGAGGGAAGTGGTCTCTGCCTACTCCTATGGGAAAAAAAACGTGAATCTATGTATGTATCATATACGTTCCCCGGCTGGAATCGAGCCTTCTCCACTGTATGAGGAAAATTGACCTAATACACTCAACAGATGAACTGGTATAGAGTTTTATTTCTAATCTGCCGTATCTTATCGTGATCATTATCCTCCTGTTATCTCAATTACTTAGGAGCGACTCAACATGGACTATTTTTTCATTGCACCCTGTTCCGTATGATAACGGAGTAAGAATACAATTCACCACTCCCTATCTTGCCCGTGGATGTCGTAAAAGACGACTGAGGGATATAATACGCATATAATATCTGTGCAAATTAAGGCAAACTCGAACTAAAACCCTATATCAAACTGTCTGACCAGCATTTCACTGCTTTTGTGGAGGAGGCTCGAGCCCAACAATAGGACGTATATGATGAAATGATGATGACTTATTGTAAAAGTTATTGGCAATAGTTTTATATGAGGCCGCCTGCCTAAAGCCAATTCTCGTTGGGAATGTAATTTATGATGAGATGACATTAGATGAAGTAAGACCAGGTCCACGTAAAGATTGATAGTATCTATCTTGTATAGATGATATATGGAAAAACCCTTCGTATTCTAAATTTAAAAAACACGTGGTGACGGAGTAAGAATGGAATTCACCACTCCCTCTCTCATTCGTTGGTGTCGTAAAAGACAACTAAGAGTTACAATATACAACATCTATCCAAAAGAAGAGAAACTTGAGATGAAACCCTATGCCAACACGTCTGACCAGCGTGGTATAGTCAATTTTCTGCCCGCTATAGAAGAGACTCAAGTCCAACAGTGGAACGTATACAAGCTGTGATGTTGATGATGATAGCAATTTGCCCTTGGTTTGATTTTCAAATTAAAAAAAAATCTGATTAAAAAGGTTCAGAATGGTCTGTATAAAAACTTACAAACCGCTATTGATACCTACTTCCTCACTGATGAAGCATTCATATTCTAGGTTATTTAAGTAGTCAATAACAATTAAAGTAATTAACTTTGTTACAATTTGATAATATAAAAAGATATCGAACAATAAGAACCGTTGTTACACTGTAACATTCATACTCAATTACATTATGTAGGTACATGTTTTCCCGCTTCCAAAGTATTTAACGATAAAAGGAAACCATCTCACAAGTAATTTGAAATAACAATAAAATCATAACACAATAATCATCGTGTAACTAGCTTCGTAACAATAGAACGCGAACGAAATTTATGCGGATGCGTTAAAATAAATTAAAGCATATTATTATTTAAATTACATACAAATAAAAAGGTCATAAAACAGACAAAAACTTGTGTAACACATCGCCATGAATCATCTTAGTTGTAATATGTACGCGTCGGAAAACAAAGCGTGAAACGAAACGTCTCTTACTAGTTTCGAATGATTTTTTTAAACGTTCCGTTCTCGTATTTGGTCAGAAACAAAAACACCTAACCGTATTAACTCAGTATTGACATTCAAATCAGTAGCTCAGCTCATTTATTTTGAATTCCAAACGTGTTAAAGACAAAAGTAGAACAATATGGGTTGGAGCAACAGTAAATCTAGTCAACAGTGGCGCCGTGGAAGCGCGCGCGTATCTGTCAAAATTAGTCGCCATATTTATTAAGTAGACACAATGACTGGCGTGACATTTTGAATATAGAATTAGACTATTTTATTATTTATTTTCATCTGCAGGTTTTATAATATATTCTAGAAATTATGACACAAATCATTTCATCATTTCAGCCTATTGCCGTCCACTGCTGGACGTAGGCCTCCCTCATATTGCGCCACAATGTGCGGTCCTGTGCCGCCTGCATCCAACGACGCCCAGCAACTTTCACTAGGTCGTCGGTCCACCTAGTGGGGGGCGTCCTACACTGCGTCGTCCGATGCGTGGTCGCCACTCGAGAACCTTTCTTCCCCAGCGGTTGTCGGTTCGTCGAGCGATGTGGCCTGCCCATTGCCACTTCAGCGTGCTAATTCTTCGTGCTATGTCGGTTACACCCGTTCTTCTGCGGATTTCTGTATTCCGGATTCTATCTCGCAGAGAAATCCCGAGCATAGCCCGTTCCATAGCACGCTGAGCGACTTTGAGCCTTGATATGAGGCCTACATTTAGGGACCACGTTTCCGTGCCGTAAGTCATCACTGGTAACACACACTGGTCGTAGACCTGTGTTTTCAGACACTGAGGTATGTTGGACGAGAAGATCCTCTTAAGTTTCCCGAACGCTGCCCAACCGAGTTGGATTCGTCGGCTGATCTCTTTCTCGAAATTGGATCTACCTAACTGGACTGTTTGTCCTAGGTAAACATAGTGATTGACAACTTCGAGAATCGCATTGCCAACTAGGACCGGTACAGGAATGACATGGGTATTTGACATGACTTTCGTCTTGTCCATGTTCATTCGTAGACCCACTAGTTGGGATACCCTGCTGAGATCATTGAGCATAGTGCCAAGGTCCTCCATGGATTCTGCCATAACGACGATATCGTCTGCGAATCGAAGGTGAGTGATGTATTCGCCGTTAATGTTGATGCCGAGTCCAGTCCAGTCTAAGAGCTTGAAGACATCTTCCAGTGCAGTGGTGAACAGTTTCGGAGAGATGACATCTCCCTGTCTCACGCCTTTCTGCAACTGGATCGGTTTCGTACTCTTATCCCGGATACGGACTGACATTGTGGCGTTCCTATACAAACACTTCAGCACTTCGATATAGCGATGGTCGATTTGGCACCGCTGAAGGGACTGCAGCACCGCCCAAGTTTCGATTGAATCAAAGGCTTTCTCATAGTCCACAAACGCTAAGCACAGGGGCCGATTATACTCCTCGGTCTTTTGTATAATCTGCCGAAGCGTGAGGATATGGTCTATGGTGCTATAGCCTTTTCGGAAGCCGGCTTGTTCGGGCGGCTGGAAGTCATCGAGCTTGCGCGTGAGTCGATTGGTAATGACCCTCGAAAACAACTTATAAACATGGCTCAGGAGTGAGATGGGTCTGTATTTCTTTAAAAGAGCTTTGTCACCCTTCTTGAAGAACAGCACCACCACACTCCTGGTCCACGACTCTGGAACGTCGCCCCCGAGGATAACGGAATTAAATAGCTTCTGAAGGGCTATTAATACCGGCTTGCCGCCCGCCTTCAAAAGCTCTGCCGTAATTCCGTCATCTCCCGGTGCCTTACCGTTACGTAGTTGTTTGAGAGCCATTCTGATCTCGTACAAGCTGATGTCCGGGATTTCTTCGGTATAGTGCCGAGTTAGCTTGGATCTGGGATCTTGGACCAAGCCGACAACAGGATTTCGGGATGATTTGTATAACTGTCCATAGAACCTTTCGACCTCTCCCAAGATCTCACTTTGGGATGAAATGACAGTGCCGTCATCGGTCTTCAGCTTAGTCATTTGACTTTTCCCAATAGACAGATCTTGTGCGAACACTTTCGAGCCACGATTCCGCTCTATCGCTTCTTTAATACGGAACGTATTAAATCGGCGAATATCGCGACGCACAGACCTGGAGATCTGTCTATTTAGCTGCCTATGTTTGGACCAATCGGCTGCAGACTGCACCGTCATCTCTTTTCTCCGCTCCATGAGCTCGAGAGTCTGGTCAGAAAGTTTTTTAGGTCTATTAAAGCGGTGAGCCTTGAAAAATTTCGACCCAACCGCGTGGACAGTTTCCACGAACCTGTTGTTCATATCGTTCGGAGATTCGCACTCGTCCAGACATTGGAAGCGATTATGTAGTTCGAGTTGAAAGTTTTCGAGGTTCTGGTATTGGACAGATGTAGGTCGGAGTGTAGACTTCATCAAGCGTGACCGCTCGACTTTTGTATGGATATTCAATGTGCCTCGTACCATCCGGTGATCGCTCCCAGTTTTAATTCTGCTGATCACTGAGACATCATTGAATATCTGTCGTTTGTCTGACAAGATGAAGTCTATCTCGTTTTTTGTTGAACCATCGGGGCTAATCCAGGTCCATTTCCTTTGTGGCTGCTTCCTGACACAAATATTGTAAAATAATAAATCTGTACGATAATTACAGAGAACTATCTATAAGACACAGAGTAATCTAAAACATTTTTTTTCTAATAACGACTTTAACACACCATTTACCTCGTCATAAATACTGTGTAAATAAAATCTATACAATGTACTGAAATAGACTAAGTTAGCGTAAATATACTTTACAAATGGCTTTATTTCACACACAATTTAAATTATAAATACCTACTGGCGTTAAAATATATGTTACCTTCGGACAGTTTTATCATTGCCATCTTGTTACGAAGTTGACAATAAGAATTAATATTTAAAGGCACAGATAACAAAGCAAGTTACTATTCTTCTATATTTGAAATAATTGGCGCGCTGATTGAGAAATTGTACAATATTTTACTGTAACTGTTAAACAATGGTAAAGTGAGAATAGACTACTGTATTATCTAAGTATTTATTTTCGAAAATAGGTATATCTATTATTATTTTGAAGTGCAAACTGCTATAGGTAGGTTTGGATCGGCAGTATTTACCTTTTCTTTTTTGGGGGGTGGTTTGTCGTCGACGCACTCCTCGTACCACTCCGTCCGGGGCGACAGAGGGGCGTAAGCACGCACACCCGCAACCCAACCGACCACCACGTCGCCTTCGCCGTTGGACCAACCACCGGAGCAGGGTTACTTGTCGTCACTGGTCGGCCCGACGGAATACCCTCTGAGGAGTACCCTCCCATCAACCGACGTCCCCCCCTGGGGGAGTCACGCGGTCAGCCTCTCGGCGAAAAGGAAGTATTTACCTAATTCGTCATCGACACGGTCATGTGTGTGACGTAACATTTATCTATAGCTATGTCAATGTCAACTATATCTATGCCGATAGATGTCAAAAACCAGATGAATGTGAAAAGTTTTAAATTGCAAATTTTAATTTAAGATCGAACGATTAATTTGAATATCCAATAATAACAACTGTTTGTTCATAGTTTTAAGTTTTCACTTCTCTAGGCAGGCCTCATGACTGATTTGTATTCTTTTTTTTAATTTACCATCTCTATCCCATACTTCCGTATCAAGTTTCAATTTTGGATTTCAATCCCTGTTTCAGCAAAATGTAATTATTTTTATTTAATTCTATTGGTGACAAACGAGCAAACAGTAAACCTGATGGTATGTTAGCCTTTCACGATTAAACTACTCAACCACTCGTTTTAAAATTTCACATACCTTATCAGAAATACAAAACGGTTTTAAGTTCATTCATTTCAGCTCATATAGCCTACCGTTGGGCGAGGAGGAGGAGGCTGGATCCTCCACAATAGGAGGGAAATAGACCTTACTATACCATGCTGATCAAACGAGTTGGCATAGGGTTTTATTTCGAGCTTTCCTTCTCTTGGGTAGTTGTTATATGCGTATGATATCCTTTAGTCGTCTTTTACGACATCCACGAGCAAGATAGGGAGTGGTGATTTGTATTCTTACTCCGACACCACACGGAAAGTTACCATTCATCCAAAAGCAGTACTTTTCTCAAAGGAATAATTATTATTAAAATTTAAGTTAATGCGAGCGAAGCCGGGCGCATAGCTGGTTGGTATAAAAAAATATATAATTCCTTAACGAATTAGAAATAGTCAAATAACACCTTTACACATACTGAATTCTACATTCCATGAATACAAAATAGTGGATAAAATTACTCAGTTCTATAGTGACTTAGCATCACTAAATTCATCAATCAGCCTTGTCATTTTTGGCATCTTTAAAACTATTTATTTGCATAAAGAACATATCTATCTTCTATTGTTTTTCCCTTAATATTGTTTAAAACCTTACTCTAACTTTAAATTAATCACTCTGGTTATTCAATTTTATCGGCAGTATAAACCGGCTAAATTTTCCTTATCGCTATACTCTGCTCTGTTTTTGACACTACCATAACATACATTGGCGGAATTGCGCAAATTAGTCGCATAGCCATAAGGTGAAGAAGTGAAGTGAAGCATAAAGAGCACTAAATAGGTGATATTCGGTACGCATAACATATGCACGGGTATTCGTTCGGGTAACTTAAGATGATCTTCTCACCCAACATACCTCAGTATCTCAAAATACACGTCTACCACAAGTCTCCTTTTACAACCAGGATCTACTCATCCAACATATGTACCTCAGTGGCTACCAGTGTGTTACCAGTGATGACCTACGGCACGGAAACTTGGCTTCTCATAACCAAGCTTAAAGTCGCTCAGCACTTTTAAACGGGCCATGTTCGGGATTTCTCCAGGAGATAGAACCCGAAATACGGAATTTCGTAAAGGATTATAGGTTTCTTCACTACTTCAGGTTTTTGAAATTGGTCATTGAGCGTTAGTAAGTCAAATTGCAACCTTCAACAACACTATGGCTACACTGTATAGTAAATAACCTTTTGGGTATTTTGGTGGAAAATGAAAACATTCGTAAAGCACTTTTATATCATATTTATCCCAGCAGTTCCATTAAATAAAATGTCATTAAAATTATTTAATATACTTTAAAACACCAAGATATTGAATATAATACAAGAACATAACATGACGCTTTCACATTTCCGTCAAAAGGCCATATGTGCAACTAAACCTGGTTCAAAGTGACAACTGTTAGTTCTAAAATATTCAGCTACCATAAATATATAGAGTAATCAATAATCCATAGTTCATAGAGCAACTCCCATCACACAACGACATCTATACATCATGGCGATAAACATCTCAGCGCCACCGATTCATCAAAAAATAACGTTTTTACTAACCAAATTTTTTGCGGTCGGCAACACATTTGTTAAACTGAAATAAAACTTTATTGCAATGCATTAAGAACATTAATATTCGGTGCTAATCAGTCCGACATAGCGATTATGAAAATTGACAAGCGTATAAATTAATTTTGCTTGTCTACTTTAATTTTTTTAAATTAAAATGTTATGATATTTAAACTCAAAGTAACACTATTACATTAAACTGTATTTACTATCTATAAAAGTTTTCTAACAACTAGACTTTTAATGGCAATGCCGTTTTACATGATATAAAAAAAATATATAGCGTATTATGCAACCTCGCGTCTTTTTCCGTTGCCCCAGACCACTAGGTGCAGATCAGATAGCAGGGCCCAAGAACAAGAATAAAACGAAAAATAACAAACTTCGAGTTTTTATTCACAAATAAGTACATTGCCATCTCATCATCGTCTCAGCCCACGTAAATTCTACTGTTGGGCTTGGACCTCCTCCATAATAGAGAGATATTGACCTGCTACACCGCGCTGGTCCCAAGTGTTAACATAGGGTTTTATGTCTAGTTTTCCTTCTCTTGGATAGATGTTATCTACATATTAAATCCCTTAGTCGTCTTTTACGACATCCACGGGCAAGGGGGGGTGGTGTATTGTATACTTACTCCATCACCACTCAGGAAATCATCTGATACCGTCAGATGAATGTTTTTTTTTTATACAAACGGTGGCAAACGAGCAAACAGTACACCTGATGGTAAGTGTTGCTGCCGCTCATGGACCTTCACAAAGCCGCCGCCTACCGCGAAGAAAGTGAAGTGAGTATGAATGCGTATAATGAGGTTCGGTGCTACTAAAGGCATCACTAAAACCCTCCACACGCAAACACCCTGAAAAATTTGGGCTACCGGCTCTCTCGCTCACCGAACGAAGCGCAGTAACAAATTGCTACTACTCAGACGTCGATTTTCTGCTCAGTATGGTACTACCCCGGATGGAGCTGCTCGCGGCTGTAGACACAACTGTCAACAGCGTGGTCCTACCACTAGACATTATATTCCCCAAAGAGGGTTGACAGCAGACAGGCAGCCGGTCATAGCACCATTGCTAATAATTTTTATTCGTTAGTCATTTATTTGCAAAATTCTCATTAAATACATTATACAATGGCGTGATCCGTACCACGTAAACCCCAAGGGCTTATATAAAAGCTTTTTTAAGTTTGTTTTTGAATAGTTTACAATTTGTTTTATACATTTGTTGTAAGTTGTCGGGAAGCTCATTTAAAAATACTGGTATCAAATGTTTTCTACTCTCTTTTAAAATATATATTGTGAAAGAAGAGTATTTTGAGTCTATCACAAGCAATTGGGATAAGAGTAGGATGTCGTTAGTAGTTTTTTTTTTTTTTGGAAGGGGTCAAACAATGCGTTGGTTGTATCTTCTTGAAATAAAACCCTATCGTGTGGTGACGGAGTAAGAATACAATTCATCACTCCCTTTCTTGTCCGTGGGTGTCGTGAAAAACGACTAAGGGTTAATAATATAAAGAGGGTACTCCTCAGGGGGTATTCCGTTGGGCCAACCACTGACGTCAAGTCACCCTGCTCCGGTGGTCGGTCCAACCACGAAGACGACGTGTAACGGGTGGGTTACGAGTGTGCGTGCTTACGCCCCTCTGTTACCCCGGATGGAATGGTGCGAGGAGTGTGCCAACCTTAACTCACCCCTAAAAAAAAATAGTTTATAATATGCATATCTACATCTATGCAAAAGAAAGAAAGCTCTTAATGAAACTCTGTACTAATCCGTTTAATCAAGGTAGTATAGTAAGGTGAATATCCCACTTATTGTGGGGGAGGTTCGCGCCTAACAGTGGATCGTATATTAGCTGAAATGTTAATGATGATATCAGATGGAGTTGGTTTAGATCGATGTAAAGCTCTTAGTTAGTTTTTACGACACTTAGCAATATAGGGGTTGGTAGTGTTCGTACCAGCTACCACGCTGTAGCAAGAATTAAAGACAATATATCTACATAAAAGATAGATTCTTTAGAAAATAAGCTAAAATATAGCTTGAGAATAACAAGACCGTGTGGCCTAATGGATAAGGCGTCGGACTTCGGATCCGAAGATTGCAGGTTCAAGTCCTGTCACGGTCGATGAACGTTAATTGTAGACTATTTTTATCTATTATAACTTAAGTAATTGCAAATTGCAAATACTTTTATAAATTTAACTTTACTACAATTCCTTTTTAAAATAAGTTACTAGCTCTAACTTAAAGTTAAAAGTACCAGAGGTATAATTAAGTCTTCATCATCGCCCTACACTCATCACCAATTACTTTGAGTTGATACTACTACCATTATACATATTGTATAAGTTTTGGAAATAATGTTATGACGGGCCGACTGCCTGACGTCCTCCTTAAGAATATAATTGTTGATGAGACTATATCAGATGCAGTTGACCCAGGTCAGAGTAAAACTCTTAATCACTTGATGGTGATCACTCCTAAAAAATAATAAAAAAATTCTACAAAATCTCATTATTTCTACACACCGTGGACGTAATTACATCTACAAACCCTGAAACGTAATTAAGTAGGATTAAAAAAAGCTATTATCATTTACCTACTACCTACACCACGCTAGTCAGATTGCTACAAGGTTTTATTACGAGTTTTCCTTCTCTTGCATATATGTCATCGCAGCCCACATACGTCCCACTGTTGGGCTCGGGTCTCCTCCACAATGGGAGGGAATTTGACCTACTATACCATGCTGGTCAGACATGTTGGTATAGGGTTTCATTTCGAGTTTTCCTTCTCTTGCACAGATATTGTGTGCATACTATATCCCATAGTCTTCAAATACGACATCCACGGGCAAGAAAGGGAGTGCTAAGTTATATTCCTACTCCGTCACCACACGAAAAAAAAACTATAGACAAAATAAAAAAAAAATGGGTGCGTGTAGTTATGTACGCGCGTGAGAAGTTATACTTCTTTGGCATCATTAAAAAATAGTTTTTAATTGCATGCAAATAATAAATTACAATAAAATAATAGAAGGATTGGAAAAGGATAATCAACAAAGTTCAGTTTAATAGTCATCAAATTTAAACTAAAAGAATCTTAGATTGATCTTAGATATCAATAATTAATATTAAAAATTGAAAATTAATATATTTATATAATAATATATTTAATATATATATTTCAAATATATATATTTAATATAAATTTATATAATAAATTTAAATAATATATATAATATAATTAATATATATATATATATATATATATATAATTATTAAAAACAAAATTTAGAGAATAATAAATATATAAGACATAATTTGTACTAAATATTATAAGATTCTTAATTTTAAATGTTTATTATTGATTATTTAATATTTTAAAAATAAATTTAATAATAAATTCAAAAATTGAATTTAAGGTTAAGCAGACAGCTTCATACTGTTAATTTTGTGTCACAGATGCGCGCGCATCTTAAAATTTCACTCAATGAGCGGTTAAGCAGACAACTTCATACTGTTAATTTTGTGTCACAGATGCGCGCGCATCTTAAAATTTCACTCAATGAGCGGTTAAGCAGACAACTTCATACTGTTAATTTTGTGTCACAGATGCGCGCGCATCTTAAAATTTCACTCTCATCATTTTTTCATAACGCGCCTAAAGAAGTATAACTTCAATAACTAAAAACTTAAAATCTTAATGTCAAAATCACCTTGTAGTAACAATAATTCCTAGTGAAATAATAAATGTATAACATTTCCATAACAGCATATTATCATAATACAACAATAAAAAATATATTATAAAACATAACAATATTGATAAACAGCGAGATTAGCGCTACTCGGGAACCGAACCGACGACCGATCCATCAAGCCGCCACGAAAATATTTATGTAGCGGAATAACTGTCGGGCCTTCCGCTCTTTTATCAAATATAAATCTACTAAATACAGTTGTAATCATATTCTATTGTTACAAGAATTTAATATGTTGCTATTTGTTTTAAAATATAACATGTTGCATAAAAAAAAATACACAAATTTTATATTTTTGTAGCTTATATAATACTTAGTCTGTGTGGTGACGAAGTAAGAATACAATTCACCACTCCCTATTTTGCCCGTGGATGTCGTAAAAGACGACTAAAGGATATAATACGCATATAAAATCTATGCAAGAGAAGGCAAACTTGAAACAAAACCCAACCTGTCTGACCAGCATGGTAGAGTTAAAGTCAACTTCCCTCCTAGTGTGAAGGCTCGAGCCCAACAGTGGGACGTATGAGCTGAAATGATGATGATGATAACTTATAATGTATTCGTAACTTAGTAGCAGTAATTAAAATATACGCCAGTATTTAATATATAGCTATATATGGTAGGAACACACTTACCGGGTTGAGAGCCAACCTTATGCCACTCATTCACACTTCCTTCACTTTCTTTGGCCCAGCAAAGGTCTATGAGTATCACTTACCATTAATATCCCTTACCATTAGGTGGGCTGCTTGCTTGTTTGTCACCAATAGCAGAAAAAAAAACACATAAAAATGTAAAAATAGTTTTAATTTAAACGTAGTACTCGCGTAATTATAACAATGTCTGGCATCTAAAAATATACAAAGCATATTTTTGTGATTTTGAAATGTTACCGAATGAAGTTATTTCTTTAACATATTAATATTAAAATTATATCATTCGTTCTATGCTACTTTACGCTGATTAATCAAAGATCTTCGCTTACCCTCGTCAGATTGACGTGCGCTCAAGCAGTCGCGCGGAAATGTGACAGGAGTCGCCATGTTGATGGAAATGTTTATTTATTTATTTTCTAGTTCGTACCTGCCACTTCGTCTACATTGTTTGCAGAGAAGTTAATAATCTGTCCAGGTATACGTTGTAGATTCTGAGTGAACGGGAACATTACTAACCTATAAGACTGAATCATAGTCTACGCATAAAATGACGCATTAACAGAAACTCGCATAAGACGTATAAGAGTCTAAAGCATTAACAGACACTCGCATTAGACGTATAAAAGTCTAACGCATTAACAGAAACTCCCATTAGACCTATAAAAGTCTAACGCATTAACAAAAACTGACTGTCTTACAGAAGGCGGCGACCGCGTCCCAGTGCTTGACCCTGTCGAGCATCTCACTAGCGATGATCGGCAGCGTCGCGTCGGCACCGATGATTACGACGAGTTCACGGCGCAGCTCGGTCCACGCGGCACACACCTCGAGTGTGTGTTGCGCCGTGTCCTCGTCGCAATCGTGGTGGTGGCAGGACAGTGTGCTCTCCCTCCTCCCAACCATGTGCAGGCACTTGGCGAAGCGACCGTACCCCATCAATACCTGCACCAGTTGGAAGGAAAGCACCCCGTGCGCTGACCCAATGAGTCAGCACCGGCCGAAAGGCATGGATGATCCTAACACCGTACCGAGGCCTCTCCAGCCGGACTGCCCAACCAGCAATGACGTTGCGGCGGGTAGGCGGCAATCTCCTTCAATGAGACTATGCTGCCTCCCCCCCGCGATTCCGACACCCTAAGTATTTCATGTGCTGATAGTAACCGAATTCAAGGTGATCGAAGCACCGGTGGGAAGACAAGACTGACTACGAGGCCCATGGAATAATAGGGCCTCCATCTGGTCCAGGGCTACTCTCAACCTTAATCGCTCAAACCACCTGACAATGTCCTCTGTACCGGGAGTTGCCAGGGTTGCCGACTCCTCCAGCGTCCCACCCCGGGCTGTAACGAGTCTATCGTTGGCGTAGCAAATTACGCCCAGCCAGGGTGGGAGGCTCCCGCTCAAAGCCCAGTCGTAGCTGTTATCACACAGGGTGGGACCCAGAATCGACCCCTGCAGGACACTGCACGTCATGGGCGTTCGCATCCCCTACTCGGTTAGTATAGAGGACGTTGCGTCCCTCTAAGTAGTCTGCCACCAGCCGCCTCAGTTATACGGGCACCCCGTGATACCGGAGCGCCTCCCTGTTGCAGCTGAATGGCAGACTGTTGAATGCGTTGGCGTTATCTAGGGTCACGGCCGCCGATGGAAGCACCGGTGATCGCCTCCGTGACCACGGCCCTCAAAGACCGTGATCTGACCAATCCTAGAGCTTTTAAAACAAAAGTATCTACATGAAAACGGCGACATAAAAAAAATTGTTAGATTACATAACATTTATGATTGGCGTTTTCCAGCATCACCAATATTTACACGTACCGACTCATCAATGTACCAAGAGCGATGCATCAAAGAGAAATTTTTTGATATCGAATAAATCATAAACAAAAAAATGTTTATACGAACTAAAAACATAATAATGTTACGTTTAAATGAATATTATTTCAAATGCACACGTTTTCTAATCGTAAATCCGTCAATACAGGAGTGATCTTCGGCATTTGCTGGAAATGATGAATGTTTCCACCGATCAAAGAGTAACAGCGGATGCGCAAACGGTACTGCGATATACCATTTTATACTTAGCTTACACTACATGAATTATGTAAGCCATTAGAGTTAGAGTACTAGGTTTTACCATAATTTATAATTGATAGCAATAGGTGTCATCTCTATGCGAGTTGACAGAGGTAGAATCATCATATCACTATTGGGCTCGAGCCTCCTCCACAATTTTATTTCGAGTTTTCCTTCTTTAGCACAGGTGTTATATGCATAATATATCCCTTAGTCATCTTTTACGACATCCTCTGGCAAGAAAGGGAGTGGTGAATTATATTCTTACTTCTTCACCACAGAAGTTAGAATACGATTCCCCAAACATTTTACCCCTGGGTATATTAAAAAAACTTGAAAAGATTCAGCAATTATGGAATAAGTCGTTTTACGGACGACAGAAATTATTATTCAGCAATTAGCTCAATTCTTTAGACTATGCCATATTGAGAAGTATTGAATTCACTATGTGGGGAAATTCATGTTTTTTAAACCTCTATGTCAAAAGATTAACCCACAATATTTGAGATAACATATTAATGATAACAACCTCCATTGTCGAAAACGAATTAAATTTCTATACCTCCTTTGGTCGATTGACAAATGATTGTTTTGAATTTGAATGTAATTTGAGGATAAAAAATTTACAAATTACAAAACAAAATAATGGATGTAAATGTTATCTTAGTAAAATACATCGTGGGCAAAGAATTTATTCTTTATAGGGTAAAGTAGGGTAGTACTATCATTAAATGAAAATTTTCAGTTATACAATTCGCAAGTTGTTTACTTAGATGATGTAGTATTGTAAGCTAAAGTTGTAAGTATATGGCTTGTATGATTTGTGGCAGCATTGGATAAAACATCAATGTTATTTTCCATTTGACTCGTAAAGTTTTGCAACTCGGTCAAATCCTGTGCTTTTAAAATTATTAGTATTGGCACGTTTTTATATATATTTCTTACTTTAAAAGAAATTATATCAAGAAACACTTATTCTTATAAGATCAACGTTTTTTATTAAGAATGAAAAACGTACATTTTCTGCACGTCTATATAATAATACGTTGTTGTATTGGACAATGGGCAGGTCACATCGCTCAAATGAATATTCAACACTCAGATATTCTCAAGTGGCGACCATGTATCGGACGACGTAGTGTTATACACCCCCTACTAGGTGAACCGACGACCCGGTGAAAATTTCTGAACGTCGTAGGACCGCACTTTATAGTGGAACATGAGAGAGAGTCCTACGTCTCGCAGTGAACAACGATAGATTGAATGATAATGATGATTGGGTAGTTATTCATATATATTAATGGTTTTCATAGTAACCATTAATTTGGCGACAAAAATAATGTCTTCAAATATTTCTTTAACACTCCATCTTATTGGTGGTTCTGGGAGCATTTCCGTCGACCCCGGCTTTTTTTTATTGCCAATAGTGGCAAACGAGCAAGCAGCATATCTGATGGTAAGTGATACTACCGCACATGGACCTTTGTAATACCAGGGGCACAGCTAGGCCGTTGCCTACCGTGAAGAAAATACTCTTCTTAAACCTCGTTTAAGAAGGATATGTCAGAGCGCTCGGGAAACACAGCAACAGGTAGTTCATTCCAGAGCTTGCACGTACGTGGGAGAAATGATCGCTGGAAACTGGAAGTTGAAGACCGTAAAATTTCCAGGTGAAATGGATAAACCCTGCTATGATGTCGAGTGTTACGTTGGTAGAATGGTGACGGTGGTACCAAGTCAAACAGTTCCTCGGAGCACTCCCCGTGAAAGAGTCGGTAGAGTACACAGAGTGACCCAAAGTCTCTCCGCTCCAGCGACTCTAATCTGTCCGTAAGATTGGGATCCCCGACTATTCGAACAGATTCGAAAGACGGGTCTTTACAACGAATCAAATGGGTCTAGCTGATATTTGTGCGCACCTGCCCAGAGATGTGAGCAGTACTCCACATGAGGACGGACTTGTGCTTTGTATAGCACAAGACGCTGTCTCGGTGTAAAGTACCGCCTGGCTCTGTTCAGGACGCCCAACTTTTTGCTTGCCAATTTGGCTTTGTCCTCCAAATGACTCCCAAACTGAACTTTGCTCGATATTTCGACACCGAGAATCCCAATACTCTCAGAAATTGGGAGAGTTACTCCTTGGAACTGAGGCGCCGTGACAAATGGGTCCTTCTTTGCAGTGAACGCGGAAACTTGTATCTTTGTGGGATTGAACTGGACTAAATTCCGTTCACCCCATTCAGAGGCCCGCCCCAGAGAGCGCTCGACTTCAGACACAAGTCAAACCCTTCTTTCCTGGGTACTGCGAGAGTTATTCCGTTGCTCGGTGTACCGCTCGTCACCCATGCTGTCATCCGCATAGCAATGCATATTCTCGATAGAATGAAACTTGTCGGCGCAGCGTCCGCCCTTTCGTGGCTGATGCCGAATGTGGGCGGACCCAGCGCTACATGCCGACGGCTGTACGCGAGGGTAAACCGGTCGATGGCCCTGTACGGCGCACCGGTGTGGGCGGGGTCCCTGACCGTCCGTCTGAGGGCCCTCTTGTGGCGACCACAGAGGGTCATGGCGATCAGGGTCATACGCGGTTACGTTAAAGGAGATTACCGCCTGGCGGGTCAACGCCCGCTGAGACGTCATTGCCCGTTGACAGTCCGGCTGGAGAGGCCTCGGTACGGTGTCAGGACCATCGAGGCCTTCCGGCCGATGCTGATGGAGTGGTTGAAGCGGACGCACGGGGTACTTTCCTTCCGACTGGTGCAGGTGCTAACGGGGCATGGTTGCTCCGCCAAGTACCTGCACAAGATCGTCAGGAGGGAGAGCACACCGTCCTGCCACCACGCGGCACACGCTCGAGGTGTGTGCCGCGTGGGCGGTGGAGCGCCGTGAACTAACTCGTCGCGATCATCGGTGCCGACCCAACGCTGCCGACCATCGCCAGGGAGATGCTCGACAGCGTCAGGAACTGGGACGCGGTCGCCGTCTTCTGTGAGGCCGTCATCTCACGGAAGGAGGCGATGAATCGTGCGCGAGAGGAGCTCCTCTTCAGCGACTCGGGCGGCGCAGGTGCGAGTACCTGCGTCTGATGCCGCCCTAGCCGAGGCCGTGGGTGACCGAACCAGGGATTTTAGTCCGTCACCCGCAGAGAGGCTGACGGCGCGATGGCGATCGACGTCCCGGAATAGGGACATCGAGAGGTGAGGGTACCCGAAAGAGTATTCCGTCGGGCCGACCACTAACGACAAGTCACCCTGCTCCGGTGGTCGGCCCAACGACGAAGGCGACGTCGAAACGGGTGGGTTATGGACCCGCCGGCCGTCCTTTCTTCGCCCCGGACGGAATGGACCGCGTGCAGGCTTATAATAGCACACCCATAAAAAAAAACACTCCATCTTATTACGTCATCGACTCAATGACGATAGAAAGGAAATACGGTGGATTACGAGGGCGCGCTTTCATCGTCCCAGCCGGGAAGGACAACACTTGTCCACAATATAGACTGTCAAAAAAAAAAAACAATTCATCTTATATAATCTATAAACCGGGATTTGAACCCAGAATTACACTAAATAAAAAAGCAAACTATTTGAATAACTATATAGCGCAACGCTGTAGGTAAATGATTAATAACTGAGAACTCAAGTAATTCGTGTAGGATCAAACGCAAGCGTCAAAGGCAACCAACATAAACATGTAAACGTGTAATACGAAACACTTCCGGTAATGGTATCATTACACCTGTAACATGTAAACAATCGTTTCCGTTATAGTATTTTAAACATTACCGTGTCGTGAACGAATATTAATACAATACACTATCAACTTTCTTATCTGCGGGTCTCGTAAAAGACGACTAACGGATATAATATGCATATAACAGATTTGCACGAGAAGGAAAGCTCTGAATAAAACCCTATCTGACCAGCATAGTATAGGTCAATTTCCCTTCTATTACGTAAGAGACTCGAGCCCAGTAGTGGGACATGAATGAGCTGAGACGACGAAAATACGCCATCACCTGCCTTCTCCGTGACTTACATAAAATACAATTAAATGATATTAAATGCAGATAAATAACGACACCGTTGAGTTTCTTGCCGGATCTACATAACTTGTGGTCGCGTTGCAATTTAGTGGCAGATTATTATATTCATTCATGACCGCTCATATAGCTCTCCGCTGGGCTTGAGCCTTCTCCGCAATGGGATCGAAATTGACCTACTATACTACCCTGGTCAGGCGGGTTGGTGTAGCATTTTATTTCGAGTTTTCCTCCTCATTAATAGATTTTATATGCATATTAAATTCCTTAGTCATCTTTCACGATACCCACGGCACGACAAGATAAAGAGTAAATTGTATTCTTACTGCGTCACCACATGAAAAATTATTAATTATTAGATTAATTTCAAGTAAAATTGATAATATTTTAAGGCTTATACATGGCTCATGGCCGGCATGGCGACAGCTCAACTTTCGTCGTTTTAAGATATCCACTGATATTTCTTCATTATTTGGTATTTCGTCTCTTAGACTGGACCGGACTTGGTCAAAGTCAACGGCGAATTAATCACTTACCTTCGATTTGCAGATGATATCTTCGTTATGGCAGAATCCATGGAGGACCTAGGCACCATTCTCAAAGATCTCAACAGTGTATCCCAACTAGTGGGTTTACGAATGAACATGAACAAGACGAAACTCATTTCAAATGCCCATTCCTGCACCGGTTCTAGTTGGGAATGCGAGTCTCGAAGTCTCGATCATTACGTTTACCTTAGACAAACAATCCAGTTAGGTAGATGCAATCTGGAAGAAGAGGTCAGCCGACGAATCCAATTCGGCTGCACAGCGTTCGGGAAACTCAAGAAGATCTCGGTGTCTGAAAACACATGTCTACGATCAGTGATGACATACAGCACGGAAACACGGTCCCTAGATGTAGACCTTTTAATCAATTTCGCTCAGCGTGCTACAGCGGGCTGTGCTGGGGATTTCTTTGCAAGATAGAAGCTGGTGTAATCAACATTGCATAAACAATTAGCACGTTGAAACTTATGGCAATGAGCAGGATACATCGCGGCGAACCGACAACCGTTGGGGAAGAAAGGTTGTTGAGTGCTGACCACGTATCGGATGACGCAGCGTAGGACGACGGCTCTTCAACTAGTTGACTCATGATCGAGGGCCACTTATGGGACCTATTCCAGCCATAATCTTTTGCATCGTATTTGAGAATTATATTATAGTTCGAAGGACATCATTAGCTATTAATAGCCATGTTGCTATATGTAATTTTATTATATATAAAAAAGTAGATAAATAAAAAATAGGCAAACCCGCCAAGTTTCTTGCCGCCTCTTCTCTTCCGATCCAATGATAATTTAAGGTTAAATTTTAAAAATGAAAATATATAAGTGGTTTATTCATAATCATCATCATCATTTCGGCTCATATACCTACGTCCCACTGCTGGGCTCGAGCCTCCTCCATAATAGCAGGCAAAATGACCTTACTATGCCATGCTGGTCCTACCTATACCAACCTGCCTGAGGTTGGTATAGAATTTTGGTTCAAGTTTTCCTTCTCTTGTATAGATGTTATATGCGTAATACATTTATCCCTTAGTCGTCTTTTACAACACCCACGGGTATGAAAGGGGGTGGCGAATTGTATTCTTACTCCGTCGCCACACGGCGTATTCATAATAATAAATTATTTATATTCATAACTCATTTTCCAGGTGGACCGACGACCTGGTGAAAGTTGCTGGGCGTCGTTGGATGCAGGCGACACAGGACCGTACTTTGTGATGTAATATGAGGGAGGCCTACGTCTAGCAGTGGACGGCGATAGGCTGAAATGATGATGATTCATAACTCAACAACAACCCGCCCTCGCTTCGCTTCGGTTACAGTCGCCTTACCAGCGTAGTTCCCGTTCCCGTGGGAATACCGGGATAAAATATAGCCTATGTTTCTCAGGGATAATGTAGCTTTCCAATGCCGAAAGAATTTTTGAAATCGGCACAGGATTTTTTGAATTTATTCATGACAAACATGTCATGTGACACACACACAAACACACACAAAAATACAAATCTTTCCTCTTTAAAATATTAGTGTAGATAGAATGATTTGAATTTCAATATACAGAATTAAGTTTACGCTATATGTAAATACTAATCCTATTAAATTATAAGGCTTTATACGAATCGTATAAAATTATTAATTCAATATTGTATTTAGCATTGCTCAGGTATCAGAAGCCTTACAACATTTATTATCATAAGCCAATAACGGATATAACAGTTCATCCCTCCTTTTTTTATTAGGCTGTAATCTGGACACGCCGCGCCCAGTGTGAATGACAGTTCACCCCTAAATATTGCTGTCATCTATACCAATAAATAAGATTGGAGTGTCTGTTTGTAATGTCAAAATAATAGGCGTTTTTCATGCTCACACGGTTATTTGCACGACACCTATGCCTAAAATAACAATTAAAAAATTTTTGTCTGTCTGTCTGTTTGTTCCGGGTAATCTTCAAAACGGCTAGATCGATTTCAAAAAATCTTTCACCAATGGAAAGCTATAATATCAGTGCGTAAACTAGGCTATATTTTATCCCGGTATTCCCACGGGAACGGGAACTGCGCGGGTAAAACAACTAAAACCGAAGCGAAACGAGGGCGGGTTGCTAATATTGAAATAAATTTGAATTTGTTAATACGAATTTCCGTGTGGTGACGCAGTAAGTATACCATTCACCACCCTCTATGTTGCCCGTAGGCGTCGTAAAAGACAACTAAGATATTATAATATACAGACAACATCTATGAAAACTCGAAATAAAACCCCAACACGTCTGATCGGCGTGGGATAGTACGTCAATTTCCCTCCCATTGTGGAGGAGGCTCGAGCCCAGCAGCAGGACGTATATGAGCTGTGATGATGAGTACGACTGCGTGATAGCTACAAATACTACCAATCCTTAAATTCTTCGCGGTTGTAGTAAAAGACCACTTTACCTATGACCCAACTCCATGTGGTGGCCTTTGGTTAACAATTACATTCACAAGGATTGACATCAGGCAGGCAGCTAATCATAAAACCAATAACATTTACAATATCTACGATGAAAGAGGAGTAAGTACATATTACGACGGCCACGGGTGACGTGACCGGGGATTAGTCCGTCACCCGCCGAGAGGCCGACCGCGTGAGAAAAGACCGACCTCCTCCCCGAGGGGGGACGTCGGTCGATGGGAGGGGTACCCCGGGTAGGGGGTATTCCGTCGGGCCGATCACTGATGACAAGTATGAAGTAACCCTGCTCCAGTGGTCGGCCCAACGACGAAGGCGACGTGGTGTTCGGGTGGGTTGCGGGTGTTGAGTGCTTAAGCCCCTCTGTCGCCCCGGACGGAGTGGTGCGGAAGCGCGCCGACCGCAGCCCATCCCAAAAAAATAAAAACAAAAAAAAAAGTACATATTACGACGACCCAAATAATTGGAATAAGACATCCTCCTCAAATGACGATGTAAAGTAAGTAACGTGACAAAGTAAGAATACAATTCACCATTGTTTATTTATGGGTTTTATAAAAGACTACTAAAGGGTATTATGTGTGAGGGTACTTGAAAGGCAAGGAACTCGGCACTGGGGGTCGGCCTAACGACGAAGGCAACGTAAGTATGAGTTGTTTACGGGCCCGCGCGCCGTGCTTTCATCGCCTCGGGGAGAATGGACGGCGTGTCCGCTTACCATAGCCCACTCATAAACAAATAAAAATAAAAAGGGTATGATGTGCAGAGCAGGTAAACTCAACATGAAACTATAGCAATCTGTCTGTTCCTACCAAACTCTTCGGGAAACTTTAGAGAACCTTCTCATCGAACATACTTCAGTGTCTGAAAACCCAGGTCTACGATCAGTGTATGTTACCAGTGATAACTTACGGCACGGAAATATGGTTCCTAAATATCCTTGCATTTGGTTATGAGGCCATAACTAAGCTTATAGATCAGCGTGCTATACAGTGGGCTATGCTCGGGATTTCTCTGCAAGATAGAATCCGAAATTTAAAAAAAAAACCATAGAAGAACGCGTGTAACCGATATAGCATGAATAATCAGAACCCTGAAGTGGCATTGGGCAGGACACATCACTCGACGAACCGACAATCGCTGAGGCAGAAAGGTTTCTGAGTGGCGACCCCATATCGGACGACGCAATGTAGGACGCACACCACCCCACTAGTTATTTGAGTATGGGTGAGAGAAAGTGGTATAACCCCGAACGGACCAGTCCGCGACTGTAGACAGTATGCTCCTATCACTATACATTAATTTCCTTTCCTTTATGGAAGAGTCCTGACTCCAAGAATGAGATATATCATCATCCTCATCTTAGCTCATACAAGTATCACTGTTGGCATCGAGCCTCCTCCACAATGAGAGGGAAAATGATATACCAGGCTAGTGAGACCTTTTGGTTTATTTCGAATTTTCTTGCTCTTAATGAAAGAATCTGATGTGTAGGGATTAAAAAATTGAAAAATTAAATGGCTAAATGTGTTTCCAAAAAAATTAGCAAACAACTAGTTTGTAAGTAACATTATTTTCCACAGACATTTATTTCATTACACCCTTTTTTTGGATGGACTATGGCCTGGAGGCGTTCCATCCGTTCCATCTGGGGTGGCGAAAGGACAGCGCGTTCCAGTAATATAATCTATGGTATTCCTCCCCTTCCCATTGGGCCGACCAGTACCGTTCGCGCGTTCCTTGACGTCCTTCTCCTCCTTCACCTCCTTCACCTTAGACCTAATTCTGAAGCATACGTAGCTATATGCGAGTATTTATGATATAAATTAGATGTAAATATATAAAATTGGTTGTTAAATCATATCCGTATGGCATGTTACTGTACAACGATGTGATATGACGAATGTTGTGTTACAGTTCCCAGTACATCCAAGTACTCATAGTGGATCAGCGGAGTGGATGCTCTGGCCGCGAATATCAAAATATACAACCAGTACGTAAATAACACGGACCACTTCAAACGAAATCATTTGGACCAATGAACAAGCGGCAGCGATTATAAAACGCTATGATATCAAAAAAATTAAAGTTATTTTTGTGAACCAACTAAAAATTAAAACTAAAACTAATTAATTTAAACTGTTTTATGGATTAAATTAAAGTTGATTGTTAAAATTAAGATTGTGTCAAAAAAATATAAAAAAGTAGTCTGTATTCATAACACTATAATATGTCCGTCAAATCGTCATTAGACATGGCTCATATTATTGGAAAGGTCTGAAGATTTTGCTCTTACAGTAAAAGTATTTGTGTAGTGTTCAAGAAATACCCCTGCAAGTAATTCGTTCTAGAACCTATCATCTAGCATCTATCAATACGAACATTGAAAATGTTACAGTCATGAATAAAATCTTGGGAAGCAATGAAATTTTGATTTGACTATAAAAAATAATGAAAATCAAAACACCTGAATGAAGGGGTATTATCACTTTATTTAGTTACGACGCTTGCGTGGTAATCCGTAATTGTGGCAATAACTTTTGCAATAAAACTGCACATTTCGTTATTCTATAGCGAAGGCTTATATGGCATATTGGACTATAAAAGAATGAATAATTATTATGAAACCTACCGCTATTAGTTTCAATCAAATCTCTCGTGCCTTGCACCGCGTTTAACATAAGCAGAACAGTTTTGTTTACACACAATATCGCTCATTGGGCCAAACCGAACGAATGCTGTAATAAACATCACTACTCATTGGGCCAATAACCACACAACCAACACTTGTACCAATGTTGGAAAACATTGTAGGCAAGTATTGTCTAAACTCCACGGAAGTCAAGGAATCGGTTCCAATAGTTAGTCAAAAAAGCGATAAAGAAATAATACAGTAGTTTATGAGGGTTTTCTGTTGCTCCAGACCCTCATGATAAAAGAAGGGATAGTGAGGACTTGAGGAGTATATTCCCTTAAATAGATAGACAGAGACGCTTATATCCAGTTGAAGGATATATTGCATCATCTTCTCGAACGAAAGAAAGGAAAACTGGCAATAAAATCCTATACCAACCTGTCCGACCAGCATGGTACAGTAAGGTCAGTTTCCCTCCTATTGTGGAGAAGGCTCGAGCCCAGCAGTGGGACGTATATGAGCTGTGATGATGATGATGATGAATCATCATAACCATTCTGCTCTTATTCCAATTATTTGAATTCGACGCTATTATACTTATATTCCACACAACCCTATCAGATGTCATCTGTCTTGACTCCTGTCCATCTGAATCATGCTTCACGCAATCCATCCATATTTTCTTCAGTCTTTCCTAAAGCCTTTTCATACTTAAAACTTTCCTCGCGAATTTACTTTCCTCCCATCTCAGTTATGCTATTTATAAAAGTTTGGTCGGCCATGGATGTAAAGGAACCGGTACCAGTAGTCGACCCAAAGGGGATGGGAAGGGAACTCGGTAGGTTATGGGGTCGTACGCATCCGTCGCCAACCTGCCATAAAAACTTATTTGCGAGCGAAATATAATTACTACACGTGGAACTTGAACGTAATCTATTGGAAATTCGTTTCAACTCACCAACTAGACTAAGTGGGTGGGTACATATAACCAAATTGTAACTCGCATTTTGGGGTTTAGATTATGAGGTTGTGTTGTCGCTTTAATATAATTCTAACTGAAATGTTAAAAGCAATAAATCAAAACATTGTGTAAACGTATTCTAATAAATGGCATGTAATAAAGTTTCCCTTCAAGACGATAATACGTGTCACAATTTTGTTACCATACGCACCTACCCACACTAGCCTAATTGGTTAGGCGGTTGAATGTGGGTACAAGTTCTAGTTGTAGTAATCCTTTTTCACTCCCAAATAAGTTTCAAATAAAGTTTTGTTAAAACTACTTTACGGCTTTTATCGCGTTTGTATTTAATTTGTGATTGCCCAACGTTTCGAACATTTTGCAGCGTTCATGATCACGGACGGACTAAGATGTCTCACGTCCTACAAGTCATCGTTATTGCAGGAAATTTATAATTATCTACCCGATACAGAGAATTAGTTATTTTTATTAAATTTGATCACAAGAAATTTAATAACCAATTCTCTGTATCGGGTAGATAATTATAAATGTCTATAATAACGATGACTTGTAGGACGTGAGACACCTTAGTGCGCCCGTGACCATGAATGCTGCAAAGTGTTCGAAACGTCGGGCAATCATAAATCAAATACAAACGCGATATAATCCGTAAAAGTAGTTTTATTTACAATGTGTAGTACTCGCGTAAACATCAGATATCATTACAAATTTATTGCCAGTGTAAGCGATAAAATCCGTAAAGTAATTTTATTTAAAATGTGTAATACTCGGGTAAACATCAGAAATCATTAGGTTTTGTTAAATCAACTGGTTTCAAGTTTCATGGGCTTAATCTAACCAATTGAACCAAGACAAATATTGTAGAGACAATAACCAACATGGCACAAATATTGGTGATTGGTGAACACGAGTGGGTTTGTTTAATAGCAAACAGAGGCAGGCCCGGCATGTAAACACCGGCCACATCAAAGCGCATGTGCGTAAACCGCATTCAACAATATTTGATACTTTTAATATTTTAAATAAAACTATTTTTACGAATTTTATCGAGTTTTTATTTGATTTTTAAGTAGTAAGTACTTGGTTACGAAAGGATCATTCTCCCGTGATCATGAACACAGTAAACTATTTGAAACGACGACTTCTTGGCGAGCTATGGTCAGCACGCTCGCCGTCCTTTCCGTCCGGGGTGAGGTCCATTAGTCGTCGTTTACGACATCAGTGAATTGTATTCTAACTCCATCACTGCCTCCGAGATGTTATAGTACTCAAAATTTAACTATAACCGCAGCTAATGGTTTATCAATTATCCGATAAAATATATCCGAAATTGTAATTGAAACCAGTCTACGTTTATTTTTTGCCTCACCAAATGGAAATAATGGGATAATCATCACAATTAGGAATTACCTTTCACAATTTTCTAAAACAATAATTAATAGCCGTAACCGACACTATCTGAAACCGTCTGTTCGATTCGAAATAATTTGATAGCCGTAACTGTAACCGATACCGATATAATGTTATTCTTATATTGATATATTTAATGTGGCAAAGGAGTAAAAATTCACCACGCCCTAGATAACTAAGGGATTAAATATGCATATAATATCTATGCAAGAGAAGGAAACCTGGAAATAAAACTCTATACCAACACGTCTGACCAGCGTGCTATAGTATAAATGTTGTATACCTATTATATATTACTACTAATTATAGTGGTAGGACCACACTGTTAACAGTTGTCTATTTACAGCCGCGGGCCGGTCCGTCCGGAATAGTACCATACTGAGCAGAAAATCGAGATCCGAGTAGTAGAAACTTGTTACTATGCTTCGCTCGGTGAGAAGCTCGAGAGAGCCGAAAGCCCAACTTTCTGAGGGTGTTTGCGTGTTATGGGTTTTAGTGACGCCTTTAGTATCATCGAACCTCATTTTACGCATTCATACTCACTTTCTTCGCGGTAGCCAGTGGCCTTGCAAAGGACCATGAGCGGCAGCAACACTTAGTATCAGGTGTACTGTCTCTTGTTTGACACAGTTTGCAATAAAAATGTATCCCTTAGTCGTCTTTTACGACATTCACGGGCAAGATAGGGGGTGGTGAACTGTATACTTACTCCGTCACCTAACGTCTTACTATTTTGTGAAAAAAATGGAGATTACCTCGTATGGAAATTGTTTCAAAAGAAGCATATTGGGTATAAAAGTATCAAGATTAATAAATCCTATAACCTTATACATCGGCGGATTGATCAAAACTTCTTTGATCTTTCGAATCACGCGCCCTTTACTTAAATTACTTACATTTTTACTAATAAATCAACCATATCACAAGTATTTTAATCAATCTAATCTCAACCTACACACCTTAATATAAGATTAAAACTCATTTACCATAATTTAATTATACGACTTTATAAAATGAAATAGCTTATAATAAACTCGTATGTAAACGATCGTTAATCAACGTAACGAGATTCAATTTTAAACTTTATGTTCGTAAAGTTTAGTCTGGTTTTTAACTACGTTATTTCTGCTTACTTAAGACCTATAAGGTGATGATGTGATGGCGTGTGATGTGTCAAAACGGTGATGAATAACAGGCGTCGAATGTAAACACTTACAGACGGTGGTCCACTCGACACTACCTAGAAGTTAGAATTGACCTGAAAACTATTTAAAATCGATCGATGTGATTATCGAATCACAGTCTTTTTTTTATATTCAATCATTTCCACCACTGGAATTCCATTAAGCCAGGATCCACAATAGTCTCCGTATAAGACCGAGGTTTAACTCTCAGGAAGTCCCGGGAAACGCTTTTAAATGTCTTGGGACCCGCAACCAATTTAATTAGAAAAGAAAAAACAGGAGGAGTTGGAAAGATTCCAATTCCCTCCTCCTCTAGTAGACAAGAGGGTGTATAACTACGTGAAGCGTAGCAGTACATGACGGATTTAGCAGAACCAATATCTCCTAAGATAATATAGTACACAACTGCAGTAAATGAGACTTCAAGTTCGAATCCCAGATAGAGCAAACTTTTATAGCAATTTTCTGAGACGAAAAATAGCTTTAGTCCTTAATTACCCCTTATACGAGTATAAATAGCTACCTGGTAAAAAAATATCAAAATCAGTTCAGCCATTATGAAGATTACTTGTAACAAACAGACAGACAGGCGGAAAAAAAATGTTTTAAACTGGTTTTTAAACATAAGTGTTATGCAAATAGATGTGTGATTATAACAAATAGGTTTTTGCTTTGACATTACAAAGTGACACTTCAATTTTAGTTTTCGTATAGATATTAATATTAGAATCACATATGTTCCATTGTAGGGCTCAGACCACCGCTGCAATAGGAACGAATTGTATTCTTACTCCGTCACCACATTGAGATTAATTTAACATTTTTCTAAATTAATGTTTTAAGCAATTCACAATTAACGATGTCCACCCCCGTTAAGGTCGCCGCCCACAGCGCTATGGGCTTGTTGCCAGCGACCCATTTAACGTAATTACCACAATACGTTACACTAATTTCCTTGTTAGCTTCCAAGGAAATGTCCGGTACTTGTTGTATGACTGTTGAGATTATTTACTAGACCACCCGATTACTTCCCGTTGAACTATAATAAGTAGTAATCCAAGCAAATTTATAACTAGAATTCACTTCCAAAAGGGGGTCAATTGGCTTGGTAAAACAAACATTCGTCATTATCATCATCAGCATTATTACAGCTTATATACATCCCACGTTTGGGCTTTTTTTTTTGGGGTGGGTCGCGGTTGGCGCACTCCTCGCACCACTCCGTCCGGGGCGACAGAGGGGCGTAAGCACGCACACCCGCAATCCACCCGAACACCACGTCGCCTTCGTCGTTGGACTGACCACCGGAGCAGGGTTACTTGTCATCAGTGGTCAGCCCGACGGAATACCCCCTAGTGGGGTACCCTCCCATCGACCAACGTCCCCCCCTCGGGGAGAACGTCAGTCTTTCCTCACGTAGTCAGCCTCTCGGCGGGTGACGGACTAATTCCCCTGTCACGTCACCCGCGTCCCACAGTTGGGCTTGAGCCACCTCCTCATTGGGAGGGACATTGACCTACTATACGATACTGATCAGACGGGTTGGTATTAGGTTTTATTTATTTATAAGAAGAAGAGTTAACATGTTACGTTACCATATCAATGCCGACTTACATAAAATACTTCCCACACAATCTGTCTAAAAGATTTCACTTCAAAAATATATAAAAAAAAAGCATAAAATCAATTAACCAATATTTTGTGAAGTGAAAATTATCGAACCACCATTTATTATCATAACAATTACTAAAATGAGACAAAATCAAGTAAATGTATTACAAACATCCCCTATAATAAAATCAAATTGCCGCCCTGTTGATTGTTTACAAATGTCACAAAACTGGAATCGTCCCGCCGCCATTTGTAGCAATTCAGTCAATTTTCTTAAATTAATATTTTGTATCAATAGAATTTATTGGATAAGGGATAGTGCATACATTTCCGTGTGGTGACGGAATAAGAATACAATTCACCACTCCCTATCTTGCCCGTGGATGTCGTAAAAGACGACTAACGGATATGATATGCACGTAACATCTGTGCAAGAAAAAGAAAACTTGAAATGAAACTCTATACCAACATGTCTGACCAGCATGGTATAGTAGGTCAAATTCCCTCCCATTGTGGAGGAGGCCCGAGCCCAACAGTGGGACGTATATGAGCTGCAATGATGATTATGAATGATTGTCTATCGTCATCTCAACTTATACATATCCTATTGTTGGGCTTGAGCATCCTATGCAATAGAAGGGAAATAGACGTGCTATATCACGCTGTTAAGACGTATTAGTACAAGATTTCATTTCTAATTAACCTTCTCTTGCATATATATGCTATATGCTATATATTTCGAGTTTTCCTTCTCTTGCACAGATCGGAAGAGAGTAATGATATGCTTTATATCTAAAACTGGCGTTTGGTAGCCGCTATGAATAGAACCATACTTTAGAAGACGATGAAGATGCGTATTATATACAGCGAACTCGCGGTAATCCGGCCCCTGTCTAATCGGGCACTCCTTATAATCCGACATGTCTAATTATTATTGAATATTGTTTTATTAATCTTTAATGTAAGTAATGTTAGCGATGAGCCGAATTGCTTTTTTTTTTCAATTCGAATCAATCGAATTAAAATTACTATTGATTCGAATCGCAATTCGAATTGATTCGAATCGTCACATTCGTCACGTCAGCATTATAGTCAAATTCGTACTCGTATATCAAGTCATCCGCCTGCGAAGCCAAGTTGGCGAGTTATAATTCGTTTACATTATTATTCGAGCGAGTTTTTTTGCGGATCGGTTTGCATTACGAATGAGTCGAGATTTGGAGTTACAGCAGTGTGCTCGGTATTTGGTTACGGAAAGGGGGTTTATAGGTATATTGACTTTTAAACACGTAGGTAATGACAATACTCTTTTATTGTTATGATTAAAATCAGCATACTAAATAACAAAAAGTAATAATAAAATCATATAAAAAAAATACTTCTTTTTAAATAAAGTCTGATTCTAATTAGTAATTACCCGATAAATCGTCTTAAAAAATACGTTTTTATACGTCTCAGGTATACTCATAATTAATAACTATTATTTTTAATTACGTAAACGAGCAGCCAGCAAAAACAAGAAAACATTAAAGCGCGCGAGGGACAGAAAACTAATCAAGGAATAGAAAACAACTTAACGAATGTCCCATCAAACCGAGTCGACTGATCACCGCGCCGCGCCGCTGCGGCCGCACGCGCTACGAGTGCCTACCTGGCTACGAGTTAACGAATTGATTCGGTTTCGGTCAAAGGCGATTCGAATGAACGAGTCAATAGTCTTATTAGAGTTATTCGAATTAAATGATTCGAATTACGCAACGCTAAGTAATGTATAATTGAACAGGTTATAACTTGTACATGCCACCACTATTATATATTTTTTTGATTCTAATTGTTTAGTTTGAATTTGACTATATGTACAGCGGTACGGCCTAGCGGGCGGTCATAGTTTTGTTTATTCATTGTATATTACATATACGTGCCTGTCGGATTACAAGGTACTCTTTTGTAAAATATCCGGACTGTATGGGGTCTTAGGTAGTACTCTATAATCCGACAAATTCAATATTCTGACACTGTCATGCAAAACATTTGTCGGATTATCAGGGGTCCACTGTAATGACAAGATGTGCTCGGAATCAGGGCCTTAGATCACGGCTCAGTATCGGTTTTAACTTAACAGACCCTCTAGTGGAGGAAATGAAACTGATATTGGACATGGTGAAATATGCGCTAAATCAGACAAAATCAAACAATATTTAGTGTAAACTATTATTAAAACAAAACTATACTTTGATAAGGTATAATCAAACTGAACTCTTATTATAATAAATAGGAGTTCTGTTTTCTTATTGCCTTTTTACCAACGTCTCCTAAGCTTAGGTAACACCTAAGGCAATATAAATAATATAACATAAATTACATCGGCTTATGTGTTATAAAATTTTAAATTTATTTAACATAAATTAACATCTAAAGATTGCGTTAACCTCGATACAATGTGTCACTTATATTTACCTAATTTTAGGTAATACTTATATTACCTAAACTGTAAGAGCCGTTGGTGAAGACAATATAAATTAGTCTTCACCTTCATCTTAACCTATATACGCCCTACACTTGGGCCTGCTCTACCCTGGGATTAAAAATTGTCCTATTGTACCATGCTGATCAGACATGTTGGTATAGGGTTTCCTTTCAAGTTTTCTCTCTCCTGCGTTGATGTAGTATGCATATGATATCCTTAAATCGTCTTTTACAACACCCATAGGCAAAAGAGAGGGTGGTGAATTGTATTTTTACTCCGTCACCACACGGCGATCATACTTGTTTATTATTTTTCTATCGTTACTCTTTCAAATGTATTATAACATGAAATAAATAGTTCTACTTTTTTTGGGACTAATCCTACCACACATTCCCACCACTGTAACTCCTGTAAGGATCCACAATGGTCTCCGTATAAGACACCGAGGTTTGACCCTCAGAAAGTTCCGGGTAATGCTTTTAATTGTTTTGGAACCCGCCACAAATTTAATTAGAAAAGAAAAAACAGGAGTTGGAAAGATTCCACTTCCCTCCTATGTAAAGCGAGAGACATGAAGCAAAGCAGGCTAATAAGCCAGTAAATAAGGGGATAAGGAGAGGATAGTTCTACTATAAGATATATCTTTATTTAAATATTATAGATAGGTAATATATAAAATATTATAGATGGGTAATATATAAAATATATAGATAGTTAATTATATAAAATTTCAACATTAAGTAGCTGGTGATTTATATTGTTTCTCCGTCAGTGCACGAATAAGTCATCATAATCCATACATATGTTCATAGCCTAACAGTATTAAAATAAGTAACAATAGAATTATGTTAGATTCCGGTAAAGGCATAGAGTGTAGAGGCATGCGGGAGGTCAGAGGGCAGCGGCCGGAGGGACATCAATACAAATTAATGTTCTGAGGGAACTGTGGGCTCGGATTAACTAATTGTTACTAAACATTATTAAATCTTCTTTATATATGTAATATAAAGAAGATTTAAGAAGAAAGGGTGTAACCGACATAGCACGAAGAATTAGCACTCTGAAGTGGCAACGGGCAGGTCACATCGCTCGACGAACAGACAACCGCTGGGGAAGAAAGCTTCTCGAGTGGCGATCACGTATTGGACAACACAGTGTAGGACAAGACTACGTGGACCGACGACCTGGTGTAAGTTGCTGGGCGTCGTTGGATGCAGGTGGCACAGGACCGCACTTTGTGGCGTAACATGAGGGAGGCCTATGTCCAGCAGTGGACGGCGATAGGCTGAAATGATGATGATGATATATATTTTTGTTTTTTTATTTTAAAGAGTGTTTCAACACTCTTTAAAATATTTTAAAGAGTGTTGAACTTCAGCCTAATCCACAATGGGAAGGAAATTGATCTACTACGCCCACATTATCAAAAGGATTGCATAATATTTTATGTGGGCATTTCCTTCTCCTGCCTTTTTTATTGCTATTGGTGACAAACGGGCAAACAACACACAGCGGCCTAGCAAAGATTCGCTGATACGGCCGCTCAAGAATCTTTGACCACTGTGAAAAAAAATTATTTTGTTTTTGTTATTTTTTTTTTAACCCTGCACTAAGAAAATAATCCTTGTATTGCGGGGGACGTTACAAACATATAATTAACAGACATAAATTACATCTAGACTCTGAATAATTAGTGGACTAAAGAAATTGTTGTCCTACATGGGATTCGAACCCACGACAATGGCACGGTAGGTCGGTATCTTAACCACTACGCCATCTGTGCAGTCTTCTAACCCTGTAAACTCCTCCTTTTTTGTGTGTTCCAGTGGATTTGAGAATGATTTAAATTAATATTTGGACCCTATCTAGTACCAATACTGTTACATTGCTTGACTATATCGCAAAAGAACTAAGAGCTTTACACCTGGGCCAAGCCCTCTGATGCCTTCTGGTCAACAATTACACTCCCAATAAAGGTTAATGTCAGGCAAGAGGTCGGTCATAAAACTATTAATAGTAATTTTTGTAACATGTACAATATAAGACCGTACTCCATATTGTTGCTGATGATACTAAGTAAGTAAGGATACAATTCACAATTTCCTATCTTGCCCGTTGATGTCGTACTCGAAATAAAACCCTATACCAATTCGCCTGTGGGCGGACCCAGTGCTACGTGCCGACAGCTGTACGTGGGGGTGATCCGGTCGATGGCCCTGTATGGCGCACCAGTGTGGGCGGCGTCCCTGACTGTCCGTCTTAGGGCCCTCCTGTGGCGACCACAGAGGGTCATGGCGGTCAGGGCCATACGGGGTTACCGCACGGTGGCGACGGAGGCAGCGTGCCTCCTGGCCGGAACTCCCCCGTGGGACCTGGAGGCGGAGATGCTCGCCGACATTTATCGGCAGGTGTCGGAGACGCGCGCCCGCGGCGGCATGGTCTCCATCAGAGAGATCACCGCCTGGCGGGTCGACGCCCGCCGAGAAGTCATTGTCCGTTGGGCAGTCCGGCTCAAGAGTCCTCAGTACGATGTCAGGACCGTCGAATCTCTCCGGCTGGTGCTGATGGAGTGGTTGGAGCGAACGCACGGGGTGCTTTCCTTCCGACTGGTGCAGGTGCTGACGGGGCACGGTTGCTTCGGGAAGTACCTGCACAAGATTGTCAGGAGGGAGAGCACACCGTCCTGCCACCACTGCAGTTGCGACGAGGACACGGCGCAGCACACGCTCGAGGAGTGTGCTGCATGGGAGGGGGATCGCCGTGAACTCATTGCAATTATCGGTGCCGATCTGGCGCTGCCGACCATCGCCAGGGAGATGCTCGTCAGCGTCAGGAACTGGGACGCGGTCGCCGCCTTCTGTGAGGCCGTAATCTCACGGAAGGAGGCGGCGGATCGTGTGCGAGTAGAGCTCCTATTCGGCGACACGTTCCGCCGCCGACGACTCGGGCGGCGCAGGCGCGAGTATCTGCGCCTAATGCCGCCCTAGCCGAGGCCGCGGGTGATCGGACCGGGGAATTGTCCGTTATCCGCGGAGAGGCTAACCGCGCGACGGCGACAGACGTCCCAGGACGTCGAGAGGTGAGGGTACCCGAAAGGGTATTCCGTCGGCCAACCACTGACGACAAGTCACATCTGCTCCGGTGATCGGCCCAACAACGAGGTGACGTGGGTACGGGTGGGTTATAGGCCCGCGCGCCGTCCTTTTATCGCCCCGGACGGACTGGACCGCGCGTGCGCTTACCATAGCCCACCCATAAAAAAATAAAAAAAAAAATAAAAAAATACCAATTCGCCTGACTGATACTAGGTGAATTTCCCTCCCAATGTGGAGGAGGTTATTATGACAAAATACGGTGAATATTTAAATTTTAAATTATTTAATTAAATAATGATGCCTGATGTTTACGCGAGTATTTCTAAATAAAATAAAAAATTGTATATTTTTAAAACAATTTTATCGCGTTTTCTCCTCAATCCTGTCCGTCCGTGACTATGAACGCTGTAAAGTGTTCGTAACGTCGGGCAATCAAAAATCAAATACAAACGCGATCAAACTCATAAAAATAGTTTAATCTATACCAATAAATAAAATTGGAGTATCTGTTTGTAATGTCAAAATAATAGGCTTTTTCATGCTCACACGGTTATTTGCATTATACATATGCCTAAAAATCATTTTATATTTTTTTATCTATCTGTCTGTCTGTCTGTCTGTTTGTTCCATGTAATCTTCAAAACGGCTGGACCGATTTCAAAAATTCTTCCACTAATGGAAAGCTATGATATCAGGGCGTAAACTAGGCTATATTTTATCCCGGTATTCCCACGGGAACGGGAACTACGCGGGTAAAACGACTAAAGCCGAAGCGAAGCGAGGGCGGGTTGCTAGTTTATAATATTTCTTTAAATGTAATGATGTCTCGAAGACAGGGCAGAGTCCTTTAGCGTCCATTCCCAACGTCATAGGGGTTCATTGCTGTTCAATTGATGTACAAGTGATGTCCGCACAATAACTGACAATGCACGCTTTGTTAACGAATTGTATAAACCAGATGAACCTATTGTAATACAAATAAGTCTTATTTGTCTGTGTTTAGTGATAACATCCTCTTTAATATGCTCTTGTTGGCAGTCATTTTGTATTTATTGATGTATTTTGCAGACAAGTAGATAAGTAATATCAATCTTTATTATCTTGTTATTTTCCCACCATATCAGCATCATTTCAGCTCATATACGTTCCACTGTTGGGCTCGAGTCTCCGCCGCTGTGGGTGGGAAATTGATCTACAATACCATGCTGGTCAGACATGTTGGTTTCGATTCCTTTCGTTCTCTTTCACAGATGTTATATGCATAATATATTCCTTAGTCGACTTTTACGACATACGTAAGATGGGAACTGGTGAATTGTATTCTTACTCCGTCACCACAATGACAATTCGCACCATATAATCGCTTTGTACTGTTTGAATACTTATCTCAAGGTGAGGTGACGAAATAAGTATAAAATTCACCACCCCCTCGTCGCCTTTTACGGCTGTCGTAAAAGATGACTAAGGGATAAAATATGCATTGACTGGACCGGGGAATTAGTCCGTCACCCGCCGAGAGGCCAACTGCGTGAGGAAAGACTGACGCCCTCCCCGAGGGAGGGGGGGACGTCGGTCGAGGAGTATTCCGTCGGGCCGGCCACTGACGACAAGTCACCTTGCTGCGGTGGTCCAACGACGAAGGCGCCGCCGCAGTAACCCGCCCCCAAAAAAAAGGACTCGAAGCAAAACCCTCTACCAACACGTGTGACCAGTATCACTAGGTTATTGAGACGAAGGGTTAACTGTCGCTCATGGATGGACGGAGGGATACATTAGAAGGTAACCTCGAAATAAAGCCCTATAGCATGTATCAGTAAAACCTTGTATCGGTAAAATGCTAATGATATTGAATTATCGAATACCTGCATTGCTCCTTGACGTCCATCTGCCCGTGACCATAAACGCTATAAAGTGTTCGAAACTACGGGCAATCAAAAATCAAATTCAAACGCTATAAAACCCTAAAACAGTTTCATTTACAAAATTATTCTGATTTTATCACACGAAATGTTTGTTAATACATTTTTTTTTAAAGTAATAGTTATAGTGAAATGTTTCTCAATTAAAATATTGTACAACGCCCTATTGCGGTGTTATGTCCCCACAGTAAACAAGTTAGAACGAGAATATTTCTTTGTTGGTCAATATTCATAATTGAATGGTTACGAGAAGCACTGTGAGCGATTAGCCGCAGCCCTACGCAGAAACTTACCGACAGCAGGGGTGCATGCATATAGGATATTTTTATTTCTAATATATGCCCTATTTTTTTAAAGATACCCTACACTAAGGAATTAATGATTGTATTGCGAGCAACTTTACAAACTTGTTAAAGGCTTACCGTGTGATGACGGAGTAAGAATACAATTCACTACCCCCTCTCTTGCCGTTAGGTGTCTTAAAAGACGACTTAGGATATGCATCTAACATCTATTCAAGAAAAGGAAAACTCGAAATAAAACCTTATTCAAACACGTTTAACCAGCGTGGTATAGTAGGCCATTCGAGCCCAAAACGGTAACCACGTTAGCCACGGACGTCAATGATTCGGTACCATTGACCAGCCCAATGGCGTTGGGAGGGATAGCGGCGGTTTACGAGGTCACGCGCCGCCCTTTCCGTCGCCACGGACGGAATCGACGGGGTATATTCACACCCTAGCCGCCAAAAAGAAATATTATCTTATCCTACTAACGTTATAAATGTCAAAGTTTGTGGAAAAGTTTAGATGTTTGTCACTTAATCACGCGTAAACCAATAATAGTGATGATAGATTTTGGAATCTTGGAATCATTTTAAATGATAAATTCATCATTGCTAATGACGGAGACTGCACTTCATTCTCCCCGCGTCGTAAAGTGGCGTTCAAATTTCCATTCCAAATTTGCTGGAACAGAAACGAAACGCGTGTAAGATATTCACGCCTCAAAAGGCCTGCAAGATATCCGCAGATGCGGCAGCTAAAGCAGAAATCTCTTGCAACTTTGCTTGTGTTGAATACTTAGTTACTTGCCGTAATTTTTTTATCATAGGCTACACGGTATTTTAATTTACATCTATATACCTATTGATAAAAATCGCATTAAAATAGATACAACAGTTTTTGTGTGACGCGTGTACAAAGATACAGACTGATAGAAAGGTAGTTTATATAGTTATTAGTTTTCTTTATAATCCATCATCATTTCGGCTCATATACGTCCCACTGTTGGGCTCGAGCCTCTTCCACAATAGAAGGGAAATTGACCTTACTATAATATGTTGGTCAGGCAGGTTGGTATGTGGTTTTATTTCAAGTTTTTCTAATGACTACTGATGATTACGCGAGTATTCCTTCTCTTGCATAGATGTTATATGCATATTATATCCCTAAGTCGTCTCATGCGATATCCACGGGCAAGATAGGGAGCGGTAAATTGTATACTTACTACGTCACCACACGGAAAATTTGTTTTCTTAGACTTATATAGAGTATGTACTTATTATAATTTTATTATATGTATAAATACTTAGGTAAAATATGGAAAGTAATCTTCATAATAGCGTGTATGTATATGTAAATTCAGTTATATAGGAGATATTATTTAAAAACAACACCATTAAAAAATAAAATTTAAATATAAGTTCATAATATAAAATGACCACTAGACAAAATGTTGTTTAGTCCTGCTATGGCCGGCAGTCACCCGCATGTGCTTCAGTAACACGGCAATTATAATAACTCGCCACGCCATCCGTTTGGCAGCCATTAATGTCTGCACTGTCACTGTCAACCCTCGCCGTCACCCCACGAGGTATAGAGAGAAGTTCATTGAACATCAGACTAAGATCAGTGCAATTTTAATTCGATTCCGGATTCCAAAGCGAAAAATACCTCTAAATTTTGTCTTTACATATTGAATCGCTATAAAAAAAATATTCCCCTTTTCATTTACACTTTTATTTCATAATCTTATACGAAAAGTTATTGCTACGCTCTTTATTATGCGCGCAATTCACATCGCCCAGTTACAGAGTGGCAATCCTTATAATTATCATTTCGGCTCATATACATCCCACTGCTGAACTTAAGCCTGCTTCATAATTATAGGTATATTGACTTACTATACCACGCTGGTCCGGCGGATTGGTATAGGAATTTATTTCTAATTTTCCTTCTCTTGCATAGACGTTATATGCATATTATCCCTTAGTCGTCTTTTACGACATCCACGGGCAAGATAGGGTAGATAGAGTGGTGAATTATTCTTACTCCGTTACCACAAGGTTATCCGCACAGATTAATAATTAATCGAATACACATCTGACTTTAAGGTAAGGGTAAACCTTAGCCAAGATCAGGGGTGGATGGTCCGGAGATTAGTCTGCCACTCGCAGAGAGGCCAAATGCGTGAGGACGATGCCCTTGGCAGAACTGTTTTGTTTCCGGGGCTGTTTTGTTGTAGGGACGATACCCGAATTATTAATTGACCGGGCCAGCCACGGATATCAAGGAATCGGCACTAGCTGTCGGGGCAATAGCGTTTGGGAGGGAATACGGTACAGCCATATTGAACTGGATATATCCAGAACATAGCCTACCATAGAATAGGGCAAGGACAAAACATGTGTTAACTAGTAGTAGGACCACACTGTCGACAGTTATCTGTCTACAGCCGCGGGCCGGTCCGTCCGGGGCAGTACCACTCTGTCGCATAAAATCGACGTCTGTACAGTAGTATTTATTACTGCATTTCGGATGAGCGAGAGCGCCGGGAGCCCAACTTTCTGATAGTCATTGATTATGGTAAGTTCTGGTGATGCCTTTAGTATTACTGAATTTCATTGCACATATTCACAATCCCTTCCCTTTTTCCACGGTAGGCAACGGTCTAGCTAAGGTCCATGAGTGGTAGAATAACTTACCATCAGGTGTACTGGTTCCTCGTTTGTCACAAACAGCAATAGAAAATCTGATCTATGTACTTCAGAGTGAGTAGTGAATGGTTCTATAAACTTTTGTTAGATACATGCAAATGTCTATACAAACCTTGTTATATATCTACAAGAACTTAGAACAGGTAAATTTAGTAAATAACAGGTGTCATATTATCTGTGTGGTGACGGATTAAGAATACAATTCACCACCGTTCTCATTCACCGTTCATTCTCTTGCCCGTGGGTGTCGTAAAAGTCTACTAAGTGATTTAATATTCATATAATGTCTATGCAAGAGGAGCAAAATTCCCCATAAAAACCTATGCCAATACGTCTGATCAGAGTCGTATAGTAGGCCAATTTCCTTTTTATTATGACGGAGGTCTGAGCCCAGCGGTGAAACTCTTATAGGCTGAGATAAACACATTTAAATCATCATAGTCAAATTACACCGCCATGAAAAAAAAGTAGATACATTTGATCAGACCCATCATGTAATTGGATGCACTGAATCCAAACATGAACTCCGTTTAGCTTACGTCATGACTGAATTTCAAGAATATTGCAAAATATACACAAAAAAATGGCAAAAATCGCGAAAAATTACACATAGGTAAATTTTATGAATTTAGATCACCTGGACTCGACCTACTTATGTATATGTCATGAGCAGATGGTTCTTTTTCCCTCAGTTACCACGCGAAGACATCCTCGTTACAGGCACAAGCAATCAGATCTCCTAAGGTCATATATAGACAATGAGTAGCATATCAGATATGTTGAAGCGTAAGCAATCATATAATAATAAATATAATGTCAAATATCATCATTTCATCACCTCGGCTCATACACCCACTGCTGGGCTCAAGCCTCCTCCACAATAGTAGGGCAATTGACCTTACTATATGCTGGTCAGACGAGTTGGTATAGAGTTTTGTTTCGAGCTGTCCTTCCCTGGTACATATATTACATGTTTACTATATCCCTTAGTCGCTATATAAATTATATATAATATATAATCAAGATCAACAATTTTTTTTTTAATTTCTTTAAGCAACATTTTTACACACTTTATCGGTTTTTCATAATTTACTCGAAATTTTTAATTTATACGAGCCAAATCGACCACAGATTCGGCTGCAGCGCTTAAGTAAATGTAGACAGGTAATCAAATGTACTACTGCAAAACGATACATGACAACCTAAGCCTATTAATTTAATACATATTTTGATTTTTATTATTTATCCCATATTAAGCAATAAGCATGAATCACAAAATATATTTTGCCTCATAATAATGAAATAGTGGTATTTCTATTTTGGTCATCGTCGTCAATTACAGCAATAGTTTATGTAGGACAACCCTTTACACCCGTCATGGTGGTCAATGTCAGCGGAACGGATTGCTTCAAACACTTCACTGGTAACTTCTGAGTAGTTATGTATGGTACAGATGTCAGGCTAAACGCGTTTATATAGTGTAAATAAAAAGTAGCTGTACAGTATTCGTAACGTCGCGTCGGTCATTCAAAAATGAAATTCAAACGCTGTAAAATTCATAAAATAGTTTTATTTAAAATTATAAAAAAAAAAATTCATAAAAAAGATTTTTTAGCGGGTAAAACGACGACGACATACGTCGTCGTTTTACCCGCGTAGTCCCAGTTTCCGTAGGAATACCGAGATAAAATATAGCTTAGGTTACTCCCTGATATTATAGCTTTCCATTGGTGAAAGAATTTTTGAAATCGGTCCAGTCGTTTTGAAGATTACAAACACTGTTTGTTTGTACAGACAAAATATAAAGTGATTTTAAGGTATGTGTATAACGCAAATAACCGTGTGAGCATGAAAAAGCCTATTATTTTGATATTACAAACAGACACTCCAATTTTATTTATTGGTATAGACTAGCAATCCGCCCGGTTGCTTCGGTTTCAGTCGCCGTCGTACGTTTCTCAAGATAGCGCTGCTATCCAATCCCCTGCTGAACCCACTACGGATTTGTAGGTATCCCATGAAAAAAGGAAGGGGTGACAATTATATTCTTATCCCCACCCCACATAGGGCATTATATAAAATCTCTAACTACCCTATATACTATGATAATCTTGTCTATAAAGGAATTCGCTTCGCGTATTATCTTGTACCATACTCTAAGGCTACCCCTTTGCTGTGGGGTCATTAGTTACAGTATCTTCTGTTAAATAGTTTATGGGGTCACGGCTCACGATGTGACCCCACAATTAATAACAATCACACCACACATATATCAACATTAAATTAATTATTTTTAATTTTCAATGATCTATAGTTTAATAATAAAATGCTTTTGATAGAAAGGGTTGACATCTTAAACCTAACACTGCTGATATTTGATTCTCAATTGATTCTATTTGTCTCTGTTCTATGTGGTGACGAAGTAAGAATACAATTTGCCGCTCCCTCTCTTGCTCGTGGGTGTCGTAAAAAACGACTAAGGGATTGACATGCATATAATATCTATGCAAGAAAAAGAAAACTCGAAACAAAACTCCATACCAAAATGTCTGACCAGGGTGGGATTTTTTTTTATGGGTGGGCTATGGTAAGCGTACGCGCGGTCCAGTCCGTCCGGTGCGATGAAAGGACGGCGCGCGGGCCCATAACCCACCCGTACCCACGTCACCTCGTTGTTGGGCCGACCACCGGAGCAGATGTGACTTGTCGTCAGTGGTCGGCCCGACGGAATACCCTTTCGGGGAACCTCACCTCTTGACGGCCTGGGACGTCGGTAGCCGTCGCACGGTTAGCCTCTCTGCGGGTGATGGACAATTCCCCGGTCCGATCACCCGCGGCCTCGGCTAGGGCGGCATTAGGCGCAGATACTCGCGCCTGCGCCGCCCGAGTCGCCGGCGGCGGAACCAGCGTGGTATAATAGGTTAATTATCTTACCATAATGGAGGTGGCCCGAGCCCAATAGTGGGACTTGTATGGGCTGAGATGATTGATTCTCAAATTGATAAACTTTTGCCCACATAGTGTCTTCTTCTCAGCTTAAATAGTACGTCTATGTCTACGCCAACTCCATCACCAAACGACAAATTTAAATTAGATTAGTATTCATCATCGTCGTTTCATCTCATATACGTCCCACTGTTGGGCTCGAGCCTCCTTCGTAATAGGAGGGATATTTATCTACTATACCACGCTGGTGAGACGGGTAGGTATAGCGCTTTATTTCGAGTTTTTCTTCTCTTGCATAAACATTATATGCATATTATATCCTTTAGTCGTCTTTTACAACATCCACAGGTAAGAAAGGGAGTGGTGAATTGTATTCTTACTCCGTCACCACACGGAAAATTAAGCCGCTGGATGAGAAAATCATTCATCATTTAGGCCTCATATTCGCCCCACTGTTGGGCTCGAGCCTCTTCCACTATACGAGAGAAATTGACCTTTCTATATCATGCTGTTTAGACAGGTTGATATAGGGTTTTATTTCGAGTTTTCCTTCTCTTGCATACACGTTATATGAATATTATATCCCTTAGTCGTCTTTTAAAATATCCACAGGTAAGAAAGGGAGCGGTGAATTGTATTCTTACTCCGTCACCACACGGAAAATTAAGCCGTTAGTTGAGGTAATGAAGCCGTCTAATTATCCAACAGACAATATTATCTGAAGTTCTTATAAATAATTTGGTCCAATAACACAGAGAGTGCTCAACATTGCGACAATAACTCCCAATGGCTAGAGATACAATTAGGCGAGTTAACCTCGTCGAGAGGGTCACATTATAATTTAATAACGTTTGTAAAGACGTGTGGGTGCTTTACATATAATCATACACACATACATAACATTTTCAACGTATTGAACATGAAATAAAAATACGAATCTGCGCAATAAATAGCTTTTGAGCTCCATAAATTCTTCCTTCCTCTCCTTTCTGTAGGAATATAGGGCAATACATTTTCTAAAGAGTAGATAAAAGAGTTTCCTTGTGGTGATGGAGTAGGAACACTATTCAACATCTATATTATCCATGGGTATCATAAAAAGCTACTATGGAATATAATACGCAAATAATATAGATATTATTTGCGTGCAATATAAGGAAAACTCGACGTAGAAAAGTTAAATAGGAGGGGTTGGAAAAGATTGATTCTACTTCACTCCTACGCAATGCGGGAGACACGAAGCAAAAATGACTAGTTAGTCAATATATAAGAGGTTATGTAGCTACGATAAGCACATCGTTCTTTCCATACCAATTACTTATTGAATATGATACTATCTTGAGTTACCTGTCCATTACCCGCCCAGACAGTAATTACATATAAAATATCAAATTACAAACATTTTGTTGTACAAATATTTAAGTAAATAGTAGAATTACTGGTAAAACGACACCAAAATAAAACGATACTATAATTATAGCAAACAATGGCGCTATCTGATCATCTACTCGTGCGTCAAAGCTTTATTATTAACGGTCTATCAGTTCCGGAGGTAAAAACGAATGGCGCATTCGATACATTCCCTAATTTGTGTTGTTCAGGCAATTTTTTTAACTTGTAGCGGGTAGATATAAATTTCTGTAATAAAGATAACTTGTGTGTAACGGTGGTGTTCGAAATGTCAGTAAATCAAATACAAACCCGATGAAATCCGTAAAAATAATTATAATGTGTAAACATCAGAAATATTTTTTTTAACTAAATTCTATCGAAGAAAGTGTTTTAAACGATAATTTAAACCCTTGTTAGTATATTTTCTAATAAACCCAATTCCTGTTAATACATTTAAATTTTTTTTTAAATTATTTATTCATCACTCCCTATCTGCCTTTGGATATCATAAAAGACGACTAAGGGATGTAATATGCATATAACTTCTATGCAAGAAAACTCGAAAGGACACTATACACAAAAGATTAATTCCCGTCTTTACGCAGGAGGCTTGAGGCCAGCACTGGGACGTAGATGAGCTGTGATGACTGAACGAATGATTAATTTTACAAGAATTTATTTAGTTTCACCTGTGCCGTTGTCTGTAATCAAATCTTGCAAGTTAAATTTGATCTACTTCCTGGTTGCCGATTGAGCTGAAATTTTTATGCATATATAAATAGGATGACAATGTAATATTATTGTGACATATAGCTGATCTGATGCTGGCCATAAGAACTCCGTAATTAAACGATGCAACCCCATCAAGTTTGGGCTCATTTGATTCATCTTGACGAGTACTTTGATACTAGGTATATGGTAACCAGGGTCTGAGGATGGACCTGGAATTTTAACTTTGTAGTTCATTTTATTAAAAAATAATAAAAGTTTGTTTTGAAAAAGGGTTTTCTTTAATTTATTTGAAGTGAAACTTCTTTAGAATCGTTGTGATTTCAAACTCGATGAAACGAAAAAGCGACTCCATAGAGACACAAACACGTATAGGAATCAGCCGGCGAGAGAATGAGATAAAGGATAGAGGATAAAGGATGAAGGATGAACGAGTTTCACTTCTGATGTGCGTAATTTATACACAAACTCTTTTTTTTTCGGTAATTAATTTTGTACGATCTTAAAGTTGGTGTTTCACAATAATTAACTCGAAGGCCACAGTAAGTATTATTACGATCCAAGATGGTAAGATCAGTAATAAAATAAGGTTATGGTGGCTTTTCATATTGATACCACTTTCAAATCATCATCAGTATCCAGCCCATACACGTCCTACAGTTGAGCACAGACCTCTTCCGCTATGGGAGGGAAATTGATTTACTATACCACGCTGGTCAGACTTGTTGGTAAGTGTTTTTATTTCAAGTTTTTCTTCTCTTGCAAACATATAATATACATATTATATCCCTTGGTCGTCTTTTACTACATCCACGGGCAAGATATGGGTAGTGAATTGTATTCTTACTCCCTCACCATACTGAGACTTTCAAATATTAACAATGAATCAACATAGGAACTTTCGAATACATATTATTAATCATGTTATCTACGATAATGATTCCTTGACTGTACATTCAGAGGGCAGATAAGAGAACATACTCTAATAATTCGCGACAACGCAACGGCGATTCATCGATTTCACTTTTATATCGATAATAATCGAGATATTTTTTGATTACATTTTGATGAACTACAAATCAATATCGCCACATTAACTACACAGATAGCTTAGCGATTAAAATACCGACCTACAGTGCCAGTGTTGCGGTTTCGAATACCACGCAGAACAACACTGTGCGATCCACAAATTCTTTACAATCAACTTTTTTTGTTCGCCTCCCCCCTATTGTCACGGCGTGTTAACTTTCTGTGATCCCCATATGAATATTTCGTCACAAAAACTAAGATATAATTATAATAAATTTCAATAGAGAGTACACAAATTTCGAGAATTAGTTATATTTATTTAGGTTTTATAATAAAGTTTGAATAAATTAATACAAATATTTTATAACAATTAAATAATAGTTCTATTTATCAGAAGTCTAAGAATACTGTAAATGCGTAGAAATGTCTATAATCCTAGGTATTGCAACATCTTTATCTTCAAAACTACCGTCTACTTCCTGGCATTCTGTGTGTTTTAAAGAACGGCGGACATCACTTTGCCGTAGACGACCCCGTCCCTCCTTGTCACATCTAATCACATTTAGGAAGACCACCACAGGTAAGATAGTGGTGGATTGTATTCTTAATCTGTCACCACACGGAATTTTTACCCCAAGAAAATACTATGTATATCAGCTCTGTGCTTTATTACTCAAATACAATAGTTTAACACTGGTCTACACAATTCTGCTTGTTAGCAAACTGTATGTTTATTTCCACGCTGCTGTAGTACTGCGCTGTATAAAACAATTTCTCTGAAACTATTAAAACTGGCTGCTTGTTTGAATGACGTCTTAATTCAACGTGCGCACGCGCAGGTGCCAGTGTTAGGCTGTGAACGCAATACTCTGATCTATTAACTTCCTTCCTCGCCAGGCGATTTTTGGAAATGAAAATTTCTATGGGCAGATTTGGATGGGAATTAATTTCATGTGACTTTGTGCTTGGTTATAAGGCCTATATTTACAGACCACGTTTCCGTGCCGTAAGTCATCACTGGTAACATACACTGGGCTATAGGGTTTCGTTTAGAGTTTGCCTTCTCTTGCATAGATGTTATGTATATACATATTGTAGTTGATAGATATTATATCTCTTAGTCGTCTTTTACGACACCCGCGGGCAAGATAGGGAGTGGTGAATTGTATTCTTACTGCATCACGGAGGATCAACACTTCCTATAGAATATTTCTGATGTTTACGCAAATATTACGCTATATATAAAACTACTTTTACTGATTTTATCGCATTTGTATTTAATTTTTGATTGCCCGACGTTTCGCACATTTTACAGCGTTCATGTTCATATCACATCCGTCAAATACAAACGCCACAAAATCCGTAAAAATAGATTATTTATAATTTTTTTTAATTACAACACCTTGCACTAAAGATCCTTGTATTGCGGGCGACATTACAAACATATAATTAACGGACACAAATTACATCCAAATTCCGAACAATAATTTGTGGATCACACAAAGTGGTGTGGGATTCGAACTCACGACTCTAGCAATGTAGGTCGGTAACTTAATCACTACGCCATCTGTGCAGTGTTATATTAGGCGTCTTCGTCTCTTTGTAAAGAACTTATTGTCGCCGCAGCTATGACGTCGACGGTGACCACGGGGGTAGCAAGGAGCGCGGGGAGGGCGCTCAGTAGCACTCATGCCACCACCGCACTCAACAACCACTCGCCGATCAATCCCCGAAGCGAATAGCCTATCTAATTGTAATTTATTCGCTTAATTTTAATATATAATTCCATATCAAGCGAGTCACTATTTATTTCTATGTTCCTTACCGACTTATTATGTATAATCAAAAACGGGACATTAGCTGTATATGTTGACTATAAAAAGAAAAAGCGTCCATGAAATCAGACAATTAATCAGCATATCTTCAAATGTCGATTGGACATACAAAAAAAAAACCGCAACGTTTATAACAGTATACGGTTCACAACTCTTTGAAAAACTAACATCTTATGCATCTAACCATTCCTAATAACCGTTCCAACAATAACCGCGACCAATAAAACATATCTACAAATTGATCAATTTAATCGGGCACAATAAAAATAGGTACAGTGGCTACCCACCTTTAGTGCGGCGACCGCTTTGATCTCGCCGAAAGTTGCCTGTGATGTTGCCGCCGGGCGACTGCTTCGTGTTAACTGTTCAGTATTACCGACAAAGATTACTGAAAACTTTTATAACGTACCAAAACTATACTAGAAAATAATTTTACATTGTATAATTCCAATTATAAGATTAAATAAACTTTCAAACTCAAAATATTTAAGCCATTTATTTAGGATAGGATAGGAGCAATCCGACATCGCTTCGCTTCGATTTCAGTCGATCTACAGGCATAATTCCCGTTTCCCTGGGAATACTGGGGTAAAATATAGTCTAAGTTCTTATATAGATAGCTACTTGGTACTAAAATATTATTAAAATCGGTCCAACCATTTTAAAGATTACCTCAAACAGACAGACAGACACAATTTTTAAAACTGTATTTTAGGCATAGGTGTCGTGCAAATAACCGTGTGAAAAAGCCCAGTATTTTGACATTACATACAGACACTTCAATTTTATTTATTTGTATAGATGAACCTCTCGTCAAAAATTCTATACCTATTGTTTTTTTTTTTTTTTTCTGTTTGGATCGCCCTTACGGGCAGGTTAAATAAAGTCTTTTCGACCATACTGCCTTGTCTTACGTAGCTTACTTCTTTACATATTATTTACTTCTTCATATTGTATAACTTATTTATTGTCATGGTCCGTTAGTAAGTCAAGTCGTTATCATTAATTAGGCGCTGAAAACCTAATTAGATGATTTCTTTGGGAATACCGGTTGAATATGGAAATACACGTAAACCACTCTTATATCACATTCACCACATTTCAGCACCTTCATTGTATTATATTACATAAAATATCAGCAAAATTATTCAATATAACACTATAAAACACTAAAAAAATGAATATAATACAAGAACATGACATTTCCAAATTCGCGCCGAAACTCTCCTATACCTATTGTATGAAAGCATTTATTTTGTTGTTTAAATTTATTCTTGACCATGGATACAAGGTCCTTCAGGGAAATACATTATTCGTCATTGCTTCGTCATCGCAGCATACACACATCCCACTGTTGGGCTCGGGCCTCCTCCACCATGAGAGGGAAATTGACCTACTATACGATGCTAGTCAGACATGTTGGTATTTCATTTCGAGTTTTACTTCTCTTGCACAGATGTTATGTGCATATTATATCATAGTCATTTTTACGACATCCACGGGCAAGATAAGATCCAGACAAGATAGTGTTGAATTTTATTTTTACTCCGTCACCCCACGGCATTTAACAATTCACAAAAATAGTCCATCATCAGTAAGTGAATACGTTAACCTTTGATGCATGTAACTCACTATTATATCATATTCACTACTTTTTAAAAGTACATATTTTTTTGAGTTTTCCTTCCCTTGCATAGAGGTTATATACATATTTAATCCCTCAGCTGTCTTTTATGATACTCCCAAGCATAATTTGGTAGTGTATTGAATTCTTATTCCGTCACCACACGACAATGCACAGAACTAAAAATTTTACTAATATAGCCGAAAAATTTCCATTTTTTATATTGACTTCGATATGGTAAAATGCTGTGTGGTGGCGGTTACGAATATAACCCTTACATTGCTCTTGGGTGTCGTTAAAAATGACTAACAGTTACGCCACAAAGTACGGTCTTGTGCCGCCTGCATCCAACGACGCCAAGCAACTTTCACCAGGCCGTCGGTCCACCTAGTGGGGGGGCGTCCTACACTGCGTCGTCTGATACGTGGTCGCCACTCGAGTACCATTCTTCCCCAGCGGTTGTCGGTTCGTCAAGCGATGTGGCCTGCCCATTGCCACTTTAGCGTGCTAATTCTTCGTGCTATGTCGGTTACACCCGTTCTTCTGCGGATTTCCGTATTCCGGATCCTAAATTGACCTGGGCTAACTCTATCTGATGCTGTCCGGTCAACAATTACATTCCTAAGGAAGGTTGACGTCAGGTAGGCGGCCAGTCATAAAACTATTGCCATTGACTTTTGCAATATGTACCTTGAAAGTAGAGTACATATCGAGTTGACCCCGATTAATTGGGGTGCGGTACAATTTCGCTCAGTGCATTGGCCGCCTGGCGCGGTGACGCATACCGTAAGGTCAAGTTGAACTTAACTACCCTAGCTTTTTGTCAACAATCAAAATCGTTCTTACGACAAAACGACCACGGAATGGCAAACAATCTTCTTTGCTTTAGAGTAAGGAGGTTCTAAAAAAAATTCTTAGTTTTCTGCCATTCTGCCAGCTTTATTAGGTGGAATAGAAAGACTTTCTTTTATGATCTATCTCTTTGTTAAAAACTGTAAACATTTTCTGTTCTTAATCTTTTTTCAATGAGCCCTCTACTTTAGTTTGGACGCCATATTTTCGTATTATAGAATATTACGAGGTTATATTTCCTTTTAATTTTCACTGAAAACACATATCATCTTAGCTCATATGTGTCCCATTGTTGAGCTTGAGCCTCTGCCACAATAAGACGGGAATTAACCTACTATACCAAGCTGGTTAGACGTGTTGGAATAGGATATATTTTTCAAGTTTACTTCTCTTACATAGATCTTATATGGATATTTTATTCTTCAGTCATCTTTAATGACGCCCACGGTCAAGATAGGGAAGGATGAAAATTTTTGTTTGTTGATTTTCTCATGATTACTCCGAAACCACAGATGCAAAATAAATCAAAGATTAGACACTCAGATCTTTTTTCAAAGTTGCTGTGCGACCATATCCCTCCTTGAAAAACACCCAAAATTTTGATATATTTTTAATCCCTTAATTTTGCCAGTATTAATTATTCATCATTTCAATCTATTGCCGTCCACTGCTGGACGTAGGCCTCCCTCATGTTATGCCACAAGGTGCGGTCTTGTGCCGCGTGCATCCAACGACGCCCAGCAACTTTCACCAGGTCGTCGGTCCACCTAGTGGGGGGCGTCCTACACCGCGTCGTCCGATACGTGGTCGCCACTCGATAACCTTTCTTCCCCAGCGGTTGTCGGTTCGTCAAGCAATGTGGCCTGCCCATTGCCACTTCACCGTGCTAATTCTTCGTGCTATGTCGGTTACACCCGTTCTTCTGCGGATTTCCGTATTCTGGATTCTATCTCACAGAGAAATCCCGAGCATAGCCCGCTCCATAACACTCTGAGCGACTTTGAGCCTTGTTATGAGGCCTACATCTAGGGACCACGTTTCACGAGTAGTATATATTGATAATTATTTATATAAATCTCTCTGCCTTGTTTTATACGTGAATAAAATAACATATTTTTGAGTGAAAATACACTATTAACTTGTAGTCAACCGAATGTTATTTACTCGGTTCTAAACCATAGTCAAGAACACCTACAATACAAACATATACAATATTCGCATCAAGATTTCTTAGAACAGAAAAAAAAAGATAATGTAAATTGTTATGAAATGGCGGGAAGAGTTCATAACTTCGAGAATTGTTTTATAAACAAAATGGTATATACATACATTAGTTGAATGTTTAATGAACAGCTCTTGATGTGGAATCAAAGCTTACGAGGGAGCGTTAAAAGTTTACATCAAAAGGTTGAATAGTGACGCAACGCGTAAACAATTGTAAATGGGAGAGTAATTAGTAAATTAAAGTATGTAGGTACATGGTATACAAATTAGAAATCTTGACACACAAATTATCAAAAAGAGGATTTGTTTAAATAAAACTATATAGTTCTCACTTTAATAAAGAATATACATATTTTTAATTGTTTTTGGCGGGCAATTGACGGCATCGTGGTGTCTTATATTGTATTCAATATTTTAATGTTTTTTTTTTCAGAATAAGAATACAATTATCTTACCCATGGGTATCGTAAAAGACGACTAAGGGATGTAGTAAGCATATAATATATAGATATTATATGCTTACTACATCCCTTAGTCGTCTTAGGCAAGAGAAGGAAAACTCGTATCAAAACCCTATCTATATCAACCTGTCTGACCATCATGGTATAGTAATTTCTATCCTATTGTGGAGGAGGCTCGAGCCCAGCAGTGGGAAGTATATGAGCCGAGATGATGATGATTTTATTATTTTAACGTGTTCTATTAAATAATTTGATTGCATTTAATATAATGTAATGCGGAGGAATTGCTGAGATCTAATAAATATGATATAAAACAGCTAAAAACATTTGACTTCGTTTTTCATAAAAATTTCCAACATACCATTAACAGTGTATCTATAGCACTGTTGAAAGCGATGATTTGACTTACTGACGGACAATGACTAATATGAAACAGCTAAAGATGTGAAGACAACTAAAGTAACAGTCTTACAATAATAACGTATAGAAGGTAAGTTCGCGCACAAAACGTGAAGCATTTCAATTGGAGCCTAATGGAGCTTACGCCGGAACCGTTCCGTAATGTACAAGGTCACTGTACGTACGCAACTCTTAAAAAATAAATAGGTAATTATGACGATTTGTGCATTCAAATGGTGCCACAACACATTTGAAAAACTTAAAAAGGTTTTTAACATTACTTTTAAAAGTATTTCGACGATTTATGTTAATAAAAACAAAATTTGATTTCATAATTTGTATAGTGGTGTGCGTGTGTACGTGTGTAATCAATCGCCTGCGCGCATGTAGTATTTTTAGATTCATGTTTCGAACGTTCGAAATAGCGACACTATCCTTCTATACGTTATTATTCTAAGGTAACAGTAAAGAACACAATTTAAGTATCAGTAGATACTTAAATTGTGAAGAAAATTGTAACTCGACACTGACAGTGATGGACTAGTTTTAGTGGTTCATTGCTAATATAAAAAGAAAACAGTTTTATTTTTAGCAAATAAACTTGGGCTATGGAATTAATCCTTTAAAGCCATTCCGGTATCTGTTATTAAGTCTACCATAAAAAGATACGCAGTGATGACACATTATATTCATTACTCATCACCACAAGGTAACACTCCTGGTGATCATTGCTCAAGGCAACTCTTACCAATCAAAACTCCTGCAAAAACGTAATGGTATGGACATATAAAATGAAACTAATTTTAGTACTATATTTCACATAATTTAAGTTTTACTGTCCTAACTGATATCTGTAATTTTCTGACATCCTTATTCCATATTTAAACTAAATTGTCAATTCAAAAATCCCTATTTACAAAACAGACAATAAATATTACGACAATTTATTTCATTCTTCTATTAAATAAAAGATTTATACAAATATTTAAAGAGAGCAACCGATCAAAAGAATCGATTCACATCCCAAAATATACCAATTATGAATGAATCCAACGACAATTTCTATATTTTTTTTTTCATAATCCATAATTCTCAAATCCTATTTTGGGAGCAGTTTTGATAGAAAAACATCCGTTTGAAAGGGTGAAACAGATTTGAAAACAGCAATGTGTGCAAATATTCATAGTTACGAATAAATATAACGTGTATAAACAATTTCACAAAAGATTATGAAAATATCCGAATTGTGCCGTAATTGTCCGAGTGAACCCTTTCTAAGATTATTGAACGACAATGACAATTGACGGACCATATTGAAAATAACCTTTCAGTCTCCATATTGTCATGTCCTGTCATCTTAAGTTTAAATATCGTGTGTAATTTATTTAAAAATTTAGGCGAGCTATTCGAATCGTCGGGGATCCCAAACTGACGGACGGGTTGGAGGCACTGGAGCGGCGGAAACATTTTGAGTCACTCTGTGTAGTCTACCGGCTCTTTCATGGGGAGTGCTCTGAAGAACTGTTCGACTTGCTACCACCGTCACCGTTTAACCAATGTACCACTCGACACCGTAGCAGGGTTCATCCGTTTCACCTGCAAACGTTATAGTATTCAATTGTACGTTTCCAACGATCATTTCTCCCACGTACATGCAGGCTCTGGAATGAACTGCTGCTGTGTTTCCCGAGCACTATGACATGTTCTTCTTTAAACGAGGTTTAAGAAGAACATTTTCATCAAGGTAGGCAACGGCCTGACTGTGCCTCTAGTATTGCAATGGTCCAATGCTCGTTTGCCACCATCGACAATTAAAAAAAAAATTAAGGCTAAAATTTATATTTTTATCGGAATACAGGTAGAGAATTATCTTCATTTGTAAAAAGTTTCGACAGCCTTATCACATTCAAGTCGCTCGTTTTCAATAAATATGTCAGTATATTTGCCCCTGTGAACGCTATTTGAGAACCCTTTCACTTAATTAGTATGGTACCTTAAAAGTGTTTCCATCTCATAACATTCGACATTGCCATATTTAAGTCTCAATTATGGATAATATTTTTAAAAACATTGACTCGAATTAGGACGTCGGAATGAAAGTTGTCACTTCAAGTCGAAAATATCGTCTTTTATTAAAGTTTACAAAAACAATCCGTATTTAGAGCTCGTTTCCCGAAAGTGTAGTTCACGACGATACCATATTTAACCAGAGATTAACACTACCATTTTGGCGGGAAGTCGTCTGTTACCGAACATGGCCGAACCGAACGCTTCGCATAAAACAGCATAAAACGGGTTAATCTTCGCCCAATAATCCTCTAACATATGTATCTGTCGTTGCGTTTTGACATAGATTTACAATTATTTACAAGAAACGTTCGCAGCACGCCGGTTGTGTGCGCTCACGATAATCCGCGGATTAACTCGCGTCTTGTTTATGGTGCGCTGTCACCCATCTAATTGTCTGTGGTCGGGAAAAAGCGCGGGAACGCTAAGACAAAATGGCGATTGTGATTTATGTGGGGTTGATGGTTTTCACAATATTTCTAGAGCAAGATGTTTTGTGTCGAATGAGAGATTATCCTTGCGGTAGGATTATATCTGTATCGAGTTACTTGTTTTTGTTGGCAACAGTTTGCGAGCGTGCCTTCGAATTTAAGTATCGAAAACATTAATTTCGCTATGCGCCAACGGTACGACTCTTGAACTACATTTAAGTATATCCGAACTTGTACAATTATCAGCATTTGAGCAACTTTATAGATTCTGTAATAACTATTGTAATATTGAAGCTTTTATAGCGATAAGTGTGCATACATACATTTGTAAAAGTTTTTAGCTACGAACTTGAAATATGTTTCACCAATAGAAACATACGTCTAGAAATTGCACTCATCACAAGGCGCGCGCGAGTGAAGCTGGTATAACTAGTACTAAAATAAGTCCATTAAAATACAAATTCTTTATCAACACTGCACAATTCCTAGCAATAATGAAGTTATCCGGCACTTTATAATTTTGATCACATCAAAGCACGCAACGGTACCATCATGGCGGATTTAGCGCCACTGAACTGTGACAGACGGAACTGGAAATGACGTCATTAAAGTATGTTCTCTGTGACGGACGGAACTGTGAGATCGTTAGTTGTCTCAATTTGGCAAACGGTGTGATTTTCATAAAGCATACGTAATTTTGTCGGTCAAATCATTCAATTTAAATACCACAAATAATTCGATTCGTTAAATTAAAACGATTTTATAAAGCATAAAAAATATTTTTTTAAGTAGTTCAAGTCCATAGACTAATTAATTAAATATTTGAATACCTGAAGAGTAGTATGGTAAATAAACTTTGTAATTATTTATGTACTCTTTTCCTAAATGCAATGGTATACCTTTTTCTTGGGCGGGCTATGATTAAGACACACTCCGTCCATTCCGTACGAGGCGACGCAAAGGCCCCATAACCCACCGTATTCACACCCCTTCGCCTTTCTTTGTCGTCCATGGCCAGTCCGGCAATACAAATGTATACGTAAATAAACATTAAATTCGGTCATCAAATACCCGTAGGTACAATGCCGCCGCAACAATTGAATTTGATTTCTTGCTTCCCATAGTATTAATAAGCCGGCTAAATGCGAGTCGGATTCACGCACGTAGGGTTCCGTATCTACCATTATCTATGAAAATCGCGTTTGTTGTATAGGAGCCCCCTTAAAGATTTGATTTATTTTGTTTTTAGTATTTTTTGTTATGGCGGCAACAGAAATCTATACCAATAAATAAAATTGGAGTGTCTGTTTGTAATGTCAAAATAATAGGCTTTTTTCATGCTCACACGGTTATTTGCACGACACCTATGCCTAAAATACAGAATAAAAAAATTTTTGTCTGTCTGTTTGTTCCGGGTAATCTTCAAAACGGCTGGACCGATTTCAAAAATTCTTTCACCAATGGAAAGCTATTAATATCAGGAAGTAAACTAGGCTATATTTTATCCCGGTATTCCCACGGAAACGGGAACTACGCGGGTAAAACGACTAAAACCGAAGCAAGCGAGGGCGGGTTGCTAGTACATACTTAATAAATTTGTGAAAATTTCAACTGTCTAGCTATCGCGGTTCTTGAGATACAGCCTGGTGACAGATAGACGGACGGACAGACAATGAAGTCTTAGTAATAGGGTCCCGTTTTTACCCTTTGTGTACGGAACCCTAAAAATGACACATTTCTTTTAGCAAATTTTCTAAGCGTTTATTTGTTTCTAACAATATTAAATTTAGATTCATTATCATCTTAGCCCACATACGTCCCACTGTTGGGCTATCCTTTACTCGTCTTTTACGATACCCACGGGGGTGAGTTGTATTCTTTCTGCTGGACTTAGGCCTCCCTCATAACCCACCACAAAATACGTGACTGCGCCGCCTGTAGCATAACCGTATTCCCCCGAGAACGGGTATGCGATTGAAACCGGAATAATAAAGAAAATAATAAATAAATAGAAATATCAATGGAAAAGATTTTTGGAAATAATTTAAATGTGATTCATTTATACAATTTGCTAATCAGTTTTTTAAAATGATTTGTTTATGAAAGAGCTTTGTAATTCTGCAACCCTTTTGTGTGACGAAAGGTTCACGAGAAAAAGGTCTGCTGCATCGTGTACTTAGGTGAATTCATCAATTTTGAACAGTCGTAGAGTTATAAATTCTCGCTTGTCTTAGAAGAAGTAGAATGAGACGCACTGTTATCGCTTTCATAAAATCATATATAAATTAACAAAAACCTACATATATCAATGAACGAGTTGTCTGTGTGGTGACAGAAAGAATACAATTCACCCCCCAAGAATACAATACATCCCCTTCCTTACTTGTGGACGTACGGGATTATAATACGCAGATAAAATCCATACAAAAGACTGAAAACCCGAAATAAAACCCTATGCAAATCCATCTGACCAGCGTGGCATAGTAGTTCAATTTCCCTCCCATTGTGGAGGAGGCTCGAGCCCAGCAGTGGGACGTATATGAGCCGTAAATAAATAAACAAAATACACAATCTATGCTACACAAAAGTATTTGATGAATAATGAAAATGTTTAATTTCTCTCGTCTGTCTTTACGACACACTCGTTCTCTTTTTTTTAACAAACACTTTGATATAACATATGTTTATTACCATCTCGAACGAACGGCCCAACAATAATCATTAGCGAATGATCAAATATTTAAAATGTCGTCGCCAATTCACATAATTATAAATAAACGCTGAAAAAAACAAGCCACATTATTATTCTATTGTACAACATTTTTGTGACAGACACCATTACGTATACGAATTCTTTTTTAAATAATAAAAAAAAGACTAGCGTCATTTTACACGCGTAAAATGTGTTTGAATTTTAGTAAAAGAGCTAAATTGTTGATAGTCCTTTATCTATAGCTACAAATAGGCCTGTGATTTACATCATACAGTATTTTATTTCAAGTTTTCTTCTCTTTGTTCTCTCTTCTGAGTGGTGACAGAGTATACACGGAGGGCTCTACTTGCGGTAGCTCCGTAGAGCAGGTCTATCCCTCTCCTTCATAGTGGTTGAGGGGAGTAATGGCTGCTTTAGTAATTAACTCGTGATCAAGTGCCGCTTGTGGGATCTAATGCAGCCATAAACGTTTGAATTATATACCTGAAGTAGCGACCCGCCTCAGCTTCACAAGGGTCTAATGCAGATACTAAATATACTATAAAATGTCTTTATATACAACGTTCACAGCTTTTTGTCATTAGAAAACACAAATATGCTTTTATTAGAGGTTGCTCTTGAAAAAGCGACATATTATGCATGTATTATACAAAGAAACCTTCCTCTTGAATCACTGTATAAAAAAAAACTGCATCACAATCCGTTACGTAGTTACCACCCATATAGCACGTCGCCTTCTTCGTTGAGCCAACCACCGGTGCAGAGTTCCTTGACTTCAGCGGTCGACCCGACGGAATACCCCGAGGGAGTACCCTCTTCCATCAACGTCCCACACCGGGATTCCGATCGCCGTCGCGAAAGTTTTAAAGATCTAAGAATAAATAGAAAGACAGACAGCGGGTAGCGACTCTGTTTTATACTATGTAGTAATGATGAGTTCGATATAACAAAACGTAACTTATATCGGATATGTGTTAGATATCATACCATATCGATATCTATATCAATGTAGCCGATATCACAAAATCCGTATCGAGTCAAAACTTCTACTAACATGCGAGAACTATTAAGTCAAAACTTAAAACTATATTGATAAGAACAAAACACAAACTACACAAATGATATTGAGATATGAACCATATTCGTTCCTCTCGTTCTAAGTATATATTCTTTTATTAGTATAAAAGAGATGAAGAGAATATGAAATAACTTTAGCCATGTTTGCGTGGTTAATATATCTTACTATACTAGCAATAAGGTTTAGTTTCCATTGTATAGTTATGATAACGTTTCTGGCGGCTACGGCTACGGCTACGGCTACTCCATATTAGTGAGACACTTACTCTACAAAATGGAACTAAATTTCGAATTTATAAGGTTGAATTTGAGTTGTTACAATATGACACAGTACTGTAGGTAATAATAATAATTGTTGTTGTTTCGTGCATTATTTTGATTTGAAAAACAAATTTTGTGTTCTTTGTTGTTTTGTGTTGTTTGTTTTTAATTGCACTATATATAATCATTGTAAATATGTCAATTTTTAAATGCGTCAGAGAAGTCATCTCAGTTAACAATTTTTAACATTTACTTGTCAAAAACTTTTCTGCTAGTCCTAAGCCTAATAAAGCATGAAGGGAAATCGCCGTAGTTACAATTAGCTAATTGTTAAATAACTTTAGGTAAATACCTACACCTAAGAACTGCATCGATGTATCGCTGACAGCTTAACTGTAAATGTGAGAGTGTGTTAGTTCGCATTCATAGTTAGTTTGCTCATTTTAATATCAAATATCAGGTTGACCGAGCTTCGCTCGGAATATTTTTGTAGAATTTATTTAGGGATATAACAATAAAAAATAAATAATGAATAATATATAAAAAATTACAAAAAGAGAATAATAATAACACCGAGATTCGATCCGACGCTGTTTGCACACAAAAACTAAAATTTAAACCGGTCAACGTTGACAACGAAATTTGAATTCATATTCTTTTAAAATCTAATTTCATTGTAATGTTTTGCTAAAAACACCGACAAAAGAATATTTGCTATAAACAAAACCTAGCTAGATCGATTTTTTGGACCCGAATCCTCTAGTATGCCAAGTTTCAACAAAATCGTTGGTGCCGTTTCCGTGATCCTGAATATATATATATATATATATATATATATATATATATAAGATGTTAACGTTTCAAAACTACTACTGATGTACTACTGATATCGATATCAGAAAACCGTTTTCGATATCGATATGCAAACTGTATATCGGATATATAACCATTTTTGGTACAAACCGAAAACGCCCATATCTACTATGTAGTGATTATATCATATATCTTGTTCTTCGAAGGGTATCACAATATACATAGCTAATACTTACAAGACATATACAATACTTTATATCTGGTAAGAAAAATACAATTCTCCACCCCCTATCTTGCCCGTGAGTGTCACAAAAGAGGTCTTAAAGGTATGATATTCAGACAACAACAATTGAATAGAAGCTCGAAATAAAATACTACAGCTTCAGCGTATTCGTTACTTTTTTATGGCTGAAGTGATTGTCTGAAGTGGCAATGGGCAGGCCACATAGCTCGACGAACCGACAACCGCTGGGGAAGAAAGATTCTCGAGTGGCGACCACGTATGGGATAACGCAGTGTAGGACGACAAGGTGGACCGACGACCTGGTGAAAGTTACTGGGTGTCGCTGGATATAGGCGACACAGGCCCGCACTTCATGGCGTAACATGAGGGAGGCCTACATCCAGCATCGGACGGCGATTGGCTGAAATGATGAATGATGATGATGAATGACTATTGTCTTCGGTGACAAGTAACCCATCTGATAGTAAAAGGTAATTGACGCTTATGAACGTCTGCAATACCTGGGATACAGCTGGAAGACCTAGACGCTTACCGCAAGATAGAATTTGGGCCTACGTTTCACTCACAGTATTATTTAGCAGCTCATATACGTCCCCACCGCTGGGTTCGAGCCTCCTCCATAATAGGAGGGAAATTAACCTACTATAGCATTCTGGTCAAACAGGTTGATATAGGATTTCATTTCGAATTTTCCTTCTCTTGCATAGATATTATATGCTTACTATATCCCTTTGGTCTTCTTTTTCTAGATCCGCGGGCAAGATAGAGAGTGGTGAATTGTATTCTTTTTCTGTCACCATACGGACAACACCTATATAAACCATTTGAAATAATTATAGTAGGTACTGTTACTTATAAAAATTTAATGAAAATACATTTAAAATCTACATTGACTGCACAGATAGCATAGTGGTCCGAATGCCATGCCGAAAAACACTTTGTGCTATCCACAAATTGTTGTTGAATTTGTATGTAATTTGTGTTAGTTAATTATATGTTTGTAAAGTCCTCCACAATGCAAGGAGTATTTCCGTAGTGCAGGGGGCTGTCTTTAAAAAAAATCCCTGAATATAATCAGATTTTACCAACAGCAGTTAATTCTTATTCTATTTCCTGAGTAAGTAAATATCATCATTGTTTTATCGTAAAGTTCACAAAAAATTACAACGTCACCAAGTAGTCGAGATAAGATAGAAATATTAATAATTACACAAATATTCATAATTTTATTTCGGAAAGATCTATATATACAAAGATCATCATCATCTCAGCCCACATATGTCCCACTGCTGGCCTCGGCCTTATTCCATACTAGAAGGAAAATTGATCTATTATACCGCGCTAGTCAAACATATTGGCAAAGGGTTTTATGTTAAGTTTTATCTTGATATACCTCTTACTATATATATTATGTGCATATAATAAGAAAGGAGGGGGTGAATTGTTGTTCTTATTTCATCACTACACTGAATATAAGAATATACATAGGTATAGCAATTAGTAGCAGTTAGGGAGTTTCGGTGCGAATATGGAAATGCCATGTTGAAGCTCTTGTATTATATTGATTTTTTAGTGTTTTATTGAATAATTATGCTGAGGCTTTATGTAATATAACACAATTAAGGTGCTGAAGTGTGGTGAATGTGATATAAGAGTGGTTTACGTGTATTTTCATATTCTACCTGAATTCCCAGCGAAATCATTTAATTAGTTTTTCAGCCCCTAATTAATGATAACGACTTGACTTACTGACGGACAATGACTATTAATAAGTTATACAATATGAAGAAGTAAATAATATGTAATAAAAATTGTTTGTAAGCTACGTAAGACAAGGCAGTATGGTCGAAAAGACTTTAGCCTGTTCGTAAGGGCGATCCAAACAAAAAAAAGCAGTTAATAGCAATAAGTAGAACAGACTGCTCAACGTAATCACCAACTGTGTACTGAACTATGTTGTTTCATTTAAGATTTCAAAAAGTATGTAATCTGTAGATCACAAAGGGTTTCGTCAGTAAACGGTAGATCTTGGGTCTATTCAAGTCGGCCACCCCTGATATATAGAGATATAATAGGTGATAATAACAATAACAACAGCATTCTAATTGCTATGAAGTAGCGGCTGCGAATACTATAAATTCTTAATCTGCTCAATAGGTAGTAACTTAAAAAAACGACTTTACATTGACCTAGAATAACTACATACATCTGATGCCGTCTGGTCATCAATGACCTTGCCAAAAAGGGCTAATGTCAAGCAAACGGCTCGTATTAAAACTATTAGCAATAACTGTTGCAATTTTCACGAGGGAAGGCAACCTATAGCATAGACAAATAACTAGACAATCAAGCAATCCCACAAAAAAGAAATTTATTTAAAGTTTTAAGATGTCATTCTACGCCAGGTATAACAAGAACAGTACAATTCATCATGCCCTATCTTGCCCGTGGGTAAAGGGATATAATATTTTGGAAGAGAAAGAAATCTTGAAATAGAACCCTATACCAACATGTCTGACCAGCGAGATATGGTAAGGTCAATTTCCTTCCTATTGTGGAGGAGGCTCGAGCCCAGCAGTGAAACGTAGGTATATGAGCTGAAATGCAATGATGAAATGAATAAAAACAATTGCCAAAATAGTCATTTAGTTAGAAGCAGAAGTAGGTAAATATCCTAAAGGAATTAAAAATATTTTTACAGCAGCTTAAATTATTATGTCCTGTCTTGTTTAAATGCTTATGTTGAACATAATTATTTATTTATTCTATGAACCGTTCATAAGTATATTTAATTCATAAATAATTTTAATTTTATGCATGTTTATAGCAACGAAACTGAATAATTATAGACCCTATAATAGTTTATAAGAAAAATAAGAAAATAGCTAATATTTTCTTAGTTATAGATACCTACTATAAAATTGCATCGACTGTAATACAAAAAAAAATTATACTATAAAATATATTCTGGTTTGAAAGGCTATATTTTTTTTTTATTGCAAACGGTGGCAAACGAGCAAACAGTACACCTGATGGTAAGTGTTGCTGCCGCTCATGGACCTTTACAAGGCCGTTGCCTACCGTGAAGAAAGTGAAGGGAGTGTGAATGAGTGCATTGAGGCTCGGTGATACTAAGGACACCACCAAAACCCTCCACACGCAAACACCCTCAGAGCTCAGAGAGATATATAGAGCTAATACTTTGATAAACCATTTTACATAAGAGAAGTTACTTAAAAAAAAATACGAGAACGCTAAGTTTCTCGATTCATGATCTGGTGGTAGATTCTTGGATTAATTGCATATAAAATGTAATAATGAGGAAGTTTGCATGTGGTGAACTTCATTGCACAAATTCACACTCCCTTCAGCTTCTTCACTGTAGGCAGCGGCCTAGCAAAGGTCATTGAGAGGCAGTAGGTACCTATCACTTACTATCAGGGGTACTGTTTACTCGTTTGTCACCAATAGCATATGCAGCTGCCCTCGCATGGCTTGTACATAACTAATGATTTAGTTTATTGACAAACTATCAAATTTAATAATTAAATTTTCTAAAATAAAACGACCATCACTAAAATCTTCGGTATTAGGCTCAACACAACAGATTGAAAATATTACAAAAAAAAGCGCAATAACACACAATAATCGTTTCGGAAACATCGTTTATTGCTTCGTTAAATTAAATTAAGCCTCATTAAGTAATTAAAATATAATTCTTAAGTTAATAATAAATACCATTATAGTTTTTAAACTAACCGCAATATCACAGTACCATGCCCTCGCAGAAATATAACACATTATAATTCATCGAAGGCCCATTCTCTATTCACTTAATCAACTGTGTTTCACATATTGTGGATCTTCTTGAGAAGGTGGACTCTCCGGTGGTCCTATGCCGTGAATCCTTCTATATAACTGATGGTAAGGACTTGGAGGTGGCGGTGGAAGTCTTAATAAAGGACTAGGTAACGCATACCTTCCGTACACTGACAACAATGGAGGATATAAGCCCACTAGAGATGCGTATGGATTTCCAAACATAGGATGAAGCAGTGCACCACGTTTAAAAGCCGCTAATCTTGATCTCGACGCGGCAGTAGACCGTCTTCTCAATTTGCCAGTAGTTCCACCGATAAATACGTCGTCTGAAGAAGGATCCAGCATCCAATAATTCCCTTTGCCAGGATCGTCGTAATGTCTTGGGACTTTGACGAAACATTTGTTCAAACTCAGATTATGTCGTATAGAATTTTGCCAACCCTGTTTATTTTCTTTGTAATATGGGAAATTCTTCATTATATATTCGTAAATACCATTCAGAGTCAGTCTTTTTTCAGGGCTGCTTCTAATCGCCATCATTATTAATGCGTTGTAACTATAAGCTGGTTTTTCGTTTTTCCTTTCATCTGTTGATTTTGATGATCCTGGTGGGGGAGTTTCAGTTCCTGTGACGTCTAATTCAGTGTCCGATGGTGATGGCGATCGCGATGAGGCTTCGGGGAGGAGGTTTCTGATTGTGAAACTGTGCGGTGGTGTCATTGTAGTGCGACATGGCTCGCAACTCGCGGCCGACTGGCGAGATAGATGGTACGCAAGCCCCGCCTTTCTGCTCCTCCTTCACTTTTAAACCCTCCTACCTTCATACCGAGGGTGCCTTGAATTAATACACAACTCAATTTCAACGTTAACACTAGTAAAAAAAGTTTAAAATCGTTTGTGTAGATAATCAAGTGACTTTTTAAATGTTTCATAGGGTTGTTTGAACATCAAAAATCAAAATGATCCGTCACGGTTTTTTGTTTTCTTAATATATTTTTTTTTAATATTCACGCGTTGTTTACGAGTTTATTTAGTATGTTGTTTTGTAATTGTTAATAGTGTTGGGCAGATGTTCGTGAGTTTTTTTCTTTCGTTTAATTAATCTTTCAGTTGACAAATTAGTTTTCGCGCCATTATAATGCGGTGTGTGACAATAGTGTTATTAACTTTATTTATTGTTGTAAAAAGCTTGTGGAGTAATTAATTATGGCTTATTTGTATTTTATACAAATTTCTGGCACTATTAAACACGAAACCAATGGTATTTACATATCTATATTAAAAATATTTATACAACCAATTTAAGCTTTCGTATTATAACTATCTTGTAGGAAACGTCAATTTTGACACTAAAAAAGGTATTTTGCTAATACCTATAGGATAATCCAAAGCATAACCGTTCTTCGTAAATATTTTCCAATATTGTAATTAACTTTACATTGCCCGTGGATGTCGTAAAAGCCGACTAATAGCTTTATAACCACCTGGGCCAATTCTATCTAATACCGTTTGATCAATAACGATATTACCAAAGAGGGTTGACGTGACGTTGGTCATTAAACTATGCCAAAACTGTTTAGGTATATTAATTATTTTATTAACTATTTTAATTAATTACATTTTTATATTACCTATTTTACAATGGAAGCAGTGTAAATATTGCGTCGACTACAACAAATTAGGATAAAAACTGGATGATAAGGAACAGTCATCATCATCATTTCATCTCATACCATCGTTATCATCGTAGCCCACATACGTCCCACTGTTGGGCTTGAGCTTCCGCCACAATGGGAGGAAATTTGACCTACTTATATCACAATGAATTCGGGTGTTTACGCCAGTATTATAGGTGCATTTTAAATAAAAGTACCTACTTTACGGATTTTATCGCGTTGTATTTGATTTTTCATTACCCGACGTTTCGAACACTTTACAGCGTTCATGGTCACGGGTGGACTCGAACGTCGGGTAATCAAATACAAATGCAATAAAATCCGTAAAGTAGTTTTATTTAAAACTACTTATTCCATGCTAGTCAGACATGTATGGTATAAGGTTTCATTTCAAGTTTTCCTTCTCTTGCACATATGTTATGTGCATATTATCTTCCTTAGTCGTCTTTTACGACACCCACGGGCAAGATAGGGATTGGTCAATTGTATTCTTACTCCGTCACCACATGGATAATTCATCTCATATACTTATACATGCTATTTTTACACTCAAGCTTCCTTCATAATAGGAGGCAATATTGACCTAGGTACTGCATCGCGCTGGTCCGAATGGTTGGTACAGAGTTTTCGAATTTTCTTCTTACGTAGATCAGCTAGTCGTCTTTTATGACACCTTCGCTTCCACTACACTGAATTCGGAATAGTAAGTAATGTGAGTTGGCATAGACATTTCTTTTTCCTTTTTTTATCAGCTCAAAGATGATCTATTCCACAATAGGGACTACTTTTTTAATCCTAGAGTCATGCTAACCATCTGTCTGCAGCCATAAATGTGACCGGTTCCTTGGGTACCACATTCTCGCAGAAAATGGACGTTGAATAGTAGCAATTTGTTAATGTACTTCATTCAAGATAGTCAGATATCCAGCCCCTTCCCTTCCAACCCTCAATCCTTTTCTCCACTGTACTTACATTAAGTACCTGGCTTGCTTAGGCTACTTTTTTGCCACTAATTTCACCACACATTCCCACCATTGTAATTCCTATAAGCCAGGATCCACAATGGTCTCAGTAGATCACACCGAGGCTTGACCCCTCAGGCAGTCCCGGTAAATGATTTTAATTATCTTGGGACCCGCAACAAATTGAATTAGAAAAAGTTAATCAGGAGGAGCTGGAAGAGATTAATTCCATTGAGAAGATATTGATTGCTTAGGGTAGGTACATTAAGTACTACCTACTTATTTGGTTGTGGTTTTGGTATTTCTAAAATACCATATACACCATATACCACAATACTAGTGGTAGGACCACACTGTCGACAGTTATCTGTCTACAGCCGCGGGCCAGTCCGTCCGGGGCAGTACCACGCTCTCGCAGAAAATCGACGTCTGAGTAGTAGCAATTTGTTACTGCGCTTCGTTCGGTGAGCGAGAGAGCCGGAAGCCCAACTTTCTGAGGGTGTTTGTGTGTCGAGGGTTTTGGTGGTGCTCTTGGTATCACCGAGCCTCAATGCACGCATTCACACTCCCTTCACTTTCTTCGCGGTAGGCAGCGGCCTTGTAAAGTTCCATGAGTGGCAGCAACACTTACCATCAGGTGTACTGTATGTTCGTTTGCCACTGATTGCAATAAAAAAAAAATACCACTTAACATTAGGTTGTGACTGAGTAAGAATACAATTTCCCACTCCCTATCTTGCCCGTGGATAACGTAAAAGACGACTAAGGGATATAATATGCCGACCACTGAGGACAAAGATCTCTGCACTGGTGGTCGGCCCAACGATAAAGACTACGTGGGTACTGGTGGGTTATGGTCCCACGAGTCGTCCTTTCGTCGCCCTGGACGGAATGGACGGCGTGTGCACTTACCAAAATACCCATAAATAAAAGAGATATAATACGTACATAACATCTGTGCAAGAGAAGTTAAACTCGAAATGAAATCCTATACCAATATGTCTGACCAGGATGGTATAATAGGTCAAATTCCCTCTCATTGCGGAGGAGGCCCGATCCGAATAGTAGGACGTATGTGGGCTGCGATGATGATGATAATCAGACATATCAACTCAATACTTAATTACTCTTCTTTAGTAGGTACTTATTGCAAACGTTATTTACTGTGTTTTATAACCGGCCGCCTGCCTGACGTCAACACTTCTTGAGGATGTAGTTAATTGTCGACCAGACGGCACTAGATGAACTTGGTCCAGATCTATGTAAAATTTCTTAGTGGTATTTTACGATACCCACGAGCAATGTAAGGGTTGGTAGTATTCGCAGTCATCACACAGCATTGGATTTTCTTACTGTCATCATCATCATCATCACAGCTCATATACGTCCTACTAATGGGCTCGAGCCTCCTTTATATTGGGAGGGAAATTTAAACTGCTATACCACTCTGGTCAGATGTGTTGATATACAGTTTTGTTTTAAGTTTACCTTCTATTGCATAGCTATATGCAGAAGATATCCTTTAGTTGTCTTTTACAATAAGAAAGAGAGGGGGCTAATGGATTATATTCTTACTCCGTCACCACACGAAATTTATTTAGGTACTGTCATCATCCTCATTTCAGCTCATATATGTCCCACTATTGGGCTGGAGCCTCTTCCATAATAGGAGGCAAATTGACCTTACTATACCATACTGGTCAGACAGGTTAGTATATGGTATTGTTTCGAGTTTTCCTTCTCTTGCATAGATATTATATGCGTATTAGATCCCTTAGTCGTCTTTTACAACACCCACGCGCAAGGGAGAGGGTGGTGAATTGTATTCTTATTCCGTCACTACACGGAAATTATTTACTGTATCTAGTACAAAATTTTGGAGTTATACCTACTTACAGCGATTTTTGAATAGAAAATGTCTTCATTTCTGTCTTCTTTTACGAGTTTATATACAAAAATGTAATAAATATCATCCAGTGTATGTTTTAAGTCAAAATAAATCTTCTATTTGCGACGTTTACAAATAAAATACGCGATTTCCCGGTAATAATGGTGAAAATGTTTGCGGCGTGCGGACCCGCCCACAAGATACGCCCCCAACCGTCTTGTATGTCTGTGTGTATGTTTATTTTATCACTAACATATATAAATCTGAACTAAATACGAGTAATTTTTTAAAATTGGTAATCGAGCAAACAGCTTCCCTGGTAATAAGTGTTACTGATACTCATAGACCTTTACTAGGCCGCTGTCTACCGTTGTAACGGAAGACTCTCCGTGGTATGACGGAGTAAAGAATACAATTCACCACCCCTCTATCTTGGCCATGGGTGTCGTAAAAGACGAGTAAAGGATATAATGTGCATATAACGTCTATGCAATAGAAAGAAAACTCGAAACAAATACCTTATACCAAACACGTCTGACCATCGTGGTATAGTAGGTTAATTTCCTTCCCAGGAGGAGGGCCGAGCCCAACAGTGGGCCGTATATGGGCTGGAATGATGAGATAACGATGTCTACCTTGAAGCAAGTTAATGAAGTTTGAATACATACAGATGAGATTCAGTGATAGGTACTAAAGTCATCACCAATACCCACCACGTGGAAACATCCTCAAAAAATTTAGCTTCCGTTTCTCCCACTTACTGAACGAAGTGCAGTACCAAATTGCTACTATTCAGATGTCGATTTTCTGCTCAGTGTGGTACTACCCCGGACGGACCGGCCCGCGGCTGTAGACTACTGTCAACAGTGTAGTCCTACCACATTAATTGTATTGTCATCATCATCTTCATTTCAGCTCATATACGTCCCACTGTTGGGCTCGAGCCTTCTCAGACGTTCAGACAGGGTGGTATTGTTTTTTATGGGTCGGCTATGGTAAGCGCACGCGCGGTACATTCCGTCCGAGGCGATGAAAGGACGGCGCGCGGGCCTATAACCCACCCGTACCCACGTCACCTCGTTGTTGGGCCGACCACCGGAGCAGGGTGACTTGTCGTCAGTGGTCGGCCCGACGGAATACCCTTTCGGGTACCCTCACCTCTCGATGTCGGTCGCCGTCGCGCGTTCAGCCTCTTTGCGGGTGACGGACAATTCCTCAGACAGGTTGGTATAGGATTCTATTTCGAGTTTTCTTCTCTTGCATAGATATCATACGCGTATTATATCCCTTGTCGCCTTTGACGACATCTACAGGCAAGATAGGGAGTGGTGAATTGTAAGTACTTCGTCGTCACACGGAATGTATGTAAATAATAGTTCAAATCTCTTCTTCTCCTACGAGTATCTTAATAACCTTATATTCTACATTTTCCGTGTGGTGACGGAGTAAGAATACAATTCAGCACTACCATTCTTGCTGGTGGATGTCGTACCTATAACACGACTAAAGGATGAAATGCTTTTAACAACATACAAGCGAAGGAAAACACGAAATAAAACCCTATACCAACACGTCTGATGTGGTATAGGTAGGTCAATTTCGCTCCTGTGGACGTAAAAAGTACCTACCTAACAAAGGCGTCACCAAGGGGGAGCAGGGGGGGCAGTTGGCAACCCCCCCCCCCCACACATTACCCCCCATACATTCGTATTATACCCATAAGTCGTCTTCTTCGTAAGAGGGGGTGGTGAATTGTATTCTTACTCCGTCATCATCTCAGCTTAGGTATATATGTCCCACTATTGGGCTCGGATCTCCTCCATAATGGGAGGGGAATTGACCTACTATCCCAGGCTGCTCAGATATGTGGTTTTGTTTCGAGTTTTCCTTCTCTTACACAGATGTTATATGCTTATCCGTATCGTTAATCGTCTTTTACGATATCCATGGACAAGATAGGGAGTGCTGACTTGTATTACGCCGTCATTACACGAAAAATGTGGAATATAAGATTTGAACGATTATTTTTTAATTCTGTCACGATACGTATAAATATTACAATAATAATGTTTAGTATAAGTTAAATTATACAAAAATAATGGTTGTACGGTAACATATACTTTATACATTTCGACATATACATTATTATACATTTAGGCACAAAGAGCGATCGCTAAAGGCGACCGCGGCACGTGTTTATACGACGATTGAACCAATTGATACGAAACGTATAATGCGACCAACATTTATTGTATTTCGAGGATTATTTTTTTAAAAACATATAAATCAACAAATCAACATCACAATCTTTTGATGTGATAACGTGTTGTAAATTGATGGATGTCAGCTGCACGCACGAAACATTGTCACGTGCCACCTGAGCCGAGCGTGCAAGCGAGAGTACGGCACAAGCGATAGGATAAGTATAATCGGCTTGTGACGCTGTTCTGTCAAAATATTTGAATTAACGATTGCAAATTAATATTAATCTATACATTAATACGTGAAGCAAAAACTTTGTACCCCTTTTTACGAAAATTACGTGGATGTACAAGTATGAAATTTGGCACAGTTGAAGTATATAATGAGGAGAAGTGCCTAAAACTAAAATTTCATATAATAATGGATTAGAAATACATTAAATTCATTAAGAAAAGGCATTACGCACACTAAAATGCTATCCCTACACACACACACACGAACACATGCGCGCGCTTATACACTTTTGTTAAAATCTCTGGTCAAACCGAATGTCAAATAATCATAATTATGATAACAATGTCTAATAGGCATTTATACTTAGTACTTTATATATTAGTTATTAGTGAAATACAGCTTGCTCAATTTACAATGATACATAAATAAAATTAAAAGAAAATTGTGTAGCAGAAAAATTTATTAAAATGTATTATGACTGATTTTCGACCACACGGCGACCACTAGTTTGAACAAAACTGTATTTATGGTCTAAATATACTCCGTAGAATCCGTTCGGAGGGAGGATAACTGGCTTCTTAGCCCCATAACTTATTATATCACTTCCATAACGCCCTTGTACTAACCATCCGTAATGATTCCATGACTTCATTTTCTTTCTTTCTTTAACTGGCAATTGAACGGGCCATCGCGGGCATACTATGATTTCGGAGGCAAGCGTTACCTCCTTTATGTTTAGCTAAATTTATATACCTACGTTATTAAAGCATTTGTAAATTTATAATAAATCATCATAAGTGTTATCCATGTGGTGACGCAATGATAATACAATTCACCACTCCCTATCTTGCCCGTGGATGTCGTAAAAGACGTCTACGAGATATAATATGCATATAACGTCTATACATGACAAAGAAAACTCGAAATAAAACCATATCTGATTAACTTGTCGGGCCGACCACTGGCGACAAGTAACCCTGCTCCGGTGGTCGGTCTAACGACGAAGGCGACGTGGTGTTCGGGTGGCTTGCGGATGTGCGTGCTTACGCCCCTCTGTCGCTCCGGGCGGAGTGGTGCGCGGAGTGCGGCGACCGCGACCCACCCCAAAAAAAAAACTGATTAACTTGGTAATTATACCAAGTTAATCAGTTTTTTTTTTTTATTTTTGAATTTGAATTGAACTATTAAGTTCAATTCTCTCCTATTATGGAGGAGGCTGGAGCCCAGCAGTAGAACATATATGATTTGAGACTATGAGAGAATATTTAATTTCAACACAGTATTTGATATATTCTTTGAGCATTTTATATATGTATTTTATTTTATATAAATTGCTTAGATTATCTATATTTTTTCCAAATATTCTCAGTAATAAGTTGATAGATCAAATAGCCTATTTAAAGTAAAAAAAAAAATCATTTGATGTCGAAGTTGGAGTTATATCACTTATATCCAGTGAACGATACCTAACTACAATGACAAAATTCTATACAACGTGGCACTTAAAATTATGCAACAAAATGTTATCATAACGATGTAACCTCTTCATTATAGTGACGGCCCAAGGGTCGTCGGAGAGGCATGGCATCCGAGGGATTACCCTGGCGATATGGCCACGGACGTTAAGGATGCGGTATTAGTGGTCAGCCCAATAGCGATGGGTAGAAAATACGATGGGTTATGGGGCATCGCGCCACACTTTCATCGCTCCGAACAGAACGGATGACATATGTTCTACTAGCCTAGCCTGTTTCACTAGCTAGCAATCATAGCCCACCTAAAAAAGACATATAACATCTCATATCTTTAGAGTTCAAAATGTAAAACTATATAAATATTTATTTACATGACAATTCTCTAAATTATCTCTAATTTAATAGCAATATAAAGATTACAATCAAAGTGCCAAGCGATAATTGTGGGTAGTTAGCGTATAATAGGCCGAGTAGACGTCATATGTCTCCCTTCTATATCGTACAACGGTTCTATTGTACCACTATCCCCTTTTGTCAAAGACCTTGGCTTGTACATAGACTCTACTCTCAGCTGGAGAACTCACGTCGCCAGAACAAGTCAGCGAGTCACCAGTAGCTTGCGTGCTCTTAATCGGTTGAGACACTTTTTACCGGTAAGAACTAAAACAACCCTTGTTCAAACCTTAATCTTTCCCTAATCGACTATGCTGATGTGTGTTATTTTGACCTGAATGCAGATCTTCTTAATAAACTAGACCGTCTTCTCAATAACTGCATTCGATTCATATTTAATCTTCGCAAGTATGGTCATATTTCCTCCTATCGTTCTCAACTAAACTTTCTTGATATTCGCCAACGCCGTAGTATGCGCGCCTTTATTTTGCTATACTCTATTCTTAATTCTCCTAATTCTACCTATCTTGTTTATTTCAATACCTCTCCACTAATCACAATAGAAACCTGCGTTCCGTCAACAATCTACTGCTACTTTGTCCATCTCACCATTCCGATCGTGTTCATTCTTCCTTTCTTGTCCAGGCGGTTCTCCTCTGGAACTCGCTACCTCTGGACATCAGAATGTCTACTAGCCGTCACACATTCAAGAAAAGAGTTCGTCTACATCTAAATGAATTAGCAGAATCATCGCAACTTAAATAATATAACGTTCGTATAATTATGTATATATACTATGTAGGTATGTATATATTTATATATATATCGTATTTATGTGTTTTTATCTATGTATATCTGGTATGTATTATGTATTCTTGTATATTCCTATGTATTCTCTTTTCTTTTTTAAGCATTTAACTTTCTTTCTCGACACATGTGCCTACCAATTATTTTATCTGCACTACCTATGGTTGACTGGTAGAGAATGCCTTTGGCATTAAGTCCGTCATTGTACTCAATACATGAAGTAATAAATAAATAAATAAAATAAATAAAAATAGGACTATCCCAATGTTTACCTAATTCTTGGTGAGCTTACATCACAAATGTCGTCCACAATCGTGTTTGGTACTTTCTGACAAATATTTAACAACCCGTAGTGACGGACAGACAGACTTGTACTGATGTTATACATACATCTATGTATTGATACATTTCCAACCAACGCCATTATCATCTATACCGACTGGTACGTTAATTCTTGAGGTTTTTGAAATAAATACTCTTGAAATCGATAATAATTGGTATATTTACTGTAGGTATTACAATGAGATAGTTGCCGTGTGGTGACGGACTAAGAATACAATTCACCACCCCGCTTATACCCGTGTGTGTCGTAAAAGACGACTAAGAGATGGAAAATTCGAAACAAAACTCTATTACCAACCTGTCTGACTAGCGTGGTATAGTAAGGTTAATGTCCCTCCTATTGTGGAGGAGGCTCAAGCGCAGCAGTGGGACGTATATGAGTTGAAATGATGATGTTGATGACAATGAGATTTATCTATAGATACTAATATATAAAGCGGAAGAGTTTGTTTGTTTGAACGCGCTAATCTCATCAACTAGTGGACCGACTTGAAAAATTCTTTTAGTGTTAGAACGCCCATTTATCGAGGAAGGTTATAGGCATATGGCCTCATCACGCTAAGACCAACAGGAGTGGAGCAACAATGAAAAATGTTTCAGAATCGGGTTCTTTCGTTTTGAGAGGTTCCGCTGCGTGCACTACATAAACGGTTTTGCAAAAATCATGCGTGACAAAATACGATTATTTAAAAATATTTTTCACCTTCTATGTAAACAATGTCCGGGGTTAACGTTAGCATTAGCCCAAAATAACGGATCGCCGTGAACTCGTCGCAATTATCGGTGCTGACCTGGCGCTGCCGACCATCGCCAGGGAGATGCTCGTCAGCGTCAGGAACTGGGACGCGGTCGCCGCCTTCTGTGAGGCCGTAATCTCACGGAAGGAGGCGGCGGATCGTGTGCGAGTAGAGCTCCTATTCGGCGACACGTTCCGCCGCCGGCGACTCGGGCGGCGCAGGCGCGAGTATCTGCGCCTAATGCCGCCCTAGCCGAGGCCGCGGGTGATCGGACCGGGGAATTGTCCGTCACCCGCAGTGTGGCTAACCGCCAGACGGCGACCGACGTCCCAGGACGTCGAGAGGTGAGGTTACCCGAAAGGGTATTCCGTCGGCCGACCACTGACGACAAGTCACATCTGCTTCGGTGGTCGGCCCAACAACGAGGTGACGTGGGTACGGGTGGGTTATGGGCCCGCGTGCCGTCCTTTCATCGCCCCGGACGGACTGGACCGCGCGTGCGCTTACCATAGCCCACCCATAAAAAAAAAAAAAAAAAGCCCAAAATAACTGTTCCACGCGGACGAAGTCGCGGACATATGCTAGTTATAGATAATTAAAAAATCACTTACAAGAATGTTACTGGTATAAGAACGTTGTATAGCAAAGATTTGAATCGTCGCCACTAATCGTCAGCGCAGTTCAGCTGCTTATATGTCACGCATAGGCAACAGATGGCGTGACATGTTCTCAACGTGATCATCATCTAAGCAGATGGACTTTGTAATGAACTGTCTAATGTCCTATGAAACTATATTCATTATTTCGGCTCATATACGTCCCACTGCCGGGCTCGAGCCTCCTACACAATAGAAGGGAAAGTGGCCTTACTATGCCATGCTGGTCAGACGGATTGGTATAGGGTTTTGTTTCGAGTTTTCCATCTCCTGCACAGATGTTGTATACATGTTTTATCCCTTAGTCATCCACGGGCAAGATAGGGAGTGGTGAATTATATTCCTGTCATTAACTATTATATTAACCATCCATCCATCCATCAGCCCATAGACATACTCTGTTGGACATAAGTCTTACCACAAGAATACCACTCGGAATGGTCCTATGCCACTTGCATCAAACAGATCCCTGCAACTTTCAAAATATCGTCAGTCCACCTAGTAGAGAGTCATCCTACGCTGCGTCGTCCGCTTCGTAGTCGCCATCCAAAAACCTTTCTTCCCCAACATATTAGTTCCTGTCGTAATGTGTTCATTTATATAGTTAGGTGTACAAAATAATTTCAATGTTTGGCGTCCTGAGCGACGGCTCACTTTTTTTTGAAGTTATACTTCTTTAGGCGCGTTATGAAAAAATGATGAGAGTGAAATTTTAAGATGCGCGCGCATCTGTGACACAAAATTAACAGTATGAAGTTGTCTGCTTAACCGCTCATTGAGTGAAATTTTAAGATGCGCGCGCATCTGTGACACAAAACAAACAAAAAACAGTATGAAGCTGTCTGCTTAACCTTAAATTCAATTTTTGAATTTATTATTAAATTTATTTTTAAAATATTAAATAATCAATAATAAACATTTAAAATTAAGAATCTTATAATATTTAGTACAAATTATGTCTTATATATTTATTATTCTCTAAATTTTGTTTTTAATAATTATATATATATATATATATATATATATTATATAAATTTATATTAAATATATATATTTGAAATATATATATTAAATATATTATTATATAAATATATTAATTTTCAATTTTTAATATTAATTATTGATATCTAAGATCAATCTAAGATTCTTTTAGTTTAAATTTGATGACTATTAAACTGAACTTTGTTGATTATCCTTTTCCAATTCTTCTATTATTTTATTGTAATTAATTATTTGCATGCAATTAAAAACTATTTTTTAATGATGCCAAAGAAGTATAACTTCTCACGCGGGTACATAAGTACGCACCCATTTTTTTTTTATTGAGTCATCATTATTTCACTGTTCATTCGATTTCAATTAAGTACTTTAAGGTCGACGAAATACATACTAATAATATTATTAGATACCTGTATTGCTGGACACGGCGCGCATCGTGAGGAAGAGCCTCTCTTTGGCGCCTTAACCACCGACGACTTAGAGAGCCCGTAGACATACAATTGTAAGTTGGCCGATTAAATCGCAAATAGGTGTATTAGGTATAGTTACTTATGCTAGTCCGCACATCTTCTCCAACTAAATCGTCCAACTAATTAATTGGACACTGATCGTATCAGAATCAAGATTCCGCTCTTAGTCCCTGTATTCGCTGCCGTTGGGTCCTCACACTTTATATATTTTCAAATATGTATTGTATTTTTTACTAAAATTATATTAGTTTTCAGTTTAAGTAAAGATAGTAGGTAATTTTATTTCACCACAAATAATATCGATAACTTACAAAAATACATAAATAGTGCATTGTACGGCTCTTTCATCGTTCATATTGTAAAAATTATTGATAATAGTTTATGATCGACCTTCTTGAGGTCAAACCTCCTTGAGAGTGTAACTGTTAACTAGATAGCATCAGATGTAGCTAGGCCAGACTGATACTCTTAGTAGTCTTTTACCTGGAACAATGTATGGGTTGGTAGTATTCGTAAACACTATAATTTTGTTACTTTATTTTTATCATTTTCTTAGTACGGTGAGTTCTCTTATAAAAAAAAAAAACCTAGCTACCTATTAAATTGCCCGGGTGGTGACGGAGTTAGAATACAATTCATCACTACCTGTCTTGTCCATGGGTGTCGTAAAAGACGACTGAGGGATATCATACGCATATAACATCTATGCAAGAGAATGAAAACTCGAACCATCATGGTAAGGTCAATTTCTCTGCTATTGTGGAGGAAGCTCGAGCCCAACAGTGGGACATATATAAGCCAAGATGATACTACATACTGCCTATTTTTCTTATGATCTCATAGATGATTTTTAAAACTTCAACGTAAAAAAAAACATAGCATAACTTATAATAATATAGCTTAAAAAGTAGTCGTTTTTCTAAATAATTTATAATATAAAAAAATTATGAAAATTTCACTGTGGTTACGAAGTAAGAATACAAAACACCGCCCTTTTTCTTGTCCGCGGGTATCGTAAAAAACAACTAAGGGATAATACGCATATAATCCGTATGCAAGAGATGGCAAACTCGAATCGAAACTCTATACCAACCTAACCAGCGTAGTATATTACATTATTAGATCAATTTCCCTCCTATTTTCGAGGTGGCCACGCCCAGTAGTGGGACATATTTTTTTTTTTTTTTGGGACTAATCCCACCACACATTCCCACCATTGTAACTCCTGTAAGCCAGGATCCACAATGGTCTCCATAAATGACACAGAGGTTTGACCCTCAGGCAGTCCCGGGATATGATTTTAATTGCCTTGGGACCCGCAACAAATTTAATTAGAAAAGATTAAAGAGGAGGAGTTGGAAAGAGAGATTCCACTTCCCTCCTAGGCAAAGCGGGAGACAGGAAAACAAAATGACTAGTCAGCCAATAAGTAAAACGGTGTACAGCTACGATAGCGCAGCAGTACGGCACCACGGATACGGAAGAACTTAACGGGGCCTATATGTGAGCGTTAAGATTGATTGCTACAGTAGGTATGGCAGAAACGCATGAACGCACGGAAATTTTCTCGAGTTGCTACAAGGTCCGTATAGTATACTACCCCACAGGTGACTTGCAAACTGTTTAACATAAGGTTACGCTCGCACGCTTAGTGGGACATATATGAGCTGTAATAATGATTAAGCGTATAAAATAATTTACATATTGTTATCCTGTACCTACCTAGTTTTTATTTATTATCACAAAACCTTTAATTACAAAATACAACAGCAGAAAAATATCGAACGTTGCCAAATGCTATTGTAGATTGTTTTTCGTTTCGCCAACGGCACTCGTTACCGTAAATACTAAGTAAATAAATAAATACGAGTACGCGCGTGTTTTCCAACAGATTGGAGCAATTATCTGGCGGCACCCACTGACGCTAGCGGCGGGGACGTGCTGAACAATATTTCGGATTGTTGGTAGCAAAGTCGAAATGCTTTCCAAATGTTTTTTGAACAGAAATGCTTTTGAAATCATATTTTATTTTTTCGTCATTATTCGTAAGTTTGGACAATGTGGTTATTGTTTTCCAGTTATTATTTTTTTTTATATTTTAATCACTTTCACATACACATGTATTTTTCATTTTGTTGATGGTGTAAGAATATTATTCACCTATTAACTTGCAGGGATATCGTAAAATACAACTAAAGTATATAATATGCTTATAACATCTATGCAAGAGAAGAAAAACTAAAAGAAAATCCTATATCAAGCCGTCTGATCAGCGTAGTTATAGTAAGTAGCTCTTATTGTGGAGAAGAAACCTTTTTTTTAAATTATTTTACAATAAAAATGGCGTGACAAAATACATATATCTTGTAAAGCTGAAAAATTAAACGAAGCGGCAAGATGGTAAATAGTATTTTTACTCCATCATTACAGAGAAAACTTTTAAGTTATTTTATTTAAATTAATATGTAGGTACTATGAAAAACTATCGCCAGTAAACAAAATGGTGTACAAAGCACTTTTATCAACAGTTAAATAAATACAATTGTTTTTATTCGTAGCATTGTTATTTGTCATTTATGCAGCTTCCATTAATTGAATAGATCTCATGGCTTCACGTGTTGATATTGTTGTTATAGGGGTAACACTCTTGATAAAATTAAGAAATGTATTGAATTTTACGTCAAACATCCTATCTATTGGTGCAGGCGGGATGCTACCTACGCTGAACCCAATATACCCTATCTCTTTTGACAGTGGTAGGCATGCGTAAAGATGCGTAAAGATAAAAAAGACGGGAAATCTTGTGCCATGTGACGCCCTGGCCCTGACCGCGGGTAACTAAACCGGAGAAAAGTCCATCACCCGTAGACTCGGACGCTCGACGTCCCGGCAGCAACCAGCAGTGCTACGAGGGATGGTAACTGAAAAGGTAACTCACCGGACCGGTCATGGACGTCAAGGACGTCAGTACTAGTAGTCGATGCAATGGAGACAGGGATGGAATGTGGTGGGTTATAGGGTCGATCGCCGCGCTTTCGTTGTCCGGGATAGAAAGGACGGCGTATGTCCAGACCAACAAAAAAAAACACAGTCTTACTTAAGTAGGTAATCAATATGAAAGGAAGTTTTGTTTGTTACGCTTTCACGCTCAAACAAATCAATTGATTTTAAAAATTCTTTCACTGTTGGCAAGCTTCACTTTCGCTATTTTTAACACCAGCACGCCAAGCCTCCTTCCTGCCGCTTCGCCTGGGCGCGCAGGGGCTTGAGCGTAGACTGTCATTAAAAAGAGGCAGATCCCCGTGAACTCCATAGAAACTTCATAGAAAGCTTAGGAGTTCATAGTAAGCTTATAACTCCATAAAAATAAAATTCAATGTTTGTCATAACCGTCGCCGCTGTCTCCGGCAATTAGCCACTGATATTTAAAAATAAATTGTACACAAACATCCCGTGGTTCTAACTAAAGGGTAGCTGTTTCATATTGTACTACCCCTTAAGTATTAGATATTCCCGGACAAACAGAATGGAGGGTAGGTGAGGCGTAACAGCCGCCTTGTGGCGCCCTCTGGCGACTTCGCCACGGGAGCGCGTGCGCATTCGAGCTCAATTTGTTCAACCGTTTGTTTAAAAATCCCATTGTTGTGTTATTTTTTTTATTTAAAATAAACTCACCATAAAGTCACCTTTTTAATTTTCAATACGTATACACTTCAGAGAATTAGATTGAAATATATTTTAGTTTTTTGGTATTTTGATTCTGTTGCGAGATACGAGTTGCCATGATTTTAAATAAATAAACAAATTGTTTGCTGTAATAATATCCGTATTATATATTTCTTACCCGTAATTTATAAAATATGACTAAAGAATGAAAACAAATCACATCATTGCAAGAGAAAGAAAACATTAAAAAAATCTCTAGGTGCTAATTCGTCTAATTCGACGCGAACAGCCGCCGGCGACTGGGGCGGCGCAGGCGTGATTACCTGCGTCTGATGCCGCCCTAACCGAGGCCGCGGGTGACTGGACCGAGGACTTAGTCCGTCACCCGCCGAGAGGCCGACCACATGAGGAAAGACCGACGTCCTCCCCGAGGAGGGGACGTCGGTCGATGGGAGGGTACTCCTCAAGGGGTATTCCGTCGAGCCGACCACTGACGTCATGTCACCCTGCTCCAGTGGTCGGCCCAACGACGAAGGCGACGTGTCACGGGTGGGTTACAGGTGTGCGTGCTTACGCCCCTCTGTCGTCCCGGACAGAGTGGTGCGAAGAGCGGGCCGACTGTAACCCACCCCAAAAAAAAGGTGCTAATTCGTCTGACAAGCATGATAATAGGGTAATTACGCTGCCATTATAAGAATTTCTTGGCTTATAGTGAAGCATGTATTTGCTCAAAAGAATAACTTTTAAGCTAACTTTTTAATTATGGTTAAAGTGAATCCTTAGACATGTAAATTGTCATGCATTTCTTCAACTTTAAAATAAGCCACATTTAGGAACGTAATAGCCACCTAGGTCAAACCTGAGACCTATAATAATGAGCAATGTTTTTGTTTCTCCATTTTTCATCTTTTTTTCTCCATTTTCACCTTTAAAAAAAATAACACTTAGTACTTAGAATAATAACGTATAGAAGGTAAGTTCAAGCACAAAAAGTGAGGCATTTCCATTGGAGCCTAATGGAGCTTACGCCGGAACCGTTCCGTAATGTCAAGTGATTATACTGCACGAACATACGCAACTCTTAAAAAATAAATAGGTAACTATGACGGTTTATGCATTCAAATGGTGTGCATAACACATTTGAAAAACTTAAAAAGGTTTTTAACATTACTTTTAAAGGTATTTCGATGATTTATGTTAATAAAGACAAAATTTGATTTCATAATTTGTATATCGTTTTGCGTGTGTACGTGTATAATCGTCTGCGCGCCATTAGTATTTTTAGATTCAAATTTCAAAGGTTCGAAGTATTGACACTATCCTTCTATACGTTATTATTCTAAGACTTAGTATTTGAATGTCAAAAATTTTCCGCTTTTCTTTATAAACAATTTTAAGTTACAAATATACTTGAATATCTTGAGACATGAAATGAAACTCAGCAAAGTAGGTGTCTCATCTTGAGTAGGCGCTCTCGAGTCGTAGCTAATGTTGTTGAAATATTGATTAATATTGTCGCCATATTGGCTTTGCACTCGAGCGCGCGGAAACTCCAAGAGAGCGGTCCGGAAGCCCTCCCAGCAACGTTCCGGTCTCCAATAGATAGGTACTCTCCTCCCTTTGTTAACACGAGTACGAGTACACTTCAAAAATATTTTCGTGCCTTTATTTTAAAATAATATATGGTATTGTGTTTATGAAAATAATTTAACATTTAATAAACAATAGATTATAAAAGTTTTGTTTAAACTATTGTAGTGCTACTAGGTTTTTGAACGAACGTTTTGGATTGGTTATTTCTGTGATGAAAAAAAGCGTTTTTTTTTTAAGTATTACATGGTACAGAGTAATAAAGACCTTAAAAGCTTATAGTAATGCGTAATATGAAATATTTTGGTATGTTTTAGAACGGATTCGGTAAATAAATGGTTCAGTTGGAAGTGGTTTTTATAATATAACTGAACACCTGGACTTTGAGTGGTCTACTCTTTGTGCTTGTATGTTAATGTATAATTAAATAACAGAGCAGAAAAAAGTCATGACTGCCGACAGAACTGAAAACTTAAAATTATGAAAAAGAAAACATTTATTATTTTGGATATTCAAATTAATTGTTTGATATTAAATTAAAATTTGTAAATAAAACCGTTTTACATTTATCTGGTATTGACTACACAGATATAGTGACATTGACATAGCTACTGATTAGCGTTAACAGGTCACATGACTATGTCAATGAAAACTTACATAAAATTATCCTCATCCAAACCTGCCTCTAGAAAATTCAATTAAAAAAATACAATCATCATCATCATCATTCAGCCTATCGTCGTCCACCGCTGGACGTAGGTCTCTCTCGTGTTTCGCCACAAAGTGGGGTCCAGTGCCGCCTGCATCCATCGACGCCCAGCAACTTTTACTAGGTCGTCGAGTTGGGGGACGTCCGACCGAGGGAAGTGTCTTGCTCATTGACACCTTAGCGTGCTAATTCTTCATGCTATGTCGGTTACACCCGTTCTTTGACGGATTTTTTTTTTTTTATTGCAAACGGTGGCAAACGAGCAAACAGTACACCTGATGGTAAGTGTTGCTGCCGCTCATGGACCTTTACTAGGCCGTTGCCTACCGTGAAGAAAGCGAAGGGAGTGTGAATGCGTGCATTGAGGCTCGGTGATACCAAGGGCACCACCAAAACCCTCCACACGCAATCACCCTCAGAAAGTTGGGCTTTCGGCTCTCTCGCTCACCGAACGAAGCGCAGTAATAAATTGCTACTACTCGGACGTCGATTTTCTGCGAGAGCATGGTACTGCCCCGGACGGACCGGCCCGCGGCTGTAGACAGATAACTGTCGACAGTGTGGTCCTACCACTCCTCAAAACGGATCTCCGTATTGCGGATTCTATCTCGCAGAGAAATCCCGAGCATAGCTCGCTCCACAGCACTCTGAGCGACTTTAAGTTTAGTTACGAGGCCTATATTTAAGAACAATGTTTCCGTGCCGTAATGGTGACATTGGTAACACGGACTGGTAATACAGCTGTGTTTTCAGACACTGAGGTATGTTTGATGAGAAAAATACAATAAACTTATTTGGTATAATGCAAAATGGTGACGTTTATAAAATATTTATGTAATCGTTATAGATACTTAGTATATAGGTACACTAAGTAAAACGATTACAGAACAACATTTTCAATTATAACGATAAGTGATAAAGGTTTTGTTGATAACAGACCGAAACGTCAGGAATGACATTTTTATTTGTGGCACGTGCACAGGTGCGTACATCCTCTATAGTTACATCAGTTTGACCAAAGGCGATAATGCAACGCTGTTAAAAGATCGAAAAAAAATACCGCCATTATTAGGTAACAGAGCAGCTGATACTTGCGATATTTCATTATTAAATAGTCCTTAATATGTCAACTTTGGTAAAAACCCACTAATTGTGAAATATACAGAAATCTACAATATAGGATTTGTTATTCTGTGTAGAGTTTTTCTTAGAAATCGTTGACAATATTGGCTAACACATTTGTTTTGAAATGCACGAAAGTTGCATTAGTTTGAGGAACAACCTTCGGTTATATCATGGGTTCAACACCTTCAACATTATTAGGATCCACCAAAGACTGTTCTGTAAACTATTGCCAGGTCAAAGTTTGTTTTAAATGAGTACAAAAGGTTAATCAATTGAAATTTTATGCCATAGATGGGCACAAGGAAAGACTTTATGAAGAGAAAAGTTCACTAGCCGGGTTTCGATGAACAGTAAACTCACGTAAGTCGTTAACGACATGGTCACATGGCGTGTTAACGCTAATACTATATCTGTAGCTATGTCATTGTCATTATATGTCTGCTTTATAGATGTCGGAACCATATAAATGTAAACAGTTTCATTTACAAATTTTTATTCAAGATCAAACAATTAATTTAAATATTCAAAAATAACAACTGTTTGTACATAGTTTTAAGTTTTCACTTCTGTTGACCGTCCTCATAACTACTTTATGTTATTTATTCAACTTAGCTTCAATTCATTTCATTTTTAAATTAATATTATCGAGTGTAATTGGCATTACACTTCATTAGCAAGTTTTTTATTGATTGATTGGGCATCCCAGTCAGGCATAAATCGGCACCCATCCCCAGATTCCTGGAAAACATGACGTCTCACTCTAATTGGAACACCTAAAAAATACTAGTTGAACGCCTGAGTCTAGACACAATTTTTGTCCGTTAATATTTTCCGTGTGATGACGAAGTAAGAATATTATTCACCAAACCTGCAATCTTTTGCATGTCGTAAAGGCGACTAAGCGATATAATATGCATATAACATCCAGACAAAAGAAGGAACACTTGAAATAAAACCCTATTCCAGCACGTTTAACCAGCGTGGTATAGTAGACCAATTTTCCTCTTATTTTGGAGGCTCGAGCTCAACACTGGGACGTGTATCAGCAGAAATGGATAGATAGATGAAATTTTGTATATTAGTGAAATACTGACTGTACTAGCATTTATTAATAAAAAGATATAAAACTTTATTGATAAAAGGAAATTAATAATAATAATTAAAGTTTTATCAATGGTATTTTTGATAATAAAACCAAACAACTAATAATATGTTTCATGTCTCAATTAACTGGGGTGCTCCGCCAATTATTTAACTAAACATTACAGTTACGCTAAAAGAGATAAACTAAGCCCTCATGAACGTTCCAAATCCCTATAATTCACCCCTTCGCTCAATTTCGCCCAATTTACAAACAGTCCATTAAATGAGATTTCTACATACCAAATTTTTTTTCAACATCTGTCGCCGCCTCGTGTCCATTCCGCCAATGCATTTTTTTTTGTTATTTTTTTTAACGCGCTCCTTTTGCAGTCTCGATCGGATTTGTCTCCGGGGGGTCGGAATTGAACACACTAACGATTGCTTACGAGTCCTGTTGAGATTGTCGCACGTTTTCGCTCTTTGATTGTCCGAATGTGACGGATTTGCGATTTTAACGCTATTCAGGAAATGGCATTTGAGCAAAGGGGATTAGAAAGGACCAGCCGACAATGGACGGTGTGGATTACAAACTTGTGAACAAATATTATTAGAATGTTATGGGCAGTTTGTTACGCTGCTAAATAAATCTGTAAGGAATCTTTGGCAGTCCTAATATTATTTTATCATAACATTTTCTTTGAGTATAACCGAGAGAGTTTAGAATGATTGAAGGTTTAAAAAACAATAGGTGAAAGTTTTGTTCAGACTATTGTAGTTTAGCGACAATTTGGGTGGATGATTTTTAAAGAACATGATGGTGTTATTTTCTAAATTATAGATTAGCAACCTGCCCTCGCTTCGGTTTCAGTCGCCTTACCCGCGTAGTGCCCGTTCCCGTGAGAATACCAGGATAAAATATAGCCTATGTTACTCCCTGATATTATAGCTTTCCATTGGTGAAAGAATTTTTGAAATCGGTTCAGTAGTTTCGGAGCCTATTCAATACAAACAAACAAATTTTTCCTCTTTATAATATTACTAGCAACCCGCCCTCACTTCGCTTCGGTTTCAGTCGTCTTACCTGCGTAGTTCCTGTTCCCGTGGGATTATCGCGATAAAATATAGCCTATGTTACTCCCTGATATTATAGATTTCCATTGGTGAAAGATTTTTTTTAAATCGGTTCGGTTGTTTAAGCGTGAAAGCGTAACAAACAAACTTACTTTGGCATTTATAATATTAGTAAGGATAGTATAGATCATACATCTAACGCCGGACATCTGAGATTCAATATAGACATGGCATGCCACAGGAGAGGAATACTGAGAGTATAAGGAAAACCAAAGATTCTGCATAAAACGTGATATGGATAGACAGAGAAAGAACACAGAGTTAACATCCGATAGGGTTATATGTAAAAAGAAGAAAAATTACGCCCACACTAAGTTGGAATTTGTATTTAAACTTCCCGCTACCAAGCACAAGACACCTCCATAAGTTGCAGTAAGTTTCCTGCTCTAAGTTTTTCTTCTACCGTAGTTCACATCCCTTACATTTACGACGCTAACAGGAAAGAAAGGAGTGCTGATAGTGGTGGTAATTATAACTCCGTGTACTTACGGAGAAGAATATTAATTTCAACATCATCATCATCATCTCAGCTCATATATGTCGAACTGTTGGGTTCGAGACTCCTCCACAATATAAGGGAAGTTGTTCTACTATAACAGGCTGGTCAGACGTGTTGGTACACGCTTTTATTTCAAGTTTTCCTTCTCTTGCACAGATGTTACATGCAAATTGTAATTCTTTAGTCGTCATTTACGACATCCATGGGCAAGAAAGGAGGTGGGAAATGTATTTTTACTCCATCGCCACACGGGAACCATCATGATCACTCTGCTTTTATCCTAATTACTTAGAGTAGACTCTATGTGTACTCTTCTTTCATAGTATACCGCCGCCTGTATGAACGTCAACTCTCCTTGTGAATGTAATTCTTGACCAGACGACATTGCCAGACGGAGTTGGCCTAGGTCGGTTTAAGCTCTGTAAAGTTCTCAGTCGTCTTTTACGACACCCACGAACAATGTAAAGGCTGTAAATATTCATACGTGCATGTAGAATAATTCCTTTCTTGAGGAGTATCTGCTGAAGATATATGTGAACTAAAGAATAAAAAGTTACATTGTGAAGCGTCTATGTCACCAAGCCCTTCAGGCTTAAGAATAATAATAATATAATTGATTTGTATGCAAAAATAACACGTGAGAATTGTAATTGAAAACATTCTCAAGATATAGAAACAAGCCTCTAGAGAAAATAAAATCGATTGCTACATAAATCATCTGCCCACATTCTTTACATGTATCCGATTTAATTAAGTCGTTTGCGACACGTGAGCCTGAATACAAGCGCGCCTTTGCATTGTAAACGACTAGTGTCGCATTGTTGCCAACCAGTGGGAGGTTGCTCCGGTTTCCGAACGCACCTGTCGATGTCACAAATGATTCGAAATTATATTTTAAATTTAGAACGATAAAGTCGTTATTGATGCATTCGAAAAATTTGTGGCGTGGGTCTTCAAGATGAAAGAATATAACATTTTTAGCACACGTTACAAAATATCGATATATTTATTTAATTATTAACGTAATAAATCAAAATGGTTTAGGCACTAGACTCAAGGACACATTTAATAAATGATATAAATATGATTTTAAATAAGAGATAATTAGCACCAGACAGGTGATATTACGTACGGCCGTAACTGTTATGTATGTACTTGTAATTTAAATTACTGTGTGGTAGCGACTACGAATCCTACCATCCCTTAAAATGCTTGTGGCTGACATAAAAGTTGACTAAAAGTTTTACATCAACCTGGGCCGACTTCATCTAATGCCGTCTTGTCAACAATACGTTCCCAAAGACGTCAGGCAGGCGACCGGTCATAAATCTATTGAAATACTTTTAGCAATATATATGAAGGAGTAATTGGGATAAGAGCAAGTTGATGATGTTGTTGAACCAAAGGATACGTGGTTTTGTATAACCCATTAAATCCCTAAAATAAAAGGTTAAAAAAGTAAAACAATTTAATTTGTTCACTTATACTATCTAAGTAAATTTAAGATGATAATAAAAATATTGTGCCAAGATTACAACGCGTTCGCCAAAAACGACTTATAATTTTTATCCACATCAACGAAACCACACTATCAACGAAATTTCAACATGTTACACATGTACACATTTCAACATATACACAAAATATTCTTTAAATAAAGTTTTGTATTTTAGAATAGGTACTATCAATCTGAAATTGCAATTAACAAATTAGTAATAGGTCATAAACGTCACTTGTGGTAACGTAAACTAAGTACATATATCGTAACATTTCAATATGGTTTCTCGACGTGTTAAACTTATTGTGGACTTGTAACAAAAGTGATAATTGATCACGTCGTCTCATGCAGATGTCTGCGCACCCTTTATTTGGTACACATAAGGTAATATTATTATATTGTTATATATTTATAACAAAACTACTAAAGAGAATATAATCACAGTGAAGTCCTTCTATTGACACTTTGTTGTGCGTTCGGAAACGTTTTGTTATTTCTGAAAACGAGATCAAGTCGTAATTAAGTTTATTTAAAGCAGAAGTCCACCCGACTTAGTTGTGGGAAAGTTGTGAGCATTTTAAGAGGTTTGTTCCATAAAATGGAAATTATAATCATTACATTAAAGTTGAGAATTTAGGTTTTTATTGTACACTATAGAACATTTCGATTCTCCTGGAGTCTTACCTTGCAATCAATGAACTTCAGAATGAATTTTCAAGCCACCCGAGAAATCTGCTTTAATCATTTATTAATACATATGTTAAATTTGACAGATAAATGTAATTTCATATGTCATTTCATAGATGAATACGAAGATCATAAGCTTATACGTTAAAGGGGCATAAACTCAAAATTTAAACACTTTTCTGTCGTAATATTAGTTAGCAAAGAGAGATTGCATCCAAACCTGGAAGCAAACCTAACAATTAAAATCCCTTACCATAATTCAATGTTAAAACATTATTTACATGTAAATAAAATCTAAATAAGTAAGACGATGTCTTCATTCTTGAGAATACAGAGCTACTTTGTATGAACATGTGTCTAAGACCATCCATCAAAATAGTCGTCCGCTTGTCAATGGCCCTGCTGGACGGCTACCGTTACAACTATTGTGAAATATCAAACAATTGTGTGGGTATTTTAACTTTGAAAAAAAAAATAATCACAAATATTCGGAACAGCATTAGATTTAGGTACCTACTAATCATACAAGTGCAATGAATGGGATAGAAACGTGTGATTGATCTTGTGATACTATTTTTTTTAATTTCCATGTACTAGAATAGGCAATATTGATGTAAAGGATGCGTCAAAATAACTGAGGTATATAATTAACAAATTTAAAAGTCAGCTTTTACTAACTAAATCTGACTCAACAAATGTTATAACAAATTTCTGCTGCTCTTACCTATTCTTCTCAGACCATCCCACGTCCCGCTGTTGAGCTCGGGTCAGCTCCACAATGGGAAGGAACTTAACTTACTACAGCACGCTGGTCAGTTAAGTTGACATAGGATTTCAAATTTTACTCGTCATACCCTTTAGTCGTCTTTCATGACTCTCATGAACTAGAAAATAGAAATGAAAACAACATCGTATAGAGAAAAGAAGAAAAGATATATACCTAACCATCAGCATAAAAACGGTTAAAAACACATTTCAATTAACGTACTCGAAACACTACAACAACAATTCAATTTGTTTATTTGTTATACTCTATTTATAAAAGGACGGACGTTGCTCTAAAAATATACAAATCTGAAAACAAAAACATAATCCGCACACGGACAATGGCACTCATCATTACGAAAACATTAACGCATGTCTGACAGCGGGACGCCAATTATTTTAGTTGCAACCCCATCGCGCAGTGATTATGTTGGTAACACTTGCACTCGTACATCATTGGTCAGTCGCGTGCGGACCGCGATGAGACACGCGGCCTCATGAGAGTTGCAACTTTTTAAAAACATTGCGTGTTGCTACATTCTTTTTCTGTATTTTGTAATTCTTTTTTTTTCAAATCACATAACACAGCTCAAAAGTAATTCGTTCGTGAGCTTCTGAGATCTCCTATCTGACTATACACAATTTTTACAGGAGGAACGATAAACTGATATATTTGGTTCATATTATTATTTATATGATTTATTTGGTTATATTCATTTGGTTTGTTTTTAAGTCCCTTTGCTATTAAATTTGTAAAATAACTATAATTTTGAGCTTTATTTTAAGTTTCTAATTTTAAACCAAATATAGAGCAACCAAATTCAAAAGGTATTTTTCCGATAGAATATCGTGCCCACTAGTGAATAGATGATTTAAGAGGTGAATACGTTCGATTGGTTCTTTGCGTCGTCACAAAATGCTGTAAAAATTATTTTTGAGGTGTCAGAAATTCACGGATTAATTATTTCTAGGGGAAATATAACAATCAAATTATCTTTTTAAAGATTTCTAATATTTTTGCGAGTGTGACACATGCAAAATAAAACTATTTTCACGGATTTTATCCGATTAATGGTCACATTAGGATTCCTTTCTGAGCATAAATGCTGAATTTTTCCAAACAAAAGGAAGGTAAAAATCAAATGCAAATACGATAAATATTATAATAATTTTATTTGAGCTATATTTTTAAAATTACCAATGGTTAAATTACTAAGTGATAGATTTTACTAAAACGATTGCATAAAGGTTAATACTATGCCAGTGTCGGGGGTTCTATTTCCACGCAGAACAATACTTAGTGGAATCCACAAATTGTTATTCCAAGTCTGGATTTGTGTCCGTCAAATTATATGTTAAATCACTCCCAATACAAGGATTATCGTATTGATTTCTTAATGCCAGGCGTTGGCTTTATTTAAAAAAGAATCACCTATTTAAGGAATTATGTATTTCTCTGATATGATAAGTCTTTATAGTGGTAGGATCCACACTATTGACAGTTCTGTTTACAGCCGCGGACCGGTCCATCCTGGGTAGTACCACACTATCACAGGAAATGTACGTCTGAATAGTAGCAATTTGTTATTGCACTTCGTTCAGTGACCGAGAGAGCCGGAAGGCCAACTCTCTGAGGGTGTTTGCGTGTGATGGGTTTTGGTGATGATTTTAGTACCATCGAACCTTTTGTGTGCACGCATTCACACTCCATTCACTTTCTTCACGGTAAGTAACGGCCTAGCAAAGGTCCATGAGCGGCTGCATCACTTACTATTAGGTGTAGAGTAGCTGTCTGCTCGTTTGCTACCGTTTGCAATAAAAAAGACATCGATTTGTAGATTTGTTTGTTTTATTTCTTGATATGATGATCGTAGTTCAGCAGTTTCAAACTTAAAAATATGACATACAAAATATCTAACCCAAATGCAGTAGCACAAACACTATTTAATAAAACCCAGCGCACCTTCGAATTAGGTCGACACGACTTAGAACCACTAATAAAATTTACAAAATCTATTTAAGTTTTATATAAATAATGTCATCAGATAATCTCTGATGGGTATCAGACTTATCAGAGTGGCATGACTGATTTATAGTGCTTGTGTTAACAATTTGAACAATATTCTCACCAAGCACACACAGTTTAGAATATAATGCACCCAAAACAGAAGTGCTACTACTTTGAAGAGAAATTCCGCAAGTTTTACTTGACTTTTTATTCTTGAATTCATCAAAACATCAGGCAATGCAGATGGAAGATGTTGCTGAATCATATGAAGATGAAATTAGAATTGCCAATCCGTCACATGATCGAGCAGCGATTTTTAAAATGTTCCAATGTGATGAGATAGAGAGCAAAAATATTATTCACCACCCTCTATCTTGCTCGTGGGTATCCTAAAATACGGCTAAGGGATTAAGTAGTATGGTAGATTGAGTAGGGTCGACATAATATGCACCTACTTTTCTTCCAGCGAATATATTACACAAGTTTTAGCAACAGCAACAGTTTTATTATGACTGACCGCTTCCCTGAGACCGCTTCCCTGAGGTTAGTACTCCTCGGGAATGTAATTTTTGATCAGACACGTTAAGATATTATGCCTATTTATTAAAAATTTTACAAACTTAAAACCGTATTTAATGTATCGCAACAGTGTATGTAATAGATGTTTGAGCAGATTCTACTTATAGCCTAAGTAAATAACTTTAAAAAATCATATATGTACATAGAAATTCACTCTATTTCAACTACTTAACTAAATCTTAAAGTTGATAAAAAAATGCTATTTTTCAAAAATAAAGTGCTCTTTTTTACACTTCAAATTTATCTACGCTTTAATAATCTTACAAGAATACTTAACTATAGCAATTCACTATCGAAACACTTGAAAGAACTTTAAACTTGAAGAATCCGATGCATAATAATCACATCTCAATACAATCAAACGAACATACGTTCAAGAAATACATTTCCCATGCATTCATATAGTTTTCTTTCTCATACTTATTAGCAGTACACTCTAAAATCAGTGAACTTACAAAAACTTGAGCAATTAATTCGCGACCGATCATCGGAGCGCGCGGGCAAGCACAATGCCCGCCATGTTTAACAAATAACCTTAATCTGAAATTCGCGCCATTGTCGTGCCCTGTTTAGGCGGTCCAGCCGATTAAGCACCTAATACCTTCCATTGTTAAGCAAAATTCGCCACTCAATCACAATAAAATTGTGAGAATTTTTGGATTTCTGTATTTTCTAATTGTGGGAACGTATTTTTTTTACTCATAATTGGTTTTTAACAGATTGTATATTAATTTTTGTGTTAATTAATATTACGATCAAAACCATTGTTCTGTTTCTGCCTATTGGAATTACTTGTGCGGAAACTTTCACTGCAATAACTAATATCTATTATTAAGAAGTTACGTGCCAGTGTTAATAATTAATATTAAAAACCTTTCAGCATCTGATCTGATAGAGGACCGTAGGGCAAACTAAAATCCAGACTTCTTTCTAGTAAACTAAAGTGATTGTAATTGAATTTTCAAATGTCTTTTAATTCACAAATTAGATACATTGATCATACAACATCTTGAGCTGTATTTTTATTATATACCTACTAGCAACCTGCGCTCGCTTCACTTTGGTTTCAATCGTCTTAATCGCGTAGTTCCCGTTCCCGTGCGAATACCGGGATAAAATATAGCCTATATTACTCCCTGATATGATAGTTTTCCATTGGTGTAAGAATTTTTTAAATCGGTCCAGTAGTTTCGGAGCCTGTTCAATACAAACAAACAAACAAATCTTTCCTCTTTATAATATTAGTATAGATAATATAGAAGAATGAAAATTAATCTCGCTCATGCATTGTGAATTTTTTTGTTTTTATTATAAATAACGTATTTTCACACTATTATTATTATTGTGGTTATGGATTCTAAAAACAATCATTTAAACTTGTAGGTACTTATTTAATTTGTAAAATATTCTGTCTACATTGTGAGTATGATGGCACCCTATGAAATTATTTATACCGCTTCCTCTAATCACCGTCTCTATAGCTAAAAATATAGATCGGTATTACTTTCAATGAAAAACTATCCATTGTTAGAATCGCTAATCCCAGTATAATATCAAAATAAACTAAAGCAAAACCCAAAAACATTGCTTTCAAATACAGTTTGTATGAACCTTGTTTATGCAACGGTATCAGTTACTGAACGCGCCGCCCGGGGGCAGTGCTGCCAACCTCTCGCCGAAAACAATTAAAAGTTTGAAAGAAAAATGGCGGGTCGCGAACGCCCGGGGCGCGGTTGTGGGAACGGTTGTATTGTTTCTGATCTCATTGATGTTCACACGCCTGTAGACAACCGGTGTCGACTGAAAACAATGCGATGTTAAATCACGATTCAAACGGACTCCACATATGGCGTTTTTGTTCGATCTCTCATAGATGTTCAGTGATCTGGACATTTTCCACCTCAGAGCAACCATGCCTGTGATTTTTTGTAGAAAATAATCAAACAAATGCTGCTAGAAATTCACTATCACAGAGTACTATTACAAATTGACCACAGATTATAATGGATATAAAAAAAAACATTAACAAAAAATAGTACAGCTATTTTAACAGCAATGTACCTAGTCCTTAATTAAAATCGTTATTAATTACATGTATGAATGCACTTGGACATATTCAATTAAATTAATTTATCTGAAATTAATTCGCTTAAATTAATGTGTGCAGGGTAATTGCCAAACTATAATGATGTTTGTTCAGATACTAAGCATCGCCATCATCATCTCAGCTCATATACGTGATACGTCGCACTACTGGGTTTCAACCTCCTCCACAATAGAAGAAAAATTGACATACTGATCAAACGGGTTCGTATAGGATTTTAGTTAGTTTTTTCTTCTCTTGCATAGATTTTATAGACATATATCCCTTATTCACATTTTGTGACACCCACGGACAAGAAAAGGGTTTTGTATTTGGACTCCATCACCAGACGAATGGATATTAAAAAGAAAATTGTCAATCATATCGTCTACAAAATAATGCTATATCTAGGTCACTTTTAAATTTTCGAAGGCGGGCTGAATCGCTTGGCACTTTGCAATTATGCATTTGGAAGACAGGCTACAGATTTGACTACACAGATGGCCTAGTGGTTAAGATATCGGCCTACCTTGCTAGTGTCATGGTTCGAATCTCATGCAGGACAATACTTTTTGCGATCCACAAATTGTTGTTCTGAGTCAGGATGTAATTTGTGTCCGTTAATTATATGTTTGTAAAGTCCCCTACAATGCAAGGATTGTTTCCTTAGTGCAGGGTGTTCTTGTGATACCTGCGCCTGATGCCACCCTAGCTGAAGCCGCGGGTAACTGGACCGGGGATAATCCAACCGACGTCCCTAGAGGGGCGTTCGGGAGGAAGGGTGCTCGAAACGGTATCACGCCGGGCTGGCCATGTCACCAAGGATGAATTAGACGGCGGGTAAGCTGACCATAGCCCACCCAAATAAAAAGAATGTTTTTGTGATCTTTAAAAAGTATATATAAAAGACAAGTGAAAAATCCGAACCAATTACTTCAGGGCACAGCGGTTTCTAACAGAGGTCTCGTCACATGCAGGAGTAAAAGGCACCCCATTTTAATGAAAACCACTAAAACATTATCAACTTATATCAACAGCTCTTAACTATGAGTCGATTTAAAAGTTTATAGCTTAGCGCCGAGCCTGATCGCGCGTATCACACGTACAGCCGCGCCGAGTGGGTTAGCGCGTGCCGAATCGCGGCCGCGCCTCACTCACCAATTTCTGAACGATCTGAGTGGGTAATTGACGCACGTGTTGGCACTGCTCTATTGTTTCACAGATAACTTCAAATAGTTAAATAATGATACTTTGACAGAAAGCTCTTAATGTCAACGGTTCTTTTATTTCTTTACTTTCTAGAATTATCGTAGAATCTCTGATAAAAAAATGTTATTGAAATGAATTGTACAGCTACGGATTGTACTGTACCCTACTTGAGATTTGTGCTTTATCATCATCATCATTTCAGCTCATATACGTCCCACTGTTGGGCTCGAGCCTCCTCCACAACAGGAGAGAAATTCACCTTACTATATCATGCTAGTCAGACGGGTTGGTATAGGGTTTTATTTCGAAATTTACTTCTCATGTACAAATGTTATATGCGTATTCTATCCCTTATGTCCTTTAGGGTATGGTGACTTGTATTCTTACTCAGTCCCGGATGTGCTTTATACATGGAGTACTAAACAATCGCTACATAATTCGATTACAGGCACAAAGCCAGTCAGGATTATTATTGCCAGTTGTCGGATGACAAGCAAGCAGCACATCTAATGTTAAGTGGAAACTATCATCCATGAACTTCAGCTATATCAGGGCTATAGCCAAGTCGCTGCCTGTCTTCAAAGAGGGAACCTCATTTCAGAGCGCTCAGGAAACATCGCAGCAGGCAATTAATTCCAAAGCCTATATGGGCTTGGGAGGAATGAACGATGAGAACGTAAAAGTTGAAGACGACGTTATGTGGTAGCAGCATACTGTTGATAGTCATCTGTCTACAGCTGCGGGCCGTGACGTCCATTCGGGGTAGTACCACACTGAGCAGAAAATGAACGTCTGATTAGTAGCAATTTGTTACTGCACTTCATTCGGTGAGCGAAAGAGCCCGAAACCCAACTTTCTGAGGGTGTTTGCGTGTAAGCAGAACCTCATTGCTCGCATTTATACTCTCTTCACGGTAGCCAGCAGCCTAGCAGAGGTCCATGAGCGATAGTATTATTCATCATCGGCTCTGCTGTTTGCTCGTTTGTCGTCAAGCAATAAGCTTATGTCCTCGACTTCGTCCGCGTAGATATAATGTATGGCAGAGGTAATCACAGATAATTGTGTAGTTTTCAGGGTTCTACAGGCCCACCGTGTTGCTTTGGATGATATAGGCAAGCTAGTGTAGAGAATCTTGATTGCCCGCATCAGTCAGCACCTTAGTGAGGTCGTTTCGATCAGAACAATTTTTTCTGGCAGGCTTCTTTCTATGCATGTGGCCCGTTGTCATCAAGGCGCTCACTGGCGAAGTGGTGCTGTTGGCGGTGTATTTAGATGTCGTCAACTCATTTATTATCATTTCCAGGTAGTATGTTTGATTCATACAGCTGTGTATGTATTATCATACGCTACAAAAGAGATATGGGTATCAACATTGTGGAGGAAGCTCGAGGCACGCGCTGGCCGAGATTGATAATTACGTAGGACTTTTTGATAGGATAATCTAGTAGATTTTATCCGTGTTGTGACGGAGTAAAAATACAATTCATCACTCCCTATCTTGCCCGTGGATGTCGTAAAACCTGACAATGTAAGAGAAGGAAAACTCGAAATAAAACTCTATAGGTACTAACCTGTCTCACCAGCATGGTATAGTAAGGTGAACTCCCCTCTTATTGTGGAGGACGCTCGAGCCCAGCAGTGGGACTTATATGGGCTTAAATGATGATGATGGTGATCTAGTAGACATACCCTGTCCGTATTGTTTGATTTGATGGAAGGGACTCATACACTTGTTGGATTACCTCGGCATTGTCATTTAGGCTGACCACCAATACGAATTCCTTGACATCAGGTTTTTAGGTGGAATGTCAAAGTGTCCTGTGGCGCTCTTTAATTTCATTCAATATTTTAAAGTGTTATAATGACAAAATAATTTGTCTAGTATTTTATTTTTTTTTTTCATCATCGTCATCACAGCTCATATACGTCCGGAAGGAAAACGGTACAGGCGGGTTGGTATAGAGTTTACTTTCGAGCTTTCCTTTCCAAAACCACTAAATGATTATAATATGTAGATGAAATCTATGTATGCGAAGGAAACCTCGAAATGAAACCCTGTACTAATCCGTCTAATCACTGTAGTATATATAGTATAGGTAAAATGCCCGCCCTTTGTGAATGAGGCGCAAAGCTAACAATAGGACGTATAAAGCTGTGATGTTGATGATGATAAAATGAAGATAATATGGCGTGCAAAACCCTAACAATTTAAAATAACAGAAAGAAGATTGATAATTATATGGGTACATGAATGCAATTTTATTTCTTAAATCAAACTAGTAGCGCCATCTCGTGGGGAGTAGTGATTAAACGTGTAATTATAATATTTAAAAAATATGATTAACATAATACCGTCCATATACCTACTTAAGATTAAAAGTTTAATAAATAAAATTTTCAAACAAAAATCTATTTATATACCAACATAAATATATAAATATATGTGGTTCATAATGAATAAAATTAGTTTAAAGACAGCGCCATCTAGCGTTGATAAATAATATTATAATTTTATTTATATGAGCATTTTGGTACATAAATAATTAAGAAATTGATAATGCCATTTTGTGTAGTGTATGATAATGAGTAATACTATGATCGTCGCTCCTTCTTTTAAATAGATAACATCAATGCAAGGAAAGTAAAATACGAATTCCTCACACCAACCGGTCAGCATTTTTTTTTTAAAAGGCGTCTGTCTATGCAATGGCGCCAAAGGTATATATAATCACCTACCCAAACAAATTAGGGATTGTACTAATATACATGACTATAAATTTACCCTTAAGAAATTACTAATAGAGAAAACGTATTATTCACCAGCAGAATTTTTTAATGACAAATTATAAATTGCAATGCTTTTCGTAATTTTTTGACTGTAGATATGTTATTGATTGTCATCATCATCATCATTCATCATCATTTCAGCCTATTGCCGTCCACTGCTGGACGTAGGCCTCCCTCATATTGCGCCACAATGTGCGGTCCTGTGCCGCCTGCATCCAACGACGCCCAGCAACTTTCACTAGGTCGTCGGTCCACCTAGTGGGGGGGCGTCCTACACTGCGTCGTCCGATGCGTGGTCGCCACTCGAGAACCTTTCTTCCCCAGCGGTTGTCAGTTCGTCGAGCGATGTGGCCTGCCCATTGCCACTTCAGCGTGCTAATTCTTCGTGCTATGTCGGTTACACCCGTTCTTCTGCGGATTTCTGTATTCCGAATTCTATCTCGCAGAGAAATCTCGAGCATAGCCCGTTCCATAGCACGCTGAGCGACTTTGACTCTTGATATGAGGCCTACATTTAGGGACCAAGTTTCCGTGCCGTAAGTCATCACTGGTAACACACACTGGTCGTAGACCTGTGTTTTCAGACACTGAGGTATGTTGAACGATAAGATCCTCTTAAGTTTCCCGAACGCTGCCGAACCGAGTTGGATTCGTCGGCTGATCTCTTTCTCGAAATTGGATCTACCTAACTGGACTGTTTGTCCTAGGTAAACATAGTGATTGACAACTTCGAGAATCGCATTGCCAACTAGGACCGGTACAGGAATGACATGGGTATTTGACATGACTTTCGTCTTGTCCATGTTCATTCGTAGACCCACTAGTTGGGATACCCTGCTGAGATCATTGAGCGTAGTGCCAAGGTCCTCCATGGATTCTGCCATAACGACGATATCGTCTGCGAATCGAAGGTGAGTGATGTATTCGCCGTTAATGTTGATGCCGAGTCCAGTCCAGTCTAAGAGCTTGAAGACATCTTCCAGTGCAGTGGTGAACAGTTTCGGAGAGATGACATCTCCCTGTCTCACGCCTTTCTGCAACTGGATCGGTTTCGTACTCTTATCCCGGATACGGACTGACATTGTGGCGTTCCTATACAAACACTTCAGCACTTCGATATAGCGATGGTCGATTTGGCACCGCCCAAGTTTCGACTGAATCAAAGGCTTTCTCATAGTCCACAAACGCTAAGCACAGGGGCCGATTATACTCCTCGGTCTTTTGTATAATCTGCCGAAGCGTGAGGATATGGTCTATGGTGCTATAGCCTTTTCGGAAGCCGGCTTGTTCGGGCGGCTGGAAGTCATCGAGCTTGCGCGTGAGTCGATTGGTAATGACCCTCGAAAACAACTTATAAACATGGCTCAGGAGTGAGATGGGTCTGTAGTTCTTTAAAAGAGCTTTGTCACCCTTCTTGAAGAACAGCACCACCACACTCCTGGTCCACGACTCTGGAACGTCGCCCCCGAGGATAACGGAATTAAATAGCTTCTGAAGGGCTATTAAGACCGGCTTGCCGCCCGCCTTCAAAAGCTCTGCCGTAATTCCGTCATCTCCCGGTGCCTTACCGTTACGTAGTTGTTTGAGAGCCATTCTGATCTCGTACAAGCTGATGTCCGGGATTTCTTCGGTATAGTGCCGAGTTAGCTTGGATCTGGGATCTTGGACCAAGCCGACAACAGGATTTTGGGATGATTTGTATAACTGTCCATAGAACCTTTCGACCTCTCCCAAGATCTCACTTTGGGATGAAATGACAGTGCCATCATCAGTCTTCAGCTTAGTCATTTGGCTTTTCCCAATAGACAGATCTTGTGCGAACACTTTCGAGCCACGATTCCGCTCTATCGCTTCTTTAATACGGAGCGTATTAAATCGACGAATATCGCGACGCACAGACCTGGAGATCTGCCTATTTAGCTGCCTATGTTTGGACCAATCGGCTGCAGACTGCACCGTCATCTCTTTTCTCCGCTCCATGAGCTCGAGAGTCTGGTCAGAAAGTTTTTTAGGTCTATTAACGCGGTGAGGCTTGAAAATTTTCAACCCAACCGCGTGGACAGTTGATTGATTGTAATTGAATGTATTTTTGATTGTTATTTATTTAGGTTGTTATTGGTTGTAATTGATTCTAATTTATGTTATTGATTGTATTTTTGATTATTATATTATGTTAATATTGTACATTAATTGCATGCCGTAACTGCGTAAGGTCGACTATGGTGAGACTTATATTATTTGTAACATCTTATATGTACCCATATTTCGCAATAATAAATTGATTGATTGATTGATTTATATTCAGTAGGTAAACGGATAGCCAAATTTCATATAGCCAGTATATTGACTGAAAATATAAAGAAGAGAAATACACGTCATATATATCTTATTGAAACGCAAAGAAATCTAAATAGGCTATATATTACCATTTCACTCAGATAATTCTCGTAATATTTTACCGAAATGTTACCCGTGAGTCTGCAAACAAGCAACATGATCACCCATAATCTGAGAAAATAAGAAAATCCAGCTCCTAAAAATACAGCTTGATCTTCAATTACATACGAACTCTAGGATACGAGGAATCTTTTTAAATTGGATATGTCCGCGGTCAAGTTACGTATTACGACCGACAGAGGGCCAGCAAATATTTGATCTCAAGTAATTGTCACACGAGAAGAAAATATCCTTTTACTTTCGTCCCTTGCGTGTTTACTGGCAATGAAAAAAGATAGCTTCACTTTTTTATAATAAATATGTTTTATAGGGTAGTAAAATTTCAACCTTTTAAATATATTTTAGGGGTAGGTAAAGTTGTAATACATCTACTTTTTGTCTGTAAGATCAACCTATTGTCATTTATCTGTCATGGTAACTAACTTCGTGCAGCCACAAAAAGACAATCTGATGACAAACCACGGTAGGCTCCAATGGGAAAGGACCAAGAAGAAATGCTGCCCCAACATTTTATTTCCCTAGAAGTTGTAAAACTAACCAAAGAATTACCAGGAGAATGGACAGCCAAAACTCTTCACCTCAGCCTATATAGGTACGCCCCACTGTTGAGCTTGCGCCTCATCCAAAATGAGAGATATTGATCCACACTGATACCACACTGGTCAAACATGTTGGCATAGGGTTTTAATAGGGTTTAAATCACGAGTTTGCATAATGATTTCTGATGTTTACGCGAGTATTACACATTTTAAATAAAACTACTTTACGGATTTTATCGCGTTTGTATTTGATTTATGATTGCCCGACGTTTCGAAAACTTTGCAGCATTCATGGTCAGGGGCGGAATACGATGTCTTGCGTCCAACAAGTCATCGTTATTACAGACATTTATAATTATCTACCCGATACGGAAAATTTGTTAGGTACCAAGTTTATTAAGTTTTACCCACATTTTAGGTCAAATTTATTGCCAGTATAAGAAGAAAATGATTCTATATGAAAAAATTCTATTGTTTATGGTTAGTAATTATTAATTATTAAATTTGTAGCAATTATAAAGCATAAATATCTGTAATAACGATGGCTTATTGGATGTGAAACATCTTAAGTCCGCACGTGACCATGAATGCTGCAAAGTTTTCGAAACGTCGGGCAATTAAATACAAACGCGATAAAATCCGTAAAATAGTTCTCGAGTTTTCCTCCTCTTGCATAGATGTTATCTGCGTATTATGTCCCTTAATGGTATTTTATGACACCCACAGGTAAGAGTGGAGGTGATGCATCGTATACTTACTCCATCACCACACGGAAGTAAATTGATGAAATATTTGAATCAAATTCGTGGTTTGCTCCTTTTAAAGATCATCATCAAACTGCCTGCCAATACAAATAATGCTATTTGGCTATATTAGGTAGACAATAATAGACAATGAGAGCTTACAAACATTTAACATCCTACCTCGTTAAAAATAAAAAAAACAAACCTTTTTCAAGTGCATTTAAAAATAAAAATTACGTAATATTTCCAAAACATGATTTCAAATGTTATAATTGAATTTTTAGTAATATTTCAATAAAATAACATAATTTATTTAAAAAAATGAACGTTCATAAGCTATGGGAGTACAAAGAATATATAAATGTGAATGGTTATATGATGAATAGCGAATTGATATCGTTACTTCAAAATTCATTGACATTGCTGCAAGCGGAGAACCATTTTAAGCATATCCAATATTGGGGACAAATATTTGCTGTCGACTTCGATTATCACATCGCTGTCGGCATAAACAATGATGCATTACTCGATAAAAAGTATTTCTACACCACAGACTTCAAGTTTTGGGGCTTATTGCCAAAGGCAAAGAAAAAGTATAAAGAATTGTCCCTGACAGCGACATTTCCCTTCAGAGGTGAACCCGCGCTTAAAGTTAAAGTACTTGATGAAGAACTGGAAGAAAATAACCCTGACAGATGTAGAATAATGAAAGAAGAAAACCGCCTCGCTGCTACTGTAAGCAATATATGTGACGAGGTTGAAATTTGCGCCAGAGGTCAGCTCCTAAAACAACCTAACGGTCTTGTAGTTATTAACCCCAATTTCTACGGCTTGACCATGTCTGAAGCAAAACTTTTGAAGTCATATTTACACATAAGACCCGCTCAACATCGTTGGAATACAAATCTTCTAACAAGACAGGACTATAATTACAGCATGGATTTTCTCGATTCTATAGATCAAGATATACCAAACGGTTGTTGGAATCTATCCATGGAACAAGGAGGTAGTTTGGTGTATTTAAAGAGTCTTTATTGGCCTGGAATGATGTATTTCCATAAAGTGAGGACGCCGGATGCAGGTTTCTTATACATTGGTAACGGCCGCAAGAACTTGGATGTGCCCTTTTTACTTTAGAAGATACTTATTAATCTTAATTTGATTTTTGAACTAATTATGTTCATTAAATGTACGTTTTGACTTTACTTATTACAATTTACTATTATATTGGGTACCGTATCTTATGGCGCCAAAAAAGCAACAAGCCTCTGTTATCCGGCTAATAGTTCATTAATCAAGTCCTGTTTGCTTTAATCTGTTAAATGGTATTAAATAAATCAGAATGTTAACAGATATTAAAACAGCTAGAATTGTTTATTTCACTTATCTTCATAGTTTTATGTCTTACGACATATTATTGTGGGGATGCTCTGCGGATTTGAATAGAATCTATATTCTCCACTTTAAAAAATATTGTGATAGGAGTGATCCCAAAGGTCACGCTCGAGACTGTCCAGCATCTCGTGCCGATTGACATCTTTGGCGAGACGGACGGCCAATCTGAAGACATACCGCGCACTGCGGTAATCCTTGTACAGCTGGCCCTCCCGCTGCTCGTGGCGATGGTGCCGCCCACTACAGGTGTAGGATCTCCGGGCGCGTACATACACGGCCTGGAGATCTGCCAACTCTCGGGACCACCAGGGGACCGCACTGTTCGGGGGGCGACACCGCACACGGGGCATAGCCGCATCACAAATCTGCGTTAACGCACAGCGAATGCGACCAGCCTCGGGGACCACCCCGTACGCCTGGGGCGTTGAGGACAGCCATGAGTGAATGATGGATGCCTCCGCCAAGGGGTCCTGATCCAATCGACCCACAGTCCACCGTGGAAACCCGGGAGCTGCGCCCGCCGTGTGACTCCTGCTGGGCTGTCGAAGGGTCCGGGAGACATCTATCCCAATGCACCAGTGGTCGGATAGGGTCTCGACCTCCTGGACGCACCAGGTCCGCACGAGTGAAGCGATATTGGGGTTAGCAAACGACAGTTGATGATCCGCGACCAATTTGCCGCCCTTGTCCCTTCCCCGGCCGTCCCGCGACCCTCGTCGTCGGAAGGCTCTGCGGCACTGCCGCCCTCGTCTGTTGACATTTCCTAGGTCGTGTGGGTCTCTAAGCTCTCCGAAGGCCCAACGGCACCGCCGTCCTCGTCCTGCGACGGCCCGGGTACCTAACCTTCCCACTGAGAAAGAAACTCAGAGGGAATGGCCCTAACTTCCAGTACGGTTTTTCATTGGGATGATACTTGAGATGCCACCAAGCAGGGACGTGTGGTTCAACCTGCTGATAGACGAACGTTTGATATTACATCTTAGATTTAACGGATGCCAATTGATGGCAGTGTTAATGCCAATCGGTCGGTTTTTCCATGCTATGAAATTTTTTATACTTAAGGTAGGGTGAATATTATGACATGAATTAACGTGATGTAGCTCGATTTGCCGCCCCCCTGGACGTGCCGCCCGCGTGCGGTGCACGCCTTGCACGCCCGCTTACGGCGGGCCTGCGCATTCCCAACTAGGACCGCTACAAGAATGACATGGGCATTAGACATGACTTTCGTCTTGTCCAGTATATATAATTCAAGGGGTATACGCTTCTACAATAAATTTTATCTAAAGATATCCGAGACTTGCCAATGAAAAAGTTTAAAAAAGCTATCAAAAATAAACTTTGTAAAAAAGGTTATTATAAAATCTCAGATTATCTAGATGATAATACAGATTGGTTGCTTGTTCTTTTAATTAAACTGTTCTTTAATAACTAGGTATTGTTATAAAGCGTAACGTGTTTTTGTATTTTCACTCTTTGTAACATACGGTGTTGGACGTTGGTCATGCTCACTGAAAGATCTACTTGCGATAGCTGCGAGAAGCTAGTCCCTCCTTCCCTCCATAGTGGTTAAGGGGAGTGATGGTTGCTCTAGTAGTTAACTTGTGATCAGGTGCCATTTGTGAGATCTGGTCCAGCCATAATCATTTAAATTAAATTACGTATCTTGAGGTTCGAAGGACATCACACTGGAGCTAGCACTTACAAGACATTTTATACACAATTTTATTTCTAGTATGTATAGTTTATGTATTATAATATAATAGCAGAATACAGCAGCAGAGACAACAGAATACAGCAGGCAGTAAAACAATGAACACTAGTTTCTCGCTAGCGAGCTTGTAAGTAGGTAGTAACTTATCGCTCCGAACGCTAATCATCAACTGACGACGCCAACGCGCGATCGCCGCTTTTATACTTAGTCCTAGACTCGATCTCAAATATTCTCGAAAATACTCGAGTCGGCACCTTTGATAAACAAAAAGCAAAAATAAAAACAGAAATTTAAAAATAGCGTTGTAAACAATATCGACTTTATCCTTTGAAGTTAGAGACGAAAGTCGCTAGTTGACAACTATAGCGTCTAATTCAGAGGCGGCTTTTATCAAAGAGACTGAGCGCTTACAAGTATACTACCCGCTCGTTTTAAGTTTGCCGCTGGCGATAGGTATGAGTGTATGACGTTCGAAATTTTTTATTTAATTGTAACAATAAAAATTGTGTACGTTAGATATTTGGGTAAAACTATGACACATTATAAGTTTTGTTGTCACGTGGGGGAGGGTACGCGCATTCCACAGACCGGCAAACTTAGAGCGAACGCGTTGTACAAGTATAAAATTGTTGAGACCAAACTTATGAGATATTGTACCAGCTAATGTAACACAAGCTTATACAAATAAATAAATAAATAACATTCATAGCGTTTTGTCTCCGCGCGGCCGCGGAGTCCGCACAGCCGCGGAGCGACCAGAGAGAGGTGTTTTGATTTTTTTATTTCTAAATTCTTGCGGAACCCCGACAGAGGTATCACGGAACCCTCGGTTCCGCGGAACACACTTAGAGTATAGCTGTATTATATAATAAATTACTTATTAGAATTCTTAAAACCAGAAATACTTTGCCCACCTTAAGACTCAAACCCGAAGTTTTTAGATACGTTCTTTGAGGCTTTCATCCATCTATTGATCAATCAGCCTACAGACCTCCACTGCTGGACATAGGCCTCCCCACGAGAATGCCACTCTCGGAACGGTCCTGCGCCACTTGCATCCAACGATTCCCTACGACTTTAAAAATATCGTCATTCCACCTAGTGCCCGCTCCATAGCACGTTGAGCGACTTTGATTTTTTTAAGAGACCGACATTTAAGGACCACGTTTCAGTACCGTGAGTCATTGCTGGTACACACACTGGCTATAAATCTTTGTTTTCAGACACTGCAAAATATCGGACGAGAAAGATCCTCTTAAGTTTTCCAAACGCTGCCCAGCCGAGTTGGATTCGTCAGCTGACGTCTTTCTCGAAATTGGATCTGCCTAACTGAACTGCTTCTGCTAGGTAAACATAGTGATCGACAACTTCGAGAATCACATTCCCAACTAGGACCGGTACAGGAATGACATGGACATTTGACATGACTTTCGTCTTGTCCATTATCATTTGTAGACCCACTAGTTAAGAAATCCTACTGAGGTCATTGAGCGTAGCATACAACATATCGTCAGCCAATCGAAGGTGAGTGATGTAGTCGCCGTTGATGTTGATGCCGAGTCCGGTCCAGTCTAAGAGCTTAAAGACATCTTCCAGCTTAGTGGTGAACAGTTTTGGAGACATGATGTCTACCTGTCTCACAATTCTCAACAAATTGATCAGTTTCGTACTCTTATTCCGGATGCAGACCGCAGACCTACTCCTCAGTCTTCTGTAGAATCTGGCGTAACGTGTGGATGTGGTCTATGGTACTATAACCTTTTCGGAATCCGACTTGTTCGGGCGGCTGGAAGTGGCCGAGCTTGCACGCGAGTCGGTTCGTAATGACTCTTGAGAACAATATGTATACGTGGCTCAAGAGTAAGATGGGTCTGTAATTCCTTAAAAGCGTTTTATCGCTTTTCTTGAAAAACAGCACCACCACGCTCCTGGTCCACGACTTTAAAATGTCGTCCCCGAGAATGACAGAATTTAACAACTTCTGTAGGGCCTTTAGAAATGGCTCGCCGCGTGCCTTCAGGAGTTCTATGGTAATTCTGTCATCTCCCGGTGCCTTCCCGTTGAAGTCCGGAATTTCTTCGGTGTAGTGCCGAGTTAACTTGGATCTGGGATTTTGGTCTAAGCCGGCAACAGGGTTCTGGGATGATCTATACAACTGCCCATAGAACCTTTCGACCTCTCCCAAGATCTCATTCTGGGATGAAATAACAGTGTCGTCATCCGTCTTCAACTTGATAATTTGGCTGTGCCCGATAGACAAATCACGTGCGAATACTTTAGAGCCACGGTTCCGCTCTATTGCCTCATCAATACGCTGCGTATTGAATCAGCGAACGTCGCGTCGCACAGGCTTTGAGATTTGTCTATTTACCTGGCTATGTGTGGACCAATCAGCTGAAGTCTGCATCGATATTTCCTTTCTCCGCTCCATGAGCTTGAGAGTCTGGTCTGAAAGTTTACTTGGTCTATTTGCGCGACGGGTCTTAAAGAACATTGACCCGACCGCGTGGACAGTTTCCATGAATCTGTTGCTCATATCGTTCAAGGATTCACACTCTTCCAGGCACTGGAAGCGATTATGTAATTCGAGCTGAAAGCTCTCGAGGTTTTGGTATTAGACAGGAGTAAGTCGGCATGTAGACTTCATTAAGCGAAACCGCTCGACTTTCGTATGCAAATTCAATGTGCCTTGTACCATCTGGTGATCTCTCCCAGTTTTTATCCTGCTGATCACAGAGACATCATTGAATATTTATCGTTTGTCCGACAAGATGAAGTTTATCTTGTTGTTAATGGAACCATCGTGGCTAATCCAGGTCCACTTTCTATGTGGCCGCTTTTTGATGAAAGAATTCACCATAAAGAGGCCTTTCTTCTCCAAAAAATTGACCAGTTTTTAGCCCCTTTGGTTTCTCTGTCTAAATCCATATTGCCCCACTCTCAGCTCATCGTCTGTCCTTTTGCCTAGTTTCGCCAAGTCTCCTATAACTACTTTGAAGGAGGTTTTCGACGTGTGGATGGCTTTCGAGATGTCCTCGTATAAGGTCTCCACCACGTCGTTGAAGTATGTTGAGGTCGGCGCGTAAACCTGTATGACCTTCAACGTATTCGTTGTCGTGGTCGTAAATTCTGTACGCTACCCTCATCGATACACTCATGATCCTCTCCACGTTGTTCACGAGAGAATTTCGAACGATAAACCCCAGACCGCCTTGGGATGGGTGATCTCCCTTCCGGTAGAAGAGCAGATTTCCAGACTGGAGAATTATCGTGCCCTCGTCCTTTCTTTGCACTTCTGATAGTCCTACAACGACGGTCAATAACGGTCCCTTAAGCTATATCCGTGGTGCTATACTGCTGGGCTTCACGTAGTTGTACATCCCCTTATTTACTGGCTTATTAGCCTACTTTGCTTCATGTTGCCCGCTTTGCATAGGGAAGTGGAATCTTGCCAACTCCTCCTGTTTTTTCTTTTCTAATTGAATTTGTTGTGGGTTCCAAGACAATTAAAAGCGTTTCCCGGGACTTCCTAAGCATCAAACCTTGGTGTCTTATACGGAAACCATGATGGATACTGGCTTACAGGAGGTACAGTGGTGGGAATTTGTTGTGGGATTAGTCCTATTTAAAAAAAAAGTCCTACAACATCTCAGCGGATTTTTCTCAATTCCTCTTCCAGCTCGATGACCCTCTCGTCGGTCCTAAGTGTCCGAATATTGTGTGTTACCAGGACCAAAGATCGATTTGCTTGGTGACCGGAGATTCTTAGCACCCCCCGTCGCGCCACGGGTCCACGGGCCCGCTACCAAGATGAGCCCGTGGAAATGTGGAACTGTCGTGACTCGGGCACGGGCCCTCATTATTATTGTCATAGTCGCCACGCTTGACAGACGGGTTGGCAGTCAGTCGCAGTAGGTTTATAAGTTTTCCCAGTAGATATCTGCTGTCCATTCTCCTGATGATTCTCTCTCGATCTCCTGGCCTTTAGCCGATTTTACGACTCCCATGGGCAAGCAACGGATGACGACAATTGTACCTATTCTATAACGTTGCCACACGGGAGAGCTTATTATTCACTAATCTCGTAATTAGAAGAATTTTGAGTAACGAATTACTATTACCTACTCTATAATTTTAGCAGCAGGTTAAACAAGATTTCATAGTGTGGCATAACTTTACATGATATTGAAGTCATTATGGTGAAGCTACTAATTTAATATTAAATTTATTTATAAAATTAAAATAGGTACATCAAGATTCCACAATTTTAGTTTTTTTGTTTAATTTAATCACTCTTATGGGCAGGCAAAAGTCTTTTGACCATACTGCCTTGTCTTGCATAGCAAGGTTCCACAGTATTCATAGAGCTCATACTTACATTAAATAGGCATTGCCATAATCTAATTTTCGGTTTTTATTTTCTCCTATTTTACACCACTGCATATTTTTTTTAAACTCTATAAGCTCTATTTTTTAAGCTCTAACCGTAGTAGAATATAAGAATAAAAGCATCAACAAAAACATCGGTCGCTTCGTCAAAAAAATAGCCTTTTGAAAGAACTTTTCGACCAGTTTTTGAATAGCATCTGGCAACTGACAACTGGCAACACCATTTAAACCGTCGCCCCCTGGCACACCTCTTGTCACCTGGCGTCTCGTTAAAAAAAAAACAATATTCGCGCCTGCTATTATAGCCGGTTTATCTGAATTACCGAAATTTTAATTTTATTACCTCAAATATCGTACTGGAATTATCAACTAAAGCATATCGATGGCTGCAGACAGCGCAAATGTACCATTCGATACGGAAATGGCGGAATGCGACGGAGACAAAGTGGTTACTATGATGGATGTTTTACAAGAACAACAAGATTTTGAAGAAGACGCTAACGCCGTTTTAGGTGCTTCCGATGACAACAACTGTACTTTCTCTCAGGTAATATTATTACACAATTCCTAACCGCAATAAAAGGGTGAATTTCGTTCAAATATGGCGAACGCATCTGAGCGTCGTAGTGAACCGTCGCAGTAAATATAATGATGGGCTATTATGTCGCAATCTAGTGTAACATTTTGTCGATGTCAATTTATATACGTTTCATTGATATAGTATGCCGAAATTGATTCTTGGGCCGACTTACAGGAGCATCATAATTCTTACTAATAGATCTGTAAATTTGAGACCGCCATTTATTAGACAATTCAGATTCAATTTATTATAAGATCCTTTGTAGCTATGAAACTGCTATTGATATTATACAGAATACCTTTACAGAATCACTTTCTTAATGTTTGATCTCTGCAAGATGATGAATAAGTATTTCCAAGAATACCTATCTTGGGAATACAATTTCCTTCATCTAAAAATGCTAGGTCTATTTTCTTTTCTTAATAAATTTAACAAAGTATAATTTTTTTAGTGTAGGCTCTCCACATTTCTAGTGTAATAATAACTCTAAATTTAGACCTTATATTAGACATTGGAGTGTACTAATGTCTCCATCCTACTTATAATAGATTAACATTAGGATGCAGTCCAAGCACCAACCTCCTATGCAAAATGTTGCAAGTTGTAGATTTGTTCTGAGTAGGTGTGATTATCTATTCATTGTATGATATCCACGTGGTGACAGAGTAACAATACAATTCACCTTCCTCTAGCTTGCCTGTGGATGTCATAAAAGATGACAGGGATGTAATATGTAAGAGAAGGAAAACTTGAAATAAAACATTGTACCAACGCATGTGGTATAGTAGGTCAATATCGCTTCTAATCATCATCGCAGCCCACATATGTCCCACTGTTGGGCTCGGGCCTCCTCCGCAATGGGAGGAAATTTGAACTACTATACTATGCTGGTCAAACATGTTGATATGGGGTTTCATTTTGAGTTTTCCTTCTCTTGCATAGATGTTATGTGCATATTATCTCCCTTAGTCATCTTTTACGACATTCATGGGCAAGAAGTCCCCTTTTTCTGTTCTAAATAACACTGTGTTTTCCATGTGTAATCATAAATGATACTGACAGAAGTTGCTGAAAATCAGCACATTGCCATAATAAAAACAAAAAAGGAAATACTTTTTTTAACTCTACCATATGTTACGTCACTATTTGACTAATAAATGATGGATTTCTTGACGTATGACTTTGAAGACTTACATGGTATTCAAAAACTTCAGTCAAGCTTGATCACATTTGCTATAATCGATGTAAAGAGGCTAATGTAATTTACAATTTCTCCAAGAATCTGCAGGAATATATCTCTACAAAATTAACCTATTGATTAATTTAAATTATGTGATTACAGGGTTACATCAAAAGGCAGGCGATTTATGCCTGTTTGACATGTTGTGCTGATGTGAAAACTGATCCAACTAAGAGAGCAGGTGTTTGCCTTGCTTGCAGTCTAAACTGTCATGAAAACCATGAGCTAGTTGAGTTATATACAAAAAGAAACTTCCGATGCGACTGTGGTAACCCTAAATTCAATCCCAAACATTGCCAATTCACCCATAATAAAAACGAGATTAATTCTAACAATGTCTATAACCAGAATTTCAGTGGTCTCTATTGTACCTGTCATAGACCTTACCCTGACCCTGAAAACACTGTTGAGGATGATATGATCCAGTGTATTATTTGTGAAGATTGGCATCATGCCTCCCATTTAAACACTATTGTGCCAGCTAATAATCAATATTCTGAAATGATTTGCAAAGGTTGTATGGATAAAAATGAATTCTTACATGACTACAGTAATTTTGCTATTAACACTGAATCCATTGATGTCGATGTTGTAACAATAAATGGTGAGAATGATGCCATAAAAAATTGTAATTCTGAGGGAATTGCAAATGGAATTGATAATAGCATATCAGACAATAAAGATGCCACTGATAAAACGGATGAAATAACTCATGAAAGTACAAATGCACAAGTTGAAACAGAATCTAAAAAGAATGCAGAAAACCATGTAGACAACTCTATGGATACTGAATGTCTAAAGGAAGACTTTTCATCTAATGGTAAGAATACAGAACAGGAAAGTGCGGAGTTCAATAATGATGAAGGAACACACGCTGAGAGTAAAAATACTTCTGACATTGAAAATGATAGAAAATCAACAGTGACTGGCAATGAAGCCGCGGAGACATTTAAGACGCCACAAGACCCTGCTATTGAGTCACAAGAACAAAAAGACATTTCTATGACTAATGAGAATATTGAACTTACAGCTAATTTGAGTTCAGAACAAACAACTAGAGAAGATTCTGAATCCTTTGCTTCCAATGAAAAGAAGCCATTTTCCGAGGACACAATAGAAGGAACAAAAGTTGAAAATCCTACTAATATTATAGAGAAAGAATTAGACAGTAGAGTGGAAAAACCTATTTCTGAAGATCCTATAGCTAGTACTCAACAGAACCACCCTGAAAAAGATAATTCCGATGCTGTTATGGATGCAATTGATGAATTATTAGAGGGCCCTAAAGAACTAAATGCAGAAATTGAAAATAGAAAAGAGCTTGATGAAGAATTATCAATCAATAATGATGATAACCAAACGGAAACTCGTAATACATTAGCAGAAGACCATAGAACTGTTGACACAGAGGGTCCAGTTATTGATACCAATGAAGAATCTAATACAGACATAGAACTTAATAGCAATAAAAACATAAATGAATCATCACAACCTTCAACTGATTCTCAAATAATAGAAAATAAGAGTCAATCAGATACCTATGAAAAATCTGGAACCGCAGAGCAAAACGAAATAACAAATAGTGACAATTGCCATAAAAATATAGCTTTAAATGAAACCGGTAGTACAAGCAAACTAGACAATGACAGTCCAGTCACAGATGAACCTTCATTTGATAATAAAGCTTCCAATTTATCTACAATAACTAATGAAAATAAGAGAAAGCTGAATACTGAACTGATAGAAGAAACAAATAAAAAAGCTAAGCTTGATAACAGAAAATGCGTCAGGCCTAAAGGTGTCAAAAAAATTTTTAAAGGTGCAACTTTCTGGCCTTCAAACTTTCGCCAAGCACTTTGTACATGCGAGGAATGTTTGAAAATGTATAAAGATTTAAATGTGCTGTTCTTGACTGATCTAGAAGATACAGTGTCATTTTATGAGAGTTTGGGTAAACAAAATGTTGATGCAGGCGCCTCTCAATACGAAAGAGGTCTGCAAGCACTTTCATCTTTAGACAGAATACAACAAATAAACGCTTTAACAGAGTACAATAATATGAGAGATAGATTATTAGATTTTTTGAAGAGTTTCAAAGATAGACAGGAGATTGTTAAAGAGGAGGATATTAGAGCATTCTTTGCTGGCATGAGGCCGAGAAGAGAGCCCGACGGTGTATATTTCTGCAGATGATTGCTAGGCTTTAAGTAGTTATTTTTTTTTTTCATTTGTAAACGCCTGCTTAGTTCGCAAGCAGATGATTATTGAAGTTTCAATATATTCTTTCTTGTATACTGGTCCTTTATTTTATCTCCTCAAATATGAAATACTTACAGTGAATAAAACATACAAGGTGTCAGCCATGAGCCATTCCTTCCCCACGAGGGTCATAAGACAACATGAGACTTCACTGTAAAAGAAAAGACTTCGTACAAAATGTCATGGTGTCGAACGCATGTGAAACGATTCTGTGTGATCTGGGAATGATTACATCTTGAGTATAAATTGCGTTAATTGTATTTGAGAAACCCATTGCGGCACAAGGGTTTATTCCTTAATGTGGGGTATTTTCAGTGTTGACAGTAAAAATATTGAGTCCTGTGAGTGTCATAAGAGATGTCTAAGGAATATAATATACGAGCTGAAATGTTAAACCAGACTATTTTTAAGATGACTAAAGGATATAATATTACATCCATTCCGTGTGGTGACGGAGTAAGAATACAATTCGCCACCCACTTTCTTGCCCATGGATGTCATAAAAAACGACTAAGGGATATATTGCATATGACATACAACAGATGAAAAACTGAATAAAAAAATATAATAATGAATAAAAACTACTAACACGTCTAACCAGCGTGATATAGTAGGACAATTTCCCTCCTGTTCTGAAGGAGGCTCGAGCCTCCTTCAGCAGTTAGACGAATATGGGCTGAAATGATAATAATTTAGGTAGAATTTTGAAAGGGAGAAGAGCGTGTCTAATGTATGAAGCCAAGCGAGACATACACTGCAACCACTCCTGCTGTTAGTGAATACATTCACGATCTTCCCCCACCCAAAAAGGCGGCGGATCAGAAGCACACCATAAAAATTTCATTTCAAAAATAGCTCCACTAAAAGAAAACCTCTGAATTAATTCCGAGGTTTTCTTTTAGATGGATGTCCAAAAAAAGTGTTACAGTCAAACCTGGGTAAGTGAGAAAACCCTATAAGTGAGAGTAATAGCCAGGACCCGTCATTTTAAGCTCCCAAAACCTCTATTAACGAGAAACAAAAACCTCTGTAAGAGAGAGTCTTATTTCCCTCATGGACCTCCGTAAGTGAGACTGCTACTTATCTATACCTCTATAAACGACAGTCGAGCTTTATTTATTTATATTATTTAGTTATTTAGACGATATCGTTAAGAATTGTGTGAACACCTGTATTGCTGGAAATGACAGTGAAGACGAGGCACAGATTCCGGAAACAGAAATAAAGATAATTCCAATGAAGCTAGCTTTAAATGCGTTGGAGACGGTCCATCAGTACTTTGAATACGCGGTGGTTGTTGATCAAGCAATATTCGACAAAATTTATGAGTTAGAGAAAAACATTCAAAATACAAAAACAGAAACCCAAACGGAATTGACGGATTTTTTTAAGTGTAAATAAGTTCAAACTAAAATAAAATTACATAGTGCATGAATTTTTGTTTTGTTTTCGTAAGCATCTTGATACCTACCCTCATAAAGTACTTATATGTCGAAATCTAATGAACGTAACCTATACACACTATTAAAAATATATATGTACATAATATATGTTGTGCATATTATGCACATAATTTTATCATATTACATATTTACTACATTCGTACTTGCTGTGACTTGTTATTGCTGCGTACCTCTATAAGAGAGAAACGCTACCCATGTACCTGCATCAGCGAGAAACTCGGGTTAGTGAGAAATCTCTATAGGCGAGAATGAGATTGTGCTCCTTTGAACTCTCGCTTATCCAGGTTTGACTGTATATCAATATCTCGTAACGTAACTGCAATCGAGTTTGTATCGATATACAATGACCGCTCGACTTTTCCGATATATGTATTATATTGTAAGCGTATTATACTTTTCGATATACTTGCCTTTTTTTTTTGGTAGGTTGGTCTGGACAGCAAAATTTTCGACACATTTCTGGCCGGTCTACGATCAACGAAAGATATATTTATTGGAAAATATATTGCACTACGCTGTACGTATAAAATACGCATTTATAGGGCGTTTTACATAATTCACACATTCCCTTCCTCACAGAACGGGCACTGCTTGAAGTGCTCCAGGCACATCTGAGGGCTTAGCATATTTGCGTCAAAGTACCGTTGTTCATACCGTTATCGAGATCAACTTCTATGAGATTTGGAGCAACGCCTCTATCGGACGATAGAGGCACTACTTCAAATCCATACAAATTTACCTCGATAAGATTACGAATATTTTGACGCAAATATTCGTACAGCAATTTCCAATTTAGAGAAAGAGATCAGCCGACGAATCCAACTCGGTTGGGTAGCGTTAGGGAAACTTAGGATCTCGTCCAACATACCTCAGTGTCTTATAATTAAAACACAGGTCTACGACCAGGGTGTGTTACCAGTGACGTCTTACGGCACGGAAACGTGGTCCCTAAATGTAAGCCTAATAACAAGGCTCAAAGTTACTCAGCGGGCTATGCTTGGGATTTCTCTGCAAGATAGAATCCAGTATACGGAAATCCGCAGAAGAACGGGTGTAATCGACATAGCACGCTGAAGTGGCAATGGGCAGGCCACATCGCTCGACGAACCGACAACCGCTGGGGAAGAAAGGTTCTCGAGTGGCGACCACGTATCGGACGACGCAGTGTAGAACGCCCCCGAACGAGGTGGACCGACGACCTGGTGCGAGTTGCTGGGCGTCGTTGGATGCAGGCGGCACAGGACCGCACTTTGTGGCGTAACATAAGGGAGGTCTACACGTCCAGCAGTGGGCGGCGATAGGCTGAAATGATGATGATTCGTACTACGGCCATACGAACACAGAGTGTACAAAGAAATGTATGTCGAACAATCAAAACGATATCAATGCAAAGATAACAAATAAAAACTCTGTGATGCGTAAGATAATTAGATTTATTATGGTAAGTGGTTATGACATAAAAAGATCACGCGTACAATATATCGTAGTGTCCGGGTCGATACAACAAATGGACCAGCGGCTTCGAACCCTCGGGGAAGTCGTGCGCTATCACCTGCAAAGAAACGCAAAAACAGTTTAAAATAGACGCCATTCATCATCACCACAGCTCACATACGTCCCACTGCTGGGCTCGAGCCTCCTCCATAATGAGAGAGAAATTAGCTTACTATATCACGCTAGTGAGATGGGTCAGTATATAGTGGTAGGACCACACTGGTGACAGTTGTCCGTCTACAGCCGCGGGCCGGTCCGTCCGAGGTAGTACCACACTCTGGCAGAAAATCGACGCCTGGGTAGAAACAAATTGTTACCGCGCTTCGTTCGGTGAGAAAGAGAACCGGAAGCCCAACTTCCAGAGGGTGTTGCGTATGGTGGATTTTAGTGATGCCTGTAATATCACCGAATCTCATTGCAGGAAAAAAAAGGACCATGAGCGGCAACATCACTTACCATCAGGTGTACTGTTTGCCACCGTTAGCAACAAAAAAGAAAGGTTTTAGAGTTGCCTAATCTTGCATAGATGTTATCTGTACATTATAATCCCATACTCGTCTTGTACGAAACCTACAGGCAATATAGGTAACTTGTATTCTTAATGAGACACGAAAGGTCGAAATTAAGGTCAAAATAAATTATTTTTAAGTTTTGCACGTGGTAGGCGGACACTGTCGACAGTTGACTGTCTACAGCCGTGGGCCGGTCTGTCCAGGGTAGTATTATACTCTCGCAGAAAATCGACCTCTGAGTAGCAATTTATTACTGCACTGCATTTGGTAAGCAAGAGAGTCGGAAGCCCAACTTTTTAATAAACAGTTTGTATAAGTGACCTTCAATATCATCAAACCTCATGCACGCATTCACACTCCCTTCACTTTCTTTACAGTGGGCAACGACCTAGCAAAAGTTCATGAGCGGCAGAATCACTTATCATCATATGTGCTGTTTACTCGTTTGCCGCCAACAGAAATAAAAAAAAAATCGATCCCATTGTCGCCAATGTCGATGGAATTTAATTATCAACTTTGCACTTAGTTTTAAGTTATTGTCTATAAGTACATCAAATCACTGCTTTAATTAAGCGTTGTCTGCCCAATTAAAGGTTACTGCAGGCATTTTGGCAGAACATGAAAAATAATGCTGGTTTCACTAACCTGACTGCCCTCACCGCGGTCCATGTACTTGACTCTGACGCCTACGTTCAGTGCATTGCTCAACGCTATTATATGAATGTGATCCGACTCCTTGTACATGGGCTCCACTTCCTATACAATAAAAAAAAAAAAATACTTATTAATTGGGCTAGTATTGAAAAATTTTATTGTTAATTATATTTTTAACTAGCAATCCGCCCTCGCTTCGCTTCGGTTATAGGTTATAGTCGTTTTACCCGCGTAGTTCCCGTTCCCGTGGGAATACCGGGATAAAATATAGCCTAGTTTCATCATTCATCATCATCATCATCATTTCAGCCTATCGCCGTCCACTGCTGGACGTAGGCCTCCCTCATGTTGCGCCACAATGAGCGGTCTTGTGCCGCCTGCATCCAACGACGCCCAGCTACTTTCACTAGGTCATCGGTCCACCTAGTGGGGGGTCGTCCTACACTGCGTCGTCCGATACGTGGTCGCCACTCGAGAACCTTTCTTCCCCAGCGGTTGTCGGTTCGTCGAGCGATGTGGCCTGCCCATTGCCACTTCAGCGTGCTAATTCTTCGTGCTATGTCGGTTACACCCGTTCTTCGGCGGATTTCCGTATTCCGGATTCTATCTCGCAGAGAAATCCCGAGCATAGCACGCTGAGCAACTTTGAGCCTTGATATAAGGCCTACATTTAGGGACCACGTTTCCGTGCCGTAAGTCATCACTGGTAACACACACTGGTCAAAGACCTGTGTTTTCAGACACTGAGGTATGTTGGACGAAAAGATCCTCTTAAGTTTCCCGAACGCTGCCCAACCGAGTTGGATTCGTCGGCTGATCTCTTTCTCGAAATTGGATCTACCTAACTGGACTGTTTGTCCTAGGTAAACATAGTGATCGACAACTTCAAGAATCGCATTGCCAACTAGGACCGGTACAGGAATGACATGGGCATTTGACATGACTTTCGTCTTGTCCATGTTCATTCGTAAACCCACTAGTTGGGATACCCTGCTGAGATCATTGAGCATTGTGCCAAGGTCCTCCATGGATTCTGCCATAACGACTATATCGTCCGCAAATCGAAGGTGAGTGATGTATTCGCCGTTAATGTTGATGCCGAGTCCAGTCCAGTCTAAGAGCTTGAAGACATCTTCCAGTGCAGTGGTGAACAGTTTTGGAGAGATAACATCTCCCTGTCTCACGCCTTTCTGCAACTGGATCGGTTTCGTACTCTTATCCCGGATACGGACTGACATTGTGGCGTTCCTATACAAACACTTCAGCACTTCGATATAGCGATAGTCGATTTGGCACCGCTGAAGGGACTGCAGCACCGCCCAAGTTTCGACTGAATCAAAGGCTTTCTCATAGTCCACAAACGCTAAGCACAGGGGCCGATTATACTCCTCGATCTTTTGTATAATCTGCCGAAGCGTGAGGATATGGTCTATGGTGCTATAGCCTTTTCGGAAGCCAGCTTGTTCGGGCGGCTGGAAGTCATCGAGCTTGCGAGAGAGTCGATTGGTAATGACCCTCGAGAACAACTTATAAACATGGCTCAGGAGTGAGATGGGTCTGTAGTTCTTTAGAAGAGCTTTGTCACCCTTCTTGAAGAACAGCACCACCACACTCCTGGTCCACGACTCTGGAACGTCGCCCCCGAGGATAACGGAATTAAATAGCTTTTGAAGGGCTATTAAGACTGGCTTGCCGCCCGCCTTCAGAAGCTCTGCCGTAATTCCGTCATCTCCCGGTGCCTTCGGTATAGTGCCGAGTTAGCTTGGATCTGGGATCTTGGACCAAGCCGACAACGGGATTTCGGGATGATTTGTATAACTGTCCATAAAACCTTTCGACCTCTCCCAAGATCTCACTTTGGGATGAAATGACAGTGCTATCGTCGGTCTTCAGCTTAGTCATTTGGCTTTGCCCAATAGACAGATCTTGTGCGAACACTTTTGAGCCACGATTCCGCTCTATCGATTCTTTAATACGGAGCGTATTAAATCGGCGAATATCACGACGCACAGACCTGGAGATCTGCCTATTTAGCTGCCTATGTTTGGACCAATCGGCTGAAGACTGCACCGTCATTTCTTTTCTCCGCCCCATGAGCTCGAGAGTCTGGTTAGAAAGTTTTTTAGGTCTATTAACGCGGTGAGCCTTGAACAATTTCGACCCAACCGCTTGGACAGTTTCCACGAACCTGTTGTTCATATCGTTCGGAGATTCGCATTCATCCAGACATTGGAAGCGATTGTGTAATTCGAGTTGAAAGCCTTCGAGGTTCTGGTATTGGACAGATGTAGGTCGGAGTGTAGACTTCATCAAGCGTGACCGCTAGACTTTTGTATGGATATTCAATGTGGCTCGTACCATCCGGTGATCACTCCCAGTTTTAATCCTGCTGATCACTGAGACATCATTGAATATCTGTCGTTTGTCTGACAAGATAATAATAATAATAATTTATTTGATAACGATTACAATATACATAGCAATGTTTACAACGATTCCCGAACTAGGCTAGTGCCTGTATCTCGTAAGCCAGATGAAGTCTATCTCGTTTTTTGTTGAACCATCGGGGCTAATCCAGGTCCATTTCCTTTGTGGCTGCTTCCTGAAGAAGCCTAGTTTACGGCCTGATATTATAGCTTTCCATTGGTGAAAGAATTTTTGAAATCGGTCCAGCCGTTTTAAAGATTACCCGGAACAAACAGACAGACAAAAATTTTTTATTGCTATTTTAGGCATAGGTGTCGTGCAAATAACCGTGTGAGCATGAAAAAAGCCTATTATTTTGACATTACAAACAGACACTCCAATTTTATTTATTGGTATAGATAATGTACCAAATATAAGAAAAATGTGGAATAATAATTAAATTTTAATTAACATATATACAATGTATATCAGATTATGGGGAAACTGGTCAAACGGGAGCTAGGTAATGGTGGTAGGAACCCATGAAAAAAATATGAAATAAAAATATTGATTAGTTAATCTATACTAATAAATAAAATTGGAGTGTCTGTTTGTAATGTCAAAATAATAGACTTTTTTCATGCTCACACGGTTATTTGCACGACACCTATGCCTAAAATAGCAATTAAAAAATTTTTGTCTGTCTGTTTGTTCCGGGTAATCTTCAAAATGGCTGGACCGATTTCAAAAATTCTTTCACCAATGGAAAGCTATAATATCAGGGCGTAAACTAGGCTATATTTTATCCCGGTATTCCCACGGGAACGGGAACTACGCGGGTAAAACGACTATAACCTATAACCGAAGCGAAGCGAGGGCGGATTGCTAGTGAATAATAAAGTCATGTAAAATTTTCAATTTTGTCATTGTTTTTTCGTGTAATTCTGACTGAAATGTCAGTGATACTTAATCTGCAATACATTCGTACTTTGTTAAATGTTCATTAGAAGTTGAATAAATCAATGATTACATTCGCATAAGCAAAACAAACTTCGCTTTAAATCAGCTGATCGGCCGATGACGGTTGACGAGGCGCCTTTGTACCTACGTTACTATAGAAGCGTTTGCACAATTGGTACTTATTTATACTGCCGAAGCTTTACATGCCTACACATGTATCCTGTCTGTTTACATGCCTACATAATACGTAACATTTAAGACATAAACTCTTAGATACACATTTTTGAAATCACTATAACTTTAATCATTATAACATATCTCATTCATCAATTTTTTTTTTTATTATTATTATATTATTATTATTATTATATTATTATTATTATTATATATTATATTATTTTTTTTTTTATTACACTATCTAGATTTTTGTTGAGGACATCGGGCCCAATCCAGGTCCATTACCTTGGTGGCTGCTTCCTGAAGAAGGAATTCATCAGAATCTTTCCTTCTCCAGAAAATCAGCCAGTTTCTGGCCCCTCTGGTTTCCCTGTCCATATCCATGTTCGCCAATCCTCAATTCATCAACACTTCCTTTGCCTAGTTTCGCGTTAAAGTCTCTCATAACCACCGTGAAGTGGGTTTTGGACGCGTGTATGGCTTTCGAGATGTCCTCGTAAAATGCCTCCACCTCGTCGTCGGAGTATGCCGAGGTCGGTGCGTGTACCTGTATAACCTTCAACGAATACCTCTTGGTAATTCTGAGTATAAGGTATGCTACCCTTGTCGACACACTCTTGATCCTATCCACGTTGTCTACGAGAGACCTGTGAACGATAAACCTTATACCGCCTTAGGACGGGTGATCGCCCTCCCGGTAGAAGAGCAAGTTTCCAGACTGGAGGATTATCGTGTTCTTGCCCTCTCTTTACATTTCTGATAATCCTACAATGTCCCAGCGGATTTTGCTCAATTCTCCTTCCAGCTTGATGACCCTCTCGTCAGTCCCGAGTGTCCGAATGTGGTGTGTTACCAGGGCCAAGGGTCGTTTTGATTGGTAACCGGATCGCTGCCGGCAATTTTTAGCACCCCCTGCTCCATCGCTACCGAGCCCGCCATCAAAATGGGTCAGTAGGGTACAGGAGCTTGGGGTCGCACGCCACCCATCCGTCGCGGATTTGACGGGGTGTGCCTACAAAAAAAAAGGGGTACCGGAGCTGCCGTGACTGAGGGCTATTCCTTTTCTGCCCATCATGAGGAGATAATGTCGTAATCGCTACGCTTGGCAGGCAGGTTGGCGATCGCAGTGAAATGTCGTAGTCTTATTGTATTCTTATCCTATCGCCACAGGGGCCATATATTATATATGTAGTAATATTACGTAGTATATCTATCTTATATCAGAAAAAAATTATAGTAGATTAATCTAGACATCTATGCAATCGGCAACATGGCTGTCTAGCATGATGGTAAGTGAATTATTCAGCCGTGGGAAGGCCAATGGTTGACATTGATAGTCTCATGAACATATAGAATAATTAAACATACCTGTCTACAAAACTCAGTAACAGTACGTGAGCCTTCAATAAAGTTCTGATAGAATTCCTGTTCAGTTTGCAGTTGGCCAGACGTCACCAGACGAAGGTACACAACTATGTAGTCCGAGTAGCCTTGCTTATTGAACTTATCGTGAAGCTCTGCTCTAACAGTATCTAGCGTGTCTAGTGACCCACCTGCTTGCTCGCCCACTCTCTGAACTACCTCCATAAACTGTAATAATACCATTGACATATTTGAGTGACTTTCTTTTCAACTTGTTATATGACTTTTTCAGTTTTTTTTTATATTATTTTTGATAAATCTAAATGTTAATAAGTCTCTTCTGTGTGGGTTGTAAATTATTAATATTATACAATTTCAATAAGCTTTTTAACTCTACTTGTCGACATACAAGTTGATAATCATGCAAGTCATAACAAATGACATTTTGGGATGTCTGTAAAGATCTAAGATTACTTAATTTTTTAAACTTAATAGTTATAAAAAATAACATCATCATTGCTGCCCAGTCCCACTGAGTGGTGAATTGTATTTTTACTTCTTACTCTTACATATATTATCCATGACTAAAATAATATTGAGTAGCTATAACCGAACTAGATTAAAAATGTACTTGCAGTTGCAGTATTAAAAAGATTATTGAAAATAGGTTTGCTCAATTTCTGTACATTTTCTCCATTGGAAACAGTATTTTTCCTAATATAAAATGTACTACATACACTGTATTCCTGACAATTTGTAGTAAATGTACTCTAGGCACTATGTTCCTGACAATGTGTAGTACTTTTAACAAGAAAGAAAGAAAAACAAAGTCACAATTGTATTTTTAATATTGCCACCACACACTTAACAATAGAAGACATGCATAATTTCACCATTAACTCCTAAATTTAGATAACTCTTAATATTATTTAAACATCAATATTACATACTAGCAATTTGCCCTCGCTTCGCTTCGGTTTCAGACGCCTTACCCGCATAATTCCTGTTCCCGTGGGAATACCGGGATAAAATATAGCCTATGTTACTTCCTGATATTATAGCTTTCCATTGGTGAAAGAATTTTTAAAATCGGTCAAGTAGTTTCGGAGCCAAACAAACAAACAATCAAATTTTTCCTTTTTATAATATTAGTATAGATGACAAAAGACAATTATGTCATGTAGTTGACCTTTACCTGGTATTAGCATTTTAAATATTTAACTTGAACATGGCATTTTGAACAAATATTAAACTATTAGACACCCAAATATATAATTAAAATGTTTATGTAAGTGAAACTGTATATATACAGTGATAGAATAGAAATATAATTCTACAAATCACTTCTTTCTTGTGAGTATCATGACCAAGAAATATAAGCAGAGAAGAGAACAGCACTGCAAAAGTAAAACTGACAATGAAACTTGCATGAAATCAAGGTAAATTGCTTTCCCATTATGGATGAGTCCCGTGTCCCGCATATGGCAATATATTTCAACTGAAGAAGAAGGAAAAAATATATCTTTCAGTGTAACTAAAATACACCTAAGTTTAAATTTATCTGAACAACCTACATAATGCCATAATACCATATTGCAAAGTTGTTGTTAAATATCATGATGCATAGGTTATCCAGTTTAAACAATAGGAAAAAAGCGAAATAATAACAAATATAGGTTTAACCTCTAATAAAACAAAACAAACTTACAGTTTCATAAAAGTCTTCAACTGTAAACTGTGAGAAACCTAGTGCCACTAGAGTTTCCTTCGAATTCTTCGCTATTTCATAAAACTTGTCATATTCACTTTTATCCGTGAGGAGTTGTTCTAGATATGCATAAGAAAATGCACGGAAGAAACAATTACCATCCGGACGAGTCCGTCTAACATGCTTATATTTAGAAGACAAGTCTTTCACTTTTAAAAGGTACACCGGGTCTTCGTTATATTCTTTTTCTAATGACGAGAGTGGTTCAAGATCACCCACGAGCGGTATCGCATCGGATATCTGCAAAACAAACACAATCCAATGTCAAACTTACAACAATAATTAACATAATTTCTTCACCAGTTCAGCGTTAATTGTTTTGGACACTTTACCTCTTTTTCAATTTCACGTTGTTGTTTCATTATCAACTCATCTTGGTTTATTGAATTATCTATTAAATTGCCGGTACAAGCGCTACTACTCGACGCATCGTCCGCCATTTTCAAATAAAATAAGTAATAAAAACGATAATATTGACACTGACAAAGGACGACAACTGTCATCTGTTAACTGTTAGTCTGCATTGCAAAATTTCTATAAAATAGGCAAAGGGGTTGAGTGGTAAACATATGTAATATGCATAAATATCAAAGAAAGGTTATTTAACACATACTCCGCAAAGTTAAGGGTTCTGTATCATTTTAGGTATTCAACCCATTGATGTAACAAAAAACCCAAGATACACAAACAGCGTCTCAAAAACGTCCCCATAAAAAGAGCGCCACAACAAGAATTTAGCATTCTCTTCAAGTAGTCTTATGTCGACCGCGTTGTTGTATGAACGTTAGAAATGACGAAGTGTTTATTGAACAATTGTAAAAATAATACGTAAAAACGTTAAAAAAGGATGAGATTTCGTACTTCCAGTAAGTTAAACAGTTCATTGATTTGTTTTTATTGTTTATATGACTAAATATCGGGTGGAATATGGTGATTTAGATTTTTTTGGTTCAAAATTTCACTCAACGTTGCAAGAATAATACGATGGAATTCAATGGAATAATTTTAAATGTAGAATAATACATTAATATCTCTTTTTATTTTCGTCGAATAATACCGTGGCCTTTATTATTAATATAGCTTTTTTGACACTTCGTAATATAAACTTTAAAACATGCATGTAAGACTGAATTTGATTTGAAGTATAATGACCAATGAGAGGCGAGCTACGGTCGTAAAAATTTTATGGCTTATCGTACGTATTATTGTGAATACAACTATAAGTTATGCTCATAAGGTTGAATTTTCATTAATGTATAATAATTATTTAGACTGGGAAATTTGGGACAGTTTTAAAAGAAGTTTTGTTTGAGATTGTGTATCTAGTTAAATTGTTACATCAATGATTCAACCATATAAATTATTAAATTTTCTCTTTAAGCCTCATAGAGCTAACTTCAGTAAATGTAATTATGATATAAATGGGACAAAAATGAAAATATAAAATTAAAATGGAATATATATATATATAATAATATATTTTAAGTAAATTTATATTTTTGTCACTCCATACTAAGGAATGCCCGTGTGGCGACGGGTTGAGAATACATGTGTCGCCACCCCTTACTTGCCCGTGGGAGTCGTAAAAATCGGCTGAGGGTTCACCAGGAGAGCAGGGCAGCAGCTCTCTCCTGGGAAACGTAAAACACCAACTGCGATCGCCAACCCGCCTGCCAAGCGTGGCGATTACGGCAATATCCCCTTTCAAAAAAAAAATAATGGCGTACAACAAAAAAATGGCCCCCAGTCACGGCGGCTCCGGTACTCTACGGGCTCATTTTGGTGGCGGGCCCAGTAGTGGTGGAGTGGGGGGTGCGAGAAATCTCCGGCAGCGATCCGGCTACCAACAAAAACGACCCTTGGCCCTGGTAACACCCAACATTCGGACACTCAGGACTGACGAGAGGGTCATCGAGCTGGAAGAGGAATTGAGCAAAATCCGCTGCGACATTGTAGGATTATCAGAAGTGCGAAGAGAGGGCGAGGGCACGATAATCCTCCAGTCTGGAAACTTGCTCTTCTACCGGGAGGGCGATCACCCGTCCCAAGGTGGTATAGGGTTTATCGTTCGTAAGTCTCTCGTAGACAACGTGGAGAGGATCGAGAGTGTGTCGACAAGGGTAGCGTACCTTATACTCAGAATTACCAAGAGGTATTCGCTGAAGGTTTTACAGGTATACGCACCGACCTCGACATACTCCGACGACGAGGTGGAGGCATTTTACGAGGACATCTCGAAAGCCATACACGCGTCCAAAACCCACTTCACGGTGGTTATGGGAGACTTTAACGCGAAACTAGGCAAAGGGAGTGATGATGAGTTGACAGTGGGGAAACATGGATATGTACAGAGAAACCAGAGGGGCCAGAAACTGGCTGATTTTCTGGAGAAGGAAAGCTTCTTTATGATGAATTCCTTCTACAGGAAGCAGCCACAAAGGAAATGGACCTGGATTAGCCCCAATGGTTCAACAAAAAACGAGATAGACTTCATCTTGTCAGACAAACGACAGATATTCAATGATGTCTCAGTAATCAGCAGGATTAAAACTGGGAGCGATCACCGGATGGTACGAGCCACATTGAATATCCATACAAAAGTCGAGCGGTCACGCTTGATGAAGTCTACACTCCGACCTACATCTGTCCAATACCAGAACCTCGAAAGCTTTCAACTCGAACTACACAATCGCTTCCAATGTCTGGACGTGTGCGAATCTCCAAACGATATGAACAACAGGTTCGTGGAAACTGTCCACGCGGTTGGGTCGAAATTTTTCAAGGCTCACCGCGTCAATAGACCTAAAAAACTTTCTGACCAGACTCTCGAGCTCATGGAGCGGAGAAAAGAGATGACGGTGCAGTCTTCAGCCGATTGGTCCAAACATAGGCAGCTAAATAGGCAGATCTCCAGGTCTGTGCGTCGCGATATTCCCCGTTTTAATACGCTCCGTATTAAAGAAGCGATAGAGCGGAATCGTGGCTCAAAAGTGTTCGCACAAGATCTGTCTATTGGGCAAAGCCAAATGACTAAACTGAAGACCGACGATGGCACTGTCATTTCATCCCAAAGTGAGATCTTGGGAGAGGTCGAAAGGTTCTATGGACAGTTATACAAATCATCCCGAAATCCTGTTGTCGGCTTGGTCCAAGATCCCAGATCCAAGCTAACTCGGCACTATACCGAAGAAATCCCGGACATCAGCTTGTACGAGATCAGAATGGCTCTCAAACAACTACGTAACGGTAAGGCACCGGGAGATGATGGAATTACGGCAGAGCTTCTGAAGGCGGGCGGCAAGCCAGTCTTAATAGCCCTTCAGAAGCTATTTAATTCCGTTATCCTCGGGGGCGACGTTCCAGAGTCGTGGACCAGGAGTGTGGTGGTGCTGTTCTTCAAGAAGGGTGACAAAGCTCTTCTAAAGAACTACAGACCCATCTCACTCCTGAGCCATTTTTATAAGTTGTTCTCGAGGGTCATTACCAATCGACTCTCGCGCAAGCTCGATGACTTCCAGCCGCCCGAACAAGCCGGCTTCCGAAAGGGCTATAGCACCATAGACCATATCCTCACGCTTCGGCAGATTATACAAAAGACCGAGGAGTAAATCGGCCCCTGTGCTTAGGGTTTGTGGACTATGAGAAAGCCTTTGATTCAGTCGAAACATGGGCGGTGCTACAGTCCCTTCAGCGGTGCCAAATCGACTATCGCTATATCGAAGTGCTGAAGTGTTTGTATAGGAACGCCACAATGTCAGTCCGTGTCCGGGATAAGAGTACGAAACCGATCCAGTTGCAGAAAGGCGTGAGACAGGGAGATGTCATCTCTCCGAAACTGTTCACCACTGCACTGGAAGATGTCTTCAAGCTCTTAGACTGGACTAGACTCGGCATCAACATTAACGGCGAATACATCACTCACCTTCGATTTGCCGACGATATAGTCGGATATATGGCAGAATCCAGGGTATCCCAACTAGTGGGTTTACGAATGAACATGGATAAGACGAAAATCATGTCAAATGCCCATGTCATCCCTGTACCGGTCCTAGTTGGCAATGCGATTCTCGAAGTTGTCGATCACTATGTTTACCTCGGACAAACAGTCCAGTTAGGTAGATCCAATTTCGAGAAAGAGATCAGCCGACGAATCCAACTCGGTTGGGCAGCGTTCGGGAAACTTAAGAGGATCTTCTCGTCCAACATACCTCAGTGTCTGAAAACACAGGTCTACGACCAGTGTGTGTTCTCAGTGATGACTTACGGCACGGAAACGTGGTCCCTAAATGTAGGCCTTATATCAAGGCTCAAAGTCGCTCAGCGTGCTATGGAGCGGGTTATGCTCGGGATTTCTCTGCGAGATAGAATCCGGAATACGGAAATCCGCAGAAGAACGGGTGTAACCGACATAGCACGAAGAATTAGCACGCTGAAGTGGCAATGGGCAGGCCACATCGCTCGACGAACCGACAACCGCTGGGGAAGAAAGGTTCTCGAGTGGCGACCACGTATCGGACGACGCAGTGTAGGTCGCCCCCCCACTAGGTGGACCGATGACCTAGTGAAAGTTGCTGGGCGTCGTTGGATGCAGGCGGCACAGGACCGCACATTGTGGCGCAACATGAGGGAGGCCTACGTCCAGCTGTGGACGGCTGTAGGCTGAAATGATGATGAATGATGATGATGACTAAGGAATGAATTCTTGGTTTACAGAATTGATGTAACAATAAGAGGTATCACACTCTCTATATTCTAACTCTATATTTCGTGTATTATAAGTAAATATACTTACTTTTATATATAAATATACTTCGTATTCGCTACGAATAAATAAATTCTTAAGGCAGTTTGGTACGATACATACGATTTGCTATTAATATCTAAATTTGTATCGTTTTTTAACGCGATATCTTTGAACATTTACGGGAAAATCTAAAGAAACTGATTCGACGTACATGATTGTAGTTAACGCGCTGAGCCGCGTTATCAATATATTGTATCATGGGAAAAACGAAGCTAGCTGGGCCTATTCAAAGGTTATTACAATACCTATATCGACACTTTAAGGAGCGTATCCATACTACGTGACTATTTTTTTATAACATTTAATCCTCTTTCCCCCTCAGTGACCAACTAGTATATGTTAAGAACCTCCTTTCACTCCAGTTTTCACGTAGTAAATCATATAGTTTTAATTTTTTTTCCGAAAAAGTTAAAATAATGATAACGTTGATGGAATCTTATGTGCCGTGACCATGAACACAGTGTCAAAACATGGGGCGATTTTGCAACCAAAAGCGAGGCATATTTAGATAGATATAACTCAAGTATGTGAGGAAAACCTAAGTTCCTAACTGCGCCTAGTGACCAAGGCTGGTATTTTTGTGGACCAATTGAATCGATCTCATAATTTGGGTATGTTCATTACACTTAGTTACAAAAGTCCCTTTGCGGTTCGAGGACAATATCTCAGTGACTAACAAACGCCATATAAGTTAGGATAAAAGTCAATAAAACCACAATTAAATAATGCGTAATTCATATTTTAAGGTCAATTCACTATAAATAATAAAGATATAAAACTAATCTGCAAACATGTCTTCAATTTTCTTCTGTACTTCTTTTTCTGTCTCTGAATTAAGCTTGTCAGGTAAATTCTTAACAGATTCCAAATCAGCTGCCTCCCCATCATCAGAAGGAGCTTCACCTCTAGCCTGTTTTGAAAAACAAAGCAATTAATCCTCATATCATTAATTAGAATGTAAAGATGTCTGAGATTGAAGTCTCCCAACTCTACCAGCTCATATACAGAATGTCTCAGGTTATGGAACAACTGTTCGAGTATGTTGTAATTTAATGGTCTTAAATCGTAATTAGAATGTATATTACACTAAAACCAATAAAACATAATCACAAGTCACAAGGTTTTCAAAAATATGTGTCGAGTCTATGCCTTAAATGTTACATATTATGTAAGCAGGTACAGACACGATACATTAAGGCCTCATTTACGGAGACGCGGGGCGTCGCGCGTCGCGTGTGGCGTGGCGTCTCGCGGCGCGTTGGACGTTTTTATTGTTTACGTAGCGGCGGCGCGTGAAGCGGCACGTATCATCGCACGCGTAAACACAGACTTATAGCAATATGCGATGTTGTTTATAGAGACGCGAGGCGGGAAGAGTGGCGATGCCCGCCGCTGCGCCCGCGTCGTATTCTCAAGCGTGTAGCGGAGCACGCGGCGAGCATCGCTGCGGCGCACGCGGGGTTCTCATTTAATCCGACCCAAACTTCTCATGTTCCGCTATTATAAACACTGGGCCACTCTAAATATTAAATAACTCACTTTTGTGTTGCACGATTAGCAAATGAGACTAGCAGAAAGTTCCGCCACAGGCATCGCTTCATCGAGAATCGCCGCTGCGTGCGCCGCCGCGATAAACGCCGCGTGAGACGTGACGATGCCATCCGCGGGCTCGGCCGTAGAACACGCTCCATTTCAAGCAAACGCGTGTAAAATCGCTTCTCCGTAAACGCACTCATCCAACGCCCTACATTTGAATTTAGTGCGGGCCGCGCAGCCTATCGCGACGCGCCGCGTCGCCGTAAATGAGGCCTTAGGCATGTAACGCATCGCAATATAAATGGTCGATGATGAAGTAGGTATGGTCAACGGTCATCGGCCGATAACTGATATTAAAGCGAAGTTTGCCTTGCTTATGAGAACGTATTCATTGATTTATTCAATTTATAATAAACATTTAACAAAGTACGAATAGGTTGCAGATTAAGTATCACTCACTTTACACATTTCAATAAGATTCACAGGAATGTCTCTAATTCATTATCAAATCAATATTTTTACCTCAAATTTTTTGCATGTGTTCCTACCACCATTACCTAACTCCTGTTGGACCAGTTGCCTGATACACCCATATATACAGGATGTATCAGGTTATGGGGTAACTAGTCAAACGGGAGTTAGGCAACGGTGGTAGGAACCCATGAAAAAATTTTGAAGGAAAAATATTGATTCGTTAATGAATTAGAGACATGTAAAGTTTTCAATTTTGTCATCGATTTTTCGTGTACATCTGATTGAAATGTATAAAGTCAGTGATACTTAATCTGCGACATATTCGTACTTTGTTAAATGTTAATTAGAAATTGAATAAATCAATGATTACGTTCTCATAAGCAAGACAAACTTCGCTTTAAATCAGCTGATCGGCCGATGACCGTTAGCGGCTCGCGTTTGTACCTACGCTGTCATTGAAGCATTTGCACAATTCTCGGTATAAATAAATGAAATTATACTGTCGAAGCTTTTCATGCCTACATGTATCCTGTCTGTACATACCTACATAATACGTAACATTTAAGGTATAGATTCTTAGACACACATTTTTAAAATCACTATAACTTTTATGTTATATTGTTTTTTGTGTAATATACATTCTAATTACGATCTATGACCGTTAAATTACAACATACTCAAACAGTTGCCCCATAACCTGATACACCCTGTATATATTCTATTTAGGTTTTATTTTCATAGGTAGTTTGGACGATTCAATCCGAAATTGATTTCTTACGCATCAAGCCCTTGGTGGTAATGGACTCACACAAGGTTCAGTACAATACCCTTCATTTAGACCATCCTATACATGATTTTTTGTTATAATATCTAGACACAAAACTATAGAGAGCTATGAGATTTAGTGGAAACAATTATATATTGCTCACAAAAATAGGAAAAAACTACAATTAATGATATTGATATAACCCTGGCAAAAGCTGCAGTTTAGTTCTTGTGAATGCAATTAATATATCCTTGTGATTACTGAGTAATATATAGTATTAGTAATACAATTATCCACCCTTTGTATTGCCCGTGGGTATTGTAAAGGGATATGATATGGAAAGGGTACTCCTCAAGGGGTAAACGGCTGGACCGATTTCAAAAATTCTTTCACCAATGGAAAGCTATAATATCAGGGCGTCCGTCGGGCCGACCATTGGCGACAAGTCACCCTGCTCCGGTGGTCGGTCCAACGACCAAGGCGACGTGTCACGGATGGGTATGGGTTACGGGGCCGCACGCGGCGCCCCTCTGTCGCCCCGGACGGAGCTGGGCGACGGACGCGCTGACCGTAGCCCACCCCAAAAAAGGGGATATGATATGCACCAATGTATGCAAAATCCCCAACACATTTGACCAGCGTGGAAAAGGAAGTAAATTATCTTCCTCTTGTGGAGGAGACTCTAGCCCAGCAGTGGTGTGATGAAGATACAGGTACAGTAGAACCCGTTTAATACGATCACGTTTAATACGATTTCCCGCATAATACGCCATTTTGCGTCAGTCACAGCAACTTGAGACATGTTTTCATACATTTCTTAACGCTTAATACGATCGTCATTCCGTTTAATACGCCAACACGTGCCACTCAAATACACATATTATCCCTTGCGGCAGCGGCCAGAGACAGACGAAGTGACTAATGTCGAGCGACCCTAAGTGATAATGACCAAGAAGATGAGTCAACTCCGATTTTGTCACATGCCCAGGCATTATTAGCAGTTAATGATTTAAGACGCTATGTAACTTCTTTGAATCAAAGCGAAAACGCACTGCGAAAATTAAATTACGTTGAAAATCTTCTAATTGCTAATGTCTCAAAATCTTTTTGTCAAACTAAAATAAGTGATTATTTTATTTTAGGTAATTTCTGAATGTTAAATTCAATACGTAGGTATTCAAAATAATAATAGAATATAATAAATAATAATGGCACGTTTTTCCCCTTTCCCGCATAATACGCTTTCCCCCCTAAGACGCGTTTTTGGTCCGGTCCCTGCGAAATCGTCTTAAACGGGTTTTACTGTATTTTTTTTTTTTACCTTCTGCAGTTGTATCTCTAGTTGCATGATAGCTCTCTCTAGACGATAGTTATCCGACACCAATTGAGCCCATCGCCGTCGTAATGCACGAAGCCGTGCTCCACTTGCCGTTTGTGACCTCTTGCGCTCCCAGTTCACAGATGCTATTTGCTTCCTGAAAAAGTATACAGTATGGGAAAAGGCGAGTCATCCGAGTCTGTTGATTTACATTAACAAAGCAGAACACATTCAAATTGTAAGACCTTTAAACAGACTATGGCTAAGGCCAAACCATGAAGCTTTAACTAGAAGTTGGCCTCTGTTCCTGCAATTCTGTGGCCATAGTGATCACGAATGGTCAGAAGTATATAATATATAACAATATATTTCATTTTCTGATCTAGATAAAAATTATAGCCAAACTGCTGATTTTGGATACTTTAAATATCTAATGGGGCTCCTTGTGGTGATGGAGTAAGAATACAATTAACCATCCCCTTTCTTACTTGTAGGTGTTGTAAAAGACGACTAAGGGATATAATATGCATATAACATATAGATGTTATTTGCAATAGAAGGCAAACTTAAAACAGAACCCTATATCAATGTCTGACAAGTGTGGTATAGTAGGTCAATTTCCTTCCCATTGTGGAGGACACTCGAGCGCAACAGTAGAACGTATAGGAGCTGTGATGATGAATGGGGTATGAACCTCGGCTAGAGGCCACAACACATCAATCACAATTTTGTTATCTAAGTACTTGTCATGACAACAGTCACTGCAGAATTCGTGACCACCGTGACCAGATGACCACTATTATTATTATATTTTTTACCATTTGTCATTGCAGTATGTATAGAGCCTTTATAACTGTCTTGATAAACAGTCTATGATACTTTTTTTTGGCATAACACTGGTAATTTACGAGATTAGCATACACAATTTTCAATCTTCAGCATTATAATAGTAATATATAGATCAAAAAACTTAGTTTGTATATACCTTAACTGACTATGTACATTTTGACTTCGAGTCACAAGTGCTTGCAGTGTGTTCAGATAAGATCGCCATGCTTCGGAACCATATTGCAGCTGTAGTTCCAAATTCAGCACTCTGATAGCTTGGTGAGATAGTTGGGCATGTGAATTGTCTACAGATTCTGTCCAAGCTGCAGGTTCACTAAGGCGACCAGCTGGTGGAGGAGGGAGTTCATACCTGAGGAAACATTGGTTATTAGAAATTTTTATTCAATAAGAAATTTTACCAATAGAACAGACAAATATTTGTGTTAAAATAGTTTTGAAGTAGACAAATACTTATTTAATTTACCGTTTCATTGATAAGGGTTCCATTGGTAATCTCTGTTGGACTCTCTCCATTTCCCTCTGCAGTGCTGCAGTTTCAAATGCTGTACTGGGTTCAGGGCCTGCATTTTCTAAATAGTTCTTTGTTGGTCTATATCTTCTACATTCTTCCTCTACCATTGCTAAAGCCTAAAACAAATGTGATAAAGTTGATACTTTAATAAAAAAAAATACAAATATTTAGAGGTTATAAATATATTACTTACAGCTTCCCTAACTCCTGGATCATCATAACCCTGATCAATGTATGGTAAGGCATCCACTACAACTTCTCCTGACATTTTGTGTAAATGTAGTTATTAAAATCACGGAGGATAAAATATTAATGCTTCTTCTTTGAAGAGAAATTTTCAGAAGTAAAAGTTGTTTGGATTCCTTTGTATTAATATAATATTAATAAGAAATAATTAAAGATATAGATTAAATATAATAAACATTAATTGCCTATATATTTATTTCTTTAATTAATAACCAAGTAAACAATAATAAAAAATGCAATGACAAATTTCGTTTGTTATTTTAACCAAAGAGTAAAAACAGTAAACAAATATTACTAGGCAGCGCCATCTGTCGTTACCTCCGGTAAATGAATAACATTTTAGTTCTTATAGTTGTCACAAAATAAGAGGCCCGTTTTGACACTTGGTCTTATTTAGTGATGACGACGTATTTAGTGATGGACCATACGACTCAGTACTCGATACACACGATAAATCGATAAGTTTATATGAGTATATAATCGATTTGAATATGTATTGTCAAGTGCATTGGATTAAAGTTCTGATTTGAAAATTTTACTTTAACTGTGATATTGTAGATATTTTGAAATGATATAATGTAACGAATGGTCATTTTTCTATCATTTAATATTTTTGTTACAATAACATTCACTCAATCACAAAAATATCGAGAAAAAGTGAATCTTCAGTCAATCATTTTCTTAAGATGATGAGACAAAATTGTCAGTTGAGCTATCGTCACCCATATACCTACAGGGTGTATCAGGTTATGGGGCAACTGTTCGAGTATGTTGTAGTTTAACGGTCATAGATCGTAATTAGAATGTACATTACACAAAAAACAATATAACATAAAACTTATAGTGATTTAAAAAAAATGTGTCTAAGAATCTATGCCTTAAATGTTACGTATTATGTAGGCATGTACAGACCGAATACATGTATGCATGTAAAGCTTCGACAGTATAAATTCATTCATTCATACCTAGAATTGCGCAAACGTTTCAATGACACTGTAGGTTTGTACCTACGAGCGGCGAGCGGTCAACGGTCATAGGCCGATCAGCTGTTTTAAAGCGAAGTTTGTTTTATGTGAATGTAATTATTGATTTATTCAATTTCTAATGAACATTTAACAAAGTATGAATATGTTGCGTATTAAGTATCATTGACTTTATACATTTCAATCTGATTTACACGAAAAAGCGATGACAAAATTGAAAACTTTACATGTCTCTAATTCCTTAACGAATCGATATTTTTCGTTCAAATTTTTTTCATGGGTTCCTACCACCATTGCCTAGCTCCCTTTTGACCAGTTGCCCCATAACCGGATACACCCTGTATATATTATTTAATTTTCATGTTGTCAATTTTGACGTCTCGAATTTTCAGTAAAAATCACTACACAGCTGGTGAAATTCTGTAATTAGTTGGTCTAAATACTAGTATTCAAATTAAGAACACCGGCCAAGTACGAGTCCGCCTTAAGAAATATATCTTGATCGATTTATTTTTCCTTAACCGATTATTAATAGGCTGTGGACAATATGAAAAAAATCGTTATGCCACAGCACTTTACCCAGTGGGCGTTACCCGTCAATGAAAAATGTAATTACCGTCAAAACATTTCGATCGGTAAAAAATAGAAAACTTCATGGGCGTGAACTGTCAAAACGAGCCTTTTATTTTGTGACAACTATAAAATTTGGATTCGATTGGTAGACGTCACACGTGCAAGAGGGAATAGGGATTTTTCTTTAATATTGTTTTTTTTTTCCAACTAATATCGCTCCTAAATTACAAAATTTTTCATTCTGTTTGAATCTGTATATTAATTAAGTAAAAATTATCATATAATAGTGTATATTGGTGTATAAATTTGGTGAGTATTAATGTTGATAGTTACGTAGATTCTCATTTGTTTTTTATTCATTTATTTTCTTCATCGTTCACGTAATTTTTATAAGTAGTCGATATGGACAAGGAGGTGTGGATGGATTCTCAAGACTCTGAGCCACCAGATCCGCCCGATCCTCCGGATCCCTCAGATGATCAGAGTAGTAAGAGGAAATTAAGTAACGTATCTGTAGTTCCTGGGGCTAAGCGCCATTTAATTGACGGTCATGTGCAAGATGATCGAAATAGTGCAAAGAAAACCATTATAAACAAGGATATGGCTGTAGCGTCAATACAAAACATATATGTACATCCTAGGTTAGTGGTTGGCATTAAAGCCTACACGGATATTGACAATGGTCCTTATATTGTCCACATTTCCAGGAGGGAGCCAGACCCTGTTGTGGGCACTGTCATTCGTCCAATTAAGTTTGGCCAATTTTTAGTTAGGAACAAAATAAATAACATTTGTACTGATGGAGTTAGGGCAATCGGCAGAAACAAAATAGCTGTTGAATTTTGCTCTGGATGTGATGCCAATAAATTTCTGGACAATCCAATTTTGGAGGTGTCTAAATATGTAGCCACTATCCCTACCTACAATATAACTAAAATGGGTGTAGTTCGCCAAGTTCCTGTAGATATGTCAATGGATGAGTTTGTTGAGTCTTTGACCCTTCCAAAAGGATGTGGTCCTATTCTCAAGGCTCGAAGACTCAATCGAAAGACTGTGAGTGATGGTAAGCTGTCATGGCTACCAACACAAACAGTGGTGCTAACTTTTCAGGGTCAATCTCTTCCTACAAGGATTTTCTGTTATCACACTTCACTCCCCTTAGAATCATATCAGTTCCCAACAATTCAGTGCCACAACTGCTGCAGATTTGGTCATGTCAAGAGTCAATGTCGATCAAAGCCGAGGTGCTACCGTTGCGCTCAGCCTCATGCTGGCGATAGTTGTAATATTGCCGAAACCGAAGCTTCTTGTTTACATTGCTCTGGTCAGCACTTAGCTAACAGCTTGGGTTGTCCTGAGTGGGGTAGGCAGAAGTCCATAAAGCTACTTATGTCACAGAAAAATATATCATACCATGAAGCATCAAATCATTTACCAAAGACAGTTAGACCTTATGCAGAAGTTGCTCAAGGCTCTAACAATCATCTTTCTCAGTTGCATAATACATCCAATCGCTCTCAACCCTCAAATTCTTCTCACTTTTCATACAGGAAAACAGTTTTCTCAACTCCACGTTCCCATGTACCACTTGGAAAATCGTACGATAAGGCTGGCCATCAGGCTATTATTGCTGATCAGTCTTCTTCCTTACCGAATGGCTGCGCATTACTCCCTCAAGATGACTCTTCCAATTCTTCACCCGTTCAGGATGACAGTCTCCTGGAAATCCTACTAACTATGATTATTAATTTGTTATCAAAATCTAATTCCAATGTACCGTCCCACGTTGCCCCAGAAACTTGCTCAAATTTTCAATTACACTAATAATGGATCAAGTATCCATACTACAATGGAACGTGAAAAGCATTCGTCACAGGAAGCATGAGCTTCTCCATTTGATTAATAAATTCCGGCCATCAGTCATTGCCATCTCAGAGACATGGTTGGTGCCTGGATCCCACTTTCGGGTTTCAGGCTATTCTTGTGTTCGGGATGACAGGGCTGATGGCTATGCTGGAAGTGCTTTGCTTGTAAGGCGTTCCTTACCCTTCTCACTCATATCTCTTCCTCCTGTATCACCTAGCATTAATGTAGTTGCTGTAAATATGCTTAACATCTCTTTTCTTTCATTTTACATTCCTCATCCTCATTCATCATTAGTGTCAGACATTCTGTGTATAATTTCATCGGTCCCTCCGCCTATTATAATAATGGGTGATTTTAATGCTCACCACTCCTCGTGGGGTTCAGGTCATCATGACTCCTTTGGTTTTGCCCTTTTGGAAATTTTTGACGAGGCAAATTTATGCATTATGAACAATGGGTGCCCCACTCGTAGAGTTCTACCTCAACAAAACCCTAGGAGTGTAGTTGATCTCTGCCTATGTTCTCCTTCTCTTGCATCTATTCTAACTTGGAGTGTTCTGGATCACTCTTATGGAAGCGATCACTACCCGATAGTAATATCAATGCCTAACAGAGCTGCACCGATTTTAAAATTCTGTCCTTCCCTTAAATACAGACTAAATAATGTGGATTGGAGTTCTTATGCTTCTTCCCTTGAACAGAAAATATCTAGTCTTGCTTTTTCTGATAATATTGATAATGTTGCCCAGCTATATTCAAAATTCATAGATCATATTATCTCCAGCGCTGATGAACATTTCCCAGTAAAAAGACCTAACAAATTCAAAATTTCAACTCCATGGTGGGATGCTGAATGTTCCAATGCCATCAAAATAAGAAAAGAGTCTGAAAAAAGATATAAGGCCAATATGTCCATTGAAAATTATTTATTATACAAAAGAAATGCTGCAATAGCGACTAGATTATTAAAAAGGAAAAAAGCACATGGTTGGGTTAGATTCTGCGAGCAGTTGTCGCCTAGGTCTCCATCTTCTTTGGTTTGGCAACAAATTAAAAGATTTAGATGTGCTTGGAGTGATAATATTGTCACTGCTAATAATTGTTCATCATGGGTGGAGGCCTTTTTAGATAAGATGTCTCCTCCTTTTGTACCGAACATAGATTATTTTCCCTCTCTCCCTTGTTCTCTTCCAAATTTTACTGTATTTGACTCTCCTTTTTCATTATCTGAACTTGGTTTGGCTCTTGATGGCTTAATAGACTCCTCTCCAGGTGAAGATGGCATTCCATACTCCTTTCTGAAGAATGCCTCAGGAAATGCTAAAGAATTTTATCTAAAACTTGTTAATAAATTTTTTGAGTATGGAATTATTCCACAACCATGGAAAAATCAAATAATTATTCCTGTCTTAAAACCGGGTAAGCCAGCCTCCGACCCTAGCAGCTATAGACCAATAGCACTCTCGTCAGTTCTAACTAAAATCACGGAACACATGATTAAACAACGCATTGAGTGGCTTTTAGAAAGTAGGAATTTGCTGGCAAATTCACAATTTGGTTTTAGGAAAGGTATGAGTACTATTGATAATCTTAGTATATTAACCACTGATATTCGTCTTTCCTTTTCTAAAAAAGATTATTTAGTTGCCGTTTTTTTGGACATTACATCAGCGTATGATAATGTGTTGCTCCCAGTACTTAGAAATAAACTCATGCATCATAATATTCCCGAGAAACTAGTTCGGTTTATATGTAATTTGTTTATGGAAAGAACCATAACAATTAAACATCAAAATTCCTTTTTAGCACCCAGGTTAGTATGGAGGGGCTTGCCTCAAGGTTCAGTCTTAAGTCCGTTATTATACAGTTTATACACTAATGATTTAGAATGTTCAGTTCAGTCATTTTGTCAAACTCTACAGTATGCTGATGACATTGTACTTTATGTCTCGGTTAAATCTGTGGAAGAAGCGACAAGTCGCATAAATTCTGCTCTTGAATATTTGTTAAATTGGCTTATTCAGCATGGCTTATCCATCTCCGCTCCCAAGAGCAATGTAGTCATATTTACCAAGAAAAGAGTTATTCCACCTATAACGGTAAAAATTAACAGAAATATAATACCTCAAGCTGATAAAGTGAAATTTTTGGGTGTGTGGTTGGATGCAAAGTTATCTGGTGTGGCTCATTGCGACTATGTTGTTCAAAAGTGTGAGAAAAATTTAAATATGTTACGCTGTTTATCTGGTGTCTGGTGGGGTGCTCACCCTTCCACTCAAAAAACGCTGTATAATGCGATCATTCGTAGCCATATGGACTATGGAACCTTTCTTTTGTACCCATGTAATAAGTTGGCCTTAAAGAGAATAGATAATATTCAATCCAAATGTTTACGCCTAATCCTAGGTGCAATGAGGTCATCTCCAATAAATGCAATACAAGTAGAGTGCGGTGAAGCCCCACTTTCCAAGCGCAGACAATACCTCTGTAATAGATATTTTTTTAAAATCATTCAAAATTCCAATCACCCTCTTCTTCCTAGGTTAATACAATTGGCTGAGTTATATGATTCTCATAGTAGTCAGTCAGTTGATGATCTGCCTTGTATTGTTTACAGCTATATTTTGTATACCCGACTCCCTAATCCAGTTTTTCAGACACACTTGTTACCCTTATATTATACCGATTATAATGTATTAGTTTACCAACCAAAAATAATCCTTGATTTTGGTATTGATAAGACTACAATGGAGGCCAACCAATCTTTTAGGGATAAACTTCATTTAGAGTATAAGAACTGGTCCACTTTATATACTGATGCGTCCAAATCTGTAGGCAATGTTGGTGTAGCAGTGTGGATACCTTTCACCAGGGTCGTATTAAACTACAAATGTCCATCTGCCACTTCAATTTTCACTGGAGAGTCTATAGCTATTTTAGAGGCAATTTTATTTGTAAAATCTCACTGTTTGAAGAACTCTATTATATTTTCTGATTCTAAAAGTTGTCTACAATCAATCTTGTCTAATCCATTTGGATCAAAATCTAGGTTTCCAATTTCATTGAGAATAAGAGATGAATTATTCCAGTGTAACAGACTTGGTATTAATATTGTTCTAGCCTGGATTCCCGGGCACAAAGGTATTCTTGGCAATGAAACAGCTGATTCTTGCGCTAAATCTGCTGCAAATTCAGGATCTCTAGAATATTACCAAATTTACTCCCATGACATATGTGCCTCCTTAAAATTAGTTCTATTTCAAGAGTGGACTAAGGATTGGCTAATCTCCAAGAATATAAAGGGTAAATTTTATGGTGATATACAACCTGACATTCCACATAAACCCTGGTTTACGAAGTTTCCAAAAGCGGACAGGACTATTACATCCACAATCTGCCGTTTGCGTTTGAACCATTCTTGCACTCCTGTCTTTCTGGCCAAACTTAGGATTAGGGATAATTCCATTTGTGAGTGTGGATTAGATGAAGGAAATGTGGACCATATTTTTTTTAATTGTACTAAATTGTTGTATTCTTTACATAATCTTTTACCACCGGAAATTCCTCGTCCTACTTCTATTAAGTGCCTTCTTACTCTTACTTTTACACGATTCATTTATACTCTCTGTAAATTTATTAAAATTAATAAGATAAAGTTGTAAATGCTTAGTTAAGTATCTAATTGTAAAATTAATTTTCGTTATAATGTATCAATTTAGTTAGAATTGGCTTTTGTTTCAGTATACCCATCATCGTATTTCTCATGTAATTTTAGAATCATATTCACCGGCCCATTTTCTATTATTTCGCACCGTAAAATCTCCTTCGTTTGGCGGTCTACGTACGAGTCTAACGGGACATTGGCAAAGTTGCGGTGTAACGCCAGCAGAAGCCATTCATCAAGATCAAGATCAAGATCAACTATAAAATTATGAACAAATGAAATATGATAGAAATTATGAACTTAAAATTATACAAATAGAGAATGAAACTGAATTAATGTTATTTTTACAATAATACTGAGCCTGTAGTGACTATTTGGGAAGCCCATTCCAGGGCAAGAGATAGAAGCTGACACATTAAAAATCAATAGTTTTAAGTTAAACCAGTCCATCGACCTTCCAACTCCATAATCAGATATTAGATACTATCAGCAGACAATATTTTTACACCTACCATTGTCAGTTTAAATATTATGTGCAGGTGAGGAGTGCCATCAGTAAATTTCCATCCCATTTTTAGATCCAATTTCTTCAAAGGCCTCCGCGTATTAATCTCCTTAAAGGACCCAGCGATTTTCAAATTGGAAGAACCCATGGAAACAGCAGATACATGTAATACTAATTAACTTCTGGGCCAGTCGTTTTCTCACTGTAAGACTAACGCAAAGCTTGGAGTAACATTATATGGCTCTTTGGATATAAAAAATACACAACATTTATAGGATAGCCAATAAAAGTACTGAGCAGCTTATTACGAGCTGAGTGGTGAACTCCAGTCCGGAATGACCTAGGGGCCTCACCTTCATTGGCTGGCTGGAGTGGAAGCCCAAGAAGGATTCTCTATTTTGGCTTTTTTTAAACGGTTAATCAGAGAAGATTCACCAGAACTATATCCTCGAAGGTGCACCGCTCCACACCTCTGACCATTTCTACCAGTGTCGCCCCTATAAGTTAGGTGTCTATGGTGACTGCTTAGGAAGTTCATTCAGTAAGAGTTGGCAAGGCACCGTCTACCAAAGCTCAGAATAAAATAATTTTTGAAGGCAAATGACAAATATAAAATCAATAGCTTTTAAATAAAGGGGTCCATTAAAAATTTAACCAATAGATATATTTCAAGTGCCAACAACCCAATAGATTAATACTTACGGGAAGCAGCACAAGCGTTAAGTGCAGAAGTAGAGTGTCATTGATAGATGTAGCATCCCAAATTTTCATTAAATTTCTCCAAAGGCCTATGGTTATTGGACTTATGTTATGACTTTATGTAAACTTACCAAAGGGTTGAGTACTTTTCCAATTGTAAAATCCCGTAAAAACGAGATATAATGTTAATATTACTTACAGCTTAAATATTTTATATTATATTTAAAAATTTATTTATTAGATAACATTTAGAATAAAAATAATAATACAAAGAAACAATATCATCCATATAAAGTGCAAAGATTGCAATTTTATAAACATAATTATGTTCTAACTAAAAAGTAACGAGTACATAGCTATCCAATATCTTAAATTTAAAAAAAAAATTCCTAATAAAGCGGAATTAGAAGTATGTACAAAGCGTTATTTTTAATATTACTGATGGTAACCGGCATATTATTTTATAGAATTTGTCATCAGATGTCACTGTACTAGGTTTAAAATTTTTAAAGTAAGCTTTTCATAATTAACCTTTTTTTTATAAAAATTGTTTGTTTACTTAGATAAATCCTAAGAAAAGGAAAACTAGCGTTTAAATTATATTTAGCAGTCGTATAAGTACTGTATATAGGTCCTAAGTCGCCCGTTAAATTATTTCCAAGTTGATAATATTTTATTAAATTAAAATGACTTTGGAAGAAACAATGCTAAGTCAAGAGCTTGGCAACGTAAATTTATCAGAAGTAAGAACACTTATCACAAATATTTATCGCCTTAAATTTCGGGATATATTTCAATGTAAAATTATCAATGTTTCAGATCACCGCTCTACAACAAAAGCGCACTATAGCTTTTGTGAATCATTTTGTATTGACCAACGTACAGTTTCTCAACAATTTCTTAAAGAGATGTGAACAAAAGCTGATGCATTTCGAGAGAAAACTAGAGAAAGTTAATGCGGCTATGGTGTTACTGGAAGCGAAGGTGCTTCTTTTTCTTCAAAACTCATAAAACTTCTAGCATTTTTGAATATCCTTCTGTTATCTTTCATGAATGTCATTAAACATCTGTTGTTATAATTATAAGAAACAACAACTGTTCTTGGCTACATTTGATTAAAGATTGGACATTATTGCTGTTAATACTTATGAAAATAATGTTAATAGAAGTAGTTCATAGTAACTGTTAATAAACAAGTTAGGAGAGGCAAAAAGGTATTACTTGAGTCACTTTTTAGCTTGTCCGTAGCTAATGCTAAATCCAAATAAGACCAAAATCTCCAATAGATTTTAAAAAAATTATAAAGCTAGGACATAGTTACCTTCATTTTTCTTTACAACATAATGTACCTGCTTTATTCAGTCTACAAATCTAGCAGCTTTTAACCTTTCTGTATATATTTGTTTGGCAGTTATCATCAGTACCAGAACTCGACACGTCCACAAGTGCTACCCTACCACCAGCTCCATCAGATCTGGTTGATGCCAAGCCTCAAGAAAATTCTTCACCACAGCCTATAGTAGAAGCAACTGAAGATAATGCTCCAGTTAAAACAGAAATTGTAGAAACTAAACCCGATAGACCTGAATACAACAGATTTATTAAAATGGTACAAGTTGGAGTACCATTACAAGCAGTCAAACTAAAAGTGTCTTTAGAAGGACTAGATCCTAATGTATTAGATGAGATTTTAAATAAGTAAGATTATTTTAGGTAGCCTTGCAACACATTATATTTAAAATGAAAATTATCTTTAAAGTATATTATTGGCAGGCTTATTAATGCATATACCTACTATTTCCAAATATTGTTATATGAAATATAAGGATTTACTTGAAGAACATTCTCAAACTAAGTTTATTTGTTAGTGTTATTGAATGTGAAATAACTTTGGAACTGCCATTAGCTATGCATGTTTATAGAAAAATAATTACAGGGTTATAGACTGTATGTCAACAAATCAGCATTAGCTATGGGGGGTAGATATGTGGCTGGGTTATCCAGTGTTGTGACAAAGTAAAAATACAATACACCACTTTCTTATGGGTGTCTTTAAAGCCTACTAAGAGATTAGAATAAGTAACATCTTTTCAAGAGAAAGATAACTTGAAATAAAACCCTATACCAACCTGTTTAACCAGCATGGTATACTAAACCAGTTCCCCCTCAATTGCAGAGGAATCTTGAGTCCAGCTGTGGGACATACATTGCCAAGATCATGATTTATATGGGAACAACTAGTGGCTTGTCATGTAAACAATGAACTGTCCTTCCTATGAAATCTGCTTTAGTAAAGCTGAATATAAGTCATCATCATCTTGCTCTTATCCCAATTACTTGGGGTCGACGCAATATGTCATCTGTTTTGACATATTGCAAAAAGTTTCGGCAATGACTTTTATGACCGGCCGCCTGCCTGACGTCAACCCTCCTTGGGAATGTAATCGTTGACCCAAATGGTACCAGATGGAGTTGGTCCGGGTCAATCTAGGGCTCTTAGTCGTCTTTTACGACACCCATGAGCAAAGCAAGGGTTGGTAGTATTCGAAGCCACTACCACAGCACAGTAGCAAAGCTGAATATAAGTAAAATGTAAATAGTGATAAAATAATAAATGAATATTTTTATATGATTTCTCAGGTTAATTTGACAGATCAATATGAAACTATATTATTAGTTTACAATGTAAAGGGGCTGATAAGAAAAATGATGATGAACTAGTTACAGTTCACCGAAAAGAGCCATCTTTCGACCTAGGTCATTCACAAACTACCCAAGACTAATTTCTATTGCTTGAGAATTCAGGTCTGTTAGTAAAATTAAAAATTTTAAGTATTCTAAATACCTGAAAATATAAAGTTGGTTCAGTAAGATTCACATATAATAAAAATTATTTCTATGTTCAAAAATAAAACACAATATTGGTTGTTCTTATTTATTATCCAGCCTAGAACTGAATCATCTGTCCCTTCCTCTTCTTGTCACCACCGAGCTCAAAGTGTTTGCAACGCTTAAGCGCTACCTGTGATCTCACCTTGCAGTCGGCACATTCAAGACGGAGCACAATCTTTTTTGTAGTTTTTGCCTAAAATTAAAAAAAAAATTAAATGTAAATATATTATTTGAAATTACTTATTAAAAGCAACTTACATTAAAAATAATAAAAATTATGTACTCTATTAAAAAACATAAAATAAAAAAAACTAAATTTTATCATCAATATTGAACTTACAGGTATATTTATATACATAATTTTTCTGTAGGAGTGTGACTAAAGTGCTGGATCAATTTTCATTGCATTCATGTGGATTATACAATGATTTTGATTATTAATAGGTTATAGTAGGTAATTTGGTTTGATGACGTAAGTAAGAATACAATTTACTACTCCTAATTTTGTAAATCAAATGGGACTTATATGACCAGAAATAATGAGTAGTATGTTATGTATGCATTTGATTTCAAGGAACTATTTTTGAAGTGAAACTTCTTTAGAATCGTTGTGTCAAACTCAATGAAACGAAAAAGCGAGTCCATACAGACACAAACACGTAAATGTATAGAATTCAGCCAGCGAGAGAATAAGATAAAGGATAAAGAAGTTTCACTTTTGCCATGCATACTTAGTACTCTTTTTATTTACAATATTTTTAATAATCCTCCAGAACAGTGTCTGTTGGCTTAGAATAATAACATATAGAAGGTAAGTTCGCGCACAAAAAGTGAAGCATTTTAATTGGAGCCTAATGGAGCTTACGCCGGAACCGTTCCGTAATGTACAAGTCATTTTACTGCACTTTACTGTATGCAACTCTTAAAAAATAAATATGTAATTATGACGGTTTGTGCATTCAAATGGTGTCATAACACATTTGAAAAACTTAAAAAGGTTTTTAATATTACTTTTAAAATTATTTCGACGATTTATGTTAATAAAAACAAAATTTGATTTCATAATTTGTATAGTGGTGTGCGTGCGTACGTGTGTAATCGTCTGCGCGCCATTAGTATTTCGAGATTCATGTTTCGAACGTTCAAAGCACTGACACTATCCTTCTATACGTTATTATTCTAAGGTCTGTTGGGTTAAAATTATGAATAAATGTCATATGTACAAATCGACAATAAAATGATGATTTTGTGAACATAATAAAAGATTTTCACATTGCCTCCTCCTCATTAAATCTCGGTTTCTTGATTATTAATTCCTGTCTCTCTTACACACCTCTGAAGAACATATTCAATCATTTACACAGTATTTTCTGTTGTATTTTACTTTTAAAATTCTATTATCGCATCTTTTAATTCTCATTTAGCTGGTTGGATTGTATTTGTTAATTTAGTAATAAATACATTGATGATATTTGATAAGTTACAGTACAGATAATATAACTAAGTGAGACAGAAGGATGGTACGCATATTATAACTAAAATATTTACAGATGAATATGTTCAGCATAATTTAGGTACTAAGTAACGTTTAGCAGTATCTAAATACTAAAGAAAACTCAATCAGCCACAGAAAAAAATATTTGTGTTATCAACAATTAAGAGGTTATGATTTACTTACCTTCTTCTTGAAGATAGGCTTAGATTGACCACCATAACCCTGCTGTTTACGGTCGTAACGTCTTCTGCCCTGAGCAGCGTGCCTTTCCTTGGACTTTTTGTACTGAGACACCTTATGAGTTTTGTGGCATTTGCATTTTTTGCAGTATGTCCTGCGCTGTTTAGGTACGTTCACCTGCGAATTTTCAAAGTTGAAAGTAAAATAACACCATCATCAATAACACTTACACGTGAATCACGAGTTTTATTAGGTTTTACATTGTTTTCAGTTGTATTATACGCGATTAAAATAGATAAAATATCTTAGAAACAAACCATTTTGGCGTTCCTTCACGGTTACAAATGTCAAAGAAGGATTTTGAGAGCTGTCAAAGTTTAACTTTGAAATTGACACATAAACATGTCATTCTTTTTTTTTCTTTTGTATTGATCCATAAGCTTGCCATAGATCAATATATGAAGCTAGCTATGCAGGAGTATTTGTCATCGCAGTTGAATGCATTGTTCATAATTCATTTGTTTATCAAGTTTATTATTGACTAGCAACCTGCCCTCGCTTCGCTTCGGTTTCAGTCTTTCCTGCGTAGTGCCCGTTCCCGTGGGAATACCGGGATAAAATATAGTTTACCTAGTTTACTCCCTGATATTATAGCTTTCCATTGGTGAAAGAATTTTTGAAATCGGTCCAACTGCTTTGAAGATTACCCGGAACAAACAGACAGACAAAAAAATATAAAGTGTATTTTAGGCATATGTATAGTGCAAATAACCGTGTGAGCATGAAAAAAGCCTATTATTTTGACATTACAAACAGACACTCTAATTTTATTTATTTATTTATTTTTTTATGGCAATCTGCTGATTTTTCAACAACTTCTGCCAGTGTCATGTATGGCTACTCATGGGTAAAAGGGAAAACAAAGTGTTATTTAGAATAGAAAAATAAAAAAGGAATTATACATTGACGATTGTGGCAATAGTAAAGGAGCCTTGAACAAACACAGACCGTTGTTAGTAATAAAGATAAAATAAAAAATATTAAAAATAATTACAAGTTAAATAGATCATAGTTTTATTTTGTTAACATTTATAAATTTTATTATAGCGTTAATTATATGACGGTTGGGGAATAATGACAAGAGGTGACGGACATTAACAGGTCTCTGAATTCTTAATTTATTAATAATATGATCTAGAGATTCCGTGTGGTGACGGAGTAAGAATACAATTCACCACCCCCTCTCTTACCCGTGGGTGTCGTAAGAGACGACTCAGGGATATATTACGCATATGACATCTATGCAAGAGATGGAAAACTCGAAACAAAACCCTATACCAACCTGCCTGACCAGCATGGTATAGTAAGGTTAATTTCCCTCCTACTATGGAGGAGGCTCGAGCCCAGCAGTGGGACGTATATGAGCCGAAATGATGAATGAATGAAATGATGATCTAGAGAGTAGGCACTGTTCCTAGGGCAGTTAAGAAAAATATGGTCAATAGTACCTTCATCCAGGCCACACTCGCACAGTGAGCTATCACGTATTCTGATCTTATGCAAAAAGACTGGCGTGCAACAATGGTCAAGACGTATTCTACAGACTACTGATGTTATTAATTTTGACAGTTTCTTATATTTATAACACCAGGGTTTAACGGGAATGGTTCCTTGGATAGAGGCATAAAAAGATCCCTTAGTCTTACTAGACTCCGTCCATAAGGCCTGCCAGGATACAAGTAGTAAGTCTGTTTTCGATAGGTGAAGCAAATCATACGGTTGGACAGAAAAATATTTACGATCAGCAACATTGTTGCTTATCGCATCCTTGGCCATTGCATCAGCAAATTCATTTCCTCTGATGCCATAGTGTCCAGGAATCCAAGCTAATACAACCTCAGTTTCTCTCTGTGAGCATGTGTACAAGCAATCTCTTATTTGAGATATGATAGGGCTTGTCTTGTCTTTGAAAGGATTCCTGACAATTGCATCCAGGGCGCTTTTGCAGTCTGAGAAGATAATCGCCTTCTTGATGGCATTGTGGGAAATGATAAATAAACATGCCTCTAGAATACCTATACACTCCCCAGTAAACACAGATGTCTCTGGAAGGCATTGAAACTGAAGAATAATTTGGGAATTTGAATAATAGACGGCAATGCCAGTATTACCATTTAAATTTAATTTTGAGGGGTCTGAAAAAAGTTATGAAATCCTTTCCACTCATTGTCAACAATATATGAAAACTGAACATTAACATTGTTAAATTCTCTATGCAGCTGAATTGATGAGTTGTAACTCATTGTACAGTTAGATATTTCATATGGTGAGTCATAGAGGGGGTATTTGCTACTTTGATAAATAGGTACCCTGCCTTCTATGGTAAGAATTTTTCTAAATGAATTTAGGATCAAAGGGGGATCTTTATGTGTCCAATATTCTTACATATGCAATTCCTGATCTTAACCGGAATACTCAGCTGACGTAATTTACTTCTGAGTACGGAAAGAAGAACATTATCGTATGCGGAGGAAATGTCCAAGAAACAGGCAACAACGGACTGATTTTTACTGAAGGCAATACGAGTGTCTGTTATAAAAGTGCCAATACTGTCCATAGTACTATACCCTTTCCGAAATCCAAATTGCGACTTTGCTACTATACCTTTATTTTCTACGTACCATTCCAATCTATTTTATATCAGGTGTTCTAAGATTTTACCTATGACTGGGGACAGGGCAATAGGTCGATAGTTGTCAGGATTATCTGGAGGTTTGCCAGGTTTTAATATCGGTATAATTAATTGGGATTTCCAATCATCCGGAATGTATCCCAAGTTGAAACAAAAATTAATTAAGCTTAATAAAAATTGGCGACTATATTGGCCAGTATATTTGTAAAAGGAGTAGGGGAAGCCATCCAGACCAGGAGTTGAGTCCCGAACATGTTTAAGTACAACATCCAGTTCAGTATCGGAAAATAATTGATCTAAATTGTTATCAGTGGAAGTAGAATTATTGAGCAATGAAGGAAGTTCTTCAGGAAGTGGTACAAAAGGAGGAGCCAGTTTGTTAATTAATTGAAGCACTATGTTTTGAGATATGTTAAGCGAATTATGAGCACAGCAGCCACGTCTATATCTTTTGAGAACGCTTGGACTTAGCAAGTATCTGACCATATTCTCGTAAATTATTCATAGTCATATTCGCTATGTACTTTAATTCACTTTGTTTTCGTACTCTGATGATGTTTGTACAGTCCTTGTCCCACCATGGTGGAGATGGTACTTTACCTGAAGCCGTGTTCTTTAAAGGAATACTCGCATCCGCAGCTAAAGAAACCGCTTCAGAGAATTGCGATATACAGGTATGGGTTACCTGTGTGTAATGTTCTTCAGCTCTCAAATAAAGAGTACACAGTCTCGGCACAAAGTTCGTTTATTGTACAGTTATATGTAGATCACAAACACAGGTACCACATAAATTAAAGAAGGAGAGATAGAGTAGACATGAGTGAGTAGAATTGAGTAATAATTGAATTGAATAATACCAATAATAATACCTTTAATTTTTATTTTAAAATTTTTACTATCTTTTTCGACCACTTCGTAGGGACCAGTATATGCTGTTTGAAGATCACCTCTCAACGCATCACCCCTAAGGAAAACGTGGGAACATGTTGATAAGTCTTTATGGATGAAAATTTTGTTCCTTGAGTGGTGTGAGGTTGATACCGGCTGCAGGTTGTTGGCAAATGATCTGACGCGACCTACGAAGTCAGTGATGTCAGTCGTACACTTGTCAACATTTTGGCCGAAGAACTCACCAGGGAGTCTTAAAGGTTCGCCGTATAATAATTCGGTGGACGAGGTTTGAAGCTCTTCCTTGAAGGAACTTCTTATGCCGAGCAGCACAAATGGCAGGGATTCTGACCAGCTGCTATCAGCATGGCACTTGATTGTCGATTTGAGCTGCCTGTGGAAGCGCTCGATCAAGCCATTGCAGCGCGGGTTATACGCAGCGGTCTTACGGTGCTTGAAACCGATGGTTTTGGCGAGGCATTGGAAAAGGCTCGACTCGAATTGCCTACCACGGTCGGTGACAATGTCGGTAGGGCATCCGAACCGTGCTACCCATCCTGATAGGAATGCTTTGGCCACAGTTTCCGCTGTAATATCGATGATTGGGACAACTTCAACCCATCGCGAAAAGCGATCGATGAGTGTCAAGCAGTATCGATATTCTTTGGAAGGCGGTAGGGGACCGACGAGGTCTAGATGGACATATTTGAATCTTGCCGAAGGTAAATCGGGGGTACCCAAAGGGGTTCAAACGTGTCGATTCACCTTCGTGCGCTGACATGTCAAACAGGCCTTAGACCAATCGCGACAGTCTTGCCGCATCTGTGGCCAAACATAGCGCTGTGCTACCAATTTGGCACTTGCATTAGCGCCAGGATGGCTTAGGCAGTGCAATGAGTCGAAGACCTGTTTGCGCAGATGTTTAGGGATGAAGGGTCTGGGAGTCGTTGTGCTGACATCGCAGTACAGTTCGGTACGACTTCCAAGAACACGCATCTTTTTGATGCGCAGGGAAGAGTCTTCGCCTAGGTACTGAGCAAGCTCAGTGTCACAAGCTTGGGCCTTGGCTAGTGTATCTAGATCTACAGGGCTTTGCAGTTCGTCGACACGGGAAAGTGTGTCAGCTACGACGTTATCTTTCCCGGCAATGTGCTGAATGTCGGTCGAGAACTGCAAAATGTAGTCTAGATACCTATACTGACGAGGCGAACAGTTACTTTTCCGCTGATGGAAAGCGTAGACTAGAGGCTTGTGGTCAGTGTAGATGGTAAAGGTGGTAGCGGCAAGCCAGTGGTGAAAATATTTAATATTCTCGTAAATAGACAGGAGCTCTCTATCATACGGCGAATATTTGTGCTGTGCTGGGCTCAACTTCCTAGAAAAGAATGCTAATGGCTGCCAGTTACCATCCTTAAATTGTTGGAGGACGCCGCCGATGGCAAAATCAGACGCGTCCGTGACCAGACCTAGCTTGGCGTTAGATTCGGGGTGTGCCAACATTGCCGCTTTGCAAAGGCTATCTTTGCACTCCTCAAAAGCGGTTAATGAGGTTCCCTTTAGGTCGATAGGGTGCGAAGCTTTTACAGTGCCAGTCAGCATGGCATGTAAAGGTGCCTGAACCTGAACAGCTTGGGGAATAAACCTCCGATAAAAATTTACCATGCCCAGAAACCTTCTGAGCTGCCTAGCGGTCTTGGGTACTGGGAACTCCCTTATGGCTTGCACCTTGCTTTCCAAAGGTTTAGTGCCGTGTTGTGAGATGTGGTAGCCCAGGAACGTTACTTCCGAGGCTCCGAAGACGCATTTGGATGTGTTAATGACCATGCCGTAGTCTTTCATTCTCTGAAAGAGTTGACGAAGGTGTTTCTCATGTTCCTCTTCGTCCTTGGAGAACAAGAGAAAATCGTCCAAATACGGGTAACAAAAATCTAAACCACGCGTCACCTCATCGACAAACCTTTGGAAAGTTTGGCCAGCATTCCTTAGACCGAACCTCATGAACGGAAACTCGAAAAGGCCAAACCGTGTTGTGATGGCGGTTTTGGGAATATCCTGCTCGAAAACGGGGATCTGGTTGTTCGCCTTGACCAGATCGATTGTTGAGAATACCTTACAGCTAGATAAGCTATGGGCAAAGTCCTGTATGTGCCTAATCGGATACTTATCTGGTATAGTCCGTGCGTTGAGAAGGCGACCGCATGGACGCCAGCCGTTGTCTTTCTTCGGCGCGAGGTGGAGAGGTGAGAGAGATGACCAAGGACTCTCTGAAGGTCGCGCTGTGCCACTCGCCAACATTGCCTCGAACTCAGCCTTCGCGAGTTTTAATTTGTCGGGGGCTAGTCTACGAGGTGAACAAGATACTGGAGGGCCTGATGTGGTGCGTATGCTTGGTATGTGTGGAGCGCCAGCCGGCCGTGTAATTTCCTGAAACTCAGAAATCAAGTTACGGTATTTGCCATTGCTAGTAACAACCTTAACACTAGATATTAGACTATCAGTACAAGCGATAGATGCTACAGCTGATACATTTGTGGTGCTATCAATTAATCGTTGGTTTCGCACATCAACTATTAAGCTAAAATGTGATAATAAATCTACACCAATAAAAGCTTTATTTACATCGGCAATTATAAAGCGCCATGAAAAGTCTCTACGAAGGCCTAAATTTAAAACAATCTGTATATAGCCATGTTTTTATCGGTGAACCGTTAGCTGCACACAATTCGTAATCGGTTTTTACACAACGATATTTAGGAAGCACAGATCGAGGGTAGACGCACAAATCGCTTCCGGTGTCCACCAAGAATTGGACTTTCGACCTACGGTCCGTTACAAACAGGCGACCAGTTGTAGAAGGGCAATCTTCAGTCACCATTACGGACTGCCCGCGGCATTTCCCGCCTTGTAGTCACACGGGCGGACACATTTCTTCGCCTGACTGCCGAACTTCTGATGGTACCAACAATGTGGGTATTTTCTATAGTTGGACTGCGAGCGTTGGGATGGGCTACGGTGTCTATTGGCAGAGGTTTGCTTGGCGCGGGGTCGGGAACGCCCATGTAATTTCTCTGTCAGCGCGTCGACTTTCTTGGTCAGCTCCGTGATGAGCCGCATCATGTCCACTGCCGAATCTGCCCTTGAGGTGGATGCTACCGCTACTTGAGGGGCTGGGGGTACCATGTCATGGACCCTATCTGCCAGATCGGCGAGCTCAGTGAGTGACAAGCTCATCTGGGATGCAATAATAGTTTGAAGGTTACCTGGTAACCGGCTGGACCAGATAGTCCTCAAGAAGTCCTCTGAGATCGTCGGTCCTGCTAGGTGCTGTAGGTGCCGCAAGAATTGTGATGGCTTACGGTCACCTAGTTCCTCCAACTGAAGGAGCTGCTTCACCTTCTTCTCCTTAGAAACTGATAGACGCTTAATAAGCTCACTCTTCAATTTCTCATACGCGCCAGTCGCGGGAGGTGAAGTAATGATATCTTCGACCTCTACGGCGTATTGTCGGTCCAGGTGGGCGAGAACGTAGTGGAATTTTGTGTAATCGTCCGTTATTCTGACTAATTTAAATTGACCCTCAATTTGGCAAAACCATATAACGGGTTTTTCTGGCCAAAAAGGGGGTATGCGGACTCCTACTCTAAATAATTCCATGGATGGATTCTCCGGTTCCGTGGAAAGGCGTTCACATTTGCTCGGCTTGCGGCTGGGGCGTCGGCTGCGTTGTGATGTTGCCGTATCGCTGCTGTCACTACTCATTTTATCACTTTGATACTATTAAGTGTTCTTACGGGGTCACCAGTTATGGGTTACCTGAGTGTAATGTTCTTCAGCTCTCAAATAAAGAGTACACAGTCTCGGCACAAAATTCGTTTATTGTAGTTATATGTAGATCACAAACACAGGTACCACATAAATTAAAGAAGGAGAGATAGAGTAGACATGAGTGAGTAGAATTGAGTAATAATTGAATTGAATAATAATAGAATTGAATTAATAATTAATAAGCAACAATATACAATTACGCACTAGCGATAGCAAACGAGATTTTTATGCAAGCGAACGCGGGTTGCCTTAACAGCGTGTAGTCACCGACTGGCGCAGACGCGGGGGCATCGTGACTGGTAGTCCCGTTATGTTCGCGCCGCGTCGTATGTATAGGCTGATGTTTTATTGCAGTATTATTGATTTTAAGAGTGTGAATGTTTGGTAGGTGTTGTGTGTGAATGTGAATGTGTAATGTGTATTAAGTGTAAGTGTAGGTGGTGGGTGAGATGTGAGTCACCCACACAGGTATCCAGATTATCAAGATTAATTGGTTGAATTCTAAGAACTTTATCCTCCAACTCCTGTTTGTGAATGTCCCATATGGCATCAGAGGTGCGATATTTTAAAAGGGGCTTTTTGTTATTATTTGGAGTGGGAAGTGACCTATTTACTAAGTTGGAACAAATAGGATAGTGATCACTACCATAGGTAAATTCAAGACGTTTCCAATCTAACAATGAGGCTAAATCTGATGAACATAGCGTAAGGTCTAGACAACTCTTATGTTGACCTGGTCTAGGCAGTCTAGTTGGTGAACCATCATTGAGAACGCAGCGACCTACTTCATCAATTATCTGTGCGAGTTCTACACCAGCAGTGTCTGAATGGTCAGATCCCCATAGAAAGTGGTGGCAATTGAAATCACCTAATAGTATGAGTGGGTTAAACAGATTACACAAATTTCTAAGAAATTGCATAGCCATATAGTCAGGGAAAGGGATATAAATAGAGACAAAATTAATGCCAAGTATATTAATACCAATGACACTAATCCGATCTGAATGAGGTGGTAATGTAAGCAGGGTACAAGGATAATTATTTTTCACCAGGATAGCAGCACCGCCATAACCGTCATTACGATCATCACGGTATATACTATACTGGAAAATTTTAAAATGGAGGTGAGGTAAAAGCCAAGTCTCAGATATAGCAAATAATACTGGTTTATAGGTATTAATTAAATAGATTATGTCATGTTTTTTGGGTAGTAGACTCCTGGCATTCCATTGTAGGAATTGGAATGTTGTTAATGTGAGTTAAAATAAGTTCAACTATGTTATGGGCAACGTGGTCAGGTATATTTATTTGATTGAGGAGAGTAGTTAGTAATAAAATTATTGACTCTATTTTATTGTCAGGTATATTAGGGTTAGATGTGCTTCCATTCAAAGCACAACCGTTAGTGGAAGGAGAGAAAGAATAATTCTTAGTCAGGTGAGCATTTTTATCGTAACCTGGAGTAAAGGACGAGTTTTAGGCTTAGAGTACACTGTCTTTCGGTAGGAGATTGTGGGAGCAATTTGTGGGTGAGATTTCTGAGGTAATACACTAGATATATTGTGATGAAAGCTCAGAGGAGGTGATGCAGATACTTCAGCATATGATTTGGAAACTGCTGGCAATGTTCGGGCTGCTTCGGCATACGAAATATTATTTTCGGCCATAACAATTTTTATATTTTTTTGCCTTTGATGCTCGGGGCATTGTTTGTTATTGGCACAATGGGATCCTGAACAATACAAATACATTAGATCCTCTGCAGAGCAATCGTCGCCTACATGTTCGCCACCACAACGGTAGCAACGAGGCTTTGATCTGCATTGGTTCTTTGTGTGACCATACTTACAGCATCTAAAGCATTGTACTGTTGGATAGTAGTAGAGATCAACTGGCAGAGAATTGAAGCAACAATAGATACGTTTTGGTAATGTTTGGCCATCAAATGTAAGAACTACTGAGGAAGGGGGTTTCTATTCCGATTTGCCATCATTAGTGACTTTGTGATTGATTTGTCTGATTTTCAGAATAGGGCCGCAACCTGTTGGGGTTTTTATGTTTTGTAATATTTCCTCATCTGACCAATCACTGGGTACTCCTCTAACTACACCCATCCTTGAGATATTAAATGACGGAATAGTAGCTGTGTAACCTTTACTGTCTAATTCAGTATTTGCTAAGAAGGTGTTAGCATCTTCAGGAGACTTAAATTCAACAGAAATTCTATTTCGGCCGACTCTCTTAATACCATCTTGTAGAATATTTTTAATATTAAGTTTAAGTAATAACTGACCGAATTTTATAGAATTGAGGGTAGTACCTGAAGTAGGATCTGGCTCAATTCGTGATACATGGACTACAAATGGAGCCGAGTTTCTTGCCGAGTAACTAGTGCGACTGTAACGTTGGGGAGCTAGGTGACGTTGCTGTTTAGGAGTAGGTGAATTAACATCATTGACAACATCTATACCACGCTTGCGGTTTACAGTGGCCTCAACTGTCTCAAAATTCGATAAAGATGCTGTTAATATTGGAGAATATGTAGAATCATTACAACCTTGTGATTTGTCATTATTCCCCGTTAAATTGGGATCTGGAGGGCGGCCAGGAGGTCGATCGTCAACCTCCATGGTCGTCCCACATTACCCTCATAAAATAAATAAAAACTTACCCTTATTCCTTTAAACATACAATATAACAATCACAACAACGAAAACAAACATAAACAATTATAGGCTACCAATAATAACACCAAAATCTTATTTAAATGTAAATAAATTGTTTACAAAACGGAGCCGCATGTGTTCACCATAAACACTTACCGGACCATAATTTTATTTATTAGTATAGATTTCATTATCAAGCATTTAAAAACTATGGAGTCTTGGTTGAAATTATAGATATTATGCCTAGCGTACGTATAACACTTATGCAAGAAAAAGAAAATTCGTAATATAATTCTATGCCAATAGGTACATTGACCAATGGGCCTACTCTTGAAATCAATTCTAATTTCGAATCCGATTCAATTCCAATCTCACCAAACTTATATTTGGTACTCTTGAACAAAATCGAGTATGAATTCTTCGCATTTGTCGTTGTTATTTTCACCAAATGTGGCGTAGTTTATTACTTTAAAACTCTCGAACTCGATCACTACAAAGACGCTTTCTTGAAATTGTGCAACATTAACGATTTTAAACTACGTCAAAATCACGTCGGGAGTAATAAATACTTGACTTAATCGACGAGAGCCGAATTCATTTAGTTTAAAAAAAAAATCCACCGAACTTGATTCCAATGGTGCGTTAGTGTAGTTTCAAGAGTACCAAATTGCTCAAATTCGAGCTGCGATTGGATTTAGGATTAGAATCGAGATTCAATAGTAGGCACACATATGGTAGTATCTAATTGCCAGTAGGAGAACAATTTCCAATTTTTAGTACGTCAAGTTCCCTCTCATTGTGGAGAAGTCTCGATCCTAGCAAGCAAAGTCTATGAGCTAAAATGATGATAAAGTTAAATAGAACTTGTTATACAAGCGTATGCCATCTAGTCTAACCAGAGCAATACAATAAGATTTGGTTAAAAGAATCACCAATTACGTAAAACTTAAAAATTTAACTTTGTGTTCATGTCAATACAGAAAAGTATTAACAATTTATTTATTTTATGTTATTAAGACCATTAAGCCAAATCTTATAAAAAGTGTCCGTGTTAAGTTGTCCGTCAGTAATTTTAATCCACGACTTCAATTAAATGTCTACACTGTCAATGGTATTATCTAGAAAGTTTGGTGGAAAACGTGTATAAAGCACTATTAGATCATATTCACTACACCGCAGTATTTACTACTCATCACATTATATTAAATGTCATAAAAATCTAATACAAGACTACATGATACTATTGTACTACATGATACTTTCCTGTTGCCGCTAAAATTTAGTATTAATAATAATCTTCTTCTTCTTAGTTAATGGCAATGAGCTACAATAATATGAGCTATTGGTGCCAGTGTCGAGTATATTGATTATTATTCACGTCTTTAGTCTTACCCCCGTATTCTAAGTCGTAACCTCGAGATCGCCTCCACTCACACTCAGGTAAGGAAGCTTCGAGGATCGCCTCGAACTTTCCTCAACATCGGTATTCTTAGTCCTAACCTTGAGGAAATTCTGAGGTTCCTCCAGTAAGGAAGAGTGGAGGTAATACGTCACGAATGACGTCAGAATTTTGAGGAATTCGCTTCGTTATGTTGGCATTCTAAAAATTTTTTGTAATATTTGGTTCCGTTTGCGTAATCAAATTTAAAAATATATAAACAAAGAATCTCCATTTAGCGGATTACTATTGTTAACAATAAATAACCATTATTTTATAATTAGGTAACACAGGGCTTTGCTTGGCGCGTCATTGCTATAAAACATTATTTTAATTGATAAATTTACAAAATGGCTTGAAGTGGTCGTCAGTATTTTGATGAAAATAAAAAAAGCAGGAACTTCTTGTCTAAAAATACTGCAAATGTTAAATACCGACTATGATTACCGGTTATTGTGTAGGTAGGTACTCAATTAAAGGTTATCATTTTAGTTACTTGGAAGTTGCCAGTTGCGTAAAATCTTAATGTGACTAGCACCTGTATAATCGGCGGAATTGATAAATCTCTGAGATTTACCTCCAATATTTTGAAATAGCAGCGGCAATTAATAATGTGCTGCAATGGTTTTTGTAAATCAAAACCTTTTTACAAACTCACTTTCGTCGTATAACTACGTTGGATTATCTGCATCACGAAAATATCGTCCAGATAAATAACTGTACGGATTATCATATAGATATGCAATAAATTCCTCGAATTACATTATTGAAAAAAATACAAGATCGTATGCATTTACATATAAAAACCTCCTTAAGGTATCCTCAAGGTACCTCAAGAGACACCTTACGTTTGACAGTTGTATCCTCGACTCAACCTTACCTTATTGGAGGAAACCTTTAAACTTTAGGACAAAAATGACAACTGAGAATACGAAACGTCCTCAATGAGGATGAGTCGAGTCGAGGAAGTTTCGAGGTAACGACTTAGAATACGGGGGTTAGTCTTTCAGTTAGTCATTAGCATGACTTAGTGCTGATATCCAAGTCATGCGTCTCTGGAAATTTGGGCAGAATGTCAAAATGCACGTAATTCACTATTATATCATTTTCACTACATTTCAGAATTTTATCTGCATTATATTACATAAAATATCTGCAAAATTTTTGAATATAACACTTTAAAACACTAAAATAATGAAAAGAATATAAAAGCGCTACATGACATTTTGACATTCGCGTCAAAAGTCTTCGTCTTATTTAATGGCAATGAGCTACAATAATATGAGCTATTGGTGCCAGTGTCGAGTATATTGATTATTATTCACGTCTTTAGTCTTTCAGTCAGTCGTTAGCATGACTTAGTGCTGATATCCAAGTCATGCGTCTCAGGAAATTTGGGCAGAAAGTCAAAATGCACGCAATTCACTATTATATCATTTTCACTACATTTCAGAATTTTATCTGCATTATATTACATAAAATATCAGCAAAATTATTGAATATAACACTTTAAAACACTAAAATAATGAAAAGAATATAAAAGCGCTATATGACATTTTGACATTCGCGTCAAAAGTCCGTCAAAAGTCCGAAAAGAATATAAAAGCGCTACATGACACTTTGACATTCGCGTCAAAAGTCCAATAATAATCTTCTTTTTTAAATTTAGTGAAGGCCTTGTCAGAGCCATCAGCCTAACAGAAACTCTTAATATTTTTTTTTTTTTTTAAATTTATGGCTCGGTTACTCTTAATAAAAAACAATATAAACCACAGAATATCATAAATGGGCTTTGCCGCAATGGCTATTATAACATAGTGATTAGAAAGATAAGTATATGTGTGAGTCATGGAAGTAATAAGTTGTACATAGTACTTATTACTTCCATGGTGTGAGTAGACTTGGATAGTTAAACGTTGAGGTTTGTTTATTTTGACTAGTTCCAGTATAAAATTATTCATGCTGATATATATTCTAATCCGCAGAAGAACAGGTGTAGCAGACGTGGCACGAAGAATTAGCACGCCGAAGTGCTAATGGGCAGGCCACATCGTTCGACGAACCGACAACCGCTGGGGAAGAAAGGTTCTTGAGTGGCGACCACGTATCGAACCACGCAGTGTAGGACACCCCAACTAGGTGCACCGACGACCTAGTGAAAGTGTCTGGGCGGCGTTAGATGCACGTGGCACAGGACCGTACTTCGTGGCGTAACATGAGGGAGGCCTACGTCCACCAGTGGAAGGCGATAGGCTGAAATGATGATGATATTTATTTTAAGAATCTGGTAATGCTGAAGCTTAGGTAGTATGTGATAAATATGGTCTTGGGTCTAATTGGAGAATGCTCCTTGGTACAGATGTAGGATATATAATATTCAAAGAAAACATGTTTAATATATAAACAAAATTTTATGTTAGTACTAGACTAGCAGTAGACTTACAATATAAACAAATAGTTCTCAATTTATTCAACATCTTTTTTTCAGCACTTAAACCATATATCCCGGAAATGTGACCAAATGGGTTAATGTAGGATTTGTGGAATTTTTATTAAACTTTTACACACAGTACATTTGCTTTATAATCTGTGACTATTGTGTTGACAATAGTTACGATCGGGATTTTTGGCGCCAAAATTGACGGTTCATTGTTCATGTTGAGCTGTTATATTTTGTTGAAAAGTTATTAAATAACGTAAAATATGAAATTTGCCATCCCAGAAATTTCTTGGCATAACAGAGACCCAGTATTAAGCGTTGATTTTCAACCAAATGCAAATTCCAGCGAACCCATTCGGCTAGCCACCGGAGGAACTGATTCTCATGTTTTGGTAAGAACTTTCATGATAAATGTGTTGTTTACTGATTTACTATGATAGAATTACAAATATAGTTAATATGTACGTAATTTAAATTTTATATACTTAATCTACAATAGTGATAGTAATACATTTTCTTTTAATCAGCATTCAACATAACTACTTTAATTTTTTAAATACATTCTTTCAGATCTGGTATTTATCTACAACAGATACTGGGGCAGTGAATTTAGAAGTAGCAGCAGATCTTACACGCCATCAAAAGGCTGTAAATGCAGTGAGATGGTCACCAAATGGTAGTTTCTTGGCGTCGGGTGATGATGAGTCCATCATCTTTATTTGGAAGAAAACTGATAAGGAACCAACGTTAACAGTTGAACAAACTGAAGAACAGTATAAAGAATCATGGGTGATTCATAAGGTTTGTTTTGTCTTACATTCATTTTTTTGGATATGACTATATATATTATAGTTAGTAGTTGGTCCAGCCCTATGCATCTGGCTTTCTTTTTCCTATTTTTGTTTATGCTGTGGAGATTCATCCATGTACTATCCTCAGCTGACAGATGGGGGATGTTTGAAACTCGCCATTCACCTGTGTTAATAGAATATGCACTAAAGCTACTGTGGCGCTATTAGTGATTTTATGATTGTATTCAACCCTTATCTGATGATAATCTTCATGATCCCAACATGTGGCCATCTGCATACATAAAGTTATCACTCAGGGAGCCCTATACCAACATTTCTTATAAATGTGGTAGAGTAGGTCGATTTCCCTTTCTATTATGGAGGAAGATTGTGCCCAGTAGTGGGATGTCTTTGAGTTGAGATGATTATGATGATGACATACCTTGTAACGGAGGACTTCTTAGCGGAGGCGACGGGTTTCACCTCCGCAGACGTGGAGGTTAACTGAGGCGGAAGTGAAAGTGGATGTAAAAAAATAGTAGTTTATAGTTTATCATTCATTTGACAAATGACGTTTGCACAAAGTATCATGTATCATAAGTATCAAGTACAAAAGTATCGGTATTGAAAGAAAAGTACTCGATACCTAAAAGTATCGATACTTTTTTCGTGTCCCTAGCCGGACGGCTGAGTCGTCGCGAGCGTCGCTGCTTGCGTATGATTAGTAACTAAACCTCTGTTATGACTCCGCAAAAATTACGCGGATGTGGAGGAACGATTTCTTGCGGAACTTCCGCAGTAACAGAGGCGGAAGCGAAGTTCCGTTACAACCCTACTTGTAACCATCTCTTATTTTAGTAGGGGTGCTATAGAAACTAGTTAAGTGGTTACCAGAAAATTGAGTAGCAAGGCTTTTCTTGGATTATTATTACATGAACAATAATTAACAACTCACCAGCTGAAAGTGAACGTTATGGCATATCCTTCTGTAAGGGCATATCTAGACTTGTGATGATGATGAAAATATGAAAGAAAACCTTGTATCCTGTTCTCCTAAAATTTATATCTATCTAACCAGACGCTCCGTGGACACATGGAAGATATCCTTGACATATCATGGAGTGCCAACTCCCTACATCTGGCATCAGGATCAGTGGACAATAAATTGCTAATATGGGATGTTTCTAAAGGAAAATACAGCTGTATATTGACAGATCACAAAGGTTTTGTGCAAGGAGTGTCATGGGATCCTAAGGGACAGCTAATTGCTTCTACTAGTACTGATAGGTAAGAATATACATATAATAATATACTACTAGCGACTTGCCCTTGCTGTGGCTGGAACTGCCGCTTTGACCCTGCCTTTTAAATCTGCAATATCACTTAAAATATGGCCTCGGGTCCGGTCCCGGACCAGGCAAAATTTTATAGGGTGTTTTTGAGAGGAAAATATCTTAAGATACTCCTTATAATATAGACAGTTACCTAACCTAGTATTAAAATATTATCACAATCGGTCCAATCATTTTGAAGTTTACCCGTGACAAACGGAAAGACACAAAAAAAAAATATGTTGATGCATTACACAGCATAAATAAAACTATTTTTAAGAATTTTATGGAATAATGATATCTGATGTTTACGCGAGCACTACACATTGTAAATAAAACTACTTTTACGGATTATATCACGTTTGTATTTAATTTATGATTGCCCGACGTTTCGAACACTTTGCAGCATTCATGGTCACGGGCGGACTAAGGTGTCTCACGTCCAACAAGTAATCGTTATTACAGACATTTATACCCATATCTACCCGATGCAGAAAATTAATTATAAATTTATTAAATTTTGACCCACATTTTAGTACAAATTTATTGCCAGTGTAAGAAGAAAATGATTCTATATGATTATTTCCCGGTCCAGTCATCGGCAGCCTCGGCTAGCTGTAGACCTCTTTTTTTTTTTTTTTGTTCACGCTGTGGAAATGCATTTACGCATAGTCCCCCGCCAGTGGGCGGGGGTTGTGTGGGACTCACCGGCCACGTCTGCCGCAGGAATACCCACTAAAACCACAGCGGCCCCTTCCGCGCTTTTACGGGGTGCCGGAGAGATCGTCTGATGACATTCAATCCCCGGCAGCCCAACGCATGGCCGTCTGGCCACGTCCTGTCGTCATTATTCAGGGCGGTGGGAGTAGGTGCGCATATTGTCGCCTCCTCCTCCCGGGTCGCCGGTGACGGAGCGAGTCAGCAGAAGCGCTTGCCTCGCGTTCTCGCTCCGCCGCTTCCTTCCTGGATATGACGGCCTCTCAAAATGAGGCCATCGACGACCAGCACCTGTCGCTGCCGAGCATCTTTGTGATAACGGTCGGCAGCGACAGGTCCCCTCCGAGAACCGCCGACAGGTCGTGGCGCTGAGGCCCCCAGGCGGGACATACTTCCAATGTGTGACGCGCATGAGCTGTAGACCTCTACGAAAATGTGATGTAGATCGATTTTATGCTTTTTCAGAATATTTCGTACATTTGATGTGACCACAAAGAAAGTGACCTCCCGTAGCAGCAAAGCCATCCTTCCATTCACATCGGAGCATCCACTTCATGATGTCAAAGTGCGTTTATACCATGACGACACATTACAGACATACTATAGGAGACTCCAATTCAGTCCTGATGGTTTGCTAATTGCTGTCCCCGCAGGAAAGATCGAACCGGAGCAAGGCAAAGTGGATATGAAACCAATCAATGCTGTATATATCTACACAAGATATTCTTTGAAAGTGTAAGTATATAATCGATTTTTTTTCTAGTTGTATTTTCCACTGCTGGGCAAGAGAACTTTATTTCAAATTTTCCAAACACTTACATTGCTTATGGGCGCAGATGATAACCAGACTATAGCAGTCTGGCTCCTCCACTATGGAAGATAAATTGACCTCCTGGTCAGACATGATGGCATAGTCTTTTCCAATGGAGTTTTCCTTCTTTTGCACAGTTGTTATATGCATATTATCTTTTAGTAGTCTTAAATTACACCCACAGGTAAGATAGGGGATGGTGAATCGTATTCTTACTCTGTCATCACACGGAAATGGTCTATCTAAGTGAGATTTTCCATCGAAATTTGTTTAACCGTTTATGCGTGTTTGAGTAACAAACATCTTCAATGCCATTTATAATGTTAATAGGATTAATAAGACTTAGTAAAATATTATTTACAGACCAGCGTGCGTCCTACCTTGTGGCGAGCCAGCGTTAGTGACGCGCTGGTCGCCGCGTCAGTACGCCCCGCGGAGTGGAGGTCCGTCTCCCGCCTTCCCTATAGCTCATCGGATGATCCTCGCCGTGGGTACCAAGCGCTCAGTACTGGTGTACGACACTCAACAGAAGACTCCGATAGCATTCATATCAAATATACATTATACTAGGTAAATAGTTTTTTCATCCTTCCATCCGCTCTTGTTTGTAAGCCTATACAAAATGTAGTGTAATTCCTTCCTCCTCAATATTATGGTATTTAGTCTAGCCATACTGTACGGACAAGTTGGTATAGTTTTATTTAGTTTGCCTTCTCTTTCATATCATGTTGGATATGTTTCGAGTCTTACAACATGAACAGAAAAGCAAGTTTGATAAGATAAAGTGGTGATGATATTACCTTCATCATCTCATCTCATATACATATGTCCCACTGCTGGGCTCGGGCCTCCTCCACAATGGGAGGTAAATTGACCTACTATACCACACTAGTCAGACGTGTCGGTATTATTTTTTTTTTTTTTTTTTTTTTTATGGGTGGGCTATGGTAAGCGCTCGCGCGGTCCAGTCCGTCCGGGGCGATGAAAGGACGGCGCGCGGGCCCACATAACCCACCCGTACCCACGTCACCTCGTTGTTGGGCCGACCACCGGAGCAGATGTGACTTGTCGTCAGTGGTCGGCCTGACGGAATACCCTTTCGGGTAACCTCACCTCTCGACGTCTTGGGACGTCGGTCGCCGTCGCGCGGTCAGCCTCTCTGCGGGTGACGGACAATTCCCCGGTCCAATCACCCGCGGCCTCGGCTAGGGCGGCATTAGGCGCAGATACTCGCGCCTGCGCCGCCCGAGTCGCCGGCGGCGGAACGTGTCGCCGAATAGGAGCTCTACTCGCACACGATCCGCCGCCTCCTTCCGTGAGATTACGGCCTCACAGAAGGCGGCGACCGCGTCCCAGTTCCTGACGCTGACGAGCATCTCCCTGGCGATGGTCGGCAGCGCCAGGTCGGCACCGATAATTACGACGAGTTCACGGCGATCCCCCTCCCATGCAGCACACTCCTCGAGCGTGTGCTGCGCCGTGTCCTCGTCGCAACTGCAGTGGTGGCAGGACGGTGTGCTCTCCCTCCTGACAATCTTGTGCACGTACTTCCCGAAGCAACCGTGCCCCGTCAGCACCTGCACCAGTCGGAAGGCAAGCACCCCGTGCGTCCGCTCCAACCACTCCATCAGCACCGGCCGGAGGGCCTCGACGGTCCTGACACCGTACCGAGGACTCTCCAGCCGGACTGCCCAACGAGCAATGACTTCTTGGCGGGCGTCGACCCGCCAGGCGGTGATCTCTTTGATGGAGACCATGCCGCCGCGGGCGCGCGTCTCCGACACCCGCCGATAAATATCGGCGAGCATCTCCGCCTCCAGGTCCCACGGGGGAGTTCCGGCCAGGAGGCACGCTGCCTCTGTCGCCACCGTGCGGTAACCCCGTATGGCCCTGATCGCCATGACCCTCTGTGGTCGCCACAGGAGGGCCCTAAGACGGACGGTCAGGGACCCCGCCCACACCGGTGCGCCATACAGGGCCATCGACCGGATCACTCCCACGTACAGCTGTCGGCACGTAGCACTGGGTCCGCCCACATTCGGCATCAACCGCGAAAGGGCGGACGCCGCGCCGACAAGCCGGGGAACTAGTCGATGGAGATGCTCCCGGAACCAAAAATGCCCGTCGAGCACCAGGCCCAAGTACTTCATGTGGGCCTGGATGCTGATGGTGACCGACTTCACGGTGATCGAAGCGCCGGCGGGAGGCCCGGCGGTACGGAGGCCATGGAACAAAAGGGCCTCCGTCTTTTCCAGGGCTACCCTCAACCCCAGCGCTTCGATCCGCCTGACAATCTCCTCGGTGCCGAGAGTTGCCAGGCGTGCCGCCTCCTCTAGCGTCCCACCCCGGGCTGTGACGAGTGTATCGTCGGCGTAGCAAATTACGCCCAGCCCGGGTGGGAGGCTTCCTCTCAACGCCCAGTCGTAGCCGATGTTCCACAGGGTCGGACCCAGAACCGACCCCTGCGGGACACCGCACGTCATGGGCGTTCGCACAACGTCCCCTACTCGGTCAACGTAGAGGACGCTGCGCTCCTCCAAGTAGTCTGCCACCAGCCGCCTGAGGTACACGGGCACCCCGTGATACCTCAGCCCCTCCCTGATGCAGCTGAATGGCAGACTGTTGAAGGCGTTGGCGATGTCCAGGGACACCGCCAACAGGACTCCTCCGCCAGAGACGTGTCGGTATAGGGTTTTATTTCAAGTTTTCCTTTACTCACATAGATGTTATCTGCATATTATATTCTTTAGTCGGTTTTTACGTCGGTTGAGATGATGATGGTGAATTGTATGTTTGTTAAGTCCCCCTAGTATGAAGGTTATTTCCTTAGTGAGGTGTAAAAAAATATGCCCATATAAACTCATTTGCAAAAAAAACGGGCGGTTTTGATTTTCATTCATATTTAAAAAGATACAATACCAAAAAGGTTTCAATCGTTTGTACACGTTACTGGCCGGTTTTAAAAATGCTGTGGTATTTAAAAAAGTACGTTCTAAATTCAATTTTTCATTTGATGTTCATTTTTACAGAAAACCCCTTTTTATCCTACATTTTTGGCGCGAAGTTCCAGAAGTTAACATCGACTTTCATAACTTTTATTCAATTTTTATCGATTAATTTCATATCCTTGACTGTCAAAGCTTTATTTAATGCTGTTTGGCTGTATCAAAAATGGTAGATAAAGTGGTAAAAGCTACCAAAATTATCGCGCTGCTTGAAGAGGGTTGCAGCCAATGTTTCGTGGCTAGGAGGCTAAATGTTAGTCGCTCGACAGTCCAAAGGACCTGGCAGCGATATCAGGAGACTGGTTCCGTCGAGAGAAGGCCTGGTTCTGGAAGAAAACCATGTACCCAACCACGGGATGATCGTTTTCTTGTGAGTCGCGCATTGAGAAATCGCAAATCTTCGTATGTGGATCTTAAGAACAACCTCCAAGAAGTAAGAAATGTGCATATTAGTCTATGGACGGTCAGGAGGAGGCTTCTCGCTGCCAATATACGCAGTCACCGCCCGGCCCGCGGCCCCAAATTACTCCGTGAGCACAGAGTTCACAGGCTTAGGTTCGCTAGAAATTGTGAATCATGGACTCAAGACGATTGGAATAGGGTTTTGTTCTCTGATGAAGCCAGGATATCTCTGTTCGGTGAAGATCGACGTCGGCGAGTGCTAAGAAGACAAGGAGAACGCTTTGCAGAGGCATGTTTCGAAGAAATCACACCTTATGGTGGGGGCTCTGTTATGTTTTGGGCAGGAATAAATTCAATGGATCGTACAGAGTTAGTCTTCATTGAAAACGGCTCACTGACTGGGCATCGATACATAACGGAAGTTCTAATTTCTCATGCACAACCCGCATTGGCCGCTCTAGGTGAAGACTCGATTTTTATGGACGACAATGCTCGCGCCCACCGATCCCGCGATGTTAATGCGTATGTGCAAGAGGTCGGCATTCGTCGTTTGGATTGGCCAGCTCGAAGTCCCGACCTCAATCCCATAGAGCATGTCTGGGACGTTCTGAAACGGCGTGTGAGATCAGTACACCCGGCTCCGCAGACCATCAGAGAGCTGAAGAATGTGATTACTGCGGAGTGGGAACGTATTCCGCAAGCAAGTATCCGGGATATACTCGCTAGCATGCCCAGACGAATTCAAGCTGTGATTTTAGCTAGAGGGGGTCACACTCGATACTAAACATTTATCTGCTTTTACTTTATTAAAGAAAAACAAACAAAAAAACTTTTTTATTTTTACTTCATGAGCATATGCACTACTAGCGAATATACACTACTAGCGAGGTTTAGCATTATTTCCCATAAATTGTATCTAAATTTTATGAAATACTGATGAAAACGATTATTTTCTTATTAATTTAGCAAATTGTGTGGATAAAACTACCTATAATTATCAAACAAAGAAATATTAACATTTGAAATGGTTCATTGCTTAGGTGCCCGTTTTTTTTGCAAATGAGTGTATATTAATTGCAGGCTAACAGATCTAACATGGTCTTCGGATGGGCGCATACTGGTAGCCTCCAGTACGGACGGGTATTGCTCTGTGATCACCTTTGCTGAGGGAGAGTTGGGAGAAGTACTACCTGAACATACCGTCACAACTGCAGGTAATGTGTTACTAGATATACTGTCTCATCATCCGTCCGGAGTAGTACCACACTATCGCATAAAATCAACATCTGAGTAGTAGCAATTTGTTACTGCGCTTCGTTCAGTGAGCGAGGGAGCCGGAAGCCCAATCATCTGAGGGTAGCAATTTGTTACTGCGCTTCGTTCAGTGAGCGAGGGAGCCGGAAGCCCAATCATCTGAGGGTAGCAATTTGTTATTGCGCTTCGTTCAGTGAGCGAGAGAGCCTGAAGCCCAATCATCTGAGGGTAGCAATTTGTTACTGCGCTTCGTTCAGTGAGCGAGAGAGCCTGAAGCCCAATCATCTGAGGGTAGCAATTTGTTACTGCGCTTCGTTCAGTGAGCGAGAGAGCCTGAAGCCCAATCATCTGAGGGTAGCAATTTGTTATTGCGCTTCGTTCAGTGAGCGAGAGAGCCTGAAGCCCAATCATCTGAGGGTAGCAATTTGTTACTGCGCTTCGTTCAGTGAGCGAGAGAGCCTGAAGCCCAATCATCTGAGGGTTTTAGTAATGCCTTAAATTTCACTGGACCTCATTGCACACATTCACATTTTCTTCACGGTAGGTAGCGGCTTAGCAAATGTCCATGAGCGGCAGTGTCACTTACCATCAGGTGTACTGTTTGCTTGTTTGCGACCGTCTGTAATAAGAAAACAACGTCCCACTGTTGGGCTCGAGTCTCATCCAAAATACGAGGGAAATTGACCTACTACTGGTTAGACGTGTTAATATAGGGTTTTACTTTGAGTTTTCCATCTCTTCCATTTATGTTATATATGTATATTATAATCCTTTAATAGTTTTTTACGACATCCACGGGCAAGATATGGGGTGGTGAATTGTATTCTTACTCTGTCACCATACGAATATACTGTCTAACCATCTGTTTACGCTTAGAATGTACTGAAAATAGGTCTCAACCCGCCAACGCGCCACGTTCTTTATATGATCCACAAATGGTTATATCAAGTCGAAATGTTTCGGATATGAAGTTTAGGATCTAGAAACGGATATTAGAATAACACGATACAGGATTCGAATACCGTTACGAATATGAAATTGTTTCGGATTATCTAGTAGTTTTGGTTAGATTCAGTTTACATTTTAAGTGTAGTCGGTTAGTTTTGAATTGACAAGTTATGTTATAAATAATTCGTAAATAGTAAAAGTTTAAAAGTATATTGGTGTTAAAATAGATTGTAGAAATACAATAGAATACCTAAAAAATATAGATTTAATGTTCTTCGACCGTGACAGGACTTGAACCTGCAATCTTCGGATCCGAAGTCCGACGCCTTATCCATTAGGCCACACGGTCTTGTAAATGCCGGGTTTATATTATAGTTCGTTTTCTGACTAATTTCTCGATTGTAATTCATCAAAGTTTAATTAATTTATAAGTGCAATAGAAACCCGATTATATTATTCAACTAACTGTCCGCCCTCGGGTTCGGTTCGGTTTCAGTCGCCTTGGCCCCGCATTTTAAATCTTCAGTATTTTCTAAAATATACGCGACTGCAGTTCATGAGCCTTCGGGTTCGATTGCCGGATGGGGCAAAATTTTGTAGGGGTTTCTGGAGAGTTAAAATGGCTAAGTTACTAACATAGACCAGGTAGTAAAATATTATTAAAATCGGTCCAGTTATTGGGCAGATAACCTGCAACAAACAGTCGGACAAAAAATTTAACTAGTTTTTAGGCATAAGTGTCGTGTACAAAATCATGTGCGCATAAAAATGCATATTATTTTGACATTACAAAGAGATACTTCAATTTTATTTGTGTAGATTAAAATCAAAGTTAGAAGTGGTCCAGGTAAAAGAAAAAGTATAATGGATTTCGTATATTAATCAAGAGAAACTTTACTTTTAATCAAATTATCGAAAAAAATCCCTATAGATAAGTTATTGAGATGTTAAAAATAACTAGTTGTAGGCGACTTAAATGATTTTTTTTTTAAATTATTCTCTTATGCATTTAAAATTAACAATTAGATGAAAAATATGCGATTAGGGATGTGGAATCTAGGCAGATGATATTCAGGTAATCAATATCCACATAATCAGGATTCTATTGTAAATAATTATGAATTAGGATAATTAAAGGTTCAGAGTGTAAATTCATCCAATATCCACGTATTGGTTTGATTTTTAATTAAAAAATTAAAATTGGGATAATTATAGGAATACAAACTGTCACCTCTAAAGTTGTTCGTATGGGTTTTGAGGACTGACTGAATCGTCACCGTTTATTTTTTTCTTGTGTTTTTTTTTGCTTGTCGTGAAAACTTGCTGAGAGATCGCCAGGAGTGGACAGCAGCATTACTAATACCGATTGCGATTTTCAACTCACCCCGCCAAGCTTAAAGATCATGGCTTTATATCTCATTGATATATCTAGTAGCTACATTAAAGACGCACAAGAGATTGACGCAAAGTACATTTGGCGCTTATTAAAGGAATGAAATGTCCAAATAAAATGCTATACCGACCATCCACCATTATGGAAAAAGTTCGAGTGTAGTAATGGGATGTATATGTGCTGTGATTGTGATAATGAAGTTAACTATTAAGTGTAGGGTTTCTTCATCATCATTTCAGCTCATATATGTCACAGTCCTGGGCTCGAACTTCCTCCACATGAAATTGACCTACTATACCATGCTGTTCAGACGGTTTTATTTCGAGTTTGCCTTCTCTTGCATAAATATTATATGCGTGTTATATCCCTTAGTCGGCTTTTTACGACACCCACGGGCAAGATAGGGGGTGGTGGATAGTATTCTTACTCCGTCGCCACACGGAAAAGGTTTATTGTTTTTGGGTTTTGTTCTCAAGGAAGTCACTAAAGTGTCGTTCCTTGCTGTCGCATAGGAAGCTAAACTCATAACCACGCGTACCTCATACACCAAACTATGTAACCACTATTTTTCCAATTTCCACAGAGCCCATGGAAGTTGAAGAAGCAAACGAAACTTCTAAAGAAGACAAAAAGTCTGATGATCCTAAACCTGAACCAAAAGATAAAATTACCACTAAAGAACAAAAAGAGAAACCAGTAAACAAATTAGATTCGTTTGTCAAATTCAAAGCGCCCGGAGAAAGTTCACCAAAGAAACGAAAAATAGAAGCCCAGCCAAAAACGCCTGTAAAAATAGACGTTTTAGAAGAAGTAGCTATGCCATCTTGGTCAGACAACAGCAATACGGAGATAATAAAGCCAAAAGAAACAAGCCAAGAAGTTGATGAAGTTGTGATCATAGATGATAGCCAAGATATGAAATTAGTTTATGAAGAAACGGAAGGTGCTAAGTCTACTAGCCAGTCACCAGACTCCCTGAAAAATCCACCTAACCATAAACAACAAGAAACATCAAAAGATGCACAAAATGTATCTACAATAGAACCCACTTCCCCAAAAAGTCCTAAAGAATCTGACAAAACAAATCCAAGTACTCCAAAAAGTTTTCAAGAATCGGACAAAACGAAGCCAAGTACTCCAAAAAGTGCTCAAGATTCGACCAAAACGAAGTCGAGTACTCCAAAAAGTGCTCAAAATACGGATAAAACAAAGCCAAGTACTCCAAAAAGTACCCAAAGTACTTTAGAAAGTAACTTTTTAAGGCAAGCTAAGGTGACCGATGTGAAGGAGCCTGTCGCTATAAAATCAGCACCCAGCCCGAAGGCGCCGCGAAGAGTTAGCTTCGTTACCCTCTCGAGTCCGAAAAACGCCAAGAAAAAATAGATAATTGTGAATAATTTATAATCCATATATAAAGTTATTATATTAAAATTATTTAATAAAGCTTAAATATAGTTTTATTTGCGCTTGATGCCGCCCTAGCAGAACCGGTAGGTATCCGGTTCCGGGTGCCGGAATAAATCCCCGGTAATACCTTGCCGGCACCCGCGAAGTTGTTTGCCTCGCGACGGCGATTGGGAGAGGGTACTCCCTCGGGGTATTCAGTCGGGTCGACCACTGAAGTCAAAGGACTCTGCACCGGTGGTCAGTCCTACGATGAAGGCGACGTGCTATACGGGTGGGTTACGGGTGTGCGTGCTTACGCCCCTCTGTCGCCCCGGACGGAGCCGGGCGACGAGGAGTGCGCCGACCGTAACCCTAATAAAAAAAAAAAAAAATTTTTGCCAGTATGGCAACGAGTAAATATACTATTGTTGCCATCAATTATACTCTAGTGGTAGTCGGAAAAAGCTGTTGAAAGATGGTAAATCGTAACCATATTTTAACGTTTTCTGACAGATGGTCACGTCTCTCATGACGACAGATGCGAATGACAATTTGACTGTCGTACGCCAGTCCAACGACGGTTAGAACGGTAATCCAATAGGTATGGGGTTCGAATCCCGCTTGTGGCATTCATTTTCTATTCGTTAAGAGGTTTTTTTTTATAGACAGCAGCGCTTTCCTGGGAAACGTAACACCTTACTGCCATTGCCTACCCGGTTTTTTAATTTTCCAAATTACATATGTTGGTAAAATCACCAGGCAATAGATTTGTCCTGGAAGTATAAGCTTGTATGTTATAACTTATAATATTAACTGACGATTAGAGCATTATTAATTTTTGTGCCATATTGGATATCAACAATAGAATTCTATGGGCTAATTGATGGATTGCCGTATGGTGGCAGAATAAAAATACAATTCACGGTCCTGATCCGTGAGTGTCGTAAGCACAGAGTAAGAAATCGCTTCGTTTAGTCGCAAGAGACTGCTAAGGCAATAATAATTGCAGGTAACATTTATGCAAGACTAGACAAGTTCGAAGTTGTGCAGGAGGCTCGAGCCTAGCAGTGGGACGTATGCGAGCTATGATGATGGATGGATGGAATGCCATTTTATATTTAATGATAAAGTAAAACAACAATAATAAAAGTAAACAATAAATATTTACGTTATCACATACATTCGCCAGTTTTAAGCATCTACTTTTCCATGTGGTGACGAAGAATACAATTCAATACCCCCTTTTTTGCCAGTGTCGTAAAAGACATTATGCGTATAATATCTATGCAAGAGAAAAAAAGCTCGAAATTAAACCCTGTACCAACTCGTCTGACCAGCGTGGTGTAGCAGGTCGTTTTTCTCTCCTAATGTGGAGGAGACTCGAGCGGGACGTATATGAGCTGAAATAATGACATTTACTACTTATATAATAATCACGTTTTTTGATCAATGATATAGCCATACTAAAGTTATTTTCTTTTGGTTTTGCACAAAAAAAGAAATAGTAATAAAACAATTTATTGAGTTTTTAAAATATTTATTATCCTATATTCGTCTTTTGTAGTATTTAGATTACTCATGAATAAGAATACGTATGTCGCCACCACTTACTTGCAGTCGTAAATATCAGCTGAGTAATCGCTAGGAGAATAGGCAATAGCTATTCTGTAAAAAGTATAGGTAACGCCTTACCGAGATCGCCAACTTACTTGTCAATCGTGGCGATTACGCCAATAAGCATGCCAAAGAATGATCGCGCCATGTCGCGTTATATACTTACGTCCAACTGTGAACGATGAAAGCCTGAATGATTTCAGTTTTATTGTAATTCTAATTGTGTGTACATACTAGTGATGTAACGAATGTTAGAATTGAGACATTCGCGAATGCGAATGTGAGTGCGAATATTCATCTTCAATATTCGCGAATGCGAATACGAATGTTGGCGTTCAAATAAAGCGCGTGCAAAATATCATACGGGTTTGACATTTCGTACCAGCCATGTTTAAGCCAAATATAGACAACGTTAACCGTTGCAAGTTGAATGAATGAAACTAGTCAGGTTCACTCGAAAATACTCGTTGTAATTTGAGATTCATCATCGTTATCTCAGCCCATCGAGAGCCTCGTCCCACTTTTTTCTTGTCACACAGACCGGATCGTATACACTTGGAATCGGCCGGAGCGGAGCCGCTAACTATTTCACATAGAACGGTTGGAAGAGGTCAGAAAGCGGATGCGCCCGGAGCCGATCGGATACGCTTAGAGCCGGTCGGATGCGCTCGGAGCCGGTCGAATGCGCTTGAAGGCGGTCGGATGCGTTCGGAGCCGGGTGGATACACTACAAAGGCAGTACCAGTATTCCGTGCAGTCCAAGTTTTGTTTTCGGTGTGTTAACGTGTGCTTTTCGAAACATGAATTTGGATAGCCCCGATGAAGAAATATATTTGTTAGTAAGATAACTTGAAGCAGAACAAAACAAACGAAAGGGCAAGTTTCCGTTCAAATGTTGCTATCAAAATGGCAGTCGGCGCGGCGCGCACGAAATTGGAGCCGATCGGCTGCGCGAGCGAAAAAGAGCACGCATTCGGAGCCGATCAGCTGCGCGAGCGAGAAAGATCACGCAATCGGAGCCGGTCGGCTCCTCTTATTATTTCACACGAAGCGCCTTCAAGGATTCATAATGACAAAAGAAGTGCACATGCAAAAATAAACCTTACTACAATCACTCAAAACTCTGTTTCCAACGTGATAAAAATCTACTCTCCTCTCCCAGCCGGTCTGTGTGAACGGACCCTAAGTGTTCCATAATAATTTTTATTCAAACATTATAAGTAAATAAAAATAATAAATATTATCAGATATAAATATTATCATTCCATTCCATAATTACATATATAATTTCCTTTTAATTTGTCAAAAACATTCGCATCGTTTCTTGCGAATGCGAATGTCAAAAACATATGCGAACGCGAACATTCGTTACATCACTAGTACATACAGAGGATTTAAAAATTTCGCCTCATTCGTGGTCACGGGGAATGACGTCCTACATATAATCGTTATTACAGTGTAAGGGTACCCGTATGATATCCTGTTGTGTTGCAAAACCATCATCATCATTTCAGCCCATATATGTCCCACTTTTGGCATCAGGCCTCCTCCATAATGTCAGGGTAATTGAACTACTATTCTACACTGGTCAGACGTGTTGGAATAGGGTTTTGTTTCGAGTTTTTCTTCTCTTGCACAGATGTTATATGCTTACTAGCAACCCGCCCCCGCTTCGCTTCGGTTTCAGTCGCCTAACCCGCATAGTTCTCATTCCCGCGGGAATATCGGGATAAAATATAGCCTATGTTATTCCCTAATATTATAGCTAGCCACTGGTGAAATAATTTTTGAAATCAATTTGGTGCTTTAAGCATGAAAGCGTAACGAACATACTTCTGCATTTATAATATTAGTAAGGATCCTTAATCGTCTTTTACGATATCCACTGGGAAAATAGGGAGTGGTGAATTGTATTCTTAATCCGTCACCACACGGCAAATGATTAGGAGAAAATATTAAGCTCATATATTGCTGCATTCCTTCACAGCACAAAATTATGGATCGTATAGTGTTGTCCTGCGTGGGATTCGAACGCGCGACACTGGCATGGTAAGTCAGCATCCCAATTACTACGCAATCTGTGCGCCATAGCATAAAAATATAACGTTACAAGAGAAGGCAAATTCAGCATAAAATCCTAGACTAATCCATCTGAATCGCGTGGTTAACTTTGTTTATTGTTTAGTGATAGTAAATGATCCAGCCGCTCATGGACCTTTGCTATATCAGCTAGGCCGTTGCTTGTCGGAAAGCAAATGCTCTTCTTAAACCTCGTTTAAAAGACACGTCATACCGCTCGGGGAACAGCAACAGCAATTTTTTTTAAAGATAGTTTATTTTGCGGCGCAACATAATTAATGGACACAAATTCCATTCAGACTCAAAATAATCTGTGGGTCGCAGTGTTGTCCTGTGTGAGATTCTAACCTACGACACTCACAGAGGAGGCTTATCAGGATAGTAATTCATTCCCGATCATGCACCTACGTGAGGCTAAAGATCGCTGATAATGTACAGTTAAAAATCGTAACGTTTCCAGACGACACGGATGAACCCTATTAAGGTGGTACCAGGTCAAACAGTTCCTCACAGCATTCCCCATGAAAGAGCCAGTAGAGTACACAGAGTAACCCAAAGTCGCCCCACCATCAACTACAGTCTGTCCGTGAAATTGACATCACAAACTAAGGGTTGATTTATATTGGTACCAAGCTCAAAATTAATTATTTAAAACCTACTTTGAATTGCACCTATGACCTAATCCCTCGGAGTATTCCGTCGGATCGACCATTGAAGTCAAGGAACTTTGCACCGGTGACGCCCCAACGGCAAAGGCGACGTGCTATAAGGGTGGGTTACGGGGCCACGCGCCGCCCCACTGTCGCCTCGGAGGGAGCGGTTCTTGAGATACAGCCTGGTGACAGACAGACGGACAGACAGCGAAGTCTTAGTAATAGGGTCTCGTTTTTACCCTTTGGGTACAGCACCCTAAAAATGACCTATTATTTTTCATAATAGACAGGCGCAGGCAGTTTTTTATGTATATAATTTTTCTGTGTCCTACACTGCTTTATCGATTTTGGTAAAATTTTCTATGCTCAGTTAGATTTTATAATGACTTAGATTAACAATTGTACTCGATAGGCGCGATATTCATCTTTTTAGATTTGCACTGACAGCGTCTGTTAGGTCAGCCAGCACGAAAATGGTAATATAATAAAACTATTTTAATTAGTTATTATTATTACTCATAGTTACTATATAATAACTAATTTCCGTAACGGGTAGATAATTTAGCAGCCTTCTGCGAGGTAGTAGTCTCGCGGAAGGAGGCGGCGGAGCGCGTGCGCGAGGAACATCTCCTCGACGACGCGAACCGCCGCCGGCGACTGCAGGGGCGCAGGCGCGAGTATCTGCGCTTGATACCGCCCTAGCCGAGGCTGCGGGGTGACTGGACCGAGGAGTTAGTCCATCACCCGCCGAGAGGTCGATCGCGCGAGGATGATCGACGTCCTTCCCGAGAGGGAGGCGTCGGTCGAGGAGAGGGTACTCCTCAGAGTCGGGCCGACTACTGACGACAAGTCACCCTGCTCCGGTGGTCGGCCTAACGACGAAGGCGACGTGTCACGGGTGGATTATGAGTGTGCGTGTTTACGCCCAGGACGGAGGCGGGCGACGAGTGCGCCGACCGTAACCCAACCCCAAAAAAAAGAAGCGGGTAGCTATAGTCCATAAAATATAGGATGATCTCTGTGACAGTTGTCCCTAGTGCTGTCACGCTTACGATAAAGTCCGTAGTTTTTTTATCGATAAAACTCTTTATTTTTATAATTGTGATTTTCTATTATAATTAAAATACAATTAATGAAAATCTTCTGAGAGCGTTCCTGCTAGAACATTTACAAATGTTTGCCAAATAGGGACAGTCGTTAGATCAATCAATCAATTACGACTGTTTTATAAATAAATATGTCTAGTTTGTTGACAATAACGCGTACATAATTTTATCAATTACTGTGAGACAAAAAGTAGTTTTTTAATGTTTAATTAATTCAGTTTATGTATTTTATAATGTAACTGTCTGTTTTAATTGTCAAAAAAAAAGTTGAAAGTTTTATTTAGGTTTTACTGTATTGGGTTTATTTCTTTTATGAATAATTTAATAAAGATCGGTTATCGATTTACGTATATCGACTATCCCATCTCTTTATTATTTTCAGTCCAGTATGACCTTGTACGTGTGTAAGCGTTATTTATGTATAAAATGTTTACTAGGTATTTCTGTACTTACGAGGTACATTTTAGGCATGAATATTAATATTTTTATATTTATAATATATTGCAATTCAGTTGCAGTATAACTGGCACGAAAAGAATGAAAATATATATGATACAAAATGAAATTGTAAAGGACATTGGGCGGGAATCTTGAAAGGGAAAGGCGCAATTTTATAAACAAATTTTCACATAATTATTTTATAAATATTGTATAAAGTTTGTAATATAGTTTATTAATCATCGTTCACGTACATAATTATTATTAATTCTCCAATATGGGGAAAAAACGTCGACGGAAGGAGGATGGTCCTCTGCCTGAGCAGCCGTTGACTTCGTCCTCGGATTTCTCCGATGCAGACTCCGTAATTTCACACAAAGTCGTCAATAAAGGGAAGTATGACATCTATAAAGTTCCAGGCTACACAAGATGTTATCCAGAAGATTCGAACAAGTCTGAATTTATTGTCCTACTATCACACACAGCTGATAACACCATTTTCAGCGATAGAGATCGTATGTCTTTGTCAAAGAAACTAAGAGAGCACGGCGTTTCTGGTGTCATGCACCTTAAAACAATAAATAAGTACAAAGTAGGCATTACATTTGATCTTCCAAATAATGCTAACATGTTTTTAAAAAATAAGAAGCTGCTTGAAGAGCTCCATTTAAAAGCCACCATACCAGCTCGTGACATGAGTATGTGTATGCATGAGCGTGTGATCTGAGTACGCCTGTAATCTCAGATCTGTTCCTGTGGGTATGTCCAATAAAGATATATTCTCATTAATAGGGAGCTCCAAGAATGTTATCCAGGTAAGAAGATTCATGCGTAGGGTAAGGGATGAAGTTGGTACAACTTTTGTTCCCACCCAAACCGTTGCAGTGACTTTTGCCTCAACCAATCTGCCAGAATATATTTATCTAGACTCTTGGAGGCATGAGGTGAAAATTTATATACCACCCATAAAACAATGCCTTAAGTGTATGCGGTATAACCATATAGCAAAATTCTGTCGCAATAATGTAGTGTGCTCAATATGCTCAGAAAACCATAGTTTTAAAGACTGTAAAGTAGATAGTAAAAACGCTAAATGTGTTAACTGTAAGGGTAACCATATTGCCATTGCATCAGTCTGTCCACTAAAAAAGCTTGAAGAAAAAAGATTGAAGAAAATAAAATTAAATCTAACTCTGTTAGGTATTCTGAATTATTTGATGCAAAGTCATTCCCTGTTTTAAACGCCCGTACCCTTGACACACAAGTTAAAAATCTGATGAAGTCTGACACTTTTATGAATATTCTTATTGAAACTATAGTAAAAATTGTTGCAAACAAAGAGGTTCCCATCAATAGCCAATCTATTCGTGAGACCCTTAATAAAACCCTTAGTAATAAGTTTCTATCTACTTCCTAATGGATTTTTTAAACATAATGCAATGGAACTCACAAAGTTTAAATAGTAACAAACATTTATTAATTAACTACCTATATTCTCACAAAATTCACATCGCTATTATATCAGAAACATGGTTACAAAATATTCATAACTTTAAAATCAAACATTACAATGTAGAACGTAATGACTGTGGTAACAAACATAACGGTGTAGCTATAATTATTCATAACAGCATCAATTATAATAAGATTAATACATATTTTGACAATACATTGCAAAATATTTGCATTAAACTCACAATAAATAATAAAGATCTATATATCTTTAGTGTTTATTGTCCTCCAAGTTGCAATTTCAACAAATCTAAGCTTGATACTTTGATTAAATCAGTCCCAGGTCCATTATTATTAGCAGGAGATTTTAACGCACACCACTCATCTTGGGGTTGTAACACTGATACACCTCGTGGAAGAGATTTGTTGGACATAATCGATGAAAATAATTTAGTTCTGCTTAACGATGGTCATGCTACAACAATCGGCTCATTAACATGGCGTCCAAGTGCTTTAGATTTCACTTTTGTTTCCCCATTAATAGCACTTCAATGTGAATGGTCAGTCTTGGATAGTCCTCTTGGTACTAGCTATCACCTGCCAGTAATGATAAAAATAACAATTAATAGTTATAAAAATAATAGTAATAAAGTAGGCTTTTGTAATGGCAGTCATTTACCAACCTATCCTAATTACAAACAAATAGATTGGGCAGAGTTCAGAAACTTTACAGATACTTTGTTAGAAGATTTTGAATTTGATTTCTCCAACCCCATAAATTCATACGATCTTTTTTATAATATTTTGCTAATATCAGCCACTAAATCTAGTAAAAATAAAACAAAAATTGGTAATAACCCGTCATGTCCCATCAACTTGAATAAAAGACCTTCCCTTCCATGGTGGAATGAGAAATGTAATGAGGCAATTTCAAGTGCTAGGAAAGCATATTTAAAATTTAAAAGCATTCCAACAGAAGTGAATTATTTAGAGTTTAAAAGACTTCGAGCTCTTAAAAAACTTACGTTAAAAAAAGAAAGGGTTAATAGTTGGCAATCTCTTTGTGAAACTTTTAACCGTTGCACTCCCATATCTAGTATATGGAAATTTATGCGTAAATTCAATAAGACGTTTAGTAATAATACTAATGAGTCTGATACATGGATTTCATTATTTCTTAAGAAATATACCCCAGACTTAGTGTCAAGTAATCACGAAATACCTAGCGATGTCAATTCCAGTAATGGCTTCCTTACCAGTGCATTCACAATTAATGAATTAATTACTGCTATTGCAACTAGAAAAGATACAGTGTTTGGTCTCGATGGAATGCCATATACTCTTTTTAAAAAACTAAGTAATAAATGTTTGGAAATTTTCCTTAAGATACTTAATCTACTTTGGGAGAATAATACTATACCAAAAGATTGGAAAAAGGACTGCCTGATCCCTATTTTGAAACCAGACAAAATTAAGTATTCTCCTGATTCTTATCGACCTATTGCTCTAACTTCATGTGTTGGTAAATTATTCGAACAATTGCTTAAACAGCGCTTAGAGTTTTATGTTGAACAAAATCATTTGTTGCCATCCAACCAATATGGATTTCGTAAAAATCATTCAGCAAGAGAAAGTATTTGCCAATTACAGCTGGATATTCACAAATCCTTAGCCACAAATAACAATATGATTGCAGTTTTCTTTGATATCGTAGGTGCTTTTAATAGTGTAAATATTGATATTCTTTGCCAGGAACTTTCATTAATTGGTATTCCGAAAAAAATTACCTTTTGGTTAAAAACATTTTTGAGCTGCAGGGAAGTGTTTGTTAAGTATAATAAACATCTTTACGGACCTCGTCTTTCATCTAAAGGCGTGAGTCAAGGGGGAATTCTGTCTCCTTTACTGTTCATATTATATATAAGACAACTTAATATCGTGTTAGGTAGCTCTGTTAAAAATTTACAATTTGCTGACGATTTAGTAGTTTATACATCGGGAAATAATTTAGCCCACTTAGTTCATGTTATCAATAAATCCTTAGAAAAACTTTGCAACTATTTCGCGTATCTCAATCTTGATGTCAACCCATCTAAGACTAAAGTAATTGTCTTTGGCAAACAAAATATTAATAATAGGCCTATTATGTATTATAATAGATGTCCTCTAACTTCTGTGCGTGAAGTTAGGTTCTTGGGAGTATTATTCTCTCATAACTTAAATTGGAATAGTTATGTTAAACATATAGTCAATAAGGCAAATAAAGCATTCAACATCTTGAAATCTTTATCAGGTACATACTGGGGGGCAGACCCAAAAATATTATTAACTTTATATAAATATTTGGTACGTAGTCATTTTGAATATGGCTTTTTTTGTTTTGCTTCAGACAAAAAAAAATGTAAATAAATTAAATTTGATTCAGAACAAATGTTTGAGATTAATAACTGGGGCATTCAGAAGTACTCCCATAAATGTGCTACAGGTTGAATGCTGCCTTCCACCAATGGAAATTCGCTTCGCATTTTTAAAAGAAAGATTTATTTTGAAATTGTATAGTATTCACAACAATAGTCTCTTAGTTAGTTTATCTAGTATACATGTATACTTTAATTCAAAATTTTTCTATATGTTACAGGGATTCCACAATTTTTTAGATTTTCTTAAAACTCTAAATATCTATCGATCTAATTTTCATTTACCCTGTTATGAGGGATGCTTCTTTAGTAAATTTCCAGCGATCAATATTATTGTTAATCCTTCACTATCAACCAAGGAGGAAGTTACTATGATACTATCAGAGTGGATTGATCATAAATTAATTTATACTGATGGCTCCAAGAACGATAATGCTGTGTCGTTCGCCATTTTTGACCCCTCCCTGAATACTGGTGTTGGTCATAAAATTAATAGGAATTCTAGTATCTTTACTGCTGAAGCTATTGCTGTTTTAAGTGCCCTGAAACATATAAAAAATCGTAACTTAGGTCATAAAAAATGGCTTGTAGTTAGTGATAGTATGAGTGTTTTATATAGTTTAGCAAATAATAATTTACATGCTAACACTAACTACATTATATATCACATTAAGCAATTGTGGGTTGAACTCCATAACTCTAACATAAGTATCACTTTTATGTGGGTCGCTGCGCACAAAGGTGTTACTGGTAATGAAAATGCGGATTATTTAGCCAATTCAATAACAAAATTCGCAGATGTTATTCCCAATAATGCGGATGGTGTGAATTTTCAAGTGCCATTCACCGATATAATAAGCTTGTTAAAAATGCGTATGTGCGAATCCTGGAGTAAACATTCATATCATTGTACATATGTAGAAAACAAGGGATCTTGGTATGCAGCTCTAGATGTGCGGATTAATAATAAACCATGGTTCTGCAAGATAAATCGATTTTTTGGTAGAAAGTTCTACTCAACGATTTGTCGCATTCGCTTTGGCCACTGTCGATTAAATTACCACTTACATCGTCTCAATATTGTTGATTCACCATATTGTCAATACTGCCAAACCAACATAGTTCAATCCTTAGATCATATCTTTTTTGAATGTTCATCTTTCAGCATTCAGCGCCTTGTGCTGATAGACGAACTCTTAGCAAATTATAGTGAGTCGGCACTGGTCCCGCGTGACATTAAGAAGTTGCTTACTAATCCCTCAATTTTCTTTTACTTATATATGTTTATTGTAAATACTGTTAATGAATTATAACGCATTACCGCTACAACGTAATGTATGTCCTTGTACTATTTGTTTAAGCATTTATTAATTGTTATTGTTCGATGGCTCAATAGGGGTTTCTGCTCTTGTCGCATGATATTTGTAATGTCTTGGCACGGGTAGAGGTCGCGTTGGACTATCAATAGGTCGCATAGTTTTGTATAGTCTTGTTTGACAAGTGTTTTGTAGAAATTACGAAAACCTTTCGATTGTTACTACGCCATAATAAAGAATTTAACATAAATTCATAGTTATAAGCTACGTAAGACAAGGCAGTATGGTCGACCGACTATAGCCTGCCCATAAGGGCGAATAAAATAAAAAAAAATAAAAAATGAAATTGTAAACATGTCGCTCGTTCAAACTTACTTCGTTGGTTTCGTTGACATCTGTCACAGAGATCAAGCTATATTTTATGGACTATAATTATAAATCTCTGTAATAACGATGACGTGGGACATCTTAGTCCGCCTGTGACCTTGAACGTTAAAGTGTCCGAAATGTCGGACAATCAAAAATCAAATACAAACACGATAAAATCCATAATAATAATTCTATTTATAATGAGTAATACTCGGGTAAACATCAGTAATGATACTAGTTAGAAATATAAATAAGAAAACTGATATTTTTACTACCGGGTTGAGTGTCCTCCGCGCTCACCCATAGTCCGGGCTATACTGTGAAAGCCATCTGCAGTTAATAGCTATACACACACAAAAAAAAAAAAACTCATATTTTTGTAGTCACTATATTTTATACTTTACTCGATTCGCAACATATATAAAAATGTACATATTAATATACAATATATATCTTAAGTACGTTTCCATCAACGATACCTAAATTTTAGGTGTCACCTAAGGCAATGTATGCGGTATATAACATTGACATATTGATATTATCTCTCATTCTCAGATAATATTTTAATTGTGTTAGGATTTACATAAAATTTAGATGACGTTGATGAAAACGGGCGTTAGTATCTATCGATTAGACTTTAGGGCAGATTCTATCTAAAACGTATTTGTTCATGAACAAAATAATATAAACCTTATTACAATAAAAAAGGTTGCATTTCGATTGGAAGTCTCGCTCAGTCTTCGTGTCCTAATGAGCGTCGCTTCTAAGGTCTTGTTATATAATTTGAATTCATTTTAATATTAATATTATCCATTAAGAATAATGTCATTATCCCACTTCTTTCATAAAAGAAGACCATATTAATGCAAGAGAAGGAAAAAGTCCAAAAGAAACCTCCCATCGGTGACGTGATATTCGTATGTCTGGCTCAAATTATATAATTTAAAATGTATGTCTATGCCCAGCAGTAGGACTTATTATGTGTGGGATGATGTTATTGAATATATAATTGATAATGGTTATGATATTCTATCGGTACAATCTGGCGAAGTCACGCAATAATCTTGTCATTTCTTTGTTTTTCTCTGCCCTGTAACAAAAAAAGTTATAGTCAAATTACTTTTTTAAATCATTATCATCTTAGCCCAGTCCCACTGTTGGCCTCGGGCCTCCTCCACAATGGAAGGGATATTGAAATATAAACCGCGCTGGTCAGACGTGATAGCATACGGTTTTCTATCGAGTTTGCCTTCTTTTACATAGATATTATATCCCTTAGTCGTCTTTTACGACACCCACGGGTAAGAGAGGTGGTGGTGAATTATATTCCTACTCCGTCACCACATAAATTTTTTTAAACAAAATGAATAAATAAAATCTGCTGTGATGGTTTCGAACACTATCAGCCATTGGTCGTGAGTGTCGTAAAAGATTAAGAGTATTTACATCAACCTGGGCTTCCAGCTTCATCTGTGTGCCTACTCTTGAATCTCGATTCCAATCTTAAATCCAATCGCAGCTCGAGTTTGAGAAAAATTGGTACTCTTGAAAGCGTTACTAGCGCACGATTGGAATCAAATTCGGTGGAATATTTTTGAACTAAATTAATTCGACTCTCCTCGATTAAATCAAATATTTGCTACTCCCGTCGTGATTGTGACGTAGTTTAAAATCGTTAATGTTGCACAATTTCAAGAAAGCGTCTTTGTGGTGATCGAGTTCGATAACGTTATTAATTTAAAGTAAGAAAATACGACATATTTGGTGAAAATAACAACGGCAAACGCGAAGAATTCATTCTCGATTTTGTTCAAGAGTACCAAATATAAGTTTAGTGAGATTGGAATTGAATCGGATTCGAAATTAGAATGGATTTCAAGAGTAGGCACACTGATCTGGTCAGCAGTTACATTGTCAAGGAGGTTTGACGCGAGTAGGGACACGAAAAAAGTATCGATTCTTTTAGGTATCGAGTACTTGCCTTTCGATACCGATACTTTTGTACTCGATACTTTTATTCAATGAGTACTTTTAGGCAGGTATCGTATCGAATAAATTGTAGAAAGTATTCATGTTAAACTTGACCTTACGGCTCATGTTTATGGTAACGCCATTTAGTTAAATCGATACTTTGGGGTATCGATATTTTTGTTTCGATACTTTTTCTTCGATACTACTCATGAGTACAGTATCGATACTTTCGTTTCGATATCGCGTCCCTAGACGCGAGATTCAAAGTCGTTCATAAATTTGTCAATAACATTTGCCGTATGTAAATAGAGTACATATTGAGTCACGCACGAGTAATTAGGATAAGAACGGTATGATAATGACAAATAAATAACATTGAATTGTCTGTAAAAGTTTCTTTTTTCATCATTTCAAATACCACTGCTGGGTTCGAGCTTCCTCCACAATAATAAATTCAAATCATTTATCTATACCAATAAATAAAATTGGAGTGTCCGTTTGTAATGTCAAAATAATAGGCTTTTTTTCATGCTCACACAGTTATTTGCACGACACCTATGCCTAAAATAGCAATTAAAAAAATTTTGTCTGTCTGTCTGTCTGTTTGTTCCGGGTAATCTTCAAAACGGCTGGACCGATTTCAAAAATTCTTTCACCAATGCAAAGCTATAATATCAGGGCGTAAACTAGGCTATATTTTATCCCGGTATTCCCACGGGAACGGGAACTATGCGGGTACAACGACTATAACTTATAACCGAAGCGAAGCGAGGGCGGGTTGCTAGTTAGGTATAAATCCCGCGGGGGCACTTGCATATTGTCATTTTTTTTTACATTTTTCTTAAAATTACCACCGGATCGGAACGCGACGGCACTGAGAAGATCCGGCAAGAAACTCAGCGGGAATGTCTACTTTTTTTTATTTTTTTTTTCTAATTTCACTTAAATAAAATTACATCTTACAACATGCTTATTAATAGTTCCAGTGTGATGCCATTTGAAATACATATTATATAGTACAATTCACTAATATAATGAGAAGATTATGGCTGGCCCAGGTCCCGCAAGCGACCCCCGATCACGAGTTAACCACTAGAGCAGCCATCGCTCCCCTCAACCATAATGGAAGGAAGTGACCCGCTCCTCGTAGCTACCGCAAGCAGACCCTTCAATGAGCATGACCAATAACCATTTACCACAAACATAAAACACAGATTTTTTTTTTATTGCCAACGGTGGCAAACAAGCATGCAGCACACCTGATGGTAAGTGAAACTGCTGCACATGGACCTTTGCAACACCAGGGGCACAGCCAGGCTGTTTCCTACCATTAGGATCTTATTTCCAGTTTTTCTTGTCTTATATAAATGTTATATGTCATATTAGTTAGTCATTTACGATACCCCACATATAGGCGGTATGTAATCTGTATTCTTAATCCATTACAATATAAAAAAATAATTATGTAATATTCTGATAGTAGTAAAATACTCAGTTATTAACAGAGAGAGGTAACAGCTAGATTCAGAACTTTAATTGTAACTACTGCGCGTTTGCCTCTGGCTAACAGTCCTATGACACTCGAAATGGTAAATACTTATTTAGATCAACAGCCCATCTGTGCAAATTTCAATTAAATTTTTGGTATGCCTATATGATGCTTGAAAGAGGCCTGCCATAAAAAAAGGCATTAAAATACTAACCTTATAGCATATTGATGGAACTGTGCGCACTGCTGATGTGTAGCGGTCGCCGGACGATCAGAGGGGAGACGCTGAACGGCGGTCTGCAACCAGTCGACTCTGGCGTTGCGCTGCCATTCCAGCAGTTCGAGTAGCACTTCTGCCACCTCGGCGAGCATGTATGAGTGCAGGTGTATAACGCTCGCTTCTAATAACGCGTATGTCACCTCCTCGCCGTGCTGACATAGTGCTGCGTCTGTTAGCGCTGCAAAATATTAAGATAAAACAAATTCTTTTATTCTATTATTATACTGCTTATTTTACCGAGTTATTTTGATTTCCGTGTAAGAATATAATCCACCAACCTTCTTTGTGACGGTGACTGTCGTACAAGACGGGTAAGTGATGGAGATAACATCTCTACAAGAGAAGGAAAACTCGAATTAATACCCTATACCAACCTGTCTGACCAGCATGATATAGTGAAGTCAATTTCCCTCCTATTGTGGAGGAGACTCGAGCTCGAGAATAGTGGGACGTATATGAGCTGAAATGACGATGTTTATATATTAAAAACAACCTAAATTTCATTCATTTCAGCCTATAAACATTCACTATGGGACTCACACCTCCATGATGGGAGAGGAATTAACAAACTATTCCATGCTGGTCAGACGTGTTGGTATTGGGTTTTGTATTGAGTTTACCTTCTCTTGCAAAGATGTTATACGCCGTCTTTTACGACATCCACGGGCAAGAGAGAGGTGGGTGAATTGAATCCTTACTCCGTAACAACGAGATAAATTACACCCAGATATAGGACGATTTGTGTATAGCCAAAGTAATGTACCGCGCGGGAGTGGAACCTTCCACAATTTCAATTACCAAACCATCTGGATAGTCTAGTACTTTAGTTTGTTTAGTACAGCTATAGCTTGAATAACCTTTCATCTGTGCTTTATCGACCCTCGGCTTGTTGGCGAGTCTGACGAAGTCGTAGAGGAATTTCATGACTGACGAGTTGGCTTCCCGGTGGTCCAAGCTACATGCGAGCTTGGCACACTGCAGCACCGTGGACAGAGCACCTGATGATAGGAATTCTAACGGGATACGTTGCAGAAACCTGTGGGGAGAGAGTGCACAATATTGAATTCGTTTTATTCTAGGATCTACCTATGGAATACGGACAGCGCTGTAATCGCCAAGCTTGGCAAGTGAGTTGACTATCAAAGTGTCCCAAGAGTGAGCCCCAGCGACCTTTAATCGATTTTCAAAACGCCTATGGGCAAGGGAGAGATGACAATATTTGATTTCTGATCCCGTCGTCATAAAGGAGGACGCGATAAAAGCCGATTTAAAACAGGCAGGCGAAAGAATTCGATATGTTATGTCATCCGCGTATGGAATGAAATAAAACGGTCACTATCTTTTAATTTCCTGGAGATGATACTACAAGACGATGAAGATACGTATGTATATAACATGTACCCAAGAAAAGGAGAACTCGAAATAAAACCCATCTGATCAGCATGGTATGGCAAATTAATTTATTTATCCTAATGAGTAGTAGTAAGAGAAGGAAACTCGACACGCCAACATGTTTGACCAGCGTGGTATTGTAGTAGGCTCCCTATGTGAGCTGAGATGATGATGAATGTGAAATAGGCTAAGCTCAACAGTGGGATGAATACAAACTAAGATCAGATATTATAAAATAAGTAATCTGATAGTGTTTAGAGGGTGAAAATCGCATTCAAAGATTGCATTACAAATCATCATCACCACAGCTCATAAAGGTTCTACTGCTAAGCTCAAACCTCCTCGCCAATGGAAAGGCAAAATCGAGTTTTATATAGTTTTCCCTGGAATACAATATATCTAGTCATCAAAAGGGTGACCTTCAGTAGCGAGGTCCGTAGTTCTATTCATAAACAAATAACAATACATATTGGACAACTCGTTCTTATTTAATCCGGAGTGATTCTGCGTATATTTTCATTCCGTTATTGTATGTCATCTCATCTAAGCCTATATATGTCCCACAGTTGCGCTCAGGCCTTCTCCATAATGGAAGGGTTATTGACCTTCTATTCCATGCTGGTCAGACGTGTTGGAATAGGGTTTTGTTTCGAGTGTTCCTTCTCTGCCACAGATGTTATCTGCATGTTATAATCTCATAGTCGTCTTTTGCGACACCCATGGGCAAGATAGGGGGGTGGTGAATATTATTCTTACTCTGTCACCACACGGAAAATTTATTACATATAAACCAAGTGTGTTAATTACCGTATACACAGCCGGAATAAATCATCGACGGTGTCCGGGTGCTCTTTGAGTGCGTGCTGCGGTCTCAGCAGTTCGAAAGCTCTCGGCAGTAGATCCTGCAGCAACTGCACTAGTGGTTGTACGGCGTCTGGCACAGCTGCCAACTCATCGAGCAATACCGAAGCTAGGTAGAGTACACACGAGTGCGGCGCGCCGGCGTACGCTCGCCTCAGACGTTCGCATAGTGCCGGTGCTAGGGCAGCCACTCGTCTACCACCGCATCGTACACCAAAACGTACGCAACGACACCATCGTTCCATCACACGGCCATCACGACCGTACCTGAAGAAACATAACACATATTAGACAATTGATTGAATTAGGCGATACGTAGCGGCAATCCATTTTTATTTTAAAATGGAAGGAAGAAAGGGAGACCCACCACTTTCTCACGGTAATCAATATACCACAATAGAAGGAATACGTAATAGGATTAAGGTGGACTAGGAAATAAGGAAATGCGCATGAAGCCGAACCGTTCTGAGGATGCCTCGTTTAGAGGTGAAACACGTGTCGAATGAATATTCCTAGTTCTGCGGCAAATTGCAAGTTTATGTTCTTGAAGGTTCACGTGAGAGTGAGATTTCCGTATTTCCTAGTCCACCTTAATCCTGTCCCGTATTCCTTCTATTGTGGTCTGCGGTATATTGATTACCATGGGAAAGTGGCGGGTCTCCCTTTCATTTTAAAACCTTACCTTATACCATCACCTTATATACGTCATACGTCCTTTGCTACGAGCATCAACAAATTAAAAAAAAACCCTTTGTCGCCTTTTACCACTACAAGCAAGATGGCCAAATGTATTCTTAATCCATCACCACACGAAATAAATATTGTTAATATGTAAGTATAACAAATTATTATAAATATTTAAAAAACAATGTAAAGAGGATACTAACTTGTCGAGCACCTGCTGCAGCACGGGCCACGCATCAGCAAGCGCCGGCACACAGGGATGATCGTCCTGGGAGACGGTGATCAATACATCCACATCACGGAATAATGCGGCTATTCGATCTAACCACACGCATGGATCGCTCGCTGTACCCTTACGCGCCTCGCCACCATTCTTCAGCACCTCGGCGAGACCTGCCGTCTGCAGCGCGACGGCACTGCGCATAGCTACAGCCAGCTAGAAATTCAAAAGACTATTTGTGTCAGCTGCTTTGGTTGCGTGGATAACGTATTTTTTACGATTCCTCATGACTTTACTACTCACTAATATATAAATAGGTAACGATTGCCGGATAGGACATTTATTTGAATTCGAAGTGTCGAAGAGATAACATAAAAATGGAAAAATCGAGAACATTTGGAAAAAAATTCTAGCAAAAACATACACAGTGACTTGGTGGTAATATTGAGGGACTCTGCTTCTCCATATTCTCAGTTAATCGCTAGTCCAAGGAGTTTAAACTGGGAGGAACATCCATGGAAGACGAACAGCGCTAAGGACGCCCATCTAAGTTCCTTACTGAGGATAACGTCAATAAATTCGTGTTAAAAGATCGAAGGGTGACGATCAGGCATGTAGCTCAGATCACAGGGATCTCATATGGCAGCATCCCAGGATTCATTGCAAACGAATTGCATATGAAAAATGTCTGTCTGCAGCAATATTTCGTGTCAAGACCGATATGGATAACCGTTGCTGAATATCGGTATAATACGCGTAAAATAAGCGCGACCTTATTTTGATTAATGCACGGTTTAACCATTATAACCTTTCATAGATCAAACTATAGTGAATACTTTTCATAGCATACGATAACAACGAGAAACAAAACCACTTTACCATTATTTTGATTTACCAGAATTTATCACAGCTAAGTCCTTATGGTAATAGAAATAAGAGCGTCTTTCGCTTATATCAATATTCGTGAAATATTGCTTGTTATTAAGCCGCTAGCCAATAACCGCCCCCTCTTTGTTTTGCACGCCAGGAATCTCGTAGAAAGAGAGAGATGACATCATTATTTTGGTTATTAGACTTATTAGTGATCGTTCGGTGACCAACGTAGCGAATCAAGAATCACGGCACTTAACCAATTATTGTTGTGATGTTGTTATTTGACAACGTCGCATCACCATCAGTTGTTTGTAGCTAGATAACTGATAGCCGTTATTAGTTATATCAATATCGATACGATACGCTAGTGGCATGTCAACTGTTTTCAGTTACGTTTTGTTATAGTATACCTGGTCGTGTGGCAAACGGCCGATGGCTGCAGCGAGGGCGCGCATCAACGCAGCAGCAGCAAGAGGTGACAGCGCCAATTCCTCAGTGGCTGCGGCGGCACGCATCAGTGTGTTCACGTGACTGGACGCCTGAGCTCGACACGACTTACATATACTCTGAATACAACATACAGACATGATCAATAATAAAAAGGAGCGTATTAAAAAAAATAAATTAATTTATCAAGGAGATGAAAATATTCACACAAATAAAAATGCATCAACAATCAACACGTTTGCTTTATATTAAAACTTTCTAATACGCAGGCGCAAACATGTATTAAACACATACTAACATAACACTTAGAACGCTAGGAACTGGAGCAAGATATAGATATACTGACTATCCCATTACACAAGAGCATACATATGGACAAGCTTAGTAGACGACAGTGGGGTAGACATGGGTGTTACTGGCTATTTATGGCAACGGCTAATAACCGTTTATTTGGCGTCAAAAGCGATATGGATAATCGTTGCCAAATATCGATATAATACGCGTAAAATAATCGCGATCTTATTTATATTAATGCAAGGTTTAACCATTATAACCTTTTATAGGTCAAACTATAGTGAACACTTTTCATAGTATACCTACGATAGCAACGAGAAACAAAACCACTTTACCATTACAGTGTGATTTACCAAAGTTTATGATAGTTAAGTCTTACGCTAATACAAATAAGAGCGTCTTTTGCTGTTATCAATATTCGTGAAATGTTGCTTATTATTAAGCCACTAGCCAATAACCGCCCCCTCTCTGTTTTGCACGTCAGGGATCGCGTAGAAAGAGAGAGATAGAATAATTATTTTGGTTATTGGGCTTATTGGTGATCATTCGGTTATCAACGTAGCGAAACAAGAATCACGGCACCTAAACAATAATTGTTGTGCTATTGTTAGTTGACAACGTTGCGTCATTGTCAGTTGTTTGTAGCTAGATAACTGATAGCCGTTATTAGTCATATCGATACGATAAGTTAGAGGCATATCAACGGTTTTCAGTTATGTTTTGCTATAGCGGACACATGTCTATAGACTCTATAGTGGAGACACTACGCGAATGTGTTCTATCTCATTTTCTCACCTGATAAACCCTATACATTTACGTGTTTGTCTCTATAGACTCGTTTATTCGTTTCATCGAGTTTGAATCACAACGATTCTAAAAAAAATTCACTTTAAAAATCGTCATCAACTCTGTTGATATATGTTACAAATTCCACAGCCGAGTTCGAACCTTTTTCACAATATGACTAAAATTGATATACTATCATGATGATCTGACGAGGTGGTGGTCTGTCTTTGGTCCGGTTACACCCCGCCCAATGCGGCGTCAAAGACGAGGTGTAGCACCACTTGCTGTAATCATCGTGTTATAATTATCACTCCAGTCATATGGGTTGGTATTAGTGCTGTGCTTAAATGGCAAATAATCGGCCGATTAGTCTGCCCAGCCGATCACGGTTTCGGAGATGTTCAGAAATTGCCGTGACAATTTGTTTACCTAGAGCTGATTCGCGCACAAGGCACACTGTCTCCACGAACGTCATGGATTTGGTATTACCGGTCGGCTCAATGACTATGAGGGTGGAATACAATGGATTATGAGGCTGTAATATTGTTATTGTTCATTAAAGTGAATCAATATATGATCATGTGAAAAAGAAAGTCTTGAGTATGAATTTCTTTTTTGCTATTGGAAAATGGTGAAAGTAAAATGTAACCGATGCTATTTGATAATTTTTCATGGTGATCAGGAAAAAACAGTAAATACTACAAGTATGAGGACAAATATTAAATCTAATTCCTTTTATATACATTTTAAGGAGTGTATATAAAAAGAAACGCTTTTTGCCGAATGACCGGCTCTAGTTAGTATAGAATAATATTTAGAGTTTCTCTCCTGTTCAATAGATATTATATGTATATTATCTTATATATAATTTTCTTGTGTACGTGTGTATATCACTGAACTCTTCCTAAACGGCTGCATCGATTTTGACGAAATTTTTTGTGTGTGTTCAAGAGGATGGTTTAGATTCACAATTAGACTCTGTAGGTGACACTGCTTTATTTTATTTGAACAGAACAACATCTGTTGGGTCAGCTAGTATCATATAATACCAATTGTTATAACCCTACCTGCCCCACTGAAGGTGAAAAGACGTCTAAGGGATGTAAGAACATGACTGCAAGAGAGGGAAAACTGGAATTAAAAATTTACACCAACCTGTCTGGCCAGAATAGTAAGTCAATTCTTCTCCCATTCTGGAAGAGGCTCGAGCCCAGCAGCAGTGCAAATATGAGAAAACAATGATGATATAAAACAGATGTACCAGAACATTCCACTGACCTGCAAGGCTGTAGCAGCAGCATACGCCAGCTGCTTATCATGCAATGCTTTAATGAGAAACTGTAGACATGGCTCCAGGCACTCCCCGTGTCGTTCTATCCACTCGCACAGCTCACCAAGCAGGGAAATGCAGGTTTTACGGACAGCGAGATGGGTATTCTCCGGCATTGACAGAATAGCTTCAACTACCATAGGAACATATGTGTATTCTTCACTGTGAATAGAGAAAATCAATTTATCATTTCATTCACTTAAGAAAATGCCAAGTGGTTTTTGGACATCTCATCTAGAAGCTAAAGGATTTGACAGGCCTACGCCAGGCAGATTTGGTTGTGGCGAAGGCATAACTAACAATTGCAGTTAGGTTAGATTTTTTTATCACAAGTTTAACAAAAATGTTTGCCCAACGTCCTGGTGTTCCCTAACCAGATTTATAACAACCATAAAAAAGATTAGAGAGGTGGCGATACTGTAAAAGTACGGATTTGTATTTGATTTTTGATGTTTCAAACAATTTACAGCGTCCATGGTCAAAGGCAGACTAAGATGATTAGTCCACCCGTGACCATGAATACTGTTGTGTTCGAAGAGTCCAGCAATCAAAAATCAAATACAAGCACGATAAAATGGTGGCAACACATTCCATAAGTACTTCATTCACCGGTACATGTCTTACGTTGTTCCTAACACATTTAGGCCTCATAACCAAGCTCAAATTCGCTCAGAGTGCTATGGAGAAAACTATGCTTGTGATTTCGCTGTGAAATAGAATCCGAAATACGAAAAATCGTAGGAGGACGGGTGTAACTAACATAGGATGGAGAATAAACTCTAAAGTGGCAATAGGCAAGCCACATCTTTCGACAAACCGACGACCGCAGGGCAGAAAATTTCTCGAGTGGTGACCACATATCGAACGAGATAGTGTTGTTGGGCATCCTTGGATGCAGGCGGCAGAGGACTGCACTTTAAGGCGAAGCATGAGGGAGGCTTACGTCCAGTAGTGGCCTGCGATAAGCTAAATGATGATGATGACATGGCTAATTATTTAATATGATTATTAAATTTTACTTAAATATGGAAACCAATATGAATATTAATATTGTGTAACAGCAAATATAGTTGGTATTTTTCTGCTTACGGTAATATATTTTTGGCAACAGACTGCATAACAAAAAGCGCAGCTTCGGTCTGTTCCCATGAGATGTCAGCTTGTAGTGCAGCAAACATCTGTCGGAATACTGAGCTGCTGCCTATGATGAAGACCACATCTTTGATCAGACCCATCACTTTGCTACGAAACTCCTGAAAATATAATTCATAGAGTGACTTGACTGCACAATGAATAATGTCATCTCACGCCAAGGGTTGTTGGCCCAATCTACATCGTCATCGTCTCAGCTCATAAACGTTCCACTGCTGGGCTTGAGCCTCCTCCCCAACAGAAGAGTAATAGGCCTACTATACCATGCTGGTCAGATATGTTGGTATAAGGTTTTCATTTTACCTATTTCCTTGTCATGCATAAATGTTAAATGAATATTATATCTCTTAGTCATCTTTTACAACATTCACAGACAAGATAGAGAGTGGTGAATTGTGTTCAATCTACATGCAAGACAATTATTTGTGTGATCCACAAATTGATCTTCTCTTTGGCTATTATTTAAGTCCATTAGTATATTTGTAGAGAAAGAAGTCTTTTTTTTTTTTTACAATATAAAAAAAACACTCAAAAAGTTAAAAATATGTACAAAATAAGCTTAAAAAAAAACTTATGGTTTAGTTCAACTTACTGCTGGGGGGGGGGGGTTCAACTTACAGCTGGGGTTTCAACTTATGGCTGGGAATGCAAGCACGTAAAGTCATGGTGGTGTGTGGCAGCTATGAATACTACCAATGGGCGGGTGTCATGAAAGACGATTAAGAGCCTATGTACACCAGGACCAGTAGATTAGTTTATGTGAGAGAACTACTACTAACTTACTTCACATTTGTTGCGACAAAGTAATTTTGTAAGAGGAAAAAGAAATGCTATCTTTTCTTTCATTCATACCTTTCATCATCAATCACATTATTTTACTATTTTTATCACAAGTTTAACAAGTACTATATATAAATATATAACATTGTGGCGACTATCCGCCACTAAGATAACTTGGACCGCAACCCAACAAAAAGCCGCAAGTAGCTCTCGATCATACGGGCTATACCTCTTTTGAGCCACGCTCAGTTTGTGTGAGTAGAAGGCTAAGGGTTGCCAGTCTCCCTTCTTCTTCTGCTCACAATTGTAGGATAGGCTAATCTCCACGCGCCATACTACAACATTATAAAATCCCTATTACATATTATAGAACTTAATCACTTACATAAAATTCATCACCTTCATCTGGCAGCTGTGTGTGATCAGGTTCACACTGACAATGCCTTGCCAGCGCTTCAATAAGTCTCTCTATGTGAGGTTTGAAAGCATCTGTAAGCGGCTGGTAGTCCCTCTGATATACCTCCTCAGATAACCGGTACCATAAGTTGAAAGTTATTTCAGCTACCTGATGACAAGTAAATAAATTGTAAAAGAGTGTGTTTAGTGGCCCATAGATTGCAATCTCTTCACGATATTCCACAGGGGATATAATTAAAAATAATACACATATTCTAATAAAAGACCATTTAATTAGAAAAATTAATTTAAAATTGAATAAATTTTGAAAAATATCCTAAAAATAAAATTAGTTTGTGTAATTGTATTAAGTGAAATGTAAGCAAATAAGATGAAGGGTGGCATCGTGAAAGATATTGCATCTGACGGCCTTATATGGAACTATGTTATCCGGGCTCTATAGAAAACTAATTACTCAACATGTCAGTTGTATCCCTCATAGCTTGGGGTGTGAAGCAAAACTAAAGTCGAGAGTAGATCCGGACGTCAAGTAGCGACGCAACAAATCCGCTAGCTAGTCAGCTTGCCAGCATTCAAATATGGAGATCATAATGATGCAGTTGAGATGAGATGCCTTGTTGGCTGATTCTAGAGTGAAGATTTTGTGATGAGAGACTGCACTTTGCATCAGAGGGCACATATGTTAGGCTGAGTAGGGTAGACCGCCAGTACTCGGAAATTGATGGGAACCTGTTAAGAAATGGATAATATTTATTCATTCCTCAGCAGGATGCTACGTTGGCTAAAACTAGTGCAACCTTTTCTTAATATACCTAATAAAAATTAAGAAAAATGGGCGAATGTTTCTTTAATTCAATTAATTTGCAATCTCCAGATATTTTTATACAGAAAGTCGGGGAGTAATGACATGTAGTAAATACACATTAAATAATATCTTATTATTAATTACCATAACACAGTGTTAAATACAGAGAGTATTATTTTGGAAAGTTGTTTTGATAATAAATCAGAAAGCTTTCTGAATTATCATTTTAACATACATGAATAAACCAGTTATTCATGTATTAAATAACTATTTTATATTATTTGGGCAAAGAACTATAAATATACAATAATTCGTAACTTAAAAATCTAATTGAGACTTGAAATAAACTACATCAGTTATAGGCTTATGACATACAATTAAAATGTGTTACATATGTAGTTCACATTATCTAGTTTGCATATTAAAAGAGAACAATGTTTGTCTCTGTAACAAATTTTTATGTGACATTTTGATGACCTTGAATTAAATTGGTATATTCTTAGCACTCTTTAGAAATAACTCGTTGAACAACAATTGTTTGAATTATAGATTGCTATTCACTTTTATACTTGTATCATGAAATAATAGTTTCAATAAATAACTAATATATTTTATTAATTGTTAATAAAGTACTAAATTACCTCATAATCATGATGTCCAACACATACTAAAGCTAGCTCTAAAGATCTCAGAGCAAAGTGATTGTTTCCACCAGACATACACACAACAATCTTCTCTAAGAACGACTCGGCTAATTCTGTAAATACTCTCGCATAATTAGTAGCCTTCTCATCCTCCTCATGGGCCACTGCTAAATGATAGCTTTCTTCAAGAGTTGATATACTTTCAAATAATAGTCTTTCTATATTATCATTATTATTGTCTTCTTCTAAACAATGCAACAAAGCACAAATACAGTCAGATGCAGCTTCGTGGAGCATATTAATTGAATTTTGATCCCGTAAAACTTGTAAACAGAAACCTATTACAGCATTCTGAGGGACTTCCTGTATATTTATTGCCCGTACTTGAATCCATGAAGTCATACATTTAATTATTTTTAATGCAACATGTGTATGCTGCGAATTTGTGATGCTCTCTTTTAAAAATAAAGTAACTATGTGGGCGTTTGAACGTAATTCAGATTTAATTTCTTCCCTTCTATTTTCACCTAGTTTTAAGCTTGAAGAGTCAATTTCTTGAGGTAAAACTGTCAATATTTCTATTAGAGCAAAATCATTTTTGTTGGAAAATGATTTGATTAAATCACCGATACAATTTTGCCAGGATGGCATTTGTAGAGCAAGATCTGCCAATGCAAGAGATAGTTGAGTGAGAACGGAAGCACTGCTTTCAGGTGAAGTATGCTCCAAATGTGACACGAGAGAGTCCCGAAGAGATATGTGTGCTTCAGCTGGCAGCTCAGACAGACTATGCTGTATCTTAGACCTCATCGTCTGAGCTGCGAAATAGCAGGAATTTAAGTCTTTTTTCTGTTGCAAAAGTTGATCGGCTATCTTCCACGAATGTATCTGAAAAGCAAGTGGACATACGTATCAAACGTGTTAATATTGTTAATTATTTGTGATTATAATAGCGAAATTACTTACAGATTTTTGTACATCTCCCAGCCATCGTGAGGCTTTTTCTTTTTCACTAGCATTGGGGTTATCATACAAAGCGCTTACGGCCTGGTAAATAGTGTCCATATTCGGGGCATCCATATTGATAAACTATTAAAACGGTCACTAATATTAACGCCAAACAACTATAACACATATACTGGACACTATCATATCTAAAAACGTGGATAATGACCTATAAATCCCAAATATTTAACAAATAAGCAAGTCGAGAAAATGCTTGACTTATCTATGAATTTATGAAAGTTGATTGAATGAATGAATGAATCAGCGTTGCCACACGTAAATTTTGTTGTCTGCACTTAACATGCTCTCCCTGGAGTAGTACCACAATTTCGCAGAAATCAATGTCTGAGTAGCAGCTATTTGTTACCGGACTTCCATCGGTGAGCGAGAGAGCCGGCAGCTCAACTTCTAAGGAGTTTGCATATGGTGGGCTTTGGTGATACTTTTAGTATTACCCAACCTCATTTGACACATTTACACTCCCTCTACACTTTATATACGGCAATTTGCTACTGTACTTAGTTTGATGAATAAGAAAGCTTCAGTTTCTTGGTGCGCATGCAGTTGAGCCTACCTTTGCATTAATTGTGTGGACTTTGATGGGGCTCGGCACTTGCGGTGGTGAAGCTTAGGTTACCAGTATATCCCCGCCAACTCTACACGCTCAATTACCGCGGCCGCGGGGATATACGGACACGCGGTAAGTATGGTAACAGTCAGCCACCTGCCAGTGAGTTGGAGGCCTGAAGACAGGACGACTCTCTTGAGAGGCTGTCCACAACGACTTTTCTTATATAAGGTACAAGTTTATCCCAAACGTCAGCTCAAATCTTAACTGCCTGCAAAAATGTACTGTTGAAATTGTTAATAATTCTAATTTTATGAACGGATGAGAGTCATTGTAGTGTTGGAAAGACATCAGGTTTCTATATGTGCTCTATCGACTCCTTAATGGGGAGTATTCTGACTTGGTACCAACGCTTTTTTTAAAGAACCGTAATCAGGTTCACCCATACCATCTGGAAATAATATCATCCTCGACTGTACTGTATGCACTACTGATTTCTCCCACGCACGTGTAAGCTGAATGTGGGGATTGAACAACGTGCAGCGGTGTTTGCCGAGTTCTATGACGACGTCTTTAAACGAAGCTTTAGAAAAGCTCTATTCTCACAGCAGACAGTGACTTAAATGTGTCCCTGGTATTGTTTAGCATCAAATTGCTCGACATCCACCAAAAGACAATAAAATAGATATAGAGTAATTGTTGGAAGTGTATATTTGTGTGTTCAATATTCGTAAGTTATATTAAAGAGTAAAGCGATGTAGAAAAATTAATTAAAATACGTATTAACAAACAGTAAATGGGTAAATATCGATCGTTATTTATTAACTAGTATCTACAACTATTTTACTAGTTAATCTTACCTAGTAAAATATTCAGGAACCAATCAGGTGAAATTTAATTAATTTCATTAAAAATATTTAAGTACGTGATTTACACGTTTAATTTTTATACAGAATTTCCGTAAACAGTTATTTCCTTGTACTCATAATCGTAATTATTATCAATCTATAGAGAAAAGCTAGGTAAGTTCTCATATCTCAACCCCATTTTGTAGCGATCTACGCTGCATAATCCTTCGAAAACCCCCACTGTTAGCGTAACTAAAGACCCCGTGCCGACAACAGTCATAAATAAAATACGGTTAACATCAAGTCTTACGCATTTTGATGTGAAACATCTATAGCCGCACATAAAATCTAGGCTTCAGTATTAGTCTAAGCTATAAGAACAAGTAGAGACGGTAAACTCGAAATGAAACCCTATACCAACATGTCTGACCAGCATGGTATAGTAGGTCAAATGCCCTCCCATTGTGGAGGAGGCCCGAGCCCAACAGTGGGATCTATGTGGGCTGCGATGATGATGATGATGATAAGAACAAGTTATATTTTAAGTATTTATAAAATATTTTATGTAATTATAAAAAAAAAAATCAGAACTGACTAATAAACTTGGCACCCATTTAAATCTCACTTCTTTTGTCGTTGAAATCAGCAACCAAGATATTGAACTTGGCTCTCATTTCACATTTATGTTTATGATGAGATTTTACTTTTTTTATATCAATTAGTTTAATTTTTTTATAGGCAGCGTTGGGTATTATTTAAATTAGTTGTATTTAAAATACGTAATTGGTTTACGTATTGGTAATAACAATTACGTATTTAGTATTTGTATTTCAATTTCTACCTAAATATGCAATTTGTTATTGGTATTTCAAATACCTAACGTTGAGGTATTTTGTAGTTTGTATTTTAAATACTTAGGGCTTTTTTTTTTTTGTGGGTGGGCCGCGGTCGGCGCGCCTCCGCACCACTCCGTCCGGGGCGACAGAGGGGCTTAAGCACGCAACTCCCGCAACCCACCCGAAAACCACGTCGCCTTCGTCGTTGGGCCGACCACTGGAGCAGCGTTAACTTGTCGTCAGTGGTCGGCCCGACGGAATACCCCTATTGGGGTACCCTCCCATCGACCGACGTCCCCCCCTCGGGGAGGACGTCGGTCTTTCCTCACGCGGTCGGCCTCTCGGCGGGTGACGGACTAATCCCCGGTCACGTCACCCGTAGCCTCGGCTAGGGCGGCATGAGGCGCAGATAGTTGCGCCTGCGCCGCCCCAGTCGCCGGCGGCGGATCTCCTCATCGAGGCTGCGCTCCTCACGCAGGCGATCCGCCGCCTCCTTCCGCGAGATCACTGTCTCGCAGAAGGCTGCGACCGCGTCCCAATTCCCGACGCTGTCGACCATCGCCCTAGCGATAGCTGGCAGCGTCAGGTCCGTACCGATAATTGCGACGAGTTCACAGCGCTGCACTGCCCAAGCCCCGCAGGCCTCGAGCGTATGGCGCGCCGTGTCCTCGTCGCAATCGCAGTGGTGGCAGGACGGTGTACTCTCCCTCCTCACGACCTTGTGCAGGTATTTGGCGAAGCACCCATGCCCCGTCAAAACCTGCACCAGTTGGAAGGAGAGCACCCCGTGCCGCCTCTCCAACCACTGCATCAGCACCGGCCGGAAGGCCTCCACGGTTTGCACCCCGAATCGAGGCCTCTCCAGCCGGACTGCCCAACGGGCGATGACGTCTCGGCGGGCGTCGACGCGCCAGGCGGTGAGATCCCTTAACGAGACCACACCGCCCTCCGCTCGCACCCCCGTCACCCGCCGATATAGTTCGGCGAGCATCTCCGCCTCCAGGTCCCACGGGGGAGTCCCGGCCAATAAATACTTAGGGCTTCAAAATACATCTGTACATAAATACTTGTAGGAATTCATCGGAGTATTGAAACAGCTTTGGGTTACATTCAGGGCGACAATTGTTACTAAGGCAATCTTCTGCTTACGTTAATATATATACGAACAAGATTAGACTGGCTGCAGGATTGCAATTTGGTGCATTTTACTCCTATTCTATAACAATAGAATAGATTTTGACTGCATAGATGGCGTAGTGGTTAAGATACCGACCTACAATGCCAGTGCAGTGGGTTCGAATCCCACGCAGGACAACACTTTATACGATCCTTAAATTGGTGTTTTAAGTTTGGATGTAATTTGTGTCCGTTAAATATGTTTGTAAAATGCCTCGTAATACAAGGATTCGGAGGACACAGAGGTCTTAACAAAACTTTAGTTATTTAAACTGTCCTTTGAAATAAACTTGAACTTTTCCTTAGTCTTGTGAGTCTCCTACCTTATGGCGAAACGCCTAGGTGATCCCATTACTTAAGATTCCTAATCCTTCTTTACCCAATCACTTTCGTCCTATCTCAGTTCTTCCTTTTCTATCTAAAGTGCTCGAAGCCTGTGTGCACAAATAACTATCATGCTTCGTCCACCAGAATGATATCTTGAGCCCTCTCCAATCAGGATTTAAACCAGGTCACAGTACCGCGTCCGCTCTGCTCAAGGTAACTAACGATGTTAGAAACGGTATAGAAAATACCAAATTAACTCTTTTGGTATTGGTTGATTTTTCGAACGCCTTCAGCTCCGTTAACCACAAAATCCTCAAGTCTATCTTTTCCTCTATTCTGATTTCTCCTGATGTAATAAAATGGTTTTCCTCTTATCTCGAGGAACGTCGGCAGATGGTTCGTGCTGACGAGACTTCATCTTGTTGGTGTGATCTAGAGGCTGGCGTTCCTCAAGGTGGTATTCTCTCACCTCTCTTATTTTCACTATTTATTAATCTCTTGGCTAAAGAGCTACGTACTTCGTATCGTCTGTATGCCGACGATTTACAATTATATTCACAATATACGTTAAAGAATATAGTCCTAGCAATTGATGATTTGAATCGAGATATGGTAGTTTTAAAGAAATGGTGTGAAAATTTCGGTTTAAGTGTTAACCCTTCCAAATGTCAGGCTATAATTATTGGTAGCCGAAGAATGATAAGCAGAGTCAAATTAACTTCTCTTCCCGCGGTAATTTTCGATGGTTCTGTAATACCCTACGCCACCAACGTTAAAGATCTCTGCTTGCATATAGATATGGCTCTTAACTGGCACGTCCAAGTGGCTCAGATCGGACGAAAGGTTACCGGTATATTGCGTTTTCTCTACCGATTAAGAAATTTACTTTCACCTATTACTAAAGTGAAGCTTGTGCAAACTTTAATTTTTCGCATCATCGATTATGCTGATGTATGTTATTTCGACCTGAATGCAGATCTACTCAATAAACTTGACCGTCTTCTCAACAATTGCATTCGAGTCGTCTTTAATCTTCGTAAATACGACCACATTTCTTCCTTTCGATCCGAACTAAACTGTTTGCCCATACGTCAACGACGAAATTTGTGTCGTCTATCTATGCTTTATTCTATTCTCCACACTCCCTATGCACCTACATACTTAAAGCCTCATTTTCAATATATTTGTCACAATCATGACCGCAACCTTCGTTCCTCTAACAATCTTCTTCTTTCTTGTCCCACTTATAGCTCCAGTTTGGTTCATTCTTCTTTCTTCATTCAGTCTATTTTACTGTGGAACGCCCTCCCTCTTGAAATCAGGATGTCCAATGCGCGTGACATTTTCAAATCTAAAGTTCGTAAGTTGTATATTAATTTTTTGCCAGATTGTTCTTCATAAATTTTAGAGAGTATATATAGTCGGAAGGGAAGTACCGTGACGCCGATGTAACCACTCCATCAGCACCGGCCGGAAGGCCTCGACGGTCCAGACATAAAACCGAGACCTCTCCGGCCGGACTGCCCAACGGGCAATGACGTCTCGGCGAGCGTCGACCCGTTAGGCGGCAATCTCCTTGAACGAGACAATGCCACCTCCGGCTCCCTTCTCCGCCACCCACCGGCATAACCCAGTGAGCATCTCCGCCTCCAGGTCCCACGGGGAAGTTCCAGCCAACAGGCACGCTGCCTCCGTCGCCACCGTGCGGTATCTGCGTATGGCCCTGACCGCCATGGCTCTCTGTGGACGCCACAGGATAGCCCTAAGACGGATGGTCAGGGATCCGCCCAGATAGGTGCGCCATGCAGGGCCATTAACCGGATGAGCCCCACGTACGACCGTCGATACGCTGCGCTGGGTCCGCTCACGTTCGGCATGTGCCATGAGAGGGCAGATGTCACGCCAACAAGTTGCGGAGCAAGTCGGCGGAAATGCTCCCGGAACCACCAATGCCCGTTTAGCACTAGGCCCAAGTAGATACTTCATATGTGGGCCCGAACGCTGATGTCAACCGAATTGATGGTGATCGAGACACCGATGGGACGACCTATACGCCCGTGGAACAGGAGGGCCTCCGTCTTGTTCGGGCCACCCTCAACCTCAGCGCCTAGATCCGCCTGACAATCTCTTCGGTGTTGAGAGTTGTCAGTCCTCTCGCCTCCTCCAGCGTCCCACCCCCGGCTGTGATGAGCGTGTCGTCAGCGTAACAAATTACGCCCGGGTGGGAGACTCACTTTTAGCAAAAAGAATGTTAAAAGAATGTGTGTTGTGAGAGACAAAGAATTAAAAATCTTCCAGTTGATACCAGGCATTTGTAATTTCCGTGTGGGTAGCGTCCCTGACCGTCCGTCTGGGGGCCCTCATTTTGTGGCGACTACAGGGGGCCATGAGGATCAGGGCCATACGCGATTACCGCACGGTGGCGACGGAGGCAGCGTGCCTCTTGGCCGGAACTCCCTCATGGGACCAAAGGCGAAGATACTCGCCGAGCTTTACCAGCGGGTGTCGGAGACGCTAGCCGGAGCCAGCATAGTCTCCATCAAGGAGATCACCGCCTGGCGGGTCGACGCCCGCCAAGGCGTCATTGCCCGTTGGGCAGTCCGACTGGAGAGGCCGGTACGGTGTCGGACCGGGGACTTTAGTCCGGCACCCGCAGAGAAGCTGACCGCGTGACGGCGACTGACGTCCCGGGACAGGGACGTCGAGAGGTGAGGGTACCCGAAAGGGTATTCGGTCGGGCCGGCCACTGAGGACAGGGAACTCGACACTGGTGGTCGGCCCAACGACGAAGATGACGTGGGTACCGGTGGGTTATGGGCCCGCGCGCCGTCTTTTCATCGCCCCAGACGGAATGGACGGCGTGTGTGCTAACCATAGTCCACCCGTAAAAAAAAATATTGGTAATTTGTATTTTAAATAACAATTGTTAAAATGCAAGTAATGTATTTTGCATTTTAAATACACAATTTAGAAATATTTTCTATTTTAAATACATGCAAGAGAGTATTAGGTAATTTGTATTTTAATTAAATCAAAGCATATATTTTGCCCAGACCTGTTTATAGGTATTGCCATTATGGTGAAATACATCGTATACTAATCCGACTGATCAATATGGTATAGTAGAACGTTTCCTTGCCATTATAAAAGAGATTCGACTTAGCAGTGGCACGACGAGCCGAGGCGACGATGAAGTATGTACTCAATCAAATTAATTATTATTACAATCCAATGCTTTTATTTATTTTTTATTATTTTTTCTTAACGCTTAAACACCAAAGTAATTAATAAAATTTTTAAAGCGCAACATGATACTTTAATATTCCCTGCTAAAATCAAATAGGCTGTTTTTGAATGAACTAGGTATTCATCTTACTGTCAAAAGGGTTAGATCAATTCTATTGACAGATTTGACATACAGAATAAGCTTGTTATTTCTGACAGGTGCACCGATCGATAACACAAATAAAAAAAAATATTACCACAAATGATTCTCACGGGTCCGTCGTCTCTTATTCGTAGTTTTGCATTGGCGAGGCAGGCGTGCGGTCGAGCATTACATATTTCACGAGTAACCATGGCACCCATAAAGGTAATGAAGTGTGTTTGCTCTTTAATTATATAATAGCAGGCTTAATATTTGATGTGTTTGCAGGTTGGTGACAACTTACCGGTAGCGGATCTGTTTGAAGATTCTCCTGCAAATAAGGTGTCTGTTTCTGATTTAACGGCGGGAAAGAAGGTTATTTTGTTTGCTGTCCCCGGGGCTTTTACTCCAGGTTGCTCCAAGACTCACTTACCTGGGTATGTTGAGAATGCCGACAAGCTAAAATCTGAAGGTGTTGATGAGATTGTATGTGTATCAGTGAATGACCCTTACGTGATGGCCGCATGGGGTGCCCAGCATAATACTAAAGGAAAGGTAAGTGAATTCCAGTATAAAGTATTACATTCTATTCTATTTATTTAAACGCAAAAACATTTCTCGAAAAAGTTTCTCAATCCAAACCTTACCTAATACATTTTTTTTAAACAGTAACTGTTACGTTTGTGTTTGACCTTGTGTCACTTATTCATTTATGTAGATAATTCCTAAGTAAATACAAAGTTCATGACTTTATACCTATTTGATTGTAAATTTGCCTCCAGTAGAAATAAACTTTAACAAAATATATATAAGACTTATATTTGACTATTATTAGTTAGAGATATCTGTTCTTTAATTTACAGTTATTCTTATTACAATGGTAATATCTGAAAGATGCTACAAATAGTTTTATGCTAAAACTGTAAACCAATTTGGATATAAAAATATTTGTAGTATATAAATTTTGATTTGTAATTAGATTTCATTGTGTTTTTATACTTTTTAGAATCTGTTGCTAATTTTAAAATTAATAATATCACATACAATACTGTATACACTTTTCTGTGTTGAGACAGAGTAAGAATACAATTCTCCCCCTCTTGCTTGTGGGGTCCAAAAATCAACTAAGGGATTACAATATACATATAACAAAAATGCAAGAGAAGGAAGACTCAAAATAAAACCCTCTGCTAACATGTCTGACCAGTGTGGTATAGTAGGTAATTTGCCCTTTATTGCAATGAAGGAGGCTCAAGCCCAGCAGTGGGACGTATACGGGTGAACATTGGTCTTGATCAGTGAAATTAATATTATGCTGTGGAAATCAAAAATATGTCCCAACTAATATTACAAATTATATGTTTGCTACATTTTTATGTATTAAATACTCAATTGATTGTCATTAAATATTGTATATATATTATATCAGGGCTACAGAAATGCCTATACTTATAGTTAATTCCTTAATCGTCTTTTACGACACTCCTGGGGAAGGAAGGGTTAGTGAATAGTATTCTTAATCTGTCACCGCACGGAAATTGAACACGCCCCAAAAAAAGGAGCAGCAGTAGTAAAACTACAATTCTCTCATACCAGGTAGTAGCAATGTTAGAATTTAATTCAATTCCATCCCGTAGGTATCTTAAAGGCTTTTTTTAATGCAATCAGTGGCAAACGAGCAAACAGTACACATAATAAGTGTTGATAGCACTTATGGATTTTGCAAGGCCGTTGCCTATCGTGGATAAAGTGTAAATGCATGCAATGAGGTTTGGTGATACTAAAAGCATAACTAAAACCCACCACATGCAAACACTCAGAAAATTGCCCTTCCGGTTCTCTTGCTCATTAAACGAAGCGTAATAACAAATTGCTACTCCTCAGACGTCGATTTTCTGCTCATTGTGGTACTACCCCCGGACGGACCGGTCCGCAGCTATAGACAGACTGTCAACAGTGTGGTCCTACCACTAATAAACTTCATATAAACAAGGAGATAACATTTACATCTCAATGATCGCGCCCTTTTGACCAGCGGCTTAGATTAACTTCGCTCTCACTGTGAATAAACCTCGAGGCAAAAGTTGTACATTCAAAACTGTGAAAAGTCGATATCAGTATACTTGTCATATAGCTACACGATAAAATACATAAAAACTTCTATACCGTTATAGTAGGCGGTTTCATTACGAAATCAATACACGTGGAACAACTTTCGGCCGAAGCCTACTAAATTATTTACGTTGATGATACGTTTATAGTTTACCGTTGCTAACAAGGTTCGAATACACGACATAAGGTAAATGTAATGATTTCAGATGTTTACGCGAATAATACATATATGTAATAAAAATATTTTTACCGTTTTTATCTCGTTTGTATTTGATTTTTATCTTTTTCGACTTTGCTTTTAGCGTTCTTGATGACGGGAGTAGGTACTTCAACTTTCTGTCTCTAAAAACTAATTAAAACTGTATGAATTGAGAGATTGTTGCGAGAATCTTATAGTGACCGACTGATTAAATCCCTTTTTATTGGGGCTATTGTATAGTCACACCTAGTCTGAACAGTCCGGAATGCCGAAGGGGACACCTGACCCCATAACCTGCCGTACATAGTACCATACGCCATGTAAGCGGTTGACCGGTAACCGTCTTTATTATCAGCAGCCCTTCCTAGCCTTAACCGTCGGAACACCGAATCGAGGTCATTCCAGTCGGTCTGTCAAACAGTCGCTTGCATGTTGGTCTTTACGCCAAGCGGCATCCCTAAATCCCTATCCTTCAAATATTATTCGTAGTTAAATTTTAATGTTTAAATCATAGTTAGGTACGTCTCGTAGCAAACAAATACTTGTAATTTCAGTTGCCTTTCGCTTTTACGAACTTGACCTTGGACAATTGATTTCCTTGATTTACCTATACAACTTTCGTGAACTTGAGCTTTACGGAAACACATTGGTTAATCAATAGTTATTGTTTATTGGAAGATATACATATCGACGGTCCTTACTTACACAAAGACATGTCAAAAATGGCATTTAGATTTTCAATACGCACATTTCATACTGCATTATGTATTGAAAATCTAAAGCCTAAAGAATACAATAAAAAGCCTAAAGAATGCAATATAAAATGCCATTTTTGACATGTCTTTATGTACGTAGGGACCGTCGATATGTTTTTGTATAGCCAACTTTCCAATTACATATTTCTATTCAGTTCACACATTGGCGAGAAAAGCAGCATACCCCTCGTACCTTTTCGTCACATGCTTTTCACTTCAGTGAAAGATGACTACCGTATACGTCACATACTGAAGTATGTGACGTATACGGTAGTCGCTTAAGCGCTTTTCTCGCGAACTTTTCGTCAAATAAAAGGGTACGGATCAGATTTTCATAGTATTCCCGTAAGAAGTTTTTACCTCAATAAAAAGTTATTGGCTAAACTTAAACCCACCGTGATTATATCTACACACAATGTTATTTTTCAATCGTGACGAATACAATGCACATAACATTGGTCTTAATTAGCGTGAGCCAGAAATATCTACTTAACAATAGGTATGTGGGTAATTAGGTACTAAAGTTAAATAAATGGTCGTGACATTTTGATCCCTATGTCATAAGTACTAAGGTATAAAATTATTAGTAGAATCTCATGATCGGGTGCCGCTTGTGGGATCTGACTAAGCTACTCTTTATTTTTAATTATATTTGTAAAAAAAAGAGTTAATACTTAGTCTCAGCTCATACACGTCCCTCTGCTGGGTACGAGCCTCCTCCCTAATAGGAGGGAAATTCTCCTACTTTAACATGCTGTTCAAACATGTTGACATAGGGTTTTATTTTGAGTTTTACACAACTTTGTATAAAAAGGAGTCATAAAAAATTGAGAGCCATGAGCGCTCACCCATAGTCCGGGCTAAGCTGTGAAAGCCATCTGCGGCTATCAGCTATACACAAAAAAAATGATTAAAGATAAACTCAGCTGAGCTTATTGCCGGATTTTAGTGGCGCGGCCGCGTTTAAATATGTTGGATTATTGAATTAAATTTAAAGTTAAATTTTAAAATTGATAATACATATTTAAATCTTTTAAATCGGGGGTTATACATAATAAATTATTTTGAATTTAATCCCGTTACAAGCTTCTTTGTTATCTGTTGCGGGTAAGATTCTCACCTATTGCAAATAATTGTGTTATACAGATGATTGCTCTTAGAAGTTACTAGAAATAAAATCATCGAAATCAGCTAAATCGTCTGGCTACCTTGACAATTTCGCCGATATAGTGAAGAAAACTTGAGGTCGAGTATTGGAATGATATAGAACCAGAATTTTAATTATGCAAATTTTCTTGCGGCACAAGAATTTTTTACTTGAGCTTTTAAAAAAATCATCATCATTCTACAATTACCATAAAAAAACTAGGCGTGGGGACAAAATACCAATACAATATATATTCTTCTTCCATCATAGATATTGCAAAAAGTTTGGCAATATTTGCCTGACGTAAAGCCTTCTTGGAAATGTAATTGTTGACCAGATGGCATCAAATGAAATTTAGCTAGACCGTTGTAAAGCTCTTAGTCGTCTTTTACAACACCCTTGAGCAAAGTAAGGATTGCTAGTATTCTTAGCCGCCACTACACAGCAAAAAATGTTAAAGAAATGTTTTAATGCTCATTAAAAATGTTAGCAGTCATAAATAGGCAGTTTTATCGCGCGGTCATATACCGTGAAATCTTGATTACATTCACACGAAGGGTGACCCAGCGGGACGCACGCTTACCCCTTAACTAATTTACGCGCGATAAGGGTCTCTCCTCATACATTTGAAGGGTGTTCGTGTGGAAATTTAGTTTGTAAAACGTGCTTGCCTTATGAATTTCAACTTTTGCTGTATACAGGTTGCTCTATAATTTTATATTCCTTGTTAAAAGTACAGAACCGAAGGTCTTCTCTTTGTAGCGAATAATTTGGACCTTTGTTGATGATCGTTTTCATGAATAATTAAAATGCAAAAATCCTATTGTGTAATAAGTACATATTCGATGATACTTAGCTTATAGTAGTTCATCATCGCCATCTCGCATCATCATCCCACACATAACCTACTCGGTTGGGCTCGGACGTTCTCTTCTGGTGGGGAATTTGATTTCTAATCTTACTCAGTCTCCATACGGAAAATATCGTAGTTCGTTATCTTACATTTTTTCTCATTCACAATATGTCTATATCTACCTATTTGTTGATAAGTTACATTTTCATTACTGTTATTTTTTGTGACTTTTGCAAGATAAATACGAATTGGCATATACAAAAGTCATAAAATTTGCCCTACGTGTTTGGCTGCAAAAGAACAAAGGTGTTTAAAAAAATCATAAAAATTATTCTAAAGTTTATATAGTGCGTATATGCAAGAGAAGGAGAACTTGAAATGAAACCAATTTTTTTTTGGGTGGGCTATGGTCCTCACATGCTGTTAGTTCCTTCGAGGGTGACGAACAGGCGGAGTGCGGCTTCATAACCCACCGTATTCCCTACCTTTCGCCATTGTGTGTATGAGCTGAAATGATCATGATAACCAATTATTTAACAATGCTGAGGTTCTAAGTTTAAAATCATGGGCAAAGTGTCATTACTTTTCTTTGTGGTTATCCAGGTAGCCATAATAGGTATTAAATAGGCTTTGCCTTAGCTTTTACAGCATAAAAACGTGAGCTAAAAAAAATTATCACATTTATATGAATTTAAACAGCCTGTAGATAAATTTATTATAGTAATTTATGAAGGCGTAGGATTTGGTTGGTCGATATCATAATTAAAACGTTAGCTAATTAGGTTTTACATCATTACGCGTAATGCTGTGAAAAACGTGATAATTGATTTTGTTTATGTGAATTTTGCTTTTAATGTTCTATACACATGCAGGGCATCTTACGGCTTGTAGCCTTTATACATTGTTCAACAACATCTCAGCTCATTTACGTTCTAATGCTGGGCTCGAGTCTCCTCCATTATAGGAGGGATATTGATCTATTATACCACGCGGGTCACACGGCTTGGTCACAAAACGTATTTCGAGTTATCTCCTCTTTCATAGACATGTATATAACATGATGTACCTCCACGACATTTTATGACATCCACGGGTAAGAAGAGAGTGGTGAAACGTATTCTTTCTTTATCACCACACGGGTAAAAAGTGAAATAACTCAAGGAAATAAGTAATACAAGGATATTTCGTTGACGCAGATGTGGTCTTTAAAAAAAAGCTATTCGGAGGGTTAAGTTTGTTTTTTTTTTAAGTAATAGTCTCTGACGCATCCATTACTAATTTGTTTAACGAAAAGAACTGGTTACAGATTTTCCCTTTGCGTATTCTATGTAAGGAAACTGGCATTAAAATAATGGTCACTGTAACAATTTTTTGAATGACGTAATTGTTTTAAGGAAATAACATGTTTGTGTCTAGATTGTTACATAGTACATATTACTTAAGTGGAGTGATGTTGACTTATAGATATTTCGTTCGTCCTATGTGGTGACGGAGTAAGAATACAATTCACCATTCTCTATTTGTCCGTGAGTGTCGTGAAAGATGACTAAGGGATTAAATCATCATCATCGCAGTCCACATACGTCCCACTATTGGGCTCGAGCCTCCTCCACAATGAGAGGAAATTTGACCTACTATACCATGCTGGTCAGACATGTTGGTATAGGGTTTCATTTCGAGTTTTCTTTCTCTTGCACAGATGTTATTTGCATATTATATCCCATAGTCGTCTTTTACGACATCCATGGGCAAGATAGGGAGTAGTGAATTGTACTCTTACTCCGTCACCACACAGAAAGGGGATTAAATATGCATATAATATCTAAACACGAAAATTCTAAATAAAACCCCTATATAGACCCGTCTGGGCAGTCCGGCTGGAGTGTCCTCAGTACGGTGTCAGGACCGGCGAGGCCTTCCGGCCTGTGCTGATGGAGTGGTTGGAGCGGACGCACGGGGTGCTTTCCTTCCGGCTGGTGCAGGTGCTGACGGGGCATGGTTGCTTCGCCAAGTACCTGCACAAGATTGTCAGGAGGGAGAGCACACCGTCCTGCCACCACTGCAAATGCGACGAGGACACGGCGCAGCACACGCTCGAGGTGTGTGCCGCGTGGGCGGGGGAGCGCCGTGAACTCGTCGCGATTATCTGTGCCGGCCTGACGCTGTCGACCATCTCCAGGGAGATGCTCGACAGCGTCAAGAACTGGGACGCGGTCGCCGCCTTCTATGCGGCCATAATCTCACGGAAGGAGGTGGCGGATCGTGCGCGAGAGGAGCTCCTCTTCGGCGACACGTTCCGCCGTCGGTGACTCGGGCGGCGCAGGCGCGAGTACCTACGCCTAATGCCGCCCTAGCCGAGACCGCGAGTGACTGGACCGGGGAATTAAGTCCGTCACCCGCGGAAAGGCTGATCGCGCGATGGCGACCGACAGGGACAGGGACGTCGAGAGGTGAGGGTACCTGAAAGGGTATTCCGTCGGGCCGACCACTGACGAGGCGACGTGGGTACGGGTGGGTTATGGGACCGCGCGCCGTCCTTTCGTCGCCCCGGACGAAATGGCCCGCGTGTGCGCTTACCCATAGCCCACCCATAAAAAAAAAGAATAATAAAAAAAATATATATATATATATATATATAGACCCGTCTGATCAGCGTGGTATAGTAGGTGAAATGTCCCTCCTATTGTGGAGGAGGCTCGAGCTCAACAGTTGGACGTATAGGAGCTGAAATGACGATGACATATTTAGATTAGCGAAGTAAAACGGCTTTAAATGTGTTCTGTTATTATTTAGAGTAGAGATGCCATCGACTTGGTACCGGGGGTCAGACCAAATGGACTGTAGAGGATCTCTTCTATGAATGAAAATGAATAAGTATTAGTTATCTCTATATTTTTAAATATGTTTTTTTTTCTCATTATTTACAGGTCCGAATGCTAGCAGATCCCAATGGAACGTTCATCAAGGCGTTAGATCTCGGCATCAACCTACCCCCGTTAGGTGGATTCCGTTCTAAACGTTTCTCAATGCTCATCAGTGACAGTAAAGTCGACGAGCTGAACGTAGAACCAGACGGCACAGGGCTATCTTGCTCACTCGCTGACAAATTAAAAATTAAAAAGTAAATGTATCCTGCACATTAGAATATAAGGTCCCTTTTTGAGAATAATTGTGATCTTTCTCTAGCAAGCTTTATAGCTCACTGGTCCTGCGAGCACTCTTGTGATAATGAAAACAAATCAATTTATAAATAGCATTTATTGATCGGAATGCATTTTTTTTTTATAAACGTTTTATATTTTACAGCACCCGAGCTAAGATCTAAAAGGAGACATAACCTTTTTAGATAGGACACGACGCACATTTTGAAGTTTTATATCTAGTTTTGAAGGCAATCACGATGGAATCAATCATTTTTTGTTAGCATTTAGGCAAAAAGCCGATAATGTGTCTAAAATATTTTATAATAGTTCCTAAACGAAGCGTGTAAATTCAATCGCTTAGCGACTACTTTATAGAAGTCAATAGTTTTTATTGTTTTTCTATACGTATAAATGCATGACTTTTTTAAAGTTTATATACTTTTAATTTTATAGCACTTGAAGTTATGTATATTATATGGCTTGTTTAGTTCGTTTAAAAATTTTATTTCGTCAAAATAACTACTAGGGTACTTTTATATTTTAACTGTACCTAAAAGTGCGTGCGCTGTCCGTTTTATGAACAAGAATACCTGATCCTGTTTATCCTTTCTTTGCCTTCTTCTTTTCCTATATAACTCTCCTTTCTTTAATAAATATTTCTAAATAACCTTCGCTTATAATACTATAAGATAAAGTTCTGGCAATTAGTAAGATATTACATTTTTGCTGGCAGTATATATCGATGTTCACTGTCAGACATAAGAGTAGCCTTAAAGAGTATAAGTGCTCGCTCGTACGTTGGTACGCAGGTTAAGAGCTTTGCTGGCCAGTCCCCTGGTACTCCTTTATCCAAGTTGTTATTGATACGACGGGAACATAAGGCATCCATTCCGTTCTTAACCTATCACCTCATCGGGTGTAATTTGTAAAGTCCACCGCAATATAAGGATTGTTTCCTTAGTGCAGGGTAGTCTTCTAAAATATAAAAAAAAAGATACACAGCGATTGTTAACTGCCTGCATGAATGGTGATTATACCTTTAACATATGAGTAGGCGTACGAGGGGTGATCCAAAAGTAATGATAATCAATAATAAACACAATGAATAAAATAAAAAAATATATTTATTTCTCAACATAGTCTCCTAGCAAGTCTATACATTTAGTCCATCTCTTTTCTAAACCTAAAATTCCCTTACAAAAAAAATCTTTATCTTGACTCTCAAAAAAGTCCTCAACCGCGGCCATCACGTCGCTATCATCATCAAATTTCTTGCCTCGGAGGTGTTCCTTGAGTCGTGGAAAGAGATAGAAGTCACTGGGGGCTAGATCTGGTGAATAGGGGGGGTGTTCCACCAACTCAAAGCCCGCTTCCTGAATGCCAGCCATGGCAATTGCAGCTTTGTGAACAGGTGCGTTGTCTTGATGGAACAACACTCCAGCCCGCAGTTTGCCTCGCCTTTTCTCCTTAATAGCCTCCCGCAATCTTCTTATTTGTTCTGCATAGTAGGAGCCTGTAATAGTGGCCCCCTTTTCCAAGTAGTCCACCATGATTATTCCTTCAGCGTCCCAAAAAACAGACGCCATAACCTTCCCTGCTGAGCTTGACACTTTGAATTTCTTCGGCGTCGGTTCATCGGATCGTTTCCATGTCATCGATTGTTGTTTTGTTTCAGGATCAAAATGGTGGATCCAGGTCTCGTCCATGGTCACAAAACGTGACAAAAAATTGTCCTTGTCTGCCTGGAACTTTTCGAGATTTGCTCTTGACATGTCGACTCGTTTCTTCTTTTGCTCGTCGTTTAACATTTTCGGTACCCAACGCGCGGAGACCTTTCTCATATGCAATTCGTTCGCAAGGATTCTTTGAATGCTGCCATATGAGATCCCTGTGACCTCAGCTACATGCCTGATAGTCACTCTTCGATCTTCCAATACAACTTCTTCAACTTTTTTCACATTTTCTTCAGTGAGGGACGTCGATGGGCGTCCTTCGCGGTGTTCGTCTTCCGTCGATGTTCTTCCCAGCTTAAACTCCTTAGCCCAGCGTGCAACTGTGGAATATGGAGGAGAAGAGTCCCCTAATGTTTCCACCAAGTCGCTGTGTATGTCTTTGGTAGACATTTTTTTCAAGCAGAGGTATTTAATGACAGCTCTGATTTCGTGTTTTTCCATTTTGATGTTCACTCCTTGACAGTCCGTATTCAAATGAATGTAGCTCCCGGGAATTGTGGCCTATTTATATGATTTTTTTTTCCTGAACTAGTGGGTAACTGAGCAAGTGACTGAAATTTTTTTGTATTTTTGTGTGCACTAGAAATAACTGATTATCATTACTTTTGGATCACCCCTCGTATGACCAACAGTGGACTTCAATGAGCTTGTGGTGTGCGGAGTTAGGGTTCAAGAAATGAGACTTGAAGAACAGTTTTAGACAGACATCGAACGACAGTTCTCAGACCTCTGTGCATTTATTACATTTATACATACGTATCATATATTATACGTAGTATGATAGTGACTACTAATATTACTAATCCTTACAATGCGCATGGGTATCGTTAAAGACTGCTAAAAGCTTTGCGTCAACCTGGTCCTATTGAATCTGCTGTCTGTTTGACCAATTACATTCTCCAGGAGGGTTGACGCCGGCAGGCCGGTCATAAAACTGATGGCAGTTATTGCCATCAGTTTTATTTTTGTAATATGCTTGATGGAAGAGGAGCATATATTCAATCAACCATAAGTCATTGGGATAAGAGGAGGGCGATGATTCTGGTGGTATGTACCTACGTCTTTATATGCTTATTCATCATCATCATTTCAGCTCATATACGTCCCACTGTTGGGCTCGAGCCTCCTCCACAATAGGAGGACACCTAACTTTACCATGCTGGTCATACATGTTGGTACAGGGTTTTGTTTCGAGTTTTCCTTCACCTGCATAGATGTTATATGCATATCATATACCTTAGTCGTCTCTTACGACATACACGGGTAAGAGAGGGGTTGGTGAATTGTATTCTTATTCCGTCACCACAGGGATAAATATGCTTATTATTAGTATTTTTACAATTCACCACTGCCTTATCTTGTCTGTGGATGTCGTAAAAGACGACTTGGTGATTATAATATAACACCAATACAAGAGAAGGAAACCGTGAAATAAAACCCTATACCAACATGTCTAACAAGCATGGTATAGTGGGTCGATTGACACCATTGTGGAGTACGCTTGAGCCCAGCAGTGGGACGTATTTGAGGTGAGATGATGATGACTAATATTTTACAAGGTAAGTGTTTGCCACACCATTGATGATGATGTATCAAATATACGTGCTAACAATGCTAAAAGTATCATCATCAATAGCTCATATACGTCCCACTGCTGGTTTCTGGGCTCCAACGCAATAGGAGGGAAGTTTACCTATTAGACTATTATATCACACTGGTCAGGCGTATTACAGGTTACAATATCATCATGATCATTTAGCCCTTCACCGTCCACTGCTGGACGTAGGCCTTCCTTATGTTGCACCTCAAGGTGCGGCTCTATGGCACCTGCATCCAACGACGACCAGCAATTTCACAAGGTCGTTGGTCCATCTTGTGGTAGGGCTTGTAATACTGTATCTCATCGTTCATTATGTGGTCGCCCTCGAGAATCTTCCCCAGCGGTCGAGTCACCTGCGCCTGACTAGCCGAGGCTGCGGGTGACTAGATGGGGGAATAATCTATCGCTCGCAGAGAAGCTGACTGCGTGAGGGTGACCGACGTACCTTACGTTACCCGAAACCCCCGTGAGGCGGATCACGGACCACAAGGAACTCCGTACCGGTGAGGGTCCATTGAAGAAGGGAATAGGGTGGGTTATAGGGTCGCGCCCCGCCCTTTTCGTCACCCCGGATGGAATGGACTCAAAAAACAAAAACGGTATAGATACTGAAATTAGTATTTAGTAAGAACTTACCTCCATCATTCTATCGATGTCCACTAGTGGAGGGAGGTCTACTTGAGAGGGTTAGTGATATATATATAGTTAGTGATATAATTGTCAAACTAGGCAAATGTATTGGTGATCACAATTTGTATTATAAGTTTCCGAGAAGACTTCCATTCTGATGATATTGCCGACCAATAAAGACTTCAAGAAGTAAGACGTCATATTGATATGGAGAGGTGAATTTCTCAATCATTATCAATTTTTCTTTTATCTTTAAACACCTCTAATAAGGAATTAATCCTTGTATTGTGGGGACCGTGTAGTGACGGAATGACAATACAATTTACCATCCCGCTTTCTTCAGCATGGGTGGGTAAAAGACGATTATGTGTAGCCACGATTATGTGTACCATCTATGCAAGAGAACGAAAACTAGACATAAAACCCTACACCTGTGATCTGCGTGATTTGGTACTACAATTGCCCTCTTATTGAGGAGGAGTCCAACAATGGTACCGCTGTTATATGGGCCGAGAACCTCTTTACTGAGAACTTTTCAGGGGCTTTACAAACACGTGTTATTAACGAATTATACTCGGAATAACAATTTGTGAATCGCACAAAGTATTGTAGGTCACCTCATCATCATCATTTCGGCTCATAAACATCCCATTGTTGGTCTCGAGCCTCCTCCACAAGAGGTTAATAATTGACCTTGCTGCTCAGACAAGTTGGTATAGGGGTTTGTTTTGAGTTTTGTTATATACGTGCCTTTTAGGCGTATTTTATGACATACACTGGCAAGATGGTGAATTGTATTCTCATTCCTTCACCACGCGACTTGTTGTAGCAGTACGGAATACTGGGAATCGGAGTCACGACACGGCATAATAGGCCTATATATCCTACCAATACGACATACATAGGTATGTGTAGTCAAATTAATCAAATTATTACTCTTAATTTTGCAAAGCAAATTAATATAGTCATTCTATTTTTTTTATTAGCACTTGACACAGTTTATGCTCTATTATATAATAATTTGTGAAACAAAAACATTGCTACAGATTGAAATGAATCAGTGTATTGTTATTTATCATTGAATCTATTGAAAATTGGTGCCATTGCTGCTAATTGATTGACCCCAGCATAATTAGATTGCGTAAAGGATTTCTTGAGTTCGTAGTCCATGGTTCATGATCATCATTATTTGGTAATTTACTGTCCACTGTTAGATGAAGGTCGATCCATAAATGAGGAGTAGTGCTCTAATAGCTCCAGCTCCATATGGGTTCTTCAGGAATTATGTTGGCTAACGCCTGAGATCCTTTAGGATTTGTCTTATATACAACTCTATGCCCACGATTATGGGTACGAAGATGATAGCACATTTATGTTACAGATAATGTGGAACCTATGTATAATAACCAATTTCTCATTCTCCCATCGCATTTAGGCCAGACATTTTATCATTACATCTATAGCTCACCATGTCCATTTCATTCTAATAAGCTTTTTTCGATTAATTCTTTTAACTAAGCAATGATTGTATTAACAAGCATTTTAAATATTATTCATTGTTTTTTTTTTCATTCATCTCAGCTCTCAAGCCTCCTTTACAATAGGAGAGCAATTTACCATACCATACTGGTCAGACATATAGGTATAGGGTTTTATTTCGAGTTTTCCTTCTCTTGGATAGACGTTATATGCGTATTATATCCCGTAGTCGTCTTTTACGACATCCATGGGAAAGATAGGAAGTGGTGATTTGCCTTCTTACTCAGTCATCACACAGAAATTATACATGCTCGTATTTTATTTATTTAATCTGGATTCATAAATTAGTCTAATATTTGAAGGGTCATCTTTAAACAATGCATAATATGCCTGCTTTGAAATAACATCTCAAACAGTTGTTAATATTAATTAAATAAACCATAAGTATGTATTAAATAAACCAATCATCCATCGTCCATACATCAGTCTGAAGATATCCACTGCCGGACACAGATCTTCCTACGAGGATGCCACTTACAATGGCTTTGTGTAATTTATATCCAACAGTTTCTTGAGTTTTAATGCGTACCATTCGTTGTCGCCACCTCTCTTCGAGAATCTTTCTTCCCCAATGGTTGATAGTTCGACGTGCGATGTGGCTTGTCCAGTGCCATTTTAGCGCGCTATATTTTCGGGCTATGTCGGTTACACCCGTTTTTCTACGGATTTCCATATTTCGAAATTTATTACGTAAAGAAATACTTGTCGAACAGCCGGTAAAATAAATATACAACAGAAAAAAATATTAAAAACAGCGATATGTCACTGAGAGAAAGTGAGATAAATTTCGAAAGCCATATGTTAATCCAGTGATGACTTTCGACACGGAAACGTTGTCCCTAACAAGGCTCAAAGTCGCTCAGTGTGCTATGGAGCGGGCTATGCTCGGGATTTCTCTGCGAGATAGAATCCGAAATATGGAAAGCCGCAGAAGAACGGGTGTAACCGACATAGCACGACGAATTAGCACGCTGAAATGGCAATAGGCAGGCCACATCGCGCGACGAACCGACAACCGCTGGGGAAGAAAGGTTCTCGAGTGGTGACCACGTATCGGACGATGCAGTGTAGGACGCCCCTCCACTAGGTGGACAGACGACCTGGTGAAAGTTGCTGAGCGTCGTTGGATGCAGGCGGCATAGGACCGCACTTTGTGGCGTAACATGAAGGAGGCCTACGTCCAGTAGTGGACGGCGATAGGCTGAAATGATGATAAAGGTGTTAATCCGTACGTGGATATAGTAGACCAATATCTAGTCTAAGGTGGAAGATACTCCTGCCTAACAATAAGATGTACCAAGGTAGGTTAGATAGGTTCTGGCTCATATGACGAAAAACAAAAAATAAGCGCTGATTACATATCTTGAAGTTATAAAATCAGTGCTTGTAATCGCCTTTAAACTGATTCATTATCCTTACTGGGAAGGAAAGGAATTTGTTTGTATAATTAAATAACACTCGTATTAACCGTATGGTGACGGAATAAGAAAACAATTCACCGCCCCCTCTGTTGCCCGTTGGTGTCGTAAAAGACAACTGAGGGATATAAATGTGCATATAACATTAATGAAAGAAATGGAAAACTCGAAACGAAACCCTATGCTAACACGTTTGACCAGTATGGTGCAGTAGGTCAATTTCCCTCGCATAGTGGAGGAGGCCCGGACCCAACAGTGGGGCGTGTATTGGCCGAGATAAAAATGATGATTATCCAGGGTTGATTAATTTGAGGTTTCACCAGCTTCTTCACGTCGAGATTACTATGCTTTAGATTGCCATGTATTACTTTTAGATAACTATGTATGTGGCTTCACGTTTTCGTATCTCACATGTTCTTGGTAAGACTAAAAATTGTGTCTATGACATAAAATATGGTATGTATTTTATTTTAAATCGAAGTAATGAAATTAATACTTACATATAGACATCCTGCTCTTATTCCAATTAATTGGGGTCAACGTATTAGTTCACAGTGCATATTGCAGAAGTTTTGGCACTAGTCTTGTAACTGGCCACCGGCCTGACGTCAAGCCTCTTTGGGAATGTAATTGTTGACCAGACGACATCAGGTGGAATTCGGTCAGGTGAATGTAATACTCTTAGTCGTCTTTTACGACAACTGTGAGTAATTTAAGAGTCTTCGTAGCCGTCACCACATAGCAATGGTACTGCTTATTTAAATTGAAAATAATCCTCGATCTAAATGTACCTAGATAATTCTGTAAGCTTATTTTTAAAATTGAGAGGTTTCAATCTTAAGGCCCACACTTAACTGTTACTATTTTTAGCCACATGTACGATAATAAGTTGATCAAGGTAACGGTACAAAATTTTGCATGCTTAGGAATGTATAAAAGTCAATAACTTCTACGTTCCAGATAAAAAAAAATAGCACACAATTATTTTCACTAATAGTCTTGTCAACATACAGTAGTTAGTTCTTATACGAGAAAGATTTAATTTTAAGAACTTATTTTGCGAAAGAGAATAATATAAATAAAAGATAACTGTAACGTATAACTCTTATTAGGTCTGTGGTTAGAATGTAAAATTTATGCAAAGTAGATACTGGAATGCTCTATGTGTCAAAGTCAAATTTTGTCAAAACAAAACTGGAGCCGTCCTCGTATAATTTAAGTTTTTAAATTAAAATATTTAAATATGTCATTATGACTAAGGGCTATAAAGATGTATAAACGGTTTAATTATTTTAGCACAATATTGTTCCTGTTTTCTTTTATATATTTGGTTAGAGTGGTATTTACTGAAATATTTGAAGATGAATCAGCTCTCGTTGATGAATGGTTGGACCAGAATGATCTTGGCGAATACAGGAAATTGTTCAAGGAATATGGTAAGTAGTACTATAAGTTTCATACAAATACATTAAATATTCTACTAAAAATAGTCTATTGTATGATAAGTACACAAACCGCGTTCCAGATACTCGTATTATTAATCGCTGAAATGACAGCATATTGCGGTATTATTGTAGCGGTATTTTCAAACTTTATTATTCATTGTTACATGATTAACAAAACTATATACAAATTTTATATATTCTAGAAGATTCTTTTAATGCTTGAAATAATAAGTATAATTTTATTTTGTTTTATATTTGTGCAAGTACCTAAAGTTATCTGAAATAAAATGCCAAAAAATTACATAAACTGAATGTTTTTATAACTTAACAATTATTGATAAAACTATTGAAATTAATTTAATGATTAATCTTTATTTGAATATAAATTTATCATAACATCCTTTAATATGCATTGGTTTTTGGTCTTTCCTCATCAATTGCCTTAGGCCTTGATTACCAAACTTTCCGATTAATTTCCACTGCTATTTTCTTTTTAAAGTAGGGCCTGTATTATTATCTTGTTTGCCAGGGAAGAAACTTTAATACTAAAATAATTTTATCCTTGATTTTGATTAATAAATGTTACAATTTCAGATAAACATAAATGTGAGTGATTATGTTAAAAAAAAGTTTTACTTGTATTTTAACATATAATAGATTTAAATAAATCTGTTTTTAACCTAATCACTTGTAGATTCGAAAAAACTCTTTTTCCATAGGACATCTTGCAAAAGTTTTGGCAATAGTTTTATAATTGGCCGTCTCACTGACATCAACCCTACTTGGGAGTGTGGCAGATGAAGTTGGTCCAGGTCTATGTAAAAACTCTTAGTTGTATTTTATTATTCCAGTAAAGTTAGATTTGGTAGTATTTGTATCTCCTATTACATAAAAAAGTTTTAAAATGTGATAAATATAGTGTTATTAGCTAAAATGTCTATGAAATGAGGCACTTATATACTATCACTGATTGTTGTAAAACCAAGAGGTTACTAGTATTGCTATAGATCATGAGATCATGAGTTTTTTACATCATACTAGCTGACACAAAAGATGTTCTGGTCAAATCTAAAAAAAATGTAAAGGGCATTCTCCTTGAAATTGATCGCAGCGCCACCTACCGGTTCCAATTATTAATCTAAACCAAGCTCATATCCATCAGAACACATAATCATTAAAATCGGTCCAGCCGTTTAGGAGTTAAATTACAAACACACAATTAGAAAATTTATATATATAAAGATTTAGGGATAGCTAAATATGATGTAAATACTTATCAAATTCAGGGATACAGGATCAGATGATGTGCCTTCTACAGATCAGTAGGTTGTTCAAAAAACTATATTTTACTAAATTTTTTTACAGTACAAACCCATCTTGAATATATAAAGACTCGGAGAATTAATAGAAAACTAAATAACCAATTTTTTAGCATCAAACATACTATGTTATATATGAAACTTGTTTTGCGAACGAAAAATGATTGCCACAAGTGGGATATGAACCCACGTCATTTGGAAATTGGTTTAAATTCTTTATTTACTACGACAATGTGCGCATAACATCTCTCTATACAGATGACAATCATTTCATCAGTATTTCGGCTTATAAACGTACCACTGTTGGGCTCGAGCCTACTCTACAAGGGCGGGAAATTGACCTACTATACTATTCTGGTCAGACGTGTCGGTATAGTGTTTTGTAAAGTTTTTCTTCTCATGCCTAGATGTTATTAGGGACACGATATCGAGCAGAAAATATTGATATTGTACTCATGAGTGAGCTTTTTTTTTTTTAGAAAACTTGACCGTCTTTTAGAAGGTTTATGACGTTTCAACTAGATGGCGTTATCATAAACGTGAGTCGTAAAATCAAGTTTAACATGAATAATTTCTACAATTTATTCGATATGATACCTGCCATAAATTACTCATTGAGTAAAAGTATCGGTAGTAAGTAAAGAATCTAAAGTATCGAGTACAGAAGTATCGGTATCGAAAGAAAAGTACTCGATACCTAAAAGTATCGATACTTTTTTCGTGTCCCTAGATGTTATGTGCATATTTTATCCCTTACTCGTCTTTTACCACACTCGCAGGAAAGAGAGGCTGAATTGTATTCTTACTCCGTCACCTCACGAAAAATGACGACAATATGAGCGAGAATTTGGTTGTTATAGGCCGCCCTCGTTCAATTGGTATGACGATTGGAATGGATTGCCTATGGATGTGTGTTCAAATCTCAAATTCAAATCATTTATTATTCATAAACCCCGAGAGGGCACTTATATATTGTCAAGTTTACAAAATTAAATTATCCAAAAAAATAAATTACTGCTGGATCGGAACGCAACCGCTACTGAGAAGATCCGACAAGAAAATCAGCAGGCTTGTCCATTATTTTTAATTTTTTTCCTTCTTACTAGATATAAATTGTGTATATGTTTTGTAAGAACTAGCTTCAGTGTGATGCGAACCACAAGATACGTAATATAATACAAACGATTATGGCTGGATCTGTGTGTTTAATCATTTACATGTAAGAATTATTTCTTGCTCTCCTTCCGTGCAATAGCTATAAGTCCTACGAACACATGATTCCTGAAGTTTTATCTAGTACTACAATTCATCATTACATCATCATTCCGGTTCATATAATCCTACTGCTGGGCTCGAGCCTCCTCCGTAATAGCAGGGTTATTCACCTACTAGACCACGCTGGTCTGATGGGTTGGTATAGGATTTCATTTCGAGTTTTCCTTCTCTTGCATAGACGTTATATGCGTATTATATCCCTTAGTAGTCTTTTGCAACATCCACAATTAAGAAAGGGAGTGGTGAATTGTATTCTTACGCCGTCACCTACATTTAGGGATGCCAGATTTTGTGTAAGTAAAGTACATTGGTTAATGAAGTTAGAAAAAAGTAGGTATATTATGTCAAAATAAAGTACGATTGATTTTACTGGTCTTGGTATTGGTCAAAAACATATTTTTAGCAACTTTTATCGCATAATGTCTACAAATAAACATCAGTATCTTTACCCGTTACATTTAAGCAAAACTAAATGAGTACTACTAATCAATTTGTATTGTACATCATATGCATCACCCTATGAATGCTGTCGTATCAGGAATCACAATTAAATTTGTAATTATTTTATACAAATTTGAAAAAATGTCGTTAGCCTTCATTCTCGAGGAATAAGTTCATGCGAAATAAAGTATTGGCCTGTACTTTATTGCTTACATAAAGTATAAAGTACAATTAATGGAAATAACGTACAATAATTTATTTATAAAGTTGACAACTCTTTTTTTTTATTTTTCTGGTAGGCTATGATCTGGACACATTCCGCCTTATCCGTCCGGGACGACGGAGGGGCGGCGCGCGACCCGATAATCTACCGTATTCTCTCCCCGTCGTGGCCGGCCCGACGGGTTACCCTTTCGGGTATCGTCCTATTCGACGCCCCGGCAACAAGACAGTGTTGCCGGAGCATCGTCCTCACGTGGTCGGCCTCTCTGCGGTTAGCGGACTAATCCCCGGCCCGTCTACCTGCGACCTCGGCTAAGGCGGTATCCGGCGCAGGTACGGGTGGCAATCCTAACTAAATTTCATGCATATTCCTCTCCTTGATGAATAGCTATGATACAGGAAAAACAAACGAGACATACTATTATTATATAAGTTATATCATCATCATCTCGGCCTATACATGTCCTCCCTAGCCGAGGCCGTGGGTGACGGACCGGAGATTAGTCCATCTACCGCAGAGAGGCTAACCGCGCGACGGCGTCCGACGTCCCGGGAAGGAGAAGTCATGAGGAGAGGGTGCCATGCGGAGGTATTCCGCCGAGCCGACCACTGACGACAAGGAGCTCGGCACCGGTAGTCGACCTAACGACCAAGGCGACGATCCGGGCGGCGGGTGCGCTAGCCCACCCCAAAAAAGTGTCCTCCATTGTGGAGTGTAATCGGGCCACTATACCGCGCTGATCAAATGTGTTGGCATAGGACCTTATATCGAGTTTTCCTTTACTGGCATCGATGTTATCTAAATATCATATCCCTTAGATGTCTTATACAATACCTTCATGCAAGAGAAGCGGTGATTAATTATATTTTACTCCGTCACCATTTGGAAAATACATGCTAACATTTTTGTGTTTAATCACTGCGGTATTTCGGACGAAAATATCTTACTAAGTTTCTCGAATGTTGTGTCACAGAAATGGATTCGTAAGTTGACTGACTTTTCTTTTAAGTGCGTTTACCTAACTGTACTTACACATTGCCGTTTGTTTAATATAATAATTGACAAATTTGGACAGTTATTTCTTTAAATCATACGGGTATTAAAACGGCCATTAAATATACCTATTGTCTATGTGTTTACGAGATTACCACTCCCTATCTTGCCCGTGGATGTCGTAAAAGACGACTAAGGGATATAACACGCATATAACCTCTATGCGAGAGAAGGAAAACTGTAAATAAAACCCTATAACAACCTGTCTGATTAGCGTGATGTAGCAAGGTCAATTTCCATCTTATTGTGGAGGAGGCTCGAGCCCAACAGTGGGACCTATATGAGCTGAAATGATGGTAATATTTGTGTACGTGTTTATTTGATGTATGATGTATGTATTCTGATGCTTATTCCAAAGTAAAGAAATTTTCAATCTCTATTTGGTTCAGGATGAGTTCATGGCACTGGAGTCATCCTTGTATCCATAGATTTAACGGGATCTATAATGATTTCTGATATTTAAGCGAGTATTACACATTTTAAAATAAAATTACTTTACGGATTGTATCGCGTTTGTATTTGATTTATGATTGAAAGTCTCTGTAATGACGATGACTTGTTACACGTGAGACATCTTAGTCCGCCCGTGACCATGAATGTAAAGTGTTCGTAACGTCGGACAATCAAAAATCAAATACAAACGCGATAGAATTCTTAGTTTTATATAACGAGATCTGTTTCGAAAGGTTGGGCTCGAAGACTTTCATTTTACATTATATTATTGTTTCTTATCCTCAATCTATATATAACTCAATGTGAGGCTTGCGTCTCCTATGCAATAGCAGGGCAATTGACATACTATATCACGTTGAACAGATGAGACAGTACAGACTTTCTCCTGCAGTGTTTCTTTTTTTACAGTGGTGTTACTACATATATTCCTTAGGCGTCTTTTACAATACTTACAGGCAAGAAAGGGAATGGTGTATTCTTACTCAGTGACCACCCGGATGCCCGGATAGCATTGGTTGCTGTTATAAAAATGCATTTAACGCAACGGTCAGCTTAATGACGTCTTAATAGTACCGTTATGTAGGTGATTAGCAGACCTGGGAGACCCTTGAAAGTCATAAAAAGTTTCGTGTGTGTGGGTCATTACCCACTCTCGAGAGTTTGCAGATGTGCTCATGAGACTTTAGCATTGAACACATAAAATTGATATATTTTTCTTGAGGAAAATGGTCAGTAGCATCAAAATGTTTAAAAATTCTCTGTAAAAATATTTAACTTATAACTAGGCTCTTAAATTCATCATTATTATCTAAGCCTGTAGGACGTAAACTATATCCAAATCCTGGTCTCGAGCTTTCTGTTCAATGGGAGGTAAATCGATTTCCATACTATATCTTTTTGCTTAGACAGGTATAGGATGCTTCCGTGTGGTGACGGAGTAAGAAAACAATTCACCACCCGCTATCTTACCCGTGGGTGATCGTATGAGACGACTAAGGGATATAAAACGCATATAACATCTATGCGAGAGAAGGAAAACTCGAAATAAAACCCTATACCAACACGTCTGACTAGCGTGGTATAGTAGGTCAATTACCCTTCCATTATGGAGGAGGCCCGAGCCCAAAAGTGGGACGTATATGGGCGGAGATAGGTATAGGATTTTATTGCGAACTGCACTTTTATTGCACAGACAATTGCCAATTTATCACTCCCTATCTTGCCCGTGGATATCGAAATAGACGACTAAGTAGTATAATATGCATTTAACATCAATGCCAGAGATGACAAAATCAAAATGAAACCCTATACTAACCTGTCCGACCAGCACGGTATAATGTCAATATCCCTCCTATTAGGGAGCAGGTTCGAGACATCAGTGGAACGTATATGAGTCAAAACTTATGTTCTTCAACTGAACCTTTCCAGCGATCATTTCTCCCACGTACGTGCAAGCTCTGGAATGAACTACCTGCTGCTATGTTTCCCGAGCGCTATGCCCATGTCCTTCTTTAAACGAGGTTTAAGAAGAGTATTTCCTTCACAGTAGGCAAAAGCCTGGCTGTGCCCCTGGTATTGCAAGGGTCTATGTGCGGCAGTATCACCTACCATCAGGTGTGCTGCTTGCTCGTTTGCCACCGTTGGCATTAAAGAAAAAAAATTATGATGTTGTCCGTACAAGAATAGTCCAGTCTTTTACATAGATGTACGATCTTCACCCATATCCCTGGTGCTGTGTGGCTGCGCTTATCGTAACTGCACGTCTTCTTATTTATTGGCTAACTAGTCAATTTTACTTCATGTCTCCTGCGTTACGTAGGAGGGAATTGGAATTAATCATGCTTTTTATTATTAAAATTGTTGAGGGTCCCAAGACAATTAAAATGATTTCTCGGGACTCAAACCACGGTGTGATCTATAGAGACCATTGTGGATCCTGGCTTACAAGACTTACAATGGTGGGAATGTGAGGTGGGATTAGTCCCAATAAAAAAAAGATGTAGGATCAGACAGGTATAGGCTTTTATTAGGAACTGCACCTTTCTTGCATAGAACATCTATGCAAGAATGGTGCAGTTCCTGGTGCAGTCTATACAATAAAAGCGAATATTTTGCTACAAAGTTTTGTCCTGTGCCGCTGTCATCCAACGACTCACAGCTAATTTCATCAGGTCGTCGGTACTTCCGGTGAGGGTCTATTCTTGACTGTGTTATCCGATACGTGGTCATCACTCTTTTCTTCCCCAGCCGTTATAGGTTAGTCGAACGTTGTGGATTAGGTTGACACCAGAAAAGCATTTACAAACAACCTACGCTATACCAGTGCTCCTTCTTTAAACGAGGTTTAAGAAGAGTATTTTCTTCACGGTAGGCAACGGCCTGGCTGTGCCCCTGGTATTGCAAAGGTCTATGTGCGGCAGTGTCACTTACCATCAGGTGTGCTGCTTGCTCGTTTGCCACCGTTGGCAATATAAAAAAAATCGGTTGTCTGTAAAGTCGGTTTACTAACGATAGTTGAACGTGACAACGTCATAAGAAGATACTGATGGAATGGTTTCATTTTTCAAAAGAAAATTTTAATTTTATTTGTTTGATAGATATTTTGTATGGATCAAGCCTTAAATGGCACGCCTCAGAGCGAGGTAACGCCTCATGCGTCATGCTTTTTCGTGTGTGCAGCCGGCTCCATCGAATTATAAGACGTTGTCATGTCAAAAAGTGCTGTGTCGGATTGCTACCTATCGTAACACGAAGTTTTAGCTGAACTACTAAAGCAACATAGACAAGCAAAGAAAAACTTGAATTATAAACATGATATGTCAATTTGCCTGAAAAGTGTAGGATAGCAGGACACTAAAAATAATTATAGAAAAAAATATAGGTATTTATCACACGTAATTTGTTTTAAATTTGGAGCTAAGGAAGTTTTATGAAATTTTGAAATTATCTTCTCCCTTTAGTCCTTCCTGTAACATGATTCAGATGAGAATGCAAATAATTCTTCGCATATTTCCTCTGTCACCTATAGGTTAAGAATACATTGTTTTCATTATTTACTTAAATATTCATAATCATCATCTCGGCCCATTAACTCCCACTGTTGGGCTCGGGTCTCCGCCATACCAGAAGGAAAATTGACCTACTATACCACGCTGCTCAGACATGTTGGCTTAGGGTTTTATGCCGAGTTTTCCTTCTCTTGCATATATGTTATGTTATCTGCATATCATATCCCTTAATCGTCTTTTACGACACCCACAAGAAGATAGGAGGTGAGAAACGTATTCTTACTCTGTCAACACACGGAAAGTACTTATATATTAAAGGGTTAGTCGCCCGTGGCAACCATGAAGCTAAGGGATTATCAGAAGACAGAACAGGATGTACACTCCTGGGAAAATTAGATCCAGAATTGCGGCCTATAACTTTAGGCAGGTTTATGTCCTAGAATGTACTTTGATTGGCAGGTGGATGGATGATGAAATATACTGGCATAATATTCATATTTGGGGATTATTTTATTTTTTATCGTTTGCCGAGATAGTATTTTAAATTTAGCCTTACACAGCTAATACCTAACAATATTTTAAAATAAAAATATCATAAATTGTGGGTAGAGAAGATAACTTTCTCAAATTTAATAGTGAATAAAATTATGAAACTATAAAAATCATATCACTTGTATCGCGATCCCGGGGGTAGGCTTCGGGTTGGATGTGACGTAGAGCCACCCCCCACCCCCCAAGTAGAGTCCCCCTACCACCGCTAAACAAATACAAAGACTGTCTTCTCTTCAGTCGCGTCGCACCAAGCGCGCTGTGCGGACGTCGCTTGAACAATACATATCATCATATCTCCCTTGAAATATGATCGTTTTAGTTGAATTATATATAAAATACATTGTTAATATTAATTAATATTATATTTTCATTCAATATAAATAATTTTAATATTAATTTCAGTCGTAGTGAATATCCATTGTTCGAACTGGCTCGTCTGTGAAGGCGGCAGATAAAATTCGATTTAATTATTAATTGTTTTGTCTTTAAGTTGCGTATATATATTCTAAACAATGTGGCAGTTTGAGGACTCTGGAATATATTCGATAGGTATGATACATCCTTCGCACAGCCGGCATTCTGGATTGTCCATGCTATCTGGAGTATCGCAGTTCTCAGGTACTATTCGCATGGAAAATTGTTAATTAAAAATAATAAGGAATGATTAGTTAAAAGAAAAAATCATTTATATGAAAATGTCGACCTAATTCCTCTGTATTTGTTCGCTTTTTTATTTTTATTTCAACGCCTTTGCCTTCCTGTACATTACGCTAATTAGGACATTTATAAACGTATTTTTATGCATGTATTCTCAAAATAAACGTATCTTCTTCTGTCACATAATCCGAAATGAAAGTCGACAACGTATAAACCATTTCATAATCCTGACAACTAATTATATAAATGTGAATAAATCACGATATAATTAATTTTGCGACGATATTCAGTTGTCTCAATACTAATAACGAACTCCACAGCAGTTAAAGTAATCGTCGGTCGCAAACAAAACTAGTTTGGAACTGAATTAAGCTTTGATGCAAAGACTTAAAGTTTATTGTCAAGTGATAGCTTTAATATAACAAGGTTTCGCAGAATTCGCACTCCCATTGTCTGGTTTAATCTGTTGGAACGTTTGCTACCCCTGTGCATTGCGATATCCGTTATAAATTTTAATTTTTTGAAAAGATCATAGTGTTTCCTAGATAATGTATTCGTGTAATAACGGTGTAGGAATACGATTCACCACCCCCTATGTTGCTCGTGGGTTTCGTAAAAGACTGTTAAGGGAACATCAATGCACGAGAAGGAAAACTAGAAATAAAACTCTGCACCAAGACCGTCTGAGTAGCGTGGTGTAGTAGGTAATTTATTTCCTATTAACTTATACCCGCGACTTCGTCCGCGTGGAACAGTTACTTTGGGCTAATGCTAACTTTAATCCGCGAGATTGTTTACATAGAAGGTGAAAATATTTTTAAATAATATAATTCTGTCACACATGATTTTTGCGAAACTTAACCGTTTATGAAGTGCACACAGCGGAAGCTCTCAAAAAGAAAAAGAAAACCGATTCTGAAATATTTTTCATTGTTGGTCCGCTCCTATTGGTCTTAGCGTGATGATATATAGCCTATAGCCTTCTTCAACAAATGGGCTATCTAACATTGAAAGATTTTTCAAATCGGACCAGTACTTTCTGAGATTAGCACGTTCAAACAATCAAACTCTTCCCCTTTATATATTAGTAGATTTTTTCTTTGTCAGTACATATCTATGTCATTAATATCTTTCTTTTATTTTTCTTTTACATTTCTTTTATTCTTATCTTTTCTTTAATCAAACAAGGTAATTTAATTTTGTTAACTTGACAATATGTAAGTGCCCTCTCGGGATTTATGCATAATCATCGCAGCCCACATACGTCCCACTGTTGGGCTCGGGCCTCCTCCACAATGTGAATTTAACCTACTATACCGTGCTGGTCAGACATGTTTGTATAGGGTTTTATTTCAAGTTTTCCTTCTCTTGCACAGATGTTACGTACATATTATATCCCATAGTCGTCTTTTACGACATCCACGGACAAGACAGGGAGTGGTGGATTGTATTCTTACTCCGTCACCACAAGGACAGTATATACCTATACCTTAGAATAATAACGTATAGAAGGTAAGTTCACGCACAAAATGAGGCATTTCAATTGGAGCCTAATGGAGCTTACACTGGAACCGTTCCGTAATGTACAAGTCATTGTACTGCACGAACGTACGCAAATCTTAAAAAATAAATAGGTAATTATGACGGTTTGTGCATTCAAATGGTGTCACAACACATTTGAAAAATATGAAAAGACTAGCTATTGCCCGCGGCTTCGCCCGCATTAAAATTAACTTGCATATTGAACTATTATCGCAAAGAATATTATCGGCATAAAAAGTATTCTATTTCTTAATTTAAGAAATACTCTATCTATGTGTCCATTTTCATCCAAATCTGCTCAACAGTTTACGCGTGATTAAGTAACAAACATCCAAATATCTTCACAAACTTTCACATTTGAATATTACTTCCAGACTTGTAGTTCAGATTCCCGTGGAAATACGATGATAAATATGTCTTTCCTTAGTCCCTGATAATGTAGCTTTCCATTGGTGAAAAAAAATTATATCGATTAAATTCCCGCAGTTTCACCTACGTAGACCTCATTCCCATGCGAATGCCGAGATAAAAAATGCCTATGTGACTCACAACACAAAAACAAAAAAATTGAACAGTTTTTTAGTTATAGGTATCGTGCAAATAATTGTGTGCATAAATAAAACCTATTATTTTGATAGACAAACAGACGCTTCAAATTTATTTATTTATAGAGATAGAAAATTGACTTAATATCTCGACTTATTGTCTGGTAGCGGCTAGGAATATTACCACGCTTTCATTGTTTGTGGGGTGTCCCAAAATACTACTAAGACAAAGATTTACATCGATCTGGACCAATTGGTGATGCCGTCTGGCCAACAATGGCGTCCGTCAGGCAGCCGGTCATAAAATGTTGCTAGAACCTTTGCGATATATCTACGATGGGAGAAGAGTACCTACATATTGCGTCGATCCAAAGTAATTAGGATAAGAGCAAAATAATGATGTTTAGGGCTGCCTAAAATTATTCCTTAGTGCGCTTACCCCAAAAACAGATCGGTATACAAAATTTCACACATCTTTGGCTATGCACTTTTCACCCTCTTAGGGGTTGAATTTCCGTGGTCGGCCCAACGACGAAGGTGGTCGGCCCAACGACGAAGGCGAGGTGGTTTTCGGGTGGGTTGCGGGAGTTGTGTGCTTAAGCCCCTCTGTCGCCCCGGCCGGAGTGGTGCGGAGGCGCGCCGACCGCAGCCCACCCACAAAAAAAAAAAGTTGAATTTCCAAAAATTCTTTGTTAGTACTCATCATCATCATCATCATCTCAGCCCATATACGTCCCGCTGTTGGGCTTGGGCCTCCTCCATAATGGAAGGGTAATTGACCTACTATACCACGCTGGTCAGACGTGTTGGTATAGGATTTTATTTTGAGTTATCCTGCTCTCGCATAGATGTTATATGCGTTTTATATCCCTTAGTCGTCTCGTACGATCACCCACGGGTAAGATAGGGGGATGGTGAATTGTATTCTTACTCCGTCACCACACGGACAATGTAAGTACTCGCTTATCCCAAAACAGAACTTTCACGTTCCTAGGACCATTATTTTAGGTTATACACTTTTCATGCCCTTAGGGGTGAGACTGCCAGACGTTCTTTCATAGTGCTTGGTAAGCGAGCACTAAGAAACAAATTTTAGGATAATCCAAGAGAGCCGACCGTGTACTAAAATGACCGTTCCTCGGCTCACTGATTTCGGATAAACGCTTTTCACCCCCTTAGGGGTAAAATTGCAAAAAACTCTTTTTTAATGAGCACTTTCCCCAAGAAAGACGACTTCATACAAAATGTTACGTTTCTAGGCCTAATGATTTCAGCTATATATTTTCACCCCCTTAGGGGTTGAGGTTAAAAAAATAATTTCTTAGAGCTCACATATAACAAAAGAAAGTGAATCGCATACAAAGTTTTACGTGCCTGGCCCCAATAGTTTCGTCTATACGGTTTTCACCCCCTTAAGGGGGTGATTTTCCAAAAATTCTTTGCTAGTGTTCATGTACCCCAAGAAATATGACGGTGTAAAAAAAAAATGTTCCTAGGCCCAGTGGTTTCGCCTGTATCCTTTTTGGTCTTTTAGGGGTTGAATTTCATCCCCACGTAAGCGAATTTTCCAAAACGCTAGAATGAATATTTATTTGTTTAATATCAAGTGCCTTAATACAAAGATTCATGGTTTTATCATCGAAAATGACGAATTTCCATACAAAATGTCATCCCCTATTTCTACCCCTTACACCCAATGTTTTGGGATAAAAGTAGCTTATGTACTGTCTTAAGCTTTAGTTCATCTCTGTACCAAATTTCATTAAAATCGATTCAGTAATTTAGACGTGAAAGATTACGGTGTTTTCATCCCCTTAAGGTGGTGATTTACCAAAAAAGCTTTGCTGGTGCTCGCGTACTCCAAGAAATACGACGGTGTAAAAAATACGTTTCTAGGCTCTGTGGTTTTGGCTGTATGCTTTTTCGTGTTTTAAGGGTTGAATTTCATCCCCATGTAAGTGAAATTTCCAAAACGCTAGAACGAATATTTATTTATTTATTATCAAGTGCCTTAAAACAAAGATTCATGGTTATATCATCAAAAATGACGAATTTCCATACAAAATGTCATCCCCTATTTCAACCCCTTATACCCATTTTTTCGCGATTTCTTTGCTAGAGCTCGTGTACCCCAAGAAATAATACAGTGTAAAAAAATTACGTTTCTAGGCCCAGTGGTTTCGGCTGTATGCTTTTTGTCTTTTAGGGGTTGAATTTCATCCCCATATAAATGAAATTTCCAAAACGCTAGCACGAACATTTATTTATTTATTATAAAGTGCCTTAATACAAAATGTCATCCCCTATTTCAACCCATTTATACCCATTTTTTCGCGATAAAAAGTAGCCTATGTCCTTTCTCAAGCTTTATTCCATCTCTGTACCAAATTTCATCAAAATCGGCTCAGTGGTTTAGACGTGAAAGCGTAGCAGACAGACAAACAGACAGACAGAAAGACAGACAGACAGAAAAACAGACAGAGTTACTTTCGCATTTATAATATTAGTAAGGATAACATTACTTTTAAAGGTAATTCGACGATTTATGTTAATAAAAACAAAATTTGATTTCATAATTTGTATAGTGGTGTGCGTGTGTACGTGTGTAATCAAATTTTTAAAGTTCGAAGTATTGACACTATCCTTCTATACGTTATTATTCTAAGACCTATACATATAGATAGTCATTGTTGGCTTGCTGTCATTCTATCCATTATCGTGATACACAACAAGTTCTTACCTTCCATATACTCCTATCAGCCGTTTATCTACATTTATTACTTTCATACGCATATTCTCATTTACACATCATCAACATCATCATCATCATCATCTTGCTCTTATCCCAATTACTTGGGGTCGACGCAATATGTCATCTGTTTTGACATATTGCAAAAAGTTTCGGCAATGACTTTTATGACCGGCCGCCTGCCTGACGTCAACCCTCCTTGGGAATGTAATCGTTGACCCAAATGGTACCAGATGGAGTTGGTCCGGGTCAATCTAGGGCTCTTAGTCGTCTTTTACAACACCCACGAGCAAAGCAAGGGTTGATAGTATTCGAAGCCGCTACCACACAGCACTCATTTACATAATCTATTTATTTTAAGATTTTCAATGACTCTTTTCAAATTCTTATAAAACACTAGCTGACCCAACAGACGTTGTTCTGTTCAAATAAAATAAAAGGATTTTAGCGCCACCTACTGGGTTCAATTGTGAAACTAAACCATCCTCGAATCTTCTTGAACACACACAAAAAAATTCGTCAACATCGGTCCAGCCGTTTAGGAGTTCAGTGACATACATACGTACACAAGAAATTTATATAAAAGACTAGCTGACCCAACAGACGTTGTTGTGTTCAAATAAAGCGCCACCTACCGGGTTCAATTGTGAATCTAGACCATTCTCGAATCGCCTTTAACACGCATAAAAATTTCATCAACATCGGTCCATCCGTTTAGGAGTTCAGTGACATATACAAGACTATATTTTTTGTTTACGTAGTTGCCTTATTTATGTTATACATAATATAAAAATAATAACTGGCTGATTAAAGAACCTGAACTTTTTTAATTTTAAAACTTCGTCCTGTCGGCCTCTTTGTAAATTCCCTACTAATTTAAACTTTCTCAGATACAGTATACAGTCTATTGATATAAACAGTGGTCGCTGGTCGAGAGTTTCGGCACGAATTTGGAAATGTCACGTTAAGCTCTTGTATTATATTCATTTTTTTAGTGTTTTATAGTGTTATATTGAATAATTTTGCTGATATTTTATGTAATATAATATAATTAAGGTGCTGAAGTGTGGTGAATGTGATATAAAAGTGGTTTACGTGTATTTTCATATTCAACCGGAATTCCCAGAGAAATCATCTAATTAGGTTTTCAGCACCTAATTTATGATAACGACTTGACTTACTGACGGACAATGACTATAAATAAGTTATACAATATGAAGAAGTAAATAATATGTAAAGAAAAATTGTATCACACTTGGCTGTATGGGCTTTGATCCCTTTGTCTGTCCGTATGGACCAACAGAACCAAAAAAAAAAGGTCGCTGGTCGAGAATATTTTGACATTTTTGTAATTTAAAGGGCAGAATTGTCTTTATATCGATGCCGTGGGAGCGATATTCTTTCACTCGAAGGTGGTTTAGGGGAGTGATGGCTGCGTTAGTACTTAATTTATATTTTTAAATATTGCCATTTACACTTAAATGGCATCACATTGTGGCATTAGTATAAGCATACAAAATTTTTAGTAATAATTATTAAAAATGTTGTATACAATTTTATATAAAAAGAAGTCATTGAAAAAAGAAAAACAAAGAAGAGGCCGCACTTTCTTGCTGATCTTCTCAGTGGCGGTCGTGGTCCCATCCATTGATAGTTTATTGGATCGATTTAAGACAAAGTGCAAAATTGACAATATATACCGCACGATGGGTGACGCAGCACAACGTCACCGATACTGAGAAACAGGCCCAGGTGAATTGTGCAGTCATATGATAAACAAAAGCAGTTGTTTCTAAACGAATCAACGCTTACCAAAGTGAAGCGATCTAGAAGCGGGGGGAAAGAATTTGATAGCGAGCTTTTCTATTTTGAGTGGCTACTTGGCGTCAATCTCTTAAGGAGTCAAAGAAGTATCAACACCGAATGCTATACTATCAAATGCTTGCCAGAAATTTTATTTATTGTGAGCGACAAGTGACCAAACACAAGGCTCTACGGTTACTGCTCCATCACGACAACGCGCTCGCTTACACCGCGCTCAAAACGAGGGACTTCCTAGACAGCACACCGGTCAAACACCTGGGCCACCCTTCTTACAGCCCTGACTTAACACCGTGTGACTTGTTTTTATTCCCGAAGACAAGACATCAGCTCACAGGGATACAATTTTCGTCGCCGGAAGATGCGCTGTCAGCATTCGAACAGGCTACAAAGGTGTCTGCAACGGAAAGGAAAAAGTGTTTTGAAAATTGGTTCAGATGCATGAAACTTTGTATAGAGGCTGATGGAGAATACTTGCAAAAGATTTAATAAAAAAAACAACTTATAGAACTTTTTTATTTTCGCAAAACTTTCTGAGTGGCCTGGAAATTGGAATATAATAAATGATTTTGAATTTACATTTTGGTACTTTGTTACTGGGACGTTACTATTAATCGGATGACCTACCAAAGTACCTATCTATCCAGTAAGTCTGTTATTTGGACTGTTTGCCAAAGGCATTGCTACTGGTGGCCTACTCAGTAGACGGAGTGCAATGTGAGATGGTTTGTTTTTCCGTGGTAGTCATTAAAATCGGCCGAGGAATAACTAGATTAGACTAATGTATATATCGCGGGTTGGCGGCGTGCTGCATCACTATCAGGTCGGTCACACATCGCGAGGGGATAAAATAATACTTCGGATGGCTACTTTTAAACTGTATTCAACAATTAACGTTAACACTTTTCTATCGTAACCACTAATTACACGGATACCGACAGCTAACTTACAAGTTAGGGAACCGCGGTGAATTTGATACAATACGGCAGCAACAACGACCGATCGCTCTTGTGTCTCACACTCAACTGAGTATTCAACGGACCGCTCTCAATAAAGAAAGCTCGGTACTATTTCAAACGTTAATGGTCAAACGACAATTAAAAATCATTGCCAACGTTGTATCAAAAACACCCAAGTATAATACTTCGTCAAGTATTATACGTTTCCGTAATCGATTGATTCTTAAAAACTATCAAGATATGGCGCCAGAGGTAGTGACGCTGCGACATATAAATTACTCTTCTGAGTTTATCATCAGTTGCGATAGTTAACTTTGTGATAATTATGACAATATCCGCGCTTGGAAAGATCCTGTTCAACTGCGAAAATCTATAGGCTGATGAATGGATGGATATACATTCTCGTTTAGTCACTAAGCCACTTTATGATTGTATAAGTTTAATATTCAACACGTACGCTGTCAGTTTATATTCGTAATTAAAGTTTTGAATCAACTTCAAGTGAGACTTTACTTAGCGGCCATTTGCAATAGCGCTTTGGATACGCGCCAAAATCACCATGCCTTTCAAATGAAGCACTGAAATAACACTTATTTTGGTAACGGTGACTAATAAAAGCTTGAAAAAAAAAATAAATCTGAATTATGTATCTTAGCATCTCTGTGTGGTACATTGGAAGTATGCCCCGCCTGGGGGCCTCAGCGCCACGACCTGTCGGCGGTTCTCGGAGCGGACCTGTCGCTGCCGACCGTTATCACAAAGATGCTCGGCAGCGACAGGTGCTGGTCGTCGATGGCCTCATTTTGCGAGGCCGTCATATCCAGGAAGGAAGCGGCGGAGCGGGAATGCGAGGCAAGCGCCTCTGCTGACTCGCTCCGTCGCCGGCGACCCGGGAGGGGGAGGCGTCAATATGCGCACCTACTCCCACCGCCCTGAATAATGACGACAGGACGTGGCCAGACGGCCCTGCGTTGGGGTGCCGAGGATTGAATGTCATCAGACGATCTCTCCGGCACCCCGTAAAAGCGCGGTAGGGGCTGCTGTGTATTCCGGCTGCGGACGTGACCGGTGAGTGCCACACAACCCCTGCCCACTGGCGGGGGACTGTGCGTAAATGCATTTCCACAGCGTGAACAAAAAAAAAATCTCTGTGTGGTGACGGAGTAAACATACAATTCACCACCTCCAAATTATCCGTGGGTGTCGTAAAAGGCAATTGAGGATTATAGTATGCTCATGATATCTATGCAAGAGGAGGAAAACTCAAAATATAAACCTGTTGGTTCAGGTCCGTCTAACCACGAAAACGGTCGTATAACTGCGCCGTAGCCGAGGGACAGGAACAGTGTGTGGTTTTTAGCTTGTAGTGGCGCTGATAATAAATCAACGTTGAGCCCGGCATACCCTATTTATCAAAGGTGGGCATGCGAAAAAAATGCCATTTTACCACGCAAGAAAAAAAAAGTCTAACAATCTAACCACCATAGCATAGTAGGTCAATTTCCCTGCTTTCGTGGAGGAGGCGCGAGCCCAACAGTGGAACGTACATGAGCCCTCCCTGATATTATAGCTTTTCATTGGCGAAAGAATTTTTGAAATAGGTTCGGTGGTTTTAGCGTGAAAGCATAACAAACAAACTCACTTTCGCATTTATAATATTAGCAAGGATTAGTGAAATACAACTTGCTCAGTATACAATTATAGATAAATATAATTAAAAGAAAATTGTGTAGCAGAAAAATTAATTTAACTTAATTATGGCCGAATTTCGACCACTCGGCGACCACTAGTACAATTAAATTCATAAAATGCAATTTCTCATCAATGTCTTCTTATGACCTTATCGCGTAAAATTATCGTCCATAAACTTTACAGATAAACAATGCGTTTTTTTTTTTTAATTCTAAACACCGCTCTAAGGAATAAATCATTGCATCGTGGGGTACTTTGTAAACTTACAATTAACAGACACAAATAACGTTACGTATATGTTTATATATGTATTTCGCACATTCAAGATGCACCAGTGTACACCGGCCCACCTGTCCCTCCCCGGGGTGTCCGGGTCGCAGGTCGCCGGCCCAGTTTCGCGCCCTACTTACCCGACCGCTAGCAACAAGTGAAGTTTCATTATATAAATGTTGCTATAGCAATTATATATATTTATTATTTATTGCTATATAATAATCGCTATTTATTATACCTATATGATGGCAGATTTCCGTGTGGTGACGGAGTAAGAATACAATTCACCACCCCCCTCTCTTGACCGTGGGTGTCGTAAAAGACGACTAATGGATATAATATGCATGTGATATCTATGCAAGAGAAGGAAAACTCAAAATGAAACTCTATACCAACATATCTGACCAGCTTTGTATAGTAGGTCAATTTGCCCTCCCATAGTGGAGGAGGCCCGAGCCCAACAGTGGGACGTGTATGGGTTGAGATGTGCTCATCATGAAAGTCGTAAAAATTAAACTGCTGGGCTCGAGCCTCCAATATAGTAGAAGGAAAATGACTTATGATACCACGGTGGTCAGATGTATAGGTATAATAGGGTTTTATTTAGAGTTTTCCTTCTCTTGCATACATGTTGTCTATATATTATACGCCTTATTTTTTGTTTTTTTTTTTTAAAAAGCAACTCTCTGCTCTAAGGAAATAATCCGTGTATTGCGTGGGACTTTATAAACATAATAATGAACGGACACAAATTACATCCAGATTCAGAGTTCAAAACAATAATTTGTGGATCGGACAAAGTGTTTCCCGCGTGGGATTCGAACTCGCGACACTGGCACTGTACCTTGGCATCTTAACCATTACGCCATCTATGCAATCATTTATTAATTATCACTCAAAAACTACTGGTCAGATCTCTATCAAATTTATTTTGACCACCTCTAAAGTTTGATCTACCAAACAAGAAAAAAAAGAAACATCAAAATCGATTCATAATTGGCAGGATGATCGCGTAACTTCCATGCAAAAAAAAACATACATTCAAATTTAGAATGGAGGGCGGGTCATTTGAAAAATTAATACCTGTTCTCTGATACTGGTTTTGAAAAATTCTGAACTGTTGATTAAATTAATATTCAACCTCCTGCCCAGGACTGGGCCTTCAATCCTTCACGTAGACCGTTGACTTTTATTTTATGCGTGTTAATTAGCTCCAAACAAACAACTTAGTAGTAACTAAATAAAACATTAACGTTATATTATAATTAACAGGAGAACGCGTTCAGTTTGGTCATAGAATATTTATGAGGTTCGCTTAATTTGTACAGAGTTGTATATTAGACTTGTCACTATGATACGAGGGGTGATCCAAAAGTAATGATAATCAGTTATTTCTAGTGCACACAAAAATACAAAAAAATTTCAGTCACTTGCTCAGTTACCCACTAGTTCAGGAAAAAAAAAATCATATAAATAGGCCACAATTCCCGGGAGCTACATTCATTTGAATACGGACTGTCAAGGAGTGAACATCAAAATGGAAAAACACGAAATCAGAGCTGTCATTAAATACCTCTGCTTGAAAAAAATGTCTACCAAAGACATACACAGCGACTTGGTGGAAACATTAGGGGACTCTTCTCCTCCATATTCCACAGTTGCACGCTGGGCTAAGGAGTTTAAGCTGGGAAGAACATCGACGGAAGACGAACACCGCGAAGGACGCCCATCGACGTCCCTCACTGAAGAAAATGTGAAAAAAGTTGAAGAAGTTGTATTGGAAGATCGAAGAGTGACTATCAGGCATGTAGCTGAGGTCACAGGGATCTCATATGGCAGCATTCAAAGAATCCTTGCGAACGAATTGCATATGAGAAAGGTCTCCGCGCGTTGGGTACCGAAAATGTTAAACGACGAGCAAAAGAAGAAACGAGTCGACATGTCAAGAGCAAATCTCGAAAAGTTCCAGGCAGACAAGGACAATTTTTTGTCACGTTTTGTGACCATGGACGAGACCTGGATCCACCATTTTGATCCTGAAACAAAACAACAATCGATGACATGGAAACGATCCGATGAACCGACGCCGAAGAAATTCAAAGTGTCAAGCTCAGCAGGGAAGGTTATGGCGTCTGTTTTTTGGGACGCTGAAGGAATAATCATGGTGGACTACTTGGAAAAGGGGGCCACTATTACAGGCTCCTACTATGCAGAACAAATAAGAAGATTGCGGGAGGCTATTAAGGAGAAAAGGCGAGGCAAACTGCGGGCTGGAGTGTTGTTCCATCAAGACAACGCACCTGTTCACAAAGCTGCAATTGCCATGGCTGGCATTCAGGAAGCGGGCTTTGAGTTGGTGGAACACCCCCCCTATTCACCAGATCTAGCCCCCAGTGACTTCTATCTCTTTCCACGACTCAAGGAACACCTCCGAGGCAAGAAATTTGATGATGATAGCGACGTGATGGCCGCGGTTGAGGACTTTTTTGAGAGTCAAGATAAAGATTTTTTTTGTAAGGGAATTTTAGGTTTAGAAAAGAGATGGACTAAATGTATAGACTTGCTAGGAGACTATGTTGAGAAATAAATATATTTTTTTATTTTATTCATTGTGTTTATTATTGATTATCATTACTTTTGGATCACCCCTCGTATGGGTATGGCGAAGGTTTCAAGGTGAAACTTTTGAAAGACAATTTGCGTAACAATTTTAAATGACAGGGACTATATCTGTAAAAATTGTCTCTTTTCCGTGTGGTGACGGAGTAAGAATACAATTCACCACCTCTATCTGTCTAAGGGATTAAATATACATATACCTTAGAATAATAACGTATAGAAGGTAAGTTCACGCATAAAAAGTGAGGCATATCAATTGGAGCCTAATGGAGCTTACGCCGGAACCGTTCCGTAATGTACAAGTCATTGTACTGCACGTACGTATGCAACTCTTAAAAAATATATAGGTAACTATGACGGTTTGTGCATTCAAATGGTGTCACAACACATTTGAATTGAAAAACTTAAAAAGGTTTTTAACATTACTTTTAAAAGTATTTCGACGATTTATGTAAATAAACACAAAATTTGATTTCATAATTTGTATAGTGATTTGCGTGTGTACGTGTGTAATCGCCTGCGCGCCATTAGTATTTTTAGATTCAAAATTCAAACGTTCGAAGTATTGACACTATCCTTCTATACGTTATTATTCTAAGGCATATACATATAAATCTATGTAAGAAAAGGAAAACTTGAAAGCTTATATCAATACGTTTGACCAATGTGGTAGAATAGTCAATTTCTCTTCTATCGTGGCTCGAGCCCAAAAGCTGGACGTACATCAGTCGTGAGGATAAGGAAATATCTGTTAGAGCCTCCTACACAATGAGAGAGAATTTGATCTACTATACCGTGCTGGTCAGACATGTTGGTATAGGGTTTTATTTCGAGTTTTCCTTCTCTTGAACAGATGTTATGTACATATTATATCCCTTAGTCGTCTTTTACGACATCCACGGGCAAGCAAGGGAGTGGTGAATTGTATTGTTACTCCGTCACCACACGTACAATTTATCTATATAAAATCAGTCAATGATTATAGTTACTCATTTTTTTTTTTTGCGGTGACGCTATTTAGTTATTTATCATAGTCGTCGTTTACGACCAACCATGAAAAGGGAGGTAAGGTGGTAAGGTTTTATATTCATGACCCTTCAACACATGGGTTATTTGTATAATAAGATCAATTTATAATTTGTAATTTTGACTGCACACAGACGGCGGAGTGGATTTTTTTTTATTGCGATCGGTGGCAAAGGAGCAAACAGTACACCCGATGGTAAGTGTTGCTGCCGCTCATGGACCTTTACAAGGCCGCTGCCTACCGCGAAGAAGGTGAAGGGAGTGTGAATGAATGCATTGAGGCTCGGTGATACCAAGGGCACCACCAAAACCCTCCACACGCAAACACCCTCAGAAAGTTGGGCTGCCAGCTCTCTCGCTCCCCGAACGAAGCGCTGTAACTAATTGCTACTACTCGGACGTCGATTTTCTGCGAGAGTGTGGTACTACCCCGGACGGACCGGCTCGCGGCTGTAGACAGATAACTGTCGACAGTGTGGTCCTACCACTCTTAAAATGGATTAAGAGGATACCTACCATTCTGAATTGTCTGGATTAGATTCCCACTCGGGACAGTTCTTTTGACGTGACAACGTCTTATAATTCGATGGAGCCGGCTGCACACACGAATAAACATGACGTATGCGGCGTTACCTCGCTCTGAGGCGTTCCATTTAAGGCTTGATCCATACAAAATATCTATCAAACAAAATAAAATTAAAATTTTCTCTTGAAAAATGAAACCATTCCATCAGTATTTTCTTATGACGTTGTCACGTTCAACTATCGTCAGTAAACCGACTTTACAGACAACCGATTTTTTTTGTGATCAACAAATTAATGTACTGAGTTTGGCTGTCTAAGTCATTATTTATGTATATTAGTAAAGGTATCTATTTTCCATGTGGTGACGAAGTAGGAATATAATTCACCACACCCTTTCGTGCTGTGTGGTAGCGGCATCGAATACTACCAACCTTTGCTTTACTCGTGGGTGTCGTAAAATACGACTAAGAGCCCTAGATTGACCCGGACCAACTCCATCTGGTACCATTTGGGTCAACGATTACATTCCCAAGGAGGGTTGACGTCAGGCAGGCGCCCGGTCATAAAAGTCATTGCCGAAACTTTTTGCAATATGTCAAAACATATGACATATTGCGTCGACCCCAAGGAATTGGGATAAGAGCAAGATGATGATGATGACCCTTTCGTGCACCTGGGTGTCATAAAAGACGACTAATAGATTATAACTTAAAACAAGACCTTTTACCAACACGTCTGAACAGCGTTGTATAGTAGGTCAATTTCCCTTCCATCTTGGAGGAGGCTCGAGTCCAGCCAGGGGATGTATATGAGCTGGCATTTCTTTTTAAAAATTGGGAAAAAATGTTTAACATTTCATGGCAAACCGTCCTGAGGATGTCTCGTTTAGAGGCGAAACACGTGTCGAATCAATATTCGTAGTTCCGGTCGGCGAATTGCATACTGAAGTTCTGGAGTTTCTTAAGTGCTCTTTATATAAAAGTAAGAAGATTTCCTTGTAACTTGGTTCCAGCTTGTTTTTATGCCTTGCGGTAGCTATCTAATATTATTAAACGAGCAATTCTTGTATATTCCAATTGTATATTCAATTTAATTTATTGAATTCATTGTGTAGTGACGGAGGAAGAATACAATTCACCATTTTCTATCTTACCCGTGGACGTACGAAAACTCGAAATAAAACCCTATACCAACCTGTTTGACTAGCATTGTATAGTAAGGTCACATCCACGGTTCCATCTTATTGTGGAGGAGGCTTGAGCCCAACAGTGGGACGTATATGGGCTGAAATGACGATGATGATGATGATTCAGAATTTCGCAAACGGTTTCAATGATTTCTATGAAAATTTGTATGCAGGAAATTTCAGGGCGGCGATAAGTAGTTTGTTAGTGTTTTCAGACAATTAACAAAATATAGTTAAGATGTAAGTTTTAGGCACAGTCATCGAGAAAAGAATAGCTCAGGAACCGAGTAGTACCTACTTTAATCCAGAGAGCGTTAGTTCCATCCTGGGGTTTATTGTTTTTTTTTTCAAGTTTAATCTTTTGTGAGAAAAAGATTCTTCCCTTTGCGAGCAAAACTATTATTATACAAAATGATTTCTGATATTTACAGGAGTATTAAACATTTGAAATAAAACTCGTGTATCATAGACTCATAGACACTCATAGACCCGCGAAAAGTGTTCGAGACGTTGGGAAATCAAAAATTAAATACAAACGTGACAAAATCCGCAAAAATACTTTTATTTCATCATCTCAATCTATATATGTCCCACTGTTGGGCTTGGGCCTCCTTCATTATCGGTCGTAAATTGACCTATGACCTATCAGACGCGTTGGCATAGGGTTTTTTCGAGTTTTCCTTCTCTTGTATAGATGTTATGTGCATATTATATCCCTTAGTCGACTTTTACGACACCCACGGGCAAGAGGTGGGGTGGTGAATTGTATTCTTACTCCGTCACCATATGGTTTTTCTTTTATTTACAATTAGCAATCCGCCCTCGCTTCGCTTCGGTTTCAGTCGCTTTACCCGCGTAACACGTTCCCTTGGGAATACCAGGATAAAATATAGCCTATGTTGCTCCCTGATATTATAGCTTTTAGCATTGGTGAAATAATTTTTGAAATCGGTTTGGTGGTTTAAGCGTGAAAACGTAACAAACAAACAAATAAATAAACAAACAAACAAGCAAACTTACTTTCGCATTTATCATATTAGTAAGGATATTTTTATCTATTTGGATATTATTTTATATATATATATATATATATAATATATATTATTTTATTATATATTTTCCAAAAAACACCAATTTACCAAAAGAAAAATACCGAACTTAGGGTCATTCGGATAGTATTGACTAACTATGGGAAATAATCAGTGTTGATACTTAGCATGTAAGAGTAAAGGTCAAATATAACTGAAGATAACTGGAATATACGTGTTCAGTGTCTGTTTGAACAGAACTTGCCTGGAGGGGTCTTCACACGAGGAGGTGTCGAGGTGTTGAGAGTGTATTGTTTAGCGAGGATAGTCCTAAACCTTTGTCATATACATCCACTTTTGGCGCGATATAATATTGTGTTTGAATTCATGAAGTATAAAATCTTCTGTACTTCAAAGGGTATTATTACCCATTATATGCCTTGAAGTACAGAAGAACTTATTAATATATTAAAGCGAAGCTCCTATACGGACATTCAGGATCGGGCATTCATACCGTAATAATTCCTGATATTCACGCGAGTATCACACAATACACATTATAAATAAAAACTATTTTTGCTTCACATCGGTATTGTCTTCTATGATCCGATATGAATCTCTTTTTTTAGCCACTTAGTACTTGACAGGTGGTAAGAATTAACTAATCCTCTTTCGCCATTTAATGTTTAATAAGTGCTAACCTAAAATAATATATAATTTTTTCATTTAGAATCATTTTTTCTTGTACTGGCAATAATTTTTGTATTAAAATGTGGATTAAAATTTAATAACTAATGCGGGATTTATATCTAATAAATATCTGTAATAACGATGACTTATTGGACGTGAGATATCTTAGTCCGCCCGTGACTATGAGCGCTCTAAAATGCTAAAAGGTAAGGTAAGCGTAAGGACGACGAGAGGTGAGGTTACCCGAAAGGGTATTCCGTTGGGCCGACCACTGACGACAAGTCATATCTGCTCCCGTGGTCAGCCCAACAACGAGGTGACGTGGGTACGGGTGGGTTACGGGCCCGCGCGCTGTCCTTTCATCGCCCCGGACGGACTGAACCGCGCGTGTGCTTACCATAGCCCACCCAAAAAAAAAAAAAAAAAAACACGACGACTAATGTTATAATATACAGATAATATCAATGCAAGAGAAATAAAATATGAAATAAAATCCTGTGGCAACATGTCTCACCGCCGTGGTACAATGGAGGAGGCCCGCGTAATTTATTATGAAAAAATAAAAATTCAACATCCGAATGTGATATTTGTACCCAATTATAAATTGAACGTTAGATCAAGCCCCTTTCGCGTGGGTCCTAATTGAGAGTGTATAAAAGGTTGTGGCGTTGAATTTCGAAGCGAGGAAATGGCACCGCTTTAGAGTCGGCAGAAATGATTAATGAGCTATGTCAAGGTCGAATCGCTTAGCAACGAATGCTCTAAAACCTGAATTCTGCTAACAATCTGATTTAACAAATAATAAGTAGTATAATAAGTCTGGAAACAAAAAAAAAATAATACGAACCCTGCTATGGTTTCGAGTAATACCTTGGTAAAACGGTGGCGGTGGGACCAAGTTAAACAGTTCCTCAGAGCCCTCACCATGAAAGACCCGGTAGAGTACACAGAGTGACCAAAAGCCTCTCCGCCACTCCAGCGACTCAAACCAGTCCGTGAGATTGAGAGATCAAGTCGTGGATATACAGGTCAAACAACACCAGGAAGAGTACCAAGCCCTGTGGTACGCCCGCATTAGAGCTATCCACGATGACTTTTAGACTCTGCCCATCCAGAAAGCTGGCGATCCAATTACTGTAGAGCCTCTTGAAAATTCGGCTTGATTGAAGGCTTTGTGATATCTAGGCCGAACACAATCGCCTCACCCTATAAGTCTATAATGGGTGAAGCACATAACTGAGTGCTCTGAGGAAACACAGAAATATACGAATTTACTTAGTTCTGTCGGGATTAAAATACGGTCAGAACATTATGTTAGCACCAGAATGGATTATGCTGCCGACTACGGACGTCAAGAATTCGGTACCAGTGGTCCACCCAAAGGGGATCAGGAGGGAATACGGTGGGTTACAAAGTCGCACGCTGGCCTTTCGTCACCCCGGACGGACGTGCTGCGTTTATACCATAGCCTACATAAAAAATTAACACACACAACAAACGTTAAAAACGTTACAAACTAAATATCGTAGTTACTATACCAAGCTCACAAATAAGTCCATTAAACTCTGTTAAATTCGTGGTGCTGTACCGCTGCGATTCACGTAGTTATACAAATTCATATTTACTGGCTTATTAGCCAATTTTGCTTCATGTCGCCCGCTTTGCATAGGAGGTAAGTGGAGTCTTTCCAACTCCTCTTGTTTTTCTTTTCTAATTAAATTTGTTGCGGGTCTCAAGACAATTAAAGCATTTCCAGGGACTTCCTGAGGGTCAAACCTCGGTGTCTTATATGGAGACCATTGTGGATCCTGGCTTACAGGAGTTACAGTAGTGGGAATGTGTGGTGGGATTAGTCCCATAAAGAAAATTACTATATCAAATGGTTAATAACCGTTTTTCATTCTTTTATTAAGTAAATATTTGTTTTAAATCTTTTAAAACTATCTGTTATGTTGATGAACCTCTAGCAATTTCAAAAGCGCTGCTCTCTGCCTGTATAGTCCATTATTGAAATATTTTCATATGTACAGATAGTAAAAATGATTTAATATATATAGCTCAATGCGCATCTGGCTTCGGAGGCGAGTTTTATAAGTGGTGGGACCACACTGTGATACTGTCTAAAACCGCGGTCCGGTCGGTAGTACCACACTGTCACAGAAACTACGTCTGAGCAGTAGCAATTTGTAACTGCACTTCGGTAAGCCAGAGGGCTGGCAGCCCAACTTTTTGAGGGTGTCTGCGTGTGGTGGATTTTGGTGATGCCTTTGGTATCACCGAATCTCATTGTACACATTAACACTTTTTTCACATCAGTCTTCACGGTAGGCAGCGGCTTAGCAAAGGTCCATGAGCAGCAGTATGACTTATTATCAGGTGTGCTGTTTTCTTGTTAGCCACCAACAGCAAAAAATAAATAAAAGGTGTTTACCAGTAGCATATGCAATTCTGGAGGCAATATATGACACTAAGTCCAACAATATTAGTTTAAGATTGCAATCAATTCTTTCACAGGTTTAAACTATGACGAGAAAGCTGGTCTATTAGTTAAAAAAGGAGTTATAGAAGGTACTAAATTTTTTTATCTTGCCACAATATTTTGCATCTTTAACTTTTTATAAGAAACAAACAAACTGTCATGAATGAATTCTTTCATAAGAGATCATTAGAGAAAAATATATGGTACAAAACACTGCAATGTGAGCCGCTTCGTTCACCTTGGTACTAAATAGAAAGCTAATTGTAACAACTTAGGTCTTTGTAAAGAATTAGATCTGAATATATGCCACTTAACATGTTTGCATATATGTTCAAAGCAAGGGGCTCATCGAATTGTGAAGTATGCGATATCATGGAGGATGGACACCACTTGCTGGTTCATCATCATCATCATTTCAGCCTATCGCCGTCCACTGCTGGACGTAGGCTTCCTTCATGTTACGCCACAAAGTGCGGTTCTGTGCCGCCTGGTTGCTGGTTCAATATGACCGAATTCAGTCAGAACTAAAAAATATGAGGAAATCTAAGTTGAAAATTATTTTAAAGCTAGCCCCCACTAAAGTCAGACGTAACGAAGTAGTTATTATGGTTACTCGTCGGTAGATGGTAGATATGTTATAAGACTTGTTTTTTTTTTAAACAATCGATACTGTGTGCGATTATCGGACATACTGATAGGCAACTACTGTCTATTGACAGGAAATACCGTGTGGTACCTGTAGAAAATGCTCGCTGGTGGCCGGTCCAATGGCGATGGTCAGAGCATTTGGCGGGTTTATGGGGCCACACCACAGCGTGCCAAAAACAAAAAAGAGCAATTTCTATAAATGAACAGATAAATAAGGAGTTGGAATAAAGCTCTATGTAACCATGCCATAAAATTGCTTACAAAAATAGATCTCAAACTGTATTTGCCCAAAGAGATTGGAAATATCTTTACGTTTGATATTTGTCCAAAATAAAATTGCTTGTATCGATAAGTACTCACTGTTACATTGATCCGATGCCACTGTTAAATTATCCAATATACTTCCATATTGGTTATTATTATAGCTTAAAAGACCGTATATCATTATCATCATCATCATTATCATCTTCGTCATAACTCATTTCATTTTACTGCTGAACTTGCGCCTTCTTCAATATAGGAGGGAAATTGACCTACTATACCACGTTAGCCATATGGGTTGATAATGGGTTCTCTTTCTCTTGCATGTATGATATATACATATAAATCCTTTGGTCGTGATTTACGACACCCACTGGCACACTGACGTGTATGCGTATAGTGGTGTTCATGACGATGGAATTAAGTACAGTATTTTTAAGACTGAATAACAGCTAGGTGTGGCGACGGGATAGAATACAATTGTCGTCACCCCTTGCTTGCCCGTAGGAGTGGTAAAAATCGGCTGAGGGCCTCACAATGAGAATGGGCACCAGCTGTCTCCTGGGAAAACTTATTACCTACATCTACTGCGATTGGCAACCCGTCTGCCAAGCGTGGCGATTATAGCATTATACCCTCCTAAAAAATAAAAATGGATGCTATAAAAATGACGGCCCCCAGTCACGGTAGTGCCGCGTCCCCACGGACTCATTTTGGTAGCGGGCCCATGGATCGCGGGGCAGGGGGTGCTAAGAAACCCCGGTCGCGATCCGGCTACCAAAAAATCGATCTTTGACCCAGGTTTTTACCAGCGATGACTTACGGCACTGAAACGTGGTCTCTAAATGTCGGCCTCTTAAAAAAGCTCAAAGTTGCTCAACGTGCTATGGAGAGGGATATGCTCGGTTTTTCTCTACGTGATAAAATCCGAAACATGGAAATCCGCAGAAGAACGGGTGTAACCGACATAGCCCGCAGAATTAGCATGTTGAAATGGCAATGGGTAGGCCACATCGCTCGTCGAACCGACAACCGTTGGGGAAGAAAAATTCTTGAGTGGCGACCACGAATCGGACGGCGCAGTGTAGGACGAGCCCCCCCTCACTAGGTGGATTGACGACATTCTCAAAGTCGCAGGGAACCGTTGGATGCAAGTGGCGCAGGACCGTTCCGAGTGGCATTCTCGTGGGGAGGCCTATGTCCAGTAGTAGACGTCTGTAGGCTGATGGATGGATGGAACAGCTAGGTGTGATAAATGCCAGCGTTTTTTTATTCTGGATACTATTACTTAGACATTTAACTTCCAAATCAGTATTCCTTTTTTTTGGTGTGGGCTATGGTCAGCGGCACCCGCCGTCCGGCTCCGTCCGGGGCGACGAAGAGGCGACGCGCGGCCCCATAACTCACCGTAGTTCGTCGCCTTCGTCGTTGGGCCGACCACCGGTACCGAGTTTCTTACCCTCCGTGATCGGCCCGACGGAATATCCTGTGGAGTACCCTCTCCTTTCGACGTCCCTTTCCAAATCAGTATACCTGAGACTTTTCGCAGTTATATCAATATGCATAAATTATTATCACTTTTTTTGTCAACGAAAAAAGTTTCGTTTGAAACTTACACTTCTGGGAGTTGTCTATATAGTGAGCGTTAAATAGAGCGTTGCCTGTAACGCTGGGAACTAACCAGTTTTAGATCCTGGAGGGGCCCAGAAATTATCAAACTGTGAGACTGGATCATAGACGGCACAAAAAATGGTGTAAGAATAGAAACTCACATCGGATGCATAAGTCTAGTAACAGTACCAAACGTGACTAGGCTAGTAGATGAGGCAGACTCAGATTATGTCTTGATTTTTTTTCATGGCAATACTGTCATTTGACATCCCCAATCAAGGAAGTAAAAATACACTTTAACACCCTTTTTCTTGCCCGTGGGTGTCCTAAGGACGACTAAGCGATATAATGCGCGGAAGACACCTATGAAAGAGAAGAAGAAATTTGAAATAAAACCATATACTGACACGTATGACCAACGTGGTATGGTAGGTAAATTGCCCTATCATTGTGGAGGAGGTTCGAGCCCAGCAGTAGGAAGTATATGAGCCGTGATGGTGATGAATCAAAAAACGCAACTATAATTTGTAGTTATTGTGATGTATTATTCTAACGGATAGGTTTGATCTGTGACTGATGTCTATCATGCTTATATTAACCGCCTTTTAAAGTCGACACCTGGGGCGAGGGTCCTGGTAAGCCTTTAGATTCGGGGCTGGGATTTATATTGTAGCAAATGGCTGAAAAAATACTAAATAACACTTAAGCTTATGGTATAAACAAGACAGTCTTTTTTTAGAATCAATATATATGGATTGTTCATTTATTTAAAGTTAAAGTACAAAAACCCTTGAATCTTTTGAAATAAATTTGAACACAATCGACGTGTAAGTAAAGGAGAGTATTGTTTTCTAAATTTTCAAGAAACAATTCAAGTAATAATTTATGAGGAATCGGCAATGAAACGTTTCGATCAAACGAAATGTCAAATTGAGCGCTCTTTGCACTTAAGCACTGAATATTTGATTTTAGATAGGTACATATAGATTTTATGGAGAACATTTTAAAGTACGTTGTGCGCGTAAGGTATTGTTAGAGAATTTTTGACTGCAAAGATGGCGTATTGCTTAAGATACCCATCTATCGCGTCAGTGTCACGGGTTCGGTTCGGTCCGCGGGCCTAATTTGTGTCCATTAAATTATATTTGTAAGTCCCCCGCAATACAAGGATCAATTCCTTATTGAAGGGTGTTGTCTATACCAATAAATAAAATTGGAGTGTCTGTTTGTAATGTCAAAATAATGGGCCTTTTTCATGCTCACACGGTTATTTGCACTATACATATGCCTAAAATACACTTTACATTTTTTTTTGTGTGTCTGTCTGTCTGTTTGTTCCGGGTAATCTTCAAAATGGCTGGACCGATTTCAAAAATTCTTTCACCAATGGAAAGCTATAATATCAGGGCGTAACCTAGGCTATATTTTATCCTGGTATTCCCACGGAACGGGAACTACGCAGGAAAGACGACTGAAATAGAAGCGAAGCGAGGGCAGGTTGCTAGTCAATAATAAACTTGATAAACAAATGAATTATGAACAATGCATTCAACTGCGATGACAAATACTCCTGCATAGCTAGCTTCATATATTGATCTATGGCAAGCTTATGATCAATACAAAAGAAAAAAAACAACCCGCCCTGGGTTGCTAGTTTAAAATAAAACTGTAGTTTCTAAGAACCACCTCCAGGTTAACTTTTTATACCTTTAAGGCGGCAACACATTGTAAAAACGTGACGTGATGCAACGTGTCGACACCCGATATGCACCGTGCACATTACTAACACGCGACGCCACCACATATTAGCTAACAGCAGTGGAAGTTTATGGTTATGTACTATGGATTTAATAAATAACGAGTCAGATGAAGACTTTAAAGAAGATTTGATTTCGTTTTACCAACTCAATTAACTGTTCGTCGGTCATTTCAAATGCTAAACGCTAAATAAATGCAAAAAATAATATTAAATTGGCATAAATTCTGTTTGACAGTTTGAAGAATAGGGATGGGGTCAAAGAATGCATATATATGTATATGCTCTGTGACAGTTCTCGAACGACTGACGCATGGCGTTTGGGTGTTGTCCAGAAACATACCGCGCGCTACGCGTCGGATGGCGTGTTTACCCCCACCATGGACAACACACCGACCTGGCACGTCTGGATCGGGTGGCGTATGCGCGCGTGGCGTCGCGTGGGGTGTTCATAGTGTGATCCTGGTCTATAGAAAACAACACATTTGATACGACTCAACACGCATCACGTTTCATCGGGTCGCGTCGCGTTTTGATAATGTGTTTCCGCCTTTAACCTTCTGAGTGGGCCTAGAAATGTGCGCCACATAGATAAACGAATATAATAAATTATTAGACCGAGTGCCGGCGTTCGATGCCCACGTCGAACAAATTTGTTGGCTTTTTGGCGACGGAGGCAATGTGCCTGTTGGATATGTCGGATAGAACTCCCACCGTGTGACTCGACGAGCATCTGCAGTGCAGATGTTCGCTGGTAGAGGACGTCATTATCAAGATAGCCTAGTCGGCCGGCCGCCATCATTTTGCTCGTTTGGCAATTCGGCTGCAGAGGCCGCCGTGTCGGGTTCGGACCGTTGAGACCTTCTGGTCGGTGCTGATGTAGTGGCTAAAACGGCGGCACGGAGTGCTCTGGTTGTATTGGCGGTGCTGATCTGACGTTGTTGATCATAGCTAGGACGATGTTCGACAGCGTTACATTCTGGCACGCGGTCGCCGTGTTCTGCGAGACAGTAGTCTCACGGAAGAAGGCAGCGGCAAGTTGACAGGCTTCATCGTTGGTATCTTGAGTGGCGCAGAATACTGAGGGACCCCGGGGCATGTTATCCGAAACGGTAATCGGCCAGCAATAGAAGTCAAAAAATAGGTTTCAGCGGTGAGACCGGTGGGGAGATAATATCGGCGGTGAGTCCGATGGGGTAGGTTGTGACACCGCGTCCCGCCTTTCCGTTTTCCCCGACGAAAATGCCAGAAAAATACAATTACATAACTATTTGGATAATCTATAAGTGATTGTTTCGAGTCTGGATATAATTTGAATATATGAATTGTATGTCTGTAAAATTCCTTGCGGCTAAAGCATGCGCTACACCGTTTCAAACAGTGGTTTGAAACAGAAAAAGCATAAAAGCACTTTGCTGGCTACATGGTTTTTAAGCTAGTTTGAAACCAACAGTGTTTAGAGAACGTGGCGCGGATAGGACGTCTTTACGCTCGCGTACCGTATATTCACTACAACGACGTCATGTTGCCTTACCTATCAAAACAACAAAAAGTTGGAGTAAGTCTTGCAATTTTGTGTGCAATTGAAGGAAAAAATTAAAATATCTCACGCATTTCTTCCTTGTGTTTTATTTTTATACCCTTCACAATTTAAGTCCCAAAGGCACGGCAACTTTTTGTATAACTCGAGAAGTTGAGTAATAACATCGTGATCGCGTTCTGTCTGCTCACGCGCCATTTTGTGCACAGAACGTCGTCGCGTGCGTCTGCGCTGACCTCTGCAGCGTGACTGTCGTTCGTTTGGTTTCAAACAAGCGGCTAGACGGTTTCAAACAAGATAAAAACCAACGCTTGGCCAGTGGTTTGAAACACAAGCCTCGCTACCAAGGGCGTTTAAAGGTCATACGAAATTTGGCATAAAACATCTATTTACACTGTTTCAAATATTTGTTTCAAACCACTGTTTGAAACCGTGTAGCGCATGTTTAAGAATTTATTCATTGAAACTATGGGAAAATAAAAAAATATAAGCAATTAAATGAAACCCTATGTTAGTTCATCAGTTTTTATGTGGCATGGCCACACTGACAGTCGTCTGTCTACAGCCGAGGGCCAGTCCGTGCGGGGTGGTACCGCACTCTCGCAGAAAATCGACGTCTGAGTAGTAGCAATTTGTTACTGCACTTTGTTTTGTGTCCGAGAGAGTCAGATGCCCAAGTTTCTGAGGGTATTTGCATGTGGTGGGATTTGGTGCAGCCCTTAGGATTACCGAAACTCATTGCACGCATTCACACTCCGTTCACTTTCTTTATGGTAGGCAGTGACTTAGCAAAGGACCACGAGCGGCAGTGTCACTTACCATTGGTTGTTTGCTCGTTTGTCACCAACAGCAATAAAAAAAAAGTCTGATCAGCGTGTAATAGTAGACTATTGTTCTTCTAAGACTTTTATTCGATAATAATTGTTATTAATCTTTAAAATAGTTCTATTATAAATCTTTTGCTAGAATGTGTTGCTTGAACCGTATTGTACGTCTGAAACGTAGTAATAATGGATTGCTTTTGTGAAATATTGTACACTTTCATAAAATATAGTCGTTTTATGTTGGCTCTTTGCAGTTTTGTTGCAGATGTAATGCAGCGAAATTGATTTTATTTTATATAGATATAATCAACATCATCTCAGCTGACATACGTCCCACTGCTGGACTCGAGCTTCTAACACAATAGTAGGGAAATTGATCTTCTATACCAGGGGTTCGTAAACTTTAAAGATAATGGAACATCATCCAAATATCTTTTATTTTACGGAATACCATCCAAATATCTTTTAACACCATCCAAATATCTATTATTTTACGGAACCCCATACCATATGATAATACGGAATACGTGTGAGGGTCCGAATACGTTCGCAACGTCGCGCATTGTCACTGGCTACGTGCGCTGCTGTGTCATAATCGGAGCTGAATTCTTGCTATTTATCTACTTACATAAATAGTAATGAGATCTTCTTATCACTAATTTTACGCTATTTCAAAGTTGTTATAACTGTAGTATTATTTCACATCCAAATTACTACATTAAAAGCTATTTAATTTTGGCGATACCCTGACGACTATTCTAGTGAAAAAAAGTGTGTTTCGCGGAACCCCTAGGTGCCGCGAAACATACTTTGGGCATCCCTGTTCTATGCTACGCTATTCAAACGTATTGTATATCTTATTTCAAGTATTATGTATGTTAAATGTACGTTATATTATAGCTCTTAATAGTATTATACAACATCCATGGGCATGAAAGGGAATAGTGAACATTTTACTCCGTCATCATATCAATGTCATCATTTAGCCTATTGCCGTCCACTGTTGAACGTAGACCTCCATCATGTTTCGCAACAATATACTACCAGGAACTTTTGGGTTTGAGCGTCCTACTCCACGCCACAAGAGAACCTTCCTTTCCCAGCGGTTGTCGGTTCGTCGAGTGCTATGTCCTCCCCATTGTCACTTCAGCGTGCTAATTCTTCGTGCTATACCGGTAACAGCCGTTTTTCTTCGGACGGGAGAAATCCCAAGCATAGCCCGTTCCATAGTACGCTGAGAGACTTTGAGCCTAGTTATTAAGCCAACATTTAGGGACCACGTCACCACCACGTCATATTTATGAAAATTAAGTGATACGAAGAGCCTTTATGTTATGATTAAAAGGTAGAATAACAAGGAGGGAAATATATTAGAAACATGGTGCATTACATAGAGTAATAGGCAGTGTGGGTGTTCAAATTAATGACATTAGGTAAGTAGGTATGGAATCTACGCAAAGGAAACCACTGGCGTAGTAATAAAGCTTGTTTGATTCAATTTTGGACAATGATATCATGATATGGTGGTGGTGTCATATGATATCATGTGGGAGAAGCTTAGGGAGAGACAATTGCCTGTAGAACTACTGCAAATACTCCAGTATTGGTACCAGAATCAAACGAATAGAGTGAGATGGGCCGATAAGCTTTCTGAGCCATATAGACTAGACTGTGGTGTAAGGCAGGGCGGGATCACATCACCTAAGCTTTTCAATCTTTATATAAATGACCTGATCGTTGGGCTTAGCAGTAAGAGAGTCGGATGTCGCATTGACGATACTAGTGTTAACAATATCAGCTATGCTGACGATATGGTGCTGAGCCCAACGGTTAGGGCAATGAGGGAATTGCTTGGGTGTTGTGAGCTTTATGCTCAAACACATGGCCTGGTTTATAATACAAGGAAAAGTGAGCTCCTGGTCTTTAAGGCGGATGATGGAAGATGTCCAGATATAGTACCCGAGATTAAATTAAACGGTAATAGATTGAAACGGGTCTATCAATTTAAATATCTAGGACATTACGTCTCCGATAACCTTGGGGATCAGGCTGACATTGAGAGGGAACGTAGGGCGCTGGCGGTGCGATGTAACATGTTGGCCCGCAGATTTTCGCGTTGTAGCGAACAAGTTAAAATAACACTGTTTAAAGAATATCGTCAAGTGTTCTACACGTGCAGTCTGTGGACTAACTATACGCAGCGTGCCATCAGTGCCCTACGAGTCCAATATAATAATGGGTTCAGGATGTTGATGGGGCTGCCTCGTTTCTGCAGTGCATCAAACATGTACTCGCACGCTCACGTTGACGGTTTCCATGCCCATTATACGGAAAAAATCTGCCTCTCTGCTCTGCAGGGTGCGGTCCAGCCCTAACTCCATACTGAGGACAATAGCGAGAAGGTACAAGTCGCCTATTATTTATAATATTATTCGTCGATGCCAGACGAATACTAAACTCGTTGCCAAATAAATATTATACATTGTTCTAACATAGTTTTTAAGATTGTATTTACTAACCTTCTATGGATATTACTTGTCCGAAATAAAAATGATTATTATTATTATTATTATTATTATAATATTGTACATGTTATTTGAGTGGGCGTTATGTTTAACCAGAGGTATCTATAATATCTATTTTATTACTGAAGTAGGTTTTGACTAGTAGATATTGACTTTTACATTTTAAGCCCCTTTCTTGCCCGTGGGTGTCGCAATAGACGACTAAGGGATTATAATATGCGGATAACATCTATGAAAGAGGAGGAAAGATCGAAATAAAACTCTGTACGAACTTGTCTGACCAGCGTCGTATAGTTAGTTAATTCCTCTCCATTCCACTGGAGGCTCGAGCACCACAGTGGGATGTATATAAGCTGAAATGATACGTTTTCAGCGTTCATATACACGCACGCACATATACTACGCACGTTCAGAGGTGGGAATGAACTACAAGGTGGCGCAAAAGTAATCCTCCTATCAGAAAATGCTACAAATTTTGCGATTGGCACCTAATGTCAGTTCTGTTTTGACATTTGTGTAGTAAACACATGCAAGAATGTGAGGACCTATCGCCGGAAGTTTTGGCCAAAGTGATGGAAAATGCCATAAAAAGGGCTCAAATGACAATCAACTGTGGCGGCGGCCATTTACATGACATCATATTCTCGACTTGATGTAAAAAAATTAAAAGACCAAATAAAAATAATCCACAAGAAGAATCAAAGTTTTTCATTTTTTTTTTAATTACAGCCAAAAAACATCGGAAGGTTATTTTTGCGCCACCTTGTATCTGCTGCAGTGTTTCTTGGGCGCAATAGTCTTTTAGGAAATAGATGAGCTTTTTTATCGCAGACAGCGATATGGCTGTGCCCTTGCAGGATAATTCTCACTCAGAAATAGATTACAAAATCGAGAATAACCCCCGTATTCTAAGTCGTTACCTCGAAACTTCCTCGACTCGACTCATCCTCATTGAGGACATTTCGTATTCTCAGTTGTCATTTTTGTCCTCAAGTTTAAAGGTTTCCTCCAATAAGGTAAGGTCGAGTCGAGGAAACAACTGTCAAACGTAAGGTGTCTCTTGAGGTACCTTGAGGATACCTTAAGGAGGTTTTTATATGTAAATGCATACGATCTTGTATTTTTTTTTCAATAATGTAATTCGAGGAATTTATTGAATATCTATATGATAATCCGTACAGTTATTTATCTGGACGATATTTGGGTGATGCAGATAATCCAACGTAGTTATACGACGAAAGTGAGTTTGTAAAAAGGTTTTGATTTACAAAAACCATTGCAGCACATTATTAATTACCGCTGCTATTTCAAAATATTGGAGGTAAATCTCAGAGATTTATCAATTCCGCCGATTATACAGGTGCTAGTCACATTAAGATTTTACGCAACTGGCAACTTCCAAGTAACTAAAATGATAACCTTTAATTGAGTACCTCCCTACACAATAACCGGTAATCATAGTCGGTATTTAACATTTGCAGTATTTTTAGACAAGAAGTTCCTGCTTTTTTAATTTTCATCAAAATACTGACGTCCACTTCCAGCCATTTTGTAAATTTATCAATTAAAATAATGTTTTATAGCAATGACGCGCCAAGCAAAGCCCTGTGTTACCTAATTATAAAATAATGGTTATTTATTGTTAACAATAGTAATCCGCTAAATGGAGATTCTTTGTTTATATATTTTTAAATTTGATTACGCAAACGGAACCAAATATTACAAAAAATTTTTAGAATGCCAACATAACGAAGCGAATTCCTCAAAATTCTGACGTCATTCGTGACGTATTACCTCCACTCTTCCTTACTGGAGGAACCTCAGAATTTCCTCAAGGTTAGGACTAAGAATACCGATGTTGAGGAAAGTTCGAGGCGATCCTCGAAGCTTCCTTACCTGAGTGTGAGTGGAGGCGATCTCGAGGTTACGACTTAGAATACGGGGGTTAGTAATAGGGTCCCGTTTTTACCCTTTGGGTACGGCGCCCTTAAACTAATTAAAAATTATCTTCGATCTACAATGGGTCAAGAGCGACTGGTTAATCTAGCCTTGCTTTCAATAGAATGAAAAATTTCAAAAGAAATCGATTTCCCAGAAGTTATTGAGGAGTTCAGTAAATTGAAGGCACGAAAACACATAGGTATTTAATACACTACAAAAATAATAAAACAACTATCTTTTTATTATCTCTAATTTTTTTGTCGGTCGATTCGTATTTCATGTTCTTCACCCGTATCCATTCCATTTAGTAGGTATATTGTATGTAATGTTTATTTAACCTAAATAATTTAAGTCTCATTTAAATTCCACTTGCCAGATTTTAACGACATAAACATAAACACTTTATGAACTGAATAAAAAGCTTGTAAAACATTTTTTTTTTTTAAATTGGGGGCCTCATTCAGCTGTGCTGCCCCGGGCCTCTGACGGGCTTAGTCCGCCATTGGTTATATGTATTCATTATGTTACCCTTATTCTTATAGTTATTTTTTACTTATGCAACCGTATAATTTGACTGATTAATGAAGATTTCACAGGATAGTAGGAAGACTAGGCTGAAGATTTCACAAATAGTTCATACTGAAGTTACCTCATACCTCCAAAGTAAGCCATATGTTTACGTAAGAGCACATTTCTGTGGAAGATGACTAAATAGTAACGCATTTTTTTTCGTACCTATCTAGCTCCTCGCTTTAATCTTAATATCTTTTTAATGAGGGCCCAGTTGACCCTAATATTTGGTAGTTGTGATACCCTCGGGTCCCTCTACCACCTCACCTAAAAATCATGGAAATCCCCGACCTACACGTCTGACCCCCGTATTCTAAGTCGTTACCTCGAAACTTCCTCGACTCGACTCATCCTCATTGAGGACGTTTCGTATTCTCAGTTGTCATTTTTGTCCTCAAGTTTAAAGGTTTCCTCCAATAAGGTAAGGTCGAGTCGAGGAAACAACTGTCAAACGTAAGGTGTCTCTTGAGGTACCTTGAGGATACCTTAAGGAGGTTTTTATATGTAAATGCATACGATCTTGTATTTTTTTTTCAATAATGTAATTCGAGGAATTTATTGAATATCTATATGATAATCCGTACAGTTATTTATCTGGACGATATTTGGGTGATGCAGATAATCCAACGTAGTTATACGACGAAAGTGAGTTTGTAAAAAGGTTTTGATTTACAAAAACCATTGCAGCACATTATTAATTACCGCTGCTATTTCAAAATATTGGAGGTAAATCTCAGAGATTTATCAATTCCGCCGATTATACAGGTGCTAGTCACATTAAGATTTTACGCAACTGGTAACTTCCAAGTGACTAAAATGATAACCTTTAATTGAGTACCTACCTACACAATAACCGGTAATCATAGTCGGTATTTAACATTTGCAGTATTTTTAGACAAGAAGTTCTTGCTTTTTTAATTTTCATCAAAATACTGACGTCCACTTCCAGCCATTTTGTAAATTTATCAATTAAAATAATGTTTTATAGCAATGACGCGCCAAGCAAAGCCCTGTGTTACCTAATTATAAAATAATGGTTATTTATTGTTAACAATAGTAAACCGCTAAATGGAGATTCTTTGTTTATATATTTTTAAATTTGATTACGCAAACGGAACTAAATGTTACCACAAATTTTTAGAATGCCAACATAACGTAGCGAATTCCTCAAAATTCTGACGTCATTCGTGACGTATTACCTCCACTCTTCCTTACTGGAGGAACCTCAGAATTTCCTCAAGGTTAGGACTAAGAATACCGATGTTGAGGGAAGTTCGAGGCGATCCTCGAAGCTTCCTTACCTGAGTGTAAGTGGAGGCGATCTCGAGGTTACGACTTAGAATACGGGGGTAAGAATACCGATGTTGAGGAAAGTTCGAGGCGATCCTCGAAGCTTCCTTACCTGAGTGTGAGTGGAGGCGATCTCGAGGTTACGACTTAGAATACGGGGGTAAATATTCAAAATCGTAAATTAATACATACAATTTTAATTAAAATAGATTTTTATTCACGTGTCCGTTAATTCGAAAATACGTTTTGCTTGCTTGAAGTATTATTTACTATTTGTATACTTTGTTTTACTGTATACTTTATACAACCGCTGGGTAGTAAGGTTCTCGTGTGACGACCATGTATCAGACTATCCAGTGTAAACGCCCCTCCCCACCAGGTGGATCAATGATCTGGTGAAAGTTGCTGAGCGTCTTTGGATGAAGGCGTCACAGAACCGTACTTTATGGTGACGAGGAAGGTCGGATGTGGACAGTAAAAAGCTGATGATGATACTGTTTACTTGTTATAAATCTAATTAGAGGTTATCCCGAAAAGAGAAGGTGTATTTTCTTCTATATGTGTGGTTAGTTGTAAACTGATTTGTTAGTTGTGATTTCGTTTGTTGTTTTATTACATTCAAGTTTTTGTTTTGATTAGTTTTCGTGTTGAGACGTTTAGCGTGACTCACGCATTGAAAATTACGTGAATTGCGTAAAACTATTATTACGTTAATAATACTTCTGTGTGATAAAGATTAAATAATATTGGAATTGTTTTATTTATTAATATTACAAGTCCCATATTACTTAATCTTATCTTAATATATATAAATCACGTGTCACGTTGTTTGTCCGCGATGGACTCCTAAACTACTTAACCGATTTTAATAAAATTTGCACACCGTGTGTGTGCAGTTTGATCCAACTTGAAAGATAGGATAGCTTATATTTTTATTTATAGTCGCAATATTATTTTATTGCAAATTATTTGTCTATTTTGTGACATTCACAATTATTATCTGTTAATTCCAAACGATGTTAACAGATGGCGATATCTGTTGACTGGATTGAGTAATTAATTAATAGATGGCGCTGCTATGTATAGCAGCCTACAAACATGTCATATAAGCTACAATTCAATAGCATACATAGTTTACTGAAATGTAATATAACAAAAACCTTAGCCACAGCAACGCGTGGCCGGGTCTGCTAGTAGTATATAATATTAACCCTCTAATTGGTAACACACACTGTTGGAGCAGATTTTCAATAGATGTGTATTCAAATTTCACATGTGCTTAAAAACTTTTCTCTCGCAATATATGTATTTTTTTAAAATAGTATTTTTTGACAGGCTAACGGTTTGGGCACACGCAGCCAACCGTCCGGGGTTACGCACGGAAGGGTAGCGGGCGTCACCATTGCTATAATATTTTTCACTGGTACCGGTTTCTTGATGGCCAGCTCGGTTTTATAAATAGCCTAGCATGTCAAATAATTAATTTTAATTATTTTAATATTTATTAGTGGTAGGACCACACTGTCGACAGTTATCTGTCTACAGCCGTGGGCCGGTATGTCCGGGGTAGTACCACGCTCTCGCAGAAAATTGACGTCCGAGTAGTAGCATTTTGTTATTGCGCTTCGTTCGGTGAGCCAGAGAGCCGGAAGCTCAACTTTCGGAGGGTGTTCGCGTGTGGACGGTTTTGGTGGTGCCTTTGGTATCACCGAGCCTCAATGCACGCATTCACACTCCCTTCACTTTCTTCGCGGCCTTGTAATGGTCCATGAGCGGCAGCATCACTTGCCATCAGGTGTACTGTTTGCTCGTTAGCCACTGCTTGCAATAAAAAAAAAATTGGCAACTCGTTGGTATGGTAAAATAGTCTATCATTTCAGCTCATAATTGTCCCACTGCTGGGCTTGAACTTCGGGAAGGAGGTTTAAACCCAACAATAATACGATTCAGCATTGTCCTTTGTGCACGGGGGTGTCGTAAAAGATGACTAAGAGATGAATATATGCAAATAACATCCGTATAAAGTAACTTGACATGAAACTGTACTAACTGCCCTACCTACTTTTGCCAACTAATCCTAAAACTCACATATAAGCTTAAGCTATGTTAAATCCGTGGTGCTGTACTACTGCGCTTCACGTAGGTGTACATCCCCTTATTTACTGGCTTATTAGTCTTTGCTTCATGTCCCCCACTTTGCATAGGAGGAAAGTGGAATCTTTCCAACTCCTCCTGTTTTTTCTTTACTAATTAAATTTGTTGGCGATTCCAAGACATTTAAAAGCGTTTCCTGGGACTTCTTGAGGCTCAAACCTCGGTGTCTTATACAGAGACCATTGTGGATCCTCCTCTTACCTTGAAGGCGAGCTCAGCAGTGGGACTTGCATAGCTTGAGAATAGAACTATTGACACGGCACTAGATAGGAATTAGCACAGATCAATATTAAGGTCGTAATGTTACCAATTTATAATATTGTCTATGGATACTATACTAATGAATATTTAATGTTGCCACAACAAATATTGGGTTATGGTACAATGTTGTATTTGTGTTCGCGGTTGCGTGTCGCACGCATGAACCATGTAAATCATTTGTACCGCAGTCTATGGATTAGTTATCTTTAAGAATATTTCCTTTTGATTCTGTTATAAATTGTAAGCAAAATATACGTAATGGTTCCGAGTTATTTTTCGGTGACGGAGTAAGAATACGATTCACCACCCCCTTTCTTGCCCGTTGGTGTCGTAAAAGACGACTAAGGGATTATTGCAGATGACCTATGCAAGAGAAAGAACACTCGATATAAAACCGTATACCAACCTGTCTGACCAGCGTACTATTTAGGGCAATTTCTCTCCCATTGTGAAGGGAGACTCAAGCCCAGCAGTGTAACGTAAGTGAACTGTGATAATGTCAAAGACAGTTGTTTTAACTTTTTAAACACAAATAAAACACATCTATACCAATAAATAAAATTGGAGTGTCTGTTTGTAATGTCAAAATATTAGGCTTTTTTCATGCTCACACGGTTATATGCACGACACCTATGCCTAAAATACAAATTAAAAAATTTTTGTCTGTCTGTCCGTCTGTTTGGGCCGGGTAATCGTCAAAACGGCTGAACCGATTTCAAAAATTCTTTCACCAATGGAAAGCTATAATATCAGGGCGTAAACTAGGCTATATTTTATCCCGTTATTCCCACGGGAACGGGAACTACGCGGGTAAAACGACTAAAACCGAAGCGAAGCGAGGGCGGGTTGCTAGTTGAGAAATAAAACCTTAGAATACACTACACACTCTACACTAAACACTTAACAAACATACGAATAATTGGATGGAAATTCAGAAAAATGGGTCACACTAAGAATTCTACTGCGTAGGCCTTGAAACTACGAAATGAGAGACTGTTACTTAGACTATTCGCTAACTTTACATGTGTGCAGAATTTTTAATTATTATGTGTTAGGGGTTTAATCATTTGGTATAATCTCTGCTCGACATAGATGTTATATGCATGTTTAATACCTTAGTCGTCTAGAATAAGGCGGCCTTAGAATAATAACGTATAGAAGGATAGTGTTGGTACTTCGAACGATCGAAATATGAATCTAAAAATACTACATGCGCGCAGACGATTACACACGTACACTTACACACCACTATACAAATTATGAAATCAAATTTTGTTTTTTCGTCGAAATACTTTTTAAAAGTAATGTAAAAACCTTTTTATGTTTTTAAAATGTGTTATGACACCATTTGAATGCACAGACCGTCACAATTACCTATTTATTTTTTTAAGAGTTGCTTACGTACGTGCAGTACAGTGACCTTATACATTACGGAACGGTTCCGGCGTAAGCTCCAATTGAAATGCTTCACTTTTTGTGCGCGAACTTACCTTCTATACATTATTATTCTAAGAAGGCGGCTTACTTTGCCTTAGTCGCCTATAAAAATAAAGATTAATATTAATTTAGCATTATGTCCCCTGAGTTTTCTCGGCGGATCATTCTCAGTGTGGCCGCGTTCCGATCCCGTGGTAGTATACTAGATTTGTTAGGTTTTTAAATTTATGAATTGCTCTTAGTCGTCTCTAGGGTGGTGAATCGTATCCTTACTCCGTCACCACACGGAAAATGAAGTATGCTCGAGCTCAACACGTGAACTAATATGATAATATTGATACATAATAACATATGTGTAGAGTTATTTTTTTAATAACTAGCAACCCGCCCTCGCTTTGCTTCGGTTTTAGTCGTTCCCGTGGGAATACCGAGATAAAATATAGCCTAGTTTACGCTCTGATATTATAGCTTTCCATTGGTGAAAGAATTTTTGAAATCGGTCCAGCCGTTTTGAAGATTACCCGGCACAAACAGACAGACAGACAGACAAAAATTTTTTAATTTGTATTTTAGGCATAGGTGTCGTGCAAATAACCGTGTTAGCATAAAAAAGGCCTATTATTTTGACATTACAAACAGACACTCCAATTTTATTTATTGGTATAGATATAGACTATATACTATAGTCCAACTTTATATGCGTCGATTGAGATACCTATATAATTATTACAACAAATAATTATAATTATAACAGTAATTTCAACATTAACAAATATCTGTTGTATATCATTCAGTGTTTTACGTTTGCCGAGCAGTTGTCATGACAACGGTGTTTGCATAGAAGACTAGCTCTTCTTACTAAGTTTTACCCAACTTGCTAACATTTTTATATACTGGTTAGTGATATGTATTATACTCTATAACTTTTCTCGGTAAACAAATTATTTGATGAATAACTTCATAAACGGATTCTTTTTTACACGAAAACTGATGCTCCCCGTGTGGTCTCATTTCAATATGGTCCAGTTCTGACAATATTCAGTCCAGTTCTGACAGTATTCATGAGAAATCCATATAAGTCTTATTGAAGTTGTTTTTTTTTTGTCAAGATTCTGTAACAACCAGCTTACAACTTTTTGTCCATATTATAAAGCTTAAATACTTTTAGCAAGATTAAATCATTTCAATCTTAGAATAATAACGTATAGAAGGATAGTGTCCATACGTAAACCATCAAAATATGAAGCAAACAATACTACATGCGTGCAAGAGATTACACACGCACACGCACACACGCACACCACTATACAAATTATGAAATCAAATTTGATTTTTAGTAACATAAATCATCGGAATACTTTTCAAAGTAATGTTAATATACTTTTTTATGTTTTTCAAATGTGTTGTGACACCATTTGAATGCATAAACCGTCATAATTACCTATTTATTTTTTTAAGAGTTACGTACGTGCAGTACAGTGACCTTGTACATTACGGAACGCTTCCGGCGTAAGCTCCATTAGGCTCTAATTGAAATGCTTCACTTTTTGTGCGCGAACTTACCTTCTATACGTTAATATTCTAAGATTTCAATATTATTAGTCTAGCAATATATACATATACTTTAAGGCATAGACAACTTTTACAATAGACAGACAAGCATAGACACCACAGATTATAGCCAGCTACCCACATAATTACAGCGGCAAGATGTAAGTTTCTATACAGTCAGCGTTTAGTCTCAAGGTTGTCCCGAATTGTTACTAAGCAACCGGCTAACAACAAAGCTTTCTTCACACACTTACGTAATAGAATTATAATGAATGGTCATTAAACATGAACACTGCATTAAATAATAATCATTTAATAACTGTTATAAATAATAGATCGGTTTGGATAAGTTCCAATGGTCCCACGTTGGGCGCCATTAAGCTTTTGTAAAGTGTGTCGAATATATTACTTAATATTTATAATTAAATTGATGTGTTCAATTTATCTACGACAAATGATATTGAGTTTAATATTTTGTGTAATTAATTGTAATCTATTGAATATTGTTTGTTTCATGTTTTATTGTAGGTGTTAAATGCTTGTCGTGTATTATTATTGAGTTTCTAACTCAAAACATTAACTCTAATGATATTAAATTATAGTAAATTAAAGAACATACATTATTCTTTTCATTTGCAAGTAAACAGCCATCTACGATTCGATTTCGTTAATAATGTTAGCAGTTTTAAATATTATAAGTGAAAATTTGTTAAACTAACGTCAAAATTAATATCGTCTCAATATTTTGAGTTAAAAGTTGCTAATTTCTAAAACTCTTGATATAAATCAAATTTTTAGGCAAATCGTAGTAGATCCACAAGAAAAGAATTGATTTTAATGCTTGTGTGATAAGAACTCGCGTTTTAATGTAGGTACGATTCATTATTATATTTTCATGAGCTTATTAATGTCCACTGTTAAGATACCTATTCTTTCATCATCATCATCTCGGCTCATACAAGTCCGACTGCGGGGCTCGAGTCTCCTCCACAATAGGAGGGAAATTTACCTTACTGTACCATGTTGGACTGACAGGTTGGTATAGGGTTTTGTTTCGAGTTTTCCTTCTCTTGCATAGATGTTATATGCGTATTATATCTCTTAATCGTCTTTTACGACATCTACGGATAAGATAGGGAGTGGTGAATTGTATTCTTATTCCGTCAGCACACGGACGACCTTCCTAAAGAAGGCTGAAATGGATATTGTATTTTAAATTAGCCAGTACGATAGCAAATAATAAAAGTCTGAAGGCAAATTTTTATTTCTTAGTGAAAATCATTTTGCAAATTTTCCATTTGGTTTTCAGGTATCTCAACATTATCAGGATGCGGCACACCAGATCAGTTGGACCGGTTGCCGGAGTTGCCCGAGGCCGAGGAGAAGAGACTGCGGCGTGCTGCACAAGTTCTTCAGCATCGGCTCGTGCTGCGGCAGTGGCTGGTGACACATAAATTACAGCACACGTACACCAAGTAAGATATTGTTGATAAACTTAATAGTTTTTTTTCAAAGTCCAAGGTGTTGCGGGGGCTTTACAAATATATAATTAACGGACACAAATTACGTCCAGACTGACAGAACAACAATTTGTGGGTCGCATAGTGTTACCCTGTGTGGGATTCGTACCCCCGACACTGGCACGGTAGCTCGGTATCTTAACCAATACACCATCTGTGCAGTTAATTATTTGCATGCATGTATGTTTCAGAGTTGTGTTATTTAAAAATCTTATTCCATTAGATGTCGATTCTCCGTGATTGCCACTTTTCGTGCGGTGACGGAGTACCTAAGAATGCAATTCACCACTCCCTATCTTGCTTGAATGTCATAAAAATCGACTATGGGATATAGTATACGGGATATAGTATACGGGATATAATATATAACATTGATACAAGACAAGGAAAACTTGAAATGAAATCCAATATTTGAGTTTGAAGAGCGTGGTATAGTAGGTCAAATTCGTACTTAACGATCAGGTTTACCCTCGCCTATAGATGTTTCACATCAATAAAACTTTTTACGAATTTTATCGCGTTTGTATTTGAATTACTCGACGTTTCTAACACTTTTCAGCAATCACGGGCTGACCATGTACAGTTCGCCCGTGACCATGAACGTGACCATGAAAATCGCCGTAAAATAGTTTTATTTATATTAGTGTATATTAATCTTGATATTACTAATATTACGAAACAGTGCTAGTGTTTTTATATAATACTAGCTTCTGCTCGCAACTTCGTCCGCGTGTTCTAGATACTTTGGCGTAACGGTTACTTTAACCTAAGACTTCGTTTTGCGTAGAAGGTGAAAATATTTTTTAATAATACGATTCTGTCATATATGATTTTTGCGAAAATTTTGCTTTTTATGCAGCGGAAGCTATAAATCGGAAAAATAAAAAAAACAATTTTGAAACATTCTTCATTGGTGCTCCGCTCCTGTTGGTCTTAGCGTGATGATATATAGCCCTTAGCCTTCCTCGATAAATGAGCTATCTAACACTGAAAGAATTGTCCAAATCGGATCAGTAGTTCCTGAGATTAGCGCATTCAAACCAACAAACTCTTCAGCTTTATATATTAGTATAGAAGTATCTTATAGATTGGTATTAAATAAGAAATTCAAGATATGTGAGCTGGTAATCGGCGGATATGGAATATTCAAAGCCACAAGTGAACTACAGTTTTAACTGCGTCTTTCTAAAAGAGGTCCACGGTGTCTATCTCCGAGTGATTGGACCGGGGAATAGCCCGTCAGCCACAGAGAGCCTAACCGCATGAGGCGACCGACGTCCCGGGAGGGGCGTTAGTGAGGGAGTGTACCCGAAAGGATACCCCGCTGGGCTGGTCATCGACGACACAGTGGTCGGCCCAATGGCGAAGCGGCGCGAATACGGTGGATTATGGGGTTGCGATCTGCCCTTTACGTCATCTTGGACGGAGCGGACATGTGTGCTGACCATAGCCCACCCAAAAAAAGTCTTATTCATCATCATCATCATCGCAGCCCACATTCGTCCCACTGTTGAGTTCGGGACTCTTCCATAATGGGAGGGAATTTAACCTACCATACCGTCATCATCATCATCATCATTTCAGCCTATCGCCGTCCACTGCTGGACGTAGGCCTCCCTCATGTTGCGCCACAATGAGCGGTCCTGTGCCGCCTGCATCCAACGATGCCCAGCCACCTTCACTAGGTCATCGGTCCACCTAGTGGGGGGCCGTCCTACACTGCGTCGTCCGATACGTGGTCGCCACTCGAGAACCTTTCTTCCCCAGCGGTTGTCGGTTCGTCGAGCGATGTGGCCTGCCCATTGCCACTTCAGCGTGCTAATTCTTAATTTAACCTACCATACCGTGCTGGTCAGAAATGTTGGCATAGGGTTTCAATCCGAGTTTTCCTTCTCTTGCACAGATCTTTTGTGCATATTATATCCCATAGTCGTCTTTTACGACATCCATGGGCAAGATAGGGAGTGGTGAATTGTATTCTTGCTCCGTCACCACACGGAATTAGTCTAAATCAACGTTACGTTATCTTCAAAACCCCCTTTTTAGGGCGGGATGTGGTCCAGTCGCACGGCGTCCGTTCTGTCCGGGGTAACGAAAAGACGGCGCGCCGTCCCTTAACCCACTGTATTCCGTCCCCTTCACCATTGGGCCGACCACTGGTATGGAGTTCCTTAACTTCTGTGGCCAGTCCGACACTTTAGAACCTCCTAAGCTATTTTGGTGACGTCACTTGAGATTTGTAATTCCAGAGAGAGGAAGCCAGAGCTACCTTATTATGTGAAATTATACTTTTGTCTCATTCTCTCAAGCAATAATAAGATCCAATTCGTTTTGTGACATATTTATGACGTCATATTCGCCCTTTACAAATCAAAGGTTAAGAAAATGAATAATGTAATATTTTTAGAAATAGCCTTTTTTTTGGGGTGGGCAGCGGTCGGCGCACTCCTCGCACTACTCCGTCCGGGGCGACAGAAGGGCGTAAGCACGTACACCCGCAACCCACCCGAACACCACGTCGCCTTCGTCGTTGGGCCGACCACCGGAGCAGGGTTACTTGTCATCAGTGGTCGGCCCGACGGAATACCCCCTATTTGGGGTACCCTCTCAAATTTTGGGTACCCTCTCATTTAGAAATAGCCTAGCATGTCGAATGGTAATTCTCAATCATTTAGATTATTAGGTCGTGTTATCTATACATATATAATGATTTGTGTTGAATGACTGACTGACGGATCAATCCAAGCCCTTTTTTGAAGTGAAAACTAATTTAGTGGCGTTGTGCACTTTTATGGGATGGGTAAAAATGTTAGACTCGCGTCAGAACACGTGACCTGATTGAAAATTCGTAAGACGGCGCAGGGAGTTTGTGCGAATATGCGTGTCTTTGTACTACGGCCTGCTACGCGCATCACGGATGGTGACTGCTGATGGTTCGACCATCTGTATAGCAAAATTCAGTGCAACCCGTTTTTTTTTATAGTCTATGGTTTGGTCACATCCCGCCCAATCTGTCTGGGACGACTGATTAGCGATATGCGGTCCCATAAGCAACCGTATTCCCTCCCCATCGTCATTGGGCCGACCATTGGTACCGATTTCTTAACACCCGTGGCCAGCCTGGTGGGTTACACTTTCTTTTCTGGGCATCGTCCCCTTCGATGCCCTGGTAACAGCAGTATTGCCGGGGCGTCGCCCTCACGCGGTCGGTCTCTCTGCGGGTGGCAAATTAAACCCCGGTCCATTCACCCACATAAAATTTTACCTCTAAGGGCGTGAAAAAGGGGGTAAACTTTGTATGGAACAACGTGGTTACTTAGTACAATCTACTTCAAATCATACTTCCATTCTAGGTGGTGAATTATAGTCTTATCCCTCCATCACGCCGACAATTATTCATCATCATCATCATCATCATCTCAACCTATATACGTCCCACTGTTGGGCTCGGGCCTCCTCCATAATGGAAGGGTAATTGACCTACTATACCACGCTGGTCAGTTGTGTTGGTATAGAGTTTTATTTCGAGTTTTCCTTCTCTCGCATAGATGTTATATGCGTTTTATATCCCTTAGTCGTCTCGTTCGATCACCCACGGGTAAGATAGGGGTGGTGAATTGTATTCTTACTCTGTCACCACGACAATTATTGCATTATAATAAATATATTGTATTGTAAACGTTTTAGTTATTCTTACATTTTATGTAGCGACACAATCCCGATGAAGTTGAGAATAGACTCCCAAATTGGTTTGCTATTTTTATGGCCTTGTTTACTTTCACTGAAATTGATTTGATTTAGAAGGAGAAATAATGTCAACGTACTTTTCAAAGAAAATATTCTATTTATAGTTTGCTTTCGAGTTAAACAAAATTCTAAGGTTTATTATTGGTGATACTATAAATATCTGTGTGGTGGCGGAATAAGATTACAATTTACTACTTATCTTGCCCGTGGGTGTCGTAAAAGACGACTGAGAGATTTAGTATGCATATAACATATTTGCAAGAAAGGGAAAACTTAAAATAACACCGTATCAGCGTGCTATAGCAGGTCAATTTCCCTCCTATTATGGAGGAGTTCGAGCTCAATAGTGGGACGTAGCTGAGATGATGGTGATAAATTCCTCCTGTGATGGGCTAGAATGCATTGCATTGCAATCCCTTACTTTTGGCATCGGAATAAATATCTGCTGAAGGATTATCATTACTAGGGCGAAACTCGCCACACCTATTGCGATGCTCCCCTAACCCATGATGATTATTGCGTTATTGATCTTATGAAACGTTAAGAGGCGGATGATGATAATAGTGTGGACTATACTATTTCCATTTCTTTATGTTCTCGATGACAGTTCTAATTTGATAGTTGTAGTGTTGTGACCAAATAAGTAATGATATCGATCGCATATATGTTTTAAACAAAGACAAATTCAACAAAAACATTCAAATATATTTTTCAAGCTGGGAACACTCAATGACCCATCGCCATTTTGTATTTGTTTTAATCTGTCACTCGCAACAAGACGGTCGTGCTATATGGTCACTACATTTCTGTTCGATGAGTTTTTTCACATTATCCATACGTTACGTTGTGTATTTTGTGTTCCTCCGTGTTGATTGCTGCCCAGCTGTCAAATATCAAAATGACTAAAGGATCTGTTCTGAAAAGTCAGGCGAGAGAACTGGTGATCAAGGTTCGTAATTACTTTGAAGCAGAATATCAAAATGGTGGCCCGCTATTACCACTGTCGCAAGTGCGAGAGCGTGTTGCGGCCGCATTAGGAATTAGTGGACCTACTGTTTCAAAAATTACTACCGAAGCTTACGGTACAAGCGGCATGCAAGCAAATAAGCTTCGTACGCCGAAGAAGAAACGCCAACCACGTCGTGTGACATCGGTTGACAACTTCGACGCTGACGCTATTCGTCGTCATATATATGACTATTACTTGCGCAAAGAAATTCCAATACTTAAAAAACTTGTTGTTTCTTTACGTGAACGTGGTTTGTTCCATGGCCAAAAATCGTCATTAAGCTTAGTTTTGAAAGAAATTGGATTTTCTTATAAAAATCGGACAAACGTAAAATATTGATGGAGCGTCACGACGTTGCTATGGTTCGCTGCGAATTTTTGAGCGAAGCCAAAAAGATATCAGATTGGTCAAATGTTATTTTCACTGACGAGACTTGGTTAAATGCAAACCACACAGTATCGAAGAACTGGACTGACGACACCGCCGCTTCCACTAGTTCAGTGCCAATGGGAAAAGGTGAACGCCTTATCATATGCCATGCAGGGTCTACGAAACGATTCGTGTCAGATGCTTTACTGGCCTTTAAATCCAAGAAAACAGTGGACTACCACAAAGAAATGAACGCGGAGATTTACGAAGGATGGTTCAAAGAAATGGTGCAATCTCTGGAAGAACCGTCGATAATTATTATGGATAACGCTACATATCACTCTAGACAAATTGATAAAATGCCGACGCAGGCCAATAAAAAACAAGAGATAATTGACTGGCTCAAACGTCATGGCGAAAATGTGGATGATATTTTATTAAAAGTACAATTAGTGAATATTTTAAAAATTCTAAAAAAAGCTTCCCTAAAAGATATATTACCGACAAAATAATTGCCGAATGTGGTCATTGGGTTTTTCGACTTCCGCCGTATCATTGCCAGTACAATGCTATAGAACTAATATGGGCACAAATCAAAGGAGACGCCGCTCGAAACAATACCCATCCCCCTTTTACGGCAAACAAGATGTTAGATTTAATAAAAAATGCATGTGCGGAAGTAACCTCCGAACACTGGGAAAAAATTGTGAGAACCAAAACATTATAGCGTCGGATTGGGAAATTCATGTGGCATTAGATAATATAGAAATACAGGAACTTATAATAAATGTTGAGGAGAGCTCATCGAGTGATAGTGGCGATTCATCAGATTTTGATTAAAATAAATAAATGAACAATCCACATAATATAATTACATCTTGTAATGAAATGTAATATTAGTTAATAAATTTGTATAAAATTATCCGGCAATAGTTTAGTTTCTTACACTTTGTAAAAAAATATCGGGTCTCTTATCGTGTTACGTTTATCGATAGCTCCATCCCTATCAGTTTCTCCGACTCTGCTATGACCTTGTACGCGCGTAAGCGTCATATTTTTATTAAATAATGTATACATAATGTAAAAAAGACGCTCGTTCAAGTTTCCACAGGAGCTGTCATCGAGAAAATAAAGAAATGGAAATAGTATAGTGATTCTATTCATCATCATCATTCATTCATTTTCATCGCAGCCCACACACGTCCCACCGTTGGGCCCGAGCCTCCTCCACAACATGAAGGCATTTGACATACTATACCATTCTGGTCAGACATGTTAGTATAGGGATTCATTTCGAGTTTTCCTTCTCTTGCACAGATGTTATGTGCATATTATATCCCATAATCGTCTTTTACGACATCCACGGGCAAGATAGGGAGTGGTGAATTGTATTCTTACTCCGTCACCACACAGAAAAGTGATTCTATTCTGTGACTCACAATTACAGGTGGAGAGGAGTGGTATAAAAGGGTGCGTTGTAAGCAGCTACAACTTCTCTCATTAATAATAAAACTATAGAAAGCTAGAGCTTTGCCCGATAAAATGTTGCAAAAACGGGCCAAGTTTATTTTTTTTGAAAGTTTTAGTGCGCTTTATAGATTCTTACTATTCGTTCATTCCAATGCTTTCTCTCTTGTACGCAGCGCAAATAAAGTTGCACGGGTCAACTAGTCAATAATATGATCATAAATATAAAAGTTATTTAAATGAGTCGTTTAATATTCCTCAAAGCAAACTTATACAATATTAGTTGGATCGATAACGGCCAAGTTCGCTATGATAGTAATTAAACTGACCGTAATGGACGTCGTAATAAAGTTCGTAACTGTCATAAAGACTTTCTGTTTAAGTCAATTTTAGACTGTTGATATTTTGCTTCGTAAATTGAAGTATAAAATATTTTTTTTTATAAGTATTTTAAATAATATATCGCTAACACCTTCCTTGCATGTGCGAGTCATAAAAATAGGCTAAGGGAACGTCGGTTAGGGAGGTTACTAGGAAGGGTATCCCGCCGGTCTGGTCACGAACGTCAAGGTTTCGGTACCCGTGGTCACCCAATGTAGGAGAGGGAATACGGCGGGTTATGGGATCGTGTGCCGCGCTTTCGTCATCCCGGACGGGATGGATGGCATGCATCCGCAAAACAATATACATAACACCGCCAAAAAATAAGTTGGTCACCACAAATCCCTCTCCAACACTGCCACTGCGTAACATCGTTTTAAACGGAGATGACTACTCGCTGTCCGCGCTTCGACAGCAAACAGACCACTAGCTGTTCACGCGTTTAAAGCTGTCAGGCAACTAGCTGTCCCACGCTTACAGCTTGCAGTCACCTACATTACACACACTTAACGTTGAAGAGAATAGCTCAGAAAATAACATAAAACGAAGATTTTGATTGCATGTAATACTAAAGTCAAAGTAAGTGCTTCAGGCGAGCAGTCTGCGTACTTATATGGCGCTGGTCGCCCGCTTGAAGAACGTGGCAGCGGAACATTGCGAGACATTAACTATCGAGTAGTACGATGGCGGTAAGCTTGCTTACAGCAAGTTGTCAGCAAGCTCATGTTGTCAATGTAAAATATGTTTACAAAGGACGCCCTAAAGTTCATATTTTAATTAAAAATACGGAATATCCGTGTGGGAGCGATGTAGGCGGCTACCACCTTAAAGGTCTTATTTGAACACTGGGCTAACTTCTAATTAATGTAGCGAAAGGAATGAAATGAAAAAAAAATAATGATTTAAGAACTTTGAGGATCTAATACTGGCACAATGGTATTAAAGTTACGATCAGATTTTACAGAACATTGCTTCAAGAATGTTTTATATCAATTTCAAAATAATATTACTTTGATTTGTACCTTTGTAACCACATCGCTCGTCGAACCGACAACCGACAGGTTCTTGAGTGGCGACCACGAATCGGACGACACAGCATAGGCCAACCTCCACTAGGTGGACTGACGACATTCTCAAAATCGCAGGGAACCGTTGGATACAAGTGGCGCAGGACCGTGCCGAGTGGCATTCTCGTGGGAGGCCTATATCCAGCAGTGGACGTCTGTAGGCTGATGGATGGATGGATGAATTGTACCTTTTTAAAATAATATTTAATGTCTTAGCATTTTAATGAATCCAATTGTGCGAGTGTTATATGAGAAAACGAACTAAACACTGCACAGATGGCATAGTGGTGGTGGAGTGTCGTGGGTTTCAATCCCACGCGGGACAATAGTTTGTGCAATCCACAAATTGTTGTCCTGAGCCTGGTTGTAACTCGTGTCCGTTAATTTTATATGTTTGTGAAGTTCTCGCAACAAAACAAAAATATTTCGATATCGAATAAGTCGAAAACCCTATACCAAACGATCTAACTAGCGAGCGTGGGTGAATATACCCATAGTGGAGGAAAGAGAAGTCCAAGTTTGTAATAAATCAGCCGAGCTGACGATGTTGAAGCCCACGTTTGGTATAAATGAGGTGAGATAATGATGATCACGGTTTATATTTCACAACAAAAACATCTTTAAAAATTAATTTGTATAACTTACCATTAACCTTGAACTTTGATATAAATAAATAAACTATCTAGTTGTAATGAAGCTCGATAAAAGTACCCTTGTTTAATGTGAAGACACGTGCCAACTTGTATAAAATGGTTGGATAAATGTGACCTTGAGGTGATATTGCTTTTGCTGGAGTCAAAGTTATAAGCGATTTGTGGGTCCGCGAAACATCCAAATACCAAACTTACACATTTGTAATATTAATATAACTACTTTACGGAGTTTCTCGCGCTTGTATTTGATTGTTGATTGCCCGACGTTTCGCACACTTTATAGCGTTCGCGGACTAAGATGTCTCACGGCCAACAAGTCATCGTTATAAGCTATTTATAAATATTTACCCGCTACAGAAATTAGTTATTAAATTTGACCCACCATTTTGGTACAAATTTATTGCCAATACAAGAAGGACCGCGCCCGCCATAACATCAGGTTTGATAAAAACACAAATCCTCGCAAAAGATCACCCATAACTACATAGAATGGTACGCGAGGCTATTGAGATCAAAAAATACAAAAATTTTAATAGAGAAGATTACCAACAAGCTGGGATCCTGTTATAAACAGTTGCCTGATGGTTCTAAGCGCGTGGACAGTTGGTGGTCTGCTAGCTGACGGCGTAGTTGTCTCAGAATAAAGCAGTGTTGTACTGGGGCAGTGTTGGATCGGGGTCTTGTAAATGAGCTACAACCTAAAGGATATAATTCACTACTTTGGCTCTCGTAATTTGAACTCGTGGGACGTTCACGAATTGAGAAGGTGATGATTATACAACGCTAAAACGCTTTTGTTATGGCAATAGATTATTTTTAACTTTTACAATCTTCTTACAAGCTTTTCCTTTTAGATAAAAGCTCTTTTTGATACTTTATATATTATTCTATTACATATCTCGGTAACGCGGCAACGGTTCACAGACTTTTAACGATGATTGATTATTTGGATCCGTCAAGCTTTTAATCTCGTGACCTATATTTCAACTTGGGATTAGAGGCTCTATCAACATTTACAATTTAATAATATTTTATAAACGTTTTGCCTTTAAATAATGACGGAATGTAATATTTTTATAATTTAAGAAAAATTAAAACGGGTAAAAGATTTTGTATATTTGGGCGTACTACGTTTACTAGAGATGGTAAAAATGAAGAGGATGTTAAAAGAAGAGTAAATGCTGGTAATAGAGAAAGTGGAGCACTGTACGCATTTATGAGGAGCCAGAATGCATGTATTCAAAAGGCACGTCTAAGTAGCAGTTAGTATATAAGGGAATAGGGGAATGTTAGTGCCTACTCTCATACGTGGCAGTAAAATCTGGATGTGACAGGCAAGACATGAAAGTAGAATAAATGCTGTAGAGATGAAAGCTCTACGTAGTATAACAATATGTAGTGTAAGGTTGAAAGATAAAATTAGGAATAGCGTGATAAGAGAGCGCTGTGGAGTGAATGAAGATGCAGCGGAGTGAATGAAGAAGCAGTGACAAAAGATCAAACAAGAAATGTTGAGGTGGTTGGATACGTAGAACGAATGAGTGAAGAAAAGTTGATGAAGCAAGTATACAAAGCACGCCGTACGTTATTCGGTTAAATTCGAGACGTACTAGTGAAAGGTCATGTTAAGAGTATGCCTAAACGTAATGCATGAAGACTTTGATGACGATTCAGTATGATGAAAGTATGTCAGGATCGTGGCTTTCAATTCAGTCTCTGTCTACTCCTCTGGGAAGCAGACTCAATCAAGTACCTTTAAAAAGTAATAGCGTCATGATAATGTCATAGAATGTATGGTGACGGAATAGTTTGTCACCTTCCTTTATGTTCCCGTGCCAGTCCTAAGCTAAAAGTATATGTTTGTTTGTATGTAATTATCATCATTACTCCTAGCCCAATTATTTAGGGTCACACAAAATCACTTTAAAATGTATTTTAAAGTGACTTTAAAACTCTAAAATCAAAGTTTAAGTGTTAAATTTCATCCCGATATCTCGAGGGTTGAAGGTGTTACACTGATTTTCATTTCATTTCATCATTTCGGCTCGTATACGTCTTACTGCTGGGCTCGAGCCTCCTCCCCAATACGGGGGATATTGACCACGCTGATCAGACGGGTTGGTATAGGGTTTTATTTCGAGTTTTCCTTCTCTTGCATAGACGTTATATCCGTATTCCCTTCCCTATCCCTTAGTCGTCTTTTACGACATCCACGGGCAAGAAAGGGTGTGGTGAATTGTACCGTCACCATACGGTAAGTGTAACACTGATTTTAGAGATTTCAAAACTTTAAAATGCTCTTCTGTATAGTTTAGCTATTTGTGCTTTTTTGCGTCAGGACATGATGCGTCACACAACTGTCTGTTCCGTCCGGGATGACGCAGGGGGCGGTAATGGAGCCCATAGCTTGCTGGGTGCGTCTGTCGCCAAGTGGGCGGGACACTGGTACCCTACCTTGTCATAAGTGACTTGTCCAGGCAACATTTTGAACTTACGTAGGGAGGGCTCGATATATGTATGACGATAGTTGAATATATGGTTGTATAGATATTTTAGCTTTTGTTATAAAGTGTGTCAATTTTGCTACAAGCGTCTGTTCGTTGTTAGTACTAACTACAATACAGGCCAGTCTCTGGCGAGACATTCAGTCTACACATACACTGTTGATAGTCACTTTTAGTCACACTAAATATTAGTAATATCTAAAAGCTTGTTAATTACTAAACTAGAAGAATCCGTGCGGATATTTCACACTATTAGATGAACATTTATATAACTGTATACTAGCAACCATATATTTAGTAACTTTGATATACATATGAACATTTTTAAATCGTTACCTGTAAGTATCGCTAAATTTTTAATCAGAATTTTAGTTTCATAATATGTTTCTTATTTTTCGTCGTTAGGTAGAACAATAATTCTGTAAATGGTGCATCAAACATTAATGTTGCCAAAATGTGGTAGATATCTCATAAGGATAACAATTGCTATATTTTTAAATACCTTGAAGTGAAGAATTTTTCTTTATAAAATTTCTTTTACCAACCTTTGACGTTGGAGTCTGAATCGGCTGAGTTACGACCAGAAGAATGGGCTGCTGCATTCTCTTGACTTATTACACTGTGTGCTTATTAGCGCGACGAATATGGTTTGATCCCCCATGAGGAAAGAAGATTTATTATTTTTTCGTGTGTTTATGTTGAAGAGCTTGCATAAGAATCAACAACACACTTCGGGTGCTACAATTATTTGAGGGTATAAAACTTTTATTTTTACTCTCTCATTGTCGATAATGCGCTGCACAGTCGCAAATGCTCAACGGAACTTACAAAGTTTTTTATTTAATATTACAAACTTTCTTATCCATGAAGGTCGTAAACGATCACTAAGGGATATAATATGCAATATATAAATATAATACATACGAGAACACATGTAAGAAAAGGAAATTTGTAATTAAAATCCTGTATCCTAAATCCCTTCTGCATAACATGTTAAAGTATGTCAATAACCCTCTTATTGTGGGCGAGGATCGAGTCCAATAGTGGGTCATTTCTGTGTGCTGCCTAAGTCGGCTAACATGTTAAAGGTCTTATTTGAAAAGTGAGTGGCAGCTACCCTCTCATTAATAGAGCGAAAGGATTGAAATGAAAAAAAAAATGATTTAAGAACTTTGAGGTTCTAATATTGGCACAATGGTATCATAGCTACGATCACAGTTTACACAATATTGTTTTAAGAACGTTTTATTTTAGTCTCAAAATAATATTACTTTATGTTTGTGTGTCATAGTGGGTCATATATGGATGAAAGAACTAAAATTGACATATGATTTAAAATAAAAAAATGCCGATGTAAATTATTCATGAAATACCGAACATCATATAAATGATAATGGCAGACGATATTGGATAAGTCGAGCTAAATCTATCTCTGTTCAGCCATGTTTGATGAAATTTTATAAGACAAGCTTTCGGCGAATTGTATTAGGAATTGAATAGATTTCGTGTACTGGGACACTATTAAGAAATTCGAACGGAGGCTTAGAAAATGGATCATTCATTTTCATAACACCAATATCTTTCGTACTCCATTTTGCGCCCATGATTTGACACATTCGGCTTATGGTGTCTATACAAACGATAATTATCGTATGCATCCGAAACGAAAGTCTTTGTAACTGGAATATTTTGGTAGTAGGTTTTTGCTTCGAAGAGAAACATTCACTTTTGAGTTTAGGGGTAGCCTTAATTCATATATTTTTGGCTAAATCCCAGTCGCTATTCTTCGAAAAATTTGTATTGCATCTGTTTAACGTTCTTCATAGCAAAATCATAAGACTGCCTTTAAGAAATTCTTAATTTTGCCCACGGATATCAAGGATTTAGTACCAGTGGCCCACCTAATGGTGAAGGTGAGGGTATACAGTGGGTTATGTTCGCCCCGGATGTAACAGACGGCGTAAGTGCTGACCACTGTCCACCCAGAAAAGAAAATCTTAATAAAATGTAAATATAAAAAGATCGTTTGAATCGTAAACAAAATTTTATTGTCTTGAGGTCCGCGTCTTAAAATTGTTCATAGCTCAGCCGCTCAATCTTAGCAATAGCCATTGGAGTTGAGAAAATAAGAATATGTTTTTCATAAAAGTATATCTAGCAAAAGCTTCTCATTAACTTAACTAAATATAACATCAACAATGTACAGTATAAACACAATTTGGACCTGATGCTGTTTAACGATCCGCCTCGTTTTCATATTCATAGCCGCTCGTTCCCATCCAGCTGCAAAGAGTATTGAAATTTTTATCTCTGAGATCCAGTCACTAGAAATTGGAGCATCATTTTTTAAACTCATCAGCTTTTTTTTTCTAAGTTTGGATTCTACAGGATGTTGTTAATAGATATGCCTTTATCATCATCGTCACCTCAGTTTATACAAGTCTCACTGTTGGGCTTGGTCCTCCTTTATAATAGTTGTACCTTTTCTCAGCTGATTTTCAGGACCCACGTTAAGGAGTATAAGATAGTGATAAATTTGATTTCGAATTGTCGGACTCAGTGGCGATTGCGTTACGATCCAGTATTAATTTATTAAGTTAATTTAAGGGTTTTTTGTAAATTGGCAATGTGTTAGAGCACGCCTTCGGGTTTACATATAGCTGACCCAAGAGCACTGTTCTGTACAAATTAAAAAAGAAACAAATTCCTTGAAATCGGCCACAACGCCACCTACCGGGCCTTATTGTACTAAAACTATTATTGTACTAAATATGTATGTCAAATTCTCTTCTAGAATCATCATCGCAGCCCAAATACGTTTCACTGTTGGGCTCCGGCCTCGTCCACTATGGGAGAGAAATTGACCTACTCTACAACGCTGGTCAGGCATGTTGGTATAGGGTTTTGTTTCTAGTTTTCGTTCTCTTGCATAGATATTATATGCATCTTATATCCCCTAGTCGCATTTTACGACAACCACGAGTACTCTTACTCGTGGTTGTCGTAAATTAGGGGGTGGTGAATTGTATTGTTAATATGTCAATACACGGAAAGAGGAATCTTCTAGAATGGAAAAAATCCAATAGTGGGACGAATGTGGGCTGAAATAATGATCATTATCCTTTGAGCTCACATTCAGGTTAAGTTAGATTCATATTGTGTTGCCAAATACTAAAAAATATCAGTTTTATTTATGTTGTTCGCGTTTGAGTAAAAATTGTCTGGTGTATCAATAAATTCTCACCTGAGCGGACATTGTTAGCTGCAACTAGGTCAACCTTCATAAGTACATATTCCCTTGTGCTTTATACAGATACCTTCGTATATGAATAGTTTTGAATGAAACAAAAACGCTTTCATAAATCACTGTGTGATTTTTAGTTCTCGTGAATGGAAGTCGTTTGCATTTCTTGCTAATGTGAAATTGCCTTTTCAAGTTTTGTCGAGTTAATCTTGGCTGCTTTCATGAAATTTCGTCCTATATTTTTATTTTAACAAAATCTTGATTGCAATAATTGCGTAGCTATTTTTAAGTTGCGTCGCGAGGAATTTAATATCACACAGAAGGAGGGAATGTTTTACTACACAAACTGTTATTTGATATTATTGAAATTTTAAAAATTATTTAAGTTTTAATGTAATTTCCTTAGAATAATAACTCATAGGAGCTCGATTCGCGCACAAAATTTGAAACATTTAAATTGGAGCCAGAAATGACTCCCTATGCCGAATCGTGACGTAGTATACAAGGTCACTGCGTACAAGGTACTATTGTATAATGGCGTTCGTGTGTATGTGTGTAATCGCTTGCATGTAGTATTGTATGTAGTAGTATTTCTGGCTTCACGTTTTTGATCGCTCAAGTACCAACACTATCCTTCTACATGTTATTATTCTAAAGTGATTTCGTTATTGTTGTTGGTATTGCGCTAGTTAGGTGGGTCCCCATAGCCGATAGGCAAAAAAGGGATATTGTGTATTCTCATTACGAAACAATGCGTATAAATTCGTATAGGGTTTTTATAGGGTGCCTTTAGTATCATCGAAATTCATTGCAAGCATTCATACTACCTTCACTTTCTTCACGGTAAGCAGCGGCTTTGCAAAGGTCCATGAGCGACAGTATCATTTGTCATCAGGTGTGCTGTTTGCTCGCTTGTCACCAACAGCAATAACAAAATAATTGTGTTGCTTTTATAGACCATCTCGTTTTATCAGTTTTTTGCATTGAATGAAATGCAATTAGAATATGAAGGTAAATTTAGACACTATCCTTGCTTTTTGCTTTTTTTATTTATGAGGAAAAGAAACTTCTTGTATGAGAAAAATATAATAGAAAATAAAAATATCGTAAGTACCCGGATGATATAAGCAGTAATTCTTATAATCCTTTTTTGATTTTTTTTTTTGGTAGACTATGATTTGGACACACTCCGCTTAATCTGTCCGGAGCGACGGATGGGTGGCGTGCGGCTCCAAACCTACCGTATTCCTTCCTCATCGCCATTGGGTCGATCATTGGTACCCATTCCTTGACATTCGTGCCCGGCCTGACGGATTACCCTTTAAGGTATCGGCTCCTTCGACGCCCTGGCAACAAGGCAGTGTTTGAGGGGCGTCGGCCTGTCATTTCCCGGACCCACTCCGCGGCCTCCTTCCGAGCGATGACCTCCTCGCACAAAGAGGCGATCCACAACCAGCACCTGTCGCTGTCGAGCATCTTTGATGTGATGGTCAACAACGACAGGTTTGACCTATGACTGCCGGCAGGTCGTGGCGCTGAGGCCCCCAGGCGGGACATACCTCCAGGGTGTGACGCGCATCATCATTTGGCGCGCCACACTCATGGCATCCGGGGGCCTCCTCACATCCGATTATATGCATGTACGGCATGTATTTACCGAAGACCCCATAGATAGATAGATAGATAACTCTTTATTTGTACACCGATTACAAAACAAAATACAAAAACTTAAATACTAACATAACACAGAATGTACAAAGGGCGGCCTTATCGCTATAAGCGATCTCTTCCAGACAACCTTGGGATGGAAATGGTAGAACAGAGAGATGGTAGGTAGTTTACTGCTGGTAGTAATGGAGATCAGTGTAAATAATATTTATAAGTCATAGATAACGACTATATAATAAATTGTATAACTTGTAAAATAAAAACAATATAAAACAATAAATAGTACATAATAAGAGACATAAATATATATACATATACACACATAGATATACACCTAATACCTACATATGCAGACATTCACATACATATACGTACACATCTATATATATATTAGGGACTTGCATAATAGGTACGTAAAAGAAACAATAAATAAATATTACAGCGACAAGTAGTGATCGGTCAACTTTTTTTTAAAAGCAGCTAAAGTTTGGCTTTGTCTAATTGTTACGGACAATGCATTCCATAGTAAAGTAGCCTTTACAGTAAAAGATTTACCCATGAAATCCGTGTAGTGGGTTGGTATCTTTAATTTCAGATTCTCCGATGATCTCAAGGATCTTGTGTGAGTATCATGGAGGTAATTAAATCGCTCTTTAAGATAAAAAGGAGTCGTTGGACTAAATAGAATGTTATACAACAACGCAAGTGTATGAAAATTCCGGCGTAGGCGAATTGGAAGCCACTGAAGCTTTTGCCGAAACTCAGAAATGTGATCATACTTACGTAGTCCATAAATGAAACGAATACAGAAATTTTGGAGCCGCTCTAATTTATCGAGTTGTGCCTCTGTAAGATCAAGGTAGCAGACATCTGCATAGTCGTGAATAGGAAGAAGGAGGGTTTTTGCAAGCGCGATTTTGGTGACAATTGGAAGAAAATTTCGCAGTCTCTGCAAAGCTCTAGCTGATGCGTACAATTTACGACTAACTTCTTGTATCTGTGGACTCCAAGATAACGTACTGTCAATATAGATGCCTAAATCCTTGACTTTGTCACTAATTGTTATAATAGATCCATCAAATATAATTGGAGGTATATCAGTCCAAGTAACCTTAGAGAGCATCCTGGTACTCCCAACAACTATAACTTGGGTCTTCGCAGGATTTACCGTAAGTCCATATCTACTACTCCATTTGGCTATTTGCGCTAAGTCTGTATTAATAGTTGTAATTGCGTCCGTGAGTTTATCGTAAGGAGCTTGCCTATAAATTTGAAGATCATCTGCGTAAAGGTGGTAGGCTGACACTAATTGTTTAGCAATCGAATTGATGAATATTGTAAAGAGCAGAGGGGATAAAACTCCACCCTGTGGCACACCTGCATAGGTATTACACCAAGAAGAGAAGGAATCTTTGAAATGTATGCGTTGCCGGCGGCCAAATAGGTAACTTCGAAACCAGTCAATCGCCGATGAGGATAAGTTAATTGAGCGTAGTAAACTAAGTAAAATGTCATAGTCAACATTATTGAATGCATTGGAAAAATCTAAAAGACATAGAACGGTTAAATGGCCATTTTCCATACCTGATCTGAGATCGTCTGTGATGTGAACAAGTGCCGAAGTAGTACTATGACCTGGTCGAAATCCAGATTGAAAGGGGCTTAGAAGTTGGTTTGAATAGAGAAAAGAGCTAAGTTGAGTGTGTATGAGACGTTCTAGAGATTTGGAAAGGAAAGGTAAGATAGATACTGGACGATAGTCAGCGAAGCATAAAGGTTTAGTCTTTTTGGGCAAAGGAATAATTTGTGACTCTTTCCACAAAGAAGGGAATGTACTAGAAGAAATAGAGAAGTTCAGTATATGGCAGAGAATAGCTAAAATTTCATCCAGGATAGGGTTATCCCTATCCTGGATGAAATTTTATGATTATTCATATTTCGACTTATACAGTCCTGACCTACTGCGTTCGAAGAAATAGAAAGAATGCTCTTTTTCACATTACTAGTAGTAAATGGATTAATGACAAAAGATGAATACGTGTGAGAAGAAAAAGAAGAAAGATGTTGTAGGGTAGATTCTTTAATGATACGATTAAAATTAGGTGAAGATGAAAAATATTTGTTCGTGAATCAATGTCAAGATTAGTAGGAATAGAGTCTTCTTGTGATTTGCCCACTCCCAATGTTTTTAAGAATTTCCAAACTTTAGTTGGGTCTCCGTTTTCCACAGTATTATGTATGTGGTGACGTTGTGCATTTCTACACATCCTATTGCAGTGATTTCTAATGGCAATATACTTTTCCAAATTTAGAGGAGTCGGTTTGTATTTGTATCTAGATTTAGCTGCAGATTTTTTAGCCATTATAAGTTTAATATTTTCGGTCAGCCAAGGAGCTGGTAGGTGCTTCACCTTAATTTTACGGATGGGAGCATGGACATCGTACAGATGGATAAGTTTTGAGGTAAATATATTGACTTTTTCATCAACACTATGAGAGTCAATAAGAGGACCCCAGTCTATTTCACGAGTATCCTCACGAAGCTTACCCCATGTCCGGGAAGTACCTGCGTCATCCAGAAGGTCAGGTTGCTGTGCCTTTTATTCATCCAGCGGTGCCGAAGCAACCTGCCCCAAAAGAACCCGGCACCAATCGGAAGGAGAGGACCTCGTGCCGCCGACCCAGCCACTCCATCAGCGCCGGCCGGAAGGCTTCGACGATCCGAATACCGAATCGAAGTCTTTCCAGCCGGATTGCCCAACTTGCAATGACGTCTCGGCGGCCGCCAGAGGGCCAGCTCGTAGGACGAGTCATAGCCGTCCCCGTCAGACGTTTTCATGCCTAAACCTACCTACTAAATCGATTTAAAATAACATAAGTTTTATTCTATCCCGTTATTTCCACATGGGTACGAAAACTACTACGGTAAACTGCGGTAATTTACTAGTATTATTATAAAATTGAACATTTAGCGTTTACGTCAAGCAATATGGATAAAGCAGGATAGTTAATTGTATTTCTATTACTCCCATGGTGAAATAGGAAATCCATCCGTCAATCACCCGTAGACGTCCACTTTTGGACATAGGCCGCCCCCAGAATGTCACTCAGAACGGTCCTGTGCCACTTGTATCAATGTTTTCCTGCAACTTTACATATATTGTCAGTAAAATAGGGCATAGTAAGCCGTCGCTACACAAAAAACTGTCAAATCCACAGATACACGAACAATTCCGAGCGTACTTGGCGTCACGTACGTTTGAAGTGTGGCAAATGTTCTCGCTCCATTGAATATTAGGCACCTGCTAACGTGCTTCATATGTGAGGGGTGTTTTGATTTACACGTTGATATTATCGGCGTATACTTTTATTATGTCGGGGAGGAAAATCACCCCTTGATATTTTTGTGGAGATTTGTTATGACCTATATGTGGAGAGGATTCATTGGGTTATTTTGCTTCTTGTATTTTTGAGACGTATTTCTGAAAAGTATATTTTCCGAAATATTTTTATTGCCTCTTTATAATCTTACTTTTATAATCATCATAATTGTCACCTCGTTAATGCTTAAGGATCATCCACTACTGGGCTGAAACCTTCTCCATAATGAGAGGAAAGTCTAACCTACAGTACCATTCTGGCTAGACGTGTCAGAATTTCTTTTAGTGCGGGCTATGTTCGGGGTGACAAAAGTGACAAAACTGACAAAACTGCTGTGTTTCCCGAGCGCTATGATATGTCCTTCTTTAAACGAGGTTTAAGAAGAGTATTTCCTTCACGGTAGGCAGCGGCCTAGCTGTGCCCCTGGTATTGCAAAGGTCCATGTGCAGCAGTTTCACTTACCATCAGGTGTGCTGCTTGCCCGTTTGCCACCGTCGGCAATAAAAAAAAAAAATAAAAAAAAAAGGACGGCAAGCGGCCCCATAATCCACCGTATTCTCTCCCCTTCGCCATTAGACGGTCCACTGGTACAGAGTTTCTTGACTACAGTGGCCAGCCCGGGCGGATACTCTTTGGATACCATCTTTAAACATGTCAGTATGAGGTTTTATTTCAGGCTTGCTTTTTCTTCTCCTGTTTAGATTTTATGTGCACATTATTTACTCGTTTTTAGAACGTACTCAGGGTAAGAAATGGGATGGCGAATAGTGTTCATATTCCTTCGCCACACGGAGCATCACTTCTATAATCACCATCATCTCAGCCGATATACGCCCCAATATTGGGCTCGGGCCTTCCCTATTCTGGCAGGCAAATTTACTTACTATATCGCGGTGAAAATACGGGTTGGTATAGGGTTTTATTTCGAGCATTCATAGTCATGCATATATCTTATAGTCGTTAATCGTTGTTTAAGACACCCAGCTTGCATGCTTGCTACCCTGAGCATAGCTTTTATTTATTTTTATCGCTTATGGTGGCAAACGAAGAAGCAACACATCTGATGGTTAGTGATACTGCACATACACTTTTGCAATACCAAGGGCACAGCTAGATCGCTACCAACAGTATCATTACCGTACCGTTAGGATTCCATGCTATAATAATCATCAATATGATCATCACAGCTCGTATACGTTCGACTGCTGGGCTCGTGCCTCTTCCAGAATAAGAGAGAAATTGACCTACTTTAGAACGCTGGTCAGACGGGTTGGTATTGGGTTTTTTGCGAATTTTTCTTCTCTTTTATATCTATAATACTGTCGTTCTATAATATTTTCATGTATCGTTTTCCCTATCTTTAGTGAACTATTGATCGGTATTGCAAGTATACAGCCGTGCAATTATTATTGGTTGCTAAGCAATGAAGTACACAACAAGTAGTTTCGCTTCGCACACCTATAGGTTTTTTATTGTCACAGGCTTTTGTCTTCTATAAGGTTAACCTTTTTAAAATTGGACTAATCTCAGCACGCATTCCCACCGTTGTAACTCCTGTAAGTTAGCATCCACAGTAGTCTCTATAGTTGACGACGAGATTTGACGTTCAGACATGCCCGGGAAATGATTTTAATTGTCTTGAGATCAGCAAGAAAATTGTTGGAGTTGGGAAAGATTGATTTCCCTTTCCTTATATGAAATGCGGGAGAAATGCAGCAAAATTGACTAGTTAACCAATAAATAAGAGGATGCATTTAGGATAGGCGCAACCGAACAGCACCAAGGATATGGGAGAGCTTGACGGGGCCTATATATGAGCCTAAAGATTGATTGCTATAGTAGGTATGGCAAAAACGCCTGAATGCATGAAAATTTTCTCGAGTTGCTACAATATACATAATCCATATAATATACTACTACAGACGTAACTGGTTACAGACGTTAAGCTGAATTAGTAGTAGGAGCAGTAGCCCCGGATAGCAATATCAATTTGTTACTGCACTTCGTTCAGTGAGCGAGTGAGCTGGAAGCACAATTTACTGAGGATGTTTGCGTGTGGTGGTTTTGGTAATGCCTTTAGTACCATCGAACGTCATTGCACGCATACACAAACCCTTTACTTTCTTTACGATAGTCAGCGATCTAGCAAAGGTCCTTGAGCTCACAAGGTCCAAGATCGCTTACCATCAGGTGCGCTGTTTACTCTCCTACAGCAAAGAAAACGAAAATTCTACTTCGATATATCAGGTCATCATAATTTCACCTGTCGAATCTCGAGATCAGATAATATATCACAGAGCAGCGAAAAGATTTCGTTCAGAAACGATTTTCTAACGAACCGTTAATAAACGAAAGCGAAATAACATGATTTGATTCTCATCGGTACAGTAAAGGATAGGATATTTTCAACCGATTTCAAAAAAGGAGGAGGTTTCTCAACGACCGTACATATGCTTATTTATGTTTGTTCGCAGATAACTTCGTCGTTTGTGAACCGATTTTGATGATTCTTTTTTGTTGGAAAGGATATAATTCCCATGAAAATTTTATCGAAATCGGACAATAGGTTTATGAAAAATCAACAAAAATCTAAATATGTATCTACATTGTGTACATTATTGAAGGCGGTTTCTTTTTTTGCAAAAAATAATTATCTATTAACAGTTTCAATCGCCTCTTTTTTTTCCGCAGGTGTAGGCAGATGTGTGTGGCAGTTATGGTATTAGATAACACTTTTATAAGGAGGTTCTTGCCCAAAAGTGGGCATATTGGATATTGATATTATCAGCTTTTACACGCCCTATTGTCGGGCTCTAGCTTCCTTTACGATAGAAAGTTTAATATAGGATTTTATTACGAGTTTTCCTTTATTTGCATTAATGTTATTTACATATTATATCATTTAGTCGTCTTTTACGACACTCGCGCACAAGACAAGGGCTGATGAAATGTATTCTAACTGCGTCACCACACGAAAAGTTAATAATAATAACCATTGAATAAAACAATAACTGTTCCTAAATTGGCAAGTATAATTTGCCCAAAACGTGCGTTCGCACTGAAAATGTAACTCTAAATTTGGAATACGGGTAATCGGGTTAATACAATCATCTGAACATGTACGGTTATAATTGAATTAAAGCTGTCACTCACGTCACGATATAATCGCTTTATCCATTCATCTGCATGACGTGAATTATATATAGTCTCTACGTGCATTGAATGCATTCAATTACAATTATAGTTGCATAAACGAAAGTACAATTCATTACCCCCTCTTTTACTCGTGGGTGTTTTAAAAGGCTACTAAGGTATATAATATGCATATAACATCTATGCAAGAAAAGAAAAACTCGAAATAAAAGACGATACTACGAGACGATACTAACACGTGGAAAAGCCCAGTAAAGTGCTGTTAGCCATTTTACCAGGGATTGGCCGATTTCTATGACTTCTAGAGGAAAGTAAAAGATAGTGACACATTGTTTTCTCTCACCGCATGGATTCTTTTACCATTTTTTTTAAATCATATGGTGGCTTTAGGCCTTCTGGTCTGACTGAAAGGAATGTGAATGCGTGCAACGAGGTTCGAAGCTACTAAGCCCACCACCCTACCCACCACCCTACCCACCACACGCAAACACCCTCAGAAAGTTGGGCTTCCGGCTCTTTAGTTCACCGAACGAAGTGCAATAACAAATTGCTACTATTTGACGTTGATTTTCTGCGAGAGTATGGTACTACTCGGGACCGACTGGCCCGCGGCTGTACAGACCTACCACTATGGAACCTTACAAATATCCTCCTTTATTTCCAAATATTAAATGTTATATATCATCATCACCATCATTACATCTTATATACGTCGCACTGCTGGGCTCGAGCCGCCTCCATAATAGGAGGAAAATTTACCTTACTATACGACGCTGATTGGCATAAGGTTTTGTTTCAAGTTTTTCATCTCTTGCGTAGAAGGCATATGCGTAATATATCCCTTAGTCGTCTTTTACGACACCCACGGGTAAGAAAGGGGGGGGGGGGGGGGAGTTGTGAATAGTATTCTTACTCCGTCAACACACGGAAAATATATGTGTAACGTACTTATCCATCTGATGAAGCTAACGAAGACATGAACACGGTGCTTAACCCAAAAGTTTACTTTTTGCCTCTTAAAAGAGGTACATCATAAGCTATTTACAGACATTTATATATATATATATATATTTGGAACGCATCATTAGCTCGACCCAATATCGAGCGTTTCGTGGCTCATTCGTCAAGCACGGGCACTTTGACCTGACCTGCCATTAACGCACCCGTTGTTTTAGTCCGAAAAGCAAGACGCCATTAAATGAACTGTAAAATCAAAAGGGTCATTGGTAAAACTTAAATAAAGGAGATAGTTTAAATCATAATCAGTGAAATTATGCATGCCATTTTCCGTATACTGATGGAAAAAGAACACAATTCACTACCCCCTTACCCTTAGGGACAGGCAAAGACAAATAAGGGTTATAATATGCATATAACATTGACAGAAGACAGGGACAACTCCAATTAAAACTACATACGTCTGATCAGCTTAGTGGACTACCCATTCTTGTGGTCCATTTTCTTCATGGAGAAAGTTCGATCTTAACAGCAGTTGAGCTGGCGAGTAACCTTGACAGTATTGTTCCAGGCTTCTCAGTCTCGATGTATCCTCACTCGAGGACGTGTATTGGCTCGAGGACTCGACAGCGCGGCACGTGCTGGATCCAAGAGATTTCGGAGCCTGGTCAGCGGCAAGGCAGAGCCTTCCCACTGGTAAGGAGGCACTGCAAACTCTGAAAACAGATCTTTGGAGTACCGTCGTCAAGAACAGTAAGCATCAGGATGCTTGGACCTGGGGTAAGTGTTACATTCTTATTACACATTATAACCTGTCGAATTGGTCTTTTTACCTTATAGCAATTTTTTTTCTACGACTCATATACGTTCGACTATTAGCCACAGATGTCTTCTGTAATGGGAGGGAAATTGACCAAATATTGAGATGGGTGATGGTGGTTTGAGTATACAGGATGTATCAGGTTATGGGGCAACTGTTCGAGTATGTTGTAGTTCAATGGTTATAGATCGTAATTACAATGTATATTACACAAAAAACAATATAACATAAAAGTTATAGTGATTTCAAAAATGTGTGTCTAACAGTCTATGCCTTAAATGTTACGTATTATGTAGGCATGTACAGACAGAATACACGTAGGCATATAAAGCTTCGACAATATTAATAGGTATAAATTGCGCGAATGCTTCAATGGTAATGTAGATACAGAGGCAGATTTACAATCAATCAGATTTACACGAAAAAGCAATGACAAAATTGAAAACTTTACATGTCTCTAATTCATTAACGAATCGATATTTCTATTTCAAATTTTTTTCATGGGTTCCTACCACCATTGCCTAACTCCCATTTGATCAGTTGCCCCATAACCTGATACATCCTTTATAGTTCAAGGTAGGATTCGAGTTTGTCTCTTCTAGCATTACAGTCATGTGCTCATTTTAATAATTTAATTTTTTCTACACCTACTAGAAAAAAAGGGGTGCCGAATTGTACAGACCTTAATTCAAATTCAAAATTTTATTTGCTAAGCTAATGTACAATCCCATGTATTATAAATTGCAAGCTTAGTTGCATATCTGAGCAGCTGCACTTCGCGGGTGGACGGCAACACTTGTTTGTTTTCGAGGCATCGATGGGGATTATACCCGAAATTGTAACCGGGCTGGCCACGGATGACCAGGCATTGGTGCCAGTTGTTGGCTCAATGGCAAAGGGGAAGCAGGGTGGGTTGTGGACAGTAGCTATATTTCTGTCACCTTCGTCGAAACGTAAGTGGGGTGTCCAGATCATAGACAGTTCAGAAAAAGCGGGAGTAATTTTTAAAACTAAACATTATTAAAATTCAAACTATCATTGTCACTGCAAGAAGGAAATATTGACATAAAATCTTTCACTAAAAGAAGTAAATTTTCCAGGTGGCATGTTGGTGGTGTCGGTGTCTGTCTGCGGGCTGGTGACCCTTGCGGCGATGACGCAGCCTTCCTTAGCACCAGAAGCGAAGCACTCCCTCCTGCAATACGTTACCGGGAAATACCTACACCCTCCCAGTTGTAATGTAATTAACTAAACCATTATTCTATCTCCTTAATAATCAAACCTTTTTTTAAATGAAACTTCTTACCTGCTCTGAAATTCTGATCGACACCTTATTGTGTGACGAAAAGTTCACGCGAGCAAAGGAGTTTAACTGACTGCTGTAGTGCTTACTTATGGCTATTGGTCACTGTTTATATAGGAAAATCAATAAAATTAGATGATTGATAGGTGATTCATCAAAGCTCCTCCTCCATTTTAGGAAGCAAATTCACCTGCTATCCACTTTGGTCAGACAGGTTAGTATTTTATTTCGAGGTTTCCTTCTCTTGCATAGATATTATATGCATATTATATCGCATAGTCGTCTTTTACGACATCCATGGGAAAGAAAGGGGGTATATTTCCTAATCGTATTTTAAAAAGAAAAGAAGGGGATTATTTATATAGTATACTTACTTCGTTACCACTTGGAAACTTTATTAGATTATAAATTTATAATGATTTTCGCAGCTGTTTACCAATTTAATATACATATAAGTATTAAAAGGTTATTGTTGTACTCCTAGGTGGAATGGGGTTGGACGGAGCCCCAAGCGGTTGGTGAGACGATGTGTTTCACTGTGCATTGCTTCCAACGCAACGGACACCCTTACCCCATATGTGACACAGACGAGCTCTCCGTGTCCATATCGCATGGGACTAGAAAGGTACGTAACTTATTTACTTTCAAACACATACGTACTGTATTAGAACGTACATATATACACACGCGCGCACACGCATGCGCAGTTGTACACGCACACACACACACGCACACACACATCTTTATATATGATATAGTTGTTGTGTACTGAACTCCTTCTAAACGGCCAGACCGACGTTGACGAAATTTTTTATGCGTGTTCAAGACGATTTGAAAACGGTTTAGATTCACAATTAGACTCGTAGGTGGCGCTGCGATCGAGTTTAATTAAAACCTTTTAGTAACATAAAGTAAGCCGCCTTCAAAATTAATATTAATTTTGCAACATGTCACCTGAGTTTTCTTGCCGGATCTTTCTCAGTGTGACCGTGTTCCGATCCGGTAGTAGTATACTAGATTATTAGTTAGTTTTTTAAAAATAATTACTATTAATTTTAATATTCAATTATTACTAACCATAAACAATATAATTTTTTCATATAGAATCATTTTCTTCTTACACTGGCAATAAATTTTGTATCAAAATGTGGGTCAATATTTAATAACTAATTTCTGTATCGGGTAGATAATTATAAAATTTTCTGCAGTAACGATGACTTGTTGGACGTGAGACATCTTAGTCCACCCGTGACCATGAACGCTGTAAAGTGTTCGAAACGTCGGGTAATCAAAAATCAAATACAAACGCGATAAAATCCGTAAAGTAGTTTTATTTAAAATGTATAATACTCGCGTAAACATCAGAAATCATTATATATTTGTCCACTTTTAGGTTTTTTTCATTCGTTCATTCGTTCGTTCTGTTATTAATTTCATGTACTTTCTAGTATTAAGTTTATTTTGTATTTCTCTTATAAGCGACTTATATTAGATGGTGGTTAAGATCTGATCTAATACGCCAGTGTCGTGGGTTCGAATCCCACGCAGGACAACACTTTTTGCGATGCACAAATTATTCTTCTGAGTCTGTATGTAATTTGTATCAATTAATTATATGTTTGTAAAGTCCCCCGCAATACAAGAATTATTTCCTTAGTGCAGTCTTTAAAAAAAATAATTATCTTTAACTGTTAACCGTTTTTTTTTCCAGGTGACTGCGGTAATAGAGTTAGGCTCTGGTGATCCGGCGCAAGCGAACACAGCTCGCGTCAAGTTCACAGTGCGGACAGCAGGGATCTACATCATTTCTGTGATGATCGGTGAATACATTTTTGAAGTGATATCTTTTTTGCTTTATTTTGAGGGTGTTTTATGAGACTGACGCGTCACGTTCGACTACGTAACGCTCGAGTATAATCGGTTTTTGTCGACTAAGGACGCATTTTTAGAAAAGTGACAAGTAGAGCAAAATATCATCAACATTTTAGCTCATATACGTCCCACTGCTGGGCTCAAGCGTCCTCTATAATAAGAAAGAAATTAACTTACTATACAGTTTGGTATTTTTTTTTTATGTGTGGGCTATGGTAAGCGCACACGCGGTCCATTCCGTCCGGGGCGACGAAAGGATGGCACGCGACGGTCCCATAACCCTCCCGTACCCACGTCACCTTCGTCGTTGGTCCGACCACCAGTGCCGAATTCCTTGTCGTCAGTGGTCGGCCCGACGGAATACCTTTTCGGGTTCACCTCTCGACGTCCCTGTCCCGGGGCGTCGGTCGCCGTCGCGATACAGTTTGGTATAGGGTTCCGTTTCGAATTTTTCTTCTCTAGCGTGATGTTATATGCATATTATATCCCTTAGTCGTCTTTTACGACACCCACGGGCAAGATAGGGAGTAGTAAATTGTATTCTTATTCCGTCACCACACGGAAAATTTCTATATGCAAGCTTTACATTTTCACCATAATATGTGTTTCCGTGTGCAAATAAAGTCGCAAGAGAAGTAAAACTCGAAATAAAACCCAACAAACTCTGTACGGAGTTTGTATAGGGTTTTAGGTAAGTCAAAATCCCTCCTATTATGGACGAGGCTTGAGCCCAGCAGTGGGATGTATATGACCCGAAATGATGATGATGATGATGTGAATGTAGGTGCTGCTGGTGTATGCGGTTCACCTTTCCGAAAGTGGTTTAGTGCTGGACGAGTGGAGGCGAGAAGATCGAGGGTGGGACGAGCGCATGCGGCGCTCGTGTGGGCGGCTGGACACGCGAGACAGTTACACGTGCATCCACGCGACCAGTATGACAATCCGGCACCCCTCGCCGTCAACGACAGAGACCCGCCAACGGTAAATAATACACTATTTTATTTTACAAATAACTATGAAATCATTATCATTTCAGCTCGTATACGACCCACTGCTGGGCCTGTTCCACTATACCACGATAATCAGACGTATAGGTTTATATCTGGAGCAGCGGAGAAACTTTGGGTTATCCTGTAATCTACCTGCTTATTTACGGAGTGTTCTAAGGAACTGTTCGACTTGGTACCATATTACACCGTAGCAGGGTTCATCCAGAGGTCGCCGCCTTCTGTGAGGCCGTAATCTCACGGAAGGAGGCGGCGGATCGTGTGCGAGTAGAGCTCCTATTCGGCGACACGTTCCGCCGCCGGCGACTCGGGCGGCGCAGGCGCGAGTATCTGCGCCTAATGCCGCCCTAGCCGAGGCCGCGGGTGATCGGACCGGGGAATTGTCCGTCACCCGCAGTGTGGCTAACCGCCAGACGGCGACCGACGTCCCAGGACGTCGAGAGGTGAGGGTACCCGAAAGGGTATTCCGTCGGGCCGACCACTGATGACAAGTCACCCTGCTCCGGTGGTCGGCCCAACAACGAGGTGACGTGGGTACGGGTGGGTAATGGACCCGCACCGTTCTTTCATCGCCCCGGACGGAGTGGACCGCGCGTGCGCTTGCCATAGCCCACCCATAAAAAAAAACAGGGTTCATCCATTTCATCAGGAAACGTTATGATCTTCAATTGTACAGTTTCAACGATAATTTCTTCCACATATGTGCAGGATCAGGAATGGACTATCTGCTGCGGTGTTTTCCGAGCGCTATGATATGACCATCTTCAAACAAGAAGAAATGCTCCTATCTCACGGTACGCGACTTCATTATACTTCTGATTGAGCGGCAGCTACCACTTACTATCAGATGCACACTTACTCGTTCGTCTGCTACCAAAAGGCAAAAAAAAAAACTAAAATTAAAACTTCTTTGAAAGCAGTGTACCTCCGCTTGTCGGATCGGCCACGGATGCCCAGTAATCGGTACTAGTGGTCTGGCTCAATGGTGGTGCTCCCACCACCACCTACGGTGGGTTAAGGAACCGTAAGCCTCGGATGAAATGGGTCCAAAACATAGTCTGCTAAAAAAAGGGTACCTCCGACTAAAGATATAACAATTTGAACGAAAGAAAGACATTTATTCTGCTCTCGTTAAATATAACTAAAAACACCGACAAACATAACTCAAGAAAAGAACTCGCATAAAATAATTTAATTTTATCGAGAAACAAAAAAGGCTCGCGCTATTTCTCTTTAAAGAAACAGCGTTGATATTCTGCCAAGGCCTGGTATATGCATTTTAAAAATAACTAGCTGACCATTCTAAACTACTAACTAAACCATTCTAGAATTTCATCAAAATCGCTCCAGCCGTTTAGGAGGAGTTTATTTACAAACACACGAGCAGAAGATTTATATATACGCTTATATACGCCCCACTGCTGGGCTCAAGCCTCCTCCATAATAGGAGGGAAATTGACTTTATTATACCATGCTGGTCAGGCAGCTTGGCATAGGGTTTTGTTTCTAGTTTTCCTTTTCTTGCTTAGATGTCATATTCGTATTATATTTCTTAGTCGTCTTTTATGACACCCACGGGTAAGATAGGGAGTGGTGGTATTCTTACTCCGTCACCACACGGAAAATATATAAAGATTATCAAAACTTGAAAATTTCCCGCCTTCACGAATAGATGATATAATGTTTCAGGGTTTCTCCGTCAAGCTCAATCCACTTGGTGGTGATGTGGACGAAGCGCTCTCGTCTTCAGCAACGTTTACGTACGACAGTGTTAACCAGCGCGTCGTACTGACGCTATGCTTCGAACAGGCCGGCGTATACCGCGCGGCCGTCTACTATGACGAGGTACTACTTCACAACGGGGAGTTCGACTGCATCGTGCTCACCGGTAAGTCATACCGCATAAATGGCATTGAGATAGGACCTACCGAGTCAATGTCGTGGGTTTGATTCTCACACAGTTCAATATTTGGTGCGATCCACAAATTATTGTTCTGAGTCTTGGTGTAATTTTTGTTCGGTAATTGCAGAATTAGCACGTTAAAATGGCAATGGGCAGGCCACATCGTTCGTCGAATCGACAACCGTTTGGGAAGAAAGGTTCTCGAGTGGCGACCACGAATCGAACGACGCAGCGTAAGACGACCCCCTTCTAGGTGGACTGACGACATTCTCAAAGTCGCAGGGAACCGTTGGATGCAAGTGGCGCAGGACCGTTCCGAGTGGCATTCTCGTGGGGAGGCCTATGTCCAGCAGTGGACGTCTATAAACTGATGGATGGATGAATGGAATTGTATTTATAATTTTCCACAAATTTCTTAGTTCAGGGAGTCTTTAAACAATTAATTTATTAAGTGAATTTTCCTTAATGTAATGAAGTTTCAGTGTGTATATGGTAGATAAAGTTTTAACCGTGACGTTTTTTCATTTAGTTCATTGAAAATGTGTAGTTATGGGATTAGAATATAATTTTTACTATTCTACCCATTATATTTTAGTATTATATATTTGGGATCCACTGTTGCGAGAGATGGTAAATGTGAAAATGATATTGAAAGAAGAGTATGTAAGGGAAATATGGTGAATGGTGCTTTGCGCACCTTTATGGGCAGCCAAAGCCTGTCTAAGAAGGCTCGCCTGGCTGTGCATAGGGGAGTCCTTGTACCAACCCTAACGTATGGAAGTGAGAGCTGGGTATGGCAGAAGAAACATGAAAGTAGAATAAATGCTGTAGAAATGAGAGCGCTGAGGAGTATGATTGGTGTAAAACTGAGTGATAAAATTAAGAACAGTGTAATCAGGGAACGTTGTGGTATGAATGTTGATGTAGTGACAAGGATTGAGAAAGGTATGTTAAGTTGGTTTGAACATGTAGAGAGAATGAATGAAAGGAGATTAACAAGAAGAATTTATAAGGCGAATCTGAGCAGAAGTGTTGGAAGGGGAAGATCAAGGCTGACGTTCCACGATCAAATCGGGGACGTTCTTAAGAAAAGTTAGGTTAGAAGTACCCTAAACCGAAGAATATGCATGAAGAGATTAATGAATGTAGAGGAGGCGAAAGTAGTATGTCAAGATCGTAGCAAGTGGAGGGAAGTGGTCTCTGCCTACCCCTATGCGAAAAAGGCGTGAATATATGTATGTATATTTTAGTGTTCAGTTTGGATAATTAGAATTATATTTTCAAGATGCAAAAAATAGGGGCGTAACAAATCCAAAATACACAATACAATAGTAAAAAAAATCCGTGCCGTAACGGAGTAAGAATACAATTCACCACCCTCTATCTTACCCGTGGATGTCGTAAAAGATAACTAAAGGTTACAATATGCATACAATATCAATCCAATGCAAAAACTCGAAATTAAACCATAGGGTATAGACATGTCTGACCAGCGTGGTGCGAATGTAGTATACTTCCACCGATACCGCAGACCAATTACCAGGCATAAGCTCGCAATACTCCAGTGTTTAAAGATTTATGTTTACAATGACAATTTAATTTTAGTCTTGTACAAGCATTCCTATTAGTTATTTATAGTTACTTAAAGATATTTTTATACTAATTTAAGCAATGTGCCTACGAGTACTACCGATCCTTACAATGATCGTGGGTGTCGTAAAAGACGACTAAGAGCTTTATATAGACCTTGGTTCCTTAGGACAGTTGACGTCAGGCAGATGGCCGTTCGTAACACTATTGTACATAACTTTCTCAAAATGTACGTTGGAGTGCATTCGATGGCTCCTAAGTATAGTGAGTCAACTAACATTTTTAGGTATTTTAACTTTTTTGATGAAATGATAAAAAATAACCTTATTTATCAATCTCGGTCATAAAAATTAAAAAAATCATTGAAGAAAACCATTGAAGCTTTTTCACGTGTGGAAGCTCATTACACCCGCAAAGATACAAATCGTAAATATTTGGATGGATCCTTGTCGTTTCCTAAGATGTTTGACCTCTATAAAGAATGGTTTGATCCCGTTAACTATTTAAATATCCAATGAATCACGTCGTAATCAATACAAAAACTTAAAAATCCTAGAACAAGAATTTGAAAAAATACAAACATTTTATCTTGAATACGCTCCCCTACAAAATTGGAATTTTTCAGATGACTCACTATTCGTAGGTGCCATCGAATATAGTCTCGAATTTTGAATAAATTGCAATTTTATTATTACAAATCATTTCAGCTCATATACGTCCAACTGTTGGACACGAGCCTCCTCCACAATAGGAAGGAAATAAACCTACTATACCACACTGGTCAGACGTGTTGGTATAGGGTTTTGGTTCAAGTTTTCCTTCTATTACATAGATGTTATATGCATATTTAATCTCTTATTCGTCTTTTACGACACCCACGTGCAATATAGGTAGAGTTTTATTCGTATTCCGTCTCCACACGGAAATTTAATATAAGTCTCGTGAGGTATATTACTCACAAAGCCACTAGTAATACGTTTGAATTCAATTCCCAGCGAGTGACACGGCGACCGTACAACGAAACATCTCGTCGAAGCGACACAACATATGCTACGAAGCGAGGCTGCTGTCGGGCAAGCCACGTCGAGTGCTCTGCTGTATCAGCCCCAAGCAACTCACGCTTAAAGATTATCTCTTCAAATTTATACCCAAACGTATCACCAGCTTCCGGCTGTGCCCTTCGACAAAGGTCAGTATGGCACGCGAAACAAACGATTTAAATATACTAAGTTTAAAATCATTTCAAATTTATTTATCTTAAATATATATATTTCTTGTGTACATATGCATGCCACTGAACTCCTCCTAAACGGCTGGACTGATGTTAATGAAATTTTTTGTGTGTGTTCAAGGAGATTCGAGAATGGTTTTGCTTCACAATTGAGCCTGGTGACGTTGCTGTCGATTTCAAGGAGAATTCCTTTTATTTTATTTGAACACAACAACGTCTGTTGGGTCAGCTAGTTATTTATAAATCCTGCAAGGGCAATTACATATTGCCAATTTTAATATTTTAAATAAATCCAATAACCGCTGAGATTTTGCATGAAACTTCCCTGATATGTTTATTTTTTAACTTATGTTTAACTTGATTTCATATAAAATTGTATCAATGTTTCGTAAGTATTAGCTTCAGTGTGACAACATTCGAAACTCGGCACAATATCCATTCATCTATCAGTCTATAGATGTCCACTGGGCCGGTGGTATTTCACTAGATTAATTTAAAAAGTTAAAATTGACTATACGTGTGAGGTTTATAAATAATAAACCATTTATAAATTTGTAGCTTATGAATCTGAAAATATCCTTTCAATAGCTATAAATCATAACATTTTGTTTATAAAATAACTTTTGATTTCAGTTGGTACTAAAGCCTACCCCTCTGGGCTCCGGGCCGGGTGGTGAGTTTTCCTTAGAGGATGGTGTTCAGCCACAATTAGATCTGGTGTCTGCTGAGCGGGACCTCATAGCAGCCACATTCACACAACTGCTCATCGCCAATTGTGGTGGGGAAGATACTTTCAAGGTGATTTTTATTTAATAAGTCATTCACTGAAGACATTGAAGAAAGTGCAGAAATAATTTTTGGTTTTATATTAAGCGTTAAATAATTTATATCTCTTTCGTCCGTGTGGTGAAGAATACAAGTCACTACTTCCTATCTTGCCCATGGATGTAGTAAAAGACGACTAAGGGATATACCAACACGTCTGACCAGCATGGTATAGTAGGTCGAATTCCCTCCCATTGTAGAGGAGGCCTGAGCCCAACAGTGGGGCGTATGTAGGCTACGATATTGATGATGATGATGATGAATTTATTTCTATGGTGATATAATAAGGATACAATTCATCACTCCCTTTCTCTATCATAAAACTAATGAATATTTTTCCATATGGGACCAATCTTACCACAGATCCCACCATTGTAACTCCTGTAAGCCAAAATCCATAATGGTATCCATAAATAGCACCGAGATTTAACCCTCGGCAGTCCTGGAAAATGATTTTAATTTTCAACAAATTTAATTAGAAAACTTAAACAGGAGTTGAAAGTGAACGATTCCACTTCAATCCTATAAAATGTGGAGCACAGGAAGTAAATTTGACTAGCAAGCTGATAAATAAGGGGATGTGCAGTCGCATAGCACCCAGGGTAAGGAAGAACTTGACGAACTAAGGGAAAAATTATATAAAACACGTCCGACCTTGATATAGTAGCTTTAGTATTGAAATTATCGTGAGATTGATACATATTATAATATCTATAACGACAAAATACTCACGTACTGAGATCGATTACGTCGACCCGGGTTTAGAGCATGTCCGAAGCTCATCATCAGGGCGAGTGCGCAGCGGCGTCTGTGAGGCCCCGGCGTGCACTGCGCGCTGCATATAGAGCAGAGCGCCTCGACACAGCCACGAGGGGTGCGGGGGAGGTGATTGCCTCTTGATCGCGTTCGGTGGAATCGTCGGACGAGCCTTCACACACGGGGTTAAGCGATGTTGTATAATCCGATGATTGATATAGTAGGTCAATTACCCTCCTATTGTATATGTAGTATTCTTATTTTACTACATGACCATTAATATATTATAGTCCATTAATATTTTTTAAATTCAACAGAACAAGCAGGAGTTCTTCTACAGTGAGATTCGCAAGGCACACTCTCGGCACCCTCACGAGAAACTCGCCATCAGGGTATTGCGACCGGAGCTGTTGCGCACCAGTCTTAAAGCGACCAGGCACTTCACAGTCGCTGATTGGTGCAAAAACTTCGATGTCACCTTCCAGGGTGAACAAGGTACGAGTAACCAGTGGACTATTGCTGACTAGACTTAAAAATATGTTCAACTGTAGCATGGAGGATCAGAAAAATATTTAAAATTCGCTTATTATTTAATCTAGATGTAACTCAATGAAAATCATCCTGATCTATACCAAGAGATAAAATTGGAGTGTCTGTTTGTAATGTCAAAATAATAGACTTTTTTCATGTTCACACGATTATTTGCACTTTCATCATCATCATCATCATCATCATTTCAGCCTATTGCCGTCCACTGCTGGACGTAGGCCTCCCTCATATTGCGCCACAATGTGCGGTCCTGTGCCGCCTGCATCCAACGACGCCCAGCAACTTTCACTAGGTCGTCGGTCCACCTAGTGGGGGGGCGTCCTACACTGCGTCGTCCGATGCGTGGTCGCCACTCGAGAACCTTTCTTCCCCAGCGGTTGTCGGTTCGTCGAGCGATGTGGCCTGCCCATTGCCACTTCAGCGTGCTAATTCTTCGTGCTATGTCGGTTACACCCGTTCTTCTGCGGATTTCTGTATTCCGGATTCTATCTTGCAGAGAAATCCCGAGCATAGCCCGCTCCATAGCACGCTGAGCGACTTTGAGCCTTGATATAAGGCCTACATTTAGGGACCACGTTTCCGTGCCGTAAGTCATCACTGGTAACACACACTGGTCGTAGACCTGTGTTTTCAGACACTGAGGTATGTTGGACGAGAAGATCCTCTTAAGTTTCCCGAACGCTGCCCAACCGAGTTGGATTCGTCGGCTGATCTCTTTCTCGAAATTGGATCTACCTAACTGGACTGTTTGTCCGAGGTAAACATAGTGATCGACAACTTCGAGAATCGCATTGCCAACTAGGACCGGTACAGGAATGACATGGGTATTTGACATGACTTTCGTCTTGTCCATGTTCATTCGTAGACCCACTAGTTGGGATACCCTGCTGAGATCATTGAGCATAGTGCTAAGGTCCTCCATGGATTCTGCCATAACGACTATATCGTCTGCGAATCGAAGGTGAGTGATGTATTCGCCGGTAATGTTGATGCCGAGTCCAGTCCAGTCTAAGAGCTTGAAGACATCTTCCAGTGCAGTGGTGAACAGTTTCGGAGAGATGACATCTCCCTGTCTCACGCCTTTCTGCAACTGGATCGGTTTCGTACTCTTATCCCGGATACGGACTGACATTGTGGCGTTCCTATACAAACACTTCAGCACTTCGATATAGCGATAGTCGATTTGGCACCGCTGAAGGGACTGCAGCACCGCCCAAGTTTCGACTGAATCAAAGGCTTTCTCATAGTCCACAAACGCTAAGCACAGGGGCCGATTATACTCCTCGGTCTTTTGTATAATCTGCCGAAGCGTGAGGATATGGTCTATGGTGCTATAGCCTTTTCGGAAGCCGGCTTGTTCGGGCGGCTGGAAGTCATCGAGCTTGCGCGTGAGTCGATTGGTAATGACCCTCGAAAACAACTTATAAACATGGCTCAGGAGTGAGATGGGTCTGTAGTTCTTTAAAAGAGCTTTGTCACCCTACTTGAAGAACAGCACCACCACACTCCTGGTCCACGACTCTGGAACGTCGCCCCCGAGGATAACGGAATTAAATAGCTTCTGAAAGGCTATTAATACCGGCTTGCTGCCCGCCTTCAAAAGCTCTGCCGTAATTCCGTCATCTCCCGGTGCCTTACCGTTACGTAGTTGTTTGAGAGCCATTCTGATCTCGTACAAGCTGATGTCCGGGATTTCTTCGGTATAGTGCCGAGTTAGCTTGGATCTGGGATCTTGGACCAAGCCGACAACAGGATTTCGGGATGATTTGTATAACTGTCCATAGAACCTTTCGACCTCTCCCAAGATCTCACTTTGGGATGAAATGACAGTGCCGTCATCGGTCTTCAGCTTAGTCATTTGGCTTTTCCCAATAGACAGATCTTGTGCGAACACTTTCGAGCCACGATTCCGCTCTATCGCTTCTTTAATACGGAACGTATTAAATCGGCGAATATCGCGACGCACAGACCTGGAGATCTGTCTATTTAGCTGCCTATGTTTGGACCAATCGGCTGCAGACTGCACCGTCATCTCTTTTCTCCGCTCCATGAGCTCGAGAGTCTGGTCAGAAAGTTTTTTAGGTCTATTAACGCGGTGAGCCTTGAAAAATTTCGACCCAACCGCGTGGACAGTTTCCACGAACCTTTGCACTTTACATATGGCTAAAATACACTTTATAATTTTTTTGTCGGTCTGTCTGTGTCTCTGTTTGTTCCGGGTAATCTTCAAAACGGCTGGACCGATTTCAAAAATTCACCAATGGAAAGCTATAATATCAGGGAGTAAACTAGGGTATTTTTTATCCCGGTATTCCCATGGGAACGGGTACTACGCAGAAAGGACTGAAACCGAAGCGAAGCGTGGGCAGGTTGCTAGTAGTAAAATATATTTTAGATTCTCCATAGCATGTCGTATCTATCATTAATTATAAGGGTTATTACAATAATCCCTTTTTTTGTCGGGGTGGGCGATGGTCAGCGTACCCGCCGTCTGGCTCAGTCCGGGGCGACAGAGGGGCGTCGTGCGGCCCCATAACCCACCACTAGCATGTTGCCTTTGTCGTCGGGACGACCACCGGTTACGAGTTCCTTGTCCTCAGCAGCCGGCCCGATGTCATACCTTCCGAGGTATCCTCTCCTCTCGACGTTCAGGACGTCGGTCGTCGTCGCGTGGTCAGCCTCTCTACGGGTGACAAACTAAAATCTCCGGTGTCATAGTTGATCACATTTATGAGACCCTGTTCCCTAGTATTATCATCATCATCAGTCATCGCCGTCCACTGCTAGACGTAAGCCTCCGTCAGGTTTCGCTACAAAGTGCGGTCCCGTGCCGCCTGCATCCAACAACGTCTAGCCACTTGCACCGGATCGTCGTTCCATTTAATGGAGGGGCGTCCGATACGTAGTCGCCACTCCCGAACCTTTCTTCCTCAGCGGTTATCGGTTCATCGAGCGATGTGGCCTGGTCATTGCCACTTCGGCCTCCTAACTCTTCGTGCTATGTCGCTTACACCCGTTCTACTACAGATTGCCGTATTTCGGATTTTAAACTGGTGTCTTCAGAGTCTCTTTTTGATTTGAGTTGCATTTATATTTGAGTTTACCATCAAAAGTAATATATCCTGGTATAAGTGTAATATTGAGACTTTGACAATGTGTAGTGATGATAACAAGTGTATTTCAGGTGTGGACTGGGGCGGTGTGAGGCGCGAGTGGTTCTCACTACTTTGCGGTCAACTGTTTGATTCCAAGTTTGGATTGTTCGTGTCCTTCCACGAGTCACCCACGGGCCTCGTGCATCCAAACCCCGATCGTCCACCACATTTGAAGGTAAAATATCTGGTTGACCGGTATTTTTTGTTGTAATTTTGTTGAATTTATTTAGATATAGGTATATTAATAAAAAATCTAAATTAAATAATAAAAAAAATATCAAAAATTACAAAAAGAGAATAATAATAACATCGAGATCCGATCCCACGCTGTTTGAATGCCAAAACTAAACAAAAAAAAACTGGACAACTTCCCAACTGAGCTATCGCCTATATATCTTGACGTTGACGGCGAAATTTTAATACATATTCTACTGACATTTTATGTCATTATATTGATTAGCTAAAAACACCGACAAAACAACATTTTTTATAAATAAAACATAGCTAGATCGATTTTTTGGCCCTGAAACCCCTAATATACCAAATTTCATCAAAATCGTTGGAGCCGTTTCCGAGATCCTGAATATATATATATATATATATAGGTATATATATATATATAGGTATATATATATATATATAGGTATATATACAAGAATTGCTCGTTTAAAGATATTAGTGGTCGCCGTGTGGTGAAAATTCGGCCACAATCAATTTAATTAATTTTACTGCTACACAATTTTCTTTTAATTTTATTTATGTATAATTGTAAATTGATCAAGCTGTATTTCACTAATAACTAATATATAAGCACAAATCTCTATCAGATATTGTCATCATAATTATGATTGTTCGACATTCAGTTCGACCAGAGATTTTAACCGTAAACAAAAGTGTTTAAACGTTGCTACGCAACACACTCACACAAACGTGTGTGTGTGTGTGTGTGTGTAGCGATTGTGTTGTAGTGTGCGTAATGCCTTTTGTAATGAATTTAATGTGTTTCTAATCCATTATTATATGAAATTTCAATGTTATGCACTTCTCTTCATTATATACTTCAACTGTGCCAAATTTCATACTTGTCCATCCACGTAATTTTCGTAAAAAGGGAAAAGGGACAAAGTTTTTGCTTCACATATTTATATATAGATAAGATATCCTCAGTCATATGAACCCTATGTATATATCCTAGCTCACCCAACAGACATTCTGTCAAAGAAAATAAAAGGATTTTTCTTGAAATCGATATCAGTGCCACCTACCGGGTCCAATCATTAATCTAAAATTCTAAACCATTCTCAAATCCACTGGAGCATATACAAAAAATAACATCAAAATCGATCCAGCCGTTTAGAAGGATTCAATTACAAACATACGAACAGAAGATTTATATGTATCAAGATATATTCATTTCCTTCATCACAGCTTATATACGCGCCACTACTGGGCTCGTGTTATAGTAGATCAATTTCCCTCCTATTGTGGAGTGGGCTACAGCCCAGCAGTGGGACGTATATGAGCTCAGATAATGATGATAATAATAATGAATATTTTCAGTTGAAACACTTCGAGCTGGCCGGTAAGCTGGTCGGTAAGTGTCTGTACGAGAGTGCGCTGGGCGGCTCCTACCGTCAGCTGGTGCGTGCGCGGCTGACTCGCTCCTTCCTCGCTCAGATCATAGGACTTCGGGTGCATTATAAGGTGAGATCTCATTATATTTTATATATTGTCCGTGCGGTTAGGGAGTAAGAATACAATTCAGCACTCCCTATCTTGCCTGTAGATGTCGTAAAAGACGATTAAGGGATATAATACGCATATAACAACTATGCAAAAGAAGGAAAATTTGTAATAAAACCCTATGCCAACCTGTCTAACCAGCATAGTATAATAAGGTTGATTTCCCTCCTATTGTGGAGGAGGCTCGAGCCCAACGGTAATAATAATAATATCATTTATTTGCTGAACATAGGTGATAAATGGTCTTAATAAAGAATTATGATAAACGAGTCGCTATGTTCTACATATTGGGCATGCAAATAACGGGTTACAATTTTTATTGTTTATCTGGTTTTATTGTTTGTCTGGTTTTTCAGATTATCCGACATTTTCAATATTAATTAATACATATATTGTCAAATTAGTAAATATCAAATAAAATGTCAAATTTATAAAATAATGTCAAACCAACTAATTTTACTTATCAAAATTATCACTAAAGAAATCATTAACATTATAAAAGCATCGTTCCACTAAAAAGTCGGTGGGACGTATATGATTTTTTTTTTTAATTAATTAAAGGCTTTGGCAGAACCATCAGCCTAACAGAAACTTAAAAACTACATAAGATTCGGAACAGTAATATTTACATTATACGATACAATAATAATCTTAAATTATCTAATATATCATACATTTCCAATTGTGCTTACAATAAAATTATACAAAGCAATATACAGTGATGGAAATTTTAGTAAGGTTTGTACAGTGTTTGGAACATGTCCTGTAGTGTCTTGACATTGACAGATAAATAGTAACCGGTTCAGTTTAAAATTCGGACAATTAAAAAATATATGTTGCAAATCACCAACGGCATAGTAACAATATGAACAGGATGTATTATGAACTACATTAATTCTAAACAAATGAGAAGGAATTCTGCAGTGGCCAATACGTAATCTAGAAATAGTGGTAATAAAATGTCTGCCCAGGAACTTGGAATCTTTTTCAAACCACGCTTTTGTTGAAGGTATGGGTTCAATTTCTTCTAACCATTTACCTTTAGTAGTTCGAGTATGATTTAAAACCATACACCAGCGTTTTATCATATTTTGTTTTAGTGACGGAATTAAATCGGTATACGGAACCTTGCAATCACAAGAGATGCTGTTTGATGATGATTTAGCCAGACTATCAGCGACTTCATTACCATAGATGCCAGAATGGCCTGGGACCCAGGCAAACTCAATTGAAATATTGAGCTTTTGTAAAGCACAGACATAATACCTTATCTTGTATATTAAATAATTGTAAGAAGCTGATAAAGTTTTGTTAATAATTGCTTGTAATATACTCATAGAATCTGTCAATATTATATAGTTATCATTCAATTGTTTAACATTACCTATAATATACTCTAGAGCGTGTATGATAGCAAGTGCTTCTGTTGAAAAAATGGAAAATAAATTATGACAGTGATATTTTTTACCTATATTTAGAGTAGGAATGTAAAAAGCGAAACCAGTCCTATTTTTGGTTTTTGATCCATCTGTATATATTGCACTGAAATGACTTTTGCTGTCTAAGAACTTTACAAAATCTGCTTTATCATTGTATTTATTTAAAGTAATAGGAATTTCAGAAATAATATCGTTATACTGCAGAGAATAACATGGAAGTATTTTAGTCCAATAAACTATGTCTTGAAATTCATAATTTAGATATGAAATAGATTCACTTAAAGAGGTTGTTGCCCTTAATGGAGTTTTATTATAATCAGGGTAAATAAAGTTCTCTAACCAACTTGAAACCACTTCATTGTCCCGGCTAATTAGCTTAAGGCAGTATTTATCTACCACATAAGACCTTCTAACAGTTAAAGGCACTATGGCAGCTTCAACTTCTAAAGAGTTAATTGGAGAAGAGGACATAGCCCCCAAAATTATACGGAGTGCTCTATTTTGAATGACATCTAACTTCTTGAGTAAATGACTAGCAGCATTAAAGTAAAACATGCAACCATAGTCAAAATAACTGCGTATTGTTGCTTGGTATAGTTTTTTAAAATTTTTGGATCAGAACCCCATTTTAACCCTGTTAATGATCTCATAATATTTAATACCTGCTCAGACCTTTTGCATAAATAACTTATATGTTCAGACCAAGATAATTTACAGTCTAGAAAGATCCCCAGATATTTATAGGAGGTATTTACTTGTAAAAAATTACCATTATATTGTAATTTAGGCCTAAATTCACCATTTCTGGAGAAAACCATGACAACACTTTTATTAGTATTAATGTCCAGTTTCAATTTAGTACTTAGAACAGTGTATAAAATTTTAAGACAGCCATTCATTATGGATTCACCCTCAATTATATTAGATGTCTGAATATATACAGCTAGATCATCTGCATAAAGAAGATATCTGACAGATTTAGGTATCTTCTCCATTAATTTCACCAAACTTAAAATGAAAATTAACGGGGAAATTACAGAACCTTGAGGAGTACCTTTATAAGAAATGTTAGGGCCATAAAATAGATTTTTCACTCTCAAATTCACCTTACATCCATGTAGAAAAGTAAAAAGCCACTGAAGTACAGCTCCAGGAAATCCTAGCTTGCACAAACTTTTAATGAGGAATTTATGGTCAATATTATCAAAAGCGCCTTTTATATAAAAAAACACAGCTATTGTATACCTATTGGTTTGAAAACCATTCATAATATCGCCAATTAAACAACTTAAGCTATCTATAGTACTTTTCCCTCTGCGAAAACCATATTGGTTATTTGGTATTAAAAGGTTCTTCTCTACAAACCACTCTATTCTTGATTTTAGCATTGACTCAAAAAGCTTAGAAAAACATGATGTTAAAGAGATAGGTCTGTAGGAGTCTAGATTATTAAGGTTTTTATTAGGCTTAGGAATAGGTACTACATACTGCTCTTTCCAGGCATCAGGAATTTTCTTAGAATACCACAATTGATTAAAAATATTTAATAATAGTAATTGAGAACTAAGGGGAAGGTTTTTAATTACTAAGTAAGGAATTTTGTCAGGATCAGGAGATGTATTTTTTTTATTTACCAGAGCAGCAGTAAATTCACTAATACTGAAAGGATCTTCTAACCACTTAGCTGAGCTGTGACCAGGGTTATTAAAATATTTAAGGTAATTGAAGGTACTATTATAGTTCATGGAACATACTTTATCTAAATATTGTAGGGCATTGTTATTATCTTGAAAAAAATTAATATTGTTTGAAATATTCTTAGAAAACTTAAATTTACGAATATAATCCCATATAACTTTAGAAGGAGTACAGCGATTGAATGAAGTGCATAGTGCTTGCCAACTTGAACGTTTTTGTTCTAATATTATTTGTTTCTTTCGGGCATCAAACTTTTTATATATCAAATAATTTTCAACATTAGGAAATTTTTTATATAAAGACAGTGCAAGACGAGCTTGAGAAACAGCTTTTTTACAGATATCATTCCACCACACAGATTTTTCTGTATTTTACTATGACTGCTATAAAAAAAGGCCTCTTAACTGCAAATGAAGATAAAATCTGGTTCAATTTTTCAATAAAATTATTATAATTAACTGAAGCATCACCTGTAGAATGGAATGTTGAAAAGGTAATGTTACATTTGTCTTTAAACACAGCCCAGTCAATTTTATTATAGTTAATAGGTGGTATAGAATAAGATGATTTTATTTGGTTAGGCTTATCATATTTAGGGTATCGATTTGGATATAACAAACCTACATGAATAGGAAAGTGGTCACTACTCATAGGATCATCAGCTATAGCAAATTTACAGCTGGAATTTAATGGGGTTGATACAAAAGCTAAATCTAACACACTAGAACTTTTTCCAAAGGTAGCTAATGTAGTGGGATTATGATAATTTAAGCACACTATATTATGACTTTCCATAAAGGAGTGTATTATATTACCTCTTTTGTCATTTTTATTAGATCCCCAAGAAACATGATGGGCATTAAAGTCCCCAATAATAATAAAATTTCTGGATAGAATTTTGGAATAGATGTCCTGTAATAATTTTAAATTAAATTTACCAGGTGGGCAATAAACACATAATATATCAATCGAAAGATCATTCAGAAGTAATGTTAGCAATATGTTTTGACAGTTATAGGAAGAAAAAGTGTTAATAATATTTACTTGAAATTTATTTTTAACAGCAATAGCTACACCCCCATGAGGTCTCTCTGAGTCGGCTCTAAATATATTGTAACCCTTTATTTTAAGTGATTTAGTATCATCCAACCAAGTTTCATTTAATAGAACTATATCTATCTCTGTATCAAAAGTATTAATGTAGTTGGTGAGTAAATCTAATTTGGAGACGATACTTCTAGCATTCCAGTGCAATATATTAAGCTGTGAATAAAACATTATACAAAGTTAGCTATCAAGGACTCCTTTATTGTTTTGGAAGAAATGTTAAAACCCTCCTCTTCCTTCTTTTGCATAATGTCTATTATTGTTTTTGTAACGGCTTTAAAATAATATCCGAATTAAGAATTTCTGTTATATTAGCTCTTCTCTGTGGAGAAGATTTGCTTTGAGGGACAGATAGTGGTAATCTATTAGAAAAGTTTAAATTTAGTAAAGGTGGAAAATTTGTTTTAGGGTTTTTACTAGCAACTGTAGCATAAGTAAAATTGCCTGCAATTCTATTTTTAATTTCAGCTATTTTAGATGATTTTACTGGACAGGCATTGGATATAGCTACATGGGGGCCGCTGCAGTTGGAACATTTCACATTATTTTTATTGGGACAATCTCTGTAATTATGATTTTGTGAACATATAGAACATATTTGAATATTTTTGCAGCTACCACTACCATGATTAAACTTATAACAACTAAAGCATTGTAAAAGTGGTCTTACATACTCTCGAACGTCAAACCATATGTTATCATACGTTACGTGATCGGGTCTTGTTGTAGATAAGAATGTTATAAGAATTGTTCGCAGTGGTTGGAGACTGCCATCTAGTCGTTTCTTAAGAAAACGTTTTACACCTATAACCTGGCAGCGAGCTTCAAGATTGCACAGAAGATCTTCTTCAGTGATATCCACAGGGGCTGTTATTATACCTTGGGATTCAATCTGATCATAGGGAATTTTAGCTGTCCAATTATTTTGTTTCAGTAAAGTTTTATTTAATAAAAAGGTGTTAGCATCTTTCTTGTTTTTGAAATATACTTTAAGAAAATAATTACTTGTTTGTTTCACAAAATCAATACCTGTTACCTTATTCTTGAGTATATAATTGGTTTTGAATATATCAATTTTTGTCCTAGTATTAGTATCATCGGCATCATGAGATAATAATATTGGATATTCTTGCCTTTCTTCAGTGTAAATATGATGACAATCCTTAAATAAACCTCTCTTAGTATTGATGAATTTAAGAGACATTTTCGTGGCAGGTTCTACAGCCTCATCCGTGGTGTGAAATTTTCTTTTCAAATCCTTACCGCCGCTGGATTCATTCATCTTATGTGTAATACTTACTCCGTCACCATACATATATAGGCTGAGGTGAATGAATTTATGTATGTTTGTATGTTGCAGTATTTTGAACAGGACGATCCCGAGTTGTATTTGTCGAAGATCAAGTACGTGTTGGAGACAGATCTAGATTGTACCGAGGGAGTACCCGAACTGTACTTTGCGGATGACGTGTACGACACCAGCGGTCGGCTAACTGACACACACGATCTGGTACCAAACGGGAGCACCATAAGAGTAAGTACTACCATTTATTAGCTTCTATAGCAAATTCAAAGAGAAATACAGTAAAACCCGATTAAGACGATTTCGCAGGAAACTGACCAAAAACTCGTCTTAGGTGGGAAAACGTATTAAGCGGGAAAGAAAAAAACGTGCCATTATTATTTATTATATTATTATTTTGAATACCTATGTATTGAATTTAACATTTAAAAATTACCTAAATAAAATGTTGTTTATTTTCTTTATTTAATATACTTACTACTAGATACATTTTTAAACATTAAAAATATTAAAAAACATAAAAAAAATGTTGTTTATTATTATTATGTTACTTAATCACCTATTTTAGTTTGACAAAAAGATTTTGAGGCTTTAGCAATTACAAGATTTTCAACGTAATTTAATTTTCGCAGTGCGTCTTCGCTTTGATTCAAAGAAGTTACATAACGTCTTAAATCATTAACTGATGATAATGACTGGGCGTGTGACAAAATCAGAGTTGACTCATCTTCTTCTTGGTCATTATCACTTAGGGTCGCTCGACAGTCGCTGGCCGCTGCCGCAAGGGGTAATATGTATATTTTTGTGGCACGTGTTGGCGTATTAAGCGGGATGACGATCGTATTAAGCGTTAAGAAATGTATGAAAATATATCTCAAGTTGCTGGGACCGATGCAAAATGGCGTATTAAACGGGTTCTACTGTATTATTATTAAACCCCGAGAGGACACTTACATATTGTCAATTTCAAGATTCATTTCAGCTCACATACGTCCCACTGTTGGGCTCGAGCCTCCTCCACAATAGGAGAGAATTTGACCTTGCTATACGCATTCTGATCAGACAGGTTGATATAGGGATTTATTTCAAGTTTCCCTTTTCTTGCATAGATGTTATATGCGTATTATATCCCTTAGTCGTATTTTACGACATCCATGGGCAAGATAGCGAGTGGTGAATTGTATTCTTACTCCGTCACAACACGAAATATTTATATAAATTTCAAGATAATTAAATGAAATTATTCAATAGATCACCATCGGATAGGAACGCGACCCCTACTAGACATGTGTAACACTGCGCTGCGCCGCGCAATTGCGCCAACTCAGTTCACTGCGCTGGAAGTATCAACTCACTTCTAGAAAATGTGTTAGCGCACGGCGCAATCGTCGCAGCGCCGGCGAATCTGAACAATTTTTTTATTTATGCGCCTATAAGGCAGGCTATAATCGACCTTACTGCCTTGTCTTACGTAGCTTACACATAATTTTCTTTACATATAATTTATTATTAGCGTAAGAGATAAGTAACATCCGTCAGTAAGTCGTTACCATTAATTGGGTGCTGAAAACCAAATACACTATTATACATATTAACGTAAATCACTATTATATGATATTCACAACACTTCAACTGTATTACATATTAAACTAGCTGACTCAATACAGATGTTGTTCTGTTCAAATAAAATAAAGGAATGCTCTTTGAAATCGACAGCAGCGCCACCTACCGAGTCCAGTTGTGAATCTAAACCATTCTCGTATCCCTTTGAACATACACAAAACATTTCATCAACATCGGTCCAGCCGTTTAAGAGGAGTTTCAGTGACGTACACAACAAATATATATAATGCAAATAAAGATAAAATATCAGCAAAATTATTTAAAATATAAAACTAAAAACAATAATTCATTCAAGAGCGTAACATGACACTCCCATATTCCCGCCGAAAAACTCAATGTCGAACAACTCTGTGAAGTGTAAATAACTCTTTTAAAAATTGAGTTATACCTAGGTGCGCATTTAGTTGCTCATTGGGTTATTTCATGTGTTGCGCCATGACGCAATGAGTTAGAAATGGAGTTATACCTGCAGTGGCGCAGATGGCGCACATTTCATTCGTAGCTCACTCGGTCGTGTTTACATTTTGTTGCGGCATGGCGCAATTTTGAGTTAGCGCAATGAGCCGGCGTAGTCTACTGCGCCTGAGTTACTGAGTTAACACAAGGATTATCATTGAGTTACCCATGCCCAACCCCTACTAAGAAGATTTAGCAACGCTGCGGGCTTGTCTATTATTTTAATTTTTTTTGACGTGACAATGTCTAATAAATCGATGAACGTTGGCTGCATGCACGAAAAAAGTGTCTTGTTACGCTCATTGTTTTATTATTAAGTAGTATGGGATTCAGCTGTACTAAAGAGCGCCATCTATCGATGCAAAAGGATTTCAAATATAATTCATTTAGTACAATGCGATTCAGCTAAACTGAACAGCGCCATCTATCGAGACTTACGGTAATTGCCGATCCGATTTAATTTCAATAGCTTATAACAATGGATACTGGTTACGCTGCTTCAATTTTATTCATAAAAGTATGCAGCCATTTCAGCAATGTTTTGTTATGACGTTGTCACGTTAAACTATCGTCCGTAAACCGACTTTACAGACAACCATGTTTTTTCCTTATTAAATATAATATTGTGTACAACATGTCTTGCAGCTCCAATTTGATGCCCTTCATTATTTCTTTGATTGACATTTCCTAGTATTGATTAACTTTTAATCATTTTATATCATCGTTATTCAGCCTCACGCCGTCCACTGCTAGACGTAAGCCTCCCTCATGTTCCACCACAGAGTGTGGTTCTGTGCCGCCTGCATCCAACGGCACCAGGTCATAGGTCAACCTAGTCGTCCTATCGTCGTCTGAAACGTGGTCGCCACTCAAGAATCTTTCCCAGCGGTTGTTCGCTCGTCGAGCGACGTGTCCTGTCCATTGCCACTTTAGCATGTTAATTGTCCGTGCAATTTTGGTTGCAGCCGTTCTTCTACGGATTTAGATATTTCGGATTCTCTCTAGTAGAAAAATCCCGAGTACTTTATTATTAAAAATCGTAAATGGAAATGAATGTTACGAAATCTATTCTTCTATACTTTTATAATATATAAAGCTGAAGAGTTTGTTTGTTTGAACTCGCTAATCTCAGGAACTACTGGTCCGATTTGAAAAATTCTTTCAGTGTTAGATAGCCCATTTACCGAGGAAGGCTATATATCATTACGCTAAGACCAACACGAGCGGAGCACTAATGAAGAATGTTTCAAAATCGAGCTTTTTTTTCTTTTGAGATCTACCGCCGCTAAATTTTCGCAAAAATCATATGTGACAGAATCATATTATTAAACAATAATTTCACTTTCTACGTAAACAAGTCTTAGGTTAAAGTTAGCGTTAGCCCGAAGTATCTATACCACGCGGATGAAGTCGCGAGCAGAAGCTAATGTAATTTAAAATTGATGTCTCTCGCTATGTTTCTTAACAAATGCTATACTTATGCTTACAATAGTTTTAAGACGAACTCTATTTTGAAATTACTTCTCAGCTCTTTTAAGTCTCATTGTTCAGGAGGTCCTAACGAGGATACTTGATCTATATCAGGAGTGGAGAACCGGTCGATCGCGACCAATAGTCCAGTCGATCGTGGCTAAACAAAAATATCAATACATATAATAAAATATCTTGAAGAGAGGGATGATGATTATCAGCAATTGCATGATTTAGACTGGCGATGTGTAATTCCATTGATCATAATGATATTTATTAAAAGGCTACAAAATTTGCACATACATTTCAAATGGACCACATGATGATTTAACACGAGATTATTATTCTGCGCTGCGACATTTATTTTAAAGCGAGATCATCCTCAGGTCTTGATTTCTAACGAGAAATACCCAAAAAAGAAATGTGTTGAACAATTGCATTCGTGTTTTGTTTCAACATATTTATATGAGTCAGCATTTTCCTACTTAAAACAAACACGGATGATGTTCAGACACAATGCTCCCACTAATAAAAATAGGTAGTTACGTTAGGTTAAGAATAATTTTCAGTTTTATGGTTTCCTTCTTAATAAAATAAAAAGTATCACATCATTGTGTACTGAACTATGCTTTTTCATTTAAGATTTCAGAAAGTATGGTATTAATTGATAGATCGCCCAGGGTTTCGTCTGTAAATAGTAGATCTTGGGTCTAATCAAGTTAGCCACCCCTGATCTATATACATATAGTATGTTGGTCAGATGAGTCCTCGCAGGTATTCAGGTTGATCCTTCTTTGGATACCCACGGACATGAAAAGGGGGCGATGAACTGTATTCTTACGCACATCACCGCACTGAAAACTTGCTATATATTTTATCAGAATGTGTCATATTCATTTATTTTTAAAAAACAACACCCGCTCTGAATCCCATATAATAACTTGTATTTCACGTTATTCCGTATGGTGACAGAGTAAGAATACCATTCACCACCCCCTATATTACCCGTGGGTGATCGTACGAGATGACTAAGGGATATAAAACGCATATAACATCTATGCGAGAGAAGGAAAACTCGAAATAAAACCCTATACCAACACGTCTGACCAGCGTGATATAGCAGGTCAATTACCCTTCCATTATGGAGGAGGCCCGAGCCTAACAGTGGGACGTATATGGGCTAAGATGATGATAATAAGAAATACCATTAACGGACACGAATAACACCCAGATTTTGGATATTCATTTGTGGATCGCATAAAGATCTGTCCTTCATGGGAATCGAACACACGACAAAATCCATTGGAGGTTATTACTTGAATTGTATTTTTACTCCGTCCTCCTCTTCCTTCTTCTCACGGCTCATATACGTCCCACTGCTGGGCTGGAGTCTCCCCCACAATGGGAAGGAAAACCTACTATACTACGCTGTTCAAACATGTTGATATAAGAGTCTCCAGTCATCTTTTACGACACCCACGGGCAGAAAACAGAGTGATGAACTCCGTCACCATCTGGAAAATAAGGAAAAAATAAAAAGTAAATGATTTAATAATTGTAGGTCCGCAACAGTAGCAAGATCGCATACTTGGATGCGCTGGCGCAATGGCGATTGGCGGGACGAGTTCGTGCCGAGACTGATGCATTCCTGCGCGGGCTGACGCTGCTCGTGCCTGATAACTTGCTCGCTATATTTGATGAGAACGAACTAGAGGTATCTCACTCACATGTCTTTGTGATGTTTAATGATATACTTTGTTCAAATAAATATATTTTTACGGATCTTAACGCTTTTTACGAATTTTAACTAGTTTTAACGCGTATTTGACGCGAAACGTGACGTTTCGAACGATTTTCGACATGGTCACGGACGGACTCTCAATCTCGATGTCTCACGTCGAACAAATCGTTATTACAGAAATTTAAATCTATCCGCTACAGAATTAGTTATTAAATTTTTACCCACATTTTGATACAAATTTATTGTCAGTACAAAAAGTAAAGTTGAATGAAAATCATTATGTATATAATGGACTATGATTTGTTCGATGTGACGTTATACGTATTTCAAACATCGGGAAATAAAAAATCGTACACTAACGTTATGAAATCTGTAGAAATAGTTTATTTCAAATGAGTAATATTGTTGGACATAGATGTCTCTAATGTGGGATAAATCTGTAATAGCTACCCTTGAAAGTCGGTTTGGCGATCGCAATCGGTGTTACAAGGCTCCCAGGAGGACCCAATCTCCTGGTTAAGCACCAGTTCTTTCAACCCTTACGACATGGAAAGAACAAGCTGACTCGCGCAACTTAGTTTGCGACATATAAAAGAGAGATAGAGAAAGTCTCTCTCAAGGGCTAGAGAGAGAGAATGCGAACTAAGTACCGACCAAATATGCAAGCAATGGAAGCCTTCAAAAGGAATAAATTATCCTAGTAATTGCGACATTTTTCATTGATGCTCCGTTCCTCTTGGTTGTAGCCTTCCTCGATAAATTGGCTATCCAACACTATATTTTTTCATTTGGCACCAGTAATTTCCGAGATTCGCGTGTTCAACCAAAATATATATTTTAGCTTTTAAAATTCCACATCCTGCACTATGAAAGTAATCCTTGCATTGCGGGGGACTTTACAAACATCTGTTTGTTAAATGTTATTCCGAGTATGGGTGTAATCTGTGTTCGTTAAATTATATAATTACACCCAGACTCGGAACAACATTTTGTGGGTCGCACAAAGTTTTGTCTCGTATGGAAATCGAACCCATGTCACCGTGGTGGGTCGGTATCTTAAACACTACGTCAATAAATATTAATATAGATATAGAAACAATGTTTGCAAAGTTACCCATTTGATGGTGCAGTTGCTGGTATGCGGCACTGGCGAGGTGTCAGTCGCCGACTGGCGCGCTCACGCCCTCGTCTCCGGCTCGGGTCGAGATTGGGATCGTCTGCTGAACTGGTTCTGGGCGGCGCTCGCCAACTTCAGCACGGAGGAGCGCGCCCGCCTCTTGCAATTTACCACCGGCTGCTCTCAACTGCCGCCCGGTGGCTTCCAAGTGAGATACGTTATACTTGACCAGCGTTATCAACAGCCCCTATACGTCGCACTGTTGGCTCGGGCCTCCTCAACAATAGGAGGGATAGTTACCTACTCAGTAGTCAGACGTGTTGGTATAGGGTTTTATTTCGAGTTTTCTTTCTCTTGCATAGATGTCTGCAATAATCCCTTAGTCGTCGTTTACGACATCCACGGGCAAGAGAGGGGGTGGGGAATTGTATTCCTACATCACCACACGAAATATAAAAAAAAAAACCTATTATGGCTCCATTGCGAGTTTTATTTTTCGTGCAATGACGTTATCGATTATTACTTATATTTTTCATTTACTTTTTACAGTTCTTTGGGTTTTATTTTAAGTCAATAATACTTAAATTTAACCTTGTGTCTAAATTTCACATTGTCTTTTACGACATCCCCTATATTGCCCGTGGGTGTGGTAAAAGTCCACTAAGGGATATAATATGCATATAACAACTATGCAAGGGAAGGTAAATTCGAAATAAAACCCTATATCAACCTGTCTGACCAGCGTGGTAAGTAAGGTCAATTTTCCTCCTATTGTGAAGGATGCCCGAGCCCAACAGTGGGAGATATTCGAGCCGAAATGATGAAAGATTACGAAATACTCCTTTGGTGTGGAATGAAGCTTATAATTTTTTTTGTTATATTCAGGAACTGAACCCGCGCTTTCAAATCACTGCCGCACCAAACTTCGGTGCACTGCCGACCGCTCACACTTGCTTCAACCAACTGTGTCTGCCGGACTACGATAGCTATGAACAGCTTGTTCACGCATTACTTTGGGCCATTAACGAGGGGGGCGAGGGATTTGGTATGATATAGACGATGATAAAATATCAACATGTCACCACAAATTGGGTGTTGTCTGTTTATGTGACTTCTTACAAACTGCAGCATCTTAATATACAAAAAGTATTTAAATGATCGCAAAATATGAAATACCCTGATTGATATTATAAATGCCAAATTGTGTTTGTTTGCTACATTGCCATGCTTCAACTGCTGGACTGATGCTGATAAAATTTTGCATACACGTCAGAGGTAAACAAATAAATAAATAGAGTACCTTTTATCTAAAAAAAAACGAGGAATAGAAAATAATTTCGTTCCTCGTTACGACGCGTATTACTAATACGGAGAAATCGTATCCATATATTATTGTACTGGACTACATAAAAAATAAATTTAACAGTGGTATCTCGGGCAAATCTAATTTACAAAAATTATCTGCCGTTAATAATGGGTGAAGATTGCACTATAAAAAAATCTAACAACATTCACGACATTATGGTTAACGGGATTTAGGTTCGATGCACATACGGTTTCCTGATTGGGTTTCCTTATTGGGTTTCCTTATTAGAAATCCAGATTCGGCAATTTAATGCTCCGCTTGCATAGATAATGTTCAACAAGGCGCAGGCGCTCTTACTGATTCCACACGGAAAACACCGCATAAATTCTTAATACAAAATAAACGGATTTGTGCACCAGTCACGTGACATTCTGAATCTGAATTCCTTAAAAGGAATCCTAATCGGCAAACCGTATGTGTGCGTTCAAGCTTATACCAGGTATATTAAGATCGAATACCCAATATTTTGTCGCTGTTGCAAGGCCCACAATTACGGAAGAATTAAATAAACTGGAGGCGGACAGTTCATTTGCGGTCAAACGTAACTACTCACCTTCTCAGCTACTTATTTTACGCGCAATATAACGATTAAGAAAGTGCCACCATGATCCGTTTTCTTACAACAGCGTTAAAATATTACAGATATTTTAACGCTGCTACAAGAGTAATAATATATATATATATATATATATATATATGATATAGGTAACCTAACCAATAACCATACATCCCGTTCTCAACGGGAAAGTCCCCTTTTCAGGTTGTCTGTCCCGTTGTTCCCAGAACCTTCACCAAACACGCCCCTAGAAAGGACGTGTTTTATATTTCATAGTTTTTTCCTATTACTGCACTTCTGGTCAAGTCTTTGTTTTTTTAACCCTGGTGTCCCGATCTGACACAAAAATAATGTTTACGTTATTCAAGCGTCCCCATTATGGCGGTAGATAAATACGATCACATTAGGTACAGATTTACCCTTAGTTTAAAAACTAGTAACATTTTATCGCACTACTAGTACCTACTACAAAATATAGCAACGGGCTTCGTAATTGAAATGAATTAAAAGGATATTTGTTCGCGTTACCGTGACATGTTAAACGCGAGAGTTTGTCAATCTTATACTAGTCTCGTATTCAGTATTACCATATATTATAATGTAATGGAATTAAAATACTGCAAAGGAGTGGACTATAGAAGCGAAATAAGTGGCAAAAATAACCTGTCATAAAGAGCTATTAAATTTTATGTCGGCTTGCAAATAATTTAAAAAAAAAAACACTCAATAATCGATTGCGCTAATTCAGTATCAGTCAGTGTTGGAAATAAATTCGTAGTCGATTTACCTGCTCGAGATATTACTAATTATTGACTCGTCAACGAATGAATGAAAATGCCTTCGTTATATTTGTTCAGTTCATTCGTTCATTATTGGAACTTGTGAAAGATAATTATTATTTTAATATTATATTTAAAATATAAGCAATCGAAACAATTTTAATTGTGATTCGACTAGTCATGACTACGTCAAGTTGTTTGCGAATTGTAATAATTAATATAAACTTGATCCTGCCAAAGACGCGCCATCTTGGAATTGATAAACTTATGACAATAAACTATGGTTCGTTACCATCTATTATAGTCACTTTATATAGACACGAGTGACAAAAAACTGAAGAATAATTAAAACTTATAAAATTAATCTAATGTCAGTTATCGACGTCTAAGGCAGATTTATTTGTTAATAAAAAAATATTTATAATTTTTCTATATATTATAGAACTGTAAATCTTTGTAAGTACGTTTTGGTGAATTTCCACGCCAAAAAATGTACTTTTTCTTAAATTCGAGGCGAATATTTGATATGACCTCGTTTTAAGACAAATTAATATTTCGTACATAAATGTATCAAAAAAATGAGCAAATAAAATTTGATTAAAACCCCTCATTATTAATTAAAATGTTTATATGAAAATAAAATGAATGTAAATAATTGCACAAATCAAAATAAAGTCAAATAATTAATGTTTAAATTTAATTATTTTAATAAATTCAAACGTTAATAGCATTAGTTTATTAAATTATTTTTATATCTACTTTGTTTTTGTGATCTCGACGGGATAAATTCCTTAAAATAATCACGTAAAGACCAGAAAGCATTATATATTTAATTGTAGAAAGTAGGTTTAATAATAAAATGATATATTCAAGTGAATATAATAAATTAATTTACAGAAATTACGCATTTATTAATATTAATTATTTATAAAAAATAATAATAGCGTTTTACGATATTAGTACTTAATGTAATATTTATTGAATTCTTGTGTAGAATAAAATTAGTTTTATTATGTACAATTATTTATTAATAATTATATTTTTTAATTTAGATGTGACATTTTAGATGTTGATTGCACAATATACGTAAAAGAATAATATTTTACACATGTATTTAGTAGAATGTTTGCGTAAATATCATTAGACATCAAATCTATATGATTAATGATAAAGTTATATATAGATCTTTGAATAATCGTATAAATCTGGCCTAAATTTCAAACAATAATTCCATTTAAAACTGTTGAGTTATTAAAAAAATAGTAATTAGTGGAATAATTAACTTTGAAACGCTATTTACATAGAATCGCGTAATTTACGTTTAAAACGTTGCGTAATTCTCTTCAAATGTATTAATTTTTAAGTATTATTATTTCTTAAATTATTTTTCTTTTTATAGTTTTAACAACAAAAGTATTATTGTAATTATTTTATAAGTAATTAAACAATTAGCTAATGGCCTGAAACATAATTATGGGTATATATGAGGCTTTATTCTGCGTGTACTAAATAAGAATACAATTGTCAGCATTCCTTTATTTGCCGTTGATGTCGTAAAAATCTGGTAACATCAGCAAGAAATATAAGGCAAGCTAAAATAAATTGTGCCTCAAGGAAAACGTAAATTACGCGTTTCGGTAAATTTAAACGTAAATTATTTCCCTTTGTAAGTAGATGTGATTAATGTTCATTCATCTTTGTTATTATATGTATTGTGACTAAAGCTTACTTTCAACATTAGATTGTTCTAGTCAATAATGTAGTTACCCAGTTTATATTGAAATATTTTATTGTAAGGTGAGCGGCCATTTTACAATTTAATTTTCCATATTTCATAAGGAAGTCTGTCATTATTTATGCCGTCATTGACTAATCATCATCGATTTCAAAATAAAAGGAAAATTGTCCTACTGACCTACCACGCCGGTTAAACGTGTTGGTATGGGGTTTTAATTCAAGGTTTCCTTCGCTTGCGTAGATGTTATATACATATTGCATCCCCGTTACAACACCCACGGGTAAGATAAGTGTTGAATTATATCCTTACTCGGTCACCATACAGAAAGAATTCAATTGAGATAGAAAAGATTAAAAATACATATTAAGTTCTTCTGCTTGACGAACAATCTTATAATTTGACTTGCGCAGCGGATAAAAAAATTATTTAAAATTGTACCTAAACGAAACTAAGTTGATAAATATAATGGGTATATTAATATAAGTATTACGTATATTTTTCGTGCGGCGATGGAATCAAAATACAAATCAACGCTTTCTATCTTGACCGTGGATATCGTAAAAGACGACTATGGGATATAATACGCATATAACATTTGTGCAGAAGAAAAAAGAAGCAAAACTCGAAATAAAACCTTTTATTAACCTGTTTGACCAGCATGGTATAGTAAGGTCAATTTCCCTCCTATTGTGGACGAGGCTTGAGCTCAACAGATATGAGTCAGGATGAAAAATTACGTGTATTTCTTAGCATAATTGTTATAATGGCTGCTCACTAAATTAAAACAATTATTTATATACATACCACGTAAAGTCATATTAATTACGGGTTTTTAAACTGCATTTACGCTTAACTATTGACAATATTGAATAAATCTTTTGAATTAATTATGTTTTTACTATTTATTTTGCAGAAACTCCTTACGAAGGTATTGCAATTGTGAAACTAACTTCATTGTGTTGTTAAGTTGTATTAAACTGTATTTCTAACATAATTCTATAAATATATGTGTTACATTTGTATAATATATAATAATATTTAAGTTAAATTACAAATTGGTTGTCTGTAAATTTGGTTTACAGACGATTATTTTACGTGAAACGTCATAAGAAGACATTGATGAAAATTGTATACTTTTATGAATTGAATATTTAAAAATTGAAGAAATTACTATCAAAATTTCATGTTTCTGGCTTCAGTACTTTCGGCTCCGTGATAAGTCAGTAAACTAACATCTTTCTACCCATTCTACACCCTTAGTGGATAAAAATGGTCAAACACTGAAACACGTGTTTATTTATTTTTATTAAAGAGTATTTGTGTTTAATTTGAAGACAGTAGCTAAAGATTTATTTTTCTTTCCATACTGACTTTGCCGTTGCGTTTCACCTCCTTAGGGGCAGAATTTCAAAAAATATTATCTTAGTGGGTACCTACGTCACAAAATGAAACCACGGTGCAAATTTCATTCTTCCAGCTTCAGTAGCTTCGGCTCGCCCTGTTCCTTTATATGTATATTATTGTTAACGCCCCCGCAACACCCCTTGTAGGTGGAACTTTGTAAAATTCTTAGCTGACCTCTACTCGACGAAAGGAATATTCCTGCCTAATTTCAAGTCTGTAACACCTTGTGGTTCCAGAGATATGGTGATGAGTCAATATATCACTCGAAAACTCTCATCTCCTCTATATATATATATATATATATATATATATATATATAATATATATATATATATATTATATATATATATATATATACACTCCTAAATTCTGAAAATATATGTACATATATATATATATATATATATACACTCATTTGCAAAAAAAACGGGCACCTAAGCAATGAACCATTTCAAATGTTAATATTTCTTTGTTTGATAATTATAGGTAGTTTTATCCACACAATTTGCTAAATTAATAAGAAAATAATCGTTTTCATCAGTATTTCATAAAATTTAGATACAATTTATGGGAAATAATGCTAAACCTCGCTAGTAGTGTATATTCGCTAGTAGTGCATATGCTCATGAAGTAAAAATAAAAAAGTTTTTTTGTTTGTTTTTCTTTAATAAAGTAAAAGCAGATAAATGTTTAGTATCGAGTGTGACCCCCTCTAGCTAAAATCACAGCTTGAATTCGTCTGGGCATGCTAGCGAGTATATCCCGGATACTTGCTTGCGGAATACGTTCCCACTCCGCAGTAATCACATTCTTCAGCTCTCTGATGGTCTGCGGAGCCGGGTGTACTGATCTCACACGCCGTTTCAGAACGTCCCAGACATGCTCTATGGGATTGAGGTCGGGACTTCGAGCTGGCCAATCCAAACGACGAATGCCGACCTCTTGCACATACGCATTAACATCGCGGGATCGGTGGGCGCGAGCATTGTCGTCCATAAAAATCGAGTCTTCACCTAGAGCGGCCAATGCGGGTTGTGCATGAGAAATTAGAACTTCCGTTATGTATCGATGCCCAGTCAGTGAGCCGTTTTCAATGAAGACTAACTCTGTACGATCCATTGAATTTATTCCTGCCCAAAACATAACAGAGCCCCCACCATAAGGTGTGATTTCTTCGAAACATGCCTCTGCAAAGCGTTCTCCTTGTCTTCTTAGCACTCGCCGACGTCGATCTTCACCGAACAGAGATATCCTGGCTTCATCAGAGAACAAAACCCTATTCCAATCGTCTTGAGTCCATGATTCACAATTTCTAGCGAACCTAAGCCTGTGAACTCTGTGCTCACGGAGTAATTTGGGGCCGCGGGCCGGGCGGTGACTGCGTATATTGGCAGCGAGAAGCCTCCTCCTGACCGTCCATAGACTAATATGCACATTTCTTACTTCTTGGAGGTTGTTCTTAAGATCCACATACGAAGATTTGCGATTTCTCAATGCGCGACTCACAAGAAAACGATCATCCCGTGGTTGGGTACATGGTTTTCTTCCAGAACCAGGCCTTCTCTCGACGGAACCAGTCTCCTGATATCGCTGCCAGGTCCTTTGGACTGTCGAGCGACTAACATTTAGCCTCCTAGCCACGAAACATTGGCTGCAACCCTCTTCAAGCAGCGCGATAATTTTGGTAGCTTTTACCACTTTATCTACCATTTTTGATACAGCCAAACAGCATTAAATAAAGCTTTGACAGTCAAGGATATGAAATTAATCGATAAAAATTGAATAAAAGTTATGAAAGTCGATGTTAACTTCTGGAACTTCGCGCCAAAAATGTAGGATAAAAAGGGGTTTTCTGTAAAAATGAACATCAAATGAAAAATTGAATTTAGAACGTACTTTTTTAAATACCACAGCATTTTTAAAACCGGCCAGTAACGTGTACAAACGATTGAAACCTTTTTGGTATTGTATCTTTTTAAATATGAATGAAAATCAAAACCGCCCGTTTTTTTTGCAAATGAGTTTATATATATACATATATATATATATACATATATATATATATACATATATATATATATATACATATATATATATATATACATATATATATATATATAAAATGTGTCCCTAAATTAAACGTCCAACGGAAAGTGGGTGGTAGATGACTTTATGACAACTATGAAAAATAAAAAAAAAATCCATACCACTTTTTTTTTTTTTGATATGAGCATATTACTAAAAACGGTGAAAAATCAGACCTTGTATGATATTTTCAAGTACTATAACGACAAATAGGCTAGTTTTGGCATCGGATATTTCTTGTTGGAAGCGCAGATAACTGCACTATCGACCACAAGTACAATTAAAACTAGACATGTTACAATGACATAAAAAAATATATACATTTGTTATGGCTACTCCTTAATTTTTTCGAAGAAAACGTTAGTCATTTGACTTTAACACACCACCCTGTAAAAAAAATGTACCGTAACCATAGTGGCAAGTAATTTCAAAAGTTGGCCACATTATTCATTGACAGACAACGAAGTTTATGAAAAATGATTAGGTATATTTTTTGTTCTATTTTATTAGACCTCATATAAAGAATCTTATTGCGTGTGTGAAAGAGAGACAGAGAGTGACGCCTATTGTATTTTATTGAGCACTATAGTCCATAAAATATAGCTTGATCTCAGATACAGATGTCAACGAAACCAACGAAGTAAGTTTGAACGAACGACATGTTTATAATTTCATTTTGTATCAAATACATTTTCATTCTTTTCGTGCCAGTTTTATTGCAACTGAATTGCAATATATTACAAATATAAAAATATTAACATTCATGCCTAAAATGTACCTCGTAAGTACTGAAATACCTAGTAAACATATTATACATAAATGATGCTTACGCACGTACAAGGTCATACTGGACAGAAAATAAAAAAGAGATGGGACAGTCGATATATGTAAATCGATATCCGATCTTTATTAAATTATTCATAAAAGAAATAAACCCAATACAGTACCTATATAAAACTTTCAACATATTTTTTACAATTAAAACACAGTCTTATTATAAAATACATAAATTGAATTAATTAAACATTAAAAAACTACTTTTTGTCTTAGAGTAAATGATAATATTATATACACATTATTGTCAATAAACTAAACATATTTATTTGTAAAACAGTCGTAATTGATCGATTGATCTGGCTGTCCCTATTTTGACAAAAAATGATAAATGTTCTAGCAGGAACGCTCCAGTGATGACGATAATAGTGACCTAGACCTTGATTGTCTTAACCTTTTGAATAATTAAAACAGTCAAAAACAGTATTGTTTGAAATAAATTCAAAAAGATTTTCATTGATTGTATTTTAATTATAATAGAAAATCACAATTATAAAAATAAAGAGTTTTATCGATAAAAAACTACGGACTTTATCGTAAGCGTGACAGCACTAGGGACAACTGTCACAGAGATCATCCTATATTTTATGGACTATAGGTAAATGTCCCTCCGAATATGCTCGAGGAACATGAATGAACACGCGATGGTCTGGATAGCGTTCAGTATTCGGATATCGCTCACGATACAATCTGCTTGCAGCATGATCATTGCATCTGTACTCTCCATAGATCAAATGCATATTAGGGAATATATATATATAGATATCATCATCATCATCTTAGCCCACATACGTCCCACTGTTGGCCTCGGACCTCCTCCACAATGGGAGGAAATTTGACCTACTATACCATGCTGGTCAGACATGTTGATATAGGGTTTTATTTCAGGTTTTACTTCTCTTGCACAGATGTTATGTGCATATTATATCACATAGTCGTCTTTTACGACATCCACAGGCAATAACGACCTCGGTTGTAACGACTTTTCGGTTATAGCGACGCCGAACTTACGTCCCTAGAGTTTAAAGCATCCTTTTATAGGAAATACATTCGGCAATAGCGACTCCGGATATAACGACTTGTTTTTATGAACTGTTTGGGACAGATTCCTAGAAAATGCTTGCGGATGTTGCGACTGAGTCGGCAAAGGCACAAAGACTCATTCATAAGCTTTAACTATTAAGCTTTCTTATCCTTTATTCACATTCGCAGGTGGTCAAATGCTTTGTTTGTGTGTAAGTAACCCACTTAGCATGTGCACGAAGTTAAAATTATGAGTAAGTTACGTAGCCAATTTCCAGTGCATAAACAGTGTTTCTTAAACTTGTGAACATGGTTCCTAGAGGTACCTACATTTACTGTTAAAGAAAAAGTGTTAATATAAGCAAACAGAAAAAGCATTATACATCGTCTACCATACAGACACCTACTGCGCTCAATACGATATCACTAGCGCCGAAATAGTGTCCGTTTTAATAATAAATGGTTTTGTAGTTTATGTTGTCCTTAGAAGTTAGTGCCAGTTTGTGTACGAATTGCAGCGCCGAGATTAATATGTGTAATATATTAGGGTCCAACATTGTTGTAAGTATAGAACTTGCCTAGTGTTAACATTAAACAGAGGGCGACATGCGGCGACGCTGATTTTAATCCAAAATACGAGCGAGCGCTATTCTTTAGTATTAATATTTCTGTGCCGTGAAGCATAACATTGGATAGATTGAGAGGGATGATATCGAATAGGGTTCTGTGATAAATTTCTGTGTTCATGGATTTACAGTTCCAGTACACATTCTCTCTAAGTCATTCATCATCATCATTATTTCAGCCTATTGCCGTCCACTGCTGGACGTGGGTCTCCCTCATGTTGCGCCACAATGTGCGGTCCTGTGCCGCCTGCATCCAACGACGCCCAGCATCTTTCACTAGGTCGTCGGTCCACCTAGTGCGGGGCGTCCTACACTGCATCGTCCGACAAGTGGTCGCCACTCGAGAACCTTTCTTCCCCAGCGGTTGTCGGTTCATCGAGCGATGTGGCCTGCCCATTGCCACTTCAGCGTGCTAATTCTTCGTGCTACGCGGTCTGTTTATGACACGCCAACGATCAGTTTAGTTCAGTCTATAGATATTTCACCTCAAAAAAATTAGCAACATTGAGACAGTTACAAATTTTCAAAAAAATCGTTCAATGTAGTTTTTCTCGGTGCTTGCTCTGGGCCTCTAGCCGATATGGGGCCCCTAGGCAGATGCCTAATCCGCCTTATGGATAATCTGGCCCTGCCTCCCATTATGAATGCGACGTATGTGAGCTAAAATGTGATGGATGATAGATTTTCAGTTTCTTTAAAATCAATTAACAGTAATAAGCAAAGAAAATGACTTCGCAGTTTTCTTTTGCTTTTAGAGTCCGTGATATTAACTGTCCGTAATGTTCCGTATGTGACCCTTCACCATGCATTATCATTTTATGCATTATGCATGCATATCGATTACCTACATTTATTGTGTGTGAAATTTCAAAATATTTTGTAAGTAAATATTTATTTTAATTATTCGAATCATCGGAGTTACATGTCTACCATTAAGAGAATAAGTGATATTATTTTAGACATTAATAAAATTATTATGCACTAAATTTGACAATATTCTAATATTACCCTAAAATGTAGTAATAATTACCTAAAATATGTTACCCTTATATAAGTTAAAATATATTGCTTTATTTTTATTTAAGTTACGTTAAACTTAAATGCATTTTTATCCCCAAAATAGGCTCATGATAATCATATTTCGATCACAATTAATTAGAAGCGACTCCATTGCTGTTTACTGGTCATAAGAAATTTTTAATATTGAAACCATCTTCAGAATTGTATTTTCTTTTTTTTAAGCGTAATTTGGCAAACGTTTTCGTAGTATTTAGTAGTACCCTGATAAAAAAAACCCTTAATGCCGGTCGGGGCAATAATTTTAAATGTTTAAATAAAACCTGAAGAGAGTATTTGGTCATAACGAAAATTATTCCTGGTGCTCCCTTATGACGGAAGGGGTGGCAACACATTGTAATTTTGTGACCTATGATTACAAGGGTAACAAAGTTTAAGATGTGCAATCTAATTACACAGTAGATCCTCAAATAATAGTTACCATTTACCATTTGAAGTTACTAGTTTAAGTATTCGAAGGAATTGTCCTTTGATCCTTTGTCCTTGTCCTTTGAATCTCATTAATAATTATTGTTTTTTTATTATCTTTGGAACTAATAATGTACACCCGTAGAAACTATATATATTGGCCTCAACTTGTAGCCGATTTTAATATCATGTCGTGCATAAATAGTTATTTAATGTTTGAAATAAAACTATTTTTATGGATTTTATCGCGTTTGTGTTTCATTTTTCATTGCCCAACGTTTTTAACGCTTTTCAGCGATTAAGGAGGACTAAGGTCACGTCAAATAAGTCATCGTTATTACAAAGATTTATATCTACGCGCTATAAAATTAGTAAATTGCTACCCACATTTTTGATACAAATTTATTGCAGGTATAAAAGAAAATGATTTTATATACTAAGAATAATGGAACAAAAACAATATAAATATTTAATTCTATTGTAATTAATAATACAGTTATAATTTATTAATTTAAACCTAACAAACTTAATAAGCTATCATTGGATCGAAACGCGGCTATAGAGACAGATCCGACAAGAAAACTCCAAAATCAAATACAAACGCAATAGAAATTAGGAAAGAGTTTTATTTCAAATTAATATTAATCGCAGAAACATCAGAATTAAATTATTTTAAGCATTAAAATTCGTAGTTACTTTTTTTAATCCTACCCGATTATATGTAGTTAATTATATAAAACTTGTGTTTATTGACGCAGTAGTTAGAAACTGCAGTAGTGATTAGCGGAGGCGGCATGCCCTTCAATAAATAGGTACCATTCCAAATGTTAATATTTTGTAGTTGAAACATTGTTGATTAGAAATGTAAGACTGAAAATAAATCAATAATGATTTATTACAGAGTTTTATTTGTACACTAGCTGTCCTAGCAGATTCTGTTCCCTACAGCAAGGGCGGCCAACCGGTCGATCGCGATCGACCTATCCTGTTAGTCCAGTCGATCGTGGCAAGGTAAATAAATAATAGGTCAAAAAAACTAAAAAAATACGCTTTTAAAGAAAATACAACTAAAAAATAGAAAAAAAATTAAAAAAAAAATTATTAAGAATAGTGTATATAAGAAAAATATTTTTTACTGTAAAAAAAACGTGGGGTGCATATTGTCAATAGTTATAAATATTTTATTGACAGATATGAGTAGAAGGATTATCATTTTGATAATATCTTAGAAAGCACCCCAATTTATTTTCTATTTTTTAGTTGTATTTTCTTTAAGAGCATGTTTTTTTAGTTTTTTTGAACTATTATTTATTTTTAATTTTTTAGTTGAATTTTTGCTAATCCTAATTATCCTAGTAAGGATAACGGGTTAAACTGTTTAAAATATTAAATTGTCATCGGTCCTTAATAAGTATGCCAAATTTCGAGTTCATCCGACGTTTTGAAGGGGGTCAAAATCATGTTCAAAGATTCCGTTACATACTAACATACATACGTCTGAAGCTAATAAAAGCGTATTAAAAATATAAATACGTAGAACAGACTGTGCAATGTAATCAACTGCTGCACGCATGAATTGCAATTGTATAGGTACTGAACTATGCTGTTTCATTTAAGATTTAAGTACGTACTTGGTAGAGCGCACAAGGTCTAGTCAGTAAATAGTAGATCTCTGGTCTAATCAAGTTGGCCACCGCTGCTCTACAGCATTACAGCTTTTAAACGTCCCACTATTGGGTTCGAGCCTCCTCCACAATAGGAGGGACTATTATAACTCGCTGGTCTGACTGGTTGTTATTTCGTTGCCTTTATTTCGGGTTTTCCTTCTCTTGCATATGTGTTATCTGCATATCACTTAGTCGTCTTCTACGACACCTACAGGTGATAAATTGGGTGGGGAATAGTGTTGTTATTCCGTTACCACACGGCAAGTTCTCTATAAATTACAAAAAATAAAAGAAAATGGATATCATTGAACTCGACTGCAGCGCTACTGTAAGTCTTCATGCAATTTTTTTACGTCATATTCGTCCCATTGTAGCTGGGCTCGTGCCTCCTTTAAATTGGAAGAGAAATTAGCCTATTACAAAACGTTGTTCAGACGGGTTGCTATAGGGTTTTATTTCAAGTTTTCCTTCTATTGCTCATCTGTTATAAGCATATTATATCCCCAACTCATGTTTTACGACGTCCACGGGCTCGCGCCTAATAGTTATTTATGAACAGTATTCATACTCCGTCTCCACTAGGGGTGCAAATATCGTAAGCAAGAACATCGATACAACGATGTTTCAGAACAAACATCGATGTACAAAAAACATCGCCCTGAAAAATTCAAGTCATCGATGTTTTTTACTTTCCCTGCGGGATTGCGATGAGATTTTTTTTAGTAAAATTCTAAGATGCATTTTTAGTAAAATTCTAACTTATAATCAATTTCATGTAAGAATGTTTTTTGCATGAAGCATCAACATTTGCATGTGATGAGCTTTTTTAGTTATTTAGAAACAGAGTACCTAAACTATTACGCAGGCTCTGCTAAAAATACCATACATTTTAAATCATGCAGGCAAAACATCGGTGTCAAAACATTGTATAAAATAACATCAACACTTCGATGTTTTGCAATAGTGAACATCGATGTCAAACATCGACGTTTTTATATTGAAACATCGATGTATCGTTTTCATCCCTAGTCCGGGGTAGTACCACATTCTCACAGAAAATCGACGTCTGAATAGTAGCAATTTGTTATTGCGTTTCGTTCGGTGAGCGAGAGCACCTGAAGCCGAACTTTCTGAGGATATTTGCGTGTGGTGGGTTTTGTCAATGCCGTTACTATCGCCCAAATTCGCGTACCTATTCACACTCCCTTTACTTTCTTCACAGTAGGTAGCGGCGTAGCAAAGGTCCATGAGCGGCAGCAACACTTACCTCAGGTGTACCTACTGCTTTCTTGTTTGCCACCGTTAGCAATAAAAAAAAAGGTATTTTAAGGACAACATCATACATTAAGGAATAACATCTTGTCTCTGGCAAATTACACCCAGTGTCAAGAATTATTTGTGGATCACACAATTAATTGTCCGACCTCGATATCGAACCCGCGACGCTCGGCACGAGAGGTCGCTACTTAAACGCCTCCACCAAAAATCGTATTGTACCTGTTTATTGAGAAAGGTAAAGCTATAAAAGTCATCGGCCGTGTAGTGACGCAGTAAGACTGTCATTCACCACTCCTTATCTTGCCCGTAGATGTGGTAAAAGACGACTGAGGGAAAATAAAGCCCTATACTAACCTATCTGACCAGCATGGTAGGTCATTCTCCCTCCCATTGTGGAGGAAGCTCGAGCCCAGCAGTGGGACGTATATGAGCCGAGATGATGAATGTAAATCATGATAAAAGTTTAAAAAGCTATAAGGCCTACAATGCATAACGTTGCTACAAATAGCCCACTTACAAAGTGTCAGTGGCAGTTGTGTCATATTTGTTGCAAATAGAGTAAATATAGTGACAAGCCGTGAAGCGTTCATCATAAGCGTGTTGTCATAACAACTACTAAGCTAACAAAAATAATGATATTAATAACCTTAACACATTTACTACTATTCTAAAAATTGACATTGAGTATTTTGTAAGTAATGTCTTCTTTATTTCACCCACGAGTACTTACAATGCATACATCTATACTAATATTATAAAGAGGAAAGATTTGTATGTATGTTTGTAACGAATTGGCTCCGAAACTACTAGATCGATTTCAAAAATTCTTTCACCAATGGAAAGCTATAATATCAGAGAGTAACATAGGCTATGTTTTATCCCGGTATTCCTACGGGAACGGGAACTACGCGCGTAAGGCGACTGAGACCGAAGCGAAGCGAGGGCGAGTTGCTAGTAGGTATTATATAGTAGAACTAAGTGTTATAATCGTTCTGGTTCAAGGACAAAAGAGGCAAAATTAACAGGGTGTATGCTCTACGCTTATATACCCTAGGAGAGATGTTGTTAAAGAGGCGGTCGGATGCAGCAGTCTACGCAACAAGCTATATCTTCTTCCATAGAAGATACGCAATGCCGGTACCATAAATATGAGAATATCTTTTATGTCGGTGATCCAAGAAATATTTTATAGTAGCAGAGTTTACGTTAAACGCGTTGCCTGCAAGCATTTCAAAGGATATTTTCTCTGGAAAAGATTTCGTGAACAAAAATTAGATGATTTATTAATAATAATAACATGGTACGGTTATTATTAATAAATATTTGAGATGTTTATTTGATTTTTATTTATTTTGTATATACAAAATGAAAAGTAGTGTAATAGGTATGAAAGTCATCAATTCTTATTTGACCTGTAGTTCTCGTATGCCAATTTGTTCCTTTCGAGCCTTGAATAACATACAATTTACTCATTCGCTAAGAAATTACATTTGGTGACGGAGTAAGAATATAATTCACCACTCCCTATCTTGCCCGTGAATGTCGTAAAAGACGACCAAGGAATATACTTAATATGTAAATAACATCTATGCAAGAGAAGGAAAACTCGAAATGAAACCCTATACCACCTGTCCGACCAGCTATATAACCATTATAGTAGGTCAAATCCCCTACCATTGTGTAGAAGGCCCCTAGCGCAACAGTGACATATGTGGAATGTGGTCCCATGGGGACGTATGTGGGCTGCGATGATGATGAAGAAATGATTCTTACGTTAGTCTAGGCAGGAAGTCAAACATTAAATAAACAAAAGATAATTTAAAATAACGTGTGGTACCGGAGTAAGAATACAAATTACTACCCCCTATCTTACCCGTGGATGTTGTAAAAGACGACTGAGGTATACCTAATACGTCTTAAAACATCTATATAAGAGAAGGAAAACTCGAAATAAACCCCCTATATCAACCTGTTTGTCCAGCATGGTATAGTAAGGTCAATTGCCCTTCTATTGTGCAGGAGGCTCGAGCCTAACAGTGGGACGTGTATTGAGCTAAAATGATGATGAGGCATTTAAAATAAGGCTACATTTAGAGTGAAGTTAAGCCTTGAAAGTTATATCCTTTATTTTTGAAAAACATTCATTACAATCGCCGTTTCTGTCCTAAAGTTTGGGGTAACAATAGAAACAAAAATTCATTTAGTTAACTTTTATATTAACAAATATCAACAGTTACTTAATAATCTAATATTAAAATTACAAAACACCTAATACACAAATATAAACGACAAGTAACTTAAAAATTATAAATACTTACGAAAAACTTACCTTGTAAACGCGTTAGCAAATAATGCGACAGAGAAAAATGTATCTCAATACAGATTGTTCAACCAAATATATGTAAGTAGAATATCGTATGGTCGTAGTATCAATTGAAGATTTCAATTTTACTGAACGATATTTGTACATATAATGCGTGTAGCTGATGCGATATTTTTTAAAAATATTGCAGTCGGTAAGATATATTAAGAATAGCTATATTTTTTTTACTGAAAACTTGATGAAACAATTAAAGTCTAGGTTGAAATATATTAGTAATTTTAAAGCGACTGCCAAGATATGTGGCTAGTAATTTAGTAACTAAAACAGTCTTAAAAAAAGTTGGCACTGCTCAGTCACAAGTGTGGACCACTAATTAATAAATTTATCCATATAATTGTTTAGAATACAATTTAGTATTTTCAATTTAGTTAATTTTAACTAACATTTAACTACTTTAATTAACATTTAACTTAATTAAAATAAACAGTACATTTATCCTAAGAGTTAACATTCCACAAGTTATGTGGTAAAAAAAAACATTCTAGTTGTTCTCGTCACTAACTAATGCACTCTACTTAACCGTTAGGTTGAGATTTCTTTAATTGGTTTTCTGTGTGAACCATAATAATGTTGAATTTATATAATTAATTGTACAAAAATTAATAGTATTGTATTTGACTAATTTGAATTTGATTCGTTATGACGTTTGTATAGTCTACTTTGTTAGTACAATATTTGCCCACCTCATTCGTGTTCTGTGCTTGTACTAGTAAAGACGTGCTTTAGCTTCCAAGTGAATACATCGATAATATACGTTATATTGAAACTATAAGTGTGTTTTGTTCATAACCTCCTACAGGTTATGGGCCCAGTGTGCTTAGTTGAATAGATTTTGTCGTTATTTAAACATTGACCGTAATCTACCCACAAGATTTGTGAAGACAAGGCTCATGGACCATGAAGTGAAATTAAAGGCTGAGAGTGGTGATACGAGTGTGAAGATATTACACGTCGAAAATAGATCTGTATTGAATCAAATAAAAAGAAATTAAAATTCATCATCAGCATCAAGTTACCCACAAAGAACTAATAATAACAAGGCAAAAAGAAAGTTTCATTTTATAAAATGTCATTATAGTGGACGTAAAGGACACCTCAAAAATGACTGTTACTATTTCAAAAGAAATTCTGACCGGAACAGGACCGTTCAAGCAGTCGTAATATCTAAACCGACGACAGTGCCAGAAGATGTACCTAGATTTGCTTTTATGGCTGGCGAATATGGACAGAGTATTCACAGGGATAAAATTACATTCTTATTGGATTCTGGCGCTTCGGACCATATAATAAACAGGGTCGAGTTTTTCACAGATTATATAAATTTATTAATACCTATTAAAATTTCAGTTGCTAAGGTTGGCGAGTTTATTCTAGCTACAAAGAGAGGGAGCATAAAGGTTACGAGTGACGTGGGAGTTGATGGAGTATTGGAGGATGTATTATTTTGCCCAGATGTTCCATATAATTTACTAGCTGTTTCTAAGATCCAGAAAGCCGGGATGACTATTATTTTTGATCAAAACGGTGCACATATATGCAAGGATGGTAAGACGGTGATTCATGGTAAGCCAATAAACAATTTAATTACTATAGATTTTTTAGTGTTCACAAACGTTAGTGGATTTGTTTCCCAAGCATGCATTAATAATTATGAAATATGGCATCAACGTTTAGGACACATTAGTAAAAATAAATTTTTAGAATTAAAGAGAAATAAAATGGTAGAAAATTTAAATGAGATTGAAACTATTTTTCCTGATGATAGTTTATGTGAAACGTGCATAAATGGGAAACAAACCAGACTACAGCTTAAACGACCGTTATTTATTGTGCACTCTGATGTGTGTGGTCCTATTACTCCTTCAACCATAGATAACAAAAACTATTTTGTAGTATTTGTTGACCAATATACTCATTACTGTGTTGCGTATGTGATAACATATAAGTCGGATGTGTTCTCAGTTTTTAAGGATTATATCGCAAAAAAGTGAAGCCAAGTTTAACTGTAAAGTGGTTAATTTGTATTGTGATAACGGTGGAGAGTATTTATCTACCGATATGAAAGAATTTTGTGTACAGAAAGGAATAAGTTATCATTTAACTGTTCCTAGGACTCCACAATTAAATGGTGTTTCAGAACGTATGGTAAGAACCATAACTGAAAAGGCTCGTACATTAAGCGGTGCTGGTTTAGAAAAAGTTTTCTGGAGTGACGCAGTATTAACTGCGGTTTATTTAATCAATTTAACGCCCACTAAAGCTTTAAAAGAGTCTCAAACACCATTTGAAATGTGGCACAATAAGAAACCACAAATTAAATACCTAAGAGTTTTTGGCTCTACTGTATATGTTCATAATAAAAATAATAAAAGTAAATTCGATGATAAATCGTGGAAAGGTATATTAGTAGGATATGAACCAAACGGTTATAAAGTTTGGAGTACTGAATGTAATAAATGTGTGATTGTAAGGGATGTTGTAATTGATGAGACAAATTTTATTGAAAGCAGACCTAAACTTAGGTCTGAAGGGAGTGTGCCTAAAACTTCCAGTGACAAAACTGACGTTTATTTATGAATTGAAGTCGAAGTCAGTGTCAATAGAGGGTCAAAGTGTTGACAGCTCTAAATCAGATAGTTTGAAATCTGATGTAAGTCTCAAAAGTCCCATGTTTATGGGACTTTCTGAATGTTTATTCAGAAATTAACTAATGATGGTATCTCATTGAATCAGAAAGCTGAGAAACATTCTGAGGTTAGTGAAAACACAGATGTTACTTTGCGAAGGAGTAATAGACTTAAAGGTCGCGCCCCTATATCTTATAATGAACTTGAGGATAATTGTTTAGCATATGCACAGTCTATAGCGTTTTTGAGTCACATTCCCCAATCTTATAGTGAAATTAAAACTCGAGATGATAGATCTCTGTGGGAAAAAGCTATTAGTGACGAATTAAATTCTCTTTCAATCAATAATGCGTGGACCTTAGTGCCTAGACCAGTTAATAAGAATATTGTAGATTGTAAATGGATTTTCTCTATAAAACACGATGAATGCGGTAAACCTTTTAAATACAAAGCGCGTCTCGTAGCAAGGGGTTTTAGTCAGGAATATTTAACCGATTATAACGAAACGTTTGCACCCGTCGCTAGAATAGCCAGTTTTAGATTTATAATTAGTTTTGCAAATCAATATAATTTAATGGTTCATCACATGGACGTTAAAACTGCATTTTTACATGGTTTATTAAAAGAAGATATTTATATGAAAGTTCCTGAGTTTACACAACTGCACAAAAAATACTGTTTGTAAATTAAATAAAGCGCTGTATGGATTGAAGCAGGCGGCTAGATGTTGGTTTGAACTATTTGAACAGTCACTTATAGAAAAGGGATTTGAAAATTCAGCTGTTGACAGGTGTATATATGTCTTAAATAATGGTCATATTCATAAAAATATCTACTTAGTTCTATACGTTGATGATTTAGTTCTAGTTTGTGCTAATTTACAAATAATGAATGATATAAAGCAATATTTAAAGAATAAATTTTCTATGACAGATTTTAATGATATAAAATTATTTCTTGGCATCAAGGTTACACGATATCATGATAGAATAACGCTGGATCAAAGTGCATATATTAAAACAATTTTAAATAAATTTAATATGTCCCAACTCCAATCCTATAAATACTCCTATGGAAATTAAACCTAATTATGAAGCATTAAATCTAGATGGTGATTGTAATTATCCATGTCGCAATCTTATTGGTTGTCTAATGTATGTTATGTACACGACCTGAATTGAGTACATCTATTAATATATTAAGTAGATACACAAATAATAATAATAATAAGGAATTATGGCAATGTCTTAAAAGGGTACTTAGATATTTAAAAGGTTCTATTGATCTAAAATTAGTATATAAGAGAAGTAGTTATACTCATATTTTGTGTGGTTATGTGGACTCCGATTGGGGAGGTAATGACATAACGGACAGAAAAAGTACAACAGGTTATATATTCAAATTATTTGACAATTGTACAATAACATGGAATACAAAGAGACAAAGTTCAGTGGCGGCTTCATCCACTGAGGCTGAATATATGGCTCTGTTTGAAGCTGTTAAAGAAGCATTATGGCTTAAGTCTCTAGCATTAAGTATTCATATGAGTATTACAGAACCTATAATTATTTTTGAGGATAATAATGGCTGCATAAATATAGCCAATAATCCCACCAATCATAAAAGGTCCAAACGTAGTGATATAAAATATCACTTTACTAGAGAACAGATCGAGAAAAATATTATAAAATTAATTTATATGCCCACAGGTAAACGGTTGGCAGATGTGCTTACAAAACCACTACCTGCAATAACATTCAAACGGCATGTTATTGAAATGTGCTTAGAATGAATGTATTTTAAATTTAAACTGTATATATTATGTAACAATGGTTTGATTAGGTTTTCCTGGGTTTTCCTAATCCTTAGCAACAAATGTTGAACCATTATTTATTTCTCCCAGCAAACACTTGGAAGTTATACATGATCTTTATAGATAATTAATGTACATACAAACCATATCATATATGTATATAGATTAATTTTTGAGGGGGCGTGTTGAATTTATATAATTAATTGTACAAAAATTAATAGTATTGTATTTGACTAATTTGAATTTGATTCGTTATGACGTTTGTATAGTCTACTTTGTTAGTACAATATTTGCCCACCTCATTCGTGTTCTGTGCTTGTACTAGTAAAGACGTGCTTTAGCTTCCAAGTGAATACATCGATAATATACGTTATATTGAAACTATAAGTGTGTTTTGTTCATAACCTCCTACAAATAAATCCAAAATCTACAAAAAAAATTGTTATTCGCATATATTTAGCTACTAAATGACTCGCCTCGACTAAAATAGTAGCTTTATCTGAACTAGTTTTAATTTTATTAGATTATGATGACTCTCAACTCATGTTTACGATGAGAAGTCCTTTGGTTAGAAAAATAACTCGTCCACGATAGACATCGACAGCTAAATAATATAACAAAATCTCCGAAAGATCAACTCTTAAGTTACATTGAAAATGTTCGTATATTCTTACGTTAACATCCATGTCTAGCGGGTAACAATGTCCACATGAACGCTTCAGGGACAGACTTCGGATAACGCAACCAATAGCGCGCAGCACCCAACATTCTGTAATATAAACAAAAACTAATCATTATATCCTTTTCTTGGATCGTCAGGAGCGCACTCATTTCAGCTTATCTACGTCCCACTGCTGGGCTCGTGCCTTCTCCTCGACAGGAGTGAAATTGTCCATCTATATCATGCTGTGTGGTGACGAAAGTCCGTGTGGTGACAGAATAAAAATACAATTCACCGCTACCTATCTTGTCCGTAGGTGTCGTTAAAAACGATTAAGGGATATAATATGCAAGTAACATCTGTTCAATGCACATTGAACATGCAACGCAGCAAATTCATAAGTAGAGCATTTCAACATACAACAGCGCAGATTTGCAAGATTTGCACTGACATGATTAAAGATGCTGCGTTACACTTCACACTTACGACACACTAACATAAAATGGTATATGTGTGTATTAGCAATAAATAGTATATAAGGTGTAAATATTGTAAAATAAATCAGATTTGAATTTATTCATCTCTCAGTTACTACACTCTCACTGCGGCCAAGACACCCTTAGCCGTCAGTTCTGATCGGTCTTGTGAGTCTGCCTGACCGGCAGTGAGAATTACCAATCCTCCACCCAAACATCCATCTCACATCTACCTGTCACCTTAGGTAGCGCGGTGCAGGTATCCCATCAGATAGGCTAGGAACTTAAGGGCTTTAGGTACATCAAACTATAACCTTAGGTTCTTCTGTCAAACACGGCGTTAGTCCATAAGACCATACGACGCCGTACAACATCTATGCAAGAGAAATACTTGAAACAAAACCCTATACCAACATGTTTATATAAGTACGGGCTGCGGGCGGGTATAATAAGTACGGGCTGAGCAGCGCCGTGACCTCGTCGGAATTATCGGTGCCGACCTGACGCTGCCGACCATCGTTAGGGAGATGCTCGGCAGCATCAGGAACTAGGACGCGGTCGCCGCCTTCTACGAGGCAGTAGTTTCGTGGAAGGAGGCGGTGGAGCGCGCGCGAGAGGAACGTTTCCACGACGACACAATCCTCCACCGCCGGCGACTCGGGCGGTGCAGGTGCGAGTATCTGCGCCTAATGCCGCCCTAGCCGAGGCCGCGGGTGACGACCGGGGATTTAGTCCGTCACCCGCAGAGAGGCTGACCGCGCAACGGCGACTGACGTCCCCGAGAGGGAACGTCGAGAGGAGAGGGTACCCCGCGACCGGTTACTCTGCACCGGTGGTCGGCCCAATGACGTAGCCGACGTGCCACAATTGGCTCACGGAGCCGCGCACAGCCCCTTCGTCGCCACGGACGGAGACAGGCGGCGGGTGCGCCGATCATGACCCCCTAAAAAAATGCTATAATAAGTGCAATTTCCCTCCTATTGTGGAGGAGGCTCGAACTTGGCAGCGGGTCGTGTATGAGCCGAGATAATACTATGCTGGTCAAACGTGTTGATATAGGGCTTTATTTCAAATTTTCCCTCTCTTGCATCGATGTTATATGCATATTTCCCTTAGTCGTCTTTTGTGATACCCATGGTCAAGAAAGGGTGGTGGTGAACTATATTCTTAGTGCGTCACCACACGGAGAAGCGAGATATCTATACTTAATATATAAAGCTGAAGAGTGTTTGAACGCGCTAATCTCGGGAACTACCGGTCCGATTTGAAAAGTTATTATAGTGTTTGATAGCCCATTAAGGAAGGTTATAGTAGGCATGTGAAAAAATAATAAATCGATTATTTTTTATATATATATAGGTATATATATAATGAAAAGCGATTATTAATCGATTTTTTATTATTCGAAATTCTGGCGAAATTAATCGATTATTACATTGCCAGGTTTCCTAAATAAAAGGTTATCACGATACTGCGTGCAGTGTTTCATACTATATTAGAAAATAAGGCTCACATTTCCTAAAAAAAAGGTCATCATAATCCTGTTGGGAGAAATAATCGATTATTTTATAATCGATTATTTATTTTTAATTAATCGATTATTTTATAATCGATTTATTTTAAAAAACAAAAAATCGATTATTACAAATCGATTATTTTCCCTCCAAGTCACATCCCTAGGTTATAGGCTATATAATATCACGCCGAGACCAAAGGAGTGGAGCACCAATGAAGAATATTTCAAAATTGATGTTTTTTCCTTTTGAGAGCTGCCGCTGCTTAAACGGTTAAATTTTCGCAAAAATCATATGTGCATCGTATTATTTAAAAATATTTTCACGTTTTAGGTAAACCAAGTCGCTGCTTAAAGTTAGCGTTAGCCCAAAGTAACTATTCCACGCGGACGAAGTCGCGGGCAGAAGCTAGTGTATATATAAATAGACTTTTTTATCTTAAGTTTGTAGATAAAGGAAGGCAAACAATGGATCACAGCGATCACACATTTGACTTCGATGGTATCAACTCCACAGAGTTGCCTGTTTGAAATTATCTTAATATATCATAAGCTCTGTGCATACTTGGTAAGCGGTCGTGGCCACCAGTCGAGCTGTTCCCTGGTGAGTGTCAGCTCGCGGCCGAGGCGTGCCAGCTCCTCACGCAGCGCGTCCAGCTCGGCGCGCAGGGCGGCAGTCTCCAGCGCCGCCAAGCTCACCCGACCGCTCAGGGCGCGACACTCGCGCGCGCACAGCTCACGCCCTCTGTAACATACATTCATATTGATTACACAACTCATACAAGGAAACGAATCAATAGTGACATGACTCATTTTTAACAATTAAAAAAGGGTTGAACTCCCTTCGGTGTGACCTTTCTTAGTTTAAAATTAAACCAGCGTAATATTGCTAATTTCCGTGTGGTGACGGAGAAAGAATACAATTCACCACTCCCTATCTTGCCCGTGGATGTCGTAAAAGACGACTAAGGGATATAATAAGCACATAACATCTGTGCAAGAGACAGAAAACTCAAAATAAAACCCTATATCAACATGTCTGACCAGCATGGTGTGCAGGTCAAATTCTCTCCCATAGGGAGGAGGCCCGAGCCCAACAGTAGGACGTATATGGGCTACGACGAATATTTGTAACTAGCAATCCGCCCTCGCTTCGCTTCGGTTATAGGTTATAGTCGTTTTACCCGCGTAGTGCCCGTTCCCGTGGGAATACCGGGATAAAATATAGCCTAGTTTACGCCCTGATATTATAGCTTTCCATTGGTGAAAGAATTTTTGAAATCGGTCCAGCCGTTTTGAAGATTACCCGGAACAAACAGACAGACAGACAGACAAAAATTTTTTAATTGCTATTTTAGGCATAGGTGTCGTGCAAATAACCGTGTGAGCATGAAAAAAGTCTATTATTTTGACATTACAAACAGACACTCCAATTTTATTTATTGGTATAGATAACTGGATCCCCTTCCCCCTCCCTTAAACAGGCCACGTACCAAACCTACATTATACAGCATGAACATTGCAGGTTACAATTAGGGATCATACCCATGTCCCATAATTGTCAACTGCGATATTTAATTAATTATTTTATGGCATATATCTAAGCAAGTACAACAATTCAGCGATTATAGAAACAAACAACTTAGAAACATAAATACGGCCCGCATAGGAGCATTTTTTTTTCACATACCATTTGCCTAGTTCGAGCCCTCATCTATCTGCAGCTAACAGCTATATACACAAAAACACGCACTCCATTCATTCGCACTAGAGCTGTCGTACTACGGTACACCGGAGCTCTGATGAACGTTATTAAATTGGAATATACGAAGCTTACAAAGAGTCATAATGAACATAAAAATCGTAACGTCAGCAATAGTGGCGTCATAATTTTTAAAAAGGATTATTATCCTAGTCTGCACTAGGAAAATAATGTTGTATTTACCTAAAATTTAAAATAAAAAATTGTGAAGCCAACAATATTTTCTTTATCGTACTGAGCTAGTTACAGGTATTTCAATTTTATTAATTAGACAGAGAGAGCAATACACATTATGTAACATCAACGTCACAATCTACATTCACACAAACAAATGTCATTGTACGAGAATAGGAAAGAATATGAAACCTTTGAAACCTTCAAAGCTTTAACTTCTTTTAATCGTGTATATTTTAATTATTATTGGACATGTTTATTATTTTACTTGTAAAAGAAATAGTTATAATATAATATTCTGATAGTATTCAAAGCACCATTTAAAATGTTGACATACCAGATATTTTTTAAGATAGAATAAAACCCTATCCAGCCGACCAACCCCAAACAGCCTATGCAGCAAAGCCCAGCAGTGGGACGTATACGAACGAATATGGTAACGATGTGTGTAAGATGATATAGTTCTTGCGTAAATAATACCCCAAAATATAAATTTCGTGGAGTAACCATCGCTCTATTGTAATCACGACTCACTCTTGTTCACATCTTAGCCGTTCACTCGTCTCCTCTAACTCCCTTTGCTTATCCTCGGCCTCACGTCGTAGGGTAACGACTTCTGCTTCGGCTGATGATAATAAGTCTTCGTGCTGTGCTAAATCATCTTCTAATATTGCCACCTGGACAGAAAATATTTGTCAATACATTGGTTTTCACAAGAACGTTCAATATGAAATTGATAAAAAAAATTCAGTGGTAAATTGTCCTTTTCACTTCTTTAGCATTCAACCCAGATATTAGATACCTCTTGAAATTTATTTTGCATATCACTAAGTTTCGAATAATTTCGCTATGAATAAAATTTTTGCAAAAGCTAGTCATTTGCTAGCACTACCTTTGAAAACTGTCAATTAACAATTGCCAAACCTTTTGCCCAGTCTGCCAATTATATTATTTATCATCGCAGCCACATACGCCCCACTATTGGCCTTGGGTCTTCTCCACAATGGGAGGGAATTTGACCTACTATACTATACCACGCTGGTCGAACATGTTGGTATAGGGTTTCATTTCGAGTTTTCCTTCTCTTGCACAGATGTTATGTGCATATTATATCCCATAGTCGTCTTTTACGACATCCCCGGCAAGATGGGATTTTAAGATGGGGGAGTGCTGAATTGTATTCTTACTCCGTCACCACACGGATAACTGTATTATTATCGAAAGGTTAATGGATAGATGGAAATGTACGTACTCTATCAAACGCCTGGTCCAATTGTATACGCGTCTCGGTATGTGAGGCGCGCTCCAATGAAAGGGCACGTTCCAGGGCTGCAATGGCTGCGCGCACACCGTCCAGTTCGTTTCGGCAATTGTGCCAACCTGCTCTACCCATACAGGTTAAATATCAATTCTGCATCCGGTATAGAACCATGAAATGTAAACTTTAGCTTCTTGATGAATTATGTCATTATTTTGAATGTAAATCGACATTCATCATTAATCATAATTTCAGCTCATAAACATCCCACTGTTGGGCTCGAGCTTCCTCCACAATAGGAGAGGTTGACCCACTATACGCTGCTGGTCAGACGTGTTGGTGCAGAGTTACATTTTAAGTTTGCCTTCGCTTGCACGAGTGTTATATTTATATTTAATTCCATAGTCGTCTTTTCGACATCCACCGGTAAGATAGAGGGTGGCGAATTGTATTCTTACTCCTTCACCACACGGAAGACATTATCCTGCTCTAATCCCAATCACTTGGGGACGACGTAATATGCAACTAACTCTCTTCTTTCATCGTATATATTATAAAAGCTTTAACAATGGTTTTATGGCCCGACATTAGTCAAACCTCCTTGGAAAGGTAATCGTTGACTAGACGCCATAATTAAGAGTTCAAACACGTATATCTAAAGTTCTTCATCCCATTTCAATTCATAAACGTCACTATAGGGCTCGGGCTTCACGTACTATAAGCGGGAAATTAATCTACTACAGGACGCTGATCAGACGCGTGTTGGCATAGGCTTTTTTATTCTCTTGCATAGATGTTATATGCATATTATATCCCTTAGTCGTCTTTTACGACTCACACGGGCAAGACCGAGTGGTGAATTTTTGCTCTGTCAGGCTTTCCTTGTTCGTTTTTTAGTAGTTTGTATTTTAGGCATAGGTGTCGTTCAAATAAGAAGAGCATGAAAAAAAAACCCAGTTTTTTGACATTACAAACAGATGCTTCAATTTTATTTAGTTGTATAGAAGGCATTGGTTATAATATTAGGGTTAGAACAAGTCCAAAGTGTGCACAACGATAGATTCGCGCTAGTTCAACGGAGAGTGTCGTTAAAGCTAAATGATGGTGGATTAAAGGTATATTAGAATTACATAGTAACTAACAGTGATTATAGATATGTCTTAATCGAAAACAAACTACCAATGCTCATTGCTGATGTTCGGTCCTCGGCTGCAGATACGTCATCCTCTAATGCGAGTTTTTCCTGTAAATTTAATTTTTTGTATTACTTGCTCCACCAATAGATGTATAGTTAGCATAGCAGTTAGCATGCGCACAATTTTTGTCCGTTTTGTAAAAAGGACTACTAAATATACTTTTAAAAACAATATTAGTTTCGTTTTACTCTATGTATGCAACACATCCTTACTAATATTATAAATTTGAAAGTATGTTTGTTTATTTGTTACGCTTTCAGGCTTAAAGTACCGAACCGATTTCAAAAAATTTTTCACCAATGGAAAGCTGGAATAATATCTGGGAGTAACATAGGCTATATTTTATCCCGGTATTCCTACGGGAACGGGAAATACGCGGGTAAATCCACTAAAACCGAAGCGAAGCGAGGGCGGGTTGCTAGTAGAGCCATAAAATTGAAAGGAACAACGATTAAAATTTAAATAGTAGAGTGTGTTGTAAAGAAACACGATAGAAGTGTAATTTTTGTTTTACAAGGAAACATTTTAATTATTCATCAAACACTTTTGTATAGTATATACAGACTGTGTTTTTCATTCAGTTATTTATTATGAAATTAGAGCGAGAAAAGCGTAGCACATAACTCTTTTTGACGAATACTCTGCACCATACAGCTGTCGTTTAAGCTCTTTTTATCGCGAACTTTTTGTCACACGAAAAGGTTACGCATCAAAATTTCACAAGTCTGCTATATAAAAAGTTTCACTTAAAAAATACTAAAAATATATCATCACCATCCTGCTCTTATCCCAAATACTTCAACACAAAATGTACTCTTCTTTCAATGTACATTTTGCAAATGTGATTAGTTGTTTCATGATCGACTTCCTTGGGAATGTATTGTTGATCTGATGGCATCATATGTAGTTAGCCCAGGTCCATAAAAACTCTTAATCGTCTTGTACGATATCCACGAGCAATGTAAGATTTAGTAGTATTCGTCGCCATCACATTTTTGTAAAATTTTCGTACAAAGAATAGTCATGATAGACTAAAATCAGGTAAACTGGTCTTAGGCTTCAGTAGCGGCAAATTATCAGTGATCTAGTAAACTCTATTTAACGCCATGTAGCATCAAATGAAATGTCTTAAAAATTACAAAAAATGTTCCTCCTATGTTGTGCCGGGCAAAGAATAATGTATATTCGCTTTACTTTCTCTTTGAAGTCGTAGAAACTAGCCAAGGAATCACTAAAAAATTAGACAGTAGCACTTCTGGTAAACTGGTTAGATCAACTGGAATAGCCAATCCATCTGCGAGCCCGCCTGTCACCCACTCTAGACTTCTCTGCTAAAGAATGATCCCCCTTCAACCATATAGGATGATAGGGAAAGATCTACTCCTATTAGCTACCACAAACAAAAACTTTTCTAAATGACACGTTCCTTTTATACTTACTCGCTCCAACACAGACTTTTCCACCTCTTTGTCCTTCAGCAACTGTTTGAGGCGTTCCAACTCTCGCATGGCTAGGCGCACCTTAGCATTATCAGAGTCCAAAAGAGACTTTAATGCGCAAATTTGTATGCGAAGGCGCTCAGAGTATGACACCTGTGCATTTAGAAAAAAGAGAATGATTTTTGGTATGCTTATCATTATTATGCGTTTATACTTCCGTGTGGTAACGGAGTAAGAAAACACTTCATTACCCCTCGTGAGTGGGTGTCGTAGACGACGACTAAGAGATATGCATATCACTTATGCAAGAGAAGTAGAACTCGAAATAAAACCTAATAACAATCCGTCTGATCGTCTTTCCATGTGACGTCGAAATGAAAATACAGTTGTCAGCCTTTGCTTGGAACCCCTAAAACATATAAGGGTTCACCAGGAGTGCGGGCATCAGCAAATCTTCTGGAAAATATATAACAATTCACTGCGATCACCAATCAGTTTGCCAAATGGGACGATTGCGGCATTTTCCCCTCATGTGAGTGACTAAATATCTACCTCCAGCAGTGGACAGCGAAAGCCTGAGAAACATGATGAATCCATCTGACCATCTAGTCTGATATGGTAGATCAATTTGACTTCCACTGTGGAAGAGGTACTAGGTTAGTAGAGGGACATATATGAGCTGTAACGATGGTGACCTACTACGAATTATTTTGAAATATACTTAATTTAGTATTTTATCTCGATTGCTGTGTGCTGGTGGATATGAACACTACCATCCCCCTACATTATTTGTGGGTGTAGTAAAAGACTATTAAGAGCTTTACATCGTCCTAGACCGCGCCTGATGCCAGCTGGTCAATAATTACATTCCTGAAGATGGTTGACGTCAGACGTGGCCAGTCATACATTTATGGCCAAAAGTTTTGCAATATGTACCATGAAAGATCAATACATATTGAGTCGATCTCAATTAATTGGTATAGGAATAGGATGACGATGATTATCTTTATTGCCTTTTTTTGGGGGTGGGATATGGTTAACGCACACGCCGTCCGCTCCGTCTGAGGTGACGAAAGGGCGGCGCGCGGTCCTATAATCCACCGTATCTCTTTTCCTTCGCCATTGAGCCGACCACTGATACCCAGTTTCTTGTCCGCCGTGGCCGGCCCGCCGAGGGATCCTGTCCGTACCCTTCATCCGTCTGTCCGAACCTTTCAGAAAGTATTATATATGTAGGTATTTTGAATCATTGTTGGACTGCAAGACTGCATAATCAAGAATAAGAAAAAGATCTTTAAAATACCCGTCAAATTTTTAATCACCTGAGTCTCCAGAGTCCTCCGGAGACATCGAACGTCTTCTCGCCGACGTCTCCACGCCGCAACTATCATGAACTTACAGATCTTGGAGGCCGCCATATCTTCTGATGTACCATGTACTGCTGGTGATCTCAATACTGGTAGTTCACCATTTTTTCTGGCAACATTTACTTCATATTATTTATGTTGATAATGGTTCTTGTGAGGGGAGGTATAAATGATTGTGGAGACTATGATTTTGATAATTATTATTATTTGAATAAAATTACAATTGTATTAAATGCGTACTAAATAAAGGTGTGATTGCTACGTAGTAGGAGTAGGGAAATGAAGAACGTTTTTCTCTTCGATTCAAATTACACGCCCAATTGCATTAGACGTAGATGGCAGCACTGGTGATTAAGGCGAAGTCTTCTTATTAAGGGGAAGTCTCAACAATTTACATTACACAACTATCAAGCGTCAAATTACTAAAGATAACCTTTAAAGTAATAAGAAAGGAGGGACGGATTAATATTCCGTGAATGTAAAATTAATAATAAACGTGATGAAATCTGTACAGACAGTATTATTGCAAAGGTATTCTTTTCGCTTGAAAATCACCACGATTTTTTAAAGTTATTACACGTAACGTTCTTCCGTGTTGTGACGGCGTAAAAATAAAATTCACCACACCTTTTCCTGTCCGTGTATGTCGTAAAACACGACTAAGGAATTACAATATGCAGGTAACATATATTCAAGAAAAGGAATACTCGAAATAAAACCCTACACCAACCCGCCTGACCAGCGTCTTATAGTAGATTAATTGCCCTCCCATTGTGGAGAAGCCTGGAACTGCTGGAGTGAGGCGTGTATGAACCGTGAGGATGAGAGGAGAACACATAAGTTAACAAATGCGTGCGTCGCATTTCACTATAGATATTTTAAAAATGTATTTTAAAATAGACTCCTACTACTTAAACGCGACACTCACATACGAGCTTGTTAGTTGAACCACAAAACCATTTGTATCATCAGACTTAGCATCTATACGTGTTGTGTGGTGGCGGCTTTGAATATTACCAACCCTTAAAATTGCTCCTGAGTATCGTAAAAGACAATTAAAACATTTGTAAAGATCTGAGCCAATTACATCTGATATCTTCTGATAAACAATAACATTTCTTAAGAGGTTTGACGTCAGACAGGTGGCCAGTCATAAAACTATTGCCAGTAACTTATGGTATATGTACGATACAAGTGGAGTAAGTAGGTATATTGCTTTGATCCTAAGTAATTAGGGTAAGAGCACGATGATGATTATTTTTAAGGCAACTTCTCGTGACCATGAACGCGAAAAATCCATTGAAAATACTTTGTTTCGGCACTTACTTCAGTTCGTTTGCCATTCATTCATCAGCTCATTGACATCTACTGTTAATTAAAAGCCTCTCTAAGGGGGCCGTTAATACTATATTCGCCATATTCTGGTGATCACAGTTGTTATTATAAGTTTTCCAAAAACTGCTGAGGATGGCCAAGCGTGTTCCCCACCTTTCAGCAATTTTTTTGAGAAGAAATTATCTGGATTCAACACGCCCAAACCGACCAGGTTATTCTTTTGCGTACCATCACCTGACCACATTAAATACTTACTTATCAATTCTAATTCGTTTGGTTGGTGTTAAGTCCTCCATAGAGGCAGCCTTAGCTTTACTGGTAGGTCTGATGGGAGCATCGTTGCGCTTGTACTCGTCCAAGCAGCTACGGATCCTGGCCAATTTGGGGCTTGGCGCGGTTCGCTTGGCTGTGAATTTGTTCACTGGAGTCAGGAACAGCTTTTTCTTGGGATAAGCTGGTTGAAGACGCCTATAGAATAGATTAGATTAGATAATACTTTATTTGTAATAGTTTATTTATATTACGAGAAAACTTAAATAATAATTATAACCTAGAATGTACAAAGGGCGGCCTTATCGCTATAAGCGATCTCTTCCAGGCAACCTTAGGATGGATAATATAACAGAGAAGGGAGATGGTAGGTAATTAGTTGCTGGTGGTACTGAAAATCAATTCTAAATAACATTATGACTATGTAACTAATAAATATTATGTGTTAATATCTGTAACTCTACTGTGAAAATAAAACAATATAAATTAGTAAACGGTAGATAATCTTAAGTATATTATAACACTTTTTTTATTACATTTAACGAGAACAGAATGTGTTTCTTTCTTCCTTTTACTGTTTTGATAATCATCACAACCTAACAAACCTAAATTGACCAAGGTAAATCCTTGGCCAACTACAATAAACGGTAAACTTGTGGTTAGTTATCGGTAAATTTCGACTACAGAAATGCAGTATCTACAGCTATCCAATGGTTTACGATATGACCTCCGGTCTCAGCCTACCAAACCGCCACCCCTGTTAGGAAAAGGCCCTTTTTTTGGGTGGTTTATGGTCAGAACACACACTGTCCATTCCGTCCAGGGCGACGAAAGGATGGTGCGAGGCCCCATAAACCCCCGTAATCCCCCTTCTTCGCCATTGGACCGACCACCGGTACCGAGTTCCTTGTCGTCTGTGACCAGTCCGGCGGGATACTCTTTCGGGTACCCCTTCTTGTATTCCTTTCTAACGCCCCTCCCGGGACGTCAGTTGGCCTCGCGCGGTTAGCCTTTCTGCAGGTGACGGACTATTCCCCGGTCCAGTCTCCCGCGTTATGAAGAGGCCTAAGATACCGCTCATATAAAACTGAAATACTAAGCAAATTTGGCGCCAAATACCTCAGCTTTTTCTAAGACTGTATTTTTTATGGCAGTAAAGTGATAGTTAAGCAAGCAGCCTAGCTGACCATGAACGACCTGGTAACTGCCATAAAATAGGTTTTTGGCGTTAAACTGTCTCGCTAACCGAAGAAAGTACCGTAACTATTTTTTTTAAAGACAACCGAGGAACTACTAAGGAAGTACTTCTCGTATTCCGAGGACTTTAACAAACAACTTGACGGTCACAGGTTATTACAATTTGTGAATTACTCAAAGTATTGTATCCTTTTTTTTGAGAGTGGGTTGGGCTACGGCTAGCGCACCCATCGCCCGGCTCCGCCCGGGGTAACAGAGTGGGGCAGCACGCACAGCCCCGTAACCCACCCGTGACAAGTCGCCTTCGTCGTTGGGCCGACCACCGGTGCAGGGTGACTTATCGTCAGTCATCGGCCCGACAGAATATCTCTTGAGGAGTACTCTCTCCTCGACCAACGTGCGATGCCTAATAATGCTTCTATCTCTCGATACGTCACATGACGATCTTCGAGAATTAGTTTTCTCACAGCAATGATGTTATCTTCAGTGAAGACGGATTTTAGGCGTCCTCCGCGAGATTTGTCACTAACACTAGTAATGTCCACGCTGGAATTCTAAATACCAACGTTCCGCAGTCCGCAGACATGGGGCTTCATCACTGAATACAGATATTAGCTCTTCAAAACACTGAAGCCGTGTCAGGCCTCTTCTAAAGTTGTAGAAAATTATTGCACGAACATTTTCCTTAGAAAGATTCATTTTCATACGTAACCTGACAGATTCCAATCGACGCTGTGACTAAATACTTTCAACTCTTTTTATCTTAGAATAATAACATATAGAAGGATAGTGTCAATACTTCGAACTTTCAAAATTTGAATCTAAAATACTAATGGCGCGCAGAAGATTACACACGTACACACGCACACCACTATACAAATTATGAAATCAAATTTTGTTTTAATTAACATAAGTCGTCGAATTATCTTTAAAAGTAATGTTAATAATCTTTTTATATTTTTCAAATGTGTTGTGACACCATTTGAATGCACAAACCGTCATAATTACCTATTTATTTTTATAGAGTTGCGTACGTTCGTACAGTACAATGCCTTGTAGATTACGGAACGGTTCCGGTGTAAGCTCCATTAGGCTCCAATTGAAATGCCTCACTTTTTGTGCGTGAACTTACCTTCTATACGTTATTATTCTAAGCTTTTGTATTCAAAATTTAAACATTCGAATATAGAGCAGTTCCTAATGCAAAATTGCCGGGTATTATGGAAACGACAGAACTTAATAGGCATGCCTAGATTATGGCCTAGGCTGCCCTGTCGAGCGCCTTTCACTTTACCCCTACTCCGCAGCCGATCGTTACGCGACATGCAATAGATAGACAAAAAAATTTGAGGCGGTGTAATAAAAGTTTCACTTTAAAAAAGACGGCGGCCGATCAGTGCTATTGCTAAAACTTTTTTCAATAAGTACGATGGTAGAAGAATACATATACATCGACTTAATAATTGAAATAAGCGCAGGTTGTTGATAATATTGATGATGTATGTAAAGAAACTAATTTGGGACCGTGTATACTGTGTATGACCTCACAGGGAAACTTTCAAACGCATGGTTCACGAAAACAATTCGTCAATCCACATTGGGTATTCGCAAATGACCCATTTAAAAAAAAAATAATATAAGGATAATTTTGTGTATCAAATTCTGACGCGATGTATTTTCCGTTATTTCTTAATTAATTAGTAATTTGCGATAATGTTTGATATTCTATAAATGTATTTGCTAATAACACTGTAATGGTTTTTCCATGAAAAATCTGGATAAGAATTTCGGTTGATATTGGGTATTTAACTTCACAAAAAATATAAAAAAAACTTGAGAGGTGTCAAGGGACACCCGGCCTTTCGATTAATTAGTGAAGAAATTGTAATAAAATTTTATTTTTTTATATTAGTTATAATTATATGTATAGAATAGAAAGACACTAAATAAATAATTAATTTTAATTAATTATTTAAAATTATTAATTAATTTTAATGTAAAGAGAATTATCTGTATATTAATAGAAAGTCGAAACGAAAATAACTGGCTTGCTTTCTATGAGAGAGAGAGAGAGAGAGAGAGAGAGAGACAAAGAAGCACGCGCACGCCGCACGGCTTACAACTGCGGGAGTTAGCTACAAGTTATTCATGCTATATCATACATTGCATTGTTATTTAAATGCTTTTCTGTCACTTATCGTTTTCTTTGTTATTTACATAAATAAAATATTAGGTCTTTACCTATGAAATTGCCGTTATGTATGAAAAAAATTAAACGATTTTTTTTCATGTATTTTTTATTTGTATTAATCGAAGTAATCACCCATGCAGTCAATGCATCTTTGCCAATGCAGCGGCAGTTTATTGATGCCCTTCTTAAAGAAATCAGCTGGACGGGAGGCAACAAATTCTTAAAAGGCATTTTGTACTACCGGGGTACTCTCGGGTATTGAATTTCTTTCCCGCCAAAAATTTATCCAAATTCTGGAAAAAGAAGTAGTCTGTAGGCGCAAGGTCTGGTGAGTATGGCGGATGACGGAGAGCTTCCAACCCCAGTTCTTGCAACTTGGAGACCGTCTGCTGTGCAGTATGAGGTCGCGCATTGTTGTGCAGGAGCAGCGGAGACGAGCGATTGACCAATGCTGGTTGGAGATGTGCCAGCTTCTCCATCATTGTGTTCAGTTTTTCACAGTACACATCTGCAGTAATGCTCACCCCATGGTAAGAAGCTGTGATGAATCATACCGGCGCTAGACCACCAAACAGTAATCCCATCACTTTTCTAGGGGTAAGTTTTCGTTTAGGGCATTGTTAGGTGCTGAACCAGAATCCAACCAACTTGCTGAGCGCTTGCGGTTATCAAACAGAATCCATTTTTCATCGCAAGTAACAATGCGTTTCAAAATTCCTTCATTTGTGTGTCTGTTGAGCAATGCAAGGCATGTCTCAACGCGTACTTCGCGCTGGCGATCATTGAGTTCGTGGGTCACCCATTTGTCAAGCTTTCTTACCTTGCCAATTTGACACAAAGGGACCAATATTGTTTTGACGCTAACGTCGAAAGCTGCTGCTAATTCAGCCGTAGATTGTGTTGAAATTAGAATTCTTAGCCAAACAAAAATTATTTTGATTTGAAATGGCCAGTACTGCAGAACGGCAATTACATAGGTAAAGACCTATTATACATTTGTCATAGTTAGGTAAGTATTTCTGTCAATAAAAAAAAATCGCTATAAATGGCTTCTCAAAAATGTATCAATTCACCAGATAAGTTCTATTATTATTTCTTTTTTTATTATTTATTTATCAGAACAAAAAAAGTTACAATTTTATACAAGTAATGACATTTAAAACCACTTGGGTTTTTTAAAATTAATTCCATTGACAGTAGCGGTTTATAACGTAGATATGAAATACGATATCAATTTATGTTTGATGTTTGAAGTTGTAATAATATTTCTAACTTCGGGTAGTAATTCGTTTATAATTCTCGGGCGCATGTAGGTAGCCGTGCGTTCACCGTAGACATTGTGTGCGTGTCTCACACACAGTCGGCTATTAGCGACAGCTCGTGTATATATAGGTTGTTCAATTTTGTCTTGTATATTTGTATTAAAAAAATGCTCTTTGAGTAGTACGTACTTAACTTGTAAAAAAAATAGGCAAGACGCTGCAGTATTTGAAGAGAGCCATTTCGTTATCATGATACATACTTTTTATTTTATAAGGGACTAAGTATGTTCTTAAGAATTTTGAGCTGTAGTTTATAGATATCTTGTAGATATGATTTATATGTACGACCATAGCTGCTAAGGCCATATTGTACATGCGATTCAGCTAGTGAAGTATACAACATTAGTTTCACTTTAAATGGTATGCGATTTTTTATGATTATGATATTCGCTAAAAATTGTCTTAGTTTATTGCAAACATGGTTGATATGAGCATTCCAATTAAATTTATTATCAATTACTAATCCTAGGTATTTTTGTGTGTCCGCCACTTCGATTGCAGTGCAATCACAATTCAAGAGACAGCCATTATGCAGGCAAGTATGATTATGGGCCACTATGTATTTAGTATTTGAGTATTTCAAATACGGAGATTTAATTATTAGCAATTTGGTTTTATTTGAGTTAATGACTAGACCTACATCATGGCACCATTTTATCAAGGCGTTAAAGTCGGACTGTAATTGTTCAAATGCATGAAGTGGGTCTTTGCTCGCTACTAGTAAGCATGTATCATCTGCAAATTGGTAACACGAAGAGTAACTTAAACAAAGATTCATATCATTTACATAAGTCAAAAAGTACAATGGGCCCAACACCGAGCCCTGTGCTGTACCTACTGTTGTTGTAATGGGCTTACTCTGCTCATCGCCAATTTTAACTGTATATTTACGGTTGTTAAGATAATCTTTACACCAGTTTAACAGGGGGCCACCCACTCCACAAGAATTAAGTCTATTAATAATTTGCTTATGATCCAGTGTATCAAAAGCACGTGTGAAATCTATAAATAACGCTAATACTATATTTTTTTATTAATGACGTCTATGAAAAACGACGTTTTGTAATAAAGACATTGAAAAATGGTATCAATTTGATTAAAATGCTATTTGAAGACTATTTGAAAAATTAAGACGAAAAACCAAGCAGAAAGTGAGTACCTCAAAATATGTGTTTAACTTGTGTTCGTGAACTTCATCGAACGGCGAAAATACATAGGTACATTCTGTTTGTATAAGATGTAATGATTTAGATGGAACTACAAAACCAAATTAACGATTGTTATCTTTACTGTTATAGTTAATATTAAAAGGAGTTTAGTTAAAGCTAAAAATTAAAAGAAAATTACTTACGTCAATGTTCATTCTGTATTATTTTCTGTCGAATTACTTAGTTCAAAATTAAAAGAAAAATCCTAGGCCTAGCAATAAGTTTTATTGGTATCGGAATATACTATAGAATTTGCTTTTATAATGTGTACGCAAAGAAGTTTGTAAGAAGAATCACATCTGATATAAATAAAGTCTCTAGTTTGGACAAAGTAGAAAAACATACAATAATTCTTTCTGAATGTAATAGTACGGAGAGCTTAACGGAGAGTTTCGGAGGGAAGATGGAAAATGTATTTTTTTTTAATTTTATATTGACTAATACTGCTTATTTTTAATGTAACACACAGTCAAGGTGCTGCAATGTTGTGAATATGATATAATTGAAGTTTACGTGTATTTTTAATGGTAACTTGACTTACTAACGGACGATGCCTATTAATAAAGCTACACAATATGAAGAAATGTTAAATAACATGTTGTACAAGACTTGGCTGTATAGGATCTGTTTCCTTTACTTTTCCGAATGAACAAACTAAAACGGACAAACCATAAAAAACGTTCTGCCTATAATATAGATGAAGAAGGCTAATGGGACTTTTGGTGGGAACGTAGAAGTTTTGTGTGGTGTTCTTGTATTATATTCTATATCTTAGTGTTTTAACGTGTTATATTAAATAATTTTATGGCATTTTATGTAATATGTGACGGAAAACTGCTGGGGTGTATTGAATATGGTATAAAAATGCTTTATATACTTTTTTTGTATCAGCTAAAATTCTCAGAAGATACCATTAATAATGACCAAAACACTGTTGAAGGCGACAATTTCACTCACTCGTTTAGACAATTACTAATATGAAGAAATTAATAATTTTGAAAGAAAATTATAACTTGACACGGGTAAAAATGGCTCTTATTATAGCTGATTGCCAAGACAAAAAAAGGAAGAAGAAGAACAAGATTAATGATATTTTTTAAAGTCGTTTGCAATAAAATTCAACAATCATGTAAACAAACCAATTTGTCACGATTACTCCGTAATCACATACATTTGACGATCAATTATGAACATAGGCTGATTTCAACGAACGCACCATTGTTTTCACATTATCTTCAACACGATTTAACTGTATTTATATGTTAAATTTGATTAAAACATTTGCAACGTAAAAATTTCGAAGTATTTGACAAGCCGTCATCTTAGTTTTTTACTCATCGAACTCTATAAGTCGTTGAAAAGTTAGTGTTGTTCGTAATCTGAAGTTAACTTTTATTTTTAATTTAATTAATTTATTTAATATTATTTGAATACAATAATTTTTTTTTCAAGAGCTTCATATAATTATACCAAAACGGATTGTATCCTAAGCCATAAAAATAATGGTTAGTTTTATAAAATTGACAGGTAGCCATTTTGTTTATAGAATTGTCATTCACTGTTCTGTGGGTTCGCTGTGCATTAGTGTTTTCTGTTTCCGTTTTCTGTTTTCGATTTCTACGACTTTGCATTCTCATTTTGGACTTTTGTTTTGCTTTACGATTTGGCTGGACATATTTTTCTTGGAACGACGACCTTTGCACGGAATCACGGACTTTGACTGTGCTTCGCCTTCCTCCCTACCACTGCGAACTCAACCCAATTGAGCTCATTTGGGCACAGGTTAAGTCATATGTTGGGAGAAATAACAAATCTTTTAAAATGGCGGAAATAAAAACTTTATTGAACGAAGGGTTGGCGAGAATCGGAGCCGAACAATGGTCGAAATGCGTAAGTCACGTCCTAAAGGAAGAGGAAGAAATGAAAAAGCTCGACGGCATTTTAGACACGGCAAGCGATGACACAGTGGTTCCATTTACAATTACGGTCACCGGCGACACTTCTGATAGTGATGATGACGAAGACGAAGATTTAAATTTGTTTTAATAAACACTTTTTTTCTATATAATCAGTTTTATTTTATAGTCTATGGCTTATATATTTAATCTATTAGTCAGTTTTATTTTAGTACTTATACTACTATGGGCCATACTCTATGGCTTAAAATTAAAATAATTAGAAAAATAAATTTAATTAAAATTAAATTAGAACACTATGACATCACTATGGGCACAAACAATACGCTGTCAATGTCAGTCCGCCATATTTGTTTACATGATTGTTGGATTCTATTGCAAACGACTTTACAGACTTAAATCTTATTTTAAAGTAATATAGTGTTTTCTGTTACTATATGTGTATATACTATATATGTATATAAGAAACTAGTTAACTCAACAGACGTTGTTCTGTTCAAATAAAATAAAAGCAGCGCCACCTACCGGGCCCAATTGTGAATCTAAACCATTCTCGAATCTCCTTGAACACACACTAAAAATTGCATCAACATCGATCCAGCCGTTTAGGAGGAGTTCAGTGACATACGTACACAAGAAATTTATGTATAAGAAATTTCTTTTTTCATGCAAATTGTTAAATTAAGTTATTTACGAACCGTCTATAAAAATCCATATATTTCTTATGTACGTGTGTATGTCACTGAACTCTTCCTTAACGGCTGGACCGATGTTGATGAAATTTTTGTGTGTGTTCAAGAGGATTCGAGAATGGTTCAGATTCACAATTGGACCCGATAGGTGTATAATTTCAAGGAGAATTCCTTTTATTTTTATTTAAATAGAACAGCGTTTGTTGGGTCAGCTAGTAAAAATATATTTAATTAGTGTTATACCTAGCAAATTGAATAAAATAGTTATTTTAAGAGTAATGAAAAAAATGTTATGTTATTTAGCAGTGTTTATTTATAGTTATTTCAAGTATGCTTACAGTGTTAATTGAATGAGTGCAAGCCTAACAATAACGACATCTTTGTAACGGATATAATAATTCATTCAACTATTAGCCTATCATCACCCCCTGATACACATAATCCCCTCAAGAAGAGGTAATAACATGCGATGATGGAATGATGATGGAATGAAGATGACGACTGATTTTACAAGTTGCCTAGAACACTACCCGTTCTCCTCGTAATTCCTCAGTCAGTTTTACAATTCCCACAGAAAAATAAAGGTATTGTACCCCTGTGCCGTGACGACATTCTTATGCCGTTTGTATTATTATACAATACCACTTAGGGTATTTTACAATATTCAACATATAAAAATAACTAAGTGAAGCAATGAAATCAAAATGGAACCCTTGAAATATTCAATTAGCAATAATAAAAACTAGGAGAGAAAGTTGTTGAAACTGTTTTTTTATCACCTTTAACAGTGCAACGGGCTCACTATTATATCATATTAATTACACTTAAGCACTTCTTCCGCATCACATTACATAAAATGCCATCAAAATTATTTAAACATCGAAACACTAAGATTGATGATAATTTGACTGTAGACAGTACAACACTGTAGATAGAACACTATCTGCTCCTACCACATACAAGTTATATTATCATAGCAATACAATCATGAAGTATTTCATGTCAAACAAACAAATAGCTTTTTGTCAAACATATCGCGTAGAATGTTATAAATATTCAGTCAACATTACTTCTACATTGTCTACGAATCTACGACGTAGCTATCACAAAGATACGATATGAAAACTTAAGAGAAAAGCCATTGCCATGCCAGTGCGAATGAACAGTCTCGCGTTCAATAGTTATGACGCTTAAATCTTATGGCTGTGAAGGGAGAAAGACAAGCTGCTGCTGCTCATAACGGTTCTTAGATTTTCGACAGAATGACATCATAGTTTAGACATTGCTCTCTACTGAATTTAGGGCAAATAATTAGATAAAAAAATTAAACTCACGCAGGCGGTGTGGTCTGCAAGTTATGCCTTTCCCTGGACAACTCTCGTTCGGATATATCCCCAGCGCCTGCTCGGGCTACGGGTGAAGCGCTACGGGGCAGCTTCAGTAATTGCTCCGGCATTTTAAATTTCTTACTTTTTGTATTGAGTTAATAAATTTTATTTTATTTTAAAATTGTGCTGAAATAACGTCTACTGAAAGTTGAAAAGAAATCTAGATGACATGAGTATTCGAAATTTAAATTTAATTCATTTTTCTGCCAGTCGTTATAAAAAACTTATTGTAAAGAAGGCTTCAAGTCATTATTATTTTAAAGAAATGTCTTGATTATAAAAATTGTCCAGGAAGCAAAAATGGACCGTGGATCGGTCCATTTTTGCACTTGATTACTATCAAGCTAATTTTCCGTAAGTCACCGGGATAACGTACTGCGCAATTTGTAGATCTTATATAAATACGGAATTATATAAATATTATTATAAATAAGTAAAAAAAAGAAAAATCAGCTAGTTAGAAATCATTTTTGATGACCTCGTTATCGATACAATCGTACATTTTGTAGAACAAATATTTTTTTTAAATAATTTAGACAATTATCTTGAGATTTACCAAAAAACACCCAATAAATAATAAATTTTTGAGAATCACTAAATGGATATACTTGTAATTCGCTTACTTGTAAATCACTTTTAATTCGTTTACACGATAAATGACCTGATGTTTTTCCGGTGGATTATGCTCAGCATACACGCCGTCTGCTCCATCCGGGGCGACGCAAGGCCGCCACGCAGCCCCGTAACTCATCGTAATCCCTCGCCACCGCCATTGGGCAAACCACTTTTTTTTTTGGGGTGGGCTGCAGTCGGCGCGCTCCTCGCACCACTCCGTCCGGAGCGACAGAGGGGCGTAAGCACGCACACCCGCAACCCACCCGAATACCATGTCGCCTTCGTCGTTGGGCCGACCACCGGAGCAGGGTTACTTGACATCAGTGGTCGGCCCAACAGAATACTCCCTACTTGGGGTACCCTCTCATCGACCGACGTCCCCTCCTCGAGGAGGACGTCGGTCTTTCCTCACGCGGTCGGCCTCTCGGTGGGTGACGCACTAACTCCCCGGTCACGTCATCCGCGGCCTCGGCTAGGGCGGCATGACGCGCATTGGGCAAACCACTGGTACAGAGTGCCTTGTTGTCCGTGGCCAGCCCGGCGGGATACTCGTTCGGGTACCGTTCCTCCCTAACCTGAAATGCCCCTATTGCTAATTCCTGGTATGATCCTAGGGGGTGCCGCTTACACGATTAACTATTAGAGCAGTTATCACTCCCCACAGCCACTATGGAGGGAAGGGAGAGACCCACTTCTCGCAGCTTTGACTTCTTCGATCCTACTAATCCTTCACTGAACATGACCAACACTATATGCTACAAACACAAACCACAGCCAAGATAACAAAAAATCGTTAGACAAAACACGCTACAATTTACAATAATAGTTATGACAAAAAAACTTGTAACCGCTTATCTACGAGTATATGTACTAATATTATAAAGAGGAAAGATTTGTTTATTGGTTTGTATTGAATATGCTTCAAAACTACAGGACCGATTTCAAAAATTCTTTCACCAATGAAAGATATAATTTCAGGGGGTATCAGGCTAAATTTTATCCCGGTATTCCCACGGGAAAGGGAACTACACCGGTAAGACGACTGAAACCAAAGCGAAGCGAGGGCAGGTTGCTAGTTTAAAATAACTAGGAAATTGCTGAACCTCTTTCAGCTATTTACAACTAATCTGTATTAGCATCTAGATATGCCGAGATGTTATAATAACCTTTTTAGGAAGTCTGTTCGTGTGGTGACGGAGTGAGAATACAATTCACCACCCCCTCTCTTGCTTGTGGGTGCCGTAAAAGATGACTAAGGGATCTGATATGAAAATAACATCTATGCGAGAGAAGGAAAATTTGACAGAAAGCCCTATACGAACACGTCTGACCAGCGCGGTATAGTAGCTCAATTTTCCTCTCATTGTTGAGGAGGCTCCAGCCCAACTTATATTCTTGATAGCTTTTTTAAACTTGTTCACTGGCTTGTCTCTGATATATTTAGGTACCTAATTTATTGGAGACGAATAGTATGTACAACTAATTTGTTCTTATACCGAGTATTCATGTGATGAACGTTACATTATCTTTTAAAGTTGACCAAATTTTTTTTTACATATATATATTTTCGACTACATATTGTAATACAATAGTCAGAACATTTATTTCTTAGAATTTCTCACGGTGTGAAATTTTGGGCCTAAATTATAAATTACGCGAACAGTTTTTTTATGGAAAACAACATTTCTATTCAAATCCGCGGAGGGGATCTTATGAGAATCCATAGAAAATTGCCATAAAACATAAGACCATAAAAATAAATTAAATAAACTATTCTAGATGTTTCTATATCAGTTAACATTCTATTTTGTTTTTTGCTACATAAACCGCTAAGCTAAGCTTACTCGACAATTTTTCAATATGAGACCCCCATTGAAGTCTAGCATATATGGTAATACCTCAAACGTCTGTTGCTTCTACAAGGTCTAGTCTAGACTCTAGAGTAATCGTAACTTCCCATGTTATGTTGGCTGCCTACGGTTACGCAGGATGATTCTTGGTTCAATCCACAGTAGATTTTTCTAAGTATGAGGTTGTTCGTGTAAATTCCACTGTGATAAGAGGAGTTATCTCTTATTGCTTTACGTTGCATTAAAAAAAGTCTAAAACACCAACTGCAATTGTTAATTCAACCGCCAATCGTGGCGGTAACAGAATCATCACATCACAGAAGGCATTCGACTAATGGATGTGGATGCATTGAAGCACTTTGAAAATACAAATAAACCGTGTGGATTCGAATGTAGGACTATAACGTAGCTGTATATCGGTCTCACCGATAGTCTGTCGCTAATATATTTTTTTAAATACGACAGCCTACGCTAAGGCCTATACCTGTATTACGGGAGACACAAATTATATCCAGATTTAGAACAACAATTTATGGATCGTACAAAGTGTTGTCCTGCGTGAGATTCGAACCCACTACACTAGAACAGTAGGTCGGTATCTTAACCACAACGCCATATGTGCATTGATTATATTGTTTGCATTGAAGCACTTTGAATAGACAGAAGACTGTGTGGATTCGAATCTAGGGCTATAAAGTGGCTGTATATCGGTCTCGCCAGTAGGCTGTTGATAATAATTAGATTATAAGCGTGTATAAAGTAATAACTCTTTGGGGTTAGGGTTGTCGTAGACGAGGGTGCCGTGCGGCGTCGCGTCGAGGCGCCAGCCCTTGTGTCGCCATCCGCCTCGCGCCGTGCCGACTGCGTGACGCATCGGGCAAGGACCCCTTCCCTTCACACCTGACGTAGGTACACTATTTTTTAAAAGACTAAGGTATAAATTTTTGCATCGTTTAAGTTTGCAAATATATAACAGAGCAACTTGTTAACGATCAGTATCGTTTGCTGTCAAAAATATTGAACTAGGTTTATCATCCTCATCTCAGCCCATACATGTCCCACTATTGGGTTCGGGCCTCCGCATTTATGAGAAAGAGTTTGACCTGCTATATCACGCTGGTCAGACATGTTGGCATAGGATTTCATTTCGAGTTTTCCTTCTCTTGCGTTGATGTTATCTGCATATTACATTCCTAAGTCATCTTTTACGACATCCAGGAGCGGGGGGGTGGTAAATTGTATTTATTCTCTGTCACCACACGGAAACTATGCCAGCTTATTTTGCAAAGCTGTCAAATAAATGATTGTTGAAGCTTAGTTTGAAAACTTAAAAAGGTTAGAAAATAATTGTTGTATACATTTTTTATAGTTTTTATGGCAGACGAGGAAGCATCCCACATAATGATAAGTGGTACCTGCCGGTCATGTAGGTACCTCTGCAATACCAAGGACGCAACCAAGAGTAAAGGCCCATTTACACGATGCAAGTTTCTGGCCTGTTGCATACCATTAAATTGAAGCAATAAATGACTTGCATGGTCTAAACAACACATAACATTCTTAATTTGTGTATACAAGTTTTGTTTCAAAACTTTTCTCAGTGTATACAGCACAGGCAATAATTTCTTAAGCGATTCTTTCATTCAACTGATATACCCGCGTGTAAACAGTTGCTTACAATTCTTGATGGTCAATTCTTAGAATAATAACGTATAGAAGGTAAGTTCGCGCACAAAAAATTAAGCATTTCAATTGGAGCCTAATGGAGCTTACGCCGGAACCGTTCCATAATGTACAAGTCATTGTACTGCACGTACGTACGCAACTCTTAAAAAATAAATAGGTAATTATGACGGTTTGTGCATTCAAATGGTGTCATAACACATTTGAAAAACTTAAAAAGGTTTTTAACATTACTTTTAAAAGTATTTCGACGATTTATGTTAATAAAAACAAAATTTGATTTCATAATTTGTATAGTGGTGTGCGTGTGTACGTGTGTAATCGTCTGCGCGCCATTAGTATTTTTAGATTCATTTTTCGAACTTTCGAAGTATTGACACTATCCTTCTATACGTTATTATTCTAAGGGTCAATTATTGCGCTTAATATATTACATTCATTATTAATGCATCGTATAAATGACACTTAAGGCGACTATTCGTCTCCATCTATTTCGCTTACCGATCAAAATAGTAGTAATTACGCAGTCGTCGTTTATCTATGAAAAATAGGTTTGTGTTTTCAAATAGACTGCAGAACTAAGAAAATGAAATTTTAAAATCTGTAATTACATCATGAAATAGCGTAGTATCGTTTAGTAAACTACTTAACGTTGAATTTAGTCTTGAAACCTTTGATGATGAACCGAGTAACGAGATTAAAAATAGCTATCCCAAGCGGATGACCCGGTTGATAAGATGTTACAAAATAAAACGAGGTCGTTTTACGTTAATTATTAACTAATATGTATATTATTTTGTATATAATTCGATTTCGCCGAAATTACTGACAATTGTATAAATACAGATAAAAAATCGGATATTGTGTTTTTTTTAACATATTTTATATATGTTATCTATGTAACATTGAAAAAGAAGAATTTTCAAGAAATAGATAACGCTTATTAATATACTTGTAAAAATAAAATAAATAAAAGCGTATTCGATAATATTCTCGTCATTGATAACTCGGGGAAATAACGTCCAAACTATATAATACAATTTTGTGATGTAATACATTTCTGCTACAACTTCCGCAATAGGGAATATGCATGATATTTTTGACGTGACAACGTCTTATAAATTGGTTTGCCGGGTGACACTTCAAGAAACTGCGTTACGCTCCGCTCACGTTATGCGCTCACAATGAGAGCGAGTGAGAGGCACGCGTCCCTTTCACTTTTTATGTCTGTCTCTCTCGCTCTTAGGCGGGCTAACCATGCCCGAGTGTATGTGTAAAGGTAAAAATAAAATTTTGTTAATATGAAATTCAGTGCGAGATTCTTTGTATAAATTAATGTTTTAAATATAATTCTTTGTATAAATAAATGTTTTAAATGTAATTCTTTGTATAAATAAATGTTTTAAATTGTTACTATTATTTCATCCTTCTTCCTACTATACGAATGAATATTCACATTAAAATTATTTTACCACTCAAAGTCGTTGTCACGTAAAACTTTCGCCCGTATACCGACTTTACAGGCAACCAATTTTTTTATTTTTTTAAACGTTTCTACTAGTTATTACATTACTAGAAACAAATATAACACATCCAAAATATAAACCATTACGCTTAAAAATAATTTTTAAAAATCGCCATTATTTATGGGCGATGTAAACGCGACTACTTCGGCGTGCGTATTCTGTGACGTCAGAGTACTCGACACTCGTACAAGTTGCTAGGGCTGCCAACTAGGGCTGTTGATATTTTTATAAATATCGTTTTTCGACATATCGATATTTTACAATGTATCAATATCGGGATTCGCTATATCGGCAAAATATCGATATATCGATAAAATAATCGATTTTTTTATTATTATTACGGTTATTAAATATATTATATCTTATTTACCTTGCAGCTTTCATTCCTCCGAGTTTAACAGACATTAAATCTGAATTAGACACGAAATATGTTGTCATCATATACACGTATATTTTAGGAAGATTATCTGACTTTACTTTGACGAAACCGGTTTCAGTCATTGTAATAGACTTATTCACAAGATTAATACTTGAACACAGAAAACTAATAACTTATTATGAAATAACTGAGTAACAATACAAAATAATTAGGGATGTGACTTGGAGGGGAAAAATCGATCTTGTAATTAACGATTTCTTGTTCTTTAAAATAAATCGATTGTAAAATAATCGATTAATTAAAAAAATCAGTTGTAAAATAATCGATTAATTAAAAAAAATCGATTTTAAAATAATCGATTTATTGTTCTTTAAAATAAATCGATGATAAAATAATCGATTAATTAAAAAAAATTGATTATAAAATAATCGATTAATTAAAAAAAATTGATTATAAAATAATCGATTAATTAAAAAAAATCGATTCTAAAATAATCGATTTTTTTCTCCCAACACGATTATGATGACTTTTTTTTTAGGAAATGTGGGCTTTATTTTCTAACATAGTATGATGAATTTTGATCGAACTTCGAATAATAAAAAATCGATTAATAATCGACTTTTATTATTTTGATAATTGATTTTAAAAATCAATTATTAATCTATTATTTTTTTGTAAAAATCGATTTTTATAAAAATCGATTATTTTTTCACATCCCTAAAAATAATCACTAGAAACATACAAACAGCAACTTGATATCACAAGGTACTCCTCCTATCCAAGGTACAAGGAGGGCTGTTGATAAAATATCGATATGTCAAAATATAGATATTATTATACTCGTTCCAACCATTTATTTTACTTTTGACACATGCTTTAGGACGTAACTGTTTCATTATACGCAATTATTAACTTTGAAACGAGTGAACAGAGAAATATATAAACTGCCCAATAATATTTATATATCTTAATTATTACCCACTAAATACATTAATATGCCGTAAATAGCTCTATTCATAAAAATTAAGTGATAATTCATTTCCGTTATAAAAAAAGTTACGTTCTATCGCATCTAGTGATAGGATCAAAAGTATTCGGTGCAAACTAATGAATCGCAAATAATCGATTACACTTATTTGCAGTTAAGTCAGCTGACAACTGAGTTTTGAATTACTGTAATAGACAACACGTTAAAATTGTATCAGGGAGATATAAAAATCTTCATACCTATAACATTCATATCATACCTATATCATCATACCTATAACATGAAATAAAACAACCAAAATATTTTAATATTATTTTATTATAACGAATCGTCGGATTCTTCATACGAACTCGAATCGTCGCTTGAATCATCTGCAGTGTTTATTATTAACTCTTGTGTAGGTATGTTGTCAAATTCAATTTCCCGATCCCAATCAGAGAATATTATATTTTTTGTCTTGTTGACGACACTCGCCCAGTTTTCAGGCGTCACACTAGCACATGCGTTTTTTAAAAGTTCAAGCATTTTATTTGCTGTGAAAGGAGGAGTTGTATTGTTTCTTGCGGCGTGTCCTTTGACTTGTGCCCAGATCATTTCAATTGGATTATATTGACAGTGGTACGGAGGAATTCTGATTACAACATGCCCATATTCTCTGCCATTTCGTCGATGACATATCGTTTTAGCTGCTTTTTACTTTTTAATATTTTAAGTAATTCTACTTTTAGTAGGGATTCGTCCACATCTTCCCCATTATCACGAAGCCAGTTTATAATCTCGTGTTTTTTGTTGGCCTGTGTTGGCATTTTATTAATTTGGCGAGAGTGATAGGGTGCATTATCAATAAATATTGTTGATGGCTCTTCAAGTGATGTAAGCATTTCTCTGAACCACTTTTCATACACGTCCGCATTCATCTCCTCATGATAAGTCTCCTGTTTTTTTTTTATTTGAACGCTAACAGAGCGTCTGGTACAAATCCCTTTGTAGTTCCCGCATGGCAAATGATGAGGCGTTCACCTTTCCCCATTGGCACTGCAGAAGTAGAAGCAGCAGTATCGTCAGTCCAACCTTTTGGTATGGAATGATTGGCATTGAGCCAAGTTTCATCTGTGAAAACGACATTCGACCAGTCTTCTATTTTCTTCGCTTGTCTTAAAAATTCACAGCGAGACAAGACTATATCACGACGTTCCATTAAAATTTTTCTTTTGTCGGATTTCTTATACAAGAACCCGATTTGGTGCAGCACCTTTGACAAAGAAGATTTTTGACCACGAAACAAGCCACAATTTCGTAGAGACGCTACTAATTTTTTCAAAGTAGGAATCTCTTTGCTTGTGTAATAATTGTATATATGACGACGAATAGCAACAGTATCAAAACTGTCAATTACTGTCACTTTACGGGGCTGACGTTTTTTCTTAGGCGTAGATAGCTTGTTCTGTTCAATACCACTACTACCATAGGCTTCTTTAGTGATTTTCGCCACCGTTAGAGCACTAATACCTAATGCTGTTGCAACACGGTCTCTAACTTGGGTTACTGGTATAAGGAATCCGCCATTGCGGCTTTCCTTTTCAAAAAATTCACGAAGCCGCAGCACTAACTCTCTGGATTGTCCTTTAAGCACCATACCTTTCGGCATTTTGCAAGTAAAATCTTACTGGGAGGAACGATACGCTCAACTCAATCAAAGTAAGAACAATGAAATCAATACGGTGGAATATAAATACTCAACACAGCGTATGAAAAATATGAAAGAGCACTCAGCGAACAGAAATGTGACTAGCACGGGAGTCTTGTTGCGAGTGACAGACAACACAACAAAATGGCGTCGCCGGCGCGACACAGCAGCGGACCCCGCTTAATGGAAAATGCTTCATAAAGTAGTTATTTTTTATTTTGCAAAGTACAAAGTAAAATATTTTGGGAGGACTGAATTAGTGGGTATGCAAAAATTAATGTGCCCAAATAACAAATATATTTACAGAAGTGAAGTTTTTAAATAATATGAAATATGTATTTAAGCAAAAATAAAATATCCGTGTTAAATCGATTAAAAGTTCTTCCTGACTAAAATCGATTATTACAAAACATAGTATCCGTAATACATTGGTACAACACTAATTGATCAGAATTCGACCTGCCAAAAGTAAAATAAATGGTTGGAACGAGTATAGTTAAAAATATCGATACTTAATACTGAACTTTTTTTGGACGATAATAAAAAGTACGTATCGAGGGTCGATATTTATTTGAATAAATTTGGTGTTTTATCTTTTCTTCTAAAGTATTTATTCTACAAAATCACCGTAAACTTAATCTACTGTAGAAGTGCTGGCATGAAACTGATGATCAGTTATCACTTACTCCTAGAATTTGATAAAAAAAGCTCGGCACGGCAACCCCGCAATGAACGAAGTTAAAGAGTGGTTATGGGGAAAATATCGAAATATCGATATTTTTTTCGTTATATCGAACTCCGATATTGATATATATTTAAAAATATCGATATATCGAAAAACTATTTTTTTTTTAATATAGACAGCCCTAACTAGAAGACTCGGGTGTCACGTGTTCAAAACGTGACATCATAGTACTCCAACCAATGCGGTGCGTTACAGAAATATTGCGCGCGAATCTCAAAAAAGGCACTTTTTGATAATTAAATTTAATTATTAAATAATGATAAAATTAAAAAATAATTGTATAGGTGCGTTTTTTAAGCAATAAAGATTACAAATAAAAATAATTTGTTCATTTTGGAGTTTCGTGCATATTCCCTATTGTAAAAGTTCGGCTGTTTTTTTAGCATCCCGTTCTTGTGAATCCATTAGCTAATTCGTAACGAGTAAAAATGCGGCGGCCAACTTGCTTATGTTGGCCTCATAACCAAGCTCAAAGTCGCTCAGCGTGCTATCGAGCTGGCTATGCTCGGGATTTCTCTGTGAGATAGAATCCGAAATACGGAAATCCGCCAGAGAATGGGTGTAAGCGACGAACGATTAGCCCGCTGAAGTGGCAATGGACAGGCCACATCGCTCGACAAACCGACAAGCGCTGGGGAAGAAAGGTTTGCGATCAGACGACGCATTGTAGGATGCCCCCCACTTGGTGAACCGACGACCTGGTGAAAGTTGCTGGGCGTCGTTGGATGCAGGCGGCATAGGACTGTACTTCGTGGCGTAACATGAGGGAGGCCAGCAGAGGACGGAAATAGGCTGAAATGATGATGATGAAATATGGCGAAACTATTTATCATAAAAATTAAACATACTAAATTTCTACTAGTTAATTTCAAATATTAATTTTATTAAAATTGCATTTATAATCATTGAAACTCTTTTCAAATAAAACCCACATTTGATACTTTATTGCCAGTGGGTATAGTAAACCCACGAAAAAATCTGTGTGCGGTGCGCCTAAAGAAGTTTTCACTTCAAAAAAAAAATATTGGTTGCCTGTAAAGTCGGTATACGGGCGAAAGTTTTACGTGACAACGACTTTGAGTGGTAAAATAATTTTAATGTGAATATTCATTCGTATAGTAGGAAGAAGGATGAAATAATAGTAACAATTTAAAACATTTATTTATACAAAGAATTATATTTAAAACATTAATTTATACAAAGAATCTCGCACTGAATTTCATATTAACAAAATTTTATTTTTACCTTTACATATACATACGTATTTATATACAAATATACAATTTTTATGTCTGTCTCTCTCGCTCTTAGGCGGGCTAACCATGCCCGAGTGGAAGGGACGCGTGCCTCTCACTCGCTCTCATTGTGAGCGCATAACGTGAGCGGAGCGTAACGCAGTTTCTTGAAGTGTCACCCGGCAAACCAATTTATAAGACGTTGTCACGTCAAAAGCATTTGACAACATTCTGTATATATATTCTGTATATATATTCTGTATATGTTCGAATATATTCAAAATTCTGTATATATTATAGTCCATAAAATATAGCTTGATCTCTATGACAGATGTCAACGAAACCGACGAAGTAAGTTTGAACGAGCGACATGGTTACAATTTTATATTATATCACATATATTTTAATTCTTAACGTGTCAGTTTTATTGAAAATGAAATGCAATCTATACCAATAAATAAAATTGGAGTCTGTTTGTAATGTCAAAATAAAATTGCTGTGTGGTAGCGGCTTCGAATACTACCAACCCTTGCTTTGCTCGTGGGTGTCGTAAAAGACGACTAAGAGCCCTAGATTGACCCGGACCAACTCCATCTGGTACCATTTGGGTCAACGATTACATTCCCAAGGAGGGTTGACGTCAGGCAGGCGGCCGGTCATAAAAGTCATTGCCGAAACTTTTTGCAATATGTCAAAACAGATGACATATTGCGTCGACCCCAAGTAATTGGGATAAGAGCAAGATGACGATGATGATGTTTGTAACGTCAAAATAATAGACTTTTTTTATGCTCACACGGTTATTTGTACGACACCTATGCCTAAAACACAGATTAAAAAAATTTTGTCTGTCTGTCTGTCTTTGTTTTCTGTTTGTTCCGGGTAATCTTCAAAACGGCTGGACCGATTTCAAAAATTCTTTCACCAATGGAAAGCTAAAATATCAGGGCGTAAACTAGGTTATATTTTATCCCGGTATTCCCACGGGAACGGGAACTACACGGGTAAAACGACTAAAACCGAAGCGAAGCGAGGGCGGGTTGCTAGTATATTATAAACTAGCAGACCCGGCCACGCGTTGCTGTGGCTAACGTTTTTGTTATATTACATTTTATTAAACTATTTAAGTGGAACTGTAGGAGAATATCTGTCATGGAGGTCGTCATATTTTTTTACAAATGGTATCTATGTAAAATCTTATATGACACGTTTGTAGGTTTGACATAGCAGCGCCATCTATTAATTAATTACTCAATCCAGTCAACAGATATCGCCATCTGTTAAAATCGTTTGGAGTTAACAGATAATTGTGAATGTCTAATAAATAAATCAATCAACCTGGTACATCAAAATATTCAGGGTATGTTAGGTAAAGATTTGGAAATTGAATTATTTTTGAATGATTACCAAATAGACATCCTCTGCATTACTGAACACTGGCTCAAAGGTAATCAGTTAATGTTCAATTTTCCTAATCACCAGGTTGTTAGCTCGTTCAATAGAGTCAATATGATACGAAGTGGCTCATTAATAATTTTAAACAAGATGATTAAATTTAAGTTAAGAAATGATATTGTAAAACTCTCTATTGAACGTGTTATTGAAATTGCCTGTGTTGAGTCTGAGCAGTTCATTGTTGTATGCGTATACAAACCTCCATGTTCACCTTATGATGATTTTGAGAAACAGAACATATCCTCCATATGTTATTCAAAGTCTCTGCTAATAATAAAACTCTTATGATTTGTGGTGATTTTAATATAAATTTATTAGAAAATAATAATATGACACAAAAAATTTTAACACTGTTGAAATCTTATAATTTGTATAATGCTTTCTTGGAACCCACTAGGATAACCGCTGGGAGTGCAACTTGTATAGATAATATTTTTATAAATGCTAAACTTATTAGTAAATACATTTTAAACACACTGGATTCAGATCATTGCGGATAACTTGTTGTACTACCTCGAACTAATAGGATTCAACGAGAAAGTGTTACCTTTATTCCTATGAATGTCAGCCGCTTAGAAAACTTTAGAGACAATCTGAGCTTGAGGGTGCCGCTGTTGCCTATTCATGACAACCCAAATGAGTTATATACATCCCTATCTCACTTAATAAATACTGAATTTAAAAAATATTTAAACCAAAAACATTGAATTTTGGAGTGCCTGCTGGTTTTAGTGAATGGGCTACACCCGGTATCTACAAAAGTAGACAAAGGTTATATGATCTTTATCATGAAAAGTCTTATAACCATCATCCGCTATTTTTAAAATATGTTAAGAACTATTCCAAAATATTTAAACATGCCTGTTCCTGTGCAAAGTCTTTCCATCTGCGAGGTAGAATTAAACAATCAGGTGATATAATTAAAATGACTTGGAAAGTGATAAATAGCGAAACTGGTAGGAATACTGTACGGAATAAAGACTTTAATTTAAATATAGGTGACAAAAACGTGACAGCAGCTGAAGAAGTGGCAACGGCATTTGAAAACCACTTCACAAATGTGCCAGTGCTAATTACAGTGTCATCTCCTACTTTAGCTGAATCGCTTCTTAAGGAATGTATTGGTAAAAGTGACACCACCTTTGAATTTTCATATGTCAGTGTGAAAGATATTTTGCGCTCCTTTAAATCTCTTAATATTAAAAAAACAGTAGATCTGTGGCGCTTATCAGTAAAGACTGTTAATTATATAATTAATATTATTGCCCCTCACCTGACGTCTGTGTTTAATGGTTGTGTTGCTCGAGGTGTGTTTCCTAATCTCATGAAAATTAGTAGAGTGATTCCTTTGTTTAAATCAGGTAGTATGTCAGATGTAAACAATTTTCGACCGATACCTATACTACCAACACTCAGTAAAGTATTTGAGAAAATTATATTTGAGCAGATGTTGAGTTATTTTAACAAACATGGTATGTTCCACAAAAATCAATTTGGTTTTACTAGGAATTGCTCTACTATTGATGCGGGTATAGAACTATTAAAAAACATCTTCTCGGCCTGGGAGGAATCGCACGAGGCTTTGGGCATCTTTTGCGATTTATCTAAGGCATTTGATTGTGTTAATCACGAAACTCTTATCAAAAAACTACAGCACTATGGGATCAGGAAGAACGCTCTGGAACTTATAATTTCCTATCTAAGTAACAGAATTCAGAGAATCGATGTTAATGGTGCACGATCATCTGGTTCTGTTATTAAAATGGGCGTTCCACAAGGGTCAATACTGGGGCCATTTCTGTTCCTTGTATACATTAATGACTTACCCTATTACGTAGGGGACAATCAAAACATTGTATTGTTCGCAGATGATACTTCTTTACTATTTAAAATTAAAAGACAAATGCTTAATTATGACGATGTGAACAATGCACTGTCTAAAGTTGTTCATTGATTTAGTTCTAACAATTTAGTTCTTAATGAGACAAAAACCAAATGTATTAAATTTACTACACCCAATGTGAGACAAGTGGGTACTAATGTTGTAATGAATGGTGTGGCTCTGACCTTGTGGAATCAACCACATTTTTAGGCGTCACTATAGATGCTAAACTCCAATGGGGACCTCAAATTGAGAAACTGTCAGGTAGGCTCAGCTCTGCAACTTATGCAGTAAAAAAAATTCGCTTGTTAACCGATATTGAAACAGCCAGAATAGTTTATTTCGCTTACTTTCATAGTCTTATGTCATACGGCATATCACTGTGGGGTTGCTCCGTAGAATTGAATAGAATCTTTGTTTTACAAAAAAGGGCAGTCCGCGCGATTTATAATTTAGGCCCAAGAGTATCACTAAAAGAGAAATTTAAAGAAGTAAATCTTCTGACTGTTATATCCCAATATATATACGAAAATGTTTTATATGTAAAAAAAAATATAGGTAAATTTGAAAAATATAGTGACATTCATCATGTAAATACCAGGAATAAGCACAAATTAGTTGTACGTAGTACTCGTCTTCAGCGAGTTAATAGGTCTTTCATGGGGCAAAGTATACGCTTTTACAGCAAATTACCGAATAATATCCGAGATATGCCAGTGAATAAGTTCAAAAAAGCAATCAAAAGTAGATTTTATCTAAAAGGTTATTATAAAATCTCAGATTATCTTGATGATAACTCGGACTGGCAATGAGCAGCTCCTCATACAGGAATTTCCTCATTATTACAATGATAGAAATTACGCACATGTTTATTATTATTATTATTTTATTGTTGCTACTATAATTGTAAAGTGTAGCGTGTTTTGCCAAACGATTTTTTATTGGATCTGTGTTTTATGTTTGTGGCAAATGGTATTGGTCATGCTCACTGAAGGGTCTGCTAGCGGTAGCTATGAAGAGCGGGTCACTCCCTTCCCTCCATTATGGTTGAGGGGAGTGATGGCTGCTCTAGTAGTTAACTCATGATCGGGTGCCGCTTGCGGGATCTGGTCCAACCATAATTTTTTGATGTGAAACATCTATAGGCGAGGGTGACCACGATCGTCGCGTGGCGATTTGACGCCACGCCTTGCGGTCCCCTCTTAATTTACTGTAAAATAAATATCTGCATATACATATCTAAATTTGTAACGAAACCATGATGCGATTTAAAATTTTGTACAACGCCATCTAGTGAACCCAAAGTAAATTGTTACCTATAATGAAAATAAATGTTTATTGAATAAAAATTATCTTTTACTGGAAAAAATCGCCATGTTTTATTAATACTTTATGCCATACTAGTTCCTGACGTAATCTGTTCTTTTATGCATATTTACTTGTTTTATAAATTAATGTATAATAACTTCATAATATAAATATATCAGTAGGTATGGGATTTAGTTTACTTTCAGCTACGAAAAATGGGTAACCGTTTTTATAGGCTTTTATTAGTTTCAGCTGTATTTTTATATATTTATTTCCTTGTATGTCACCGATTTCTTAGGAATTGGATTTTGACTCACTTAAAACAGTCAGATTTCATTTAAAATTTGTAAACATTGCAATTTGTAAAATTGCAAGGACCAATAACGCTAAAATAATTTAAATAGCTTGTCTTATTATCATTACAGGATTAAAGGTTTCTTTATTAAATATTCAATATATTGGTCTGAGAGTTGGTCGTTAGCTCGATAGATGCCACTATTTATGTTACCTAAATCGCGCACTTCGTGCTCGATGCTGCATAGCTCGATAGATGCCGCTATTTCTGGTTTGTAAATTGCACCTATCGTGCAACGTCTGCGAACGGATGAAAGTATTTGAAGCTACATTTTGGAAGTTTAATTACTTTTGTACTAAATAACGTTACCATAAATATAAGCAGTAAAGTCAATTTTAAAATGGATAATTTATTCGATACGATACCTGCTAAAAAGTACTTATTGACTAAAAGTATCGAATGCAATGTATCGGTATTAAAAGAAAAGTACTCGATACCTAAAGATAAAGTAAGTAAGAGTACTAGATACTTTAATCAGTACGTTACTTATCTTTTGATACTACTCATGAGTTCAGTATCGATACTTTATATTCGATACCGTGTCTCTACTCATACAAAATAGTTTCGATGTTTCACATCTGCCAGGCGTCCTGAGCGACGGCTTACTTTTTTTATTACATTTGTGATTATTATATTTGTGAACTATATTATATAATATTTCGAATGACATTACACTGGAACTATTAATAAGCATGTTGTAAGATGTAATTTTATTTAAAAGAAATTTAAAAAAATAAATAAAAAATAGACAATCCCGCTGAGTTTCTTGCCGGATCTTCTCAGTGCGGTCGCGTTCCGATCCGGCGGTAATTATAACTTTAAGAAAATTGTAAAAAAAATGACAATATGTAAGTGCCCCCGCGGGGTTTATACATAATAAATGATTTGAATTTGAATTTGTCAAATAATAAACAAATCATTTGCAATAAAATAATATTGCGACTATAAATTAAGATGTAAGCTATCCTATCTTTCAAGTTGGATCAAACTGCACACGGTGTGTAAATTTGATTAAGATCGGTTAAGTAGTTTAGGAGCCCATCGCGGACAAATAACATGACACGTAATTTATATATATTAAGATATAAAAATATTAATATTCATGCCTAAAATGTACCTCGTAATTACTGAAATACCTAGTAAACAATTTATAGAAAAATGACGCTCACGCACGTAAAAGGTCATACTGGTCTGAAAATAAAAAAGAGATGGGACAGTCAATATACGTAAATCGATAACCGATCTTTAATCAATGTTTCACAAAAGAAATAAACTTAATACAGTACCAACTTAAACTTTCAAAATATTTTTTACAATTACAACAGACAGTTACATTATAAAATACATAAATTTAATTAATTAAACATTAAAAAACTACCTTTTGTCTCAGAGTAAATGATAATAATATGTACGCATTATTGTCAATAAACTAAACATATTTATCCATAAAACTTCACCTGGCTTTAGTCTCAGAAACATGGTTTAAAAAAGACTATGTAACTCGTCTTTCAGGATACAATATTTACAGAAAGGATAGAAACGACGGTTGTGCAGGTATTGCTATTTTTGCCCATAAAACGGTAAAAGCACAAGAATGTATCACTCCCTAACGTAGATATTCAAATATTGTGTTTCAAGTTATTCAATTGTGGTACTCTTGAAAACGTTGTACTTATATATTGCCCATTTTGGGTTGTTACGACTCAGGATGACTGGGATACATTATTTTCTATATTCCCTACAAATTGTTTGATTGTTTGTGATTTTAACGCACACCACACTGACTGGTCGTGTAAAATTACATCCAGAGGAAGGTTAATCCACGATTCGGCAGTAGAATTTTGCTATGTATCACTCAATGATGGTCAACCAACCAGAGTTAAGATGGTAGGCAATTGTTTACAAAAAACATCGCCGGACATCTCTTTTGCTTCGTCGGACATAGCCATACATTTTGATTGGAGAATTTTAAGTGAGAATCTTAATAGTGATCATATGATTTTAAAAATACGGTTTAAATGTAGAGATATTATTAATTTTTCTCTTAATCGAAATTACAAAATGGCCAATTGGGAGAAGTATACGGCATACATTAGTAATGGTGTATCGCTTTTTATTGACACATCCAATGTACAGACTTTACACGATTCACTGATGGGGCATATTATTAAAGCAGCTGATAAGTATATCCTCACCATTAAAACATGTCAAAGCCCAACTAGTAAGTTTCGGCCGAAGTCATATTGGACACCTAATCTTTCTAAAATTGTAGCTGAACGTAGACTAGCCCTAGCCAAATTTAGGCGTAACCCGACGCCCTCAAATTTATATTATTTCCAAGTAGTATCGGGCAAGGCTAAGGCAGAGATTAGTGCAGCTAAGGCTAAAGGATGGCAGGCAATGTGTGATAGTGTGGATGAATCTACAACTGTGTATGATATGTGGAAACGATTAAGATAGATTAAGGGATATAAAGCCTCTAAAGTCACCTTTTCTAAAGAAGAGAAAGATAAGCTACTTTGTAACTTGGCACAAGATTATGTTGTACCTAAACCACCGATATTCACTTCTTTTAATACAACTTTAGAAAAAGAATTTACACTTCACGAGATGATTTCTTGCACTAAAAAGAAAGATACGGCACCAGGTAGCGATAGCGTTATGTATTCTATGGTTTGTCACCTACCGGATAACGCCAAACAGTACCTACTTAAGTTATATAATCTCATTATGTCTACTGGTGAATCACCATACCAATGGCGTAACATTACCGTAGTTCCAATACCTAAACATAATTCTGCCTCAGAATTAAAATTAAGACCGATTTAGCTAATCTCTTGTCCCTGTAAGATACTTCACAATATGTTAAAAAACGGCTTGAATGGTTCGTAGAAAGAAATAGTTTCCTGTCTCCATTTACTAGTGTTTAGACGGTCTGACTCGACTCGTTTCGCATATACAAATAGGATTGACCACTAATTTACCAACTATCGCATGTTTTTTAGATATCGAGAATAATATTCTTATAGAAAATATAATAATATTCTTATAGAAAAAACCACAAAAATTCTTGACGAATTAGGAGTAGGAAAATTAATATGCCAATATTTATGGAATTTTTTAAGTAATGATGTAATGATGCCTTGTGATGAAAGACAATACAGGTCTATTAAGAGATACGAGTAGATATGCTAGTAGGGGCTTGGCTCAAGGTGACCCCGTCTCCCCATTTTGTTTAATGTAACTACGGCCAAAATTTGTAAAGTAATCAATTTTGTCTATATCTGTCAATACGCTGACGACTTCGTTTTGTTTAATAGCAATAAAAGTCTTGATAGAAGTGGCGAAATCATACAAAACGCAATACATATTTTTGTAACACTAATTAATGAACTAGGATTAGAATTATCCATTTCAAAATCCAAATTTTGTATCTTTAGCAGAGGGCAGAGGAACAATATTATAAATATACACGTAAATGGCTGCGAAGTTGAGCGTGTTGACTCGTATAGATACTTAGGTCTTTGGCTAGATTGTTCTTTACTCTGGAGGAAGCATATAAATGAAACAGTAAGCAAAACCCAAAAACATTTAAATATACTAAAAATTTTAACAGGCCCAAATTGGGGGTATTCACCCATTACATCTGCTTAAATTATATATATCATTAATTAGGAGTAGACTAGATTATGGTTCATATTTATTTGATAATTGTGCAAGTGTTCATACCTATAAATTAGACAAGGTACAAAACCAGGCTTTAAGAATGATTGGAGGGTTTATAAGGAGTACTCCGATACACACTATGGAGAGTGAGCTCTGTGTGCCTCCACTGCACATAAGGAGAATGTATTTAGGTTTGAAATATTGTATAAAATTACGTTCATGGACAGACAATGAATCTTTCAAAACACTGTCTGATCTTAGCGCTCTGTGTATGACGTCAATAAATAATCGTGGGTATTGGTCAAAAAAGAAGACTCCATTACTGGTGACCACTTCGGTGGAGGTTATTAAGGAAGAGATATCTTCGTCTTTACTTCTAGATATGTTCTCTATTTGCCCATGGATAACTAATGTCAATAATGTCATAGATATTAATTTAGATTGTATGAAGGGTTCGAAAAAGTCTCAGGAACTGAATGCATTAAGATATAAAGTGGTCCAAGAACTTAATGAGAAATATGGTAATTGGTGTGCTTTATACACAGATGGTTCAAAGGGTAAGGTTGGGGGAGGTGCGGCATTTTATGACCCTCTTTGTAGTAATAATATAAATATTAGAAACTGCTTCAAAATAAACAATAAGCATGTAACAATAATGACGGTGGAACTGGTTGCATTATCTGAGGCACTTTCCTATGTTATTAATTATAAAAAAAAAAATTGTTATATATACTGACAGCAGAAGTGCACTGCAACAAATAATTCGATGCGCCTCTGGCGGGAGAGGGGTATCGACAGCATACAAAGTGATATCTCAACTAAATGATATAAAAACTCAAGGATTCGAAGTTAAAATGCAATGGGTCCCATCGCATATTGGTCTAAGGGGTAATGAGAAGGCTGACGCACTTGCAAAGGAAGCTACTTTAGACGGTAATGCGTATAACATCTTGCCACATTATAGTGAAATCTTACCTAAATTTAAGAAGAAATGCTCTAAAATATGGAAGGAACATTTTAATGTTCGGTCAATTACCAAAGGTATATGGTATAAAACAATAGTGTCTGAGCCTCCTCATATACCGTGGTTTTGTAATATGAGTTTGCCGCGTAAATTGATTGTAACAGCGCACAGGCTGAGGACTGGTTACGTGCCATTGAAAAAATTTGCCTTTCTTATGGGGAAAGCTGATACACCCAACTGTGATACATGTGGAGTTGTTGAGGATGTGTATCACTTACTTGTGGAATGTGTCCGCTTTCAGCAAGAGAGGTTAGCGCTCGAGCTGATGTATGATTTAAATCGGTTGAACGTCGGGTGGCATAATGATATATTGGCTGAGCCTACGTCTGACGCTGCTAAACAATTATTTAAGGCCATAAGCCAACTGAGATGACAAATTCCTTCTTTTCCTTTTTTATACTAGTTTTAAGCTGTTTGTAATTTTTTTTAACTCTACTCTTGTATAATACGATGGGACTGGCATATTCTTTAATAAAAGTCCCCAAATTAAATAAGAATAGAAAAAAAAATATCCATAAAACAGTCCCAATTGATCGATTGATCTAACTGCTGTTCCTATTTTGGCAAAACAATTTAAATGTTTTAGCAGGAACGCTCTAGTGATGACGATAATAGTGACGTTGACCTTGATTGTACTCCTTTCGAATAATTAAAACAGTTTTCGTTTGAAATAAATTCAAAAATATTTTCTTTGATTGTATTTCAATTATAATAGAAAATCACAATTATAAAAATAGTTTTATCGATAAAAAAAACTACGGCTTTCATCGTAAGCGTGACAGCACTAGTCACAGAGATCAAGCTATAGACTTTTGACGCGAATGTCAAAATGTCATGTAGCGCTTTTATATTTTTTCATTATTTTAGTGTTTTACGGTGTTATATTGAATAATTTTGTTGATATTTTATGCAATATAATGTTGATAGAATGCTGATATATAGTGAATATGATATAATAGCGAATTGCGTGCATTTTCACATTCTGTCAAATTTCCCAGAAGAAGCTTGATTTGGCTATCAACACCAAATCAATGCTAACGACGGACTACTTACGAAGACTAAAGACGTGACTAATTAATTAATTAATTATAACTCGACTTGGCACCAATAGCTCATATTATTGCAGCTCATTGCCATTAATCAAGAAGAAGAAGAAGAAGATCAAGCTATATGGAGTTTTTGACGGGCATCTGAAGTGTCATGTGGTGTTCTTGTATTATATTCAATATCTTAGTGTTTTAACGTATTATGTTAAATAATCTTGATGGCATTTTATGTAATATATAGCGACAGAACTGCTGAGGTGTAGTGAATATGATATAAAACTGCTATACATACCTTTGTATTTCCACCAAAATTCTCAGAAGATACCCTTAACAGAGGCCATTACAATGTTGAGGGCGACACTTTGACTTACTGACAGACCATTACTGACATGAAGAAACTGAGAACTTGAAAAGATCATTATAACTCGACACTGGCAAAAATGGCTCGTATTTGTAGCTGATTGCCAAGACAAAAAAGAAGAAGAAGATCAAGCTATATTTTATGAACTATAGACATATGAAATTAGCGTTTTGTCGTACTGACCACTTTGATCTGAAATATTTCTTCTTTGGTTAAGAATTCCAAATTCAAATTTATAAATTCATTTAGCTGGTACATTTGAATTTTGAAAACAGTCATTCATTTGGTTTTTCCTCATTACTTTTTTCTTTGGTGTCGCTTATTACCACACAATGGAAAACATGAAATATAGGTAGGTATATTTACGAGTACGAGTTCTACCGTGGCACCAGTGCTGCAGAAACAGTTCGAAGGATTAATGATGTGTACGGTGCTGGTGTCGCAAAAGAAAGCACGGTACGTTTTTGGTTTCAAAGTTTTCGTTCTGGAAATTTCGACCTTCAGAACCAACCCCGTGGACGGCCGGAGACCAAAGTGGAAAATGAAGAATTAAAGGCTATTGTGGAAGCGGATCCATCATAAAGCAATTAACTTATCTTTTTAATTTATTGCAACTTTAATTTGGTTTTTTAATTTGTACCAATAAAATGTTAAGTTTATATGGACATAAGTCTGAAATAAATGAAATTATTATGATTATTATATAATATACTTATATGAAAAATAAAAAGAATATTAAATATTAGGAAGGGGCAAATAATAATAAATGAAAAACCAAGTATCGAATTGGGGCTGTCTAAATTAATCGACTGCTCGATTTGCCGAACGAGCTATTTGGGATAACCTTTATATTCTATTTTTTTTTTCATTAGTTGAATATCACACAAAACCTAATTTTCTATAAATGTAAACTAGCTAGATCGATTTATCGCCCTCGATACGAAACCTACTCGTTACTAAAAAAGCATGACACTACAGAACATGAAAATAAAACATATTAATTAGCATTAAACATCGAGCATTATTCATTGTTCTGTTACGAGTTGATTGCGTAAATATTAAATAATAGTGTAGAATCAACAGGGGTGAGGATATCTATGGGGTTGGCGTCTAAAATTAACGTTTGGCTGTACGGTTGAGTGGTGGAACGGTAGGCGCCTCACGCGAGGGTTCGAGGGCGCGACACGTGGCCGCCAATACTACCCCTGACTCATGCTATGTATTCCTACATTCTACGAATAAATGATCACAAAACACACGCTCCTTTTTTTGAAATATTGATCAGTAATCTTACTAGTGCATTCATTCGACTGCGATGCGTAGTGATTAAGATAACGACCTATCGTGCTAGTATCGTGGTTTCGAATGATCTAATCCTAACCGGGACAACATTTTGTGCGATCCACAAATTGTTGTTCTGAGTCTGGATGCATGTAATTTGTGTTCGTTAATTATGTTTGTAAAGTCCCCCGCAACACAAGGATTATGTTCTTAGTGCAATCTATCATCATCATCATCATCATTGCAGCCCACATAGGTCCCACTGTTGGGCTCGGGCCTCCACAATAGGAGGGAATTTGACCTACTATACCATGCTGGTCAGATATGTTGGTATAGGGTTTTATTTCGAGTTTTCCTTCTCTTGTACAGATGTTATGTGCATATTATATCCCATAGTCGTCTTATACGACATCCACGGGCAAGATAGGGAGTGGTGAATTGTATTCTTACTCCGTCACGACACGGAAAAATCTATAGTGCAATCTATACCAATAAATAAAATTGGAGTGTCTGTTTGTAATGTCAAAATAATAGGCTTTTTTCATGCTCACACGGTTAGTTGCACGAGACCTATGCCTAAAATAGCAATTAAAAAATTTTTGTCTGTCTGTCTGTTTGTTCCGGGTAATCTTCAAAACGGCTGGACCGATTTCAAAAATTCTTTCACCAATGGAAAGCAATAATATCAAGGCGTAAATTAGGCTATATTTTATTCCGGTATTCCCACGGGAACAGGAACTACGCGGGTAAAACGACTATAACCTATAACCGAAGCGAAGCGAGGGCGGATTGCTAGTTATACATATAAAGTCAGTGATATTTAATCTGCAACATATTCGAACTTTGTTAAATGTTCATTAGAAATTAAATAAATCAATGATTACATTCGCATAAGCAATACAAACTTAGCTTTAAATCAGCTGATCGGCCGATGACCGTTGACGAGGCTCCTTTGAAGCGTTTGCGCAATTCATACCTATTTATACTGTCGAAGCTTTATATGCCTGCATGTATCTTGTCTGTGCATGCCTACATAATACGTAACATTTAAGGCATAGACTCTTATTAAGCCCCCCCTATACTGACACGTCTGACCAGCGTGGTATAGTAGGTCAAATACCCTTCCATTATGGAGGAGACCCGAGCCCAACAGTGGGACGTAGGTATATGGGCTGAGATGATGAAGATGATGATTTATTGCAATTTTTTTTAACACATCCTCCTGGACGCCATTTTTTTGTGCAGGAATAGGGTGGATAACTAGCTTTTAGAACTACATATATGCAGAGCCATCCCGAGAATTTGATAATTTTGTTCGAATTTCTGCTTGATACAGCTCCACGAATTTGAATGTTTTGTCAGTGCTCGTGTCAGCCATTTTAACGAGCAAGTAAAAAAGAAAGAACGAAAAAATACTGCAGATATCACGCGTGCATTCTCATCCGCTTCCCGATGAACACTGAAGCGTCATCAGACGTGTGGACGCAACACTCAGCGCTGGCGTTGAAACCCTTTGATCCGTGCTACAAAAACCGACAACTAACGGATGAGTGCCGGATGCATCTGCGGACGTCAAATACCTACCACAGACGAGCAAATCACCCCCTCTACACGTCGGCGGACGCGTCCGCCGATGACATCTGCGGACGCATCTGCCGACGTGTAGTGGGGGCTTTAGACACACATTTTTGTAATCACTATAACTTTTATAATTTATTGTTTGTTTTTGTGTAATATACATTCTAATAATGATCTATGACCGTTGAACTACAACATACTCGAACAGTTGCCACATAACTTGATACACTCTGTATTTGTCTTTAAAAAAAATAAAGAAACAAATGTTCTTTTACAATCTACTATTTTTAAGATATCGCAATTCACAAAAGCTGTGCTAGCGGCTTCGAATACTACCAACCCTTGCTTTGCTCGTGGGTGTCGTAAAAGACGACTAAGAGCCCTAGATTGACCCGGACCAACTCCATCTGGTACCATTTGGGTCAACGATTACATTCCCAAGGAGCGTTGACGTCAGGCAGGCGGCCGGTCATAACAGTCATTGCCGAAACTTTTTGCAATATGTCAAAACAGATGACATATTGCGTCGACCCCAAGTAATTGGGATAAGAGCAAGATGATGATGATCGCAATTCACAAAAGGGAATAATCCTTGTATTACGTAACTTTACAAGCCAAGCATATAATTAATTGATACAAATTACATCAAAACTTGGAACAACAATTTGTGAATTGCTCAAATTCGTCCTGTGTGGTCTTTTACGACACTCACGGGCAAGATACGGGTGGGTTCATTGTATTTTTACTCCATCACCACACGGATAGGTCAGGTGGATAGGTCAAAAGAATCAAGTTTACATTTGACAAAAAAATCGATTTTAAATTATTTCCACTTCGAAAATTTTGGCGCCTCTAAAAATTTGCCGCTGAAGACCTCGTTGCCGTGTGATGATGGAGTGAGAATACAATTCACCACTCCCTATCTTGCCCGTGGGTGTCATAAACAACGGTTAAGGGATATCATATGCACATAACTTCTGTGCAAGAGAAGGAAACTCGAAATGAAACCCTATAACGATTTGTCTAACCAGCGTGGTGTAATAAGTCAAATTCTCTCCCATAGTATAGAAAGCCTTAGCCCAACAGTGGGACGTGTATGGGTTGAGATTATGATGATGATGAATTTTATCCAACAGTAGACGTTGATTCACTAATGGATAGATGCGAAATGATGGTAAATCTAATAAAATATCCTATTCGAACCTGTGAATCGTCAGAAATAAACAACGCACGTAACATCAATAGTTTACAAGATTAGGGAATGCGTAACGGCGGATGACTCATCGGGTATCACTGGCCAAATTTACTTTTACGTACTGAAATTGTAACACCCACGCGTTATTATTCAGACCTCAGCGTGACTCATGTTTCATCGGTCCTTGGAGGGAAATAGGCCTGTAAATAATTTATGAATATAACTAAACCGAAACTTTTCCGTGTGGTGACGAAATGAGAAAACTATTATATTGATACATTTCTTACTCGTTGTTATCGGATGTTCGGATCGGACTCGGATGTTATAAAGATGTGCAAATAACATTGACTGCATATATGGCGTAGCGGTTTAAATACCGACCTACAGTGCCATTGTCGTGGATTCAAATACCACGGCGGACAACACTGCGATCCACAAATTATTATGTCAGGATGTTTGTGTCCGTTAATTATATGTTTGTAAAGTCCCCCGCAATTCAAGGATTAATTTCCTTAGTACAAGGTAGTCTTTAAAAAAAAGTGAGTCATCGTTCAAAACACCTAGTAGATGTGAAACATCTTCTGCGAGGCTGTCATCTCGCGGAAGGAGGCGGCGGACCTTGTGCGGGAGGAGGAGGAGGACATCAAGCGCGAGTACCTGCGCCTGATGCCGCCCTAGCAGAGGCTGCGGGTGACCGGACCGGGGATTTAGTTCGGGCACCCGCGGAGAGGTTAGCCTCGCGACGGCGATCGGCGTCCCAGTAGGGGACTTCGACGGGAGAAGGTATTCTCTCGGGGTATTCTGTCGGGTCGACCACTGAAGTCAAGGAACTCTGCACCGGTGGTCGACCCAATGACGAAGGCGACGTGCTATACGGGCGGGTTACGGGTGTGCGTGTTTACGCCTCTCTGTCGTCCCGAACGGCCCAGACGACCATCGCCAGAACGATGCTCGACAGCATCAGGAACTGGGACGCGGTCGCCGCCTTATCTCGCAGAAGGAGGTGGTGAAGCAGGTTCGGGAGGAATGCCTTTACCATGACACGCTCCACCGTCGGCACGTTGGGCGGCACAGGCGTGAGTACCTGCGCCTGATGCCGTCCTAGCTGAGGCCGCGGGGGGACGGGCCGGGGATTAGTCCACCATCCGCAGAAAGATCGACTACGTGAGGGCGATGCTCCGGCAACACTGTTTTGTTGTCCGAGCGTCGAATGAGACAATACCCAAAAGGGTAACCCGCTGGGCCGGCTACGGAAGTCAAGGAATCGGTACCAGCGATCGGCCCAATGAGGTTGGGGAGTAATACGGTAGATTATAGGGTCGCACGCCGTCCATCCGTCGCCCCGGACGGATTGGGCGTAGTGTGTCCAAACCATAGCTTACCAAAAAAAGGATAAGTACTTTTACATATTCCTTCAACTCTTTTGGTATCCATTTAATTTTAGAAAACTTTTTAAAACGTCTGTTTGTTGAATTTTATTAACTCAGGTTACAGACAACCATAATAAATATCTTTTTCTCTTTGCAGGCTTTGAATAGCTTTGGCTATAGGCTTTGAACATCTACATATTCACTTAAAAAGTGAATTTCATTTTTCTTTAATGGTGATAATTTTAACATTTCACAAAAAACATAAATAATTTGATTACATATTAAAAGTATTTTATCTGAAAAAGTATTTATAAAATACTAAGATACAAAACAAAATGTATTTAATTAAAAAATGCAAAATGAATTTTTAAAAAAGTATCTTAGATACAAGATGGAAATACGTATCTTGTATTTGTATTTCAGATACTTGTATCTTACAATTAGATAAGTTACATCTCTGCTTATACATACCGCGCTCATCAGACGTTTTCCTTTTCTTGCGTAGATATTATCTGCATATTATACCTGTGCCGGTCGTGATTGACCGAATCAAAAGATCGAATTGCGTTGTCTGCGTGACCGATTGAATTGAGAAATTTGAGATCGATCTCGGTTGGTCGCCGTTCACGACGATCGAGGCGGGTCTTATCATTTGCTCGCGATCGATCGATCACGAAAGGTCCGGTCTGAAGCGATTGGTGATCGATTCGGTCAAGTAGACAACGCGATTTGATCTTTTTATTAGGGTTATTACTTAATGGGTTTTACCCAAAGGGTAAAAACGGGACTGTTGTTTGTGTTGTTGTTGTTCTGTCTGTTTGTCACGAAGCTGTATCTCAAGAACCGCAATAGCTAGACAGTTGAAATTTTTACAAATTATGTATTTTTGTTGCCGATATAACAACAAATACTAAAAACAAAATAAAATAAATACTTAAGGGGGGCTCCCATACAACGAACGCGATTTTTATAGGTACGGAACCCTACGTGCGCGTTTCCGACTCGTACTTAGCCGGTTTCTATGATCTTTTCGATTCGATCAATCACGACCGACACAGGTATACTGCAAATTATATCTCTTAGTCGATTTTACGATACGCGTGTTAGAGGGGATGGTGAATTCACCGCATTAAGAATACAATTGTATTCTTAATGCGTTACCATACGGGGTAGGACATAGGGGTAGGGTAGGACATAGGGGTAGGGTAGGGTAGGACATAGGGGTAGGGTAGGGCAACTTACAAATATTTATATTTGTTTAATATTTATTTGTTTAGTATTTACGGATATAATTGAGAAGAGCATAACAGACGATACTCGATACGGAAAATGTTTATTTAGACCAATACGTCATCTATGCAGCCAAGTGTCACTAGAACATGCGTCATTGTTTATGGTATCAAAAACGAGGTCGAAGTCTCACGTTGCGTTCGTTTTACTTCTTAACCGACTTAAAAAAAGAGGGAGGTTCTCAATTTGTCGGAACCTTTTTTGATGTGAAACATCTATAGGCGAGGGTAAATCTGATCGCTGGCGTGGCGCAAAGCTACGCGTGGCGCAAAGGTATGCGCGGTGTGAAGCTACGCGTGGCGTGAAGCTACGCGTGGCGTGAAGTTACGCGTGGCGTAAAGCTACGCGTGACTGTCATAAATTGAAATAAGCTTGAATTTTTAATTCTTGTATTTAATGAATATAAATGTTTATTGAATAAAAATCATACATTCATCATTTCATACATTCGTCTAGAAAAAAATCGTAACATTTTTTTATTATTACTTTATGCCATATTCGTTCCTGTCGTAATCTGTTCTTTTATGCATAATATGATGTTTCACATCTGCCAATCGTACTGAGACAGGGCTCACTTTTTTTAATGTATGTTCACTGATTACTCGAAGGCGCTTGGAAGAATTTGGAAAATAATTTTTTGTTTGAGATGTTTTTTTTTTCTAGTTGGTTCCATGTTCATCAGATCAGGATCTGATGATATGATGTTGGAAAATCGAGGCTATCTTTCAAATTTTAAACAAGCAATAAAAAAAATAATTAAGTCGGTGCCTTAGAAGTTTGTATAGGAGGCCTCATCTTCAAAAAGTACCTACTATTTATCCCATTTTAGTTTTTCTGTGCTTTTGAACACGGTTTTTTCTTTTAATCATCATCACAGCTCATATACACACTGCTGGGATCGATACCTCCTCCACAAAGAGAGGGAAATTGGCCTAAAATAGTACGCGGGTCAGATGGATTGGTATAGGGTTTTATTTCGAGTTTTTGAACTCTGGCAAAGATCTTATCTGATCATTAAAATCCCTTTGACGTCTTTTAAAACACTCACAGGCAAGAAAAGGGGTTGCGAATTGTATTCTTACTCCGTCACCACATAGTTTTTTTTTTATTTAAAAATCATTAATCTGTAGAACTAACAAGTAGTGTCAGTTTGGCAAATACTCAAACAGAGTGGCCCAAAACATAAGAAAAACAAAAGTAGTGTCAGTAAACGCAATGATGGATACGACGGGAGTTTTTGACGGGAATCTGAAGTGTCATGTGGTGTTCTTGTATTATATTCAATATCTTAGTGTTTTAACGTGTTATATTAAATAATTTTGATGGCATTTTATGTAATATATAGTGGCAAAACTGCTGAGGTGTAGTGAATATGATATAAAATTGCTATAAATACCTTTTTGTTTCCACCAAAATTCTCAGAAGATACCCTTAACAGTGGCCATTACACTGTTGAGGGCGACACTTTGACTTACTGACAGATCATTACTGACAGGAAGAAACTGAGAACTTGAAATGATAATTATAACTCGACACTGGCAAAAATGGCTCGTATTTGTAGCTGATTGCCAAGACAAAAAAGAAGAGGAAGAAGATGGATACGACTGAAGGAAATACCAATGAGCCTATAACTTTTAAAAAGCAATAAGGTTTTAAGAACGTTTTGTTTCAACCTTAAAATATTATTTTTAAGTTTTTTATTTCTTTAACCTACGGAAAGTAATACATATTAGTTTAAAGTGATAATGATGTCGTATAATGTTACGTGTTGTATGTTTTATGAAAGAACGAGACATATATATTTGTTACATAACATTATTGTTATGTCTCGTTTTCTCCAGATTGACAACACTAAAACTATTTAGTCAATTTGATGTTAAAGTAAGTTCACTTTGGACACCTCATGCTACTAAATTGCCTATGCGTAATAAACTACAATAAGTGATGGCGGCTTAGAATAATAACGTATAGAAGGTAAGTTCACGCACAAAAAGTGCGGCATTTCAATTGGAGCCTAATGGAGCTTACGCCGGAACCGTTCCGTATTTATGTTAATAAAAACAAAATTTGATTTCATAATTTGTATAGTGGTTTGCGTGTGTACGTGTGTAATCGTTTGCGCGCCATTAGTATTTTTAGATTCAAATTTTGTAAGTTCGAAATACTGACACTATCCTTCTATACGTTATTATTCTAAGTGATGGCGGTATCCCCCAGATCATGCGTGACGTGCCGCGCAAATGTCTGTCTATGCTAATGCTTATATTGACAGCCACTCGCGCTTAACATGCTACGTAAGCTCGACAAGGAACAGCTACTTGGTTTGTAATGTGGAGCTGTTGATATAGACAAATAGATTTAATTATTCTTTGGAGAGTAACTAAGTAATAAGTATTTAGTGGCGCGTATATGTAATAACGGAATGAAAATATAGGTACGCAGAATCACTCCGGAATAAATATGAACGAGGTGCTCAATATTGTTATTTGTTTGTGAATAGAGCTACGAACCTCGCAACCGAAGGTCACCTTTTCGATGACTAGACATATTGTGCTTAACGAAGTATTTTATATTATAATAAATACGAGATAACCTATCGATTTACCAAGTTTACACTTAAACTATGATGTAGGTAGGTATATAGTTAAAAGTTATAGGTTAAATTTTGGCGGGAATTATTATTATAAGTCGGAAACTAATCGCATAAAAAACAGATGAGACGTAAAACATTTTCTCGCTCACACCTGTGAATAAGACTTTTATAATTCACTATGCGCATGCGCTATCTCTGCATACGTCATGCGACTAACGTCGCCATGTGACAGATTATGGCCAATCGCTGCCAGTTGTTGCTGGTGTGACGAGGAGGCCTCACGCATACTAACGAGATTTTTCCGTAGTTTTTGCTTGAGTTTGAAACTGACGTTCACTCATTGGAGTAGTGTTACCTTTGAGTGCTAATTTAGTCGCGAATTCGCGAGTCCTATGGATTATTTTATATTTCGACGTATTTGTACAAAAGAGAGAAGTAACTTTTTTTAAACCGTAGATAGGTAAAGTGTGTGAATGCATTAATTTTACATTATAAAATTTTACGAAACAATTCTTGGAACTGCACGGTTAAGACGCGAGACCTTGATAACTAGTTCCTTGGACGAGCGAGAGCGAAGAAACAAACAGTTCACAGTCACAGTTATTATTATAGGATCATTCATGCTGGAGGTACGTGTATAATTTACAGTTTGTGGAATACGCCGTGTGTGTGCGAATCTATCGGGTAATTAGTAATAAAGTGAGGTTTAGTGCGCTCAAAGTTTTCAAAAGTACACTTCGAAAGTGGCGAGTGTTATGTTATAAAACAAAACGAGTTATGACGAAGTTATAAATGTGCGTTTTGATATTGTCGCGTGCGGAAGGACCGCTGTGAGGTGTCCGCGGCCGCGGCCTATTCGTACAGTGCCATGGACAACGGCGGAGGTAAACTGTGTGGACGACATGCATGTAATATGCCATACATTGTTTTTTTTTTTTGGCAAATAGTCATTGCACATAGTTATATGCACTTTAAATAAGCAAAGGAATCGGATCATACTGCCGACTGTTTACTTTTGGTGCAATTTCAGCCAGTATAATACGCTTTTCAATGATCTAGTTAGCTGGGTGGTTGAATGTATGTTCTATTTATATCCTACAAGCTGATGGCAGTCTGTGGAAACATTACATATGCTTTCGATGTCTGTCTACTTACTTCGATGTTCTATTTTACTGTATTACTAGTTCAAGCATCTCATATATGTTTGCTGTATAATGTTCACCTTTAAACATTTTGCCCCGAAGCATATGAATTACCTTGTTCTTCGATCTATTTTCGGCTAGTAAACCTGTGCAGCAACTTAGTGGTTTATTTGCATATTATTGTTTGCTATATGTATAAACACTTTGTATTATTAATTTTTCTCTATGGCAATTCTCACAATGCTAATAAAATAGTTGCTATGCCTGGTTATAGTATGTGTTGAATAAAGTGGCAATAATGATCAATGCTATCTCACTACAACTATAAATATCATTTTTATTCTGAATATAATTCATCGCATATGATAACTAAATATGGGTCATTAACATTAAAAGGAAATAAGCTTGAATTGGAGAATGGTTTACAGTCTCTCATATTTATTAAATTTCTTATATTTTTCTGTGAAAAATATTGTGCATTTAAAATAGTGCATTTTACTGAAATTTTACTCACTTCCAATTGAGTCATTAGAACCGGTTAGTTGAGAACCTTTTCTAGACACAACCAAGCAACTATGACACTTGATCTTCCAAATTGGACAATCCATTCAACTAAACTGAATGTATAAATAAATGTTTGCCACATAGATGAATATGCTAACTTAACAAAATAATGCCAATGCAATAATTCCAGTATAACTCAAAATCTTAATATACATATTTTAATAATAGTAGGAAGTTGATAGAATTAAAAAGTTGTCTTCATCAACATGTCAACATTTACGAATGGACGTAGGCTATTCCATGTGTGGGTTTTATGTCGTAATGGCTAGTTATGGGTGGCAGGTTAGGAATCACATTTCATGTCCTAAGTTTCTCAGAAAAAAAAAATGGTGTTCTACTTCTACTCATTCCATAGCTAATACTTTTTTACCATGGGCAAGTAACTTTCCGACACATTGTATTCTTGACCTGTGATTATTCAAAGAGATATTGACATCCATTGAGCTGTGTCTTATCTGTGGTATTGTGCTGGATTTTTTATTGTCCAGTGTGCTTGGCCTGGCCCATGGAAAGCCTCCAACATAATTTTAGGCTTTGCGCTTTAGGATATTGAAATGCAGGGCATATTTATTAGAAAATATATTTTAGATTAGTTGTTTATCCTTGCTTACTGGCACTTTTTTACCAGCCAGTTATACTTTTAAGGAGTCTGCATGTTTTCTATTCTAAAAAGTTCGTCTATCGTTGTTCGTCTTTTCAAGACGTATCCGAGTTGTTCTTACAGAGTCCTGTTCCAATTCTCATACTCATACATCCTTTTATAAGTTAGCTTATTAGTGAATCTTGATTCATGTCGCCTTGCATTGAAAGTGGAATGTTTCAAACTTTTCTAGTTTTTCTTTTCTAATTTTTGTTGTTGGTTCCAAGATAATTAGAAGTATTTCTCAAGACTTTCTGAGGACCTTGATGTTTATGTAAACCATTATGGTTCCTGGCTTACAGGAGTTACCACAGAAAAATTAATAAGAATTAATAAATTAAGAATTAATATAAGTATTAATATTTCTGTGGGAGTTACAGTGGTGGGATTAAAACCAATTAAAAATTCACTTCTACTTCAATTTTGTCTAATATTTGGATCATAGAATCGATGATGCCTTCTAAAAAATATTTTTCATTCACAGCATTTCAGCTCATTACGTCCCACTGTTGGGCTCGAGTTTCCTCCACAATAGGACGGAAATTGACCTTACTATACCATGCTGGTCAGTCAGGTTGATATAGGGTTTTATTTTGAGTTTTGCTCTCTGCCAAAGATCTTATCTGATCATTAAAATCCCTTAGTCCTCTTTTACATATAACATATGCATATTATATCACTTAGTCGTCTTTTACGACATCCACAGGCAAGATAGGGAGTAGTGAATTGTATTCTCACTCAGTCACCACACAGATAAAATATAATTATTGTATATTTTAGTACCATTTGAGGTTGACTCAATATTGGAAAGGAAAATTACTTACCATACGACGCTGGTCAGGTTTTTCTTTTCTTGAATAGTTGTTATATGCACAAGATATCCCTTAGTTGCCATGCTATATGCATATTGTATCTCATAGTTGTCTTTTACGACAACCATGGCAAGAAAGAGGGTGTTGAAATGTATTCTTATTCCGTGACCACAGGGTAACCTCTGCTTACACTGTCAGGAATAATAGGCGTAATTTTTGTAATTGTTGTATCATTAATGTTAATCATCATTTTAAATAATTAAATCACATTAATTACATTGCTAATTAAGTTGATAATGTCATTATTCAATGATAAATATTTTAATCCAAGGTGATATAAGCAGTAATCTCATACATCTATCCAATATGCTGATGAAATAATGTTTGTGGAAAGTTGTCTGGAGTTTTGAATTACTCACTGCCAGCGGTCCACCTAAACTCCAACTAAAATCTAAATGGATAGTTATTAAAATTTGTTGAAAATTGTCAAAAACTTATTTAAAAGCAAAATAATATAGTAGGTACATATATTGTACTATTTAGACAGAAAGTAGGTAGTTATATTTTCTTCCTTCTTTGATTAATGTACCTTACACATAAAAAAGTGGCAACGCTAGTGGAAACTAAGCAACACGCGCGTTCGTCAAGCCAGACTTATTCGCTGGGTGCCCATACAATTTACTGAAGGCATTATGATATATTTTTTTATTATTGTACTACGCAATTTTAGTAAAAATGAGGATTTTGTGAAGAATAATGATATCTAATTATACTAATTTTATGACTTTTATCGTGTTTGTACTCGATTTTTAGTATAAATATAGTTATACAGACCGGATCTGACTGGACCAGACTCGTCCTCCCGTGACCATGTACTCTGAAAAGTGTTCCAAAACGTTAGAAAATCAAAAATCAAATACAAACGCGATAAAATCCCTTCCAAAAGTTATTGGCGGTAGTTGTATGACTGGTCGACTGTCTGATGTCAACCCTTTTTGGGAATTTAATTGGTGACCAGACACCAATAGATGGAGTTTTCCCACGTCGAAGTAAATCTCCTAATCGTCTGTTACGACACCTACGAGCTATGTAAGAGTTAGTAGTATTCGTAACCGCTAATATACAGCAGTCTTCATCATCACAGCCCACATACGTCCAACTGTTGGGCTTGGGCCTCTTCCACAATCGGAAGGAATTTGACCTACTGTACCATGCTGGTCAGACATGGTGGTATAGGGTTTTATTTCAAGTTTTCTTCTCTTGCACAAATGTTACGTGCATATTATATCCCTTAGTCGTCTTTTACGACATCCATGGGCAAGATAGGGAGTGGTGAATTGTATTCTTACTCCGTCACCACACGTAGCAGCAGTAGAAAGGTAATATCTATAATATAATAAATATTGATATAATGTGCGACTAAATGAATATGACAATTTACAAGCATATACTTAAACTTGATAACGTTTATCAATAAGTTCAAATTATTATTTTTTATCCATTAATCACGCACAGGTTTTTAAATCTGTCTATATTTCATCCTTATCTTGTTGTTGGTATCCAACTCAAATAATTTAAAAATAATACAACCTTATAATGTGTATAGAAACTTGAAAAACTTTTAAGAAACATTTAATTTCTTCCATTCTTAATCTCTTCCATAAACGGCCAAGTTTTTTTTTTAAAGACAATACCTTGCACAAAGAAAATAATCCTTGTGTTGCAGAGGACTTTCTAAACACAATTAACGGACACAAATTATATCCAGACGCAGAATAACAACTTGTGGATCGCACAAGGCGTTGTCCTGCATGGGATTCGAACCCACTACACTGTAGGTCGGTATCTTAACCACTACGTCATATGGTACTGGTACTTTTTTCCTATCCGGTTATATTGGTACTTTTTTTGGACCAGCCACGGTCTGACGCTTCGCCCAGTCATATCTAACCTGCATATCTCATCTTCGCCTATAAAGTAGTTCACCGGGATTGATTCTTTAACTACGTCATTAGCGGGGTAACAGATATTCACCTCTTTGGACTACTTTTAGCCGTAACTACTTGTTCAGTTCAGTTCTTCTTAATGGCGATCCTGTTAACTCCGCCAACCGTAACTACTTGAATTTGTGATGAATGAAGATAGCAAGGGTAATAAATGTTTCTTAAAGATTGAAACGTTTGAGATGTGAGAGGGGCTTGAAATACCCAAATCACATACCTGGCTCCGAATCAAACTTGATAACTCAGTATAAACTCTCATCGCCGTCTAATTATTCGTATTTTTATCATTATACTAATCTTTTCAAAACTAATTCAGGAAACAGAAAGAGAGAGAGAGAGAGAGTGAGAAAGTTCAAACCCGTCATCGTCACCATTATTTCAGCACGTAACAATACGTCACATTACTGACCTCAAGTTCCCTCAAAGAGGAATTTCGCCAATTTTGAATTGGCCCACTGATATTAGCGTCATACGGATTGTTTTAAGGTTTTATTTCTTTTCTTTTATTGCAAACGGTGGCAAACGAGCAAACAGTACACCTGATGGTAAGTGTTGCTGCCGCTCATGGACCTTTACAAGGCCGTTGCCTACCGCGAAGAAAGCGAAGGGAGTGTGAATGCGTGCATTGATGCTCGGTGATACCAAGGGCACCACCAAAACCCTCCACACGCAATCACCCTCAGAAAGTTGGGCTTCCGGCTCTCTCGTTCACCGAACGAAGCGCAGTAACAAATTGCTACTACTCAGACGTCGATTTTCTGCGAGAGCATGTTACTGCCCCGGACGGACCGGCCCGCGGCTGTAGACAGATAACTGTCGACAGTGTGGTCCTACCACTCCTATTTTGAGTATTCCTTCTCTCGGATAGATGTTAAATTATGGGCAAGAAAGAGAATGAAGGCCTCTAGGGACATTTGAAAATTCGGCCTCATATCTATCGGGAATCAGTTGCAAACTTTCGGAATTACCACTGCTCCTTCGGTGCTTCATTTAATAATTCAAATATACCAACAACTTCACTGAGATATTTTTCATATTTACGACTTCCTCGTAATGGCGGAGTAAGACTACAATTCACCATCCCGTATCTTGCCCGTGGGTGTCATAAAAGACGACTAAGGGATACAATATGCATATAGCAACTATGAAAGTGAACGAAAACTCGAAATGAAACCCTATACCAACATGTCTTACCAGCTTGGTATAGTAGGTGAAATTCCCTCCCATTGTGGATGAGGCCCGAGGTAACAGTGGGACGTATGTGGGCTGCGATGATGATGAAGTCAAATTCTTCTTTTTATTTTTTTTCTGTTATACTGTGTTTATTAAAACGTTAGTTTATATTGGGTCTGGGAAAAAGTTCGTGGCGTTTTTTCAGTAAAATTCGACGGGTCCCCTATGGCGCGTGGATGAATTTATTTAAACCGAATCTACTCCATTATTATCAAAAATGTTTCGCCATTTTTTTGGTAGATACATAATTCCATCGGTGAAAAACTTCTGTGGTTTTTGGTTGAGGAACTGAGTCAAGTAGTTTTCACAGGCTTCTTTTGAAACTAACTTAATTCCATTGAGAGAATTCTGCTGACATCGAAACAGATGATAGTCAGAGGGTGCTATATCCGGACTGTAAGGTGGATGTATCAAAACTTCCCAACCGAACTCTCTCAATTTTTGACGGGTCATCAAAGAAGTGTGTGGTTTGGCGTTGTCTTGATGGAAGACAACACCTTTCCTATTAATCAATTCGGGCCGTTTTCTTTCAATCGCCTGGCATAATTTCTCTAGTTGTGCACAGTAAAGTTGAGAATCAAATGTCTGATCAGTTGGAAGTAGCTCATGGTGGACGATCTCCCGCTAGTCCCACCACACACACAGCATCACATTTTTTGGCGTCAATGTTGGTAGCGAACGCTTGTGACGGCTCACTATTCTTTATCCACGATCTTTTACGCTTCCGATTATCGTACATAATTCACTTTTCACTTCCCGTTATTAAACGTTTCAGAAACGGTTCGATTTCATTCTGTTTCAGCAGCGCGTCGCAGATGTTAATTTGGTCCATCATGTTTTTCGCGCTCAACTCATGAGGAACCCATATGTCAAGCTTTTTTTTGTAACCAGCTTCGTGTAAATGATTCAAAACAGTTTTGTGGTCAATGCCTAGCTCTATACCAATATTGACACTGCTGATATGATTTTCTTGTTGGCCTTTTTTAAGAACTACATCAGATTTTTCAGTGAATGGACGACCGCAGCGTGACTGATCTTTCACATTGAAATTACCAGGACGACAGCGAGCGAATCATTTCTGCGCATCAAATTTCAATAAAGTACCTTCACTGTACACAGCACAAATGTTATCACAAGCCTGCGCAGCGTTTTTACCCTTATCATAGTAATATTGCAGAATATAGCGAAATTTCTCATTACTCTTCTTCATCTTCGAGTGCGAATAACTTTCCAACCACTTCACCGATTACAATGTTTCAAACTAACGTTCGGAAGGTCACCTAAAAAACGAGCCCTCAATGGTATTGCTGTGATTTGTTGTTCTTTAGTTATCTGCAACCAATTCCATCTATCGGGAAAAACGCCACGAACTTTTTCCCAGACCTATTATTTTCGCATTAGAGGTTGGACGTTAACTCTAATGTAACATACGACGCTTTATACGCGCGCATTATAGAAAACCGCAAAATTTTTTACGCGTGCTCATAAATTGAAATGACAAATCTGACGAGGCGACTGACCGTGCATCGTACTACCAATAACCAAATAATCATTTACTCATAATTATTTATCAATTTATTCATTAATAGTGAACTATATTACAGATACAAATAACATATGCAAGAGAAGAAATTGAAAAATTAAAAATTTATCGTGTATGACTGAGTTTTTTTTTATGGGTACTACTACTATACCATGCTGATCAGGCGGGTTGGCATAGGTTTTATTTCAGATTTTCCTTCTCTTGCATAGATGTTATCTGGATTAATATCTTAGTCGTCTTTTACGCCACGCTTGGGCAAGAAAGGTGGTGGTGAATGCTTAATCCCTCACCACAGGGATCATTCATTTATTTGCATAAAATTGTGAAAGTAAGAAGAGCGTATCTCACTCTTCTTCCCTTACCCGAAGGCAAGAGAGGCTGCTCCTATTTTAACGAACAGTATTTATCCTCATGAATTTCCATTACACAAAAAAAAGCTTAAGTTTCTAATGGCCACTTAATTAAGAGATTTATAAATAATAAACAAATATTGTTTAAAAACGAATTTATTTCACAACATAAAATATGCAAAAAGGAAAGAAAATGTTTTTGTTAAAATAAATTTAGACTGGCAATATTTTATGGGTTATAAGCTTATCGTTTTAGGCCTAAAATATATTTCAATTAAAACATACATTAAACGTATTTCTTCTTCTACATGTCTCTGGGAAGGTCGCTGGGCGTCGTTGGATGCAGGTGGCATAAGACCGCATTTTGTGGCGAAACATGAGGGATGCCTACGTTCAGCTGTGGAGGGCGATAGGCTCAATAATGGTGATGATGACTGTATTTTTATGAGTATGAATAAAAGTTGGGACGCTCATTTTATATTAAAATTATAAAATTGCCTGCATAGATGGCGTAGTGGTTAAAATACCGACTTACCGTGCCAGTGTCGTTGGTTCGAATCCGACACAGGACAACACTTTGTGCGATCCCCAAATTGTTGTTTTAAGTCTGGATCTGTTTGTAAAGTCCACCGCAATTCAAGGATCATGTCCTTGATGCATTCGTTGTCTTAAAAAAAGTAGTAGTGAAACGAAGCGAAATATTGTGTAATCTTTCAGCATAATTATTCAATTATCCAAAAAACCACTACAAACAGTTAGAAGTGATTTTAAAATCTTTTAAAATGCAAAAGATCATCTGACACGAAATGTTATTCGCATATATGTTCACGTTTTATTAGTTAAGTTCATTGGCTTGTATGTGCCCACGTAAGAATGTCTCTCGCATACCAGTTATATTATTGACTCAAGAGAACACTTGTAGATGGCACACGATTGGTGAGATCTTGGCATTGAAACTAACTTCATTATACACATAGATAATTTATTCTTAATCACTGCAACTGTTTTAAATGAGTGCGTAAACATATTGAATTGGAAAATTTCTTTAGATGGACTTTATTTTGTGGGTATTTATTGGGATTGACCGTCACGCTGGGCTATGTAATATTCGTTTGAGCTAAATTATCTCGTCAACTAAGAAACCATTTTTAGAGTACAATAAAAATGTCGATCACTTTGAGCAATATTTATCGAAGTCATATTATATGTATACATCCATACTAATATTATAAATGCGAAAGTAAGGATGTTTGTTTGTTTGTTTATTTGTTTGTTTGTAACGCTTTCACGCTTAAACCACCGAACCGATTTCAAAAATTCTTTCACCAATGGAAAGCTATAATATCAGGGAGTAACATAGGCTATATTTTATCCCGGTATTCCCACGGGAACTACGCGGGTAAGGCGACTGAAACCGAAGCGAAGCGAGGGCGGGTTGCTAGTTGTAAATAAAACTACTTTACGTATTTTATCGTGTTTGCATTTGATTTTTGATTGCCCGACGTTTCGAACACTGCAGTATTTATGTGACTGAACTCCTCCTAAACGGATGGACCGATTTTGATGTATTCTTTTATTCGAGAATGGTTTAGATTAATAATTGGACCCGATAGGTGGCGCGACGAATGATTTTCATTTTTTTGTAGATTAGAACAAAACAACGTCTGTTTGGTCAACTAGTAATTGTATATGTTGTAAGTGTTATTAATTTATTAAATACAGAACAAAATAAATAGTTGTTTCTATTTGATATTATTAATCTCACTATGATAAAGTTTTCACTTCCGTCGTGTGGTCTTAAGCACATACGAATGAGTTTTTTTTTATTGTATACTAGTTAATGTTAGAACACGTGTGTTTTTTTTTCTAAGAGTAGTTGTGCTTCATTTAAAGATATTGTATTTAGTGTTTTTACACACAAACTTCATAACTGCTTTCACGAAATTGTACTCTTAGTCATTATACGGTACCTGCTGGCCATTGGATGAAAGTATTTTTTTTATTGGGACTAATCCCACCACACATTCCTACCACTGTAACTCCTGTAAGCCAAGATCCACAATGGTCTCCGTATAAGACACCGAGTCCATGGGAGTCCGTTTGACCCTCAGGAAGTCCCGGTAAACGCTTATAATTGTCTTGGAACCCGCAACAAATTTAATTAGAAAGGAAAAACAGGAGGAGTTGGAAAGATTCCACTTCCCTTCTAAGCAAAACGGGAGATATGAAGCAAAGTAGGCCAGGAATGTGCATCCCCTAATTTCCTGGCTAATAAGCCAGGAAATTAGGGGATGCACATCTACGTGAAGCGCAGCAGTATAGCACCACGGATTTAACATAGCTTAAGGGATTAATGTGAGCTTGGATGAAAGTAATAAAGAAATAAGTGGTTAAGATATCGTATTGTATAGGTATTGTACAAAGTGCCGTGAGTTCGGATCCCGCGCCGGGCAATACTTGTCCTGAGTCGAATGTAGTTGGCGTCATGTATGTTAAGTCCCCCGCAATCATCATCTCAGCCCATATACGTCCCACTGTTGGGCTTGGGCCTCCTCCATAATGGAAGGGTAATTGACCTACTATACCACGCTGGTTAGACGTGTTGGTATAGGGTTTTATTTCGAGTTTTCCTTCTCGCATAGATGTTATATGCGTTTTATATCCCTTAGTCGTCTCGTACGATCACCCACGGGTAAGATAGGGGGTGGTGAATAGTATTCTTACTCCGCCACCACACGGAAAAGAAAGATTATTTTTTTAGCCCAGGGTGTTGTTGTTAAGAAAAAAGCGAGGGCGATTTTATCGGCTTGATATTTAATTAACTTTTAATAATAGTTTGAACCTATTTCCGTCGTCATTGAACTTTCGTTTATGTGATCGTTAATGATTTTCCATTGAGATATATAGTAATTATCTATTGAAATATTCATTACGATTTTGTGATTTTTGTAGTATCTTGTAATAACTCTAGAAAATTGCTGTTCGTTTAGATGTTTTTGCCATACCTACTAAATCGGTGGAAATGCTCATGTATAATCCCTTTAAAGACTAATTATATCCTTGACGCTGTACTATGGGCTTAGCACGAATATCTACGGCAAGGTCTTCGTAACATTATCAATACCAATTTGTATAGTTTTAGAACATTGCATCTTTCAATAGAGGCGTTGCTCCAAATGCCATACAAATTGATCTCGATAACGATACGAATACTTTTGGATATTCGTGCTAAGCCCACTAGTGCGCTTCATGTTGCTGAGAATCTTATTTAAATTTTACGTCATGCCGTCCGTTTCGTATAGGAAAACATATCTGCCATACCTACTTTTGAAATCAATCGTAACGCTCATGTATAATCCCTTTAAAGACTGTTATATCCTTGATGCTGTACTGTGGGCTTATCACGAATATCTGTGTTAAAGTATTCGTAACGTTATCGAGACTAATTTGTATGGATTTGAAGCATCGCCCCTATTGTCCGATAGAGGCGCTGCTCCAAATGCTATACAAATTAATCTCGATAACGATACGAATACTTTTGGATATTCGTGCTAAGCCCACTGGTGCGCTTCATGTAGCTGAAAATCTTCTTATCTATTAATCCAGACAATTTTACATCATGCCGTTCGTTTCGTATAGGAGCGTTGAGGAATCCAATTGCTCCTGCTTAATTTTTTAATTAAATTTATTGCTGGTGCCAAGATAATTAAAAGCGTATCCCACGACTGCCTAGACATCGGTATCCGTTATAGAGATCATTGTGTCTCTTGGCTATAATGATAGGAATGTGTGTGAAGGTGAATCGTATTAAAAAAAAAACAACACGCATCATTAGCAGCACAACTATAACAACAGTCATCATAATCATCACTATTTCAGTTCATATATGTCCTACTGTTAGACCTACTACACCACGCTGGTCAAACGGGTTGGCATTAGGTTTTATTTCACGTTTCCCTCCTGCATTGATGTTATCTGTACATCCCTTAGTCGTATTTTACGACACCTACAGACAAAAGAAGGGTGGTGAATTGTATTCCTACTCCGTCCACACGCTTCTTTCAGAGCTATCTTAACGTATAAAACAAATAAATCCGCTTAGATATGGGGGCGTCCATAAATTACGTGAGGTGTTTTTTTTTAATTTTCTGTACCTCCCTCCCTCCCTGGTGAGATGTCGTGAGATTTTATTCAACCCCTTCCCCCATCCCCCAATCTCACGTGAGATTTTTCAAAATGTGGGTTTCAAAACTTAAGCCTGTACAATCTGGATTAAATGGACAAAAATAGTATATTTTTTTTGTTTCGATCAGAAAAAAAATTGCGTGACATTTGTCGAGACCCCCCCTCTCTCCAACGTAAGATTAGATGAGATGAGATGTGATTCGACCCCCTCCCCCCTTTAAACATCTCACATATTTTATGAACGCCCCCTAAGGGTTATAAGTTGTAAGTAAATTTATTAGCTACATGCATTATATTATCATAATAAAAAGTGTGGCAGCACGGTGACAATAGACTATCAATAAGTGATAATAGTTATCAATGATTATCTATTATTAATAAGTCATTATATAATATTTTTGTCACGAATTTATAGCAACTTGATGCGACTGTATAAGGGACATTAAGGCTGCGGGCACGAAACTTGCGATGGCCGAGCGATGGCGGCAGCGAGGCGACGCGACGCAGGGCAATCGGGCAGCGATATCTCGGGCGGGCACGAAACAAGCTGGCGGGCAGTCGCGCTCGAGCAGTGTTGTGAGAAATATGAGTTTACATCGAAGAGAACTATTGGAGCCTAGTCTCCTAATGAGGGAATTATTATTACCTAGAGATGGTGTACATCCAATAAATCAACGAAGACCCAATTTAGGAGAATTTTCTACGCTTTATTGCGAGCTAAGGTGTCATTCAATGAAATTTTACAACTATACAAGAATGAGTATAGAGACATTTGATTATATTTTATTCATTATTAATTTCCATTACTAAAATAATAATTCCATATAACACTGTGTACCCGCGCAAGCGACGAAACCAAACTCGTTTGTTCTCGTCGCTTCCACGTCGCCGTCGCTCCACCGCCGCCCGTGCATCGCTCGATCGCCCCGCCCCGCCGTCGCCCGTTTCGTGTCCGTCGTTATACTGTGTAATGCTTTTGTATACATCGCCGTCGCGTCGCGTCGCCATCGCTCGGCCGTCGCAAGTTTCGTGCCCGCAACCTTAGTCCGTCCTTTCTTTTTCAAGATATCATCGAGTACTATAAGGAATATTTGATTGGGTCACGCGGGACTTTACAAAAATAAATTAAGTATAGACGTTTACAAATATAGACTAAGTATAGAAGTTTACAAATATAGACTAAGTTTAAAACACTGAAATATTATAACTACATATATACATAGTAATACACACACAAAAATATTAATCTTATTATTTTTTCTGTGGTTTAAAATATTAAATACTAGCAACTCACCCTCGCTTTCCTTCGAATTCAGTCGCCTTGGACCCGCTTTTTAAACTAGATATTTAATGTGTATGTCCAAAAAAATTACGGTATGCGACTGCAATCCGTGAGGCCTCGGTTTCGATGCCCGAATCGGGCAAAATTTCATAAAGTTTTTCTGAAAGGAAAATAGTCTAAGTTACTCCGTATATAGACAGCTATCTGGTAGTAGAATATTTTCAAAATATGTTTATCCATTTTGAAGATTACTTGCAATAAATAGATAGACAAGTGTTTAAACTGGTTTTTAAGCATAAGGCTTCGTGCAAATAATCGTGTGAGGATGAAATAAATCTAATAATTTGACATTACAAACAGACACTTCAATTATATTTATTTGTATAGATAACTAAAATAACAAATGCTATTTCTTGATATTAAGAGGAACCATTTAGGATTCGTTTAGGAGTTCTGATAAACACACAGACAGAAGAATATATATGTATATCTTTATATATAAATTTCTTGTGTACGTCACTGAACTCCTTTTAAACATCTGGATCGATGTTGATGAAAATTTTTGTGTGTGTTCGAGGGGATCCGAGAATGGTTTAGATTCACAATTGGACCCGGTAGGTGGCGCTTATTTGGACAGAACAACGTCTGTTGGGTCAGCTAGTATGATATAACACTGATCGATTGTAATTGCGATCGATTTCAAATATTTTCTTTTTATATCTATACTAGCTGACCCAACAGACGTTGTTCGGTTCAAATAAAATAAAAGGAATTCCTCTTGAAATCGGCAGCAGCGCCACCTACCGGATCCAGTTGTGAATCTAAACCATTCTCGAATCCCTTTGAACACACACAAAAAAATTCATCCAGCCGTTTAGGAGGAGTTCAGTGTCTTTATATATAAATTTCTTACTTCCTTGGCCAATATTGAAATATAAACAGTTAATTAAAGTTGATAGTTTGCGATCACTTAGTTTAAATAACGGCGATAATATTAATGACACTGTTTTATGATGTCATTTGACGTTTACGTCTTTTCAGAATAAACGATTCATTATGGATCTATTTATTTTTGATCTAGTTTTATTTTCTTACTAGCAACCCGCCCTCGCTTCGCTTAGGTTATAGTCGTTTTACCCGCGTAGTTCCCGTGGGAATACCGGGATAAAATATAGTCTAGTTTACGCCCTGATATTATAGCTTTCCATAAGTGAAAGAATTTTTGAAATCGGTCCAGCCGTTTTGAAGATTACCCGGAACAAACAGACAGACAAAAAAAATATAAAGTGATTTTTAGGCATGTGTATAGTCTAAATAACCGTGTGAGCATGAAAAGCCTATTATTTTGACATTACAAATAGACACTCCAATTTTATTTATTAGTATAGATTTATTTCTCGAGGACTTTTCTTAAAGAAGAAATAATGTATAAATAAATTGAGATAAATAAGTTTGGTTCTCTAGTTGCGTGGGAGGATTCTGTGATGCTCTGACGTCATCGTTAAGTCTGTGACGTCAATTGGAAACAACCCGGGGAGAGCTAAGTATTGACGTTTTATCGACAATAGAACGTGGCCAGGTTATTTATATAAAAATATATTTTAATGAACGATTGATGGGAACATTTATAGACTTGAAAACACCTACATATGACGGAATAAAAATACATTTTTATGCCACTTCATGCGCTAAAGTATTATCTTTGTGTCGCGTGGCATTTTTCAAACATAAATAACAGATTGAATAATCAGAACGATAATTACATAATACAGTAAAAGTTCCATATTCGCGCTTTCTTTATTCGTGTTTTCACTATTCGTGGATTAAAAAAATGCGACCCAATTCCTATATTCGCGGCTAAAGATTTCTTTATTCGCGGATCTAATAAGTACATACATAATAATAAAAAGGATTCCAATAGGTATCCAACCCAATATCCTTTGTAAATGCCGTCAAATGGACTAACAAAAAAAGTAAAATAGATCTTATTGCATCCAAATATAAAAGTGTCATTTTTACTTCCCAACACAACGGCTTTGCTTCAACCATGGACCAAGGAATAATCCAGGTCTTAGACCGCAAACATAGCCGAAATCGCGAATAGAATAGGACGAGATGCGTTCGAATAGATAGAATCAAGTGACATTCAGGCATTGCCTGCTTTTTTATTTTGTCACCTAGGAACGTATCCCCTACAATCCCATATAAATTACTATTCCGCATTCACGGTTTCTGTATTCGCGACATATTTATGGAACCTATACCCCGCGAATAAAGAACTTTTATTGTATATTGATGGCACGTTTTGTGCTGCATGAAAATCGAACCCACGAAACTCAGTACGCACTTGTCCAAATCCAGTGTACGGAGTATTATACAATACTTACACAAAACCGTAATAATCTTGATTTCTGATATTTAAGCGTACACATAGTAAATAAAACATTTTTTACGGATTTAATCGCGTTTGTATTTGTTTTTTTTTGATTTCCCGACATTACGTACACTTTTCAGTGTTCACGGTCAACGCGATAAAATACGTAAAAATAGTATTATTTATAATGTGCAAATCATCTTGGTTAATTTTCTTGTCTTATCCGCGATATTTACACTAGATTCATACCGTCGTTCAGCCTAAAGATAGCGAAAAACGGTTGTTGAATAGATAAGGTTTTATGCGACTGAAAACTTATCTGTACAATTTAATAGTAAAAAAAAAATGGAAATTCTGTACTTCTGTATTCCTCATCAAGGCAGCCAAAAAAGGTAGCACTGTTGAACCCGAGCCTCCTTCACAATAGGACTTGACTTACTATACCACGCTAGTCAGATGGATTGGTATATGGTTTTTTTATGTCAGTTCAGACTTCATGTCTCGTATAGGTACTATAATCATCATCAGCTCCCCCACATTGGGTGTGAAATTGACCTATTTCGCAGAAGGGTTGGTTTTATTTCGAGTTTTACTTCTCTTGCGTAGTTGTTATATGCACAATATATTTATTAGTATGCTTTTACGACACCCATGGGCAAGAGAGGGGATGGCTAATTGTACTCTTCATCACCAGAAGGAAAATTAATTTATGTGTTAAAATAATTCGCTTGACTACCACTGGCAAAGAAGTATGAAGATTGTGAAACGTATTTGAGTTGAATTTATGATTAAAATAACAATGTATTAAAAATATTTTCGTATGGTGACGGAGTACGAATGCAATTCACCACCCCTTTTCTTGCCCGTGGGTGTCGTAAAAGACGACCCAGGGATTATTATACGCATAAGTATATAACATCTAAGAGCCGAATTTCCAACTTTCTGAGGGTGTTTGCATGTGGTGGATTTTAGTTATGCCTTTAGTATCATCGAACTTCATTGCACGTATTCACACTCCCTTTACTTTCTTCGCGGTAGGCAGGCAGCCTTACGAAGGTTCATGAGCGGCAGCAACACTGCCCATCAGGTATACTGATTAGGTATACTGGTTTGCCACTGCTTGCAGTAAAAAAAATACAAAAAATCTCAAGAGAAAGATAGCTCGGAATATAATCCTATACAAACTAGTTTCACCAACGTGGTTATAGTAAGTCAATTTCCCTCCTATTGAAGGGGACTCGAGCCCAAAACGTATATGAGCTGTGATCATCATCATCAAGAAAAATATTTCTGTTCTTATATTTAAGTCATAAATATAAAATTACATATTCTATTCTTGTTTATCTAATCAGATAAATCTCGCGACAAGTTTTTATAACATATAATTTATTTTAAAGCAGTAATATGTTTGATTTAATTTAAAGTTTATCTTTTTAGTACATTTAGAGAAATATTGTTTTTATTTTTTTTGAAATGGAACTTCTTTAGAATCGCTGTGATTTCAAACTCGATGAAACGAAAAATCGAGACATAAACACGTAAATGTAAAGGATTCAACCGGCGAGAGAATGAGATAAAGGATGATAAAGGATAAGAGATAAGGGATAAAGAAGTTTCACTTCTGCCAGGCGTACTTTGTACACACGCTCTTTTTTTTTACATTTAATGTATTTACGATTTTTAAATCATTCCAAAATACCCGTTTGTTATAGGGACTATCTCCGTGTGATAACGGAGAAAGAATAAAATTCACCACCCCCTTTCCTATACGTGGGTGTAGTAAACACGATTTAGGGATAAAATAGGCATATAACACCTATGCATGAGAAGGAAAACCCGAAATAAAACTGTACCATCACGTCTAACCAGCTTGGTATAGTGGGTCAATATCCCTCCTATTGTAGAGGAGGCTCAAGCCCAACAGTGGGACATTTAGAGCTGTAATGATGATGATAGGGACTACTGAACGCAGCAATATTGCCATCGATTTGCGTTCAGTAGTTCCTATAGCCACCTTTCGTGATCATATTGTACTTATATCTGGTAGGAGCAGACTGTGGACAGTCGATTATCCACAGCCTTGGGCAGGTCCATCCGGGATAGTACCGTAATTCCGCAGAAAATCGACTTCTGAGTAGTAGCAGTAGCACTGCACTTCGTTCAGTGTGCGAGAGAACTGTAAGCCTTAGACTTACACTTTTGTGGTCGTTTGCGTGTGGTAGGTTCTGGTGACCTCATTGCACGTATTCACACTCTTTTCACTTTCTTCACGGTAGGAAGAGTGGTAGGACCACACTGTCGACAGTTATCTGTCTACAGGCGCGGGCCGGTCCGTCCGGGGCAGTACCACACTCTCGCAGAAAATCGACGTCTGAGTAGTAGCGATTTGTTACAGCGCTTCGTTTGGTGAGCGAGAGAGCCGGAAGCCCAACTTTCTGAGGGTGTTTGCGTGTGGAGGGTTTTGGTGGTGCCCTTGGTATCACCGAGCCTCAAAGCACGCGTTCACACTTTCTTCGCGGTAGGCAACGGCCTTGTAAAGGTCCAAGAGCGGCAGCAACACTTACCATCAGGTGTACTGTTCGCCCGTTTGCCACCGTTTGCAATAAAAAGAAAAAAAAAAGGCAGTGGTCGATGAGAGGCCGTATCATTTACCATCGTCATTTCTCATTGCCACCAAGAAAAACCTTGCCTATAGATTTTGTTGTGTGGTGACGGAGTAAGAATACAATTCACCACTCCCCTTTGAATGTCGTAAAAGACGACTAGGTGATATAATATGCACATAAGATCTGTCCAAGAGAAGGAAAATTTGAAATGAAACCCTATACCATGTCGATCGATCGATGGCCGATGGTCGATGGCCCTGTAGATCCGGTCGATGGCCCTGTACGGCGCACCGGTGTGTCCCTGACCGTCCGTCTTAGGGCCCTCCTGTGGCGACCACAGAGGGTCATGGCGATCAGGGCCATACGGGGTTACCGCACGGTGGCGACGGAGGCAGCGTGCCTTCTGGCCGGAACCCCCCCGTGGGACCTGGAGGCGGAGATGCTCGCCGACATCTATCGGCGGGTGTCTGAGACGCGCGCCCGCGGCGGTATGGTCTCCCTGCAGGAGATCACCGCCTGGCGGGTCGACGCCCGCCGTGGAGTCATTGCCCGTTGGGCAGTCCGGCTGGAGAGTCCTCGGTACGGTGTCAGGACCGTCGAGGCCCTCCGGCCGGTGCTGATGGAGTGGTTGGAGCGGACGCACAGGGTGCTTTCCTTCCGACTGGTGCAGGTGCTGACGGGGCACGGTTGCTTCGGGAAGTACCTGCACAAGATTGTCAGGAGGGAGAGCACACCATCCTGCCACCACTGCAGTTGCGACGAGGACACGGCGCAACACACGCTCGAGGAGTGTGCTGCATGGGAGGGGGATCGCCGTGAACTCGTCGCAATTATCGGTGCCGACCATCGTCAGGGAGATGCTCGTCCGCGTCAGGAACTGGGACGCGGTCGCCGCCTTCTGTGAGGCCGTAATCTCACGGAAGGAGGCGGCGGATCGTGTGCGAGTAGAGCTCCTATTCGGCGACACGTTCCGCCGCCGGCGACTCGGGTGGCGCAGGCGCGAGTATCTGCACCTAATGCCGCCCTAGCCGAGGCCGCGGGTGATCGGACCGGGGAATTGTCCATCACCCGCGGAGAGGCTGACCGCGCGACGGCGACCGACGTCCCAGTACGTCGAGAGGTGAGGATACCCGAAAGGGTATTCCGTCGGGCCGACCACTGACGACAAGTCACATCTGCTCCGGTGGTCGGCCCAACAACGAGGTGACGTGGGTACGGGTGGGTTATGGGCCCGCGCGCCGTCCTTTCATCGCCCCGGACGGATTGGACCGCGCGTGCGCGTCCAAAGCCCACCCAAAAAAAAAAAAAAAAAAAAAAAAAACCAACATGTCTGACCAGCATGATATAGTAGGTCTATTTTCCTCCTAACGGGGAGGAGTTTCAAGCCCAGCAGTGGGACGAATATGTGCTGAGACGACGACAGATTTAAAAAACATTATTAGATTGACACGTATAACTCGGTACAGTTTGTGAACCACATACCCACATTTTTTTTTTTGTGTGATAATCGAACCAATTACGACTGACATTTGTAAGCAGGCATACCTAGAAAAGAATTTGGTACTCAAGATAGGTTGCTGCGAACTTCTTTCTGGCTTTTATACGTCCCGTTATAGGTCCATTTTTGATGAATGATTATAATTATTGATCATCGCCTTCATCATTTCAGCTCTCATACTTCCCATTGCTGGGCTCGAGACTCCTCCACTATAGAAGAGAGAATTGACCTTCTATGCCATTATAGTATGACAGGCTGGAGTAGGATTTCATATCAAGACTCCTTTTATATTATCAGCAGAACATAGGGAAGTGTTAGCGCCCACCCTCATGTATGACAGTGAAAGCTGGATCTGGCAAGGAAAACATGAAAGTAGAGTAAACGCTATAGAGATGAGAGAAAGAGATTAGGAATAGTGTGATAAGAGAGCGCTGTGGAATGAACGAAGAAGTAGTGACAAAGATTCAAAAAGGTATGTTGAGGTGGTTTGGACATGTAGAAAGAATGAGTGAAGAGAGAATGAAGAAGCAAGTGTGAGTGAAACGGTTGCAAGAGGAAGAGCACACCGTACGTTTCTGGACCAAATTGGCGATGTGCTGGTGAAAGGTCATGTTAAGAGTACGCGTAATCGTAGAGAATGCATGAAGACTATGATGAATGTGAGTGAAGCGATGGAAGTATGTCAAGATCGTGGCTTGTGGCAATCCGTAGTCTCTGCATACCTCTCTGGGAAGCAGACGTGAGGTTATGTATGTATTATCTGATTATTATAGCCTTTAGCCGTCTTTAGACAGCCATGGGCAAGTTAAGCCGGTTTCAGACTACGCTATAATATAATAGTATACGTAGTACATTTACACTGTACTATATTTTATGTATGGTGCGCGATATTGTTGTGCTATGAGCTATATGCTATTACTAGCAACCTGCCCTCGCTTCGCTTTCAGTCGTCTTACCTGCGTAGTTCGTTCCCGTGGGAATACCGGGGTAAAATATAGCAAATGTTACTCCCTGATATTATAGCTTTCTATTGGTGAAAGACTTTTTGAAATCGGTTCGGTGGTTCAAGCGTGAAAACGTAACAAACAAATAAACCTTCTTTAAACGAGGTTTAAGAAGAGTAGTTCCTTCACGGTAGGCAGCGGCCTGGCTGTGCTCCTGGTATTGCAAAGATCCATGTGCAGCAGTTTCACTTACCATCAGGTGTGCTGCTTGCTCGTTTGCCACCGTTGGCAATAAAAAAAAATAAACAAACAACCTTATTTTCGCATTTATAATATTAATAAGGATATTACAGCGTAGTCTGAAAGCCGCTTTAGAGAGTGGTGATTTGTATTCTTACTGAATCACCAAACAGAAACTGAATAACTTCCTGAATAGTGGAGAATTTCGAGTTTTCCTTCTTTTGTAGTTATTATGACGCAATTTAAGTCATAATACTTCACGTAAGTGAGGGTCAGCAAGATATATCTCTACAAGGATATTGTCACTCAATACCTGCTTATGTTTAGTTTTAAAGTGCGATATCGTTATCAGAAATGATAACAGCTGTTTTTAATAACGATGCAATGGTTTATTAGCACATGCTCATTAAATATTTACTTGTATTGTTCGAATAACACACGTGGGGTAGGTTTTATAATTAACCAGCTGTGTCAGCGTCAGATGTACAATCGACATATTTATCTGGTACCCTAGGTTAGATAAAACTTTCCTTTTGTTTTTAAAGATACATCACTGCACTAAGGAAATTAATTCGTGTGTTGCGGGGGACTTTACAAACATAATTAACGGACACAAATTATATCTAGACTCGGAATAATAATTTGTGGATCGCATAGTGTTATGCGTGAGATTCGAACCCGCAACACTGGCCCTGTAACTCGGTATCTTAACTACTACGCCATTTGTGCATTATTCTCTACAGTAACGATGACTCTGTACATGAAACACCTTAGTCTTCCCGTGACCTGAACCTGACCATGAACTTTGAAAACTCTTCGAAACGTTAGGAAAATAATAAATATAAAAACAATAAAATCCATAAAAATATTTCTATTTAATATGTCTTATATTCGCTTAATCATTGTACAATGTTTGTTATGTCAACAGTTGACATGACAACGGTGACAGAGAACACATGGCGGCCTATATTATGTCTAACTTGTTAACATTTAAAGACACTGTTTCACATAGTTTTCGCAACGGTATATAGAATCTCTTGATAAAAAGGCTAGGTATCTGACGTAAGGAGATTTTTAGCAATTCGTAGTTTTAGAGTTCAAACATACGAACTCTTTATCTTTATAACAGAGATTAACTTTACACGTGTTTACATAAGACTGCCTATCCTTTTAGTTGTAGAACTACTAGTTAATATTCCACATGTTGTAAAGAACCGTGCCCAACAGTGAGACATTAGGGACTAAGACGATAAAAAGTGAATTCTTATGGTAACAGTAGTAGCTAATTTCTATGAGCCTTCTTTACGAATCTAATTATGCTCGGTAAACAGCTAAAAAAAATTAAATATATTCCAAAATAATCGATACAAAAATTCTCTTAATACTTTATTAAAAAAAATATATATATATTTTAGTTGCCTTTCGCTTCAAGTGCATAGTTAATATTTCATACGGGACCAGGAGCTAATGTATCAAATCGCAAACCTCGATTCGCTCTTCCATAAGAACACTCAGCAATATACATATATGTGTCAGGTTATGGGGCACCTGTTCGAGTATGTTGTAGTTCGGTCATAGATCATAATTAGAATGTATATTACACAAAAATCAATATAACACATAAGTTATAATGATTACAAAAATGTGTGTCTAAGAGTCAATGCCTTAAATGTTACGTATTATGTAGGCAAGTACAGACAGGATACATATAGGCATGTAAAGCTTCGACAGTATAAATAGGTGCGATTTGCGCAAAATCTTCAATGGTAACGTAGGTACAAAGGCGACTTATCAACGGTCATCGGCGGATCAGTTGATTTAAAGTGAAGTTTGTCTTGCTTATGTGAACGTAGTCATTGATTTATTCAATTTCTACTGAATATTTAACAAAATACGAATATGTTGCAGATTGTATCATTGACTTTATACATTTCAATCAAATTTACACGAAAAAGCGATGACAAAATTGAAAACTTTACGTCTCCAATTCATTAAAGAATCGATATTTTTATTTTAATTTTTTTCATGGGCTCCTAGCCTGCCTAGCTCCTGTTTGACCAGTTGCCACATAACCTGATACAGCCTGTATAATATTTGAATCGCTATTATTATCAAGTAAAAACATTACAAAAGTGTGTGTGTAAGCACGTAAGAAATTATATTTCTTTGGCGTAACAAGTTAAAAATATTTCTAATAATTTTATCCTTCGCGTTATCGTACATTTGTAGAAAAAAACCACACTAATAATAGAACAAGAAGATATTGAAAGTATTATAACGCATTATCTAGTTGACAGTTGTGATGGTGACGCGCGCATCGTAAAAAACGTTGACTAGCTAACTTCTGGGTGTCAATTTTTCGTGACGGTATGCGCGTGAATCGTAAACATTTACTCTTATCACTTTTCCCTAACGCGCCTAAAGAAATATTCACTGTACTTCAATAATCTCCACTAGACGGATTAACGACATGTTGAAAGTCGCAGGAAGCCGTTGGATTCAAGGGGCACAGGACTATACTCAGTGGTATTCTCGTTAGGACATCTATATTCAGGAGTAGATGTTTAGGGGCCGGATATAAGGAATATCTGAAACAAAATAAAATGAAACAAAATAGTCACGATTGATTTCCGACAACTCTATTTATAGGCGCGAGAGCCTTGAGTTTAGGAGTTTTGTCGTAAAAAGTGTTTTGGTATTAAAACATGATAGATTTGATGAGTAGCTCCTGGGATAAATTGAAATTATAATTAAATGTTGTAAATGGTGTCATGATCGCCTTTATATGAGTAAACAGATTTGTTAAATATGTATTTTTTTACAGTAGAATATCTTTCGGGGCTGGTAGTATAATATATAATCCATAACAAAGTTTGTGACACATACGTATATAATAAAATATCTAGTTGTATTCATAATGTAGAATATATTTTTAATATTGTGTTAACCCTATAACGTATGATGCTGGGCTTTTCCTAGTTACAAATGACGTTAACATAGGTATCATACCTACATACCAGCAACAATATGTAGTTATTCATATTTTATTCAATTCTCATTCTGCTTTATAACAGAGCACACAGCTCTGCAACTCTATGAAAAAAAAAAATCTAATTTCACTTGTAATGTGCTTAGGTTTACGGACAAATAATTAAAAATATCAATGTGTTTGTTATTTGGCTAAAATATGAATGAGGTAATATTATACTATGGATTTCATCGTTTATCTTTGCGAGACTTATTTGTGGGTGAGTTTTATTATTTTTCACACATTTTTCATCACCTATACTTACCTACCTGTATCTTTGTAAAGTAATATTAGAACGTGAGTTTAACTATCCTCAAATAGTCGAATTGAATTGAAACTGCGCATTTGTCAATATCTTCCGTGTGGTGACGGATTAAGAATACAATTCACCACTCCCTATCTTGCCCGTGGATGTCGTAAAAGACAACTAAGGGATATAATATGCACATAAAATCTATGCAAGAGAAGGAATACTCGAAATAAAATTCTATACCAACATGTCTCACCAGCACGGTATAGTAGGTTAAATTCCCTCCCATCGTGGAGGAGGCCCAAGCCCAACAGTAGGACGTGTCTGGGCTGCGATGATGATGATGCCTTGTCAATAATTATGCAATAATTTAATAAGTTGGTCATATTATCCTGGCCTGAATAAACTGGGTATAATAATAAGTATCTTTCTGTACAGGAGTAAGTAACTTTGGTAGACTAATAATTAGAAAAATAAGTTATGGCTTAGTAAGAGTCCAACAGTGAAAATTACTTAGACCAAGTTAATGAACTATTGATGCAAAATTTGCACCTCACGTGTTTTTAATTATCATTCAGCCTCAGCCTCTCGCCGTTCTTTGCTGAGAGTAGACCTTCCTCAAAAGATACACTCTTTCATTTTACGGGATAGTGCCGTAATTGTCACGCTAGGAATGCGAAATGATAATCTCATTAGGGAACGTGCATATGATCTGATTGGGAGAGGAGCGGGGCGAGGCCTTTAAAAATACTACCTTTGAGCAAAATTGGATCTTGGTCGCCGACGGTGTGTATGAGTTGAGTATTGAAAAAATGTGTACGTAGAGAGGGTACGTTCCCTTTAGTGTTACACGTTTACCATGACCTTGCTGGTGCCCAATCATAGTGATTTTTACAATTTGCATGGATAAGCAAGGGGGATAACGTATCTATTTTACCGCCATTACACAGGAAAATATTTAACTAATTTGTTATTTACCTTTTAATTTGAATTATTAATATTCTAATGACAAGGCAGTAAGAGTATAATTCACCATACCTTTCCTTCCGCGTGAACATCGTAACAGATGACTAAGGATTGTGCTATTCAAATAAAATTGATGCAAAAAAAAAATTGCTAAATTTCAGTAATTTAAATTCACTATTAGTCGATTTTTACCTTTGTATACTCGCGATTACTTAGCAGAACTAGGTCATCTGGAGTAGGTTTAGGTTTTTGACCTATATTTTAGTCAGTCAGTCATAACAATAATTATTAGTTAATATCTGTTTAACCGAATAAGCTTTTTTTATGTAATTTCAGATCCAGTTTGATTTCGAGGATCTCAATATATAATTTATAACAAATTCGGTTTCATCATCATCATCATTTCATCCTATATATGTCCCAGTGTTGGGCTCAGGCCTCCTCCATTATGGGAGGGGAATTGACCTACTATTCCACGCTGGTCAGACGTGTTGGAATGGGATTTTGTTTCAAGTTTTTCATGCTTATTATATCCCTTAGTCGTCTTTTACGACATTCACGGGCAAGATAGGGAGTGGTGAATAATATTCTAACTCCGTCACCACACGGATAATTCGGTTTGGTTGTATTAAATCGTTTTTGAGTTGTAAGTGTCAAAAGTGGCTACAAATAGTTCGGTGTAATATTACACGCTTTATTAGCTCCGTCTGTATATATGTAACAGAACATTTGAACTGGATTTTGAGTACTTCAAAACGTCGGATTTATTTGAAATTTTACACAGTTATCAAGGACAAAAATTCGCATACTATCTTTGCCAAGAATTTCAGCATTAGCAATTTTCAATATTTTTAGAGTGGCCTTGGATGAGTCCTGTATCAGTAATTTTCGTAACTACCTGCATTCCTACCAAAATTAAAAGTAAAAACTGAGATTCAAATAGTTAAATAAAACTGCCTTAGCGATCAATATAAATATAAAAACAAAAAAAATATATAAAATACTAAAAAACAAGCTTTATTGTGAGTTGATTTTAAGATTAGAAAATAGAGCGAAATCATTCAATTACTTTTTTAAAAACGTGGGATGGTTTCAAGGATTATCATCCAGCACCCTAGTTATTATTTTTGTTTCTAATAAAGTATTATTTTAGAGAGAATAAATGAATGATTAATATAGAGAGAATGAATAAAGTGGAATTTATAGGGCGAATGTGAACGGAAGTGTTGCAAGGGGAGGACCAAGGCAGATTCCACCATCAAATCGGGAACATTCTTAAAAAAGACCAAGTTAAAAGTACCCTAAACCGAAGACCATGCATGAGAAGATTAATTAATGTGGAGGAGGCGAAAGTGGTATGTCAAGATCGTAGCAAGTGGAGGGAAATGGTCTGGGCCTACCCCTATGGGAAAGTGACGTGAATCTATGTATGCATGTGTGTTTTTTTAACCTATTAGTATAGCACACGCTCCTACTGCCAATATATAATACTAAAAAAAACGTTTTAGATATTTGATTAGTTTTCCTTGTCTTGCAGCGTGAAGGAAGGCGGGGGAGGAAGGTGTTATTACATCACCACGCGGTAAAGGACAATAGCAAAATACATTACACTAATTTAAGGAAAAGGAGTTCTAGAAAATCGTGACGTTTACGAGTTTTTCACCTTTGGATCATTCTTGCGACAAATTGCATAATAACAACAATATTGCGTTTTTCTTCTTTTCTTCTTCCATTTATACGTTCCGCTATTGGACAACCTTCTCAGCAATTAGAGGGAAATCGTCCTTCTATACCAGGGATTCCCAAACTTTTTTTGGTCAGGGACCACTTTTGTGTTATTCTTGTTAGAAGGGACTACTATGTAAGTATAATAAAAATAAACTGTAATAATCAAACTGAAACTTTAATTAAAAACTCAATAGGAAATTACATAATAAGAAATAATAATATTTTTAAGATAAACTTATTTTGTATTAATGTGATTTTTGAGCTTGCATGTTTTGCATGAGTTGGGCGATCTTAGGTCTAATATTGTTACTCAAAGTTACACGCGAATCATCACATACTTTTATGCGATTCCTCGTCTTGTTTTTAATTACCTACGAAGCAGAAAAATCCTTGTTTGTCATAAATAAGTTGTGTAATAAATCATTTGCAGACCATATTTTAGCTTCTACGGACCACTGGTTGGGAACCATTGTTCTATACCATTCGAATCAGATGCTTTGATATAGTGCTAGTTTCAAATTTTCCTTCTCTTGCAGGAATGTTATCTGCTTGTTCGCCTCAGTGCTCTTTTAGAACAGCCGCGGGAAAGGAAAGGGCGATCGTGAATTGTATTCTAAGGAAATAAACAAAGGATTAAGTTTTATTTGCTAGAATAGATATGAACGTGGTGCTGTACATTCTCTTATTTATTAGCTTATTTTTCTTTCTTGCTATAGGGTGTCGTAAAAGATGAGTAAGAACCGTCTTCTAGTCAACCATTACACTCCCAGGGGAGGTTGACGACAAGCAGGTCCGGGCCGATCATAAAACTTTTACCGAAATTTGTAATATGTGCGATGTAAGAAAATTACATATTGAATCGACTCCCAAGTTATTGGATCAAGAGCAGCTCAATGATGGTATGGTTAGTCGATTTTGCTTCATGTTTCATAGGAGAAAATTGGAATCTGTGGGCAAACTTTACCCCAGCAGTGGACATCGATAAGTTTATGAGACTTGTAATATTTTCCTTTAGTTGTTGAAATTAGCACACATGTGTCTATTATCTGTAATTGTCAATAACGAAGCGCGAGCAAAATTATCAGCTTAAAATGGCGGATCGCTTGTTTATATCATCGTTAACTTTGTTATGCGAATATGAACTCTTTGCTACATATAAATAATGCGCAAAGTATTATTTTAATTTTTTATTGTTTATCTTTATCGATATTATTGCCTACCAAGTTTAGTTTTGCCTTCGTATATGAAATATTATTCAGTATACGATTATACCTCCTATATAGAGGACTGTCCTAGTGCATTTATACGGCTCTACCGTTTCATTTAATAAGGACAATAATTTCAAGCGTAAATCACATGGCGCTACTTTGATACAAGACTATAAATAGTTGTTTGATTTTTATATATATATATTATTTTTGTGATAATGTTGACTATGCATCATGTTTATAAAAAAAGTGCAGAGGACGTTGAAGAGTTACATCGTAGGAGATTGTTTAACATATTTAAAAGTAAGCAATTATGTTTATTATTTTCATTGTCCATATTCTGCATGGTATTCGTTTTCTCTGTCTTTATTATTATTTAGAAAAGATTTCCATTAGGGAATTCAGCCTTTCGATATATTTTTTCTATTTCAATTTTTTTATTGGAGTTTTCTTATAGATTTCGTGTGAATTTTAAATATGTTATTATTATTAGAGTTTTCCTGTAAGTACACTTCGTACGAGTTTCAAATATTTTCTAAGGAAATTCTTAATACAAAAGTAGACGTTTGGATAGGAGGTTGATTAAACAGTAAGCATGGATGATTTCCCTTTTGAAAAAAAGGTATGAAAAATAATTAAAATTTACTCTAGCTAAGAGAATATTTTTCTTCTTAATTATTAATCGAAAGTATAAACGAAAATTTATAGTTATGTACTCGTATCTTTAAGTGAAACAATAGAAACATCTTGATAAACCCTTAATCTACGTAAATTGTAAAGTTTATATCCTCAAATAAATGTTAGGAGTTTTAAGCGGTTTTTTTTACTGATAATGAACTTGTATCAAAAATGTGTTTCAAAATCTAATGACATGATATTGGGCAAATAGAAATCTGATATATTCCATAAAAATATCCACTGCGGATTTAAAGAAAATATAAAACAATATGTGCATTGCTATTCAAATTTAATACAAAATGTCGGATATGTTAATGAAAGAATCAACGCGTTTAAGAAATGCTAAATATTATAAACTCTAAATGAGTTTGATTTCTTTTAAAATTTAACGTGTCAATCTCAAGAATTATATTATTTAATTTCAAAAGTAAACTATGTTTATATAAACAGTTTATCATCATAGGTTAAAGTGCTACAAAACTTAACCTTGTGACAAATAGAAATCAAGTAGGTAATAATATTTTGATGTTTAAAAAAATATCCGTATTAGATATTATTTTAAAATATGACTCGATTAACTGTGCAGAAATTCTGCTATATATTATCACCTTGATTCATCGTCATCTCACGTCGTATATGTCTTACAATAGAGCTCAAGCCGCCTCCATAGCAAGAGGAATACTGTCCCGCTATACCACGCTAGTTAAACGTGTTGGTGTAGGTTCTCATTTCGGATATTCCTTCTCTTGCACAGAGTTATTTACATATCGATGGCTCCTACGACTAGTGAGTCATCTGAAAAATTCCAATTTTACAGGGGAGCGTAAAATGTTTACATTTTTTCAAATTCTTGTTCTAGGATTTTTAAGTTTTTGTATTGATTACGACGTGATTCGTTGGACATTTAAATAGTTAACGAGATCAAACCATTCTTTATAGAGGTCAAACATCTTAGGAAACGACAAGGATCCATCCAAATATTTACGATTTGTATCTTTGCGGGTGTAATGAGCTTCCACAGGTGAAAAAGCTTCAATGATTTTTTTTAATTTTTATGACCGAGATTGGTAAATAAGGTTATTTTTTTATCATTTCGTCAAATAAGTTAAAATACCTAAAAGTTGACTCGCTATACTTAGGTGCCATCGATATTATATCCCTTAGTCGTCTTTTACGACATGCACAGGCAAGATAGGGGTTGAAGAATTAACTCTACCACCACACGCAAAATGAATATTCTTAGTAAATTATTTTATACTAGTTTAAATATTTTATTCATCACTAGTAACCCGCCCTCGCTTCGCTTCGATTTCAGTCGCCTTACCCGCGTAGCTTACCGCGCACACAAAAATACAAATTTTTCCTCTTTATAATATTAGTATAGATATAGATTATCATTTAGCCTATCGCCCTCCGCTGCTGAAAGAAGCCTTCTTCGTATTTCGCCACAAAGTCTGGTAGACGCAATATGTCCTTTTTTGTGTTCCCTTACCCCCTTCAACATTCATAATTAAAACCTCTCAATATTACTTTGATCCTAACGTTCACGATCACTGCGACTTCTCCATCATCTGTCGTACCTTCATGGCTTTCTTTCACAAGAAGTACGATTGCTAAGACTGATTTGCAGGTACCCATGATAATGGCAGTTTAACACTATTGCATGACTGGTAAGGCAATCGTTGCGGCCTGGGGATCTATGCCCGAAAGACCATGCTATGAAGTTGTCGTACCTAATTAGTAAAGAATTGGATGTTTGAAAATTTCTATTGGTTAGCGGCTATTCCAATATCGTGCATTTTGTGTGGCAATAGTACCATTTTTGTGGGTGGGCTATGGTAAGCGCACACGCCGTCCATTCCGTCTGGGGCGACGAAAGGACGGCACGCGGGCACATAACCCACCCGTACCCACGCCAGCTTCGTCGTTGGGCCGGCCACCAGTGCCAGTCCTTGTCCTCAGTGGTCGGGCCGAACAGTGGCTATAGTACCTACCACCTCGCTTCGCTTTCTCCGTGTGACAACGAAGTAAAAAAGTCCGTCACCCCCCTCTATTTCCCGTGGATGTTGTAAAAGACTATTAAGGGATATGCAGATAACATCAATGCAAGTGAAGAAAAACTCGAAATGAAACTCTATATCAACACGTCTGACTAGCGTGGATTAGGTCAAATGCCCTCCCAAATAGAGGAGACCTAAGCCCAACAGTGGGATGTGTATAAGCTGAGATGATAATTATGATGGTAGTACCGCCTCATTCAGCGCAAACGTCCGCGTTAAGCGGGCACCTGAATATTGCCGTCTTGACTTGAGCGTGTCGGCTAGCGCAATACACCGAGGATTACCACACACGGGACCGTAAATAAAAATAGACTTGCTATGCCTACCTCTAGCTTGTCATTATTTCATTCAGGACCTTATGTTATGGATATAAAAGTATATAATAAAATACCAGGAATACTAAAACACATGACAAATTTTAACTTATTTAGAAATAACTTGACTAGACCTTAATCAAAAATGTTATTATAATTTAAAAGAATTCTTTGAGGACATGAATGAAACTAAAATACTGATAAACTCATTTGCAAAAAAAACGGGCGGTTTTGATTTTCATTCATATTTAAAAAGATACAATACCAAAAAGGTTTCAATCGTTTGTACACGTTACTGGCCGGTTTTAAAAATGCTGTGGTATTTAAAAAAGTACGTTCTAAATTCAATTTTTCATTTGATGTTCATTTTTACAGAAAACCCCTTTTTATCCTACATTTTTGGCGCGAAGTTCCAGAAGTTAACATCGACTTTCATAACTTTTATTCAATTTTTATCGATTAATTTCATATCCTTGACTGTCAAAGCTTTATTTAATGCTGTTTGGCTGTATCAAAAATGGTAGATAAAGTGGTAAAAGCTACCAAAATTATCGCGCTGCTTGAAGAGGGTTGCAGCCAATGTTTCGTGGCTAGGAGGCTAAATGTTAGTCGCTCGACAGTCCAAAGGACCTGGCAGCGATATCAGGAGACTGGTTCCGTCGAGAGAAGGCCTGGTTCTGGAAGAAAACCATGTACCCAACCACGGGATGATCGTTTTCTTGTGAGTCGCGCATTGAGAAATCGCAAATCTTCGTATGTGGATCTTAAGAACAACCTCCAAGAAGTAAGAAATGTGCATATTAGTCTATGGACGGTCAGGAGGAGGCTTCTCGCTGCCAATATACGCAGTCACCGCCCGGCCCGCGGCCCCAAATTACTCCGTGAGCACAGAGTTCACAGGCTTAGGTTCGCTAGAAATTGTGAATCATGGACTCAAGACGATTGGAATAGGGTTTTGTTCTCTGATGAAGCCAGGATATCTCTGTTCGGTGAAGATCGACGTCGGCGAGTGCTAAGAAGACAAGGAGAACGCTTTGCAGAGGCATGTTTCGAAGAAATCACACCTTATGGTGGGGGCTCTGTTATGTTTTGGGCAGGAATAAATTCAATAGATCGTACAGAGTTAGTCTTCATTGAAAACGGCTCACTGACTGGGCATCGATACATAACGGAAGTTCTAATTTCTCATGCACAACCCGCATTGGCCGCTCTAGGTGAAGACTCGATTTTTATGGACGACAATGCTCGCGCCCACCGATCCCGCGATGTTAATGCGTATGTGCAAGAGGTCGGCATTCGTCGTTTGGATTGGCCAGCTCGAAGTCCCGACCTCAATCCCATAGAGCATGTCTGGGACGTTCTGAAACGGCGTGTGAGATCAGTACACCCGGCTCCGCAGACCATCAGAGAGCTGAAGAATGTGATTACTGCGGAGTGGGAACGTATTCCGCAAGCAAGTATCCGGGATATACTCGCTAGCATGCCCAGACGAATTCAAGCTGTGATTTTAGCTAGAGGGGGTCACACTCGATACTAAACATTTATCTGCTTTTACTTTATTAAAGAAAAACAAACAAAAAAACTTTTTTATTTTTACTTCATGAGCATATGCACTACTAGCGAATATACACTACTAGCGAGGTTTAGCATTATTTCCCATAAATTGTATCTAAATTTTATGAAATACTGATGAAAACGATTATTTTCTTATTAATTTAGCAAATTGTGTGGATAAAACTACCTATAATTATCAAACAAAGAAATATTAACATTTGAAATGGTTCATTGCTTAGGTGCCCGTTTTTTTTGCAAATGAGTGTATAATTCATTATTAACTAAATTACAATTGGACATATTAAATTAAAGAATAATATAGTTATAATTTGCTAATGCATTAATCTAGTTTATATCGAGATATTAATAACAATTCATACATTGATTGACATTATATTTTAGTAAGATAATACAATAAATTAATGAGGGTATTTAAAGGTAACAAAGGTAATATAATGACAATCTTAAATTCATAAAATTGCTGTGCCCTATCAGGGTTCATGTTGACCTGTAATATATTTGTAACACCAAAATGTACACATGAGTGCAATAAACTATTTGAATTTGAATACACTTTTAGATACTTACATGTTTATCGCTCTTACGCGTTTGACCTCTCTAAGGGTGGTGGCCTAATCAGTCCTATATCACCTCTTAACCTAACACGTAAGGAGATAAAGATTGTTTTATCAATAATGACGTTTTCTATTTACATCTTCATCTAAGCCCATATAAGTCTTATTTGGCTTCGGCTTCCTCCACTGTGAGAGCGAAATTGACCTACTATACCAACCTGTACAGACGAGTTGGTATAGGATTTAATTTCGAGGTTTTCTTCTCTTGCATATGTATCTTAAACGAGCAATTCTTGTATATATATATAATCTGAATCTGAGAAACGGCTCCAGGGATTTTCATGAAATTTAGCATACTAGGGGTTTCGGGGCCAAAAAATCGATATAGCTAGGTTTTATTTATAGAAAACTAGCAACCCGCCCTCGCTTCGCTTCGGTTTCAGTCGCTTTACCCGCGGCGTAGTTGCCGTTCCTGTGGGAATACCGGAATAAAATATAGCCTATGTTACTCCCTAATATTATAGCTTTCCATTGGTGAAAGAATTTTTGAAATCGGTTCGGTGGTTTAAGCGTGAAAGCGTTACAAACAAACAAATAAACAAACAAACAAACATCCTTACTTTCGCTTTTATAATATTAGTATGGATGTTGTTTTATCGGTGTTTTTAACTAATCGACACAATGACATAAAATGTCATTAAAATAGGAATGTAAATCTAGCCGTAGCCGTCAAGAGTGACGATAGCTCAGTTGGGAAGTTGTCCAGTCGCATTCAAACAGCGTGAGATCGAATCTCGGCCGACGTCCCCCACTCGGGGAGGACGTCGGACTTTTCTCGCGCGGTTGGCTTCTCGGCAAGTGACGGACTAACTCTCCGTTCCAGTCACCCTCGGATTAATATGTTCGTTAAAATACAATTTACTTACAAAAATAAAATTATACCAACCAGTTATTGTATATTATATCCCATAGTCGGCTTTTAAGAAATCCTACGTGTGTTTACTACGTTGAGAAAGGTAGTGGTGAATAGTATTCGTACTCCGTGACCTCACAGATAACATATTATTTATTAACTATAATCGTATTTATTATATGTTATTTATTGATTATGATCGTTTCTGCTAAACTCTAATTGTTAAGTTCGTAAAAATGATATAACTACGCAGTTCAGTAAGGTTATCTCAACATGTTATGCATCATGTCGTTCACGTGATCGTGGACAATATTTTTGAAGTGAAAATTTCTTTAGCATTGCTGTGATTTGAAAGTCGATGAAACGAAAGTACGACAGTAAAAAGAGACAGACATATAAATTCCTAAGATTTAATGTTTAATGAAAATGAGATACGAAGCTTTATATAGCGTTTCTTGTATTCGTGGTCGTCTTTGTGCTCTGCTTCGTACCCCCTCCGATACAAATTATATCCAGACTCGGAACAACAATTTGTGGATCATACAAAGTATTGTCCTGCGTAGGATTCGAACTCCCGACACTGGCACGGTAGTTCGGTATCGTAACCGCTACGCCATCTGCGCAGTCAAATTGCGCAAAAAAAAATTGGGTCACCATTAAAATTGATGCACTGAAAATGTTTTAGATTAAGAAAAAATATATACAGATAAATATCATATTCAGTCATAATTTTCCTTTGGGCATCCAATTTCAACAGTTGTCATCTTGAAACAATTAAATATTGGAATACAATCAAAATATTTAATTATCTATATTAATATTATAAAGAGGAAATATTTGTTTGTTTGTATTGAATAGGCTCCGAAACTACTGGACCGATTTCAAAAATTCTTTCACCAATGGAAAGCTATAATATCAGAGAGTAACATAGGCTATATTTTATCCCGGTATTCCCACGGAAACGGGTACTACGCGGGTAAGACGACTGAATCCAAAGCTAAGCGAGGGCGGGTTGCTAGTTGCTATTATTTTTGCATGTAAATTGAAGCAGTTATGAGGATAGCCGATAGAGGTGAAAACTTAAAACTATTAACTAACATTTGTTATTTTTGGATAATCAAATTATTTGTTTGATTAGGTAAACCTGAATTAGTATGGGTATTGCGAATTTGACGTAATTTGGTTTCAATTGTTCTCTCTGTCGTATTATTGAAATTGTAATGAAAGAAAGAAAGAAACTTGAAAACTTCATATGAATATAAATGTTATGTTGTTTTAACAAATTGATATAGTTTTATTATATCTTATAGTATAAAAAAATAATCAATATCCCAGTTGTTATTTTACGTGTGTGTTCAAAAAGCGGACGAGTGAAAAATAACACATAAATTATATTCTGACATTTCGATTTTATTAACATAACATTATTGTGAATAATAAACAGTATTTATTTATAAATGGTGGTCATGAAGCAGGATTACAATTCACCATCCCTTCTCTTGCTCGTGGGTGTCGTAAAAGACGACTAAAGGATAAATGCAGGTAACATCAATGCAAGAGAAGGAAAACTCAAGTGAAACCTTATGCCAACACGTCTGTCCAATGTGGTATAGTAGATCCCTCCCGTAATGGAGGAGGCCCAAGCCCATAACTGGAATGCATATGGGCTGTGTTAATGTTGATTGATCATTTGTAAAAATTTGTTTATGAATAAAAAATGACTGCAACAAGCTGAATTCGAACTCACATCTATCGCAATACCATTCTAATCATCCTACCTCTAGACCATCGTGAACTTGTGTTCTTTATGTAAAACGTGCATCGCAAAACGATTACACATTGTTCCGATCCAATACTCTTAACTTTTTTGTTAGTATTATGTTAAAAAATGACATTATCCTAGTATTTATTTACCACCGCGGAGAGGTTAACCTCGCGACCCATTTAGATACAAATTTATTGCCAATGTAAGAAGAAAATTATTCTATGTGAAATAATTATATATTGGACGTGAGACATCTTAGTCCGCCCGTGACCATGAACGCTGCAAAGTGTTCGAAACGTCGGGCAATCATAAATTAAATACAAACGCGATAAAATCCGTAAAGAAGTTATATTTAAAATGTGTAATACTCGCGTAAACATCAGAAATCATTATTAAATTTGTAGTATATTATTATGTTGTGCATGAACACTGAAAATTGTTCGAAACTTCAGGCAATCAAAAATCAAATACAAACACCATATAAGTAAAATAGAAAATTTTGAATATCCCGCGACATAAACTCATCATCATCATCTTGCTCTTATCCCAATTACTTGGGGTCGACGCAATATGTCATCTGTTCTGACATATTGCAAAAAGTTTCGGCAATGACTTTTATGACCGGCCGCCTGCCTGACGTCAACCCTCCTTGGGAATGTAATTGTTGACCCAAATGGTACCAGATGGAGTTGGTCCGGGTCAATCTAGGGCTCTTAGTCGTCTTTTACGACATTCACGAGCAAAGCAAGGGTTGGTAGTATTCGAAGCCGCTACCACACAGCACACACATAAACTAATATAATTAAAATGAAAATTATTACGTTCTCTTCAACAGGAATTATCAATTAATTGTTATTTAACGATTATACTAGTACGCGTGAACCACTTATCGAGAAATTATACGCCACTACATCGAAATCTATGTCAAACTTATAACTCCCCTCTTTTTGCCATGTGGATAAAAAAAATAACACGGACAATACTATAACTAACATTTCCCGCCGCTAAAAGTGTTGCTATATATTGAATCGTGTTTACACTTCATATTTCGTTATCATATAAAATTATTGAAAACATTGATATGTGTAAACAGTCGTTTCATATAATTATATATTCCGGTAAACCCTAGTGATTACTTGCGTAAATATTTTGATACATAATTAAACAACATCTTGTTTTGTTATATTATACTTTTTCTTATTCATATGAGTATTTATTATTTCATCGCCCCCGTGACTGCAATCGGGTGGTTCGTAGAGTTTACTTCTATAACCATCTGAGAGCAGAAATCTATAGAACACTTTTTTAAGGTTCTGTACCCAAAGGGTAACAAAGGAATCCTATTACTAAGACTTCGCTGTCTGTCTGTCACCAAGCTGTATCTCAAGAACTGCGATACCTAGACAGTTGAAATTTTTGCAGATTATGTATTTCTATTGCCGCTATAACAACAAATACTAAAAACAAAATAACATCAAAATTTAAGGTGATCCCATATAACAAACGGGATTTTTTTGCCCTTTTTATAGATAATGGTACGGAACCCTTCGTGCGCGACTCCGACTCACACTTAACCGATTTTTTTTTGCGACTTCACATCGTGGATTTGCTGAACATATTTGTATCTTTCCTTCCGTGTGGTGACGTATCTGGAATACAGTTCACGATCTCTCTTGCTCGTGGGTGCCTTTTTTTTGTGTGTGACTTGATTGTTAGCCGCAGATGTCTGTGATAACTTTTTACTTTACCCGGATTGTTGGGTGAACGTTGAGGGCTCCCAACCCGTTTTAAGCTATGCGACCGGTCCCGAGGGCACCCCCTGTGGGGTACGGACCTCTGCTCGGGGGGTCGCTGGCAAAGTGGGCATTCCCACTTAATTTTATAATTTTACCGCGACACGATTTCCGTCCTCGGTGGCGGGGGCGGAATCGTGGATATTTACTTGTCAAGGCCCGCGGGCTATGTATGCCTCCGTCTGGGCGAGTGTGATACTATCGTCGGGTTCGTATAGAAAATTTTTGAAGGCATATAAGAGGACACCCCCACCACCAGTGGGTTGGGGTGTGTCACGACAGAGTCGAAGTAGCGGCGGAAGCACTGCTTCATGTATTGCCTGATGGTCGGCAAGCCTACATTTATGTGCGCCACATTGCGCATGAACCATGGTGCTCCCGTCGCTCGGTGCATGAACCTATCCTGTAATCTTTGTAGCTTGTGTAGCCTGAATGGCTTCGCTTGTGTCTCATGGGTACGGTATACCTATAGCTCACTCAATTAATTGTAGCCGGTGGTTTTATGTAAGTAAATAAACAATACATTGTTGGGTAGTTACCACAGTTCATATAAGTCCCACTGTTGGGCTCGAACCTCCCCCACAATAAGAGGGAAATTGACTTACTATAGCACCCTAGTCTGACGTGTTGGTAAAGGGTTTTATTTCGCGCTTTCCTTCTCTTGCATAGATATCATTTGTATATTATGTCCCTTAGTCCTCTTTTACGACACCCACGGGTAATAAAGGTAGTGAATGGTATTCTTACGCTGTCACCACACGGACGACCACTATTATGTAGTAGGCTATGAATACTACAAACACGTTGCTCGTGGGTGTCGTAAAAGACGACTAAGAGCTTTACCATCCTTGGGCCAACTCCATCTGACGACGTCTGATCAACAATTGCCTTCAGACTGGCGGTCAGTCATAGAATTATTGACAATATTTATTGCAACATGTACTGTGAATGAAAAGTACATATTGAATCGACCCTAAATAATTAGAATAAGAGATTATATACTATACTAGAGTTTTTGATGAATAACTAAAATGTCTTTCTCTCATGCAAAAGATCTCTGTAATTCAAAAGCTTCACTAATATAGAATGCCTTTACGACACACTTGTTTAATTCTGATGTTATACTTGGTTAGGGAAAAATGATGAAAGGAAATGTTTGCGATGCGAAAAACCAACACCCTGAAGTTAGCTAATCAACATTGTTTTACGATGGGCGCCCACACCGTCACAAATGTCAACTAAATAATACGCTATGATAAAACTTTCAATGTATTAAATACTTTTTTTTTCTATTATTAGTGTAGTTTTTTTCTACAAACTTAGGATAACGCGAAGGATAACATTTTTAGAAAGATTTTTATCTTGTTACGCCAAATAAGTATAAGTTCTTACATACATAAGTAAATACTCACTTTTTTGTGTGTGTACAGTTAGCTGTCGATGGCTTTGACGACTTAGCCCAGACTATGGGAGAGAGCTTACTGATGGCTTTCAACCCGATCTTGGGCTTTGTGTATTCGCGCACTTTTAATATATCTTACGGACTACCCTCTCGTTTGTACAACATATAACCTCATTATTTTAAATGTATTTTTTAATTTAAGCTATATGTAATTATGTATCTCCTTTTTCACGGGATCTTCTAAGGAAAGATATTCGGTCCTTTGGGAGGCTTACATGGGGACACTGTGTCCAATGTGCCTTTGGAGAAATTTTATTTAAAAATGGGCTGGGACTAGGGCTTCCAAACCGAGATCTCGGTATTGCGGGATCCCGCGCCATTTTCCAATCCCGCATGGTGCGGGATCCGCGGCATTTACGGGACTGAAAAAAAGCGTGCCTGTAACCTCAAACTTAAGAAACTCTCAAACAATAACATATCCTATATAAATTTAGAGTTTTAAAATTTTTGGCTGATTTTTTAATTTTCGTTGTGTATTTTTTGAAGAAGATTTGTTTTGTTTTGATTTGTTTTTATTTAGTATTTGTTACTGTTTTTGTGAAGAAAAAAGCGGTGTAATTTGATTGATCTCATATTAATAGTAATATGTACGTAAATAAATGTGGAATTGATTAATTCATTGTTTTTTTGCTTTGTATAAATGTAAATACTTTCGATATGCGGGATCCCGCAAATACCGAGATCCCGGGGATTGAGAATTTGTAGTCCCGCAAATACCGAGATTGCATTCAAGCTGCGGGATTGGAAGCCCTAGCTGGGACATCCACCGATGACAATACACGTACGCATAAAATACTCGTGGACTGCCAACGGTGGGTGTAAGACTAATTGTGTGATAGTGATATCTAAAATCGGAATATGGGTTTGTGTGTTTCGCGAACTGATTCCATTAAAATTTATAGAATTTCAAACTTAATATTATTATTTTGTTTTTGGTAATCTATTTAAAATGTATTATAATATACATAGATAGAAATAAATATTATTATTTTTTATGAGATAAAATATTAGGCGCACTGTGAACTTTATTTTGTGGGTACTGAATGACACAGCCGTCACGTTCGGCTGTGTAACGCTCGTACGAGTAAAGGCCGGCGGCGGCGCTCGCTTGACAGGATGGCACAGCAAACCGTTTGTAATAGAAAATGATTGTGTATCTTATTTTCATACTACGCTACAAATTGTGCACAAATTTCGTTAAATCATTACGAGCAGACAGAGTATACGATGGCATACACGATAATTTCCTTTTATAAAATCCATTAACTTGCCTTCCCACTAAGTAAGCTCCGGCCCTAAAGTGGGCATTTGTTGAATAAGAAAGTATTTTATAGTACGATGGAAATGACTATCAGTTTGAGCAAAATTTACAAAAGTAATTTATACAGAATAAATAGTCATATTTCGTTCTTAACTGCGTTTTAATGAAGTTTTCACTTCTATCGTGCGGTACACATAGGGTTGCCACCTTTTTTGTTTCATTGAAGTATATTGGTTAATGAATGAAGAAAAAATAAAATACTTTTGTGTCCAATAAAGTACGTTTTTGCATTATTTTGCTTTAAAATATATTTACAATTAACTTTAGCAACTGTTTATAAATAATTATCAATTTAAACAGCATGTTTGTAACTCTATATTTATTTTATAATAAGTAATTATTTTTCAACAGATTCAAAGACACTGTTTATCTTGAAAAAATACATAGAGAAATCAATTCGGACGAAATAAAGTATTTTCGCGTACTTTATTATTCACATAAAATATAGAGTACAATTACCCGAAATAACGTACAATACTTTATAATAAAGTACGGGTGGCAACCCTAGGTACACACCACACAAATTTGTTTTTTTTTTTCTTGAACAGCATCACGCCTATGTTCGGCTAGTGTGTATTTCAATATTGTATAATGTAAATATGTCTTAAAACTCTGTTGTATATATTTTTGTATTGTTATGTGTCTTTCGTATTGTTTTTTTTTTGTGTAAAGCGACTAAATTATATGTCACTGACAAGTTATTTATTTTGTTTTCAATTTCAGAAGCAGCAGCTATAGAAGATGGCCAGAATGATGAGCCGATGAATATTAGTGATGTGTGTAAGTATTCCTATTTTATAAATAGATATTAGAATTTTAAGCCTTTTTTATGGTCTATATTAGAATTATGAGACAGGTTATGGTTCGGTTACAACTCGCTCGCTGGCAATTTGCCAATTTTATGCGTATAATGACGATCTTTTTTTTTTGGGGCTGGGTTACTGTCGGCGCACTCCTTGCACCACTCCGTCCGGGGTGACAGAGGGGCGTAAGCACGTACACCGTAACCCACCCGCGACACGTCGCCTTCGTCGTTGTGCCGACCACCGGAGCAGGGTGACTTGTCGTCAGTGGTCGAGTATAATGACGGCCTAAGAATACAATTTACTATCTCCCCTTTCTTACTCATGAGTATCGTAAAACATGACTAAGGGATATATATAATACCCATATAACATCTATGCAAGAGAAGAAAATCCTATGCCAACCCGTTTGACCAGCGTGGTAAGTCAATTTTCCTTCCATATAGAAAGAGGCCCGAATCACACAAATGTGACGTATATGGGCTGAGAAGAACTAAGAATACAATTTACCACTCCCTATCCTGCCCGTGCGAGTCGTAAAAGGCGACTAAGGGATATAATATGCATATAATATCTATGCAAGAGAAGGACAACTCGAAATAAAACCCGATCCACCAACACGTCTGACCAGCGTGGTGTAGTAGATCAAGTTTCCTCTCATTGTGGTGAAGGCTCGAGCCCAATGGGCTGAGATGATGTCTTACTTTAATAAAAAATGCTCTATATTAAAACAACTATCTAATGTTATTGTGAGATGTTTGACGTCCGCAAAACGGAAACATTACAAATAACAATAAAAAATTAAAATTGTGAAGCCGTTTTGTGTTACTTATTTATGGGTGAGATATTTTTTTTTATAAATTTTTAGGTGCTAACTGTACATTATTAGTTATAATATGCTGTCTATCCGTTTGTCTATTTAGTTGATAGTAGGGAGTGGAGTATTGTATTCTTACTCCGTCACCACACGGTAAAGCGTTGGTCGCTTTACCGTGTGATAAAGTAATAAAAAATCATACTAATTTTAAAAAAGTTAGTGTAGGGAAATATAATGGTAATAATTAGAAAAAATTAATCTAATTGATAAATACTAACTCATAATGTTATCATTATGAGTTAGTATTTATCAATTTATTACATTTTCCGGTATAAAAATGGTTGTAAATTCATTAAATATTGGTCGGATAACTTTTTTTATGAGTCAGTTCTTTTTTTCCTTCCAACTTTTGGCGGTTTGCTCGAAAAATTAAAAGAAAATATATTTTTTTCAAAAACTGTACTTTGACGACTCCTACTGGTGAACCAGTGCGAGTTACACAAAAAAACACTAAGTCTATTTTGAATAGCGTGAAATTCCCCACAAGTTCCATCAAATCCATTTGCAATATTGTAAAAGCCAGGTAAGCATTAGAAATTTAAAAAAAAAAAGATTTTTTACATACATTTTGAATGGTAAAACTTTAAATTTAAATTGTAAGTACTTAAAATTAATATTAAAAGCTCAAACTTGGTGAGAATTTTTTTTTCTATATGTAGATTAACATTTTGCATGAGCAACGAAAAAAAAAATTTTTGCGGCAATGAACCACCCTAGTATACATACAAATTATTGGGAGCGTCTGCTCGTTTAATTTCTTTCCATAGAGACCAATTTTAAATATAATATTAATTTCTGTTTTATTCATGTATTTTATGTAAGTCAGAGGCAGAATTTAATGTTAAAATCTAATTTGAAATAGTGATGTAAAATGTATTACGTTTTTAAAACAAAACTTGCACTTGAATTATTATAGTTAATATAATTAATATTTCTTCATAAAAAATCCATTTTTGCACCACAAAAAATATTTTTTATATTTCTAAATAAATATTTAAAAATTAAAATTTTCATTAAAAAATGCTTTGACTTTTTCGCGTATTACTATTACCCTTATCAGCGTACGCTTATCACAACTTAACCATTCCGTTACTAAGTTAGAATTATATAAATAGGTTAATCCTATACCAATTGTGCAAAGTATTCGTTGAATACGAATACTTTGCACAATTGTATATGTCATCATCATCTTCATCGCAGCCCACGTACGTCCCACTGTTGGGCTCGGGCCTCCTCCACAATGGGAGGGAATTTGACCTACTATACCATGCTGGTCAGACATATTGGTATAGGGTTCCATTTCGAGTTTTCCTTCTCTTGCACAGATGTTATGTGCATATTATATCCCATAGTCGTCTTTTACGACATCCACGGGCAAGATAGGGAGTGGTGAATTGTATTCTTATTCCGTCACCACACGGATAATTGTATATAATTTGAAATAAATGATATCATCTCAACTCACTAGAGTCCCACAGTTGGGCGTGGGTCCTCTACAATAGGAGGAAAAATGACATACTATACCGCGCTGTCCAGACATGTTGGCATGGGAATATATGTCGAGTTTTCCTTCTCTTGCATATATGTAATCCGCATATCATACATTTTATTTGCTTTTTTACGACACTCACGGGCAATGGATTGTATTCTGACTGCTCTAGAGAAAAAAATATCGGGCACCAAAAAATTCCCCCGCCTCATTGTCCACCGGTAATGTGCCCAAAAGCATTTTCATATTTTTAATTTGGATATAATTTAATTTGTTATCCCACATTTTCCTTTATAAATAAAATGTCTTAAGTTATTAATTTTTTTTCCATCAGCCTATAGACATCCACGCTGGACATAGGTCTCCCCACAAGAAATTTATAGGGGGGAATAATGCCATAATCGCCAGCCTTGACAGACTGGTTGGCGATCGCAGATGTTATAAGTTTTCCCAGGAGATAGCTGCTGCCCATTGTCCTGGTCAGACCTTAGCTGAGTTTTACGACACTCACGGGTAAGTAAGGGGTGACAATTGTATTCTATCGCCACACGGAAAAGGTTAAAGATGAATGAAATAATGGTTATCTCATTATCAAATCATCTTTATATTTCTTGCAATAAGTGCTCATAATCCTGCGTGTCAAGGGTCGTCACAGATATGTAAATTGTATGTTAGGTAATTGTAGGTTATCATTTTAATTTTGCAATATTAATTTCAAGAATGTGACCAAGGGGTCACAATAACATATTTTTCTGCGTATACAGGCATAAATTTTAAAAACATCATATTCATTTCATTCATATTGCCACTCATGCTGAACACGTATTGCTCTAGTGTTATATATATATTTTTTTTTCCTTGGCACTTATCCCACCACTGTTACTCCTGTAAGCCAGGATCCACAATGGTGGCCGCAACCCGCAACAAATGGGGAGGGAGAATGGTTGAGATTCACAATTGGGCCCGGTAGGTGGCGCTGCTGTCGATTTCAATAAGAATGCCTTTTATTTTATTTGAACAGAACAATGTCTCTTGGATCAGCTAGTATATATATAAAATTTGTCTCAGCGTATACATAGCTCGAGCCTCCTCCCCAATAGAAGGGAACTTATAACTACTTATTTACTAACTCATCATGCTCTCTATCGAGAATATTGCTATGCGGATGACAGCACTGGTGACGAGCGATAGGTACACCGAGCAACGGAATATCCCTCGGAGTACACAGGAAAGAAGGGCTCAACTTGTGTCTGAAGTCGAGCGCTCTCTGGGGTGGGCCTCGGAATGGGGTGAACGGAACATCATCATCATCATTTCAGCCTATTGCCGTCCACTGCAGGACGTAGGCCTCCCTCATGTTGCGCCACAATGTGCGGTCCTGTGCCGCCTGCATCCAACACGACGCCCAGCAACTTTCACTAGGTCATCGGTCCACCTAGTGGGGGGGGCGTCCAACACTGCGTCGTCCGATACGTGGTCGCCACTCGAGAACCTTTCTTCCCCACCGGTTGTCGGTTCGTCGAGCGATGTGGCCTGCCTATTGCCACTTCAGCGTGCTAATTCTTCGTGCTATGTCGGTTACACCCGTTTTTCTGCGGATTTCCGTATTCCGGATTCTATCTCGCAGAGAAATCCCGAGCATAGCCCGCTCCATAGCACGCTAAGCGACTTTGAGCCTTGATATGAGGCCTACATTTAGGGACAACGTTTCCGTGCCGTAAGTCATCACTGGTAACACACATTGGTCGTAGACCTGTGTTTTCAGACACTGAGGTATGTTGTACGAGAAGATCCTCTTAAGTTTCCCGAACGCTGCCCAACCGAGTTGGATTCGTCGGCTGATCTCTTTCTCGAAATTGGATCTACCTAACTGGACTGTTTGTCCTAGGTAAACATAATGATCAACAACTTCGAGAATCGCATTGCCAACTAGGACCGGTACAGGAATGACATGGCCATTTGACATGACTTTCGTCTTGTCCATGTTCATTCGTAAGCCCACTAGTTGGGATACCCTGCTGAGATCATTGAGCTTTGTGCCAAGGTCCTCCATGGATTCTGCCATAATGACGATATCGTCTGCAAATCGAAGGTGAGTGATGTATTCGCCGTTAATGTTGATGCCTAGTCCAGTCCAGTCTAAGAGCTTGAAGACATCTTCCAGTGCAGTGGTAAACAGTTTCGGAGAGATGACATCTCCCTGTCTCACGCCTTTCTGCAACTGGATCGGTTTCGTACTCTTATCCCGGATACGGACTGACATTGTGGCGTTCCTATACAAACACTTCAGCACTTCGATATAACGATGGTCAATTTGGCACCGCTGAAGGGACTGCAGCACCGCCCAAGTTTCGACTGAATCAAAGGCTTTCTCATAGTCCACAAACGCTAAGCACAGGGGCCGATTATACTCCTCGGTCTTTTGTATAATCTGCCGAAGGGTGAGGATATGGTCTATGGTGCTATAGCCTTTTCGGAAGCCGGCTTGTTCGGGCGGCTGGAAGTCATCGAGCTTGCGTGTGATTCGATTGGTAATGACCCTCGAAAACAACTTATAAACGTGGCTCAGGAGTGAGATGGGTCTGTAGTTCTTTAAAAACGGAACGGAACATAGTCCAGTTCAATCTCACAAAGACACAAGTTTGCGCGTTCACTGCAAAGAAGGACCCGTTTGTCATGGCACCGCAGTTCCAAGGATTAACTCATCCAATTTCTGAGAGTATTGGGATTCTCGGCGTCGAAATATCGAGTAAAGTCCAGTTTGGGAGTCATTTGGATGACAAAGCCAAATTGGCAAGCAGAGTCCTGAACAGATGCAGGCGGTACTTCACACCGAGACAGCGTCTTGTGCTATACAAAGTACAAGTTCGTCCTCATGTAGAGTGCTGCTCACATCTCTGGGCAGGTGCGCCAAAAGCTCAGCTAGACCCACTTGACTCCCTGCAAAAGCGTGCTGTTCGAATCGTCGCGGATCCCAATCTTACGGACGGATTGGAGTCGCTGGAGCGGCGTAGAGACTTTGAGTCACTCTGTGTACTCTACCGACTCTTTCACGGGGAGTGCTCCGAGAAACTGTTTGACTTGGTACCACCGTTACCATTCTGCCAACGTACCAGTTCATCAATTTCACCTAGAAACGTATTCAACTGTATGTTTCCGGCGATCATTTCTCCCACGTACGTGCAAGCTCTGGAATTAACTACCTGCTGCTGTGTTGCCCGAACGCTATGACATGCCCTTCTTTAAACGAGGTTTAAGAAGAGTATTTTCTTTACGGTAGGCAAGGGTCTGGCTATGCCTCTGGTATTGCAAAGGTCCATGTGCGCCAGTATCTCTTACCATCAGGTGTGCTGCTTGCTCGTTTGCCACCGTTGGCAATAATAATAAAAAAAAAATTTAGCCTATGCAATACGAGGCCATGACCATGCTGATCAGACACGTTGGTATGGGATAGCCTACCGCTCAAAAGTATTTGGCCATCACGTTAAATACATTTTGTAAAAGTTTCATTGAATGAAACTACTTCATAATTTTTAAAATATTTATTAGAAATTTTTAGACTTAACAATAATACAATTTTTAAATTTTGGACTCGACTGTGTCCACCTTTATTTTTAATGCAGCTTCACAAAGCTTCGGCAATCTAGCTACTAATTTTCCAATGTTGTCTTGGGTCATTTTCTGTCATTCGTCTTGTAGTTTTGTGCACAAGTCTTCCTGAGATGTAGGACAACGTTTCCGCACCTGTCTATCCAGCTTTTTTTTTATTATAAACGGTGGCAAACGTCCACACAGTACACCTGGTGGTAAATGATATGGCCGCTCATAGACCTTTGCTAGGCCACTGGCTATAAAGGAAGTGAAGTAAGTGTGCGATGAGGTTCGGTGATACTAAAAGCATCACCAGAATCCACCACATCCAAACACTCGAAGACTGTCAACAGTATAATTCTACCACATATTAATTATTATTAACAGTATCACCACCCCCTCATTTCCTGTAGGAGTAGTAATAACTCATTGAGGCATCAACCAGAAAATGGAAAGCAGTATTCTCCTGCAAAACTCCACTAATAAAAACTCATAGAAATCTAATGAATATGTAATCTACACAAGTTTTGCCTAAAACAGTAGATCGACGTTTGACCTGCGTGGTTATAGTAGGTCAATTTCCCTTCTGTTGCGAAGGAGGCCTAAAGCCAACAATGGGACTTACATGGGCTATGATGATGATGAAATAAATTATTAGTACACCTTTACAAATTAAAGCAATTTTATATATAATTCAACGGATATTTACCAAGTCCTTACACGGTAAGGGGCTTACTGGATTTCAATAGCAGACTTATACTACTCGTTGAACGAGACATCATCATCATCATCTTCTCTTCTCCTGCTCTTATTCAAATTGCTAAAGTCGACGCAATATGTAATCTTCTATCGTACATATTGCAAAAGTTTTATGACCGGCCGCCTGCCTGTTGTCAATTCTCCTCGGGAATATAATTATTTATCAGACGCTATCAAATGAAATTATACCAGGTCTATGTAAATGTAGACAGTATTTTGTATAAATAAATGTACGTTTGGTGCAGTTGAGGCGATCACTTTGGCGGACCCGACGTTCCGCGCAATGGCGCAGCCGCACATCCCCTACGTACAGATCATCGAGCAACCCGCCAGTAAATCACTCAGGTCAGTACTATTATGATACTACTTCTCTATTATCATTCGCTTGAACCGAAAAAAATAAAATATGTGTAAAATTTTCAAATGCCAACGTTACAGCTTTGCCATTCAAGTTGCTATAGTTTCTTTTTACTTGTATGTAACTTTATGATTAGCCCGATATGGCTATTAAAACCTTACTTAGGCAAGTAGTCAGCGCAGAGATAATATCTCAAACTAACCGCTTTAGTACACAACCAAACTTTAAAACGAGCGATGATCCCAGTGTCCAGCCACAGGCCACAGATTCTTAAGTGCAGCTAATGATCAAACTAACAGACTGGATTGTAGCTGGTCCAAATAACTGAGGGTAGTTGTAGAAACTTGCAAGGGATGTATGAAAGGCTCGTTACGATATTGTATTCAATGTATACCTATTCCTTTCCAACAAATTTCGTTTGATCTAAGCGCTTACATTTTAAACAAAATATCGTTTCTGATGGATCGGTCCAATGGACACTGCGTAGCGATCTTATAGTTAAACTATGAAATTAATTTTGGATATTAAGTAAATGCCAGTCTTTTTTTTTTTTGTGGGTGGGTCGCGGTCGGCGCGCCTCCACACCACTCCGTCCGGGGCGACAGAGGGGCTTAAGCACGCAACTCCCGCGACCCACTCAAAAACCACGTCGCCTTCGTCGTTGGGCCGACCACTGGAGCAGCGTTAGCTTGTCGTCAGTGGTCGGCCCGACGGAATACCCCTAAGTAAATGCCAGTCTGAAAGTATAGTGTAGTCCCATAGCGTCTTCACCAGCTCCATCTGTATTAATATTAAAAAGTTGAAAAGTTTGTTTGGTTGAAAGCACTAATCTTAAACACTACTACATCTTTGAACTGAAAAAATCTTTTAATGTTAGGCAGTCCAATTGTCAAGGAAGGCTTTACGCTATATATTATCACGCTACACCTAATAGGAGCGGAACATCAATGCACCACCTGCACTACTTCAGCTCATATACGTCCCACTGCTGGACTCGAGTTTCCTCCACAATAGGAGGGATATTAACCTATATATCACGCTGGTTAAACGGGTTGGTATAGGATTCTTTTTGAGTTTTTCTTCTCTGGCATAGATGTTATATGCATATTATATCTCTCAGTCGTCTTTTACGATATTCATGGGCAAGATAGGGAGTGGTGAATTGTATTCTTACTCCGTCACTACACGGAATCAATGTAAAATATTGTAAAGACGGAGAAAATGTTTTTTTTTTTTTGTGTGACTTAGTTGTTAGCCTCAGATGGCTGTGACAACTTTACCCGGACTGGTGGGTGAGCGCTGAGGGCTCTCAACCCGTTTAAAGTTAAGCGACCGATTCCGAGGGCACCCCCTGTGGGGTACGGACCTCGGCTCGGGCGGTCGCTGGCAAAGTGGGCACTCCCACGTTTATGACTTCAACGCGACACGTCTTCCTTCCCCGTCGGCGGGGGCGGTAACGTGGATATTTATTACTATTTGTCAAGGCCTCGCGGGCTGTGTATGCCTCAATCTGGGCGAGCGTAATAGTGTCGTCGGGTTCGTCGAGTATTAGTTGCGGTTGTTTGATCGCGGACATTTTAGAGGGGATGTAAGAAGCCGCCCTTACCACTAATGGGTTCGGGTGTGTCGCGGCAGAGTCGAAGTAGCGGCGGGAGCACTGTTTCATGAATTGCCTGATGGTCGGCAAGCCAAGATCTATGTGAAGATCCACATTGCGCATGTACCACGGTGCTCCCGTCGCTCGGCGCATGAACCTATTCTGTAATGTTTGTAGCCGATATAGCCTGTGTGGCTTCGCTTGTGTGAACACTACACTAGCATACGTCATGATAGGACGTATACAAGCGGTGTATAATCTAACTTTACTGCGGAGAGATAACTTAGACTTGGCGTGTACTAAGCTGTGTAACCATCCTAGCACGGGCTGCGCGCGCGCGGTCTAGCCCTATGTGAGGACCGAAGGTCAGTCGTCTGTCCAAGGTCACACCCAGATATTTGACCTCCCTTGTCCAGGGGATGGGTTGGTCGAACATCTGTATATGTTGGTATTCAGCCATTGGGTGGCGGCGATCTATCCCCTTATGGAATATGATCGCCTGGCTTTTGGTGGGGTTTATACCGATTCTCCATTTCCTAGTCGGTTATCACTGTTGTGGGGGATTGACCTGCATAGAAGATGGCAGTGTCGTCAGCGAATAATGCTGTTTGTATTTTACTATGTTGGGGTATGTCGCTGGTGAACAGCGAGAAGAGAATTGGAGAGAGCACCGATCCCTGGGGGACGCCGGCTTCTAGTGGGTGCGGTGCTGATAGAGTACCTTCCACTCTGTAGCGAAAGCTACGCTCAAGTAGGAAGTCCCTAACTATCATAACTAAGTAGTGGGGGATTTTAAGCTTTATTAACTTGAAAATAAGGCCATTATGCCAGACTTTGTCAAACGCTTTTTCTACATCAAATAGAAGCATACCCGTATATAAACTGCGTTGCAGTTTATAACTTGTATACTCGACTATTCGATGTACTTGCTGAATGCAAGTGTTGCGTGCGAAAGCCGAACTGAATCGGCGGGATGAGGTTGTTATCCTCAGCGCACTTTCTTAGCCTACTAATTAGTACGCGCTCATAGATTTTACCTAAACTGTTTAATAAGCTAATCGGGCGATATGATGACGGTTCGGTACGTCGCTTGCCGGGTTTAGGTATACCTATTACCACGGCTTTTTTCCATTGTTTAGGAAATATGAAATTAACTAATGCGGCGTTAATAATTGCTGTTAATATTAATAATAATGAATGAGGGAAGAGTTTATTAACTCTGTTAGAAGTAGAAATGCCGTCCGAACCGGGGGATTTCCTAGGGTGGAGACCTCTAACAATCGACTGAACCTCCTCCACTGTCGCTGTTGGTATAGGCTCTTGTGGCTCAGCGTCTGCGGTACGCGTACGCGATGTACATCGTTCCACTTCGCTGTTAACGGTGTCGGTGTGTCGCGCGTCTGTGTGTTGTGTACTCGACGTACATTGCTGCTCAAGGTCGGCCACCAGACATTCAGACTTTTCATCGTCATCGAACGCCGGCGGTTGATTGGGGCGGTTTAAGGGTGGCATGGTGGACACCGTATCCTTTTTGAAAGAACGGGCTAACCGCCAGTAAGCCTGGTGCGAAGGCTCCAGTTCGCTTAAGGTGGCGTCCCATTCGTTTTGTCGAAACTCGTTTATAGCCGTTTTGACCGCCCTCTGCATTGACCGCATATGATAGCGGTTATCTTCGCAGGGGAAGCGGTCATAGGCTCTTATGGCTGCGTTCTTACGCCTCAGTAGGTCGCGGACGTTAGCGGGTAAGCGCCCTCTACGATTGCTCGTGTCAGGCACCCTCCGTGAACAATCGTTAACTAACGATTGTACGTGACCGGTGAGGGCGTAGATCGCGGATTCGATGTCTTCTTTGTTATTTAATGTACTACATACACTGTCAAGATGAGCCGACGAGGAGGGAGACTGGAGTTTAGCCTTCAGTCGCTCCCAGTCTGTGCATACTTTCTCAGTGAGGGGGGTGAGGCCTGAGGGGCCGTATGCGGAGAAAATTATTATTTTTTTTTTTTTGTGTGTATTTAGCTGTTGGTCGCAGATGACCTTGACAGCTTAACGCGGGCAATGGGCGAGCGGAAGGCTCTCAACCCGGTGAACGGAGAAAATGAGTTGCGTCACGCGTTATATGTAGGTGCCTACGCCCCACTCCCTCTAATCTATCTACCTCTCTCTTATTTTTCACAGACGAAGTGCACAGGTCACCTAGTATATATAATAAATCACACGAGTTTCTCACAATAACAAGACAATCTACTCTAGTTAGAGTGAAAATCCGTATATAAATTATTTAAATACATTCTTGTATGTGGAAACCTTGGACTTGTTCCAAGACCCTTGACGGTAACGACAATGATCCCGTTATATCGACAAACAACAGGGCTTTTAATAAAGCAACATTACCCAACGATTCTACGTCCGTGTAGCCATAAATTTGTATTATATCATCATTAATCTGTAAGAGGCGACTTTAATTCGATCTCAGGGAGAATGTATACGTTCAGCATTTCCACTTAGTGACCAAGTAAGAATACAATCCACTACATCCTCTCTTACCCGTGGGTGTCGTAAAAGACGACTAAAGGATATCTTGTGCATATAACAACTATGCAAGAGAAGGGAACTCGAAATAAAACCTGAAAAAAAAAAATGTAGGTCAATTTCTTTCCCAGTACGGAGGAGATTCGAGCTCAATAGTGATGATAATGACGATTTCCGCTTGGTAACGAAGTAAGAATACATTCCACCACCCCTTCTCCCCGGGGGTGTCGTATTAGATGACTATGCAGATAATAAGCAAGAGAGTGAATAGTCGAAAAAGTCTATACTAACCTGTTTAACCAGCGTGGAATAATAGATCAGTTGCCCTTCTATTGTGGAGGAGTCTCGGGCGTAGTTGACCAGGAGCTGAAGATGATGATGATGATTAATGTAAAGGATAGAAACCAAATCACCACGCGGCTTCATATACCATACTGGTCAGACGGGTTGCATTAAGACTTAATTTGAAATCTTCCTTCTCTTGCGCATCCGCATAACATGTGTTCGCGTGATGACGGATTAAGATTCACCACCTCCTCTTACCCGTGGGTGTTATAAAAAACTAAGGGATATAATATGCATTTAACATCTATGCAAAAGTAAGAAAACTCCATATAAAACCCTAAAGCAACTCGTCCGACTAACGTAGTATAGTAGGCCATCTTTTACGATGGCCACGAGCGAGAAATGGGTTCATGAATGTTCCATAATCATACGAGTGAAAAACGTAATAATGCAACTTGCGGCCAGTTCAAAGATAAAGCTTCTTAGTAAAACTCTCTAGTTAGTGTCTTCTAAAGCAAAATGTTGAGCGGTTCTGTACCGCCTGCCTTCAATCCGCTCTCATTTATTCTCATTGTTTGTTAGCTGTTTACAAAATAACACACCATAAATAGGCTATTAGTTTTTTCCTCATTAATTTCCTTAAAAATTATTATGTATTATTGACTAGTCAACGACGACCAGTCGACTGAAGACCAAATATAGTTCAGTATAACAAAGACATGAACTGTGTATGCTACCAGCTTTACAGACTTCTAGAGACGAAAAGTGGTCTCTAATTAAGAACAAAGTTGCTCAACTTGGGGAATGCTTGGTATTTTTTTACAAAATAAATTCGGAGTAAGGTAATCTGTTGCAAAATAAGTTAAGTGACAGACTAAAATATTAGTGCGCTAAATTGTCTTTGGGAATCGGATCATCACATCGCTCGTAAACCAGCGAGGGTAGGGGTAAAAGATTTCTCAAGTGGATCACATTTTAGAACTGATAAAGCAGTTGTAAAATGCGATCATACCTGTTCATATTGGGCAGGTCGCAGGGGCCGTTGGCTGCAAGAGGTACGAGATCATTCAACGTAACAATTTGGTGGGGAAGACCATTTCCAACAGTGGACGTCGATTGGCTGATTAACGGATTATAAATGTGTTTAGATCTCAGTCTCGATAACTTTTGGACTTGATCCATTTGTGTTTCGACCATGCTTCTATATAAAATACGCCTTTATTTTGTAATTAATCTTCATCATTCTGCTCTTACCCCAATTACTATCCCATTTTTTTTCCATTAGCCTATAGACATCCATTGCTGGACATAGGCCTCCACGAGAATGCCACTCCAAGCGAACCTGTGCCACTTGCATCCAACGGTTCCCTGCTACTTTTAAGATGATGTCAGTCCATCTAGTCGTCCTATGCTGCGTCGTCCGATTCGTGGTCGCCACTCGAGAACCTTTCTTCCCCAAAAGTTGTTGGTTCGACAAGCGATAACCGACCATAGCTCGCAGAATTAGCTCATTGCTTTTTTAACGTGCTAATTCTGCGGGCTATGTTGGTTACACCCGTTTTTACGGATTTTCGTATTCCGGATTTTATCACGTAGAGAAATACCGAGCATAGCCCTCTCCATAACACGTTGAGTGACATTAAGCTTGAGCTCCGATTACTTGAGGTCGTGCAATATGTATGTCCTTCTATAGAGCTGTACTAGACGTCATCTTTGCATCACTTACCATCAGTGGGCCTACTCTTGAAATCAATTCTAATTTCGAATTCGATTCGATTCCAATCTCACCAAACTTATATTTGATACTCTTGAACAAAATCGAGAATGAATTTTTCGCGTTCGTCGTTGTTATTTTCACCAAATGTGCCATGTTTTCTTACTTTAAATTAATAAGGTTATGGAACTCGATCACCACAAAGACACTTTCTTGAAATTGTGCTACATTAACGATATAAAACTACGTCAAAATCACGTCGGGAGTAGCAAATACTTGACTTAATCGACGAGAGTCGAATTCATTTAGTTTAGAAACGTTCCACCCAATTTGATTCCAACCGGGCGCTAGTGTCGCTTTCAAGAGTACCAAATTTCCTCCAATTCGAGCTGCGATTGGATTTAGGATTGCAATCGAGATTCAAGAGTAGGCACACTAGTGTGCTGTTTGCCACCAACAGCAATAAAAAATAATACATTATTAACGTATCACATACTGTATATACATAGAAATATATCATTACACGTATACGTGTGTATGTTGATATAATGCATATGTGTGAAGGTCGAAGTCAGGAAGCAAGGTTATAAATAATTCTCCAATTTAAAATGACTGATTTTTATTATTCATTGTATGTATAGGCAGGGTATGCTGTGTGGTGGCGGCTGCTAATACTACCAAACCTTACATTGGTCGTAGTTGTAAAAAACGACTAATAGCTTTATATCGACCTAAGCCAAATCCACCTGATGTCGTCTGGTCCAAAATTACAAATCCAATGACGGTTCACGTCAGACAATACTTGCAATATGTGGATTTGAAGAGGAGTACATATTATGTCGACCCCAAGTAATTGCGATAAGAACAAATTGATTTTTTAATGTGAAATATCTATAGCCGCACCTAAAACCGATTGCTGGCGTGGCGAGGCATGCCGTGGCGAAGCATCGCCACGCTATATGATAGTAAGTGTAGTTTCGACTAATTGTCTCAGTAATATCGTGAGAGACATCGAATATAACTATTAAATTATAACAGAAATTGTTGAATAGGATTGTCACAATTTGAAATATTTGAGAATGATTAATTCTTGTATTTAATGAAAATAAATGTTTATTGAATTAAAATCATTATTTTCTGGAAAAACAATCGTAATATTTTATTTATACATTATGCCATATTAGTTCCTGCCGTAATCTGTTTTTTTAATGAGTGTGTACAGCTAGCGTTCACCGGGTTGAGAGCCTTCCGCTCGCCCATTGACCGCGTTAAGCCGTCAAGGTCATCTGCGACCAACAGCTACACACACAACAAAAAAAAACAGCTAGCGTTAATCGCACGTGGCTTTCACGGCTTAGCCCGGACTATGGGTGAGCGCTGAGGGCTTTCAACCCAGTGAGAAAGATGATGATGACAATGATCTATATATAAAGGGTCTTCCCTTGGAATAATAACGAATAGAAGGATAGTGTCAGTACTTCGAACTTTAAAAATTTGAATCTAAAAATACTAATGGCGGGCAGACGATTAGACACGTACACACGGAAACCACTATACAAATTATGAAATCAAATTTTGTAAAAACAAAATTTAAAAAAATAATAAAAATTAACATAAATCGTCGAAATACTTTTAAAAGTAATGTTAAAAACCTTTTTATGTTTTTCAAATGTGTTGTGGCACCATTTGAATGCACAAGCCGCCATAATTACCTATTTATTTTTTAAGAGTTGCGTACGTTCGTGCAGTGCAATGACTTGTACATTACGGGACTGTTCCGGCGTAAGCTCCATTAGGCTCCAATTGCAATGCCTCACTTTTTGTGCGTGGACTTACCTTCTATATGTTATTATTCTAAGGGGTCTTCCTATGTGAAGAAGAGATAAGAATATAGTTGTCGCCACCTTCCTCGCATATTTGCCCGTGGTTACCGTAAAAACCAACTGTGGGATTGCGAGGCGATTGGGCAGTAGCGCCTTTCTAGGAAGCGTGTAACACGTTACTGCCGTGGCCAGTCCGCCTGCTAAGCGTGACGAATATGATAATAACTTCTTTAACCAATGACCTCGCTAGCAGGAAGGCTGAATGATAATGATTATTTTTCTGAAATAAAACTAACCTAAATTACTTCTGACTTCTAATGTCTATGTGATGTTTACACGTATGAAACTAAAAACTATATTTATGGATTAAATCACCTTTGTATTGGATTTCTACAGCGTTTATGGTCATGAAGGAATAAGACCCACCTCCCGTAACTCCCTATAGCATTAGCTATTTGTTAGTAAAATACCCATTGAACAACGTTTTACTCCGAAACTGTGCCAAATTTCATACTTCCATGCGCGTAATTTTAGTAAAAAAGGTGTACAAAGTATTTGCTTCACGTATTAATATACTAGCAACCCGCCCTCGCTTCGCTTCGGTTGTAGGTTATAGTCGTTTTACCCGCGTAGTTCCCGTTCCCGTGGGAATACCGGGATAAAATATAGCCTAGTTTACGCCCTGATATTATAGTTTTCCATTGGTGAAAGAATTTTTGAAATCGGTCCAGCCATTTTGAAAATTACCCGGAACAAACAGACAGACAAAAATTTTTTAATTGCTATTTTAGGCATAGGTATCGTGCAAATAACCGTGTGAGCATGAAAAAAGCCTATTATTTTGACATTGCAAACAGACACTCCAATTTTATTTATTGGTATAGATATAGATTTCTTTTTCATTTGTGCCGTGTGTTTGTATTGTCAGTTCATTTCCAACGCTTTATATCGAATCGATTTGGATGATTGCCATGTGTTGGGTAATGTATTAATGTTAAAACACATAACCATTATAACTGAACACTAGAAATAATACAATACTAACCGACTAATGCGTCTAAATATAGCATGTTTGTTATGTAAATACATAAGATTATTTGTCACCATTAAATCAGTAGCGTATTACTATCGTAACAAATGTTTTTTTTTTTTTTTATTGCAAACGGTGGCAAACGAGCAAACAGTACACCTGGTGGTAAGTGTTGCTGCCGCTCAAGGCCGTTGCCTACCGCGAAGAAAGCGAAGGGAGTGTGAATGCGTGCATTAAGGCTCGGTGATACCAAGGGCACCACCAAAACCCTCCACACGCAATCACCCTCAGTAAGTTGGTCTTCCGGCTCTCTCGCTCACCGAACGAAGCGCAGTAACAAATTGCTACTACTCAGACGTCGATTTTCTGCGAGAGCGTGGTACCGCCCCGGACGGACCGGCCCGCGGCTGTAGACAGATAACTGTCGACAGTGTGGTCCTACCACTCCTGTTTTGTGCCTAACTAATTTAGGTTTTGGTCTTTTAACATTCTTAATATAATTTGTAGTTTATGATTTGGTCATGCTAACTGCTATAACTGTGGGGAAAGTCGCTCTTCCTTTCAATACGGTTGAGGGGAATGATTGCTGCTCTAATAGTCGTGATTGGGTGCTGCTTGTGGGATCTAGTTCAACACATTTTCTTTTTTTTTATGTTTATGAGATTTCAAGGTTCAAAGATCGTCACACTGGAGCTATATGTTGTATACAGACAATTATATTTGAAGGAAATTATTTAAAAAAATGATCGCACGCTGAGTTTCTTGTCGGATCTATTCAATTTGTGGTCGCATTACAATTCGGTGGTAACTTATTGTGTTGTTTCAAACGATATGTAAATGCCCTCAAGGAGCCTATGCAGAATAAATGATTTCATGTGATTGAATTAGGCGATCTTTATCATGATTATCTCGACTCCTTGTCATAGACTAGACTCTGGCCTCCTACACAATAGTAAATAAATTGTGCAGCACGTTAGTTAGACGGATTGTTTTTAAATTTCATATCGAGTATTCTTCATAGATGTTTCTTATACTCCGTCGGGTAGACCACTGAAGTCAAGGAACTCTGCACCAATGGTCAGCCCAACTTTTTTTTTTGTATGTGTACAGCTGTTGGCCGCAGATGGCCTTGACAGCTTGACGCAGACTATGGGTGAGCGCTGAGGGCTCTCAACCCGGAGAAAAGTATGCTAAGCGACATCGCCCAAGGGATCCCCCTGCGGGGAACGGATCTCGGCTTGGGGCGTCGCTGGAGGCAAAGTGGCCGTGCCCACGTTTTTATTCGTGACTTTTGCGCGGCGCGGTTTCGCACCTCTACGGCGAGGGCGGAACCGCGGATATTTATGTGTTAAGGCCTCGCGGGCTGTGTAGGCTCTACGTTGAGCGAGTGTGATATTTTTGTCCTCTTCGTCGAGAACGTGACGAGGACGTCGGATGGAGGAGATTTTGGAGGGTCTATAGGAAGCCGCCCCAACCACTAGTTGGTTGGGGTGTGTCATGGCAGAGTCAAAGTAGCTCTGAGAGGTCAGCCCAACGACGAAGGCGACGTGCTATATAGATGGGTTACGGGTGTGCGTGCTTACGCCCCTCTGTCGCCCCGGACGGAGTCCGGCGAGGAGTGCGCCGACCGTAACACACCCCAAAAAAAAAAGGTGCTTCTTATATAGGAGCTTAATATCAATAGTCGTCTGTCTACAGCCGCGGGCCAGTCCATCCGGGGTAGCACCACGCTGAGCAGAAAATCAACGTATGAGTAATAGCAATTTGTTACTGCATTTCATTCAGTGAGCGAGAGTGCCGGAAACCTAACTTTCTGAGGACGTTTGCGTGAAGTGGGTTTTGGTTCACACTCTTCACGGTAGGCAGGCACTAGGTCCCCACCAAAGTCCATGAGCGGCCGTATCACTTGCTAATAGCAGCAATAGAAAAATGATTTAGTTTTCATAAACGACATTCGTGGGCAAGATAGTAAATTGTATTCTTACTCCGTTACAACACGTAAAATAATCAGTATAAATCCTTACTAATATTATAAATGCGAAAGTAAGGATGTTTATTTGTTTGTTACGCTTTCACGCTTAAACCACCGAACTTTTCGTGCTCACACGGTTATTTGCACTATACACATGCCTAAAAATCACTTTATATTTTTTTGGCTGTCTGTTTGTTCCGGATAATGTTCAAAACGGCTCGACCGATTTCAAAAATTCTTTCATCAATGGAAAGCCATAATATCAGGGAGTAACATAGGCTATATTTTATCTCGGTATTCCCACGGGAACGGGAACTACGCGGGTAAAACGACTAAAACCGAAGCCAGGGCGGGTTGCTAGTACATAAGCTATTGCTAGTACATATATGTGAAAAAGACTGTTCTTATAACATCCACTTTAATTTTTATGAATAATTGTATAGTCCACCGCAAAACCGTTATGTAAATGTAGTGATACACTAATAATATCAATTTACATTGACCCGTTGTGGTGACGAATTATGAATACATATCGTCGTGGTATACTAGGTCATAATCTCTTCCACGTCGGAGGCGGCCCGTGGCCAAGAGTGGAACGTTTGTGAGCTGAAAATGATGTTGATCACTCAATTCCTTGTGGGCGTTATAAAAACCGGTTGGGAGAAAGCTCTTTAAACAAGAGCAGTCTCTTGCTAAATTTAAAGGATCGTAGGAGTAACTGCGATTGCCAACCTTCCCATTAAGTGGTACAATTGTGGTATTAACTCTCTCTCCCCCTCCCTCCCTCTCCCTCTCTCTCCCTCTCCCTCTAGGAAGATTGATATCTCTATCAGGTAGACGTGGCATTTTTTTTTATGGGTGGGATATGGTAAGCGCACGCGCGGTCCATTCCATCCGGGCGATGAAAGGACGGCGCGCGGTCCCATAACCCATCCGTACCCACGTCACCTCGTTGTTGGGTCGACCACCGGAGCAGGGTGACTTGTCATCAGTGGTCGGCCCGACGGAATACCCTTTCGGGTACCCTCACCTCTCGACGTCCTGGGACGTCGGTCGCCGTCGCGCGGTCAGCCTCTCTGCGGGTGACGTACAATTCCCCGGTCCGATCAGCCGCGGCCTCGGCTAGGGCGGCATCAGGCGCAGGTACGGACGTGTTGGCATAGCGTTTCGTTTTGAGTTTCCCACCTCTTGCATTAATATTATATCCTTTAGTCGTCTTTTACGACACCCACGGGTAAGAGGGGGCGGTGAATTGTATTCTTACTCGGTCACCACAGGGATAATATAGTTAGTACAATAGCATAGTTTGTGTTTATTTTATTCATCTATACCAATAAATAAAATTGGAGTGTCTGTTTGTAATGTTAAAATAATAGGCTTTTTTCATGCTCACACGGTTATTTGCACGACACCTATGCCTAAAATAGCAATTAAAAAAATTTTGTCTGTCTGTCTGTTTGTTCTGGGTAATCTTCAAAACGGCTGGACCGATTTCAAAAATTCTTTCACCAATGGAAAGCTATAATATCAGGGCGTAAACTAGGCTATATTTTATCCCGGTATTCTCACGGGAACGGGAACTACGCGGGTAAAACGACTATAACCTATAACCGAAGCAAAGCGAGGGCGGATTGCTAGTTTATTTATATTTATGAAAGCGAAAAGAGCGATGTCTCGCTCTTATCCGATACACGAATGTAAACGAGGCGCTGATTACACTAAGCGACACAGTCTTTACACGCTCTCCACTTTTCGTCACACAAAAAGGGTGCCAATCAGAATTTCAAAGCTCTTCTATAAAAATTCTTTAAAAAATTACAAGCAAACAAACAGTAAATGATAGGAAACAATAAATATACCGCTTGAATAATTCAGTTCGGTCCGCGATTGTAACAGGAAAACAATGTACTCGCTTGGAGACACGCGTGTTAAAAAAAAACGTATAACCTACGTTTAATTATTGCTACTAACTGTACTTGGATACGCCAGTTTTTGTAACAACTTTATGCTAATGAAACGTAATAATATTTGTGGTCGGACATTTGGTAAATAGGATAATATTTTAAAGGATTACAACGCGTTTCATCATCATCATCACAGCCCACATAAGTCTCACTATTGGGCTCGGGTCTCCTTCACAATGGGAGGGAATATGACCTACTATACGATGTAGGTCAGACATGTTGGGTTTGGGGCTATGGTAAGCGCACACGCGGTCCATTCCGTCCGGGGCGACGAAAGGACGGCGCGCGGGCCCATAACCCACCTGTACCCACGTCGCCTTCGTCGTTGGGCCGACCACCGGAGCAAGGTGACTTGTCATCAGTGGTCGGCCCGACGGAATACCCTTTCGGGTACCCTCACTTCTCGACGTCCCTGTCCCGGGATGTCGGTCCCGTCGTACGGTCAGCCTCTCTGCGGGCGACGGACTAAATTCCCCAGTCCGGTCACCAGACATGTTGGTATAGGATTTCATTTCGAGTTGTTCTTCTCTTGTACAGATGTTATGTGCATATTGTGTCCCTTGGTCGTCTTTTACGATATCCACGGGCAAGATAGGGAGTGGTGAGCGTCTGACTAGCGTAATACTTCGTAGGACAATTACCCACCTATTGTGGAGAAGACTCGTGTCCAGCAAAAGGACATATGAGCTGAAATGATGATGAGTTAAATTCTTTACTAAAGGTGCTAAGAATTTGCACTGGTATTAATACTCACCCAAAGTCAAGGAAATGGCTATGATGGCCCACATAATTGACAGTGTAATACGCTAAGTTATGGGGCAACATGCCACCCTGCTGTCGACTCTGAAAACCGCACAGTGTGAGAACAGACCATAGCCTGTCATAAAAAAAATAAAGAGCGTACAACCATCCCACACGGTTAAAGTAGATTTCCTTTGACATTGTTACAGATGACAATAGAAAATGTCACGTTACCGATTGAAAAATAGCGGATGGATAAAAAATCTGTCCGTCTTATCGCCCGTCTACACATGCATCCAAATAGATAAAACAAAACATATATTTTATAAATCAACCGAGCGTCTCGTGAGAGTATGCACTCGACTACTCGCTCGTATTTTTTTTTTTACACTGATCGTCATTTCCGCCGTAAAGAGCTACGCGTCTAAATACAAAAGCGGTATCTCTAGTAAAGACATACATATGAAATTCTAGTTATTTACTTATATAAAATCTTATTCGTCATCCTTATCTCTCAGCTTATATATGTCCCACTGTTGGGCGTAAGCCAACTCGACGATAGGATTGATTTACTAAACAACACTTTTCAGATGGGTTAGTATAGGCGTATAGGGTTTTATTTATAGTTTTCCTTCTCTTGCATAGATGTTATACGCATATTTTATCTCTTCATCATCGTTTCAGCCTATCGCCGTCCACTGCTGGACGTAGGCCTCCCTCATGTTAGGCCACAAAGTGCGGTCCAACGACCATCCAACGACCCCCAGCAACTTTCACCAGGTCGTCGGTTTACCTAGTGTGGGGTGGATCTGGCGTCATCCGATACGTGGTCGCCACTCGAGAACCTTTCTTCCCCAGCGGTTGTCGGTTCGTCGAGTGATGTGGCCTGCCCATTGCCACTTCAGTGTGCTATATCGGTTACACCCGTTCTTTTGCGAATTGCCATATTTCGGATTCTATCTCGCAGAGAAATTCCGAGCATTGGCCGCTCCATAGCATACTGAGCGACTTTGAGCTTGGTTATGAAGCCTACATATAGGAAGCAGGTTTCCGTGCTGGAAGTCATCACTGGTAACACACACACACTGGTTGTAGACGTCTTTTTAGATACTGAGGTATGTTGGATGAGAAGATCCTCTTGAGTTGCCCGATCTTTTATCCGATTTTATCCCTTAGCCGTCTTTTACTCATGGGCAGATTAAGAGTGTTCAATTATATTCTGACACCTTCACCACACGGAAAGTCTTGAACGCTTCAGAAATATAAACATGCAAGTCATAGTAAATATGTAGTATTATTACGTAAATAAATAGTTTTTGACGTTATAGGAAATTGAACTGTCGTGTTAATATGTAGGTGTGATATTGACACATTGGGGAATATCACATTTTAGCTCTTAAATGGGACAGTACAGGTGTTTCATTGCAATAAAAGAGTTTTGAAAGCTGTCTCGTGGCGGCTACGGTTACTACCAACCCTTGAATTGCTCGTGTGTGTGTCGTAAAACATAAGAGTTTTCCTACCACATTTTGGGGTAAGACCACTTCTGTTGACAAATGTCTGTCTACAGCCGCGGGCCGGTCCGTCCGGGGTAGTACCACACTGAGCAGAAAATTGACGTCTGAGTAGTAACAATTTGTTAATGCACTTCATTCGATGAGCAAGAGAGCCGCAAGCCCAACATTCTGAGGGTGTTTGCGTGTGGTGGGTTTTGGTTATGCCTTTAGTTTCACGGAGTCTCATTGCACGCATTCCCACTCCACTTCTTCGCGGTAGGCAGCGACCTGACAAAGGTCCATGAGCGGCAGCAACACTTACCATCAGGTGTACTGTTTGCTCGTTTGCCAGCGCTTGCAATTTATAAAAAAAAGTTTTCCATCGACCTGGATCAACTGCATCTGATGCCGTCAGGTCAACAATTACATTCCCAAGGATGTTTGGCGCTAGTCAGGTGGCCGATCTACTTTCGCAATACAATAAGAGTACATACCAACCCTAAGTAATTGGAATGAGAGAGAGTTGTGAAATGAAATGTATATGCGTATACTCGGAAACATGTTCTATGGGACTGTTTGACGATCATCATCATCTCTACGCTCATAACTCCCACTATTGGGTTTGGATCTCCTCCACAATCGGAGAGCAATTGACCTAATATACTACTCTGTGCAAACGTGTAAGATTTTATTTCAAGTTTTCCTTCTCTTATATATATAAACTCATTTGCAAAAAAAACGGGCGGTTTTGATTTTCATTCATATTTAAAAAGATACAATACCAAAAAGGTTTCAATCGTTTGTACACGTTACTGGCCGGTTTTAAAAATGCTGTGGTATTTAAAAAAGTACGTTCTAAATTCAATTTTTCATTTGATGTTCATTTTTACAGAAAACCCCTTTTTATCCTACATTTTTGGCGCGAAGTTCCAGAAGTTAACATCGACTTTCATAACTTTTATTCAATTTTTATCGATTAATTTCATATCCTTGACTGTCAAAGCTTTATTTAATGCTGTTTGGCTGTATCAAAAATGGTAGATAAAGTGGTAAAAGCTACCAAAATTATCGCGCTGCTTGAAGAGGGTTGCAGCCAATGTTTCGTGGCTAGGAGGCTAAATGTTAGTCGCTCGACAGTCCAAAGGACCTGGCAGCGATATCAGGAGACTGGTTCCGTCGAGAGAAGGCCTGGTTCTGGAAGAAAACCATGTACCCAACCACGGGATGATCGTTTTCTTGTGAGTCGCGCATTGAGAAATCGCAAATCTTCGTATGTGGATCTTAAGAACAACCTCCAAGAAGTAAGAAATGTGCATATTAGTCTATGGACGGTCAGGAGGAGGCTTCTCGCTGCCAATATACGCAGTCACCGCCCGGCCCGCGGCCCCAAATTACTCCGTGAGCACAGAGTTCACAGGCTTAGGTTCGCTAGAAATTGTGAATCATGGACTCAAGACGATTGGAATAGGGTTTTGTTCTCTGATGAAGCCAGGATATCTCTGTTCGGTGAAGATCGACGTCGGCGAGTGCTAAGAAGACAAGGAGAACGCTTTGCAGAGGCATGTTTCGAAGAAATCACACCTTATGGTGGGGGCTCTGTTATGTTTTGGGCAGGAATAAATTCAATGGATCGTACAGAGTTAGTCTTCATTGAAAACGGCTCACTGACTGGGCATCGATACATAACGGAAGTTCTAATTTCTCATGCACAACCCGCATTGGCCGCTCTAGGTGAAGACTCGATTTTTATGGACGACAATGCTCGCGCCCACCGATCCCGCGATGTTAATGCGTATGTGCAAGAGGTCGGCATTCGTCGTTTGGATTGGCCAGCTCGAAGTCCCGACCTCAATCCCATAGAGCATGCCTGGGACGTTCTGAAACGGCGTGTGAGATCAGTACACCCGGCTCCGCAGACCATCAGAGAGCTGAAGAATGTGATTACTGCGGAGTGGGAACGTATTCCGCAAGCAAGTATCCGGGATATACTCGCTAGCATGCCCAGACGAATTCAAGCTGTGATTTTAGCTAGAGGGGGTCACACTCGATACTAAACATTTATCTGCTTTTACTTTATTAAAGAAAAACAAACAAAAAAACTTTTTTATTTTTACTTCATGAGCATATGCACTACTAGCGAATATACACTACTAGCGAGGTTTAGCATTATTTCCCATAAATTGTATCTAAATTTTATGAAATACTGATGAAAACGATTATTTTCTTATTAATTTAGCAAATTGTGTGGATAAAACTACCTATAATTATCAAACAAAGAAATATTAACATTTGAAATGGTTCATTGCTTAGGTGCCCGTTTTTTTTGCAAATGAGTTTATATTACAGCTGCTGCAAAAAAAGATTTTTTGGGGTGGGCTATGGTCAGCGCACCCGACGCCCGGCTCCGTCCCAGCAAATCTCAGCAGTTGTTATGACAACGGCGACCGCGCTGAACATTTGAACATCTAAATATTTTTCATCCTTACTAATATTATAAATGCGAAAGTAAGGATGTTTTGTTTGTTACGCTTTCACGCTTAAACCACTGAACTCATTTCAAAAATTCTTTCACCAATGGAAAGCTATAATATCAGGGTGTAACATAGGCTATATTTTATCCCGGTATTCCCACGGGAATGGGAGCTAAGCGGCAAGGCGACTGAAACCGAAGCGAAGCGAGGGCGGTTTGCTAGTAGAGTTATATATTAAGCTACAAAGCTTATCAAGAAAGATTTGTAGACTATGGTGACAAATAGGCTGTGTGATACAGAAAGATTTTTTTTCTAATCCAACTGATATTTCTAAAGATTAGCGGTAGTGACCACTTACAATAAGGTAGATTGCATGCCACTAAAGGCAATAGAAAAAAGACAAACTTTGCTCTCGCATAACGAACCGCTGTTACAGATTTATGAGACGGCACGTAACTGAGAATGCAGTGGGTAATATGTAGGTCAGTCGCGGCCCGTGCCGATACATATCTATAAATAAATCGTACTCTTACTGTTTAACTTATACAGATATGGGTCGCGTTTACTTTGTAACTATTCATAGACATATTTCTTTCAGTTTCCTTTCCAACTCATAATATCCGTCCTTATATTTAACACCATACATCTATCAGCCAATCGATGGCTAACGAGGACCGCCTGAATCGAAACATTCCATTCGATGCAAGTCATCATAAAGAATAGAAAGTTATCATCTTTCTGCTCTTATCCCAATTACTTCATTACAGCTCATATACGTCCCATTGAGTGGGAAAATGACCTACTATACCACGCTGGTCAGACGTGTTGGTTTTATTTCGAATTTTCATTCTCTTGTGTAGATGTTATGAATATTATAACTCTTAATCGTCTTTTACGACATCCACGGGTAAGAGGGGGTGGTGAATTGTATTCTTACTCCGTCCCCACACGGATTGCTGGGGGCGATGCAATGTGTACTGCTATTCCATCGTACGTATTGCTTCCATACTGTATTATCAGACGTTATACCTATCTGGGGTAATCATACTTCACGCAGTCCACCCTATCTTTTCTTTGGTACTTCTTTACCCTAAAGGCTTTAACTCATCATTTGCCTAACCTCATCTGACGTAAAGTGGGGTTTGGGACAATATGTTGTTACCTTCCATAGGATTCTGCGCTATAGCCTTCAACAGTTATATTTAAAATTCTTCTCATAATATTACTTGCATCCCCGCCTATTATAAATATATCAAAATGAAAAAATAAAATGTTTTATTTAAAATGACCGTTCATGAAAGTGAATTTTAAAAATGTCTGTTTCCGTTATTTATTTTCTTTTGGCACTTCTATATCTACAATGCAAATAAATTTTCATAACCAATTTGTTAAGAAAGAATCTACTAGCGAAATTACAGCGTCGTTTCAAATTACAGAACCCGGTTGATCTTTTAGCTCGACTTTATTTGTAAATTGAGTATTTTTAGATAATATTTTTAGATAATAATAGTTTTTTTGTTTTCATAAAAAAGAAACTAAAAGCTTTCACATTCTTATTATATTTATTTCATAATCTGAAAATACTGTTGAAACGAGATTTTCTATAAACGAAACCTATTCATCGCCTCTATAACCTCCTTTTTTTTATTGCAATAAAAAAAGCAAACTAGCAAGCAACACACCTGATGGTAAGTGATGCTGCCGCATATGGACCTTTGCAATACCAGGGGCACAGCCAGGCCGTTGCCTACCGTGAAGAAAATACTAAACCTCGTTTAAAGAAGGACATGTCATAGCGCTCAGGAAACACAGCAGCAGGTCATTCCAAAACTTGCATGCACTTGGAAGAAATGATCGCTGGAAACGTACAGTTGAAGACCATTACGTTTCCAGGTGACATGGATGAACCCTGCTACGATTTCGAGTGGTACGTTTGTAGAATGGTGACGGTAGTACCAAGTCAAACAGTTCCTAGGAGCACACCCCGTGAAAGAGTCGGTAGAGTACATAGACTGCATACAAAATTTCATGGCAATTCTTGTAGAGATTTTTGAGATACTGAATGTATAAATATTGAAATATATAAGAATTGCTCGTTTAAATTTCTTTATTGGATTATGATGTACTTAACATTTTATATCTACGTGGAGTGCCTAAACGTAAAAAAATAATATTGTAATTAATTTTATTGATAATGATATATTAGTAAATTTCATAAGAAATACAACCATTATAGTTATTAATGCATTCGTTAAAACTTAATTAGTGTTTTGATTGTCTGACAGTTCACAAAACGCGATAATAAATATCTATATATAGATAGATTGTTTACTGTTAATCGGTCCACGTTGTTCTAACGTGGAGTATGACTCGTAGATACATCTATAAATACATTAAAAAGATTATGACCTTGTAATTAAAGAAAAGATCTGTGCCCAAATGTAAGATGGTTTCTTGTTAATGAAAATACCATAAACTTTTTTTTTGTCATGGAACTCTGCACCTGTGCTCGGCCCAACGACGAAGGCGACGTGCTATCGGGTGAATTACGGAGCCGCGCGCCGTTCCTCTGTCGCCCCAGACGGAACCGGGCGGCGGATGCGCTGATCGTATCCCACTCAAAAAAAAAAAAATAAGGCTTACTTCCTTAATGCAAGCTTTTAGTGTATTTTGTTTGGCATCTAATGCCGTCTGGTCAGCAATTATATTCCCAAGAAAAGTTGACGTTAGGCAGGCGGCAGAATGAGAATGAGTACAAGTAATATTTAAAAAAAAAACTTATATCCATAATAAGGCTGTGGCTAAGGTTTTATATTTTTGTACCTAATGTAACTAAAATATTCTATTTATTGTAACAAATAATATGTATAAATTGATGATTTTGTTAACAGATTTCGGTACGAGTGCGAGGGTCGGTCAGCTGGTTCAATACCTGGCGTGAACACCACATCAGAGAACAAAACATATCCTACGATCAAGATATTCAATTACACCGGGAACGTAGTCATTGTCGTATCATGTGTTACCAAAGAGGAACCCTACAAGTAAGAAATGAACACAGGACTTTATTTTTTAATGTTTGCTAAATGGAATTTGACTCTAGAGAGTTTGTTACATATTATTTTATCTTTCCGTGTGGTGAAGAACTAAGAATACAAATCACCACTCCTTTTCTTACCCGTGGATTTCGTAAAAGACGACTATGGGATTTTTTTTTTTTTGAATCTTTATTTAAGGACTTGGTACACAAAAGGAAGCGACCATGTCGTCCCTGTAAGTTTACATACAATAATACATTTAAAATTATTTTAAGAACTACCCTCGTCCGCTCTAACTCTAATAGTTTTAACAACTATACATTACCAATTTATATAAAGCTTTAGCCAATTTAGAATTTGGTCGAGATAAAACACTGTTACAACTACCCACATTGCATAAATTTATAATATTGTACGAATCAAACAAATCTAATCTTAACTGTTTGGTCCGGTAACATTCCAACATAACATGTGCCACGTCTTCAATGATGCCACACCTTGAACAATTGGGCGATGTACTTTTTTTCATGAGATATGCAAACTTGTTCAATGGAATGTGCCCAGATCGGAGTCTAAATGCGGTAACTAGGGTTGATCTATCTGACTATGGGATTATAATACGTAAATAACATATATGCAAGAGAAGAAAAACTCGAAAGTTACCTTTATACCAAACTAGCAACCCGCCTTCGCTTCGATTACTGTCGCCTTACCCACGTAGTTCCCGTTCCCGTGGGAATACCTGGATAAAATATAGCCTATGCTACTCAGGGACAGCTTTCCAGTGATGAAAGAATTTTTGAAATCGGCGCAGTAGTTTTTGTATTTATTTGTTACAAACACACGCAAAAATACAAGTTTTTCTCTTTATAATATTAGTGTAGATATACTTCTACACCATCACGTCTGATCAGCGTAGTTATAGTAGGTCATTTTCCCTTTATATTTGTGGAGAAGACTCGAGCCCAACAGTGGGACATACAAGAGCTGTAATGATGATAATGAATTGTAATTTGAATCTCAGAAAAAAAGTTACGTATTATTTTACCTTTTAAATGTTCTACATATTATATTAACGAAATAGTTTTAAAATTGGCAACCCCTTCAGGGTGGGAATACGGTGGGTTATGGGGCCGCGCTCCGCACATTTGTCACCCCAGGCTCACCGCTCTCCCCGGCCGAAACGGACGGCAGATGTACTGACCATAGCCCACGCTAAAAAAAAGGTTTAAAATACTTTACTGCCATTAACGATATGTAACTTTGCAGTTATTTTAAATGTAAACTTATAAGGTAACTTGTACAGCCAGTGTCAAGTTATAGCTCGCCAATTACCTTTCCATTGAAGAAATGTTTACCCAAATTCGAGACTTACGTCATATGTAAAAAAGAATAAAGGAGGACTTATATTCAGATATCTGTATCACCACACATGCTGCTGCTCGAATCGTCAGTGATCCCAATCTTACGGACAGATTGGAGTCGCTGGAGCAGCGGAGAGCCTTTGGGTCACTCTGTGTACTCTACCGACTCTTTCACTGGGAGTGCTCCGAGAAACTGTTTGACTTGGTACCACCGTCACCATTCTACCAACGTACCACTCGACACCGTAGCAGGGTTCATCCATTTCACCTGGAAATGTTATGATCTTCAACTATACGTTTCCAGCGATCATTTCTCCCACGTACGTGCAAGCTCTGGAATGAACTACCTGTTGCTGTGTTTCCCGAGCGCTATGACATGTCCTTCTTTAAACAAAGTTTAAGAAGAGTATATTCTTCACGGCAACGGCCTAGCTGTGCCCCTGGTATTGCAAAGGTCCATGTGTATAAAGGTCCAGTATCACTTACCATCAGGTGTGCTGCTTGCTCGTTTGCCACCGATAGTAATTAAAAAAAATACCCAATGCTGGGCTCGAGTCTCCTCCGTAATAGGAAGGTAATTCATCTACTATACCACGCTGGTCAAACGGGTTGGTGTAGTGTATTATTTCGAGGTTGCCTTCTCTTGCATAGATTTTATATGCATATAGCAGCGTCCTGCGGTTTTACCCGCATAGTTTCCCTTCCCGTGGGAATATCGAGATAAATTATAACCTATGCGTTATTCTGATATGTAAGCTATATTATTGTGAAGTTTCATCAAATCCATTCAGTAGTTTTTGCGTGAAAGATCAACAAACATTTTCACATCCTCATATACTTTCACGTTTATAATATTAGTGGTGTGTGGTGACGGAGTAAGAATACAATACACCGCTCCCTATCTTGCCCGTGAATGTCGTAAAAGACCACTAAGGGATAAAATATGCACATAAAATGTGTGCAAGAGAAGAAAAACTCGAAATAAAACCCTATACCAACATTTCTGACCAGCATGGTATAGTAGGTCAAATACCCTCCTATTGTGGAGGAGGACCGAGCCCAACAGTGGGACGTATAAGGGCTGCGATGATGATGATGATTATAATATTAGTAGGATTGTATCCCTTAGTCGTCTTGTATGACACCGACGTGAAAGTGAGGGTGGTGAATGGTATTCTTCCTCCGTCACCATAGTTAAGATATGTTGACAATAAATTATGCGTTATTCGCAGGCCACATCCCCACAATCTGGTAGGTCGGGAGCGATGCAGCAAGGGCGTGTGCACTGTCCCCACACGGATCACGGAGGATTCCAACGAGTACCAGTTCAAGAATCTCGGTATACAATGTGTGAAGAGACGAGACATAGCCGATGCTCTTCGCGTCAGGCAAGAGTTACGCGTCGATCCATTCAGAAGTGAGTACCAAACATCATCTTCTGTCAGCCTATTGCCGTCCACTGCTGGACGTAGGCCCATCATGTTTCGCCATAGACTGCGGTCCAGTGCCGCTTGCATCCAACGACGCCCAACAACTTTCATCAGGTCGTCGGTACACCTTAGCGCCCTACACCAATACTTACTACGAACTACCAATATCTTATATCTTTAAACGAGCAATTCTTGTATATAGTTATATATATATATATTCAGGATCTCGGAAACGGCTCCAACGATTTTGATGCAATTTGGCATACTAGAGGTTTTGGGGCCAAAAAATCGATCTAGCTAGGTTTTATTTGGGTCACATGACCGGGGATTAGTCCGTCACCCGCCGAGAGGCCGACCGCGTGAGGAAAGACCGACGTCCTCCCCGAGGGGGGGACGTCGGTCGATGGGAGGGTACCCCAACAGGGGGTATTCCGTCGGGCCGACCATTGACGACAAGTTAACGCTGCTCCAGTGGTCGGCCCAACGACGAAGGCGACGTGGTTTTCGGGTGGGTCGCGGGAGTTGCGTGCTTAAGCCCCTCTGTCGCCCCGGACGGAGTGGTGCGGAGGCGCGCCGACCGCGGCCCACCTACAAAAAAAAAAAAGCTAGGTTTTATTTATAGAAAATGTTGTTTTGTCGGTGTTTTTAGCAAATCAATATAATGACATTAAATTTTAAAAGAATAAGAATTCAAATTTTGCCGTCGCCGTCAAGAGTGACAATAGCTCAGTTGGGAAGTTGTCCAGTTTTTTTTTGTTTGGTTTTGGCATTCAAACAGCGTGGGATCGAATCTCGGTGTTATTATCATTTTTGTAATTTTTGATATTTATTTTATCATTTCATAATTTTATTTTTTATTAATATATAATCTTTCTGCCGAACTTATTAATATTTTTTTATTAATAAGTTCGGCAAAAATACAAAGAAAAATATACCGAGCAAAGCAATATTGATGGCTATTGCCGATTGTCCTAACAATAGTTTTTATCGGCACTGGATATCTGTGCATCACAGAGGGAACCACAAATAGAATGCAGTACTTAGTATGTAGTTGTGTAGTTATTGAATGATCACTATTGTAATTATTATAATTTATGACATTGGTATGTATTTTTTGTAATTATCTTTATTATTTTGTTTTTGTGATTATTATTATTTATTAGTGTTATTATTGCTTATTATTGAATCCGTGTGGTGACGGAGTAAGAATACAATTCACCACCCCCTATCTTACCCGTGGGTGATCGTACGAGACGACTAAGGGATATAAAACGCATATAACATCTATGCGAGAGAAGGAAAACTCGAAATAAAACCCTATACCAACACGTCTGACCAGCGTGGTATAGTAGGTCAATTACCCTTCCATTATAGAGGAGGCCCGAGCCCAACAGTGGGACGTATATGGGCTGAGATGATGATGATGATGATGATTATTGAATGGTTTATTTTTTTTTTTTGAATATTGTTTGTATTTTTATTAATTGCTATGGATACCTACACGGTCCGAAATAAATCATTATTATTATTATTATTAAAGCTCGGTCAACTAGATATTCACTGTATAAATGGTATAGTAGTTAAAATACCTTTGTATTTTACTCTTGGCTCACCCAAGAGTAGCGGGTTCAATTCCCATGCCGGACAATATTTCGTATGATCTATAAATTGTTGTGCTGAGTCTGCTTGTAATTTGTCTCCGTTAATTGCATATGTTTGTGTATGCAAGTTAAGGATCAGTTCTTTAGTGTTAGGTGTTGACTTAATAAAATTATACCACTATTAGTTACTACTACCTGCTCGAAATCACATAGTCATGTACAAAAAACATAAAAAAACATTATCTTCACCATATTTTTCCCGTAAGGGATAAATATAGTGAAGACTAGCAACCCGCCCTCGCTTCGCTTCGGTTATAGGTTATAGTCGTTTTACCCGCGTAGTTCCCGTTCCCGTGGGAATGCTGGGATAAAATATAGCCTAGTTTACGCCCTGATATTATAGCTTTCCATTGGTGAAAGAATTTTTGAAATCGGTCCAGCCGTTTTGAAGATTACCCGGAACAAACAGACAGACAGACAGACAAAAATTTTTTAATTGCTATTTTGGGCATAGGTGTCGTGCAAATAACCGTGTGAGCATGAAAAAAGCCTATTATTTTGACATTACAAACAGACACTCCAATTTTATTTATTGGTATAGATAATGTTTATTTCTTCATGTTTTCATCGTGCTGTATTTTGACGGCTGTGAATACTCTTTTAGTCACCTTTTACGACACCCACGACTAAGAGAGATAGTGAATCGTGCTCTTTCTCTGTCACCACACGGAATCATTTTGTTTAATAATTATTAATATTAATTTCATAGTATTGGAAATAGGAAGTTGCAATCGACGAGTCATATATGTTATTGATGATAATATATTAATATGACTCGATAACAATGACCCTGAGATCGTTCAATTAATAAGTTCATATCATACTTTGTATGCAAGTAATACATCACAAACATTACACGGATCAATGACCGACCTTGAACATACTGACATGAGCTTGTTTGACGGCTGAGTTATGCGACACTCATATATTAACACTGGCAACCCGACTTCGCTTCGTTTCGGTTTCAGCCAACTGAAACTGTAATTAGGAGGAACATAATCGTGATGATGACTGCACTGATGGCTATTCTACTACTTAACTCTTGATCAGTTGCCGCTTTTGGGATCTGATCCATATATTTCTACTAGCAGACCCGGCCACGCGTTGCTGTGGCTAAGGTTTTTGTTATATTACATTTTAGTAAACTATTTATGCTATTGAATTGTAACTTATATGACATGTTTGTAGGCTGCTATGTCAAACCTACAAACGCGTCATCGTTTGTAGGTTTGACATAGCAGCGCCATCTATTAATTACTTACTCAATCCAGTCAACAGATATCGCCATCTGTTAAAATCGTTTGGAATTAACAGATAATTGTGAATGTCAAATAATAGAGAAATAATTTGCAATAAAATAATATTGCGACTATAAATTAAGATGTAAGCTATCCTATCTTTCAAGTTGGATCAAACTGCACACGGTGTGCAAATTTGATTAAAATCGGTTAAGTAGTTTAGGAGTCCATCGTGGACAAACAACGTGACACGTATTTATACAGGTTATGGGACAACTGTTCGAGTATGTTGTAGTTTAACGGTCATAGATCGTAATTAGAATGTACATTACACAAAAAACAATATAACATAAAAGTTATGGTGATTTCAAAAAAATGTGTCGTAAGAGTCTATGCCTTAAATGTTACGTATTATGTAGGCGTGTACAGACAGAATACATGTAAGCATGTATAGCTTCGATAGTATAATTTCATTCGTTCATTCATACCTAGAATTGTGCAAACGTCTCAATGAGCGTAGGTAACAACGGCGAGCCGTCAACGGTCATCGGCCGATCAGCTGTTTTAAAGCGAAGTTTGTCTTGCTTATGCGAACGTAATCATTGATTTATTCAATTTCTAATGAACATTTAATAACGTATGAATATGTTTTGTATTAAGTATCATTGACTTTATACACTTCAATCGGATTTACACGAAAAAGCGATGACAAAATTGAAAACTTTACATGTCTCTAATTCCTTAACGAATCGATATTTTTCGTTCAAATTTTTTTCATGGATTCCTACCACCATTGCCTAGCTCCCTTTTGACCAGTTGCTCCATAACCTGGTACATCCTGTATATATTAAGATTATTTTTGAGAATCTATATTTAATATTTAAAGCGAAAGAGTTTCTTCGTTTGATCGCGCTAATCTCATGACCTACTGTTCCGATTTGAAAAATTATTTCAGTGTTAGATAGCCCATTTATCGAGGAAGACTATAGGTTATATATCATCACGCTAAGACCAATAGCAACAGAGCAACAATGAAAATTGTTTCAGAATCGTTTTTTTTCCCTTTGAGAGTTGCCGCTGCGTGCCCTACATAAACAGTGAGGTTTCGCAAAAATCGTGTGTGACAGAATTGTATTATTGAAAAATATTTTCACCTTCTCCGTAAATAAAGTCGCGGGTTAAAGTTAGCATTAGCCCTAACTAACTGTACTACGCGGACGAAATCGCAGGCATAAGCTAGTTACTATATAGTGTGGTTTATTAATCATCGCACTGGAGGTAATACTTTATAAAAAATTGTATACAATTTTAATTGAAAGAAATGTATTCAAAACTGACGAGTACCTGACAGTCTTACCGGATCTTTTTGAGCTTGCGGCCGCTTTCCGTTCTGGTGGTAAATTGTTCGATTAATTTCAGACAGAATCTGAAATTTGTAATATATGAATGCCCTCGCAAGGCAAATGCATGATGCAATGAGGTCATGGAACTCGGTATCAATGGTTGGCCCAATAGCGAAGCATAGGGAATACGGTGGGTTATGGGGCCGTGCACCACCCTTTCTTCACCCCGGACGTAACGGACGCCGTGTGCTAACCATGGTCCGCCCTAATTTAATTAAAAAACAATTTGTAAATAAAGCTATGGATTTTATCGCGTTTGTATTTGAATTTTGATTGCCTGACGTTTCGAACACTTTGCAGCGTTCATGGTCACAGGCGGACTAAGATGTCTTACGTCCAACAAGTCACCGTTATTACAGATATTTATAATTATCTACCCGCTACAGATATTAGTTATTAAGTTTTGAGCCCCCTTTAGATCCATAGATATTGGCCTTCTTAACAGTATATTAGCGGACCCTACATCTGAAAAGATGAAAGTATTAGTTAGGTTAGCAGAGTTAGGATTAAAATAGTGATAAGTAGATCTATGTGTATTTTTCATTTTGTTGTTCCTATAGGACCATGTGGTCGCTGTGCGACAAAATCCGTAAAATAAACTTAAAAAAAAAAGTTTTGACCCACATTTTGGTACAAATTTATTGGCAGTATAAGAAGAAAATGATTCTATATGAAAATGTTATATTGTTTATGATTAGTAATTATTAAACATTAAATTTGTAGTAATTATGTTTGTTTTGTAGTCATCATCATCATCTCAATCCATATACGTCCCACTGTTGGGCTCGGGCCTCCTCCATAATGGAAGGGTAATTGACCTACTATACCACGCTGGTCAGACGTGTTGGTATAGGGTTTTATTTCGAGTTTTCCTTCTCTCGCATAGATGTTATATGCGTTTTACATCCCTTAGTCGTCTCGTACGTTCACCCACGGGTAAGATAGGGGGTGGTGAATTGTATTCTTACTCCGTCACCACACGGAACAAGTGTTTTGTAGTAATTTGTAGTTATTAATTTAAAACCTAACAAAACTAGTATACTAATACCGGATCGGAACGCGGCCACACTGAGAAAGATCCAGCAAGAAAACTCGGAGAACATAATGCTAAATTCATCACTAATGTTCAGACAGACATGTGGCATTGTGACGTCACCGATGAATGATGATTATTTTCAAAGATGAAACTATTTAACAGGAAACCCGAATCCCATTCCCTCGTATTTTAAAATAAACTATGAATATTTATCTGCCATATAATTTATTAAAGTAGTTTCCTGATCAATTGTTTGTTTGGAAGCATTTTTATATATAACATTATAGTATGGCTGACCGACGGAATCTATACCAATAAATAAAATTGGAGTGTCTGTTTGTAATGTCAAAATAATAGGCTTTGTTCATGCTCACACGGTTACTTGCACGACACCTATGCCTAAAATAGCAATTAAAAAATTTTTGTCTGTCTGTTTGTTCCGGGTAATCTTCAAAACGGCTGGACCGATTTCAAAAATTCTTTCACCAATGGAAAGCTATAATATCAGGGCGTAAATTAGGCTATATTTTATCCCGGTATTCCCACGGGAACGGGAACTACGCGGGTAAAACGACTATAACCTATAACCGAAGCGAAGCGAGGGCGGGTTGTTAGTGTATTATAAAGTTTGTAATAGTTTTACTTTTGTATTTTATTGCGGACGTAAAATAAAGACAGACATTGTCCTGATGGCTGTGCTGGCACTAAATATTTCTATGATTCACTGTTATATATAGGCTAGAACATCCGCGTGAATACTTCGCAATTTTAGTGGAGGATTTATTGCCCATATAACTGTAGCAACAGAGATACGGTATGGTAGTAACGAATGGCTGCGGGTGACCGGACTGCCGCGGGTGACCGGACTGCCGCGGGTGACCGGACCGGGGATTTTTGTCCGTCACCCGCAGAGAGAGACCATCGTCCCGGGACAGGGACGTCGAGAGGTGAGGGTACCCGAAAGGGTATTCCGTCGGGCCGACCACTGATGACAAGTGACCCTGCTCCAGTGGTCGGCCCAACGACGAGTGCGACGTGAGTACGGGTGTGTTATGATCCCGCGCGCCGTCCTTTCGTCGTCCCGGACGGAATGGACCGCGTGTGCGCTTACCATAGCCCACCCATAAAAAAAAGCGTGATGCCCTTCGAACCACCACTAGCGTATAGGAGTGTCGGTACTTAAGCATCAAGTCAAGGTGATAATGTAACATACATTATCACCTTGACTTGATGCTATATGCAATAAGCGATTGAAGTAACACGATATTAAAGGTGGACGCGCGGTCAGCCTCTCTGCGGGTGACGGACTAAAATTCCCGGTCCGGTCACCCGCGGCCTCGGCTAGGGCGGCATCAGGCGCATGTAAGGGCACTGGAGCTAATTCTTACAAAACATGTTGTACACAATTTTATATCTAGTAAGAAGAAAAAATAAATTAAAAATAATAGACTAGCCCGCTGAGTTTCTTGCCGCATCTTCTCAGTAGCGGTCGCGTTCCGATCAGTGTGCCTACTCTTGAATCTCGATTCCAATCCTAAATCCAATCGCAGCTCGAATTTGAGCAAATTTGGTACTCTTGAAAGCGACACTAGCGCCCGATTGGAATCAAATTAGGTGGAACGTTTCTAAACTAAATGAATTCGACTCTCGTCGATTAAGTCAAATATTTGCTACTCCCGACGGGATTTGACGTGGTTTAAAATCGTTAATGTTACACAATTTCAAGAAAGCGTCTTTGTGGTGATCGAGTTCGATAACGTTATTAATTTAAAGTAAGAAAACATGGCAAATTTGGTGAAAATAACAACGACGAACGCATAAAATTCATTCTCAATTTTGTTCAAGAGTACCAAATATAAGTTTGGTGAGATTGGAATCGAATCGGATTCGAAATTAGAATTGATTTCAAGAGTAAGGCCTACTGGTCTGGTAGTAGTTTATTCTTTTGGATAATTTAATTTAATTTTGTAAACTTGACAATATGTTTGTGCCCTTTCGGGGTTTATGCATAATAAATGATTTGAAATTGCGACAGCATCACCGCACACGCCTGACTCATTTCTTTTTACTTTCATTGAATTTCTCAATGAATAGTTAATAGTTGTAAGTAGGTAATAGTAGCCAAGAGATGTGAGAATTTTCAAAATAAACGTTCAATGAAATGGATTGAATTTTTTCTTGGTGCTTGCTCGGGGCCCCTAGGCAGTTGCCTAATCCGCCTTATGGATAATCCGGCTCTGCATCGGTCATAATAATGTCGGCGTTGCTATCGCCTCCGCGCGTTCTTATGTAATTAATATAACATATGCGGTACTTGTGCAATTGGAAACTATAATCGTTGCGTGTATCTGGTGCAGTCAATATACATAGCCGGATATGTCTGATCTCTTCACGACTTTCTCAATGATACGCAATGTTGATTCATTATATTTATTCGAGCTGCGGATAGTCTCGCATTCGCGGATAATGGAATGTGAAAAATAATATTATGACCTTAAAATAATAACGTATAGGAGTGTCGGTACTTAAGCGATCAAAAATGTGAAGCCAAAAGTACTACATGCGTGCAAGCGATTACACTCGTACACCACTTTGCAACAGAGTTGCTTTGTACGCAGTGACCGGCGTAGGGAGCCATTTCTAGCTCAAATTTAAATTGCCTCAAATTTTGTGCGCGAATTGTGAGCTTCTATGAGCTATTATTCTAAGCTTTTGACATTATTTAACCCATAATGATAGTGAAAATGTCGTCTGTGTGGTGAAGGAGTAAGAATACAATTAACCACTCTCTGTCTCTAGCCCGTGGGTGTCGTAAGAGACGTGTAAGGGATATGTTGCATCATTGTTGCAAGGGAAGGAAAACTCGATACAAAACCCTATTCGCACACGACCAGTAGGTTAATTTCCCTCCCATTGTGGAGTAGACCTGAGCCCAACAGTGGGACTTATATAGGTTGAGATGATGAATGATAGTTAAAAACTAACGAGTGGTGACAAAATAAGAATACAATTCGGCACCCTTTCTTGGCCGTAAAAGACAACTGAGAATTAGTGTAGACTAGCAACCCTCCCTCGCTTCGGTTATAGTCGTTTTACCCGTGTAGTTCCCGTTCCCGTGGGAATACTGGGATAAAATATAGCCTAGTTTACGCCCTGATATTATAGCTTTCCATTGGTGAAAGAATTTTTGAAATCGGTTCAGCCGTTTTGAAGATTACCCGGAACAAACAGACAGACAGACAAACATTTTCTAATCGCTATTTTAGGCATAGGTGTCGTGCAGAAAACCGTGTGAGCATGAAAAAAGCCTATTATTTTGACATTACAAACAGACACTCCAATTTTATTTATTGGTATAGATAACCTCTATGCAAATGAAAGTAAACTCGAAATAAATCCCTATATCAGGACATCTGACCAGCGTGGTAGGTAAATTTTCTCCTTTTTTTATTCCACTGCGGAGGAGACTCGAGGCCTTTAGTAGAACGTAAATGGATTGACACTATAATGATGATAATATTTATTAAACTCGAGTGTTTTGTTTGTATCGTCTCGATAACCTTAGGAAGTAACCAATTGGATTCCAAAAATTGTTATTTTGTCAGATAGCCTGTTCATCGGCAAGGGTTATCTGTACAAATAAATAAAATTGAAGTGTTTCTTTGTAATGTCAAAGTAGTAAATTCTTTTTTTTATTATCACACGGTTATTTGCAAGAGCCAGATTAAAAAATGTTGCCTGTCTATCTGTTTGTTCTGGGTAATCTTCAAAATGATTGGACCAATATTGATAATATTTTACTACCAGCTGTCTATATAAGGAGTAACTTAGGGTATTTTTTCTCTCAGAAAACCCTTTAAAATGTTGTCTTGTTTTGGACCCGAACCCGAGGCCTAGGGTAATATGCCCTAGGTATGTCTTAAAAGATATTGTAGCGGCTGGAACCTAAGCGCAACAAGGTTGAGTCCCTAGTATGTTATAAAAACATAACGCTGCGACAAATAAAAATTGAGTAAATTCTTTTTGGCTTCTGTGGCACCGTGGGCGCAATTTCGCCAATGTCCAAGTAAAGGACCTCGAAGAAGTCTTCAGAATTTTCTATAGCTTTCCTTAGCAAATGAAATCCTCTAAATCTTGATGGTCGGTAACTCTGGTCAATGGTGCAACTCTCGGTTCATATGACACTTTGTTTAACTCGTGTTGAATTGAGAATATTGAAGAATAACTATAAATGTTAATAAATCGGTGAAAATATAGTAACAATGGCTAGTGTTTTGCGCCGTCGCCATTGTTATACCAACTGCTGAGATAGCAAAAATTTTGATTCATGTATCATGGCTATTCATCAACATCACAGCCCATATACGTCCCACAGCTGGATTCGAGCCTCATCCATAATAAGAGGGAAATTGACCTACTATACAATGGCACAAGGTATTATTTCGAATTTCCTTCTTTTACATAGATATTCTATGTATATATCCATTAGTCATCTTTTACAACACCCACGGGCAAGAGAGGGGGTTGTGAATTGTATTCTTACTCCGTCACCACACTGAATTGCACAAATGGAATAGTGTTCTAAATACATGCCTTACATGCGAGTGTCTTGAGCTGAATTCCTCCGGAGGATAGCTTTCACGTAAACCACGAATTATTGTTTTTGTCTATGAGTGTAATTTATATCCCTTAATTATATATTTGTAAAGTCTATCTCAACCATCATCATCATGATATATTTTATTTAAATACGTAGCAACAGACATCAGACATCCGATCGATTAATTCTACAAGAAATGTTCAGAACATACTAACACTGCGAAACGAAATGAATCATACAACTATGTACAAAATAAACCTTACTCCCTTGTACTAAGTCTGGAAATCGTTAATACAGCGATCGCTCCAGAAATAGCTGAGCGACCAAAAATATCCAAAAACCACGCCCGGCCCGGCAACCTAGTATCCAGTTTAGTCCACATTCACACTTGTGAAGTAAAAAATCCAATATTTATTCAACTTTAGTTTCTTTCATCAATTTTATTTCATAAATCCTGTAGGCACTCGTAATATTGTCATTGCATATTTAAATTTCTGTATAAAACTGGGACGCGAACTTCAGTGAAAAATCCTGTACAAGAAGCTTGGCTTGCTTTTATTTAAATTTTTTCATATAACATTGCATGAAAAATTATTATGATACTAGCTGACCCGGCGAACTTCGTACCGCCTTATTTTCGTAATTATTTTGTTTTAGTATTTATTAGTTTGGTTTTAGTATCCGTGCGGTGACGGAGTAAGAATACAATTCACCACCCATGAGTGACGTAAAAGACGACTAAGGGATATATGTATGCAAGAGAAGGAAAACTTGAAACAAAACCCTATATTAACACGTCTGACCAGCGTGGTATTTGTAGATCGATTTCAGCGCCAGCACCCATTATGGTAAACCGTCTGGCTGGGAAGTGATGGTTTTAGCACATATACGCACCACTGACGCCCCCTCTCCTTTTGCTCTCACAAAATGAGCACCTTCCAGAGCGTCAACTGGCAATTTTCCGCAGAACTTCAAATATTCGACATGTATTTCGCCTCTAAAAGAGGCATCCTCAGGACGATTCAGCTCCAAAGACTTTTTTGCCTTAATAATAATTTCGAGTTTGAATGCGTTATCAAGGTATGACTGAAGCCTAACCTCTCCGGACGGTTATACACATACTGCCGTTAGAAGTTCTTATGTGGGTTGAGCTTGGGTTTTACGTGCAAGACAACACAGCACAGATTATTTGTAGTATTATTGAAATGTTGTTTAAAGCGATTCATTACATTTTGAGAATGATGGCAGGTAAAAAAAAACAAATATTATTTCATTTCGCCATTTTAAACATTTTTATCAACGATTATCGCATGCAAAAACTGAATCTACAGCTATTTACGACAGAACAATGTGTAAACATTTTCAAACAAATAGTCTGGTGAAACTTTGTAAGACGAGAATGTGTACGGAGTATTGGATGATATTTACCACGCTAGCTTGATTAATAAAGTTTTTGATTTAAATCCTGCGTCTGCTGATATTTTTTTCTACGCATTTTAAATTATAATTAACATTTGGAGAATGAAGTTATTTTTTTTAAATTAATAAACACTTATTTATTTATACATTTTAAATTAACAAAAACAAACTTCACTTTCTATTATAAGACTCATTATATTAGTGTTATTAAATTAATCACTCACTCTCCCATTTATATTATTCATTCCTAATCATTCTTATTTCACTTTGCAAGCATAGTTTTTTTTAAACGAATATAGATTAGAAGACCCTTGCAAATACTTTGTAAAATTAGTAGCGTTTTTTACGTAACTGCTATCTACCTACTACATATTTATACAATTTGATAAATATTCATTCATTATCTCATCTCAGCACACAAAGTCTCAATTTTGGGATCGGGTGTCCTTCCCAATAGGACGTAAATTCGACAATTATACCGCGCTGGTCAAACATGTTGATATAGGATTTTGTTTCGAGTTGTGCTTCTCTTGCATAGGCGTTATATGCATATTGTATCCCTCAGTCGTCTTTTACGACACCTACGGGGTGGTGTATTGTTATTTTTAATCCGTTTTAAAAACGATCACGACAAATATTCAACAGATATAAAAAATTGAAAGGTTAATTTTAATTATTAACTTATCTTTCGTCATTTCATCCATTCATCAGTCTGCAGACAACCATTGTCGGACATTGAATCCCCACTCAGAACGGTCCTGTGCCACCAATATTCAACAGCTCCCTAGGACTTAAAATGATTTTATTCATTATAGAGGTCCAACTTTGTAATGATGTCTGTGTGTGGTGGACTTCAGTGATACCTTTAGTATCACCGAAGCTCATTGCACGCATTTACACTACCTTCACTTTCTTCACGGTAGGCAGCGGCTCAGCAAAGTTCCATGAGCGCCACCAACACTTACCATCAGGTGCACTGTTTACTCGTTTGCCAACGTTTGCAATAAAAAAAAGCGGAAATGGCAAAACAACTCTTTGGGATCGCAAAAAGAACTGTACTGCCACGCAGTTAAATATAAAAAATATATCTATACCAATAAATAAAATTGGAGTGTCTGTTTGTAATGTCAAAATAATAGGCTTTTTTCATGCTCACACGGTTATTTGCACGACACCTATGCCTAAAATAGCAATTAAAAAATTTTTGTCTGTCTGTTTGTTCCGGGTAATCTTCAAAACGGCTGGACCGATTTCAAAAATTCTTTCACCAATGGAAAGCTATAATATCAGGGCGTAAACTAGGCTATATTTTATCCCGGTATTCCCACGGGAACGGGAACTATGCGGGTAAAACGACTATAACCTATAACCGAAGCGAAGCGAGGGCGGGTTGCTAGTGTTATATATACCTAATGTTTTGTATAAATATCAAAAAAATACAGATAAGAACAGGAAAATACGGAGAATTGTCAGGAAACAAAGATTACGTCTCGTGAGGAACAACTTGAGTAGGTTTTATCGGCGCGTTGCATATTTTGCATAATTTGTTATCGGTGAGCCGATTGTGTGATATTTTCCTCAACAGCTATTACATAAATTTTATCAACAATATATGTTTGATGTACATTCGATAATTTAGCTTTTACTTGATATATTAGAAACTAGCTTCGGCCTGCGTCTACGTACGCGTAAAGAGTAACGTTGCCAAGCTGAAATTTTATCAAAATCTGTTCAACAGAATAATTTAGTAGTGAGGTAAAAATTTTTATATTAACCTAAAAGAACATTGTCCGCTTGGAGACGGAGAATACAATTCACCACCCCCCTTTCTTGTCCGTGGGTGTCGACTAAGGGATATAATATGCATGTGACATCTATGCAAAAGAAGGAAGACTCGAAATAAAACCCTCTACTAACACGTTTGACCAGCGTGGTATAGTAGGTCAATTTCCCTTCTGTTGTGGAGGAGGCCCGTGCCCAATAGTGGGACGTATACGAGCTGAAATGATGATAAATAGGTATGACCGAAAGAACATAATGTCGTGATAAAAAGTATACTATATTAATTCAGACTCCAGGATTTTTCAGGAAACGCAAACCACATTCGGTTAAAATTTCGGATACATCTTCTTTACAACGGGTTTGCCTATCATTTTTTCACAAACTTCTTTTATATAAAGTTGTATATAACATGTTTCGTAAATATTAGCTTTGGTGTGATGCACTTTGAAAGACTTTAATATAATTCAAGAGATTATAACTGGGCCAGATCCCAAATGTGGCATAACTAGGTATTATAACTACGCTATTACAAATAGACGCGAACATCGACAAGTAGGGATTCCCCAGAGTTGATTATTACTTTCACTCCGCACGATCCGGCATTGCAGTATCAACGACACCAATTGCGATTCAACAAGCCTTCCCCACCTAAGAGTTTAATTTAAACGGACATGTTCCTTTCTTGATGATCGTTAAAAACTTGTATTGCGAGTGAAAAATGATAACATAGTCCGTTGCTATCGCCTTGCCAATTAGACAAGCGTGGGTGTTATGTATGATAGCTATATTATGACGCCCATTGTCGTCTTTACATCGGACGCTCCACATGCCATCTGTCGATAAAACGTAAATAGCGTCTCACTTTATTAGCGTATTCTCTCCAACGGCATAGCAAAACAAAAAATGTTGTAGTCCATAGGTGTCACAAAAGACTTTAGGACGAGATAGTAGTTGATTAATTACGTTTTTATTTCGTCATACTATGAAATCTTAAAAAAAAATGCTAAGTATCGCTTGTGAATTCCAGCCGGCTTCGGTCATATGGAGCACCCACAAGGCATCGACCTGAACGCAGTTCGGCTGTGCTTTCAAGTGTTCCTGCCAGACGCGACGGGACGCTGTCGGCGACCTCTCACGCCTGTTGTCTCTGACATCATTTACGACAAGAAGGCAATGAGCGACCTGCTCATACTGAGAGCCAGCCATTGCTCGGGCACTGTCCGAGGAGGGACGCAAATTATTATCTTGTGTGAAAAGGTATATCTTTTATAAATATTTCTCAGAATTGCATACACATACGTACATAATAAGTCCTCTTTCCCACAGCTCATATAGGTCTCACTGCTGGGCTCGAGCCTCATCCACAATGAGAGATAAATTGACTTATTGCCCATGCTGGTCAGGCGGGTTGGTATGGTGTTTTATTTTGCGTTTTCCTACATTGCACAGATATTATGGGCAATAATCCCTTAGTCAACATTTACGACACCCACATACAAGAAAGGGGGAGTAATGAATTGTATTCTTACTCCGTCACCACACGGAAACCATAAGTACTTTATAAAATAATTGGGCGTTCTACACTGCATTATCCGATACCATCTGCCGTAATAGGAGAACAATTGACCTACTACATCACTCGGGTCAAACGGTATATAATAGGATTTTATTTAGAGTTTATCATCTCTTGCACCAATGTTATCTGCACTACATTTTTTTTGAGGGTGGGCTACGGTGAGCGCTCTCGTCGCCCCGCTCCGTCCGGGGCGACAGAGGGGCGGCGCGCGCGGTTCCGTACCCACCCGTGACACGTCGCCTTCGTCGTTGGGCCGACCACCGGTGCAGGGTGACTTGTCGTCAATAGTCGGCCCGACAGAATGAATTGAGGAGTACCCCCTCCTCGACCGACGTTCCCCTGCTGTTCGGGAACGTCGGTCGTCGTCGCGCAGTCGGCCTCTCGGCGAGATCTGCACAACATAACCCTTAGTTAACTTTTACAATACCACGTGCAAGATAAACTAGTAAATGATATTCCTCCTCGTCATATAGAAAAGCCTCTTCCATAAAAGGCATTTATTTATTTGATAGCATATTACTGTAACGGCCGTGCTTAGGAGGCTATTTGACAATCGCAGTTGGTTTTATATTAAAATGCTCCTGTTTGCTGGTCTAGAGCTCCCTTGGCCGATTTTAGGGCATACACTATATTCTTAATCCACATTGGTTCCTTGATTATTCATCTTAAGTTGATACACATGTCCAACAGCGGAACTTTATTGGCTGATGGATGACAATCATATGGCTTATCGCATTGGTCAGATTAGTGGCTCAAGGGATCGAGCATCTATATACTAATCTCAATTATAGTGAAGATACGGTACCTAATGGAAGATATACGGCCTAGAAAAAAAGATTCAAATATTTTAGTGAACTGTTTGCAGGTGACCCGCGAGGACACAGTGGTGGTATTCTACTTGGAGGAGAACAACACTGTGGTGTGGGAGGAGATGGCTAACACAATCCTCGTCCATAAGCAGGTCGCAATCGTCTTCGAAACGCCACCCTTCAAGGAGCAAACTATCTATCAGGGTGTCACTGTAAGTTACCTTTTTTCTGTCTTTAACTGGCTATGGTCCGGTGTACGGTTGTTTGACCACCATGACAGTTCTATGTCTGACAATAGACACTGATGGATAAAGAACTTTTTATAATCAACATCTCAACTAGCATGTCCCTCTCTAGGCCTCAAGCTTCCACTATATTAGGAGGGGAAAAGTGCCTATTATTATGAAGGAGGCTCAAACTCAGTCATGGAACATATACGTATATGAGCTGAGATGTTAATGATAAATCTATGGGGTTCTCTTATCAATAGATGCTCATTCAGTTGGCAATTACCTTTGGACATAGTATGATCTTGTTTTAAAATTTTCCTTTCGTTTTCCTAATTTTATATATCTATATTTGATATTTATAATATACGTATATAATGGTGTACGCTTTGTATTTTCTATTCGTCGTCACAGGGACGATTAAGAGTATATTGTACGCACCAAATGCTTCAAAAATGTCAAGAGTATTTTCTCTATTCCAGGTCCATTTCCAATTGAAGAGAGTGACGGACAACGCTCGAAGCAATCCTCTACCCTTCGAATATATACCGGACTTCCCAGGTACCGCGCGCAAACCTCTACCAGACTTGTCCCTCTTCTCATTACTTCTTAATGAAAAACGTACAGACACCAACAATAATAAAGAGGACAAAACGGAAGCCGTCTCTTCCACAACTGATACTGTCAGCGTTAATGTTTCAGATGAGAGTGAAACTGCTACTATTACCGATGTTAACGGCAACTTGGAAGTCGAAGTAGACACTAACGAGAAAAGCCTTAATGATCTACTCGACCAAGTTGCCGAATTAGACGAAATTTACTCCGAAAATCGCACTCGTTTAGAAAATATATCTTCTTTAAATAACGATAGTATCGATACAGAAGATTTTAACGATGCTGGCACATACACCAGCTTACAGTTAGCCTTTAAAAATCCTGTCCAAATTGCGGAGCCCGATCCAATGTCGTACGAGGATGTCCAAGTCCAAACTTTCCGAGGTCCTATTATAGAATTCAGTCCCTTGAAGCGCGATACCGATGACGAGCGAGCCCCTCCCTTACCTCCCAAACGTGTTCGCAAAGCAGCTTCTATCGAGCCTTTAAAATCCAGTCAAACTTCAGTCGATAGCATTCTAAAACCTGGTCGTCAAATACCTTTAACTCGTAATACTGATGTACTTAAAGTTACGGAAAAACCGTTAAGCGTCGCGAGAAGCGAGCCAGCTTTGCCACCTGTCAAAAAACGTTCCTTCTTCTCCCGTCTCTTTAGAAGAAAGGATAAATCTCCGGCTCCGAGTGTTAAATCTGAGGGAAAGAAAGACTCTAAGAAGAGTAAGCCTGTGGGCAGATCGATAAGTAGCGTTTCTGGCCAACGCCCGTCAAAATTCAAATCGTCTGTTTCTCATACATCTTTAAAAGATAATGCATCTGGTACTGGACTTAGTTACGCGGATAGTATCACTCATATCTCTTTACACGGAGACGATAATGAGAAATCTGCTTCTCAAACATCTTTAAGGCGTCCTGCGAGTTTAGCTCCGTTACCACCTACAGATGGCGGTACTATACTAGTAGCTGAGAGCGTTCTAGCACTAGATGCGAATGCCTTCAAAAAGCTACAAGATGATTTAGATCTAACGGACGCTGAACATTACGCGCTATACATGGCCGTTGCGCCTCACGCTACAGTGTCGGAATTCGACGAAACTAGCTGCTACTATTCGCCGGTAGATGGCAGCAAGTTTCAAAATAATCAGTAATGTCGTATACATAATTTTGACAAACATTTTATTTATAGACATATTGCAGGATATCCACCGCATATATATACGTAACGATTAAATTAATACAAATTAAGGAAAGTTATTAATAAGGGACGTCCGGTCTTTACCTGATTAAAATATATGACAATTCGCAAAACGTCATATCTTTCTCAAACCTACAACTCATAGAGTATTATACTTATGGTAGGCAGCGGTTTGGCTATATCCCCAAGTCCATCAACGGTAATAAGTCATCACCAACGAGTGGGCTTGCTCGTCTGCTAGCATGACCAATAAAAAAATAGCCAAAAAAGATTTACAAGTACCCCCAAATAAAGAAAAAAAAGTAATTAAACAGTTACTTAGTAACATGATGAAGTTAAGGCTATTGAGAAATATCCGCATTCACTAAGTGTGACTACACTTAATTATATGAAATCACTTATACTAAATCGGTATAGGATAGAGGCAGCTATTAAATTAAGTCCTTCGAACTAATTCGACAACGTTTGGAAATTATATAATCCGCCCTTTATGCCAAATTTTCTGAAAATTTTACAGTTTTCTACGTATTTAGCATTAGGATGTTTTCTTTAAAATTGTGGCATCTAACTTGTGATTGTTGATATTCCGTTATTTACAGAACTGTTTTAGATGTTCTTTGAGCAACTGAAAAAATATACCAGCCTTATTAGAACTTCATAAGACATTTTGTCTATCGACGAATTGAGTAAATTGGGTTCTACCCTCCACTTTACTATTTTAATTACTATATTATTTTCTTTACCACTAGATTTTAATGTACTTAAAAAATATAATTGAATTAAGACGACTGTGAAGTCAATAAGGCCTAAGTCATATGGAGAGGTGGTTATGTACTCCTAAGCCTAATATGTCATACTTAAATGTTTTAGATATGCGTTATAAAAGGAAGAAGGTTTCCAGTATATTGGAATCTTACGAATCTGAAAGTAAGTTTATATGTTTATTATTATACAGGGTGATATTTAATTGGTATATATCTGTTTAACCAAGTAATCTATTGCTAGCAAAAATATACTTCTGTAGAGGATCCTACAGTACAATAATGTTTGCTACGATGACAGTTCTTATGATTTCAATGGTTTGCCAGTTGATTTGGAAAAGAAGTCCAGCGGTTTAGTACTGTTTACTTTTAGTTTTTGTTTTTCATGATATTTGCTATTTAAGGAGTAATAGATTACATGGTAAAATAAATTTACGATATCAGACTCGCCTGTATATATTTTATATGTGTACTCTCTATATTATCTTAAGTATATGTTCTTATGTATGTATGTAGCTTGGTAATGGGAATCATGCAAACGATTTATCGATATCATAAAATATTTTTGAGCCTTATACTTTAAAAAAGGTAAGGAGCATTTTTTTTTAATTCTATTGCAATTATAAAAACTTAAATGCGAGCGCAATCATCAAAACAAATATCAGAAATCCATCCCAATTTACCAAGGCTTGTGTGGAGAGTAATGACATGAAATGATCTGTTGATAGATGACGTGAAAAACGTTTTCTATAAAGACGATGATAGTGTGAGCAACAATTTGGTTATCATATGTGCGTCATTCGCCTGACTGGTAACTTGGAATGCATTTCCAATACATGTGGGTTTTAGCCATCATCATCATCATCAAGTTGGTCACCATTTTTCGCTCACAAATAAGTTTTTATTAATGACATTACATATCGAATGATAAATCAAAATCTTTTATTGCAAATATGCCTCAGTGGTGTCAATTTAGTAACTGCCTTAATAATCCATTTTAAAATAAAAAGAGCGATTATTTTTGTTCATAAACTTATTCTGAAAGTTACATTTTTATCTCAATTACGGTCGACTCAATATGTATTCTTACATATTGCAAACATTTTAGCAATAGTTTTATGACCGACCGCCTGCCTGACATCAACCCTCCTTGTTGACTAGACAGCATCAGATCAATTTTTTTCAGGTTAAGTCAGTCAGTTTCAGGTCAGTTTTTCTTAGTCTACTTTTAAGTAACCCACAATTTAAGGGTTGTTAATAATACGTAGCCGCCACCATACAGAACGACGGCAATATATTTTATGAATATCGATAAAATATAACGACACTAAATAGAACAACTCGTATTTTTTTATAATCTTAATATTTAATTATAAAATAGTTTTTAAGTCGGTTTTTCTGTATCTGATGGTTTTACTAACATTAATAATTAATTAGACAAATTAGATAGTATTATAATTAATAATATGTAATTGTGCTACTTACAGAAATTATAAGTTTTATACCAAATAATATTTAGAGTATTTATAAATCGTGCTATTTTCACCAAAGTAACTATGAACCAGGGTTAAAATAACACGAAACTTTATGACTTAAACATTATTGTTATTTAGAGATAATTATTTGAAACCTTTTTCTAAGTTAAAAATGATTTTCATACTTTACTTGCTCTTGGCATTACTTAATGTATAAAAAAAATATTTTGTTAATATTATTAAAGTTTGACTTTTTTTGTTACCTGTTGATTGTCACGTGATTTTTTTATTATTCTAGTCTACTATTTTTCGGGTTACCACTGAAAAAAAAAGTATTTATTTGTTAACTATTATAACTTATTTTGTTGTTGATCTTATTGGGTGCTTTGTTAAAAATCGGTAGGAATTAGAATCGGATTACCAAACTGAAATTTAGAATAGTAAGCTTTATATGGTTGCTATAATTTAGTGTTTCATCGGCTAGTAGGATAGCGGGCAAAATGTATCCGTTTGTCCGGAACTATTATTATTTAAACTAGTGAATGGTTTAAAAAATGGCATTACCGATAAATTATGCATTTTTATTTTTAGTACGTGCCACCATATATTTTAGATTTGGTTCTGCCAAATATCTTTAAAAGAAGAGTTGATCTTTAAAAGCGAACATAATTATTTTCACTGAAAAGAATAGGGCGAATATTATAAACATTACACAGATTATTGGCACTTGAAAATATCATGATAAACGAATAATCAGCTTTCAAATATTTAAATATGGGAGAGCTAATGTGGATATGTGTGTTTAAAAAAAAATCATGATAATATATTGGGTATTTAGTATATAGCTAAATAGATTGAATACAAAACTTATATAAATTTATTATAAAAATTCACTGAAAACTATGATTTGTAATTTATCATATCGACAACAGATGCATTTAGTATTTTCAAAATTTATACATATTGTTATTAATATTGTTGATTATATACAGATTGGTTTTATTTCTAAAAGGTATTATAAAAATAATTATTATTTAAAATAAACAATATGTTGTATAAGTTCCAAATTGTGACTAATAATATTTAATATTAGGTGCCTGTCATTTGAATGTATGTATGTCTATTTTTCTTATTTTTATATACAATGGGTTTGTTTTTATGAACTGGCAACTCGCGGTCTGTGGCCACTACTACTACCAGTGTGACCACGTATTTTTAGATCCTACTAAAAAAACTACTAGACTGTTTATGGACAAAATAATGAAATTCTCTTCAATATATGTCGCATAAAAAGATGGCAATCAGATAGCTTATAATTTGAAGGCTATCAATTTAAGCATCTCCATTTTAAGTGCTTTGTCTATAGGTCCATGGTCAACTAATAACTACTAATCACTTTAAAAATCTACCATTATAATTATTTAAATTAATTTTCGAAAACTAAAGTAAAATCAAAATCTACAAAATGTTTTCACGCATTTATTTTAATTCTATGGACGTTTTTTTACTCTGCATTAAAAAAAAATACATTCAGTACGTTATATAGTTTTTACAACAGATTAAGGTTTTATACTGTTTTAAAAGATTTTCCATCCCAATAGTCTTGAAGCAAGGCCTGTGAAGAATGCTAGACAAATTTTTATAATACCTGTTTAGAAATTAAAACAATTTCTGTAACCGTATTTTATCTACTAAATTTAAATAAGATACAAACATATCTTCTACGACAACTATTAGCATATTTTTTTTGTATCTAGATATTGTGTCATTTATATTTTTTTTTGTACATTCTTTATTTTCGGAGGCATAATGTAAATTGTGGTCTACATTATAATGTCTTCTTTGGCATTCAACACTGCGAATGTTACATCACAAGGTGTATTGTGATAGAATAATTTAAATAGACATTTTAATATATATATATATATAAGCTAATGCAGTCTAATTTCATAAAACAGAGGCCACTATTAAGCGTTTTATTCACTTTATTATTTCTAACCTGAAGTATAACTACACAAATTTTAATGAAATTATGCAAATATACAATTTGGTTCGAGTTACTGTATAAAATCATTTTGTGAATTTGTCACATTCGTAATTTTGAACGCTAGTTGTTGATAATGGCACAACCATTTTTATAGATTTGATTACATTACAGGATTATTGTAAGCTACAATTTTTTTTTTGTCTCTGGTTATATTCTATGGTCATAGATAACAATAAAAACCGGCATAATAATTTTCGATATCTGTGCATTTTCTGGTATTTATTTTTGAACGTATAAACTTGTGAAATTATATTTAACAATTTTTGTTTTTAATTTGATAAGGTCGAATAGCGATGCTTGATTGTTGCAAAATTCTATATTAATATGCTAATAAAATTTGTAAGGGTTTTATTTGTCGTCAGCAGACACCTTAGACCCTAAATGACGTCAGAGGTACGAATAACTGACATTTGGCATGGTTGTTTTGTTTTCTTTCTGTTTTTTTTTATTATTTTTCGGTTTTAAGCTTTTTTATGATATTTATGTCTCCCACACATATTCATGTTAGCTGTAAGCACATATAATTTTAACGTTTATTAATTTCAAATGCATGTGTTATTTCGTGATTTATTTATAGTTAAATTTTATTTATCTCAAGTAAAAAGAGAATGACAGACTTAGGTTTCGTTCTTAAAACGAAGTCGTTCTTAAAAGTCTGTTACGCCCTTTTCATTATAATAAAAGTGTGACTTCCGTTTCATTTGGTTTTATGATGATTAAATATTAAAAAAAAATCGTGTGTACAAAGTACGCATGTCAGAAGTGAAACTTCTTCGCCTTTATCCTTTATTTCATTCTCTCGCCGGCTGAATCTTATACATTTACCTGTTTATGTCTCTATGGACTCGCTTTTTCGTTTCATCGAGTTTGAAATCACAACGATTCTAAAGAAGTTTCACTTCAATAAGTTCAGATTGATTTTTAAACGTCATTAATTATTATTTTTGAAAGTTGAAATGATTAAACCGAAGATATTTTGATCAACTTTCGTGATAAATTTTACCGAACTTGAAATTTATTTTATTTTAATTGCAAATTTTTGCTTTTTTTTTTTATAAGCAGTTATAGCAAAAAGAAATGCTGTTCCAAATAATGCCGTGAATTGCCAAGAATTAAAACCGCGGGATTGCTATAATATAAAACTAAAGTAATATTATTTTAAGCTTAAAACAACATTAAAACTTGGTGGTGCACTCATATTTAAGGAGCAGTGTAAAGCTCAGATAACAGCTTACATGCCTTACTACGCCATTACAATTATAAAATCACGGTTTCATTCTCGCCGTCGAGGTACGAAATGTGCAGTTTAATAATCAATTAATCTAACATAGAAACGTCCATGTTGTGCTCAGTAACTCCCCAAGCGGAGGTCCGTATCCCACAAGGGATGAACTTGGACCCCGTTGCTTAAAATGTTTTGGGTTGAAAGCCTTCTGTGCTCACCACTAGTCCGCGTAAGAGGGTAATAGTCATCAAGTCCAAACAAAAAAAAAAGCAAAATTGTTTTAAAACTAAATAGAAAAATTTCTTAACGGCAAAGTAAAAAAAAATAGAATATTAAATAAAAAGTTCACTTACTGAATCTTAATAAAAAAAATATTTTAAAATTATTATGTTTTGCATTGTTTTTATAATGTTTGTTTGTTTTTTATTAGTTATTACACATTGAAATCGTTCAATTTGTTTGCATGCTATATTGAAATTGTATTTATAACGTTTTGTTGCGAATAAATGTGCATGTTTATTGTTTTAATTTTATATAAATATAAAAATGGGCAAAGTTAGTGTTCTGTAATTCTGATTTCGTATTTTTTCCGATGACATTAAAAAGTGCGTCTTCGAATCATGGTATTAGTTCCTTTCAAAAATTATTAAAAAACGTGAAATCAATATAAGTGGTGTGAGAATGCATGAAGACTGATGAGTGTGAATGAAGCGATGGAAATATCTCAGAATCGTGGCTTGTGGCAATCCAGTCTCTGCTTACTCCTCTCGAAAGCAGGCGTGAGGTTATGTATGTGGGATATGAGATAAAACCCGATACAAAACATTTTGAAAGTTCAACTATTTATGGTAGGATTTTGAAATTCTCATTAGTAACCTTTTTGTGTGACGAATATTGGTGACATTCGTACAGAATGGCAATAGCGTCTCGTTAGCCTTCGGGTATAGAAGAGGTTTGAGACATACGCTGTTCTCGTTGTCAGAATTTTATATACATAAATTAATGATATACAATTTATATAAACGTGATTGATGAATAATTAAAGTGTTTCATTGTAATACAAAAGTTTCATTTCTATCGTGCGTCTTTACGACACAAGCTGTCAGTATTATTTTTATAAAAAGTTTGCATTTAGGGAGCACTTTTTAGGTCATAGCACCTCATATTGACATATCGGGCAACTTCATATAAATAGCCTAACTTTGCCTATATTTTAAATAATAATAAATATTACTGACAAACATAAGGTTAACATAATTTGTGTGTATTTCAGTGGGCCTGTATAAATCGGAGCAGAAAATCAAATCGGAACCAAAAGGTGAGTTTTAATCATCATCATCATCATTTCAGCACATATACGTCTCACTGTTGGGCTCGAATCTCCTCCACAAGAAGAGCGATTGACCTTACTATATCATGCTGATCAGACAGGTTGGTATAGGGTTTTATTTCGAATTTTCCTTCTTTTGCATAAATGTTATATGCATTTTATATCCTTTAGTCGTCTTTTACGACATCCACGGGTAAGATAGTGGTGAATTGTATTCTTACTCCACGCGGGAATGGGTGTTCTAAATATTCCTTTATAAAGTTATTAGATATAGCCTTCCAAAGGGAGATAATGCTTTATTAATAAAACTCATTTTATCGTGTTTGTATTTGATTGCCCGACGTTTCGAACACTTTACAGTGTTCATGGTCACGGTAGACTAAGATGTCTGACGTCCAATAGGTCCTCGTTATTACAGATTTATATCAACCCGCTACAGAATTAGTTAATAAATTTGACCCACAATTTAATACACTGCAATTCACTGGGAGTCGAGCCTTCAGCAGTATTACACAAACCCATGAATCTACAAGAATTTACTACTCCCAATGTGAGGCAAGTGGAAACCAATGTCCAAATGAATGGTGTGGCCCTGGACCTTGTGTAATCGACCGTTTTTTTAGGTATCACCATAGATGCTAAACTTCAATGGGGACCTCATATTGAAAAGTTGTTGAGTAGGCTTAGCTCAGCGGCTTATGCAGTAAAAAAAATAAGAATGTTAACCGATATTGAAACAGCTAGAATGGTTTATTTCGCTTATTTCCATAGTCTGATGTCTTACGGCATATTACTGTGGAGATGCTCCGCGGACTTGAATAGAATCTTTGTTCTTCAAAAAAGGGCTATCCGTGCAATTTATAATATGGGCCCAAGAGTCTCACTTCGAGAGAAATTCAAAGAAATAAATATTCTAACTGTTATATCACAATATATATACGAAAATATATTATATGTCAAAAAAAATATCGCTAACTTCAAAAGATATTGTGACATTCATGAAATGAATACTCTGAATAAGGACAAACTAGTTGTACATACTACTCGTCTCCAAAAAATTAGCAAATCATTCATGGGGCAATGTATACGTTTCTACAATAGATTACCTAAAGATATCCGAGACCTGCCAACAAAAAAGTTTAAAAAAGCTATCAAGAATAGACTTTGTAAGAAAGCTTATTATAAAATCTCGGATTATGTAGATGATAACACTGATTGGTTGTGAGCAGCTCCTCATTATGCAATTTCCTTGTTATTTTAAATAAACTCTTTTTTAATAACTCTAATATTGTAAAGCGTAGCGTGTTTTGCCTAACAAAATTTTGCATTTTCGTCGCTTGTAACATGTTTGTAACATATGGTCTTGGTCATGCTCACTGAAGGATCTACTTGCGGTAGCTGCGTGGAGCGGGTCTCTCCCTTCCCTCCATAGTGGTTGAGGGGAGTGATGGCTGCTCTAGTAGTTAACTCGTGATCGGGTGCCGCTTGTGGGATCTGGTCCAGCCATAATCATTTGAATTATATTAAGTATCTTGCAGTTCGAAGGGCATCACACTGGAGCTAGGTCTTACAAAACATGTATATAAATTTATATCTAGTAAAAAGAAGAAAAAAAATAAAATAATAGACAAGCCCGCTGAGTTTCTTGCCGGATCTTCTCAGTAACGGTCGCGTTCCGATCCGGTGGTAGTTTATTTTTATTGGATAATTTAATTTTATTTTGTAAAATTGACAATATGTAAGTGCCCTCTCGGGGTCTATGCATAATAAATGATTTGAATTTGAATTTGTACGTTTGCTTCTTAACCACCTCAAGGGCTATGAAAAATAATAGTACTGTATTTTTTTTTCAGATAAAACACCACCCTATGTGCCTCAATATGGAGAACAGGTAAACATATATTTTAATACTCATCATCATCTCGGCTCATATGTGCCATATATGCTCCAGCCTCCTCCGAAGCTCATATATACTCCAGCTTCCTCCGAAGCTCATATATACTCCAGCTTCCTCCAAATCACAATTTGTGAGCTGTGATGATGAACACTCCATGTGGCGATTGGAGAAGTACGTATTACCACTCTATTATCACGTAGATGTTGTAAAACTCGACTGAAGTATCGCTAGAAGAATGCGCAGTAGCAATTTCCTGTGAAACTTATTATATAAACTCGTTCACCTTGGTGAGCGCCCAAGCATGTTACCACGTTTTGCAAGCGAGTTGCTTGATCGCAGTCGGTGTTATGAGTTGCCCAGGAGAATGCTGTCCACTCCCATAGACGATTTTTACAATTGCCACGGTTTAGCAGTTAAACATTATAGTTCTATGTTAAATAGTTAGCAATAGGTATGTTATGAAACTAACCTCTACTAACCGAAACTAAAGAAAAACCGAAATGATGTATATCCGAAACCAATATAATAAAAACGGATAGGATCGATGTCTGTATAACGACAGGATGTTGCGACAGATACTTTATCAATCAGTAAAACTGGCACTCTAAAAGTAAACCTCGGCAGAGGGGAATAATACTTTTACTTTTAGAATTCCCTAAATTTTAATATCTGTAACCGAAACTATCCGAAACTGTCGGTTAATTCGAAATAATTTCGTATCTGTAACCGAAACCGATATAATGTTATTTTAATATTCGCATCCGGAACTTTATATTCATAATTCCTAGTTTGCAAGTCACTTCTGCGCTAGTTTATTCTCAAGTTGCTTACAAAGTCAAAAGATGAGACAATTGCTGTTGCGTTCTGGTGTTTCTGGCATACCGACTTTTGCAATCAATCTAGAGGTACAAAAGTAAACATCGTTAAGCTCTCTCATACCCGTGGTGCTGTATTACTGAGACCATCGTAGCTGTACATACTCTTTACATTTATTGCCCTATTAGTCTAATTTGCTTCATGTCTCCTGCTTTGCATAGGAAGGAAATGGAATTCTTCTATTTACTTCTGATTTTCTTTTCTGATTCAATTTGTTCCGGATTGCAAGACAATAGAAACCGTTTCTCGAAACTCAAAATCTCAGTGTAACACTTTATATTCTTAGTATTAATACGATAATAGGACTCTTAATAACAGATGGAAAAGAGTAGGACAATTCACACGTTTTTTTTTTTCAGTGGGCAGCAATGGAAAACATGCAGACGGGTGTGAATATACCTCCGGGTAGTCACAACCCCTTCGCATCGGAGATGTGGGGAGGGCCATCATATGTAGCGCACCCTTCGGTCTCCCCCACCAATCAACCTGTATCTCCCCCTATGCATATGCAAACTCTGCAAGTACTCACTCCTAATGTCCAAGGCATGGGCTCCAGTATACCTCCAATTTCGCCTAATATACAGGTTATGTCTTCACATGCCCAAACTATGTCGCCACATGGGCATGCAATGTCTCCTCATGGGCATGCAATGTCTCCCCATGGACATTCAATGTCTCCTCACGGACCCTCAATGTCTCCCCACTCACAAACAGTGTCTCCTTATCCGCAAACAATATCTCCTCACGGTCAAGTGTTATCTCCCTATCCCCAAACGATGTCTCCTGGTCTCCAAGTCATGTCTCCACAACATATGGAGCGGATATCACCGGGTATCCAACATCAACAGCAGAATATGGACCATATCTCACCAAATATGGTGCAACAGCCTTCTTATGTGCAGGTTGGTTTATAAGTTTATTAAACGTACCTCAAATACATTTCCAATATTGGACTTAAGTCTCCTCCAGAGGGAGAGAGAGAAATAGATTTACCACGCTGGTTAGATGGGTTTTATTTCGAGTTTTCTACATCTACATATCACATCCCTTGTAGACTTTTATGATACCCAAGAGCAAGAAAGAGATGGTAAATTGTAATCTTTTCTATGTAATGATGGATTAAGAATACAATTGAACACCCCCTCTTTTGCCCGTTGGTGTCGTAAAAGGGATTAAATATACATATAACATTTATTTAGGCAAAAGATAACTCGAAATAAAACCCTATACCAACACGTCTGACCGGCGCGCTATAGTTTGAATTATGTTCTTACTCCGTCACCACACCGGCAAATAAATATTGGTTTTATTCAATTTATCGATTATTTGTCAAAACAAAATATTTCAAATTTTATAGAGATTCAAGTTAGAGAGTGTCGAATTATCTAGAGTTGGCTGTAATTGTAAATAAAAATGCATAAACATTAATTTATTATTCAGATGCAGCAAAACTTGATGGATTCTGACAACAACAGCACACCTTCACTCTCCACCCTGTTGGACCGCGGGGAGGGGATCATGCTTAACTCTGGAGAACTATCTGGGCTCTCCTCTCTTCTAGGAGACTAATGCTCTCCGCCTTAGATACTTATACATCACTATTTGGAAGTGATTGTCTTGCTGAATCAGCATCTTCTAAATTCTTCCAATGTATTGAAATCACAAAACCTATACCTATATAGGATACAAAAGCAATGTCGCCGAACCTTGGATGATTAAGACTAGGACAATTTTTGCTTTCGTAAACGTTATAACAAGTTTTTAAATCGATTCATTGATAATTAACGTAGCAACACTTGCAAAGTCATATGTTTACTATGTACCTATTTTAGATAGCAATTTAATTTTTGCAAATTATACATTAGGCTCCCTCCAAACAAGTAAGAAACGTGCTCGATTAAGGTGCTCCATAAAGGAATAATAACTAAATAATTTTAAGTAATGTTGCATTTAAAATTATTATATGCTTACGATATATTTTAAATGACTTTTTTCAATCATTACAATATTTGCACACATTTCCTCATTAATTTGGGCGGTTTTTGAATATTCGTAACTAACAAACTCTATAAACGTGAAAATTTTATTGCTTTTAGCGAAATAATATGCTAACTTTAGTGCAATTGACTAGTTGTAAAAATTTCAACACGTTAGATTCAATAACCACTAAGTAATAATAAACCTAGTTAAAATATATGAATAATTCACATATTTTAACTTAATTTTATGATAAAATAAATAGTATCCATTTTTATTCAGCTAGTGCTGGTTGGAATGCCGTCTTTATTATCAGCTGTAATAAAAAGATACTGAGTTAATTCAAAATAAACAATATGGCATTGCAAGATTATACAAGATGGTCTTAATATTAGAGAGATATTTGAAAGTCAAGAATGAAGTGATATAATAATTTAACTAGTAGCTTATAACTATAAAACTAGGAATCGATTAAATATTTTTAATCTAAATTCTTAAATTGTTTAAGTGTTTAGATATTTTCTACTGATCTGGGATTTTATACTACTTTGTTGTCTGTTAAGGTATATCTTAGCGTAAGACACACTTTTGGCACGATTTGAAACTGTCAATTGGTTTATATAGCATTGTTTAGAGAATTGCATAAAGTTATAATCTCTTATCGGAAAGTAATCAAAACATGAATAAATGATTATAACAAATAACTATATATATATATATATATATATATATATATATATATATATCGCTGACTAATAAAAATGTCCACAATTTGTATTATTATTGCCATTATCTTTAATGTTGTCTGCTGTCCAATGTATGAATAACTGTTAAAATTTTAGTACCAGATAATTGTTGATATTAAGTATCATTGAATTTGCAAGTCTTCCAGCTCACTGTCCTAGTTTTATTTAAATATATGCCCCAAAACGTGATCCTTTATTTTAATAATACATTTATAAAATAAAAACTACGATTGCTTGAATTTTCGAACTATTGTTACATGATAAGAATTTTAAAAATATTATTTGTAAATAATTTTCCTTAATAAGTATGATTCTTATAATTTGTTATTTTTAAAAATAATAATTTATAAGTTTTACAAGTCCAATACCACTTCTACTTGATAGAAATGACTATAAGGACAAATATTTTCTGAAATAGTGTTAGTGTTATAAGACTAAAAGTCTGAATAAGTGGAAATCTATAAGTTTGCGATTCACTAGACATAATTATCTCAAAGAGATTAAAAAAAGGTATAAATTAGCAACTACATATGTTGATTATGAATATTTGTGTAATTATTTCTCAATTGGAAATGAGCCTCTTTGATGAATTTTGGTAAAAGAAAATTGATAAGATTATTTTAAATTAAATCATTATATTGATGTAAAATCGGTGACATATAATGTTCATTTATGAAGTGAATCTACTCATGGGCTTTGAAATTCTCATACGCATCATTTTTGTGTGAAAAAAAGCTTAAGCCCACTGCTACTTACGTCGGCACTCATTTTTAAACAGTCATAGAGTTTAGCATTATAGATTTTTATTGCTTTTTATAAACTTAATCAGATTTTTTTTTATAGGCGATTACGCAGATGTTTCTCTATAATACAAAAGTTTCACTTTATAGTGTCTTCACGACATTGATGTCTAGTTTTCTTCTAATTAAGTTTGTTGATGCTTATTTTTAAATATGTTATGTTACCAAATAGATTGTAAATATTTTATAAAAGGAAACCAGTTCCCCAAATGTAATGGAATAAAAATTGGCAACTCTTAAAACTAACAATTCGTCTGATTTGCATTTGTTGTCTGGATTCAATAATTTCAAAAAGCACAAACAATAATGATTTTTTATAGCTTTTTATTCACGATCTCGTAACAAAGCACTATTGTACTGTTAAGAATCGATTATTTTGTGAATTTGCCTGCTTTTTTTGCACATAAAAATCATCATAAAAATGTCAAATCTCGCGAGCATAGATATATTTATCACAAAAGCAAGTTGTGTTATTAGTGTTAAAATGAATGAACCTCATCCTTTATATTAATTGATACCAACTATAAAAATACATCACAATGTTAGAATGAATGTATAATGACATTATAGAGAGATGTGTTCGAGATTTGCAAGATTTGTTATATTTTTAAAAAATAAATATATAAATAGCAAATGGTTTTTTTTTCAACTATATCTATAGTAATATATAAAGCTAAAGAGTTTGTTTCAACGCGCTAATCTCAAGTATAATGGTCCGATTTGAAAAATTTTTTCAGTGTTAGATAGACTACGCGACTCTAATTGAGCACTTTTTAAGACCGCTAGAAATCGGTGTAACCAAATGATATGCACCGCTAAACGCCGACATATCTCGAATACTATTTCTTCTTCTGCTCCTGAGATCTGGAAATTCCTTGGAACGCTCGGCATAGGTAAGCGAAAAACAATCGAACTACCTAACACTATTTCTCTAGGTGATCTTAATCAATTTTTCAAGAGCTCAGTCACCTTAGATAATGTCACTAAGTGTCAAACAGTGAACTACATCACCAGGTTACCTCCTCACGACTTTAATTCCTTTTCTTTTTCTCCGGTAGCATCCAACGAGGTTCAAAAGATACTCCTCTCCATTAAATCTAAGGCAGTGGGTTGCTACGAAATCAGGCGTCGTATGGTCATGACCATACTTGACCAACTATTGTTTCCTATCACACACATCCTTAACTTTTCTCTTCATTCTGGTACATTTCCTACGCTATGGCGTAAGGCGCATGTCCTACCCTTACCAAGAAACTCTAGTCCTTCTATTCCTAATCACTATTGCCATATCTGGATAACCAAATTTTATAAATCACTAATTACATGATTTGCACCTGCCTAAATTATTTCTGCTCCACCCTAGGTTGACTGGGAGAAAATGTCTAAGGCATTAAGTCCGCCTTGTACCTTATTTTTGTGTGCTGAAGTTTGAATAAATAAATAAAATTCTATTAAAATGTATCTCTTCTAAGTTCTTAGATCCTCTAACTGTCAATCTAAATAATTGATGTCAATCTAAATTAAGGGCACTATTGAGGCGAGTAAAGTAGTACATAGCATATTTTCTATTTTTCTAAAACTTGTAGAGAAAAGTTTCAGCCTTATAACGATCACTGACTATATTAATACAGGACAGCGAGAAAAAGGACAGAAAGAAAATGAAAAGTTTTAAAAAGATTTCCTTTAAGGTCTATGTAACCATGCCAGAAAATTCCTTAAAGAAAATAGAAACTAAGACAAAATAATAATAATATCAACCTGAGTGGCTTAAAACCTAAGAAAAAAAAAAAAAAAACAATAATACAAAAGCAGAGTTTCGGCGCGAATTTGGAAATGTCAGCTCTTGTATTATATTCATTTTTTAGTGTTTTATAGTGTTATATTGAATAATTTTGCTGATATTTTATATAATGTATTTTATATAATATTTGATATAATATAATGAAGGTGCTGAAATGTGGTGAATGTGATATAAGAGTGGTTTACGTGTATTTCCATATTCAACCGGAATTCCCAGAGAAATCATTTAACTACTTTTTCAGCGCCTAATTAATGATAACGACTTGACTTACTGATGGACCATGACAATAAATAAGTTATACAATATGAAGAAGTAAATAATATGTAAAGAAGTAAGCTACGTAAGACAAGGCACTAGGCAGTATGTTCGAAAAGACTTTAGCCTGCCCGTAAGGGCGATCCAAACAAAAAAAAATACTACAAAAGCAGACAGATGTAAATAAATAAAAAAAAAAAAATACAATAGTTTATCCACAAATTATAAAGTAGTAAGTTTATCTTTAGCCACAGTTACTGGGATATTTGTAAGTTTTAAATTTGATATCTCAACTAGTTACTCAAGGATCTAAAAGTAAATAATTGAAAATGAATGAACTTAATTCAACTATACCAGAACCAAAGAAAATCGGTGTTTGGGCAGAAGGAACACACATCGAGGCGAAGTAATTAATTTCTTATCATCTCTATTTTATATTAATATCAACACTAGTCGTGTTTCATTCAATTCAAAATTTTCAGAGAATTCGTGATACCCAAGAAATCGCCTGACTCTGACGATATACCGACAATACCTGACCTTGATGACCTGCAGGATATATTAGAGAAAGAAATATCCATGCCTCCTGTGTGAGTAAAGTTCTTAAAAGTTTTTTAAATTAATTGAAATACATGTATTAAAAAGACTAAATCAATTATATAATCATCATCAAATATAGATCAATATTATTAGCCTTCGAATGACATATGAATTAAAAAAAAAGTGGTGGCTATAAAACTACCAACCCTTTGCTAATGAGCGTTGTAAAAGATTCCTAAGAGTTTTACATAGACATGGTCTAACTCCATCTGATGTCGTCTGGTCAATAATTACATACCCAGGGAGAATTGTCTCAGGCGTGTGGCCGGTCATAAAACTAGTGCCAATAAGATTTGCAATATGTATGAGAAAGTTGCAATATGTATAAAATAGAAGTAAGTACATATTGAATTGACCCCAAGTAACTGGGGTAAGACCAGAAAGATGATGATACCAGTTATAATATCTAAAACGGCAAAACACTCACGTGCTGAGATCGATTACGTTGACCCGGGTTTCGAGCATGTCCGATGCTCATCATCAGGGCGAGTGCGCAGCGGCGTCTGCGAGGCCCCGGCGTGCACTGCGCGATGCATATCGAGCAGCGCGCCTCGACACAGCCATGAGGGGTGCGGGGGAGGTGTTCGCCTCTTGATAGTTCTCGGCGGAAACGTCGGACGAACTGTTCGTTAAATAACGACGTAAAATAACGACGACAATAAGGCATTATTTAGCATTGAGCAGTACTTTCTTAATTGCCAAAATTAGTAAGAACTGCAACTGTATATGTTCTTTCCTTTGTTGTTTTGTTATTTTATTATTTAGCACATAGCCACTGACCTACGAAACATTGTAAAAGATTCTATTTTGTTTTTTGTGTGATTGACTTGCACATGTTTACTTCGGCCACTGGGCTGTCGTTAGGTTGTTAAACGTTATCTTAATCATATTTGTTTTTACGTTTGTAAAATTTGCACTATATTAGTAAATAAATCTTAGAACCAACCATAATTTTTCCATTACATTTGTGATTATTATTATATTTTTGAACTATATTATATAATATTTCGAATGGCATCACACTGGAACTATTAATAAGCATGTTGTAAGATGTAATTTTATTTAAAAGAAATTATAAAAATAAATAAAAAATGACAATATGTAAGAGCCCCCGCGGGGGTTTAAATAATTTATTATGTAAATAAATTATTTGAATTTGAATAGAATAGTAAAATAATATAAATTTTGCTTTTCACTCCAATTAACGACAACTCTCTATAACGTCAAAAAATTCACAGTCTTTTGAGTGTCGTTACATAGAGTTTACACTGTATATTCTTATTCTGTAACCACACAAAACGATGTACATTGTTAAAATTGAAACTGGGAAGGATATTATCATAATCATCCAGGGTTGAGCTGATTAAAATCAAGTGATTAAAATCACGATTAAAATCATGATTTAAATCGCTTGATTTTTAAAATTAAAATCATGATTTAAAACAATTTTTTTCCTTTTTATTCAGAACCTGATAACAACATAACATAAAAGTTTTCTCAAAAATCAAAAGAAGTATCTGCTTTTAGCAAAAACAACAAAAAAGAAGTACATAATTCCAAATTCTTAAACTAAACGTAACACCTAAATTTTATTACCGTATATTTTCAGTCTATTCATTTTCGTTATACAATTTAAACAAAAACACGAGTTTTCCTCCTTTTTCTATGCCTAATCTGTTTCTAATATCCGAGTGTACAAGACCAAAAGAGCTAAATACGCGTTCTACTGAAGCTGAAGAAGCAGTTGCACACAGGAACTGTTTTATTATTGGCAACTGTTTCAAGATTTCCGGCTCATCATTTTGTGATAACCACCATTGTAGTCCGTTTACATTTTTTATTATTTCGTCCGAAAACATAACTTGCTTAAATGGAGCACTGCGGGCATTTAACTTTATTACTAAAGGTAACAGTCCATTGTTTTCATGTAAAGTTGTTTCTAAAGCTATACACTTTTCTTCTGGTGTTAACTGGTATTTTGTTTTTTGTGGATTCAACATATACGCTATAAAATGATATGGCGTTAGTGCTTGCTTATATCGATTATTAAATTGTTGTGTTTTTTGTAATGGTAATTCCACAGATTCATCAAAGATATATTGTAAATGTTTCCACTGCTCTACAGTACCTGCGATAGTAGCATTTTTCCTCTGCACAGTATCAAGAGCAACTGATATAGGTTTTAAAATGTTTAAATAATCTTGCGCTGCATGTTTAATCGCAATATTTGAAACTTTTCGGTAAATAGTGGAATCAATCTCGTTTTTATTTTCTTCGCAGATTTTTAATATGATGTCCCACTGAGTGACATACATCTCTAAGCAGTTGCCAAGGCTATTCCATCTCACATCGCTTGGAAGGACTAAAGCGCTGCCTCCTGCTTGACTGAATTTAGCTCTAGCCAAATGGTTATTTCGAAAATATTTAACAATTTGGACCACATGTTCTATAACGTCTTTAACTTGAAAGTCCTTGCACAGTAAATTAAAAATATGTGCAGAGCAGCCATAAGTTATAACTTTTGCGTTCGTTTTTTCTTCTAATGTTTTTCTCATAAGTGTCATATTTGCGGCATTGTCTGTCACAAAAGATTTTACGGTACACTTGTATTTTAATTCACATGAAGAAATCAGGTCACAAACTATTTGAGTTAAATATTCTGAAGTATATGGATTTCCTGATGTGTCTATAGTTTCGTATAGGAGGGCTTGTCCATCTTCAGTGGTTATCGTTGCGCATATCACTGGTTCGTTGTGCACGTTTGACCACCCATCAATTGACATATTTACGGACTGTCCTGAAAGGGAGGAGAAATATTTTTCTTTTTCCTCTTCATAGATTTCGTCCAAAAGACTTGTTGCTACCGTTTTTCTCGAGGGTGGTGTATAACCAGGCCTTAATAACTGAATGGCTTTTTTCACCTCTAAATTCTCAATACATCTGAAGCTCGAATTAATAGCAAAAATAGCCTTTGCTATTTGTTTGTCAATTTTATGCTTTTCAGCAGTTGAAGTCCGCATTACAAAACTACTCATGGTACTCATGGTAGGCTGAGTTTCGATTGCTTTCTTTTTTTGGACTGGCTCCAAAGTTGTTGGACTTGTTGGTGTTGGTACTTTCGTCATGAGTGAACTACAACTTGAGGCAGATGTGCTAGCAAAACTGTCAAGCGACATTCGACTCTCTGGAAAGAGAAAAAACATAACTGAAAATTGAAATTGATTAATTATAATTGATGATATATTGATATAGTATTGAATTATTGATTTTAAAATAAAGTTAAAATGTTCAATAGAGATGTAAAAGCAAATTTATTTTTTTAAGTTGAAAAAATTAAAAATTAAGTAAGTAGGTATAGAAGAGTAAAGATAATCTTTATTAATTAACCTGGGAAAGATTGCGTTAAAAAAGTTACATTAAAGGCCACGCCACGTGTTAGATTTCACCTAACATTTAAAAACAAAAAACAATCATATATGCCTAAAATATAAATAAAATAAAATTAATAATTTAATTACCTGTATTCCTCTCTTGATAATTACAAACATCGTGGTGTGCTTTAAGTCTTTGGACTAACCCTTGAATATCTTTCTTGCACTTTCTACAAATAGCCCTACACCCCAATTTATTTGGATTTGTTGTCTTAATATAGAACTGCCATATTGGGTCCTCTTTTCTTCCACTCATTTTACTTTATTTATATGTTTTCACTTCACTTAACTAACTTAACTAAACTAGCGAAATGCGCGAACGTCAATTTATAGGTTGAAAAGGAAAACAAGCCTCGACACGACACGACAGGAATATTCTTGCAAAAAGCACAACAAACGCGTTCGTGCCTCACTCGGCACTGTATAGTGAGTGAGTGTATAGGACAGAAGGAAAACAAATCGCGACAAGAATTTTCTTACAAGAAGCAAGAAGCGCGACAAATGCGTTGTCACAAGTTTTTGAGGCGCAAATTGTATTATAATTTTTAGACTTATACATTAAAATAATTAACAATAATTTCAAAGAATAAAATGTTCAAATTTAAAAAATCAAATAAATCATGATTTTTAAAAAAAAATCAATGGTTTTTGATTTTTCTAATAAAAATCAGATTTTGCCCAACCCTGTAATCATCATCGCAGCTCATATACTTCTCACTGCTGGGCTCGAGCCTTCTCCACAATAGGCGGGAAGTTTACCTTACTATGCCATGCTGGTCAGATAGGTTGGTTAAGGGTTTTGTTTCGAGTTTTCTTCTCTTTCACAGATGTTATATGCTTATTATATCCCTTAGTCCTTTTATGACATCCATGGGTAAGACAGGGGGTGGTGAATTCTATTCTTACTCCGTCACCACACGGAAGTCATTATAAGAGTAAATAATCTTTAAAACAATGTAATAAACCTTCATCATCATCATCATCATTTCAGCCTACAGCCGTCCACTGCTGGACGTAGGCCTCCCTCATGTTGCGCCACAATGTGCGGTCCTGTGCCGCCTGCATCCAACGACGCCCAGCAACTTTCACTAGGTCATCGGTCCACCTAGTGGGGGGGCGACATACACTGCGTCGTCCGATACGTGGTCGCCACTCGAGAACCTTTCTTCCCCAGCGGTTGTCGGTTCGTCGAGCGATGTGGCCTGCCCATTGCCACTTCAGCGTGCTAATTCTTCGTGCTATGTCGGTTACACCCGTTCTTCTGCGGATTTCCGTATTCCGGATTCTATCTCGCAGAGAAATCCCGAGCATAACCCGCTCCATAGCACGCTGAGCGACTTTGAGCCTTGATATAAGGCCTACATTTAAGGACCACGTTTCCGTGCCGTAAGTCATCACTGGGAACACACACTGGTCGTAGACCTGTGTTTTCAGACACTGAGGTATGTTGGACGAAAAGATCCTCTTAAGTTTCCCGAACGCTGCCCAACCGAGTTGGATTCGTCGGCTGATCTCTTTCTCGAAATTGGATCTACCTAACTGGACTGTTTGTCCGAGGTAAACATAGTGATCGACAACTTCGAGAATCGCATTGCCAGGACCATTGGACCGGTACAGGAATGACATGACTTTCGTCTTATCCATGTTCATTCGTAAACCCACTAGTTGGGATACCCTGCTGAGATCATTGAGCATTGTGCCAAGGTCCTTCATGGATTCTGCCATAACGACTATATCGTCCGCAAATCGAAGGTGAGTGATGTATTCGCCGTTAATGTTGATGCCGAGTCTAGTCCAGTCTAAGAGCTTGAAGACATCTTCCAGTGCAGTGGTGAACAGTTTCGGAGAGATGACATCTCCCTGTCTCACGCCTTTCTGCAACTGGATCGGTTTCGTACTCCTATCCCGGACACGGACTGACATTGTGGCGTTCCTATACAAACACTTCAGCACTTCGATATAGCGATAGTCGATTTGGCACCGCTGAAGGGACTGCAGCACCGCCCAAGTTTCGACTGAATCAAAGGCTTTCTCATAGTCCACAAACGCTAAGCACAGGGGCCGATTATACTCCTCGGTCTTTTGTATAATCTGCCGAAGCGTGAGGATATGGTCTATGGTGCTTTAGCCTTTTCGGAAGCCGGCTTGTTCGGGCGGCTGAAAGTCATCGAGCTTGCGTGAGAGTCGATTGGTAATGACCCTCGAGAACAACTTATAAACATGGCTCAGGAGTGAGATGGGTCTGTAGTTCTTTAGAAGAGCTTTGTCACCCTTCTTGAAGAACAGCACCACCACACTCCTGGTCCACGACTCTGGAACGTCGCCCCCGAGGATAACGGAATTAAATAGCTTCTGAAGGGCTATTAAGACTGGCTTGCCGCCCGCCTTCACAAGCTCTGCCGTAATTCCGTTATCTCCCGGTGCCTTACCGTTACGTAGTTGTTTGAGAGCCATTTTGATCTCGTACAAGCTGATGTCCGGGATTTCTTCGGTATAGTGCCGAGTTAGCTTGGATCTGGGATCTTGGACCAAGCCGACAACAGGATTTCGGGATGATTTGTATAACTGTCCATAGAACCTTTCGACCTCTCCCAAGATCTCACTTTGGGATGAAATGACAGTGCCATCGTCGGTCTTCAGCTTAGTCATTTGGCTTTGCCCAATAGACAGATCTTGTGCGAACACTTTTGAGCCACGATTCCGCTCTATCGCTTCTTTAATACGGAGCGTATTAAATCGGCGAATATCGCGACGCACAGACCTGGAGATCTGCCTATTTAGCTGCCTATGTTTGGACCAATCGGCTGAAGACTGCACCGTCATCTCTTTTGTCCGCTCCATGAGCTCGAGAGTCTGGTCAGAAAGTTTTTTAGGTCTATTGACGCGGTGAGCCTTGAAAATTTTCGACCCAACCGCGTGGACAGTTTCCACGAACCTGTTGTTCATATCGTTCGGAGATTCGCACTCGTCCAGACATTGGAAGCGATTGTGTAGTTCGAGTTGAAAGCTTTCGAGGTTCTGGTATTGGACAGATGTAGGTCGGAGTGTAGACTTCATCAAGCGTGACCGCTCGACTTTTGTATGGATATTCAATGTGGCTCGTACCATCCGGTGATCGCTCCCAGTTTTAATCCTGCTGATCACTGAGACATCATTGAATATCTGTCGTTTGTCTGACAAGATGAAGTCTATCTCGTTTTTTGTAATAAACCTTAAAAAAATGTAATTATAAAATAAACCTTAAAAAATGTAATTATTACGGAAGTTCATTCCACAAGAAAAACTAAGAAATATTCCGCATGGTGACAGAGTAAGATACAATTCATCACCCCTTATCATGCCCGCGGGTGTTGTAAAAATCGACTAAGTGATATATTATACAAATAATGTCGAAAGAAAACTCAATATAAAAACCTATACCCATACGTCTGACCAGTGAAATTCCCTCCAATAGTGAAGGAGGCCGAGTCTAACGTATTTAGGCCGAGATGATGAGATAATGAAGAAATGATTTATGTAATTATTGCAATGTTCGTAAACAAATTTAATGATTCCTATCTCGCTGTCAATATCGGTCGAACAATATACCTACAACTATATACTTCCTTGTGGTGAAAATCTAGGAATAAAACTACTTATTAAAAGCTTTTATTTAACTTGTCCTGTTAGTATGGGACAAATCTTGCGAGTTAAATTAGAACCACTTCCTGTCGTTAGAGTAGGTTGAAATTTGGTTTACTTACGTAACTTCGGTGACAATGCAATAATATAGTACCATGAACCTGGTCTCAAGATGGCGTCGGAAGGTGGCTATAGGAACTCCTAAACTAAACAAGATAAAACCGTCGAGTTTGGACTCGTTTGAATAGTCTTGACAAGCACGCTTGTTTAGAGCATTTAAATAAAAGCTTGTTTTTAATTTTTTTTTTAATTAATTTTTATTAGGTACTATTATAACTATCTTTTTCAAATATTTTGATACAAAATAATTAATAAGTGTAAATTCTGGGGTCTATTTTTTAATTTTTTAAAGTTGTTTTTATTTTTTTTCCTTCATATAAAATTTTAGCTCCTACTGTTCCGTGTGGCATTCTTGTGGGGAGGCTCCTATCTGGTAGTAAAAAATTATCAAAATCAGTACAGTCGTGTTGAAGATTATGCAGAACAAACAGGCTGAAAAAAATTCAAACTATTTTATGCATAGGTATCATCCGACGGCTGTACGCGGGTGAGTTCTAGTCGATGGTCCTGTATGGGTAGTCCGGCTGGAGAGGTGTGCTCATCGCAATCATCGGTGCCGACCATCGCTAGGGAAATGCTCGACAGCGTCAGGAACTGGGACGCGGTCGCCGCCTTCTGTGAGGCAGTCATCTCGTGGAAGGACGCGTGGGAGCGTCCGCGAGAGGAACTCCTCTACGGCGACACGATCTGCCGCCGGCGACTTGGGCGGCGCAGGCGCAAGTACCTACATCTGATGCTGTCCTAGCCGAGGCCGCGGGTTACGTGAGCGGGGATTAGTCCGTCACCCGCAGAGAGGCTGACCGCGCGAGGGCCATCAACGTCCCGGGAGGGGCGTTGGAAAGGGAGGGTACCCCAAAGGTTATCCCGCCGGGCTGGCCACGGACGATAAGGAACTTGGTACTGGTGGTCGGCCCAATGGTGAAAGAGTGGAAATACGTGGGTGGTGCGGATGGCATGTGCGTTGACCATAGCCCACTCAAAAAAAAAAAAGACAGCTATCGTGTTAATAATCATGAGCCTGAAAAAAAAGTTTATGTATTTTTATAGACAAAACCTACTTACCTCGCCATTAAACATAATAATTTTAAAACTGTCTTTATAATTGTCATTAACTGATGTACTCTCTTTTATATTTCAAATATTATAAACTAATCTACAAACATGTATTTACTTTTAATATGGTACATGACTTCACACACTAAAATTTTCCATAATATCTTCATCACTAAAGTCTCAAAAGCAAAAGCACTTCATAGTCATCAGAACTATCCTATCACTTATGGTACAACCACAGCAAGCAACAATCACCGGCAAAAAGAACAGATATTGTATGAAAAAAACGATGATCTTTGTGATTAAAATACTTATGTATGTAACGGCGTAATACCCTATTGGGTTATTCCTGGGTAATACCAATGTTTATTAAGCTGCATCCACACTTGCGTCATATAATTAGATAAAATGATTTCTGATGTTTACGCGAGTATTACACATTAAAAACTGCGGATTTTATCGCATCTGTATTTGATTTATGATTGCCCGATGTTTCGAATACTTTGCAGCGTTCATGGGAGTTATAAATCTCTGTAATAACGATGACTTGTTGGACGTGAGGCATCATAGTCAGCCCGTAACTATGAACGCTTTTTTTCTTTGGAGTTGGGTTACGGTCGGCGCACTCCTCGCAACACTCCGTCCAGGGCGACAGAGGGCCGTAAGCACGCACACCCGTATCCCACCCGTGACAGGTCTCCTTCGTCGTTGGCCCAACCACCGGAGCAGGGTGACTTGACGTCAGTGGTCGGCCCGACGGAATACCCCCTGAGGAGTACCCTCTCCTCGACGTCGGTCTTTCCTCGCGTGGTCGGCCTCTCGGCGGGTAACGTACTAATTCCCCGACCCAGTCACCCGTGACTATGAATGCTGTGAAGTGTTCGAAACGTCGGACAATTAAAAATCAAATACAAACACAATAAAATCTGTAGTTTTTTATTTATGATTAGATACATTTTAAAATAATCCGAGTAGTGACAGAGTAAGAATACTATTCACCACCCCCTATCATGGCCGTGGGTGTCGTTAAAGTTAACTAAGGGATACGATATATAGATAACATTTAGAGAAGGAAAACTCGAAATAAAAGCCTATGCCAACACGCTTGACCAGCGCGGTATAGTTGGGTAATTTCTTTTCCATAGTGCAGGAGACCCGAGCCCAACAGTGGGACTTTTATGGGCTGACATGGTGATGAGATGAATATTATGAGTATTAGAAGTTTTCATCACTCATCCGTGTGGTGACGGAGTGAGAATACAATTCACTACCCGTATCATGCCCGTGGGTGTCGTAAAAGACGCTATGCAAGAGAAGGAAAACTTGAGATAAAATTCTGTACCAACCTGTCTCACCAGCGTGGTACATTGCGTAAATTTCTCTACAAATATGTATACATATGAGCTGAGATGATCATGGAGGTTTCCATTGTAGAATCACTCGAAGGGAAAGCAAAATTTAAATGGCCAATTCATCTGGTTGACAAGGCAATTTCCTCAGACGGAAAATGTTTCCACCTGATGATAAGAGAATGAAAAAAAATAAAGAGATTTCCAAACTTCTTTCTTCATATTAAATCGTGTTTATATAATGGTAGCCAACTATTTTTTCTCTGGTCTCTGGTCCCACTTAATCCGTCTGGGCAGATGTAAGTTAAGGCATGTAGCATAATTACCTGCCGTATTGTATCTCTGTCGCCATTTCCAGCTAATCACCAGTATCTGCCGTAATCTACCCGGGCTGCTTTTTCGGGCAGGTACTGCCCCTATAAACACTTTCAAAATGTTACTAGGGCGTATATTGACGCGCTAATCAAGGTTTAGCCGCCTATAGCCACGGCTATAGTGGCTGCAGGTGCAAATACACCTTCGCTGTCCCACGCGCCAGCGATGTAGCAGGTCAGCTCGGTGATTCTCCTCCGTAGCCAGCCCCGCCACCTCTTTCCGCTAGATGATAATATTCATCGTCATCTCAGCCATCAGATAATGGAGAATTATATTCTTAAATTACTTATATGAATACAACACATGGCTGTCCACATCTTTATGTCGTAGTTCAACATAAGTACAATACTACGAATAGTTACTCACGAGATAATAAAACATAAAGAATAACTTGGTTTTTACGTGATCTTTGTTACCATAACGGTGACGGGTCACATATATAATGACTCCAATGCACTATATTTATCTGGACTGGTTAGTATTCTAATCTATACAAATAAATAAAATCTATATCTATACCAATAAATAAAATTGGAGTGTCTGTTTGTAATGTCAAAATAATAGGCTTTTTTCATGCTCACACGGTTATTTGCACGACACCTATGCCTAAAATAGCAATTAAAAAATTTTTGTCTGTCTGTCTGTTTGTTCCGGGTAATCTTCAAAACGGCTGGACCGTTTTCAAAAATTCTTTCACCAATGGAAAGTTATAATATCAGGGCGTAAACTAGGCTATATTTTATCCCGGTATTCCCATGGGAACGGGAACTACGCGGGTAAAACGACTATGACCTATAACCGAAGCGAAGCGAGGGCGGATTGCTAGTAAATAAATAAAATTGAAGTATCTGTTTGTAATGTCAAAATACTGGGCTATTTTCACGCTCACACGGTTATTTAAACGACATCTATGCCTCATTTTTTTTTGTAGGAGTGGGCCATGGTCAGCGCACCCGCTGCCCAGATCCGTCCGGGGCAACAGAGGGCGGCGCGCGGCCCCATCACCCACCCGCGACACGTCGCCTTCGTCGTCAGGCCGACCACCGGTGTAGGGTAACTTGTCTTCAGTGGTCGGCCCGACGGAATACCCTCTCCTGTCGACGTTCCCCCTCGGGGACGTCGGTCGCCGTCGCGCAATCAGCCTCTCAGCGGGTGACACACTAAATCCCCGGTCCAGACACCCGCGCTCTCAGCTAGGGCGGCATTAGAGGCAGATAATCGCGCCTGCGCCGCCCGAGTCGCCGGCGGCGGATTGCGTTGTCGTGCAGGCGTTCCTCCCGCGCGCGCTCCGCCGCCTCCTTCCGCGAGACGATTGCCTCGCAAAAGGCGGCGACCGATTACCAGTTGCTGATGCTGCCGAGCATCTCCCTAGCGATGGTGGGCAGCATCGGATCGACACCGATGATTGCGACGATCTCGTCGCAGCGATCTACGCCTAAAATGCAGGTAAATTTTTTTGTCTGTCTCTCAGTTTGTTTGAGGTAATCTTCAACACGGCTAGACGGATTTTAATAATATTTTACTACCAGGTAGCTGTCTTTATAAGGAGTAACTTAGGCTATATTTTATCCCGGTATTCTCACAGGAACGGGAACTATGTGGGTAAAGCGAGTGAAACTGTCGCGAAGCGAAGGCTGCCACTAGTAAACTTATATAAACTGATCGCCAATGCCTTCTGAAGTGTAGCGACTTTTTCTAAATGCCACAATGAGACACACACATACAAAGACGTCGACGTCAAACTTATAGCACACCTCTTTTTGCGTGGGGGTTAAAAAGAAAACAAGGAATATGTATGTAAAAATTGTATAGAACACCCCTGTATCAGTATAACAAATAATTATGGTTTGTTTGCAAACATGAGACATTTTTTTGAAATGACGCTGGCATGGTAGGTCTTAACCAATACGGCATCTGCACAGTCCAGTATAATATTAGTTGACCACTGATGACAAGTAACCCTGCTCCGATGGTCGGCCCAATGACGAAGGCGACGTGCATCGTGGGTGGGTTGCGGGAGTTGCGTGCTTACGCCCCTCTGTCGCCCCGGACGAAGTGGTGCGAGGAGCGCGCCGACCGCAACCCACCCCAAAGAAAAAGTATAATATTAGTTAAGATTACGAGAGATATTTTAATAAAAAAGAAACCTATCTAAGAAAAAATTTATATAATAAATAGCTAACCCAACAGACTGTACTGCTCAAATCTAAAAAATAAAAGGAATTCTCCTTGAAATCGATCGCAACTACCCTTTCGGAACCCACATATCGGTAGCATGATGCACAGAAGAGTCCCCTAGGTTTGCCAAACACTGCTCAGTCAGCAGTTTCATAACTAACCTATCATACGTCCCGAGCGAGTTTATATTGCTGCATCTTTTTTTAGGCCGGCTATGATATCGCACCTTGAATCCAATACCGTCACTATCCTAAATAAGCAAATTTTACAGGAAGCCCTCCTGTATTTAAAGATTTATGACAAATATTAACTAATATAAGAGTATATTAGCGTTTCAGGAATAATTGTCTTTTATTTTTATTTTATTAACAACTATTATTCCTATTAAAACATATTTTTTTTCATTTTAATTATTATTAATTAGTGGATATAAATAATTTAAAATATTAGTGACGTACACATTTTCGAAAAACTAAAAAGTTAAGTGAAATAAAAAAATATAAGTTGAAGCAATGTGAAAATTCAGTGCTCAGCAATTAGATGGCATTAAAAACAGTTCTTCGAAAAATTTCGTTTAGTGACGGTATTGGATTAAAGGTGCGATATGTTCTCTTAGTTTAGTTTCTGTTCCTTTCCATGATTTTTTTACGCTCTTGGTGGCAGCCGAGCCAACTTAATGGTAATCAGTGGTACTGCCGCATGTGGATCTTTGCCTACCGTGAAGAAAGCATTTCGGTTCGGTGATACTAAAGGCATCACCAAAACTCACTACACGCAAACACCCTCACACATGAAACATGACAGATATGAGAAAATGTAAAACTGGCAATATGTAAATGCCCTCGAAGAGCTTAGATGTTATAAATGATTTGATAATAGTCTTTTATTTCAGTCTGGAACATAAAAATAGAGAAACAGTAAATACCTTATCAGAAGTGGGTGGAGGTATATCGAGCTCTGCTGATAGCGTAGAAGCAGTTCTAGAAGTGCTCAACTCTTACATACCACAAGAAGAAATGGACTCTCCTGATACAGTGTGGACCGTTGATTCTTTACTTCAGGAATTAGCAGAAGAAAGTCAGGAATCTGCGCCATAGGTTACATTATTTTTGCGATTGTACAGTTGTGACTTCATCAGGGCTGGTCATAGACAGGTAGGCGCTCCGAAAGGAGAGTCATGAATTTGATGCCCTTTAAGTACACTTATTTAATTATATCTATCATCATTATGATAATTTCAGCCTTGCACAAGAGTGGGACGACAACAGCCTAACAAGGCTGGAGCCTCCTCCACAATCGGGAGGGAAATTTACCTACTATACTATGCTGCTACTACCTACTTACTCTTGTATAGACGTTATAAGCATATTTAATCCCTCGTCTTTTGCGACACTTACGGGCAAGATAGGGGTGGTGAATCGTATTCTTACTCTGGCAACACACGAAATTATATATATATATATATATAAGTTTATTAAAAGTTAATACACCGAGTTTATTTGTCTTTTAAATCGATGGAAATAGGTATTCAAATTAAGTTGAACCAATGGGTGCGGTGGTCTGGAAAATCTGGCACCCCAAAAGCGGTCACCGATTTCATTGTCGCGATATAATATCTCATTGTACCATAATAACCTCCAAATTTAATTCTACGCTAATAAGTTATCCGTATAGTATACCATAAATATAAATACGACTAGGGGATATGATATGCACAAACTAAAACCCTATGTCATCGCGTCTATTTATGAATTGAAACTTCTTTAGAATCGTTGTGATTTCAAACCGAATGCAACGGGAAAAACGACAGGTAAGAGACACAAATACAAAAATGTGTAGGATGAAGCCGGCAAAGAATGAGACAGAAATATATATACTATTTTATATTATTTTTAAATCCGTCTATAATTGACGGATTAAAGGATAAAGGATGAGGGATGAAGGATAAAGAAGTTTCACTTCTAACATGCGTACTTAACACGCACGCTTTTTTTTCTTTAAAAAAAAAGTCATTGCGTCTGACCAACGTGGTATATTAGGTCAATTTTCTTCCCACTATGGAGGATTCTTGACCAATAGTAGGACAACAATATGACTCGAGATGATCTGTTATATGGAATTAACAAATTGGCGACCGTAGTTCATATAATAATTTTCCCAGGAGTACTGCTCTGCTACCAATTTCCCTGGTGATAATGCAACCAATTTTTACGACTCCCACGGGAATGTAAAGGGTAGTGTTGTATCCTAAATCCGTCCCCACATTTAGGTTTCTCAGTTTTAGCACGAAGGAACTGCCACAATGGGATGACATTTTAAAAATTTCATCAACATCGGTCCAGCCGCTTAGGAAGAGTTCAGTGACATACACACGTACACAAGAACTTTATATATAAAGATAAACACATGTTGAATTAATTTTTTATTTTGTAAAAAACATTAATTTTATTATTAAAACACTGTGATATATTAACAGCAACAAGTTCCGTCCGATTACAACGTATAGACTAAGGTATATTATTGTTCTTACAAATAAATAAATATTAAATTAATTAAATTCTTTTATATTATTGTACATTTTTATTTAGTTGTTATTCCGTTATTACATTATGCTGATTTTTATACTTTGATATTTACGCGAATTTGCCATAATTCGCATAAATATTTAAAGTGTCAGAAAAACCGATGTTATATTTTGCCTAATATTTGGTTACATTATTTTTGCGGAAATCCGATACCGCTTATAGCTCGATAAACCTTAAACCATACAAAGCAAATCTTCGACGACATTTGCTTAAATTGTGAGTTATTCGCGGCAATTCACTTGTCTGTTCCTATTTTATATTTTTGCGGAAATCCGATACCGCTTATAGCTCGATAAACCTTAAACCATACAAAGCAAATCTTCGACGACATTTGCTTAAATTGTGAGTTATTCGCGGCAATTCACTTGTCTGTTCCTATTTTACGGCCTTTGCTGATACACGAGCAGGCAAACTACCTTATGGTTAGTGGTAGCTGCCACACATAGACCTCTGCAATACTATAGGGGCACAATCAGGTCGCTACCTATCGGAAAGATTGGGCATTTTGTTTGATCCCCAGCCCGTTCATTGAACGAAGAGCAGTAACAATTTGCTACATATTTAGACATCGATTTTTTTCGAGATTGTGATTCCAGAAGAAAAAGGCTGAGTTCACTATATGCATTTCACGCTTTAAAACGAATTAAAATTAATAATTAATCATTCGTTATTAACATAAAACCGAGAATTCGCAAAAACCCTTGATATTTTATTGCACTAATGGCAGTATATCGTCGATCGAGTGTTGAGAACTAAATCTATACCCAGGCAATATCTTGTACGATCCACAAATTACTTTAGTCTGGTTGTAATTCGTGTCGGTTAATAGTGTCTATGAAGTCGGCGGCTATACAAGAATTCATTTCATATTGTATTTAAAAAAACATTAAATTCATGTCCAAATTTCTTTCAAACACATTAAGTGATTTGATAGACAAAAAATGTTTTAATGCAAACACAATGAATATAATAGTTCGGACATTCTTATCATGATAAAGCAGAATTGCGTCTCACAAGACTAGACAGTTATAATCCTCAGCCGTGAAAGACTTTTTATTTTGGCTGGATACAATTGAAATGTTGACTATTTTATTGTATATGTATGTAAATAGAGAATAAATGAATTAGAATTGTGAAAACAACATTTATTGTCATATTATGCTAAGTTACAAGCATTTCAATTTTAATAATTAGACTGAGAGAGCGATACAAACAATGTGACGTCACTGTCGCAATCTCCATACCTATCCGCGTCTGGCATAAATCGTTGCGCGAGAAAGGGATAGAACATGCATAATAATTTCATAAGCTTGTAACTTATTAATTGTATATTTTTTAACTATTGTTTTTAAATTTACAGGTATGTAATTTAAAGAATATTAGTAATAATTTCATATTTTGTTCGTAGTCGAATACGCAATTGTATGGGTTCTCTTCCACCTTTATCTGTTACGTATTTATGACAAAACATTATTAACTTAGGTAAAAAATGGTTTATATATATGTACACTATTAATTAATAAACTAGTTTTAGACAGTGGAATGTCTGAACTTCATACAGTCTCAAGTTATAAAAATAACATCAATTTGCGATAAAATCTAAACAAAAAATTTCATGTATTTTTATAATTCACAGCATTTTTCAAATTAATTCCATAAATCAGCACATATCATAAAACTTTAATCTTTTTGTGTGTTTAGATAGTTGTTAGCTGATGGCTTAGTTATTTAGATAGTTGATGGCTTTCGCAGCTTTGTCCGGACCACCAAGGGCTCTCAGCCAGGTAAAGCTTTAAACGACGTCGACCAAGGGCTCCCTCTGTAGGCCACGGACCTTGGTTTGGGGCGCCGCTGATAGCAAAGTGGGCGTGCCCACGTTTAAGTTAGTGACTATTAGGCGGTACGGTCGCCGCCCACGACGGCAGGTCGGCGGATATTTGTGTTATGGCCTCACGGGCCGTGTATGCTCTTTGTTGAACATCTATGATAGCATAACAAATCCCGAGGGTGTCGAATCGTAGCCAAAACTTTAATGTTTATATTTTAACTACATTAGCTAATTGACTAATATTTTCTATTAGAAGATCACTCCAACGTTATTTCAGACAGTTAATATAAATGTGTATTTTGTCTAAATTGAAATATGTACATCAATATTAACTATATAAAAGTTAAATTCGTAATCTCATCGTGTCAATCAGGATAATTGTTCAGTCAATATAAATTTCTGTGAATTTATTTACGGCAATTATTGAGGAAATTTATTTGAATTTGCGTTGTCATTACATATGGATGAAATAAATAATATTGAAACAAATTCATTATGAGCAGCAAAATTTTGCAGGCAAGAATTATGTATATAATTAATTAAAATTGAAACAGCAATCTGCCACTTTCATAATCAAAACAAACTAAAAAGACAAGTTTGCCATTATAGCATAGATTGAGATCTGGGTAAAGATCTAAAATCCGCCAAATAAATGCATTCAACTATAAAAATAGCATCTAATAAATTAATTTAAAATATCTTCTCACGGGAAATAATAATCTGTAAGGCCAAGATACTTAGCTCTATGATCTATTCTTAAAACTGTTCAGTAATCTTTTGCTTGAACCTCCGGCTGATATAAATGCAATATAGGCTGTGATAATTAGAACAATATATGATGGTAGAATTGTAGCAGCATATAACTCCCTGCTATTGAGTAAACTAAGTCCAGATACAAAGAAATGTGATATAACAACCCATCCGACTTTGATATAATTCTTATTGTCAAAACCACTGAAGAATATAACACTCCAGAAAGTATTGAGTAGTATCATACATAATGTCATTGCTGCACTTGTTATGAAGAAGTATTCGGTGCCATTGTGCAGGCCTAATGTACCAGGGCCGACCTGCAACCAGAAACATACTCATAATTACTTTCCTCTCAGCCTAATTACTTGATGTTCACTAAATATATACTGTCCATGCTGTGGCAGAATAGGAATACAATTCATCACTTCCTATCTTGTCATGGCATGTCGTAAAAGACGATTAAAGGATATATCCTTATTTATAAACTAGCAACCCACCCTCGCAGCGCTTCGGTTTCTGTCGCCTTATCCCCGTAGTTCCCTTTCCCGTGGGAATACTGGGATAAAATATAGCCTAGTTTACTCCCTGATATTGTAGCTTTCCATTTGTGAAAGATTTTTTTTAAATTGGTTCAGCCGTTTTGAAGATTACCCAGAACAAACAGACAGAAGGACAAAAAATATAAAGTGATTTTTAGGCATATGTATAGTGCAAATAACCGTGTGAGCATGAAAAAGGCCTATTATTTTGACATTACAAACAGACACTCCAATTTTATTTATTGGTATAGATAATATGCATATATATATATCTTATGCAAAAGAAGAAGAGACTAGAACTCTATTCCAACGTGTCTAACTAGGGTGGAATAGTAGGTCAATTCCCCTCCTATTATGAAGGAGGCCTGAGCCCAACAGTGGGATATACATATTTTGGCTGAGATGATGTTATGATACTACTGTTTTATCATTAGTTCTTTTTTAAAGACAAACACCCTGCACTAAAGAAACAATCCTTGTACTGCAAGGGACTTTACAACATTTAGACTCAGAACAACCATTTGTGGATCACACAAAGTGTTGTCCTGCGTGAGATTTAAACCCCTAACACTGGCATGGTAGATCGATCTTAACTACTACGCCATCTGTGCAGTCGAAATTTCATATATATCTTTAAAAGACAATCTCCATTTTTCTCCTAAAATCTTTGTTTTAAAATACTACTAACCGAATCAGCCAGTACATTGACGAGAGCAAAGGCACCGCTCATGGTACCAAATCCAAGTCCTGACACATATGCCATTTCTAATTTGTTGCTACCAATATCATGGTTCTCTGATATCTCTTTGAGGCCAGCCTCTGTCTTCCTCAGGAGTAAGTACATACCATAGCGGAAAGCTTCCTGAAAAAAAAAAAGAAGATTAAATTAGCAAAACCTATATATTATGTCATCATCATCATCACAGCTCATATACATCCCACTGTTGGGCACAATAGGACTCCTCCAAAATAGGAGGGAAATTGACTTACTATACCATAGTGGTTGGACATTGGTATAGGGTTTTATTTCAAGTTTTCCTTTTTTAGCATAGATGTTATATGCATATTATAACCCTTATTCATCTTTTACAATACCCACAGGCAAGAAAGGGGATGGACTAAATGTAGTAAAATTAATTTTATTTTATTGTTGTTACATTGCCATCGTTAGCGGACAGCTGATGATCTCCGACTCTTGCTCACCAAACCACCAAAGTATGATAGCAAATTGCTACCTTTCAGACATTGGTTGCCTTCAAGATTGTAGTATTATCTAAGACTAGCTTATGCCCACGACTTCGTCTGTATGGAACAACTACTTTGGACAATTCTAATTTTAACCTGCGGCTTTGTTTACATAGAAGGTGAAACTATTTTTAAATAATATAAATCCATCACACATGGGTTCAAACCTCTTCCACAATAGGAGGGAAATTGACCCACTATAATACACTGGTGAGATGTATTGCTGTAAGGTTTTATTTTGAGATTTCCTTCTCTTGGATAGATGTTAAAAACATATTTAATACCTTAGTCATCTTTTATGACATTCATGGGCAAGAGGGGGTGTGGTAGATTGTCTTTTTACTCTATCATCACAGGGAAAACTAGTAAATTAATAAAATAATACAAAAACAAATGTATAAAATCTAAAAAGTATCTTAATCAATCTACACTTTAATAGTAGACAATCTTTTGATTTAATAAAGTAAATTACCACATATGCTAAAGCAATTAAGTAAACTAAATATTATATAGATCAAAAGCTATTGTCCAACAAGTTATGGCTCAATACTAACATAGAATACTTGGGTTCAGTTTTAGAACAGACTTAAGTATCTATATACTAAATTATTTCCAGTATTCATGTTAACATTAAATCTGATAAAGAATTTTAAACTTACTTGGAAAATTATAGCAAACACCATTCCAAATGCCAGGTAGGACCGCAATGGTACAACAGCATACCACACCACTGATGACAGTAGAAATGATAACAACCATCCAAATGCTGCTGCTATCATAATGATAATACGCACTGGGTCATTCGCCACTGTAAGGGCGAACATTACCAGGGGAGCCCCAAAGGCTAAAAGCGAACAACTAAAGAATTCCGCTAGAGTCATCTTATAGATTTTTTAAACTTTAAATTTATTATGAAACTCGAAGTTTTTAAGCTTTTACCTATATGAAATTAATAACGATATTAAATAATTTAAGAATATATAGAAACGAATACATATAATTTTCGTTGATTCTACTAAAACAAAACGAAATAAACCACAAAGAAGTCAACGCAGTTTTGACATTTGATCACAGAGTACTACTATGTTTTTTTTTTGTTTGGATCGCCCTTACGGGCAGGCTAAAGTCTTTTCGACCATACTGCCTTGTCTTACGTAGCGTACTTCTTTACATATTATTTACTTCTTCATATTGTATAACTTATTTATTGTCATGGTCCGTCAGTAAGTCACGTCGTTATCATTAATTAGGCGCTGAAAACCTAATTAGATGATTTCTCTGGGAATTCCGATTGAATATGGAAATACACGTAAACCACTCTTATATCACATTCACCACATTTCAGCACCTTCATTATATTATTTTACATAAAATATCAGCATAATTATTCAATATAACACTATAAAACACTAAAAAAATGAATATATTACAAGAGCTTAACATGACATTTCCAAATTCGCGCCGAAAAACTCTTACTACTATGTATATGAAATATTTGATTATTCTAATTTTTTTATTTTATGGCTTGAGTAGTAAGATCTTCAAGCTGTGATTATTCTCACTTTTCATTATTTTGTTCAAGACAAGAAATGACATAATGGATCCTTACGGTTACAAAGACTTTTAAGCCAAGTTTTCATCCAGCTTTAAATCAAATCACGCAATTTGTATCAATAATCTGTTAAAAAATTAAAATCGTAATTCATAAGATGTCTATGTCTTGCTAAAGATTTTCCTCAGAATACTTTTTCAATAGATACTACAAAAAAAGAGCGTATGTGCAAAGTAGGCATGGCAGAAGTGAAACTTCTTTATCCTCTATCTTATTCTCTCGTCAGCTGAATCCTATACATTTACGTGTGTATGTCTCTATGGACTCGCTTTTTCATTTCATCGAGTTTGAAATCACAACAATTGTAAAGAAGTTTCACTTCAAAAAGTATGTTTTAGTAAATTTAGATATTATATCCCAAGTAGGTGCCTATGTTTTTATATGTTCAAGTTTAAGGTACGCTCTACATACAGTTTATTCTAAGGTTAAGGCCTCAGAGCAGGCAATACTAAGTAGGAATGTTGTGAAATTCCGCAATCGTGACCGAAACTATTGGACATTCGAAATGAAAATATATCCGAAACCGATATGAAGGTTGGTGACGGTATGAAACTCGTTACAATAGGTTTTTGAAGTGATATTTCTTTAGAGTCGTTGTGATTTCAAACTCAATGAAACGAAAAAGCGAGTCCATAGAGACGTAACACGTAAATGTATAAGATTCAGCCGACGAAAGATGAGATAAAGATGTTTCACTTCTACCATGCGTACTTTATACACACGCTCTTTTTTTCTCAATCAACCGAACTGACATCTTCAACGTGTCTTACCTTATCTATTATCACTACAATTAGCAATTCCCTTTTACATTCCTCTATAAATTCAATATCCATAACCGAAACCGGTATTCGACATCGACACCACAGCTAATACACGTCTCACTACTGAGCTCCAGCCTTTTCCATAATAGAAAGGTAATTAACCTACTATACCAAGCTGATCAAACAGCTTGGTTTTATTTCGAGTTTTCCTTCTGTTCTAAAGGTTTTCTTACTTGGGGAGTGGTGAATTGTACTGCTACTCCATCACTATACGGCAAATACCGATATAATTAATCTAATTTTCGTATGCAGATTCGAACCTTCATACCCATAACATCTTTTTTTTTTTCGAGGTGGGCTGCGGTTGGCGTGCTCCTCGCACCCATACATCTCTAATAATGATGAGTTCGATATATCAAAACGTAACTTATATCGGATATGTGTTAGATATCATACCATATCGATATCTATATCAATGTAGCCGATATCACAAAAACCGTATCGAGTCAAAACTTCTACTAACATGCGAGAACTATTAAGTCAAAACTTAAAACTATATCGATATGAACACGTGCGAACTAAACACACACTACACAAACGATATTGAGATATGAACCATATTCGTTCCTCTCGTTCTAAGTATATATTCTTTTATTAGTATAAAAGAGATGAAGAGAATATGAAATAACTTTAGCCATGTTTGCGTGGTTAATATATCTTACTATATTAGCAATAAGGTTTAGTTTCCATTGTATAGTTATAGTTATGATAACGTTTCTGGCAGTTACGGCTACGGTTACTCGATATTAGAGAGACACTCTACAAAATGGAACTAAATTTCGAAGTTATAAGGTTGAATTTGAGTTGTTACAATATAGACAAAGTACTGTAGGTAATAATAATAATTGTTGTTGTTTCGTGCATTATTTTGATTTGTAAAACAAATGTTGTATTGTTTGTGATAGTTTTTAATTGCACTATATATAATCATTGTAAATATGTCAATTTTTAAATGCGTCAGAGAAGTAATCTCAGTTAACAATTTTTAACATTTACTAGTCAAAAACTTTTCTGCTAGTCCTAAGCCTAATAAAGCATGAAGGGAAATCACCGTAGTTACAATTAGCTAATTGTTAAATAACTTTAGGTAAATACCTACACCTAAGAACTGCATCGATGTATCGCTGACAGCTTATCTGTAAATGTGAGAGTTTGTGTTAGTTCGCATTCATAGTTTGCTCATTTTAATATCAATGTTAACGTTTCAAAACTGTACTACTAATATCGATATCAGAAAACCGTTTTCGATATCGATATGCAAACTGTATATCGGATACATAACCGTTTGTGACACAAACAGAAAACGCCCATATCTAATCTCTAATCCTTAACCACAGAGTAATATATATCTTTGAGTAATGGTCTTCACGAGTTTCGACGCGAATATGGAAATGTCATGTTAAGCTGTTGTATTATATTTATTTTTTAGTGTTTTATTGAATAAATTTGCTGATGTTTTATGTAATATAATACAATTAAGGTACTGAAGTGTGGTGAATGTGAAATAAGAGTGGTTTACGTGTATTTTCATATTCTACTGAAATGCCCAGAAAAATCATTTAATTAGGTTTTCAGCGCCTAATTTTAATAACGACTTACTGACGGATCATGACTATTAATAAATTATACAATATGAAGAAGTAAATAATATGTAAAGAAAATAATTTGTAAGCTACGTAAGACAAGGCAGTATGGTCGAAAAGACTTTAGCCTGCCCGCAAGGGCGATCCAAACAACAAAAAAAAATTATGGTCTTAACCTATATTTACATTCTAACCTCTTCATTTTAGTATTATTAAAATATTGTCGTCATATTGAGCTATGATAACGTTTTATTAATAAGCATGGCCCCAAAACAAGCTAAGAAAACTCTTTGGGTGGATTGTGAACGTTGCGGTTCCAGTATAACTTCAAATGACAAAAATATTCATGTCGAGTTGAATTGTTTGCAAGATCAAGTGAAATGTCCATATATATTGGATGACAAATTATATACTTGGTTAGAGAGAGCAGTGGCACCTCCAGAAGGCGCTCCAAAAGATTTGGTTATGCTGCATCCTTCAGCGGGTGCGTTGATAGGTGCAGTAATTGGGTGTCCCTTACTACTAAGCCGGAAAGGCGCCCCTGCAATGGTGAAGCGTATGTGGCCATCGAAGTCCTCTTCCCCAGCTGCTGTTATTGTTCCAGCAATAGGTAATATGTCTACAATAATTATTAAGAAGCTATAGTAATATAGGTTATACTCTGAATCTTAAACATAAATTATACTGCTGACATTGAAATTTTTGCCATCTAAGCGCAATGTTTTTTTTTCATTTGAATTTTTTTTTGCTTTTCAGAGTTGTCAAGCGTTTGGAGTAATGACAGCAAGGCTGTAACAGTATCAGTGCTCAAAGAGGAAGTACCAAAAGTTACTCAAATATCAATTAAAATAAAAAATCATAAAATCGAAGATGATATTTGTGATATTTTGAGACATAACTTTTATAACAATTTTGTTCGTATTGGTAGTATTTTAGTGTATTATTATTTTGGTAAAAAACTAGAAGTTGAAGTAGTCAATATAAAATCAGAATTGATTGATTCTAAGGAATGGTATGTTTTAAGTGAATGTACAAATTGGATTATGGTAAAGGAAACAACACAACAAGTTAGGAAAAAGAATATACAGGCTCTTGGAGGTTACGATAATATTTTAGATGAAATACAAACATATATTAGAATTGCCTTCAATACAGATAAACTAACAGCAAATTTTCAACCCACCAGGGGGCTTTTAATCTATGGTCATTCTGGGATTGGGAAGACTGCAATGTGTAAATATATAATACAGACTTGTAATTGTTTTCACTTGGAAATAAATGGTTCAACAGTTTTTAGTAAATATTTTGGTGAAACTGAAAGTACTATAAATAATTTATTTGAAAAGGCTGTTCAAAATCAGCCCAGCATTATATTTGTTGATGAAATAGAAACTATATGCCCAAAACGATCTCAAAATAGTACAGAACAAGAAAGGAGGGTAACTTCAGCATTTGTGGCAGCATTGGACCGATTACATGAAGACGGGAACAAAGTTTTTATATTGGCCACAACTAGAAAACCCGAGAGTATTGATGGGATGTTGAGAAGATTTGGGAGACTCGATAAAGAAATTGAAGTTCCCATACCAGACAGAATACGAAGGCATGAGATTCTATATAGCTTGCTTAGAAATATACCTAATAAAGTAAATAAATTACATACTATTTCAGACTTGGCTCACGGCTATGTGGCAGCTGACTTAGTCAATCTTTGCACACAAGCAACAATGAAATGTATAAAACGTTCTAGTGAATATGTTGAGCATGAAGACTTGGTTGCAGCTCTGACTATCGTCAGGCCGAGTGCTATGAGAGAGTTGCTAATAGAAATACCTAATGTTAGATGGTCTGACATTGGTGGTTTATCAGATTTAAAGCTAAAACTACGCCAAGCTGTTGAATGGCCAATGAAAAATGCTACAAGTTTCCAAAGATTGGGTGTGAAACCTCCAAGTGGAGTGTTGTTATATGGACCACCAGGATGTTCAAAAACCATGATAGCAAAAGCTGTTGCTACCGAAAGTGGCCTGAACTTTTTATCAATTAAAGGTCCGGAATTATTCTCAAAGTGGGTTGGTGATTCTGAGCGTGCTGTTCGGGATTTGTTTACGAAAGCTCGCCAAGTTGCACCATCTATCATATTCTTTGATGAGATGGATGCCATTGGTACTGAAAGGGGTGGATCAGGTGGTGACAGTGGAGTACACCAGAGGGTTTTGGCTCAACTGTTAACAGAATTGGATGGTGTTGTGCCCTTGAATTCTGTTACTATCCTAGCTGCTACAAATAGACCTGACATGATGGACAGAGCTTTACTCAGGCCAGGGCGATTGGACAGACTCATATATGTGCCACTGCCTGATTATGAGACAAGACTACAGATTATAGAGTTGAAGTTAGAAAAAATGAGTATAAGTGATAATGTGAATCCCCACTTCATTGCTGATAAGACGGAAGGGTTTTCAGGTGCCGAATTGGAGTCTCTATGTCATGAAGCTGCTTTAAAAGCACTCGAACGAGATTTAGACTGTACAGAAGTGTGTATGAAATATTTTGAATTGGCTTTGGCGGATTACAAACCAAGAACCCCTAAACATTTGTTAAAAGTTTATGAAGAATTTTCTCAAAGGGACAAAGGCACTTCAGATTTCGCATGTTCATGACCCACTATAAAAATACTGGCATAGGTTTTACAGTACGATGGATTGTTAGATTGATAAAATTTGCTAGTCATTCAAAAATCCTTCCATGATGTTGCCTTGATTTTTTTTCTCAGGCAACATAGATCCAGCCTCTCTATAAGCAAAATTACTTTATTATACCATATTGGCAGGTCAGCAGTTTAATTATGTGTTATCTTTCTCTTGTAGTTATGTTACCTGTTTAAATCCCTTAACAGTCCTTCCCCGTAGATACCCTTGGGGAAGGAAAGTGATAGGATCATTTCAGTAATTGTAAGACACATTATTTATAATATTAGAAAAATACATAATATATAGAAAAAAAATTGTAATTGTGTGTTATATTATAAGTTGTAAAAACAACTTGAACATTTTTGATATTTTGTTATTATTTGATAATAAAATTTATATCACTGATCTCAAAATTTATTTGATAAAGTACCTTAAAAACAATATAATTCAATAATAATTCTAAAACTAACATAATCACAATTTGTTTTGTTTAATTTCTAATAATTTTTACTTGAAAGTAAATTTTAATAACTCTTTGCTCGCACTTTATATCCAGGCTACATTATTCAGTCTAAATTTTGTATAAACTTCCACCAGGCATTAAAAACTCAAGTCTCATTCTAAATATTATAAGTCTACTTATACATTATAATAAATACATAAACAGTCCCATACAATATGAAATAAGTCCAAATATAATTTGTATACCTTGGCGTAAACTTTTTATTTACAAGTACTTTTTGTGGAGGAATTTTTTTTTATGTGGTCACTGAATGATCAGTCTAATAATATTGTTATTTATTCCACGCACGGCTTGATAATTTTTTTAATTAACAGTTTCAGTGCTGAAAGTACGCCAAGATAGCCAACTTATACATTTTAAATGCAACACTTAAAGTACAGACTGTCAATCGACCTAAACCAATAAACAGATGCTAATTATATGTATACTTTAAAAATCTGACAAGTTTTCTAATATAAGATTGAAAGATTAAATATCAATCTCGATATTAAATTATATTTTGCACACGGTTGTAAATAAGATTCTAGGTTAAAATGTTTCAGCAATGGCGGCCTGAGCAATCTGCTCAGTCATTGTTTAATATTTTGTGTAGTATTAATTACTAGTACTAATTAATTAAAAGCAATAGTTTAAGCTGTCTGTTTGGTTGGTACGAGCCGTTATTAAATTCTAACCTGAATCAGGCTGTCTGTGTGGCCGGTACAACTCGTTATCAACTTCTAGCCTGCTTCAAACTGTCTGTTGTCGGTACGAATCATTATCAACCTCTAGCCTGCTTCAAGCTTTCTGTGTGGTCGGTACGAGCCGTTATCAACCTTTAGCCTGGTTCAAGCTGTCTGTATGGTCGGTAGTTCGGTACGAGCCGTTGTCAATATCTAGCCTGCTTCAAGCTGTTTAATGAGCTGTCTATGTGGACGCCCCGAGTCGTCATCTAAATTAATACCGATATAAACCTTACATTTGAAACTTATTCGGTTGCTATAAAAATTAAAAGCGAGGATATCTCTATTAAGAGCCTTCATTCTTAATAAATATCCTCTAAAGAAATTAATATTATTTTACCATACAAATAGTAAAGATGTTTTATTTTTTGATGGCGGAAGCTGGTAATATTAAGAGGTAACTAATGCGAATGGACTTAACCATACCACGGATACAGACGATCTGTCATCCATCTCAAACTTTTTCAAAAGTTTAGTAAGCCAGTTGGACTTTGGAATAATTTATCACTGATAGGGGGAGCGACGAGCCAGTGCTTTCTTGATGTTGATGGAGTTTGGTAACCGAAAGGATGACTCGGTAAGCAGGATACCATGGCCTAGGAATGAGCCACGGTGGTCTGCAAAACTAGCACTGAGGTTTATTACGGCAGGATATGGATCAACACGCCGCACAGTGGGCTGAAAATCGCGTTTCATAGACAGAAACTTTTAAAAACTTTATAAAATATCATATGAGATAATTTGGTCAACAATTAAACGAGTTATGATGTTTTTTAGAAATAAATTTATGGAGCGAACATGAAAAATGAGGATATCTCTGAAATCGCACGGTTGGCCGTTATATCCTCGCAGTCGTATATAGTAATAATTATTTATGATTTTTTAACGTACTTCGTATTACGGCGTCGCATGCGAGATTTTTTTTAAAAATCGTCAGTTAGAATTTTTATTTTTGTTGATAACTATTTTACTTGTACATTTATTTAATAATAACGTTTAAATTTTTCAAATACGCATGTATCTAAGCTTACATACAAAGAAGTGTAAGAAATCACGTTAGTCCGTTGTTTTCTTTATCGTTTATGTCCTTTGAACGTAAGTTAGTAATCTCTAATTCTTAGGTACTATACTATTACTTAATGACTTCGCAATAGCTAATCATTTCAAATATCATTAAGAACCTTCATTATACTTACGGCATTGCTTAGTAAAATATAAAAACACACACACAAAAGAAATAAAAGAGTATATTATTAATGGTGCAATTAGGTAATGTCATGAGCACCGTGTATTTAAGAAGAGTAGTGTGTTTTCCTAATTACCTTCTAAAACATCAATTACTCAATAGCAATAAATAGTCAAAATTGAAATCGAAATTTTAGTTCATTTCGAGTATTTATACTGCTAACATCTTTTAATATTTTTGTAAGTTGTGATTGTGAATAATGGAAACTGTAATTACAAACTTGGACTTGTTCGTTATTTTGAGTAGTCAGGATACTATTTCGTTTGATCACGAAGTATTATTCAATTCACTAGTAGTTCGATTGGGTTCTAGCCTTTCTGATGAAGACAGTGTTACATTCAAGGAATTTTGCCGAAGATTTACACGAGCTGTCCAAAAGAGGTGGTTGAGATCCAAACGTAATTCTGAGAAATTAAGACGTGACTACTCTAATTGGCTTCAGACAAATATTGACTGGCCGAGTTGCGTGCAATCTGATTTACTCATCCAACATCCGTTCAAAGAAAATTTGAGTGACGAACCGTCACGTCAACCATGATATCGATTTCAACAATGACAAAAAGATCTCGGAAGCCTTTTGAAGATCTAGGCAATAAGCAGAAGAAGAGAAAGTCTAACGAACATAACGGCAAAAAACCTTTTGAGTTAGTATATTCAGCTGCAGCACTCTTGAAAGAAGATGGTCGTGAAGATATTGCATCCGTTATTGAGTATATGCTCAATAACCCACAAGCAGCAGCAAAATTCAAGGAAATAATGAGGAAACCAGCTTCTTCATCATTATTTTCGCCAGAAAAAGCACTCGGATCGCTACTTTCATTAAAACTCTCAAAATGGCAATATATGACTTTGAGGGAAACTACAATTCGAGAAGGTTCTAAAGATGTATATCAATCTTATTATAAAGTATAAAAGGCTAAGCTGCAGTGTTACCCTCCAAAAAACTTCGTAACTGTAACGGAATCTTCAGCTAAAATTGCACTTCATGCATTCATTCATGGATTTAACAGTAAACAGGATTCTAGAAAATCTTTCTGGTGCTATTAGGATACAAGACCTGAAATTGAATTTAATATCAAAGTGGGGGTTTGACGGTGCATCTAACCAAAGCCGATATAAACAGAAAATGGACAGTGAGCATGTAGATTCCAGCTTATTCATGACCTCTTTGGTTCCACTAAAATTGACAGCTGGAGATGAAAGAATCTGGACGAATCCAAAACCCTCCTCATCTACATATTTTTGTCCAGTGCAGTTTACTTTCATAAAGGAGAGTAAAGACGTTGTCATGAATGAAAAAACTAGGATCGATAACAAAATCGAAGCACTGCTCCCCACAAAATACAAAGCAAATGAGGTCAGTCAACAATTATTGATGACAATGATAGACGGTAAAATTTGTACATATTTATCTGATGCCAAATGAAGTGCTGCTTGCTACCTGTGTTTGGCTAAACCTACAGAAATGAATAATCTAAATAGCGTTACGTCAAAGACAGTGTCTTCTGGTGTATATGAATTTGAATTATCATCATTACATGCCTGCATTAATGTGATGGAATGTCTTCTACATATAGCCTATCGTCTCGATTTTAAAAGTGGTCTGCGAGAGAAGAATGTCACAAACAGATGTTAAAGTCAAGAAAAAAACTTGCTGACAAAATTGCTGCAATCACTGGACTAAACGAAAACCTAATTCGCAGGTTTGCTGTGATTCTGCAGGCAATCACTTCTGGTGAGATTATAGATGTACCGAAATTTAAAGAATATGCCAAAATAACAGCTGAGAAATATGTAGAACTATATAATTGGTATTACATGTCGTCGACAGTCCACAAGTTGTTAATCCATGGAGGTGACAATCGCAGAAAATGCTATTGTACCAATTGGTAGTCTTTCAGAAGAAGCTTCAGAGGTGCACAACAAAGACTTCAGAAGGTTTAGAGAACACCATTCTAGGAAAACAAGTAGGCAAACCTCTAATGAGGATATTCTCAATATGCTTATCCTCTCATCTGATCCCCATATTACAGCAATAAGACCAAGACGCTTATAAGAAACAAGCATATTTTAGTGAAACATTAGACCTGCTTAAACTCCAGGAACCTTCGATAGAGTTTTTGGGTGTAATGGAATACATAGAGTCCGATTCTGAAGTGGATTCGGATGGTGATGAAGAATATTAGATTTTTTTTTATTTAGTTTACATTAAGTAAACTATTGCAGTTTATTTTTGTTACTCTAAGTTAAGATTTATTTATATCTAAATAGCATGTTAATTTAAATAAATATATTAGATATCGTATACTTACTCTATGTAATATTTATTTGTGTCTAGTAATCTCAGGCATTTTTTTATTTATAAAATGTATATTTTCTTTTCTTTTTATTAAGTTTTTGGTAATGTAGTTTTAGTTTCTTTGATTAAATAAAAATAAATACTATATTTAAAACTATTTTTATGATAACATTATAATTTATATTTTTAGCCCTTTTTTAATAAAATGCGTAATATTATAACCGTTTTTATCATACAATCCAACTAATTACAACAATAGACGCTTTTATGTTTTACTAAGCAATACCGTAATTATAATGAAGGTTCTTAATGATATTTGAAATGATTAGCTACTGCGAAGTCATTAAGTAATAGTATAGTACCTAAGAAAGAATTAGAGATTACTTACGTTCAAAGGACATAAACGATAAAGAAAACAACGGACTAACGTGATTTCTTACACTTCTTTGTATGTAAGCTAGATACATGCGTATTTGAAAAATTTAAACGTTATTATTAAATAAATTTACAAGTAAAAGTAGTTACCAACGAAAAAAAAAATTAAAACTTTGACGATTTTTGAAAAAAATATCGCAAGCGATGTCGTATTGCGAAGTACATTAAAAAATCATAAATAATTATTACTATATACGACTACGAGGATATAACGGCCAACCTTGCGATTTCAGAGATATCCTCATTTTTCATGTTCGCTCCATACAATTTTTCTAAAAAAAATCATAACTCGTTCAATTGTTGACCAAATTATCTCATATGATATTTTACAATGTCGTAATGATCAGGAGAACCCATTTCCACACAAAAAAATCATATGTAATAACTTAAGTTTCTATGTCAATAAAACACGATTTTCAGCCCACTGTGCGCCGCCCTTCTGTCATACCGGATAAAAAAAGACTAAGTTATACGCTCAAAAATATTTAAAAATGACGATATACCCACTTCGTAGCATTATAGATAAACCTATAAAACACTATTATTTGATATTCATTATACCTTAGCACTTTCTCATGTGCCATAAAATTATTTAAAGACCGCCATGTGAATTTTCACGTTCCATAATTTTTTCAGACTTCTACTGCCATTCTACCAAATTCTCAAACCCCATAAATAGTGGGTTTCCCTTCCTTGAGAATCTATTTTCTAGTGCCTAATAACTCGTCATTAAACATAGATATTATTCACACTTATCTTAAAGCAAATTTTCAAATTTATAACGTGCAACTTTCTTCTGGGTGGTCAGTTTAACACCATCCAATTGCCAGTTTTCTTAAAAGCCGATTAAATGCAATAAAGAGAAAACGCCGTCAATTCTATTGCAGCTATAATTAAATTTTCTAAATCTAGCATACGTAGCGATTATGGCGTTTACATTTACCTCCTTATGGACATCGATACGTTTATGGTGATTAAATGAAATTATTTTAATGGATTTTAATGCGTTTTCATTATAACGACGTTTCGATAACGGATTAAATTATTCTATACTGTTATTGCTTTGAATTAAATCATTAGTCCATCATACCGTTGTACACAAAGGAGTAAACTGAGATGGAATCTACATTTCGTTAATTAATTATCAGTATCTTAAAAAAATCGTCAACTACCCACAGTTATGTCGATTTTCACCAAAGACACTAAAATTTTAGATAAAAACTACTTTTACTTTACCTAAGTCATTGTAATATATTTTAATATTTTTGAGGAAGTAGTTTTTCTGATTTAAATTGAGGTTAAATAAAATTAACATCTTACACCTAATGCGTTACCTAAACTTTAAGGATCGTTGATGAAAACGGACATTAAGACTGTATTGAGATATTATTTAGGTAAACATGCAAAAAATCAACAGTATTATAACTGTAAGATAAGGAAAACTCGAAAAAAGAAATATAAATGCCAATGGAAGGACCATTTTGGAAGACCTTGCCCAGCAGTGGGATATGTCTGGTGGTATCTATACGCGTAGTATTTCTGTATGTCTGTTGTAACATATGGCGATCCAGTCAGGTTGAGTAGCACCCCATTGTATCTGGTTGACTTCTCCTTCAGCGGCGGTGTAGGCAAGGATGGGGTCTTCGATGGCGCGCGGCATCTGCTGTATGTCCCAGATTAAGGCTTGGTGATCATCACCAGCTGTGCAGATGTGGCAGGAACTGCACCAAAATAATTAAAATAATGATTTCTGAGTTTTACGCGTCTCGGTCCGCCCGTGACCATGAACGTTGTAAAATCTTTATCAACAGGTTTGTCTATCGTAGTAATTATAACAATAACCTATAATTCATTACATACGAAATTTAATTGAAGAAGTCAATCTATTTTAATTTGGCTGTAAATTACAAGGACTCCTTAGGAACAAAATGTTATCCAAATTCAATTTTTACATACGCTCATTATACAATAGGCGATTATGTAGATTAAAACTTAAAAAATATAATTTTTATGACTTATTCGTTTGTAGCTGTCAAATTTACCTTTTCAAACCGAATCCAAAAAGATGGATGTTATAAATTTGACGTGTCTGTGTCTATCTGAGGCATCGTACCTCCAAAAAGAATGGACCTATTGTGATGCGATTTGTTTGAAAGCTAACATGATCGAAATGTTTCTTAGCTACAATTTTCGAATCACACTCAGGCTTTTTAAAGTCATCAATTCTTTGTTAGCTGCCTTGGAGATCTTGGACCCTAAAATGGACGCTTTGTTTTTTTTTTTTGCCATATCGTATTCTCTGAAGGACTTTTCAACCAGCAATAGACTCTGAAAGGCTGATTGAAGATGATGGTACTGACCTGTGCGGGGCCCAAGCAATGCCATTGACACAAGCCCGATGGTTGTTGAGTCTGGCAACGGGCGTGCATGGCACCCGGACATCTAGAATGATCACCTCACACGCGTCCATGGCCACAGTTGCCAAGTAATTGGGGTCCTGCTTGTTCCACGCTAATCTTAGGAGAGGAGTGTGCTGTGGATCCTATAATAAAATGTTATCATTAAATCAAATCACTTCTTAGAGAGACAGAGAGAGACTCAATATGTACTCTTCTTTTATATTACACTAGCTGACCCATCAAACGCTGTCCCGGTCAAATAAAATAAAAGGAATTCTCCTTGAAATCGACAGCAGCGCCACCTAAACGGTTCGGCCGTTTAATCAAACACAAACGCGATTAAAACCATAAAAAAAAATTACTATGTGTAATACAGATAAAGGTTATCCAGGTTTATGAAAAGGTTTTAGTCGTCTTTTGCGACACCCACGAGCAGGGTTGGGATTATTCGTAACCGTTACCACACAGAACTAGTAAAGTGGTAGGAGGACACTGTTGACAGTTGTCTACAGCCACGGGCCGGTCCGTCCGGGGTAGTACCGGACTCTCGCACAAAATCGAAGTCTGAGTAATAGCAATTTGTTACTGCGCTACGTTCGGTGAGCGGGAGAGCCGGAAGCACAACTTTCTGAGGGTGTTTGCGTGTGGTTTTAGTGATGATTTTAGTATCACCGAAACTCATTGCACGCATTTACGCTCCCTTCAATTTCTTCGCGTAGGTAGCCGCCTAGCTGTGGCCCTGGTATTGCAAAGGTCCATGAGCGACAACAACGCTTACCATCAGGTATACTGTTTGCTCGTCTGCCATCGTTTACTATAAAAAAGTACAGAAGTATAGATGAGTTTACCTCGTAAATGATGGTGGAATGTTCCAGATGTCGGAGATCGAACATTCTTACGGATCCGTCTGCACCGACGGAGGCGAACATGTCACGTCCACCCCCCGCCCTACTGAACGCTATGTCGTACACTTCCTGTAACAAAATAAAATTATAAAATGATTGTATGTATAAGGCGACCATATATGTTATTATTGCAATATATTATTATTTGGAAAAAATAGCTATATTTTGACAGTATCTTCTATACTCTGCTGCCTGTGCATCGCTTACGAACGTTGCAGGACGCTGCAGAATAACAGCGTTGTGGTATTCATTTTACCAAGTAGATACCTCAACATTATGCTGAGCAGCTATCCTTTTCCTCTTTTGCGAAGGGGACCCTAATCTTGTTATTTTCGGTGTGTTTTCTCTTTTATATTATTTATTGTTTTTTATATTATTGTATTTTTATTCTATGTTCTTGTACGTGTCTCTCCCGTAAAAGAGTAATAAATTATTTTTCTTTCTTTCTTTCTCTTCATATTTTTTTACGTCAAAACGAGACACTCTCATAAGGTGACCATTATTATTTATGACCGGGGATTAGTGCGTTACCCGTAGAGAGGCTGACCGCATGAGGGCGACCGACGTGCCGGGAGGGGCGTATCGTATGCACTGACAATATTCCACCCAAAAATGGTACACTTACATGAGAATCTTAAAAATTAAAATACACAATGTATAAATTAATGTTTGAAAATTTTTCAAATCCATCTAAAAGCTTATGAACAACTGCTACTGGGCATCAAGCTTCCAGGTTGATTTTTTAATTGTCATGTTTGGCAGACAGGTTGGCATTCAGGGTAAAATTTACAGGCAATTCACCTAGCGACCCCTCAGGTTGTTTTTACGACTCCCACTGTCAATTATTTTTCCTTCCTGATAGGATAAGAATATAATTCAACCCTCCCTATTTTACCCGTGGATGTCGTTAAAGGACGACTCATATCATATACGTCCCACTGTTGGACCCCAGCCTCCCGCACAATAGGAGGAAAACTGACTCAATATGCCACGTTAGTCAGACAGGTTGGTATAGGGTTTTATTTCGAGTTTTCCCTCTCTAAGACAACTAAGGGATGTAAACATCAACATCCCTTAATTGACAGTCTCAACTCGTGCACGTTCCACTGTTGGGCTCGAGCCAGCCTCCACAACAGGAGGGAATTTGACTTACCATGCTGGTCAGACATGTTGGTATAGGGTTTCATTTCAAGGTTTCCTTGTTTTACAGAGTTGTTATATGGCTATTCAAACTCTTAGTTTTAAGTTACGAAGGACAAGACAGTGTTGTGAATTGTATTCTTACTCCATGACCTAACTGTAATATTTACTAACTAGCAACCCGCCCTCGCTACGCTTCGGTTTCAATCGCTTTACCCGCGGCGTAGTTCCCGTTCCTGTGGGAATACCGCGATAAAATATAGTCTATGTTACTCCCTGATATTATAGCTTTTCATTGGTGAAAGAATTTTTGAAATCGGTGCGGTGGTTTAAGCGTGAAAGCGTTACAAACAAACATCCTTACTTTCGCATTTATAATATTAGTATGGATTTCTTCATATCATTATCCTAGGACACATGGAAATAAAAATGCCCTGATTATTATATTATTAATTAACCATGATTGTGAAGTATACAATTTAGCAACCAGTATTTTACCCGTGGATGTCGTAAAAGATGACTAAGGGACATAATTATATATGTATAACATCTACAGTAGAAACTCGATTAACTGGCACTTGGTTATACGGATTCGCGATTATCCGGACTTATTGTCCCTACAAATTGCTGCCCCACAAGTTTCATTATTGTTTTAGTAATTGTTACGCCGCTCTGAGATGCATGCTCCGAGGGATATATATTCCTCTTTTAATAAACCTATAAAATGGGTTGAGAGCCCTCAGCGCTCACCCACCAGTCCGGGTAAAGTTGTCACAGCCATCTGAGGCTAACAACTAAGTCACACACAAAAAAAAAAACCCATAAAATTATGTAAATACTACATATGCGCAAAACCGAAAGGGATTTTTCATATATTCGATTATCTGAATGTCTATCGACAATAATTAGTCCGTTTAATCGAGTTTCCACTGTATGTAAGAAATGAAAAAATCGAAATAAAACCCAACCAACCCATCTGACCAGCATGTTATAATAGATCAATTTCTTTCCCATTGTGGACGTCGCTGAAGCCCAACAATGGCGCATACATGAGCTAGGATGCTATAGATACAATGGACCAGTTAAGCCAATCATCAAGGTCCAATGCATTTCCCTTTACCTTATCATGTGCAATTAGTTGAGTCTTTACATGTCCAGATACTTCGTTGACTCTGCCCAACACCTGGCCTGTCTCCAGACCCCAGATGGTACATGTAGTGTCTATGCTGCTGGTGCCGATAAGATTTGGGTCCACTTCGTTCCAGTCGAACGATGTCAATGGTGCGCAGAAGTCAGAGTTCTTATTGTTGTTCAGGACACATTCAAACAGTGTGTAAGGTTCACCAGCACGCCAGATTCGAAGATAATCGCCTGAAAGAATAATTATATTACTAGTGGTCGCTGAGTGGTGGAAATTCGACTCTCATCACAGCTCATAAACATCCCACTGTTGGGCTCAAGCCTCCTCCACAATGGGAGGGAAATAAACCTACTATACCAAGCTGGTCAAACGTGTGGGTATAGGGTTTTATTTCGAGTTTTCCTCCTCTTGCATAGATGTTATATGCATACTATAATCCCTTAGTCGTCTTTTACGACAACCACGGGCAAGAAACGGGGTGGCGAATTGTAATCTTACTCTGTTACCACACGGAACTAATTTATATGGAATACTACTCATGGGTCATATACCAACATGTCTGACCAGCATGGTATAGTAGGTCAAATTCCCTCCCATTGTGGAGGAGGCCCGAGCCCAACAGTGGGACGTATGTGGGCTGCGATGATGATGACTACTCATGGGTCGCACGGATCGAAGGATATACACCCCGTGATTCGAAATTATCCACAATTTCGCCCTCGCCACCGGGGATAAAAATGGTGCCACGATAAAGTCTTAAACGTAGTAAGAAAGTACCCATTTTGTCAGCGACACCCCAAACCGAGGTCCGTACCTTACAGGGGGTGCCTTCGGGACCGGTCGCTTAAATTTCATCAGGTTGAGAGCCCTCAGCGCTCGGCCAACAGTCCAGGTACAATAGTCAAAACCATCTGCGGTTAACTACTATAGTCACACAATAAAAAACTTCTTATGAGAAGGGTTAGAAATTCTGTTTTGCAACCTTTTTGTATGGGTGACGAGGGATAGAGTGGAAGTAGTATCTCGCTTGATCTTCGACTTCAAATAAGAATGATACATACGCTTTTCTCATGATGAAACTTTAGAGAGGTCTACGTCCAGCAGTGGACAGTGATAGGCTGAATGATGATGATCAGGATGATCTGAAAACTGGAGGTCTTTGACATATACGCTATGGCCACCGAGGGCAGATAAAATTGTAAAAAAATGGGTAAATAAAATTGTAAAAAAATGGGTAAATAAAATTGTAAAAAATGGTTATTTTTATGTGGTAGGGCTACACTGTCGACAGTCGTTTGTTTACAGCTGCAGATCCAGCCAGCCAGCAGGCCCCTCTGGTGTCGTACCACTGGGAACAGAAAATCGACGTCTGAGTAGAAGCAATTTATTACTTCACCTTGTTCGGTAAGCTAAAGATCTGGAAACTTAACTTTCTGAGGGGGTTTGCGGGTTTCGGTGATACCTTTAGTACCACCGAACCTCATTGCACGCATTCACACTCACTTCACTATGGACCATAAGCAACAGAATCATTTAACATCAGATGTGCTGGTAACTTGTTTGCCACCAACAGCAAACCAAGAAAAAAAAACGGGTAAATTCCCTTATGCCAATATCCCATTTGGGTAAGTCTACATCCAACAATTGAAATCAATACATGATGGGGTAGATGGTAATTCAACACTTACCACTGGTCGCCAACAAGTCAGGGTAGACACCTTTGCTGTCAGGTATCCACATAATCTTTGTAGTCGGATAAGGATGGTCAAAAGTGCTTTTGGCACTAAATTCACTTGTGTCTTCATCTAATGAAATAATTTGTACCTGTAAAATATAATGAAAATACTGTATTACTAAAAATATACATTGAAAATATTGTAATAATCTTTAAAATTTAATATCATCATCATCACAACCCATATACATGCTGCTGACTAACTATACCACACTGGTCAGACTTATTGATATAAGGTTTTATTTTGAGCGTCTTTCTCTTGCAAATAATGTTCTGTATATTGTAGTGATGTAACGAATATTCGCATGTTTTTTGCATATTCGCATTCGCGAAATTATTGCGAATGTTTTTGCGAATATTTTTGCGTGTATAATTTTTTTAAGTAGGTAATAATAGTTGGTTAATATAAGAAAATCCAATTCAATTAATTTCTTATGTTTTTAATGCAATAAAAATAACTTAACCTCGTAATCACATTATCGGTCTTCACTTTATCAATTGGTATCATTTATTTAACTTTAGGCAATGAAACTTAACAATCAAACTTATAACAATTTAAAAAACAAAACTATATACTAAATGGCCTAAATGCAATGTAATCAAACAAAAATAATCTTCTATGAATTTTTACCAAAGTTTAATGTTATAATTATCTTCTTGAAAAAAACTAAAAATAATAATCTACAAATACTTCTACAATTAATATTTATTTAACTTTGGGCAATAAAGCCTAACAATCAAATTGTCATAAGAATTTAACAAACAAAACTATATAGTAAATGGCCTAAATGCAATGTAAACAAACAAAAATAATCTTAATTATAATAATAATTAAAATCAAATAAAAGCTTAATATGAGTTGCTGTCATCATAATCACAAAGTGTTTATAGTTTATCTATATTATATAGTTTATAGTATTTATAGTATAAATATAATCATTTTACAGAAGAGTTAACAGTTAACACTTTAAGCAAACAAGGATAAATTTAAGTCTTTTACTTTAATAAAGCTAAAAAATTAATTGTTATTAGAACTTGTAACACAAAATTTTAAAGCAATTGAAACTAATAAAATTAAATTCTTCTATTAAACTTTTCTCAGTCTTTAGATATATTTTTAATATTTAAATTATCAAACAAAAATTATATTCTTCTACAATAGACCATTAAATAGTCTAACTCTAAACAAACAAAAAAATAGATTCTCAAACAAAAATACTTCTCTCCCTTAAAAAAATAACAGTTAATTATATATATTTTTCATATTAATAATTGAACTTCGGTGCTGTGTGGTAGCGGCTTCGAATACTACCAACCCTTGCTTTGTTCGTGGGTGTCGTAAAAGACGACTAAGAGCCCTAGATTAACCCGGACCAACTCCATCTGGTACCATTTGGGTCAACGATTACATTCCCAAGGAGGGTTGACGTCAGGCAGGCGGCCGGTCATAAAAGTCATTGCCGAAACTTTTTGCAATATGTCAAAACAGATGACATATTGCGTCGACCCCAAGTAATTGGGATAAGAGCAAGATGATGATGATGATTAATAATTGAACTTCAGTAGGGGAATATTAAACTTTAAAAATAGTAATTTTGATGCATTGTCTGCTTCAAGTCTGTTTCGATGTGGCGTGTAAATAAGTCCAGCACCACTAAATATGCGCTCGCTGGGGACACTCGTTGGTGGTGTAACTAAATAATGCCGAACTTCTTTTTTTTTAGGGGTGGGCTGCGGTCGGCGCGCTGCTCGCACCACTCCGTCCGGGGCGACAGAGAGGCGTAATCGTCGTTAAGCCGACCACCGGAGCAGGGTTACTTGTCATCAGTGGCCGGCCCGACGGAATACCCCCTACTTGGGGTACTCTCCCATCGACCGACGTCAAGCGGTCGGCCTCTCGGCGGGTGACGGACTAATCCCTGGTCACGTCACCCGCGGCCTCGGCTAGGGCGGCATGAGGCGCAAATACTCGCGCCTACGCCGCCCCAGTTGCCAGCAGCGGATCGCCTCATCGAGGCAGCGCTCCTCGCGCAGGCAATCCGCCGCCGCCTTCTGCGAGATCACTGTCTCGCAGAAGGCTGCGACCCCGTCCCAATTCCTGACGCTGCCAACCTACCGATAGTCGGCAGCGTCAGGTCGGCACCGATGATTGCGACGAGTTCACAGCGCTGCTCTGCCCAAGCGGCGCAGGCCTCGAGCGTATGCCGCGCCGTGTCCTCGTCGCAATCGCAGTGGGGGCAGGACGGTGTACTCTCCCGCCTAAGGACCTTGTGCAGCTACTTGGCGAAGCACCCGTGCCCCGTCAATACCTGCACTAGTCGGAAGGAGAGCACCCCGTGCCGCCTTTCCAACCACTGCATCAGCGCCGAAAGGCCTCCACGGTTCGCACCCCGAACCGAGGCCTCTCCAGCCGGACTGCCCAACGGGCAATGACATCCCGACGAGCGTCGACGCGCCAGGCAGTGTGCTCCCTTAGTGAGACCACACCACCCTCCGCTCGCACTCGCAGCACCCGCCGGCGAGCATGTCCGCCTCCAGGTCCCACGGGGGAGTCCCGGCCAATAGGCACGCTGCCTCCGTCGCCACCGTACGGTATCCGCGTATGGCTCTGACCGCCATGGCCCTCTGTGGTCGCCACAGAAGAGGCCTGAGTCGGACGGTCAGGGACCCCGCCCACACCGGTGCGCCGTACAGGGCCATCGACCGGATGACCCCCGCGTACAGGCGTCGGCACGTAGCGCTCGGTCCGGCCACGTTCGGCATAAGCCACGACAGGGCGGACGCCGCGCCGACGAGTCGTGGGGCGAGCCTGCCGCAATGCTCCCGGAATCACCATTGCCAGTCGAGCACCAGGCCCAAGTACCTCATATGGGCCCGGATGCTGATGTCAACCGAATGGACGGTGATCCAGGCGCCGATGGGAGGGCTCATACGGCGCCCATGGAACAAGAGGGCCTCCGTCTTGTCCAGGGCGACCTTCAACCCCAGCGCCTCGATCCGCCTGACGATCTCTTCGGTGCCTAGAGTCGCCAGGCTTGCCGCCTCTTCTAGCGTCCCACCGCGGGCTGTGACGAGCGTGTCGTCGGCGTAACAAATCACGCCCAGCCTGGGCGGGAGGCGCCCCCGCAACGCCCAGTCGTAGCCGATGTTCCACAGGGTGGGTCCGAGAACCGACCCCTGTGGGACACCGCACGACATAGGCGTTCGCAGAATGTCCCCTGTTCGGTTGGTGCAGAGGACGCTGCACCCCTCCAAATAGTCTGCCACTAGCCGCCTCAGGTAAGTTGGCACCCCGTGATACCGGAGTGCCTCCCTGATGCAGCTAAATGGCAGACTATTGAATGCGTTGGCGACGTCCAGGGACACCGCCAACAGCACTCCCCCGCCGGTGACGGCCTCAGGCGCAACAGAGCCGCGATCGTCGAAAATAATGCCGAACAACAGGAAGCAGAAGAACGTATCTTTCTTTGTTCACTTTCCACCAAGTTAAAGGTCAACGTCATTTGCCACACGTTTATACTGAATATTCGCATTCGCGAATGTTGGCAGCAGATATTCGCGTTCGCGAATGTCCAAAATACGACAATCGTTACATCACTAGTATATTGTATCCCTTAAAAAGCATGTTAAGTTGGTTTGGTCATGTAGAGAGAATGAATGAAAGGAGATTGACAAGGAGAATTTATAGGGCCAATGTGAACGGAAGTATTGGAAGGGGAAGATCAAGGCAGATGTTTTACAATCAAATCGGAGACGTTCTTAAGAAATTCCAGGTTAAAAGTACCCTAAACCGAAGAATATGCATGAGGAGATTAATGAATGTGGAGGAGGCGAAAGTGGTATGTCAAAATTGTAGCAAGTGGAGGGAAGTGGTCTCCGCCTACCCCTATAGGAAAGAGGCGTGAATCTATGTATGTACTAGCAGCGCCTTGCGGTTTCACCCGCAGTTCCTCTTCCCGTGGGAATATTGGGATAAATTATAGCCTGTGTTTTACTGATATGTAAGCTATATTATTGTGAAGTTTCATCAAAATCTATTCAGCAGTTTTTGCGTGAAAGAGCAACAAACATCTTCACATACGCACAAACTTTCGCGTTTATAATATTAGTAGGATGTATTTGTCTTTTACAACATCCATGGGCAAGATACAAGACATGAAAACCTTTACTAGAAATGTTTTTTATATTTTTAATACAACACCCTGAGGTATTGTCTTTGTATAGGATTACTTTTAGAGTTTGCCTTCTCTTGGATAGATGTTATGAGTAGTAGTGTGTCGTCGACGATTTTACAGTCGACGCAACGAGACCGTTTATCGTCGATGATAAACTAGTTGGAAAAAACAGTCTAATTTTCGACTAGTTTACGTCGTAGACGTTTAGACAAGACGAGACGTTTAGTTTATATTATGACGTACGTTGATCGTCCATTGGTAAAGGACAACGAAACTTCAACGAATTTTATTAGACAAGTTTCATTGTACAATGTACATTGACGCTTCAATATGTAATGGTAGTTCCATCACATGATAGCAGAGCTCAATGAATTGCAATTAAATCTATCTATACATTATGATTTCGGCTCGACTCACGCCCACGGGCGGTGAGGTTTGCGGGGCGGGTAAGGAGCGTAGCGAGCTGTGCGAGTGCGCACGCGTCCCGTCGTCGAAGTTCGGGCCGATTCGGGCGTACACACGCAAGTCGTCTTCGCGTTCGTGTCATTCGTTGATGCGACGACCGATTCGCGAAGCTGTTCATACATAAACATGTTTATCAGTCAACTATAAACTAGTTTATTAGTTCACGGCAAAGAAACAGTCGAAAAAAACTGTTCGTTTATTCAACGACCACCACTAGTTATGAGCATATTATATCTCCTTAGTCGTCTTATACGACATTCACGGGCGTGATAATATTCTTACTCTGTCAGCAAACAGAAAGTGCACTGGTAAGGTAGGGAATGTTGAATTGTATTCTTACTCCGTCACCACATGGAAAGTGCATATTTATATTAGAAATGATTAAATACCTTGTTATTGTATTCTTCCACAAAGCTGCCAAGAGCCAGACGAAAACGCTTATCCGGTCTCACTGACCAGTTCATGGAGTACAACGGCCATGGTGCTTGGTATCTGTTGATTAGATATACCCCTTATTGTACTTTATCTCAGCACATATTTGTCTCACTGCCAGACTCAAGCCTACTCTACAACAATACACACAAATTGACCTATTATACCAGTTTACCTGCTTTTGTTTCATTTCGAATTTTCCTTCTCTTGCATAGATGTTATCTGTATATTAGCATATATCTTACATATATCTGCCACTGTTGGACAGGAGCCTCCTCCTTTAAGGAAAGGAAGTATATTTGTGGTACTACACCGTGCTAGCCAGATATTTTGACATAGGGCTTCATTTCAAGTTTTCTTTATATTGAATTGATGTTATCTACATATTATACGCCGTGTTTTATGATATCCAAAGGTAAGAGAGGGTAGTAATCTGTATTTAACTCTGTCTCAACATTGAAAAGTACACACAAGAAATTTTAATTAATAGGTTCATAATATTCAACTGATATAATGCTATATTTGATCACATTTATTAAATAATTTATGGGATTGACATGAGTATCGAAAACATGGTCCAATTAACTTCAGACTGCAAAGGTTTGTTTACTTTTTTGGTGCATATAAGTGTGATGTAATCCTGATGTAGAAATAACACTTACTTGTAAATTTCTTTGCGTTTTGTGCTGGAACTTGCTGTACTTGAGCTACTATGTGGCATAGACATCGTGATAGATCGGCAACAACCTACAAAATAAACACTTAAATTTTCATGAAGATATCATATAAAAACATGAAAACATCCAAATATTTAGACACGTCTGAAAGTTAAACGGGGCATTTAATATCTAATAACTTATTAACGATTATTTCAAGAGTACATAGTTTAAAATAGCAAATTATATTTATACATGCATACCTTTTCTTTATATGGCTGAACAGTTTTCCCGTTACAAGTTTTTACAAAAATTCTTGGTCGATAATTTTAATATAATGTATCCATATAATACGATAGTCATTTATCAATAATATTTGCGATATTTTATACACTTTTATATCCAATTAAAAGGAAAGCATTATATCGATACAATTGACATAACAAATGGCATCAATGACATGTAAATCTATGTGTTGCCAGTGCCCCTTTTAATATGTGCTATCCATAGAGAAAAGTATATTATCGTTATACGTTGGGTCTTATCGTAGGATAGCTTTGATATATTAGGGGTTAAAGCGGTTAAAGTATGAAATTGCCGTTTCGTACTGACAAATTAAAACCATTTCTTTTTTTCATAAAACAGATTTCTTGAATCAAAGTATTTACCCTCGTTATCTATACCTACATTTCTGCCATCTAATTGGACGACCATTTAAACCTTTGCGATAGAACTCTAGGGTCCTGGACTCCACAAACTGTGTGAAGGTATTTTGTAATATTTTCATGGACGAAAATTTTTTTTCGTGCAAAATATTGTCCAAATCGCGAAAAAATCGTAGTCGGTTGGGGCGAAGTCTGGCGAGTACGGAGTGACGTATGGTTTCTAACTGCAGGTTTTGTAGTGTTAAAACAGTTTCTTAAGCAGTATGAGGTTTTGCGTTATTATGGAGCAATAATGGTGAAGATCGATCGACAAGTCGGGGCTGTTTTAGTGCGAGTTTCGCCGTCATTGTTCAGATCGGCGTTCTGCACAGTAGACATCTGCGTTTATTGCTTGACCAGATCTGAGCACGCAATAAACGCAGATGTACCATCACCTTTCTATGGGTAAGCTTCACTTTCGGAAATTGATGTGGCGTTTGCCCTTTTTTTTTCACGCTGTGGAAATGCATTTACGCACTATCCCCCGCCGGTTACAGACAGGGGAGTGTGTGTGTGGGACTCGCCGGCCACAGAAGTGATCGAAATACCCACTAAAACCACAGTGGTCCCTTCCGCGATTTTACGGGGTGCCGGAGAAATCGTCCACATGTGGCGTTTGACCTGGGGACAGCCATTGCGTTGTTCGTTCGCTGGCGATATCATAAAGAATCCACTTTTCATCACACGTTACAATTCGATCCAAAATCCCTTCATTTCTATAGGTACCGGTTTGATAGGATAAGGCAAGTTTCAACGGGCGCTGCTCTCTGCAGATCAGTCAAATGATAAGGTATCCATTTTTCAAATTTTTTATTTTACTGATTTGGTGCAAATGGGTCAATATTGTGGACGTGCTAACGTCAAACCATACCGCTAATTCCTTGGTAGTTTGACTCGGATCGGCTTCCACCATCATCCACCATTCATCATCTTCAATTCAACGATATTTACTTTAATGGCTAGTCTTCCTCGTGGTTCATTCTTCAAGTCCCAGTTTCCACTACGAAAGCGATTAAACCAAAAACGCACGGTGCGTTCGTTAGCCGTATCCTCTCCAAACACAGCATTGACTATATGAGCCGTTTCTGCTGCGTTAATTTCACGTCGGAACTCGTATTCGAAAATTACTCTGATTTTCGCCGTATCCATGTTCACTTCAAAAGCTGAATGTAAAAACAATTGAACGTCGAATGATCAAAGGTGGTACATTTTTTAAATTTAGAATATTATAGTTTTCGTTTGAAAGCAGTTTCACTCTGACACCATATAGGTTTAATTTTAATTCAAAGTGGCTAGTATGTTAAAACAGAATTTTTTTATTTAAACCCCTATTACTTAAAACAACTTGTATGTATTGATGTTTTGATATGTGATTGATGTGTTGATGTTATGATAATAAAAGTTCTTTGCTGCTTGCTTTTTGATAATCAATGAAAATATGCGAAGTTAGTAATAGCAAATGACTAAGACGTAAACTTACTTTGTTTAATAGAGTGTTCTGAAATAACCGAACAAAAGGTGTTTTCCTGATTTGAAGTGAATTTTTTTTTGGGGTAATTCCACTACACATTTCAAGTACGGATTCACAACAATCTCCTTACAAGATATCGAGGTTTGACTCTCAGGTAGTTCTAGGGAAGACTTTTAGTAGTCTTCAAATCTGCAAAAATTTAATTAAGTACCTAAAAAAGAAAAACAGGAAAGTTGGAAAGATTGCACTTCGCTCCTATGCAAAGTGAGAGACATGAAGAAAAATTGGCTAGTAAGCCAAGAGATAAGATGTACAGCTACATGAGGTGTAGCAGTGTAGCACCACGGATATAATAGAGTTTAAGGAGCCTAATCGATGTTAAGGTCGAAAGACGTGGCTTGTGGACTGTCTAACATAAGATCGCGCTCGTTAGGCTAAGGACTGCCCTCCCAGAGGATGTGGTGCGCTGTTCACAATCGTAATTAGAGGTGGAACACTGACAGAATGGTGAAACTAAGTATTAGTTTAAAATATAATAGTTTACTTTTACACTGATATGAATTTAATGATATTATATATGAGAAATTAGGCCCCATAGCGGTCAATTTCCAACCGTTTTTTTTCTAAATGCTCATGAGTCGTACGTGACGACCCTTTGTTAATGATATTCATGTTTTCGCTGTGGAGTAATACGTTGACGTAGGCAAGTATCGAAATACAAAAGTATATCCAAGTCGATTGTAAGTATGCCTGCCAGTACTGATAGGGCTTCGACGCTGTTTTTTATGCCTTACATAGGAATATTAGTGCTTATAGTTGATTCTGTAGCAATTTGAGACGTGTCGCATCAATAATAGCTCGATCCAGGCTGGCGCACCATAATATATATATATATATATCCTAGATATGTTTGATGATTGTGATATTAGGCGATACATATGTGTTATCTATGTATGTAATTAAAATCTTTAATTGTTATAGTTTCATGTAAGAAAGTGGCGTTCAGCCCTATTTTAAACTTTCACAACAAAGTCTAGTTGAATATCCTTTGGCGGCAGACTTAAATCGTGATTTATCTCTTCTGTTTCGGTGGAATACCCAAACGCACGCTAAACTAAAAAAAAAAAATAAAAAAAAAACTTAAGGCGTGATAGTTAGTAGTAGTACCTTTTTCAAGTCCTAGATAGCCAATGTCAGCTAAGAGTCTGCTAATTTTAATATATATCAGAGTATTCGGGCATTATTTTTTTTTTAGATTTCACTTGAAACTACGTAGGTACATTCGTTTTTTTGTATTTTTATTTTTAAAGACGTGCCATATCAGTAAATAGAAAATTCAAAGAATTGGAAGACTTTACAAAAAATATTTTAAAATTAACGTAATTGAAGATGTTGAGGCATCAATGAGAAAAAGCCATATCAAAGCAAAACGTACATAGAAGAATTTTTAAAATGTATATGATCATCATCATCACAGCTCATACACGAGTACGTACCTTTATTGGGCTCGAGTATCCTTTACATTGGGAGGGCAATTGTCTATTGTCCATGCTAGTCACATATGTTGTTGTAGGGTTTTATTTCGAGTTTTCCTTCTCTTACATAAATGTTATATTTATAATTATAACCCTAAGTCATATTTTACGACAGGAACAATAAGTGAGTGTCGGAGACTCAGGCAGGGAGCAGTTCAGTCTCGCTTAGCGAGATGGTCGCTTGGCAGGACGATGCTCACCGCGACGTTATTAGCCGTTGGGCAATCCGGTTGGAGTGGCTTCAGTGCAGTGTAAGGACCTTCCGGCCATTGCTGATGGAGTGGATGGGTTGACGGTGGTTGGGACAGAGTCAAGAACTGGGACGTGGTCGGCGCCTTCTGTGAGATATCTTACAGAAGGATGCGGCGGATCATGCGCGGGAGGAACTCCTCTACGGCCACACGATCCGCCGCCGGTGGCTCTACGGCGATTTAGGTGACGCAGGCGCGATTACCAGCGCCTGATGCCGCCCTAGCCGAAGCTGTGGGGGGCTGGGCCGGGCAATAGTCTGTCACCCGTAGAGAGACTGACCACGTGAGGGCGACGCTCCGGGATGGGCATCGGGTTGACCAGACCACGGACGACAAGAAACTAGATACCAGTGGTGGGCCCAATAGCGAAGAGGTGGGGATATGGTGGGCTATGGAGCCGCGCGCCGCTCTTGCGCTGCACCGGACGAAATGCACGGTGTGTGTACTGACTATAGTCCACTAAAAAAAAGCATAGAAGTAGTCAGAGGTAGACATGTGTAACACTGCGCTGCGCCGCGCAATTGCGCCAACTCAGTTCACTGCGCTGGAAGTATCAACTCACTTCTAGAAAATGTGTTAGCGCACGGCGCAATCATCGCAGCGCCCGCGCGTGAATCTGAACAATTTTTTTATTTATGCGCCTATAAGGCAGGCTATAGTCGACCTTACTGCCTTGTCTTACGTAGCTTACACATAATTTTCTTTACAGCATATGATTTATTATTAGCGTAAGAGATAAGTAACATCCGTCAGTAAGTCGTTACCATTAATTGGTTGCTGAAAACCAAATACACTATTATACATATTAACGTAAATCACTATTATATGATATTCACAACACTTCAACTGTATTACATATTAAACTAGCTGACTCAATACAGATGTTGTTCTGTTCAAATACAATAAAGGAATGCTCTTTGAAATCGACAGCAGCGCCACCTACCGAGTCTAGTTGTGAATCTAAACCATTCTCGTATCCCTTTGAACATACACAAAACATTTCATCAACATCGGTCCAGCCGTTTAAGAGGAGTTTCAGTGACGTACACAACAAATATATATAATGTAAATAAAGATAAAATATCAGCAAAATTATTTAAAATATAAAACTAAAAACAATAATTCATTCAAGAGCGTAACATTACACTCCCATATTCCCGCCGAAAAACTCAAGGTCGAACAACTCTGTGAACTGTAAATAACTCTTTTAAAAATTGAGTTATACCTAGGTGCGCATTTTGTTTCTCATTCGGTTGTTTCATGTGTTGCGCCATGACGCAATGAGTTAGAAATGGAGTTATACCTGCAGTGGCGCAGATGGCGCACATTTCATTCGTAGCTCACTCGGTCGTGTTTACATTTTGTTGCGCCATGGCGCAATTTTGAGTTAGCGCAATGAGCCGGCGCAGTCTACTGCGCCTGAGTTAACGCAAGGATTATCGTTGAGTTACCCATGCCTAGTCAGAGGAGTACCAAATGATTGATCAGTTGAGGCAGTATTGCAAAGCATAGAAACTCCTATAGGTTGCGGTAATTAGCGATGAGCGTAGAATAAACGAACCCGTTAATTCGACCGTCGACGAGCAATAAACGAATGGACGGTTCATCAACGATGAACGGACTATAGTCGAATTCGACGTATAGTAGAACGGCTGGAGCTGGTGCGTCCAGGAGGAGGTTGAGACCCTATCCGACCACCGATACATCCGGATAGAGGTCTCCCGGACCCTCCTGCAGCCCAGCAGGGGTCACACGGCGGACGGAGCTCCCGCGTTTCCGCGGTGGGCTGTGGGTCGATTGGATCGGGACCTGTTGGCCGAGGCAGCCATCGTTCAGTCATGGCTGTCCTCACCGCCCCAGGCGGACGGGGTGGATGCCGAGGCTGGCCGCATCCGCTGTGCGTTAACGCAGATCTGCGATGCGGCCATGCCCCGTGTGCGGCGCCTGCTCCCGAAGAGTGCGGTCCCCTGGTGGTCCCGAGAATTGGCGGACCTTCGGGCCGCGTGCATACGTGCCCGGAGGGCCTACACCCGCAGCCGAGCGCGTCACCGCGACGCTGAGTGGGAGGGCCAGCTGTACGAGGCTTACCGCAGTGCGCGGTCTGCCTTCAGGCTGGCCGTCCGTACCGCCAAGGACGTTAGTCGGCGGGAGATGCTGGACAGTCTCGAGCGTGACCCCTGGGGTCGCCCCTACCTCGCGGCGCTGAACAAGCTCCGCGGGCGGGGCCCCCCCCTCACCGAGACTCTCCAGCCCAGCCTCCTCACCAGAGTTGTCGAGGACCTCTTTCCACGGCGGGCGGAGCACACGCCACCGGTCATGGCTTCGCTGGACAGCGACCGGGAGGCCGACGATGAAAGTGCTCCGCCCATCACGGAGCCGGAAATGGGGGCGGCGGTGGCGCGTATGCGAGTCAAATCCACCGCCCCCGGGCCCGACGGTATTCCGAACCGTGTGCTGGCCCTGGTCCTCGAACACCTGGGACCACGCCTCAGGGGACTGTTCGACGCTTGTTTGTCGTCCGGACAGTTCCCTGGGTGCTGGAAAGAGGGGAGGCTGGTTCTCCTGCCGAAGCCGGGACGGTCTCCCGAGTCGGCCTCGGCCTACAGGCCCATCGTGCTGCTCGATGATGCGGGCAAGCTGCTGGAGAGGGTGTTGGCTGCCCGCATCGAGCGGCACCTCGTCGGGGACGGGCCCGATTTGTCGGACGCCCAGTTTGGTTTTCGGAGAGGGCGTTCGACGATCGCGGCCCTGCTGCGCCTGAAGGCCGTGGTAGCGGAGGCCGTCACCGGCGGAGGAGTCCTGTTGGCGGTGTCCCTGGACATCGCCAACGCCTTCAACAGTCTGCCATTCAGCTGCATCAGGGAGGGGCTGAGGTATCACGGGGTGCCCGTGTACCTCAGGCGGCTGGTGGCAGACTACTTGGAGGGGCGCAGCGTCCTCTACGTTGACCGAGTAGGGGACGTTGTGCGAACGCCTATGACGTGCGGTGTCCCACAGGGGTCGGTTCTGGGTCCGACCCTGTGGAACATCGGCTACGACTGGGCGTTGAGAGGAAGCCTCCCACCCGGGCTGGGTGTAATTTGCTACGCCGACGATACACTCGTCACAGCCCGGGGTGGGACGCTAGAGGAGGCGGCACGCCTGGCAACTCTCGGCACCGAGGAGATTGTTAGGCGGATCGAAGCGCTGGGGTTGAGGGTAGCCCTGGAAAAGACGGAGGCCCTTCTGTTCCATGGCCTCCGTACCGCCGGGCCTCCCGCCGGCGCTTCGATCACCGTGAAGTCGGTCACCATCAGCATCCAGGCCCACATGAAGTACTTGGGCCTGGTGCTCGACGGGCATTTTTGGTTCCGGGAGCATCTCCATCGACTTGTTCCCCGGCTTGTCGGCGCGGCGTCCGCCCTTTCGCGGCTGATGCCGAATGTGGGCGGACCCAGTGCTACGTGCCGACAGCTGTACGTGGGGGTGATCCGGTCGATGGCCCTGTACGGCGCACCGGTGTGGGCGGGGTCCCTGACCGTCCGTCTTAGGGCCCTCCTGTGGCGACCACAGAGGGTCATGGCGATCAGGGCCGTACGCGGTTACCGCACGGTGGCGACGGAGGCAGCGTGCCTCCTGGCCGGAACTCCCCCGTGGGACCTGGAGGCGGAGATGCTCGCCGACATTTATCGGCGGGTGTCGGAGAAGCGCGCCCGCGGCGGCATGGTCTCCATCACAGAGATCACCGCCTGGCGGGTCGACGCCCGCCGAGAAGTCATTGCCCGTTGGGCAGTCCGGCTGGAGAGTCCTCGGTATGGTGTTAGGACCGTCGAGGCCCTCCGGCCGGTGCTGATGGAGTGGTTGGAGCGGACGCACGGGGTGCTTTCCTTCCGACTGGTGCAGGTGCTGACGGGGCACGGTTGCTTCGGGAAGTACCTGCACAAGATTGTCAGGAGGGAGAGCACACCGTCCTGCCACCACTGCAGTTGCGACGAGGACACGGCGCAGCACACGCTCGAGGAGTGTGCTGCATGGGAGGAGGATCGCCGTGAACTCGTCGCAATTATCGGTGCCGACCTGGCGCTGCCGACCATCGCCAGGGAGATGCTCGTCAGCGTCAGGAACTGGGACGCGGTCGCCGCCTTCTGTGAGGCCGTTATCTCACGGAAGGAGGCGGCGGATCGTGTGCGAGTAGAGCTTCTATTCGGCGACACGTTCCGCCGCCGGCGACTCGGGCGGCGCAGGCGCGAGTATCTGCGCCTAATGCCGCCCTAGCCGAGGCCGCGGGTGATCGGACCGGGGAATTGTCCATCACCCGCAGAGAGGCTAACCGCGCGACGGCGACCGACGTCCCAGGTCGAGAGGTGAGGTTACCCGAAAGGGTATTCCGTCGGGCCGACCACTGACGACAAGTGACATCTGCTCCGGTGGTCGGCCCAACAACGAGGTGACGTGGGTACGGGTGGGTTATGGGCCCACGCGCCGTCCTTTCATCGCCCCGGACGGACGGGACCGCGCGTGCGCTTACCATTGCCCACCCAAAAAAAAAAAAAAAAAAAAAAAAAAAAAAAAATAGTAGAACGGCTAATTTGCAGTCTACAAAATATTCATAGACTGTCAACGCGACGACGACATGTGAACATAGTATATGAACGGACTATAGTCGAATTCGACGTATAGTAGAACGGCTAATTTGCAGTCTACAAAATATTCATAGACTGTCAACGCGACGACGACATGTGAACATAGTCGAATAATGCGTCGTCGACGGTGCCCAGTCTACGTCTACAGGGATCAACATACCCTATTATCAACTCATTGACTGTAGATTTAAGGTTTAATTTTGTTTGCATGGACGTATCAACGACGCTCCGTTGAAATGACAGTTCATGCAAATAAAATAAAACTTTAATTTTAGAGTGTATGAGTTGATAATAGTATTGGATGTCAGTGCGAAGACGAGTTAAGTTTGCACTTGTAAAACAAAACTGTCTGTGCCGCTGATTTTGCGTTGAAAACAACACTAGGTATATAGGTATATTCGATTTGTTATAATTGTTATTGACGTACCTCGCGTAACTTTTTTGGTCAAAAGATTGATTGAATGTTTAAGAGTGTAAATAATAGTTTATTTTGTACATACATATATTTAATTATTGTGAATAGTGAAGATTTATAAAGACGTTTAGAATTTTCTTTCTGCTGTTATAGTGAAGTAAGGTACCTACTTAGTACGTGTTAATATTAAGTAAACTTTTAAGTGCAGCTAAATATAATGGCAGCACGAAATTCAAGTGAATTGTGGTATCACTTTGAAAAGGATGATTCTATTATAGTGGAAAGGCGATTTGTAACCTATGCAAAAAAAATTGGCGTATAAATCTACTACGGCAAATTTAAAAAGCCGTTTACGCAACTCGCTGTTTCATTTAACTGGACTACATTAAACAACAAACATCGAAATAATCGTCGCGTCAACGAAGTACGAACGTCCATAAAGGCAATAATAGACCGTCTAAATTCATCAACTAGTCGATAAATTTAACTAATCCATCGACTAGTCCATGGACGAAAATGAACGGTCTAGTTTCGTCTACGTTAAATGCGTCGACGACGCACCTCTAGCGGTAATATTATGAAAATTAATCACAAGGTTGTTAATTTTGATGTGAAACATCTATAGGCGAGGGTGATCCCGATTGTCTCGTGGCGTTAACGCCATGCCTCGGGATACTATTTTAATTATCTACAAATTTTTTTTTTTTTTTTTTTTTTTTTTTTTTTTTTTTTTGTGTGACTTAGTTGTTAGCCTCAGATGGCTGTGACAACTTTACCCGGACTGGTGGGTGAGCGCTGAGGGCTCTCAACCCGCTTAAAGTTAAGCGACCAATCCCGAGGGCACCCCCTGTGGGGTACGGACCTCGGCTCGGGCGGTCGCTGGCAAAGTGGGCACTCCCACGTTTATGACTTTAACGCGACACGTTTTCCTTCCCCGTCGGCGGGGGCGGTAACGTGGATATTTTTTATTACTATTTGTCAAGGCCGCGCGGGCTGTGTATGCCTCAGTCTGGGCGAGCGTAATAATGTCGTCGGGCTCTTCGAGTATTAGTCGCGGTTGTTTGATCGCGGACATTTTAGAGGGAATGTAAGAAGCCGCCCTTACCACTAATGGGTTCGGGTGTGTCGCGGCAGAGTCGAAGTAGCGGCGGGAGCACTGTTTCATGAATTGCCTGATGGTCGGCAAGCCAAGATCTATGTGAAGATCCACATTGCGCATGAACCACGGTGCTCCCGTCGCTCGGCGCATGAACCTATTCTGTAATGCCTGTAGCCGATGTAGCCTGCGTGGCTTCGCTTGTGTAAACACTACACTTGCATACGTCATGATAGGACGTATACAAGCGGTGTATAATCTAACTTTATTACGGAGAGATAGCTTAGACTTGGCGTGTACTAAGCTGTGTAACCATCCTAGCACTAGGGCTGCGCGCGCGCGGACTCGCCCTATGTGAGGACCGAAGGTCAGTCGTCTGTCCAAGGTCACACCCAGATATTTGACCTCCCTTGTCCAGGGGATGGGTTGGTCGAACATCTTTATCTGTTTGTATTCAGCCATTGGGTAGCGGCGATCTATCCCCTTATGGAATATGATCGCCTGGCTTTTGGTGGGGTTTATACCGATTCTCCATTTCCTAGTCCATTTCGCTAGGGCGGTAGCCGCAGTTTGGAGAGCGGTTATCACTGTTGGGGGGGATTGACCTGCATAAAAGATGGCAGTGTCGTCAGCGAATAATGCTGTTTGAATTCTACTATGTTGGGGTATGTCGCTGGTGAACAGCGAGAAGAGTATTGGAGAGAGCACCGATCCCTGGGGAACGCCGGCTTCTAGTTTGTGCGGTGCTGATAGAGTACCTTCCACTCTGTAGCGAAAGCTACGCTCGAGTAGAAAGTCCCTAACTATCATAACTAAGTAGTGGGGGATTTTGAGCTTTATTAACTTGAAAATAAGGCCGTTATGCCAGACTTTGTCAAACGCTTTTTCTACATCAAATAGAAGCATACCCGTATATAAACCGCGTTGCAGTTTATAACTTGTATACTCGACTATTCGATGTACTTGCTGAACGCAAGAGTGTTGCGTGCGAAAGCCGAACTGAATCGGCGGGATGAGGTTGTTATCCTCAGCGCACTTTCTTAGCCTACTAAGTAGTACGCGCTCATATATTTTACCTAAACTGTTGAGTAAACTAATCGGGCGATATGATGACGGTTCGGTACGTCGCTTGCCGGGTTTAGGTATACCTATTACCACGGCTTTTTTCCATTGTTTAGGAAATATGTGATTGACTAATGCGGCGTTAATAATTGCTGTTAATATTAATAATAATGAATGAGAGAAGAGTTTAATAACTCTATTAGAAATACCGTCCGAACCGGGGGATTTCCTAGGGTGGAGACCTCTAACAATCGACTGAACCTCCTCCACTGTCGCTGTTGGTATAGGCTCTTGTGGCTCAGCGTCTGCGGTACGCGTACGCGATGTACATCGTTCCACTTCGCTGTTAACGGTGTCGGTGTGTCGCGCGTCTGTGTGTTGTGTACTCGTCGTACATTGCTGCTCAAGGTCGGCCGCCAGACATTCAGACTTTTCATCGTCATCGAACGCCGGCGGTTGATTGGGGCGGTTCAAGGGTGGCATGGTGGACACCGTATCCTTTTTGAAAGAACGGGCAAGCCGCCAGTAAGCCTGGTGCGAAGGCTCCAGTTCGCTTAAGGTGGCGTCCCATTCGTTTTGTCGAAACTCATTTATAGCCGTTTTAACCGCCCTCTGCATTGACCGCATGTGATAGCGGTTGTCTTCGCAGGGGAAGCGGTCGTAGGCTCTTATGGCTGCGTTCTTACGTCTCAGTAGGTCGCGGACGTCAGCGGGTAAGCGCCCTCTACGATTGCTCGTGTCAGGCACTCTCCGTGAACAATCGTTAACTAACGATTGTACGTGACCGGTGAGGGCGTCGATCGCGGATTCGATGTCCTCTTTGTTATTTAATGTGCTACATACACTGTCAAGATGAGCGGACGAGGAGGGGGACTGGAGTTTTACCTTCAGTCGCTCCCAGTCTGTGCACACTTTCTCAGTGGGGGGGGTGGGGCCTGAGGGGCCGTATCGGGGGGCGAAGTCTACGACCACCGGGCGGTGATCCGAGTTAAGCTCGTGTATTACCTCTATTAGACATAAACGTAGGTTTATGTTCTTTAATAGGGCTATATCTAATACGTCGGGCCTGTGCTCGACTGTGTAAGGGAAGTGAGTCGGCTCCATTGGGGCTATGATGTCGAACCCGAGCCGATCTGCGTAAGTCTCGAGGGCCAGTCCCCTGCGGTTGTTGGTGTGGCTATTCCACGACTTACTTTTGGCGTTTAAATCGCCTGCGATGATGACGGCGTCGCCGAGTTTTAAGAGGGCTTGGAGATCACTCTCAAGCAACTCTTTTGGTGGGTCCCCATTAGGAGGGGAGAGGTATACTGATGCTATGATCAGTGGCTGGTGACCGGTAAGGGCCAACCGACAGACCGAGGCTTCAATGTACGTCATGGCGGGGGGATCTAGGGGTGTGCAGTGCAGTGACCTTTTATAATAAATGAGAGTCCCGCCTAGGGGAGAGCCGACCCTATCGTTGCGCACTAGATTGTAGTTTGCAATTTTAGGGTCTCTTGAATAGGGTTTGAGAAAAGTCTCTTGGACTAGTAAAAGGTCAAGCTGCTGGTCTTGTAGAAATGTACCTACTTCGTCTCTCTGGCGAGCGAGACCGTTCGCGTTGAAAAACCCTACGCGGAGTGATCGTGTTTTGACTCTGCCTGGTGTGTACCTATCCATTATTTAGGCTCTGAAGGAACCGAGGCTCTCTAGGACGGGTGAGAACCTCATGGCGACGTTAAGTAACGCGAGGCTATTGCCTTCATTTTTTCGCAGTTCTGCTGCGATTACGCGTATTTCTGAGATGTTTATTATTTGCGCGAATCTGGCCACTAGGTCTAGATCCGGGTCTAGACCGCTAGTGGCTGGCGCGTGTGTGTGCACTTGTTTGCCTTGAGGAGGCTTAGGAAGGCCCGCGGGTGGCAGTTTTTGCCCAACGGTTGGCGGTTTGTATAAATTATTATTAGTATTAGTTCCGGCCTTTGCCGTCGGTGTCGCGATCGCGGGTACCGGCGGGGTGGCTAGTTTGGTGGGCAGGGGGGGGTATTCCGCCCTGCTTTGCGAATTAACCCACGGGTTGCGTGTGGGTTTAGGTGCCGGAAGGTACCTTTGTGGTGGGGGTGGTGGTGGCCTCCTCATAACTGGCCGTGGTGCGCGTGGGCAGCCACGGTAGTTTGCGGGGTGCCCCACTTGCCCGCATAGTACACACGATGGTGGTGTGGTACTTTTTATGGCGTCGTTAGCTTTAGGCCTAGCACAGTCCGCCGTAGCGTGGTCCTCCAGGCACTTTACGCACCTGGGCCTCGCGTGGCAGTTGCGCGCTGAGTGGCCATATAGCTGGCATCGGTGGCATTGCGATAGCATGCCATTCCGACGCGGGGGTTCTACCACGATGCCGGAGAGGCCGCACACCGTGGTGATATTGAAGATGTCCTTTCCCTCTTTAGAGAGGTCGAGGACGACCATTATAAGGTCGAAAGGTTGGCGCGTATGTCCACGGATCATCCGGTGCACCTCGATCACCGGTAGTCCTTGTTGGGATAGGTCCTCCTTGACAAGGTCGGTACCTAACTCGACCGGAACGTTGCGTATAACTACGCGAAGTTTTCGTTCCTCGGGGAGGGTGAAGGTGTGGTAGGGAATGTTTTGGCTACGTAACATAGCCGTAAGTTTGCGGTGGTCGTCCGATGTGGACAACTGCACCTTTATACCTTCGGCCGTTGAACGGGCCGTACGGTATTGTACACGGTTGGTGTTACACCAAGCCGAGACGGGCATCCACTTCTCCTTGTTTCTAATGACAAGGGGAGGCGGGGTGGGGGGTTTGTAAACCTTAGCCGGGGGCTGCTGTACAGCGGCCTGTGGCTTAGGGTGTGAGGTGGGGGGAGAGACGTCGGTGGCGGCAGAAGTGCTCGCCTCGTCTATTCTCGCGGCCTTTTTCGGCTTTGGGTGGTTTTTACGCCCCCTTTTGCGGGAGCTGACTACCGTGTATTCGGAGTCCGCCGAGGTGGACTCGGACTCCGATTCGGCGGACGACGACGCCGTGTCGGCGTTCTCGTCGTCGGTGGCTTCCTCCGTCTCCATCTCGGACGGAGTTGGTTCCGCATCCGGGGAGGCGGGGGAGTCAATGTGCGCCGGCCCGGTTACGGGCTCGGTATTCGCGATCGCGGGGCGGTCGGGAATCATGTTCCCGAACCGTCTTTTTAGCAGTGAGTATATCTCCTCGTCGGCGAGGAGCATTTCGAAATTTAATGCTGGAAGAGCCATGATGGGAGATGAAGGATTCCTACGCGTTTTTAAAAAAATTCCTAACTCCCCAGGGGGAAAACCCGGGGATGTGTAATTATGTTCCCTCCCAACCGGGTTAGGTCAGGAGGATGTACTTAGAAAACTAGGTGTGCCCTAAGCTGTGATTTGCCCTTCGCCGATCTTAATGTGCGAGAGGGGGCCCTAGCTGCCCGAGTGGCGGAGAGGTATTCGGCCTTTGAGGGCCGGCACTCCCAAACTACGCACTCGGGAATAGGAGAAGGAGGTGGAAGGGTGGGTAGGAGATAACCGGGGTAGACTAGGGGTCACCCCCAAGGCCTACTGTTCCGGTCCCGTCCGAGTTGTGCGCCTCGCCCTGAAGGGGGTCGGCAGGCGACTCGGGGCTTCGCCTCACCCGGCTTTGTTGACACCGTTAGGTTTCAACCGGGGACCAAGAGAAACTTGGTTTTGCCCTTATGGGGCCACTATGACCTTTATCCACTAGACAGAAACAAATATCACTACCTGACCTTGCTTTGAACGCAGGCAGTTAGTGATATTCGTGAGCAGTCTAATAATTCGCCTCGAAAAAGGCGGTTTTAAACTGCCACTTCTTCGTCCGTTTGCAGTGACCGTTGGAAAGCGCGCGAAACAACGACAGCGAACGCTGAGCGTACGGGTGACGTAATCGACAGCGCGCGGGAGCGTGCGTGTGACGCAATCGGGAGCGCGGAGCGGCACGCTAGCGTACCGAGAGACGGACAAGCGTGGAATGAATCTACAAATAAAAATTCGGATACATATGTGTACATTTTTGTAACGAAACCATAGTGCGATTTAAAATTTGTACAACGCCATCTAGTGCGCTTAAAGTAAATTGTTACCTATAATGAAAATAAATGTTTATTGAATATAAATCATCATTTTCGTGGAAAAAAATCGTAATATTATTTTTATTAATGTGCTATTTTAGTTCCTGTCGTAATCTGTTCTTTTATGCATATATACTTCTATAAAATAATGTATAATTCTCTAACTTTCCAACATAAGTATACCATACCTACTTACAGTACTTTCATGTACGAAAACTGGACAATCGCTTTTTATAGGTGTTTTATTAGTTTCAGATGTATATTTATTTGTTTGTGTTACAGATTCCTAGGAATTGGATCTTGACTCACTTTCAACAGTCAGATTTCATTTAAAATTTGTTAATTTAACAAGGACCAATGACGATAAAATAATTTAAATAGCTTGTCTCATTATCATCATTATCATCATCATCATTACAGGATTAGAGATTTCTTTATAAAATATATTTTGTAGCTGAGATTTAGTCTTAACTCGATAGATGTCGTTATTTCTGTTAGCTAGATCATACTTTCTTAACCGATCCTTTTGATTTGAACTACGTAGAAGTGTGTGAGGGAGACGTAGCGACGCTATGTTAGGTCGTAAGCGACTGAGCGGTGAACTAATATCATTTCTTTGTAATATTTTAAATAATAGTAGAAATTGTATTATTTTATTCAATACTTTACATATTAGTTCCTGTCGTAATCTATTTTCTACAAGTACATATGAATAAATCATATCGATGCCCCCAAGCAATAACCCAGTAATCGAAAAACTCAAATTTTTCAGGAGTTAATGTTTTGTATTTTTTAGCTATATCTTTTCAGTGAATCATTATTTCGCTATGTTAAATGTATCAAATGAAAGGTATTTTTTTATAGAATAACCTTATAGTATCAGACTTACATTATATATTCAAAGATTCATGTAATACATAAAAATATATATTACGTAAAATGTTTTGTAACGTTTTAACAGTATTTGTATATTACCATATTGAATTATAAAGATGAATTCAATAATAACAACTTACGAGATTATTGCGGTTAATTTTTAAAAGTAATAGAACAATAATGATTATTTATTTGGTATCTAACCAAGAAATTTCAATGAAGGGACTAACTGTAAAGTTATGTAACTGTCTTATGCCGGGTAATCTACGCCAGTACACACGTTTCATCGTGTATTTTAATTCGTATGAATATTGTTACTAACCGTTACCGAAAAAAATATGCCTCATATTTCACTGCAATAAACTTGTAATCGCAGTAACCAAAATTTAACATAAATTATATTACGGTATTATTATAATACCAATATATCAGTCATGAAATTTAAAGAGTACCTAATAATGTAATATTTCATTTTTGTCGTATAAAAATCTAATAGAACTTCCGTGCAATAAAACTTTCATTGGTCATATTTTTGTAATTAACCATAGAAAAAATCCAAAAATAAAATCGTATACGAGTCCTCGCCTACAGATGTCAAATTTGAAATAAAAAAAAAATCCAGTAAAATGCCATTACTAGGCTATTGCTTGGGGGCGTCGAATTACTTGTAGAAAATAATTTCGCAGTTTCACATCTGCCAGGCGTCCTGAGCGACGGCTTACTTTTTTTTTTAAGACAACACCCTGCACTAAGGAAATAATCCTTGTATTGCGGGGGACTTTACAAACATAATTAACGGTCACAAATTACATCCAGACTCAGAACAACAATTTGTTGATCGCACAAAGTAATGTCCCACGTGGGATTCGAACCCCTGACACTGGCGCTGTAAGTCGCTATCTTAACCACTACGCCATCTGTGCAGTCATTAGTTAATCAATTATTGAATACCAGAAAGAAAGCCCACTTCTTATGTAGTTCTTATATTTGATGCACTGCCATGTTTATTGTTGCTTCAATTCCTTGCCAGCAGATCTCTACTTTCGGTGTGGTGACAAAGTAAGATTGTAATTTACTATCTCTTACCTTTCCCATGGGTGTCGTATAAGATGATTAAAAGATTATTGCAAATAACATCTATGCAAGAGAGGGAAAACTTGAAAACCCTATACCAACCCTTCAGACCAGGGAGGTACAGTAGGCCAATTCCTTTTCCATTGTGAAGGAGGCCTGACCTCAGCAGTGAGAGATATATGAGTTGATAATTATGATGAGATCTCTACTACTATCCTGCAGTGCAATGTTTTAGATGCCGTAAGTATGGTCATCATCTTAGTCTACAAAACTCCCACTATTGGGCTCGGTCACCGAATGTCCTTATAAAAGATATGCTTCAGAAGTTTATAGAACCGCATACAGGACCGGATTAACCCTATCGGGGCCCCTAGGCAGTGCAAATCTCTGGCCCACGGCCCAAGGTCCAGGAGCAGCAGAATCACTTACCATCAGGTGTGCTGTTTTTTTTTCACTTTTGCCACCAACAGCAATAAAAAGGAAATAATATTGAGGGCGTATACAAATTTTCAAAATAAAAAACATACCCTCGAAATAATGTTTTTCCGTTGGTGTATGCCCAGGACCCCTAGTCGGTGCGGTCCCCTAGGCAGTTGCCTAGTCCGCCTTATGGATAATCCGGCTCTGACCGCAAACCACCCTTCCGTCACCCCACATAGTTGGAACGGGCTGTATCTGGACAAGCGCCTGTCATAAAACAGGTAAAAACAACCACCTGACCTACTGGTCAGATCTCAGTGAATTGTAATTTTGGCTTTGTATTCACAAAGTAAGTAGAAGGCTGTTAAGAATATGAAATGACTTGACAATGTACCAACAGGGTGGCCTTCTTGTCAGTAATTGTTATTTATTAAAATTCTACCTATGTGCTTGAGTATTTGTTAAATGTTACATTTGCCTTCACACACTTTTCTAAAGACTATTGATTTTATAAACGCGACGCGAAGTTCGGGCAATCGATCAATATACATACTCGTAGGTACTAGTGTGATTTTCGATAAGAATGAAGATGGTATCAGGGAATTGTGTTTCTTTCTCAATCTTAATTTTCTAAAGTGTTGTCCAAGATTGTCCGTGTGCTGACAGAGTAGGATGACAATTCACCATCACCTTTCTTGACGCGAGTGTCGTAAAATACGTCTATAGGATATATTAAGCAGATAACGTCTATGCAAGAGAAGAAAAATTTAAATTAAAACTTGTACCAAGTCGTCTAATCAGCGTGGTGCGTGAGTGTTCGGTTAGTACCCAAGCCAAACGTCTCCCCGATTCCGAAGCGGTACGAGTCCAAAAGTGGGACACATGAGTTGAGATGATATTTTATCCAAATATGGTCAGGGACGTATCTTAAGCCATGTTTACTTAAGGATAACTTGGGTATACAAAGACCCAATTGGATATTAGAAAGACTAAAATTAACATAAGGTAGGTAAAATAATTTTTTAAATAAATAATAAATATCCAATAGATTTGAACTGGTTACGATTAATTCTTACTCATCATCTCAACTCGTGTACGTCCCATTGTTGGGCTCGAACTTCCTCCGCTGTGGGAGTAAAATTGACTTACCATATCACGCTGGTCAAACGGGTTGATATACGGTTTTCTTTCGAGTTCTCCATTGGTCATCTTTTACAACGCCCACAGGCAAGAGAGGGCGTGGTGAATTGTATTCTTACTCCGTCACCACAAATTAATTCTTACTATGTAACTAAAATAGAAATAATTGGTAGGGTCTTTAGGGGCCTTCGTTCGAGAAGGGAACCGCCTAAATATATGCTAAAGACTATACTGACTACGAGGAAAATAAAAAAGAAAGTTAATGATTTTAGTCTCCATGTGACTGAATAGCTGGCGCAGAGAGCCTCAATATTGACTTCTAAAGCTGAGAGGTATGGTTTCACTTTCAATCGTCACACGTTCAAAGATATTTCTTTGTGTGATCAACAAATGATTTTATTTGAGTGTAATTCTTGCCTGTTAATTGCGTTAATAAAATGTCATTCAATATGGTGTCCTGTACAGATATATAATGCTGAATTTAAAAATCTAAAATATTGCGTTTTGAAAAATCATAGAATACTCTAAATCGATCAATCCATTCCGATTGAGGGGACAATGAGAAGCGTGGCCTTATGTTAAACAGTATACAAGTCACGCTTAGAATATTCTGTACGGACCTTGTAGCTACTTGAGAAATTTGTGTATGTGTAGGCATTTCTACGAAAGCTACTATTTCAATCAATCTTAAAGATAGGTATTTTAACACAGATTTAGATTACAGTAGCATGTTTGTACCTTTAAACCAACAAGGGAGCAATGTTAAATAATAGGAAATAGAACAAACAAATATAATTAATAGGTAAGACAAGAAGTATCAAACACTAGGTCAAACAATTAAAAATAGGCAAATACTTCCTGAATTCATTTCAAATGTAATTGAAGTGATTCATGTCTTGTTATTTTGCATGTATTAAGTTCACGTTTTGAATATTAAATCAAATAGCTATTATATTAGTCAGCCTCGCTATTAAGCCGAATTTTGACCTACATTACAAATATTTTAGACGCGCGCCTTACATTCCTTGAGAGTGCGCACGCATGTTATGTATTGCCAGATTGAAATTATTTCCCACTTTCTTTTTTTTTAATTATAAAATAAAAGGCCTTCTACTTCTTATCTTATGATTAATATAGATAATACTTGCTTATGTTGTAGCGGGAATCATAAATCTTCTTTTAAAATCATCAGATTATTTCTTACAATTTGAGATGCATTTTTTTATGACGTCGTCCTAGCGTGCATATAATACGTTGTTTCGATAGGGCGCTTGCCTGATGGGTTCTTTCTAATTTTATAAGAGGCATTATATGACCCATTACGCGCGTAGCCAGACAGGATTTTGGGAATTCAATGTCTCGCTGAAAATGCTCAAAATCAAGAAGCTTTTTCATATTTTTCATCCACTATATTTAGTTTTAACTAATCATCTGATAATTCTGTTATTTTTTCACATTTAGATTTTATAAAATGAAAACATATTAGTGTTATTTTATGCATATTTCTCATGTTTTATTTCTTTTGAACCCCCCTCTAAAATGAAAACTTGGCTGTTCCAATTTGGGCCGCTCTTCTCCATTTGAATTTCCGAGCGTCAAGCGTGGCTCAAAGTTTGGATTGTTTCCGTCTTGATTATTTCTCATCACCATGAAATATAAAATTCCATCATCATGATCTCATTATGGGAGATAATTTGACCTACTATACCACGCTGATCAGACATGTTGGCATTTTTTATGGGCGGGCTATGGTCAGAACATAGGCCACCCATTCCGTTCGAGGCGACATAGGGACGGCGCTTGGTCCCATAACCCACCATCCCTCCCCTTCGCTCTTGGGCCGATCATTGGTACCAAGTGCCTTCCCGTCCATGGCTAGCTCGGCGGGTTACTCTTACGGGTAACATCCCATCCCGCAAAAAGGTTGACCTCTTTACGGGTGACAGACTATTCCTCGATCCATTCAATCGCAGCCTCGGCTAGGGCGGCATGAGACGCAGCTATTCGCGCCTGGCCGCCCAAGTCACCGGAGGCGGACCGTGTCGTTGTTCGAGTTTTCTGCCTCTTGCTTGCATATTATATCCCTAGTCGTCTTTTACCACACCTACGGGTAAGGGAGAGGTTAGTAAATTGTATTCTTGCTCTGTCACCACGCGTAAAGAATATAGAATTATATCCATAAATATATAACATATAAAAATTAAATCCGGGTAACTTTGTAAGAAAACATGTCATTATTTGTTTATTAATTTAAATAAATAGGAAGTGAGATAAATAATAATTCAAATGTAACAAATTAAATAATCTATTGCGTAATAATAATATTTCAAAATGAAATTTTAATTTGCGAGCGGACGAAATATTTCTACTAAAATACACATTATGAAGGTCAAAATTTCATGATAATTTCCTGAATATATTGTATGAATTGTTAAATTCTTTGTTTAAAAACGATATTTAAATGAAAGCGACACGTATTATATTCTTGTACAAAAATTTTTACACGTAACAGATAATTAAGAACTTATGTTGTTTAATTTATATAATAGGGTTATTTTTTATGTCAAAAATAATTAGTCAACAGAGTTATTTTTTTAATTTATACAATTTATTGTTTAACTAGTATGCGTCAATTATGTAGGTATTGTATGTCGCGAGTTCAGTTCGGTTTTTATTTATAATTATAATTGCATAGATAACCGATGATTTTGCCAATATCAAGGTGGAGAGAAAAAAAATAGGCTGAGTATTTGTGACAGTTGATCAGTATTGTAGCCAATGGCTTCTCTTGAGTGGGCTGAACAAAAAACGTCACAAGTGTTAGTATATGTTAGTAGACAATTAATTAATACACTTAAAATAATTAATTAGGCTTAATCCGCGAGTTACTAATATAACATTAGAAATTTGAGATAACGGCACATTTGTACTTTTTTTTTCTTTTCTTTTGGGCCACTCGGTTTGAGTATTTGCCAATTATATGGGGGGGAAGCTAAGGAATCTTAATTATTGATGAGGGGGCGTTCATAAAATACGTGAGATGTTTAAGGGGGGGAGGGGGTCGAGTCAAATCTCATCTAATCTTACGTTGGAGAGAGGGGGGTCTCGGCAAATATCACGCAATTTTTTTTCTGATTGAAACAAAGAAATATTATATTTTGGCTCATTTAATCCAGATTGTACATGCCTAAGATTTAATCTTAAGCGTAATCGTAATACGATTAAGATCATTCACTAATTCGTTCAAAAGAAAATATTTCTTTTTTTTTTACAATAACAATCCAACGCGTTTACATAAGAAACCCACATTTTGAAAATTCTCACGTGAGATTGGGGGATGGGGGAGGGGGTTGAATAAAATCTCACGACATCTCACCAGGGGGGGAGGGAGGTACAGAAAATTTAAAAAAACACCTCACGTAATTTATGGACGCCCCCTGATAGGAATTTAGGATAGCGTATAAAGGAAAATCTGGTGGAAATGTTAGGATACCAAATGATGAAAATTTATGGAAATGGTGTACATAAATGTTACATTCTGATATTATTGGAAGATCTAAAAGTCGTGAGAAATTTATAAATAACCTTTGTACTTATTACCTTGTATTGCTATTAAGTTTTCAATAGGCGTTTAATTTGATAAAAATCTTATGAGCTAAATTAATTTATCTTTCATAGGATATGAAGAGATTTGTTATTTCAATCTGTTTGCCGTTTGGTGAGTAAGAAGACTACTCAGGGATAGAATTTTCCGATAATATCGATGCAAGAGAAGGCAAATTGATGTAAACCCTTATACCAAGCCGCTGGATTAGAGTAGGCCGATTTACCTCTTACTATGAAAGAGGATCGTGCTTAACAGTGGGAAATGGCTGTGAAGAAGAAGAAGAAGGATATCCAGCAATATGATAGTTCACAAATGTTAGTAAAACCGGTTAAGTGCGAGTCGAAATCGCTCACGAAGGGTTCCGTACCATTATCTATAAAAAGGGCAAAAAATCGCGTGTGTTATATGGCAGCCCGCCTTAAATATTTATTTTATTTTCTTTTTAGTATTTGTTGTTATAACGGCAACAGAAATACATAATGTGTAAAAATTTCAACTGTCTATCTATCGCGGTTCTTGAGATACAGCATGGTGACAGAAAGATGGACGGACAGACGGACGGACAGAGAGCGAAGTCTAAGTAATAGTGTACCGTTTTTATCCTTTGGTTATGGCACCCTAAAAAAGACAAGTTATCTTGATCAACCGCGAAAAAACTATTTTAAGCTTATGACTAAGAGTTTTCCATAGACCTGGGCCAACTACATCTGATGCCGTCTGGTTAACAATCGCATTCCCACAGAGGGTGAACATCAGAAAGGCGGCTGATTTAAAACTATTACCATCAAATTTTTTAGTATGTACTGTGAAAGAATACTTAGTATGTATATATATCGCACGTTTAATCCAATACCGTCACTAAACGAAATTTTTCGAAAAACTATTTTTAATCCTATTTATTTTCTAAGCACTGAATTTATATATTGTTTCAATTTCTATATTTTAATTCTACTTAACTGTTTCAATTTTTACGAAAATATTAGCGTCACTTACATTTTAAGTAATTATATCCACTAATTAATAATAATTAAAATAAAAAAAAATTGTTTAAATAGGAATAATAGTTATTAATAAAAAAATAAATAAAAAAAATCTTGAAATCTAATACATATATCCTTATTTATACCAGTTAATGTTTGTCATAAAGGTTTAAATAGCTCTCCTGTATAATTTGCTTATTTATGATAGTGACGGTATTGGAATGAAGGTGCGATATATATTGAGTCAATCCGTCCAGTAAATGGGATAAAATCACGATAATTATGAAGATTGTCTTATTTATTGAATAAATAAAATAGAAAATGAATTGGTACAAAGGATTATCCTGCATGAGCGTCGACCTATCAAATATATATCGCTGGTTTGCGAGAATAGCGACGTACGGACGGTTAGGACGACGTATGTGCTGGCCCACCTAAAAAATAAGCCAAGGCTAATAGCCCGATAAACCAACCAGTTTGGCTATCCAGCCTAATAGCCAGAATGCCAGATCGCCAAACTTAATAGCCAGATAGACCAGCCAGTTTGGGCTTACATTTGGTTAAAAAGGCCGGACACACTGCAATATTGGGAATTTTGTGTCTTAGTATTATTAGGTACGACAAAGAAAATGTATGTAAAATCAATCTTTTTTGATTATTAGCATAAATCTCGTTAAGTTCTAATGAAATACAACAAATAATGGAAAATGCCTGCCGGACATTGTTTATTTTGGCCGGTCATGCAATCAATAAACTTGCCTATGTCCGGATTTATACGGACACCTGGCAACACTAATCGTGGTTATATATAAATATAAATAAATAAATAAATATATTTCATAGCTCACATCTTTATTCCCGATATTTAACTCAACAATAACGTTTGAAACTGGTTTAGTAAGAACTTATTTGCAAACATTTTTTTTTTGTGGGTGGGTCGCGGTCGGCGTGCCTCCGCACCGCTCCGTCCGGGGCGACAGAGGGGCTTAAGCACGCAACTCCCGCGACCCACCCAAAAACCACGTCGCCTTCGTCGTTGGGCCAACCACTGGAGCAGCGTTAACTTGTCGTCAGTGGCCGGCCCGACGGAATACCCCTACTATTGGGGTACCCTCCCATCGACCGACGTCCCCCCCTCGGGGAGGACGTCGGTCTTTCCTCACGCGGACTTATTTGCAAACTGATAAATTATTACAATATGTAGAATTGAATACTTATTTATTAGAATACAACTGCTGCACCAAAGAAAATTAAACTTGTTGCACGAAAAAACCTACTATATTGGTATTACATAATTAAATGGTATAACAGACACTTCAATTTTAATTATTGATATAGATTTGATTAAAGTTATTTATAGGTTCTTTTAAGTAATGAAATGGCAACACTTGTCAAACCTGTCTCATTAATTCAACTCGCGCGCACTTAGCACCGGTTAAGGACATCACTTTCTTACTTACGTCAACATTCGTTAAAGGACTTGTGATACAATTTGTTACGTAAGATGTTAACAACGCCATTTCATAGACAAAGTAGTACCTGAATATATGGCCAGTACGATTTGGCACTGTTAAATAATTGCATTATTTCCATCCAACAGTCACTCTCATCCTGCTTTTATTTTAATTACTTGGGGTCGACGTAATATGTAACCTTCTTTGGTTGTATATATTATAATAGGCAATAGTTTTATTACCGGCTGCCTGCCTGACGTCAACCTTCCTTGGGGATGTGAAATTGTTGACCAGATGGCATTTGGCTGTATAAATCGAATAGTCTGTCGATGTTTAACAGGATATCCTCGTTTCAGCTTATGAACGTCCCACTCACTTTCATTTAGCGGTAGAATTTTGAGCCGACCACGGAGGACGTCGTGCTACGGGTGAGTTATGGGCCGCGCGCGGTCCCTCTGTTGCCCCGGATGAGGCCGGGCAGCGGGTGCGCTGATAATAGACTACGCCAAAAAAAGGGGTAGAATTTTGCGGGTCATTAGATCAAATTCAAATCATTTATTATGTATAAACCCCGCGGGGGTACTTACATATTGTCATTTTTATTTACATTTTCTTAAAATTACTGCTGGATCGGAACGCGACCACGACTCAGAAGAGCCGACAAGAAACTCAGCGGGATTGTCTTTATTTATTTTCTAATTTCGCTTAATTAAAATGACATCATACAACATGCTTATTAATAGTTCCAGTGTGATGCCATTCGATATATTATATAATACAATTCAAAAATATAATAATTATCCCAAATATAATGAGAAGATTATGGCTGGACCAGATCCCGCAAGCGGCACCCGATCGAAGTTAACCACTAGAGCAGCCATCACTCCCTTCAACCATAATGGAGGGAAGATTAAAGATTAACCCATCATTTCGTAAGACCCATAACCCATTTTCGATGTCGACTTGAAAAGGTACCCGTAAAGGTAACCAATCGGACGGGCCGTTGATGACATGATCAATTTACCTCCTATTGTAGAGGAGGCTTGAATCCAATAATGGAACGTATACGAGCTGATGTGACATATACCAAGTGATGATGGTGATGATTATTATTTTTTCCACGGAGCAACTGCCATCTATTCATCAAACCCTTTCCCCGTGGGTGTAGAATAAGACGAGTAATGTATATACAGTGGATTTCATTAATAATGACCTCGGTTGTAATGACTTTTCGGTTATAGCGACGTCGAGCATGCGTCCCTAGAATTTAAAGCATACTTTCGTAGGATATTCATTCGGTAATAGCGACTCCGGATATAACGCCTAATTCGGGTACACTGACTTGTTTTTATGAACTATTTGGGACAGATTCCTAGAAATTCCTTTCGGATGTTGCGACTGAGTCGGCAAAGACACAAAGTCTCATTCATAAGCTTTAACTATTAAGCTTTCTTATCCTTTATTTATATTCGCAGATGGTCAAATGCTTTGTTTGTATGTAGCGTTACTTAGCATGTGCGCAAAGTTAAAATTATGAATCAGTTACGTAGCTATTTCCAGTGAGTGAACAGTGTTTCTTAAACTTATGAAAAATAGCTCCTGGATGTACATTTACTGTTAAAGAAAAACTGATTTCGGATATAGAAACCTCTGAATATAGCGACGACATTAAAGAGGTCCCTCCGCCGTCGTTATAACCGAAATACACTGTATATGCAGATAACTTCGATAAAAGTTAAGGATTTTGCAACGTAAAACCCTTTTACAACACGTTTGGCAAGCATGGTAACTCCATTTCCCTCTTATTATGGATGAGGCTCAACCCCAGCAGTGGGACGTATACAAGCTGACATAATAATGATGACTAGTGGTTGCCGAGTGGTCGAAATTCGGTCCTAATTCATTTAAATTATTTTTTCTGCTACACAATTTTATTTTAATTATATTTATGTAAAATTGTATATTGGGCAAACTGTATTTCACTAATAACCAATATATAAATACAAATATCGATTAGACATTGTCATCATAATTATGAGTGTTGGACATTCGGTTTGACCAGAAATTTTAACCGTAAACAAAAGGGTATTAACGCGCGCATGTGTGCGTGTGTGTGTAGCGATTGCGTTGTAGTGTGCGTAAAGCCTTTTTTAATGAATTTAATGTATTTATAATCCATTATTATATGAAATTTCAGTTTTATGCACTTCTCCTCATTATATACTTCATCTGTGCCAAATTTCATACTTGTCCATTCACGTAATTTTCGTAAAAAATGGTACGAAGTTTTTGTTTCACGTATTAATATATAGATTATAATGAACTGTCATCTCAACTCTACAACCTAAATAAATGTGTAACTATAAGTTAAAAAACACAAAAATAATAACAATTTCATAATATCATGTTTGTAATATTGTATAATTATTTAAGTAATTTTAATATTTCTGTTACAATGTTTCATTGTATAATAGGTATATACATATATTATGTTATTTACATAATCATAATTAATTCAAATAATTGTGTAGTGCTCTGTTATTGTTTTTAAAGGTGATGACATTTTTTTTATTTTATTGAAAATTTGGCAATGGAGCTTTAAGTTTAAATCAAGTTACAATAAGTAATTACAAAGCTTGTACAATAAATTTCATGTGTAAGCAATAGATACTAGAGACATTTTAATCTATTTGCTGCAGTATTAGCAATTAAATTTTGACCCACATTTTTGATATAAATTAACTGCTAGTAGGTACAAAAGAAAATTATTCTATTAAAAATTATATTGTGTTTGGTCAGTTACTGTTAAACGTTAAATTTATGGTAATTACTAATTATTACGTTTCTAACAATTTATTAATCTAAACTTGACAAATCCAAATATGGCAATTCTGGGAAAGATTCGGCAACATTAATTAATGACTTTTAAGGGCGGTTTACTTTAAATATAGACTAAAATAATCCTCAACTATTATTTTGAGTGAATCGTATTGGACGATAATAGTAGTTCCAATTTTCCTTGTGGTGACAGAGTAAGAGATGTCGTAAAAGACGACTAAGGGATATATATGCACTGACGTCTGTGCAAGACAAGTAAAACTCGAAATAAAACCCTATATGAAGCCCGCCAGCGTCAATTTCCCTCCTATCGGGGAAGAGGCATGAACCTAAGAGTGGGAAGTGTACGAACTGAGACGAGACGGATAATTCTCTAGAATAGGGGTTCCTAAACTTTAAAGATAATGGAACACCAACTTAATACCTTTTATTTTTGGAACCTCATACTTTAATACCTTTTAATGTATGGAACCCTATATCAAATTATAATACATCTGAACACAATGCCTGTAGGGGGCCTATCAGATACGTTCACTGCGGGATTCTAGGAGAAAATTACTTTTACATAACGCACCACAACATTGCCGGGATTCCCGTGATGAGCTTTTTTTAGGTATTGGTACAATTTATTTAATGATGATACCTACCAAAATCAAAATATCGGTATCGAAAGGAAAAGTACTCAATACCAAAAAGTATCGATACTTTTTTCGTGTCCCTACTGGTTACGTGCATTGCTGTGCCATAGTCGAAGCTCAAATTAAAAGCTATTTCATTTTGGCGGAACTCTGATGACTATTCTACGGAACTTTTAGGTTCCGCTGAATATACTTTGGGAATCCCTGCTCTAGAAGAGTCAGTATTGCTGTCTATGCTTCTGTTGATTACAAAAAAAAAATATATGAGCATAAAATAATCGACACCATTTTGTAATCAGATTTATGAAGGTATTAATTATTTGTTTTGTCATATGCGTGTGTACTTAACCTACCTTATGGCATATAAATGAAAGTAGTGTGACAAGTAAAGAAAATGTAAGAACAAGGTCGTATTATCAATTACATTATATATTTATATATTTTGTAATTAATTGAGTAATATGGAATGCACGTGGTACCTAATATATTGCAACTGAAACACCCATTAAGCTGAAATAATAATAATATATTTATATATCATTATTATTTCAGCTTGTATACGTCCCAAAGCTGGGCTCGAGCCTCCTGGGCGGGAAATGGACGTACTGCACCACTCTGATTAGACGGATTGGTATAAGGTTTTATTTCGATTTTCTTGAATTGATATAGGTATATCTTAGAATGATAACGTATAGAAGGTAAGTTCGCGCATAAAAAGTGAAGTATTTCAATTGAAGCCTAATGGAGCTTACGCCGACACTGTTCCGTAATGTTCAAGGTTACTGTACTGCCCATACGTACGCAACTCTTAAAAAATAAATAGGTAATTATGACGATTTCTGCATTCATTTCAAATGGTGTCACAACACATTTGAAAATCATAAAAAGGTTTTTAACACTACTTTTAAAAGTACTTCGACGATTTATGTTAATAAAAACAAAATTTGATTTCATAATTTATATAGTGGTATGCGTGTGTACGTGTGTAATCGCTAGTGCGCATGTAGTATTTTTAGATTCATGTTTCGATCGTTCGAAGTACCGATACTATCTGTTATACGTTATTATTCTAAGAGGTATATATAAAACACATTATTTTTACCTATGTGCGATTATAGATTTTAACTAACTATATAACTGATGTGTCCCAAACCAATTTTATTAAAGAAAACCGGCTAAGAGCGAGTCGGAGTCGCGCACGAAGGGTTCCGTACCATTATCTATAACGAGCAAGAAACGGTAAAAAAATCAAGATTGTTGTATGGGAGCCCCCCTTAAATATTAATTTTATTTTATTTTTAGTATTTGTTATTATAGCGGCAATAGAAATACATCATCTGTGAAAATTTCAACTGTCTAGCTATCACCGTTCTTGGGATCAGCCTGGTGACAGACGGACGGGCGGACGGACTGACAGACAGCGAAGTATCAGTAATAGGGTCCCGTTTTTACCCTTTGGGCACGGAACCTTAAAAAGGCTATGATTTAAATCGTCTTTTAAACTACTAAACAAATACATACATTAAGAACATTCAGTTCATTCGTGAAGTTTATTTTTTCTTCTTTTCTAATTATAAATTTTAAACACCTTTTTTTTTAGAGGTGGGCCATGGTGTGTGCACCCGTCGCCGGATCCATCCGGGGCGACAGAGGGGCGACGCGCGGCCTCATGACCCACCCGTGACACATCGTCTTCGTTGTTGGGCCGACCACCGGTGCAGGGTAACTTGTCTTCAGTGGTCGGCCCGACGGAATACCCCGGTCGCGAGGTACCCCCTCCACTGGATGTTCCCCCTCAGGGACGTCGGCCGCCATCGCGCCTTTTTTAAACACCTACCAAAAAAACGCAAAATATTGTTTATCCGCTAGTATTAGAATAAAAAAGTTAATAACTAATTTATTTCCGTTTTTTCTTTCCAATAAACCTAATATATTAATTTGACATACTATATATTCTCGCCACTGCAACACTTGAAGGAAAAGATCCATAAATATTAGAAACTCGCGTCGCTGCCATTGTTACGACGTCGTCAAGTCATCGTTGTTAAGGTAATTGTGGAGCAGCGGTGAACAAAGATGGAGGCAGGGGCGATCCAGCAAAAGCTAGTTATACACACAAAAGATTAGCAGAATAAAAAATTTAACAAAGATAAATAATAAAATAAAATTGAAAAAAAAAGCTCAAATAAGCCGGCAGTTTTATAACAAACATGTAGTGATAATATCTCAGTTGGCGTTCGCCATGACCTTTTGGTCCGTAGGAGTGTTACAAGTTAAAAATCACACAATTATGGTGTTAGGCGATCACGAATTTTACCAACTCAAATAGTAGTCATTTGAGATACAAAAATAGATTTGAATCTCTACGATATTTGTTCAACAATACCCATTTTCTCCCTGTATTGATGTACATACCTAGTCTGAGTAGTAGCAATTTGTTACTGCGCTTCGTTCGGTGAGCGAGGGAGGCGGAGGCCCAATTTTCTGATTGGGACGCGGTCGCAGCCTTCTGGGAGGCAGTAGTCTCGCGGAACGAGGCGCCAGGTCGCGCCCGCGAGGAACTCAGCCTCGACGAAGCGATCTGCCGCCGGCGACTGGGGCGGCGTAGGCGCGACTACCTGCGCCTCATGCCGCCCTAATCGAGGCCGCGGGTGACGTGACCGGGGAATTAGTTCGTCCGTAATAAGGAATACGGTGGGTTATGGGGCCTAGCTCTTTCGTCATCCCGGATGAAACGGACGGCGTGTGTGTTGACCACAGAAAAAATGTGCTATTTGACCATAGGAGTTGGAAAAAGGTTAAGAGATCACCAAGCACCATTGAGCAACTTGTAACAACTACACGACTGTAGTTCCTGACGTTTACGCTAGTTACACATTTAAAATAGATTATTCTTACGCATTTTATCGCGTTTGTATTTGATTTTAAATTTGACGATGAAACACATTTCATCGTTTACAGTTATTTAAGGACAGTTCTCTTGTGTCTATGATCATTATTTCAAACTAATTCTGATCGCTAACACGCTCGTCTTATGGCGATTATAGTACCCTCCGGTAGGCATACAGTTAACAGTGGCCTTCAATAAGTAAAACGACCATGCGTAGAACAGCGGGATATTTGAAAATTATACAGAAGATAGAAGCAAATAATAATTATTTATGAAATTCCATTATTGGCAACACTAACAATAAAAACGTTTAGGAGGAAATATCAAATGATTATTGGCGGAAACGGTACCTAATCGTTAAGTTTTTAATAATTGCTGTCTGTTCGGATATGTTTAAAGTTCAAGGTTATATAAGTTTTTTATTTATATGGATTTAGATCTATATGAAGACTATGTCCTTCATAACGAATTATATTTATAATTAACGATCCAAATTAACGTTAATGGCCGATATAGTTTTGGTGTCGTATTCAATTAAAATGATGTCAAAAACAAAAATAAAATTGATGACTGAATAGTAACAATTTGTTAGTGCATTTCATTCTGATTTAGTTCGGCACCCGCGGAGAGGTTAGCTTCGCAACGGCGATCGGTATCCCAGGGAGACGTCGATGGCAGAGGGTACTCCCTCGAGGTATTCCGTCGGGGCGATCACCGAAGTCAAGGAACTCTGCACCGGTGGTCGACCCAACGACGAAGGCGATGTGCTTTATGGGTGGGTTACGGGGTCGCCCTCTGCCTCTCTGTCGGCCCGGACGGAGCCGGGCGGCGGGTGCGCTGATTGTAGCCAACCCCAAAAAAAAGTGATTTTACTCGGTGAGCGAGAGAGTCGGAGACCCAACATTTTTGAGGGTGTTTGCCTGTGGTGGGTTTTGGTATCTTTTAATATCACTGAATCTCATTGCACACATTCTCACTCCCTTCACTTTCTTCACGGCAGGCAGCGGCCTAGCAAAGGTCCATGAGCGATAGTGTCGCTTACGATCAGTGTGCCTATTCTTGTTAGTCAAATATTTGTTACTCCCGACGTGATTTTGACGTAGTTTAAAATCGTTAATGTTGCATAATTTCAAGAAAGCGTCTTTGTGTTGATCAAGTATGGTAATGTTGTTAATTTAAAGTAATAAAATACGGCACCTTTGGTGAAAATAACAACGGCAAATGCGAAGAATTCATTCCCGATTTTGTTTAAGAGTACCAAAAATAAGTTTGGTGAGATTCGAATTGAATCGGATTCGAAATTAGAATTGATTTCAAGAGTAGGCACACAGGTGTGCTGTTTGTTCGTTTGCTACCAAAAGCAATAAAAATCATCTAAAGGTCTAAGTATTGAACTACTATGCCTTATGCAATATATTTTTTTTGCGATTCAGAAATTATTGTTCTGAATCTTTGTATTATCTGTGTACGTAAATAGTATGTTTGTAAGAGTCCCCACAATACATAGATCGTGTTCTTTTTGATCGAATTAAGCTACTTGTATATGTCCCTTAGTCGTCTTTTACGACACACAAGGGCAAGAGAGAGGGTAGTGAATTGTATTCCTACTCCGTCACCACACGGAACTGGTTCAGTTTGAAATTTATTTTAGTCTTGGATAGTTCATTTATCGAGAAAGGCAAGAAGTTATATAACGCTACGACCAATGAGACTGGAGCATTAATGTAAGATGTTGCAAAAACAGGGAAAATTTATTCATTTTCAGAGTTACCGTTTCGTTTTTTTTTGTGTGTGTATACCGCAGCTGGCTTTCACAGCTTTGCCTGGACTATGGGGGCTCGCAACCCGGTTTCATACGCCTAGCATTTTAATAGCATACGACTCTATAATCCTCTCCCTCCGTCAGTTTTTCTCTCTCTGTTATGTGACACAGACGAAGTTGCGCGAGTCTGCTGGTAATCAATAAATATCAGTCATTTTGAAGGTCTTATATGTAAATTCATCATTATCATCTCAATTTATATCTCGATTCATAACTTCATACGTCCCACAACTGGACTTGAGGTTCTTTAACGATAGAAGGAAAATAACCAAATACAACGACGGGCAGACGTTTTGATAAACATTTTAAAAGAGTTTATATGCAGATAACACTAATGCAAAAAAGTAAACCTTTATTTCAACACCTATAGTAGGTTAATTTCCCTCCCATTCTAGAAGAGTCCCGAGCCCAACTATGGGATTTATGTGTGCTGACATAATGATGATAAGGTCACAAATAGATTAGTAATATCTGGCTCATAATTTACCAAATATTATTCAAAGTACAGCTCTAGCTAATTACTGTCAGCAACGGATGTGGTTTCTGCATGCCGAACTGGCCTAAAGCAAGGACACTAGATTAATAGTCTCCGGGTCGTTTCTACCCTTCACTAGGATATCGGTCGCGAGTAGTATAAGTTGTGATAGGGTGTAGGAACGTTATTATTTAAAAAGTAATGTGGGTTAATATTTAATAACTAATTCTGTAGAGGGTATTAATCTCTATAATAATGATGACTTGTTGAATGTCAGACATCTTAGTCCGTCCGTGATCATGAACGCTGCAAAGTGCCCGAAACGTTGGCAATCAAAAAACAAATACAAAAGCGATAAAATCTGTAAAAATAGTTTTATCTACACTAATATATAAAGCTGAAGAGTTTGTTTGTTTGAACACACTAATCTCGGGAACTACTGGTCCGATTTGAAAAATTCTTTCAGTATTAGATAGCCTATTGATCGCGGAAAGCTATAGGCTATACACCATCATGCTCAAACCACTAGCAGCGGAGCAATAATGAAGTATGTTTCAAATTCGGGGTTTTTTGACATCTTACGCTACGTGCGTGTTAAAGGTTCGCAAAAATCTTTTGTGACAGAATCTTAAGTAACTATTCCACGCGGACGAAGTCGCGAGCATAAGCTAGTTTATATTTGAAAAGTAGTTTGTAATTTTATAAAGCTATAGTTAGTGCAAACCCTAAAATAAGTTTGCTTTATAACTGACGAGTTGTGCAATCTAACAGTGCTCCTAAACTTACGAGATATTTTTTTAATGGGGCTAATCCCACCATATATGTATGTACATCCACCACTGGTCTTTGTATAAGACAGTGATATGTGACCCTCAAGAAGTTCGAAGGTAACTTGCCCTACAGTACCACGCTCAGACAGGTATAGGGTTTTATTTCGAGTTTTTTTTCACTTTCATATATTTTATTTGTATATTATATCGTTTAGTCGTTTTTACCACAACCACGGGCAAAAAAGACGCGGTAAACATGAACTCGTCTTACTTCCTAGAGTTTAATTTCGTAATTCTTCAAACTGTTAATATAATAGAATTTTCGGCGAAAACCTGTAATGTTATTAAAAAAAAAGATTACCTAATATGGACGCGGAGATGTCATTTTCTTTACAAAAACGGTCACAAGACAAAAATGCTTAATATGGCGTCTACTTACTTCAATAATATGTTGTTATGGTGTAATAATCGTTTTCCTGATCGTAAAGAATTGGCAATAAACGTTTAAATAATTATTTTAACGCCTGTCTACATTTGAAATGGAATTTCTTCCGGGATAATCATTAGTAATTAGAGTGGGCGAGATTTTTGATAATAATTTATTATTAGTTTTTGTATTGTTTGGAGCTGTGTTATTCCGGATAAAGTTAATACTTATCATTTCAGCCAACATAATTCCCGCTTTTTAAATATTTTAAATACACGCGTAAACATCAGAAATCATAATGCCCACTGTTACGCTCGGGCCTCCTCCACAATAGGAGGGAAATTGACCTACTATACCGGTCATTTTTTTTGTTCACGCCATGGAAATGCATTTACGCACTGTCCCCCGCCAGTGGCAGACAGGGGGACTTGCACACATTTGCAGCCGGCATACCCACTAAAACCACAGCGGCCCCTTCCGCGCTTTTATGGGGTGCCGGAGAGATCGTCTGACGACATTCAATCCCCGACACCACAACGTATGGTCGTCAGGCCACGTCCTGTCGTTATTATTCAGGGCCGTGGGAGTAGGTGCCTATATTGTCACCTCCTCCCGGGCCCCCGGCGACGAAGCGAGTCAGCAGACCCAAATGCCTCGCGTTCCTGCTCCGACGCTTCCTTTCTGGATATAACAGCCTCGTAAAATGAAGACGTCGACGACCAGCACCCACCGTTATCGTAAAGATGCTCGGCAGCGACAGGTCCGTTCCAAGAACTGCCGACAGGTCGTGGCACTGAGGCCCTCAGGCGGGGTATATCTCCAAAGTGTGACGCGTAACATAAGTTGGCGTACCACACTCATGGCATCCGGTGGCCTCTTCTCTTCTAATCATATGCAGGTATACTTACAGAAGACCCCGTGTCCGGTAAGCACCTGTACTATACCGTACTGGTCGAACGTGTTGATATAGGGTTTTCTTACGAGTATACCTTCTTTTGTATAGACGTTATACTCATCCTCAAGACTAATATACGTCCCACTTTTGGACTCGCGCTCCTCCATAATAAAAGGGAAATTGATCTACTATACCACTCTGCTCCGTGTGGTGACGGATCTTCTGTGTGGTGATGGCTTAAGAATACAATTTACCACTCTCTATCGTGCCTGTGGATATCGTAAAAAACGACTAAAGGTGCCATTCCAACCTCGGCTGCAGGCTGCAGATGCAGGCTGCGGATGCAGGTAGCACACGCATGACACGCAGCCGCTGCCTGCATTCGTAGTCGATAGTGATTCCAAGGCTGGCTGCACGTGCTGCGGCAGGCTGCGTCTTATTCCTTCCAGACAGTATCTTAGCCACATTATTCTTATATTTCATGTGGCTTTTATCAAAAAGAATAGAATATTTTGTTACAAGATTACTTAACTGATCTTTTTCAGCCCCTGAAAATCTCATTTTCTTGAAATAAATATTGATGCTAAATCTAAATATCGAGAGCCGATAAAAATTCCATGATTCTATCCAATATGAGCGCTAATTTGATTGCAAATTAAGTTTGGTGACATTGGCTCCGAGTAGCGACTACTTGGGACTTGTCTCAACAGGTTGGAGTGACGTAACTACAGCAGCACTTGCAGCCGAGGCTCGGCAGCACGTGCAGCCGCAGCCGCGTTCGGAATGTTTTTCACAGAAATCCATACTACTACATAGAAAACCAGTCGAGCAGCCGCTGCTGGCTTCGTGCAGCCGCTGCATGTGCTGCCTGCAACCGCAGCCTGCAGCCGAGGTTGGAATGGCACGTTTAGGGATATAATATGCACAAAGGCTCTGTGCAAGAGAAGGCAAACTCGAAATGAAACTCTATATCAACATGTCTGACCAGCACGGTATAGTAGGTCAAATTCCCTCCCATTGTGGAGGAGGCCTGAATCCAATAGAGGGACGTATGTGGGCTGCGATGATGATGATGATACCATACTGATCAGGCACATTGGCGTAGGGTCTTATTATGAGTTTTCCTTTTCTTGCACAAATATTACATAGAGATTACATTACGCAGATATTGTAATTTTTTAGTCATCTTTTACGACACCCACGCGTAGTAAAGGAGGTGATGAATTGTATTCTTACTGCGTTACTACAAGGAAGGCTGCACAGATGTTATATGCTTATTATATCCCTTTTTGTTTTTATTGGTGGGCTATGGTAAGCGCACGCGCGGTCCAGTTCGTCCGGGGCGAAGAAAGGACGGCGCGCGGGCCCATAACCCACCCGTACCCACGTCACCTCGTTGTTGGGCCGACCACCGGGGCAGATGTGACTTGTCGTCAGTGGTCGGCCCGACGGAATACCCTTTTGTTTTACCCTGTTAAGTTTGCCATTTCTGGTATAGGTGTTTTATAAATGTTATGTCCCTTAGTCTATTTTTACGACATCAACAGGCAAGATAGAGAGTGGTGAATTGTATTCTTACTCCCGTCCCTATACTGAAGATTTGTTTACGAAGGACTGATTTACGTAGTTCAAAACTAGAAACCGTGGAAATATATCAACTTTGATTCATGATCATCGCAGCTTACATACGTCATACTGCTGGGCTTGACCCTCCGCCATGATGGAAGGGAAATTGACCTACTAAACTACGCCGGTCAGACCGGTTGGTATAGGGTTTATTTCGAGTTTTTCTTCTCTTGCATAGATGTCATCTGCAATAATCTTTTGTCTTTTACTGCCTCCTCTACACGTCAGCGGATGCGTCCGCAGCGTAGAGGGGGTGATTTGCTACCACAGACGAGCAAATCACCCCCTCTACACATCCGCCAATGACATCTGCGGATGCATCTGCGGACTCATCCACTGACGTGTAGAGGAGGCATAAAAGACACTCACAGGCAAGAAAGAAGGCGGTGATTTGTATTCTTACTCCGTCACCACTAGGGATGTGAAAAAATAATCGATTTTTATATTAATCGATTTTTTAAGAATCGATTATCTAAATAATGAAAGTCGATTAAAAAGAAATCTGTTTTTTTTATATTAAAATTAATCGATTATTTTAGCATTTGCTTTTTTGTTTAAATTTAAAGTTTTCTATTATGTCGAAAATAAATATCACTGTCAGATTTCCTAAAAAAAAGTCATCATAAAGCTGTCGGAAAAAAAAACCTTAAAAAAGAACTACGAAATTCGATTTTTTTTTGCAAATCGATTTATTTTAATGAAAGAAAAATCGACTTATTTTCATGAAAAAAAAAACGATTATTTATTAATCGATTTTTGACCCCCCAAGTGACATCCCTAGTCATCACACGAAACTTTGCTTTGGTTAACGAAGTTCAAAAGTAGAACCTGTGGAAATGTATCGACTCAGTTTGGTACTAGAAAGTCGAATCTCTATACGATTAATAATAATAAAGGTTAGGATTAGTTATGTCTTCACCGTCAACTCCACAGTTGCAAAATCCCTCCCCAAAGCTACTGCAACAAATCGTGTGTATGGCGATACAAGTTATGATGCCGAGGTCACAATTGTTTTGTGTGTTGTATGAAGTACGCGTCATAAATAATGCGTTTTAATTAGTCTGGGTGTACAGTTAAGTAACTTCGCTTTGTGGCTAAACGATTTTGTAATATGAAACACTACTTTCATTGCTGTTAATTATTTTATGAATCTATTTTTGCATATTATATTTTGAGCTTTAGAGCCCGCTCTTAGGAATAACCATCAATCATTTATTCTGAATTACATACCGGTCAAAACAATCCAATAATCTACCATCGGTATGCGAACACAAGTTGAGAAAATGCGGCAAGAAAGCCGCTCATTTTTTCGTAAGCTTTTAAATAAAACTAATAGTATACGTCATAAAGTACTAGCTCCAGTGTGATGCCCTTTGAAATAGGAAATATATTTTTATTAAATAAAAAAGAAAGAATATATGGTTGGATTAGATCTAGTAGAGCAGACAGCGCTCCCCTCAAGCACATTAGAGGGAAGGGATCGATATGTAATAGGAGTATACTGCCGATAGGCTTCTGTCTACAGCCGAGGGCTGGTTTGTCTGGGGTACTACCACACGCTCGCAGAAAATCGACGTAGGAATTTGTTACTATACTTCGCTCAGTGAGCGACAGAATCGGAAGCCCAACTTTCTGAGAATGTTTTCCACCATACGTGGTGGATTTTGGTGATGTTTTTAGTGTCATTGAACCTCATTGCACGCATTCACACTCCCTGCACTTTCTTCATGGTAGGCAGCAAAAGTCCATGAGCGCCTATATCATTTATCATCAGGTGTAACGTTTGCGCGTTTACCAATAAAAAAAAATAACTGTGCAGGGACATCTTGAATGATATCATATCTTGATATTATATTAGATCGGTTTCGGTTACAGTTTCAGATACATTTTCATTTCGGATATCCGATAGTTTCAGTTACGGTTACAAAACTTCATAACATCCTTGGTTGAACGCTCAATTTTAAGTTTAAGCTTGAATCCAGGTTTGAAGTTCATTTATTTATTCGGTAAGGTACTGGTGCAGTCTTTAAATATATCTACTCTTTAGATGGTGGATGCCAGATTAGATAAAATGAACTGAACCTCCTCCACAACAACAGGGAACTGCTCTACGATACCACGCTGGTGAGATGTGTTGACATAGAATCTATTTTCGAGTTGCCTTCCTTTCCGAGGATGTTACATGCATATCATGTCCTTTAGTCGTCTTTTACGACATCCACGGGCCAAGATAAGGGAAAACTGATTAGAATCAACAGTTAGCAATTTTGATTTGAACAATGAATCTTTATATTTGTCATGTTTACAGACATATTGATCTTTTGGCAGTACTTTGGAAATGTCATGTGCTGTTCTTGTATTATATTCAATATCTTAGTGTTCTAATGTGTTATATTAAATAATTTTGATGACATTTCGTAATGTGTGGCGGCAGAACTGCTGAGGTGTAATAAAGTATTGAATATGATAATAATATAAAAGTGCTTTACATGGTTCACTTTTACACATTTTTGTTTACGCCAAAATTTTCAGAAGATTCCGCCATCAGTGGCCACAATAGTGTTGAAAGTGACAATTTGACTTACTGACGGATAATGACTGATATGAAGAAACTGATAATTTGTAAAGAAAATTAATCGTATATTATTACTGCCAAAAATGGCTCGTATTAGTAGCTGATTGCAAAGACAAAAAAGAAGATGAAGAATGGCGTATTGTTTAATAATTTTCGTCATCATCATCGCAGCCCACAGACGTCCCACTGTTGGGCACAAGCCTCCTCCATAATGGGAGGGAATTTGACCTATTATATAGTAAGATCAATTGCCCTTCTATTGTGGAGAAGGCTCGAGCAGTAGGACGTATATGAGCAGAAATGGTGAATGATACCATGCTGGTCAGATATGCTGGTGTAGAGTTTCATTTCAAGTTTTTCTTCCCTTGCACAGATGTTATGTGCATATTATATCCCATAGTTGCCTTTTACGACATTCACGGGCAGGACAGTGAGTGGTGAATTGTATTCTTACTCCGTCACCACACGGAAATTTTAGCAACATTTAAATCAGCAAACATTAGCAAAATAAAACTACAAATCCTTTTACAAGTATAATTTTAAAATAATATTAACAATACCTTTGCCTTCTTAAAACTGTTGTCGATCTAGGTCTAGATAATTTGTATTTTAAGTAAAGCATTCTCAAGACAAAGAGTATAAAAAATAGTATACCAGCTAATGCGACAAAATTGTAGAGTTGGACATTGTCAGAGAATCCATGATGATTTATATTATTCAAAGACCTATACATACGTCTTTTAAGACGATATAATTTGGTCGGTTTTTTCCTGAGCTGTAACATTTAGTAATTTTAGTATGTTCCTGAAGAAATTTCGACATATTTTCGAAAACAATTGGATTCCTGAAATAAACAATTATGTTTAAATTAGTTATTTTGTCCGTGTGTATGTGATTGAACGCTTTCTAAACAGCTGGACCGATTTTCATGTGTTATTTTCGTGTTCCAGAAGATTCGAGAATGGTTTAGATTGAGATAGATAATTGGACTCGATAGATGGCGCTACGATTAATTTCAATGAGAATTCTTTTTATGCTTTTAGATTTGAAGAAAACAGCTTCTGTTTGGTCAGCTAGTAATATGTATAATCTTTTTTATGAAATTACAATTATTGAACAGTCCATACAAGGAATTAGACTTAGCGTCCCCGCTGTAGAAGTTAGAAATGCCCTCATGACCATGAACGTTGTAGTCTTCGAAAAGTCCGAAAGTTAAAAATCAAACCATCATCATCACATCTCATATAAGTCCCACTGCTGGGCTCGGCTTCCTCCACAATGAGAGCGAAATTAAGCTACTATAACACGGTGGCCAACCCTGCTGGTATAGGCTTTTATTTTGAGTTTTCCTTTTTTTATATAGATGTTATCTGCATGCAATGTGGATATCAGAAATACAGAATGAGAACAGGATGAACGTTTGATGATAATAAAGACTGTTTGTATTGCTTACCTAAGTATATTATCCGGTTTAAGGTATTTCAAGTACAATGATTTATACAGCACTGGCACTTCAGTTCAAGCTACTGTTGCACGGAACACACTAAATACCATGGATTCTCTCATCATTAGTAATTTAAAAGTAAACAACACTTCTTAATAACTTGCTTCAATGTTTTGTTTGGAATCCTTTACTGTTTTGCGGCTTGTACGGCATAATTTTTTAAGACTTCTTTTTATATATATTTAAAATAATGGGCTCCATTTCCGCATTGCGAAGAGTTTTATATGATTTTGACGTTTTTGGGCATGACCGACATGACAGAACCGTGTGTTTTATTTTTAAATTAGCGTAAATGTCATGATATTTTAAGTTTTTTTTTATTATTTTATAGAGTACCTTATAGTATTTTGCATGCACATTTCTTCTTGAATCAAAAAAGATTTAAGTGTGGTAGGAGCATATTATCGACAATGTTCTATTTACGCCCGCGGGTCGATTCGTCTAGGGTAGTACCACAGTCTTGCAGTTTTTTTTTTATTATTAAGATCTTTATTTTTAAGGTTTACAAAATATTTTTTAATGTTTCTTTATAACATTTGATTCTAATAATACACATTCAATAATGTGGTAGGTTACCAAAACGTATAAATAAGTACCTATATTGTAAAATGTTTACGAGTTATATAATTTGTGAGAATTGGAGTGTGAATTCGTTTAGTTAAAGAATGAACATTTGCGTGCTCTTTACGGTGTCGATATAATAACATAGATGGATAAAAACAGGTATGTTGTAACGTATCTAATGAAAATTGTACCTCTCATTATGGTTATAATAGTAGTTGATATTGTTTATTTTGCCGAACCCCCACAAGGTGGACTAATGATGCATATAACGTTCTGAGTGGCGTTCTCGTGGGGGGCCTATAACCAACTGTAGACGCTTATTGCCTTGGATGAATTGCTGAATTATAAGCACAGTAACCGTCATTCACAAATTAATACGATTGTAGTTAGTAATATCATTTTAAAGGTTAAACTAACTTAAACGAAAATACTGTTAAATTCTCTGGGTGCCCCTAAAAAACACGTCGCAAATATTTCTATGTGTTGAAGTAGATTATCATATTTCATACTTGTAGGAATAGTAAAAGTCAACGATTTTATTTGATACTAGCAACTCGCCCTCGCTTCGCTTCGGTTATAGGTTATAGTCGTTTTACCCGCGTAGTTCCCGTTCCCGTGGAAATACCGGGATAAAATATAGCCTAGTTTACGCCCTGATATTATAGTTTTCCATTGGTGAAAGAATTTTTTAAATCGGTCCAGCCATTTTGAAGATTACTCGAAACAAACAGACAGACAGACAGACAGACAAAAATTTTTTAATTGCTATTTTAGGCATAGGTGTCGTGCAAATAACCGTGTGAGCATGAAAAAAGCCTATTATTTTGACATTACAAACAGACACTCCAATTTTATTTATTGGTATAGATGCAGAAGACATCTATGCAAGAGAAGGAAACCTCAAAATTAAATCCTGTTGACGCAAGATTACAATTCACCATAGGATCTGAACGGAGAAGGAAAACAGTAGAATCCTATACTAATACGTGTTACCAGCGTAGTGTAGTAGTTCAGTATATTTCCTATTATGGAATAGGCTCGAGTTCAGCATTAGAATGCATGAGATCTGAGACAATGACGATGATAATATACAAAGTACAACTTGCCATGTTATACCACTTGCTTAACCATCATCATGTCGGCTTATATATATATGTCCTACTGCTGGGCTTGAGCCTCCTCTACAGTAGGTGGGAATTTGCCTTACTATACCATGCTGGTCAGACATGTTGGTATACGGTTTTATTTCGAGTTTTCCTTGTCTTGTATAGATGTTATATACATATTGTATCCCTTAGTCGTTTTTTACGACACCATGATTACAACTTACAAGCATGATCCCGTATCATGCTGAATGAATGAATGGTGAATTGTATTCTTACTCCGTCACCACACATACATTTTATTTAAAACTTACCTATATATTAACTGGAAAGTTGTGTTTGAGTTATGATATATTAAGCATAGAGACAAACATACGTTTTAATTTTTTAAAAGTAAAGTCCTATACTAATCTCTATATTGGCTGTCATTTTACGCTGGTAAATTATATAGCACGCCGGCATATTATTAACCGATACAAATTAAATCTCTACTCATACACATACATAATTTGTAGATCCGGCAAAGTAAAGTCCTGCGTGGAAATTCAACCTGTGATTATTAGACTATTAAGTAATACATCCACAATGCAGTTACAAAGTGATATCTCAACTAAATGATATAAAAACTCAAGGATTCGAAGTTAAAATGCAATGGGTCCCATCGCATATTGGTCTAAGGGGTAATGAGAAGGCTGACGCACTTGCAAAGGAAGCTACTTTAGACGGTAATGCGTATAACATCTTGCCACATTATAGTAAAATCTTACCTAAATTTAAGAAGAAATGCTCTAAAATATGGAAGGAACATTTTAATGTTCGGTCAATTACCAAAGGTATATGGTATAAAACAATAGTGTCTGAGCCTCCTCATATACCGTGGTTTTGTAATATGAGTTTGCGGCGTAAATTGATTGTAACAGCGCACAGGCTGAGGACTGGTCACATGCCATTGAAAAAATTTGCCTTTCTTATGCGGAAAGCTGATACACCCAACTGTGATACATGTGGAGTTGTTGAGGATGTGTATCACTTACTTGTGGAATGTGTCCGCTTTCAGCAAGAGAGGTTAGCGCTCGAGCTGATGTATGATTTAAATCGGTTGAACGTCGGGTGGCATAATGATATATTGGCTGAGCCTACGTCTGACGCTGCTAAACAACTATTTAAGGCCATAAGCCAACTGAGATGACAAATTCCTTCTTTTCCTTTTTTATACTAGTTTTAAGCTGTTTGTAATTTTTTTTAACTCTACCCTTGTATAATACGATGGGACTGGCATATTCTTTAATAAAAGTCCCCAAATTAAATAAGAATAAAAAAAAAAAAATCCACTGTGCAGTTGTATTTAATTTTTGGAATTATTTAGATCATGCAATAGTTATTACTTTCTTTATTGAATGTATATTTTTAACTTTGTTAAAATGTTAATAAACGTAAAGATTTTTTTTTTAATTATTATTTTAAATTACCAGCTGCTAATGTTAGTTGTATTAATTATTCAATGTAATAAATAAATAGCGATACCCTTGGAGATTTTATCGTTTGTAGAAATAAGTATGGAAAGAAAGTATTTTTACAAAACAACAGTCCTTGACATATCTGGAACAAGTCATACGTTGAGGCAACTTGCATGTACGACAACATTGTGGCTTTACTAATCTAAATTGAACTAAAATCACTCTTATTCCAATGTGATAGAACTTGAAATAATTTATTTTAACGGCATGAATAACTTTGTAGTATTTCGTTTGCGATGCGGCCCGCGCTAAAGTTATTCGATTCGGTTTCGGAACGCAACGTTATCGTAATATTGTACTGGCAGAATAACCAATGTCCCTTGCCTCGCTTTGTTTGTTTGACATGTGTCATGGGTGTTTGGTTAATTTTGGCGCCAATTTCTTAATTTTTTGCAGTAGGAATGGGTGATTTAGCTTGGGTAATCTATTGTTATATTATGAATTTTAATCCTTGACTAATAGTACTCATAAATAGTAATCACATGCTATGTAAATTTTGTATAATTTAAACTGATGTTGCTTTAAACATAAAAATAAAAATACTTTAAACACATACTATAAATAATTATTTATTTTACAAGGAAACAAAATTTATCCTATTTTTTTGTAATAAAACTATTGACACGAATTTAGTTTCATTGATCACGATTTACCTATGTCAGTGTTATAACAAAATATAAGCAGGGCGTGGGAAGAAAATGGACATAAATAAAACTAGCTTTTGCTCGCGGTTTCATTCGCGTTTAAGCCATTTGTCGTTCAAACTGTATCACCCTTAAGGTCTGTTTCTGTTCTATAAAGAGGTAAACTTACATACGTCAGTCCTTATTTACTAGCTATTAAAGATGAGAAAGTAAGTAAAAGGAACAGCGAAATATTTAATACCGCAAGTTACAATGTCAAATTGAATATCACAATTTACAACCTTTTTGACAGGCTATGGTCTGGAAACACCTTGGACATTTCATCAGAGGCGACGAAAAGATGGCGTGCGGCCTCATAACCCACTGGGCTTTCTGTCCATAGCCTATGAGCCGACCACTGGTATCGAATCCTTGACATCCGTGACCAATCCGGCGGGTAATCTTTACAACCATCACACCGACATCGACACCTCGGCAACAAATAACAGTATTGCCGGGGCGTTATCCTCATGTGACCAGTCTCTCTCTGTGGGTGGTGGATTAACTCCGGTCTATCCACCGCGGACTTCAGTTAGGGTGACATTAGGCGCAACCTAATTTGCACTCTCTAAGGGTGCAACTTAGGTTGCACAGAAGGAAATTTCCAACCCTCGAAACACATGTTTGTTTATTTTTCAGAAGAATTTAATGAAACTATATTGAATTTGATAATAATGAATCGCCTTAAATTTCATTATACATACTGTAATACTGTATCCAAATTAGTTTTGTATCTTAAATAGTTTACTAAGTATCCGCAAAACAGTTTTCTTTATTTCTTGTTAAATGTAATGAGGTCAAGAAGGAAATTCCCAAGTGTGCCCACGTCAGGCAGGTGGCTGGTCATAGTTTTATTGACAAACAAATTTGCAATAGACCACGAGTAATTGAGATAAGAGCGAGATGATGATGATGATGATGACCAACTATTTTATATGATAATCTATATATTAGCTCCGCCTGCAGAATAAAATTTATAAACTGTTGCAAATACTCGAAAACATGTTATGCTTTCGATATTTGATAAAATATCTTAAGCATGATGATTAGTATAAAAAAATAATTGACATAAATCTTTTGTGACATGAATAATAGAAATATCACGGTTTCTTTGAAATAGATATTAGATTAAAAGTCGTGAGACACTACTCGACGGTCAGACTTCGGCCTTCAAATATGTCTGATACGTTTAGTTTTTGCGTGTAGAAAAAATATCAATATCATTTACTTAGTTTACATAATATAATTTAGATTATACGAATGACGTTGGCTTGAATAAAATTTTAAAAGGTTTTCAATTTAAATACGATTTAATTACGATTTGAAGGAGCTAATACAATTAGTTTGTATGTACGGGCAGGGTTGCTTCGGCAAGTACCTACACGCGGTCGTGAGGAGGGAGAGTACTCTGTCTTGCCAGCACATCGAGGCGAGCGTGACGAGGACTGTGTGGCCTGGGCAAAGCAGCACCATGAACTCTTAGCAATCATCGGTGGCAGTCTGATGATGCAGACCATCGCTAGGACGATGCTCGATAGCATCAGGAACTGGAACGCAGGCACCACCTTCTGTGAGCAGTAGTCTCATGGAAGGAGACAGCGCAGTGCTTCAGGACTGAGTCAGACCACGCTGATAGCTGCTGCCGCCAACACGCCGGGCGGCGCAGGCGGGAATACCTATGCCTGATGCGGTGCTCGCCAAGGCCGTGTGTGACTAGACAGAGGAATAATCCATTCATCACCGCGTGAGGGCGACGCCTCGGGGAGTGTTGGGGAGGGATAGTTAGTTGGAACTAGCCTGGAACGGACGATCTGTGTTTAGACCATAGCCCTCAAAAAATAGGCGAGAAGTTGTTAAGTTTCCAAAAAAGACATCGTAATAATAAAAAGTATTAATGCCGACATTATTTAATATAATTAATATATACCGGATTTCAGCGACCTTCGTAAAAATTGTGACAGGAGTTTTTGCGGTAAAATGTGACAGGCATTCTTTCCTTCCTAGTGAAGTTAGAATTTTGTTACTCTATGACGCGGTATCAAATCACTGTCGCGGAAGTTTAGCGCCGAACTCACCAACTCTTATTCATTGTTAGAAGTAACATTTCATAAATATCAGCAAAATTATTCAATATAAAACTATGAATATTTAATTAAATTTAAGAGCGCTACATGACATTTTGATATTCTCGCCAAAACTCCCAAAAACGGAGAAAAAATACTCCCTCTGAGAGCTTCTGTTCTGTATACTGTATCTTAGAAGTGCCTACAACCTACTCTCTAACCCTGTATATCTTAAGAGACGTAAACTAAAATGTATGGGCCAGTTAGTTATAAAATATGGATAGCCTGGGCAAAGATTTTTAATATATTCAAGCTCTTCGTCCGAGCATTATTCAATGTAGTTTTTGCATTAAAATCCGTACTACAACGACCTTTCGTCTATTCAATTGTAATGACGCATACACAAACGGACATGGCCGGTCGACCTTGTCGCCACACCACGCCCTCTATACTAAATTGAGATTTAAAAGGGCACTACATGAGTTGGTGGAATGGTGTTGATCTTAATATGAACCTTGGAACATGGCGTTCTATTGTAATGCTAATATCATAATTTGATGTAGATTGAACACAGTTAATCTATAATTAACTTACTATCTTAAGAAGGGTTTGTAATATTTTCTTATATGGAATCGCAGTGAATAAACGTAGTCTTGGGCTGCAATTTGTAGTAGGTACATATTTGAAGCACAAAGCGTATTATTTTATTGATTTTCATGAAGCTCTTTTCACGTGGCCAGTTGGAATACAATTCATTACAATATAACAAAAACTATTTTTACAAATTTTATCACATTTTTTTTAATGATTTCCTAAGTTACTTTTTATATAAACAGGTACAGATACAGATACCTGGTAGTAAATTTTTATTAAAATCGCTCCAACCGTTGGGAAGATTACTCGACAAAAACAGATAGACAGACAAAAAAAAATTAAAGTGGTTTCTAGGCATAGGCATCCTGTTAATAACCACGCGAGCATAAAAAAAATCAAAACAGGTATGTAATTCACACGTGGTAGAAATGAAACCTTCCAAAATTTTGTATAAGCCTTGTATTACGCATGCGCGTACATACACGTACAACGCTGAGGTCCAAGCAAACTCCCACTATGTCTTGGTAAACACGAGTCCTCCACGAAATAGAGCACAAAGAGAACCATGAATATAAGAAACACTGTATAAGGCTTCCTATCTCATTTTCACCCACGCTAAATCTTATGAATTTATACATTTGTCTCTTTTTTACTGTCGCTTTTTCGTTTCATCGACTTTCAAATCACAGCGATGCTAAAGAAGGTTTCACTTGAAAATGTATTATTTTAACATTATAAATAGACAATTCAATTATATTAATTTGTATAGATTTAGTACTAACTTAGACAATGTTTGCGTGTTTGTAAATTCTAAGAAACTTGTTTTTTTCAACTACCGGTTAACCAAAGTTAACGAATATCGAAGCGGTAATCCCGATAGACGCCGGCGTAAATAAATCACAATAAAATTACTTCCGCCACCGCATTAATCATAAACTATACGTGTATGATTGATATTTATAATAATTACTGATGATTTAAAAAGAAACATATTTATAACATCCGTTTATGGTTTATTTTGGAAAGTGATTCCCGTACTTGATAAATTAGTTATAGGAATATTGGTTTATTTTTTGCTTGTACAAACAGTTTGTGTAAACAACATAAAAAAAATAATTGATTTATTTATTTATATATATTGAGTAATTCAACTGCTCGTTAAACTTCCATCCATCTTTTAGCCCGGACACAGGCCGCCTTACGTGAGAGTCACTCGCAACGATCCTGCGCCACTTGCCAACGGTTCCCATATCATACTGCGAGCACAGTTACATATTGGCAATAAAATTGGCAATATGTAACTGTCCACGCAGGGTTGATACATAATCAATGATTTTGAATTTGAATTTATGAGTCTTATAGTGTATGGGGATAGGCTGATGAATAAAAGGATTCCTCTATGAATTTTTGAGACTAAAACAATCACGAAAGTCCGGTAAGTTCTAAAGCTTGCGGTCGAATCACGTTATGGCCGAATCACGTTATGGCCTTGAGTGACCGACGCGCGCGCGCAGCGAAAGTGAAATGAAAACGACAATAGATCTATTGTTAAAATGGGAATTGCCGTGAAATGTGAATAAAATTAACCTTTACACTAGGGATAGAGGCTTTTGATTCGGTATGGTGATTATTTTGTATCTAAGAGAAAGCATTTCCTAGAAAATACCATGTTCGTAAGAAATTTTATCACGTGACAGGTATTTAAATATTACATTTGATTAAACGCCGCTGTGTGCGGCTACGAATACTACCAGTCATTATATTGCTCCGTGTGGTGACAGAGAAAGAATACAATCCACTACCCTCTCTCTAACCCATGGGTGTCGTAAAAGACGACTAAGGGATATATTACGCATATGATATCTATGTAAGAGATGGAGAACTCGAAACAAAACGCTATACCAACCTGTCTGACCAGCATGGTATAGTAAAGTCATTTACCCTGGTGTATCGTAAAAGACTACTAAGAGATCAAATATGCATATATCATCTATGCAAGAGAAGGAATACCTGAAGCAAAACCCCATGCCAATACATTTGGCCTGCGTGGTATAGTAGGTCAATTACCCATAGTGGAGGAGGCCCGAGCCCATCAGTGGAACGTGGGTGTCGTAAAAGATAACTAACAGCTTTAAATCGACCTAGGCTAACTCCATCCAATGTCATCTGGTCAATAATTACATACCCAAGGAGGTTTGACATCAGGATGACGGCCGGTCATAAATCTATTGTGAAAGTTTTTGCAATAAGTACTACGAAAAGAGTACATATTAAGTCGACCTCTAATAATTAGGTTAAGAGCAGGATGATGATGGTTGTATCGTTAGAAATAATAAATTATAGACTTTAAAATCATCCAACCGATGCGCCCCGAACAAGAAAAGACGGCAACTGGTTAGAAATAAAAAAAAAAGAAATAATGCGAAGGCGGTTTAAAACCACAAAAACATTGTATTAGGAACCAATAAGGGCATTGTATTTAATTTCAAAGAATTCTATTTTTAGGGACGAAACCCTAAAAATCCAAAGGGTAAAAACGGGATCCTATTACTAAGACTTCACTGTTTGTCCGTCCGTCTGTCTGTCACCAGGCTGTATTTCAAGAACCGCTGTAGCTAGACAGTTGACATTTTTACAAATTATGTATTTCTGTTGCCGCTATAACAACAAATACTAATAACAAAATAAAATCAATATTTAAGGGTAGCTCCCATACAATAAACGCGATTTTTTTGTAGATAATGGTACGGAACCATTCGTGCGCGACTCCGACTCGCACTTATTTTCTATTTGTACAACATATCGTAGTATTTATATAAATAGCAGCTAATTGATATATTCTGTAAGACTTAATTGATTTGGTACTCCCGTTTAGCGTGGAATAAGAATACAATTATCACTCCTCACTCGCCCGTGGGAATCGCAAAATTCAGCTAAGGTTCTCGCCACGAGAGTGGAGCGGGACTATTTCTTCCGAAGCGTATAACATTTCGAATCAGGGCGATTCTCGCATTATCCCTTAATTTCTAGAGGAGTCTTAACGTACAATACTAGACGGCGAAACGTTGAATGGATGAAATATTGAAAACACTTCCTACGACAATTAATAACCAATAAACGTAATAAAAGCAATCATAATAACATAAACAAAATCATAGAGAAATAATAATACGCATTATTTCATCATAACGACGAAGGTTGCTCTGTACGACAGAGCCAATTGCCATTATCTAACGTACTGTGAGCCATTAGCTAATGTGACCATAACTTTATGTGAGAACGGGACACTTGCATTAATAATAAAAATAAAAACTTATATTAATTAGGGGTGTTATGGAGCTCTGTAACCGTAACTGGAGCTAACGGATATCCCACATAAAATATATCCTAAACTGAAATCGATCTAACAGCTTCGAATAATTTCGATTATGACCGGTGTCTGTATAAGACACACGGGTTATTTATCAACCAGCCGAACTAACAACATAAACGTTAGCATCTGCATAAGGAAAATAATACGATAATCATCATAATTAGCATTTCTCTTTTACAATTCCCTAAAAATTAACTATCCGAAACTGTCGGATTATGTCAAATAATTTCATACCTGTAACCGAAACCGTTATAATGTTATTCTAATATCCGTTCCTAGATCTGAAACATCATACATAACATTTCCTTTATTAATATTAATATTAAGTTAAAAAATTAGGATATGTGGTTTTTTTTTAAATACTAATAACACTTATACAAATAATGTTAAATTGCAGTGTCAGATGCATTTGTTATTGTTATATATATTTACTAGCGATGCGTAACAGTTTTAAATTATCATGTTTATTTACAAGTAGGAATGGAGTTGTCACAAGATTTGTAGGTGTTGGTCTTGATAATCAAAATGACTTTAAAAATAATAGCGAAAATGAATCTAACACGTCCGTCTTCGTACAGACATACCAAGAATTTATTTTGTAATATAAGTTTACAAATATACGTTTAATCTGTTTGCAAAAACAGGACATTTTTGATCCCTTTTTGGACATCGGGACAAACCGCCGCTTTCAGGCTGTTTGTCCCGTATTTTGCAAACAAATCAAACGAAAATTTGATTTCTTTTTATGATTACGAATTTCCCGTCAAAAGCGGGACGCATGGTTACGTTAGTTATAGCTAATAATATTGGTGCAATATGGTGCTGTACTATATTAGAACTTCCTGTTAATAATATCATCAAATGACCTCCTAAATAAAGTGATAAAATGTAGTTTTTTTATGTCTTAAAATGAGCTTAATATAATTGTCATTAAAAAACCGGAAAGAGGAGGGGTACCGCAGATTATGGTATTCCACATCACCCTTTAGTCACCCTGGACTGTAGTATGAATGTAGGCAGTAGGGACACAACATCGAAAAGAAAGTATCGATACTGTACTCATGAGTAGTATCGAAGAAAAAGTATCGTTTTTCCTAGAATTTATGTTATGATGAGCTTTTCTTTTTTTTTTAGAATTTTGACCGTCTGTGAACGGATCAAAATATTGTGACTATAATAAATAAAAAAGACTATAATAAATATTGTGAGCCATATTTTAGAAGGTTCATTACGTTAGAACTAGATGGTGTTACCATAAACATAACCTGTGAGGTCAAGTTGAACATGGATCAAAAAGTACTCATTGAGTAAAAGTATCGAATGCAAAGTATCGAGTACAAAAGTAACGGCATCATGTCCCTAAAAGCCAGACTATAATAACACCATTAGTGAATAACAAGGAAAAAAAATTTTGTTCGACTGTGCATGTTAATTACGGATGTTTGCACATGACTTTTTTGTTTATGAACCTATTTAGATACATATTTCTTTTCGTAGATTTTTGTTTAGAAAGCATATGATTCAATGCTAGAGCTATTTTAACTTCTCACATTGTCCGTAGACATATTCAAAGGTATACTTTTAAAATACACTATCGCCTTAGACTTAAATTAAGCTTGAAAAAATCATATATCTACCAGTCCTTTTAGTTAGCACATGGCAGTGTCTATCTATCGTCCACTGTCGGATATAGTACTTCCATGAAGGGGGAATAACACTACAATAATCAAACTTCGTAGGCAGATTCGCAATTGCAATTGGTGTTATATCTTTCTCAGTAGAGTGCCGCTACGCTACTCATTCTTTTGATGATCTCTCAGCCAAATTTTATGTCTCTTACGAGGGAAAAATATGTTGGCGCATTGCAGTTTTAAACTGCAACCGCACGAGGAAATAATTGAATATCTAATCCCGGTAAAAACATAAATGTGAAAAAGGCCGCCAATATTATGATAATTATGGTATGGTTGTCGACTTCACCGACAAAAGACTTGAAATATAAATGGGTGCCAAGTTCTGTGGATTATTTTGAAATTTATTTATTAGAAAACGTATAAATATTCTTAAGTAATCCGTGTAGTGACGTGACGGGGTAAGAATATAATTCACCACTCTCTATCTTGCCTGTGGATGTCAAGACGTAAAAGACGACTAAAGGATATTATACGCATGTAACATCAATGAAAGAGGAGGAAAACTCGAAATTAAACCCTATACTAACCAGTCTGACCAGCACGGTATAAAGTCAAATTCCCTACGTTTGTGGAGGAGGCTCGAGCCCAGCAATGTGACGTAAGTGAGCCGAGATGATGATGAAATTTAAAACAATTTACTTGTTTTTCTTCTACTACAAAAGAGTTTACTATTTATAAATATCATAATATATAATATATATTGTAATTATCAAATCTATACCAATAAATAAAATTGGAGTGTCTGTTTGTAATGTCAAAATAATAGGCCTTTTTCATGTTCACACGGTTATTTGCACTATACATATGCCTAAAATACACTTTATATTTATTTGTCTGTCTGTTTGTTCCGGGTAATCTTCAAAACGGCTGGACCGATTTAAAAAAATCTTTCACCAATAGAAAGCTATAATATCAGGGAGTAAACCAGGCTATATTTTATCCCGGTATTCCCACGGGAACGGGAACTACAGGGATAAGGCGACAGAAACCGAAGCGAAGCGAGGGCGGGTTGCTAGTTATTTACATAAAGCAAATAACTTATTATGTATTGAACCTCAATATTTGTCTTGTCTAGTTTTCAGATGCTGGTCATTTTATATGTAGCTAATTAACTTTACTTCTCTATCTATACGAATAAATAAAATTGGAGTGTCTGTTTGTAATGTCAAAATAATAGGCTTTTTTCATGCTCACACGGTTATTTGCACTATACATATGCCTAAAATACACTTTATATTTTTTTTGTCTGTCTGTCTGTTTGTTCCGGGTAATCTTCAAAACGGCTGGACCGATTTAAAAAATTCATTCACCAATGGAAAGCTATAATATTAGGGAGTAAACTAGTCTATATTTTATCCCGGTATTCGCACGGGAACGGGAACTACGCAGGAAAAACTGAAACTGAAGCGAAGCGAGGGCAAGTTGCTAGTCTTTATATATAAATTTATTGTGTACGTGTGTATGTCACTGAACTCTTCCTAAACGGCTGGACCGAGTTGATGAAATTTTTTGTGCATGTTTAAGGGGATTCGAGAATGGTTTAGATTCACAATTGGACCCGGTAGGTGGCGCTGCTTTTATTTTATTTGAACAGAACAACTTCTGTTGAGTCAGCTAGTATTATATAGTTAGTTATTGATTTATACTGTACATTTCTTTTCTTCTAAATATTTGATTTGCAGATCAAAACTAGGAAAATATTACGGTTCAATAGATCATAAGTTATATGCTTTATATAAAAAAAAATACAATTACAATATAGCCTTATTTATAAATAGCAAACTCTTTTGTAGTAGCTAATTGATGTGTTTATATTGAATAGTTTTTGAGTTATGAAGGGAATAAAAGTGGCTTGAAATGGTTCGTGTAAATATACATTCGACGCGCTCTTTGCTTGAACTTGCCTTGACACGCTGCCGCGTGTGAGATACCTGTTCCACTTCATGGAAGCCTTCCACCAAAATGTAGCTATGGAAGCCATTTGGACTAATAATCAGATTTATTCGTAATTAATCAGGTTTTGGACAGAAATAATCATCTACCGGATACACCAGTCAACTCCCGTCAAAGAGACGTGTGTGAAATTGTGTACAATTACCAACACTTTCAGGGTCTTGTACCATCTTTGAGGTTTCCTGCAATTGTATTGTTCCTCAATTGTTCACATCTTTCACTTGTGACAAAACAAAAGGTATAAAACATATACTTATTTGTTATTGCAGCAACCGATATGATTTATATTACAAAATAAAGAAATAATGATAGCAGAGTCGTAGATTGTTTTAACTTTTTTGCAAATGATTTCAGGATTTCTAGTAGATCATTGTATTTTTTTTGGGCAGGCTATAGTCTGGACGTATGGCATCGCCGCCCATGAACAATAAGGCCTCCGTCTTGTCCAGGGCTACCCTCAACCTCAGCGTTTCGATTCGTCTGAAAATCTCCTCGGTGCCAAGAATTGCCATGTGTGCCTGCCGCCTTCTCTAGCGGGAAGCTAGAGAGACCCAGAGCTATGACGAGTGTATCGTCGGCGAAGCAAATTAGGTCCAGCCCGGGAAGTTATCGGTCATAGGCACCATTATGGCTTTAGATATGATTAGGAATCTGTTGTTTCACTAGCCCCACAACAGTCCATCCGTTTGCCGATAGATCATGAGTTCAGCTCCGATTAGCCTGCGGATCCAGATAAAATATCTGTCAATGCAAACTAGAGCGAGACCAGCGCTACTTATCGATAGTTATTCCACTTTATGGTCTACTTATGGCAGTCAGGGCTATATGAGGTTCCAGCACGAAAAGTTTGAACTAAAGCGGGGTGCATATTTGTCGAAAACACGACGTAACCATGTGTATTTGAAGTGGAAGTATTTGCCGATCTATTTCAACAGTAATGGGCAACATAAACAGACAGTGGCTATATCTTGCCTCGAGAACTACTCGTCAACGGAGAACGGAAGCAGGTTGTGATTTTATTTATTGGGGAATGAAGCTGATGTCACCTCGATTTGACTGACTGCATAACTGAATTGCATAAACATGGAGATCCATCCAACTGTTGTAAATACTAACGGGGCACAAGTGTTTCTGCAAATACCTGCATGTGGTCTTTAGAAAGCAACTGCTTTGACCGATTTTGTGGCAAGAACTAGGAGTAGTGGACGTTGTCCGTGTAGTCTGGATAGAGCAGCGCCTGTGGCTGCCAAATTTGGAGCCAATCTGTCGCTACCATATCTATAGGATTATTTTAAACCATTGTGAAAGTGTATATATAATTTTGAGACAACCGGATGAGTAGTTAAGGCGTGAAAGCGTAACAAACAAACTCACATTCGTTTAACAAATTTAATTAGAATTTTCTAAGTATTTTCCGACGAAAGTGAAGTATTCAGATTATAATTAGCAGAGCGAGTACTTGTTATCTTATGTAAACTATAACAGGTTCAGTGCATATTAACTGGACTGTTGTAAAAGTTATTTAATTAATGGTACCTGTGCTATGTTAATTGTCTTTGGTCAAACCGTGACGGCCAGTTAGATAACTTTTTCAATCATGCCTCTGTTCTGTGAAGGAATTCATTTATCGGTACATATTTTGTTAATCATCATCATTGCAGATTAACCACGTCTTATTGTCCAGGTTGGTCAGACAGATTAGTAGACGGTTTTATTTCGAATTATCTTGTATAGATATTATTTGAATCTGCACTGCATAGATGTCGTAGTGGTAAAGATATAGATAACCAACCTATCGTGCCAGTGTCGTGGGTTTGAATCCCATGCAGGACAACTATGTGCTATGCACAAATTTTTGTTCTGAGTCAGGATGTAATTTGTATCCCTTAATTATATGTTTGTAAAGTCCCTTGCCATACATGGATTATTTTCTTAGTGCAGGGTGTTGACATAAAAAAAAATCGCATTTACGACTTCCAAGGGCAAGAGAGAGGGTGGTGAATTGTATTCTTACTCCGTACACCACACGGACATATGTATTGTATTTTGTTATTGAAGTAAAACTTCTTTAGGGTACTGAATATAGGGTAGATTGCTTTGGAGCGAAAATGCCTACGGTTGTTTCTCTGTTATATTTTCTCAGTCTTTGGATGCTTTAAAAGCTGACTAAGTGCGAGTCGGAGTCGCGGACGAAGGTTCCCTACCATTATCTATAAAAAGGGCAAAAAATCGCGTTTATTGTATAACATAATATATAGAAGCCCCCTTAAATATTAATTTTATTTTGTTTTTACTATTTGTTGTTATGGCGGTAACAGAAATACATAATTAGTAAAAATTTCAACTGCTTACCAATCGCGGTTCTTGAGATACAACCTGACGATTGACAGGACAGATTTAAACGAGGTTTAAGAAGAGTATTTCCTTCACGGTAGGCAGCGGCCTAGCTGTGCCCCTGGTATTGCAAAGGTCCATGTGCAGCAGTTTCACTTACCATCAGGTGTGCTGCTTGCTCGTTTGCCACCGTTGGCAATAAAAAAAAAAAAAAAAAAGATGGATGGACAGACGGACGGTTTTTACCCCTTGGGTACGGAATCCTAAAAATTACAAAAGCTTCAGCCTAGTACCTACCTACTAATCAACTAGTCTAACACTTACAAATTTTTCAAATAACATAAAAAAATCAGGTGCACCTTGAAATTGAACCAAGGTTATAAATATAATATCAATAAAATTAAAGAATTATGTATCTTAAATCGATTAAAACATATTAAATTTTTAATGTGTGCAATACGAAATGAGATCATAATTAATTAAAAATATATATGACCTTGTCTTTGGAGCGATACATCTGTCAGAATTATAATTTAATGTTGCATAGACATTTTAAGTGTTAATTAAATATTTAAAAATAGCTATCGAATTGAAATAGTTTGTTTTTTCTTTTTAAAGACAACGCCCTGCACTAAGAAAATAATCCTTATGTTGCGGAGGCCTTCACAAACATATAATTTACGGACACAAATTACATCCAGAATCAGAACAACAATTTGTGGATCGCACAAAGTGTTGTTCTGCGATTCGAACCCGCGGCACTGGCATGGTAGGTCGGTATCTTAATCACTACGCCATTTGTGCTGTCGCATCGCTACAGCGCTTTATCGTTATTTTTTGGGGTGGGCTATGGTTAGGGCATCCGCCTCCCTGCTCCGTCCGGGGCGACAGAGGGTGGGCGCGCGGCCCCTTAACCCACCCGTAGCACGTCAGCTTCGTCGTTGGGCTGACCACCGATACCGAATTCCTTGTCCTCCGTGGTCGGGTCGCTACAGCGCTACTGCAAGTACAATAAGCGGGAGGGTTATTGGTTTGATATTTGCTTTTTTTTTGGTCACTACAGTTGCTAGCCGCAGATGACTATGACAACTTACCCGGACTGTTGGGTGAGCGTTGTGGGTTCTTAACCCGAGGGATATTGCTGATAAAACTGATTGATAACAGAGATAGTGCTGTGTCCTGATTTCTGTGCCTATATAAAAAAAATCCATTATGTAGGATCCACCAACAACACAGTCTAAGTGTAATTTATTTTCGTTAGTTGCATTTATGAATTCTATCGTGACATTAGGTGTATTGGTTTGAGTGTTATCTTTATAATAAAAGCTTCAAGTTGCCCACCTAGGGGGATAGGGGGTCATCCGCGAGTACCGCACGGTGGCGACGGAGGCAGCGTGCCTATTGGCCGGGACTCCCCCGTGGGACCTGGAGGCGGAAATACTCGCCGACTTGTATCGGCGGGTGTCGGGGGTGCGAGGGGAGGGTGGTGTTGTTTACTTAAGGAAGCTCACCGCCTGGCGCGTCGACGCCCGCCGAGACATCATCGCCCGTGGGCAGACCGGCTGGAGAGGCCTCGATACGGTGTCTGAACCGTGGAGGCCTACCGGCCGGTGCTGATGCAGTGGCTGGAACGGCGACACGGGGTGCTCTCCTTCCGACTGGTACAGGTCTTGACGGGGCATGGATGCTTCGGCAAGTACCTATACACGGTCGCTAGGAGGGAGAGAACACCGCCCTGCCACCACTGCGGTTGCGACGAGGACACGGCGCAGCATACGCTAGAGGTCTGTGCCGCTTGGGCAGAGCAGCGTCGTGTACTCGTCGCAATCATCGGTGCTGACCTGACGCTGCCGAATATCGCTAGGAAGATGCTCGGCAGCGTCAGGAACTGGGACCCGGTCGCAGCCTTCTGCGAGGCAGTGATCTTGCAGAAGGAGGCGGCGGGTCGTGCGCGCGAGGAGCACAGCCTCGACGAAGCGACCTGCCGCCGGCGACTGGGGCGGCGCAGGCGCGACTACCTGCGTGCCATGCCACCCTAGCCGAGGCCGCGGGTGACGTGACCGGGGAGTCAGTCCGTCACCCGCCGAGAGGCCGACCGCGTGAGGTAAGACCGACGGGGGACGTCGGTCTTTCCTCGGTGGGGGGGACGTCGGTCGATGGGAGGGTACCCCAAGTAAGGGGTATTCCGTCGAGCCGACCACTGATGACAAGTAACCCTGCTCCGGTGGTCGGCCCAACGGCCCACTACAAAAAAAAAGGGGGGTAGGGGGTCGCCCTACGCTGCGTCATCCCATTCGTCACTCGAGAACCTTTCTTTACAAACGGTTGTCGGTCCGAAGAGCAATGTGGCCTGCTCAATACACATAAATATACAACACTTTTTGTTATATTTTATGTGGTAACACCACATTGTCGACAGTTTTCCTCCTACAGTGGCAAGCCGGAAGCCCAAGTTTCTGATAGTGTTGGCGTGTGGTAGATTTTGGTGATATTAATATTTATCATTAAACCTCATTGCACACATTCACACTCCCTTCACTATCTTCACAGTAGGCAGCGGCCTAGCAGACGTCCATGAGCGGCTGTATCACTTATCAGGTGTGCTGTTTACTCGCTTGCCACTCACAGTAATAGAAAAAAAAAAAATCAAAACATTAAAAAATTAGATACCGGCTTTCAAGTCACCGTTAAAATATCTTAGAACTATATTGTTATTTATGAATAGACTGGCAAAAATTATTTTAGTTTAAAAACTTTTATTCCATAAGATCTTAAGGGTTTAATCGAGAGATGGGTTTAATTGAATTATATTAAGTATCTTGTAGTTCGGAGGGTATCACACTGGAGCTAGTTCTTACAAAACATGTACACAATTGTATATCTAGTAAGAAGAAAAAAGAAATTAAAATAATAGACAAGCCAGCTGAGTTTCTTGCCGGATCTTCTCAGTAGCGGTCGCATTTCGATCCGGTGGTAGTTTATTTTTTTTGGATAATTTAATTTTATTTTGTAAAATTGACAATATGTAAGTGCCCTCTCGGGGTCTATGCATAATAAATGATTTGAATTTGAGAGCTAAAAGCCCAACTTTCCGAGGGTGTTTGCGTGTAGTGGGTTTTGGTGATGCTTTTAGTATCACCAAACCTCAATGCACGTATTCCCTTCACTTTCCTCGCGGTAGGCAGCGACCTTGCAAAGGTCCAGGAGCGACAGCAACACTTACCATCAGGTGTAGTGTTTGCTCATTTGCCACCGATTACAATAAAAAATTATCTAACAAGTACTAAATGTTGATTATTAAAATCATATGTAAGGATTTTGGTAGTAAAAGTCTATACAAGTCCTTTAAAAGACAAAATACATAATTACTTCTGATGTTTACGCGATCGATTTGTAAATAAAACTATTTTACGGATGTTTAATAACTAATTTCTGTAGCGGGTAGATATAAATCTATCTTAACGATGATTTTTAGACGTGAGACATCTTAGTACGCCCGTGACCATGAACGCTGTAAAGTGTTTGAAATGTTGGTCCGGCAATCACAAATCAAATACAAACGAGTTGAAATCCGTTTTAATTACTTTGATTTTCTAGAATAAATTATCATCATTTTAGCTCATATACGTTCAACAGCTGTGCATGAGCCTCCTCAATAATAGGAGTGAAATTGGTCTATATCACGCTCAGACGAGTTGACACATAGTTTTATTTAGAGATTTCCATCTCTCTCAGTAATGTTATCTGCCTGCGATTCATTATCTTTTAGGATGCTTATGAAAGAAAGGGGGTGGGGATATTTTGTATTAGTCTTGTCACCATTTGGAAGGAAATTTTTAGTGGACGCTTTTTCTATCCTTTTCTCGCAAACATCGCAAACTAAAAGGATTGCGAAATACGACGTCACTACTTTTTAATGCTTTTCTATTTGTATTCATATCTCGTCGCTACACGGAAAAAAAAATCGTAAACTTATAATTTTTAGTTAGCCCCGTGTTGACATTATAAATTATATTTCTACATATTATGTGTTTTAGGCTCTAAATATTGTAAGAGCGTTAGTAGTGCGTACCCTAAAAATATCAAGTTTAATAGCGTAATAATTTATGTAAGTAATTCATTCTGTAACTGATGTCGTAATGTGTAATTTTATAAGGGGCAACACTGCTTATTACCGACAGCAGGTTACGTTCGGAATGCAAAGGCATTCAATGTTTACAGCCTATAAAAATGATCAAAGCTGATTTGTTAATTAGTCTTTATAGTTTTATTATTAAATTGTTTATTATATAGGTGACAGCTATATTGGCGTTGATTACTTTATCGGCTTCATCATCACCACTATTCAGCCTATGGCAATCCACTGCTGGATGTATCCCTTCCTTATGCTTCGCCACAAAGTACTGTCCTATGCCGTCTGTATCCAACAACGTCCAACAACTTTCCCCAAGTCATCGGTCCACCTATAAGGGAGGCTCCCCACACTGCTTCAACTGATACATGTTCGCCGCAGGAGAGCCTTTCTTCCTAGCAGTTGTCGATTTGTCGAACGATGTGGCCTGCCCATTGCCATTTCAGCATGCTTATTCTTCGTGTTATGTCAGTTCCACCCATTCTTATACGGATTATCGTATTTCGGACTTTATTTCGCAGAGAAATACCGAACACAGCCCGTTCTATAGCACGCTGAGTGACTTTGAGCTTGGTTATGAGGCCTCCAATTAGGAAGCACGTTTCTGTGCCGTAAGTAATCAATCGTAACACAGACTGGTCGTAGACTTGTCCTTCAAGTCATCGGTTCACCTAGTGGACGTCCTACACTGCTTCGACCGATACGTGGTCGCCACGGGAGAGCCTTTCTTCCCAGCAGTTGTCGATTTGTCGAACGATGTGGCCTGCCCATTGCTAATTTAGCGTGCTTATTCTTCGTGTTATGTCAGTTACACCCATTCTTCTACAGATTTTAGTATTTCGGCTTTTATTTCGCAGAGAAATACCGAGTATAGCCCGCTCTATAGCACGATGAGTGACTTTGAGCTTGGTTATGAGGCTTCCAATTAGGGAGCACGTCTCTGTGCCGTAAATAATCAATTGTAACACATACTGATCGTAGACCTGTGCCTTGATTACTTAGATATTCATTATTTCGAAATTTATCCTTATTTATAGTTTTAGGTGTCATCGTGTTTTAAGTTAGATCTTTAGAAATATATTTACATTCAATTGCATTCAGTATTTTTAAAATGATGCGTGTACCAACATACAGGCAGACAGATAACAATTTTAAAAATACCTACTTATATTAGTTTATTTTTCCACAATTAAGTTTATTAGTTTGCTGTTAAGTATATCTATATGAACACATCGGCCTGTTATGATTTTGTTATACTTATCCAGAAGCACAGTGTCTTTTCAGAATGCATAATCTGGATAGCTGAGGTAATTATAAAAATATATATTTTCCGTGTAATGGCGGATTAAGAATACGATTCACCACCCTCGCTCTTGCTCATGGGTGTCGTAAAAGATACCTAAGGAATATGATATGCAAATAAAATCAATGCAGGAGAAGGAAAACTTGACATAAAACCTTATGCTAATACGTCTGATGAGCGCGGTATAGTAAGTCAATTTCACTGCTATTGTGGTGGAAAATTAAAAAAAAAAGGAAAACAAAAACAATGATAAAGGAACTACTAGGAACAAACTGGAGCTGTCTGGAATCAACGACTGCTCGTTTTTCCAACTAAGCTTTTTTTAACTAACCTAACCCTCCCTCGCTTCGCTTCGGTTTCAGTCGTCTTCCCGTTCCCGTGGGAATACCGGGACAAAATATAAGTTACTCCTTATCTATATAACAGTTACCAGGTAGTAAAATATTATCAAAATCCGTCCAGTCGTTTTAAAGATTACCCTAAACAAACAGACAAAAATTTCTTGAACCGATTTTTAGGTATAAGTATCGTGCAAATAACCGTATCAGCATGAAAAAGCCCATTAATTTGACATTACAAACAAATACTTCAATTTGATTTATTTGTATAGATGGCAGTGGCTTTTTTTCTTCTATGTATCTTCATATTCATTTTTTTATCTTTGCTCGATAACATATAAACGCGGATTTCTATAAATAAAAACATCTAAATCAATTTATCGCCCTCGAAACCACTTACATACTAAATTTTATGGACATCATTGGGGCCGTTGCCGAGATTATCAATATTTAGAAGTATATAAGAATTATACATTTTAAGATATTAGATCACCAATGTTGCTCATTAGTCGTTAATTTGTTACTCTTATCGTATCTAATAATAAATTAAATCATGTTGTATGTCAATGTCATCCACATACAAGTGTTGCCATGTAAACATGTACAAGAAATGGAGGCCTTGAAAGCTCACAGCTTTCGAAAAAAAATGACATTATTTTCCAATCACTCCCAAATATTGCAAGCATAAAGGCTTTTAGGTGCTTTTACCTAAAATTATAAATAATTAGTTTTTGAAGTGAAACTTCTTTGCGCGCATGAGGATAAATTCTTTACGGATGAAACGCAATTTAGCGTCACAAAGATGTGTAGCGTTTTTGTCGAAGAAGAGAGAGAGAGCGATTGAAACCGATTGAGAGAGAGTGAGAAAGGGCGCACATAGCACGAAGCACAGCCATGGGCGAGAGGAAGGAGCAAGCGAGTGAGAAAGATCGAGAGTTTTTTTTTTAATACTGATGAAAAACACATGGAACCAAAGAAGTTTCACTTCTGACATGCGTACTTAGTACTCACGCTATTTTTAATACGCTTTTATTAGCTTCAGACGTATCTATGTTAGTATGTAACGGAAACTTTGAACATGATTTTGACCCCCTTCAAAACGTCGGATTAACTCGAAATTTGGCATACTTATTAAGGACCGATGACAATTCAATATTTTAAACAGTTTGACACGTTATCCTTACTAGGATAATCAGGATTAGCGAGTTAAGCGTATTTTTTTAGTTTTATGAACTATTATATTTATTTAAAGACAACAATGCACTGATTAAATCTTCTATTGCGGGTAACTTTACAAACGTGGAATTAAGGGACACAAATTATACTTGGAATTTGTGACTGATGCCGCCCTAGTTGAGGTCGCGGATGAATGCATCAGGGATTAGTCTGCCACCTGCAGAGGGGCTGACCGCGTGAGGGCGACAAAGTAATTTGTTGCCGGAGCATTGATGAGGATGGTATCCGAAAAGGTATTTTGCCGGTTACGATGTCAAGTGATCGGTACCACTGGTCAACATAATGGCGCTGGAGAGGGAACACTCTGGGATATGGGGCTGTACACCGGCCTTCCATCTCCTCGGAGGGAATGAATGGCGTGTGTTCAACCTGCTATAAAAAAAGACTAGATTAAGAAGAACAATAATTTATGAATTGCATGAACGCAAGACGCATACGTCTTGCGTAGGAATTGAACCTCATGTTTCTACTCACCGGCACGGTAGATCCTCAATCTTTATGTGCAAGAGGTCGGCATTCGTCGTTTGGATTGGCCAGCTCGAAGTCCTGACCTCAATCCCATAGAGCATGTCTGGGACGTTCTGAAACGGCGTGTGAGATCAGTACACCCGGCTCCGCAGGCCATCAGAGAGCTGAAGAATGTGATTACTGCGGAGTGGGAACGTATTCCGCAAGCAAGTATCCGGGATATACTCGCTAGCATGCCCAGACGAATTCAAGCTGTGATTTTAGCTAGAGGGGGTCACACTCGATACTAAACATTTATCTGCTTTTACTTTATTAAAGAAAAACAAACAAAAAAACTTTTTTATTTTTACTTCATGAGCATATGCACTACTAGCGAATATACACTACTAGCGAGGTTTAGCATTATTTCCCATAAATTGTATCTAAATTTTATGAAATACTGATGAAAACGATTATTTTCTTATTAATTTAGCAAATTGTGTGGATAAAACTACCTATAATTATCAAACAAAGAAATATTAACATTTGAAATGGTTCATTGCTTAGGTGCCCGTTTTTTTTGCAAATGAGTGTATATACATATATTGTGTATATGTGTATGTCACTGAACTCCTCCTAAACGGCAGGATCGACGTTAATGAAATTTTTTGTGTGTGTTCAAGGGGATTTGAGATTGGTTTAGATTCAAAATTGAACCCGGTAGGTAGCGATGCTGTCGATTTCAAGGAGAATTTCCTTTATTTTATTTGAACAGAACAACGTCTGTTGGTTCAGTTAGTCTTTATATATATATTTCTTGTGTACGTGTGTATGTCACTAAACTCCTCCTAAACGGGTGGACCGATGTTGATGGCGCTATAGATGGCGATGTAGGTGCCGCTTTATTTGAACAGAACAACGTTTGTTGGGTCAGCTAGTATTATATAACTCAGACATACAATGTTTGAGTTATATTGTATGTGACGAATTAAGAATACAATTATTCCCATGCTTTCCTTCTTGCAAGTGTGGTAAAAGAATACAAAGAGATAAGTAAGCAGAAAACATCGGTGCAAGGAAAAGAATACAAAAAAAATCTGTGGCAATGCTTCTGACCAGCGTGATATAATAGGTTCTATTTACATGTTATTTTGTGGAATATATAGGCAGGTATATAAGGAGGAATGCTGTGTGATAGCGAATATGAGTACTAACAATCCTTACATTGTCCATGGGTTTCGTAAAAGACGACTAAGGGTTTAACACCGACCTGGGTCAACTAAATCTCATGCCGTCTGGTCAACAATAACATTCGCATAGAGGGTTGACGTCAGCCCGGCAGCTGATCATAAAATTATTGCCAATAACTATGAAAGAAAGTAGACAAAAGGTTGACCCCGAATTAATTGAGAATTTTCATGTGGTGACGGAATAAGAATACAATTCACCACTCCCTATCTTGCCCGTGGATGTCTTAAAAACAACTAGAAGATATGCAAATAAAATTAGGTATGAAAAGGAAAACTCGAAATAAAACCTTACACGAACATGTCTGACCAGCGTAGTATAGTTATCAATCGCTCTCCTATTATGGAGGAGGCTCGATCCCAGGGATGGGACGTTTATAAGTAGAAATTGTGAAGTGAATATGAATAATTGCGTCTATCTTACTCAAGTTGTTGTTTTTTATTTAATCGTTTGATCAATGATTGACGTCTCTTGATTGACAATATAGATATATTATATTGATCTATACCAATAAATAAAATTGGAGTGTCTGTTTGTAATGTCAAAATAATAGGCTTTTTTCATGCTCACACGGTTATTTGCAACCTATGCCTAAAATAGCAATTAAAAAATTTTTGTCTGTCTGTCTGTCTGTTTGTTCCGGGTAATCTTCAAAACGGCTGGACCGATTTCAAAAATTCTTTCACCAATGGAAAGCTATAATATCAGGGCGTAAACTAGGCTATATTTTATCCCGGTATTCCCACGGGAACGGGAACTACGCGGGTAAAACGACTATAACCTATAACCGAAGCGAAGCGAGGGCGGGTTGCTAGTGTTATCATAAATCAGAAGATTTTTGATTTGTTTGATATTTTTCTTGGTTACGGTGAGCATCACTGTAAAGATGTTTGCTTGCTGTAGCTACGTTAAATGTTATTTCCTTCTCTCCAATGTAATTGAAGGGAGTGACGGCTGTTCTAGTTATTAAATCGTGATCGTACGCCTTTGTAGGTTCTTTTAGTGGTCCAACCGTTTCTTATGTTTTATATTAAAAAAGAAATTTATATATCCTGGTTCCAAAGTCATCACATGGGAGCTATAACTTATTAAATGTGTTGTAAAAAGTAGGTATTTAAAAGAAAAAATGAGGAGCTAGTTGAGTTTCTTGCCAGGTCTTCTCAGTTTGCACCCGCTTGCCAATTGTATTAAATGAATTCCTAACAAAATTTTCTCCAGAATTTTCTCCATTCCATAGATGTTTTAAAATGGCCTCCTCTTTCTACGTTTCTTTTTAAGTTTGGCTCATTAATTCAATAAAGCAAAGCTATAAAGATCAGATATATCGTAATTAATCTTACATAATATGGAACATTACGCATGGCTCAAGAATATTTGTAAAATTTCATAAAGTATTGTCATGTATGAGAATAGAATCTGAATCATTACGCGATAGGATGGATCTCAATCACTATGCCATCTTTGCAATCAAGTTTATTTATGTCCTGCGATTAGGTCTAGACCTCGCCCATATTAGGGATAAAAACTGTTGTACCTTCTGTGCTTGCCATGTGAACGTATCTTGCCGGCCACGGATGTAAAGGAATCGATACCAGTAGTCGGTCCAATAGTTGGGGAGGGAATATGGTAACTTATGGGGCCGCACGCCGCTCATCCATCGCCCCGAACAAAATGGGCGAAATGTTTACAGACCATAGCCTACCACAAATAAAGTTATGTGAACGTAGGACTTTCTTTCGAGATTTAATTGTCTCAGAGAGTTCATTACATTATTTTTTTTCGTATAAAAAAAATATACGTCTCACTGTTAGGCTCTGGCCTCCTTCAGGAGATAAATTGAATTACTATACTATGGTGATCAGACAGGTTGGTATAGGTTTTTGGAGTTTTCTTTCTCTCGCATAGATGTTATATGCATATTTTATTCTTTAGTCGACTTTCACGACATCCGCAGATAAGATAGGGGGTGGTGAATTGTATTCTCTATCGCCATATGGAAAATCCATTACTCAATCAATTACACTATTGAATAATATGCTTTAAGGCACATTGTCTTAATAACAGAGTTAACCGTTAATAAATGAATGTCGTGATAAAATAGACCTTGCTTCTGGTATGAAGAAACTTTTAAAACACAAGTTTTCAATAGGCAAATGCGTGTGTATTTAAAACCTTTGATTGGGTATCGATTTTGATACATTAGTTTTGGGAATCTTTGTTTTTATCACTAGGTAATCATCATCTTGGCTCATATACGTCCCACTGCTGGGCTCGAACCTCCTTCATAATAGGAGGGATATTGACTATATTATATCATGTTGGTCAGACAGGTTATTAGAGGGTTTGTTTCGATTTATCCATATGCATATATTTTTTTAAATTATACATTAATTATTATTTTTGTTTTTTTTTAGAAGACGACACCCTACACTTAGGAATAGTACTTGTGTTGCGGTGGACTTTACAAACACATAACTAACCGACATAAATTACACCCAAACTCAGAACAACAATTTGTTTGCACAAAGTGTTGTCCCGCGTAGAATTCGAACCAACGACACTGTCACGGTAAGTCGATATCTTAACCACTACGTCATCTACGCAGTTAGGCATATTCCTTAGTCGTTTCTTACGACATCCACGGGAAAGATAGGGAGTGGTGAATTGTATTCAATTCAATTGTATTCAATTCAACCACTCGCTATCTTGCCCGTGGATGACTAGAAGAAAAAAAAATACAATTGCAGGGAGTAACAGGCTGTCCGATCCGTCCGGGGCGACCAGAGGGAGCGGCGGACCCATAACCCGACAGGTACGTACTTCTTTCCAGTGCCAAGTGGGCGGGCCACCGACCTTGCCATCAGTTGCCCGTCCAGGCGAGTTACCCTTTCGATCTCTAGTCGATTGCGGCTCCGTAATCCACCCGTGGCACGTCGCCTTCGTCGTTAGGTCGACCACCAGTGCAAGGTGATTTGTCTTCAGTGGTCGACCGGACGGAATACTCCTGCGGAGTACCCTCTTCTCTCAACGTTCCCCCCCCTCGGGGACGTCGGTCGCCGTCGCGCGGTGGGCCTCTCGGCGGATGACGGACTAAATCCACGGGTGACACCCGGGGGGCATATCGGTTAGGGATAGTGCCCGAAAGAGTAACCCAAGTAGGTTTCAATAGCTGGTCTAGTGGCGAAGGAAAGGGACTACGGTGGGTTATGGAGCTTCGCATCGGCCTTTCGTCACCCCAGTTGGAAAAGACGGCGCGTATACAGTTAAAAAAAAAATACCAACACGTCTGAATGGTCATCATCATATCAACCCATAAAGTGTCCCACTGCTGGGCATGTGTCTCCCCAAGACAACCTATAACAGTTCTTGGTGGAATTGACATAATCACCGCACTTGCCAGGCAGATTGGCGATCCCAGTAAGTTGGAGTATACAGAATAACGCTGCTGTCCGTTCTCTGATATAAAGATCTCTTAGTCGCCTTGATGACACCCACAGGAAGAGTTGGGGTAGTATTGTTCTCAAGTCGACACCAGCAGTAGATCAATTTTCTTCCTATTGTGGAGAAGCCATGAGCCCAGCAGTGGGCTGATAATGACGATGATGATATCTTTCTTTCCCATGGGAACATCGACGGAGCTGACAGTAACAATTCTTTTATAAATCGATGATGTTAACGGCAATCGCCAACATGGGTGTAAAAAATATTATTGTATAGTCACAACTAATAAAGACAATAATTCCTTGGGAGTGGCTTATGTCCAACAGTGGACGTCGGAGACTGATGGATGGACGAACGGAAAAATCATCATCATCATCTCAGCCCATATACGTCCCACTGTTGGGCTCGGGCCTCCTCCATAATGGAAGGGTCAAAGACCTACTATACCACGCTGGTCAGACGTGTTGGTATAGGGTTTTATTTCGAGTTTTCCATCTCTCGCATAGATGTTATATGCGTTTTATATCTCTTAGTCGTCTCGTACGATCACCCACGGGTAAGATAGGGGGTGGTGAATTGTATTCTTACTTCGTCACCACACGGAAGAACGGAAAAATACAACTACTTTAATGTAATTTAAGGAACATTGAAAGTTTTTTAAAGACCTTTCTTTTTAAGACCTACGAATAAATAAATCTTTGCATTGTGGGGTTTTTATGAACATATAATATACGGACATCAATTAAATCTAGAATTAGAACAATCCTTTGTATATCTAACAAAGAATTGAGTGAACATTTTAAGTTAAAACGCAGACCTTTATGTTTTCTCTACAGATAGTAAAAATTATAATTTGCGAGTATGGATTATTCTATTGGTAATTTAAATATAAAATTCGGGATTATGTCTATGCAGGAAGTTTAATCCAGTTCGATTCACGATCGGCACGGTGCAGTGAAAACATCGAATGTAATTAATATAATAATAGTTTGGGGGGGAGGTTATATATTGTGCGCTTGAGTTCGGCCGCCATTCGCCGTGCGTAACAACCGCGCATGCGCCCGTGTCCGCGAGTGACAGTGACAGGTGACAGTTAACCCCCCAAAATGGCGAAATTTTACGTAAGTGTCAAAAATTAAGTGCAGATTTGTGGTTTTAGAACGCACCCTGGATTTTGGAACGCACAAGTGATTCAGTGAAATTTTCTTTTTCAAATTTTTAGTGTTTATTAAAAATCTGCGATTGGTGGTTCCAAGCCACATTTCTGCGTCTATTGTTATGCATGTGAACTTTATGAAATATAGGATTACGATGAGGCTTTTTGCGGTTTGTTTGTTTATGCATCTACATAATAGGCACGTTTTTTATTTGATACCTTTGCTTTCTCACGCGACAATTAAAAAGTAATCAGACAAAGATTTCTATGTCATTGTAAATTTACATAAAAATTTTCTTTTATCTGTGACAAATATAAATTAATAATAACCGTATAAACTTGATCGATTATTAATAATACTATTAAATTTTGTAAGTTTTGGTCATTGGCAATGCATTGTGCATTGCCAATACTATTACTACAAAAAACATTTTTTAATTTATTTATTTCCATAAATTGAATTATGCATCCACGGTTATATTTGAATAAATTATAAATAGTCTTATGATAATTATTTGAAACGGGTTAAATAAATATAAATGACTCCGACATTTGCACTGAACTTATTTTACATTCAAGGACTTGAAACAAAATGAAAGTTAACAAATGTGATATATTCTAGAAATGTTGGGCAATAACACTAAATACTTAGATCTTAACTTAGTCGCACTAGGAAAAGGAGAACTAGATAGGTCGACTACCTACAATTGATACTTAATTATTTATTAAACTAGTCCACAAAAGCTTAGAAAATTTTCGTGTAGTGACCGAGTAAGAATACAATTCACGGCTCCTTATCTTGCTTGTGAATTGTATAAAAAATATAACACGCATATAAAATCTATGCAAGAGAAGAATTAAGAAGAGTATTTTCTTCACGGTAGGCACCGGCCTGGCTGTACCCCTGGTATTGCAAAGGTCCATGTGCGGCAGTATCACTTACCATCAAGTGTGCTGCTTGCTCGTTTGCCACTATCGGCAATCATCGTCCCACTGCTGGGCTCGAGCCTCCTCCATAACAGGAGGGAAGTTGACTTTACTATACCATACTGGTCAGACAGGTTGGTATAGGGTTTTATTACGAATTTTTCTTCTCTTGCATAGATTTTATATGCGTACTAGCAACCCGCCCTCGCTTCGCTTCGGTTATAGGTTATAGTCGTTTTACCCGCGTAGTTCCCGTTCCCGTGGGAATACCGGGATAAAATATAGCCTAGTTTACGCCCTGATATTATAGCTTTCCATTGGTGAAAGAATTTTTGAAATCGGTCCAACAGTGTCAAACAGACAGACAGACAGACAGACAAAAAATTTTAATTGCTATTTTAGGCATAGGTGTCGTGCAAATAACCGTGTGAGCACGAAAAAAGCCTATTATTTTGACATTACAAACAGACACTCCAATTTTATTTATTGGTATAGATATAGATTATTTCCCTTAGTCGTTTCTTACGACATCCACAGGCGAGATAGGAAGTGGTGAATTTTATTCTTACTCCGTCACCACACGGAAAATCGGCAATAAAAACAGGAAAACTCGGAATAAAATATGTGAATTATTCATTTTAAAATAGTTGAGTAAATACAGCACTCATTCCGTGTAGTGACAGAATAAGAATACAAATAACACCACTTTTCCTCCCCAAGGGTGTTTCTTATCCCAGGATGATGTAAAATACGACTAAGGAATTATAATATGGAGTTAACATTTATGCAAGAGAAGGAAAACTTGGAATAAAACCCTATACCAATCTGCCCAACTAGCGTGGTCGTATGTCAATTTTCCACTCATTGTGGAGGAGGTTCTAGCCCAGCAGTGGGACGTATATGAGCCGCGATGATCATATATAGTACTTGTAAAAGTAGTTGCATTTAAGTATCGACCTCCCATGTTGAATAATTCAGCTTCGATTCCCGCGCGGGACCATTCCTTGTGTGAACTAACGTTTGTGTGGGTGTAATTTCTGTTTGTAAATTATATATTTGTCAAGTTTTCTACGATATAAAGATTTATTTCTTAATGCATTTTTTTTTCTTAATTTCAACACACAATAAATTAAACATGATTTTTTTTAAAAGACCACCCTACACTAAAATAATCCTTGTATTGGGGGTCTTTATAAACATATAATTTAATGGATACAAATTAAATCCAGACTCAGAACAACGATTTATGGATCACACAAAGTGTTGTCCTGCGTGGGATTCGAACCCACGATATAGGTACGGTAGCTCGGTATTTTAACCACTACGCTATCAGTGCAGATGAGTATTATGATAAATATATTATATTTTTTTATTCTTAGACATTGTAAGTACCATTGTTAGAGATCTTTAACGGTGGATAGAAATTAGTTTACCACGCTGATAGCAAACGGTTCAGTATATGGTTATTGCCAGGCTGACTACCGAGGTCAAAGAATCAGTATTGGTGGTCAGTTCAAAGGCGATAGAGAGGGTATATGGTAGGTTATGGAACCATACGCCACCCCTTCGTCCCCAGACTGATCAATCGACGGATACCTTAGTCTACCCAAAAAAAGGACAGTTACTTTTGTATTTATTAATTTATTTATTTATTTAAACTTTAGCACACAAAAATAAGGTACATGGCGGACTTAATGCCTTAGGCATTTTCTGCCTGTCAACCACGGGTGGAGCAGAAATAATTTAGGCAGGTGCAATAGATTGTAAGGGGTAATTTTTAAAATTTGGTTATCCAAGTATAGCAATTATATTCTTATACACTATACACACAAACAATACACACATATATATATATATATATATATATATATACACATAGAAATACATATATACATACATATAAATTTTATTAAAAGTAGAGGCGAGCCATCATTGCCGAGTTGACTCATCATTGCTGATTTACTATTTTTTACAGTGATGTCTTCTAGTTAAATTCCTTAAGTATTATGATATCCATAAGAAGGTAGTGTTTATATATAAATATATATCAATAAGACCTCAAAAAAGGTCAATCAAATATATATATATATATATATACCAGGACCTTTTAGGTCTTTGTTACCTTATTAAAAATGAAAAGGTATTCGTACAACGCTAAAATTATAGCGACTTAATCTCGGTTAATTAGCCTAGTAAATTATAGTCGAGAAGATACATCGATACCTCTAGAAAATCAATCGATTTCGTAGAGATAGAGCAATTTGTAATATTTTCTATGGACATAAAAAAATCAATTAAAATAATTTTTGTCCAGTATTCAATTTCAGGACCTTGCAATTAGCATTACGCAGATTGCGTATGAAGCTAATAACGATGTAATTAATTATTTTTGTATAAAGATAATTAAATATATTTTTATATAATTAATTAAGATTATATATCAAAATATTTTAAATTGTACGTAAATAAATGTTATTTAATAATATAAATAATTCTAAAGTTGACGCAAGTAGGTTTATATGAAATAAAATAATTTTCGAACTAAAATGTTGCCTAGTTATATATACTAGTGGTCGGCGTGTGGTCGAAGTTCGGCCATAAACAAGTGTATAAGCGTTGCTACGCAACACACTCACACATACGTATGTGTGTGTGAGTGTGTGTATGTAGCGATTGCGTTGTAGTGTACGTAATGCCTTTTTTATTGAATTTAATGTATTTCTAATCCATTATTATATTAAATTTCAGTTTTATGCACTTCTCCTCATTATATACTTCAACTGTGCCAAATTTCATACTTGTCCATGCACGTAATTTTCGTAAAAAGGGATACAAAGTTTTTGCTCCACGTATTTATATATATATATATAAACGGGCGCACTTTTCTTTTTAGTTGTCTCTGTCATACCCGCTATTGTATCAATCTTTATGCTCATATGTAGCCTCCATTCAGCATTGTCATATAGCGGTGTTGTATGGTGATAAAGTAATACAGTTCACTACCCCCCATCTTACTCATAGGTATTGTAAAAGACGACTAAGGGATGCAATATGCATATAACATTTATGTAAGAAAAGGTTACTATGTATGGATCTGAATGTTGGGCATTGAAAAAGACGAATGAGAGAAGAGTGCATGCTACAGAGATGCGAATGCTAAGATGGATGTGTGGGGTTACAAGGTTAGATAAAGTAAGAAATGAGTATATTCGGGGAAGTCTAAAAGTGGCACCAGTAATAGAGAAGATTAGGAGCGCGAGATTGTCATGGTATGGACATGTGATGAGGAGGGATGAAAGGCATGTGACAAGGAGGGTTGTCAATATGATTGTGGATGGACGAAAGAAGCGTGGGAGATCCAAAAAGAGATGGATGGACTGCGTGAATGAAGATATGCGTATGAAAGCAGTGAGTGCACATATTACGGCTGATAGGAGGCTATGGAAGGTAAAAACATGTTGTGCCGACCCCACTTAGCGTGGGATGAGGGCAGGCAAATGATGATGATGATGTAAGAACAGGAATACTCGATATAAAGCCATATCGCAATCAGTTCGACCAGCGTGGTATAGTTGGTCAATATCCTATGTTCTGTGCTCTTCTTTCATTGTAAATATTGCAATAAGTTTTGGCAATAATTTTATGACTGGCTTACCTGACGTCAAACATCCCAGGAATTGTAGTTGCTGTTCAGTGTGCTTACTCTAGTCAGTCACCCGCAGAGAGACTGACCGCGCGACGTCCCCGAGGGGAACGTCGAGAGGAGAGGGTACCCCGCGACCGGGGTATTCCGTCGGGCCGACCACTGACGACAAGTCACTCTGCTGAGGGGTGACAGGTGCGCTGACCATGGCCCACCCCTAAAAAAAAAGAGTATGCTTACTATTGAATATGGATTCCAATCCTAAATCCAATCACAACTCCAATTTGAGCAAATTGGTACTCTTGAAAGCGAAATTAGCGCACGATTGAAATCAAATTCGGTGGATTTTTTTAAACTAAATGACTTCAACTCTCGTCGATTAAGCCAAATATTTGCTATTCCCGACGTGATTTTGACGTAGTTTAAAATCGCTAATGTTGTACAATTTCAAGAATCCGCCTTTGTGGTGAGCGAGCTCGGTAACGTTATTAATTTAAAGTAATAAAATACGGCACATTTTGTGAAAATAACAACGGCAAACGCGAAGAACATTCTCGATTTTGTTCAAAAGTACCAAATATAAGTTTGGTGAGATTGGAATTGAATCGGATTCGAAATTAGAATTGATTTAAAGAGGCCCACAGGTAGTTAGCCCAGGTCGATAAAAAAAAACTCTTTTACTACTTATACCCAGGAGCAGTATAATTCGTAGCAATGACAAACCTAACTCTGTAATATTATAGCGATTAGATATAACTTATAAATCTTTGTATATGGTTTTGAATTAAATAAACCATAACGTATTAAACAACGGCTTGTGTTTTCACTTTTGAAGCTTCATTACTTTCATTGTTTTCTCTATGCTACATGTTAGGTAATACGTTTAAATGATATGCGGATTGTCTATGTAAATATAGAATGCTACACGAAAAATTTGTTAAAAGTAAAAGTGTTTTTTTTTTAATGATGTCTGATGTTTTAAGCAAGTGTTACATATTGTAAATAAAACTAATTTTAGGAATTTTGTCGTGTTTGTATATGTTTAATTTCACGATGTTTCAAATATTTTTCAGCGTTCATGTTCATGGGAAGCTTGGTCCTCCAAAAAAAAGTTATACTTAGTGTTTTAATTTCTATTAATATTTCACGTACCTAGATGCTGAGTTTTTTTTGTTCTGTTTAGTATTAGTTTTGTATTTTGCGTTATTCACACAAATGTTTATTACTAAATAATCGTAGCCAGGCACAAGCAATTAAGGAAAGATTATTGAAGAAAATCTTGTAGAATATTAATCACTTAGCAGAATGTATCACCATTATGACAGTTCATAAATGTCTCATTGTCGAGCTCGAGACTCCTTCTCAATGGGAAATAAATTCATCTACTTTATCGTCTTGGTCAGACATTTTGGTATAGGCTTAGAATAATAACGTATAGAAGGTAAGTTCACGCACAAAAAGTGAAGCATTTCAAATGGAGCTTAAGCCAGAACCGTTCCGAAATGTACAAGGTCACTGTACTGCACGTACATACATACGCAACTCTTAAAAAATAAATAGGTCATTATGACGGTTTATGCATTCAAATGGTGTCACAACACATTTGAAAAATATAAAAAGTATATTAACATTACTTTGAAAAGTATTCCGATGATTTATGTTACTAAAAATCAAATTTGATTTCATAATTTGTATAGTGGTCTGTGTGTATACGGTACGTGTGTAATCTCTTGCACACATGTAGTATTGTTTGCTTCATATTTTTGATGGTTTACGTATGGACACTATCCTTCTATACGTTATTATTCTAAGGGTATAGAGTTTTGTTTTGAGTTTTTCTTTTACATGGCTTTAATCTCCGTATAATATCTATTAGCCGTCTTTTACGACACTCACTGGTGAATTGTATTATTACTTCGTCATTACACTTAGCAGAATTAATAACAAGAAACTAGTTAATTATTACAAAATAATTTAAGTTTTAAGTTTACTAGTTCGATACAGTAATAAAAAAGATGTTCAGAAAATTTTTAGAGCGCGACCAATAGTCTCCTTTAAAATGCAGTTTTTGTATTTCTTAACATGTATTTTTCTATTTTTAATTAATAAAGTCCTTGGGGCTGCGGATTTTACCTAATTATACGCGCTTCAGTACTCTTAGTTTTAAGGAATTTTAGTGAGAGCACAAAGGCTGTTAATGCTGTTCTCGGCCACTACAAATTCAAATTGAAATTATTTATTATGCATAAACCCCGAGAGGGCAGTTACATATTGTCAATTTTAAAACAATTAAATTAAATTAATTCAATAAACTACCACCCCGGTTCGAAACGCGACCGCTACTGAAAACAAAAAGAATTTTTCACATAGGTCCAATCGACCTCGAGTAACGATGGAATAAATAAAAAATAATTTTGAAAAAAAAAACCGACTTCAAAAACTCTAAAAGCAATAAAAAGTTAAAAATATGCAGAGTAAACGAAAAGATCGTTAATGTAGACAATGAAGATAAATTTTTAGATTTTTGTTGTTTTTTCAAAAATTCATGGGACCATTTGGGCAGCAATAAAAAGAAATTTTTGAATCGGTTGGCAAGCGACGGAGTTATGCGCGAACAAACATAAAAAATACAAATATCCGAATTCAGAAATTCCTTTTTTAGAAGTCGGTTAAAAATGAATCTTTTATTTCTACCTTCTTTTTTGAAGTCAGTTAAAGACAAAAGTCATTCTATATGGAAGGTCTGTACCTAGCAGACCACTAAGTAATTTGCGTGGTCGTTTAAAAAACCAGCCCTAAATAGTATTGCTCTTAATAATGTTACAAAACTCAAAAACTTATGGCCACGCTTACTGAAACTCGTTTACAATCTTGATGAAATATACGCGTGGGTGATATTTCAAATTATTATGTACTATTGCTGTTGTAATTTGATATTATCATATTTATAGTCTCTTATCTGTAATATGATTCATTGTGTTGATATAAGAATAACTATTATGTTACATATACAATTTCTTTAAAATTATACCAAGTATAATGAGTTGAAGGTTGATATACTAACATTTTATTCGGGATGTAGTGATTTTTTTTATATCCGTAGTTGAGATTTTGGCATGATTCGATAGATGTCACTATTTCTATTTTCTGCGTCGCACTTTTTTGATCTATTATCTTCAAAGGCTTTGTTTCTCTATGGTGACGGATTAAGAATACAATTCACCACACTCTATCTTGCTCGTGGGTGTCGTTAAAGACTATTAAGGGATATAATATGCATTTAAGTGTGAAGTGGTAGGACCACACTGTCGACAGTTATCTGTCTACAGCTGCGGGCCGGTCCGTCCGGGGTAGTACCACACTGAGCAGAAAATCGACGTCTGAGTAGTAACAATTTGTTCTGCGCTTCGTTCGGTGAGTGAGAGAGCCGGAAGCCCAACTTTCTGAGGGTGTTTGCGTGTGGAGGGTTTTGGTATCACCGAGTCTCAATGCACGCATTCACACTCCCTTCACTTTCTTCGCGGTAGGCAGCGGCCTTGTAAAGGTCTATAAGCGGCAGCAACACTTACCATCAGGTGTACTGTCTGCTCTTTGTCCACCGTTTGCAATAAAAAAAAAATTAACATCTATGCAAGAGAAGGAAAATTCGACTTAAAACCCTATATCAACCTGTTTGACCAGCATGGTATAGTAAGGTCCTATTGTAGAGGAGGCGCGAGCCCAGCAATGGGACGTATATGAGCTGAAATGATAATGATGAAATCTAAGAAGAAACACGAATATAACTAAAGAAAAGAATTTCCTAAAGTATTTTAATTTTATCGAGGAACAAAAAAGGCTATTAACTCGGTTCCTGCTACTTCTCTTTAAAGAAATAGCGTTGGTATTCTGCCAACATCTGGATTACAATGTAATACTTGGACATGTTAATAGAAACTTGCTAACAATGCGTCAACTGTTACGTGATATGTGAAGACTTAGCAAAATTTACACATAAACGCGAAATTGAATGAGTAACTTTTTTACATTTGACTGCGTGAGAACTTTGAGGCAAAGGGCAAGTCACAAAACGTATACAGTCATATCCTGAACTTACGCAGTAGATGGAACTTAGCGACAATCGCTAAGTCGGGATTCGCTTTTGCTCCATTTTAGTTATTTTATAATAAATTAAAAAATATGTTTAATAGAATTTAGTTTATGCAAAATAATAATTATAAAGAATATGTTACATAAAATATTAAAAAGTGTGACATTTTTTGGATAAAAAAGTAAACTTATGACCGGGCGCCTATGTAGAAAATCTGCGTAACTTCGAATTAGCGTAAAACGGCGTAGCGTTAAGGTGCGTTATTACTGTATATAAATATTAAAACAAATAACAAAATTTAAAATTAATAATATTTGTTATTAATATAAGCTAATACGTTCGCAAACACTACAGAAGGCCCTGTACTTAGGAAATATTTTTTGTATTGCGCGGTACTTTATAAAGTTATTTGAAATACACAAAAATCATACGTGATCCGGGTCCACAAAAAGTTTTTCATTGCTGTAACTGCAATATTTTGCAATTTATTTTTGAGGTTTCTTGCATTTTACTCAAAACTGGAGGCTGACCGGGCCAAACGTACTTGAAATTCAGATTCAGCAGGTCGAAATACATGTCGGTAGGTAGGTCCAGTCCAAACTACATTCCACTTTTTTTTTGTGTGCCGGTGTTATTTATCAATAATAAAATATCTTTTTAAAATTATATCTCTTATTCATACCCAAAGGAGGTTTAAGAAAAAAATATCGTGTTGGATATCTTACAATAGAATTACATCATTTAAGATCTTTTAGTTCAATCGCAACCTTTTAACAAGTCCATATAATATATTTACACAATAAAATTAACGAGAAATTTCATTGGACTAGTTTTGACATTACCAATAATTCGATTATCCATTATGTAGTAACATAATTGTGTATTATCGGATAATTGTCCAACGATTTCTCATTGAGAGAGAGGTATTTAAAATGATTATTATATAATTATATATTTGGGATATCTTTTGTTAATTATAGATATTAACAATGACATAATGGTTAAAACTTTTTAGGGTACGCGTATCGATTGTAATAATCATGGTTCGATGTTTTTAAACCAATTTGTTCAATCTATTTTTTTATGTAATACTTTATTTTGTTTTTAAAAACTAATGTTTATAACCCGTACGTGTTACCAGTGATAACATACGGCACTGAAACGTAGTCTCTAAATGTTGACCTTATAAAAACGCTCAAAGTCGCTCAACGTGCTATGGAGAGGGCTATGTTCAGTATTTCTTTACGTGATAAAATCCGGAATACGGCAATTCGTAGAAGAATGAATATAACTAAAATAACCCGCAGAATTAGCACGTTGAAATGGCAATGGACAGGCCACATCGCACGTCGAATCGACAACTGGGTAAGAAGGGTTCTCGAGTGGCGACCACGAATCCTACGACGCAGCGTAGGACGATCCCCTACTAGGTGGACTGACGACATCTTGAAAGTAGCAGGGTACCATTGGATGCATGTGGAAGAGGACTGTTCCGAGTGGCATTCTTGTAGGGAGGCCTATGTCCTACAGTGGACGTCTATAAGCTGCTGGATGGATGGAATATTTCTTATTTTTCTTTATCATTTTTGAGTGCGTTTTTATTCCACCATAAAAGGAATATTGAAATACCAATGAGAGGAAAGATTTTTTTTTGTATACCTCAATTTATATTGGATCAGTATGGTTTTCATCATTGTCATCAGCCCATATACGTCCCACTGTTGAACTCGAGCCTTCTCCATTGTGGGAAGGAATTTCACCTATTATATCACGCTGGTCAGACGCTTTGGCATAGGGCTGCATTTCGAGTATCTTTTCTCTTGCATCGATGTTATCGGAATCCCTTAGTTGTCTTTTACGACACCCACGACTAAAAGAGGTGGGTGGAAGACTGTATTCTCATTTCTCACTCCGTCACCACACGGAATAGTGAAATTATGGTTACTAGTGGTCGGCGTGTGGTCGAAATTCGGCCATAATTCATTTTAATTAATTATTCTGCTACACAATTTTCTTTAATTTTATTTATGTATAATTGTAAATTGAGCAAGTTGTATTTCTCTCGCGCCGACCGCAACACACCCCAAAAAAAAGCTGTATTTCTCTAATAACTAATATATTAGCACAAATCTCTATTAGACATTGTCATCATAATTATGATTTTTTGACATTCAGTTCGACCAGAGATTTACCGTAAACAAAAGTGTATAAGCGTTGCTACGCAACACACTCACACAAACGCGCGTGTGTGTGTGTGTGGGTGGGTGTGTGTGTGTAGCGATAGCGTTGTAGTGTGCGTAATGCCTTTTTTAATGAATTTAATGCATTTCTAATCCATTATTATATGAAATTTCAGTTTTATGCACTTCTCCTCATTATATACTTCAACTGTGCCAAATTTCATACTTGTCCGTCATACTTGTACGTAATTTTCGTAAAAAGGGGTACAAACTTTTTGCTTCACGTATTTATATATAGATATATGGCCCAAAAACTATTGATATAGAGGGGACATATAAGTTTACAATAAAAAAAAAAGCAAAAACTACAAGTGTATTTTAAAGAGCATGAGTCGTTTATAATGATGCTTGCTTGAATGTCACGACAGGTCAAGCGACGTGTTTGCAATCATGACCTTTACTGTTTAAAATTAATGTATGAAATGATACTGGTTTTACGTTTTTTTCATGTTTATTATTCTGAAATGTTTTCAATAGTTTATCTTGATAAGATTAAAGTATTTGATATCCAATACACTATAATTATTACAGAGTATTTTTATTCCACAAAGCAATGAGTCCATAAAGAAGCATAGTGTAATGTTAATTCACCCATGAAAATGTCAGGCGGTAGTTTTAGATCAATAAACATTTTAGTGCTATATTGTGGTATATTAAATAATGTAATTTTTATATTCTAAGAAAGAAAATCTTTAATATAGTCTTCATTACAATAAAAGGTGTCGAAGTTAAGTCATCACGTGTGACTTCCACATCCATTAAACTATTGATGTCCACTGTAAGACTTAGGGTTACCCACGAAAGTGAGATAATGTCCACTTTTGAGACCTACGTTAGTAATTTTCATTTAGTCTTATGAATTACCTAGAAAAGAGTACCAGTCTATACCCCTGGCGATTGGCCAGCTCTTTAAACAACCAAAAGAAAGTAAAAAGAAAAGAATCATTGTATTCTTAAGTCATTACTACAAGGGGACTAGTATACTGATAAATCAATGACATATCCAAGGAGAGTTGACGTCAGTCAGGGGGCCGGTTATGATACTATGAGCAATAACTTTTGCAATATGTGCTATGGAAGAAGAGTAGATACATATTGCGTAGATCTCAAGTAATTGGGAAAGAATAGAATAATGATGATAAATGTACTTGAATTATCGACAATGATTCGTCATCGTTTCATCATCATTTCAGCTCATATACATCCCACTACTGGGCTGGAGCCTCCTCCACAATAGAAGGGAGATTGACCTTACTATATCATGCTCGTCAGACAGGTTGATATAGGATCCTGTTTCGAGTTTTCCTTCTCTTGCATATATATATGTTATATGCGTATTCTATCCCTTTAGTGGTCTTTAACGACATCCACGGGTAAGATAGGGAGTGCTGAATTGTATTCTTACTCCGTCACTACACGGAAAAGATGATTCGTATTAGTAGTTAATTGGCAAAAGAACTATCAGGTTTTCTAGTACTTCTAAAAATCTACTACATTTATTAAAACTGACAATGACTCTCATTTCTCTTTTTTTATAAGACGACACCCTGTATTAAGGAAATAATTCTTGTATCGCGGGGACCTATACAAACATACTATTCATCTCAGCCTATATATATCCCACTGTTGGGCTCAAGGCTTCTTTATATTGGAAGAAGAATTGATCTAATATTCCACTTTGATCAGACGAGTTGGAATAGTGTCTTGTCTCGAGTTTTCCTTCTCTTGCACAGATGTTATATGCTTATTATATCCCTTAGTCATCTTTTACGACATCCACGGGTAAGATAGGGAGTGGGGAATTGTATTCTTACTTCGTCACCATACGGAGGACATGCTATTAAGGAACACAAATTATAACCAAGTTAGTAAATAATCTTGTAACTAGGTGGTTTTCTCTCTTCTCTAGTGGCAATGACTCCTTTTAGCCATTGCCAAAGAATTGGTTTTCTATTTTAAATAAAACAAATTTTAAGCATTTGATCGCGTTTGTATTTGATTTTTGATTTCCTGGCGTTTCGCACACTTTTCAGCGTTTATGATTACGGAAGAACTATCGGCAAACGTCGGGATTTCAAAAATAAAATTCGAATGCTATAAAATCCGTAAATATAATTTTATAATTCGTGTAATTCAAAATCATTATGTAAGCCAGTGCGGATTGGCGGTTTTTTTTCTTTTGTACCTTTGAACCTATGTTCAACTATGTTGACCCAAGTTTCAAGTTGTACAAAATTTAAGCGAGCGATTCTCTCGTCAGTTTTCGTAAGCGTGAAGTTGCTATGCAAAGCTTGTAATTCCCACGGCCCGTATATTGCATATGTACTGTTCTATATACGTATATATATTTGGCAATGTATTGGGACATCATTTTGTAAAATTATATTCTAGAATCTTCTTTTAATTGTAACTTTTATTAAGAGTCTTTACAACTGTTATTGGTCTATGGTGGTAAGAAAAATGCTACGTTATCATCATCAATATCTCGGCTCATATAAGTCCCACTATTGGGCTTGAGTCTCCTTCACAATGTGAGGGAAATTGACTTACTATACCACGCTGATTAGATATGTCGGTTTAAAAAAAATAGGGTTTTATTTCGATTTTTCCTTCATTTGTATTGTTGTTATATGAACAAAATACCCCTTAGTCATCTTTTACGACATAGACAATAGAGGGGATAATGAATTTAATTCTTACTCCATCACCACACGGAAATCGTCCAGAAAAACCAAATCGATGGATCCTACAAAGTATTGTATGTGTGGGTATCGAATCAGCGACGCTTGGTATGTTTAATCGGTATCTAAACCACTATGATACATGTAACTCTACTAAATCTAAGTGAAACCTATTGACAACACTAAATAAAATATATAATAAACTTTCACTTAGAAAATTTTACGACTCGTAAATGGTTTATAATTGTTTTGTATCAATTATGATTTCACATATAGTGTAGAGTGGTTAAAATCGATACACAGTGCTAAGAGTCGTGGGTTCGATATAGGAGAACATATTTTGCGATCCACAGATATTAGTCGTGTGCCTGGTCTGTAATTTTAATCCGTAGAATGTGTATGTATTTAATTGCAAACGGTGGCACACGAGCAAACAGTACACCTGATGGTAAGTGTTGCTACCGCTCATGGACCTTTGCTAAACGGCTGCCTACCGTGGAGAAAGTGAAAGAATTTTGAATACGTGCAATGAGGTTCGGCAATACTAAAGTTGGGCGTCTGGGTCTCTCGTACCGAACGAAGTGCAGTAACAAATTGTTACTATTCAGACGTAGATTTTCTGCTCAGTGAGGTACTAACTCGAGCAGACCGGCCCGCGGCTGTAGACATACAACTGTTAACAGTGTGGTGTATTTGTAAAATACGCCACATTACAAGGATTATTTTTGACCACCCCCAATGGTCAATACAATTGACCACCCCCTTGTCTCTAGGGATATAATAGGCAAATGATATCTATGCAAGAGATTGAAAACTCAATATAAAACCCTATACTAAGCCGTCTGATCAACGAGGAGACCAGCTAGTCCAGCCGTGGAACATATGCGAGCTGAGATGATGATGACAACTGCATGTTTGTGAATTCCTACACCATATAAGAATTTATTTCTTATTTGGGGCTTGTCTTTAAAAAGAAATATCTATAGAAAAAAAAAATAATTAAAAAATTTACTTGAAGAATTTCATTTGTTTGTGAATTTTTATATTTAACGTAGCGTTTTTCTTTTTTTTGGGGGTTGGGCTACGGTCGGCGCACTCCTCGCAACACTCCATCCGGGGCGATAGAGGGGCGTAAGCACGCACTCCCGCAACCCACCCGTGCAACACGTCGCCTTTGTCCTTGGGCCGACCACCGGAGCAGGGTGACTTGACGTCAGTGGTCGGCCCGACGGAATACCCCCTATTTGGCGTACCCTTCCATCGACCGACGTCCCCCCTCGGGGAGGATGTCGATGGGAGGGTAGTCGCGCCTACGCCACCCCAGTCGCCGGTGGCGGATCGCTTCGTCGAGGCTATGCTCCTAGCGCGCGCGACCCGCCTCCTCCCACTACTGGGCTCGAGCCTTTTTCAAATTGGGTGGGAAGTTAACCTACTATGCCACGTCAGGCGGGTTGGTATAGGGTTTTATTTCAAGCCTTTCTTTACTTGTATAGTTGTTATATGCACAATATATCTCTCAGTCGGCTTTTACAACACCCATGGGCAAGAGAAGGTTGTGGTGGTGGTGAATTGTATTCTTACTCCGTCATCACATGGATTAATAATAATTGTTTTCAATTGGCAGTCGAATTTATATCAATCGCGTCTCGAGTCCGCCATTTAGCCCACTATACCGTGCAATCAGATATGTAATTAATTCTCAGTGCCAAGATATACATTGTAATTAATTCAAACGTATATTACTCATGAAACTTTCAAAATTGACCTTCATATATTCAAAATTAACGTATAACTTGAAACGTAGACATTGTGATTAAAAGCACAATTGCATTCAACTGTAATCTCAGTAACAGCCTTGCTTATAATCAAATATACGTATATTTACAACAAAATATTAAATATCAGTAATCTCGATTTTCCGTGTGGTGACAGAGTAAGAATATGGTTCACCACTCCCTATCCATGGGATGTCGTAAAAGACGACTAAGGGATATAATACGCATATTATATCTATGCAAGAGAGGAAAAACTCGAAATGAAACTCTACACCGATCCTTTTGACCAGCATGGTATAGTAAGGTCAATTTCACTCCTATTGTGGAGGAGGCTCGATCCCAGCAGTGGGACGTAAATAAGCTGAAATGATGATGATGATGATGAATCTAAATTTATAGTGTCACCTCTCATCATCATCACCATGCAAGCTGTAAGAATCTGTCAAATCATCATCATCTTGCTTCCATCGAGACTTTATATCTGTTTTTCTCCATCAGCCCATACAAGTACCATTATTGAGCTTCTCTTCCACAATAGGAGGGAAATTGACGTTACAATACCCCATTAGTCGCAGGTGTTTGGATATAGGGTTTGCGTCGAGTTTGCCATCTCTCGCATAGATGTTTTATGCATATTATATTATTTAATCGTCTTTTACGATATCCACGAACAAGAAAAGATGTAGGGAATTGTATTCTTACTCTGTCACCACACGGAAATTAGAGGTTGGTAATCTTGATAATCCTTAGCTACGTAAATATATTATAACAAATATTTACTGACAGGAGACTATGGAAGGTGAAACATGTTGTGCCAAGCGTGGGATGTGGGCAGGCAAATGATGACATCGTCAATCGTAATCATTATTCTAGCGATGACTTGTTAATGAATGAAAACAAACAAACTTTCACGTTTATTAACATTAATATCATAATTTGTTACGTAACCGTGTAAATAAATAAATACGTGAACCGTTGACCTAAATTTCCGTGTGGTGACAGTGTTAGAATACAGTTCACCTTGCCCGTGGGTGTCGTAAAAGACGACTAAGGGATATAATTAGGGACACGAAAAAAGTATCGATACTTATAGGTACGAGTACTTTTCTTTTGATACCGATACTTTTACTCAATGAGTACTTTTTGACAGGTATCGTATCAAAAATTTTTTAGCTATTATCCATGTTAAACTTGATCTTACGGCTCATGTTTATGGTAACGCCGTTTAATTCAAACGTAATGAAGCTTCTAAAACGTGGCTCGAAATATTTTAATCCATACATAGACGGTCGAATTCCTAAAAAAAAGCTTATCACGACATAGATTCTAGGAAAAGTACTCGGTACTCGATACTTTCAAGTATCGATACTTTTGTTTCGATACTTTAATGAGTACGATACTTTTTCTTCTATACTGCTCATGAGTACCTACAGTATCGATACTTTTCTTTCGATATCGTGCCCCTAGATATAGTATGCTTATAACATCTATGCAAGAGAAGGAAAATCTAAAACCCTAAACCAATCCATCTGATACCTTGTTATGATAATAATCTCAGACCATATACGTCTCAAGCTTGGGCATGGGTCTTCTCCACCGTGGAAGGTATTGACCTACTATATCACGCTGGTCAGTCGTGTTGGCATACCATTTTATGTCGAGTTGTCCTCTTCTTGTATAGTTATATACATATTTAATATCTTAGTCGTCTTTTACAACATTCACGAGAAAGAGAGGGAGTGGTGAATTGTATTCTTTCTTCATCATCAGATACCACCTCGTTATAGTAGGTCAATTTTCTTCTCATTATGAAGCAGGCATGAATCCAACATCGAGACTTATGTGATAAAAGATTGGCCAAATGTAACATAACATCTGCCTTTCTCATCGAGAATACAAGTTTGTAAATAAATAAAAAATATCAGGTTGACCGAGCTTCGCTCGGAATAATTTTTGTAGAATTTATTTAGGGATATAACAATAAAAAATAAATAATGAAAAATATATAAAAAATTACAAAAAGAGAATAATAATAACACCGAGATTCGAGACGACGCTGTTTGACACACAAAAACTAAAATTTAAACCGGTCAACGTCTCACCTGAGCTACCGTAACTCTTGACATTGACAACGAAATTTGAATTCATATTCTTTTAAAATCTAATGTCATTGTAATGTTTTGCTTAAAACACCGACAAAAGAATATTTTCTATAAACAAAACCTAGCTAGATCGATTTTTTGGACCCGAATCCTCTAGTATGCCAAGTTTCATCAAAATCGTTGGTGCCGTTTCCGAGATCCTGAATATATATATATAGGGATATATATATATATATATATATATATATACAAGAATTGCTCGTTTAAAGATATAAGATAAGATAAGATAGCGTGAGTACTAAGTACGTATGTCAGAAGTGAAACTTCTTTGGTTCCATGTGTTTTTTATCAGTATTAAAAAAATCTCTCGATCTTTTTCACTCGCTTGCTCCCTACTCTCGCCCCATGGCTATGCTTCGTGCTATGTTCGCCCTTTCTCACTCTCTCTCAATCGGTCTCAATCGCTCTCTCCCTCTTCTTCAACAAAAACGCTGCACATCTTCGTGACGCTAAATTGCTTTTCATCATGCGCGCAAAGAAGTTTTACTTCAAAAAGAAAATAACATATAAATATTCTTGTTAAAAGTTCAAAGTTCAATCTATATTTAGTTTGGCATGTCATTGAACTATGACCTCAGAACATAGTATATTTACATTTATAACATTATTAATAACTTTTATCGTATGGTGAATGTCTAAGAATATAATTAATCACCTCCTTATGGGTGTCGTAAAATACGACTAAGGGATATGCAGATCACATTTATGCTACAAAAAATCGGAATAAAATCCTGTAAAAACCTATTTCGCTAATGCTATAGGTGCTAAAGTAAATCAATTTCTCTTTTACCATTCAAACGATGATATAATAAAATTTTCAAAAATAGCCGGATCAGACTCCACAGGCGGCATCCGATTTTAACTTATCTATTAAAGCAGTTTACTTTTAGTTAACGTCAGTGTAAATAAAACTAATTTACGGCTTTTATCGCGTTTGTATTTGATTTTTGATTGACCGACGTTTCGAACACTTTACAGAGTTTATGATCACGGGCGGACTAAGATGTTTCACGCCCAAATAAGTCATTGCTATTACAAAGATTTATATCTACTCGCTACAGAATTTAGTTATTAAATTTTTATTTAAATTTTGGTACAAATTTATTGCCAGTACAAGGAGAAAATGATTCTATATGAAAAAATGATACTGTTTTCTCTTGCTGTTTTTGTTTAAAATTAAAATGTTGGGCAATTAAAAATCAAATACAAATGCTATAAAATCCATAAAATTGTTTTATTTACAATATATCATCAACAGCAACATCATCAACTTAATAGTCAAATCTAGAGGAATGTCTAGCATAAGCTTTTAAAAAAAAAATACTCGACACCATTGTATTACAGCCGTACCGTGGGTCATAGATATAAAATAGATACCCAAACAATAGCTGTTAGCACTAATACTTATCTATAACTACTTATTTTACCTCCAGAAACGACAATGGGAGTTGATCTTGTATTATTAATTCTCTTAACAATATTGTTAGATTCTTATGTAGATTTTATTAAAGACCGCGTGTGATTTTTGTTTCAACGTGACGTCTAGTAAAGTTAGTTAATATGATGACTGCTCTAGTAGTTAACTTTGATCAAGTGCCATTGTGAGTTTTTGGCGGGAATCTGAAGTGTCATGTGGTGTTCTTGTATTATATTCAATATCTTAGTGTTTTAACGTGTTATATTAAATAATTTTGATGGCATTTTATGTAATATATAGTGGCAAAATTGCTGAGGTGTAGTGAATATGATATAAAATTGCTATACATACCTTTTTGTTTCCACCAAACTTCTCAGAAGATACCCTTAACAGTGGCCATTACACTGTTGAGGACGACACTTTGACTTACTGACAGACCATTACTGACATGAAGAAACTGAGAACTTGAAAAGATAATTATAACTCGACCCTGGCAAAAATGGCTCGTATTTGTAGCTGATTGCCAAGATAAAAAAGAAGAAGAAGAGTGCCGTTGTGGGATTTGGTCCAGCCTTAATAATTTGAATAATATATGTGAATTATATTATCTATCTTGTGGTTCGAAGGACATCACACTGGAGTTAGTAGGTACTTACAAGGCATGTCGTATACAATTTTGTATTTAGTTAGAATAAAAAAATAATAGACTTGCCTGCGAAGTTTCTTGCCGAATCTTCTCAGTAGCGATCGCGTTCCGATGTGGCGGTAGTTTATTGGATTAATTTAATTGTGTTAAAATTGTCAATATGTAAGTGCCTAAGTAATAAAGGGCAGACCCTTTATACATAATAAATGATTTAAATTTGTATTTTTATTTTCTGTCTTCAACAGTGAGCATTGAAGCTGCAACTATAAATCCTAGATTCTAATTACTATAATTAAAACCAAAGTCAAAAAAACTAACTGACGAAAGACACACGATTGTAAGCATTATTTAATAACTAGCAACCCACCCTCGCTTCGCTTCGGTTTCAGTCGCCTGATCCTCGTAGTTACCATTCCCGTGGGAATACCGGAATAAAATATAGCCTATGTTACTCCCTGATATTATAGCTTTTCATTGCTGAAAGAATTTTGATAATCGTTTCAGTGGTTTAAGCGTGAAAGCGTAACAAACAAACAAACTTACTTTCGCATTTATAATATTAGTAAGGATTAATTATATTAATAATACGCATTAAATTCTATTTATATCGTTAATGAACAGGAAATCAATCAATAATAATTAAAAACGTAATATTTATTATATATGGTCTCGTAGAAGAGTCAATGACCGAACACAAAATTATTATCACTTTTAGAAAACGTTATGCATTCAACTCACAATTGAATTATCAAATTATATTTTTAGTATTGATTAATTAAGCAAAGACATTTTCTGTGTGGTGACGGAGTAAGAACACAGTTCACCACCCCCTCTCTTACCCGTGAATGTCGTAAAGGATGACTAAGGATAATCAGATACCCTAGCCGAGGCCGCGGGTGACCGGACCGGGAATTTTAGTCCGTCACCCGCAGAGAGGCTGACCGCGCGATGGCGACCGACGTCCCAGGACAGGGACATCGAGAGGTGAGGGTACCCGAAAGGGTATTCCGTCGGGCCGACCACTGACGACAAGTCACCCTGCTCCGGTGGTCGGCCCAACAACGAAGGCGACGTGGGTACGGGTGGGCTATGGGCCCGCACGCAGTCCTTCCGTCGCCCCGGATGGAATGGACCGCGTGTGTGCTTACAGAACAGAAGAAAACTCGACGTAAAACTCTATGCCAATAGGTTTGAAAATGAAATAACATCTTGAAACCCTCGTTAGAGAAAATAGAGATACGTTTCTCAATAGTTCTATATAAAACAGAAGAAAACAGGAAAATCCGAAACTAAACCTACTAGCTAGTTTAGTAGTCTAAGTTCTCCTCCCAATTAGAAAATCAAAAAGAAGTCTCTCTGAGTTTAAAATCATTTTTAATACTGCGTCTGCTATGCTTAACTTAACCTAAACTATCCTAACCTTACGGCACGGAAATGTGGTCCCTAAATGTAGGCCTCATAACAAGGCTCAAAGTCGCTCAGCGTGCTATGGAGCGGGCTTTTTTTTTAAGTACTATAGTTGTTATCGAAGGCAAACTTAAAGGAAGAAATAAATAATAATACAAGTATTACCTGATCTAGTAAGTTAAGTGTTGAATAAACTATTTCCTGAGTGAATTATCTCAACTATCGCTTTCTCTAGTCAATGGCTTAAGGTGATGTAATTATTAATCAATGTTGAAATAACTGTTATATGGAGTTACATTAACCATTTGTTGAAAATACTTCTATTGTTTATGATACAGATGAAGATTTAAATTGATTTTGGATTGTCTGATTAACAGTATAGAATTATTCCATGTGATGACGGAGTAAGCATACAATTCACCACTCCCTGTTTTATCCATGGATATCGTAAACCACGACTAAAAGATATAATATGCATATAACATCTATGCAAGGGAAGGAAACCTTGAAATGAAACTCTATACTAACACGTCCGACCAGCGTGGTTGTAGTAGGTCTATTTCCCTCCTAATAGGAGGGGTACGAGCTGAGACGTGACGGGCCTACGCCGCCCCAGTCGCCGGTGGCGATTCGCAAGAGAAACAAACCCCTAAAAACCCCTTGTCTGACCAGCGTGACGATAACCTAATTTATTTTAGCCGAAATGATGATTCTTTTACAAACAATCATGAAATATAATCGACAGAAAAGAAATATGTAAGACAGTTTAGCGTTGTGTTATTCTTAACACACGATATCCTAAACCCATTATGGCAATCTCTATCACCAGATCAAATTGAAAGACATGGACACTACCTTCACTATTAATATAAGAATAAAAAGGCGTTTACGTAACTGGGCTCGTTGACCGCACGTTGAAAACGAACCGGTCCTAAGGGCAACATGTAGAGCAATGTATGAGCAACAAAACTACTCACGATTTGCATTTGTAATCTAGGCTTAAGAAAAAAATAACAATATATTATTGTCTTTGTTTACTTTGAAATGTCATGTTAAGTTCTTGCATTATATTCATTTTTTTAGTGTTTTATAATGTTATATTGAATAATTTTGCTGAAATTTTATGTAATATAATACAGTTAAGGAGCTGAAGTTTTGTGAATGTGATATAAGAGTGGTTTATGTGTATTTTCATATTCCACCGAAATTCCCAGGGAAAGCGTTTAATTATGTTTTCAGCGCCTAATTAATGGTAACAACTTGACTTACTGACGGACAATGACTGTAAATAAGCTATTCTATATAAAGGTATGTTAAATAATATGAAGAAAATTCTATCAGACTTGGCTGTATGGGGTTTGAGCCCTTTGCCTATCCGAATGGACAAACAGAACAAAAAATGTCTTTGTTTACTCTTAACAAGAAAGGCTAGCCTTTGATATCTCCGTAGCAATTTTAAATCCGTGTGGTGACGGAGTAAGAATACAATTCTCAACCCCCTATATTACCCCTGGGTAATAATAAACAACAAAGGGATACAATTTCGACTGCACAGATGGTGTAGTAGTTATGATAGCGACTTACCGTGCCATTGTCATGGGTCCGAATCCCACGCAGGACAACACTTTGTGCAATCCTCAAATTGTTGTTTTGAATCTGAATGTAATTTGTGTCCGTTAATTATATGTTTGTAAAATCCCCACAATACAAGGATACTGCTTTGTGCAAGGTGTTGTCTTTAAAAAAATATTCATATAGAATCTGGACAAGAGAAAGAAAACATGAAATCAACATGTCTGATCAGCATGCTATAAGGTCACTTTCTTGCTATTGGGGAGGAGGCTCGAGTTTACAAGAGGGACGTTTATGAGCTGACACGAATATATTAATATCAAGTACAGTGATACCCCGGACTTACGCGATAGGTGGGACGTAGCGATAATCGCGTAAGTCGAATTCGCGTAAGTTGGGGTTTAATTTTACTTAAATTAAATATGTCCAAAAAAAAACGTTTATTTGGAACTTGTTCAAAGAAGTTTCAAATAATGTTATGAATTAAATATTAAATGAAAAATAATTTTCATTTTCTTAATAAAAAAAGTAAATTTAAGGTCGGAGCGCTTAAATAAAAAAGCCGTATATCTTCGAATTGGCGTAAAACGGGGTAGCGTAAGTTGTGGTGTTACTGTATTATATTTATCAATAATAAATAAAATAAAAGCCGGCAATAACCTTAATAACCGCGCCAGTCGTTATCTCACTATGGGACTAACGTAAACCTCGGAGGAACATTACGAGTATATGGCTCTGTAAATTATTTTAATATAAAAGAAAAAAGTATCATAAGATTTATAGGAAAGCCAATAAACCGCAGGGCAGCTTGTGGCGTGCTGAATGTGAGTGCCGACACTGCAGTGCTGAGTGCCCCAGAGAATCGGCTAGGGCCTCGTATCCAGCTCACCTTTATTGACTGACTGGAGTGGAAACTCAAGAGTAGATCCTCAACTCTGGCTTGCCTTAAACGGCCTGTCAGAGAGCGGACGCCAGACCTATATGCTCCGGGGTGGCAGTGTCATTTTCAAGGGCTTAACTATGGGGAAACCAATGCGGGTCTGCGTTTATCGGGAACTTGCGATGGTGAAACCTACGCTACACCGCTCAACACCCCAAGCCACTTGCACCAATGTTGGACACAAAATACATCCAGACTCAGAAAAGCAGTTTGTGGATCGCACAAAGTGTTGTCCTGAGTGGCATACAAACCCGTGACACTGGCACGGTATAACAACTACGCCATCTGTGTAGTCAAATGCTATTTCAGAATCATACAACACCTTAAAATGTTACACAACTCTTGTTGAGTTGCTCTTGTACTTCGTGACATTATATAGAGTAGGTTAAAATTTTGGGTAATATTTAAATAAGTTTAAACTTTCACGGCGATGATTTTGTAATGCTCAAAAGATAACTCTATATACTTTGAGAAAATTTCTAAAATCTAGACTAAAACTAGTTAAAGAAATCAGGAGTAAAAAGCAGGAGTCTGCAATATTAACCTAATATAGAAACAAATGAAGGAAATGAAGTGATTTAATCATTGTTATCATCTCAGCCGATATAAGTTCCACTGTTGGTCACCTCCATTGTGAGAGGGATATTGAACTATTATACCACACTGATTAGATGTATTAGTACAGGTTTCTATTCGTAAATCGCTTTTTTGCGCCTGATGCCGCCCTAGCAGAGGCAGGGACCGGGGATTTAGTTCGGGCATCCGCGGAGAGGTTAGCCTCGCGACGGCGATCGACGTCCCAGTAGGGGACGTCAACCGGAGAGGGTACTCCTTCGGGGTATTCCGTCGGGCCGACCACTGAAGTCAAGGAACTCTGCACCGGTGGTCGTACCAACGACGAAGGCGACGTGCTATACGGGTGGGTTACGGGTGTGCGTGCTTACGCCCCTCTGTCGCCCCGGACGGAGTGGAGCGAGGAGTGCCCCGACATCTATGTAAGAGAAGGAAAAACGCGTTTTCCTTCTCTTACATAGATGTTATCTGAATATTATATTCTATAGAGAATTGTATTCTTGCTCAGTAAACAGGATTAAATTTTGAGGTATTCTTCTCGCATAGATGTTAAATGCATATTAGATCCTATGATCAATTATATTCTTGTTCCGTCAAGATAACACTATCTTATATATACTAGAGATTAAGGTTGATGGTAAGATTAATATCCAATAAATCTTTACTGAATATAGTTACCTAATATATCATAATGTCTAACGAAATTATGTCGTAATACAAACTAGTTCTATGGGATTTTATATTATATGGCAATATATGCTTTACAGTAGGAAATGGTATTAAATTTCTTTGTCCTACTTTTACGCTTTATCGCCTCTACTGACAGTTATGAAATTTGACAAAACTATAGTCTATATTAGGAGAGCAGTATGATTATAGATAAAATAAAAAATTATAACCACGTTAGTAGCAAATAAGCATCTTTTGTCTTGCGCTGTTTTATGTGTAAATTGCGTCCTAAAGAAACTGTCAAGTGTCGATTCATATTAAGGATAGTATTTAGTGAGGATGTTTGCGTTTGATGGGTTTTGGTGATGCCTTTAGTTTCATGGAACCTTATGGCTCGCATTCACACTCCCTTCACTTTCCTCACGGTAGGCAGCGGCCTAGCAATGACCGGCAGAAACACTTATCATCATGTGTACTGTTTGCTGGTTCGCCACCATTTACAACAAAAAAAAAACATCAATTATTATTCTAGTGTTTGTAATTGCTAATATTATAAACATTTGGTGAACCGAATGAATATTTTGTACACTAGTTAATGGTAGAAGCTAATGCTTAAAATGTCAGAACTGTGAACGTTATATCGCCTAATTTTATTAATTATTTGTATATCCGTTTTTACGGGATCTTTTAAGGGAAGCTACCCAGTTTTTTGAAATGCTTATAGGGGAATATGAATCCAACACGCAGAGGCCTTTGAAGAAATTTAATCTTAAAATAGGATGACTCTCCATGTTTACATATAACACCCGTGGACTGGCAACGGTAGATGCAAAACTATTGTGTAATAATGGTATCTAAAACCTGATTATGGGATATAATTATTATTATCAGACGGTGAATTGTATTCTTACTTCCTTATATACGTGAAGTTGAATTCCTTGAAGTTGAATAATAAAAGACGAGAAATGGATTAATAATTCCTAAACCCTATTTCATGGTTGTTGTACAAAATGACTAACGGTCGTTTTAAAAAACGGTGGTATTTTGTCAAGTACATTCCTAGCAAAAAAAAAATAACATATGATAATTTGGCGCAAAGATTAAGCAACGCCATTTTGTTGTATCTTTCATAACATCATCGACATTGTCTGTGATTATTCTTATTGTCTTAGTTGCAATATTAAATTATGATTATTGTGTCATATAAAATATGATTGAAATTTTGCTATGTGGTAGTAGATACGAATACTACCAAACCTTACATTTCTTTTGGATGTGGTAGACAACAAAGAGTTTTAAATTGACCTGAGCCAACTCCAACTGATGCTATTTGGTCAATAATTATATTACCGAGAAGGATTGACGTCAGGTAGGCAGCCGGTCATCAAACTATTGCCAGAAGGCTCAAGCCCAGTAATGGGAATAGATATACGAGCTCTAATGATGATGATTTACAATTTATAATTTAAAGTTTTATCTTGCACGGGAATAGAATTTGGCACTGTAGGTCTGTACAATCAGTATTCACACTGTCATGATACGGAAATATAAATAAAGTCTAAGCTTAAAATAAATATTTCTTTAACATTGAAATAGGCTGAAACACGTTACCACGACTGATGTTAGCTTGACATAATTAAAAAAAAACAATAGCTAATGTTCGCAGTATTCACATTACATTTTGTGCATTAAAGACATCTTAATTAACAATTTAGTACTTCATTGTATTGTATTTACTTCATTCAAAGTATAAAAGAATAAATTTCACAAAGCAATGTCAACAGTATCTTTTATATTTTTAGTTTTTTTTGGGAAGGTTTGTCGTAATAATTTTGTTGTTTACATTGCATATGAAATTTAGCGAACGTTACGTATATTTTAACTTTGTAAACGTTGCGTATTGTACTTTCCTACATGATTCATTCGTATTGTTGAAATATAAAATCTAGTTCTTTACGCGATTATTATATTTGTTAAATGAGTATTGTTTTGTGATGATTATCTTGTCATATAATTTTTTTTTCGTAATTTCATGCTTCCATTGCATAAATGTTTTTTTCTTTTTGCAACTTAGTTGTCCATTAGTACCACGCTAATAAGTTTATTTTATTAAAATCTATTGTTTAGAAGACTTTATATTCAAGTAATAGTTTTTCGTGTGTGACGGAGTACGAATACAATTCACGACCAAGTCTAAAATATGACGAAGGGATATGATATGTATATAACATCTATGCCAGAGAAGGAAAAGCTGAAATAAAACCCTATAGCAATCCGTCTGACTAGAGTAGTATTGTGGGTCAATTTCCTTTTTATGAAGGTGGGTCGAGCCCAGCAGTGGGATATATACGAGCTGAGATAATGATGATGAGTAGTAGAGTAGTAGTTTAAACATAGTCTAAGACTTCGATTAGTGGATAACTGTTTTTAGGAAATTCTGTATTATACTGTAAGTTTAAAATAGAATTTCCTTTCTATAAAAAATAACTTTATGCCTAGATTTTATTTATCAATTATGATTTCGTAATGATTATCCGTCAATAAGTCAAATGGTCACCTTCTGCATTGTATTCGCACACTATCGATCATACTATAATGCAGATATGTAAAGCATTGTCATGTCATAATTACTATACTTGAGCATTTTACCTGTATAACATAAGATGCAATCAGAATTATTTAATGCAAGACGTTAAATGCTAAAATATGAAAAAATATTGAATTGCCAATAGTCACGCAGCCAAGTATATCATGGGGGCCATGACATGTTTTGTTTTTCAGTATAGTATTAAAGGTATATTTATTAATTAGGATATTATTACAAAGAAAGACAGAGGATATCTTTGCCTCTAAACTCGCTAAACCTAAAATTGATTGTGCACACTTAATAAGCCCTTAGAGATTTCGCGCATATGCTGGGTAACCTATAAAATCTATTAAACCACTTTGTCCGCTTCTGCAAGGGATGGTTCTTGGGCCAAATTCCCCCATAGCTGCTGGCCACGGACGATAAGAAAACTTGTACCGGTGGTCGGCCCAATGGCGAAGATGAGTGGGGAATACGGTGGGTTATGGGACCGCGCGGCTTCCTTTCGTTATCCCGGACGGAACGGACAGCGTGATCCCTGACTATAGCCCACCCAAAAAAAAAATGGTAACCGCGTAGTGACGTAGTCGCCATACGCTTTGATAGTTTGGAAAAAAACATCGACGGTTATTATCGATAGTTTCCAATTTACTAGTAAAAAAGGTAGAAAAATAAAATTATGTCTGTTCATTGTTATCGTCATTAATCTGCAATTTACTTTTACTTTTTAGTTTTTTTCACATTCATTTAACTTAATTAAATTATTATGTACTCGAATTTACTTTTTCTATTTTTAATGTCGTCTAATTTGATTATTTTAACATTTTAAAGCCTCCATAAGTGCGTGTACCTATAATTAATTTTTAAAAATATATTTTTTTTTTGTAATTTTAATCATCATCATGGGCAGTAGTAATTTTAATCATCATCACGGCAGTAGTCCGTTAATGTCGTAAAAGACGGTTAAGGAATATAATATGCATATAATACCTATGCAAGAGATGGAAACTCGATATAAAACTCTATAGCAACACATCTGACCAGCGTGGTAGTAGGTCCAGTTCCCTCCTAATGTGGAGGACTTTCGAGCCCAACAGTGGGACGTATATGAACGGCAATGATGATGTAATAAATTAATAAATAAAACAAAAAGCCTAACGAATGAACTAAATTGCGCATGACATAGTATTTGAACCCGGAACTTAATGGTTCACAATAAACGCTAGGTAATTAAACCAACAAGTCCGCCCTCTTATAAATCTAATAAATTGTTACTAACCTTTTTTTTTCTTTACAGGTAAGTACCAGGAAATGAATAATACATTGAGAAGATTAAGAGTATAAATTTCAAAATACTGTCTGGAAATGGTTTGTATATCTTCATAAAGTAAGATAGTAATGATTTCTGATGTTTACGCGAATATTACACATTATAAATCAGGGGTTCCTAACCTTTTTTTGGTCAGGGTCCACTTTTGTATTATTCTTGTTAGCAGGGACCACTATGTAAGTATAATAAAAATAAACTGTAATAAACTCAAACTTTAATTAAAAAGTCAATAGGAAATCACATAAAAAAATAATAATATTTTTAAGATTATTTGGTATTAATGTGATTTCTGAGCTCGCATTTCACCACCCGCGCTCTTCTCAATGCACGGCGACCAACGAACGGCTCACCGCCGCCCGCTAAATATATAATCATTCACGGACCATATTTTAGATTCTGCGGACCACTTGGTTCACGGACCACTGATTGGGAACCATTATTATAAATAAAACAATTTTTATACTATATTAAAACTATTTTGCCGGACTTTATCGTGCTTGTATTCCAGCGTTCATGATCCGCCCGTGACCATGAACGCTGTAAAGTTTTCGAAACGTCGGTCAATCAAAAATCAAATACGAAAGCAATTAAAACCATAAAATAGATTAATTTATAAAATAAGGTAGTGTGGCGACGGAATAAGAATACAATTCGCCACTCCCTATCTTGCCCGTGGATGTCGTAAAAGATGACTAAGGGATATAATACGTAAATAACATCTATGCAAGAGACAGAAAACTCAAAATAACACCCGTACCGACCTGTCTGACCAGCATGGTATAGTAAGGTCAGTATCCGTCAAATTTTGGAGTAGGCTCCAGCCCAGCAGTGGGTCTTTGAGCTGAGATAATGACGATGATCATATGATGTAACTTAGTAGTCAGACTAATAGTTGTACTTAAAGATCGTTAGTTCAAACTATCGACGCGAACTTTTGACTTTAAGAAATTACATATAGGATATATTATTAAGAATTTCTCGAGTTAATGATGAGGGTAAATATCGTGAGAAAATCATTCGAACTCTTAGACTAATAACGTATAGAAAGTAAGTTCGCGCACAAAAAGTGAAGCATTTCAATTGAAGCCTAATGGAGCTTACGCCGGAACCGTTCCGTAATGTACAAGTTATTGTACTGCACATACGTACGCAACTCTAAAAAAATAAATAGGTAATTAGGACGGTTTGTGCATTCAAATGGAATCATAACACATTTGAAAAACTTAAAAAGGTTTTTAACATTACTTTTAAAAGTATTTCGACGATGTATATTAATAAAAACAAAATTTGATTTCATAATTTGTATAGTGGTGTGCGTGTCTACGTGTGTAATCGTCTGCGCGCCATTAGTATTTTTAGATTCATATTTCGAACTTTCGAAGTATTGACACTATCCTTCTATACGTTATTATTCTAAGTTCGAACTATTTAAGTTTTCTATAAGAAAAGTACTAGAAGATAAGGGAAATCTGTGTTTCAAAAAATTACGTTCACGAATATCGATGATAATTTTTAAATACCATCATCTTAGTTATCTATAGCTGGGTTAAACCTATTCTATCATCATCATCACAGCTCATATGTCCCACTACTGGGCTTCTCCATATTCGAGGAAAATTGACTTCCTATACCACGCTGATCAGGCGGGTTGGTTTTAGGTTTTCTATCGAGTTTTCTTTCTCATACAAAGTTTTTATATGCCCAAGGTTTTCCTTATTCGTCTTTTATGACACCCACGGGCAAGAGAGCGGTTGTTAAATTGTATAGTTACTCCGCAACTACACGTAGAATACATAACAAATATTTTTTAAATGATTTTTGATGTTTACGCGAGCACTACACATTGTAAATGAAACGGGCGTAAATAAAATGGTCACGGGTGGACTAACTATGAATGTTGTAAAGTGTTCGATGCGTCGGGCAATCATAAATCAAAAACAAACGCGATAAAATCCGTAAAAGTAGTTTTATTTATAAACCTTTTTTAATTAAATAAATTGCATTCAGATAAATCTAGTTAGACTAGGAAACTGATATTAATACTCTAGGTTTTCTTTTGCATACCAGAGATGGTAGGAATTAAATAGAAAATATTTAATTACATATATATATTTAGCCATGAACAAGATTTTATTTAGTATGATCATACGTTATGCGTAAACCGGTATATCCTTATATATAATCTGTGGATCTAACAACTATGGCGGACACAGAGTAACCTTGTCGGTATCCTTTCTAATGCCATTCCGAACCACGGAGTTGGTGCCGCTTTATACAAATGTTTATTTGAGATAATATGCGTAATGTTGCATAAATTATTAAACTAACCAAATATAATTTGTTCTTTTGCTCCACTGATCTATATTTTTTAAATGACAAAACCTTATATGCAGTCATTCTTTTTTATGTCCCATTGTTGGATACCAGCCTCCTCCACAATGTTAGGGAAATTGACCTACAATACCATGCTGGTCAGACGTACCTATTGGTATAAAATTTTATTCTGAGTTTGACTTCTCTTGCAATATAATTCTGCATATTATAATGCTTTAGTGTGTGTGTTTTTATGACACACACGGTCAAGAAAGGGGGTGGTGAATTGTATTCTTATGCCGTCAAATATTCTATGTTATAGAACCAAGTTGTTTCACTAAAAATGATTGCATAGATGAGACTGAAAATATGAAAATTTGACTGCATAAATGGCGTAATTAAGATAAAGACCCACCCATGTCAGTATTGTTGGTTAATATTTTGTGCGATACACTAATTAATATATACTAATTAATAATTGTTGTTCCGAGTTTTTTTTTTTTTTTAACTTGTACAGAACAGCGTCTTTTGGGTCATTAATAATCATCATTATCTCAGCTCATGTACGTCCTTTTGGTGGGCTCGAGCTTCCTCCGAATGAGAAAGAAATTAATCTACTATAACAGGCTGGTCAGACGTGTTGGTATAGGGTTTTATTTCGAGATTCCTTCCTTTTGCTTAGGTATTATCTACATATATACCATATTCCTAACTTATATTTACCGTGGGTAAAATATGATTAAGAGATTTAATATATGCAAGATAAGGAAAACTCGGCATGGGACCCTATATCAACCTATCTGAGCAATATGGAATAGTAGGTCAATTGCCATCCTAATATGGAGGCTCGAGCCCAGCAGTGAGACGTATAAAAGCGAAGATGATGAGGAAGTCGTCTTTTGCGACACCTATAGGTTAGGTAAGGGGTTGTGAATTGTATTCTTACGTCTTACACCGTTATCAACTGAGAAGACTGTATAATTTTTTGGTAACGGAACATGCGCGGACACAGCTCTTGCTTAATACTGCTACATATTATGTTAATTGTACTGCGTTGCGTGAAATGACTGCGTGTGCCTTGCCGCCAATGAGAATATCATTACTCGAAAACAAAAAAAACAAATAGTGTTTTCCGTAATACATGACGAACTATAAATCCAACTTTCGCTAATTATTTTCTCATTATTATTCGTGTATTATTATTTGTCAAGAAGTAAAAACTTCTGTAGGTGCGTTTTAAGGTTAACTAAATGCGGGAAATGAGCAACCGAAATGCTTTACGACGGAGGTGACACTTGGTAGGAAATAATTAAAAAAAAAATAAAAATATAAATATGTGTTTCTTAACAGAGCATTATGAATATTAAAATAAAAAAAAAATCCATTTTAAACTATAATTTTTCGAACAGTAGGTAAATAAAGTTTGATTTACTTGCTTATTTTTCATTATTAAATGAAAATATAACCTTCAAAATGGCGCATGAATTATAAATATTAAATCCGTATTATGTGCAATATCTCAATAATGACAAATAAAACACTTTTGAGATCCAATATAAAAGCATTTAGTAGCTAAATTCAGTAAATATCAATCGATTAAGTAAATTATCATACGTTTGCGTTTTATTACTTTAACTACGCCATACTTACTCATAGTCTTAGAATAATAACGTATAGAAGGTAAGTTCGCGCACAAAAAGTGAAGCATTTCAATTGGAGCCTAATGGAGCTTACGCCGTAACCGTTCCGTAATATACAAGTCATTGTACTGCACGTACATACGCATCTCTTAAAAATAAATAGGTAATTATGACAGTTTGTGCATTCAAATGGTGTCATAACACATTTGAAAAACTTAAAAAGGTTTATAACATTACTTTTAAAAGTATTTCGACGATTTATGTTAATAAAAACAAAATTTGATTTCATAATTTGTATAGTGGTGTGTGTGTGTCTATGTGTGTAATCGTCTGCGCGCCATTAGTATTTCTAGATTCATGTTTCGAACGTTCGAAGTATTGACACTATCCTTCTATACGTTATTATTCTAAGCTCATAGTATAAAAAATATTCGCTATATATTTTAGAACATCTTACTAAGTTCATAAAATATTTCGTGCAATTATTTCGATAACAAGTTTATATAACTAGTTCAAAAATGTTGTATTAAGTAATATATAGATATGTAATAAGTTAAAACATTGTTTACTTTAAAATTAATATATTGTTGAATCATGGTATTAAATAATGTTAAATTACGAAAAATAACTTTTATATCATTTCGACTTTCACTATTCTAAATTCAAATTGTCTTACGCGCGCGCGTGGTCACGCATTAATCTCACGCTGTTCTATTTTTGAATTCAACCCGTCATTGTTTTTTTTTACGTAAAAGATGTGATATAGATTAAAAATAATTGTGTTTTACATTTAGAAAGTTATTATAATGATCGTATTTTTTGTAGGCTCATTATTTTAAACGTTTTTGAAATAATTCGTAAGAAACGCAGAAATTACTTCTACGAGTGATATACCTACTAATAATAGTTTGACAATGTTGCAAATCTCAAAACTTAAAAGTTGTGAACCCTGGGCATTAAATCTGTAATCTGTACACGGTAATGTATTAGTCTTCCATTCAATTATCCTTGCTCTAATTACAATAATTATTTTACTTAAATAAGCGTTCTGTGTGATTGCAAAGTAAGAATAAAATTCACCACCCCTTATCCGCGGCGATCACAAAAGACGACATATGGGATGCAAGCACATAACGCTCTAGCAAATGACCCTATTCCAACACATCTGACCAGCGTGGAATGGTAGGTCAATTTCCCTCCTTCCCATATCCCAACAGTGGGACATATATGGGCTGAGATTACACACCTACCCGGTCAGAGTGGTATTATAGGTTAATGCCCATCCCCCTGTGGAGAAGGTTCGAGTCCAACCATGGGACGTAGGTGTACGAGCTGAATGATAATTAAAGGGATATACATTGACTTTAGATAGACATCCAGTTAAAAAATCTGCATTAAAAACTTAGACTACTTGCATTGTATAATTACCACCATCTCTTAATTACAGAATATAAAAGAAAAAACTCTTAGAAAGGCTATTAACGAAATTTGTTAGGTATCCAGAATGTATAAAAATTAAAAAAAAACCTTTATATTTTTTTAAATTAAGAATCCAATCGCGGTGATACAGCTATGGCTATCAATTCTAAAATCAAATCCGTCGAAATAATAAAATGATGGCCGCTGTTGAGAATAATCTTCACTTGTTAGATCAATCAAGTTTAATGATGAATGTAATCTGTTTTATGATGCAGCCAGGTGCCGACACTTTCGCTAGATCTTGACCTCATGTGACTTGAAACCTGATCTCGTGTGTTATAATTTATGTTGAAGGCATTCAACTTTGCTGCACAAAAGTACATATATACATAATGCAATGATACCAAAGACTGTTTTTATAGTTTTTAATAGAGTTCAATGCTTTTACCGTACCTTTAGTAAAATTTTAAATATCTGTTGTTTGTATATATATATATACCTTAAAAAAAAAAACAGAATGTTCTCCATTCGCCTCTATTATTTTTAAGTGTGTTACTTTAGAATTTTTCTAGGCAAAATAATGTTTTCTTTTTATTTTCAAGCTGGTACTTCCGATATGATCCCATTTAAATTATATTTCACTGGTAGTTATTTCGTTACCCTCAATAATATTTGTTTTGTGTTATTTTCAAGTAGGTTAGTTGTATTATAATTTAAAAAAATATTATTTAGCTTCTAAAATATTAGTTTTAAAATTAAAACATTTTTATTAGTTTATATTGTGTGATAAATAATAAACAGACCATATTTATTAAATAAATTTTACATTTATTTCCTTTAAATAAACGCTAACAAAAACATGGCGCATATGCACTCGTGCATTATATTAAAAAAAGTAACTTTGGTAACAATATGGGCATTGTAGCTGTCAAGGTTGACAGTGAGAGTTTTGACGGGAATAGAACGGGTGTGATTAAATAAATCGATATTATTTTACGATTGATTTAGTTAAAGGTCGAGGTCTCAGATATATAGATTAATTTTACAAGATAATGGGCTTATAGTACACCGGAACAAATTGAATAGTGCTAAACTTTAAGTTAAAAGTAATTTGTCGAGTATTTTTATTATTAAGCATATATTTTATTGTGATTAATCCCACTAAACACTCGCATTATTGTAATTACTGTGAAGTAACATTCTCAATACTTTTCAGGCACTGAAATTGACCCTCAAGAAGCTGGAAAAGTTTTTAATTTAAGACTCCACGACAAAGCAGATTAGAATAGGTTATTCTTAGAATAATAACGTATAGAAGGATAGTGTCCATACGTAAAACATCAAAATATGAAGCAAACAATACTACATGCGTGTAAGAGATTACACACGCACACGCACACCACTATACAAATTCATCATCATCATCTTGCTCTTATCCCAATTACTTGGGGTCGACGCAATATGTCATCTGTTTTGACATATTGCAAAAAGTTTCGGCAATGACTTTTATGACCGGCCGCCTTCCTGACGTCAACCCTCCTTGGGAATGTAATCGTTGACCCAAATGGTACCAGATGGAGTTGGTCCGGGTCAATCTAGGGCTCTTAGTCGTCTTTTAGGACACCCACGAGCAAAACAAGGGTTGGTAGTATTCGAAGCCGCTACCACACAGCACCACACCACTATACAAATTATGAAATCAAATTTAGTTTTTATTAACATAAATCGACGAACTACTTTTAAAAGTAATGTTAATATACTTTTTATATTTTTCAAATTCAACCATTTAAATGCACAAACCGTCATAATTACCTATTTATTTTTTAAGAGTTGCATACGTACATGCAGTACAGTGACCTTGTACATTACGGAACGGTTCCGGCGTAAGCTCCATTAGGCTCCAATTGAAATGCTTCACTTTTTGTGCGCGAACTTACCTTCTATACGTTATTATTCTCAGAGGTTATTGTTATATTATGGGTTTTGGAAAGATTTCATTGCTATCGTGTTCAAAGAGAAATATATTGTTGTATTTATCTACTACCTATTTAGCATAATAGTACCATACTTAAGTTATATTCGAATAAATTAGATTTGTTATGACATTTGTAATGAAAGTGTACTACAGATGACATGTATTAGCTTCCAAGTAAGTACAATAATGCAATTTATACTGAAACTGTAGGTATTTGTTTTGTTCATAACTTCCTACAGATAAAAAACAAGATAAAAGTAAATACTTAAACCCAACAACGACAAAAAACGAGTTATCAGATAAATACGGATAAAATCACGAGCAAATGCTAAAAATATATATATTTTAAAATGTACAAGTAAAGCCTTTTCCAATGATATGAAGCACGACATATTTTTCTCAAATTTATTTTGTAATACGTTATTGTAAGACATCTAGAGGGCACCATATTAGATTCAGTGACACAACATATAGCCTATAATTAGCGGACAATCAAGACACTTCTAACGATACCTCATTTGTCCGGTTCTAATAAGTAGTTGAGGCGTTATAAGGGAACAGATGAACATAGCCTGTCAAAATCATAACCCTCCGTAGTCGGGTAAAAGTAACTTCTCAGTGGTTTTTACTGTTACTCTGTAATATCTAAATTAAATGATTTTGTCTATGATGTTGTTCAAACTGTTTTATACAAGGGTCTTTCGTAATCGTGTTCTGGGAACCGATATAATAGTTATAATACGTATATCTCACAAGGTTAACCCAACCATAGCCTCGTCGGTCATCGAAAGTTCACGAAATGATTAATGTTGCTATGATACCAAGACAATTATATTTTCTTACTACCCTTGAAACCGCTAGTATGATGGATGTTTTTATTTGTCAAGTTCAAACCGTGTTATTGCATTTAGTTTTTTGTTGTTGTAAATTTATATTTAACATGTAATTGTTAGTATTATAATTGGCCAGTTAGTTGCTGCTCCTTGGCACCGTTTAACCGTTGAAGTATGAAAACAAGTTTTGTTATAAATAAAACTATGTATTGCCTTAAATATGCAATGGTTTCTGGTGAAAATATCATTGAAAAATATAAGTATTTTCACGGATTTCATAGCTTTTTTATTTGTTTTTTACCGATGCCGAAAAAGGAGGTTTTCAATTCGGCTATATTTTTTATGTTTTATCAAACGTAACTCAATCTCAGAACTTGCGACTGGATAAACCGATTTTGATGATCGTCTTTTTATTTGAAATTTGAAAAAGTGCGTGTGCTCGCATTCAATTTGATCCAGTTTGAAGTCGGTTTCTTTGTTAAAATTAGGATCCTATTTACTTCCCAAACGTTTCAAACATTTTTGAGCGTTGAGTAAAAATAGTTAAGCCATAATATCTATAAAAATTGCTTTATTTCACATAAAAAGTATTACTTAAATAATTACGAAAATGATCTTATCTAATATTCTAGATTTTTTGCTCACAGATCGAAACGCTCTAGCAAATTGTTACTACTCCGAGATCAATATTGACGCTTTGGACAGAAAACTATCAGTAGCATAGCCCTACCAATAAAGTTAAAATTTATTTCTTCGATGATTGTGATCAATGAATAAACTATTGATTGATCTTTACGCTGTCAACCTTCACCCACGCTTAGTTCCCAATCGTTAAAAAGCATTGATCGAATCGATAAAAAATGAATCGATAAAAACAATTGTATATATAAATCGATCATGTGTAACATTGTGGAACACTTAGTATGTATCTACAATATATTGTAATTGTTATTCAATGGTTTTCGGATATTACTTTTTATTTTACGTAAACATAGAGTCTTATGTCGAATATTGTAGGCTTGCTAAGCAGGACAGGAGTATTTGTTGTTCATTAGTTTTTAGTTTAAAAAAGTCCTCCCATAAACAAATGTTTCTTGTTTTTTTTTCTTTTTTTTTATTGTGTGATTATTGTTGTTAGCCGCAGAAGGCTGTCGCCACTTTATCCGAACTGTTGGGTGAGAGCTGAGGTCTTTCAAACCGATGTTTATTTTTTAATGTACACATGCATTTATAGTTTAATGTATTTAAAAGTTTAAAATAACACTCGCTTTTTCTAATTTCCGTCTACATTCAACATTATTCTACCTCTAAGGTAGTAAATCCAGCAGAATAATAACTAGCCTTGTCTCGAATTAATTATACATGATTTACTTATGTTGTGTATTTATTCATGATTTATTTAAATCTATGTGGTGATGGAGTAAGAGTTCTCGCCCGCGGGTATTGTAAAAGATGACTAAGGGATATAATATGTACATAAATCTATGCAAGAGAAGGAATACTCGAAACAAAACCCTATGCCAACCCGTTTGACTAGCGTGGTATAGTAGGTCAATTGCCCTCCTATATTGGGGGAGGCCCGAACCCAACAGTGGGACGTATATGGGCTGAGATGATGATAATGATGAATATATCGCCTAAGAAATTTTACATGTAAATACTCTTGTAAGGCCATTTAAGATACCGTAAAAGTATATTCCTACGTTTGCAGAATTCATATTTAAAAAAAAACATCTCCTTATATGCAAATACCACTGATAAAATTTATGTATTTTTTTTTTTAATGAAACAAATTGTTATGCATCTGTTATTTTTGCTTAAAGTGCGGCGCTTCCGCGTATAATTATTTGTTAATTAACTTTTTTATAACGTCCGACTTGATAATAATTCTGGTTTATGCAGTCTCTCGCAAGTATTTATATTGTAATTAAACGATGTTAAAAACATTTCATTGCTAGTTTCTTTTTAAATATTCCGTTCACATTGTTATGTTTTTAATTAAGTACATCAATCTCATTCTTTTAAAATATGCGTTTCAAAATTGTGAATTCAGTCTTTGTGTTAAAACTGAATTATATTTGTAATAATTCAAATTCAAATGATTTATTATACATAAACCCCACTGGGGCACTTACGTATTGCCATTCTTTTACATTTTGCCTGAAATTATCGTGATCAGAACGCGACCGCACTGAGTAAATCTGGATTTTTTTATTAATTGCTTTTTTTAACAAAATTATATATTATTAGCTCCTATTAATAGCTCCAGTATGATGTCTTTTGAAGCATGATATGATCCAATTCTCAATAATGAAAAAAATTATGGTTGGATAGATCCCGCAAGCGGCACCCGATTATAACCTGTTTAAAGAATATTTGTGACGTAATTTGGAGTAATATATATAATAATATATACATTCCATTCGTAATATATACATTCCATCAGAATAAAAATTTGACATATAATCCTATGTCAATTCATCTGACCCACGTGGCATAGATACATAATAGGTAAACTTTCGTCCTATTGAAGAGGAGGCTAGTGTAGTAGAAACTATCAGTCGGACGTGTAAGGTCTGAGACGAGACGAAGGTTTTTTTAAACTAACAGTAGTTATATAAAACTTTTGTTTGCAATTGTTTCTTCAAGGAAATAAAATACTGTCCTTATTCCGTGTACCTACTCGTGCAAAAGGCCCTGGTTTCTACATACATCAGCTAGATAAAATTATAAGTAAATAAACAAAGTGCAAGTATATTTTCTTTCAAAACATCACGAGTATTATGTTTGACTATATAACTTGCGTCACACAGCTCTCACGAAGAAATTGATATTAATGAATAAGCTGGCTACAGACATTTCTAAACCGCAGCGAGTATTATAACTATAATAATTCGATTGTCGATAGATAACGATGTCGTGCTTACGAAATATGTTTCATGTAATTTTTAAGTCTTTACTGGGAAATAAATTTCTTCATTTAGGATTTACCACACGAACAGTGGTAATGGAGTAAAAATATAATTTTGCCTAATTTGGCATAAAAGTCATTTAGAAGTGAAATGTAGATAACGTCTATTGAAGAGAAGAAAACTAGAAATTAATTTTTGTGGAAGAACGACCCCAGTAGGATATAGAAGCTGAGACGATGATAATAATCACTGGATGAAGAATTAACTTGAATATCAAATCATAGATAAATATATATATTTCAGTGGACGTATGGTTCTCACTAGTGGTAGGAGGGAGTGGTAGTGTCTGTCTACAGGCGCGGACCGATCCGTCCAGGGTAGTACCGAGCAGAAAATCGACGTCTGAATAGTAGCAATTTGTTACTGCGCTTCGTTCGGTGAGTGAGAGAGTCAGAAGTCCAATTTTTTGAGGGTGTTTGCGTGTAGTGGGTATTGCGATGCCTTTAGTATCACCGAATCTTATTGCACGCATTTACAGTTGCTATCTAATACAATAAGATTTTATTGGAAATGGGTTGTTTTTAAGAATAGGGCGTTAAAACAAACTATTCAGAATTATAGATTGTAACGATTGTGATACTAGCTCAACGGATTCGATCCTGTGCCAATGATGTCAGGTACCGATGGCGTGTGCTTGATGCTTGAAAGAAGTACACACCCGGCGAGTTATGGGCTCGTTTGCAGCTCCTTCTCGTTGCCCTGGACGGATCGTACGGTACCTGTGCCTGCCACCAAAAAAGCGGATTCAATCCTATGATCTATATGCGACAGTGTTACCTATTAGATTTTCTATTTTGTTTGCAAAAGTGTATTTATAAATAAATGCATTTGCACATATATCCTGTACGTCGATGTCACTTTCGCTAGATATGGATGTCCGGGGTCCGTTGCGAGAATATTAGGCATGCTGGTACGGTCTTGCTTTAGAAAGTTTAGTTTCACTAACAGTTTGTCAACTTGACTATGGTTTTTTCCTAATACGATTTTAATCCATACATTTATTTCTCAAAGGTGTTATTTTGTTATGAAATATCTTTGATAACATTCTTAATAACATGCTCATGAGGTCTGCTGGTCTCGAGGCACCTTCCCGATAGGAGAGAGATTGATATTCTACGTTGGTCAGAGGGGTTGGTAAAGGTTTTTTTTCTTCTTTTTCATAGATAAAAGCTGCATATTATATCCCTGTATCGTCTTATACGACGTCCACATTTAAGAAAGGGGGTGGAAAATTGTATTCTTACTCTGTCACTACACGGAAATATGATGCGTCAATCCTTAATTTGTTCTGGGATCTTGGATCATAACGATCGTTTGTGAGATCACCAAGAAAACTTCTTTTCGCGAATCTAACTGGCAAGGGTGGCGATTATAAATTTATAGGCCTAAAGGGATAAATTATAGGCTTTTCCAATAAGGTCTATCTCCAGTGGATTTCAAGTAACTGATAGATCCCACCACACACTCCCATTATTATAACTCCTGTAAGCCACGACCCAGAATGGCCTCTATATTTGATACCGAGGTTTGACCCTCAGGCAATCCTGGGAAATGTGTATAATTACCTTGGACCCTGCAACAAATTTAATTAGAAAACTTAAACAGGTGGAGTTGGAAAAGATTAATTCCACTTTCCTCCAATGCAATACGGGATACAGGAAGCAAAATTAAGGACATATTTGAGCTGAGATTATATTTTAGCCATAATTATATGCAGACTGCTTTATAGACTTTAGTAGACATATAATCAAGTTAACATTCTCTAAGAATAAGAATATAACCAGAAAACACATGATTATGGCGAATAATAAACGATATTACAACGTCTTATGTCTGCTTATGACCATTTTATGGTCATACATCGTCACACATCGTGGCCATACGTCACGGTGTGCGGACAAATAACTCGTAGACATTTTGCTACTTACCTGTTTTAAATTGTAATATGTTGATTATCGTAATAAACTTACATCATAAATATTACGTGAAAATTAACACAAGAAATTGGAGAATTAGGCTAATATAATGCTTGGTAAATTCATTATCAGCCCCCCCAGACCCCTCCCCTGTTGTTTTGTAATGCACATTTTTTAAATGAAACTACAGTAAAACTAATGTGTAAAAATTTTATAGCGGTCACGAACGCTGTAAACTGTTGGAAACGTCGGGTAATTAATAATTAAATACAAACGTTATAATGTTTTTTATTGTGACAAATGACCAAACAGCACACGTGATCCTTATAGTATGCTATTCCAGACGTGAATTGCGGACTGTCTAACATAAGATCATACTCGTTTAGGGATGTGAAAAAATAATCGATTTTTATAATAGTTGATTATTACAAAAAATTAATCGATCGATTTTTACAATCGATTATCAAAATAATAAAAATCGATTTTTAATTGATTTTTTTATTATTCGAAATTCGATCGAAATTAATCGATTATTCACTGCCAGATTTCCTAAAAAAAAAATAAGGTCATCATAATCCTGTTGGGAGAAAAATCGATTATTTTATAATCGATTATTTATTTTGAATTAATCGATTATTTTATAATCGATTTATTTTAAAGAATAAAAAAATCGATTATTTTCCTTCCAAGTCACATCCCTATACTCGTTACACTAGAAATCAGTGCCTACATATCGGTGGATGGTTACAAATTTATTTTCTTTTTTCACTTCCAATAAGCTGAGCATTCTGTAAAATCAGAAAGATATTAGCCAATTATAATACCCTTTTTTTATGGGTGGGCTATGGTAAGCGCACACGCGGTCCATTCCGTCCGGGTCGAAGAAAGGACGGCGCGCTGGCCCATAACCCACTCGTACCCACGTCGCCTTCGTCGTTGGGCCGACCACCAGTACCGAGTTCCTTGTCCTCAGTGGTCGGCCTGACGGAATACCCTTTCGGGTACCCTCACCTTGCGACGTCCCTGTCCCGGGACGTCAGTCGCCGTTACGCGGTCAGCCTCTCTGCGGGTGCCGAATTATAGTACGCTGGCCAGACGTTTGATACAGAAAGGACATTCTTGTTTTACTGTTGGTGGTAACCGAGCAAACAGCACACCTGATTGTGACACTGGCGCTCATGTACCTTTGCTAGGTCGCTGCTCACTATGAAGGAAGTGAAGGACACTCCCTTCACTTCCTTCATAGTGTATGCGTGTAATAATAGATGATATGATGATGCATCACCGAAACCTACCCTGAAAAAAAATTGGGTTTTGATTCAAAGAATCATCAAGAGAACAACTTTTTGATGATATTTAGGGTTCCGTAACCAAAGAGTAAAAGCGGGACCCTATTACTAAGACTGCTGTCTGTCTGTCCATCTGTCTGTCACCAGGCTGCATCTCAAGAACCGCGACAGCCAGACAGTTGAAATTTTTACAAATTATGTACATATTTCTGTTGCCGCTATAACAACAAATATTAAAAACATAATAAAATAAATATTTAAGGGGACAGAACAAACGCGATTTTTATAGAGAATAGCACGGAATCCTACGTACGTCACTCCGACTCGCACTTAACTGATTTTGGTATATTCGTCTGTTTATTATTTTTTTTTCACGGAGTAGACAAAAATTATAAGGCGGTATAGAATGACATGACACATATACGACTGTTTCAATCCCATTATATTAGAGACTTGTATAGTAGATCAATTTCCTTCTCATTATGGTGGAGGCTCGAGCCCAACATTGCGACTTACGTTGGCTGAGATTATCTAAGACACTTATATAGAACTAGGAACCCGCCCTCGCTTCGCTTCGGTTATAGGTTATAGTCGTTTTACCCGCGTAGTTCCCGTTCCCGTGGGAACACCGGGATAAAATATAGCCTAGTTTACGCCCTGATATTATAGCTTTCCATTGGTGAAAGAATTTTTGAAATCGGTCCAGCCGTTTTGAAGATTACCCGGAACAAACAGACAGACAGACCGACAGACAGACAAAAATTTTTTAATTGCTATTTTAGGCATAGGTGTCGTGCAAATAACTGTGTGAGCATGAAAAAAGCCTATTATTTTGACATTACAAACAGACACTCCAATTTTATTTATTGGTATAGATTTATAAGTTAATGCCTGTAATGACAGAATAATAATAAAATTCACCACTCTCTATCTTGGCCATGGAGTCATAAAAAACGACTAAAGGATTATAATACGCATTTAATATCTGTGCAAGAAAAGAAAAATTTAAAACAAAACCTTATACCAACCTATCTGACTAGTTTTTTTTTATGGGTGGGCTATGCTAAGCGCACACGCCGTCTATTCCGTCCGGGGCGATGAAAGGACGGCACGCGGGACCATAACCCACCCGTACCCACGTCGCCTTCGTCGTTGGGTCGACCACCAGCGCCGAGTTCTTCGTCCTCAGTGATCGACCCGACGGAATACCCTTTTGGGTATCCTTACCCCTCGACGTCCTTGCCCCGGGACGCCGGTTACCGTCGCGCGGTCAGCCTCTCTGCGGGTGACGGATTAAAGTCCCCGGTCCGGTCACCCGAGCATGGTATAGTAAGGTAAATTTTACTCTCATTATCGAAGGGGCTCGAGTCCAACAATGGAGCTTATGTGCTTACGAGTTGATATATATGTGTTTGTATGTATTACACAAGATCATAAACAAATTTCTCATATCGATGTCATTTCGTCACAGTTATTCATATTTGATATGATTACTTGATAAACGATTGAAGCACGCTAAAGCCGTTTCACCTTTGATACCTTCAGCCATTTGAATTGACAGTAAATAGCCATGATCGATGGGAAATTACACGTTTTATGTTATAGCCGTTTGAATTCTTGTGGCAAATGTATGGCGATGGTGTTCTTATTTATTGTCTTTGGTGGCAAACGAGCATGCATCCTTTTTATTTCCAATGCACTATTGTTTCTGATCTTTACTTGAGTATTACACATTGTAAATAAAACTAATTTTATGGATTTTATTGTGTCTAGTTCGCCACGCTGTAACCACGCTGTAAAGTGTTCAATACGTTGGGCAATCAAAAATCAAATACAAACGCTATAAAATTCGTAAAAATATATTTATTTACAATGTCTTGTTTACGCATGCGTTCTCAGGCGATATAGTAAAATGCCAGGCTTAGTATCGACTATATCTTAGCGCCAATATCTGCTAAAACTGCACGCTGTGCTTACCTCTCGGTCAGGGTGATGTCCTGACACCGTTTTCACACGCATCCTAATTCCACCAACAACAATCACGCATGGTAGACTAACTCATGGCTCACTTTCATTTGAAATAATGTCTGAATTTCTGTTCTTCATCTATTCCTCTTTCGTCCACTATGTATGTAGGTAGAAAAGAAAATATTAGAAGACTCATAAGATTAGAGCTGTTTATTTTTATCCAATACTAGCAACCCGCCCTCGCTTCGTTTCGGTTTCAGTCATCTTTCCTGAATAGTGCCCGTTCCCGTAGGAATACCGGGATAAAATATAGCCTAGTTTACGCCCTGATATAATAGCATTCCATTAGTGAAAAACTTTTTGAAATCGGTCCAGCCGTTTTGAAGATTACCCGGAACAAACAGACAGACAAAAATTTTTTAATCTGTATTTTAGGCATAGGTGTCGTGCAAATAACGGTGTGAGCATGAAAAAAGCCTATTATTTTGACATTACAAACAGACACTCCAATTTTATTTATTGGTATAGATTATTTCTGCACAGTGGTTAAGCTACCGACCTACCGTGCGAGTGTCATGGGTTCAAATATCACACAGGACAACACTTTATGCGATCCACAAATTCGATCCATTCTGAGTCTGGATGTAATTTGTGTCCGTAAATTTTATGTTTGTAAAGTCTTCCGCAGTAGGATAAGGATTCCGCATAAGAATTATTGCCTCAGAGCAGGAGCATTACATTTTATTATTGTTGATGGTAGCACACCTGATCGTAAATGATACTGCCGCATGGACTTTTGCAATATCAGGAGCACAGCTAGGCCGTTGCCTACCTTAAGAAAATGCTCTTCTTAAGCTTCGTTTAAAGATTTCCTTGTATTTAATATCTTTTTACCATTAAACGTATTATTAGTTTAAGAAATCTATTGTTTATTTCCATTGTATTATTTAGAAAAAGTAGATTAGCACCGACCACAGATAAGAGTTAGTACTCGACCACTGTTTGAATATTTTTTATGAATAAGAAAATATTAATTGCAAGTTGTATTCGAATGTCTGTTTGTTAGCGAATCGAATGCATTATTCAATAACAGTAACTGTACAAAGTTCATAATTTAACGATGCGATTCCGATATTTACCGAGTGTGTCGAAAGAAGAAATTGTTATTTGATTACAGACATGTTTTTGTCGCTGTAAAAATAAAGCTGCGTTCAGAGTAATAAGAATATTTTAAAAAAATACATATAACATGGTATGGTTATATGCCATTCTTTAACGTAACAACATTTTTTATTGGTAGCAAACAACACATTTTATGGTAAGTAATACTGCCGCTTATGGACTTTTGCTAGGCCACTGCCAACCGTGGAAAAAATAAAGGGAGTGTAAATGCGTAAAATTAAGGTTTCGTGGTACTAAATACTAAAGACCGAACCAAGACCCACCACACGCAAACACTCTTAGAAGCTAGCTTTCGGCTCTCTCGCTCACCGACCGAAGTGCAGTGACAAATTGTTACTATTCGATTTTCTGCGACAGTGTGGTATTTACCCTGCACGGACACGCCAGCGGCTGTAGATAGAAGACTGACGACAATGTGCTCCTGCCATAGAAAAATAGTGACACCCGGAGATTAGTACCCGAAAAACGACAGCGACAGCGATTTATCACAGACAAAAAAGATTGTTTAAGCTCCTATAGTAATTGAGTGGCCATGTTTTAAGTCCAGTGTTTCTCAACTTCGCTTCAAGACCCAAATTCGGTTCAAATTTAAATTTATAATTACGTATACACCCCACGGGGGCACTTACATATTATCAATTTTAACTTTTAGCGTTAAATTAACTCAATAAGCTTCCATCGGACATTAAGAATATTCTATTAAAAAAGTCTTTTTAGCTAATATTATATTTTTGAAGTTATACTTCTTTAGGCGCGTTATGAAAAAATGATGAGAGTGAAATTTTAAGATGCGCGCGCATCTGTGACACAAAATTAACAGTATGAAGCTGTCTGCTTAACCGCTCATTGAGTGAAATTTTGAGATGCGCGCGCATCTGTGACACAAAATTAACAGTATGAAGCTGTCTGCTTAACCTTAAATTCAATTTTTGAATATATTATTAAATTTATTTTTAAAATATTAAATAATCAATAATAAACATTTAAAATTAAGAATCTTATAATATTTAGTACAAATTATGTGTTATATATTTATTATTCTCTAAATTTTGTTTTTAATAATTATATATATATATATATATATATATATATATATATATATATTAATTATATATTATATAAATTTATATCAAATATATATATATATATATATATATTAATTATATATTATATAAATTTATATTAAATATATATATTAAATATATTATTATATAAATATATTAATTTTCAATTTTTAATATTAATTATTGATATTTAAGATCAATCTAAGATTCTTTTAGTTTAAATTTGATGACTATGAAACTGAACTTTGTTGATTATCCTTTTCCAATTCTTCTATTATTTTATTGTAATTAATTATTTGCATGCAATTAAAAACTATTTTTTAATGATGCCAAAGAAGTATAACTTCTCACGCGCGTACATAAGTACACGCACCCATTTTTTTTTACTGGCTTTTGTTTTATAAAATTACTGAGTTGATCCAACAGACGGTGTTCCGTTCAGATCTAAAAAATAAATAAAAGGAATCCTTGAAATCGATTGCACCTACCAGGTCCAATTATTAATGTAAGCTATTCTCGGCCCTACCTGAACACTTCATCAAAAGCGTTCGAACCGTTTATCAGTTCAGTCACATACACATAGACAAAACAATGTAATAATAAAAATAATGTAATATAGTAAGTATTAGAAGAATATATAGTAAGTATTAGCTTAAGTGTGATTCCCTGCGAGACATAATATAAAAGTTCGTGGACAATATTGAGGTGGGTCGTTAGAACTCTTTAAATGATGTTATGCCATGCCGAGCGTATTTTGCCTAAACTTAATTTCACCTATAAATCTTCTTGGTTCTAAAAAGCAGCGTATGCACTACATAAAATTAAAAAAAAGACTCATAATAATTTTCTAGATTTTCTATTATTAATGCTCATGTCTCCGTTGACAACTTTGATTTGAATAAATAAAAATCCAATATATTTCTTTTTATATTTTGAGACAAATTTTAGCGAAAACTTTTAAATAATCTCGAAAATATAATTTTTGTTTATTTATCCTAATATTTTTTTTATATTTACACGAGTATTACACATTATTAATAAAACTATTACGAATTTCATTGCGTTTGAATTTAATTTTGAAACGGCGAGCAAACAAAAATTATATACAAATGCTATAAAACCGTAAAAATAGTTTAATTTATTTATGCTGTTAAGTAAATGGGACTAAAAGTTACACGAAGAAATATGAGCGAGTTAGACATCCATTTACACCTTCGAGGATACCATTATGACCACCATTATGATGCCACAGAAGATCAATTTACAATCTGTCTTGTTATTAACTATATTAGCCCGTAGCGTAGTTCCTATAAACATTTTATAAAGACATAATTATTACTTAAGCAATCCACGGTCACGATTTCGAATCTCCATAGCAATGTTTGTGACGAAACGTAGATAAATGCTCTATGATTTTGTCAAATGAATAATTCTTGGAGAAATGAGTTTAATACAATGTGGTAGAGGCACACTGGGGACAGTCGCCTGTTTACAGCCGCGGGCTCATCCGTCTGGAGTAGTACCACACTCTCGGTAAAATCGACGTCTGAATAGTAGCAATTTGTTATTGCTCGTTCGATGAGCGAAAGAGCCGGCAGCCCAACTTTATGAGGGTTTTGGTGATTGCTTTAGTATCACCGAACCTCATTGCACGCATTCACATCCTTTTTATTTTTTTCATGATACGCAGCGGCCTGGCAAAGGTCCATGAGCGGCAGAATCACTTATCATGACGCCGTCGATTTAAGTGTTTGCAATAGTTTCTTAAGTTGCAACAAATTGATTTTAATATCATCATTATTTCAGCTAATACATGTCCTATTGATGGTCTCAATCCCTCCACGATAAAGGGGGTGTCGACGCCACTAACTTTTAGCGCCATCTAGTGGCATATAACGAATGCAGTCCGACTTTGACGAATGAGGTTGGAGTGATGTTCGCGAAGAACGACTGAACTATTAAATATTGTATGATTTCTATTACTCTTTCCAATACTCATATACAATTAACGGTTGCCGATACGTTCACGTGTAATTTCATATTAAAACGAAAACGTTTTCTTGGAATAGACCCGAATATCCCCGTGCCTGAACAAGGGGTAATTGACTTACTATACCCCGTTTCTCATCTCTGCCATAAATAAATCTGCAAATGAGTCCCTTAGTCGTCATTTGCGACACCCATGTGTAAGAAAACGGACGGTGAATTATATTCTTACTAACTTCTGCCCACGACTTCGTCCACGTAGTACGTACTTTGGGCTAACGCTAACTTTAACCCGCGACTATGTTTACGTAGAAGGTGATAATATTTTTTTAAACAAAACGATTCTGGCACTCATGTTGGTTGCAAAACTTTAACCGTTTACGCAGCGAACACAGTTTAAGATCTCAAATGGAAAAAAAAGATTTTGAAACTTTCTTCATTAATGCTCCGCCTCTAATATATATAACCTATAGCCTTCCTTGATAACTGGGCTATCTAACACTGAAAGAATTTATCAAATCGGACCAGTAGTTACTGAGATTAGCGCGTTCAAGCAAGCAAACAAACTCTTCAGCTTTATATTTTAGAATAGAGGTACCGTCATTGCACGGAAATTTGCCTAAATTAATTATTAAAATTTATTGCAACAGAATATAAATAACACTATTGACATTTTCGTACAGATAATTTGTGAACCATAAAGCAGCAACTCTTACAGTGAATAAACAAACAAAATAACAAGGTTGTGTTGCATATTAATTTCGCTATTCATTCGTTCAGCGAACTTCTATTCACAGAGAACTGTTCAATATTTCTTTAGCGTACACACTTTCGCTGTTTGATTCTTAAAGGTAACTTACATTGTAATGTTGTTAAGTTTCTAAATGCTGTTTTATTGGAGTAATTAGTTTTATTGGATCGTAAGATATTTCTTTTTAAGGTATTTTATGTTTGCAATTTTGTATCCGTGTGGTGACGGAGGAATACATTTCACCATTCCCTATTTTACTCGTGGATGTCGTAAAAGACAACTAAGGGATATAATATGCACATAACATCTGTGCAAGAGAAGGCAAACTCGAAATGAAACCTTATACCAACATGTCTGACCAGCATGGTATAATTGGTCAAATTCCCTCCCATTGTGGAGGAGGCCCGAGCCCAACAGTGGGACGTATGTGGGCTGCGATGATGATGAAATTTGTATCTAAATCAAAATTTAACAACCAAGTCTGTAGCGAGTAGATATAAATAACGATGACTTGTTGGACGTGAGACATCTTAGTCTGCCCGTGATCATGATCGCTATAAAGTGTTCGAAACGTCGGGCAATCAAAAATAAAATACGAACTCAATAAAATCCAGTCATCTGTCCACTGTTGTGGGTCGGTCTGTCGAGGGTAGTATCACACTCTCAGAGAACATAAACGTCTGAATTGTAGCAATTTGTTACTGCACTTCGTTCGGTGAGCGAGAGAGGCGAAAGTCCCATCTTTTGAGGGTTCAAACTCACACTCGCCTCTCTGACAGACAGACACCCGTCTGCAGTGGGTTTTTGGTGACACCTTTAGTATCAGGTGCTTGTAGGATCTGGTCCAACCATAATCACACTGGAGCTAGTTCTTACAAAACTTGTTGTACATAATTTATATCTAGTAAGAAGAAAAAAAAATGAAAATTATAGACAAGCCCGCTGAGTTTCTTGCCGAATTGTCTCAGTTCCGATCCGGAGGTAGTATTTTTTTTGGCAATTGTAAACCTGACAATATGTAAGTGCCTTCTCGGGGTTTATGCATGATAAATGATTTGAATTTGAATTCTGACTCCACTGCACGCATTCATATTTCCTTATCTTTCTTCACGATATGCAGCGCCCTATCAATGAGCTATTCTGTTTGCTCCTTTGCCACCAACAACAAAAAAAAATATCTTTTCTGTAAAATACCCCACAATACAAGAATTATTTCCTTAGTGCAAGATATTAAAGTAAATAAAATAAAGTATTTATTTTATTATCTTATCAAAGAACAGATCAACAAACATACAATTAACAATTTAATTGACTTGATGCGAACATCAAACCTTGTACCATAAGTTTAAACTTTAAATAAATTCATTCCCACGTTAAAACTACATAAGGTTTAACTCGTTATCCTTGTGTTTTAAGGTTCTTGTGCACTATGGTGTAACATTAATAGTTATTGTATACATGTAATTATTATTTGTTTGCGTTTTATCAAGGAGAATTGGAGAACAATGTTCAAGGGGAAATTGATTATTTTGTCTGATAAGTTCGGGAATTTAAAGGAATCTCTTCGTTAAAATATTAAATCATATGTGTTATTAAAAAAACAATTCATCACTCATCATCAACAACAACAAATCAACAAAAAAACAATTGATCATCATTCATCATGGAAGTATTTTAAAAGCAGCTAGGGATATATACAGATAAAATCTATGCAAGAAAAGGAACATTCCAAGAAAAACCTTATAATAATCCTTACTAATATTATGAATGCGAAAGTAAGGATGTTTGTTTGTTTGTTACGTTTTCACGCTTAAACCACCCAACCGATTTCAAAAATTCTTTCACCATTGGAAAGCTATAATATCAGGCAGTAACATAGGCTATATTTTATCCCGGTATTCCCACGGGAACGGGAACTACGCGGGTAAGGCGACTGAAACCGAAGAGAAGCGAGGGTGGGTTGCTAGTAATATAATAATTAAAGAATTAAATATTCGACATGTGGGATGTGGACACGGCAATCATTGTACCGATAGTCGTTTCGACCAACGGTCTAATAGCCAAGAGTCTCGACCAACACCTTGAGGGGATCACGTTAGCTGGTTGAATTGGAGGTCTGATACAGAAGCCAGTGTTGTTGGACACGGCTCGCATCGTGAGGAAGTTACTCTCTTTGGAGCCCTAACCACCGTCGGCTTGGTCTCTGTATTCGCCGTCGGTGGGTTAAAACGCTTTTTATATTTTTGAATATTTTTTATTTAATATTTAAAAAATGTAAATTAACCAATAAATAAAATTGGAGTGTCTGTTTGTAATGTCAAAATAATAGGCTTTTTTCATGCTCACACGGTTATTTGCACGACACCTATGCCTAAAATAGCAATTAAAAAATTTTTGTCTGTCTGTCTGTTTGTTCCGGGTAATCTTCAAAACGGCTAGACCGATTTCAAAAATTCCTTCACCAATGGAAAGCTATAATATCAGGGCGTAAACTAGGCTATATTTTATCCCGGTATTCCCACGGGAACTACGCGGGTAAAACGACTATAACCTATAACCGAAGCGAAGCGAGGGCGGGTTGCTAGTAAAGAATATAATAATAACCTTTTATGAACCCATCTGACCAGCATGATAATATGTAGTAGGACAATTTCCCTCCTATTATGGGGGTGAATCGAGTGTATGGGACGTATATGCGCTGAAATGATGAGGATACTGTTAGTTAGTCAGGAAATATTGAAGCAGATGTAACTAAGCTTCCTCGGAAGAAGTTAATTGATCAGACGTGAGAATATAATATGTGACCGTCGATGCTCTGATGAACGGATAAGTGGCTATTAATTGAATTTATTATTGATATAAACTATAAAAAATTCATCACACATAAATTAACATATAAATGTGTGTGAATGTCAACGTAAATGACATAGAATGACGTCTTTGCCGTGAAATTATAATTTATTTATATATGTAAATAGTTTATCGAGGTTCATTGAATAAATTTTAAAAGTTTAATATCGCATCTAGTTAAACTTGATCTCTATGACGGTGCTTGCGAAATATGTTGACGTTTGGTATGTCTAATATGTAAGTACTGTTCTTAAAGTATCTAGTTTACTTACAATTTTTTATGATGCAACTGCTTCAGAAAACTTTGTAGGCATATATTTTATCATCATCATTTCAGTTCATATATGGCCCACTGTTGTCTTTTCTATAATAGGAGAGAAATAGATCTACTATCGTCGCATAAACATCAAAAATCGTTACGTATCGTAATAATTTTTGATGTTGATATCTAAGTAAATATATATAAATTATTTCAAATTTTTTACGATATATAATTACTTCACGGTAGGCAACGGCCTGGCTGTGCCCCTGGTATTGCAAACGTCCATGTGCGTCAGTATCACTTACCATCAGGTGTGCTGCCTGCTCGTTTGCTACCATCGGTAATAAAAAAAAACATCTTATATATTTGCTGTGTGATGGCTTTTACGAATACTACCAACTTTTACACTACCCGTGTGTATTGTAAAAGATAACTAAGAGCTTTTGCTCTGATATGTATTATGAAAAAAGAGTACGTATTGAATCGACACCAAATAATTGGAAGAAGAACAGGATAATAATATAACTCTTATTTATGTTTCTTATAAATACGATACGTAATCATTATATATACAAGTATTTACATTACATTGCTTTTTAAATACAAACTAAACAAACACTTATTCAATCATTGCAATCGAGGCAGCTATAAAAATGTCTAAATAATTTACCCTTATGGCAATTGAAATTAGTGACAACATTACATTCACAAATGGTTTTGCAACAACAAAACGACACTTTCATAATAATTGCATGTAAATTTTATAACTAGTGACGTTATTTTTGACAAAAAATAATGTAATTCTTTTACAATTGCCTACGGCCTTTCACTGCAATGAACGCATGTTTTAATAATAATTAGGACGGCACTAGGGTTAGCTAATTCAGTACCTTATTTAGTGGTCCGTGAGAAACGTATTATTAATTCCTAACATGGCTTTGTTAATTGAGTTGTAATAGTTCATCAGTAGACAAATTTGAAGTAAAACAACAAATTAGTGCGTAATTACGCAATTTTACTTTTAACCCTTTCAAATAAATTTAAAGCTTAAATTTTATAAGGAAAAATTTCTGCAACAGCTTGCTTAATTACAAATTTCTTCTTATCTTCTTCTCAAACCAGAAAAACAGGGAAGTTTCTCTACTGCAACTTTCAAGTTTTATTTTCAAAATTTCTTTTTAAGCTGACAGATTTCTTGTACAGAGTGTTACGCTTACATATCTTAGTTATATATTACGACATCCATAGGCAATCATGTGATTCACTGAAGTCAAGGCAATATATGTGACCCGCTGAAAAGGTAGACAGATGACGCAAGACCAATTTTAGGGATACACGCTGTGATCCTGTCACTTCAGTGATGTATGCCAGTGGTCAGACAATTACAACAAAACAAGCTTCAAAATCCTCATCGTGGTGTGGTGAATGCATAGAAGCCTCTTTGTCCTAAATTTAATACTTTACCTACTTTTGAAATAAATCTATAAATATGATTTTTAATCGCGCTTATATTTGATTTCCCTGACGTTTCGAACACTTTGCAGCCTTTATGATCATTAAGAGTTCTCATGTCCAACAGGTCATCGTTATTACAGAGATTTAATAATAACAGTTATTACAGAAATAATAAATATAAACGCGATGAAATCCGTAAAAATAGCTTTTTTGCCTATTACTTATGTAATAATCGCGTAAACGTCAATAATCATTACCACTGCTTAGCCTTGCGGACTTAGTCTTCTAGTAATATAGTAATATATAAAAAATGATATGATTACGTCCGTATATAACTTTCTTATGTCGCAGTCGTCCTACCGTTACGTGTAGCAATAGGTACGGAATGCGGTCAACTTTTGTAATTATACGCGATCAATGCAATTGTATAAACATATTGAATTACAAACTAGATTTCTGAGTGTTATTTTTAACACAATTACAAAACTTAAATAATAATGTTGTCATCCTTTATTTTCACCTGGGGGTCCTAAGAACCGACTAAGGGATCACCAGGCAAGTTGGCAGTATAACTATCCACCCCTCAGGGTATTCCGTCGGGTCGACCATGGAGGACAAGATACTCGGTACCGGTGGTCAGCCCAACGACGAAGGCGACGAGCTACGATGGGTTATGGGGCCTGGATTTAAATTCTAAAATATTTTTTGTTTTAATCTATCGGATTGTATAGTTAAACTAAATATCTGTAAGTGACTAAACACCTTCTAAACGTCTGGACCGCTTTTGTATGTTTAGATGGATTTAAGAATGGTTTAGTTTAATCGTTGAACTTGATCGATTTCAAGAAATCCTATTTTGATGTTTTTATAGATTTGTAGACAGCTTCTATCTAGTTCCGGGCTGGCCACGGACGAGAAGGCATTCGGTACCAGTGGTCGGCACAATGGCGAAGGGGTAGGAATACGGCGGGGTATAGGGCCGCGCGACGCCCTTACCTCGCCCCAGACGGAGTGGACGGCGAGTGTGCTGGCTGTAGCTTACCCAAAAAAAGCGTCCATCTTACTTACTAGATTGACAGAGCCCAACTTCTAAGGGTGTTTGCATGTGATGGGTTTTAGTGATGCCTTTAGTATCACCGAACCTCATTGCACGCAATTACACTCCCTCCACTTTCTTCACAGTACGCAGCAGCCTTGCAAAGGTCCATGAGCGGCAGCAACACTTACCATCAGGTGTACTGTTTACTCGTTTGCCACCATTTGCTTTAAAAAAAATATGTAAAAAAACATTAGTAAGCTTTCAACTCTAAAGGCATTTTAGTTTTTAATCTATAGTTTTTCGAAACATATCTTCATCTTAGCTCATCTCTGAATGTTATAATAAGATGAGTTATATAAGTAAGGTGAACGTTCGCGGTGACCTTACAACCTTGCAGAGGTCATTACCGGAGAAGGGCTAACTATTATAAGTATATAAGTATACCCAAATAGTTATTATTGTGAACTTGAAATATATTTCGTTATTTTTATATTATCTTGGACTGTTAAGTCATACTTTAACTGTTATATAAGTATCTTATTCAAATCTTTTCAGCTGTTACGTATACTTAGCAACAGATAAAAAAAAACGGACACTCTTTGGGGACTTCCGATAGAAGTGAAAATTAAGCAAATAACTTTGTCGTCGAGCTAGTAGATTATTATTTTTTAATTGTTGTTGGTTTGTACAAAACTCCTAAACTCCTAATGACTAATTTAAAGTGTAATCCTTGATCATAAACACTTCTTCATAAACCGAAAATAATTCGTAAATCAAATTCTAAATTAAAAAGTTATAGCTAATATTTATTTGAAAATGTGTAGTGCAATATTTTCAACAAAACTTAAATAACATTTCAAAAGCGCTTGGTGTTTGTGGATTTGAAGAGTAGGTCCGCATGCGCTACACTAATATTTGCGTAAGCGCCTTGCGTCGTCTTACCAATTTTCGATCAGTGACGCGAGTTTAACATTTTGAATCTATCCCAAAATAAGTGCATAACGCCGCTAAAGAAGTTTTCACTTCAAACATAGTTTATCTTCTGTATAAGAATACAATTTACGAAATTACTAATACAATTTAAGAAGTGAGGGGTCCCCTTTCTTGCCCGTGGGTATCTTAAAACATGACTAAGAGATTATATTCAGATTACATCTATGCAAGAAAAGGAATACTCGAAATAAAACTCTTTATCAACACACCTGACCTGCTTGGTTGGAGGCTTGAGTTCAGCAGTGGAACATATATGACCTGTCCTGTGATGATGACGTCTTTTTTCAAAATATAACGCAAAAGCAAATAAAAAATTTGGCTGGACCAGATCCCACAAACGGCATCCACTTTCGAGTACCTATTACTAAAGAAATCATCATTCCCTGCAACTCAAAAACTACTAGAGAAACCATCACTGCCCTCAACTACATTGACGGGAAGGAATAGATCCGCTCTACGTAGCTAATAAGCTAACATTTTAATAAGCATGTCTGGTCAGAGGAAAAGTCGAAATCAATTATAATTCACAAATACATATTGACGCAACTGTTTTAATAACATGATGGCCATTTAAATTGATATTTGAACACGTATCGAATGTCGTATTATGCTAAATAATTGATGACTAATTAGATAATGAATGATAATAATAAAATATGATCAATTTATTTCAAATATTACCTTGTATCTAGCAACTGAATATTACGCAAGGCTTCTTAGATGTTAAGGTTAGGTCAATACTATTTTTAATAATCTCACGGCTTTATTATTGAAAGGGGCAAGTAGACGTCTGATGACGCAGTAAGAATACAGTTCACTACCCCCCTTTCTTACTCGTGGGTGTCTAAAATGAAGACTAGGGGATATGATAATTAAATATTATCTATGTAAGAGAAGGAAAAATCGACATAAAACCCTGTGTTAACACGTCTAACCAGCGCGGTATAGTAGAGGTCCCTTTTTGGAGGAGCCTAGAGTGAAACAGTGGAATTTATATGCGCTATGATGAAGTACTAGGCATGCCTTTTAAGTTCTGTCGTCTCCATATTTCCCGGCAATTTTGAATTTGGAACTGTTCTATATTCGAATGTGTTTACATTTTTAATCTCAAAACAGTTGAAAGTGTTAGGATTCAAGTCAGCCATTTTGAACCCCCCACTTTAGAGTGGAATAAATGTTATAATAACTGGTTTGAGCGAATGGAAAAGTGTATTAAGCTACGTGGTGAATACTTTGAAAAACAATAAAAAGTACTATAAGGTTCTAGTTGTGTTATTTTTTTCAAACGACAAAACTTAAAAGGCATGCCTCGTAAAAGTGTACAAAATACATTAAACTGTCTTTGTAATGTCAGCTCCTATCGTTTCAGACCACATCAGTCCCATTGTTAGACTCGGACTTCCTTTACAGTATGAGGGAAATTGACCTACTATACCACGATGTTGGTAGGGAGGTTATGTTGTATTTTACTTCTCTTCCATAGATGTTATCTGCATACCATATCCCTTAATGGTCTTATAAATAAAACTATTGGAACGAAGTTCCTTATCGCGCGTTGCGAAAGGGGGCTAGACGGAAAAATTAAGACCAAAAGTTGTAACGACACTTTTTGCTATAGTTGTAAGCCGTGCGGCGTGCGCGTGTTTCTCTGTCTGTCTCTCTCTCTCTCTCTCTCTCTCTCTCTCTCTCTCTCATAGAAAGCAAGCCAGTTATTTTCGTTTCGTCTTTCTATTAATATATTTTTAATATATTTATTTTATTTATTTATTTAAGACAACACCCTGCACTAAGGAAATAATCATTGCGGGTATATACAGATAATTCTCTTTACATTAAAATTAATTAATAATTTTAAATAATTAATTAAAATTAATTATTTATATAGTGTCTTTCTATTAATATACAGATAATTATAACCAATATAAAAAATCGGTTGTCTGTGAAGTCGGCTTACTAACGATAGTTGAACGTGACAACGTCATAAGAAAATACTGATGAAATGGTTTCATTTTTCAAAAGAAAATTTTAATTTTGTTTGATAGATATTTTGTATGGATCAAGCCTTAAATGGAACGCCTCAGAGCGAGGTAACGCCGCATACGTCATGTTTTTTCGTGTGTGCAGCCGCCTCCATCGAATTATAAGACGTAGTCACGTCAAAAAATAAAATTTTATTACAATTCCTTCACTAATTAATCGAAAGGCACTTCGTTCCATCCGGGTGTCCCTTGACACCTCTCAAGATTTTTTTACGGATTTTGTCACGTTTGTATTTGATTTATAGTTTCCCGAAGTTTTGAATACTTTACAGCGTTCATGGTTACGGTTACATAAATCAAATATAAACGCGATAAAATGCGTAATAATAGTTTTATTCATAACGTGTAATACTCGCGTAAACATTAGAAATCATTACCTTAATTGTTTCTTACGACATTCATGTGTAAGAGAGGGGTTGGTGAATTATATTCTTACTCCATCATCAGACGAACAGCTCAGCTCAACTTATATACGTGCTATTATATGGCTATCTGCCTGTCTCTCTTCTATATTCGCCAGAATACTAGGCAAATTAACCTGAAGTAGAAGTACAATCATGAGGCCATTTCAATCCTAGTTTAGATAAAAAGTATTGTTACATTTCGCTACCAAGGTACTAACAACGGAATGATGAAACAGTAATAGCCTCGCCTATTGTTATATAAGATTTAAATTTTATGTTATTCGTGTGTTGATGAAATAAGAATACAATTCAAAATTTCCTTTCTTACCACTGTGAGCTGTAGAAAATGATTAAAGGTTTTTATGTACTGATAACATCGGGGAAAAAGAAAATTCTAAATGAAACCAATATTTCTGGCTGCCGCGACATAGTATCGTCATCACGGCTCATATACGTCCCACTGTTGGGCTCGAGTCTCCTCCATAATAGAAGGGAAATTGACCTTAGTATACCATACTGGTCAGACAGATCTTTCTCTTGCAATAATGTTGGTTGCTTATTTTATCCTTTGGTCGTCTTTTATGACATCTACGGGCAAGATAAGGAGTGGTGAATTGTATTCTTATTCCGTCATCACACGGACAAGATTTGTCTGTATGAAATTCTAACGTGGTCGTTTCTATTTCAGATGCTGTGTTTGGTGTTATGCGTGGGAATGGCGATGGGTGCCCGCCACAGGCAGCGGATCCAACAGCCTATTGAAGACGATTATGATTATGAACCAGAGGCGCAGGACCGCGCCTCCGGAGGACAGGTCAATATTCAAGTTCAATAAAAAATAATATAAATTTTTTAGACCTGCCCTAAAAACTAATCTGTGTATTTCAGGGAACTTTACAAACATAATTAACGGACATAAATAATAAATAACTCTTATCCTTGAAAGACTTCAATCTATCTTGCCGATTAGTTAGTAATTGGCTCCATAGGTCAGAAGTGGATGATAATTCATGAAAATGCAAAAAAAAATCATTTCAACTTATTTACGTCCTCTGGGCTCGAGTCTCCTCCATAATAGGAGGTAAATTGACCTACTATACCACTTTAGTCAGACGTGTTGGTATAGGGTTTTAATTCTTGTTTTCCTTCTCTTGCAAATACAAAAAAAGTGTGTGTGTGTGTGTGTGTGTGTGTGTGTGTGTGTGTGTGTACTTATGTACGCACGTAAAAAGTTATACTTCTATGACGTAACGAGATAAAAATCCATCTAAATTTTTATCCTTCGCGTTATCCTACGTCTGTAGAAACAAAGACACTAATAATAGAAAAAAAATAGCGTGAGTACTAAGTACGCATGTCCGAAGTGAAACTTCTTTGTGTCCATGTGTATCAAAAAAAAAAATAAAAAATAAATAAAAAAAATCTCTCGATCTTTCTCAATCGCTTGCTCCCTACTCTCGCCCCATGGCTGTGCTTCGTGCAATGTTCGCTCTTTCTCACTCTCTCTCAATCGGTCTCAATCACTCTCTCCCTATTCTTTAACAAAAACGCTGCACATCTTCGTGACGCTAAATTGCGTTTCATCCATAAAAAATTTACCCTCATGCGCGCAAAGAAGTTTCACTTCAAAAAGGTATTATAACGCATTATCTAGTCTACATTTGTGAGGATTTAGCGCGCATAGTAAAAATGTTGACTAGTTAAATTGAAGGTGTCGATTTTTCGTGACGATGTGCGCGCGCATTGTAAAAATTTACTCTCATCATTTCCCTAACGCGCCAAAGGACTAACTTCAACAAAATATCTATACCAATAAATAAAATTGGAGTGTCTGTTTGTAATGTCAAAATAATAGGCTTTTTTCATGCTCACACGGTTATTTGCACGACACCTATGCCTAAAATGGCAATTATAAAAAATTTTGTCTGTCTGTCTGTCTGTCTGTTTGTTCCGGGTAATCTTCAAAACGGCTGGACCGATTTCAAAAATTCTTTCACCAATGGAAAGCTATAATATCAGGGCGTAAACTAGGCTATATTTTATCCCGATATTCCCACGGGAACGGGAACTACGCGGGTAAAACGACTATAACCTATAACGGAAGCGAAGCAAGGGCGGGTTGCTAGTAGGTACTAAAATTAATGTTTAGCTTTAGAGAAATTACAATAAACCATCTTTATCTAAATATTCCAGGTGGTTTTGGTGGGAGCAGACCAATATAACGGCTTGTACCGCGCGTCGGAGAGACTGGATGGTGAATATGAGACCAGGCCACTGCAGCGCGTTCCCGCCAGGCTGAAGCAGCAGCAGCAGCAACAGCAACAGCCAGTACAGGAAGGACCCAAGCAACCACCTGTCCAAACAATCAGGAACTATAATAAGGTGAGCGAAAAACTATGACATTTTATATTACCTTAGTCGTTAAATTTAACTGCTATACGCTAGGCGTGTGTATTCACGTAAACCGCATTTTCATAGAGAGTTCCCTATTAAACGGTTTTACACGATTTAGCAGAAAAATGCCTCGCCGTTTTTGCAAACATTACGAGTTTACTCATAAACTGAGCTCATTTATGCGAATTTAATAGATTTTTTTCAGTAGTCAGTTAAATATTTTATGTCGTAATGTAAAGCGGTTAGTAAAATATTCATAAAATCATAAAAAATTTGTCATCTAATATTTTTTTAAATATAGTATGCCGATCTTCGACCCACTGACCTTATGCCTGTTATATTCCTCTACGACATCCACGCGCAAAATAGATGGTCTTTTTTTTTTTTTGTGGGTGGGCCGCGGTCGGCGCGCCTCCGCACCACTCCGTCCCGGGCGACAGAGGGGCTTAAGCACGCAACTCCCGCGACCCACCCGAAAACCACGTCACCTTCGTCGTTGGGCCGACCACTGGAGCAGCGTTAACTTGTCGTCAGTGGTCGGCCCGACGGAATACCCCCTATTGGGGTACCCTCCCAAAATAGATGGTGGTGAATAGTAATCACACTCCGTCACCACACGGAAGTTCTTGATTCTTACTATGTTTTTATCGGTTGCAGGTGAACGATGACGGTAGCTTTACATTCGGCTACGAAGCAGCTGACGGATCCTTCAAGGAAGAAACCAGAGGCACCGACTGCGTTGTACGCGGTAAATACGGGTACATTGACCCAGATGGTAACAAACGAGAGTTTACCTACGTCTCCGGTAACCCTTGCGACCCAAACAAGCCCGATGAAGAAGATCAAGAGCCATTAGGACCAGAGTCCGTGGAAAGAGATGACCCCGAACCGAACTATCCTACTCGACCAGCCCCCAGACCTACGACTCCTCGACCTCCTACGACTTTCTATCAACAAAACGATTTCCGAGACGCTGATGATGATGAAGCTGAAGAAGAACCTCTCCAGCATATCAGGCAAAGAGTTGTTCAGCGCCCTACTCCTGCACCTAGAAGACCAGCATTCCAAGCTCAACCTATTGCTATAACTCCTCGTCCAGTACAAGTTACTTCACCAAGAACTTTACCCCCGGCGACTACTTTCCGGCCACAAGTAGTCCAAGTGACTGCTAGACCTCAGCCTCAGATTCAATACAGCCCCGCTCCTAAGTACTCACCAGCCCCTGCTCCTGCTGTCGGTACAACAATCAGACCTGGAGCCATTGATTTTGCAGCTGAATTTGCGAAATTTCATCGTGAGAATCAAGCTTTAACTGACGGTAGATCTGCTGGTGTCAGCCCAACCAAGGCGTCAGCCTCTGCATCAGTTTCTCCGAGTGGTAACCCTCTGTATTCTACTGAACTTATATATGACCCATCAAGTGGTCAGTACAACACTCAACTGTACCAATCACTACCCCAGACTGATGGAGAATTGAACTTAAATCAGAAATTACAGCCTTACGTAGCTCAACAACAACCAAGACCATTCGTTCCTTCTCCTCAGCTGCCTTCAGTGCCATCAACCTCTGCACCCAGTGGTCCATTATACAGACATCAAATACAGAATCCGCAAGAAGTATACCAGAGGCAGCAGGCTGAGAACCAGTTCCAGAATTCACAGCAGTTGTTTGCTCAACAACAGCAACTCCAACACACTCAATTGCAGAAGGATCGGGCTGCAGCTAGAGCTCAAGCCCAGAGGCTAGCGGCTTCAGCACAGGCCCAAGCTGCTCCTGAGCAGTTCTATTACGTCGCTCCACGCGGGGAATCTTCATCTTCTGGACAAATAGATGCCTTCCTAAGAGGGCATGGCATTCAGTTTTAGTCGGTAATAATATTTTAGTTGAGCTAGTTAAATTCTATCGACCAATCTGTGGGGGCTACCATCATTTTTATAGCAGTATTATTTCAGTTTCATAAAGCAACTTAGTAGCAAAGTAAGCATACTTTATTGTCGAATAATCTAAGCAGTTTTGAAAAAGTTACTTGTAATTCATTCATGATAGAAGGAGACAGAGCCATAAATTCAATGCGATTTTTGTCTCGTTTTCTCATTTCAAATCATTAATCAGACCTCTCTTTATCGTTGGCAATAGTTTTTGCACGATACGTATACAAAGATGGCGGCTAGATACCTATAACCTAAAAATTGTTATTTTGGCTTCCGTATTACCAAATAAAACCGCCCGTTACAGTTTTAAACATAAATATCCTTTTTATTGCTTCATAAAAGTTGTTGGTAAGCCTATTCAGTCTTTAAATCTAAGGCCATATGCAATTATTAAGATTGGTTGATAGATATTTTGTGAGAAAGTGTGTGTTTGTCTATTTGTTGAATGACGAATAGTGGCGACATGTCCCCTTGTACATAAAACATTGTGTCTAATCAGTAATGTAATGTTATTTTAGTAAATAGTTTTAGTTATTATTCTAAAATATTTTAATGTATGAAATTATTATTTTTGCTCGTCGACACCGTCGTGCACGGCGCGAGTTCTGTAAAAAAAACTTACAAATAATTTGTAATATTTTTTGTTTTATAATAAATTATATTTTTATAATGTGTGTTTCATTGAATAATCTAGACACGCAGTCGCGTGACAAGCCAAGTACAAGCTAACATAAAGGCGAGTGCTACAGTGTGTAATATTACACGAACCATTTGGAGCCACTTTTTACCTTCTCATAACTCAAAAACTAAACTCATTTGCAAAAAAACGGGCGGTTTTGATTTTCATTCATATTTAAAAAGATACAATACCAAAAAGGTTTCAATCGTTTGTACACGTTACTGGCCGGTTTTAAAAATGCTGTGGTATTTAAAAAAGTACGTTCTAAATTCAATTTTTCATTTGATGTTCATTTTTACAGAAAACCCCTTTTTATCCTACATTTTTGGCGCGAAGTTCCAGAAGTTAACATCGACTTTCATAACTTTTATTCAATTTTTATCGATTAATTTCATATCCTTGACTGTCAAAGCTTTATTTAATGCTGTTTGGCTGTATCAAAAATGGTAGATAAAGTGGTAAAAGCTACCAAAATTATCGCGCTGCTTGAAGAGGGTTGCAGCCAATGTTTCGTGGCTAGGAGGCTAAATGTTAGTCGCTCGACAGTCCAAAGGACCTGGCAGCGATATCAGGAGACTGGTTCCGTCGAGAGAAGGCCTGGTTCTGGAAGAAAACCATGTACCCAACCACGGGATGATCGTTTTCTTGTGAGTCGCGCATTGAGAAATCGCAAATCTTCGTATGTGGATCTTAAGAACAACCTCCAAGAAGTAAGAAATGTGCATATTAGTCTATGGACGGTCAGGAGGAGGCTTCTCGCTGCCAATATACGCAGTCACCGCCCGGCCCGCGGCCCCAAATTACTCCGTGAGCACAGAGTTCACAGGCTTAGGTTCGCTAGAAATTGTGAATCATGGACTCAAGACGATTGGAATAGGGTTTTGTTCTCTGATGAAGCCAGGATATCTCTGTTCGGTGAAGATCGACGTCGGCGAGTGCTAAGAAGACAAGGAGAACGCTTTGCAGAGGCATGTTTCGAAGAAATCACACCTTATGGTGGGGGCTCTGTTATGTTTTGGGCAGGAATAAATTCAATGGATCGTACAGAGTTAGTCTTCATTGAAAACGGCTCACTGACTGGGCATCGATACATAACGGAAGTTCTAATTTCTCATGCACAACCCGCATTGGCCGCTCTAGGTGAAGACTCGATTTTTATGGACGACAATGCTCGCGCCCACCGATCCCGCGATGTTAATGCGTATGTGCAAGAGGTCGGCATTCGTCGTTTGGATTGGCCAGCTCGAAGTCCCGACCTCAATCCCATAGAGCATGTCTGGGACGTTCTGAAACGGCGTGTGAGATCAGTACACCCGGCTCCGCAGACCATCAGAGAGCTGAAGAATGTGATTACTGCGGAGTGGGAACGTATTCCGCAAGCAAGTATCCGGGATATACTCGCTAGCATGCCCAGACGAATTCAAGCTGTGATTTTAGCTAGAGGGGGTCACACTCGATACTAAACATTTATCTGCTTTTACTTTATTAAAGAAAAACAAACAAAAAAACTTTTTTATTTTTACTTCATGAGCATATGCACTACTAGCGAATATACACTACTAGCGAGGTTTAGCATTATTTCCCATAAATTGTATCTAAATTTTATGAAATACTGATGAAAACGATTATTTTCTTATTAATTTAGCAAATTGTGTGGATAAAACTACCTATAATTATCAAACAAAGAAATATTAACATTTGAAATGGTTCATTGCTTAGGTGCCCGTTTTTTTTGCAAATGAGTTTATTTCCTATAAACATCTCAAATTTGGATATAATATGCACATAACAACTGTGCAAGATATGGAAAACTCGAAATGAAACCCTATACCAACATGTCTGACCAGCACGGTATAGTAGGTTAAATTCCCTCCTATTGTGGAGGAAGCACGGTCCAACGGTGGGCTGCTATGATGATGAACCCGTCTGACCAGTGTGGTGTGGTAGCTCAATTTCTCTCCTATTGTAGATGAAACTACAATACAGCAGTAGGAAAGATGTGTTGAAATAATGATGAAGATGGATCCTCAAATATCACCATTTCAGCTCATATACGACCCACTATTGGGCTCGAGCCTCCTCCCTCATAGGAGGGATATTGACCTTACTACCATGCTGGTCAGACATGTTGGTCCATTTCGTCCGGGGCGACGAAAGAACGGCGCGCGGGCCCATAACCCACCCGTACCCACGTCGCCTCGTTGTTGGGCCGACCACCGGAACAGGGTGACTTGTCGTCAGTAGACATGTTGGTATAGGGTTTTGTTTCAAGTTTTACATCTCTTGCATAGATGTCATATGCGTAATATATCCCTTAGTCGTCTTTTACGACACCCACGGGTATGGGAAGTGGTGAATTGTGTTCTTACTCCGTCACCACACGGATTATATGCATCTCTAAAAAAAATATAATAGTTCGAAAAAACTAAAAAAATACGCTTAAATCGCTAATCCTGATTATTCTAGTAAGGATAACGGGTCAAACTGTTTAAAATATTGAATTGTCATCGGTCCTTAATAAGTATGCCAAATTTCGAGTTAGTCCGACGTTTTGAAGGGGGTCAAAATCATGTTCCAAGATTCCGTTACATAGTAACATACTAACATACATACGTCTGAAGCTAATAAAAGCGTATTAATAATTAAAATTGAAGTGTAATGTCCAAATAATAGCATATTTCATGCTCATACGGCTAATTGCGTAATACGTATACCTAAAAACCAGTTTACAATTTTTTTGTCTCTGGCTATCAGTCTGCCTTTCTCTATGTGTGTCTGTATATTTATTTCGGGTAATCTTTAAAACGGCTAGAATTATTTTAATAATATTTTACTAGGAGGTCTATATAAAGAGTAACTTAGACTATTTTTTCTAGGAAAAACTTTATTTATAATTTTGACCGGCCCCGGATTCCAATACGAGGCTATTTAAGGAGATATGGGATGGGTCAAAGCAGCTGAAAGCGAAGCAAGGACAAATCGCTAGTTAAAAATAAATTGCGTTAAAAATAACAACGTTACTAAGTGCTACTAACTACTAAGCTTGAACTTGCTATTAACTAGTTTCTATTTGCCTAAAGCGTCTACTAATTGCCGTATTATAAGAAAACTATTAAGGCAAATTAATATTATTTATCCAATGTTCAGTGTTAGAAAACTTTCTTTTTTTTATCTTCCGTTAGTAATACGCAACTCAATTGGACTCTCTCGAGTACTAGTATATTGCGTGTTAGTTTGTCTATGCAGAAGTGTTTAAGATACCTTAGCCAGGCGTCACGATTTTAATTCCCAGACAGGATAACCCTATGTGCGATCTACAAATTATTGATCCAAGTCTCGGTACAACGTGTTGGTCAATTCTAATTTTTTTTAAAAGACACCTTACACTAAGGAAATAACCCCTGTAAATAAAACTATTTTACGGATTTTATGGCGTTTGTATTGCAGACATGTCTGTCCGTGACCATGAACGCTACAAATCAAATACAAACTCGATAAAATGTGAAATCCTTTCCATGTGGTGACGTACGGCGCCGTCTGTGGGTGTCGTAAAAGACGGCTAAGGTATTATTAGGAATTTTTTTATGGGTAGGCTGTGGTAAGCGCACACGCGGTCCATTTCGTCCGGGCGACGAAAGGACGGCGCGCGGGCCCATAGCCCACTCGTACCCACGTTGACTTCGTCATTGGGCCGACCACCGGAGCAGGGTGGCTTGTTGTCAGTGGTCGGCCCAACGGAATAGCCTTTCGGGTACCCTCGCGTACTCGCGCCTGCGCCGCCCGAGTCAAGAGGAGCTCCTCTCGCGCACGATCCGCCGCCTCCTTCCGTGAGATGACGGCCTTAGGAATTATTGCGCATACGACATCTATGCGAGAGGTGGAAAACTCGAAATAAAACCCTATACCAACCTATCTGATCAGCATGGTCTAACCAGTAAGGTCAATTTTCCTCCTACTATAGGGGAGGCTCGAGCTTAGTAGTGGGACGTATATGAGGCGAAATGAATGAATGAAAAACCGTAAAACAATTTTATTTACTCGCGTAAATACCAGAAAAGAAATAATTTAACTTTACAAACATATAATTAACGAACACAAATTACATTCACACTCAGAACATCGGTTTGTGAATCGCACAGAGTTTTGTGGGATTCGAACCAACGATAGTGGCTTGGTAGGTCCACCACTACGTTAACCACTACTTTATCTATGCAGTCAAAAAAGTCAACATGTTTATAAATAATAGGTCTTTACCTATGTAATTGCCGTTCTGCAGTACTGGCCATTTCAAATCAAAATAATTTTTGTTTGGCTAAGAATTCTAATTTCAAATTAATTTTATTTTAAAACATGGAATTCATTTTCCAAAAGTAGTCATTTGTTTATTGATTAGTGTTACGTTTTCATCGCATTTCAATCTTTTTCGTCATCATGGATACGTTAAAAATTCGAGTAATTATGGAATATGAGTATCGTCGTGGCAGCAACGCGGCACAAGCGGCACGCAACATCAACGACGTTTACGGAGCTAAAACTACAAACCAACGCACCGCCTGTTATTGGTTTGCTCGCTTCCGTTCTGCAAATTTCGACCTGAAAAATGAACCTCGTGGTCGTCCGAATACTTTGGTCGACAATGACGAATTAAAGGCGATTGTTTACCACAATGATACACAATCTACGGCTGAATTAGCAGCAGCTTTCGACGTTAGCGTCAAAACAATATTGGTCCATTTGCGTCAAATTGGCAAGGTAAGAAAGCTTGACAAATGGGTGCCCCACGAATTCAATGATCGCCAGCGCGAAGTACGCGTCGAGACATGCCTTGCATTGCTCAACAGACACACAAATGAAGGAATTTTGAAACGCATTGTTACTTGCGATGAAAAATGGATCCTGTTTGATAACCGCAAGCGCTCAGCAAGTTGGTTGGATCCTGGTTCAGCACCTAAACAATGCCCTAAACGAAAACTTACCCCTAGAAAAGTAATGGTCACTGTTTGGTGGTCTAGCGCCGGTGTGATTCATCATAGCCTCTTACCAAACGGGGTGATCATTACTGCAGATGTGTACTGTGAAGAACTGAACACAATGATGGAGAAGCTGGCACATCTGCAACCAGCATTGGTCAATCACTCGTCTCCGCTGCTCCTGCACGACAATGCGCGACCTCATACTGCACAGCAGACGGTCTCCAAGTTGCAAAAACTGGGGTTGGAAGCTCTCCGTCATCCGCCATACACACCAGACCTTGCGCCTACAGACTACTTCTTTTTCCAGAATTTGGATAACTTTTTGGCGGGAATGAAATTCAATACCCGAGAGGCAGTACAAAATGCCTTTGAAGAATTTGTTGCCACCCGTCCAGCTGATTTCTTTAAGAAGGGCATCAATAAACTGCCGCTGCGTTGGCAAAGATGCATTGATTGCATGGGTGATTACTTCAATTAATACAAATAAAAAATACATGAAAAAAAATAGTTTAATTTTTTTCCTACATAACGGCAATTTCATAGGTAAAGACCTAATATATGTGTTGTAAGGTGTCAGCTCACCAAATCATAGGTACATTGCTTGTCGCGGGTGAATGGACCCAGGATTTAGTCTGTCACCCGCCTAGAGGCCGACCGCGCGACGGCAACCGACGTCCCGAGGGGGGGAGGTCAAGCGGGGAGTGTACTCCGCAGGGGTATTCACCACCACTAAAGCCAAGGAAATCTGCACCGGTGGTCGGCCCAACAATGAAAGCGAGGTGACACGTGTGGGTTACGGGGCCCGGGTGCGCTGATTGTAGCCCACCCCAAAAGAAAAAAAAAGGCACATTGTGAGTATCGTAAAAGAAGGGCTAAAATTAGGCATAAAATTAGACCTGGGCCACTTGTATTTGATGCTGTCTATTCAATATTCCCAAGAAGGTTCGTCAGATGGCTGAGTAGGAAACTATTGCCAAATCATTTTGCAATATTTACGATGGTAGGGTACTTATTGCAACGACTCCAAGCAATTCGGATAAGATAATGATTATGATAAATATTTCTTCGTATTTGTACTGTACGGTAAATAAATAAAAGGATAATAGTGCCCAGAAATGTATGTTCCTGTAATGACTCGTCTCAGCTCATCATACACGTTCCACTGTTTGGCTCGAGCCTCGTCTCCGGAGCAAATTGATCTATTATGCCATGTTGGTATAGGATTTCAATTCGAGTTTTCTTTCTCTTGCACTTTCCTTTATATCCCTTAGTCGTCTTTTATGACATCCACGGGCAAGATGAGGAGTGGTGAATTGTATTCTTACTCCGTCACCATATGGAAAACTTATAAAAAAGGGAAGAATAATCATCATTCCACTTCATATACGTCCCACTGTTGGGCTCGAGCCTTCTCTCGAGAACCCAGTTATACTGGTATTTAAAAATGCCTAATTTGTACATCATGCATTGATATTATTTTATTTTAAATTTAGTAATTTAAATACACCGCCATCTATTATTATAATACAAATACTACAGTATTTGTATCGACATTTGATTGTAGAATAGCAACTTCATCGAACATTTTAATAATTACATTTAATTCAACTAGATGGCGTAGTTATTTCAACAAAATTATTTTATAAGTAACGTTACTATTCGTCTCAGATTGCAGTTTTAGAAATAATTAATAGGATGAAATATTTAAGTAAGTCGAGAGGCCGACCGCGCAAGGAAAGACCGACGTCCTCCTCGAGGGGGCGACGTCGGTCGAGGAGAGGTTCCTCAGGGGGTATGCCCTCGGGCCGACCACTGACGACAAGACTTGTCGGACAAGTCACCCTGATCCGGTGGTCGGTCCAACGACGAAGGCGACGTGCCACATGGCGACGGTCGCCGTCGCCATGTGGCACGGCGTGCATGTGGGTGGGTTACGGGTGGCGTGCTTACGCCCCTCTGTCGCCCCGGACGGAGTGTAGCGAGGAATGCGCGGATCGTAAAAAGCGAAATATAGTAGGTCAATTTGTCTCTCATTGTGGAGTAGGCTCGAGCCTAATCGTGGGACGTATAGGGGTTGTGGAATGACGCAAGTATATAGGCATTAAAAAATTTAAGTAAATTTTTTTATTTTAATTTTATGTTCTTCCACAGATCTTTGTCCGTGCCTTTTTTATGGTAAGTATATTTTATTTTGACTTTATATAATAATATGTTTCTTCAAGTGGCGTTATTACATATATGATGGTTTATGTAATTTGGTGCGCTTTCTCATGTGTCCTTGATGGTGTGTGACTTCATGTCTTCCGGTTTTCTACTCTGTACTAGTATTTGATGTTAATGGTGAAAACCCCTATATTGATAGTCTTCGTCTGTCCTCTTGATTTGATTTATTTTGTGTCTATAATTGATGTTGGCTCATGATTTATGAATGCTGAATGATTGAGATATTGTTGTAAGTAAATATTGGAAGTAAATGGTTTGCGCCGTAACGTTAAAATAGAGAAAACAAATTTCATTAACCACGCACAGGGAAATGTAATTTTGTATAAAAAAATATCCTCTCCGTGTTATGGCGGAGTATCAATATAATGGTTATCACACACCTTTGTCTGTTGTGGGTGATCTTAAGAAACGATTAAGGACATTTCTTCGTCAGGTAATATCACTGCGGAAACGTAATATTCGTGATAAAAGTCGATCTGTATTACCGTTATAGTAAGTATAGTAGACTAATTTCCATGATTTGGAGATATTCGGGCGTAATTTTGTGTCAGGATCATCATCATCATCTCAGCCCATACCATGGAGCCCGTAGCTACTACGTAAGCCGGTCCTGCTAGGGAGCCGGTCGTAATTCCTTGTCAGATATGTTGAAACGTATTCAGTCATATAACGGTAAATATAATGTCAAATATGTCAAGAAAAATGATGCAAGTCCCACGGTTGGGCTCGGGCCTTCTCCACAATAGGAGACAACTTGACCTACCACTTTTTTTTTTTTTTTTTTTTTTTATTGCAAACGGTGGCAAACGAGCAAACAGTACACCTGATGGTAAGTGTTGCTGCCGCTCATGGACCTTTACAAAGCCGCTGCCTACCGCGAAGAAAGTGAAGGGAGTGTGAATGCGTGCTTTGAGGCTTGGTGATACCAAGGGCACCACCAAAACCCTCCACACTCAAACACCCTCAGAAAGTTGGGCTTCCGGATCTCTCGCTCACCGAACGAAGCGCAGTAACAAATCGCTATTACTCAGACGTCGATTTTCTGCGAGAGTGTGGTACTGCCCCGGACGGACCGGCCCGCGGCTGTAGACAGATAACTGTCGACAGTGTGGTCCTACCACTCTTAACCACGCTAGTCAAACCTTGGCATAGGGTTTTATGTCGACTTTTACTTCTCTTGGATTGATGTTTCCTGTATATCGTATTCCATATAGTCTTTTACAACACCCACGGACAAGAGAGAGGGGGTTGGTGACTTGGTTGGTGTTTTCCTGCGTGGGATTCGAACCTCGGATGTTGGCACTGTAGGTACAGACCTACAGATTTTAACAGATTTTAACCACTACGACATCTGTGCAATCAATAATATAAAACCAAGCAAACTGTCGATGGGAAATCTACGGTCTACGCAGTCTCAAGGCGGAGAGAGGTGACGGCGTGTTATGGAATGCCACATCAAACTTAAGCCCTCCCGAGCAAATGAGCTATATGAGGTCCAAATATAGTCTAATAACAATTTTGGCATAACAACATTGTATTCTTCGAAGAGAACGAGAGGAACATTGTTTCTACATGACCTAATCTTTCTATGACCGCGGTCGTCGTTTTATTTTGTCTATATACTTCGTATACATAGTTGTTAGCCGCAAATGATTTGCACAAATATAGCAGGTGAGCGCTGAGGGATTTAAGTCCAGTAAAAGTAAGTTAAGGACCGCCGGCAACCGCACAAGGGCACTCCCTATAGTGTACAATAATCAGCGTGATCCGTGGCTGAGGCAACGTAGTTGTTCCCATGTTTATTTAAGATACGTGACTCTTTAGGTCGCTATTTTTATGTGTTAGGTCGTGCAAGCGATGTAGACTAGACTAAATTGAGCGAGCGCATTTTGGCGTGCCTTGATAGATTCCTATTTTCGGCATCGCAATTTTGAGTTCGGTTATGTACAAAAACGTCTTTTGATGTGAAACATCGATAGCCGCACGTTAATCCGATTGCTGGCGTGGCGATGCATGCCGTGGCGATGTGTCGCTATACTATATAATAGTAAGTATAATTCCGACTAATTGTCACAGTAATACCTTCAGAGGCATCGAATTTAACTATTATATTATATTACTAGCAACCCGCCCTCGCTTCGCTTCGGTTTTAGTCGTTTTACCCGCGTAGTTCCCGTTCCCGTGGGAATACCGGGATAAAATATAGCCTAGTTTACTCCCTGATATTATAGCTTTCCATTGGTGAAAGAATTTTTGAAATACAGACAAAATTTTTTTAATCTGTATTTTTGGCATAGGTGTCGTGCAAATAACCGTGTGAGCATGAAAAAAGCCTATTATTTTGACATTACAAATAGACACTCCAATTTTATTTATTGGTATAGATTACCTTAGTCGCTGATTAAAAGGAATGCGCTGTAACAAATTGAAATCATTTTTTGAATTTTTAATTATTTATTTAATGAAAATAAATGTTTATTGAATAAAATCATTTTCTGGAATAAGAATTGTATTATAATATTTTATTTTTACATTATGCCATATTATTTCCTATCCTAATTTGTTCTTTTATGTATATTACTTAATACAAAACAATTTCGATTTGGCGGCTCTCATTTTTTTTTTTGTTTTTTTAAACCACTTATTTTGTTTGTTGATAATTCTTCTATATAGCTACCTACTGGGTTGTCTCTGTTTTATAATTGGCTAATGTTTTATAATCCCTTCGCCATGAAATATGTTCATTTGAAACTGTTTCGTGGGAAATAGTACAATTCTATGTTAACACAATCGTTATTGTTACACTACTTATTGTTATGTACTTATATATTAATGCATTTGTAATGACAAAATAAATTTATATTAGTTTTAAATTATACCAATGACAATTGTGTATACTGTATTTTAGAGTTAGGAATTTTCTAAATGTAATTAACTTTCGCTACGTTGGACTGTACGTTAATGCTGTCCTTTACAATAGGAAAAATCGGCCAAGTGCGAGTTGCACTTGCGCAAGAAGAGGAACCCTTCTTGTGTGAGTAAGTACCATTGACTAGGTAAACAACAGTAGGTACACAAATTTATTGATATCGAGCAAAAATAGGCAAAAAGGCGTTTGTTGGATAGGAGGCCCCCTTAAATATTAATTTTATTTCGTTTTTATTATTTGTGGTTATAGCGGCAACAGAAATACATAATTTGTAAAAATTTCAACTGTCTAGCTATCGCGGTTCTAAATATGCAGCCTGCTCACAAACAAACGGACGAACAGATAGCGAAGTAATAGTAATAGGGTCCTGTTTTCACCATATGAGAACGGAACCCCAAAAATCGATAAAAGGGGTTAACTATCTGACTAGGATCTATAAAGATATAGGCCAAGAGAAAATTGGGTTAACGGATTACATCCATCCTTCTGCGGTTTTCCATATTTCGGATTCTATCTCGCAGAAAAATCCCGAGCATAACCCGCTCATAGCACGCTGAGCGTCTTAGAGCCTGGTTGTGAAGCCTACATTTAGGAACCTCGTTTCCGTGCCGTAAATCATCACTGGTAACACATACTGGTCATAGATCTGTGTCTTCAGGCAATGAGATATGTTGAACGAGAAGAGTCTTAAATTTCCCGAACGCTACCCAACCGCGTTGGATTCGTTGGCTTACCTCTTTCTCTCAACTTTATCTACCTAACTGGACTGTTTGTCCAAGGCAAACGTAAGGGGAATAATGAGTAGAGCTAAATCAAAATTATATAAATGTTTAATCGTGAGCAATCACCATCCAATACATTTATATTTCCTATCTACGTTAAACGGACCTTGTCCCTTCTCAAAAACGAATTCAATAACACAATACCTTAAAAGCTATTAATCAAATCACACTCAAGTAATTGTTAACTATGGAATGACCTAAAAACAAACTACTATTACGAATATGACCTTGATTGTCGTGAGACCGAGTTAAAAATACCTTCAACCCATTTATTTAATCATACTCCATTTATAAGAACCAATTAAAATAACACCAGACGGATCTCCATCACACTTAAAGTGAATCCCGTAAGGTTTTTGGAATAACTATTTGGATAATTAAACAATCGAGTCTCTACAGTATTAAGTGTAGCCGAGTACAATGAGATTTTCCGTTTCAGATAATAAAATGACAACAATACAACAGCTTGCATAATTTTCGCACGGCAGCGTGGATAGTGGGGCTACATTTTTATATAGAGGACACAAGCCGCCGGCCCAGCCGTACCGCCGACATGCCGACAGATAACTCGACGAGATGCTCGTCTTCATCATCATCGCGTGTGTTATAACAACAGCCGCTACTAATTCCACCGAAGATGCGACCACGGAGTCACCAAATAATACCACCAAAGAGATCCTTACAGCCAGCGAGACTGGTGACCTTAAAAAAGTTGAAATAGTGAAACAAATCCGACGGTTGAATGACGATGGGTCTTATACAATCGGTTATGAAGCCGACGATGGCACTTTTAAGATCGAAAATAGAGATGTCCTTGGTAATGTGAAGGGTACCTTCGGTTATATTGATCAGGATGGTGAGATCAAGCGTGTGACATATACATCTTCAAGCGACAGTACACCTGTTCCAGTTACAACCAGCACTACTCCAAGTACTCCAACTGTGATTATGAGAATGAACAAGACAGTGTCTTCTACTACTAGAAGACCTTTAGGTACAATCGTATATCCAACCAGAGGAACTTACACTACTAGAGGAACAGTAATTCAACCCATACCTAGAAGAAGACCACACCCCAGTTCAACTAGAACTCCAGCAATTGAAACTACGACAGAATCACAAAAACCTGAAGAAACTACAACTAATATCCTTAACTTATATAAACCAAAAGTGGATGAAGTGAAAACTCGAACGCAAATTTTGAAACCGATGTCAGCTGGGATAAAAGACGATTTGATTACAAGACAAACAACCACAAATATACCATCTACTCTGAAACCAGTATATGAACATATTACTGAGAAAGACGATGATAATGATTCTAACAAAGCTAATACCTTCCGCCGTGAGTCGATAGGAACAAGTCCAAATCCACGCATGATTAGCTTACAGCAGTCCGTGGGTGACGATTCTACGGATGTGTATGGAAGCCATTTATCTATGGGAACAGTTCGACCATTGTTTACGACGACGACATCTCGACCAAGATTAGTGCCTATACATTCCTTGGTGGCTGCTAGACAAAAAATTCGACAGCAGTATCAGAATGAACCGATTGAAGAACAGGAGACAACCATCGAAGCCAGTACAGGCCGAGTATTTGATCATGATAGTGTAGTGACCACTAACCCAGTGCCAATTGTTCATTTTCAACCTCAAAGGGAACCTGATGAACAAGTGTATCAACAACCCATTTACCAAAGACCTCCACCAGTCGTCCATTTCAGGACCCGTGAATATTTGAGAGATAATCCCGGTGCTCCAGTGCCCATCGGTAATCAGAGACAATTTCTCCAATACGATTTCCAAAATAAAGTATTGGAACCTCAATATGTAAAAGAACCTTTGCAGCAGCCACCAAAAACTTCAGAACCAACAAATGATCAGTACGAAATGAGACCAGTAACGAGAATTATACCAATACCTGTCGATGAAAGAGGGGTTCCTCTCCAAGGATATCAAGCAAGATACGTGAATCCTTATAGACCCCAGCCAAGCTTCCAACCAAGATACAACCCTGTGGATGAGATGACATCAATAGCTACCCCTGTGAGTACCAGAGACTTACGACGCTTGCTTCATATTCTGATCCTTAGGCAGAATAAATTGCAAGTTTTAATGGACCAAATGATGTTGGCGCCGCCTCTGTTTCGTCCTGATAATAACTACCGTTATAACAGGTATCAGGATGATGACAGATATGACTACCAGGCGTATAGACAGCAATATCAAAATCAGGGTTACGAAAATAATTATGATAGTCAGAGATATATTCCAAGAAGAAGACCGTATTCTGGGCCGTACGATACGGCTGGTTCTTCCTCCAATCATATGGATGAAATGCCAGAATTTCTTCCACCAGAAATAAGAGAGGCTTTGTTGTTGAAGATGCTGGTACTGGCGATCAGCCCCGACTTCATGCCGACGGTGGCGCCTCCTACCGAGCTGACTACGGCTGCTCCACCTAGGAAGCAGGTGAGAAACGTTCAGATACTAGGCGAAGAGGGATCACAACACTCCACGGATAACCAGAGAAACAGACCCTGAGGTATTTATATTTATTAAAGTTAGACGATATATAATTATAATACTCATAAAGTGTAAATAGATTTTTTATGTACTTTTTTTGGTAATGAAACAATTTTAATTTATTTTTTGTCGTTTGATTTGCTAAATTTAATGATTGGCCTAAGCCTTATACGCCTTAATCAACTTTGAAACATTAATTGTATAAATTAAATACTACAAAAGAAAATGTAGCCAAAATATTGAAATAATAGTTGTCTCTAAATGAATTCTATTCCATAAAGGTCCAAGATTATTATAAATAGCAGTTCTGTCTAATATATTTTTTTTAATTTTACAGTACTTAAACATAGTTAAAGTGATGAAGGGAATCATTACAATAGTACATATTTATACGCATAATAATATGATATCCGCCAGCCTGTCAAAGATAATTGTTAGTCATACCCTCGCGACCAAGAAGGAATAGTGAGAAAATTGCCACGCTTGGCCGATTAAATAGTAATCGGAGTATATCTTTCCCAGGTGGGCCTTACTGTCCATTTCCTTGGTAGCTTATTTCTAATAATTCTACGGAATAATAAGGGATCACAATATTTTATATTTTTAACCTGTCTCTATACGGGTTTTCGGTGTGGTGACGAAATAAGAATACAATTCAATACTTCCTTTCTTATTCGTGGATGTAGGGCTTTATTAGAAGATTTCCTTCTCTTAAATAGATGTTTCCTGCTTATCATATCTCTTAATTGTCAATTACGACACCCACGGGTAAGGAAGGGAGTATTTTTACTACGTCTATACATGAAAATATTTAATACATACACCCACCACAAAGGGGGTGTAGTCCTTTACGTACACTGTTCAGATGTGTGTAGGGTTTTATTACAAGTTTTCCTTCTCTTGTCACGAGCAAGATAGGGTTTGGTGAATTGTATTCTTACTCTATTACCATACTAGAAACCTCTTTTAATTATACATTAGTAAAATATATAATTTTACAAAATATTAACTACAAAAATATAATGTACAAAATAGAACAAAAGAGAGACTAGAGTTGTTTAGGTTTATGTGTCGTCTGTCGTCTCAGCTCTTACAAGTACCACGGCTGGGATTGAGCTTCCTCTCTAACAGGAGGGAAATTGACCTATTATACCATGCTGGTCAGACATGTTTGTATAGAATTTTGTTTCGAATTTCTTTCTCTTGCACAGATCTAATATGCATATTATATCACTTAGTCGTCTTTTACGACATCTACGGGCAAAGTAGAGATTGGGAAATTGTATTCTTACTCCGTTACAACACGGAAATATGTGATTAAGAGTTAAATTTAAACTAGATCTTAACGTAACATAAAAATACCCTGAATTATTAAGAGAATTGTCACACATGCGTTGTTATTATGAGCATAAGAATAATTAGACTTAAACATCCGTTCGCTACGCAACGTCTAGCAAATTGTATGTAACGTTTTGTAACTTCCCAGATATCTGGACTAATAATAGTGAATGATAGAAATGGCTAAGAATTATATTACACTATTAGCCTTACTAATATTATAAATGCGAAAGTATGTTTGTTACGCTTTCACGCTTAAATCACCAAACCAATTTCAAAAATTCTTTCAATAATGGAAAGTCGTAATATCAGGGCGCCATCATCATCGCAGCCCATATTCATCCCACTGTTGGGCTCTGGCCTCCTCCACAATGGAAGGGAATTTAACCTAGGGTTTCGTTTCGAGTTTTCCTTCACTATGTACATATTATATCCCTTGGTCGTCTTTTACTAAATCCACGGACAAGATAGGGAGTAGTGAATTGTATTCTCAATCTGTCACCACACGGATTGTATCAGGGAGTAACATAGACTATATTTTATCCCAGTATTCCCACGGGAACGGGTACTATGTGGGTCAGGCGACTGAAACTGAAGCGAAGCGAGGGCGGGTTGGTAGTAGTACATTTTTTTGTGTGTGTTCAGCTGTTGGCCGCAGATGGCCTTGACAGCTTGACGCGGACTATGGGTGAGCGCTGAGGGCTCTCAACCCGGAGAATAGTATGCTAAGCGACATCGCCCAAGGGCTTCCTCTGTGGGGAACGGACCTTGGCTTGGGGCATCGTTGGAGGCAAAGTGGGCGTGCCCACGTTTTGATTCGTGACTTTTGCACGGCGCGGTTTCGCACCTCGACGGCGAGGGCGGAACCGCGGCTATTTATGTGTTAAGGCCTCGCGGGGCGTGTTGGCTCTACATTGAGTGAGTGTGATATTGTCGTCCTCTTTGTCGAGGACGTGACGAGGACGTCGGATAGAGCTAGTAGTACATATTGCTAAAGTTATCACCAGTAGTTTTATAATCAGCCGTCTGCCAGAGCACAAACCTGCTTGAAAATGTAATTTTTGGCCAGACGGTAATAGATAGAGTTGGCGGAGAGTTGATATAAATCTCTTAGTCGGCCTTTACGACATTCTCGAATAATGTAAGGCTTGGTAGGATTCGTAGCCGCTAACACAACGCCCTACTTGCTACGAAAAACGATAAAAAAGTCCTTCGAAAGTTCGCGACATTGTCTGTAATAGCTGCTTTCCATGACCCGATGGAGTCAAGATACAGTTCACCACACATCGTCAAGATGGGCCCGTGGATGTCGTAAAAGACGTTTAAGGTATATAATATGCTTATAACATCTATGCAAGACAAGGAATATTCGAATAAAAATCGTATACTAACACGTTTGACCAGCGTGGTATAGTACGCCAGACCAGGATGGTAAAGTGTTCAAAACATCGGTCAATCAAAAATAAAAAACAAACGCGATAAAATCCGTAAAGCAGTTTTATTTGCCATTGTAATACTCGCGTAAATATCAGAGGTCATTACGTGGTATAGTAAGGTCAATTGCCCGCCTATTGTGGAGGATGCTTGAGCCCAGCAGTGGGACGTATATCTTCAGATATCATAGAACAAGTTGGATTAACTTTCCTTATGCATATGGTAAATTGTTGTAAGTATTTTATTAGCCAAGAATCGCACCCGTGAAGGTCGTTCTTTGTTCGCGAGATGCACATATCAGCTTCAGACAATATTTTAGAAAAAAACCTTGAAGTACTAATGATACACTGTGTTAATATTTTCTCAGAGTTATTAAGGGATAAGATTGCAACATTTAATATTTTATATTTAGTCATTAAACCTAAGTTCCAATGATGGAGAGTGATGGCTGCTCTAGTAATTCGTTATCGGGTGGCGCTTGTAGAATCTTGTTAAGTCATATTTTGGTTAATTATATTTAAAAATATACATCATGGTTCGAAGGGCATCACACAGGAGCAATGCTTATGAAACATGCTGTATACATTTTTAATTAAAAGAATTAACTTAAAAAATAAGAAAAGGAAATCTCGAAATTAAACCCTACGCTAATATGTCTGATTAGCTTGATATGGTGGGTCAAATTCCATCCCGTAATGGAGTCGACCCAAACCCAACCGTGGGACATATAAGGGCTGAGATGACGAAAAATTAAAAAAATACAAGTTTGTTGAGTTTCTTGAATTTCTTTGATATTATCAGCTTGTGGCCACGTTCCGATCCGATGTTTGATAATTATATTAATTGCAGTCACAATGTTTACATTGACAATATGTAAGTGCACTTATGAGGCTTTGCCAAACTAATAGTACCTATTCATTTTCAGCATAGTTATTATTGCGAATAATGATCGTAATGATTTCTGATGTTTACGCGAGTATTGCACATTTTAAATAAAACTACTTTACGGATTTTATCGCGTTTGTATTTGATTTTTGATTATCCGACGTTTTGAACACTTTGCAGCGTTTATGGTCACGGGCGGACTAAGATGTCTCACGTCCAACAAGTCATCGTCATTACAGAAAATTTATAATCAATCAAAAATCAAATACAAATGCGATAAAATCCGTAAAGTAGTTTTATTTAAAATAATTATTGTGTCACGACAGCAACTTTTAGACTAGAGACACCAATGTCATAATTAGATTACGTGTAATATAAATATAATTATACAATATAAAACTGTCTCATTTGTATAATTATACATACAATTGTTATATTTACTCATAGTTTACATAAGTTACTATACAATTTTACTACGGATGACATTAGCAAATTTTATTTAAGTATTCATTCTTTTCATGAAATTGCGATGAGGCACAAAATGGACGCTGTGATTTAACCGCTATTAACAACTCGACGATTTAAGTGATTTTGATAATTAATATATCAAGAATGATGGAATTAATGATTTTGATAAAGAATTGTGTTGATAGCTCGACTGTCACTGATAAATTATTAAGAAATTAAGATGGCGAGTCGTACGCTTCAGTGTGAGGGCTAAAGAATTTCTTTTTCGATTATTTGCAGGCTAAGTAAAAATTACAAGACCATCTAGTCGATGATCAAAATAAAGGGTTTTAAATAGCAATACGGAACTGTATACAAACAATCTAAACATATGGTTTTCGTACTGGAGTTGTTTTTTTTTTGTCAATATTCGTTTTCAATCCACGTGGTCACGTATTAAAATTATAATTCACTAAATTAAAAATATAATTCATTTATCCCGTAGGTGTTGTAACAGATAAAAATATGTAAGTGGTAATATCACACATATACGCAAGGATAGGAAAATTCAAAATAAGTTATATTATGCAAGTAATATAACTTAATACAAAACCATAACAATAACAAAACATTCACAATTGATGTAGTGACTCAAAAACTACGGCGTCAAATCTTGATTAAATATAGCCACATAGAACACACCAGATTTCAAAATGAAGACTCATCAAAGTAATCTTGACTTAGAAAATAGTTCTAAGGTGGTATAAAAAAGACGAATTGAAAGCCTTCTTTTTTTGAAGCCAGTTAAAAATTACGTCATTTCGATACGAAGCACGGGTTAACGAAGAAAAAAAAATAAAACAAGTGATATTGAAACTATCGTAATACAAAGCACCTGTAAATATATATGACATTCTAAAGTAATGCATAACAATAGTTTTTAATTACGCAATATACTTGAGAAATAACACACATACGAACAAATAATTCCCATGAGTTATAATGATGTGAATCAATCCCACGTCCCCGATGTAGACACAAAATATCAACAAAACCTATACAGTTCTTATTCAATAATATATTGTGTAACTTTACGTATTGCTGTGTGGTACCGACTACTAACTACCAACTCTTATTGAACAGCTTCAAAAAAGAGGAGGCCCTCAATTCGATTGTATTTTTTTGAAGTCTATTATCTCGACACGGTGCAGCATACGCTCGAGGTCTGTGCCGCTTGGGCAGAGCAGCGTCGTGAACTCGTCGCAATCATCGGTGCCTACCTGACGCTGCCGACCATCGCTAGGGAGATGCTCGGCAGCATCAGGAACTGGGACGCGGTCGCAGCCTTCTGCGAGGCAGTGATCTCGCAGAAGGAGGAGGCGGGTCGCGCGCGCGAGGAGCACAGCCTCGACGAAGCGACCCGCCGCCAGCGACTGGGGCGGCGCAGGTGCGACTATCTGCATGCCATGCCGCCCTAGCCGAGGCCACGGGTGACGTGACCGGGGATTAGTCCGTCACCCGCCGAGAAAAAAAAGTCTATTACCTCAGAACTTTCGACTGGGTGAACCGATTTTGATGATGCTGCTTTTATTTGAAAGCTGGTGCTGCCCGTGTGGTCAATTTGGTTTTCTTGCATACGGTAGCAAACGAGCAAACAGTAAACCTGATGGTAAGTGATGTTGCTGCTCATGGACATTTGCTAGGCTGCCTACTGCAAAGAAAGTGAAGGGAGTGTGAATGCGTGCATTAAGGTGTCGGTAATACTAAAGGTATCACCAAAACCTACCACACACAAACACCCTCTGAAAATTGAGCTTCTCGTTCACCGAACGACGCGCAGTAACAAATTGCTACTACTCAAACGTCTATTATCTGTGAGAGTGTGGTACTACCCCGGACGGACCAGCCCGCGGCTGTAGGCTGACAACTGTCAAGAGTGTGCTCCTACCACTACTAAAATTTAGATGATTCTTTTTTTATTTGCAAGCTGGTGCTTCCCGTATGGTCCAATCAAATCTTTTGTTATGCCAAAGTCCTCTTTTATGGGCGGACTATAGTGAATATACACGCCATCCGTGCCATCTGGGGTGACGAAAGGCGCGGCTCCATAACCCACCGTATGCCCGCTCCTCCGCCATTGGGCCGACTACTGGTACCGAGGTCCTTGACGTCCGTGGCCAACGCGGAGCATAACCCTTAAGGGCATTTACATTTAGTCAAATTTACACATATTTTGAAACAATCCAATAATATACCGGATCGGAACGCAGCCACAAGCTGAGAAGATCCGGAAAGAAACTCAACGGGCCGTCATTTTTTAAATAATTTCTTTTAATCTTTTCAGTGAACATGACCAAGCCATAGACTACGAACTATAGTAATGTAATAATGTTTAAAAGACCAAAACCTAAATACGTCAGGAATATGTGTGTCATAAGATACGTTGTTGGATAGGGAATTGGGTAGATATGCTATTTGGAGGAACTTTTGAATCAATTGCTATCGCCATCGTTTTTTTTTGGATAACACTGGTTTGTCAACAGTGGTTTTGTTGCCCTCAATGTAAGAGTGGTTTAAACTTTATAAAAGAACTTTTATTAGCTCTCTTTTATATTTTTGGGAACATTCTCTTTGCAAAAACCAGCAGTAATCTGTCAACATGTGACAGTCCCATCTACCCGGACCCGGCTATCATTTTTCTATCACTTTAAGATCTTGGTGGAAGTACTATAAGTACTGAGTACTCTTATTTATTGATATAATTTCTCAGATTTTTATAAAATATATCCATATAACTATGGCGAATAAATGGAGCTTTACACTTATAGGCGCGCCAAAAACGTTTAAGCTTTTCGACATCATTTACACAATTAAATAGTAATTTGGTGCTTTATAATTAGCTGTAGTTTATTACTAAATAATATCTTAATGTTGATAGACATTAAATAGTCCAGGTTTCGACTTTCCATGCCCAGTTCAAGAAATATAAATGTATCTAAAGTATTTTCCTTTCCTGTACAATTCTTTCGCAAGTTATTTTATCATACCTCACTTGATATGTTATGACAGCAATTTGATTTTTCTCTACTTAACAATTGCTCACCTACAATGATGACTTAATCAACAAGCAACGAATTTCAAGAAGGTGAAGGTAAACGTTTTCATCTCTTTCCCAGTGAACTTACTTCACTGTCCGACTTACGAATAAGGCAATATTTTGTGTATAAATTTTACTGACCAAATAAAAAGTTCAGTAATCGCGTTATTTTGTTATCAGTATTACATAATGATACGTCGTTGCGCCAAATTAGAGAGCAGAAACCGAATACTAACAATATAACAAAAGAATAAAGTGTTATCAACATCATCTATACCAATAAATAAAATTGGAGTGTCTGTTTGTAATGTAAAAATAATAGGCTTTTTTCATGCTCACACAGTTATTTGCACGACACCTATGCCTAAAATAGCAATTAAAAAATTTTTGTCTGTCTGTCTGTCTGTTTGTTCCGGGTAATCTTCAAAACGGCTGGACCGATTTCAAAAATTCTTTCACCAATGGAAAGCTATAATATCAGGCCGTAAACTAGGCTATATTTTATCCCAGTATGCCCACGGGAACGGGAACTACGCGGGTAAAACGATAGTCGTTTTACCCGCGTAGTTCGATAACCTATAACCGAAGCGAAGCGAGGGCGGGTTGCTAGTTTATACTAAAGTGTGTAAATGGCTCGAGCCTGCTCTACAATATAGAGTTTTGTTTCGAGTTTCTCTTCTCTTGCTTGATATTATATGTATATTATATAATTTAATAGTCTTTTATTATAACTACAGGTAACATATATAAGGGTGATAAATCATATTCTTACTCCTACACCATATGGAAATTTTTAAATCATTCAAGTTAAAGTATAAATTAGTGAAAATATAAAATACACCATAAACACCAAAGCCAATTCGGATATTTCATTAATATATTCTAAAACAGGGAACTTAAAAGCATATGAATCTGTGGAGATATCGACGAGAACAAAAAAAATTTTTTTGTTGACCAGTGTAATCAATGGTCTAGCTACACACCATCTAAATTATCCAGGGCGACGGAATGCTTAGGATGCAACCCAGAAACCTGTATTGTATTATATCTCTTGATCTTATATTATATCTCTTGAGGGTTAGATACTACATATAGTATCTAACCCTGCTCCAGTGGTCGGCCCAACGACGAAGGCGACGTGCACGTGTGTGGGTTGCGGGTGTGCGTGCTTACGCCCCTCTGTCGCCCCGGACATAGTGGTGCGAGGAGCGCGCCCACCGCAACCAACCACCAAAAAAAAATAAATCTGTGAAGTATCTCTCTATCGGCATTTGGTCAGACCACGGATACCGTGCCCTTGTCTTCGTTGTGATCGTCAATCTAGCTGCTAAGTGTGTCTATTATGACATTATCCTACATTCGTGGGATGGCCTATATCTAAAAATTTATTTCTTTGAATCGGGCATGGTTCCAAAATTCAAACTTATTCCGAAATCTTTATAATTTCAAGAATATCTGTAGGAAATACAAACGATATAAATTTTTTGTCTGATTCTGGAATCAAAACCATAGTCTCAAGATTGCCGTAGCATTCTTATGACATTAGAATAACTATAGAATTGCCGCAAATACTACAAACGCAATTAATAATTTTATAGTTTCGCGTAACGAGTATCAAACAGACACATGGTACCAGTTCCACATTTCGCATCGTAACTATTCAGGAGTAATTAACTACTAACCTGGTCTGATGGCCCTTTTGATAGACAATGAGTTCCTGATTAAACCATCAGAGTTGGCAGATGAAAATCGTAGCCTCAGTCAGTAGCCCCAGAACCTGGATTATTTCTCATCACAAATTAAACGTCCAACCAATTCTGGGACTTCATGTTATCTCCTCATTTATGGCCTGCGTCTAGTGATGGATGAAGACAGGCTGAATGTGAATGATGGTAAAGATCATGTAAGATTGATGTTTAAATTGTTTCAGCTGTTACTAATTTGAGGTTTCGTTAGTGATAAGAGACGTTTTCTGTATTAGTTTTTTACCTAGCCTTTTCAAAAGGGGAATAAATTAGGGAATAATACACTCACATACACATAAATTCGCATTAATTTATCAAAAATTGATAAAACTAATTTTGTTTTTTATTTAATTAATAAAAAAAATAATCTACATATTTACAAAATGATTGAGATTTATTCTTAAATTAATAAGATCCGAATGAGATATCGTGCAGAGGTGCCGCTCCGTTTCTGGGCAGAGAGTATTCCTTAAGGAGCTCGTCGAGCATAGAGTATTGCTGAGAGTCTCTTTGCTGAGGGAAGGTCTGCGGGGCTGATCTTGCTGGTGCAGGTGCCTGGAAGTCTTGGAAATCTAATTGAGGTTTCGGGCTAGCGTTGAACTGGAAGGATGGGGAAGGCCTGAAATCTTGCTTGACCTGAGTGTGCCTTGGCTGAGCTGGTTCCGGGCTGAAGAAGTTATTATTGTCTACTGGTGCAGGCGCGGCACCGGCGAAGAAGGCGGGCTGCAACAAACCAAATCATTAAAGATTGCTTAACGCATCGAAACAAAATCGCGAAGCCCTAAGTTCAGAACTAGGGTTAAGTAGAAAATATTATAGAGTTTTACACTCAGAAATTCTTAACTAAAACTATCAGGCATAGTTAAATAAACCGTAACAATATTTTGTAAAATTAAAACAACAGTTGTCCGTGTAGTAACGGAGTAAGAATACAAGTCACCACCCCCTTTCTTGTTCATAGATGTCGTAAAAGACAACTAATGGGTATAATAACCATATAAGATCTATGCAAGGAAATCTCGAAATAAAACCCTATATCAACACATCTGACTAGCGTGGTGTAGTGGGTTAATTTCTCTCCCATTGTGGAGGAGACTCGAGCACAACATTGAGACATATATCAGCTGTGATGAAGCCTTCTCTGCCAGACATAGGTCTCCAGAATAATGCTGAAGCTGCTTATTCTCCAGCTGATGCTTTCATTCTGTTTTCACGACTCCTACGAGCATATAATAAATACACAATATATTCTCTACCTATCACATGGGATATTGAAATATGGAGGATGTATTTCAATATCCAGAAAATTTTATTAACAAAAGGTATTTATGCAATTTGCCGTGTGATGACGGAGTAAAAATAGAGTTCACCAGCCTATTTCTTGCTTGTGACTGTGATAAAAATCGACTAAGGGATATAATATATAGATCCATGTAAGAGATGGAAAACTCGGAATAAAATGATACAGCAATATGTCTGACCAGCGTGGTATAGTACGCTAGTTCCATTGTGGAGCAGGCTTGAGTCCAATTTCAGGATATATAAAAACTGGGGTGATGACGAATAATAATTTAGAATATTATGTCGGGGAGTACAGTTCTAGCTGAGAAGTCAGAATACTAAACCAAAAAAGTGAAGATTAACAATAGATGGCGTTGTAAAACGTATCAGATAAAGGCAGGAATGTGAGCGATAAATAGATTTCTAGATTCAGTTAATTTCTAAAGCAATTTTGACGGATTTCTAGTAAAGAAATGAAAGTTTTTCTAGATAAACCTAACGTGTCTCATTATCATCATCATCATCATCGCAGCTCATATAGGTCCCACTGTTGGGCTCCGGCTTCCTCCTTTATGAGAAGGAAATTGCCTTACTATACCACGCTGATCAGGCGTGTTGGCATAGGGTCTTGTTCCGAGTTTTCCTTCTCTTGCATATATATATTGTATGCATATGATATCCTTTAGTCGTATTTTATGACACCCACAGGCAAGATAGGGGGTGGTCAATTGTATTCTTACTCCGTCACCACACGGAAATACTGTGTCTAATCTATACAAATAAATAAAATTAAAGTGTCTGTTTGTAATGTCAAAATAATAGGCTTTTTTCATGCTCACACGATTATTTGCACTATACACATGCCTAAAAATAGCTTTATATTTTTTTTGTCTGTCTGTCTGTCTATCTGTTTGTTCCGGGTAATTTTCAAAACGGCTAGACCGATTTCAAAAATTATTTCACCAATGGAAAGCTATAACATCATGGAGTAACCTAGGCTATATTTTATCCTTCTGTCGGGCCGACCATTGATGTCAAGTAACCCTGCTCCGGTGGTCGGCCCAACGACGAAGGCGACGTGGTTTTCGGGTGGGTTGCGGGTGTTACGTGCTTACGCCCCTCTGTCGCCCCGGACGGAGTGGTGCGAGGAGCGCGGCGACCGCAGCCCACCCCAAAAAAAAGGCTATATTTTATCCCGGTATTCCCACGGGAACGGGCACTAAGCGTGTAAAACGACTGAAACCGAAGCGAAGCGAGGGCGGGTTGCTAGTTTGAAATAAAAAAATAGCGAAATTTAGTTAAATACAATAATGTTCCTAAACGTACCTTAGGAGGTGCAGGTCCTTGTGAAGATCTGTACTGCTGCTGAGGTTGAGGAGCTGGTCTGTACTGCTGCTGGGGTTGAGGAGCTGGTCTGTACTGTTGCTGAGGTTGAGGGGCTGGTCTGTATTGGGGCTGTGGGCGGGGTGCAGGCCTGGGAGCAGGCGCTGGCTCTTCGTAGTCGTAATCTTGTGCACGGTATTGGGCACGACCACCCTGTATTTGGAAAAAGATTAATACTTTATATCTCTAGTTATAGACTCAGCAAAGAACACAATTACGAGAGGCTTTTTTTTTGGGTTAGGCTGCGGTCGGCGGACTCCTCGCACCACTCCGTCCGGGGCGACAGAGGGGCGTACGCACACCTGTAACCCACCCGAACACCACGTCGCCTTCTTCGTTGAGCCGACCACCGGAGCAGGGTTACTTGTCATCAGTGATCGGCGGTTACGAGAGGCTGGGGAGGTTTACTCTGCAGGAGTGCAATTGATCTACTATATCGCGCTGGTCAGATGAGTTCGCATAGGGTTATGTCGAGTTTGCCTGCTCTTCGCTGGTATCTGCATGTTATATCCCTTCGTCGCGTAGGACGACTCTAGGGTTGTCAACTTTTTTTCACGTAAATAAAGTACTTAATGAATGAAGAAAAAAGTACTTTGCGTCCAAATAAAGTACGGTATGCTACATGGTTTTATTTTAAAATATATTTTTGATTATATTTATGGTATTTCAATAGATAATTATCGCTGCTGAACAGCATCGTTGTATACCTATATATATTTTAAAGTAAGTAAATATATTTTTTATCAGATTCAAAGACACTAAATTTAATTTTAAAATTAATCCGAGACTGATTTGTCTCACGCGAAATAAAGTATTTTCGCGTACTTTATTAATTACATGAAGTATAGAGTACAATTACCCATAATAACGTACAATACTTTATAACAAAGTACGGGTGGCCACGCTAGACGACTCCCTTCTACTGACGGCATCTTGAAAGTCGCAAGGAGGCGCAGTTGGAGGCAAATGTTACAAGCCCGTTCTGCGTGGTATTCAATCTTATACGTCCTTGGCCAACCCGGCGGGTTACCCCTCTACCAGGTACCATACGATGACAATCCCCTTTTCCGCTCATAAATAAGTCTTCATCTCGGTTAGCTCAAGCTAACCGACCTTGCTTGAGCAAGAGGGTTCTTCCTAAATTGGTGCTGCTAAAGTTAGCTTACCTGTTGTTTAGGTGGTTGATCCCTGGTGGTCTCGTCGACAAGAGTGGGAGGCGCTACAGTGATGCCTTCGCCGGCTGGCTGGAAACCATACTTGTTCGCTCCGTATTCAATGACGCGTAACTGTAACGATGATAGCATTTGCTGTTATTAATCAGTGCACATGTGGTATTGTGGTTAAAATACCGGCCTACCGTACGCGTGTAGTGGGTTCGATTTCCACGCCGCCCCAGACGCAGGCGGCGGTTCGCGTCGTCGAGGAGATGCTCCTTCCGCGAGACTACTGCCTCGCAAAAGGCTGCGACTCCGTCCCAGTTCAGTCGGCAGTGTCGGATCAGCACCGATGATTGCGATGACGCTGGTCTGCCCAAGCGGCACAAACCTTGAGCGTATGCTGCGCCGTGTCCTTGCCGCAATCGCTGTGGTGGCAGGATGGTGTACTCTTCCTTCTAACGACCGTGTGCAGGTATTTGGCGAAGCTACCGTGTCCTGTCAAAACCTACACCAGTCGAAAGGAGAGCATCCCGTGCCGCCGTTCTAACCACGCCGCATCAGTACCGGCCGGAAGACCTCGACGGTTCGCACACCGAAGCAAGGCCTCTACAGCCGGACTGCCCAACAGGCAATGACGTTTCAGCGGGCGTAGACGCGCCAGGCGGTAAGCTCTCTCAAAGAGACCATACCACCTCCGATCGCACCCCCGACACACGCCGATACAAATCGGTGAGCATTTCCGCCTTCAGGTCCCACGGAGAAGTCCCGGCCAACAGGCACGCTGCCTCCGTCGACACCGTGCGGTATCCGTGTATGGCTCTGACCGCCATGGCCCTCTGTGGTCGCCACAGAAGAGCCCTGAGTCGGATGGTCAGGGACCCCGCCCATACCAGTGCACCGTACAGGGCTATCGACCGGATGACCCCCACGTACAGCCATCAACCCGCGTACAGCCGTCGAACCCCCCATTTGTTGCCCTTAGGTTTCATAAAAGACGAATAAGTTGTTATATATAACTTGCTGGCCCACCAGACGTTGTACTGTTCAAATAAGCACCACCTACCGGGTCCAATTGTGAATCTAAACCATTCTCGAATACCCTTGACATGCACAAAAAATTTCATCAACATCAGATCGGCCGTTTAGGAGGAGTTCAGTGACATACACACGTACACAAGAAATTTATATATAAAGAGATATGCAGATAACATCTAGGGAAGGGAAGAAAAATTCGAAATAAAACCTTACAACAACCCGTCTGACCAGCGTAGTATATATGGGCGCATATCGCCCTCTATCGGCAATATTTGTAAATTGTTGATGTATGTGTTATCAGTTATAGTTATAAACATGTTTGAAATATTTGCAACTAATATTTAAATAATTATTTGTAGTAACAACACTGCTATTTATCATGCTATGATATTTAAGACACTTTTTGAATGTATTTCTAGAAATCTTTGATTTAATTGTGTAAATATTTATATAATTGATCAAATTAAAATCGATTAGAATTAATGTAATTATTTGTAACCATATTTAGTTGTTTTTACACAATAAAGATTGTAATTTATCTCTAGTTAGAGCGCCGTCTGTTGAACAATATATGAGAACAATATTTCCTTTAATTACATTAATGTAAATTGTGTAAAATTGACTATTTGGAATTATGTTAAATGCATAAGAATATTTATCATTATTATTTAGCTATATTCAGATAGTTAACAATATTGTTTTATTGGTTTGTTATAAAGAGTAATTGTAGTTACTAAGACTAGACCGTTTCATTGTAAAGCGGAGGTTATAAAAACATTGTAAGATTAGAATAGAGGACAGTTTTACTTCACTCACTTCTCCGGCAAGAACTCCTAATAAATACAGTGATTACATACTCAGTATTTTACTATCATCGTCCAAATTCCTGGCGCAACGCCGACATATACATAGAATTTCCCTCCCATTGTGAAGGAGGGTTAAGCTCAGCAGTGGAACGTATATGAACCGTGATGATGATAATGATGAACAGCCCTTACTCAAAAACCTTTAGACTTTAATGAGTAGAATTCATCGCATACAGTTATTGTATCATCATCATTTGGGCTCATATACGTCCCACTGCTGGGCTCGAGCTTCCTCCATAATAGGAGAGAAATTGACCTTACTATACCATGCTGGTCAGACAGGTTGCCATAGGGTTTTGTTTCAAATTCAAATTATTTATTATGCACTTACATATTGTCATGCTTACAATTTCCAAAAAAAATATACTACCACCGGATCGGAACGCGACCGCTACTGTGAAGATCCGGCAAGAAACTCAGCGGGTTTGTTAATTATTTTTAATTTTTTTTCTTCTTACTAGATATACAATTGTGTATATGTTTTGTAAGAACTAGCTCCAGTGTGATGCCCTTCGAACCGCAAGATACTCTAGATCAAGTTTTTCTTCTCTTGCTCAGGATGTTAAATGCGTATTACATCCCTTAGTCGTCTTTTACGAGACCCACGAATAAGAGAGGGAGTGGTAAATTGTATTCTTACTCCGTCACCACACGGAAAGGTTATTGTATACATGCACAGAATTCTAGAAAAATATAACTATGTATTTCTTTACAAGCTCACCTTTCCAGTATCGTCTTTGTAACCATATTTGCCCTTGACTTCCCCCGTGGCTGCTTTAGTTTCTATCTTGAAAGAGCCGTCAGCTGCTTCATAACCGTACGTGTATGAACCATCCTCATTGTGTCTGAAATTTTAAACAATATAACTTTAAACATTATGGGTGTGGTTACGGAGCAAAGATACGATTAACCTCTCCCTCTAGGGATATAATATGAACTAGCAAGCGAAAGAAACCTCGAAGTAAAATCCTATACCAGTCCATCTGACCAGCATGGTATAGTAGGTCAATATCCCTCCTATTATGGAGGAGGCTCGAGCCCAGCAGGACGTATATGAGCCGAGATGATCAGATAGTTAACTCAGCTAATTTACACCCCACTTTTGGGCTTGAGTCTATTTCCCGATTTGAGCGATACTAATCTTCTATACTACTCTGGTCAGACGTGTTGATATATATGAATATAGTAAATGGCTGTCGTATTTAAAATTGGACTAAATGATAAGGAAAAAAGGGGTGGGGGCGTCGCTCAGGACGCCTAGCAGATGTGAAATAGCGACATTATTTTGTACAAATATATATGCATAAAAGAACAGATTAAGAAGGGAACTAATATGGCATGAATTATTAATAAAATATTACGTTGCTTTTTTCAGAAAATGATAATTTTTATTCAATAAACATTTATTTTTATTAGTATACACTATAGCTATATATTTTGGTTAATAATTTATTTTGAGCTCACTAGATGGCGTTGTACAAAATTCAAAAACAGGTTATGGTCGCGTTACACAAATGTACATATCCAAGCATGGCGTTAACGCCACAACAACGAACAGGTTTACCCTCGCTTATAGATGTTTCACATCAAAATTAGCTCTCAAAGATTCCTGTGGATACCCAGCAACTGAGGTCACTTTAATTCACCAATCTCACCAGCGTGATATTGTAGATTAATTTCCCTATCATCATCTTTATCATTATTATCATAATAGTCATTCCAGGTCATAAACGTCCTACTGAGCTCGAGCCTCCTCCACAATAGGAGGGAAATGAATGTATTATACCATGCTTTTTTTTTTGTTCACGATGTGGAAATGCATTTACGCACAGTCCCCCGCCAGTGGGCGGGGGTTGTGTGGGACTCATCGGCCACGTCCGCAGCCGGAATACCCACTAAAACTACAGCTGCCCCTTCCGCGCTTTTGCGGGGTGCCGGAGAGATCGTCTGATGACATTCAATCCCCGGCACCCCAACGCATGGCCGTCTGGCCACGTCCTGTCGTCATTATTTAGGGCGGTGGGAGTAGGTGCGCATATTGACGCCTCCTCCTCCCGGGTCGCCGGCGACGGAGCGAGTCAGCAGAGGCGCTTGCCTCACGTTCTCGCTCCGCCGCTTCCTTCCTGGATATGACGGCCTCGCAAAATGAGGCCATCGACGACCAGCACCTGTCGCCGCCGAGCATCTTTGTGATAACGGTCGGCAGCGACAAGTCCGCTCCGAGAACCGCCGAAAGGTCGTGGCGCTGAGGCCCCCAGGCGGGGCATACTTCCAATGTATGACGCGCATCATCAGTTGGCGCGCCACACTCATGACAACCGGGGGCCTCTTCTCTTCTAATCATATGCAGGTACTTACCGAAGACCCCGTATCCGGTAAGCACCTGCGCCTTCCTAAATGTTAGGTTGCCGTGCTTCCTTGTGAGCCAGCGGTGGAGATGCAGCGCAACCGCCTCCACAGTCCCCCGCCCTGCTACGGGGGACTCAAGGTCTGCCCTCCACCGCCGGATAACCTCCCTCCGGGCCACTTCTTGCGCTCTGCCCAGTCTCCTTGCAGAGACTTGCTCGCCGTTGGCCCGCGCTGTGGCACGGAGCTGGTAAACTTCCGCCAACGCCTCAGCCACAAGTGGCCAAGGCGGGTCGCCTGCCAATAGCGTCGCTGCAGTCCAAGACACCGTACGGTAACCCCTGATTGTCCTCACCGCCATGATTCTCTGCGGTCGGCGCAGGAGGGCCTTGTTGCGGGCGGTGAGGGACTCCGACCAGATAGGGGCACCATACAATGCCATGGACCGCAGCCATACAATGCCATGGACCGCAGTTACCATGCTGATCAGTCATATTTCAAGTTTTCCTTCTCTTACACAGATGTTTTATACATATAATATCCCTTAGTCGTCTTTTACAATACTCACAGGCAAGGTCTCACCGGTATTCTTACTCGATCTATGTAAAGAAAAAAAAAATAAAAAAAAATTGCCGTATGACTAATCACAGATAAAAATTCAGTATTTGCTAGTTAATTACTTAAATGAATGGACTTCAAATGACTTTCAGAAATTATCTATATTATCTTACCTGTTAATTTGTTTGAGGATAGGCACAGGTGTGGACGCGACCTTGGACTGTGACGAGATGTAACGCGGCTCGCGGTCATCGTAGTCTTGCGCGTGCGCACACGCTACTAACGCCAACAAAGCCTGCAAGTAATAGAACAATAATTAATACCATATTATTTTGAAGCCCCATAGATATTTATGGTAACTCCATAAATTTACTTATTTTAGGCCCATCGTACCCTCAGCGTACCCAATAGTTCAGGTAAAGTTGTCACAGCATTTGCGCCTAACAACTATAATCATACAAAAAAAAAAACTCCTCGTGACAGTTACAATAGCTACAGTTTGGAACGATGGCTTTGCTTCCTTTGTCGAGGAGGTAATGTACATAAAGATGCTGTAGAACGTAAAAAGAGAAATATGCCTCGCGTTCACTGGCTTCCATTCTCTATGAGTGCTCGCCGGAGGACGGTGGCCTTAAGCGCATACTTTCCACGCTTGCTTCTATTAGAGAGGATTCAAGAGAGATGGGGTACCCATAGGTCATTAATTAACATACGTATATAGAGTCTCTTTCTTGTTTTCAATTATTGTAAAAAGTCAACTAAAATTCATTTAAATAATATCACAGTCAAAAGAAGGAAAGTTAGAACAAAATCATTGATTTCGCGACTATTACACATTGTAAATAAAACTATTTTACGGATTTCATCGCGTTTGTATTTGATTTTTGATTGCCCGACGTTTCGAACACTTTATAGCGTGATCACAGCCGCCGAAATCTCCGAAAACCCGTAAAACAGTCTTATTTACTAAATCATTGATATCAAATCTTCATACTTGTTTGTAAAATTTTACTTTTTATTTTGACAAATAAATACAATGAACACTCACAATCGATGCAGTGAACTATAATTAATTAAAAATAAATTAAATATTGTGTCGTGTTGTAATAGTTTTGACCTAGCGTACGCGTGTAACAGTCTGGGCCGCGCGTGCTATTGAAATATCTAGTACGGAACAATTACGGAATGTGAGACAACGCAAGCGGACACTACGATTTGTTATATTACACTATATAACACAATGTGTACTGTTGGAATAACTATACATGTATGGTGTAAGTCAAAAGATTTTGATTCCTATCATCATGGCTCGTATACGTCCCACTGCTGTGCCTGAGCCGCAGAGTCGGATTATCCATAAGGCAGATTAGGCAACTGCTTCGCTCCGGCCAGGGGTCTCAATCAAGAAATTAGTTTTTTTTTCATTAATTGTTTTTGTTGCATTTAATAAGGTTAAATTTAAAATAACCTTATCACGTCTTATTTCTCTTGCCAACTCCATCATGAGACCTGGATTATTACGTAATAGAATACCAAAGGAGTCAAATCTGATCGACTGGGCTTTTATAATAGAAAATAAGAAGTAAAAAAAATAAAAAAAGGGTAAAGGAAAGGGGCCCTGAGAATTGCTATGCCTAGAGGCCCTGATAGGGATTGCCATTGCCTAGGGGCCCTGATAGGGTTAATCCGGCCCTGCTCAGCCTCTTTCATAGTAAGAGGGTAATCAACCTTACTATATCATGCAGGTCAAACATGTTGGTATAGAATTTTGTTTCGAGTTTTCCATCTCTTGCATAAATATTATATGCATATTATATCCTTTAGACGTTAACAACATCCACGGACAAGATAGAGAGTGGTGAATTGTATTCTTATTCCGTCATCACATGGACCAAAATCCTGCCGTTAGCCTGAATAACCGGGCGATGTGCGGTCTGACCGTAACTTAACAGGAAGATATCGATATAGATTTATTACAACCTTTTTCATTCTACCATTCGCTCAAAGTCGCTCAGCGTGCTATGAAGCGGGCTATACTCGGGATTTCTCTGCGAGATAGAATCCGGAATAGGGAAATCCGCAGAAGAACGGGTGTAACCGACATAGCACGAAGAATTGGCACGCTGAAGTGGCAATGGGCAGACCACATAGCTCGACAAACTGACAACCGCTGGGGAAGAAAGGTTCTCGAGTGGCAACCACGTATCGGACGACGCAGTGCAGGACGCCCCTCCACTAGGTGGACCGATGACCTGGTGAAAGTTGCTGGGCGTCGTTGGATGCTGGCGGCACAGGACCGCACATTGTGGCGTAACATGAGGGAGGCCTACGTCGAGCAGTGGACGGCAATAGGCTGAAATAATGATGATGATGATGATCAAGGAGTTTTACACTTGTATAATTAGTTCTGCTCTGTGAAATAAGGTCATTAAATTTATTCATTATCCTCCTATAGAAATGTGTTACAGGCAACCGGGAAAGCGTGCGCAATTTGATTTGATCAATGAGCACCTTAGGGAAAAGGCGGACCTTTTTGTGGTAATATCAGCTAACTGTTCCGACTTCATACGGCTACCAAGCAAAAAAAAGAATCAAAACCACTCGAAGTAAATCTAAAGAGGGACCCAATAAAAATATAATTCAACGCACATAATGAAACATAAATCAACGCTCGAAAGCTATTTTCTTCAAAATATCTTTATTTTTGTATAAAAAAATTCGACAACACATAAAATGCATATTTAATCGTCTTGGCCGAATATCTTAAAGTCGCTATTTGAAAGACATTTCAATTCGCTGACGCCTGTGACGCGCACCAATTAATAACATGTCGAAAGTTTACGCATTGATGGATTTACGTGTCAAATTATCGGTTTGTCAGTTACAAGGTTTGATCTAAGTATGAGAAATTCTTTATAACAATTTGTGTTAGGCGAAAAACAAACATTCATATTCAAACGAGAATTATTAGTTTTTTAAAAGACAACAGCGTGTACTAAAAAAACAATCCTTCTATTGGACTTTTCATACATATAATTAACTGACACAAATGATACCTAGATTCAGAGCAACAATTTGCAGATCGGACAGTGTTGTTCTGTATTCTGCGAATTCGAACCCGCGACACTGGCATAGTAGGTCGGTATCTTAACCACTACGCCATCTGTGCAGTCAAATTATCATCATTAGCTCGTACACAGGTCCCACTGCTGGGCTCGAAACCCTTCACGGGAGGAAAATTGTCCTACAAAATCACGCTGGTCAAACGGGTTGGTATATCGGGATGGTATTATTTTAAGTTCCTTCTCGTGCATAGATGTTATCTGCATATAATCCCTTAGCTTTCTTCTACAATACACATGGGTAAGATAGGGGGTTAATTATAATCTTTACTCCGTCACCACGCGGAAATTTTGCGGACTTTTATAGCAATTTTAATAGCAACAAGATACTCATCATTTTCATCATCATTTCCGCTAATATACGCTCCACTGCTGAGTTCGAGTCTCCTCCACAATAGGAGAGAAATTGACCTACTATACCATAAAGGTTAGATGGGTTGATATAGGGTTTTATTTCAAATTTTTCCACTCTTTCGAAGATGTTATATGCATACTCCCTTAGTCGTCTTTTACGACATCCACGAGCAAGATAAGAGATGGTAGATTGTATTTTTACTCCGTCATCATACGGAAACGGATTTTAATAACCATTGATTATAAAAAGTGACCCCTTTTAAAAATGTCAAACGTATTTTTTATTTCATCGTTAGTCGCAAGTAATCATTTACTAATATACATACACAGGATTGTGATATGTCAAGGCCAATTCTTGATCTTAATATATTTTATCATTCTTCAGACAGCGATAAGATGATAAGAAGTGGTAGGACCACACTGTCGATAGTCTACGTCTACAGCCGCGGGCCGGTCCAACCGGGGCAATACCACACTGAGCAGAAAATCGACGTCTAAGTAGTAGCAATTTGTTACTGGACTTTGTTCGATGAGTGAAAGATCTTTCAAAGGGTGTTTGCCTGTGATGGGTTTAGTATCACCGAAACTCATTGCACGCAGTCGTACTCCCTTTACTTTCTGCACGGTAGGCAACGATCTAGCAAAGATCCATGAGCAGCAGTAACTCTTACCACTATTTATGCTCGGCGAATCGCCTGCGCGAGGAGCGCAGCCTCGATGAGGCGATCCGCCGCCGGCGACTGGGGCGGCGTAGGTGCGAATACCTGCGACTCATGCCGCCCTAGTCGAGGGCGCGGGTGACGTGACCGGGGAATTAGTCCGTCACCCGCCGAGAGGCCGACCGCGTGAGGAAAGACCGACGTCCTCCCCGAGGGGGGGACGTCGGTCGATGGGAGGGTATCCCAAATAGGGTATTCCGTCGGGCCAACCACTGATGACAAGTAATCCTGCTCCGGTGGTCGGCCCAACGACGAAGGTGACGTGCATCGTGGGTGGGTTGCGTGAGTTGCATGCTTACGCCCCTCTGTCGCCCCGGACGGAGTGGTGCGAGGAGCGCACGGACCGCAACCCAACTCAAAAAAAAAAAAAAAAACACTATGCTCTTTGCTCGTATGTTACCAACAAAAATAAAAAAATATCGCTTTATTTCGATACCATATATATTTAAATCACTAGATTAAACACGACTAGCGACATTACTAAATCTTAAACGCTCATAAAGCAGTTTAACAAGATATTTATTCCTAAGCTAAGAAGTATCGTATAGAGACAGTCTTCGACTTACGTCGTTTCAAGTTACGTCGAACAATGTTTTGACACTCTTTTTCAAACCTACGTCAATTGTTTCTATTTTCGGCATAGGAGAATTCACCTGTCGCGAGGTCAATGTTCGTGGGGTTTGGGGTTTGATTAGATATGAAAGTTTTATCATTATTTTATCCTTTGTTATAAATGTAGTTTTTTTTTAATTTTGTGTCTGTGTGGATCTTAACCCTTGAGTTTTACATGTAGACATATGAAAAAATATGTCTCGACTTACGTCGTTTCGATTTACGTCGCGTATTTCGAGAACCTAAAATGCCGTAAGTACGAGGATTACCTGTATCTTGTTATACAAACAATAAAATCTCGTTTACCGTGTGGTGACGGAGTAAGATTACAATTCACCACCCCTTATCTTATCTGTGGATGTCGTAAAAGAGGACTAAGTGATATAATATGCATATAACGTTTATTTATGTAAGAGAACAAAAGCTCGAAATAAAACATTAGGCCAACAGGTCTGACTAGCGTAGTATAGTAGGTCAATTTTCCTGCCATAGTGGAGAAAACCCGAGTTCAGCAATGACGGAACGTCTTATGGGTTGATATGATGATGATGATATTTTGATATACGATTGTGAAAGTTCCGATTCAATATTTTCTCGATTTCGTAATCTATTTCTATGACTGAGAATTTTCACAATGATCCCATAAATGGTAGCTAATTACAAAGATAGCTAGTGAATATATTATTTACAACAAATATTTTTTCCGTGTGATGACGGAGTAAGAATACAATTCACGTCCTCTCTATCATGCCCGTGGGTGTCGCAAAAGGCGACTAAGGGATTCAATATGCATATAACATTTATATAAGAGAAAGAACATTCGAAATACAATCCTATAACAACATCTGACCAATGTGGTATAGGTCACATTCCCTCTTATTGTGGTGGAGGTTCAAGCCCAACAGTGGGTCGTATATGAGCTAAAATGATGAAATATTAAAAAATCCTAAAAATCGTCGAATATTAATATTACCCAGTCAAAGCAAGGCAATAAAAGGAACATTTTAAGTCATTGGTTGCAATTACGGTTAGCATTTTACAAAACGTATTCGGTATTATTAATTTTGATGAGTGTAATAATATTTTAATAATTATATTGTTAAAAACTTTAGGTCAATGCTATATTATAATTTAAAAATGATTGTGCAATATTTAACGTAATTAATTTTTATTAACGTCGGTTTCATGATTAAATTAATATTGGTCCACTATTAAGTAAAAGTTTTCATTTTTATACACGAGGTCCGTTCCATCCGGGGGTAAAAGTTTTCTTTTTTTTGGGTGGGCTATGGTCAGTACACGAGGTCCGTTCCGTCCGGGGTGACGAAAGGGCCCGGCCCCATAACCCACCGTATTCCCTGCCGTGCTATTGGGCCGTCTACTGATACCAAGTTCCTTGACGTCTGTTGTCAGCCCGGCGAGTTATCAACCAATAAAATCCAATAATTGTCATCATAATCACAGGAGGAGTCTTCCCGTAAAATTGGTTTAATTCCTCCGGTAAATGCAATTTTATTTCATATTAGCGATCCGCCTTCGCTTCGCTTCGAATCTAGCCGCTCGCTCCTAACATATAACCTCAGGTTTAAGTCCCAGTTCGAGCAAAATTTTATAATGTTTTTCTGAGAGGATAAATAGCTTAAGTCACTCCTTGTATAGACAGGTAACTGGTAGTAAAGTATTAATTAAACAGATCCAGCCGTTTTGAAGATTACTCGGAATTTTTAGGCATATGTATCGTGCAAGTAACCGATTGAGCACTAAAAAACCTATTATATTGGCATTACGAACGGGCATTTCCAATTTTTTTTCTTATATGTAATACTCGCGTAAACATCAACAATAATTATATCGAACTGACAATATTTTATTGAACTAAATAACAGTTTTCGAATACAAATTGCCCAATGTTTATATATACATATAATATTTCGCTATATTTTAATCACTTTAGACATGGAAATATCATTTCATATCGGTTATGCTCTGCTTGTTATATGAAGGCCTCGTATTTTATACGTATCGATAAATCAATGTATCGCATTTATTAGTTAATTGGGATTTAGTCCACGTGGATATGATGGTAATTTTCATCCATCCATCCATCAGCCTACGTCTGCTGTTGGACATAGGCTTCCCCACGAGAATGCCACTCGGAATGGTCCTGCGCCACTTGCATCCAATTGTTCCCTGCGACTTTCAAGATGGCATCAGTCCATCTAGTAGGGGTCGTTCTATGCTGCGTCGTCCGATTCGTGGCGCCACGAAATCCTTTTTTTTTGCAAACAGGTATACTAGCTGACAGTAAGTGTTGTTGTGCCTTATAGCCAAAACCCACCACACGCAAACACCCTCAGAAAGTCCCGGGCTCACGGCTCTCTCACTCACCGAACGAAGCGCAGTAATAAATTGCTACTACACTTTTTTGTAATATAAATAATAGAGATAAAATAAATAGAAGAATCATAATCGTATTAATGGAGATAATATAGAATCTTGTCATTTATAATGTTCTCAAATATAACGACTTTATTTTAATTAACCTGTAACCTTAAAGAATAGGTTACTAAACATGATTTTGCAAATGTATTACCTAAATATGTCAGACCTATGGTTTTATTGAATCCCCTAGTAAATGTATTCAAAAACAAAGTCTCTCCTGTATTCTGTTGCTTTACGAACAAAATTATATAAAATCCAGTTGGTGCAGAACAAACTAGTTTTGCATTTTTTATTTCCTAGAGGTGGACCACTATTATAATAATTCCGCACAAAGGGTCTAGATAGGAAAGTTGCTGTTAGAGGCCACGGTCCATTCACTGGCCACAGTTGTGATAAACCAGTAGTACAAGACCACCACGCCCTTGTAGTTACGAAGCAAAAATTTAATTTAGTAATATAAATATCAAGAGATTTAGATCTTTACGCAAATATAATTAAGGTTCAAACTTAAAGTCCCATTATCGCTAATATTTGGGCTGGTAATTTCGCTTTTGATTTCATTTATCTACAGTTTTGTAATTTTAGACGTTATATAGAACATGTATGGTTGAAATTTAATTGTATGTTATTGGTAAGTGAATTGCAGACAAGTTATGCGGAAATATATGCACATACGCGTGATATGTCAAGCGAGGCCTTGATAAAGGTTAACGTATCAATATTTTCTTTTTAAGGTTTTAGGTGTTAATATTCATATCGTAATTGACCTATTTGTAAATGGTTATATGTAAAAACTATTTTTATATTGGGGAAATAATTCTATTGAAACATATTTCGATACCATTCTGCTACTGCTAATTCATTTCTCACAATATCTAGCTAGTTTTATGTTATATTGAATATATTAAAGACATCAACCCTTTTCAATTTAGCTTTTTAATTACATAACTTAGGTTTCTATAATATATTTAATGTTGCTAAATATGTCACCCAAGTTTATGTGGTAGTGAATATTTATCAATAAATACAATATTTAAATTTGTAGACTCCAATAAATCAACATCAAAAACAAAAAATTATAAAAAATACAAAAGTTTTTAAATAAATATATCACGAAATCTCATCGTCACGTTATATATACGCACATCATTAATAAAAATTAAAAATTATGCATTGGAAATACAGTAAAGCATTATTTGTAAAAGAGGAGAATAAAAAAAGAGAAAACCTATTTAACCATCTCCAAAAATAGCATATTTATGAATGTGATTATGCATAATATATATATAATTATATATATATGAATTATATTAATAATAGCCTCAAAAACGGATTGCGGGGGACGAAATAATGATAATTGACGCGAGCGAGCTGCCGATAAATCTTAGTCACGAGTTAGAACAGACATTCTGCTACAAAGCTAACTGGAGACTTAGCTTCGGTATTTTTTTTTATTGGGACTAATTCCACCACACATTCGCACTACTGTAACTCCTGTAAGCCAGGATCCACAATGGTCTCCGTATAAGACACTGAGGTTTGACCCTCAGGAAGTCCCGGGTTTTTTTATATTGCAAACGGTGGCAAACGAGCAAACAGTACACCTGATGGTAAGTGTTGCTGCCGCTCATGGACCTCTGCAAGGCCGCTGCCTACCGCGAAGAAATTGAAGGGAGTGTGAATGCGTGCATTGAGACTCGGTGATACCAAAGCCACCACCAAAACCCTCCACACGCAAACACCCTCAGAAAATTGGGCTTCCGGCTCTCTCGCTCACCGAACGAAGCGCAGTAACAAATCGCTAGTACTCAGACGTCGATTTTCTGCGAGAGTGTGGTACTGCCCCAGACGGACCGACCCGCGGCTGTAGACAGATAACTGTCGACAGTGTGGTCCTACCACTCCTTATCGCTTTTAATTGTCTTGGGACCCGCAACAAATTTAATTAGAAAAGAAAAACAGGAGGAGTTGGAGAGATTCCACTTCCCTCCTATGCAAAGCGGGAGACATGAAGCAAAGTTGGCTAGTAAGCCAGTAAATAAGAGTTTGTACAACTACGTGAAACGCAGCGGTACGGCACCACGGATTAGACAAAGCTTAATGGACCTATTTGTGACCTTTAGGTTTGGTTACAATAATAGGTATGGCAAAAACGCCTAAACGCACGGAAATTTTCTCGAGTTACTACAAGATCCGAATAGTATATTACTCCAGACGTGACATGCATATTATCTAACATGAGGTTCCGCTCGTTGCGCCAGAGAATGCACTCCCAAAGGATGTGATGAGCTGTTTGTTCAAAATCGGAGTTTGAGGTCGAACACTGACAAAATGGTGAATCTACTAGTTTAAAATAGAATAATTTACTTCTAAAATTCCCATGGCCTGTGAGGAATTGGGCTACATAGTGGTCAATTTCTAGCCAAGTTCTCTCCAAACGTTCACGAACAGATGGAAAGAATAGATATAGATGACGACCTTTTGTTGACGAATCCCATCTGTCTTGCCATTCGATCAGGAGCTTATCGTTAACGACTGATTGCGGCGCAAAAAGTCTAGTAATTTTATTACGATCGCGTGGTAAAAGAAAATTTTAGTCATGTTTTCCCTAGTGGAATAATACATGGACGCACGTTTTTGTATCTCCAAGTCGACCGGGAGTACACCTGCAAGTACTGGTAAGGCTTCGGTGCTAACTGTTCGGTATGCCTTACACAGAAATATATATATAGAATATAAGCTTCGGTATACTAATATTCAATTTATATGTGGACTAATACTAAAATATATCTTCAATTATACATCCGCATAAATGCTTAAACTATTACGTTAAAACCTTGTACTAAATGTACAATAATAAGTATCTATTTATAAACAATTTGAACAATGGATTGATATAAATTGAACGCAGGATATTATTGCGGAAATATTGTAGTGCTGTTATATTTATACTGTGGCAGACGACGCCTTCGCAACTGCGCTGTTACATTTGTAGGTAGATATTGACAACTTTATTGCATTACTGATTATTGGTTCTGATAAATTTTGTTTGATTGACTGTTAGGATATGGCTGTCTTTAGTTCTTTTTATTCTTTTCTTTTACTCTGACAAGATTTATATAATTGATTGCACGGATGGCGTTGTGGTTAAGATACCGATATACCATGCCAGTGTCATGGGTTCGAATTCCATGTAGGACAACAGTTCGTGCTATTCACAAATTGTTGTTCTGAGTTTGGATTTGTGTTCGTTAATTATATGTTTGTAGAGTATAGTGCAAAACCATGGTATGAACGTTAGAAAAAAAACAAAAAAAAATTCCAGAAAATCCTACGTAATTTGTTCTTGTTTCAACTATACGGTTCGATAATGCGACATCCTGTCCACATACTGTCTTTTTTTCTTTATGTATTCGCAATACGACCCCATTATTGACAGGTCAATTTATTTTTTTCAAGCTACAAAACTATCAGTTTCCTCACCTCTTTAGTTAATTTATATTAGTTATCGCCCATCACTAAGCCAAATAGTCGTCTTCAACAGGGCTACATTCAAAATTCACCACACACCTCTTGGAATTTTAGTGTCAATCGAAAACATGTGTAAAGCACTTTTTCATTATATTCAGCACACACTAGCAGCTCCGCCGCATCAAATTCCATAAAATACCATTAACATTTTTTAATATAACATTTTAAATAAGATTAAGACATTGAATATAATACAAAACCAGCATATGACGCTTTTATATTCACACCAAAACTAAAACAAACTACAAAATTTTGAATTCATATTTTATTTAATATTTTTTTTATTAGAGAGGGAAAACTCAAAAATCCTATATCAATCCGTCTGATCAGTGTGCTGGATAGTAGATCTGTTTACTTCCCATTATCAAGGAGGTTTGAGCCCACTTGTGGGACATATATGAACCGTGATGATGATGATGAGTTAATTTTGTATGAAACTTTTCGAATTTATTTAGATATATATTAATAAAAAATAAAAATTAAATAATGAAAAAAATATAAAAAATTACAAAAAGAGAATAATAATAAATAACACCGAGATTCGATCCGACGCTGTTTGAATGCCAAAACAAAACTAAAAGAAAACTGGACAACTTCCCAACTGAGCTAGCGTAACTCATGACGTTGGCGCCGAAATTTGAAATCATATTCTTTTAAAATTTAATGTCATTGTATTGTTTTACTAAAAACACTGACAAAACAATATTTTCTATAAATAAAACCAAGCTAAATCGATTTTTTGGCCTCGAAACCTCTAGTATGCCAAGTTTCATCAAAATCGTTGGTGCCGTTGCCGAGATCCTGAATATATATATATATATATATATATATATAAAAGAATTGCTCGTTTAAAGATATAAGATTTAATTCACAAATATACTCTGAAAAAAAAATGCCTATGTTTTCAGTAAATAAAATAATTAACAATTAACTGTTCTTCAGAATTTAATTAAATGTAGTATAAATAAAACCTGTCACTGCTCTCTCATTGTCATGTATGTCGTATTTAAAAGCCAAGGGATGTAAACAGAGATTATTGGCCCAAAACCTAAGAAAAAAAGAAAAAAAAAACAGAGATTATTACCGGAAGAAAATCAGTTCAGCGTATTTTATTAAAATCTGTCTAGCCGTTTAGAAAATTACCCGAAAGGAACAAAACATGTTTAAATATATTTTTAAGCACACATATCGTGTAAATAACCGTGTGAGCATGAAAAAAACCTTTGACATTACAAACAGAAACGTCAATTTTATTTATTTGTATAAATGTAACCGTTGCATTCATACTTTTGACATCTATTAATATAGTTCTTCTTCTTATTTAATGGCAATGAGCTACAATAATATGAGCTAATGGTGCCAGTGTCGAGTATTATATTAATTATTCACGTCTTTAGTCTTAGTCTTTCAGTCAGTCGTTAGCATAATTTGGTGCTGATATTCAAGTCATGGCTTCTCTGGGAATTTTGGCAGAAGGTCAAAATGCACGCAATTCACTATTATATCCAGTAGATTTCAGAATTTTATTTGCATTATATTACAAATAAAATATCAACAAAATTATTCAATATAATCCATTAATCATCTACATTAATATTATAAAGAGGAAAGATATGTTTGTATTGAATAGGTGCCGAAACTACTGAAGCGATTTCAAAAATTCTTTCACCAATGGAAGGCTATAATATCAGGAGTAACATAGGCTATATTTTAGCCCGGTATTATCACTAGAATGAGAACTACGCGGGTAAGACGATTGAAACCGAAGCGAAGCGAGGGCAGGTTGCTGAGGGCAGTACCTTATTAATAAAAACGTATACATATGAATAAAACGAGTTAAAACAAAATTTTGCCCAAATAACACATACAAGGAAATAAATATTTAGTTTGAAAGCATTCATTTCATCATCATCATCCTGCTCTTATCCCAATTACTTGGGGTCGACGCAATATGTCATCTGTTTTGACATATTGCAAAAAGAAAGTTTCGGCAATGACTTTTATGACCGGCCGCCTGCCTGACGTCAACCCTCCTTGGGAATGTAATCGTTGACCCAAATGGTACCAGATGGAGTTGGTCCGGGTCAATCTAGGGCTTTTAGTCGTCTTTTACGACACCCACGAGCAAAGCAAGGGTTGGTAGTATTCGAAGCCGCTACCACACAGCACTTTGAAAGCATTCATTTACCGATTATAATTATAAGTTGAAGGAATTTTGTCATTGTTCATCCGGTTGCATATCATAATAAGATTTGTGAAATTTCGTATGCGAAGATAATGTGAATCATCATAGAGTTATTCTTTGTTATAAGTATATTACATTGGGGTAGGTCTTAAGTCTTCTTTTTGGTTAGTCTTCTTCTTGGTGACGGAGGAAGAATATAATTCACAATGTTTTCTTATGACGTTGTCACATAAAATTATGGTCCGTATTTACAGACAACCATTTTCTTTTTTTTCTATAAAATTTCACCTTGCACTAAGGAAACAATTATTTTATTGCTGGGGACTTTTACATACATACGAACACAAATTACACATCCAGACTCAGAACAACAATTTGTTGATCGCACAAAGTCTTATTCCGCAATTCGAACCCACGACACTGGCACGATAATATGGTATCTTTTTAGGGTTCCGTACTCAAATGATAAAAACGAGACCCTATTACTAAGACTTCGCTGTCTGTCTATCCGTCTGTCCGTCCGTTTGTCTATCACCAGGCTGCATCTCAAGAACCGCGATAGCTAGACAATTTCTATTTTTACAAATTATGTATTTCTGTTGCCGCTATAACAATAAATACAAAAATGAAATAAATATTTAAGGGGTGCTCCCATACAAAAATAGCGATTTTTTATAGATAATAGTACGAAACCCTACGTGCGCGACTCCGACTCACACTTAGCCGGTATTTTGACCACTACGTCACATGTGCAGTTAATTATAAGTCTTATCTTATTATAATTACACTAGTTATAAGCCTTCGTAACTTTCAATATTAGAGCAAAATTACGCAAGCAGAACTATTTAATTAATTCCGTAGTCAATATTCACTAAATATTTTTATTTTCAATTCACTAAACTTTATTTAGGCTATTAAATTATTACAATAGACTAAATAACTCCATAAACTCTATTACAAAAGAATAATGGATTTGCGAAATATTGCTTGATATAAACAATTATAGTTCAGTTAAGAGTTACATATTGTTCTCGATAAATAAATTTCTCATTTCGAAATAACAAAAAATATTTTTTGGATTATGATATTTGTAACCGAAGCACACTTCAAATATCGAAACATTTAAATAGTCTATTGTATTTTATCAGCTTAGATATTTGAATAGTCTGTGGTATTATTTATTTTTTTAATAAAGCTTAGTTCTTGGAAGTATACTAAGTGGATTATGGTAACGCATCTAACTGATATATTACAAATGCACATAATACGTTAATTACTTGGTGATAACTAAGTGAGTGGTAACGAAACCATGAACTCGGTCAATGACTTGTTCATTTCGACGATATCTATGAAATTCGAGGGAAAAGAAAGGGGCTGTGTCTCTTTATTATGTATTATTAATCGGTCATGGATAAAACTTAACCGCTTAGGCTTAAGATTCAGTATGATACTGTACCCAAGATCACTTTATCAAAGTCATTATTGTTCTTTTAATTGTTACTAAACATTTATATTCCTCTACAGTAAATTGTCATTTTATCCGAAAGGTCATTCCCAGAAATTGTTATATTGTTCAATAGAATATTATATAATATGCTATCATATTGGAGTTTGCTAAGTTTTATCTATAATTAAATTTAATGTAGATATATATACGTTTAAATTGAGATTGTTAAAAAGTTTTAGATAATCTATGAAAAAATATATTTCTAATGCTTCTAATATGTCAAATTTGAAATTAGAAATTCACCGCGATATTCGAATTTCATTTAGAATGTTAGTTGTTTTTTAATAATTTGCACGGATCGTGGCATACTCGCAGCCAAGGCTTTATATTTCATAAATAACACACTTCCTAAATCCATTACAATATTTCTCAATAATAACTGAACTAGATTGTCTAGGACAACCACAATTTATTATGATAATGTATATCACTTTTAACACGTAATTTGCAACATTGTTGAAGTTTACTGAACATTTTCACTGTATCACTTGCTATCTTCATTGTCACATCACTATTTTATAATAACCGCATGCCAAAATGGGACACTTCGTATCACTTACAATAAACCTTCACACAGTTACTGAAATAAACGCCTTCTACACATTTAAAACTAATATCTGCTTATACAACTAATATAGTAACATATTTAAAAAGCTTTTACAGTTTAAAGAAAATCATCTTCTATTATACTAAGGAAAAGCATTATTTGTTATTAACATTATATTTTTAATGGTAATTTGTGGAATAAAATACTGTGTTTCAAATTGTGGAATTTATGTTTACTTGTTCCTTTTTTGTAATTTTTGCTAAATGCTTTTCTTATTTTGTAGAAATATGTTAATTAAAAAATGAACGTACCAATCGCGCGTACGGTGTCATGGCGGGAAGTCAGAGGCGCGGCGCATGCGCACTGCGCTTTTATATTAATGACAGGGCGACCTTTCACTCATTTTACAAGATTTTTTTATATTAAGGGTTGATTTATAACTTGATATTATTAAAAATTACATCCAAAAATATAAATTTAGGCAAGCGTTTGTGTTATTTATTCTAAAAGCTAATAAACAACAATTTGCCTCATATTGGGATTATCCTTACTAATATTAGATGCGAAAGTAAGTTTATTTGTTTGTTTATTACGCTTTCACGCTTAAACCATCGAAGCAATTTCAAAAATTCTTCCACTAATGGAAAGCTATAATATCAGGAAGTAACATAGACCATATTTTATGCCGGTATTCCCACGGAAACGGGAACTACGCGGGTAAGGCGACTGAAACCGAAGCGAGAGTGGGTTGCTAGTCGTCTATAAATTAAAAGATTTGCTAAGGGATTCTCAGGATGTAGGTAATTCATCATCATCATCCTATTCTTATCCCGAATACCTAGAGTTTACTTAATATGTACTCTTCTTTCATAGTACATATTGCAAAAGATTTGGTAATAGATAAGTAGTTGCACGACCAGCCGTCTGACTGACGTCAACCCTTCTTGGGAATGTAATTATTGACGTGATGCCATCAGATTTAGCCCAGGTCGGTGAAAAGCTTTTAGTAATCTTTTACGACACCCACGAGCAATGTAAGTTTTTTTTTAACTTTAAAAAAAGAAAAGAAAAAAAACAATGTAAGGTTAGCAGTATTTGTAGCCACCGTCACACAGTTTGGTAGGTTGCTGTAGGTAATTATTTAATTATTACTACCTGCTTTTTTGTGTGATGACGGAGTAAGAATACAATTCACCACCCCCTCTCCTACCTGTGGGTGTCGTAAAAGGCGACTTTGGGATATAATATGCATATAACAACAAAAAAGATAAAGAAAACTCGAAATAAAACCCTAAACCAACCCGACTGACCAGCGTGGTATAGTAAGTTAATTTTCTTCCCAATATGGTGGAGGCTCGAGCCCAGTAATGGGACTTATCTGAGCTGTGATGAATGATGATATTATGAACTAATCAAGAAGGAATTATGAAATTATCATCCAGCCACCTTCCACTGGTAGACACAGGACAGGTTTACAGAACACCAAGCGGGTTGGTGATCGCATTAAGACGTTATACTTTCACCAGGCGTACGCTACTGCCTATTCCACAACTGATCCCTTAAACGATTTTTACAACTCACACGGGCAAATAATAGTCATTATTCCTTATCCCATCACCATGTAGGAGAAATACATTTTTTTTTTATATTAGACTGCTGACCCGGCGAACTTCGTAACGCCATAATTTTTTTCGTAAATATATTTTCTAAATTTTAAAATATAGTCTCTAATGGAAGAACCATTACAGCTTTGTCGGAAAAGATTCGATAGTTTTGGTCGTGGCATTGTTAATGATGATTCAAAGAGAATACAAATTACTCATTATTTATTTCTGACAAAATTATAATTATCAAATTTTCAACCATACTTAACTATAGACAAAATTTCGTTGAGCTGTCATTTGCATTTTGTTATTACATATCAAATGCGTTTTTTTTAATACTACGTTTCATAGTGACTTATATTCTCTTTGACATTTTATGTCACGTCACACGGGAACGCGATCGAACGGGATAAAATAGTTATTGACGAAATCTTGTAAACACCATTAAAAAAGAAACAGGATAAAAATATCCTATGTCCGTCTCCTGGTTCTAAGCTACCTTCCCCACCAATTTTCAGCCAAATCGGTATAGCTGTTCTTGCGTTATAAATAGTGTAACTAATACGACTTTCTTTTATATATATCGATATCACAGTGTTTTGATGGGTTTGCCGTGTTGTGACGGACTAAGAATACCAATCACCACCCACTTTTTTGCCCGTGGGGCTCGTAAAAGATGACTATATGAATTAGTGATGTAACGAATATTCGCATTCGCATTCGCGAATATTCGCATGTTTTTTGCATATTCGCATTCGCATTCGCGAAATTATTGCGAATATTTATGCGAATATTTTTGCGTGTATAATTTTTTTAAGTAGGTAATAATAGTTGGTTAATATAAGAAAATCCAATTCCATTAATTTCTTATGTTTTTAATGCAATAAAAATAACTTAACCTCGTAATCACATTATCGGTCTTCACTTTATCAATTGGTATCATTTATTTATTTAACTTTAGGCAATGAAACATAACAATCAAACTTATAACAATTTAAAAAACAAAACTATATACTAAATGGCCTAAATGCAATGTAATCAAACAAAAATAATCTTCTACGAATTTTTACCAAAGTTTAATGTTATAATTATCTTCTTGAACAAAACTAAAAATAATAATCTACAATTAATATTTATTTAACTTTGGGCAATGAAGCCTAACAATCAAATTGTCATAAGAATTTACCAAACAAAACTATATAGTAAATGGCCTAAATGCAATGTTAACAAAAATAATCTTCTATGGTTTTTTACTATAATTAAAATCAAATAAAAGCTTAATATGAGTTGCTGTCATCATAATCACAAAGTGTTTATAGTATATCTATATTATATAGTTTATAGTATTTATAGTATAAATATAATCATTTTACATAAGAGTTAACAGTTAACACTTTAAGCAAACAAGAATAAAATTAAGTCTTTTACTTTAATAAAGCTAAAAAATTTAATTGTTATTAGAACTTGTGACACAAAATATTAATGCCATTGAAACTAATAAAATTAAATTCTTCTATTAAACATTGTAAATAAAACTACTTTTACGGATTATATCGCGTTTGTATTTGATTTATGATTGCTCGACGTTTCGAACACTTTGCAACATTCATGGTCACGGGCGGACTAAGGTGTCTCACGTCCAACAAGTAATCGTTATTACAGACATTTATAATTATCTACCCGATACAGTAGAGTATCAAGTGCTCGCGTAAACATCAGATATCATTTCTTCTATTAAACTTTTCTCAGTCTTTAGATATATTTTTAATATTTAAATTATCAAACAAAAATTATATTCTTCTACAATAGACCATTAAATAGTCTAACTCTAAACAAACAAAAAAATAGATTCTCAAACAAAAATACTTCTCTCCCTTAAAAAAATAACAGTTAATTATATATATTTTTCATATTAATAATTGAACTTCAGTAGGGGAATATTAAACTTTAAAAATAGTAGTTTTGATGCCTTGTCTGCTTCAAGTCTGTTTCGATGTGGCGTGTAAATAAGTCCAGCACCACTAAATATGCGCTCGCTGGGGACACTCGTTGGTGGTGTAACTAAATAATGCCGAACTTTTTTTTTTAGGGGTGGGCGCGGCCTCGGCTAGGGAGGCATGAAGCGCAAATACTCGCGCCTACGCCGCCGCCCCAGTCGCCGGCGGCGGATCGCCTCATCGAGGCTGCGCTTCTCGCGCAGGCGATTCGCCGCCTCCTTCTGCGAGATCACTGTCTCGCAGAAGGCTGCGACCGCGTCCCAATTCCTGACGCTGCCAACCATCGCCCTGGTGATAGTCGGCAGCGTCAGGTCGGCACCGATGATTGCGACGAGTTCACGGCGCTGCTCTGCCCAAGCGGCGCAGGCCTCGAGCGTATGCCGCGCCGTGTCCTCGTCGCAATCGCAGTGATGGCAGGACGGTGTACTCTCCCTCCTAACGACCTTGTGCAGGTACTTGGCGAAGCACTCGTGCCCCGTCAATACCTGCTCTAGTCGGAAGGAGAGCACCCCGTGCCGCCTTTCCAACCACTGCATCAGCACCGGCCGGAAGGCCTCCACGGTTCGCACTCCGAACTGAGGCCTCTCCAGCCGGACTGCCCAACGGGCAATGACATCCCGGCGGGCGTCGATGCGCCAGGCGGTGAGCTCCCTTAGTGAGACCACACCGCCCTCCACTCGCACTCGCAACACTCGCCGGTACAAGCCGGTGAGCATTACCGCCTCCAGGTCCGGGGGAGTCCCGGCCAATAGGCACGCTGCCTTCGTCGCCACCGTGCGGTATTCGCGTATGGCCCTGACCGCCATGGCCCTCTGTGGTCGCCACAGAAGAGCCCTGAGTCGGATGATCAGAAACCCCGCCCACACCGGTGCGCCGTACAGGGTCATCGACCGGATGACCCCCGCGAACAGCCGTTGGCACGTAGCGCTCGGTCCGCCCACGTTTGGCATAAGCCACGACAGGGCGGACGCCGCGCCGACGAGCCGTGGGGCGAGCCTGCGGAAATGCTCCCGGAACCACCATTGCCCGTCGAGCACCAGTCCCAAGCATCTCATATGGGCCCGGATGCTGATGTCAACCGAATGGACGGTGATTGAGGCGCCGATGGGAGGGCTCATACGGCACCCATGGAACAAGAGAGCCTCCGTCTTGTCCAGGGCGACCCTCAACCCCAGCGCCTCGATCCGCCTGACGATCTCTTCGGTGCCTAGAGTCGCCAGGCTTGCCGCCTCTTCTAGCGTCCATTTAGCTAAATGGCAGACTATTGAATGCGTTGGCGATGTCCAGGGACACAGCCAACAGCACTCCCTCTCCGGTGACGGCCTCAGTCGCTACGGCCCTCAGGCGCAACAGAGCCGCGATCATCGAAAATAATGCCGAACTACAGGAAGCAGAAGAATGATCTTTCTTTGTTCACTTTCCACCAAGTTAAAGGGTCAACATCATTTGCCACACGTTTATACTGAATATTCGCATTCGCATTCGCGAATGTTGACAGCAGATATTCGCATCCGCATTCGCATTCGCGAATGTTCAAAATACGACATTCGTTACATCACTAATATGAATAAAACAACTTTGCAAGAGAAGGAACACTCGAAATGAAACCTTATATCAAAACGTTCGACCGGCGTGATATAGTAGGTAATTTTTTTGCTCATAAATTGGATGAGGCTATATAAATTATATAAGTATAATAGACGAAGGCGTATTTATATACATAATAAGTAATTGAAGAACAAGACAAATTGATCATCTATTACATATTTTCATACTTTTTTTACTTACAGAAAAACATTTAAATTTCAGCTGTGTAACTTACCACCATTTTCACAGATTAGGAATCCCTTTAGTAACAGAGTATGCATTACAAGCCATTTAGACTACATTCATTCTTCCTTGCCTGTGGCTGCCATAAAAGACGACTAAGGAAGATACGCAGATAACGAGCAAGAGAAGGCAAACTCTAAATAAAACCTTGACCAGTGTGGTATATCATCAATTTAATTCCTACTGAGGAGTTTGATGGACTAAATGCAATCTTTAACACCACCTAAGGGAGGTCGCGCTGTAACCGTATCCGATGAGTGATAGTGACAACTAATCAGGCATATTTTGAGATCTTATTACAGAGATTATCCTAAAAAAATCATACAAAAACCTTATTGCTTGATATAAAATTTGAACCCAAAACCTCACACTCGCCGTAGAATACTTGAGTCATTAGACCGACAAGGAATTTTTGAAAATTATTTGACGGCAAGAGCTATTAAATTTATGTCCGGTGTAAGTTTTTGAAACAAGGACTTCATGATCAACGAAAGTATATGCTTATTTATAGAACCATTCCAATAAGGATAGCGTTTGAGTTTGATAATAATTAGACTTAATATTATATCTTTAAAGTTCATTATTATAGCAACGATAAGAAAAACGTGTAGAGCTTTAAATAAATTATGAAATTAATAGAAAGTTTTAATAAAACAAATTATTTGAAATAAAACTAGTTTTAAGAATTTTATCGCGTTTGAATTAGATTTTTGATTTCCCGACGTTTCAAATACTTTTCAGCGACCGTAAAAATAGTTTAATTTCAAACTAGTAACTCACCCTCGTTTCATTTCGTTTCCAGCCGCTTTATCGCCGCATTTTATATTTGCAATATCTAATAATATAGTTTCGCGTTCGAGTCCCAGACCAAGCAAAATTTTGTAAGATTTTTCTAACAGTAAAAATAGTCTAAGTTACGCTTTATATAGACCCTTAGCTGGTAGACAAATATTATCAAAATCGTTCTAGCCGTTTTGCAGATTACCCAAAATAAACAGACAGGCAGACAGGCAACAAAATTTAAACTAGTTTTTAGGCATTTTATTTATTTGTATAGATGTATGATACTCCCGTAAATATCGGAAATTATTATATAAAATCAATTAATTTATTTTATTTTTTGTTTTTAATAAGAGTATACATAGGTATAACATTAACTTCTGCTGCTTAAAAAAATATTCATTCAACATTATGGTTTATGATTAGTGTACGAAACGAATATCAAATCGAATCGTAATCGAAAATCAAATACAAACGCGATCAATTCCGTAAAAATAGCTTTATTTCTATTACATGTCTAGTATGCTTACATGTCTAGTAATAGCTCCAATGTGAAATAATATATTTCTCAAATAAATTGCAAAAGATTATGGCTGGACCAAATGCCACAACCGGCATCCGATCACAAGTTCATCACTAGAGCAGCCATCACTCCACTCTAACCCGAACGTAAGAAAGAGAGCGACCCGCTCCTCGTCCTCTGCTTATTTCAAATCTGCGCACGACCGCGGTTTGAATATATTGCCTTCTCATGTTCCACTTGTAAACCTATGATGGATTGTCTATGAGGTATTTATTTACAGTGATCTCGCAGAAGGAGGCGGCGGATCGTCTGCGCGTGGAGCGCAGCCTCGATGAGGAGATCCGCCGCCGGCGACTGGGGCGGCGCAGGCGCAACTACCTGCGCCTCATGCCGCCCTAGCCGAGGTCGCGGGTGACGTGACCGGGGATTAGTCCGTCACCCGCCCAGAGGCCGACCGCTTGAGGAAAGACCGACGTCCTCCCCGAGGGGGGGACGTCGGTCGATGGGAGGGTACCCCACGTAGGGGGTATTCCGTCGGGCCGACCACTGACGACAAGTAAACCTGCTCCGGTGGTCGGCCCAATGACGAAGGCGAGGTGGTTTTCGGGTGGGTTGCGGGAGTTGCGTGCTTAAGCCCCTCTGTCGCCCCGGATGGAGTGGTGCGGAGGCGCGCTGACCGCAGCCCACACACAAAAAAAAAAAATGAGGTATTTATTTTCAGATTTTAAGATGGTGAAATGAGATAACTGTGGGATTGTTTTAACAATACAGTTAACGGAAAGCGTGAAAATTAAAAATGTACCTCGAAAATGGTTACCATGATCTCTGCTCATATTCGCCCCACTGCTCGAGCCTCCTCCATAATGGGAGGGGAAATACATAAAATATAAAAATGAATAAAAAGCTTCTAAATTCAATATCTTCATCGTCATCATTCACCCTTTCACTTTCAACTACTAAACATCGGGCCTCCCCACAGAACGTCGCATAGCGCGGTCATTCTTTACGGGTAATATTGCCATAATCGCTAACCTTGCCAATATATTTGCCCGTGATAACTGTGTGATGTCGGAGTAAAACTATCAATCACCACCCCTATCCTGCTCGCAAAAGATGACTGGGAGATACAATTTTCATATAGCACCTATGCAAGAGAATTAAAGCTCGAAATAAAACCCTATTACCCCCTAACCCCCACCAATCTGACTGCCCTTCTCTTGTCTCCACAAGAGGCTAGAGCTCTTTTTTTTTTTATTGCAAACGGTGGCAAACGAGCAAACAGTACACCTGATGGTAAGTGTTGCTGCCGCTCATGGACCTTTACAAGGCCGTTGCCTACCGCGAAGAAAGCGAAGGGAGTGTGAATGCGTGCATTGAGGCTCGGTGATACCAAGGACACCACCAAAACCCTCCACACGCAATCACCCTCAGAAAGTTGGGCTTCCGGCTCTCTCGCTCACCGAACGAAGCGTAGTAACAAATTGCTACTACTCAGACGTCGATTTTCTGCGAGAGCATGGTACTGCCCCGGACGGACTGGCCCGCGGCTGTAGACAGATAACTGTCGACAGTGTGGTCCTACCACTCCTAAAATTCATTCTCCTATTTAGCCAAGTTCCTGCACACGGTCGTGAGGAGGGAGTGCACACCGTCCTGCTACCACTGCGATTGCGACGAGGACACGGCACAGCACATACTCGAGGTGTGTGCCGCGTGGGCTGAGCAGCGCCGTGAACTTGTTCTAATTATCGGTGACGACCTGACGCTGCTGACCATCGCTAGGGAGACGTTCAGCAGCGTCAGGGACTAGGGCCCGGTCGCCGCCTTCTGCGAGACGGTCATCTCGCGGAAGGAGGCGGCGGACCGTGCGCAGGAGGAACGCCTCCACGACGACACGGTCCACCGCTGGCGACTCGGGCGGTGCAGGCGCGAATGCCTACCCCTGATACCGCCCTAGCCGAGGCCGCTTGTGACCGGACCGGGGATTAGTAGATTAAATATGTGTCATATAATATAGATATAGATGCCACCTTAAACACGTGAATAGAAGTATATGAAACAGTTCTTGCCAACTGGAATGCTATGTAGTGGTGTTTACGAATAGTACTAAGGTTAGGACGACGAAGATTATTATATTGATCTGGGTCTATTTCATCTAATGCAGTCTGGTCAAAAATTACATTCCAGGGTTAACGTTAGATAGGATAGCTGGTCATAAAACTTTGCCCACTGTTACGAGTAGCCTCCTTCACAATTAAAGGGCAATTGACCTAGTGTACCACGCTTATCAGATGGGTTCGTATAAGGAATACCCTTCGAGAGTTCCTTGTCTTGCACAGATGTCGTTTGTAATAATTTCTTAGTCGTCTTTTACGCCAATTACGGGCGAGAGCGGGTGATGTATTCTTAGTCCGAAAATTATGGAAATCCGTAGTTATAGAAAATAATATATAAACTACATGTTAGGTCGAGCTCAAGTAATTTGGACAAGAGCTAGATGATGTTTAATACCAATTTTTAACCGACTTCAAAAAAAGGAGGAGGTTCTCAATCGTCGGAATATTTTTTTTTATGTATCTTCACCGATTACTCAAAGACGCGTGGACTGGTTTGCAAAATTCTTTTTTTGTTTCATAGGGTATACTTCCCAGGTGATCCCATAGTCATCAGGTCAGGATCTGATGATGGTATCCTTGAGAAAATGGTGGAATTCTTAAAATTTTATAGGCAATTTTAACGTTTTCGTTAACGGTCAATTTTTTAACGGTGAATACGAAAAAAAATTATAGCTTCTACGTTTACACCCCTCTTTTTATCCCCTTAGGAATTGCATTCACAAAAAAGGATATCGACAATAAGTAATCATTATTAGGAAATTATAACACAAATACAACATTTCACTGAAATAACTTTAAAAATCAGAGAATTTTCATACTAACTTTGGACCTCCCTTTTACTCCCTTGAGGCATGATTTTCGATAAAATATTTTACACGTGTTTATAGTTTTCAACAAAGAACCTCTGTACTGAATTTCATTCGAATTACTTCAAAAACGGCAAAGTTTCATACTAACTTTGCACCCGCGTTTAATCCCCTTAAGAACCCCTGTGCAAAATTTCAAGATTCTAATCCTTATAGTTTAGGCCCTGCGTTGATATGTCAGTCAGCTTCTCCTTTTATATATATCTTAATATATATAAATCTCCTGTCACGATGTTTGTCCGCGATGGACTCCTAAACTACTTAACCGATTTTAATCAAATTTGCACACCGTGTGCAGTTTGCTCCAACTTGAAACATAGGATAACTTACATCTTAATTTATAGTCGCAATATTATTTTATTACAAATTATTTGCCTATAATTAATTGACAGTCACAATTATCTGTTAACTCCAAAAGATTCTAACAGATGGCGATATCTGTTGACTGGATTTAAGTAATTTAAGTAATTTGTGTGTGCTCAATGAGATTCGAGGGTGGCGCTTTATTTGAACAGAACAACGTCTGTTGGGTCAGCTAGTGTATATATATATATATATATATATATATATATATATATATATATATATATATATATATATATATATATATATATATATATATATATATATATATATATATATATATATATATATATATATATATATATAGATGACTTGCTGGATAGGATAATATTTAACGTTTTTTTCTTCAATATTCATGATAACGAATATATGTTTTTTGGTTCTGTTTGTCCATTTGGACAGGTAATTGGAGCAAAGTCCAAACAGCCCATCTTATACAATTTTCTTCACATATTATTCAACACTTCACATTTTCACATATACTCAATATGTAACTTATTAATGCTCAGCTTCCGTTAATACGTTATTACTATTAATTGGATATTTTGGTAGAATATGGAAATACAGGTAAACACTATTCGATCATTCGATCATATTCACGACACTTTAGCACCTTAACTGTATTATATTACATAAAATATCAGTAAAATTATTTAATATAACACTATAAAACACAAAAAAAAAATTAATTCAAAAGCGTGACAAGATACTTTCATATTCCCGCCGAAACTCCACGACCATCAATATGGAAAAATATTCAAAACGCCTAAATAGAAAAAATACAACTAAAGATTTAATAACATATAAATAGACAATAGAATTGTCGAATAAAATGTCAGACTAAATAAAAAATAATGTTAAAAAAAATGGTTCAAATAATAGTATCATGCCAATGACCTACGGTTGAATAAGATTTATATAGAACGAATGAGACACAATCGAATCGATCGAGTAAGTTGGCGGATTATTTTCATGGCCACATTGTTTCCGGTACAGAATTTAAAACATAATAATGAAAGAATAGTTATCGTTTAAAAAATAAAAGCAAGGAATAATAAGGTTACAGTCTTAGAATAATAACGTATAGAAGGTAAGTTCGCACACAAAAAGTGAAGCATTCCAATTGGAGCCTAATGAAGCTTACGCCGGAACCGTTCCGTAATGTACAAGGTCACTATACTGCACGTACGTACGCTACTCTTAAAAAATAAATAGGTAATTATGACGGTTTGTGCATTCAAATGGTGTCATAACACATTTGAAAAACTTAAAAATGTTTTAAACATTACTTTTAAAAGTATTTCGAAGATTCGTGTTAATAAAAACAAAATTTGATTTCATAATTTGTATAGTGGTGTGCGTGTGTACGTGTGTAATCGTCTGCGCCCATGTAGTATTTTTAGATTCATGTTTCGAACGTTCGAAGTATGGACACTATCCTTCCATACTTTATTATTCTAAGGTTAGAGTAATAAGTTTTTTTTTGTCTGTATAGCTGTTGGTCGCAGATGACCTTGACAGCTTAACGCGGTCAATGGGTGAGCGCTGATGGCTCTCAACCCGGTAACAGTAATAAGTAACCATAAACTATATGTAGGTATTTGATTATATTTTTTTCTTTTTCAACTGAAAATTTATTATATGCATAACGTAAGTTCAATAATGATGACTAAAATTGTGATTGATATCGTCATCACCATCATCAATTTATCTTTATCATGGCCCTATGACAATGAAATCATTTTAACAGTTTAGGGATTTTTTTATTCGTAACTGAGATTTTACGAGACTCAATAGGTAGCGCTATCTCTATTTTCTGCATCGCACTTTTTAATTCGGTTATCTACAAAAACGTGTTATTTAGTTTATTTAAACTATTATATCTTTATTAAATAGTAACAAAGGCATCATTAAAAATAAAGTATTTATCATAAATAATAATGCGAGCAAATTAAGACAATGCCGCTATCAAGTTGTAAATTAATTACGTTAATTTACTTTATAAATATAATATAATAGTTAAATATGATCGAATGAGCTACAGCCGAGACCTTGGCGGTAAATACAGCGGAAAGAAAGTGGAACCACGCCTCGTGATTCCTTAGTGCAATGTCATTTCAGTTATAGGCATTATTTATTAAACGATAAAAATAGAAATGTTTTGTTTATATGTATGCCTATTTTTATTATCTCGAATTCTCGAATGACAAACCTCCCACTACTGGGCTCGAGCTTCCTCCATAATGAAAGGTAAATTAACCTACTATACATTACGCTGGTGAAACGCGTTGGTAAGAATTTAATTTCCAAATCTCAATCTCTTGCATAGATGTTATAAGCATATTGTAATTCCTTAGTCGTCTTTTACAACAACCTCAGGAAAGATGATGGTAAATTGTATTCTTACTCCGTCAATACACAGAAAAACTCTATTGTTAATAATAAATAGTAAGTAAAGTAAGTAATTTTCCTTATTTAAATAATGTTTCATGTGGTGACGGAGTAAGATTACAATTCACTACCCTCTAACTTGTCAATTTCTTTTCTATTGTGGACGAGCCTCCCACCTAGCCGTGGGGCGTATATGAACTGAGATAATGATAAAGATTGTCTTAAAGCCAATATAAACCATGATTTTTTTTGTTCATTTTGCTCTTAAAGTCGTTATTTGCCATTATATTATTTGTCTTTATTTACCTTTAGTAAATTTCTTGAATGTTTTACTAGGGCGTTTTGGCGATACATATAAAGCACTGTTATTAAGTATTCATTTTACACTTTCTCTGCATTAAATTATAAAAATTTCTTAGTGAACTTACAGCAATTCTAGAGGCGTAGTCGAGTCGCTGCCTATAAGTAAAATAGAAGACGGGAAGGGAATAGACAGTATTTAAAACTTCAGTCCCCTGGTTCGCCAAATGACGTGCAGTACCAAATTATTAATCAAACATTGATTCTGTGAGAGAGTAGTACTATCGGAATGCAGTCTACTAATAGCTGCAGGAAGATAATTATCAGCGGTGTGACCGTATTATTAAAAATAAAAAGAAATCGTGATCATCATCACAATTCATATACATCCCATTGCTGAAATTAACCCTTATGTTATGTTAGGGGAAATTGAATTACTAAACCATGTTTGTCAGGCATTTTATATCAAATTTTCCTTCTCTTGCATAAATATTATAAGTATTGTATAATCCCTCGTCTTTTACAACACGGGAATGAAAGAGGGTGATGTATTCTTACTCTGTCATCACACAGAAGAAAAAGAAAAAAAAAACAGTGTACAAAGTACGCATATCAGAAGTGAAACTCCTGTATTCTTTTCCTCTATCCTTTATCTCATTCTCTCACCGACTGAATCCTATACATTTACGTGTTTGTGTCTCTATGGACTCGCTTTATCGTTTCATCGAGTTTGAAATCACAACGGTTCTAAAGAAGTTTCACTTCAAAAACAGTAATAGTCATCGTGCATTACACTATTCAAATAGTAGATAATATTAACTGTAGCAACACGAGCTGAACTCACAATGTAGCAACCAAAGCCGCGGGTCAGTGCCACTTGCCTCGCCCCAAGGTAATATACAACTCCGAAAACGTATATTGCGCCAAAATATTATTTTGCGACCACTTCATATGTTAAAAAATAATGTTAAATAGTAATTTTGTAATAAAATGCCACCAATATGTCACATTGAGTCATTATATTTGTAATTCAATAAAAGACGAATTTTAAAATGTATATCTTATATCTTTAAACGAGCAATTCTTGCATATATATTCAGGATCTCGGCAAGGACTCCAACGATTTTGATGAAACTTGGCATACTAGAGTTTTTGGGGCCAAAAAATCGATGTAGCTAGATTTTATTTATTGAACGTCAAGAGTTATAACAGTTCAGTTGGGAAATTGTCCAGTTTTCTTTTTGTTTTGTTTTGGCATTCAAAGAGCGTGGGATCGAATTTCAGTGTTATTATTATTCTCTTTTTGTATTTTTTGATATTTTCTCAATATTTTATCTTTATTTTTTTTTAATATATATCTAAATAAATTCGACAATAATACAACAAAAACATTCCGAGCGAAGCTCGGTCAACCAGATATTAAATTAGTTAATTGTAATGACTTCTGATGTTTACTACTCGATTACACATTTTAAATTAAACTATTTTTACGGGATTTTATGGCATTTGTATTTGATTTTAGATCTGCCGACGTTTCAAAAGGTTTTCAGCATTCATGGTCACCGGCTGATTGAGGTTTATTGACTAATATTTTGAAGTGAAACTTCTAATGCGACTGCCAACAAGGTTGCGATAAACGTTTAACGCTACCATGGAGGGGATATGAAAGCACTGTTGCGTTAAACGTTCATCGCTCCTGGTGAGAGGAATAGAAAAAGTTAGAGCGAGAGTGAATGCGTGGTTATTAATATATATATGCAGGATGAGGGATGAAAGATGAGAGATGAGGGATGAAGGATTAAGGATGAAGTAAGGTGTTGGTGGCAAACGAGAAAGCAGCACACCTGATGGTAAGTGACGCTACCACTCATGGACCTTTGCTAGGCCGTTGTCTACCGTAAAGAAAGGGAGTGTGAATTGAAGTGGAATAGGCATCCCCAGACGCAACAAATTGCTACTGCTCAGACGTCGACTTTTTGGTCAGTGTGTTACTACCACGGACGGGCCGGACCGCGGCTGTAGACTGACGACAGTGTGCTTGTAACACACAAGTGTTATAATATCAATCTCAAAGATTGTCACTGTCTCCAGTTAACACCATTAATTTATGCTCTTCCTTCTTCTATTTATAAGCATGTTTATTCAAAAATATTCACGGTAGGCAACGGCCTGGCTTCACGGTAGGCAACGGCCTGGTTGTGCCCCTGGTATTGCAAAGGTCCATGTGCGGCAGTATCACTTACCATCAGGTGTGCTGCTTGCTCGTTTGCCACCGTTGGCAATAAAAAAATATTAACAAACGTCTACTTATTTTTTTGGCAAAATTCATGAAAAATATACACAATAAAAGGTGATTGTAAAATACTAGCAACCCGCCCTCGCTTCACTTCAGTTTCAGTCACCTTACCCGCGTAGCTCCTGTCCCCGTGGGAATACCGGGATAAAATATAGCCTATGTTACTCCCTGATATTATAGCTTTCCATCGGTAGAAGAATTTTTTAAAATCGGTTCGGTGGTTTATGCGTAAAAACTAGTAAGGATGATTTCTGCCAGTGCGCTCTACCACATAGAAATTCGTGTTCAAATTTAATAGTGCAGAAACTTAAATATTAATTTCTCCGTTTATACTATCTTGTTTGCACGCTGTCACTAAAATGCATGGCATAACAATTATTTTATTGACTTCGAAACAAAATCGATGCACTTGCGTCATATGAATCAAAGGCATTGTTTAAATCGTACAAAATTTTAGCCGAGACACAAATACGAGACATGTAATGTAAGTAGTTGAGGTAATACTTTCTTACGTAACTGTATACCGTACAGGGCATTTATGGAATAATCATGAGTGTATTTGAGGTTATTTAGTGATCATTTCATCATCAAACCATCACCGTTTGCCAAATAAGAAACTACTTATTGATTGCTGCGATTTACAAGATATTAGGATTAATTTTTTGGCAGAATTTTTTAACGTGTCACAACTGGATCAGACATCTGTCTGATCCAGTTGTGACACGTTAAAAACATTTGAGCCACAACAACAAGTGAGCCAACTAATCACGCTCCTTCATTCCACGTCTTTAGCTGATGCCAAAAATCAGGTGCACTCATAAAATTTTAAAAGTTTATCCTCGCAACTATAAAAGTATCAAGGAGAATATAGACTTTGTTATCTAATAAAATGTTTTAAATAGGCAAATTTCATCAAAACTATTCCTCCAGGTCAAGGCAAGAATTTCATGCCTTGATAATTAATGTAGGCAAAATTTTACATATGTATTACGTTTAACAAACTATATTTAGGCATTTATGATCGCTAATATTTACGTATTTCAAATAAAACTATTTTATTTTTTCTAGACTTCTAGTCTTCTATTCACCGTATTGTGACGGAGTAAGAATACGATTCGTAAATGACTGTTAAGGGATTATATTCAACACAACATCTATGCAAGAGGCAGAAAACTTGAAATAAAACCCTGTACAAACCCGTCTAACCAGCATGGTGTAGTGGGTCATTTTCCTTCCCATTATAGGGGAGGTTCGAGCCCAGCGATGGGACATATATGATCTGTGATGAGCAAATATTTTAAAAATAGAAATTAATACTTTTTTTAATACATCACCACGCACCTCATGGTTCATAATTTGTTAGATTTACTACAATATTATAATTGAGTAGTAAATTCTCGCGGTTTCATCCTCGTAGTTCCCGTTCCTATAGTAATACAAAGATAAAAAATAGCTCATGTTACTCGCTGTTGATGTAGCTCTTCATTAGAGTAATCACTTTTAAAATCGGTCCCATCGGTATCACCCATGTACTGCCCGAACCCGTGAAAATATAGCGATAAAATATCTATGTTACTCGCTGACAATGTAGCTTTCCAATAATGAACGATTTTTTAAAATCGGTTTAGTGATTTAGGCATGAAAGCGTAACAAACAAACATATTAATTTCACATTTATAAAAACTTATTTTAAAAAAGTGAAAAATTAACGCCACACGTGGGAGTCAAACCTATTGGAAATCCGTTCCAATCGTCAGTGCAAAAAAAGTAAATAATAGAAAATGTGTTTCAGCGCAATCAATTAGTTACAAAATATTTTTTTAATTCGATTGGCCTCGGTTATTTATTTTCTCCCACTAGTTGGATAGGCTCTATTGAATTCCTTTGCTCAAGGTCATAGAGTAATTTATTATATTTAGGTAGATTAATAAATCATCTTGTTCTGTGTGATAACGGCGTAAGAATACAATTTACCATGCCCTTTCTTGCCCGTGGGTGTCGTAAAAGATGATTAAGTGGTATAATATGTATACATCTATGCAAAAGAAAACTCGAAATTTAACCCTGTACCGACAGTCTGATCCGCGTAATATAATAGCTCAATTTCCAACCAACCCACACTATTACATCTCACCTTCTGCGAGGCGGTGATCTCGCGGAAGGAGGCGGCGGATCGCCTGCGCGAGGAGCGCAGCCTTGATGAGGAGATCCGCCGCCGGCGACCGGGGCGGCGCAGGTGCAACTATCTGCGCCTCATGCCGCCCTAGCCGAGGCCGCGGGTGACGTGACCGGGGATTAGTCCGTCACCCGCTGAGAGGCCGACCGCGTGAGGAAAGACCGACGTCCTCCCCGAGGGGGGGACGTCGGTCGATGGGAGGGTACCCCAATCAGGGGGTATTCCGTCGGGCCGACCACTGACGACAAGTTAACGCTGCTCCAGTGGTCGGCACAACGACGAAGGCGACGTGGTTTTTGGATGGGTCGCGGGAGTTGCGTGCTTAAGCCCCTCTGTCGCCCCGGACGGAGTGGTGCGGAGGCGCGCCGACCGCGGCCCACCCACAAAAAAAATAAAAAAAAAAAACTATTACATCTCAGGCACGTATAAAAAATAACGTGAGTACTAAGTACGCATGTCAGAAGTGAAACTTCTTTGGTTCCATGTGTTTTTTATCAGTATTAAAATTAAAAAAGAAATAAAAAATCTCTCGATCTTTCTCACTCGCTTGTTCCCTACTCTCGCCCCATGGCTGTGCTTCATGCTATGTTCGCCCTTTCTCACTCTCTCTCTATCGGTCTCAATCGCTCTCTCCCTCTTCTTCGACAAAAACGCTGAACATCTTCGTGGCGCTAAATTGCGTTTCATCCGTAAAAAATTTACTCTCATGCGCGCAAAGAAGTTTCACTTCAAAATTCGGCAAGCATAGACTACACAGATAGTTTAGTGTTTAAGATATCAACCTATCATGCCAGTGTCGAAGCTTCGAACCCCACGCAAGACAAGACTATGTGCGATCCGCAAATTGTTGTTCGGAGTCCTTTTCTTTATGTAGGCTATGCTAAGCGCACACGCCGTCCATTGCATCCGGGGCGGCGAAAGGACGGCGCGTGGAACGTCGCCTTCGTCGTTGGGCCGACCACCAGTGCCGAGTTCCCCGTCCTCCGTAGTTGACCCGATGGAATACCCCGAGGGAGTACCCTCTCCCATCGATGTCCCCCCGGGACATCTTTCGGGTACCCTCACCTCGCGGAGTCCCTGTTCCGGGACGTCGATCACCGTCGCACGATCGGCTGAGGACTAAAGTCCTCGGTCCGGTCACCCACGGCCTCGGCTAGGGCGTTGTTCTGAGTCTGGGTGTAATTTGTGTCCGTTAATAATGTTTGTAAAATCCCCTGCAACACAAGGATTATTTCATTAGTGCAGAGTGTCGACTCCTTTATCTTTCATCCTTCATCTTTTATCTCATTCTCTCGCCGGTTGAATCCTATAAATTTACGTATTTGTGTCACTATGGACTCGCTTTTTCGTTTCATCGAGTTTGAAATCACAACGATTCTAAAGAAGTTTCACTTAAAAAAAAACCAAATTATCGATACAGCTACGCTCTCATCTCGTGGCTCTTTTTTTTTATGGGTGAGCTATGATAAGCGCGCACGCGGTCCATTACGTCTGGGACGACGAAAGGATGGCGCGCGGACCCTAAACCCACCCGGACCCACATCACCTTCGTCCTTGGGCCAACCACGGGAGCAGGGTGACTTGTCGTCAGTGGTCGGCCCGACGGAATACCCTCTCGGGTACCCTCACCTCTCGACGTCCCCGTTCCGGGACGTCGGTCGCCGTCGTGCGGTCAGCCTCTCTGCGGGTGACGGACTAAATTCCCCGGTCCGGTCACCCGCGGCCTCGGCTAGGGCGGTATCCGGCGCAGGTACGCGCGCCTGCACCGCCCGAGTCGCCGGCAGCAGAACGTGTCGCCGAAGAAGAGCTCCTCTCGCACACAATCTGCCGCCTCCTTCCGTGAGATTACAGTCTCACAGAAGGCGGCGACCGCGTTCCAGTTCCTGACGCTTTCAAGCACCTCCCTGGCGATGGTCGGCAGCGTCAGGTCGCCACCGATAATCGCGACGAGTTCACAGCGCTCCCCCGCCCACGCGGCACACCCCTCGAGCGTGTGCTGCGCCGTGTCCTCGTCAATTGCAGTGGTGGCAAGACGGTGTGCTCACCCTCCTAATGACCCTGTGCAGCTACTTGATGAAGCTACCGTGCCCCGTCAATACCTGCACCAATCGGAAAGAAAGTATCCCGTATTGCCGACCTAAGCACTCCATCAGCACCGGCCGGAAAGCCTCGACAGTCCTGACACCGTACCGAGGCCTCTCCAGCCGGACTGCCCAATGGCCAATGACGTCTCGGCAGGCGTCGACCCACCAGGCGATGATCTCCTTGACTGAGACCATGCCGCCGCGGGCGCGCGTCTCCGACACCCGCCGGTAAATTCCGGCGAGCATTTTCGTGGCTCTAAAAGTCTATCTCGTACTTCTTTCCGTGCTTGCCAATTTTCAATCACGGTTTATAAAACAGTGTAATAGGCAAACCTCTTCATTTTTGAAACCTATATTATCATCATCATTCAGCTCTTATCACAATTACTTAGTGTCGATAGTACATATTTTTCTTTCATAGTAAATATTGTAAAACTATTGTCAATTGTTCTATGACAAATTGCTTGGCGAACTCTTTTCCGTGTTGTGACAGAATAACAATACTATTCACCACCACACAAGATAGGGATCTTGCTCGTGGATGTCGTAAAAGACGACTAAAGGATATAGCATGCATATAACATCAAAAGACGGAGAACTCGAAACAAAACTATACCAACTTGTCTGACCAGCATTGTGTAGTGACGTTAGTTTCGCTCCTATCGTGGAGGAGGCTCGAGCCCAGCAGTAGGACATATATGAGCCAAGCTGATGATAATGATGATAATGATGATACCTGCCTGATATAAACTCTGACTAGACAGCATCAGTTGTTGGAGAAAATCGATGTTAAAACTTATAGACGTCTTTTACGATGTCCCCAGGCAATGTTCCCGCCACCACACATAAAGTCCTCCAAACCGAGGCCAAAATCGTCATCATCATCATCTCAACCCATACATGTCCCACTGTTGGGCTCGGGCATCCTCTACTATGGGAGGGAAATTGATCTACCACGCTGGTCGGACGTGTTAGTATGGGGTTTTGTTTCGAGTGTTCCTTCTCTTGCATAGATATTACATGCATATTATATCCCTTAGTCGTCTCTTACAACACCCACGGGTTAGAGAGAGGATAGTGAATTGTATTCTTACTCCGTCATCACATTGAGTCCAGAATACAGTTATATTTACAAGCCAAGTTTTACAAGCCAATTATATTTTTATTATAAAATGACATAACATTACATAATTATATGTAATTTGTGACAGATTGTAGATAACGGTATCCTTGGTTACTAGTTCACACAAAATATTTTTATTATTTAAAAATGTTAATGAATGACCAAATAATGTTTATCTTAAAATTTCCCACATTAATGATAAAACTAGTTTCTGTCCCCGGCTCAGTTTGTGTGGGAATCGACGTTATACGTACTGATAAAGGACAAGTCATTCTAAACAATTTATTACTACTTAAATGAAGTATGGGAGTATTTAGTAGAAATACAAAATCACTACCGCGACGTCTCTTACGATGCCCGTGAGAAAGGAAGGTACTTATTTGCCTGTTTGCCAGATTCAGCTAAATATCCTATGTCACGCAAAAAATACGTTTTAAGTCCTCCTAGAATTTCTGAAGAACGCCGCAAGTAACTTGAAACTGTTCAATGATAATCAGCAAATACCCCTAAATTGTTGCCATAAATGGATGACAGAGTAAAAGCAATATGTTACTGCGCTTCTTTCATTGAGCTAGATAGCCAAAGACTCCTATCCAATTTGGCCGTATGCACTGATCTGGAGCAGTGCTATCAGTTACCATCATAGGGATTACTTGTCCATCTTCTATTCTGTTCTTCTATTTGATTAGTTTTCAAATAATGCGTGAATGAGATTTTATGAAAGAGTACATCGGAAATGCGAGCGAGCGAAATGATCGCTTTCAGGTGATTGAAGTCCTTGTTTGAATCCAAAAAAAAATTGTTGATTCACAATGCAAGTTTTTAGATTATACAGATTAAATTATCACGATATAGAGAAGGATATCTTTATTCAGTAGTGTAGGCAAAAAATAAAGAATCGAATACCTGTTGTTTGATCCAGGAGCTGCTAAATAGAACCTGAGACACACAAAAGCTGTTTTTATTTTTTTGCGACAGGAAATTAGCTTACTACAAGCTAGAATATCAGAAATGTTTTTTTTATCTGAAGACCCTTTTTGGCATGCTATGGTGTGGACTCACGGCGTCCGTTTGGTCCGAAGCGGCGAAAGATAAACACCCTGGATTAAGGTAGCTTTGTATTGCGAGGGAGTTCGCACAAAGTATTGCGTAAATTCCATGACCGCAATTAGATACTGTTGCGCTTATCGTAGCTACACATCCTCTTATTTATTGGCTAACTATAGTTGTCACAAAATAAAAGGCCTGTTTTGACAGTTCACGCCCAAAAAGTTTGCTATTTTTACCGATAAAACTGTTTTGAAGGTAATTACATTTTTCATTGACGGGTACCGCCCACTGGCCTAAGTGCTGTGGCATAACGATTTTTTTCATATTGTCCACAGACTATTAATAATCGGTTAAGGAAAAATAAATCGATCAAGATATATTTTTTTAAGGCGGACTCGTACTTGTCTTACTTATTAATTTGAATACTAGTATTTAGACCAACCATTTACAGAATTTCACCAGCTGTGTAGTGATTTTTACTGAAAATTCGAGACGTCAATATTGATAATATGAAAATGAAATAATATATATATATATATATATATATGGGTAACGATAGCTCAACTGACAATTTTGGCTCATCATCATAAGAAAATGATTGATTGAAGATTCACTTTTTCTCGATATTTTTGTGATTGAGTGAATGTTATTGTATCAAAAATATTAAATGATAGAAAAATGACCATTCGTAATATTTTATCATTTCAGAATAGCTACAATATCAGAGTTTAAGTAAAATTTGCAAATCAGAACTTTAATCCAATGCACTTTACAATACATATTCAAATCGATTATATACTCATATAAACTTGATTCGCTTTATCGTGAGTATCGAGTACTGGGTTGTATGGTTCATCACTAAATGCATCGGTAAGACCAAGTGTCAAAACGGGCCTCTTATTTTGTGACAACTATAGTGAATTTTGATTTATGTCTCCCGCATTGTATAGGAGGGAAGTGAAATCAATCTCTTCCAAATCCTCCTGTTTAACCGTTGTAATTAAATTCGTTTTGGTCTCAAGACAAAATCATTTCGCGATACTGTCTGAGGGTCAGACCTCGGTGTGCTCTATGAAGACCATTGTGGATCCTGGCTTACAGGAGTTACAAAGGTGGGAACGTGTGGTGGATTTAATCCCAAAAAAGTGCACCTAGTGCTGGAGGTATATTAACCGACTATATGATCAGACGAATTCCCAATGGCTTCATTTCGAATTATCCCTTTCTTGTACGTGTTACTGCATATTATATCCCTTAAACATCTTTTATAACATAAAACAAAAAAGGTAACCGAGATCTTCTTTCCGTGTGGTGACGGAGTAATAACACAATTCACCACTCCCTATCTTGCCTGTGGATGTCGTATAAAACGACTAAGGGATTTAATATGCACATAACATCTGTGCAAGAGAAGGAAAACTCGAAATAAAACCCTATACCAGCATGTCTGATCAGCATGGTATAGTAGGTCAAATGCTCTCCCATTGTGGAAGAGGCTCGAATCCATCAGTGGGACGTATATGGGCTGCGATGATGAATTGAAATCTTCGATGTTCAGGGCACAGTAATAGCCTGACCTTAAGGCCACCTAAATAGTGTTTACTTAAAAATGATCTAAATAAATTAACGTGAGATGTCGTCATATTCGTGCGTCAAGCGCGCCCGGCCCGGCTAGCCGCTGCATTCTTTGTAACAAAGGTCAAACAGATTATTGCATAAAATGTTACAATTATGTACATTATATTTAAGTTAAACCTTTTGTAACTTATTTGCGAGCGAAAAATGGTTACCCCACTTCAAACTTGAAGTCATATCTATTGGAAATCATTTTTCGCTAAAATATTAGTTTTTATTAATAAGTGTTTTTCTTTTTGATAATTTAATTAATTTTTTTTTTTCAAATATTTCATACATCCTATTCATCACAATTCATATATACCACACCAGTCAGATGAGTTAGCATAGGCTTTTACTTCTGGTTTTACCACTAGATTTGCTCATTTGTCACTAACAACAATAAAAAATATATACAGTAAAAGTTCTTTATTCGCAGGGTATAGGTTCCATAAATATGCCGCGAATACAGAAACCGTGAATACGGAATGGTAATTTATATGGGATTATAGGGGATACGTTCCTAGGTGATAAAATAAAAAAGCAGGCAATTTCTGAATGTCACTTGATTTTATGTATTCGAACCCATTTCGTCCTATTCTATTCGCGATTTCGGCTATGTTTGCAGTCAAAGTTTGAACTTGCACAGATTCCTCGTCATTTTCCGCAGTCAGAGCAGGCCACAGGTTTTACCAGCATGACTTCAATGTGTGTGGCTTCAGTTCCTTCAATGATTCTTTTATATATACGATGAATTTTGATATATTAAATTTCTTTCAGCATTCCATAACATTCATAACAGGATTACATTCCATATTATCCAATATGATTTTAAAGATGTTCGTCTAATGTAATAGAGCTTAAAGGCCTGGATTATTCCTTGGTCCATAGGTTGAAGCAAAGCCGTCGTGTTGGGAGGTAAAAATTACACTTTTATATTTGGATGCAATAAGATCTATTTTACTCTTTTTATTAGTTCATTTGACGGCATTTACAAAGGATATTGGGTTGGATACCTATTGGAATCCTTGTTATTATTATGTATGTACTTATTAGATCCGCGAAAACGAAATTTTTAGCCGCGAATATAGAAATTGGGTCGCATTTTTTTAATTCGTGAATAGTGAAAACGCGAATATAGAACTTTTACTGTATATAATTTCAATTAAAAGGCTGTATGGAGAGTATATTTTAAAAGTGGGCATTTCGAATATTAAAAAATTACTGCTTATAGTACTTCGCCACATGTTACACAAAAAAAAAATGTAAAAGTAAGTAAAACTAAATACAAAAAAGCTAACAGAAATCTTTAAACTTAAAATACAACCAAGTTCTCATATCTCAAACTAGATGGCGCCACTTGTACAATTAATTTTCATGTATAAAATAAATTGCGTTGCTATTCAGTTGCCTGAATGTAAACCAGTTGAAGTTATAAATATAACACCGCCTCAAGTAGGAAGTGGGCACGGCCTTGACAGCTTTCACGTGTGTCACAGTGCAGTAATGGAATTGTCTTCAATAAAATTTAATTATCAATTTATGTCATGAGTTGTCATGCAGAGTGGATTACATTTTTTTTTTCATTTATTACCTTTGATGGCAAATGAGCAAATAGTCCACCTGTTAACAATTAGTAGATGCTTATCATAGATCTAATACTACAGTTTGCTCTTTCATTGCACCCTGCCTTTATAATGTACTTAAGACATTATCAACCCACCTAGGTACCCTATATCCAACAGAATATCAACGGACTAAGGCATGAAATCGTTTTTCATACTTACTATTGCTAAGCACAAGAAGTCATATAGTTGGATTCGTAACTATTAAAAAAAAATACTATCGTTTTTGAAATTAAAATTTGAGAAGTATTTCAAATAACTTTTCGTGTGGTGACGGAGTAAGAATACAATTCACCACCCCCTTTCTTGGCCGTTGGTGTCGTATAAGACGACTAAGAAATATATGCAGGTAACATCGATGTAAGAGAATGAAAACTTGATACAAAACCCTATTCCAAGACGCCCATCAGCGTGGAATAGTAGATCAATTTCACAGTGGAACTTTAAAAAAAAACTACCTTATGAAATCAAATAATGGAAAGTTTTTCAAAAAATCTTATACGCAAACTTTTTATGTGACTAAAAGTAATAGAGGTAAACATTGTGTCGGATTGAGTTGATGTAGTGTTCTTGTTTGCCTTCCCGTATCAGAAGAGAGTGAGATATACGCTCTTCTCTCTTTTATAATGTAAATGAATGATAAATACAATTTTCCGTGTGGTGACGGAATAAGAATACAAATCACCACTTGCTCTTGCTCGTAGATGTCGTAAACGACGACTAATGGATATAATACGCATATAACATCTATGCAAGAGAAGAAAAATTCGAGATAAAATCCTATTCCAGCCTGTATGAGAAGCATAGTACCTACTCTTAGATCTATTTCTTTCCTATTATGAAGAAGACTCGTGTCCAGCATTGGGACTTATATGATCTGAGACTAATTAATGTTACACAAAACTGATTGAATTATTAAAAATTGTAACTTTTCTATTAGATACAGGGTATCTAATAGAAAAGTTACAATTACATTTACGACACACAATGTTGTATTTTATATTTTTTTTTGAAACTAAACGGATACGTCGCGGAGGTCAACTTTTAAATGTCAAAATAAACAGGTAATAGTTTAATTGCAAATCTATTGCGAGAAATAGTAACAACATATATTATATGTATAATAGAATTCACGTTTCTTTGTAATACTAAATTTGATTTTGAAATGCAATCGCTTAGTCATTTTATATCCGGACACGAGTCTACCCTCCCAGTGAGAGGTCATTTGAAGTCAAGACAGATTTAAAAAAAAAACGTAATTTTTTTAGTGGCAGGACCACAGTCGTCAGTTGTCTGTCTACAGCCGCGGGCCGGTCCGTCCGGGGTAGTGCCATACCTACTGAGCAAAAAATCGACGTCTGAGTAGTAGCAATTTGTTACTGCGCTTCATTCGGTGGGCGAGGGAGCCGGAAGCCCACTTTCTGACTGAGGGTATTTGCATGAGGTGAGTTTTGGTGATGCCTTTAGTTTCACAGACCTTCATTGCATGCATTCACACTCCCTTCACTTTCTTCACGGTAGGTAATGCCCTAGCAAAAGTCCATGAGCGGCAGCAACCCTCAACCCCATCAGGTGTACTGTATGCTCGTTTGCCACCGTTTGCCTGCCACCTGCCGCACATGGACCTTTGCAATACCAGGGACACAGCCGAGCCGCTCTCTACCGTGAAGAAAATACTCTTCTTAAACCTGGTTTGAAGAAGGACATGTCATAGCGCTCGGGAAACACAACAGCAGGTAGTTCATTCCAGAGCTGGCACGTACATGGGAGAAATGATCGCTGGAAACGTACAGTTGAAAACCATAACATTTCCAGGTGAAATGGGTGAACTCAGCTACGGTGACGAGTGGTACGTTGGTAGAATAGTGACGGTGGTACCAAATCAAATAGTTCCTCGGAGCACTCCCCGTGAAAGAATCGGTAGAGTACACAGAGTGACCCAAAGTCTCTCCGCTACTCCAGCGACTCCAATCCGTTCGTAAGAGTGGGATCCGCGACGATTCGAACAGCACGCCTTTGCAGGGAGATATTCATCATCGCATCATCATCGTCGCAGCCCACATACGTCCCACTGTTGGGCTCGGGCCTCCTCCACAATGAGAGTGAATTTGACCTACTATACCATGCTGGTCAAACATGTTGGTATAGGGTTTCATTTCGTGTTTTCCTTCTCTTGCACAGATGTTATGTGCACATTATATCCCATAGTCGTCTTATACGACATCCACGGGCAAGATAGGGAGTGGTGAATTGTATTCTTACTCCGTCACCACACGGACACGGGAGATATTATATTTAAGAAAATCATCATTATCATCGTCATCTCATGCCATGAACTCACTGCTGGGATGGACCTCTTCCATAATGGATGAGCAATTGGCTTACTATTCCACTCTTGTCAGACAAATTAGTATAGGTTTTATGTCAATTTTCTCTATTGCATCAATGTTACCTGCATATCATATTCCTGAATCTCTAACAACACCTACGGACAAGAGAGGAGATGCTGAATCATTTCCTTACTCCGTCAGCACACGGTTGATAATATACGCTACTAAGTATTATGTATTACCCAAAACTTCGTCATATTATGGCTATTTCTGGGGCCCCTTTAAAATCAACGCCTTCTGAACACTGTTGACATTTATTTAACGCATTAACGATGGATTTCGTGTGGTGACGGAGTAAGAATACAATTCATCACCCCCTCTTTTACCCGTGGTTATCATAAAAGATGACTAAGGGATATAATATGCATATAATTTCTATGCAAGAGAAGGCAAACTCAAAATTAAACCAGATACCAACACGTCTGTCTAGGACGATATAGTAGGTCAAGTTCCTTCCTATGAAGGAGGTCCGACCCCCAACAGTGGGACTTGTATGGACTGAAATGAATCTCATTCCAGTGGAACGAATACTCAAATATTTAATGTACCTATATGGAAAATAAAATAACATAGCACTGTACAGATGGCGTAGCGGTGAAGATACCGACCTACCCTGCCTGTGTCATGGGTTTTGAATCCCACGTAGGATAAAACTTTGTGCGATACACAAATTGTTATTCTGAGTCTGTTATTTGTGTCCGTTAATTATATGTTTGTAAAGTCACCCACAATATAAGGATTATTTCCATCGTGCAGGGTGGTGGTTTTAATAAAAAAAAAATAGAATCTTCATCATCTTCTTAGCTCATATACGCCCCACTTTTAGGTTCAGGCCTCCTCCACTGTGGGTGGGAAATTGATCTACTACACCACGCTGGTCAGACGTGTTGACATACGGTATTTTTTCAAGTTTTCCTTCTTGCTGTATGTTGTATGCATATTATTATCCCTTGGTCGTCTTTTACGATATCCACAAAAAAAAAATAATGATTTCTAATGTTGACGCGAGTATTACACAACTGAGTCCGCCCGTGACTATGATTGTTGTAAAGTATTCGAAACGTCTGGCAATCAAAAATCAAATACAAACGCGGTAAAATCTCTTGTCCTTCGCGATAAATCTTTTATCAATAAGTGATGTATGATCGAAGATGTATTCATAAAGGTGACAAGGTAGACTTGTCGAGTACATTGATCGAGGGCAAGTTTCAATTCACATAAGGAAATGACATTTAGATCACTTACATACCTCTGAACACAGAGTATGTTAAAATATAGATATATTTTAATAGTGGTACTAGCAACCCGCCCTCGCTTCGCTTCGGTTTTAGTCATTTTACCCGCGTAGTTCCCGTTCCCGTGGGAATACTAGGATAAAATACAGCTTAGTTTACGCCCTGATATTATAGCTTTCCATCGGTGAAAGAATTTTTGAAATCGGTCCAGCCGTTTTGAAGATTACCCGGAACAAACAGACAGACAGACAGACAAAAAAATATAAAGTGTATTTTAGGCATATGTATAGTGCAAATAACCGCGTCAGCATGGAAAAAGCCTATTATTTTGACATTACAAACAGACACTTCAATTTTATTTATTGGTATAGATTAGTTTGAACTATATATATCTTCGTGTGGTGACAGAGTAAGAATACAATACACCATTGCCTATCCTGCCCGTGGATGTCGTAAAGGACTACTAAAAGATATAATATGGATATAATATCTCTGCGAGAGAAAGAAAACTCGGAATATAAATATACCAACACGTCTGACCATCCATCCATCCATCAGCCTCCCTACGAGAATGCCACTCGGAATGGTCCTGTGCCACTTCCATCCAACGGTTCCCTGCGATGTGGCCTGCCCATTGCCATTTCAACGTGCTAATTCTGCAGGCTATGTCGATTACACCCGTTTTTCTATGGATTTCCGTGTTTTGGATTTTATCACGTAGAGAAATACCGAGCATAGCCCTCTCCATAGCACGCTGAGCGACTTTGAGCTTTTTTATGAGGCCGACATTTAGAGACCACGTTATATACATTTTAAATAAAACTACTTTACGGATTTTATCGCATTTGTATTTGATTTTTGATTACCCGACGTTTCGAACACTTTGCATCATTCATGGTCACGGGCGGACTGTCCGCCGGACTGACTGGCGAAGTCCGTCCTCGCTTCGCTTCGATTTTAGTAACCTTACTCGCATAGATCCCGTTCCCGTAGAAATACCGGGATTAAATATAGCCTAAGTTACCCCTTATATAGGTAGTATAATATTATCAAAATCGGTCCAGCCGTTTTGAAGATTACCCAAACAAACAGACAGACAGCCAGACAAAAAATTTTAAACCGGTTTTTAGGCATAGGTATCGTGCAAATATTCATGTCAGCATGAAAAATGCTCATTATTTTGAGAAACGGACACTTCAATTTTATTTATTTGTATAGAAAAAGTAATTATCTGTTTATTTTATTACTCTATGCTTTACATGTAAGGTGTGGTCTTATGAGTTAGGCGACGAATTGAATTGGGTCTGTGTGTTATTTGGAGGTCTGTGCGACCTTAGCACTGCCATTAGTTTCGTGTTACAGAATATAATATGTATTAAGTAATATAACCTATTACTAACTACATTTCATTGTAACACGAATGTGAAATGAATAAAAGGTTATTGAAATGAATTGCATTTAATATTTTGTTATTATATTTATCGTTTAATGACAGACTAAGAATACAATTCACCATTCCCTTTCGTTATTGTTGTTGTAAAAGACGACTAAGGGATATAATATGCAAAAACACATTGATGTAACGTACATATATCAATATATTCACGCCTCTTTCGCATAAGGGTAGGCAGAGACCACTTCCCTCCACTTGCTACGATCTTGACATACCACTTTCACCTCCTCCACATTCATTAATCTTCTCATGCATGTTCTTCGTCTTCCATCACTTCCGTTCACATTCGCCCTATGAATTATCATTGTCAATCTCCTTTCATTCGTTCCCTCTACATTAATGTTATAGAAGGAGAAATTGAGAATAAACCCACACTCTCATAAATTCTATAACTGTATATCGATCTCGTATAAATAAGAGAAACTGGCGTTCTACATCAAACTAACCAGACATATTACATTTAAATGCTTAAGGAAGTACCAAAGAACCCATCAGCACCGTGTGGGGACGAATTAAAAATATTTTTTGAAGTGAAACTACTTTAGAATCGTTGTGATTTCCAACCGGATGCAACGGAAAAAACGACAAGTAAGAGACACAAATACAAAAATGTGTAGGATGAAGCCGGCAAAGAATGAGACAGAAATATATATACTATTTTATATTATTTTTAAATCCGTCTATAATTGACGGATTAAAGGATTAAGGATGAGGGATGAAGGATAAAGAAGTTTCACTTCTGACACTTTGCACGCACGCTTTTTTTTAATTTTTTTATATATTTAACTTCATGCAACAAGTACAATGGCGGACTTAATGCCAGAGGCATTCTCTACCAGTCAACCATAGGTGATGCAGAAATTAAAAAAGGTAGGTGCATGTTCCGAGATCGTTATTTTATTTTTAAATGAAAAATCAAATATATTTTGTATAGATACATATTTTTCAATTCAACACCCCATTTGTATCTTTCTCTTAGGTGTTTTAAAAGACGACTAATTAGATTATAATATCCTGATAAAATTTATGCCAGAGAAAGCAGACACAAAATTGAACGCTCTACCAACCCGCCTGACCAGCTGAGTGTAGTAAAACAGTTTCCCTCCCATTGTGGAGGAGCTCGAGTCCAACAGTGGGATTTATATGAGCCGAGATGATGTTTCTGTATTCAGCTAGGAGAACTTAATGTGTGGTGCCTACTACGAATACTACAAAACAATACATTGCTCGGGTATCATAAAAGACTAATAAAAGCTTTACCTGGGACAACTGTATCCGATGTTGTCTGGTCAACAATTACATACCCATGGAGGATTGATGTCAGACAGGCGGCCGTTCGTAAAACTATAGCTACAAATTTTACAATATGTATGATGGAAAAAAGAATATGTATTACGTTGACCCGAAGTAGTTGGGTATACTTGTAGCAAAGGAGTAAGAATACAATTCAACACCCCCTCTCTTGCCCATAGATGTCCTAAAAGACGAGTAAGGGATATAATATGGATATAATACCTATAGAAGAGAAGGAAAACTCGAAACAAAACCCTATACTAATACGTCTAACCAGCGTGGTATTCTGGGTAAGTTTCCCTCCCATAGTGGAGCGGGCTCAAGCCTAGCAGTGGGACATATATGGGCTGAGATAATAATGAATTGAATAACTTCATCTTACGTCGACCCCAAATAATAGTGAAAATAACAGGTTAATGATGAAAAGCGGTGCTATTATTATTATTTTTTTTATTGCAAACGGTGGCAAACGAGCAAACAGTACACCTGATGGTAAGTGTTGCTGCCGCTCATGGACCTTTACAAGGCCGCTGCCCACCGTGAAGAAAGTGAAGGGAGTGTGAATGCGTGCATTGAGGCTCGGTGATACCAAGGGCACCACCAAAACCCTCCACACGCAAACACCCTCAGAAAGTTGGGCTTCCAGCTCTCTCGCTCACCGAACGAAGCGCAATAACAAATCGCTACTACTCAGACGTCGATTTTCTGCTCAGTGTGGTACTGCCCCGGACGGACTGGCCCACGGCTGTAGACAGATAACTGTCGACAGTGTGGTCCTACCACTCTTAAACTATTACGACATTGTCCTTATTCTGTCAGAGAGGTCTATATCCAGAAATAGTTATAGTAGCTTTTTGTTTAGGCTAATGGATGCATAAATGGTGCAGTGGTTAAGATACCGATCTACTGTGCCAGTGTCGCGGGTGCGATTCCCACGAAGTACAACACTTTGTGCGATCCACAAATTGTTGTTCTGAATCTGGGTGTAATTTGTGTTCATTATATGTTTTCCGTGTGGTGACGGATTAAGGATACAATTCATCACTCCCTATCTTGCCCGTGGATGTCGTAAAAGACGACTAAGGCATATAATATGCATATAGGAATACAATATGCATATGTAAGAGATAAAATATGTGCAAGAGAAGTAAAACTCGAAATAAAATCCTATACTAACATGTCTGCCCTAGCCGAGGCCGCGGGTGATCGGACCGGGGAATTGTCCGTCACCCGCAAAGAGGCTGACCGCGCGACGGCGACCGACGTCCCAGGACGTCCAGAGGTGAGGTTACCCGAAAGGGTATTCCGTCGGGCCGACCACTGACGACAAGTCACATCTGCTCCGGTGGTCGGCCCAACAACGAGGTGACGTGGGTACGGGTGGATTATGGGCCCGCGCGCCGTCCTTTCATCGCCCCGGATGGACTGGACCGCGCGTGCGCCTACCATAGCCCACCCATAAAAAAAAAATACTAACATGTCTGTCCAGCATGGTGTATTAGGTCAAATTCCTTCCCATTGTGGAGGAAGCCCGAGCCCAACAGTGGGACATATGTGGGCTGCGATGATGATGATTATGATATGTTTGTAAAGTCTCCTGCAACACAAAAAATATTACTTTAGCGCAGGACGTTCTATTTAAAAATAAATAAATAAGTCATTCTGATAGTTATAAAGCTTAACTTAAATCAATAAATTTGTAAAATATATAGGGTTGTTAAGGCCGCCTATAAACGAACCGGACATAAACACCAGCCTGTGACATTTCCTATATTACTTGATGTACCAGTTTGACGACTGCTTATTTATTTCACTATTCGGATGTGCTTACCTTGGGTTCGCACAGTGAGTTATTAATATCACAGTTTGATGAAGTTACCGTCGATAATTCCGAAAACAACTTTATTGGAAGAGAAGAAACTTGAGTAACGAGACTTGTCCATGTAGTGACGGAGTAAGAATACAATTCACTATTTCCTCTCATTTTAAGAGAAGGAAAACACGAAATGAAACCCTATACAACCTGTCTACCGTCGAGGCCCTTTTTTTTTATTGCAAACGGTGGCAAACAAGCAAACAGTACATACACCTGATGGTAAGTGTTGCTGCCGCTCATGGACCTTTACAAGGCCGTTGCCTACCGCGAAGAAAGCGAAGGGAGTGTGAATGCGTGCATTGAGGCTCGGTGATACCAAGGACACCACCTAAACCCTTCACACGCAAACAGCCTCAGAAAGTTGGGCTTCCGGCTCTCTCGCTCACCGAACGAAGCGCAGTAACAAACCGCTACTCCGGCCGGTGCTGATGGAGTGGTTGGAGCGGACGCACGGGGTGCTTTCCTTCCGACTGGTGCAGGTGCTGACGGAGCGCGGTTGCTTCGGGAACTACCTGCACAAGATTGTCAGGAGGGAGAGCACACCGTCCTGCCACCACTACAGTTGCGACGAGGACACGGCGCAGCACACGCTCGAGGAATGTGCTGCATGGGAGGGGGAGCGCCGTGAACTCGTCGCGATTATCGGTGCCGACCTGGCGCTGCCGACCATCGCCAGGGGGATGCTCGTCAGCGTCAGGAACTGGGACGCGGTCGCCGCCTTCTGTGAGGCCGTAATCTCACGGAAGGAGGCAGCGGATCGTGTGCGAGTAGAGCTCCTATTCGGCGACACCTTCCGCCGCCGGCGACTCGGGCGGCGCAGGCGCGAGTATCTGCGCCTAATGCCGCCCTAGCCGAGGCCACGGGTGTTCGGACCGGGGAAATGTCCGTCACCTGCAAAGAAGCTGACCGCGCGACGGCGACCGACGTCCCAGAACGTCGAGAGGGGAGTTACCCGAAAGGGTATTCCGTCAGGCCGACCACTGACGACAAGTCACATCTGCTCCGGTGATCGGCCCAACAACGAGGTGACGTGGGTACGGGTGGGTTATGGGCCCGCCCGCCTTCGTTTCATCGCCCCGGACGGACTGGACCGCGCGTGCGCTTACCCATAGCCCACCCATAAAAAAAAAAAATACCAACCTGTCTGACCAGTATGGTATAGTAAAATCAATTTACGTCCTATCGTAAAGGAATTTCGAGCCCAACAGTGGGACGTTTAAGAGCTGAAATGATGATGATGACGATGATGATGACGATGATGATTTCCTCTTCTGCCCGTGGGCGTCGTAAAAGACGACTGTGGGATATAATGGGCAGACCACATCACTCGACAAACCGACAACTGCTAGGGAAGATAGGTTTTTGAGTGACGACCACGTATCGGACAATGCAGTGTAGGACGAAACTAGATGGACTGACGACCTAGTGAAAGTTGCTGGGAGTCATTGGATCCAGGCGGCACAGGACCGCTCTCTGTAGCGTAACATGAGGGAGGCCTACATCCAGCAGTGAACGGCGACAGATTGAAATTATAATGATGATGAAGGGATTTAATATGCATACCTATAACAGTTTTGCAAGAAATTGAAAACTCGAAATGAAATCTTATAACACGTCTTACTAGTGTAGTAGATCAATTTTCTTTCATTATGGAGTAGACTAGAGACCAGCAGTGGCTGTATGAACTGTGATGATGATCATAATGAATAGAAGAAAAGGTTGAATATAATTCTGAACAAAAAAAAAACGACTTCAACCGTTTAATCAGGGATGCCATTGTCAGAACTGGAGCACATTGAAATGGGTCCACACGGCAAGCACCAGCTTTCAAATAAAACAAGAATCATCATAATCGGTTCTCTCATCTTCATTCGATGAGCGAGAGAGCCGGAAGCACATCTTGGGGTGGGGGTGTTTTAGTGTGTGTGGGAAAAGAATACCCTTGAATACTCACGAAAAATTTCATCAACATCGATCCGGCCGTTCAGGAGTTCAGTGACATACACACGTACACAAGAAATATATCATCATCATCATCATCATCATCATCATCTTGCTCTTATCCCAATTACTTGGGGTCGACGCAATATGTCATCTGTTTTGACATATTGCAAAAAGTTTCGGCAATGACTTTTATGACCGGCCGCCTGCCTGACGTCAACCCTCCTTGGGAATGTAATCGTTGACCCAAATGGTACCAGATGGAGTTGGTCCGGGTCAATCTAGGGCTCTTAGTCGTCTTTTACGACACCCACGAGCAAAGCAAGGGTTGGTAGTATTCGAAGCCGCTACCACACAGCATAGAAAGAAAAAGAAATATATATGTATACGAATATAATATACACTGCGATCGCCAATCCATCTGCCAAGCGTGGCGATTATGGGAATCTGAAAACGTATTTATGCAAATATATATAATATGCTTTATGTATATATACATAAAGAATAACCACTAAACACCATTAGCGGTCCTACATTCCCATCTAATGTGAAATGGTACAGGTTGTCTCTTTGTACAGAGACTTTTTGTCAAAAAATCCATAAAAACTTATAAGATAAACTAGTATTTATAGTAACATCATTCGTTTTTAATTTCAGTTATATAAGACCCACTACTAGTTTCGATCTCCTCCACATTAGGAGGTAAATTGAACTACTATACCACGCTGGTCAATGGTGTTTATATAGTGTTTTATGGCGAGGTTTTCTTCTCTTGCATCGATGTTATATGCTTATTTAATCCCTTAATCATCTTTTAGGACACTCACGGGCAAGAGAGGGGGTGATAATTGTAATCTTATGGCACCACACGGAAAATTATAACATCGATATTTATTTTTTTTTTCAAATACGAATCCCTCCACGAAGTTAATTGCTAGGGACCTTGAATTGCTAGGGACTTTACAACATGTAAATTAACGGACACAAATTACATCCAGAATCAGAATAACAATTTGTGGATCGCACAAAGTGTTGTCCTGCGTGGGATTCGAACCCGCGACACTGGCGCAGTAGGTCTATCTCTTAACCACTACGCCATCTGTGCAGTCTAATATTTAAAATGACTGAGATTCAACATTTAAAATGCTAGTATATTGTTAAAAACTTGTTTACGAGCGAAAAATGATTACAACATGTGGAACTAAAATTATATCATCATCATCTTATCATATATGCCACAGATGGGCTCGGAGGCTCGAGCCCTCCTCCATAATAGGAAGGCAATTAATCTACAAGCTGATCAGACGAGTTGGTATAGGGTTTTATTTCGTGTTCATCTTCTAGATGTTATATGCATATCAAAACTCTTAGTCGTCTTTTATAACACCCATATGCAAGATAGGAACTGGTGAATTGTATTCTTATTACATTATCACACGGCACTAAAACCAAAGCTGTTGGAAATCCGCTCCAATTTCCGTTTTCCGTTTCAATTGGAACGGATTTCCAATAGGCATAAGTTACAAAGTGTGGCAACCATTTTTCTCACATATATAAGTTTTTATAAAAAATCATATTTATTTTATCAGGATCTATATATAAATACGTGAAGCAAAAACTTTGCACCCCTTTTTACGAAAATTACGTGGATGGACAAGTATGAAATTTGGCACACTTGAAGTATATAATGAGGAGAAGTGCAGAAAACTGAAATTTTATATAATAATGGATTAGAAATTCATTAAAATTAAAAAAGGCCTTACGCACACTACAACGCAATCGCTACACACACACACACATGTCTGTGTGAGTGTGTTGCGTAGCAAAGCTTATAGACTTTTGTTTACGGTTAACATCTCTGGTCGAACTGAATGTCGAACAATCATAATTATGATGACAATGTCTACTAAAGATTTGTGCTTATATATTAGTTATTAGTGAAATACAGCTTGCTCAATTTACATTTATACATAAATAAAATTTTAAAAAAAATTGTGTAGCAGAAAAATTAATTAAAATGTATTATGGCTCAATTTCGACCACACGGCGACCACTATATAATCTAACTAGCTTCTGCCCGCGACTTCGTCCGCGGAAAATTTCTTGTTTTAACATAAGATTACACTCGATTGATATTACTGTATTTAATTTTATTAGTAAAATATTTTTTGGAATCAGATCAGTAACTTAAAAGATTACCGAAGTTCTATTTTCTGCTCAAGGTAACTTAACCCTTAGTTGCCTTTTACTTATTTTATTTATTTGTTTAAGTTAGGTATCTATTTAATTTAAAGCTTCTCTATATACAATGTTTGAGGTTGTTTTATTTTCCGGTAACAGAATAATCTGCCTTTCGGATGATCCCACTCTTGATAGACCAACATATAATTGCCCATGGGAAAAACATTCTTTTCGTAGGTCAATGCCAACCAAAGAGAATGTTTGTCCCTGGGACTTATTAATAGTCAGGGCAAATGATGTTTTTATTGGAAACTGGAGTCGTTTAAACGGTATGGGTAGGTCCGTCGGAATCATTGGAATTCTTGGGATGTGCGCCAACTGGCCAGCTCCTGGGCCGATGAGAATGGTCGCCACAATTAGGTTGTCTTTTAAATCTTTTATTAGTAGCCTTGTGCCATTGCACAGGTTAGGTGGGCTTAAATTTCTTAAAAGCATGATAGGTGTCCCGGATTTCAACAGCAGTTCGTGAGGTGGCAGACCAGATGGTTTAAGGGAATTTAAAAATTCCTGCGGATAGTGGACTGCATCCTCGATATTACACACTGTATCAATTGACTTGTAGATTTTACCATGGCCGGGAACTTTTTGTAAAATTAGATTATTGATTTCATTGACTGTATCGTTCCTTGGTGAGACGATAGCCCTTGAACAATGCCAATGAATGTCTCTATCTAGTAAATATTCGAGGTCAGGATATACTGCATCTATAAGATGCTGTAGACTGTGAACTATACGACCCAGAGTCTCATTTATAACGATTTCCGCAGAGTTAGAGTCCAAGGTTCGAGAAGAAAAAGACCCTTCTCCAATTTTGAGCAGCTGTTGTGGAAAATCGTTATCCATATTTCCAATAACGTGGACTCTCATGTTCGTACGTAAATTCAAAGTTTGGACTATACTCCATAGGGGCGATGATTTTAGACATGCCTTTATGATATCCGCACGTGTACCTCTTGTGACGACGGGAAGTGTCTGACGAAAGTCACCTGCAAACACAAAAGTGACACCACCCATGACAGCGACTGAGTTTCTCAAGTCCTTAAGTGTTCGATCCACTGCTTCAACATGAGCTCTATGACTCATGGTACATTCGTCCCACATTATCAACGACGTATTCTGTAACAATTGACCAATGGGCCCATTTTTGCGTATCGAACATACCGACTGTTGCTCCAATGAAACTGTCAATGGGAGTTTGAAGGTAGAGTGAGCAGTTTTACCGTCACTCAATAAAGTAGCCGCAATCCCAGAAGAAGCCACTGCCAAAGCTATTTTTCCGGATTGCCTAACATGTGCTAATATTAAATTAGCGAGGAATGTTTTCCCTGTGCCTCCTGGGGCGTCTAAAAAAAAAATTTTTCCTTTATTATTCGTTACGCTATCAATAATTTCATCAAAAGCCTGTTTTTGGTCTGTGACTAATTTAGGCAAATTTTCATTTACAAAAGTAGCTAATTCACTGATGTTGTGCGGATGTACCAACATTGTATCTATTGCATCATTTACAGGGCGAACTGGAGACGGTAATCCAAAGTCACTCAATGTTTTATCATTCAATGCTAAAAGTTTGTTTTCAATTTGTATTAAACCTTCATTGTACATAACATCATTAAAAGGCATGGTAAAGTCCTGATTTTGTTGTCGATTTCTATGTCTGATATCTTCACAAAAATTGTCCTTGAAGATATCCCATAGTTTTAACGGTTCAGATGGCTGACAAAATAGCAGTATCACCACAAATAACTCCCTAAGTTTCAATGAACATTCCGACATCGAAGCTTCTCTTAATGTCTTCTCCCAGTGATCATCATTTTCCAGCAAACCTCTGTCCCGGCAAGCCGCTTGATACGTCTCCTTGACCACTCCATTTATAGTTTTCAAATCTTTGAATGATGTGGGACCGCGTACGTGGTGCAATAAAATTCTTAGATAAAAGCATTCTGATTGTGACGGATGTACACCGTACACTCTTCCCAAAGCTTCATCTCTTTTTATTTCTGGATGCCCATCGACGTCTTGACCGCGCCTTCGTCTTGAAAATTTGTTATTAGCCCACGTATAATAGTGTGGAACTTCGTGGTACAACAGCGTTTTTGCAAATTCGTCGGTATTGCAGAGTTCAAAAAACGCTAATAGAGTGGTTTTGCGCGGATTTTGGGCAACTTGTCGCGCAGTTCCTGGTGTGAAAAACACCCTTTGCCCGTTTTCTAAGTGCACGGCCAAATGCACGACCGTGGGATGTCGGTCGTGGATCGGAAATTCGAGTATTCGCCAGACGGCTTCCGATGTACTTATATATCGCCCATTTAAATAATTTTCCACCTCATCATGCGGATTTCTAACGCTGAACGTGGCTTGATCGGAACCTTTATTTATATATTTACATATATATTTTATAGCCTGAACTGAATGGCAGTATTCGACGTTAATGTGGGCGTTAAATGACCTGCACAACATTGGAGAGTATGGTACAATCCATCTGTTATCTATTGTAATCGGCCTCCCTCTGATGTTTACAACTGCGACTTGACCACCATTTTCAGCATTACGACGACGATATACAGGATAACCATCCTCGCCTGTCTGAGTATCGGTGACGAATCGCCGAGGATATTTCTTTGAACATATACCGTTCTTCATACACGGTGATGATAAATTGTGCTCCCCACAAGGTCCATGGATCATGTTTTTGGTGATAATATCGAATAATATTGGGTCATCATCTTTGTTTGGTAGTTCAGCAACTATTATACTGTCTATTTCATCTGGTTGTATTTTTTGTGCAAACCAAAACAGCATATGACAGTGTGGTAGTCCGCGTTTTTGCCATTCAACACTAAGCATATGGCATTTGACTTTGCCGAATACCTCGTCTTTAGTGAACGACTTGATCATTTTCTTCATCTTTAAATGAAAAACCCTAGCAATAATGTCATGACGGTCGAAAGAACGTTGGCCAGCAAATAGCTCTTTCTTAATTTCTGGCCACTCCGGATTGCAAGTGAACGTCACAAATAAATCGGGTCTTCCATAGTTGCGTACATACGTCATTGCATCTTGGGTTTTTTCATGCATGTAACGCGGAGAGCCGGTGAAAGATGAAGGCAAGATGACATGTTGGCCAATATTTGCAGCGTTGACATTAGCATCCTGATTTATAGCGTCTCTTAAATGGATATAGTCATCAGCTCTCAGTTGTTGTTGATTGCGACTTATGTAACTTAGTCTCTCTGTTATCATTTTAGCCATCATGTCAACACAGTATTGACTAAACAAATCCCGATAATAATGAAGGGGATTAAAACTGTTGGCCCTGGTCATCAATCTATACATATAAAATTGCATACACGAAACTGTTTTATTTCGCGCTGAATTTTGTAGAGGGATAGTCAAATAATAACCATCTTCACCGTTAACAAACATCAAAGGGTATTGTAAGGGATCGTAAGCTCTGTGTAATTCAGAAACTCTTTTCAGTTGACCATCTTTGCAATGAAGGACTATATCTCTAGGTCCCTTATCTTCGTCCACCAATAATACTGCAACTTCGTTTGCTGTAGGTGAATTGTATCTTCCACGATGTTGATTTTGTGGAGTGCGGTCAGCGTGAATGATTAATTTTAAGTTTTCAGATGAAGAGTTATGTTCTAAATTGTATTTGAAACTGCGAATATAAATGTTATGACTATTTAACGACGTCTGTAAATCATTGATTAAATCGATATTTAGGTTAGGAGCAATATTAGACCGCAACGAAAGTTGGTCGGCATCAGAAATGAAATAAATTTGTAGAAACTGCGGGCTTTGCCCTGGCGAAGGGAGTAGACTACCAATTAAGTGATAAACTTGCCCTTCTACTTTAAATGTAGGCATAAAGTTTCCTTCGCGAATTTCTTTAGCACCGAATGACGTCATTTGGAAGAGTGTATTATACTTTCGTATGTTTTTTAAAAAATGCGCAGATAATAGATGATTGCCCAGTAATAGATCTTTTATTGGTTGTGGTGGTGCCTGGATATCAGGAAGAACCACTTTTCCTGCAGCACAACACATACCATTTGGTTCATCGCTCCATTTATTTGCAAAACACTTAGGACATGTTTTATTCATTTCGCCTATTTTCACAGTGTTTTGCTGAGCATAATCTATATTGGCATCGTAATTGAAGGCTGATCTATTTCCTTGGGCTATATTCCGATTACGCGCTCTGACTGTAGCTGCTCGCTGTCTTTCTGTTGCTAGGCGCTGCGAGCGCTCAGTGCTAGTCTCCCTATCCCTTGTCTCACAGACATGCTGCCTTAACTCAGATAGACGGTGCGCACGTTCAGCGCTAGTTTCTCGAGCACGGGCCCGCGTCGTCCTCACATTTTGGCTTGCGAGGCGCTGTGAGCGCTCGGAGCTAGATTCTCTAGCGCGTGCTTGCGAAATATATTCTCTATTTCTCGAGAGGCGTTGCTCATTTTCAGGGGCAGATTCTTCCGTACGGCGTACTCGATCGGCTCTTGTCTGTGATGTCTGCCGAGACAGTTGAGATTTCCTTTTAGGCATGCTCTCAACAAACCACGCACAGACTTGAAAACAATTATGAACAAAGGGAGAGCGACTCGAACACCGTCCGCCTTTACAAAACAAAACAATCGTAATATCGAATAACTCGTGTCGATTATTACGATAGAACGAAGTACGAAACTACGAACATACAAAACAAACGTACAACGAAATTACGATATTTTCGATTATGAGGTATCTATCAACAACAACAACCATGCGAACGAAACAACCGAAACCAATAACCAACTGACATGTAATTTTTAGAACTCCAACTAACGACAACGTGGGCATAATAATTCGAGAGGGTCATCAATCCACGGAAAGTCTTAACACCGCGATTCAGAAAAATGACGTCATTGCAGAACGCCATCTATGGGCAAATAGGTAAAACGTCTGCACAATGAAAGTTATGCTAGGGTCATTTTGCGTTTTAGTAATTTTATATTATCTCCGAAACTTTATGACCAATTGATATACTGTAAATGGCAAATCTTATCTGTATGATGTTCCTGTGATACTGAAATAATTTATTGTCATAAGAATTAATATTTTGTTGCTCAAATAATCAACCAAACGTAACAATGCCGAAAAAAAAATTTTTTAATGCAATAATAGAAGTATAAAAGATAAAATATAAAAGATAGAGATATGGTATCGCTGACTTTTTTGTAGAAATAATTAAGATGAACCAGGTAGCCATACATTCTTTTTAATTTTAAGCAACTGTTTAGGCAGCGCACGCAAATAATTCTGTTTTACGAGGTATTTTTTTCCGACTTGCCAGACAAAAGTTGTGATAGCTCGGTTAATATACATGTTATAGAAACAATTTATAGCCTATAGCACTCAGGAATAATGTAGCTTTCTGCCAGTTAAAATAAAATTAGAATTAGATTATGAGTTCCAGAGATTACCCCCTGCATACAAACTTACAAATTTTACCTCTTTATAATATTAGTATAGATGTGCAGATAACATCGATGCAAGAGAAGAAAATCTTAAAAGCAAACCCTATACGACACAGGCACATATAGTAGATCAAATTCACTCCTATAATGGAGGAGGCGGGAGCCCAACAGTGGGACCTTAGAATAATAACGTATAGAAGGATAGTGTCAATACTTCGAAGGTTCGAAATTTGAATCTAAAAAAAAATTAACGGCGCGCAGACGATTACACACGTACACACGCACACCACTATACAAATTATGAAATCAAATTTTGTTTTTATTAACATAAATCGTCGAAATAATTTTAAAAGTAATGTTAAAAACCTTTTTAAGTTTTTCAAATGTGTTGTGACACCATTTGAATACACCAACTGTCATAATTACCTATTTATTTTTTAAGAGTTGCCTACGTTCGTGCAGTACAATGACTTGTACATTACGGAACGGTTCCGGCGTAAGCTCTATTAGGCTCCAATTGAAATGCCTCACTTTTTGTGCGTGAACTTACCTTCTATAAGTTATTATTCTAAGAGTGGGACATATATGGACTAGATGTTGATCTGGACACACCCTGTCCTATTCTGAAATTGCCGTATTATCTATGGCGCTATAACCTGCTTCTTTATCATTCATAATTATTATCATATTGCCAAAGCTGATCAAAGATTCCAAATCCTTGACAACTGTAGGTGTTGTCTACTTATATCAATAAGTCGGCTTTTACAACACCCGAGGGAAAGGAAGGGGATAGTGAACGGATAACACAGCTATTAAATTGTGAATTGTATATGAACAACATTTTCTGTGTGATCACGGAGTAAGAATACAATTCACCTCTCTCTAATTTCCCCGTGCATGTCGTAAAAAATGATTAAGGGTTATACGGTACATATAACATCTATGCAAGTGAAGGAATACTGGTAATAAAACCCTATACCAACATGTCTGACCAGCATGGTATGAGCATCGAGTAGGTCGATATCCCTCCTATTGTGGAGAAAACTCGAGCCCAGCAATGAGACGTGTATGAGCCGACACATGTGAGCAATAACATTTTCAAGAAACCATTCCCTTAATTTAAATAAAAGACATCCGCTCGAAAGCTTTTTTACTAATTTCTGGTGTTTACGTGATTACAACACATCATCATTACTCTTATCCCGCCGTCGACGCAATATTTACTCCTCTTCAATCATAAAAAGGCCCTAGTTACAAATTAAACTATTTTTACGGATTTTATCGTGTTTCTATTTGATTTTTGATTGCCCGACGCTTTGAACAATTTTCAGTATTCATGTTCAAGGGTGGACTAAACAATGAAAAGTGTTCGAAATGTTAAGCAAAAAAAAATCAAATACAAACGCGATAAAATACGTAAAAATAGTTTTATTTATAACTAGCAACCCGCCCTCGCTTCGCTTCGGTTTCAGTCGCTTTACCCGCGGCGTAGTTCCCGTTCCTGTGAGAATACCGGGATAAAATATAGCCTATGTTACTCCCTGATATTATAGCTTTCCATAGGTGAAAGAATTTTTGAAATCGGTTCGGTGGTTTAAGCCTGAAAGCGTTACAAACAAACAAACATCCTTACTTTCGCATTTATAATATTAGTATGGATGTGTAATTCTCACGTAAACTTCAGAAATCAAAGGATTAATTGCCGTTAAGCCTCCTTGGGCTCGATGTAGGGCTCGCAGTCGTCTTTTACGACACCTATAAACAAGGGTTAGTAGTTATTCATAGCCGCTACAATATACACAATTACATATTGATACAAAACTTTCACCAAAAGACAATAAAAGCATACGTCCGTTATATTATTAAGTAATACTTTATTTAATCATATATTTACAATCGTTACACGTTTTCCAAGCGCTCATAATGTATGCGACATCGATACGTTCCCATAGAGTACAATATGTTACAATATATTACATAACTAATTCATTACATTACAAATAGACACTATAGTTCTGTAATAAATAAGAATTTTAATTTTATATTACACGATATTATTACTCAAATTATATATACATATATATTCATTGGTCTATCTGGCGTCCAGGACGTACGAAGTTTGGATAATGCCATAGTCGTCACCCTTAGGTGGTGGGTTAGCGATGACAGTTAATCCATAAGTTTATTTGCAATGCTGCAGGCCATTCATCTGGTTAAATTAGATTTTTGCGATTCCCATTAATAATTTAGGGAAAAGATATTGTATTTTTAATCAAAGATAAGTAAATTACATTATATATCAATTAATATTTTAAGTTACGTGGGACAAGAATACAGATGTCGCTACTTTTTACTTCTTGTCTTTTTTTAAACAACTCTCTGCACTAAGGAAATAATCCTTGTGTTGCGGGGGACTTTACAAACATATAATTAACTGGCAAAAATTACATACAGACTGAGAACAACGAATTGTGGATTCCACAAAGTATTGTCCTGCGTGGGATTCGAAACCATGACACTGGCGCGGTAGGTTGATATCTTAATCACTACGCCTTCTGTGCAGTCAAACTTCACCATGGGAATCGTGAAAATCAACTAAATGTTTATCGGAAGAATCGACAGTAGCACTTTTCTTGGTAATTTATATACTATACCTACTGGGTAGTGTACCTACATCCATAACTTTCTTACCAAGCATGGCGTTCATGGGGCAGTCCTACAGCGGACGGCTAAAAGCTTAATGATAAAGATATTAATTTTGATAAACGTAATATCATAATTATGTGATAAACAGTACCACAGTGCCATTTACATAAGAAATATATTTACAAAATTACATAACTAATGTTCCTTTTCACCAACGAAATCTACCCACCAGTCTTAGGCAACACTTAAGGCAAACATTAATATTACATATTGAATGAGAATTAACTTGATTATCAATCAGCTAGTGATGTGATGATGCGTCTTGCCCTGTAGATGTCGTTGGCGATAACGACCATTAATATTTCAAGATGGCGTCAATTGACATCTTAATTATTAGATAAATATTATAAATTGTATAAATATTTACAAACTGATATATATAAGTAGATTAAAAATAATTTTCGTGGAATTTGGATATGTTTTAATAATTTTTCGTAATTAAAATTCGGTTATTTCTCGTCAATAAATTTCGGTTATTTTTATTATGGTTATCAATTATTCTATATATTTGATAGAATTTGTCGTTTGATTCAATTATTGAAGCATGTAATTTTATTTACAGGAATTTTTATAATAATTTTACGTAAAAATAATGTCTCCTACGACATTTTGCTAGTTTAAATAGCAAAAAAAAAATCTTTTACAATTACAGCTATTATCGTGTTCAATAAATTGTATATTTTTTTGTATTATACACATAAAAATATATTTCATAGATTCATAGATAACACTTCTAATATTATTTAATATTTCCATTGAAGAATAAATATGTATCTAATTATTGAAATATTATTACAATTTAATTTATATTATTCGAAATTAATTTTATTATAAGGTATCGAAATTTAATATTTACAAACCGTGAATGCATGCATAAATCTATACATGAAATAAATCGTGTTCTTATATATAAAATGAAACTGTTTTTACGGATTTCGTCGCCTTGGTATTTGATTATGACTTGCCCGAAGTATTCACTACTTTTCGAAACGTTTATGGCCACGGGAGGACTGTCTTCCCGTGACCATGAGCGTTATTATTCAAATATATACATGAAAATATATTGATTCGTAACTTTTATTTTATTTACAATCTTCAAAATGTATATATATTAAAACATATATTTAAACAATCATATAAATATATAATATATGTATATAATAATATATATTAAACAAAGGTGAAGATATACTACATAAATAAATAATAACACAATTTAATAGAAAGAATACATATATATATGTATATTAAAGCATTATATTTCATACAACACATTGCATTTAATATTGACTAGTACTAAAATATACAAAATCGTTATAAAAAAAGATGTCGTTTGTCATTCTTAATTAGTATTTAAATATTTTTGTACAAAATACTCGACAGTGATTGCCACCTAGACGAATCATCTAATTTTATATAAACTACCAAAATTTAAGGTAAATATATGTTTCTCATAATACAAGATCGTTTAAATATAATCACATGTAAAGCTAATATATTGAAAGGATAAGTCACATATAGCATGTTATATTGAAAAATAGCTATTATATTTTAATTAGCTGTTAAAAATCGTTCTGTTATTGCAATAATTATTTTTTATCTGGCGCATGATGAGTTACTTGTGTAGTCATGTGGTAAAGGGCTAAGAATATATTATATTATCATACGATTGTTATCCAAGTCAGATTTGGCGCGAAAAATCAAGGATATAATTCTTCCCCATGATCCTTTATGACCATGACTGTTTTCTTTTTTGTTGCTTTTAATTAGTACACACAACCACAAACTTTATGCAATTGGGGTCAAAATAGAAACTAGTCTACATGTCTTAGACTTTATATGGTAGCGCTAATTGTAATTTCTTTAAGTCTGTTATTTAAGCTTGCTATAGGTCAATTTGTATTACCTGATAACTCTGCAAGAGTGCTCCGAAATTAATAAGCATGTGCAGGTGTACATATGTATGTGAGGTCAAAATACTGCCTTTTTAGCTGCCTATACTCTGGCCTCATTCTACCCATTTGTATGGGACAATTGCATGGCCTAGAATATCTATTTCCTACTGTATTTCCTTGGCTAAATTGGTCTGCTCGAAGGGTTAACATTTCAGCTAACTACACATAGTCAACGTTCCGGTAACATACTAAGACATCGTCCCAGATGATCGGCCTCATTGCTGGTGGTGTACTTACAACCGATCCAATCACTAGTAATAGTTCTATTCCTATATGCAACTTATACGAGAAAAGCAATAAAAATTAGAATTATTCTATCCTTAGTCCAATGCCACTTACGGAGAAATGCCGAATTAAATTACATCAAATTAAATCCTATTATCCTATTGTAATTATTGAATATTTATCAAACAAAACTGTATTGTGATGCCCGTATTAAGATTGCGATTTACCATGGTAGGTCTTTTCTACTAAAAAAAATGTAACTATCTATGATTCGTCTATTCCAGCACTTTTTAACATCTAATATATTCGTTATTTAAATAACATAATATTTATGACACTTAACCAGTAAAATTAATGCTGTAAGATCCTGTGTTAGGGTCGAAATTCTGTGCAGGATGTCCAAAGAATGGGTTGTAATTTTGGTAAGCTTGAGCTTGGGGTTGGTATGTCTGAGGTTGATAGCCCTGGTAATTTGACTGAGGTTGGTAATTCGACTGAGGTTGATAATTCGATTGAGATTGATAATTTTGGTTCTGGTAATCTTGTTGAGGAGTATATGCCTGATAGGAGAATTGAGGTTGTTGGTGATAAACCTGACTTTGAGGACGGTACTCCTGATTTGGAGACGTGAACTGCTGAGGACCTTGGTTAAAAAGACTAGTCTGCTGTGAATACAAGTTACCAGATCTGTATTGGCTTTTGGCTGGCTGGGATTGGTATTTAGCTACTGGTTCTAACTGAGCGGATTGGTGGAATTGTTGTTGAACAGGTGCTTTTGGTTGGGAGCGTCTATTATATTTAGGGTCTTCGTAGATGCTAGGGTCTTCACGATACTGACCGTCGTCTTCTTGGCCTTCAGGAAGTGCGTTTATAGATGGGTTGTTGTTTAAGGTAGGTGGTGGTACTTGGATACCGGGCCCTGTAATGAAAGAATCATAATTATTTTTTATTCATTTTTAACATAGTAAATCTAAGGACTTCCAAAATCAAGTTGATACCATTCCATCAGCCTACTGACGGCTATTATTGCATTTAGGTCTCCCAGAAGACGGTGTTACGCCAAACTTACCACGCCTGGCATGTGGGTTAACAATCATAGTTGGTATCATTAGTTTCTCGGTCACTTCCTTGGTGCTTACTTTCTGCTCTTTAATACTCCCACAGGCAATTAAGAGGTGGTGAAATTGTATCTTTAACCTATCACAATAAATTCATTTGCCTATCTTAAAAGACATTGACAAGGCAAGACCGTGGAACGCTGCATCCGGGATAATATCATACTCTAGTAGAAAATCAATATTTTAGTAATAGTAGGTAATTCGTTACTGCACTTCATTCGATGAGCGAGAGAGCCGGCAGCCCAACTTCTGAGCCCAACTTTCTGTTTGCATGGAGTTGGTTTTGGTGATACCTTTAGTATCACCGTACCTCATTGGACGCTTTCACACTCTTTTCACTTTCTTCACGATAGGTAGTGACCTAGCAAAGGTCCATGAGCGACACCTTACCATCAGGTGTGCTGTTTACTTGTTTGCCACCATAAGCAATTAAGAACAATGAATGTGTAAATACATTACAATAAGAAGTCAGCTTGGCTAGTATATTTAATTAGCGAGACATCCAGTTACACGATTTATTAGTGCATGAAGGTTTTTAGCATCAGATACATTGCCACACCTAATAATATGTAGGTTATATTTTAATTGGCAATTTTTTTTCTTTAATTTATTGTTAATATCCCGTTTTGATATACTTAATTGGATTTTGGCGGAACTAATTATTTAATATAAAGAGAAAGAAAACTCTATATAAAACCATCATCTTTACCTATTTAAGTCCCACAGCTGGGCTTAATTCTTTTTTTAATAGGAGGGAAATTGACCTACTATCCCACGCTGACCAGACGTCTTGGAATAGGGTTTTGTATCGAATTTTCCTTCTCTTGCATCGATGTCAACTGCGTATATACCTTCGTCGCTTTTTACGACATCCATGGGTAAGATAGGGAGTGGTAAATTGTATTCTTACTCCGGCACTACGCGGATTATATGCTTAAAAAATCAAACTCATTAAATACTTAAAAAATAATATTCTCACCTTCAGGTTCAAATCCCCTTTTGCTGCTAGCTCCATAAGAGACTTCCCTAAGCTTCCCGTTGTCATCCACATAACCATACTTTCCCGCGACGTCCCCATTAGGGTACTTCGTCTCAATCTTGAAGGACCCATCAGCTCCTTCGTAACCGAAGCTGTAGGAGCCGTCGTCGTTTTGACGGTTGATTTGCTTTAAAATTGGGACCGGAGTTGTGTTTGAGCCTTTGTATTGGCAGTTGACTGCCACGTATACGGCGCAGAGGATAAGAGTCTGGAAAGAGAGAAATTAAATTGAGATTTAGATAGTTTATATTACAACAATTTGCACTAAAAAGGAAAATACAAAGCTGGAGTGATAATAATCTATTAGGGATGGAAAGAAATATAACAAAAAGAACTGACCGAGAATCGAGTCCACTATTTTACAATCATATAATTAAGGTATAAAAATATCACGCAGAAACAAAAAACTCGTTTAGGGATAGACTTAAGATTTGCGTAAATAAAGAATATTGATTAATGAATACAGAAATAAAAATATACTTTATGTCCAAATAAAGTATGATTTACTACATAGTTCGCTACGCCCAGGCCACGGCACTTGTCCTGAGGAACTGGGCTTAAACCACCCATTCTCATTCAACTTTTTTGTCTTACTTCGAGTTTTCTTTCTTCGATATATATTTGCATATTATATCGCTTAATCGCTTTTTACGCCATCCATGAGTAAGATAGGATGAATTGTATTCTAACTTCGTCACCACATGAAAGGTTTTTATGTAGAATAGTGTATTTCAAACACGATGCTCTTATTTGCACGGATGTGCATCCGTAGGAAACGAATTTTATTCTTAACTCGTCACCACACGGGAATAAAACAACAATTACAATTCGACATTTAACTATCAAAATATTAAATTACTAGCAACCCGCCCTCGCTTCGCTTCGGTTTTAGTCGTTTTACCCGCGTAGTTCCCGTTCCCGTGGGAATACCGGGATAAAATATAGCCTAGTTTACGCCCTGATATTATAGCTTTCCATTAGTGAAAGAATTTCTAAAATCGGTTCAGCCGTTTTGAAGATTACATAGGTGTCGTGCAAATAACCGTGTGAGCATGAAAAAAGCCTATTATTTTGACATTACAAACAGACACTCCAATTTTATTTATTGGTATAGATATAGCGAATATTTTAATAAAAATTTTATGACAAGCTCTCCAAAAATAGTAAAAAATATGTGACCAATTAAAAATGTAAGTTAAATTTTAATCGGAATTATCATTTACATATAAATTATCGCGCGTTGAAATCATCATCGTGGAATCCTACTGCAAAACTGAAGTAATGGCTAAGATACCGTGAGTCACGGGTTCGATTCTTATACAGGACAGTTGTTGTTTTGAGTCTTAGTGTAATATTTATCCATTAATAGTAAGTCCCTCAAAATACACGGATTAACACTGTACTGCCGAGTGAATTTTTAAAGAAACGGCATTTGTTTATCAAATTGTAAATGGCAGATTATGAATTCAAGAAATTTGGAATTTCGCATAAAATCTAACTAATTATGACTCTTAATATAACTAATGATTTCATTGTAAAATATATTTAATTGAGAAAATCTTTAAAAACCTTCGCTATTGTAACACTTTCAAAGGTCTCCCCACGTGGAACGGACCGTGTAACATGCTTACAAAACTCCACAACGATCAACTAGTTATATTTACCGTGAAGTTATTTTAATTAGTCAAATTAAAACACAGCCTTGAACTTGTATCGTAACTTAATTTCACTTTTTAAATTGCATTGCTCGGTGACATAAATTATTTTTATTACAGTTGCATTTTATGAGATAACGCATTTACTTGGATTAAAACTTGACGTTTTTGTCATTATCTTAACTTATATAAGGCCCACGTAGACATACGTAGTCTATAGACTACGTATAGTATATATTCCGTCATATAGCGTGGCATTCCGCCGCCGCGGCCTGTTTACCCCACGCCAACGATCAAGTTTACTCTATCATATTCCGTCATATAGCGTGGCATTGCGTCGCCGCGACCTGTTTACGCCACGCCAACGATCAGGTTTAACCTAGCAAATTCCGTCATATAGCATGGATTTCGCCAACGATCATTCGTCTCTCGCCTACAGATCAAAAAACCTTCAGCAATATGTACTATGAAAGTAGAGTAGGTACCTATTGAGTCGAACATGCGTCGACATATTGTACCTATTGGAATAATTTCCGTAAGGTAATGGAGTAAGAATATAATTCACCACCCCCCGCTCTTGCCCTTGGGTGTCGTAAAAGACGACTAAGGTATAAAATATGCATATAACATCTATGCAAGAGAAGGAAAACTCGAAACAAAACCCTATACTAACACTTCTGATCAGCGTGGTATAGTAAGATCAATTTCTCTAATATTGTGGAGGAGGCCAACAGTGGGATGTATATGAGCCGAAATGAAGAATGTTAAAAGTAAAATAGTGAGTAAAAGCTAATTAATAACTATATCTATATCAATTTACGTGGGTATGTTGTTAAGGCGTCATGCGTCCGCCTCTGACCACAAGGCGTTGTACCCACAAGGTCATTTCAACATTCACTTAGGTCTGAGTAGTTTCTGTACTTACTTTATTGTATTAATACTAAGAATCCTTACTAATATTATAAATGCGAAAGTAACTCTGTCTGTCTGTCTGTCTGTCTGTGTCTGTCTGTCTGTCTGTCTGTCTGCTACGCTTTCACGTCTAAACCACTGGACCGATTTTGATGAAATTTGGTACAGAGATGGACTAAAGCTTGAGAAAGGACATAGGCTACTTTTTATCGCGAAAAAATGGGTATGAGGGGTTGAAATAGGGGATGACATTTTGTATGGAAATTCGTCATTTTCGATGATAGAACCACGAATCTTTGTATTAAGACACCTAATAATAAATAAATAAATATTTGTTCAAGCGTTTTGGAAATTTCATTTACATGGGGATGAAATTCAACCCCTAAAATACCAAAAAGCATACAGCCGAAACCACTGGGCCTAGAAACGTATTTTTTTTTACACCATCGTATTTCTTGGGGTGCACGAGCACTAGCAAAGGATTTTTGGAAATTCACCCCCTTAAGGGGGTGAAAAACATATAGTCTTTCACGTCTAAACCGATTTTGATGAAATTCGGTACAGAGATGGACTAAAGCTTGAGAAAGGATATAGACTACTTTTTATCGCAAAAAAATGTGTATAAGGGGTTGAAATAGGGGATGACATTTTGTATGGAAATTCGTCATTTTCGATGATCGAACCACGAATCTTTGTATTGAGGCACCTAATAATAAATACTCGCTCAAGCGTTTTGGAAATTCCATTTACATGGGGATGAAATTCAACCCCTAAAATACCAAAAAGCAAACAGCCGAAACCACTGGACCTAGAAACGTATTTTTTTTTACACCATCGTATTTCTTGGGATGCACGAGCACTAGCAAAGGATTTTTGGAAATTCACCCCCTTAAGGGGGTGAAAAACATATAGTCTTCCGCGTCTAAACCGATTTTGATGAAATTTGGTACAGAGATGGACTAAAGTTTGAAAAAGGATATAGGCTACTTTTTATTGCGAAAAAATGGGTATAAGGGGTTGAAATAGGGGATGATATTTTGTATGGAAATTCGTCATTGTCGATGATAGAACCACGAATCTTTGTATTAAGACACCTAATAATAAATAAATAAATATTTGTTCAAGCGTTTTGGAAATTTCATTTACATGGGGATGAAATTCAACCCCTAAAATACCAAAAAGCATACAGCCGAAACCACTGGGCCTAGAAACGTATTTTTTTTTACACCATCGTATTTCTTGGGGAGCACTAGCAAAGGATTTTTGGGCATTCACCCCCTTAAGGGGGTGAAAAACATATAGTCTTTCACGTCTAAACCGATTTTGATGAAATTTGGTACAGAGATGGACTTAAGCTTGAGAAAGGATATAGGCTACTTTCTGTCGCAAAAAAATGGGTATAAGGGGTTGAAATAGGGGATGACATTTTGTATGGAAATTCGTCATTTTCCATGATCGAACCACGAATCTTTGTATTGAGGCACCTAATAATAAATAAATAAATATTCGCTCAAGCGTTTTGGAAATTCCATTTACATGGGTATGAAATTCAAACCCTAAAATACCAAAAAGCATACAGCCGAAACCACTGGGCCTGGAAACGTATTTTTTTTTACACCATCGTATTTCTTGGGGTGCCCGGACGGAGTGGTGCGAGGAGCGCGCCAACCGCAGCCCAACCCAAAAAAAAGGGGGTTGAAAAGCATATAGCCTTTCACGTCGAAACCACTTAACCGATTTTGATGAAATTTGGTACAGAGATGAACTAAAGCTTGAGAAAGGATATAAGGCTCCTTTATATCGCGAAAAAATAGGTATAAGGGGTTGAAATAGGGGAAAGTATTTTCTTTTTACGTCGTCTTATTTCTTGGGGTACACGAGCACTAGCAAAGGATTTTTGGAAAATCACTCCCTTAAGTGGGTGAAAAGCGTATAGATGAAACTCTTGGAGCTAGGAACGTAAAACTTTCTATGCAATTCTCTTTCTTTTGTTGTAAGTGAGCTCTAAGAAATTATTTTATTAAAATCAACTCCTAAAGGGGTGCAAAATATATAGCCGAAATCACCTAGAAACATGGAATTTTGTATAGTTTCCTTTCTTGGGGAAAGAGATTTTTGCAATTTTAGCCCTAAGGGGGTGAAAAGTGTTTAACCGAAATCACTGAGCCTAGGAAGGATCATTTTAATACACGGTCGGCTTTCTTGGATTACCCCCAGATTTTCTTAGTGCTCACTTACCAAGCACTATGAAACAATTTTTGGCAAGAATAAGCGAGCTCTAACAAAGAATTTTTGGAAATTCAACCCCTAAGAGGGTGAAAGTGTATAGCCAATGATATCGGGCCTAAGAATGTGAAATTTTGTATACCGATCGGTTATTTGGGGTAAGCACTCACTAAGAAACAATTTTGGGCTGCCCCAAAAGGATAAAAGACATAAGACACCCAGCCAATGATATATCATCATTGTCTTGCTCTTATCCTAATTACTTTGGATCGACGCGATATGTAGGTACTCTTCTGCCATCGTAGATATATTGCAAAGGTTCTAGCAACATTTTATGACCTGGCGCACGACATTGTTGGCCAGACGGCATCACCGGTCCAGGTCGATGTAAATCTTTGTCTTAGTAGTATTTTGCGATACCCACGAACAATGAAAGCGTGGTAATATTTCTAGCAGCTACCAGACAGTAAGTTACAATCAAGATATTATTCCAATTTTCTATCTCTACAAATAAATAAATTTGAAGCGTCTGTTTGTCTATCAAAATAATAGGTTTTATTTATGCTCACACAATACGGTCCAAATGTTTTTGTCTGTCTGTCTATTCGTTACAGGTAATCTTCAAAATGGCTGGACCGATATTGATTATATTTTACCATCAGGTCTACCAGTCGTACATAAGGAATAACTTAGACTATATTTTATCCCAGGTTATATTTTATCCCGGTGTGGCTGAATTAAGTCGATTTTAAAATTATTTCACTAATGGAAAGCTATTTTTAAGCGAGTAACATATTTAAGCTATTTTTATCCAGATATTCCTACGGGATCGGGTACAATGTCGATGAAATCACGGGAATTTAATGGTTTTAAAAATTAATTCACTAATGAAAAGCTATATTATCAGTGAAAGGCTATTTTCATTCCGGTATTTGCCCAGGAACGAGAACTATACCGGGGCATGTCGAGCAATTTTTAAAATTCTTTCACCAATGGAAAGCTACCTATGTTGTCAGCGAGTAACATAGGCAATTTATATCTCTGATATTTCTGGAATTTATATTATTTTTTTTTTTTGGTATGTGTGTAAATTTATAATATCAGCGAGTAACATAGTGTACAGGCGTAGTCTGGGCTAGTGGACTAACGCCGTGTTTGACAGAAGAACCTAAGGTTATAGTTTGAAGTACCTAAAGCCCTTAAGTTCCTAGCCTATATGATGGGATACCTGCACCGTGCTACCTAAGGTGACAGGTGGATGTGAGATGGATGTTGGGTGGAGGATTGGTTATTCTCACTGCCAGTCAAGCAGACTCACTCGACTAATCAGAACTGACGGCTAAGGGTGTCTTGGCCACAGTGAGATGGAGCTTTGGGTGGAGGATTGGTAACTCTCACTGCCAGTCAAGCAGACTCACTCGACTAATCAGAACTGACGGCTAAGGGTGTCTTGGCCGCAGTGAGAGGGATGTAACTGAGAGATGAATAAATTCAAATCTGATTTATTTTACACAATGTACACCTTATATACTACTTATTGCTAATACACACATATACCATTTTGTGTTAGTGTGTCGTACGTGTAAAGTATAACGCAGTGTCTTTAAATCATGTCAGTGCTAATTTTGCACATTTGTATGTTGACATGCTTTACTTGTATGTTGACATGCTCTACTTTTGAGTTTGCTGCGTTGCATGTTCAATGTGCATTGAACACATAGGCATTTTTTATCTCGGTATTGGCATGGGAATTTCTACGTGAATGAAACTGCGGGTGTTTGATTGATATAATTTTTTTTTCACCAATGGAAAAGTACGTTATCAGAGACTAAAGAAAGGCATATTTATCATCGTATTTGCACGGCAATCTGAACTATAAGGCTGGAAGTAATATTCAAATGTGAAAGTTTGTGAAGATATTTGGATGTTTGTTACTCAATCACGCTTAAACTGTTGAGGAGATTTGGATGAAAATTGACACGTAGATAGAGTATTTCTTAAATTAAGAAATGTAATACTCTTTATGCCGATAATATTCTTTGCGATAATAGTTCAATATGCAAGTAAATTTTTACGCGGGCGAAGCCGCGGGCAAAAGCTAGTTTATTATAAAAAGTCTTCCGCAAGAAGAATCTCTGATTCATTTTGAACTATTTCTGTTTTCTGCCGTGTGGTGACGGAGTAAGAATACAGATCCACCACTCCCTGTCTTGCTCGTGGATGTCGTAAAAGACGACTAAGGGATATCTTTTTATATTTCTTGTGGTTGGACCGATGTTGATGAATTTTTTTGTGTGTTCAAAATAATTCGAGAATTGTTTAGATTTACAATTGTACCTGGTTGCGCTGCGATCGATTTCAAGGAGAATTCCTTTTATTTCATTTGAACAGAACAACGTCTGTTGGGTCAGCTAGTAATACGTATATAATATCTATGCCCGAGAACCTATCTGACCAGCGTGGTATACTAAGGTTAATTTCCCTCCTATTGTGGTGGAGACGCGAGCCCAACAGTGGGACGTATATGTGCTGAAATGATGATGATAATTATTTGTTTATCTCCGTATATTCACGACACGACATTATGACAGTGGCACAGGACCACACTTTGTGGCGAAACGTGAGGGAGGCCCACGTCCAGCAGTGGACGGCGGAAGGCTGACTGATGATGACAAACATTTAAAGATACTGCTTCGCGCCTATTCACCTCAGCGTAGTATTTAAAAACCTATAACGTTTTTTTATAAAAAGACTATCTGACAGAATTATATTTTTGTTTTTATGAAATTAACATGCTCAAACAATAAAATTTTATAATAATAACTAATCTCATAAATGTGAATTTGTTTGTATATTCAACTGTAACTCCTAAACTGCTGCACCGATTTTAAAAATTCATTCTTGACCTCAATGTAATTGTTGATTAGACATCAGATGGAATGGTTCAGGTCGATTTAACTCTTAATCACCTTTCATCATCACAAGCAATGTAAGGATAGCCAGTATTCGTAATCCCTACCACACATCACATTTATAACATGAAAACATTCATCATCATCATCATCACAGCTCATATTCGTCCCACTGCTGGGCTTGAGCCTCCTCCATAGGAGGGCAATTGACCTAATATACCACACTGGTCAGACGTATCGGTTCAGGGTTTTAAATTTGAAATTTTCTACTCATGTATAGTGTTACCTGCAAAAATCCCTTAGTCGTCTTTTACGACACCCACGGGCAAGAAAGGGGAAATTGTATTCCTACTCAGTCACCACACGGAATTTATTAAACTTGTTATTAATTATTTAAATAATTATTAATCATCATCATCATCTCAGCCCATATACGTCCCACTGTTGGGCTCGGGCCTCCTCCATAATGGAAAGGTAATTGACCTACTATACCACGCTAGTCAGACGTGTTGGTATAGGGTTTTATTTCGAGTTTTCCTTCTCTCACATAGATGTTATATGCGTTTTATATCCCTTAGTCGTCTCGTACGATCACCCACGGGTAAGATAGGGGGGGTGAATTGTATTCTTACTCCGTCACTACACGGAAAATAATTATTAATAATGTTTGCTTATCCTAAAGGTTGAAACACTAAAATATTACTGTATAATATTACTTAGTTTGTAAATTTTTGATATTATATTATGATAGCAATTATTTAATTAAAATAATTATATTTACAAATAAATAATAATTATAAAAAAATATATAAAAAATAAATATAAAAGATTTTTAATAATACTCATTGCCATTAATATTTTGAAATTAAGTGAATTAGAAAACGAATGTACCAATTAGTAATAATTTACGGCTTTTGCTTTATTTCTAACAAAATTAATTTCCATGTCAAGATCGCGTATATTAATGCTCCAAATATAAATGAGTAATATTTAAAAATATTACGTAATTGAATAAATTAGAAAAATTATAATTAGTAATAATCTTCAAGATTTTTTTATTTTCGATTATATCAATGTCGATGTCAGGGGCAACAGAAAATTATAAACATAAGCATTTCCTACCTTCGACTATAAATTTAATAATTAATGTTATTAATTTATCATTATAATTCATTACTTTAATCAAATGATATTAATTTTATTTTATTTTACTTTAATTATTTTAAAAATGAATAATTTAATAAGTTACTTTCAAAATTTTGCGAAGTCTAAAGGACTTTTGTATTCTTTTCTGATTCTGAGACTGTCTGCGTGTGATGTGTTTTGATGATGGCTTTAGTATCGCCGAACTATATGCGGTAATATCACTTACCATCAAGCGTGCTGTTTGCTCGTTTACCTTGGTGGTTAAATAATAGTTAAAAAAACTAAAAAACATGCTTTTATAAAAAACCAAACTAAAAAGTAGAAAATAAAATTTAATATATTTGAACTAAGAATAGTGAAAATATGAAAAAAATGTATTTTATATTAAAAAAAGTATGTAGTTCTAAATGTTTTATTGACAGATATGAGTAGAAGGATACAATAAAATATTTTTTTTATTATTTACCCTGTTTTTCGATGTTTTGGTTTCGTTATCTATAAAAGCCTGTTTTTTTTTTTGTTTTTATCTATTATTTATTTTTAGTCACTATGCAAAGACACTACCGGATATCGGATACTAAAAACTCCCTAATTCTGAAAATCTTGGTTTTATAATATTGAATTGTCTTTGGTTCTCGATAAGTATGCTAAATTTTGAGTCAATCTAACGAATGAATTTCAAGGGTATGAAAATCATGTTCAAAGTTACCGTTACATAGGCGCATACTAGCATACATATGAAGCTAAGAAAAGCGCGTTAAAAATTATAAATATACTGTACTATATGTTCAGAACAGCATTTCTTTAATATATGCTATAATCAGCATTCCTTATCGTATTACTTTAAGCTGAGATTTATAATAATAGGCCTTGTCGAACCAGTTAAATAATTACTTTATGCAGTGACCGAATTGATTATGTTACATAAGAATCAGGATATTACAAGCTTACGCGTATCTACGTGTTCAGAAAATGGGATTACTTAATTTTGCCCTGATTTATTTATTAAATAGTTGACATATGTGACAAATTAAGTAACTAATAATTTGAAATAAAACTATTTTTACGGATTTTGTTGAGTTTATAATTAATTATTGATTGCCCGATGTTTCTAAGACTTTTCAGCATTTATGGTCACGGGATGACTAAGGTATCTCACGTCCAACAAGTCATCATTATTATAGATTGGCTAGAATAGAAATTTCTTTGGTCATCTTATTTTTGAGACCATCTCAAGCCTGCAAGGTACTGTCAGAACTTATTATAGAATTCACTCACAAAAACACCCGCGTACCAGCAATAGTTATCGTCGTGTGGTGACGAAGTAAGAATTTATTTATTTTTAAAGACAACATCCCGCACTAAGATAATAATCCTTGTATTGCGGGGGACTTCACAAATATATAATTAACGGACACAAATTAGGATATAATATGGGGATAACATCAATTTTGGAGAAGGAAAACCTGAAATAAAATCCTGTGCCAACCTGTCTGACCAGCATGGTGTAGTAAAGTCAATTGCCCTCCTATTGTGAAAGAGGTTCGAGCCCAACAATAGGACGTATATGAGGTGAAATGATGATGATGATGAATAATATAATATAATTTGTCACCACTGTTTACTAGCCTATTGGAGTCGTAAAATCGATTAGGGAATCGTAAAAAGAGTGTCTATTAACACTTGGCTGGGAAATTTATAATATTTACTAAAGATGTATACAATTTTATGTAAAAGAATATATCCAACAGCTTGTAGACGTCCACTAAAGGACGTAGGTCTCCCCACAAGAATGTCACTCCGAACAGTCCTGTACTAATCGCATTTAATAGTTCACTGCGTTTAAAATGTCGACAGACTACCTGTAGGTGGTCGTCCTACGCTACGTCGTCTGATTCGTGGTTACCCTTTGAGAACTTTTCTTTCCCAACGGTTTTCGGTTCGACGAGCGATGTGACCTGCTTTTTGCCACTTCAACGTGCTAATTTTTCAAGCTACGTCGAATACACTCGCTCGATTTCCGTATTCCGAATTTTAACACCATAGCACGCTGAGCGACTTTGAACATATTTATGAGGCCGACATTTAGACCACGATTCTGTGTCATACGTCATCGCTAGTACCATATACTGGTTATCTATATAATTGAATTTGAATTTGACCAAACATAATGGCCAATCTAGGTATCAAAGGTCGCGATTAGGACACTACATCTTCCATTGAAGACGTATGCCCAATAGATGTTTTTATGTTGGATTAAATAAAACAACCGCTTGAGGGACGCCCACGTTTTGAGCGACGGGTTTGTTTATTAACTAAGATATAATTTATTCAAACTGCATACTTACGGACAGAGAACAGGAATGTGGTTTAATGTCAGCGTAAATTATAATTAGATTTCATAGATCGCTAAGCATTGGTAGTGTTTTCGTAAGGCAGAATAACTTTTTTTTTGGAACGAAGTTTCTTATCACAGGGTACGAGCTTGGCGAATGGAGGTTAAGCGAAATATAATATAAAGATTTTACGTCCAGACTACTATTACCAGCCCATACATTACTTGCGGGTGTCATAAAGTCAATTACGGAATCTATATCGACCTAAGGAAACTCCATCTGATGCCCTTTTCCCAAGGTTGATTTGACTTCAGAGAAGCGGCCGGTATAAAACTATTACCAAAACTTTTGTAATATGTCCTATGAGAGGGTACATATTGAGTCGATACCAAATATTAGGATAGGAGCAGTATGATGGATCATGGTACACAAACAACCGGTGGTAAGTGGTAACTATAGCAAATAAATCTTGCAATACTAGAAGAAGAGCTTAATCCATACAAGAATATCTTTTATTTCTGTAACAGTTCTGCTGCTATCAACGACTATACCTAATGCTAAAACAGCACTGGATGAATCTTTCGTTTTTATATGACCGTAAGCCATAAGTCTGCCGTATGGTGATGGAGTAAGGATAAAATTCAGACAGATATAGGTCTGCCTATGAGTTGTTGTAAAAGATGACTAAAGATTAAGCCGTTACATCTATGCAAGAAGTAGACTACTCGAAATAAAACCCTATATCAACATGTCTGAACAGCGCGGTGTAGTAGGTCAATTTCCCTTCTATTGTGGAGTGGGCTTGAGCCCAGCAGTGGGACGTATATAAACTGAGATGATAACGATGGATTAGTTAATATATTGAAGAAGTAAGTATACAATTCACGCTCCTCTTAAATTTTTCTATTTATGATTCCTGGCTTCTGTAGCTAAATAAAATATTTCTTTCTTTCTTCCCTTTTGTATTTAAAAAAAAAAAAGTGAGCCGTCGCCCAGGACGCCTGAGAGATGTGAAACATCGAAACTATTTTGTACGAGTAGAGACACGGTATCGAATATAAAGTATCGATACTAAACTCATGAATAGTATCGAAAGATAAGTAACGTACTGTTTAAAGTATCGAGTACTTTTATTTACTTTATCTTTAGGTATCGAGTACTTTTCTTTCGATACCGATACATTTGGATTTCGATATTTTAGTCAATAAGTACTTTTTTGTAGGTATCGTATCGAATAAATTATCCATTTTAAAATTGACTTTACAACTCATATTTATGGTAACGTCATTTAGTACAAACGAAATGAACCTTCTAAAACGTAGCTTGAAATAATTTGCGATTTATAAACCAGAAATAGCGCCATCTATCGAGCAAACGACCAACTCTAAGCTACAATATATTTTATAAAGAACTCTCTAATCCTGATATGACAATAAGACAAGCTGTTTAAAGTGAGTCAAAATCCAATTCTTAAGGAGTTGGTGACATACAAACAAATAAATATACAGCTGAAGCTAATAAAAGCCTATAAAAAATGAAATGCTTTCATCCGTTCACAGACATTCTTTCCGCACGAAGAGTTTGATTTAGGAAACAGAAATGGCGGCATTTATCGAGCTAACGACCAACTCTCAGCTTCAATATATTTAATAAAGAAAATTTTAATCCTGTAATGATAATAAGACAAGCTATCTAAATAATTTTAACGTCATGGTCCTCCTTAAATTTTCAACTTTTAAATGAAATTTGACTGTTTAAAGTGAGTCAAAATCCAATTCCTATGAAGTCGGTAATATACAAAGAAATAAATATATATACACCAGAAACTAATAAAAGCCTATAAAAAACGGGTTTCGTAGCTGAAAGTAAACTAAATATATACCTACATACCTACTGGTATATTTATATTACTAAGTTAGAGAATTTTACATTAATTTATAAAACAAGTATATATGCATAAAAGAACATTAGATTACGACAGGAACTAATACGATAAAACTAAGGCATAAATTATTAATAAAATATCGCGATTTTTTTCCAAAAAATGATGATTTTTATTCAACAAACATTTATTTTCATTAATATACATTATAAGTAACAATTTACTTTGAGTTCACTAGATGGCGTTGTACAAAATTTTAAATCGCACGATGGTTTCGTTACAAAAATGTAGGTATATGCATCCAAATATTTATTTAATACTTAATTAATAGGGGACCGCGAGGCGTGGCATTATACGCCACGCGACGATCACAGTCACCTTCGCCTATAGATGTTTCACATCAAAAAAAAAATAACCTGCAGAACTCTCTTGACGTTAAGGATCTATTGTATATAGAAACTTGATCTATTCATGGTATTTTTAAATTTATATTCAAAGGCATTGCAAGGTAGCCGCGGCCTAAATTTGGCGTACTCCAAACTATTTAAAGGTCATTTTTTACACCTATATGTACGATTTTAGAATTGATTGTATTGACATGTTTCAATGTTAATAGTAATCATTTGTAGTTTATAAGGATCAGTGTGATGACGGAACAAGAATTTAAAACTCACCACATCTGCCTTTCCCTTGTATCACACAAGGTAAAATTCGATTAAAAGCAGATAACAACATCGTATGAAAAGGAAATGGTCCCTAAAAGACTTGTAACTAAACTCAAAATAGCTCAGCATATTATGGAGCGAGCTAATAGTCAGGATTTTTCTGCAAACTACGGATTTTTTTTTTTGGGTGGTTTGCGGTCGGCGCACTCCTCGCACCACTCCGTCTGGGGCGACAGAAGGGTGTAAGCACGCACACCCGCAACCCACCCGAACACCACGTCGCCTTCGCCGTTGGACCGACCACCGGAGCAGGGTTACTTGTCGTCAGTGGTCGGCCCGACGGAATACCCCCTAGTGGGATACTCTCCTCACGCGGTCGGCCTCTTGGCGGGTGACGGACTAATTCCCCGATTCAGCCACTCGCGGCCTTGGCTAGGGCGTCATCAGGCGCAGGTAATCGTGCCTGCGCTCTGCGAACTACGGATACCCGTATTTCTGCGTTTGAATGTAATGTGTATTCGTTAATTGTGTATTATATTACAACTAGTGGTCGCCGTGTGGTCGAAATTCGGCCATAATTCATTTTAATTAATTTTTCTGCTACACAATTTTCTTTAATTTTATTTATGTATTGAGTAGTAGTAGAGTAGAGAGTAAGAGAGTAAATTGAGCAAGCTGTATTTCACTAATAACTAATATATAAGCACAAATCTTTAGTAGACATTGTAATCATAATTATGATTGTTTGACATTCAGTTCGACCAGAGATGTTAACCGTAAACAAAAGTCTATAAGCTTTGCTACGCAACACACTCACGCACTCGTCGCAATCATCAGTGCCGACCTGACGCTGCCGACCATTGCTAGGGCAATGCTCGACAGTGTCAGGAACTGGGACGCGGTCGCAGCCTTCTATGAGGCAGTGATCTCTCAGAAGGAGGCCGTGGGTCGCACGTGCGAGGAGCTCAGCCTCGACGAAGCGACCCGCCGCCGGCGAATGGGGCGGCGCAGGCGTGACTACCTGCGCATCATACCGCCCTAGCCATGGCTGCGGGTGACCTGACCGGAGAGTTAGTCCGTCAGCCGCCGAGAGGCCGACCGCGTGAAGAAAGACCGACGTCCTCCCCGAGGGGGGCACGTCGGTCGACGAGAGGGTACCCCAAGTAGGGGGTATTCCGTCGAGCCGACCACTGATGACAAGTAACCCTGCTCCGGTGGTCGGCCCAACGACGAAGGCGACGTGGTGTTCGGGTGGGTTGTGGGTGTGCGTGCTTACGCCCCTCTATCGCCCCGGACGGAGAGGTGCGAGGAGCAGCTCATATACGACCCTCTAGGCTCGAGCCTTCTCCAAAACAGAAGGGAAATTGATCTTACTATACTATGCTGGTCAGATAGTTTGATAAAGGCTTTTATTTCAAGTTTTTCTTCTTTTGCATAGATATTATATATATATTACACTAGGACCCTGCCCTCGTTTCGCTTCGGTTTCAGTCGTTTACCTGCATAATTCCCATTCCCGTGGAAATACCGGGATAAGATAGCCTAAGTTACTTCTTATATAGACAGCTATCTGGTAGTAAAATATTATCAAAACCGTTTTCAAGATTACCTCAATCAAACAGACAGACAAAAAAAATTGAAGCTGGCTTTTAGGCATAGATGTCGTGCAAATAACCGTGTGAGCATGAAAAAAGCCCAGTATTTTGACATTACAAACAAACACTTCAATTTCATTTATTTGTATACATGATTTAGTCGTCTTTTATGACCTCCACAGGCGTGATAGGGAGTGGTCAATTATATTCCTATTCCGTCAACACACGGTAATTTCCTTAGTGCAAGGTATTATTTTAAAAAAGAGCTTTGATTCGTCATACAGTCGATATACATAAAACATTTCCGATCTAATCATTACGATATTAAGAATAATTAATTCTTGATCTTGTTATGAACCCAATCACTTTATATAATCGAACAATACAACGAGAATGCAATTGACCGATCGAATTATAGATTAAAAATAAATGTTATTGATCAATAACTTGCAGGAAATATTACATTTTAAACTACAACTAACAACGAATTACCCAAGATTATATAATTTGAGCGTTCAACTTTTATTAACAGTTCAAAATGTTATATAGATTCGTAGTGATCATAATTTTTATTGTTTCCGATGTTGCCAATTTTTGGCCAATTAAGAAATGGTAGTTATACACATTTAAATATGAAATTAAGTCGGATATTATTTCGCGTATCTAACTACATTTAAAACTATTTTTTTTTTTATTCAGGTGGTTTTGTTTAATAAGTTTAATTGTAATCAGCATCTAAAATGATTTTACACAAAATAAAATGCTAATCATGTTATAATTTTTTGCGTTTTGACTTTGCTGCTGTGTTTTACTTAATAAATTTGTATGACGTTACGCTTTTCAGATTTATAAAGCTAAACGTATATTTTCGCCAAAAGAGCTTTAACGTAAAGCTTGGTCTACTGGTAATATTTTTTTGTTATCTATCCAACTACCAACTCATATGTTTTTACGGATTTCATACATTTTTATGGAATTTCGAGTCTATTTTCTTTATGATTTATAAAAAATCGAATTGAAATAGCTATTTCTATGTAATATTTCTCGATCGTAAACCTTCTAATTGCCCCTTGTGGAGTCCACCCTTCTTTGCCGGGGAAATCGCTAAAATCGACAGCACATATTAACAATTTATTAAAATAATATGCTTACGTATGTCAATAAAACTAAGTAAATTATATATGTATTACTATTTAACAATGCAACTGATGCGTTTCAAGTTCAATGCATAAAAATCAAGAATAAACGCAAAAATAACTTAATTTCAATTAATTCCATAGACATTGCACAAAAAATATCTCAAAATTATTTTATTTTAGCTAACACCTTAAACCAAAAATACATTTATCTTCCTTTCGTAATTTACATATGCAGACGCTATTGCAACATTGTCGGGACAGAGTAGACTTTTAATATTCATCTGTACTATTGTAATGTAAAATTAAAATTGACTTGATATTATACAGGTATATAAAGGAGTCCATTGTTTTTATAAAGTGTGAACAAGGTTGTGTAAATAACTAGGTTGTATTGCTTAATACGAGTTACGTTATATACTTTGAATACTAAGTGTAAATAAGGGGAATAGTAATGGGGTTTTGATACTTATGTGTTGCTTAAGAAATCACGCATTTACAAATTAGCAGTACGCGGTGATTTAAGTCGTTCGACGGCGGGTTTCCTTGATATGTAGTGATGACTTTTATTTTTAATTCACATTTATTCGTGACCATGGATACAACGTTTTTGAGACGAATACATCGATGGCTTAATATTACCAAATCTTGTAAAGTCTTGCTAAAAACATTTAAAATAATATTGATCAGGTATATATGAGATATGGTCGTCAGGAATTATTTTTGAATAATCTATGGTCTCAAACACATTGTTGAAAATAAAATTTAATTAAATTACAGACAACTCAGGCGTAAATATTAAAAGTATAAAGAACCTGAAACGTTAGTCATTACTAACAGACATAGGCTTACCTTGAAAAACAAACAGAAAGGAAATATAAATGACAATTATGTTGACTCATTATGATATAATGAGTTACCTAGAAATCAAAAATGATTAAAAACTTAACGAATTTAATATATTAAATCAAAAACTCACAAATGTTTCGTAGATGATATTTTGTTTTCTTATTCAAAATTACATTCTTCCCTCTATGATTGACTACCTCCTAATATACTCTATAATTTTTTTTTTTCGTTGGTGTAGTAAGAATGCCATTTACTACCCTCTTAAGTGTGGGATATCGTAAAAGAGTCCATTGTTTTTATAAACTGTGAAACTTAACTTCACTAAGGAATTCATTATGAATGTAGATAGAGGCTTTAAATTGTAGTAAAGAAATCTATCTAATAAAATGCCTTGTAAGGGAATCATCTAATAAGTGGTTGATTGCACAGATAGTAAAATGGTCTAGGTTGTGAAGTTCTGTCCCGGATTCAATCTCCAAACGGGACAATTCTTGATGCGATTTGAAAATGTTTGTACTGAATCTGGATGTGATTTGTATCTGTTAATTGTATTGTAGGTTTGGAAGATTAAGCGCGTCTAAAAGAATTTATTGCCTAATAAAATAGTATTACTACATGGAACACTAAGCCAGTGTAAACAGTTAAAAATAATTAAATAAAAATAATCGAATAGTAAAAGAAGTGACGTAACATTATGTATCCGATAATTCAGCAGATATTTTAGAATATTCTAGTGAATAAATTAAATAAAACTTATATTTAAAAAAGCGGATGCATATTAAAACAATAACAAGGTTAATAATTATAAACAAATCCTTAATTACTTTTAAATAACGATATATTTCCGCAGTCCTACATGAATATATAACTAATAAGACGCATTTAGCGAATCAAGAACTGGGTCAGTAGTACTCAAAATAAAAATTCACCGAGAATGTTCTTTTCTTGGGCGGGCTATGGTAGCATATACGCGGTTCGAAGCTAGGCAAGGGCGACGCGCGGCCACATAAGCCACCGTAGTCCCACCCCTTCACTATTGGGCCGACCACTAGTACCGAATTCCTTACCGTCCGTGTCTAAAATGGTAAGAAAAATTTACGCCGTTTTCCAATTAAGAATGGTCTAATGGTTCATATTTGATGCTTTGTAGTCGTCTCAGCCGATAATATTCCACTGCTGGGCTCGAGCCCCTTCCACAATAGGAGGAAAATTTACCTACTATACCATGCTAGTCAGACATGTTGCTATATTTTGACTTTTTCTTCTCTTATACAGATCTTATATCCCTTAGTCGTCTTTTAGGACATCGACGGGTAAGATAGGGAGTGGTGAATTGTATTCTGACTCCGTCACCACGCAGATGTTTTTTAGTAGCAGCGATGAATACTACCAACACTTACGAGGTACTTAAAAACTTAAGATCGACCTTTTTTTAAGGGTGGGCCATGGTCGGCGCACCCTCCGCCCAGCTCCGTTCGGGACGACGGAGGGGCGGCGCGCGGTCTGACTCACCCGTGGCACGTCGCCTTCGTCGTTGGTCGACCACCAATGCATTAACACGTTACCTGCGGCATCATTTTCAAAGAAGTTTCAGCTGGTGCTTTGGAGACCTAAAAGATCTCGTAACTAACTTATCCTTTGGTGCGTTGGAGACCTAATCAGTCTCCTAAATACTTTACACGTTAGCGCCTCACCCAAGGAGTGAAAAAACACGATTATAGTCAACGCATAATACAAAAGTCCTGCAGGAGATCTAATAGATCTCGTAACGTGTTAAACGATCACCACAAAGACGCTTTCTTGAAATCGTGAAACATTCACGATTTTAAATTCTAATGTATACGTCAAAATCATGTCGGGAGTAACAAATATTTAACTTAATCGACTAGAGTCGAATACATTTAGTTTAAAAAAAATTCATCGTAATCGATTCCAATCGTGCGCTAGTGTCGCTTTCAAGAGTACGAAATTGCTCAAATTCGAGCTGCGATTGGATTTAGGATTGGAATCGTGATTCAAGAGTAAGCACACAGATCTGTCTATTCAACATGTCATCATGCCGGCTCATATACTTCCCATGGCTGGGCTCGGGCCTCCTCCACAATAGAGGAAAATTGACTTGCTATGTCACGCTGGTCAGACTTGTTGGCATTTCGAGTTTTCTTTCTCTTGCATAGATGTTATATGCATATTGTATCTCTTAGTCGTCTTTTACGATACCCACGAATAAGAGAGACGGTGGTGAATCATATTCTTACTCCGTTACCATACGGATAACCTGGATATTAGTAGGTTCAAAACAGTCTAAATAAATGGTATGTTGTGTCTATGGATTATACAAACAAATTGTTTATGGTACACTTGTCAGTGGCAGTGGCTATGGCAAGATTCCATTAAAAGATTGTGGGTATTTCGAAAGTAGGAATGCGTAGTATCTTGGGTGTGGTGATTTGTGCAATAATTATTGTATTTGGTAGTTAATGTTGAGAGACCGGTGCTCATATTAACTGGAGCAGTAGCAATTCAATAATGTATATACAGATAATGTTAAGAATTAAATTTGGATTCCTTGACCTTTAATTTACTAGTATTTCGTTTATGTATGGAGAAGTAACGATTTTTAATATTAACCAACGTAAATTTGCATTATAACCGAATTATTTGGGACTAATAAATAGGTGAAAACATGAGTACAAAACAATTTCGAAACACGCTATTTATTTTTTATTTTTATTTTTTAATAATAGTTGTCCATGTACGTGGAAAGAAAATCCTTCAGTCATATATAATGTTAGCTTAACAATCTGAATAAACTAAGTCCTTATTCCATTTTTTTTTGTTTACAATGTATTATTTGTAATGTATAATTACGAATAAATACTCCACTTCTTTACATTGAGTGGCTTGTTTATCAGCACTGTACATCAGTAATTAACTATTACCGTTATTTGGACGCTGACAACCAAAGTGATTCCTCTGAGAATTTGGCTAATATCAACAAAATGATTCAATAACACTATAAAATACCAAACTATTGAATTTATTTTAAAAGTTACAATGAAAATTTTTTTTGACGCCAAAAATCCTATGATTGTCGGCTGAAATGTCGATAATAATTACTACATTTGTATTTATTACTAAATGTTTCCTTCCTTTAGGAAGTTAAGTAACTATTTTGGATAAAAGGAACTGTATCACTTAGTTACGTAATTAATATGGGATCAAAACCCATGCAATTGAATAAGAAATAGTAACTGTTACATATAACCGGTTATATGAAATACCAGCTGCCCTTTTGTAAGACAGTGCTAATGATTATGTCGGAGAGAATTGTACAACTATAATAATATGCTTAACCTTACTAAGCTACCAAACTTGTAACTATCTAAGTAGTAGAGTTACGAAATATACTTGGATTAACGGGGATCATACCAAATTTGGTTTCCTTATAACAAAATTGGTATAGATGTTGAAAATTGGTCTGTGTAAGTGTACATCTTTAAGCTCTATAGTATATACTACTACGATTATCGTGGCTATGCTTCTCCCTGATTAGTCAATTTTGCTTCATGCTTTCATCATTTCAGCTCATATACGTCTGTTTGGCCCCAACCTCCTCTACAGTAGGAGAAAAATTGATCTACTGTAACACGCTGGTCAGATGAGTTGATTTAGGGTTCTATTCCAAGCTTGCCTTCTATTACATAGATGATATTTATGCATATTTAATCCCGTAGTCATCTTTTATGCCACCCACAGGTAAGAGAGGGGTGAATTGGATTCTTACGGAGTAACGGCGCTGGCTCCACAGAGAAAGCTTCATGCTTTACAAGTAGTCTCCTCTAATTAATTTTGTTGTGAGTTTCAAGACTATTAAAAGGACTTGCCAGAATTTTCTACTGATCAAACTTCAGTATTTTTACGGAGACCATTGTATACCCACGAGAATGCCACTTAGAACAGTCCTATGCCACTTCCTTCTAACGATTGCCACTAATTTTAAAGGTGGTGCTAGTCCTCTAGTGGCAAGTTATTTATTTAGATATTTCTTAGCGGAGCGGGTCTCTCCCTTCCCTCCACAGTGGTTGAGGGGAGTGATGGCTGCTCTAGTAGTTAACTCGTGATCGGGTGCCGCTTGTGGGATCTGGTCCAGCCATAATCGTTTGAATTATATTGAGTATCTTGCGGTTCAAAGAGCATCACACTGGAGCTAGTTCTTACCATACATGTATTTATTTATTTGGACAACCAAGAATTGCTACAACTAAAAATACAAACTTAATAAATATTATTATGAAAAATTAAACTAAGTTGCACAATTTTTAAAGGTGCCACATCATGCACAATAAAAAGGTATGTACATTATTTCATTATTTATAGCTAATTAATATAATGAGAAAAAAAAAATAAAGGTAACATGGTAAGGAAAAAAAGAAAAAATTAAAGTGGAAATATGGGAAGAAAAGAAATAACTAACTAAATTGAAAAAATAATTAACACTACGTCGCACTTGTACACGCACATAATATTTTTTTTTTTCGTATCGATGTATTCAATTACTTCCAGTACAGTTTTCGTAACAGTCTGAGTACGGTAATTTTAAATTTGGAAAACTTATCTGCAAATAAACTCATTTGCAAAAAAAACGGGCGGTTTTGATTTTCATTCATATTTAAAAAGATACAATACCAAAAAGGTTTCAATCGTTTGTACACGTTACTGGCCGGTTTTAAAAATGCTGTGGTATTTAAAAAAGTACGTTCTAAATTCAATTTTTCATTTGATGTTCATTTTTACAGAAAACCCCTTTTTATCCTACATTTTTGGCGCGAAGTTCCAGAAGTTAACATCGACTTTCATAACTTTTATTCAATTTTTATCGATTAATTTCATATCCTTGACTGTCAAAGCTTTATTTAATGCTGTTTGGCTGTATCAAAAATGGTAGATAAAGTGGTAAAAGCTACCAAAATTATCGCGCTGCTTGAAGAGGGTTGCAGCCAATGTTTCGTGGCTAGGAGGCTAAATGTTAGTCGCTCGACAGTCCAAAGGACCTGGCAGCGATATCAGGAGACTGGTTCCGTCGAGAGAAGGCCTGGTTCTGGAAGAAAACCATGTACCCAACCACGGGATGATCGTTTTCTTGTGAGTCGCGCATTGAGAAATCGCAAATCTTCGTATGTGGATCTTAAGGACAACCTCCAAGAAGTAAGAAATGTGCATATTAGTCTATGGACGGTCAGGAGGAGGCTTCTCGCTGCCAATATACGCAGTCACCGCCCGGCCCGCGGCCCCAAATTACTCCGTGAGCACAGAGTTCACAGGCTTAGGTTCGCTAGAAATTGTGAATCATGGACTCAAGACGATTGGAATAGGGTTTTGTTCTCTGATGAAGCCAGGATATCTCTGTTCGGTGAAGATCGACGTCGGCGAGTGCTAAGAAGACAAGGAGAACGCTTTGCAGAGGCATGTTTCGAAGAAATCACACCTTATGGTGGGGGCTCTGTTATGTTTTGGGCAGGAATAAATTCAATGGATCGTACAGAGTTAGTCTTCATTGAAAACGGCTCACTGACTGGGCATCGATACATAACGGAAGTTCTAATTTCTCATGCACAACCCGCATTGGCCGCTCTAGGTGAAGACTCGATTTTTATGGACGACAATGCTCGCGCCCACCGATCCCGCGATGTTAATGCGTATGTGCAAGAGGTCGGCATTCGTCGTTTGGATTGGCCAGCTCGAAGTCCCGACCTCAATCCCATAGAGCATGTCTGGGACGTTCTGAAACGGCGTGTGAGATCAGTACACCCGGCTCCGCAGACCATCAGGGGGGGGAGGGGGTCACACTCAATACTAAACATTTATCTGCTTTTACTTTATTAAAGAAAAACAAACAATTTTTATTTTTTATTTTTACTTCATGAGCATATGCACTACTAGCGAATATACACTACTAGCGAGGTTTAGCATTATTTCCCATAAATTGTATCTAAATTTTATGAAATACTGATGAAAACGATTATTTTCTTATTAATTTAGCAAATTGTGTGGATAAAACTACCTATAATTATCAAACAAAGAAATATTAACATTTGAAATGGTTCATTGCTTAGGTGCCCGTTTTTTTTGCAAATGAGTGTATATCCACATGTTGGTTTATAGTATTATATTGCCTACATAATCTAGAAATAGTAGAAAATTGCTTTAAATTAGTTTTTGCCCGGGGTTGTTGTAATAATGCAGGTTTAATAACGCGCCTAGGTGTGCATCTAGGAATATGCAAATAAAAGCATTGTAATAGAGCAGGACAGTCGTACTGATTTCTTAATACTTTATAGAGAAAGGACATGTCTAGCAATTGTCTCCGAACTAATAAACTGTCCATTTTAAAGTATTTTAGTTTCGTCTTATATGAAGGAAGTTGTTTATGTAGCCTACAAGAAAAAGATAAATGTCTCAAAAAGCGTTTCTGAATACGTTCAACTCTTAACTGGTGCACACTATAATTAGGTGACCAAACTACACTGCAATACTCAACAATGCTTCGAACATATGTTTTGTAGAGGGCTATTTTTGTATATGTCTTCCGAAACACTTTTCCGTTCCGAATGATAAAACCTAGCATTTTGAATGCCTTATTAATTATGGTATCTAAATGTGGAATAAATGTCAATTTTGTATCAAAAACACCCAGGTCTCTTAATACTATTTCCTCCGGTAGAATAGTCTGATTGATTTTATAATTGGCATGTATAATATTGTGATTTCGACTAAATGTAATATATTTGCATTTATTTATATTCAAAGACATATTATTTTTTAGACACCAATTATTAATTTCATTCAAGTCGTCCTGTAATAAGTCGCAATCAAGTGGTTCTTTAATAATTTTGCACAATTTTAAGTCATCGGCAAAAAGATATGAACTGCTATGTTTTATGTAGGTGGTAATGTCATTAATAAATACATTAAATAACCAAGGTCCCAAATGAGATCCTTGTGGAACACCGGATGTGGATATATAAGGTTCCGATTTAAATCTCATGACTACTACGTATTGCGTTCTATTTGTTAAGTATGATTGAAACCAGTTTAAAAGAGGGCCGCAGATGCCATGAGAACTTAATTTTTGTACTAATAACTTGTGACACACTCTATCGAATGCTTTCGCGAAGTCCATGTGGACAGCGTGAACTTGAATGCCGGCATCGACAGTGTTAACAATTTCATTGTGATAAGTCACTAGATTTGTACTTGTTGAGCGGCCATTCAAGAATCCGTGCTGTTCATTGATGAAAATTTGAGCAGTATGGTTTCTTAAATAAGGATAGATTAAAGCCTCGAAGATCTTTGCGAAAGCAGACAGGATAGAAATGGGTCTATAATTGGTAATATCCCCCTTGTCACCGTTTTTATGAATCGGGACAACTTTAGCAACTTTCCAGGCAGATGGAAAATTTCCAGAAGATAAAGATTTATTAAAAATGATAGATAAAGGGAAACTAAGTGAAGAGTAGCAATTTAAAATAAAATAAGGCGAAATTCCATCAGGTCCTGCACCCTTAGTTATATCAAGACCTTTTAGGTAATCAGATATACGATCAGGTGTTATATGTATTAAAGATAAATTGTTACTATTGCCAGTATCAATGGGCGATTGTGTGATTGAAGTGGAAATGAAAGTTGTTGAAAAGTGAAAACTAAATAAATTACATATATCAGGTCCGTTTGAAGCAGTTAAGCTGTCTAGAAAAACTTTATGAGGTATTTGGTTATTGTTAATGCGTTTGTTTTTCAAGAAAGTATATGAAACGAATGATGATGATGATGATGAATTTGTTCTTTTCTTTAATAGGTTACCCTAACTTTAATAAGTTGTCTTGTAAACCAAGGAGGATATTTTTAATTTTGATTTATGTTAGTTTTAGGTACATGTTTATTAATTAATTTATTTAATATATGTACACAATTGTATATCTAGTAAGAAGAAAAAAATAGTAATTAAAAATAATATACAAGCCCGCTGAGTTTCTTGCCGGATCTTCTCAGTAACGTTCGCGTTCCGATCCGGTGGTAGTATATTTTTTTGGAAATTGTAAACCTGACAATATGTAAGTGACCTCTCGAGGTTTATGCATAATAAATGATTTGAATTTGACTTAAATTACCAATTACATATATTATTACAGGTTTTCCCAATGCAATAATGTAAGTCAACATAAACCATTAATAACATTATCTGTTAATGTCAACATAATAATTACATAAACAATTAATTAATTTATACATTTTGTATTGTATGTTATCATATACTATATCATCTTATTCGTGGTCGCTGCTCAAGAGCCTTTCTTCTCCAGCGATTATCCGTTTGACGAGCGATGTGGTCTGTCCATTGCCATTTCAATGTACTGTATTCAGATTATGTCGGTTACTAAGTAAGCTTAAATCTGCGCCTCATGCCGCCCTAGCCGAGGCCGCGGGTGACGTGACCGGCGATTAGTCCGTCACCCGCCGAGAGGCTGACCGCGTGAGGAACGACCGACGTCTTCCCCGAGGAGGGGACGTCGGTCGATGGGAGGGTATCCCAATAGGGGGTATTCCGTCGGGCCGACCACTGATGTCAAGTAACCCTGCTCCGGTGGTCAGCCCAACGACGAAGGCGACGTGGTTTCGGGTGGGTTGCGGGAGTTGCGTGCTTAAGCCCCTCTGTCGCCCCGGACGGAGTGGTGCGGAGGCGCGCCGACCGCATCCCACCCACAAAAAAAAAAAAGTAGGCTTAAATTTCAAAAATTTAAAGAGTTTGTGTGAGCTTAAATACGCACTATTCACAACTCCAACGTATTAATAATTGCCTAGTAATAATTGTAACTAAAGGTGATTAGGAAAATTAAATACCCTCTATTATATTTTTTTTAAACACTTATTGGAGTTATTTTATTAGGTTCCATGTGGTGACGGAGTAAGAATACAATTCACAACCCCTACCCGTGGATGTCGTAAAAAACGAACAAGGGATATGCAGGTAACATCTATGCAAGAAAAGGAAAACTAAACAAAATCCTATATCAACAAGTCTGACCAGCGTGATATAGCAAATCAATTTCTCTCACATTGTGGAGAAGGCTCAAGCCCAGTAATGTGACGAATATAAGCTTAGAAGATTTATTCATTTTTATACATTTAACTAACAAATAATGCACAGATTGACAAAAGATTTTATTCATATACAAAAAATCTACAAACAAATGTATAAAATTTTCCCAGAATATTTAAATTTACATCATGTAATGTATATAATAATAACTAATTACAAAGTTGTCAATGAAATATAATTATCGTCAAGCAATTTCCTCCCCTGTCAAAATTTAATAAAACAGGATATGATGTATTAATATTACGTAAGTATCTACTAGCTGTTTTTCGTGAAATCCGTCTACTTACAAATCGTAATACATTTTCTTTAAATATCAATTTCCTTAATTATGTTTTAGGATGAAAAATACCAGTACCAGTGGTCATCCCAATGACGATGGCGAAGCAATACCGTGGGTTATGAGCCTGACCAAAAAAAAAGGTGAAAATATCAAAGTAATACAACCTAATAATTCACCACCTTGCCCGTGGATGTCGTAAAAAACGACTTAGGGATATAATATGCATGTGACGTCTGTGTAAGAAATGGAACACTCGTAATAAAACTCTTGACTGACCCATCTGACCAGCGTGGTTAATTTTCTTTCTATTGTGAAGCCCAGAAGTATATCAGCTATGTTGAGGATGATGAAACCAAAAGTGAGAAATATGTTCTGCCAGTAAAAATCTACTGTTTAAATCTCATGATTCTATCATTGAGTATTCAGTTTGGCATTGATGAGTCAACCGTCTTCTTTAAATCATTCGGTTTCAGTCGCCTTACTCGCGTAGTTTAAATCTCATGATTCTAGTTTGAGTATTCAGTTCGGCATTGATGAGTCAACCGTCTTCTTTAAATCATTCTGTTTCAGTCGCCTTACTCGCGTAGTTTCCGTTCCCGCGGAAATACCGGGATAAAATATAACCTATTACTCGGGGATAATGTAGCTATCCAATGGTGAAAGATATTTTTGAAATCGGCACAGTAGTTTTTGAGTTTATTCATACGCACACAAAAATACAACTTTTTCTTCTTTATAATATTAGTATAGACTACTATAAAGGATTAATAGTTATATAAGGAGACTCGATCACATCACTGAATGAGTATAAAGCATTAATTAAACTGATGCACAGTTTATCCACGTCCCCTATTGAACTTAGGCCTTCCCGAGGAAAAACAATGTCACAATTGCTACGCTTGGTAGGCGCAAGTTTGCCTGAAAAATAAGTCTAGCTATTTTCCTGGTGAACTCTTTTGACGTGACAACGTCTTATAAATTGGTTTGCCGGGTGACACTTCAAGAAACTGCGTTACGCTCCGCTCACGTTATGCGCTCACAATGAGAGCGAGTGAGAGGCACGCGTCCCTTCCACTCGGGCATGGTTAGCCCGCCTAAGAGCGAGAGAGACAGACATAAAAATTGTATATTTGTATATAAATACGTATGTATGTGTAAAGGTAAAAATAAAATTTTGTTAATATGAAATTCAGTGCGAGATTCTTTGTATAAATTAATGTTTTAAATATAATTCTTTGTATAAATAAATGTTTTAAATTGTTACTATTATTTCATCCTTCTTCCTACTATACGAATGAATATTCACATTAAAATTATTTTACCACTCAAAGTCGTTGTCACGTAAAACTTTCGCCCGTATACCGACTTTACAGGCAACCAATATTTTTTTTATTAAAGAATAATGTATAGGATAAAACATAACATTAAGTTCATCATCATCAAACTACAGAGGTCCTACTGCTGGGGTCATACTTCCTCCGCAATGGGAGGGAAATTAACCAACTATACCGTGCTAGTCAGATGTGTTGGTATAGGGTTTTATGTCAAGTTTTCCTTCTCTTGCATTTATGTTATAAGCATATCCATTAATATCTTAGTCGTCTTTTACGACACTCATGGACAAGCAAGCAAGGGTGGTGAATTGTGTTCTTACTCCGTCACCACACGAATATTATGATAATTATGTTTAAAATCTGTTACCAGAATTCCAACGCAATTTTTTAGAAAGAAGAAGTACGAGCTGAGCCAATACCTCTTTTGTTCCTCGTTAAAAATAGATTATTTTATAATTTTTTAATAAAGTTTTTTCTTTAGTAAAAAAAAACTGTGGCAATGATTTCACTATTCCTTTGCTATTCGCTTTTATAGTACGCACTCTCATATAATGTGTACAATTGTACATGTTAACTTGTTATTTTTTCTACCTTAACCCATATAAAACCTGCTGTTGAGCGCTTTGCCCTAAACTATACTGACAGAACAAAATGTTATTAATTTTTATGTCAAAGAACTCTTACTATCTTAATCTATGCGAATTCTATTAATTAAAATAAAACTTCTAACCTCGGTGGTAACAAACTAGGCTTTAATAGTATCAATCATCCATCCATTCATTACCCCATAAACGTCCACTATTAGACATATAGGCCTGCCCACGACAATGCCACTCGGAACAGACCCGTGCCATTTGCATCCAATAGTCCCTTGCGACCTTCAAAATATCGCCGATCCGTTTAGTAGAGTCGTCCTATGTCGTAGCATAGCAATATACCTAGATTAAAAATTCTAAGTATTCCTGAAGTTTCGATGCTATTGCGTCATAGATTTTGCGGTTACTTAATCAAAGTATCATTGCAAAATATAATTGTCCTATATTTTTTTATTAACAAAATAAATGACAAATAAAAAATTGTTTGCATTAAACCTTATTTAGGCATAAATTGTTGATACACATTTACACTGTTTTTAATTTGTCTCAATCTAACCATAACAAAGCTCAAGAGTACAATTATAGATTGATCACAGCGCCATCTACAAAGCTCCGTGGTTAATATAAACCATCCAGAGATCTATTCAGAAACACATAAAATTTTGTTCTTTGAGCCGTTTGTGAATTCACACGGAAGCATTATTTATATAAAGATATATAGGTACATAATCAGTAATTTAATTACACTTAATTATATTTAAGTTATTTTAAAATAGATATATCTCTAAAAATAATATAACAATTTACAATTAAAGAACAATTAAATTACGTATCTCTATTTACGAAAATCCTCAAAAAATATTCCTGCTAAATTAAACGTCAAAAAAAGTACTCACCTTGAAAAACAACATGGCTGCTTGTCAAATTTTTCCCGCGTTTTCGCGTCGGCACTGAGCGTTCACTACACACGTCTGCGGCTTGCTACACGACCACTTGTATTTATAATGTCGCCGGGTTACAACAGTGGTTGTTCTGATATTGTTATGCGTAGCGCAGCCCTCGTAACGTAACACCCCCGTTAATATGTTGACACATTTAATAATGATTCATTGAGAAAACATGGCGGTTATTCAATCGAATATTTGTAGCAAATAGTTTAAACTTTATGTAATTCAACTAAAAGATATTGCTATATATATATAATATATAGGCAATGATGAGCACAGAAAACCTTTTTTTTACAGTAAGCAATACGTATGACGAATATTTTATTTTTTTTAGGTCACACAGAATAAGCAAAGATATATATTTTGAGACCAGGGTCACAGGGCTGAGGGGGTCACAGTATAAATGTGATTCGCATGGAAATTGCATGTTTCAACCTTGTTAAGATTTTCTGCTAATTTTCCTGATACAATTTCATTGAGAAACTTAAAAATAAGATTCGCAACCTTTTAAATGTCAGTGCATATAAGCATCTGAGGGGTTTAGGTAGAAAACTGTAAACTATACTATAAAAGGGAAATAATATTACTATAAATGTATTTATTAAAAAAAACCTTCATAAAGGCTTAATCATATTACTATCTCTCTACAAAAATCATGTGCCATCCGGCGGGATAAGAATACAATTGTTGCCATCCCTTAACTGCCTTAAACCTTAAAAATCGGCTAAGGATTCCACCAGGAGTGCGGATACTGCATTCACCAACCCGCATGTCAAGTGTTGCGTTTTTGCTATTACTCCCTGATATAAATATTAATGAACGCGGTTTACGTTCAGCAGTGAATGGCAAAAAGATCAGTGAATAAATGAAAACTAATTGAAGACAATTTGAATTAGATTGTAACTGTAGTAATAAATTCTTAAAGATTTGGATTAAAGGTTATCCGCGAATGAACCATAAAAATCCCGTAAAATTCATAGGACTCCACCAATGACTAAATATATTTATTCAAAATACTACGTAGAAGTTTTAATTTTATTAAAGTCATTTCCGTGTGGTGATGGAGTAAGAATACAGTGCACCGCTCCTTAACTTGCCCGTGGATGTCGTAAAAGACGACTAAGAGATATAATATGCACATAACTATGCAAGAGAAGAAAAACTCGAAATGAAACCCCATACCAACATGCCTGACCAGGTATTATAGGTCAAATTCCCTCCCATTGTGGAGGAGGCCCGAACCCAACAGAGGGATGTATGTGCTACGATGATGATGATGAATGTCATTGGTACATCAGTAAAACACACATTTTTCTATTAACATTAATAAAATTATAATAATATATTTAATAAACAATAATAAATTGTTTTATACTAGGTCAAAAGAAGCCATAAGACAGTCCAAGCATTTTTATAACACTTAATAGAAAGATTGTAGTCAATTTACTATAAATAAACATAAACAAGAATCATTGATTCAAATGAATAAAGTTGCAATTTTAATCTATAAATTATAATTATTATAGAAGTAGTATGACGTAGTTAGTTACATTATGTAGTAAATTTAAATGTTTTGTCAATTAATAAATATTTATTTGTGAGGAAGTTGAGAGATTAGTTAACGAATATGATACATTAGCAGACTAAACAGATTTGCGACTAGACAAACTGTGTAGTGGTTAAGATCGATACTTTACCAAGTTTCGCGGTATCGATTACCTCGAAGGACAATATTTTGTGCGTGTTGATTCACAAACCGAGTCTTGAGATTAGCATATACATATAAACAGACGGTAAAGTTCCCCGTTATAATTATTGCCTTAGTGTTGAAATGAAAAGAAACTAAAAATAATTATGTTCTTTCGGGTTTCTCATTCAACAAGGAGCTATTACAGGAATGTTTATTTTCTGCTAAAGTGTGGTACTACCATACTGTACTATAACTAGCCTTTTATGCACCTGGTGCTAGTTGCCATTAATTCGCCTCTCTTTAAATTCGCCTATGATACAGTTTCATAGTTTGATCATTTCTACGCTAGTCCCGAATGCATTTACTATGCCCTATGTTATAATTCTGCTACGCTAAACGATCCGTGGTATTTATGATTGCAGACTATTGAGAACTTGCTCGATGTTGCAGAAGAAAAATTCATTAGCGTGGTCCACCATAAAATTTTACAATTTTGGTTTCCATCCAGGAAAATCTATACCCGATATCACTTAGAAAATATATCGATCACGACTGTGATTGTCCTCGTACGTGCAAATGTTTCAGACTCTGGGAAGACATATCTGTTATAGGGTTCGTCAAAAATTAAAGATTCTAGGTAAATTTTTGGTTTAGTAAATTTATTATTTATTATTATTTATTTTATTCCCAAATGCATATGTAAAAATATATTCAATAAATAACTAAGGAATTATCATAATAAATATTGTAATAAACTAATCAGTTAGTCTCTTGCGGCTATTGAGGCACCCACAACTTGTTCTAGATGCTTCGAGCAAGGCCAAGTACAACCAGTCCCTCTCCGACTGCCTTGTCTAAGAGCTATGATGCACGAAAATTACATCCATAAGCCCATTTTTCCTAAGTCAATTTGAAATAGTCGATGAAATTTTGACTGTTTTTGTTGTGTGACATTGAATATTTTACTATTTTATGGGAGTCCCAAAAATCGGCTTGGAAAATTTATAAACGCCAACTGCGATCGGCAAACTAACAAACTTAGTGATTATGGCACTAACCTCCCCTCTGGGATGAAATATGTCTACCAGTGGAGACTTCCCTCCCTTTGAAGGATGCATGGCGCTGAAGGCTCTCAACCCGAGTAGTGACCTCTCCTACCGGATAAGTTTACATAACTTAGTGCAGAATAATATTAAAAAAAAATTATTAAAAAAATTAGGCGGATATTAGGTCAAGTGCTTAAAAAATAAAATAATAAACGTAACTTAGAACGTTAGCTCGACATTAACTTGTTTATTATGAAATATTTGTTATTTTTATTAATTTACTATAAGCGTAAAAACTGATTTAATTAAGGAAGTGGAGCACGTAAGGTTCTTGTGTAAGTATTTCCTTATGCGAAAAATATCAGTGTGGGCTTTTTAAACTTGATTAATAATCAAATATTTAATACTTTTTTAAAACAAATTTGATGTAATAAATCTAGTATCTTAACCAAGTACCTTAGAATAATAACGTATAGAAGGTAAGTTCGCGCACAAAAAGTGAAGCATTTCAATTGGAGCCTAATGGAGCGTACGCCGGAACCGTTCCGTAATATACAAGTCATTGTACTGCACGTACGTACGCAACTCTTAAAAAATAAATAGGTAATTATGACGGTTTGTGCATTCAAATTGTGTCATAACATATTTGAAAAACTTAAAAAGGTTTTTAACATTACTTTTAAAAGTATTTCGACGATTTATGTTAATAAAAACAAAATTTGATTGCATAATTTGTATAGTGGTGTGCGCGTGTACATGTGTAATCGTCTGCGCGCCATTAGTATTTTTAGATTCATGTTTCGAACTTTCGAACTATTGACACTATCCTTCTATACGTTATTATTCTAAGCCAAGTACATTGATAATCTATGTGGTGACAGAGTAAATATACAGTTCACCACCCTCTCTCTTGCCCGTGGGTGTCGTAAAAGACGATTAAGGGATATAAAGTATACAATTTATATCGATACAAGAGAAGCAAAATTCGAAACGAAAACCTATCTAACACGACTGACTAGCGTATAGTAGGTCAAATTACTTCCCAAAATGGAGTAGGTCTGAGGCCAACGGTGGGACGTGTATGGGTTAGGATGAGATGAAACTTTTTTATCATTCAATACAGAATCGTTACAGTATGCGCACTTGTCTACATTTTCATACTGATTCTAAAACTAACCAAACTATCAGCCGATAGAAAGTCTGTGATCTGTGGTAAAAAGAGATTAAATATGCGGGAGTTTCGGCGCGAATTGTATTATATTAATTTTTTTAGTGTTTTATAGTGTTATATTGTATAATTTTGCTGATATTTTATGTAATATAATATAATTAAGGTGGTGAATGTGATATATGGGTTTACGTGTATTTTCATATTCAACCGGAATTCCCAGAGAAATCATCTAATTAGGTTTTCAGCGCCTAATTAATGATAACGACTTGGCTAACTGACGGACAATGACTATAAATAAGTTATACAATATGAAGAAGTAAATAATACGAGAACTTATAATTAACTTTGTAATTTGGTTTAAGCTGATGGCTTCGTTGCCAAAGCTTCATTGAATAAAAAAAAAATTAAAAAAAAGATTAAATATGCTTATAGCATCTATACCAATACCCTATACCAACACGTCTGAACAGTGCTTTATAATAGGTCTTTTTTCTTTTTATTGTGGAGGCGGCCGGATCCCGTCAGTAAGACTTATGTGGACTGCAATAAATATGACAATGATAATGTAACAATTATTAATGCAACTATGTGGTCCACAACTTGTTATTCTGATTGTGCTTGTAATTTGTACACGTTCATTATACCGCGTGAGGAAAGACCGACGTCCTCCCCGAGGGGGGGACGTCGGTCGATGGGAGGGTACCCCAATAGGGGGTATTCCGTCGGGCCGACCACTGATGTCAAGTAACCCTGCTCCGGTGGTCGGCCCAACGACGAAGGCGACGTGGTTTTCGGGTGGGTTGCGGGAGTTGCGTGCTTAAGCCCCTCTGTCGCCCCGGACGGGGTGGTGCGGAGGCGCGCCGACCGCAACCCACCCACAAAAAAAAAAAAATAAACTTGTTCATTATATGTTTGTACAGTCCCCGATACAAGGATTAATTCATTAGTACAGGATGTTGTTAAAAAAACACTTTGGGCGTAAATTCGTATGAATTAAATAAAATTTCAAAGCAATATTTCTCCAAGGAGATTGATATTTAAAGAGATTTATAAGATACGTCTCTTTTATCCTAAAAACATAAAGCTCTTCAGACAGATTCATTCTATCGCAAGAGAGAGATGATTTTTGTTTCCTTTTCTTCAATCTAATATAGTATATTTCCGTGTGGTGACGGAGTAAGAATACAATTCACCACTCCCTATCTTGCCCGTAGATGTCGTAAAAGACGACTAGGGGATATAATATGCACGTAAGATCTGTGCAAGAGAGGGAACACTCGAAATGAAACCCTATACCAACATGTCTGACCAGCATGCTATAGTAGGTCAAATTCCCTCCCATTGTAGAGGAGGCCCGACCCCAACAGTGGACGTATGTGGGCTGCGATGATGATGATGATGATGATGAATACTGTATATATGTACTGTATAATACGTTACATCTCCTTAAACGTAGTGAACGTAGCCTACCACACCATACTGGCTAATCTTCACTTGCAGATTAACTACTGGAAAGCAATTGTAGATCATACCAAGAATTATTTTACATAGAACCCAAGATAACAAGTACTACTTTGGCCATTTGTGTCATCTATGTAGTACAAATAGGATCATGATTCTCCCGTCTACATAAGTGTGGAAGGTTTAGACTGCGTTGGACCAAGGTGGGTTACAAAACAATTACTTTGGAGGAAAACTTTCGGTATGTTTGGAAATCAGAAGCTATGGGTTTCAGACTGTTAAAATCTGTCATCAAATGAAAAATGCCAACATGCCTAATAGTCGACACATAACGGCTTTATTTATATGGTAGAAAAGTGTCTTGATTGATTATTGAAGAGTGGACGTTGATAGGTTTATATGACTTAGTCGCTATACGGATCCATTTATATTAGTAAGACTTGGTACATGTAATTAATACTGAAGAAACAGGATACGTTTGTTATATTATGTTATACTTTGCCGGGCTAGATTATGCTTTATTTTATTTAAACAATAAACTTACATCATTTGACAGTTCAAAAAGAGGAGTGCTCCGGTCGTCTCTAAACTTACAGCATTACTCGCCAGGTCAATCTGGAGATTCCCTGAAAGTTTCATTGAAATCGGTCCAGCCGTTTCGGAGCCTATATGGAACACACTTTCTCTTTGATATATATAGAAGATAAACACTTATCTCAATTACTGGGACTGCGTAACATAATTATTAATTATTATTTAACTTGTACTAAAGTTGAGATCATCACCATCATTTCAACTTATACACTTCCCACTACTGGGCTCGAGTTTTTTCCAAAACGGACAAGTCATTGAATTATTGACTACAACTCTGGCCAGACGGATAGGTCTAGGGTTTTAATTTAAATTTCCATCTCTTACGTAAATGGTACCTGTATATTATATCCCTTATTCATCTTTTGCTACTCACACGCAAAATATAGGACGATGAATTGTATTTTTACTTCGTACACCATACGTAGAAGGTGTGGATAAAAAAGCTTTAATTTTTATGTGGTGTGAATTGAGAATAAAAGAAGGTACCACATTCTGTGTTACTTTGTTTTCTATTTATGATGGACATGAGCAGAAAATACTCTGTAATACTCTGCAATTACAGTAAATAGAAATAACTATCAACAAAGTTCTATAGCCAATCCATACAAACAAAATATAGTAGGCCAATTTACTTCGGCGACTATGTATTCCACCAGTGGAACGAATAAGATCTTTAAAAAATTAACATGGTACTTTCGTAGTTGTACTCTTCATTTCAGTTAATATATGTTGCCTTGTTGGGCTCAAGCTTCCTCCGCAATAGGAGAGAAATTGACCTAATAAACCACGCTGGTCAGACGGGTCGGTATAGTTTCATTTTGAGTTTTCTCTCTCTTACATCGAAGTTATCTTATGCCTACCTATTTTTATTCCGTTTGTATTCTTATATGGAGTGTATTATTATATGGATAAAAATAATAAGTGATTAGCTCTTAAACTATGGCGTATGCAGACCGTTTCAAGTGTGTATAATATGCGTATAAAGGACATGACTACATCTCTGACGCATTCCACACGGGCGGTTTATTTTTTTTTATTCTGCTTTGTCTGTGTTACTTTACATTACACTGTGAGTTACATTTTTGGCGGGTAGACATTTAAGATTACGATCATCTTGGTATTTCACAAACACGTCAAGCATACAAAATGGACTATATGGTAACTTTTTGACAGGGAAAAACTGCTATCTCATAATCATCATCACCTCAGCCCACAGAAATTCCACTTACAGGGAGGAAATTGACCTATTACATCGCGCTGGTCAGACGTGTTGGTATAGGGTTTTAAGTCAAATTTACATAAATATTATATGCATATCACATCCCGTCCTTTTACTATACCCACGGACAAGATAGAGCGTGGTGAACTATATTTTTAATCCTTCATCGCCCGGCAAATATCGAGAGACCAAACTATATTTATATCAAATATGTACTTTATTGTAACCCAAAAAGAGAGTTTTTATAAATTTAAGATGTTTGTCTGTCTGTAGAAACGTAACTCTTCGACCTTCACCAGGTCGACAGTCTATCTATTTTGTCCTACACTGCGTCGTCTGATACGTGGTCGCCACTCGAGAACCTTTCTTCCACAGCGGCTGGCGGTTCGTGCGAAGTGTCCTGTCCATTGGCACTTCAGCGTGCTAATAACAATAGTACTAATTCTTAATAATTTTCTAAAGTGCAGCTGTATAACCGGCAACAAGACCGAGTGTTGCCGCGGGTGCAATCGCCCCCAAGCGGTCGGCCCCTCTGTGGGTGGCGGACTAATCCCCAGTCCGTCCACTTGCGACCTCGGTTAGGGCGACCTTGGTTAGGGCGACATCCTGCGCAGGCACGCACGCCTACCCATCGCGCCGGGGTTGGAGCGTGTAGTGGTGAAGGAATTCCTCCCGGACATCCTCTGCCACTATACCATGTTGGCCAAAAGTTGAGATAGTTTTATTTTTAATTTTCATTCTCTAGAATGGATGTTATTTACTTACATCCAATAATCTATTTTTATGATATCCAGAGAAAAAGAAGAAAGAAAAGCATAACAAATATATTCAAACTCCTTCATCGAATCGGATAAATTCGATAATCATTAGAATTTAATCAATAGTAGAAATCGAACACAACTCAATAAAAAATCATCGCGCTTTAAAAACATTGACATAATTAATTATTAGAATTGACATTTGTTTCATTTGCAATGCTTTTTTGACGGTCGTTGAAAAATCATGCGTGTGAATGAGGCTCAACACTCTCAGAAACGTCAAAGCTTATTGGATAATTTGTGTGGAAAAAAAATACTTTATTGTTTCTTTATAGTGTTTACGACTCACCAGCTTATTTACTACGGAGTATAGATACAAGAAGTCCGAACGGTATAGGATTTTTCACATTATTTATGAACAGAAGAATAAACCCAGATTATAGTTCTCTTATTTGCCACTGACTGCGCAAGTATTCCGCATGTACAGTTACTATATACTTTAAAATAATATTACAAAAATTATCTCTTAAAGTTGCCGATATTATTGGGTTGAATAAGCTAGAAAATTTTCTAAAAAATTCGGTAAACTATTAATTCATTCCACACCTTTTAAATTTTTTTGTAAATATGTCAATAGTAACAAAACGTAAATATTTAAACGAGTAGGTACTTCTTAAAAAATAGCGCATTCTACAGACAAAAATCTATCCTCTAAATTAATACCGTTCTTTTAATTTACATTTGGAATTCTTGTATCTATAATTCGAGCTAATTATTTTGTCTATGATATACCTATATCTGTTTACAAATGAAGAATAATGCAATCAAGAATTAATAATTAATTAATATATAATAAGTTTTACTGTACCAATTAAAAAAAACCATCATAAATGTTTCTCAAATTGTAATTAGAGACATTAGTTGAATTTCTCTTAGACGAAAAGAAACTTTGTACTTATTGATTTGTATATCATTTGTCATTTTAACTTGTTAGTTTATATTTATGATCAAAGAAAAATGCCGAGAAAATAAATACTTTTGTATACTGGCGATATCAATAAATACTGCATTCCAATCTTTTTGAAGACTTTTTTGTAGGCTATGGTCACGGAGTTTCGGCGTGAATATAGAAATGTCATGTTACGCTCTTGAATTATATTCATTTTTACAATGTTTTATTGAGTTATATTGAATAATTTTGTTGATATTTTATCTAATATAATACAGTTAAGATGCTGAAGTGTGGTGCATGTGATATAAGAGTGGTTTACGTGTATTTTCGTATTCTATCGAAATTTCCAGAGAAATCATTTAATTAGGTTTTCAGCGTCTAATTTTGCCTGTCCGAATTGACAAACAGAACCAAAAAAATGGCTTTGGTTACACACCTCGCCCTATCTGTCCGGGGCGACGAATGCGGAGTGCGACCCCATAACCTACCATATTCCCTCCCCATCGACATTAGGCTGACCACTGGTACCGATTCCTTGACTTCCGTGGCGGGCCCGGCGGGTTACCCTTTCGGATACCGTCTCTTTAGACACCACGGTAAGGAAGACAGTGTGCGGGTGACGTGACCATTAATTCGTCACCTGCAAATAGGCTGACCGCGCGACGGGGCGAGGGTACTCCTTCGGGTCAACCACTGAAGATAAGGAACTTGGCTCGGGTGATCGGTCCAACGACGAAAGCGACGTGCTATGGGTGGGTCACGGGGCGCGTGCGTCGCCCTCTTTCGTCCCGGACGGAGTCGGAAGACGGGTGCGCTGACCGCAGTCGGCCTTTGCGAATGGGGAAATAATCCCCGAGCTCTCCACCCGCAACCTCGGCTAGGGCGGCATCAGGTACAGGTACTCATACCTGCGCCGTCCAACGCGCCGGCAGCAGTGTCTCTTGGTAGAGGCATCCCACCGAACCCGGTCCGCTGCCTCCCTTTGCGATACAACTGCCTCTGTCTTGCAGAAGGCGATGACCGCTACCCAATTCCTGACGCTGTCGAGCATCGTTCTAGCGATGGTCGGCCGCGTTATGTGCGAGAGCAGCAGCTAAGTGAGGATTGATAACACATCGTATTCTTATTATCAAGTTTATGAAAGCGCAATACTGGTAATGGAGATATTAATAATAATAATAATTTATTTGTCAGAATACGGGTACATAAAGTTGACAGTTCCTTACATTTAAGCACTAGCTGTATTCTACTGGTGTACAAAATATTTATTTAGTTTACAAAGGTTTTAGTAACATTAGCATGTAGTCATTTTATAGATTAGTAAAATTAGCGAGTTAGTCATTTTTTATTGTAATTTAGTTTATACATCTTTGCACATTATAATTCCTTGTCATTTAAAAAATCCTTTATACAGTAATAGCATTTGTCTAATAACAGTTTGATTAATTGTAATTTATAAGTCCTTAATGTATTAATTGTCTTAAATCTATTTGGTAACTTATTATATATGAGTATTGCCATGCAGTATATATTTTTGCTGAAGACACTCAATCTTTGCTTAGGTACTAACAGTTTGTATATATTCATCTCTTAATCATCTTAATTCATATAGGTAAGTTCGCCCCACTGCTCGGCCCGAGATTCCGCCATAATAGGAGAGAAATTGACCTTCTTATACGCTAGTCAGACGTGTTAGTATAGGGCTTTATTTCCAGTTCTCTTTCTCTTGCATAGATGTTATAAGCATAATATATTAAATTAATATTATTAATTATCATTTATGACACCAAAGGGCACGATAGAGGGTGATGAATTGTATTCTTAATCTGTCACCATATGGGATATCTTTATTATAAATTTCTCGTGTACGTGTGTCACTGAACTCCTCCTAAACGGCTGATCCGATGTTGATGAAATTTTTGTGGATGTTCAAGGGGATTCGAGAATGGTTTAGATTCACAATTGGACCCGGTAGGTGGCACTGCTGTCGATTCCAAAGAGAATTCCTTTTATTTTATTTGAACAGAACAAGATCTGTTGGGTCAGCTAGTTTTATTACAAATATCAATAATACATATCATAAAACAAAACAAAAGTTTTATTCGTATATACCCGAGAAAAAATGATCAGGCCTGATTATACATGAACAGGCCTGATCAGCCCTGATCAGACCTGAAATTAGACATGATCAGGTCTGATCAGGCCTGGAGTGTCAAATACGCTTGGGTCTGATGAGACATGATCAGGGATGAATAGACCTGATCAGGTCTGATCATGCCTGATCAGACATGAACAGGCCAGAACGTGTTTAACGCTCCAGCACTGATCATGTCTGATCAGGCCTGATTAGGTCTATTCATCAGCTATTATTCATGGAACCAAGATTTTTGAAATTATTTTTCACCCGTCTTTAGATGAGTCCACTCAATACCATCAGTGAAACATTTTCGAAATTTGGTTACTAATGGTTCCATAAACGTATTCATTACTGACCTACTAGACCACTCTAGTTAGACGTGTTAGATAGGTTTTCATTTCGAGTTTTCCTCCTCTTGCATCGATATAATTCGTATACTTTATATCCCTTAGTCGTCATTGACGACAGCTACGGGCAAGAGAGGAAAATAGTGAATTGTATTCTTACTCTGTCACTACGGAGAAGTCAATATACGAATCGTACGCGCAGCTCAAATCGACCAAACTATAGACTGTTAGAAAGTCTGTGGTCAGCAGGAGGTCTTAGGCGGTTCTAACGGTTACAACGGTTAAGTAAGGAGTAACAACACACCGAATTCTTAACCTCAACTCTATCATGGCATCGCTAAGAATTATGAATTATTATTACATAGAAGATTAAATAATAAACCTTACTAATATAATAAATGCGAAAGTATGTTTGTTTGTTACGCTTTCACGCTTAAACTACCAAACCGATTTCAAAAATTCCTTCACCATTGGAAAGCTATAGCTTTCCAATATCAGGGAGTATAATATCAAGGAGTAACATAGGCTATATTTTATCGCGGTATTCCCACGGGAACGGAAACTACGCAGGTAAGGCGACTAAAACCGAAGCGAAGCGAGGACGGGTTGCTAGTAAATAATAATAATATTTTTATTGAAAAAAAAAAAAAAAAGAAAAAAATAAACATTATTAAATAGAAGATCAATTTTCTTATGGTGATGGAATAAGAATACAATTTCCCACTCCCCAACTTACCCTTGGATGTCGTAAAAGACAACTAAAGGTCCTTTAGTTGTCTTTACCTTTAGTTGCCTTATTATAAGCACTAGCAACCCGCCCTTGCTTCGCTTCGGTTATAGTCGTTTTACCCACGTAGTTCCCGTTCCCGTGGGAATACCGGGATAAAATATAGCCTAGTTTACGCCCTGATATTATAGCTTTCCATTGGTGAAAGAATTTTTGAAATCGGTCCAGCCGTTTTGAAGATTACCCGGAACAAATTCAAAATTCAAATTCTAATAGTTTATTGCATTCATGTGTACATTTTGGTGTTACAAATATATTACAGGTCAACATGAACCCTGATAGGGCACAGCAATTTTATGAATTTAAGATTACATGTTTTTTATATTACCTCTGTTACCTTTAAATACCCTCATTAATTTATGGTATTACGTTACTAAAATATAATGTCAATCAATATATGAATATAATGTTATTAATATAATGTCTCGATATAAACTAGATTAATGCAATTGTAATTTAGTTAACAATTATATCAATGTCAATTTAATAAATAATTAAACTATTATACATATGTCATCGGTTAAAATTATTGTTAATTATTTCATTAAATGTCTATATCCTTGTGGCTTATTGTATTAAAGTATTTTAGTTTCATTAATGTCCTCGAAGAATTCTCTTAGATTATAATAACATTTTTGATTGAGGTATCTAGTTAAGTTATTTCTAAATAAATTAAAATTTGTCATGTGTTTTAGTATTCTTGGTATTTTATTGTATACTTTTATAGTCATAACATAAGGTCCTGAATGAAATAATGTTAAGCTTGAGGTAGGCATAGCAAGTCTATTTTTATTTCTTAGGTTACGGTCCCGTGTGTGATGATCCTTGGTAAGGGGAAACAGCTCTGGGCGTTTTTTTACAAACAGGCATACTTCAAGAACAAACAGACAGACAGACAGACAGACAAAAAATTTTTAATTGCTATTTTAGGCATAGGTGTCGTGCTAATAACTGTGTGAGCATGAAAAAAGCCTATTATTTTGACATTACAAACAGACACTCCAATTTTATTTATTGGTATAGATATAACATCTATGCAAGAGAAGAAAAACTCGGCACAAAATCCTATACCAACCTGTCTGACTAGCGTGATATCATGGGTCAATTTTCCTCCTTTTGTGGAAGAGACTCGAGCCCAGCAGTGGGATGTGTACAAAGTCGAGATGATGATGATGATAAGATTAATTATAGATAGAATAAGTAATTATTGATTTACTCTTTAGTAAAAAAATTTTTACCTAATTATGACCAAACGTAGCATCTTTGAAGAGCAAATAGAATTGTCCTACGTCTAAATCTAAATCGGAGCACAGCAAATCGGTGCTTGGAACACACAAGGTTATTAGTGCAGTTAAAAATTTAATATACTTCAATGGGGCTGTCTGTCCGTCGCTGGCACATAGTGTTAACATGAGGGCGAAGTTGTATGTATAAGCCTGATACAGCCCTAGCAAAACCGCGGGGTAATGACCGGGACTTTCGTTCAGTCGCAATAAAGTCTATCGCTGAGGTGCGACAATAAATTATATTTCTTCATATTGCTAAAGTATAGCCCCGAAATCCGCAACATTACAGCGTATCCACATTTAGGGTTAGCACACACACAGACCACATTTTGTATGAAAAAAAAGTATATAGAAATTGGAGAATTAATATGAACACTATTTTATTTATTATAGACGAGTTTTTGGCGGCTGCGTGAAAATGTCATACATATTGAATTAATTTGTTGTTATTTAACGTTATATAATACGACAAACGTACTAAAGTATGTTATATAATTGTGATTTACATGTTTCATGTTCTACCAAAATTCCTAAAGGAAATGTAATTTGATTGTCAGCGTCCAATTAAACGTAACGAGTTGACTCACTGACGGATGATTATAAAACAGGGTATTCGATATGAAAGAGATTCTTTCATTTATGAAGAAAATTGTAAGTCTTAAGCCCCCTCCACATGTTGGCCGAGCCTAGGTCAACACGAACGTCGGCAAATAGGTACCAAGCAAGTGCTAGCGTCCACACGTTGGCCAAGTGCGTCGAACGCCAACGTGAGTGGCCAACGTAGACGAGTTTTTGTAGAGCCGTCCACACATTGGCCTCGGTCAGTGTTCATTGTGCATTGAAACACTATGGACGTTGACATTGACGTTGCTGCAGCTTCGGCTATTTATTTAATGAGCGTATTATATAACTATTATCTCAGTATATACCGCAGTAAAGTGGTAAAAAAGAAGGTGGTTGATACTGAGTATTCACAGAAATAGAACAATGTAAGATATATCCGTGTGGTGACGGAGTAAGAATACAATTCACCACTCCCTATCTTGCCCGTGGATGTCATAAAAGACGACTAAGGAATACAATACATAATACGCATATAACATCTATGCAAAAGAAGGAAAACTCGAAATAAAGCCCTATACCAACCTGTCTGACTAGCATGGAATAGTAAGGTCAGTTTCCCTCCTATTGTGGAGGAGGCTCGAGCCCAACAGTAGGACATATATGAGCTGCAATGATGATGAATGATACTTTTTGATACTATAGGTAACATATAGGGTGACTTGGATCTAATTATTTACGTCGCATATCTAGGAGTAGTGATGCAAATTTGAAAATATAATCATTTGTGTTGAGCAACATTATCACATTAAATACGTCTAACAGCAATGGATGTTAACCATGTAATGGCGAGCGCAGACGAGCGCCTTTGATTTGTGTACAAAAACCGACACCGAGGCGAAGTGAGGCAAGTGATCACGAGCGATGGCGAGTGAAGACAAATCAGCTGTCCACACGTTGGCGCTTGTATTCACTCTGCCAACTAGGTGAGCGACGGCGAGCGTTGGCCAACTAAGGCAAATCTGTTGTACACACGTTGGCGTTGGCCATCGCTCGACCAACATGTGGACGGGGCATAAGATGTTGAACAATTTACAATGTCGAAGGATGTTGATTAACTAAAATAAAGTATTTTTATTGCAAACAGTGGCAAACAAGCAAACAGTACACCTGATGGTTAGTGTTGCTGCCGCTCATAGAACTTTGCAATACCAGTGCCACAGCTAGGCTGCTGCCTACCGCGAAGAAATTAAAGGGAGTGTGAATGCGTGCTATGAAGTTCAGTGATACTAAAGGCATCACTAAAACCCACCACACGCAAACCCTCAGAAACTTGGGTATATTCTTTTAATAGTGTAGTTGGTAACCCTATCAAAATGCCTAAACAAAATTGCAAAAACATAATAAAAAAAATACAATTTCATAGACAAAGTAAACAACAATTTAACATTAATATTAATTTCTCTTATTAAGTAATTGTTTAATTATTGTGTAAAATTACAAAACATGAAATAATATCGTTGGTAATTGTTAGAAAATCCTAATGTAACGACAAACGTTCCACTCTATATATTTCGACTTAATGATCTACGCACAATTTTTAATTTAATTATCTACGTAAAGACTTGTGATTGCACAGAAACCGTAGTCTGTATAGCATTAAAGTGTCGCAGGTTCGATCTCCACGCGGATAGTTGAAAATTCGGGCCGACCACGGAGGCCAAGAAACTCTGTACCGGTGGTCGGCCCGTTGGGTTGGAAGACGACAAGCTACGGTGGGTTAAGGGGCCGTGCGCTATCCCGCCGTTGCCCTGGACGGAGCCGAGCGGCGGGTGCGCTGCCCATAGCGCACCCAAAAAAAAAAGACAGGTGAAAATCTGGGTGATATTTCTGTCTGTTACAGAGGTGTAATCTCTTAAAAAACATGACAGGGAAGTAGAGGTATGCCTTACTACACAATTCAAGCTAAGACCTAATATTGACAAAGTTTAGAATATTTTAAGACCCCCTCTCTTCCTAAGCAAATCATCTATTATGAATACGTTCTTATACTTACGCCTTAATTAGACCCAACTAAATAAATAGTACAAAAAGCTTTCTCAAATAGGTCAAACATACTTCAGGATTGTATTCATTAAACTGGTCATAGACATCAAACATTTGGTATCAGTGGACGGCCCAAGGGCGAGATGGGGAAGGAATATGGTGGGTTATGGGGCCGCACACTACCCTGTCGTCGCTCTGGACATATTGCGCGAGGTATGTCCAAACCATAGCCCGCCCAAAAAATAAAGATTGTAGTCACGGATGGCTAGACCAGGAGTAGTCCACCCGATGAGACCGGCGACGTTTACGTCGTTAATGCCAGAAGGCAACAGAAGTTTTGACAATAGGTCAGATGGTGTTGGTCCTGATCGATGTAAAACTCTTCTTCTTTTTTTAAGACAATAACGAGCAATACAAGGGTTGATAGTATTGTTAGCGGTTACGCTGTAAAGCACTAGCCTGAAAAATTGATAATATCAGTCGTGTGATTACCAACATCGTTGCAATTATGCCATTATCTCTTGGGGAGTCCTCCTCGTCAGTACCAGGTTCGCTCGTTCCCTCCAGATTGGGTGGGGTGCGGCCACACTAAAAGAAGTCTATACTTGCCCTTTCCTTTGCCTTCAAAACCCGGTTTACTCTTTCGATTACCTACCTCCGGAACGCTATCACGTACAATTTTCAATTCTTTATGAATGGCTTCTGTTGACGGTTCAAAGCATCTTAGCCAACGTCCCGGTAGACGCGCACGTACAATTTTCATCATTTTTTTCGATGCGTAATTAATCTTTCATAACTTTTTTAAACATCACTCAAATTCATCTGTCATATAGTGTACGCGCCAAATTTTCACCGCATTGAAGTGCTCTGTACGTACACGGGCGGCCATGACATCGCCGCCATTTGCATTCAAGACACATGCGAAACGGTAACCGATAATTGCATATTATTTCACTTGTTACACGTTTCGTTCGTTATATGATTTAATGGAACGAATTTCAGTTCCTGCTGCGTTACTAAACAGCTGTTATACTGCATTGTCACCATTGCATCAACACGAGGCAATTTGAAATATTTAAAAACTTTGATTGCGCGGGTGTTTTTTTAAATCGTTATTGTAATTGATTCCAGTTTGATGCTAAGTTTATTCTTTCTATTCATGTTGCGATTTTTACTTTTTCTTTACTATTATGTAGGAAATGTTACAAGACAATATATATAGTTTGCCAATTGGACGTTGAAAACACAAGGATTTATTTATTAGTGGCAACAGTACCTATTGCGTCTAAGAGACAAACTGGTAATACACCACACTTGGAATATCTATAGCGAAATTTATTAACAACTGTAATTAAATTAACTGTGTTGTATTAATTTCTGGCACCTTATGGCTGCGCCACTATTCCTCTACTGTCTCATAGACGTCAATGTAGTTGAGTTTTGTAATGATGGCGTTTCTCGTATAGATTGCAAAATTGTTTTATATTTTTTAATATAATTCTCCAGGCAAAGTACGGGTACTTTCAATTGGGGCCCCTCTCTCGACAGAATATCATTTTTGCATATAGTGACTGTCATCTCATCAAAACGATTAAGAATTCTATAATTAGAGTAAATGATAGGATAATTCAGGACACCGACTCCTCATATCGATTTCAAAAAGTGTTTATAATAAATGGTACCGAAGTTTCACCTGCATTTTAAGGTAAGGATTTGCGATGAAGGAACTGCGATGTTTTCGGTTTTCTCTTCTAGGTGCCAGTCAGCCAGTTTTACCACTTTTAGGGCAAAGCAAGAGATGATGGCACATGTATTTTATGTCACCGCCTCGCTTAATTATTACAGATATTGTATATTTGATAGAAAAGGAATTAAAACTTCAAATATATCAATAAAAGAAACTTTATTAATGGCTAAACAGAGAAAATATACTAAAAATTACATAAACAATGGCTTCTATGCGCTTATTAACTATCTTAGTGTAAATAGAGCAAAAGAAAATGTCCACAATTTTATACACCGCACTCGTTATCGACTATGACGTCACGCGACAGCTGTCAAACTAAACGTCACTTTGACAATTTGGAATAGAGTAAACTGGGTCCTTATTCGCTATGATCCGTAGACAAAGCATGAAATAGATGTGACATAGTGTACACCTTATAAGAAAGCGGCATTTATAGCCCGGACAAATCTAATCATCGTTATTTACAAGCAACTTTAATGTATCAAATGTCCTTCTTTAATTAATGAGTTTATAGTAAAAAAAAACGGATAAGCTTTTCGAGTACAATATTGTTTACTTATTAGTATAACCAAGCAATCTCCGACCCCAATCAAAAACCAATACGCAAACAAAAAAGTACAATTGTGGAGTGTTCTCTCATATTTCTCTGCTTATTGGCATACATATCTTTTTCTTAGCTATTACTATTCTGTATCTACATTATGACCGTATGTATGTGTGATTGAGTTACTTCACGAAATATACGTGAAATCGATGTAGAATAGCTGATATAAATTTTTACCATCAGGTCGTCATATATGAATGGCGTAAAATCTCTGGGGGCATAGCGAATCGGGGCCCTGTTAAAGCACATATAATAAGTAATCCAGAGTAATATATTACTGCCAAAGCATACTCGTTTAATATCATTTATATACCTTTTTTAAATCTGCACCATTAGTCCAAGTTAAGCTCAGTACAGTAAATTGTAATAAATATATTAAGAGTTCTTTATTAATTTTCTCTATTACGGCACAGTGAATAAAGAGTATAAATCCAACATTTTCTTAATATATAAAACCGTATGACAACACGACACATAAATTTGCACAAACAAGCATTTTTGATTTGACAACACTGCACGTACGGTAAAAAAAAAGTAAGAAAATACTAAAATTATACTTTCTAGGAATACAATGTCATCAAACCTTACTTTTCTCCGAAAGTCGTAAAGCCGGCCGAAAATTCGCTTGATTTATATGACTATAACTACATATATCTCGTATAAGTTAACACTAATCTTAAATCGATCGTATAACATTCTCCTCAGTGTTGTCAAATCGAAAATAAGCAAAACAAAAATATAAACATTTACCATGGCAGCTTAACACATTATTTACATAGATTTCAAACTTAATTCTGGACTAATCACTGGGTGTCCATTAAAACTTCTGAAGTAATAAAAAAAATATTTTCTTGTTTGTTATCTTAGTCAAATTTTAAATTCAATGTATATTTATCTAATAATATTATAGCTTACTCGCACAACTTCGTCTACATTATACCAGAAAGAAAGAGAGGGTCAGAGAGAGTACATCGGCGACAACTATAACGTGCATCGCACGCAACGAAGTCTCTTGAAAGAATTAATGTTGCCTCGTTGTAGCGCCATTTTTTTAGCTTTTTCGTTCCTATTAGTCGTAGTGTATAGCTTATAATACTATAATTATTAGTATAGATATTATTTTCTATACTATGCATAGGCAAAAATGGAAACTACAAACTAATTTAAAAGTTACAGACGTTTAAAGAATTACATTTTTGTATTCTAAAAAAATGTCATGCGTAAATATATGATATAAAATGTATGAAATCTCCAAAAAACAAAACTTAGATAGCAATTCTCTTATAAAAGATGTTATATGAAGTTGATTTTATTTAACATTTTCTTCATAAGACCCCTTTTTCTACTATGCCAAATATTTTCTGTATTTAGCGTTATAAAAAATCCTCCAGAATTTTTTATGGTCACCCAGCGATTTAATCCGCCTTAACCATAGACATAAACACTCAGATTCACATGCAATTTATGTATTAAGAATTTATATACTTCCACTTGGATTGTGCCAAATTACATATTTTTTAAACTAATTTAAAAAATAAAATTATTTTTAAGGGATCGTACGTTTTTCAGCGCATATGGTTATGGGATGACCCGAGACGTATAAGTTCCAAGGTAAAATCCGGAAAAGTTTTACATAAAACGTGCAATACTAAAAATCTGAGATGAATTCTAATAAAATAAATAAATATATTTATATATTGTTGTACGTATGATCTGTGTAGTAAATAAGAATACAAAGCCCCACCCTTTCCCTTCTCCTAGGTGATCGCAAAGATTAGTCGTTGAACAGAGAGCGCCACTGCAAGAGTAGAAAAACTCGAAAAAAACCCCTATATCAAAGAGTATCCAGCGTTGCTATAGTATGTCAGCTTCCTGTTAAGGAGGCTCAAGATCTGCAATAGAACGTATATAAACTGAAGTAATGATGTTGCATAAAAGATATTATTACCTCTGCGCATTGTTGGGCTGGAGCCGTGAGAGGCAAATTACACACTGATCGAACGACGAAAACTATATACTAACAAGTATATAGTTTTATTTCCAGTTTTCCATCATTACATAGATGATATACGCATATTATAATCCCTTAGTCGTCTTTTACGACATTTACAGGTAAGATAGGTAGTGGTGAATTGCTCCGTCACCACACGGAACACATCATCATCATTTCAGCTCATATACGTCCCACTGTGGGGCTCAAGCCTCCTCCACAATAAGAAGAAAATTGACCTCCCTATACCATGCTGGTCAGACAGGTTGGTATAGGGTATACACGGCACATACCACAAAATATTTCACAATACCAAAATATTGGAAATTGTATTGCAAACTTATTGCGGTTTCAGTCCCTTGCAATGATATTATTTCCCCTAGTCGTTTTTTATGACACCTACGGGCAAAATATGGGGTAGAGAATTGTATTCTTACTCCGTCACCACACGTCATTATAAAAATAATAATAGGTTGCTGATAATTGAATTAATTCAGTGGCAATTAACTAAAAATAATAATTTAATGCGGATAGGCACAATCCATGAATCATTTAATTATAGTTTTTATATCAATTATACATACATTTTTTACATAAATACAAATTTTGCTGTGTTCAAATTAATAATCATTTAATCCCCCTTTAACACTAGAAGACCAATATGAATTTTATAGTGGTACTTTTTAAGTGGACCGCCCTGGTCCAAAGAATTAGCACGATGAATTGACAATGTGAGGCCATATCGCTCGTCTAACCGATAATTTTTGGGAAGAGAGGTTCTCGAATGGCGACCACGAATTAAATGACGCAGAAAAGAATGTATCCCTACCAACTGGATTGATCGTAATAGTTGCACGAAATCTTTGGATGTAAATGGCACAGAAACGTTCTGAGTAGCATTCGTGAAAAGATGTAAGCCCAATACCCCTATTGGGCGTACATCTTTTACATTAGGATGATTTAAAGATGGACTTTCGATTTTACAGCACGCAATGCATTAGACATAGTCCACGTGAATAAAGCAGCAGTTGGTGACAGTAAACACATTAAATGCATAGCGCAATCAGTTCATTGCCCTATAAGGTGCAGGTCTTCGGGACGAGTCTAGCATTTTTTTAAACTGTCGAAATGGTAGCATTATTTCAATAAATATATGATTATATATCTATAATAAACTCATTTGCAAAAAAAACGGGCGGTTTTGATTTTCATTCATATTTAAAAAGATACAATACCAAAAAGGTTTCAATCGTTTGTACACGTTACTGGCCGGTTTTAAAAATGCTGTGGTATTTAAAAAAGTACGTTCTAAATTCAATTTTTCATTTGATGTTCATTTTTACAGAAAACCCCTTTTTATCCTACATTTTTGGCGCGAAGTTCCAGAAGTTAACATCGACTTTCATAACTTTTATTCGATTTTTATCGATTAATTTCATATCCTTGACTGTCAAAGCTTTATTTAATGCTGTTTGGCTGTATCAAAAATGGTAGATAAAGTGGTAAAAGCTACCAAAATTATCGCGCTGCTTGAAGAGGGTTGCAGCCAATGTTTCGTGGCTAGGAGGCTAAATGTTAGTCGCTCGACAGTCCAAAGGACCTGGCAGCGATATCAGCAGACTGGTTCCATCGAGAGAAGGCCTGGTTCTGGAAGAAAACCATGTACCCAACCACGGGATGATCGTTTTCTTGTGAGTCGCGCATTGAGAAATCGCAAATCTTCGTATGTGGATCTTAAGAACAACCTCCAAGAAGTAAGAAATGTGCATATTAGTCTATGGACGGTCAGGAGGAGGCTTCTCGCTGCCAATATACGCAGTCACCGTCCGGCCCGCGGCCCCAAATTACTCCGTGAGCACAGAGTTCACAGGCTTAGGTTCGCTAGAAATTGTGAATCATGGACTCAAGACGATTGGAATAGGGTTTTGTTCTCTGATGAAGCCAGGATATCTCTGTTCGGTGAAGATCGACGTCGGCGAGTGCTAAGAAGACAAGGAGAACGCTTTGCAGAGGCATGTTTCGAAGAAATCACACCTTATGGTGGGGGCTCTGTTATGTTTTGGGCAGGAATAAATTCAATGGATCGTACAGAGTTAGTCTTCATTGAAAACGGCTCACTGACTGGGCATCGATACATAACGGAAGTTCTAATTTCTCATGCACAACCCGCATTGGCCGCTCTAGGTGAAGACTCGATTTTTATGGACGACAATGCTCGCGCCCACCGATCCCGCGATGTTAATGCGTATGTGCAAGAGGTCGGCATTCGTCGTTTGGATTGGCCAGCTCGAAGTCCCGACCTCAATCCCATAGAGCATGTCTGGGACGTTCTGAAACGGCGTGTGAGATCAGTACACCCGGCTCCGCAGACCATCAGAGAGCTGAAGAATGTGATTACTGCGGAGTGGGAACGTATTCCGCAAGCAAGTATCCGGGATATATTCGCTAGCATGCCCAGACGAATTCAAGCTGTGATTTTAGCTAGAGGGGGTCACACTCGATACTAAACATTTATCTGCTTTTACTTTATTAAAGAAAAACAAACAAAAAACTTTTTTATTTTTACTTCATGAGCATATGCACTACTAGCGAATATACACTACTAGCGAGGTTTAGCATTATTTCCCATAAATTGTGTCTAAATTTTATGAAATACTGATGAAAACGATTATTTTCTTATTAATTTAGCAAATTGTGTGGATAAAACTACCTATAATTATCAAACAAAGAAATATTAACATTTGAAATGGTTCATTGCTTAGGTGCCCGTTTTTTTTTGCAAATGAGTGTATTACCGTTGTATTTATATTTCTCACATAGTATTGTTTAATTTAACTAATACTGTTGGAAGCACATGCTGTACGCTTTCCTGATTAGGTTTCCTTATTAGGCATTCCGAAACCTGAATGGTCCGCTTACATAGATAATGTTGTTCCGAAAGGCAAAAACCTGGCATTTGTTTTGATATTAGGAAAGTGGATGTTTGCGCTAGTGACACAAAATTCCGAAGCTGTGTTCCTAATAAGGAAAACTAATCAGGAAGGATCTACGTGTGCATTCAACCTAAAACAAATTTTCCGGTTAGTTTGACAGTTCACACTAACGTTTATTGCTTGTATATTATATATATTGCCCTAACTCCACTGTTAAAGACAAAAAGTCAATAGTAGATATTCAATTTATCAACTTTCAAAACATTTAGTATATATGGATGATTAATTTTGAAGCTATTTATTTCTATATAAGTCTTAATAAGTATTTTATATAGGTTCATTAATTACTTCAAACGCAACTATAGATGAAAGGTCTTTTAAAAATACACACTCAAATTTTCTATAATTTATACCATGTTTTACGCTAATTATATATATGAGCACCTAAATATTAACATTTATAATTATTTACTCTTTTAATACTTATCGATTCTATCAATTTATACTTTTTTTCATGAACAAATAAGAGACCATGAGTTTCTAATCTTAATTAATTTACAGTACAGTTCGGCGTACATGGGAATGTGTATGACGGCTAACCGTCTATACATATAATAGAACTGTAATATGCCGATGTCTGTACGTTATTAAATATTTATTGAACAAAAAAATTTATTTGGGTGGATTTTTATTATAGCAACAGCAGAATTATTAAACATATATATTTGTATACCCATCAAACAATTACTACTGCACAGAATTGAATAGTTTTCCCTGATGTATTACTATAGATCTAGGTTAAAACATAGGGTCATCCAAGATAAAAAATAATCAACTCTCAAAATAATAAATATCTAAGTAAAAGCGTTTTGCTTGGATACAATATGATAAATATTGAAAACAAGGGTTGAATTTGATAATGCGCATCAATATATTCGATTGTTTTTTGTTATAACCATAATATTGCTATTTAAAAATGTTATAGTTAACAATTGTTAGTCAAATAACCAGCAAACTTTATTAACCAACAATTTTATTATTAATTATATAAAATCGTGAAACTGTTAACAAATCTGAGAGTTATTTTTAATATTTTTTATAATCTTTCAATTGGGTATTTGACTACTATCGAAATAATAAACTAAGTATTGGTTTATTTGTGTTTTGTTTTGTAATGTGTTTAAATTTAGCACGAGGCAATATTTTCTCTTTCTTGTAAAACGATGTTTGTTCAATGCAGTCTCACATTACTAGAGATTGCAACGTTGACGTCACAATGATTGTATTGCTCTCTCTGTCTAATAAATAAAATTGAAATGCTTGTAACTAGCTCAATATGAAAATAAAAGGTTGTTTTCACACATTGTAGTCTATTTAATATATATAAAAAGTAGTCAACATCCCAATTTCGAATAAATAAGGCATACACACGGTATTTTACACTAATATACGATTAGGCACTACACAATAAAAAAAAATATTTCATACGTATCTACGTAATTCTCGTGTAAAAAATAAAAATCATAAGGCATTCTTCGAAGTTCAAGTTATAAAAGGCACTGTATATAATAATATACATATAAAACTATTCGTATGTATGTTACAACAAAGTTATAAGTCATATTTATAACATCGTAAATGAAAAATATTTTATACAATCAGTGTATAATTCATCAGTATATAATCTAAACAGCTGAACTCTTGGATGGAAATATATTTCTTTGAACACACTATAAATAGTATAATATTTTTACTTTGAGAACAATAATCATAGTCATGAACTATTTTTCATAGTCAAATTGTCAAAATTTGAACTGGTCATTGAATCTTTAGGTAAATGTCATTCATCAGAATTTGACTGAATATAGAACTACATATTTATTTTTATACCATATAATTGTATAAAAAAATCTTTTTAATTGATAACTATAATTATCAATATCAATCAAAATGGATCAATTGTAATACAATGTATTGTAATCCAATCCAATTGTAATCCAACATTTTATTTGCTGCTTGAAAAATATCTCTGTGAAGAATAGTGGAATTCGTACACATAATTTCGTGCAAACGACCCTTTTCTTTAACTGCAGTTAGATAAGGCGTTAGTCGATTCCCAGAGATCGAAGTCAAGAATTACCAATTCAAGTCTAAGAACATTTCGACGCCATTTTTTTAAATATTATTATTCAAATTATTATTACCCGTATTCTGACAAATAAATTATTATTATTAATAATAATAATTTTCACTCATATTCAACTGTGATATAGTCACGACTACAATAACTCAAAATTGTCTCGCTGAGAGATTAATAAAAGAGACCAATGGAATGATGATTAATAATAATAGAAAGTCGCAAGAGTCGGCGGAGAAGGAACGATCAGTCAAACTTTCGGTAAAAAACATTCCGCTTATTTAGTCACGGAGCAATGTTACCAATCTTAAGATTTTGTTTAATAAGAGCATTTGTTTATTTCTTCATAACTGCCATTGCTATATAATCTCTCATAATCTCGCCTATGGGCTAACCGCATCTCCTCCATTCTGGGACCAGATAAAAAAGGCGCAGTGCTTAATAGCCCATCGATCGTCCTCTCTGCCCATTAAGCGGACCACCGACACCGCGCCAATTTTTGGCCCGCTCAGTGCTTTAATTTTTCGAGAACGTTACACACCTAAATAGCCTTCTATGTACTAAAGGCCATTTTATTTTCAGTGTTTTTTTTTTTATAGATATTTATATTAATCCATTCAAAACTTCAACTGTCTAATTGGACGGTAATAAACGCAATTACATTAGGCACAATTTGTTAAACCATGATTATGATTATTGTAAGTCTAATCTGAATAAGTGAGAAAGCTTCAATAGTGAGAATATTTAACAGATCCCGCCATTTCATCTCCCTAAAACCTCAAGTGAGGAATAAAAACGCGTATAAGCGAGCCAGTTGGAAATTCTTCACTTGTGAACCTCGGTAACAGAGAATGCTACTTGCCTGTACCTGTATTTATTATACTTGCCTTGGCCATATAGAGATAAGAGATAGTTAAACGTGTTTATATATTACTATATAGGACTTATTGATACATTACAACTAACTCTTCTACTCAACCGATTAAAGGGCTGTTATTGTTTTCTTTTAGTTCGGTATAGGAACTCCTATTCCAAGGACAAAAAAATATTATTAAAAGTTGCATACATACCTATTTGCGGTATCGTTACGGTCCTCTATAAAAGAAATAGACCTATCCTATACGTCTGTAAGCTAGAAACTCGAATTACCAAGAAACCGCTATAGGAGAAAAAGATATTGTGGTCCCTTAAGTTCTTACTTATCCAGGTTCAACTGTAATAAAATATCTTAAATATAATTTGATTAGAAGATTTTAAAGTGAAACATGGCCACATTCGGGGTAAATATGGCCTTTCAAATGTCATTGTGGCGTAAATTGCATTATTTAGTTCGTTAGGCCATTTAAAGAATTATGTGTTAATTTTTATCTCAACTCTGGGTCTACGTAAGGTCATAGAAAGACATTATTCTAACAATATTAGAAATTCTGTATTGCAACGGATAATGGATTGATTCGAGATTTTCTTATTTCATCCATCTCCGCCAGAAGGATGTAATTAATATCCACATAGTCAGCACAACTAACGTGATTATATACACGGTGACATTTTTATCGTCTTACAAAAAAAAACCATAAAAGTATCCGACCTAAGAAACATATCTAACATATTTAAATGTTCAATAGTGGTAGTTATAAAAAAATAATAAAATAAAATAAATTAAAGTTAATATTTTGTAACAGCCTGTTTATCATGTTTACATTTTAAACAAACAAATCCTGCGGAATTTCGTTAGCCAATCATAGATAGGAAGTCCATGTGGACAGCTATTACAAAGCGTAATCCCTACCTACCCAAGCATCCTTGGCGATCCCCCATTGGCTGCCTTTTTGTTTTAGTATCCGCCGGTGTGCGAAAGTTGAAGGTCGTGCGCATGAACTTACAATTTCCCAACAAGTAATTACATATTTCGCGACATCGTTGTGTGTTTGTGTTGTTACGAAATGTCTAATAGACATTATCAATACTCGAATATCGTACCTGTACGTAGTACAAATAGTGCACAAATGGTGGTTTATGCATAGACAAAAAAATGGTGAGCAATTTGAACAGTTCTTCTTGTTACTTTGTTCGCAATTATTTGTAAATAGCTGATTCCATTTTATCTAAATACCTCTGAACCAATTTACTTTATTGAAATAATGACCTACTAGTAGATACCAAGTCTCTAACACTTTAAATAATTGTTCCTGACGGTCCTAAGTGCGTAGAAAGTATTAAGGAAAAAATTGGACTCCGCACGTACTGAATATGTAGTGGTATTTCTGAAAATTATGTAGGTAGATTATGGTACAATTTTACGAGTTGACAATCGAACTTTTTCTAAGGTGTAAAGTGAATGACCGCGCGGGCGGCGAGGTAACAGCTGTGTTAAGTACCTACATACGCGCTCGCCGCTCACTACATGCTGTTTCGTTACTAATTTAACTTGTAATTATTTATAATAACTTTTATTAAAAAATATTCTAGTAAATCCTTTTTTTAACTTTTAATTGTACGAATGTATTGTAGATAATAGATACTTTAATTGGCTTGCTTTTGTAAGAAGACATAAATGTCACCATGTATATAATATATATATATATATATATATAGCAAATATTATTAAGTTTTATAACATAAACATATATATATATATATATATATATATATATATATATATGTTTATGTTATAAAACTTAATAATATTTGCTATTTAGTGCTATGTTAGGTATGGCACGTGTTTTTTTTTCTTTTAAACATGTATCTATTTAGCGATAGCCGATTCGTTATAATCTATTCATATAAATGAAATTGAAGTGTCTGTTTATAATGTCAGAAGAAAACGTTGTTTTTCATGGTCACACTGTATTTGAACGATACCTCTGCCGAGAAACCAGTTTAAAAAATCTTTGCTTGTCTGTTCCGGGTAATCTTCAAAATAACTGGATCGATTTTGATAATTTTTTACTACCAATCTATATACAGAGTGTATCATGAGGGGTTATGAGGGCAACTGGTCAAAAGAGAGCTAGGCAATGGTGGTAGGAACCCATGAAAAAAAATTGAACGAAAAATATCGATTTGTTAAGGAATTAGAGACGTAAAGTTTTCAATTTTGTCATCGCTTTTTCGTGTAAATCAGATTGAAATGTATAAAGTCAATGATACTTAATACGCAACATATTCATACTTTGTTAAATGTTCATTAGAAATTGAATAAATCAATGATTACGTTCGCATAAGCAACACAAACTTCGCTTTAAAACAGCTGATCGACCGATGACCGTTGACGGCTCGCCGTTGTTACCTACGCTCATTGAAGCGTTTGCGCGATTCTAGGTATGAATGAATGAAATTATACTGTCGAAACTTTACATGCCTACATGTATTCTGTCTGTACATGCCTACATAATACGTAACATTTAAGGCCCGTAACATTTTAGACTCTTAGACTCATTTTTTTGAAATCACTATAACTTTTATGTTATATTGTTTTTTGTGTAATGTACATTCTAATTACGATCTATGACCGTAAAACTACAACATACTCGAACAGTTGCCCCATAACCTGCTACATCCTGTATAGAGTCTATAAGGAATTATTTAGGTTATACATATTTTATCCAAGTATTCCCATTCCTGGATTATTTCAACACAAAATTTTCCAGAAACAAGTTTATTTTGAGATTATAAATTATTAGTAAGGAGTGACATGAATTTTTTTGGGCGCAATGGAAGCAAATTTAGTAGTAAAAAATCTTAAACTATTGACATACGACAGATTAAATACTTATCAAGTACAACAAAAGAAAAATAATTTCAATATTTACCATGTTTTTCACTGATGTAAACCTATTAATACCTTACTGAATAGGCGTACATTTTTTTTCTTTAGGGTAATACTACCACTACCACCAAAAATTAGTTAGCTGCTGTTACACTTGCACAGACAACCAATTTTTTTACTACCAGCTAAGCGACAACGGTCGGTCACCTGCCTATCTCACTTATGGCATTGTTATTAAAAAAACCTTATATTTGAATTTTCACAATATTTTGGACATAAGCAGACATCATAATGATTTTCACAGATTGTTTTTCGCACCAAACTTTGACGGATGTAAAATAGAATGAAAGATGTTCGCATAGGTTATGTACATACAACTATATTCATTTTTTCATATTTACTATGCATTTCACCGTTAAAAAGGTTAGAGACGCCTCATTAAAATTATAAAAGTATAAAGCAGAGCAATTAGTCCATGTAATTATATATAATTATATAAAATACAAAAAATATTTGTATTTGACACCATCCAATGGATGTGCCACAAACTGGTTTTATAAGAAAGGCAATAATACAAATATAGTTTAAGACCACCAAGGTAATGCATTAGAACCCGGTAGGTGGCGCTGCTATAGGTTTTAAGTTTTATTTTTTTTAATTTTTACAGAACAACATCTATTGAGTCGGCAAGTATTTTAATAAAATTACATAATTGCACTCATAAGGCTCGGGACATTAGACAGTAGCTCTTTTTGAGGAACTAAATCATTTCTTATTAATATTTTGAGATCAATTAAATCTTTATTCTGAAAAATGTCCCCCGATTTGGTTTTTTTGTTTTTCAACTGTTACACCTAAGTCACTTAACTTGCCAAATTACAATAAAAGCATCCGAGTTTTGTGGGTTATAAAAATTATAATAAAAAATAAATTCTAGTATCATAAACAAATGATAGATTCAAATTATTACAATTTATTTGAAAAAAAAACCTTCGTCGACTATCGATGGCACGATTTAAAATTACTACCAATTTTTCATAACTTTCGACACTTGCAACACTGCATTTTTTCTTATAATTGTAACATACGTGACTACATTCCTTTCATATGATTTAAACTCAATTATATACTATATATTATATTAATATAGGCCTAATTTAACCTTTCCATGCTTTCAATTACAAATATCACATTATCTTACAGAAAATAGTCAATACCCATTAATTCTATTAAGACACATCCAAACCTAGAACTTTTTACCTATACATTCACAGTGTTGCAAGGTTAAAAAATATATTTAGCGAATATAATACGACTGTCATATACGGAACACATTATCACTACCTTATGTTAAGTCGAATGGCTCTCAGCGTATAAATACGCTAGCTAATACATAATATGGGTAATTAGAATCCATCATAAATTCCCGCCTTGGATAAGAGCCACAGAACATACTAATAATAAAATTGCGTCATAAAAAAATCTAAGCTATTTTGTTATATAAACTTATAAAAATGTCTTATTTAAATTTAATTATATACTAAATTAATATAATATCATCAATATCCAACGAATTTATGGCCATTTCACACTTGTGCTTGACATTATAAAAAAAAAATAATTAAGCTTTATTTACACGAATAATATCTTATTACCTTGTCATAAATAACATTGACGAGTATATTTTAATAATAAAACTTAATGTCTTTATATTAATACGTCTAAAAAATTACAATTCAATAAATTGGACACATGGTTTGAGCTGCATAATTGTTAAAAATGCCGATTGGGGCTTAAAAGACATGAAGACTATCCAAAATTATACTGTCATACAAAATATAAAATGCAATTGTTGAAATGATTTTGTGAATTTTAATACCGTATAACCGATAAACGGTGGGTTTTAGCCGTGTTGATATTTGCGTGGCTAGGACACGGATGAAATAGCATTGTGCGGAGATCCCATTTGGGTGAGAACTTTGTCAAGCCACTGCAGTGGACCATGGAGATGAATCTCGATCCAACATGGAGTCGACGTCACATCCTGTCTATGGTATTCTGCACCCCAGCCCTTGACAAACGACATGCGGATCGTACACATTTTGGTCAGTTCATAGACCGCTTCAAACCCATGATTAACGCTTTGCGACAAGAGCTGTGCAAACTCTCTATTATTAAAGATCTTCAAAGAACATCCCGGTGGGATTTTACATACAGTAGACGGATGGAAGCCGTGGTGGTGATTGCAGTTGCGACTTTGGACAAATATCGCTGCATCAGATAAGCATTCAGCATACACTTCCCCACCAACATAATACAGATGCACTCCCTTTCCTATATGACGTCTGGTATTCTCGATAGTTGAATTCCTATTCACGTTGCTCAGCTGTCCCAGGCAAAACCTGTCGCTATTATTCGAAGGATCCGTAAAGCCATCGACGACTACTGAATGTGAATTACAATGGAACACCTCACCGACACGGCAATTAAGCTCATAATACGCCACGGATGCCCAGTATAAAGGTTCCTGGTATGAAACTGGTGCTACTTCTCCTGGAGGTTCAGTATCATCTGAAGGCGGGGAATATGCTGGTGGTGGCGTATCGGGCAATTCTGAACTAGCTGAAGGTGGAAAACCTGATCCTGAATATGAAACATTATGAGGCATAGATGGTTCTGTTGTTCTTTGGAACGGTAAGAGAGAATGACCTGGAGCAAACTCTGAATGTCTTGGAACTAAAACTGGTGGTAGAACAGGGCTTTCGACACGCTTGTAGTGGTAAGGATTGATACATACTTCCTTCTGTTTGGCACTGAAGGGGTACTGGCAGATCTCCAAGGGTTTAAGCTCGTGGTGGCTCTGAAGGTCGGGCCAACGCCACACGCGGCAATATATCACGTGAGGAAGACCCTTGCGGTGTGATACCTGAAAATTTACAAAAAATATATCAATATACCTTCATCTTCATAGACCAAAAGAATGCTGACTGCTGAGATGGCTGATTAAAATACCAATCTACCGTTACCGTTCGGTTTCCACACCGCATAATACTTTGTGCGATCCAGAAACTAGGTGTATTTTCTATGAGCTAATTATAAGTTTGTAAAGCCCACTGCAATACAAAGATTAAAATTATTGTGGGCTATGTAATTTTCAGGTAACATGCATGGAAACCTGCTGCGAACCACATTCGTAAAATGTAAAGTAAAATATGCGTTTTGGTGGATAATGATATACAATTAGAACACACAGTTATAGAACCACACTGTTGGCAGTTGTCTGTCTACAGCCACGGGCCGGTCCGTCCGGGGTATTAGTACCACACTCTCGCAGAAAATCTACGCCGAGTAGTAGCAATTTGTTATTGCGCTTCGTTCGATGAGCGAGAGACCCGGCAGCTCAACTTTCTGAGCGTGTTTGAGTGTGGTTGGTTTTGGTAATGCCTTTATTATCACCGAACCTAATTGCAGGCATTCGCACTCCCATCACTTTCTTCCCGGTAGGCAGGATTGCTCGTTTGCCACCGTTTGCAATAAAAAAATAACACTTATAGGGAAAAACCAAATAAGAATACAAATTACTTCCCCCTTCTGTCCGTGGGTGTCGTCAAAGATAACTAAGGTATATCATATGCAAATAACATTTATGCAAAAGAACGAAAACTCGACATAAAACCTTATGCCAACACGTCTGACTAGTGCGATATAGCAGGTCAATTTGCCTCCTATTATGGAGGAGGCGCCAGCCCCAGTGGAACCACAGAGATTAAGTACTTTTAAAAGTTCTATCCAGATAAGGCTGGCTTGTATTATTTTAATGTTTATGAATAGTCTTAGAATAATAACGTATAGAAGGATAGTGCCCCTACTTCGAACATTCGAAACATGAATCTAAAAATACTACATGCGCGCAGACGATTACACACGTACACACGCACACCACTATACAAATTATGAAATCAAATTTTGTTTTTTTTAATATAAATCGTCGAAATAATTTTAAAAGGAATGTTAAAAACCTTTTTAAGTTTTTCAAATGTTTGAAAGCTGGTGCTTCCCATTTCAATTTCATCCAGTTTGGACAATGGCATCCATGGGAAAACCACATAAGTCTTTAATTTGCATTAAGTATGTGCGCGATAAATGGACGAAAACTCAATAACAACGCCAACCGAAGCCGATGATTCTTTTTTAACCGACTTTAAAAAAGGAGAAGGTTGAGAACCTTCTCTTTTTTAAAATAAATTCGACTTAAATTGTTTTTTTGTTATGTGCGTTACCTCAGATCTTTCGACTGCGTGAACCAATTTTGATGATTCTTTTTTATTTATTTGAAAGCTGGTGCTTTTCGTGTGGTTCCGTTTCAATTTAGTCCAGTTTTGAACCTGGTATCCATGAGAAAACTATTTAAGTCTTAAATTTGCATAAAGTATATAGTATACATGAACGAAAACTCAATATAACACCAACCGATTTCGATGATTCTTTTTATTGGATAGGATGTACTTCAAGGGTAGTTTGATTAGGTTCTGATTATAGGATCCATGCTAAAGTAACGGTACTCTTCAATTCTTAGGAGCAAATTATCGACACTCGGCTGAATCTCTTATAGTATCCGGATATTTGAGTCACCTACCGTAATGTTGAACGGCACTGTCTCAAACGAGCAGCACTATTAGTAGGTTGACTCATAGATAGAAAAAAAATGTGCACTTCACATTCACTAAAAATCAAACAATAAAAATAATTTTTAACAAAAAAAACAATTCCCAAACAAATTAATATCCACTAAAAAGCAAAAAAATAATTCTTGTACAATGTAGTGCCCGCCCAACCTTACAAAAACTTGATGAAAAAAAAATTTAGTACTTAAAAGTCAATCAAATTATTACGACAATATAATGTAGTTACAATTATTATTATTTTTGGAGTCGGTGTCAGTCAACAATACTAGGACACCGACAAACATACCGACATAGACATAGACACCGACTCCAAAAATGACAATAATTGTAACTACATTATATTGTCGTAATAATTTGATTAAAAGTTAAGTACTCTATTTTTTTTTTCATTAAGTTTTTGTAAGGTTAGGCGGGCACTACATTGTACAAGAATTATTTTTTGCTTTTTAGTGCATATTAATTTGTTTGGGAATTGTTTTTTGTTTGTAGTCGGATTTTTTTTGTTAAAAATTATTTTTATTATATACATAAATCGTCGAAATAATTTTACAAGTAATGTTAAAAACCTTTTTATGTTTTTCAAATGTGTTGTGACACCATTTGAATGCACAAACCGTCATAATTACCTATTTATTATTTAAGAGTTGCGTACGTACGTGCTGTACAGTGACCTTGTACATTACGGAATGGTTCCGGCGTAAGCTCCATTTGGCTCCAATTAAAATGCTTCACTTTTTGTGCACGAACTTACCTTCTATACGTTATTATTCTAAGAGTAATAAATAGCATTTTGAAATTGGAAAAAACTGATAAAAACCAAATAAAGTGATATAGCTGCTATTAATACATATTGATATGTGTGGTGACGGAGTAAAAGTTTCAATCCACTACCAATTTCTTGGCCGTGGGTGTCTTAAAAGACGACTAAGGGAGGATGCAGATAACATCTATGCAAGAGAAGAAAAACTGTTAATACAGTAGAACCCGTTTAATAAGATTTCCCGCATAATACGCCATTTCGCGCCAATCCCAGCAACTTGAAATATGTTTGCATACATTTTTTAACGCTTAATAAGATGCCATCCCGTTTAATACGCCAACACGTGCCACTCATATACACATACTTCCCCTTGCGGCAGCGGCCAGCGACTAATGGAATGACTACTGTCGAGCGACCCTAAGTGATAATGACTAAGAAGAAGACGAGTCAACTCTGATTTTGTCACACGCCCAGCCATTATCAGGAGTTAATGATTTAAGACGTTATGTAACTTCTTTTAATCAAAGCGAAGACGCACTGTGAAAATTAAATAACGTTGAAAATCTTGTAATTGCTAAAGCCTCAAAACCTTTGTGTCAAACTAAAATAAGTGATTACTTTAAGTAACGTAATAATAATAAACAACATTTTATTTAAGGTAATTTTTAAATGGTAAATTCAATACGTAGGTATTCAAAATAATAATAGAATATAATAATAATAATGGCACGGTTTTTCCCTTTCCCGCATAATACGCTTTCCCGCCTAAGACGCGTTTTTAGTCGGATCCCTGCGAAATCGTCTTAAACGGGTTTTACTGTAAAACCTTATTACCGACACGTCTGACCAGCGCGGTACAGGTCAATTTTCCTTCCATTATGGAGGAGGCTAAAACCCAGTAATGGGATATATATGAACTGTGATGATGAAGAATACATAATTAATTATTTACAGAAATATTACTCACGATAATAGTTGGTATGATTAATCCGGGTCGCATATGATTGTTCCGGGTCAGAGAACAATTTGTGTCCTTTTTATGTTTGTAAAATTGCCGCAATATATCTTTAGTGCAGGATATTGTAAAAAAAAAATTAAATCTATATTGTAAATAAAACTACTTTTTTTTTTTTTTTTTGGGTGGGCCGCGGTCGGCGCGCCTCCGCACCACTCCGTCCGGGGCGACAGAAGGGCTTAAGCACGCAACTCCCGCGACCCACCCGAAAACCACGTCGCCTTCGTCGTTGGGCCGACCACTGGAGCAGCGTTAACTTGTCGTCAGTGGTCGGCCCGACGGAATACCCCCTATTGGGGTACCCTCCCATCGACCGACGTCCCCCCCTCGGGGAGAACGTCGGTCTTTCCTCACGCGGTCGGCCTCTCGGCGGGTGACGGACTAATCCCCGGTCACGTCACCCGAAATAAAACTACTTTACGGATTTTATCGCGTCTGTATTTGATTTTTGATTGCCCGACGGTTCGAACACTTTGCAGCATTCATGGTCACGGGTTTCTTTCTTAAATCATGCGAGTCTTGCAAATTCCGCATCTACATACTCCGATGTCAAAAATAAAAATCAGTTTGAGTCGAAAACAAGACGCGAAGTTAAACTTTTGTCATAAAAGATTGCATATTCTATGTAATGCATATATTTTAGATGCATTCTTCATTGTTACAATGAATAATATCCGAACGTATCTAAAATAGTCATGATCAGCTTCAATCTGTATGAATGCGTGGAACAAGTGGGCCAGCTGGACCGAGCCGAAAAAAACAGAGTAGACCCTACCTTGTTACCTGACCGTGTCACTCGAGGGTTTCACTGTGACACCATAGCACGAAAACACTACCGTCCCTAAAGAAACTTCACTTCAAAAACAAACACAAATGCGTATACGTTCACTTGGTTTCAAATAGTGGCCTTTTTTTGTAATGCGACCTAGATTTTATGCAAATGTGAGTCTACTGACCTGCAATCTCCCATCAAGAGACCTAGGTATGGTGACACACTTCGATGGTGTGCCAGGGCAAGATAAAGCCCTTTCGAGTTCCTCGATGGCGCCCTTCCGTTTTTTCAATTTCTTCACCAGACTATCAACGGCTTTCTCCGCCCATTTCTCTTCTTCGTCACCCTGTAAAAATATATCTTATTAATTCCATATATTTAATAGCAATCCCTGTATACAGGGACATGTTTTTTAAAATATCCGTTTTAAAAAATTGCCTGCTAATAAAAATGTGGGATAATTGTGTATTCGCTACGCTTGTTGGCGTTCTCAAGTAGTGTTTCCCAGGAGAATGCCTTTTTATTTGGCAGACGCATGCTTCCCGTCTCGTCCGGGTACGACCCCATAAACCTGCCGTATTCCCTCCCCTTCGCCATTGGGCCGACCACTGGTACTGAATCCTTGTCGTCCGTGGCCAGCCCGACGGAACCAGGCTGTTGTTGCAGGCACTTCATTAGTATATTCCCTTAGCCGGTTTTTGTGATTCCCACGAAAGACTTAGTAATAGCATCATATTTTATTCTTAAAAATGTCTGACAGCTGGTTATAGTATAAATATGAATCCATGTACGTTTTATACTGTCACCGTACTAGGAAAATGTCAAACATGGAAAGAAATATTACAAGGACTACTATGCCTGTTGAACGGCGCCTGCATATTCTGTGTAGTGACCGAGTAATAATACAATTTACCACCCCCTCTTTTGCCCGTAGGTATCGTAAAAGACGACTAAGGGAATAAATATGCATATAACATCTATGTAAGAGAAGGAAAACTCGAAACAAAACCCTATACCAACACGTCTAACCAGGTAGGTCTCTCGTCTAACCAGTGGTATAGTAGGTCAATTTCCCTCCCACAGTGGAGGAGGCTCGAGCCCACCGGGGGGTGTATATAAGCTGAAAAGATGAGAACGGAACCTAAAGACACCGACAAAACGAATAGTTGTATAGCACGTGATGGAACGGGCTTTCTGTTTTTCTTTTGAAAAGAAAGAAAGAACTCGTTGACAGGCTATGGTGCGGACGCTTGTCGTCCTTCCCACCCAGGGTGACTAGAAAGCGGCACGTGATCCCATAACCCGCCGTATTCCCTCCCCTTAGTCATTGAGCTGACCTGGTACCGAATTCTTAAGTTTCGTGGCCAGCCCGGCGGAATACTATCCCTCCCCGCGCACCTCAGGCCGTCGCCCTTATGCGGTCAGCCTCTGCGAGTCACGGAATAATACCCGGACCAGTCACGGCACGGAACGGGCTACAATATCTCATACTTTTCAGGACGGAAACATTTTTCTTTTCTACCTGACACGTACCTAGCACGGTCATAGTATAAAACAGTACAACATGGAAGCTAGAATGCTGAATTCAATAATAATTCATTGACTGTATTTAGTTTCATTCATATTTTATAAGAAACCTATATTTACGATAAGTAAACAATTGCAATGATTCATTGATTCCACAGAACTCAACTGACTATTGACCGATGACTCAGACAAGTTAATATTAAACAAAAATCTAAAAATAAGTTGCTATCAATAAAGATAAAGTATAAAAAGTCAAAACATTAACCGGAAACATTAAAAATATGCCTCGGCAAAGCGACAACGTATGTATGGGACACGACTTTTGTACTCAAGAATTGAATACTTGCAAACCCGTACGAATGATTCTCAACATTAGTAAACGATTTATTGCTTGGGAATATAACTGTAACCTAGCAACTTCGATCGATTTTTTTTTATTGCCGGTGGCAAACGAGCGAACAGTTCACCTGATGGTAAGTGTTGCTGCCGCTCGTGGAACTTTGCAAGGCGGCTACCTACCGCAAAGACAGTGAAGGGAATATGACTACGTGCAATGATGTTCGGTGATACTAAAGGCATCACTAAAACCTACCACACGCAAACACCCTCAGAAAGTTGGGCATATTTTTATCATCAGCATCGTCACCGCAGTGCATTTAAGTCCTACGGTTGGGCTTGGGAGGGAAATTGACTTAATAGTAGACGTGTTGGTATAGGCCCATTTCAAATTTTAATCACCTCGACGACTGGGTACAATGTAGGTAGACTATAGCGCGTCAAACGTCTTTTTCTTCCAACATCTCACAAATAAATACATATGAATTATCTTTGTTCATTAGTCTTACAAAGTAATAATACTAATATCTTTTAAAATTACAATCTTGTATTAAAAAGCCTGACCTTCATATTTTTAGTTGATATATTTACTCTCATGGCTCTACCTACTCCCTATATAGAGTTTTCTTTTATATCGAGTTTTCCTTCTCTTACATAGATGTTATTTGCGTATCATATTCCTTAGTCGACTTTTACGACACCCACCGGTAAGAGACGGGGTGGTTAATTGTATTCTTACTCCGTCACCACACGGAAAATAGGTACTTAAAGTTGTGTAAAAAAACATGCGATCGAGTCAACTGCTTTTTTAGATGACATTTTTGAATTGTTTTTTTCGTCATTACAATCGAAAATATTCTTCGAAATGGCGAAAACAACAATTTTGAGAAATAACGTAATATTGTCAAAACCCAAATTCATAATAATCATATTCCAACTAATAGATTTCTATGAATTATTGAATACAAATACAGCATGGGGGTTCAAATACTAATCCGCCTGCAGAATATTAGGAGTTCAATTACTACGACGGATAATTTTCTTTGCGATCTAGCGTTATATGCGTTCTTTAATCGTGTGTTTGTGAAGTCCACCACCACGACACAAGGCTTTATAATTCTTAGTGCAAGACCTAATCTTTTCAAAGATTATAAGATGCAAGTTTACTAACTAGGAACATATTTAACAATAATTTCAAAGAATTGCGGACCATATATGTAGTAAAAAACAAAAGTTTAGCAACATAAAAACACTTCAGCCGAAACGGTCAAGAGAAGATTATCACTCAAAGATAGTTTTTATATAGATAGTTAGGTATATAAAGGTCCTTTTTTGTGTAACTACAGTTGTTATCTGCAGATGGCTATGATAACTTTATCCGGACTATTGAGTGAGCGCTGAAGCCTCTTAACCCAAAGTTAAAACGCCCGAGAGCACCCCCTGCCAGATTTTGGATCAGTGGGTCGCTGACAGTGTGGGTTTGTCCACGTTCACAGTTTTAGTGCGACACGATTGCCGACCTAGATTGTGAAGGCGAAACACTATTTACTTTTCAAAGCCTCGAGGGCTGTGTTTGCCTTGGTCTGGGCGAGCGTGATAGCATCGTGGGGTACGTCAAGACTTTGTTGCGGTCTACTGATTGCAGATATGTTTGAAGGGTTAGACGGCCCTCGCCACTAGTGCATTGGGGACGTTTCTTTTTTTTTATTGCAACCGGCGGCAAACGAGCAAACAGTACACCTGATCGTAAGTGTTGCTGCCCCTCGTGAACCTTTGCCGGTAGGCCGCTGCCTACCGTGAAGGAATTGAAGGGATTTTGAATACGTGCAATGAGGTTCGGTGAAACTAAAGGCATCACCAAAACCCACCACACACAAACATCCTCAGAAAATTGAACTGCAGGCTCTCTCGTTGTCGATAAGCTGTTAGCCTGTACCGAACTTTCAAAAGTTACCAAATGGCATTGTTTCCAAAGTCTAATTTGTTATGTCTAGCGTATGTTAAAGAAAGACTAGCATTTGTAATCTGTGAGAACGTTTTGATTCAATCGAAATATGGGCTGTGCTGAAGTTGTTACAGCGGATCCAAATCGCCAAAGAGTGAGAATGTGAGACAGGAAAATATCAACTATCCGATTGTATAATATTTTTGTTAATGTAATACAGTGTATTAGAAAATGTCCTCAATCTTTTGGACGTGACATCCACCTCACCACCTACATCACTCATTTTTTATTTATTAAATGAGATAGTGGTTTTTTTTTTATTGCCAACGGTGGCCAACGAGCAAGCAGCACACCTGACGGTAAGTGACGCTGCTGCACATGGACTTATGGTTGACAGAAACCCTTTTTGCGGCGTCATTAGACGCCACCGGCCCAGAACTGCACTTTGTGGTGAAGCATTAGGGAGGCCCACGTCGAGCAATGGACGGCGAAAAATTGAAGGAATATGAAGGATGGTGATGAGGAAGACCAAATATTAGTATAAAATATTTGGAGAAATATTATATTTGCATATAAGATAACACATTTAAGAGTGGTAGGACCACACTGTCGACAGTTATCTGTCTACAGCCGCGGGCCGGTCCGTCCGGGGTAGTACCACACTGAGCAGAAAATCGACGTCTGAGTAGTAGCGATTTGTTACTGCGCTTCGTTCGGTGAGCGAGAGAGCCGGAAGCCCAGCTTTCTGAGGGTGTTTGCGTGTGGAGGGTTTTGGTGGTGCCCTTGGTATCAGCGAGCCTCAATGCACGCACACTCCCTTCACTTTCTTCGCGGTAGGCAACGGCCTTGTAAAGGTCCACGAGCGGCAGCAACACTTACCATCAGGTGTACTGTTTGCTCGTTTGCCACCGTTTGCAATAAAAAAAAATAAAAAAATAAACACATTGTTCTTATGATATGGGCATACAACTGCTGATTGACACCCTCTTTTTTTAATTTTTGTTTTTTTTTTGCGGTGGGCTATGGTCAGCGCACACGCTGTCTATTGCGTCCGGAGCGACGAAGGGAAGACGGCGCACGGGCTCATAACCCACCAGAAGCGCATTGCCTTCGTCGTTGGACCGACCACCGGTGCCGAGTTCCTTGTCGTTAGTGGTCGGCCCGACAGAATACCCCCGCGGGGTACCCTCTCCTCACGACGTCCCCTTCCCAGGACGTCGGTCGCCGTCGCGCCATCAGCTTTTCTGCGGGTGACGGTCTAAAGTCTCCAGTCTGGTCACCCGCGGCCTCGGCTAGGGCGATATCACGGGCAGGTACTCGCGCCTACGCCACCCGAGTCGCCGGTGGCGGATCGTGTCGCCGTAAAGAAGTTTCTCTCCCGCACGCTCCGCCGCCTCTTTCCGTGAGATGACGGCCTCAAAGAAGGTGGCGACTGCGTCCCATGACTGATGTATATGTCAATATCACCAGGTGATTTACCATGATAGCAATTAACAGGCAAACTATTCGTTAAATATGCTTTAATTAGTCAAATATCATTTATACTACATACTACATAAAAACTTTCCATTTGGTGTTGGAGTTAGAACACATTTCACCACCACCTTTCTTGCCTGTGAGTGTCAAAAAAGACAATTATCATCATTCATCTTTATTTTAGCTCATATATGTCCCACTGTTGGGCTCGAGCCTCTTCCACAATAGGAAGGAAATTGAATTTACTATACCATGTTGGTCAGACAGGTTAACTCCCTATCTTGGCCATGGATGCTGTAAAAGACAACTAAGGGATATAATATGCATATAACATCTATGCAAGAGAAGGAAAACTCGAAACAAAATCCTATACTAACATGTCTGACCAGTATAGTATAATAAGGTCAATTGCCCTCTCTATTGTAGAGGAGGCTCGAGCCCAACAGTGGGACATATATGAGCTGTGATGAATGATGACGATGAAGTTATTTGAGTTAAAAGGAGGTCCCTAAATGTCAACCACATGAAAAAGCTCAAAGTCGCTCAACATGCTACAGAGAGGGCTCAGTATTTCTCTATGTGATAAAACCCAGTATATGGATGTCTAAAATAGAATAGATGTAACCAACATTATCCGTGTGGTGACGGAGTAAGAATACAATTTACCACTCCCTATCTCACCCGTGGATGTCGTACAAGACGACTAAGGGATATAATATGCACATAAGATCTGTGCAAGAGAAGGAAAACTCGAAATGAAACCCTATACCAACATGTCTGACCAGCATGGTATAGTAGGTCAAATTCCCTCCCATTGTGGAGGAGGCCCAAGCCCAACAGTGGGACATATGTGGGCTGCGATGATGATGATGATGATGAACCAACATAGCCTAAGGATTAGCATGTTGAAATGGCAATTGGCAAGCAAATTCACATAAATCTCTGTGCCAACCCAACTGACCAACATGGCACAGTGGGATAATTGCCATCTTCCAAAGGTCTGTGCTTAACAATGAAACATAATATAAACTTTCAATGACTAACTTGGCAGCACTCTACCAATACAAGACGGCACCAGGAAGGCAGTTATTACTTAGCAATAAGGCAAGCAATTTCTTGACCAATATCACTGAGACACCACATTTGTTACAGTGACATAGCTATGACCTTCATCATCATCATTTCAGCTCATATACGTCCCACTGTTGGGCTCGAACTTCTTCCACAATAGGAGGGACATTGACCATACTATACCATGCTGGTCAGACAAGATGTTATAGTGTTTTATTTCGAGTTTTTCTTCTCTTGCATCGATGTTATATGCGTATTGTGTCCCTTAGTCATCTTTTACAACATCCACGGGCGAGATAGCAAGTGGTGATTTGTATTCTTACTCCGTCTCCACATGGATGACGGAGTAAGAATACAATTCAGCTAGCTATGCCCTTGGTGTTGCAAGTCCTTAAGCAATAGGTATGACTTATCATTAGGCAAGCTGCTTATTTGCCTTGTCATGAATGTAATGGTCAAAACATTAGACTGTCAATATTACCATCTAAGTATCCCTATGCCATGTGGTGACTGAGTAAGAATACAATTCAACACCCCCTTTCTTGCCTGTCATCATCATTATTATCATCACAGCCCATAAACGTCCCACTGCTGGGCTCGAGCCTCCTCCGCAATGGGAGGAATTGACCTCTATTGAACTGGTTAGCTCAGTGGTGGGCAAACTTTTTAATGGCGGGCCACAAAGTTTAAGAAATTTTAGAGGAGGGCCAGAATTATAGAAAATGCATTTTGTATCAAAGCTTTTTAATAAACAAAATACCTTTTACTTTTACGCCTTGTTAGGCGTGTGAGACATATGGAAATATTTTTGATTTTCCATAATATTTTCCAAAGCAGGTTCCATCTGAGACAGACTTCCGAGATAATTATAATTATGGCAAGTTAATTATGAGATAATGAAAGCTCAAAACACCCTTGACGAAATGGGGCTTTCATTAAAAATTTCGGTGATTTTTCAATTATAAACGTCAATTTTATTTTTCGCGCCAATATGCTGACTAGAATATTTAGGATGGATGGACCCTCGACGGGCCGGATTAGATACTTTCATGGGCCGGATTAGATACTTTCACGGGCCAGATTAAATACTTTCGCGGGCCGGAGTTGACCCGCGGGCCGTACTTTGCCCATCACTGGGTTAGCTGGTCAACTAGTCAGGCATGTTAGTATAGTGTTTTATTTCGAGTTTTCCTTCTCTTGCACAGTTGTTATATGCCTAATATATCCCTTAGTCGTCTTTTGCAACAGCCACAGCAAAAATAGGGGTTGGTGAATGGTATTCTTCGTATATTCTCTTGTCACCACACGGGCGTGCGGGCTTGGTGTTATAAAAGATGACTAAGGGATTATTGCAGATGATATCGGTGCAAGAGAAAAAATACTCGAAATAAAACTATACCAATCCATCTGACCAGAGTGGTATAGATCAATTTTCCTATCATTGTGGAGGAGGCTCAAGCCCAGCAGTGGAACATATGTGTGCTGTGATGATGATGATGAGCCCTATTGAATAAGTTTTACTTTAGGTTATAATTAGATTTGGTGAAATTGTAAGAATACAATTCACCGCTTCTTTTTTGTCCATGAATGGCACAAAATTAGACTAAGGGATATCATTTTCAGATAACATATAACAAGATTTCCATGTGGTGAGGGAGTAAGAATACAATTCACCACCCCCTCTCATACCCATGGGTGTCATAAAAGGGATACATTACACATATGACATCTATGCCAGAGATGGAAAACCCGAAATAAAATTCTATACCAACCTGTCTGACCAGCATGGTATAGTAAGGTCAGTGTTCCCTCCTATTGTGGAGGAGGCTAGTGCCCAGCAGTGAGAGGTATATGACGAACTGTAATGATCTTGATATAATAACAAGAGAAGTAGAGCGTGATATAGTAGTTCATTTCCACTCATATTATGGAGTTACTAAGTCCAGCAGTACAAGATTTTAAATCAAAAAATTCCAAAGGTTAAATACAGAACCAAATTGAACAATACTTCATGGATGGAGCAAGATTTCTACACATAATAGGTTTGACCAAATAATTAATTTTAAATCACGTTTTTTCGTATCTAACATACTTTCGCAGTGATAATATTCGTAAATAGGCTACTTATTAATTTACTATTTAACCACAAGTTGAAAATTATAATAAAATATTATGAAATTGGGTTTTGGTATATAAAAATAAAATCATACCTGTTTCCATCCCAATAGTTTCTTGACAGCAGGACTAGTAAACGAAAACAGGCTGTTCAAACTGGACATAGGCCCACTGCTGGAGGATTCACCATCATCTGTGTCCATGGTTACCGTCGTACTCGTACTGTGAATGAGTCACCAACAACAGAATACGCCTCCCGCCAAAAACACTACGCAGTACTACTTAAAGCGCCATCGATTACCATCACTTGGTATTCCCCACGACGTCTAGGAACCAATTATTATTACGAACCACACAAAATAGTGATTAGCGTGACAGGCGTCGGTTTTGCATATAATTTACGGCGCACAGTTATACTTGTATCATGACTATATTTACATAACTCATGAATTATACAACCCTGTTCCTACCACTAGTATGATTTTGTAAAAGCTCAAGAGAGTGAAACTGAGCTGAAACAACATAAAACACTCTTCAAACAGCACAGAACACCTCAGTACTCAGGAGACATTTTTCAATGCACAGATAAAATAAAATATTAATTTCCTCCAATCAAAGTATAGAGTAATTAAAACGTTGAGCTCAGAATATTTTACTCTACATTTCCCCTTTTACAGTTAGGGACTTATAGGGTTATTAGGGGTATGGTATTGTACACTTTGCTCTGCGGGCTTCGCACCAACTTAGCTCGAATATTTGAGTCAAAGTATTCGTAATTCTTTTTTTTTTGTGTTTGACTTAGTTGTTAGCCTCAGATGGCTGTGACAACTTTACCCGGACTGGTGGGTGAGCGCTGAGGGCTCTCAATCCGCTTAAAGTTAAGCGACCCATCCCGAGGGCACCCCCTGTGGGGTACGGACCTCGGCTCGGGCGGTCGCTGGCAAAGTGGGCACTCCCACGTTTATGATTTTAACGCGACACGTCTTCCTTCCCCGTCGGCGGGGTCGGTAACGTGGATATTTACTACTATTTGTCAAGGTCGCGCGGGCTGTGTATGCCTCAGTCTGGGCGAGCGTAATAGTGTCGTCGGGTTCGTCTAGTATTAGTCGCTGTTGTTTAATCGCGGACATTTTAGAGGGGATGTAAGAAGCCGCCCTTACCACTAATGGGTTCGGGTGTGTCGCGACAGAGTCGAAGTAGCGGCGGGAGCACTGTTTCATGAATTGCCTGATGGTCGGCAAGCCAAGATCTATGTGAAGATCCACATTGCGCATGTACCACGGTGCTCCCGTCGCTCGGCGCATGAACCTATTCTGTAATGCCTGTAGCCGATGTAGCCTGCGTGGCTTCGCTTGTGTAAACACTACACTTGCATACGTCATGATAGGACGTATACAAGCGGTGTATAATCTAACTTCAAAGTATTCGTAATATTCGAGACAAATTTATAGGAACTTCGAGAGCTGCCATTATGATCCGAAAGAGGCACTGCTCCAATTTTCAATAATTTTCATACCAATTCAGTGTAATGATGGATACAATACGCCACCCCTTTCATACCAGTGGGCACCCCAAAAGACGACTAAGAGATATGTTATTCATGTGGTATCTAAGAACAAGAGAAGGAATACTCAACACAACTGTCTATGACAACCCGTTTAACCAGCGTGATAGTATATAGTATGTCAAATTCTCTTCCATAATGGAGGAGGCTTGAGCCCAACAGCGGGACGTATATGGGTTGAGATGGTGATGATGATATATAATTTAACACAAGATAATAGTTATTCGTGGGTAATATAACCGTAATAATTTTATTTTAAAATATAGGTTTAATTATTCAAACTTTTCTCTAAATGTCAACCCAAAGAGTAAAGTGTCAGCCTCTTAACAAGGCGTAAAGTTACTCAACATGCTATGGAGATCTGTGGTAGGCCCCCATACTCTTGAAATCAATTCTAATTTCGAATTCGATTTAATTCCAATTTCACCAAACTTATATTTGGTACTCTTGAACAAAATCGAGAATGAATTCTTCGCGTTTGCCGTTGTTATTTTCAGGCCCGCCGTAAGCGAGCATGCAACGCGTGCACCATACGCGGGCTGCACATCCATGGGGGCGGCAAATCGAGCGACTCGTAGCGTAGTTCATGTCATAACACCCGCTCTACCTTCAGTAAACCACGAAACTCTCATCAAGAAATTACACCACTATGGGATTAGGAAAAACGCTCTGGAACTTACAATTTCCTACCTAACAACAACAGCAACAGAATTCAGAGAGTCGATGTTAACGGTGCACGATCATCTGGTTCTGTTATCAAAATGGGCGTTCCGCAAGGGTGAATACTGGGGCCATTTCTGTTCCTTGTATATATCAATGACTTACCCTATTATGTAGGGGACAATTAAAACTTTGTGTTGTTCGCAGATGATACCTCTTTACTGTTTAAGATTAAGCGACAAATGCTCAACTATGGCGATGTGAACAATGCACGGTCTAACGTTGTTCATTGGTTTAATTCTAACAATTTAGTTCTAAATGAGACAAAAACTAAATGTATTAAATTTACTACTCCCAATGTGAGCCAAGTGGGAACCAACGGCGGATCCAGGGGGGGGGGGGTCATGGGGGTCATGACCCCCCCCTGAGCTGGTTCCAGGACTTAGGTGAACTACTAATTGAACGTAATGATTTTATTTATATATTTTGTCACCTTACAGATTTTATGTAACTACATACTTTCAATATTTAATTAATTCAATCATACAAAGTTATAATATAACTAGCAACCTGCCCTCGCTTCGCTTCGGTTTTAGTCATTTTACCCGCGTGGTTCCCGTTCCCGTGGGAATACCGGAATAAAATATAGCCTAGTTTATGCCCTGATATTATAGCTTCCCATTGGTGAAAGAATTTTTGAAATCGGTCCAGCTGTTTTGAAGATTACCCGAAACAGACAGATAGACAAAAATTTTTTAATCGCTGTTTTAGGCTTAGGTGTCGTGCAAATAACCGTGTGAGCATGATAAAAGTCTATTATTTTGACATTACAAACAGACACTCCAATTTTATTTATTGGTATAGATGGCTACACTACCTGTCAGTGTAGCGACAGCAGAAAGGTCTTTCTCTACGTTGCGCAGAATTAAATCGTGGCTAAGATCTTCAATGGTTGAAGATCGCCTAGCCGGACTGACACTTCTCCACGTTCATAAAAACGTACCCATTGACGTAAATGACGTAATAACGCGTTTCGGGAGAAGACGTAAAAGAAAAATTGATTTTGTTATTTAAATATACCTATGTATTTTGTCTGTTCCATTTTGTTTGTTGGAAACCCTTGCCGTACCACCCCTTCACTTTTGCGGAGTTTTGTGTCATACCCCTCGACATACTTCTAGCTGTTATGACAAATCATTCACCACGGTTATGGAATATAAATAGGCTGTCTCATTCCGTCCGTGATAGTGCTTCTCTGGATGTCTTCAAGAGAAGATGGCAATATATATGTGTATATGGACAAGTTATCATGTGTTAAGTTTTTCAAGTGTACAATAAAGAATAAATATTTTTAAGCACAGTACTTACGTACATTAATAAAATGCCTATTTTTTACTTGTATTTATTGTTATCAAAATTAAATTATAAGTTCTTGAATTGACCACGACTATGTGACCCCCTCCTGGCGCCAAAGCTGGATCCGCCCTTGGTGGGAACCAATGTTCAAATGAATGGGGTGGCTCTGGACCTTGTGGAATCAACCACCTTTTTAGACATCACTATAGATAATAGACTCCAATGGGGGCTTCATATTGAGAAACTGTCAAATAGGCTCAGCTCAGCAGCTTATGCGGTAAAAAAAATTTGCGCGATAACCAATGTTGAAACAGCCAGAATAGTTTATTTCGCATACTTTCATAGTCTCATGTCATACGGCATATTTCTTTGGGGTTGCTCCGCGGAATTTAATAGAATTTTTATTCTACAAAAAAGGGCGGCCCGCGCGATATATAATTTAGACCCAAGAGTGTCACTAAGAGAGAAATTTAAAGAGATAAATATTCTGACTGTTATATCTCAATATATATACGAAAATGTATTATATGTAAAGAAAAATATCGGTAACTTTGAAAAATATAGTGACATTCATCATGTAAATACTCGGACTAAGGATAAATTAGTTGTACATAGTACTCGTCTTCAACGAGTTAACAGATACTTCATGGGGCAATGTATACGCTTCTACAACAAATTACCTATTAATATTCGAGATATGCCAATTAATAAGTTCAAAAAAGCAATCAAGAGTAGATTTTGTAGAAAAGGTTATTATAAAATCTCGGATTATCTTGATGATAATACAGACTGGTTATGAGCAGCTCCTGATTCAGGCATTTTCTCATTATTTCAAAAGGTGTTACATACATGTTTATTCTGTTGTTGTTACTATAATTGTAAAGCGTAGCGTGTTTTGCCAAACGAATTTGTTATTTAATCAGTGTTTTATGTTTGTGGCACATGGTATTGGTCATGCTCACTGAAGGGTCTGCTTGCGGTAGCTACTAGGAGCGGGTCACTCCCTTCCCTCCATTGTGGTTGAGGGGAGTGATGGCTGCTCTAGTGGTTAACACGTGATCGGGTGCCGCTTGCGGGATCTGATCCAGCCATGGTACTTTTTCGTTATATTTAATAACTGTATTGTATGATGGTTCGAAAGGCATCACACTGGAGCTATTAATAGACATGTTGTTGTATATTATCTTATAAAAAAAAATAATAAATGAATAAAAAAGAAGACAAGCCCACTGAGTTTCTTACCGAATCTTCTCAGTGCGGTCGCGTTCCGATCCGGAAGTAATTTAAGGTAAAATGTAAAAAGTGACCATATGTAAGTGCCCCCGCTCTGCTGTGTGGTAGCGGCTTCGAATACTACCAACCCTTGCTTTGCTCGTGGGTGTCGTAAAAGACGACTAAGAGCCCTAGATTGACCCGGACCAACTCCATCTGGTACCATTTGGGTCAACGATTACATTCCCAAGGAGGGTTGACGTCAGGCAGGCGGCCGGTCATAAAAGTCATTGCCGAAACTTTTTGCAATATGTCAAAACAGATGACATATTGCGTCGACCTCAAGTAATTGGGATAAGAGCAAGATGATGATGATGATGATGTAAGTGCCCCCGCGGGGTTTATGCATAATAAAGAATTTGAATTTGAGTATAAGAAATGGTATGGCATGAAAAAAATGGACTGAATGGCGTTAACACCGCTATCAATTGCCACCCGTTAAAATTAAAATGCAATAACAAACGTTCGTCTGTCAGCAGCCAGCACTTACGCAGGGTCGGTGGCCCCAATCTGCCGGACGCCCAGTTCAATTTCAAAAAGGGGCGTTCGACGATCGCGGCCTTGCTGGGCATAAGGTCCATGATCATGAAGGCAGTTACCGGCGCAGCGTCCTCTACGTGGACCGAATAGGAGATGTTTTGCAAACGCCCATGTCGTGCAGTGTTCCGCAAGGGTTGGCTTTAGGGCCGACTCTTTGGAATATCGGCTACGACTGGGCGTTGCGAAGTAGCCTCTCCCCCGGGCTGGGCGTAATTTACTATGCCGACGACACGCTCGTTACAGGACGCGCTAGAAGAGGCGGCATGCCTGGCAACTTTCAGCACCAGAGAAATTGTTAGGCAGATCTAGGCGGCCGGCCGGCTAGGATTGCCATGAACTCGTTCCAATGCCGTGAACTCGTCGCAATCATCAGTGCCGACTTGACGCCGACCATCCCTAAGGAGATGCTCAACAGCATCAGAAACTGGAACGCGGTCGCCGCCCCCTGTGAGGTAGTCATTCCACGGAAGGAAGTGGCAGAGCGTGCGCGAGAGGAACTCCTATACGGCGACACGGTCCACCGCGGGTGACTAGACCAGAGATTAGTCCGTCCCCTGCAGAGAGGCTGACTGCGCGAGAGCGGCTGACATCCCGGAAGGGGCATTGGAAAGAGAGGGTACCTGAAAGAGTATCCCGCTGGGCTGGCCAAGGGCGGCCTACTGGCGAAGGAGAGGGATTACGGTGGGTTATGGGGCCGCGCGCCGTCCTTTCGTCGCCTCGGATGGACTGGACGGCGTGTGCGCTGAACATATCCAACCCAAAAAGAAAAGTGTGGCCCTTAATAAAACCATATTGTTTCATGAGCTTTACAATGATCCACTCACCGCCTGGGGCCTCGGTCGCGAAGAGGGAGAGGACGCGGCGCAGCACACGTACGACGTCTCCGTGGCCTGGGCAGAGCAGCGCCGTGAACTCGTCGCAGTCATCCGTGCCGACTTGATGCTGTCGACTAGCGCTAAAACGATTCTCCACAACGTCAGGAAGTAGGACGCGGTAGTCGCCGAGATAGTGGAGCGGGTCTGGGAGGAATTCTTTACCACGACACAATCCCCTGTCAGCGCGTTGGGCGGCGCAGGCGCGAGTACTTGCACCCGATGACGCCTTAGCCGAAGTTGCGGGTGGATGGACCGTGGATTAGTCCGCCACCCGTAGAGAGGCTGACGGCGTGAGGGTGACACCCCTGCCGGCAGCAATGCAATGTGGCCAGGGCGTCACAGGAGACGGTATCCGTAAGGGTAATTCGTCGGGCCGACTACGGACGTAAAGGAATCGATACCAGTGGTTGGCCCAATGGGAACCGGGAGGGAATACGGTAGGTTATGGTGTCGCACGCCGCTCATCCGTCGCCCTGAACAGATTGGGTGCGGTGTGCCTTCCCGAAAAAAGGCGGCATAATCGGTATTGCACGCGGGCGATGAAACAGATAGCAGCGGGCCTGGTTATTTTCACCAAATGTGCCGCATTTTACTACTTTAAATTAATAACGTTTTTGAACTCGATCACCACAAAGACGCTTTCTTGAAATTTATTTTTATTTAAGACAACACCCTGCACTAAGGGAATAATCCTTGTATTGCGGGGGACTTTACAAACATATAATTAACGGACACAAATTACATCCAGACTCGGAACAACAATTTGTGGATCGCACAAAGTGTTGTCCCGCGTGGGATTCGAACCTCCGACACTGGCGCTGTAGGTCGCTATCTTAACCACTACGCATCTGTGCAGCTTTCTTGAAATTGTGCAACATTAACGATTTTAAACTACGTCAAAATCACGTCGGGAGTAGCAAATATTTCACTTAATCGAAGAGAGTCGAATTCATTTATGTAGTTTAAAAAAAACACAGAATTTGATTCCAATCATGCGCTAGTGTCGCTTTCAAGACTACCAAATTTGCTTAAATTCAAGCTGCGTTCGGATTTAGGATTGGAGTCGAAATTCAAGAGTAGGCACACTGGTTATCGGTTTTTTTCCTCGTGAATAAATCCGGCATATGAAAGTAAGAAATATTGATGTAATCGAAATGCCCCTAATAATTTAAGCACGCTGAAAGGAAATGGGCAGGCCACATCAATCACGAACCAAATACCGTTGGCAGAGTAAAGTTCTTAAGTGCCAATCAGTGGCGTAGCGTGTGTCACTGTCGCCCGGGGCGGAGTTATAATTTGCCGCTCTTTTGACATCGTAAAAATAATAATTGTTGGTGTTGGTAAGAAAAAACGTAACGAAATGAAAGAATTGAGTGAAAAATATTTATTACAAAACTATGTAAGTATATGTGTAACATGACTGTGTTAAAACTTTAATAATTTACACTATTTTATTTTATTTTTCGGGTGGGTTGAGGTCGGCGCGCTCCTCGCACCACTCCGTCCGGGGCGACAGAGGTGCGTAAGCACGCACACCCGCAACCCACCCATGTGCACGTCGCCTTCGTTGTTGGGCCGACCACAATAATTTACACTATAAAATTAATGTTTAATAAAGTCTAAACAGTCTAAAACTCTACTTTTCGCGACATCATCATCATCATCAAATCATTTATTCGGTCCTTGGACCCACCCTATGTAACATCGGGTATGACTGGGCGTTGGAGGGGGAGCCTCTCGCCTGGGTTGGGCGTGATTTGGCGGGCTCGTCACAGCCCGCGGTGGGACGCTAGAGGAGGTGGCAAGCCTGGTGACTCTAGGCACCAAAGAGATCGTCAGGTGGATCGGGGCGTTGGGGTTGTGGGTAGCCCTGGACAAGATGGAGGCTATCCTGTTCCAAAGGCCCCGCATGGGCCCTTCCATCGACGTCTCGATTACTGCCAATTCGATTGATATCAGTATCCGGGCGGCGCATATGAAGTATTTGGGCCTGGTGTTCGACGGGCATTGGTGGTTCCGAGAGCATTTCCGCAGGCTTGCTTTACGGCTCATCGGCGCGGCGTCTGCCCTATCGTGGCATATTCTGATCTGAACCTGGGCGGACCGAGCACTACGTGTCGACGGCTGTACGCGAGGGTCATCTGGTCGATGGCCCTGTATGGCGCGCCGGTGTAGGCGGGGTAGCTGATCGTCCGACTCAGGGCTCTACTGTGGCGACCACAAAGGGCTATGGCGGCCAGAGCCATACGTGGATACCGCACGGTGTCGACGGAGGCAGCGTGCCTGTTGGCAGGGACTCCCCCGTGGGACCTGGAGGCCGGTTTGTATCGGCGGGTGTCGGGGATGCGAATGGAGGGCGGTGTGATCTCTTTGAGGGAGCTTAGCGCCTGGCGCGTCGACACCCGCTGAGACGTCATTACCCGTTGGGCAGTCCGGCTGGAGAGGCCTCGGTTCGGTGTGCGAACCATGGAGGCCTTCCAGCCGGTGTTAATGCAGTGGTTAAAACGGCGGCACGGGGTACTCTCCTTCCGACTGGTGCAGGTTTTGACGGGGCAGGGATGCATCGCCAAATACCTCTACACGGTCGTTAGGAGGGAGGGTACACCGTCCTGCCCCCACTGCGCTTGCGACGAGGACACAGGGCAGCATACGCTCGAGGTTTGTGAGTTTGCGTTCGGTGCTGGGTGAACTGAGACGCGGTCTCAGCCTTTGCGAGGCAATAGTCTCGCGGAAGGGGGCGGCAGAGCGCGTGCGCGAGGAGCGTCTCCTCGACGACGCGAACCGCCGCCGGTGACTGTGGCGGCGTAGGCGTGACTACCTGCGCCTCATGTCGCCCCAGTCACGGCCGAGGGTGACTGGGGCGACATGATTGGCATTTAGTCCGTCACGGTCATGGGTTACGGGTATGTGTGCTTATGCCGCTATGGCGCCCTGGACGGAGTGGTGCGTGGAGTGCGCCGACCGTAACTCACCAAAAACAAAACAGTGTCCGCACAAAATATTTTTCTTCCAATTTTGCCGCCCTTCTAATAGTGGCGCCCGGGGCGGTCCGCCCCTCCGCCCCCAATCCTTGCTACGCCACTGGTGCCAATCATAAGTTTGTAAGACGACTTCCATTAGATCAACTGTAGACACCTTAAATATCACAGAAACCATTTGATAGATATGGCACAGGTCCGGTAAAAGTAGCATTCTCGTAGGAGGCCTATAACTAACAGTGGACGTCATAAAAAAAAAAATACGTGGGGTTCTGTGGGTCCAACACTTGAATTGTTTATAACTCGTAGAATTTAAAAGTAAACTAAATACAAAATACCTTTCAGTAAACATATTGCAAAGTATCTTGTATAAACGTAATACGTAACTTTAGTACACGAATTAGAAAACTTAATTACTGTATTTTATTATTTTAAAATAAAAATCTGAGTCCAATGTTATGATGCATAGTGTGATATTGCACTATTTAGTCCATAATTTATACTTTTAACTTTTCTTAAATGAAAATGATGATAAATATAAATCACTACTGAACGAAATAGTTCACCTAAAATGAAATAGCAATAGTAGCAATCACATACGTGTAAAAGAGTAACAAATTCCTAGTTCAATAAACTTGAATACTACCTATATAATTTCTGGAACGTTGTGGTCATATCGTATCGCCAGTGTTCTTGAACCTACCGATTTTTCGGTATTTCTACCGATATGGGCCGCGCTCTACTGAAATACCAAATTGCAACGATTTTTCAACGATTTCCGAGAATACACGGAAAATCGCTCGATTTTCTACCGAATGGTGATTTGATACTTTTAAACTGGTAAAAGGGATTTTATTTCGTCGTAAATCCCCTCGTATCTTAATAATACATCCCGACATATATCCTAAAAAAAAAACATCACCAAAATTTGTCCGGAGGACGTTATGTCGTCGTAAGTCCCGCTGTATCTTAATAATATATCCCGACATATGTCCTAAAAAAAAAACCATCAAAAATTTGTCCAGAGAATTTTCTTTCGATCGTTATTATCGCTCATCCCTAAACCTAAGGTAAAAATAAGTAGACGAATTTGATTCTACATTGTTATTTTTATTTACCGATTTTAGTTACAAATATACCGATTTTTGAGGGCAGCTCTACCGATTTTGCGCTTTGACTTTCGAGACCACTGCGTATCGCATATTGGCGAGAAATTTCTCGAATTTGAAGTGTCATTTTAAGAATTTCGTTTTACAGTGTCGCTTTGTTCGAGCTCTTCGGATAAATTAATAAAATAGAAATTTGTGGAGCGAAAACTGCTACAATTAATTAATTAATTATTGTATTGTTCTAAGTGATAATCTTATTCTTTAATAACAGATAGTTATAATGGAACAGGTAAGAGGTTATACTGATACCCTTTGATAAGAGTTATGTATGTATGTTATAATTACAATTTTGGAGTCGCTTTTAGGTAAATCAATTAAAAGAGAAGGGTAATGCTGCCTTATCTATGGGGCAGTATGAAGAAGCTGTCAAGTATTATTCAGCTGCTATAACTTTGGATCCTAGGAACCACGTTCTGTATAGTAATCGTTCGGCGGCTCACGCTAAAGCAGAGAATTTCAATGCAGCATTAGAGGATGCTAACCAAACAATAGCATTGAACCCTACATGGAGCAAAGGTTATTCACGTAAAGGCTCAGCATTAGCGTTTTTAGGACAACATGACGAGGCTATCGCAACTTACGAAAAGGGCCTAGAATTAGAACCCGGTAATGCACAGCTTGCGGCTGGCTTACAAGAGGTGAAGCTACAAGCTGAAAAATTAAAATTTAAGACAGAACAACTGATACAAAAATTAAGAGCTAATCCTATGACCAGCGAGTGGTTGAAAGATCCTGAATATGTTAAAATGGTTGAGGTGAGTTTTATTGGCTAACCTGCCTTATATATTATGTTGATAATTTCTTGTGCCTTTGTGTAAGGTTTTAAAATAAATGACCCAAAAATTATAATCTTTGTATGTATTGCCTAATTAATTCTTCCTTTTTTTTATTATAAGCTGAGTCATTGACACCATTTTAGCTAGTTTGCATGTTCCTATTTTAATTTTAAATTTTATGAAACATGCAATATTAAAAGTGATTTAACTTTTAAATACATTCTGTTCTTTTAATAAATAAATTTTATAAATAATATGTCAATCTGCAGACAATAGTCCACAATCCCTTTGATGCACAAATACTTAGTGGAAAAGTCGAAGACAGTCGTATCATGCCTACATTAGGGGTAATGTTTGACCTAAATATTGAGAAGCCTATGGACGTGGATCCTCCCTCACCAGAGAGGAAGCCGAAAGAAGAAGCTCCGCCAAATAAAGAAGAAGCACAGAAACCAACATATGATGACTTACCAGAGAATCGACGAACAGCATTACTGGAGAAAGATCAAGGAAATGAGTGTTATAAGAAAAAAGACTTTGAAAATGCTTTAAAACATTATCAAAATGCTATAGACAGCGATCCTACTGATATCACATTTTATACAAATATGGCTGCTGTATATTTTGAACAAAAGGAGTATGAGAAATGTATAAAGGAATGTGAAAAGGCTATCGATGTCGGTAGAGAAAATAGGGCAGATTTTAAACTAATAGCCAAGGCTTTTACTAGGATTGGTAAGTGATATAGTTTTGTTTTCTAATCTGATAACCTACTTATTGAAGTGAAAACTTCTTTAGGCGCACTGCACACAGATTTTTTCGTGGGTAGCAAGTTAGGCTGATCCGTCATGCTCTGAGAACTGTGCTCTGTGAAACGCTTGATCGGGTGAACTCGGGACCGCCGAGTGTACCCGAGCGAGAAAGATACAGTCAGCTGCTCTTCGCAGTTGTATCGCTGTATTTCGTATGATCAATTCTTACGTCTTAATGACTAACGTAATGATAATTATTACTTTAACAACTATCTGTTTTACATTGTGAGGTTAGTGTGTGTATTTAGCGGTTTGGTAATATTGAAAAATAATACATTTTGAAAAAATAATATACAGGGTGTAACAGGTTATGGGGTAACAGGTTATGGGGCAACTGGTCAAAAGGGAGCTAGGCAATGGTGGTAGGAACCCATAAAAAAAATTTGAACGAAAAATATTGATTTGTTAAGAAATTAGAGACATGTAAAGTTTTCTATTTTGTCATCGCTTTTTCGTGTAAATCTGATTGAAATGTATAAAGTCAATGATACTTAATACGCAACATATTCATACTTTGTTAAATATTCATTAGAAATTGAAGAAATCAATGATTACGTTCACATAAGCAAAACAAACTTTGCTTTAAAATAGCTGATCGGCCTATGAGTGTTGACCGCTTGCTGTTGTACCTACATGTCATTGAAGCGTTTGCGCAATTCTAAGTATAAATGAATGAAATTATACTGTTGAAGCTTTACATGCCTACATGTATTCTGTCTGTACATGCCTACATAATACGTAGCATTTAAGGCATAGACTCTTAGACACGTTTTTTTGAAATCACTGTAATTTTTATGTTATATTGTTTTTGTGTAATGTACATTCTAATTACGATCTATGACCGTTAAACTACAACATACTTGAATAGTTGTCCCATAACCTGATACAACCTATATATTGAAAAAAATTATAAACAATAACAGTTACACAAATCATAATTATTGTTATTGATATTCGTATAGGTAAGACACTTCATGTTTATATTATATGCGTATATATAAATGTATTTGTGTGTAATATAATTAAAAGTTAACCTAACTTTTTTATTTTGAAACTACTATTATTATTATTTTTGTGTGTTGGGATTGGCCAATTAAGTTTTCACTTCTGCCGTGCGGTCTTAAGTGCACTCTTTTTTAATATTATGTCATTATTATTTCATCATTTCAACTCATATACGTCACTTCTGGGTTCGAGCCTCCTGCTCGAAAGGAGTGAAGCCTACTCAATTACGCTGGTTAGACAGCTTGGTACAGGGTTTTATTTCGAGTTTTCCTTCTCTTGCATACATATTATATTATTACTACACTCATGGGTGGTTTAGGAGGTGGTGAATTGTATTCTTACTACATCACCACATGAAAAAAAATGGTTACTAATCATCATCATCGTCATGAATGCTAATAATAGATATTAAATTAAATTTTTGACTGCACAAATGTGGATAGTGGTTAAGATACCGACCTATTATGTTAGTGTGGATTCGAATCTCATGCAGATCAACACTGTGAGATCTAAAAACTGTTTTGAGTCTGGATGTAATTTGTGCCAGTTAATTAGGTTTGTAAAATCCCCAAGGATTATATCCTTAGTGCAGGGTGTTGCCTTTTAAAAAAATAAATTTCTTTTAATTTATCAGTGTAAGAATCTTTGTTATTACATCAGTCACACAATAGGGAAGGGTTACACAATATTTTGTTAAACCCTTCCCTATTGTGTGTAAATAGATTCAAATACATAGTAACGTCATATAGTGCCTATTAGCCAACCAATTTCATCCTTTGCCCTCAATGCAAGTAGTTAATGTTAGATGAAGGTAATGTAGCTTGACTTTGTTTAATAAATACTTTTCATTTGTTTGCTCTTTAAATAATGTGCTATTTAAAAGTAGTAGGTATGTATAGTAGTATTTATCTTTGTTGTCAATGTAAGTCTTTTGATTTCCTTCCTATTTATGTATGCCATTCTGTTAATTTAAATTTTCAATAATGATGGTTGATTTATGCGAGTATTATACATTGTAATTATAACTATTTCGTCCATCATCCAACACTTGTGTAAAGTGTATCTAAGACATCTTAGTCCGTTTGTGACCATGCTGTAAAGTGTTCGAAACATCGGACAATCAAAAATTGAATAAAACAATAAAATCAGTAAAATAGTCAAATTTTATGCTTTTAGGTAATGCTTACAAAAAGATGGAACAGTGGAAGTTAGCAAAGACTTACTTTGAGAAGTCAATGTCAGAGCATCGTACGCCTGAAATCAAGACTTTGCTTAGCGAAGTAGAGAGACGAATAGTAGAAGAAGAGAAGAAGGCATATGTGGATCCTGTCAAAGCTGAACAAGAGAAGGAACTAGGCAATGATTACTTCAAGAAAGGTAAGTGTTAGTAAAATTAATTAGTATTTAGTAGAAATCATTTAGTTTTGTGAAATTGGACATTTTATTTCTTTTATGAAGACAGACCTTGGTTTGATCCCATCCAAACTGCCTGGGGTAGCAGAAGGGACAAAGTGCAACCCAATAACCTGACTTGTACCTTGTCTTCAGTGGACTGTTAAGCAGGTTTTCCACTCAGCCTTCTCATGTTAATGTCCTGGCAGCATCTTGCTGCCGGAGCGTTGCTCTTTGTGACCTGGTCCCAATTCCAAATCCTGTAGAGTATTGCCTCATTCTCATCATGGTTATGATTTCAGCTGTCCATCCTCTTAGTGCGACCTTAAGCTTATTTTTATGCCACCCACAGAGAGATAACAACCATTGTATTCGTAGCCTGTTGTCATGTGGGCACTACGATATACATATTTGTAAATAGGTGAACATTTTCTTTTGTGACACGTATCTATTACACCTTTAACCCTTAACTGGTGACGTAATAAATTCCTAACACTATGAAGGACATGACGTCTCACAGGCTACTACTTTTAAATTACTTTTTGTTATGACAATCAACTTGAGTGTTTTAACATTGTCTTAAAATTCAACCATCATCATGTAATGGAAAAGGCATTGGTAAATAAAATCAACTTTTTTTATAAAATATCAAAGTAAAGAAAGAAACTAAACATTTACAACTAGTGGTATTTTTCAGTCTCAATTGGGCCCATATTTTACGATTAGTTGACCTTATGAAAGGAAAACGATGAAGTTAACATTTTTACTTAAATTCTAACCTAGAAAGACAAGAAATAAAATAATCACTTTCATAACCAAAATAATAAAAATAATTCTGACAATGACTCAATTCAGCAAAAATTACTGGTAATTTTTGCACAAGGGGCACAATCTCATTGTCATCGGGCTGATAACATATATACCTGCTTCCACGGTCTATTTAATACAAAAACAGAAGATACTGAGACGCTGAGTCGTGGCAAGCAGAAAGAAGTTGCCAATTTAAAGAAGTCGCAACACGCGCGACGCCTCTGCGACTCCATGTCACTACTTAAAGGTTAAGCTATGTGTGCAGTATTTGTTTTCCTATTATGGAGGGTTAATGCGAACAACCTAAACATCAATAACTTCCGTGTGGTGACAGAGTAAAAATATTATTCACTATCCTATTTCTTGCCCATATCATAAAACAGGACTAAGAGATTATAATATCCAGATATTATGTATGGAAGAGAAGGAAGACTCAGAATAGTGGGAGTTATATGAGCTGTGATAATGATGATTGGAAAGGTGGATTAGCTTATTTTTTATTTATTGCTAACGGTGGCAAATGAGCAATCAGTATACCTGATGATAAGTGATGGTGCTGCTCATGGATCTTTGCTAGGCCGCTTACTTCCATGAAGAGAGTGAAGGGAATGTGAATGCGTGCAATGAGGCTTGGTGATAGTAAGGGCATCACCAAAACCTACTACACACAACAACCTTAGAAAGTTGGGCTTCCGGCTCTCTCACTCACCGAACGAAGCATATTAATAGATTGCTACTTTTCGGTTGTGTATGACGATTTTCTGCTCAGTGTGGTACTACTCCAGACGGACCGGACCATGGCTGTAGACAGACAACAGTGTTGTCCAAACTGCTGAGAAGATGTTCAATTTATTACAGGCATGTCATGATAAAAATTTTTTTCGTAATTTCAGGTGATTACAGTCAAGCAATGAAACACTATACGGAAGCAATAAAACGCAACCCAGATGATCCCAAATTGTATTCAAACCGTGCCGCTTGTTATACAAAACTTGCAGCATTTGATTTGGGACTAAAGGACTGCGACAAGTGCTGCAAGCTTGATCCTAAGTTCATCAAAGGCTGGATTAGAAAAGGAAAGATATTACAGGTGTGTAGCAAATTTTTAATTCACACATGCTGTGAAAGTACAGCTACTTCCATTGAATTCTTAATTCATTTCAACACCCAGCGGTGTTGTTGGATGCAGCTGGCACAGGACCGCAATTTGTGGCGTAATGTGAGGGAAGCCTATGTCTAGCAATGGATGGCGATAGGCTGAAATGATGATGATCTCTTGAATAGATATTCTATGCATACCATATCTCTTAGCTGTCTTTTATTATACCCTAGGAGTAAGATAGGGATGGCTATTAGTATTCTTACTCCGTTACCACATAATGGTCAAACAGGTTGGTATAGGGTTTTCCTTCGACTTTTCCTTCTCTTGCATAGATGTTATATGCATATTATATCCCTTAGTCGTCTTTTACGACATCCACGGGCAAGTTAGGGAGTGGTTAATTATATCCTTACTCCATCATCCCCATGGACAATGTATCTCTTAGTCGGATTTTATGACTATTACTATAGCTAGGATTGCTGGTACATTGTACTCATAACTACCTTAAAGATTTGTAAAGTTTTTTTGCAAAAATACTTCCTATACTATTTGCGCTGTAGCATGGTGCGGGTGACAGTTATGGCGAGTTTCGTTTCACTCTTAATTCAGCTGTACCACATCGGTAATATATTAAATCACTAATAACTGTAGTAATAAAGGTATACCTTCCAAATTAAACCCAACTAGAATGTTCTAGCCTACAAATCAAATGAAATTGAAAGAAAAAATAATCAAAGTGGTATGCGTATAACGTAACACCAAAGACGTATTTAGTGATGGGATGTACTACTACGAAGAATTTTCGATTAAAAAATAAATAAAAAACAATTTGTGCGCTCAATTTTTTATTGTTAAAAAGTATACAATTATTACATATTTACTTCAATTTTTCATTCAATTTTAATCCTCTTCTAAACTCATATCAGAGTCAGGAACATCGGAATTGTCACTTTCATCATCCGTATCTGTGACGGATATTATTAAAGATGTCTCAATTATGTTATCAATACGGACGTCACGATCCCAATCAGACATAATGTCCCTTTTCGTTTTATTCACCACCTTCGACCAGTCTTTAGGTTGAACGTTACTGATTGCCTCTTGTAACAGGGTCAACATCTTATTTGCCGTAAATGGCGGTGTAGTATTATTTCTTGCGGCGTGACCTACATAAACATAAATGGACTTATGAAAAAAAATATTTAGTTTTTAATTAATAAATTAATTTCAAATATCTAATGCAAAATTTACTCTTGAATATGTCTAATCTGATACCTGGTAATGTTTTTAAATTACATGCTTCGTTCAGAAAGCTGTTACTTTTTCAAAGTATCAAAACGAGAATTGAAATTAAAAACATACCTTTTATTTAGGCCCAAATTAGCTCAATAGCGTTATATTGACAATGGTAGGGTGGTAGTCGCAGGACCTGGTGACCTTTTTCTTTTGCCATCTCGTCCAGAGCGTAGGTAGGAGTTGGTGGCTTATGACACCGTACTAGAGTAATAAGCTCCGTCTTTAGCATACTCATATCTGCTGTAACTCCGTTTTCACTCAGCCACTTCACCAACTCGCTTTTGCGGTTTGATTGTGTTGGAGGTTTATTAAGTTGTACCGAATGGTAGGGTGCGTTATCCATTATTATGGTCATAGGCTCTTTTAAGTTTTCTAAGAGGCCTATGAACCAAACTTTAAATTTTTCGTAGTTCATCTCCTCATGATACTCCGTAGTTTTTTTCGATTTAAAAGCCAGTAAACAATTAGGGACAAATCCACTTGCTGTACCTGCATGGCAAATAATAAGGCGTTCGCCTTCGCCCTCCGGGACTTTGGTACATGACTGTGCCGTATCGTCGGTCCAACTTTTACCCACTGTGTGGTTAGCGTTTAGCCACGTTTCATCCAAAAACACAACTTTACTCCAATCAACTATGTTTTTAGCCTTCCTTAAAAAAGTACACCTTGCAAGGGCAATATTAGTCCTTTCCATAATAATTTTTCTTTTGTTAACTTTTTTGTAAACAAAGCCAATATCCTTTATAACATTCCGCAACGAAGTAATACCTCCTTTGAACAGTTCAGCTTCTTTCAATGATTTTAGAAGTTTAAGCAACGTGGGTAGCTCCATTCTTCTATAATAATCATAAATGTGATTTCTAATAGCGTCCTTAGCAAATTCATCCAAATCTGTGATTGGCTTCACCTTGGTCCGCTTTTTGTTCGGTGTAGATAATTTATTTTCAGACGTTCCTTCTTGACCAATTTTCTCGCGTGTTATACGCGAAACAGTATTGCGGCCAATATCAAGAGCTTCGGCTACTCATTCTACAATTCGATTCAGTGGTAACAATGGTCCATTATTTTGTTGTTCTCTTTCAAAGTAGTTTCGGAGGCGAACAACAAACTCTCTAGCTTGACTGCCCAAAACAGTTTTTTTCGTATGCTTAGGCATGGTTATAACCAAAAAATATAACAACAAACTTTAACAAATAAAACAACAAACTTTAACAAATAAAACAACAAACTATAACAAATAACAATTTAACGAAAACAAACTGATGAAAAATGGATAATACGTGTCACATACAAGGCGGTAGCACTCGTACTTACAGCATCGCACGGGTAAACAAAATGGCCGACTCGGCGATGCGCCACAGAATAAAAATATGCCACGAAAAAATATGAAATACCAGTTGTTTTGAATGCGTTTACGAAACTTTTTAAAATTTTTGAACTATTAAATTAATTGAATAATTTGTATGAATATATTTTTTCCTATATATAATTTTCGTGACAATAATAAACAGAACAACATTTATTTATGCTACGAGTATAATTAGTGATAAAAATTTAATTGCGAATCGTCACATCCCTAGTCACCTGGTATTGACATGTGTCACCCGCACCATGCTACAGCGCAAATAGAATAGCTTTGCATTAAATATTTAAAAATCTATGTTCCAGGGTATGCAGCAACATTCCAAGGCATTGACCGCTTATCAGAAGGCATTAGAGTTGGACCCTAGCAATGCCGAAGCTCTTGAAGGTTACCGTGCATGTTCCACGCAACTTCACTCCAACCCTGAAGAGGTATGTACATATATGTATATGGACATTTAACACATAACAATTATAAAGTGTAAATGCTCAGCAAATGGGCTAAAGGCATTTTTTTTTTCAATTTATTGTCTGTTACTTATTGATAATGAACTTTCATCATTTTAGCTCGTATACATCCCACTATTGGGCTCCAACTTCCTCCTCACTAGGGTGGAAATTGACTTATGGTTCTGCGCTGGTTAAACATGTACAAGTCTTTATTTCGAATTCTCTTTCTCTTGCATAGATGTTATATGCATATTGAATCCGTTAGTCATCTTTTAGGACATCCACGGACAACGTAGGGGGTGATGAATTGTATTCTTACTCTGTCATCGCACAAGTATTAAACTACAAGGCTTCCAAATGACCGATGCTTAATGCTACTGATGGTCAATCCAAATGGCTATGAAGAGATGATGGGCAGGTTATGGGACCGCCCGTCGCATGCTCTGTGACTCTTAGTGGATGTGTCCATATCATAGATGTCAAACTAAATCATTCATTCCCAAAGGAAAACTCATTCATTCGCTTAAGAGTTTTGGATGTAAGCTGAAATCATAACTAATACTATAAATACATTCTTAAATACTCGAGATAGGCAGCCTTAACACTAGTATTTTAACGTTAAGCGAAAAATGACTACAGCTTCTAACATCATCCAGAAGCCACTTTTACTGCATGACTCACTACATCATCATGATCTTAGCTCAAATATGTCCCACTGTTAGCTAGAGAGGGCTAGAGAGCCTCCTCCAATGGGAGGAAAATAGACCTACTATATTGTACTGGTCAGCCATGTTGGTATAGGATTTTATTTCGAGCTTTCCTTCTCTTGCATAGATGGTATCTGCATATGTCACTTGGTCGACTTTTACGACACACATTGGCGTAGGATGTCGTGAATTGTATTCTTACTCCATCACCTAATGCAACATTATTTGTTATTGTAATAAAATGTTATAAACAGGTTCGTAAGCGGGCAATGGGTGATCCAGAAGTTCAGCAAATTCTCCGCGATCCAGCAATGCGCTGTATTCTCGAGCAGATGCAACAAGATCCCCAAGCACTACAGGATCACCTTAAGAATCCAGACATTGCTGCTAAGATCCAGAAACTATTAGAATCTGGCCTTATTGCTATTCATTAGCATGCGTACGCCTTTACGGCAATTAGGAATATATAATATTAGTACCCAGACCGATAAAAAAAACTACCATTTTAGTAAATTTATAACTGGCAACTACTTCACGCGTCAGTGTTTTGGTGGAAAGTTTTGTTGTCTTAAATAGTCAAGGATGTCACAAGTACAGAAGCACCAATCAGAGACTTATCCAATGAACTTTAGCAGAATGGTAGTAATCTACTATAGCAATTAAAGCAAGTAGTCAAAGTCAGTTTTACAACACTAGTTTTTCAGCATGTTTTATTAAATAATTTTGAAGAAATTTATGCAACATAATGCAGGGCATGTGCTAAATTGAACTCAATATGAATTGACAGTGCTATAAGTGTATTCTTATGTTTTGTGACATTTCCCTAAGTCAGCGAAGTGTTGATCGCTTCAATGAATTAATTTCACATAATTATTAAAATGAAGTGCAAAATAAATTTAAAAAGATTCATTTTACATTTACAACAATGGCCGCATATTAATTTCCAAAAATAAAAAAGACAGTGAAACCGATAGTTTTTTTAATTGGTCCGGTTACGAATCGAGAGTCTCGTCATCTTGGATACTATTTGAAGATCGATTAATATTTTAAAATCGGATATTCGCCTACCGAACGCTAAACTTGATTAGGTATTTAATCATATATTAAAAATTAGTCGTCGCTTTTTTACTGTGATTAATTCTGTTGTGCTTACCTCCGATTGTAGGCTTGTGGACCATTCCAAAGTATTGCTTTTCATTAAGATTGCAGTTTTTTTATTTGATATAAGGTTATAGCATACTCACCTACCTAATTTGAAAGAATCTATATACTGATATACTGTTACTGTATGTTGGAATTTACAGAATAGCCATTTTTGTAATTTATTCAATAAAGAAATATGTAGGCAATTTGTGATTTTATTTTTAAGACCACACCCTGCGCTATTGAATATTCCTTAATTCTTACATCACAGGTGAACAATTATTATTTATACGGACGCAAATTACACCCAGACTCAAAAAATGTAGATTGCATAAAGTATTCTTCTTCTTGGGAATGGAACCCACGATACTATCGATCTAGATGTCTTAAGCACTACGTCATCTGTGCAGTCTTTATTTAAGTACAGGCCACTTGAATCAGGAAATCGGTTCGGTGCCCCCTCCTATAGACGGAGAAGGATGTTCTTCTTGGGTAATGGCAATGAAGCTACGATTTAATGAGATATTGCTGCAAGTGTTGTGTTATAATATTTATTCTTCACGTCTTTAGTACTCGTATTTTAGTCTTAGTCGTTACCATTGATTAGGTGATGGAGAAGGTTACACTGCGGTTTCTGATATTCTACGCTGACCATGCAATCTTGAAGGGCTGGACGGCCAGATGCTGGATCACCGTCATCAAGTAAAAGCTCAAAAATATGTTCATAAGTGTCCGACCGTAATTGTAAATAAAAATCGATTATTAATCGATTTTTATTGTTCGAAATTCGATCGAAATTAATCGATTATTCCCTGCCAGATTTAAAAAAAAAAGAAAGGTCATCACGATTGTTTCATACTAAATTATAAAATAAAGCTCACATTTCCTAAAAAAAAAGTCATCATAATTAATAGGAGAAAAAAATCGATTATTTTATAATCGATTTTTAATTTGTAATTAATCCCTAGTCACATCCTTATAGATTCATAAACGGAATAAACACTATCAATAGTACCTACTTAGTGATTATTACTACATAGTGATTGACAAATTTTATTAAAGTACTGCCTGATGCCCGAACGACTATCATCATTATCTCAGCCCATATACGTCCCACTGTTCGGCTCGGGCCTCCTCCATAATGGAAGGGTAATTGACCTACTATACCACGCTGGTCAGACGTGTTGGTATAGGGTTTTATTTCGAGTCTATATATCTATCGCATAGATGTTATATGCGTTTTATATCCCGTAGTCGTCTCGTACGATCACCCACGGGTAAGATAGGGGGTGGTGAATTGTATTCTTACTCCGTCACCACACGGAACGACTATAATATGGAGAAAACATCTATGCAAAAGAAAAAAGCAAGAAATGAAACTCTGTATTAACTGGTTGGATTAAGGGGGTATAGTAGGTCAATTTCCTTTTATGGAAAGGGGCCAAACTGTGGTACATATATGCACTGAGGTGATGATGATGATGATGAAAAGACGTATAAAGAATAAAGTAAAATTAAACAAAATTTATCTTGATATACAGAATGTATCAGGTTATGGGGCAACTGGATAACGGGAGAGAGACAATTGTGGTAGGAACCCATAAAAAAGATTTGAAGTAATAATATCGATTCGTTAATGAATTAGAGACATGTAAAATTTTCAATTTTGTCATCGCTTTTTCGTGTAAATCTGATTGAAATGTATAAAGTGTTACTAGCTTTTGCCCGCGGCTTCGCCCGCGTAAAAGTTGGTTTTCATAATTTTTAATTTAAGAAATATTCTATGTGTCAATTTTCATCCAAATCTGGTCAACAGTTTACGCGTAATTGAGTAACAAACGTCCAAATATCTTCACAAATTTTTATATTTGAATATTACTTCCACCCTTGTAGTTTAAATTCAAGTGGAAAGACGATGAGAAATATGGCCATCCTTAGTCGCTGATAATACATTATCCATCCATTGGGGAAAAAATTATATCCATCAAACTCCCGCAGTTTCACCCACGTAGACCCCATTTCTATGCGAACGCCGAGATAAAAATTGCCTATGTTACGCCCTCAGCGCTCACCCACCAGTCCGGGTAAAGTTGTCACAGCCATCTGAGGCTAACAACTAAGTCACAAAAAAAAAAAAAAAAAAATGCCTATGTTACTCGCTGATATTATCCTTACTAATATTATAAATGCGAAAGTAACTCTGTCTGTCTGTCTGTCTGTCTCTGTCTGACATAAAAATTGCCTATCTTACTCGCTGATAACGTAGCTTCCTATTGGTGAAAGAATTTAAAAATTAGTCAACATCCACCGGTTTCACTCGCGGAGTTCTCGTTCCCGGGCAAACACCAGGATGAAAGTAAGTAGGAAGTATTATCAGTATGGGTCCAGCCGTTTTGAAGGTTACCCGTAACGAATATAAGTCAAAAAAAAATTGTCCGTCCGTCTGTCTGTCACCAAGCCATATCTCAAGGACCGCGATAGCTAGACAGTTGAATTTTTTACAAATTATGCATTTCTGTTGCCGTTATAATAATAAATATAAAAAACAAAATAAAATAAATATTTAAGGTGGCTCCTATACAACAAACGCAATTTTCCCCCTTTTTATAAATAATGGTACGGAACCCTTCGTGCGCGACCCCGACTCGCACTTGGCCGGTTTTTTAGACATAGGTAATTAGGTATCGTGCAAATAATTGTGTTAGCATAAATAAAACCTATTATTTTGACAGACAAATAGACGCTTTAAATTTGTTTATTTCTAGAGATAGAAAATTGGATTAATATCTTGATTTTAACTTACTGTCTGGTAGCGGCTAGGCATATTAAAACGCTTTCATTGTTTGTGAGTGTCGCAAAATACTACTAAGGCAAAGATTTACATCGACCTGGACCAATTGGTGATGCCATCTAGCCAGCAATGTCGTTTGGCAGGCAGCTGGTCATAAAATGTTGCTAGAAGAACCTTTGCAATATCTATGATGGCAGAGGAGTGCCTACATATTGCGTCGATCCAAAGTAATCTTGATAAGCGAGCATTAAGAAAAAATAATGGGGTAACCCAAGAAAGCTGACCGTGTACTAAAATGATCGTTCCTAGGCTCAGTGATATCGGTTATATGCTTTTCACCTCCTTAGGGGTAAAATTGCAAAAAACTCTTTTTTAGTGAGCACTTTCCCCAAGAGAGACAACTTTGTACAAAATTTCACATTTCTAGGCCTAATGATTTCGGCTATATATTTTTCACCCTCTTAGAGAATGAATTTCAAAAACTAATTTCTTAGAGCTCATTTACAACAAAAGAAAGAGAATCGAACAATACACAGAAATACACAGTTTCACGTTCCTAGCCCCAATAGTTTCGGCTATACGCTTTTCACTCCCTTAAGGGGGTGATTTGCCAAAAATACTTTGCAAGTGCTCGTGTACCCCAAAAATACGCCGGAGTAAAAAAAAAATACGTTTCTAGGCCCAGTGGTTGCCGCTGCATACTTTTTGGTCTTTTAGGGGTTGAATTTCATCCCCATGTAAGTAAAATTTTCAAAATGCTAGAACGAATACTTATTTATTTATTATCAAATGCCTTAATACAAAGATTCATGGTTTTATCATCGAAAATGTCGAATTTCCATACAAAATGGCAGCCCCTATTTCAACCCCTTATAACCATTTTTTCGCGATTTCTTTGCTATAGCTCGTGAACCCCAAGAAATACTACGGTGTAAAAAAATTACGGTTCTAGGCCCAGTGGTTTCAGATATATGCTTTTTTGTCTTTTAGGGGTTGAATTTCATCCCCATATTAATGAAATTTCCAAAACGCTAGAACGAATATTAATTTATTTATTATAATAATAACTGCCTCAATACAAAGATTCATGGTTTTATCATCGAAACTGACGAATTTCCATACAAAATGTCAGCCCCTATTTCAACCCCTTATGACCATTTTTTCGCGATTTCTTTGCTAGAGTTCGTGTACCCCAAGAAATACTACGATGTAAAAAAAAATTTCGTTTCTAGGCCCAGTAGTTTCGGCTGTATGCTTTTTTGTCTTTTAGGGGTTGAATTTCATCCCCATATAAATGAAATTTCCAAAATGCTAGAACGAATATTAATTTATTTATTATAAAGTGCCTTAATACAAAGATTCATGGTTCTATCGTCGAAAATGACGAATTTCCATACAAAATGTCATCCCCTATTTCAACCCCTTATACCCATTTTTTCGTGATAAAAAGTAGCCTATGTCCTTTCTCAAGCTTTAGTCCATCTTTGTACCAAATTTCATCAAAATCGGTTCAGTGGTTTAGACGTGAAAGCGTAGCAGACAGACAGACAGACAGACAGAGTTACTTTCGCATTTATAATATTAGTAAGGATAAAGTGCCTTAATACAAAGATTCATGGTTTTATCATCGAAACTGACGAATTTCTATACAAAATGTCATCCCCTATTTCAACTCCTTATACCCATTTTTTCGTGATTTCTTTGCTAGAGCTTGTGTACCCCAAGAAATACTACGGTGTAAAAAAATTACGTTTCTAAGCCCAGTGGTTTCGGCTGTATGCTTTTTTGTCTTTTAGGGGTTGAATTTCATCCCCATATAAATGAAATTTCCAAAATGCTAGAACGAATATTTATTTATTTATTATAAAGTGCCTTAATACAAAGATTCATGGTTCTATCGTCGAAAATGACGAATTTCCATACAAAATGTCATCCCCTATTTCAACCCCTTATACCCATTTTTTCGTGATAAAAAGTAGCCTATGTCCTTTCTCAAGCTTTAGTCCATCTCTGTACCAAATTTCATCAAAATCGGTTCAGTGGTTTAGACGTGAAAGCGTAGCAGACAGACAGACAGACAGACAGACAGACAGACAGAGTTACTTTCGCATTTATAATATTAGTAAGGATTATAATTATTATAATCTTATCTATATAAATCTTATTATAATACTTAATCTGCAACATATTCGTACTTTGTTAAATATTCATTAGAAATTGAAAAAATCAATGATTATGTTCACATAAGCAAAACAAACTTCGCTTTAAATCAGCTGATCGGCCGATGACCGTCGCCGAGTCGCGTTTTTACCTACGCTACCATTGAAGCGTTTCCGCAATGCCTACCTATTCATACTGTCGAAGCTTTACATGCCTACATGTATCCTGTCTATACATGCCGACATAATACATAACATTTAAGGCATAGATTGTTTAACACACATTTTTTAAATTACTACTATTAAACGAGCAATTCTTGTATATATATTCAGGATCTCGGAAACGGCTCCAACGATTTTGTTGAAACTTGGCATACTAGAGGTTTCGGGTCCAAAAAATCGATCTAGCTAGGTTTTATTTATAGAAAATGTTGTTTTGTCCGTGTTTTTAGCAAAATAAACAATGACATTAAATTTTAAAAGAATATGAATTCAAATTTCGTTGTCAACGTCATGAGTTACGATAGCTCAGATGGGAAGGTGACAGGTTTTAATTTTGGTATTTTTTTAATCAAACAGCGTCGATTCGGATCTCGGTGTTAATATTATTCTCTTTTTGTAATTTTTTATATATTTTTCATTATTTAATTTTTAGTAATATATATCTAAATAAATTCGATTAAAATATCCCGAGCGAAGCTCGGTCAACCAGATATTAACTTTTATGTTATATTGTTTTTTGTGTAATATACATTTTAATTACGATCTATGACCAGTAAACTACAACATACTCGAACAGTTGCCCCATAATCTGATACACTCGGTATATAATAGTATTAATACATATAATTATTATATACATAATTATTATTATACACAATTTAAAATCTATGATACATATTACTCTGCGATTAAAATGTCATACAATTTAATGTTTCGTCATTAGTTATCAACTTCAACGTAGTAGCTATAGATTAAAAATGCGCATGTAAATATGTTCAAATATTGCGGTTAACCCTTAAATTGGCAACATATTTTTTTTTGTAAAATGTGTTTCTATTTAATTTTTTCCAGTTTAATTATTATCCTAGGGAGTCAAAAATATAAAAAAAAAATCTTTGCAATTACAGTTTTCGCGAAAACCTATGTACTACGGGTATGACGTTGCCAAATATTATAGAAAATACTTACGCTCTTTTATGTACTACCGGTATGACATTGCTATGATATGAATAAAACAAATTTGTCCCAGTTTTTTTTTTATTATTTAAATTTAATCGTTTATTATAATTATTAATAATTTATTTTTCCGTATGGTGACGGCTAAGGATGCAATGTATCATTACCCCTTACTTTACCCGTCGGTATCGTAAAAGCCGATAAATAACAGACAAATGTATAATAACATCATACTGTGAGCGCCAACCCGCTTACCAAGCATGGCAATTGTGGTATTACCCCCGATTTATGGTAGCTTACGTCCAACAATGGAAGTCTATAGGTTGATGGATGCTGGAATAATTTATTTAGTATGAAATACTAAGAAACGGTTTCATTTATTGTCACCAGTGGTGAAACACAAATGTGTATTGCACTTTACGCGATAGTCTTTGGATATACCAGCTTTGTAAAATCTGCTGAAACAAATGAAACTTGTTGCATCAAAAGAAATAAAACATGCTGTACATACAACAAAACACATCATATTCATAATAAAATAAATAAAAAAGGCATGGGTGAATCTTATAACGCTATTGGCAATGTACTACGGGTATGACGCAGTTTATTTGAATTGCTTTATCCACTAACGGGCAACGGGATACCCGTAGCACACACAAATATCAAAGCTCATAAAATAGCTGTTACGCAATTTAGTTAAACAAAAACTACTCAAAGGTATTGTTTATGAGTTATCACATGTATATAAAGCTTATCACCACCAATCTCGCACAGAAATATCAGTAAATCAATTAATAAACTTACCCGTGATGCAAACGCATCTGGCCGGTTCGGAATTATCTTGACAATTAGCACAGACGAGTGAAATTTTGCTATATGCTATATTATTTCAATCAAAAATAATCTTACCAACTTATTCACGTACATAAATGGTAGAACTGCCTATTAATTAAGTCACTAGAATTTTTCAAACCAACTGTCCTACCCGTATCACACTACCAATTTAAGGGTTAAGGTGTAGTATAAATTTTTTTCGTTACATCATTATTTCTTACGCTCCTAGTGCAAGTTGCTATTTAGTTATCCGGTCCTTATATCTTTTTATAGTTTGGTAATTTCTGCGCACCTCTACGATTTGCGTGTCCAGGCACCATTCATCATCATCATCATTTCAGCTTATATACGTCCCAGTGCTGGGCTCGGGCCTCCTCCATAACAGGAGGGAAGTTGACCTTACCTTATGTTGATCAGACAGGTTGGTATAGGGTTTTATTACGAGTTTTCCTTCTCTTGCATAGATTTTGTATGCGTATTATTTCCCTTAGTCGTCTCTTACTATATCCACGGGCAACATTTAAGCAAACTTTTCTTTGGTCTTCCTTTACTTCTAAAGCCTTCAACATGCATACGTGAAACTTCTGTCACAACATTACTTTCATGCCGTCTTATCAGATGTCTATAGCACATCACATCAAGCGTTCACTTCTATGCCTTTCCATAATTAGAGCAGATTTTAAAATTCCATTAAATAGTCCATCATAAAATAGTTAATTGGATCCTGTGACTGCAAGGTGATAATTAATCGTATCCTGTATCTTATGGCTGCAAGCTGAGCCTTTCCTAGAGTAACCTCAACTGTTCCCATATCCATTTCCAATTTCTAATTTACACAATGTTATTATTAAGCCATAATTTGTAACTTAAAAAAAAATACATTCTTCTCTGTGTGACCAGTAGGTTATATCCTTGCAATACAGATGGGTTGATACAATTATTAAATGAGCAAAAAGAATAACATAAGGACCGCAGCGACTTTGGTCATAGAGTGAAACGGCTGAAGAGGTATTTGCCTGTTGTAAACGCTTAGTGGAATGTGTCCATAGTCCTTCCCATCGCAGCTTCCACAGATTATTAGCAAATATGACATTTTCATTCTTAGGCGCGTCGAAATAGCCAATAACTTTGACATTACAATGCACGTATTTTTATTTGTAGTTTATTCTGTTTATATTGCGCAGCAGTAGCACATAATTGTCAATGGTATATTGCGGCGGGAGTACGTACATTTTGATTTCATATCAATTTACGCTTTAAAATTTTAATTGTGTCACTGTGTATCTAATAATGACTGCGACAATAATTAGAACCATCAAAAGTGTGTTCTATTGACTAGAAGTAAATATACAGAGGAAGAGTTGATGTCACTGTGTTCTTGTGTTTTTAGTAGTTAATTATTTTGTTTACACATACGTACAAGTAAGTAACAAAATTTAATTTATTTGAATGGTCTATATTTCATTTTCTTCTTAAATTGTATTAACTTTTAATGCAATGACAAATGTTATCATATCTTTTTTTTTTAAATAAAGAATTCGCATTTAAAAAAAAACAACACATTTTTTTTAAAATAAGAAAATGTCTTGTAGTTAGTAATACAGAGGACACTTTTTAATATTTACCAATATAATAATAATATAACAACTTTTTTATTTTAAATTACTTATCGCAAATGACTTAATTTGTTGATGAGTCAAGGTCTTTTGTTCACTGCTGTTGTTTGTGCGATGATGTGTCTAATAAAAGCTATTATAATTTTATAACAAAAAATAACCAAAAACATGTGACATAATATTGTACATAATTTTTTACAAGTTAACACTGGGTGATTCTTTATAAACTTATGCACTGTCTAAAGAAACTTGACTAGCTATTATTTAATGATCATTAAAAATGAAATGTATTCATTCTAAGTGAATTTGTTTGTTATACTTTACACCTAAACCACTGAAACTATTTTAAAAATTATGTTACCAATGTAAAGTTACATTATCAGTGGGTAATGTAGGCTATGCTTTATCCTTATATTTTTATGGGAATGTACGTGAGTAAAACAAGGAATTTGCTAGTTAGGCATAATTCTTTAAGGGACCAATTGAATTATTTTTTTTTTAGATGATTCTACCAATTTTCAAAAAAATATTTGTAAGTATTCAAAGCTGTATTGTTCCTCTTTGATATACATGAATTAAAATAATATTCATGAAGACGTTTACTTAAGACCGTACCAAATAATTGCTTTGTTATATTCTCTCCTTTATGGAAATCTTATAACAGCTTTTGTCTTTTAATTGGCTTCATCTCTGTCTGCATCTTTTGTCTTAGTTATGAAATCTTTAAAAATTTGATTTCCTATTCCCAACATTTTGAACACTATCTATGTTCAAATTACTGATCATTGTCGTCATTTATTTTTAAATTACCAACATTTTGAACACTAGTGTTAATGATCTCAAGGGGACTGACGACTGAATTGAAAACTTTCATGATCCTCCCATGCACATAACAAAATCTAAAAAATAATTTTATTTCATATTAGCAACCCACCTTCGTTTCGGTTTCAGTCGCCTTAACTACATAGTTCCTGTTCCCGTGGGAATACCGGGATAAAATACAGCCTATATTACTCCCTGATATTATAGTTTTCCATTGGTGAAAGCATTTTAGAAATCAGTTCGGTTGTTTAAGCTCGAAAGGGGCGTTCATAAAATACGTGAGATGTTTAAGGGGGGGAGGGGGTCGAGTCATATCTCATCTAATCTTACGTTGGAGAGAGGGGGGGTCTCGGCAAATATCACGCAATTTTTTTTCTGATTGAAACAAAAAAAAAAATACTATTTTGGTCCATTTAATCCAGATTGTACATGCTCATTTAAAACCCACCTTTTGAAAAATCTCACGTGAGATTGGGGGATGGGGGAGGGGGTTGAATAAAATCTCACGACATCTCACCACGGGGGGAGGGAGGTACAGAAAATTAAAAAAAAACACCTCATGTAATTTATGGACACCCCCAAAGCGTAAAAAAACAAACAAACTTACTTTCGCATTTATATTATTAGTAAAAATGTGTAATACCAGTGAAAATGTCAGAGATCATTAATTTAAACATCCATTTGAATCACTACAAACTGTTGGATTGATTTGAAACTGCACACTTTTTAAGCTCCAATGATAATCGTCATCCTATTTCAGCTCATATGCCTTGCATTGTTAGGCTAAAGCGTTCTCCACAATAAGAGAGAAATGGACCTTACTATACCGTGCAGGTCAAACATGTTAAATAGGGTCAAATAGGGCTTCATTTCGAGTTTCTCTTGCATAGATGTTATATGCATATCCCTTAGTCATCTTTTACGATATCCGCGGGCAAGATAGGTAGTGGTGAATTGTATTCTTACTCCGTCACCACACAGGTGATGACCATACAATAATTTAATAAGACCGTTCCACTATTCTGATCATATCTTTGAAACCAATTCTGAACATTAGGATCAAATAAAAATGGTCTTTGCCTAAAAATCAAAATATAGTGTACTAATAACATAGATAAATAATCATCATCATCATAGCTCGTATACACCCCATTGTTGGGCTCGAGCCTCTTCTACAATGGGAGGAAAATTGACCTACTATACCACTCCTACTACCTACTATTGCAACACATCTGACCAGAGGGTCAGATGTGTTGGAATAGGGTTTTATTTCGAGTTTCCCTTCTATAAAAAAGTTAAGGATATTTATTGGTTTTATAAGGAAATTGTTATAGGGAAATGCTAAGTGTGGTCATTATCGTATTATCCCCCTACGGAGGCTATGGTCCTATGGAGAGGCTAGCTGACCTGCGCAACTTACAGAGAGAGAGGGTTAGGAGTCGTAGGCAATATAAACTGCACCGCACGCTATAGAAGTTTTGAAAAGGATTTTTTTCTATTTTTGTAACAATTTTTATTGATTCTTTTCATTGTAGGGTAATGATAGTCTATAACCTTTTTCAAGAAATGTCCAATACTAAAATAATTTGTCAATTTACCGGCAGTTTCTGAGATTAATGCGATCAATCAAACAAACTTTTTAGCTTTATAGTATTAATATAGATTTTAGACTTTTTACAATATTTAAATATATTTGAACTCTTTCTCGAAAGACACAGCCTAATTTATGACATAATTATTATAACTATGTTATTATAAATACTAGAGATATGCCGAATAGTCGGGCGACTAGTCGGTAAAGCCGACTATCCTACTATCGTAGTCGGCGACTCGTTGGCAAAGAGCGCCGACGCGCGACGAAACGTATCGTCACGGAAATTTCCGCACATTCCCAATACCGTGATCGGCTGAGCCGACTACTCGGCCGATTAGTCGGCCTCTTTACAACCGACTAGTCGTCTAGTCATAGTCGCAAAAGTTGGCAAAAGTCATAGTCGGCGCATCTCTAATAAATACTTTGTTGTATAAATTACCTTGTTTTTATGAGAATAAGCACCTTGAAAGGGTCACGCGTAAGATTCATTTTTGTGAGTAGGTGCAGGGGCGTACTCAGGTTCTGGGCCAGGGGGGGGGCAAGTCAGATTTTTTATACGCTAGGTGCTTATCTATACATATAAAAGGAGAAGCTGACTAACATATCAACGCAGAGCCTAAAATATAAGAGCTAGAACCTTGAAATTTTGCACAGGGGTTCCCTTTATAGCGTACGGGAGCACTAAGAAAGGATTTTCGAAAATTCATCTCTTAACATTTTATCTTCTAGGGGGGGGGGGGGGGGGGGGGCAGCTGCCCCCCCCTGCCCCTACCTGGGTACGCCCATGAGTAGGTGTTAATTAATATTTAATTATTGTAAAAATATTTATTCGCTTACGTTTTGTTAAAAAAGTAATTTCCTGTTCGAAAACAACAAAAAAGTGTTATTTAGGTATGTGATTTTATTTCTTGTACATTTTTCATTGTTCTGCAACCAGGAACGGTTTGCGAATTCGTTATCGTTATTATTTAGCGTTTTTTCTTTGTATAAAACCGTTTGCTGACGTAGTTAGAATATAATTCATCACTTCCTTTCTTAACAGTGGTTGTCGTAGAAGACGCTTAAAGGTGAACGCACACTTATCCGAGCCGAACGCGTCGAACGAAACGAATTTTAGAATGCTGTATGAAATCTCATGAAACCTCGCACTCTTCACCGCGTCGAATCGTCCGAATCTGGAAGACGATTTCTATACAGAAGTTTAAAATTCGTTTCGTTCGACTCGTTCGGCTCGGATAATGGTGAACGCACACCTTAAAGGTGAACGCACACTTATGCAAGACGAACGCGTCGAACGAAACGCCGCGCGCCGCATTTGGCAAATGTACAGTACAAATTTCCAGTACAGTATTGCAGTACACTGTCTTTGATGTTCTATTAAACAGTTTTTACCATTCCCACGGGGAAGAAAGGTGACGCCTTTCTTCCCCGTGGGAATGTACGTACCCTATTTTTATCCTGTCACCACAAGGGGTTAATAATTTAGTGATTAAAATGAATCCTTATAATATTACTAGCAACCCGCCCTCGCTTCGCTTCGATTTCACCCTACTCGCATAGTTCCCGTTCCCGTGGGAATACCTGGAGTAAAATATAGTCTAAGTTACTCCTTATTTTGACAGCTCGTTGGTAGTAAAATATTATTTATCAAAATGGGTCCAGTCGTTTTGAAGAATACCTCAAACAGACAGATAGACAGCAATTTTTGAACTGAATTATAGGCACAGGTGTCGTGTAAATAACCGTGTGAGCATAGAAAAAAGCCCAGTATTTTGACATTACAAACGGACAGTTCAATTTTATTTATCTGTATAGTTATATCTCTGTGATCCATAAATTAAAAAAAAATAAAAGAAACCTTATATTACATTCCTAATAACGGTTAATACTAAATAGAAGGACTTGAAGACCTTTATGACAGTTTATACAATCATTCCGAAGCCATACAACTTCATTAGAAAATGAAAACCGTTATCTGCGAAGGGCAGGTACATCTAATAACTTTAAGGGGGGCCATATCTTTGAGTGGCCATCTAAATTTCTCGAGTCTTGGCCACAATGGGAGGGAAACTGACCTTCTATACGCTGGTCAGACGTGTTGATGGGCTTTATTTCGAGTTTTCCTTATCTTGCATAGATGTTATATGCATATTATATACCTTAGTCGTCTTTTACGACACCTACGGGCAAGAGAGAGGTGAATTGTATTCTTACTCCGTCATCACACGGACAGTAGGTATAGAACTACTATCCCAATGGTTATTATTATTTTACGACTGTCGTTTTTGGAACTATGTATTTTTACGCTATCGCCACAAAAAGAAATATAATTGTTGGGAAAGATATGTTAAAATGTCCTTCGCTTCTTAAGCTTCCGTTAATCCAATTAAATATTTCCATGGATATGTTTTTTTGTGAAAATAATAATATTTACCTAAAAGATGATAAAAGTTATGTAAAAAATTTTGTTTATTGTCCGTATAAAGTGAGGTGAATTAATTTGCACATTTCTTTAATATGGCACTGCGATCCGTAGAAGTGGAGTAGTAATCATAACTTTTTTTTTTTATTGCAAATGGTGGCAAACGAGCAAACAGTACACCTGATGGTAAGTGTTGCTACCGCTCATGGACCTTTAAAAGGCCGTTGCCTACCGCGAAGAAAGCGAAGGGAGTGTGAATGCGTGCATTGAGGCTCGGTGGTACCAAGGACACCACCAAAACCCTCCACACGCAATCACCCTCAGAAAGTTGGGCTACCGGCTCTCTCGCTCACTGAACGAAGCGCAGTAACAAATTGCTACTACTCAGACGTCGATTTTCTGCGAGAGCATGTTACTGCCCCGGACGGACCGGCCCGCGGCTGTAGACAGATAACTGTCGACAGTGTGGTCCTACCACTCCTAAAACTGTCAACAAATCTGATAAACAATGCTTTGCAAGTTATTAAGCTGCATACAAATTAATAAATGCATAAAAATGTTGTTGGTACATAAAGCAGAATAATATTAAATTAAAAAAAAATGCATTCCTTAGTCTATATAACAATAAAGAAAAGGAAATGAGAAATAAATATATTTTGCTTTTTTTTTAAATGTATTTTCTTCCCATTGTTCGTATTTGCTAAAATAGCTGACGCAATAGAGTATTTCATTGCTTTTTAAAAGTCAGCATTTTTTTTAAATTTTACGTATTTTTTTTAAATAAGCAAATGTTTCCGTTTCCCTGAGACGGAGTAACAACGTCACTAACCCCCTTTCTTGCACATGGATGTAGAAAACACGACTAAGGGATATAAGATGCATACAAAATATATGCAAGAGAAGAAAAACTCGAAATAAGACCCTATACCAACCCGTCTGACCAGTGCGGTATATTAGGTCAATTTGTCTCGTTGTGTAGAAGGCTAGATCACAACAGTAGGACGTGAATGAATTGAGATGATCAGAAGCATAATTATAATTGAAATAAGATGCATTGCCTGGGGTGTGAGTAGAGGTACCAACTTTTTTTGTATAAAATGGTTTACATAGGAAAAATATAAAGTATTTGGAAGAAAAAAGTATTTTCCAAATATTATGTTTTTATTGCCTTAAAACCTATTTTTATGTGTTTTTAGCACATATAAAGTCTAATTCACACCACAACTGACATCTAACATTTCATTCAGTAATTATAAATAGTTTCCATCATCCGTTTTTATTTTTATGTGTACCGTTAAATATTTGAGTACTCATAATGAGTGTTTTGTTTTACGCATCACAGTAAAGGTTGGAAAATAAAGTATTTTCACATACTTTATTGGTATGCAAAAGTATAAAGTATAATTACCAAAAATAAAGTAGGATACTTTATTACAAAGTATGGTTGGCAACCCTAGGTGTGAGTCAGGGTGCTATATTGGGACCTCTTTTATTTCTAGTTTATGTAAATGACGATATCACTATACTTATAGATTCTAAGAATTTGCCATGCAGGCAATGAAATAAATAACACATTAATTGATTGACTAGACTTAAACGCTTTTAAAACAATTTGTTTGTTAAAAGACCAAATTAATTCTTTGTAAAAAACTATTTTTACGGATTTTATCACGTTTGTATTTGATTTTTGATGTCCCTGATGTTTCGAACATTTTTCAGCTTTCATGGTCACGGGCATACTAAGATGTCTCGCGTCCAAGAAGTCATCGTTATTACAAAGATTTATATCTACCCACTACAGAATTATTTATTAAATTTTTACCCACATTTTATCATTTCATTCATGCTATATATGAAAAATTATATTGTTTTTGTACAGTGATTATTAAAAATTAAATTTGTAGTATAATAGTTATTCTATTATGACTATTAATTTAAACCTTACAAATATAATATACTACCACCGGATTGGAATGCGATCACGTTAAAAATTTACTCTAGATCAATTAAAACTAATTATAAACTACCATTAAATGTAAGAGCGAATAATACACAGTTTGAGGTTTTCCGGCATAATAATTGACGACATAACATTTGACATAATGGCTAAAATTGATAATGGATGTAAGTTCTAGGAAATTTGCATTACTGATGTATCATGCGTTTCACCAGCTCATATACGTCCCACTGCTGGGCTCCATCTCCATAATAGGAGGGAAATTGACCTTACTATACTATGCTAGTCAGACAGGTTGGTATAGGGTTTTGTTTCGAATTTTCCTTCTCTTGCATAGAAGTTATATGCTTACGATATCCCTTAGTCGTCTTTTACGACACCCATTTTCAATGTAATGGTTTGCAGTATTCGTAGCCGGCACCACACAGGTGTATTAAGACACTCATTATTTTAAATTAAAACAATTTAAGCGTTTTAATTAAAACAAGGTAACACTATTATTAAGTTTATTATTTAATTATTAAAATATTTCATTGCAAAAAGTAATTACGCACCGCGTCGGGTCGCGGTCTTATTGCGAAAGGACTCGGTGAACATTATTTTTATTTAAAAACTATTTGAGGAGAGACAAAGACGCGAGAAACGACGATTTGTAGCGCGTGGTGGCCACTGGCGTCAACCGTGTGCGGCGAGTCCGTATATAATGTATGAAAACTACAAGAAATAGGCCGGTTTTTTTTTTGTGGGTGGGCTGCGGTCGGCGGGCCTCCGCACCACTCCGTCCGGGGCGATAGAGGGGCTTAAGCACGCAACTCCCGTAACCCACCCGAAAACCACGTCGCCTTCGTCGTTGGGCCGACCACCGGAGCAGGGTTACTTGACATCAGTGGTCGGCTCGACGGAATACCCCCTATTGAGGTACCCTCCCATCGACCGACGTCCCCCCTCGGGGAGGACGTCGGTCTTTCCTCACGCGGTCGGCCTCTCGGCGGGTGACGGACTAATCCCCGGTCACGTCACCCGCGGCCTCGGCTAGGGCGGCATGAGGAAGAAATAGGCCGGTGGCGACGTTTTGTAGTTGTGGCCGGTGGCCCGTGTGCGGCGACCCTTAGTCGTCTTTTACGACACTCATGGACAAGATAGAGTGTGATGAATTGTGTTTTTACTATGTCACGCAGTGGATTCGAGATTGGTTTAGATTAGTAATCGGAACCGGTAGGTATCGCTGCGATCTATTTAAAGAAGAACTTTTTTATTTTATTTGTATTGATCGAGATCGATAACGTTATTAATATAAAATAAGAAAATACGACACATTTGGTGAAAATAACAACGCCAAACACGAAGAATTCAATCTCGATTTTGTTCAAGAGTACCAAATATAAGTTTAGTGAGATTGGAATTGAATCAGATTCGAAATTAGAATGGATTTCCAGAGTAGGCACAATGGTGGTGCACCTTATAAACCTTTGCCAGGCCGCTACCTACCATGAAGAATACTTTCTAAGGGAGTGTGAATGCGTATAATGAGGTTCGGTGATACTAAACGCTCTACCAAACCTCATTACACGCAAACACCATCAAAAAATTAGGCTTCCATTTCGCTCGTTCACCGAAAGAAGTGTAGCAACAAATTTTTACTACTCAGACATAGAATTTCTCCGATGTGGTACTATCTCGGACGGACTGGCTCGCGGCTGTCGATAGAAGACTGTCGACATTGTACACCTACCTCATATAGAGATACTAGCTTTAGCTCGCGACTTCGTCCGCCTGATATAGATACTTTGGGCCAACGCTAACTTTAACCTAAGACTTTGTTTACGTAGAAGGTGAAAGTATTTTTTAATAATACGATTCTGTCACGCATGAATTTTGTGAAAATTTAGCCGTTTACGCAGCGGAAGCCGAATGAGAATGTTTCAAAATCGGGTATTTTTTCTCAAAAGAAAAAAAAATCGATTTTGAAACATTCTTCATTGGTGCTCCGTTCCTGTTGGTCTTAGCGTGATAATATGTAGCCTATAGGCTTCCTCGATAAATGGGCTAACTAACACTGAAAGAATTTTTCAAATCGGACCAATAGTTCCTGAGATTAGCGCGTTCAAACAAACTCTTGAGCTTTATATATTAGTATAGATGTAATTTTTATATTTATTTCTAGATCCGGTTTATTTCCCTAGCCGAGGCCGCGGGTGACGTGACCGGGGATTAGTCCGTCACCCGCCGAGAGGCCGACCGCGTGAGGAAAGACCGACGTCCTCCCCGAGAGGGGGGGACGTCGGTCGATGGGAAGGTACCCCAAGTAGGGGGTATTCCGTCGGGCCGACCACTGATGACAAGTTAACTCTCAACGACGAAGGCGACGTGGTTTTCGGGTGAGTTGCGGGAGTTGCGTGCTTAAGCCCCTCTGTCGCCCCGGACGGAGTGGTGCGGAGGCGCGCCGACCGCAGCCCACCCACAAAAAAAAAAAAGATCCGGTTTATTTCTAGATAATAATGATTAACTTATCTATTAATGACACATTTTTAGGCCACGGTCTGATAATAAATTTTAAATCTTAGATTATTCTCAAATATTTTATCGAACAGGACAGGTGTTACTATAAAAAAGTTCTTTGAAAGTCGAATGTACTTATTATCTCTTTATCAGCTTGCAGTTATCTAAAATACGTCGATGCAATATCTAGAAAAAGAAAGAAAGAAGGATAATGAAAATTATTAATTCTGTTCTCGTTAAATCTAATAAAAACTACTAATAACAATTATGAATTATCGCTGTCGAAATTATCTTACAACCAAGCATGAAATTGTGATCTGTTAAGCTTAACATCTAGGCGCCTGTTTTTAGAAACAATGTTTCTTTTCGACTTATGTGCGAATAAACATGAATACACAGATTTAATAACTAATTGATACTATCTGGTGCCTAGGACCGTATTTAAGCGAGATATGCATGGGTACGACCTTTTCACTGTTACCACTTCTCGTACAAACGCCGGCGATCGCGAACCACTGCACCGAATAAACAAAAATTATAATGAACATTTCATTGATTTGGATATATTTACAATGTCTTTTAGTAGACTTAAAAAAGCTGTAATTCAAAAAACTTAAACATAATTGAAATATTAAATTAAATGGCACGAAGATATATGTTATAATCTTATGTTTATACTTGTAGGTTTGTTATACTGTATGTGTAGCATTTTATAAGATAAAAAAAAATCGGTTGTCTATAAAGTTGGTTTACTGACGATAGTTGAACGTGACAACGTCATAAGAAAATACTGATGGAATGGTTTCATTTTTCGAAAGAAAATTTTAATTTTATTTGTTTGATAGATATTTTGTATGGATCAAGCCTTAAATGGAACGCCTCAGAGCGAGGTAACGCCGCATACGTCATGTTTTTTCGTGTGTGCAGCCGGCTCCATCGAATTATAAGACGTTGTCACGTCAAAAAATTACAAAATAGGATATTTCATCGTCAGTTTCACATGTACTCAACAAGTCGGCTATAACATAGTTTATCATAAAATGTGGATAACGTAGTGAGCCACACATTTGGATTATTTACATTTACACAACTTTGTTATTTAGTAATAAGATTGTGTATCTGTTTACTTGCCCTAAATAAACGAATAAAAAAACACAAGCATATCTAATGAAAAGAACTTTTGACGTAAAATAATTTAATTTTAACGAAAAACAAAAAAGCTAAAGGCAGGCTCAGCTTGTGCTACTTCTAAAAGAAATAGCACAGTTATTCTGCCAATACCTGGTAAATACATTTTAAAAATAATTATCAAATCTTAAAGAGTATGTGAACATGCAAGTCAAATAAAAAAGTGGAGGTTTCTGCTTGATTCCATTTTAAGTATATTGCCCATGTTTAAGAACGACGTAACATGAGACCAGAAGATTGAAACAAAATCAAACACAAGCATTTTGTACATAAACACGCTGTATGAGTTTTTGAATGCTACGAAGTATACACGGTTCATATACCTACTATGTCACCATAATTCAATTTAGACAGTGCAAGTGACGCACAGGCATGATACGAATGTCTGAGAAAATGTAAGGTCATATACAATAAATCAATCTTACGTACTACTTCCAGCACATGGGCTTTGAATCGGAGTAATCCATCAAAAAGTACTCCAATATTACGAGATTCCATTAGCTATATAATTTGTTATTCGTTGACTAAGATATCGATGTTATAGTTTTTTTATCATATCTGATGAATCTATAATCATAAATTTGGATTTATCAGATTCCATTACCTGTTCAATTTGTTCTTCATTGACTAAGATCTTGACTTTATTGTGATCTATTTTTATATGATATCTGATGTAATTGTGAGCTTAAATTTGGATTTATCTGATTCCATTTACCTGTTCAATTTGTTGTTCATTGACTAAAATATTGATTTTATGGTTTTTTATTTTCTTTATGATAGCCAATGAGTCTGTGATCATAAATATGGATTCTTCAGATTTCATTACCTGTTCAATTTGTCGGTCATTGACTAGCTTTTGAAGTTATTGTTTTATATTTTCTTTATGATATATGATAAAGTTGTGAGCATACTTTTGGATTTATCAGATTTCATGTCCTGTTCAATTTGTCGTTGATTGACTGATATTGAGATTATTGTTTTCTATTTTTTTTTATGATATCTGATGAACGTGTGAGCATACATTTGGAATTATCAGATTCTATAACCTGTTCAATTTGTTGTTCATTGACTAAGATATTGAGGTTATCATTTTTTATTTTCTTTATGATTTCTGAATAACCTATGATTATAAATTTGGATTTATCTACTCGTTTCCCATCGTATATATTGCAAAAGTAGTGGCGATAGTTTTATGACCGGCCGCCTGCCTGTCACCCCAAACCTCTTTAGGAATGTAATATATTTGTTTCTGCTTATTTACCTATGGCAATTATAGAAATTTGTTGAGGGATCGCCAGGAGAATAGGTAGAAGCACTTTCCTGGGAAATTAAAACCTTACTGTGATTTCACTCGCTTGCAACCCATGAGCTGCTGGAGTCGGTACTTCTCAGTGGCTGCACTCCCAAATATTATTGTCGCATTTGAGTAAAAAAGGAGACTATTTTTAAGGGTTTTATCGTGATTGTCAAATCAAATATTTTAAATTGCCTTATGTTTCGAGCATTTCAGCGTTCATGGTTACGAGAAGACTAAGGTGTCTCACGTCCAACAAGTCGCTATTATTATAGATATTTATATCTACTCGCTACTGTATTAATTATTAAAATGTTGATCCATATTTTAATTAAAAATCATTGCTGGTACAAAAAGAAAATGATTCTTTAAAACAAACATGTATTATGACAATTTTATTTACACAAACCTAATATGCTACTACCGGGTCGGAACTGCACTAAAAATAGAAACGTAATAAAATCCGCTGATAGTTTTATTTCAAATGTGTGATAATCACTTAAACGTCAGAAAAATTTAATTAAAGGTGATCCCCCAGACATGAAACGTCCTGCTTGGATTTGTTAAAACTTAACTTTGCTACGGAAGTCTTCATGATTAAGTTTGTATCTCATCGGTCTGTTTTCTTGTCAACATTTTTATTCTCTTATAATAGAGTCTCCACTTGATAATGGGTTAAGAATACTAATTATCTCTTACCTTACTTTGCCATGCGTGGCTATTATATCATTATGTCATTTCGTGGAGACGCCTATGAGCGACAGAGGACGTTTTATTGTTCGAGGCTGATGATGAGAATGATGACAGTAAACATTTTTAATGTTCTTTTGGGGTAGCCAGTATTATAGAATCTTAATATGTAACCAAGCATGTTGGTAACCAAGGATGGAGCTCCATAACTGAAATTGTCGGATATCCGAAATGAAAATGTTTTCGAAACTAACTTAATTCGATATGAAAGTTTTGAAAGGCGGTATACGAACAAGACACAAGGTTTGTAGTATCTATCACAATACCAAGAATAAAATCAAATCATTGCTTTGTATTTTCTTTTTAGATTCGTGTTGAGAGCCCTCAGCGCTTAGTCCGGGTAAGGTTATCACAGCTCTCTGCGACTAATAACTAAGTATAGTCACACAACACAAAAAAAATAATACCCTCAAAGTTTAATGTCCGCAACCGAAACTATTCGAAACTATTGAGTAATCCGAAATACTTTGATATCTGTAATCATAACCTTGAGATAATTGATATCGATAATGGTATAGCAAACTAGTAGGTATGGTATTATTCTAAAAATCTCATATTCGTATTCAAATCCGAAACGTTACCATAGATAAATATAACATTTTTGTTCGTTTTTTTAGGGCGGGCTATGTTCGACCAATGGTAATGAATCTTTGACATCCATGGCCAGGCCGGTAACATTTCTATCCAAGGTCTATAGTTGTCACAAAATAAGAGGCCCGTTTTGACACTTGGTCTTACCGATGTATTTAGTGATGAACCATTCGATTCAGTACTCGATACTCACCATAAATCGAATCAAGTTTATATGAGTATATAATTGATTTGAATATGTATTGTAAAGTGCATTGGATTAAAGTTCTAATTTGAAAATTTTACTTAAACTGTGATATTGTAGATATTCTAAAATGATACAATGTTACGAATGGTCATTTTTCTATCATTTAATATTTTTCGGATACAATAACATTCACTCAATCACAAAAATATCGAGAAAAAGTGAATCTTCAATCAATCATTTTCTTAAGATGATGAGCCAAAATTGTCAATTGAGTTATCGTTATCCATATATATATTATTTCATTTTCATATTGTCGAATTTTCAGTAAAAATCAATACACAGCTGGTGAAATTCTGTAAATGGTTGGTCTAAATACTAGTATTCAAATTAATAAGTAAGGCAAGTACGAGTCCGCCTTAAAAAATATATCTTGATCGATTTATTTTTCCTTAACCGATTATTAATAGTCTGTGGACGATATGAAAAAAATCGTTATGCCACAGCACTTAGTCCAGTGGGCGGTACCCGTTAATGAAAAATGTAATTACCTTCAAAACAGTTTGATCGGTAAAAAATAGAAAACTTCTTGGGCCTGAAGTGTCAAAACGGGCCTTTTATTTTGTGATTACTACAGTTATCCTTATCCAAAACACTGCAAAAAAAGTGTTACTTATTTAACATTTTATTAAATAATTAAAATTATATTTATAGCAATTATTTTTTTAACTAAATTAGATTGGAAGTAGTCATGGCCGTGATAGATTACGTGGTTATTTAAATGTTTAAAACATTTGTTTAATGTTTCATTAATCATCCTAAATTAATTGCGTTAAGCGTATGGTTATTTAGGTAACATAGGATATAGGTATTACCTAAATAATACCGTCCGTGACCACGAACGCTGCAAAGTATTCGAAACGTCGGGCAATCATAAATCAAATACAAACACGATAAAGTCCGTAAAGTAGCTTTATTGCCAACTAACAACCCGCCCTCGTTTCGCTTCGGTTTCAGTCGCCTTACCCGCGCACTTCCCGTTCCCGTGGAAATACCGGGATAAAATGTAGCTTATGTTATTCCTTGATATTATAGCTTTCCATTGATGAAATAATTTTTGAAATCGGTTCGTTGGTTTAAGCGTGTAAACAAAACAAAAATACTTTCGCATTTATAATATTAGTAAGGATGGAATTGGATATATGAAATTTATATGACCATTTCTTTTACAGATAAATCAAAATGGTGGCATCAAATTTAAAAACCGGTTTGCTTATGGGCTTCGGTGCCACTGCGGTGGTTTTAGGCGCGATCATGGTGGTGTTTTGGCCACCTATCTTCACATCGCAGTTAAGAAGGGTAAGTCTTTTCATACTTTTTGCCTTTTATAGATACGGTGTTTTATGCCGATAATTATTATGGGAAGAAGATCTTTTATGCCGAATTTTTAGGGCGGCTGTACACACTTGACGAGAGCCTCCCGCCGAGAGTTTCGTGCAAGAGGTTCTAGGCGAGAGCAGGCCCTGTACACACTCGTTATGCCAGTTGCATTGTAAATAGCCGAGACAATGGACGTAGAAACTGCTGCTGCTATTGTAAACACTGTCAGCGGACAACTAAACGATCGAGTGTGTACCTACATGCTCCGTCTCCTTTGCCTAGCGAGACTTAACGAGACCCATTGACTCGGGCGCAAAAAACCGACAGGTGACCGAGACTAACCGAGGCGAGAACAATAGCGCGAGACTAGACGAGAGTACCATATACATACTCGCTCTCGGCCCGTCTCGGGGTGTCTCGTCGAGTGTGTACAGCCGGCATCATACTTTTTAGGGTTTCGTACCCAAGGGGTAAAAGCGGGAGCCTATTACTAAGACTTCGCTGTCTGTCCGTCCGTCTGTCTGTCACCGGGCTGTATCTCAAGAACCGCTATAGCTAGACAGTTGAAATTTTTACAAACAAAAAACTGTTGCCGCTATAACAACAAGTTTTTCTCTCTTATATAGATGTTATAATATGCATATTATCCCTTAATCGTCTTTTACAACATCCACGGGCAACATAGGGAGTGGTGAATTGTATTCTTACTAGGGATGTGAAAAAATAATCGATTTTTACAATCGATTATCACAAAAAATTAAAAAAAAAAAAAACGCTTATTAATCGATTTTTCATTATTAATAATCGATTTTTGTTATTCGAAATTCGATCGAAATTAATCAATTATTTCACTACCAGATTTCCTAAAAAAAAAGAGGTCATCACGATACTGCGTGCCGTGTTTCGTACTACATTAGAAAATAAACACACACACACATCTATACCAATAAATAAAATTCTGTTTGTAATGTCAAAATAATAGGCTTTTTTCATGCTCACACGGTTATTTGCACGACACCTATGCCTAAAATAGCGATTAAAAAATTTTTGTCTGTCTGTCTGTCTGTTTGTTCCGGGTAATCTTCAAAACGGCTGGACCAATTTCAAAAATTCTTTCACTAATGGAAAGCTATAATATCAGGGCGTAAACTAATATACCGGGAATACCGGGATAAAATATAGCCATTATCCCGGTATTCCCACGGGAACGGGAACTACGCGGGTAAAACGACTATAACCGAAGCGAAGCGAGGGCGGGTTGCTAGTTTCCTATAAAAAAGGTCATCATAATCCTGTTGGGAGAAAAAACGATTATTTTATAATCGATTATTTATTTTTCATAAATCGATTATTTTATAATCGATTTATTTTAAATAACAAAAAAATCGGTTATTTAAAAAATCGATTACTTTCTCTCCAAGTTACATCCCTAATTCTTAGTCACCAGACGGATTTTTTTTTCATTTTTGTCTACCGAATACTAAATTATATATGCTTCTTCCAGATGATGATTTTGACAAATGAATCCATGTCATTCAATATATGGAAGGAGACACCTATTCCCATGTACCTGGAGTTCTACTTCTTCAATATATCAAATGTTGACGAGATTCTCGCCAGGAAGGAAGGTGTCAAACTGACAGTTAAAGAGATAGGGCCGTATGTGTTCAGAGAAGTCCATATTAAGGTGAGAAATTGCTTATATTCGTCTAGGAAAAGTATGCACTTGACCCCATAGATAGCTTTCTGGTCTAATAAGAACTTAGAATTACGAGTATTGTTGCTTCGATTCTCGCACAAGATGGCTCTCGCAATCCAAGAATGATTGTTCTGAGTATTTGTATTGTTGTTGCTGTTAGATGCGGACGGCATAGGGTGGGCAGGACTCATCTCTCGATGAACCGACTACCGCTGGGGAAGAAAGGTTCTCGGGCGGCAACCATGTATCGAATTTACCCACCCATTAGGTAAACTAACGATCTGGTGAAAGTGGCTGGACGTCGTGGGATGTACATGGCGCCGGACCGTGCCTGGTGATGAAACATGAGGGAGGCCTGCGTCCAGCAGTAGACGGCGATAGGCTGAAAGATGATGATGATTTGTATTGTTTCTGACCGTTAGTATTATAGTAATATCCCTATTTACCCCTATTGACCTCTGATTTACGCGACCGCGTTATGCGCGATTTCTCTTTAACGCGAATTTTAAATATCGCGTTGAAAAGGAGTGGTAGGACCACACTGTCGACAGTTATCTGTCTACAGCCGCGGGCCGGTCCGTCCTGGGCAGTACCATGCTGAGCAGAAAATCGACGTCTGAGTAGTAGCAATTTGTTACTGCGCTTCGTTCGGTGAGCGAGAGAGCCGGAAGCCCAACTTTCTGAGGGTGATTGCGTGTGGAGGGTTTTGGTGGTGCCCTTGGTATCACCGAGCCTCAATGCACGCATTCACACTCCCTTCGCTTTCTTCGCGGTAGGCAACGGCCTTGTAAAGGTCCATGAGCGGCAGCAACACTTACCATCAGGTGTACTGTTTGCTCGTTTGCCACCGTTTGCAATAAAAAAAAAAATGCCTCGTATTACGCGAATTGCTTATTTCAGAATACATTTTTTTTTCTTAATAAAATATAACCCTGTACTAAGGAAATAATCTTTGCGTTGCGGGGGACTATACAAACATATAATTATAACAAACGGACACAAACTACATCGAGACTCAGAACAGCAATTTGTGTATCACACCAAGTGTTGTCCAACGTAGGATTCGAACCCACGACACTGGAACGTTAGGCCGGTATCTTAAGCACTACGCCATCCGTTCAGTTAAATTTCGCGTTAAAATGTCTCGTATTACGCGAATTGATTATTTAAGAATACATATTCGTATGGTGACGGAATAAGAATACAATTTACCACCCCCTTTCTTGCCCTTGCCTTGGGTGTCGTAAAAGACGACTAAGGGATATAATATGCATATGACATCTATGCAAGAGGTGAAACTCGAAACAAAACTATACCAACATCGAGTTTTCCTTTTCTTTCGTAGTATATTTTTATTTATAAACGTAATCTTATATCTTTAAACGAGCAATTCTTGTATATATATTCAGGATCTCGGCAACGGCTCCAACGATTTTGTTGAAACTTGGCATACTAGAAGTTTCGGGTCCAAAAAATCGATCTAGCTAGGTTTTATTTATAGAAAATGTTGTATTGTCCGTGTTTTTAGCAAAAAAAAAAACAATGACATTAAATTTTAAAAGAATATGAATTCAAATTTCGTTGTCAACGTCATGAGTTCCGATAGCTCAGGTGGGGAGGCGGGCGGTTTTAATTTTGGATTATGTGACATTTAAACAGCGTCGGTTCGAATCTCGGTGTTATTATTATTCTCTTTTTGTAGTTTTTTATATAATTTTCATTATTTATTTTTTATTAATATATATCTAAATAAATTCGACAAAAATATTCCGAGCGAAGCTCGGTCAACCAGATATATATATTCTTAATAAACAAATATAAATAAATGAATTACTAGCGTGTGAGAGCAGTTAAATGAAACTCGGAAATAACTAAGTAGTTGAAGGATATAGTAGGAAATTTCTTAATTAATATATTTTGTTGATAATGATTTCCGATGTTTACGCGAATATTACACATCTATACTTTACTGATATATAAAGTTGAACAGTTTTTTGTTTGAACGCGTTAATCTCAGGAACTGGTCTGATTTGAAAAATTCTTTTTAAAGGCTATATATAGGCTGTATATCATAACGCTAAGAACAATAAGAGCGGAGCATCGATTTTTTTTTTTATTATTAGGGGGTGGGTTGCGGTCGGCGCGCCTCCGCACTACTCCGTCCGGGGCGACGGAGGGGCTTAAGCACGCAACTCCCGCAACCCACCCATGATGCACGTCGCCTTCGTCGTTGGGCCGACCACCGGAGCAGGGTTACTTGTCATCAGTGGTCAGCCCGACGGAATACCCCCTACTTGGAGTCCCCTCCCATCAAGCGGAGCATCGATGAAGAATGTTTCAAAATCGGATTTCTTTTTGCGCTGAATGAACGGTTAGTTTCGCAAAAATCGTGTATGACAGTATCGTATTATTTAAAAATATTTTCACCCGCTACGTAAACAAAATCGCAGGTTAAAGTTAGCGTTACCCCAAAGAAGCTAGTTGTAAATAAAACTACTTTACGGATTTCTTTGCGTTTGTATTTGATTTATGATTGTCCGACGTTTCCAACATTTTACAGCGTTCATGGTCACGAGCGGACTAAGATGGGTGTTGTCTTTTGTTTTGGTGTGTTTTATTTACAATATTTTGATAGAATTGTGAAAATAAACATTTTATTATACATCATTCAATACATGTAATTCATTATAAACTACATTAGTATATTTTACAACACACCTATTGGTTGCCTTGAATCAATAAGCATGCACGTATAACTAGGTACGACTAATACCATACGCGCTATTGATAACCGTCTACACTATAGAAACGATCGCGACGGAAAACTCTTCCAGTTTTTTTCGCTTACCCTCCGACCGCTAACCTTGTTCCGGACTTTTCGAACGATTTTGAAGAACGTAAAAGAAATGCTACCCAAAAGAATATATATATATTTGCATAAAACATGCGATACTGCTGCATAAAGTGTTCCTAAAAATTAAATGAATCAATTTTTTTTAGTAACTTTTTAATTATGATTAATCGTAAATGGTAATTTTCCCCTTTTTATTGGGGTGGGCTATGGTCAGTGTGCCCGTCGCCTGGCTCAGTCCGGGGCGACAGAGGGCCCATAACCCACAGTAGCATGTGGCCTTCGTCGCGGTACCGAGTTCCTTGATCTCCGTGGTCCGCCCGGAATACCTTCCGTGGTACCCTCTCCTCTCGACATCCAGGACATCGGTCGCCGTCGCGCGGTCTGTTGGTGACGGACAAAAATCCCTGGTTTGATCACCTGCGACCTCGGCTAAGTGAATTTCCCCTAACGCGATTTTTTATGGAACCTACCACGTATGTTGATATAGTGGGCCAGTTTCCCTCCCAATGTGAAGGAGACTCGAGTCCTGTAGTGGGACGTTTATGAGCTCAGATGATAAGGAAAAATATTTGCAGTGTTTTTAAATTCGCACAAATAAAGATGTTATCGAATATTTCCAAGGTGAATTTATTTGACGCTTCGAAACCGGTTTATTTTTAGTAAAATCGTAAATCACGTTCTCATTTTGTTTTATAGTTTAATATTGGCTCATATCCTCCACAATAGAAGGGGAATTGATCTACTGTACCGCCCTGTGGGCTTATCCTTGAAATAAATTCTAATTTCGAATTCGATTCAATTCCAATCTCACCAAACTTATATTTGGTACTCTTAAACAAAATCGAGAATGAATTCTTCGTATTTGCCCTTGTTATTTTCACCAAGTGTGTCGTATTTTCTTATTTTAAATTAATAACTTTATCGAACTCGATCACAACAAAGACGCTTTCTTGAAATTGTGCAACATTAACGATTTTAAACTACGTCAAGAACACGTCGGGACTAGTAAATATTTGAGAGTCGAATTCATTTAGTTTAAAAAAAATCCACCCAATTTGATTCCAATCGTGCGTTAGTGTCAAGAGTACCAAATTGCTCAAATTCGAGCTACGATTGGATTTATGATCGCAATCGAGATTCAAGAGTAGGCACACTGCCGGTGAGAGCCCAGAAGTGTTGGTATAGAGTTTTATATCGAGTTTTTCTACTCTTGCACATATGTTATATGCATATTGTAATTAATTAGTCGTCGAAGAGAGGAGGGTGGTGAATTGTATTCTTACTCCGTCATCACACGGAAAAAAATATATAGATAACATTATTACCGTATGGTGACGAAGTAAGAGAATACCATGGACTCTATCTTGCCCGTGGATGTCGTAAAAGACAACTAAGGGATATAATACGCATATAACATCTGTGCAAGAGACGGAAAACTCTATATAAAACCCTATACTATATAATTGCCGCTTCTAAATGTTGGAATGTATTACTACCACCAACATATTCTGTCTCTCATTTCACTTTCAAAAATTATTGTTATCGAAGGTTAATTCTGAAACGATCTCTAATTCAGGCTACAATGTGACATGAAGATAAGTAGAAGGTGAATGTAGTACGGTAATGCCTCCTTTGTGAAGGAGTTTTGAGTCCAGCTGTGGGACCTATAAGAGCTAAAATGATGATGATATTATTTCTATATATTTTTGAAGAGAAATTTCTTTAGATACGTTCGGCACTTTTAGTAGAGGGTAAACGCATTGAACTCGGGTGACCGTCACGCTTATATTATTCGTTTCTTATTTTAATTATTACTAACAATCCGTCCTCGCTGTGCATCGGTTTCATGGCCGCGTTTTAAATCTGCAATATTTACTAAGATATGGTCTCAGTTTCGACGCCCGGACCCGCCAAAGTTTTATAGGGGCTTCTTGGGAGGAAAAGTAGCCTTAGATACTCTGATTTAGCCGTTTGGAAGATTACACAAAACAGACAGACAGACAAAAAATTTAAAGTATTTTTAGACATAGGTATCGTGTAAGTAAACGTGTGAACATAAAACTATTATTTCGACGTTACAAACAGACACTTCAATTTTATTAACTTACTAGCAACCCGCCCTCGCTTCGCTTCGGTTATAGGTTATAGTCATTTTACCCGCGTAGTTCCCGTTCCCGTGGGAATACCGGGATAAAATATAGCCTAGTTTACGCCCTGATATTATAGCTTTCCATTGGTGAAAGAATTTTTAAAATCGGTTCAGCCGTTTTGAAGATTACCCGGAACAAACAGACAGACAGACAGACAGAAAGACAGACAGACAAAAATTTTTTAATCGCTATTTTAGGCATAGGTGTTGTGCAAATAACCGCGTGAGCATGAAAAAAGCCTATTATTTTGACATTACAAACAGACACTCCAATTTTATTTATTGGTATAGATATAGATAATCTGCACAGATGGCGTAGTGGTTAATGCTAGTGACCTACAGCGCCAGTGTCGGGGGTTCGAATCCCACGCAGGACAACACTTTGTGCGATCCACAAATTGTTGTTCTGAGTCTGGATGTAATTTGTGTCCGTTTAATTATATGTGTATGTATTTCTCGCGGAAACGCAATGAGTTTCAAAAATTAAAAAAACTGTACGAATGGCGGCGATGTGGCTCGCGACACGTCACGTCTCGTTTCCGTCGGGGGCGAAAAGTGGCCCACAGAGAACCGCTTTGCTACGCTGAATATGTCAAAGATCGTAGCAGGTGGAGGGCAGTGGACTCTGCCTACCCCTATGGGAAAAAGGCGTGAATATATAAAAAAAAAAAAAAAATAGATAATCATTACGTGTGCTGACGGAGTAAGAATTACAATTCATCACTCCCTATCTTGCCCTATTATTTTTTAAGTAATAAATAAGTGAGAGAATAATGAGATAAAAAATTAAAAGAAGGAAAACTCTAAACAAAACGCTATACCAACTATTGCTTGGGATAATAGTTCAACTTTACTTTTTTAGCGGATTTGAACGGATTTGAACAAAAAATTATATTGGTAAGATTACTTTTTACCCGGGCGAAGTCGCGAACGCAAGCTAATATAATATACTATCTTATATAATTCATTACAATGTTTCATGTGATAAGGAATTATTGTAATATTGATATAAGACAACAAAATATAATTATGAATTGGATATTAAAATTACTTTCGTCAAATTTAATCCATCATATTTAAAAACTAATCATCATCATCATCGCAGCCCACATACGTCCCACTGTTGGGCTAGGTCCCCCTCCACAACGGGAAGGAATTTGACGTACTATATCATGCCGGTCAGACATCTTGTATTAGGGTTTCATTTTGAGTCTCTTGCACAGATGTTATGTGCATTTTTAATCCCTTAGTCGTCTTTTACGACACCCACGGGCAAGGGAGGGGATGGTGAATTGTATTCTTACTCCGTCACTACACAACAACCCGACGTATTTAAATCGGCGTAGAATAATTTTATCGGACACGTATTGTGTTTATTCAAGATAATAACGTATTATGATATTAGTAGTAGATATGTTACGGAATTTCCTTTACTTATATATATTTTTAATTAATTAACATCCATACTAATATTATAAATGCGAAAGTAAGGATGTTTGTTTGTTTGTTTATTTGTAACGCACCGAAACGATTTCAAAAAGTTTTTCACCAATGGAAAGCTATAATATCAGGGAGTAACATAGGCTATATTTTATCCCGGTATTCCCACGGGAACGGGAACTATGCGGGTAAGGCGACTGAAACCGAAGCGAAGCGAGGGCGGGTTGCTAGTTTCCTATAAATATGTGTGTAGTGCAGCGGTTCTTAATCTTATTGGTTGGCGACCCAAAGTAGGGGTGTCCACTTAATAAATACATCGATATTTATATTTGATTAGAAAAATCGCATCCCAGCATCGATATTTTATCGATATACCGTATGAAAACATCGATGTTTTTTCAATATCGAATACTTTACACAAAATTTTAATATTAGGTACCTTTCTCTAGTCAAATGCAGAAAATTTGCTCTTTGTGATGAGTACTTTTCATAGAGTTTATTGGATCCGTTTCGGGCGAGATTTGTGATGAGCTTTTTTTTAGCCCAACTTTCTGAGGTTGATTGCGTGTGGAGGGTTTTGGTGGTGCCCTTGGTATCACCGAGCCTCAATGCACGCATTTACACTCCCTTCGCTTTCTTCGCGGTAGGCAACGGCCTTGTAAAGGTCCATGAGCAGCAGCAACACTTACCATCAGGTGTACTATTTGCTCGTTTGCCACCGATTGCAATAAAAAAAAAAAAAAAAAAAAGATACATCTTCGGGCACATTATTATTAATATTTTTTAAATAGATTCGAGAAGAAAAATACTGGATGTTTCAATAAATAAAATATCGATATATCGAATAGAATCAATATTTGTCAGAATCAATCCGATATATCGCATGGCAAATATCGAATAAATTCTATATATCGATGTTTAATGAATATCCCTAACCCAAAGTATAAGTATATTTGAAGCCCGCGGCCTCAATGTTTTATCTGCCAGTGATAATAAAGTAATAGGAATAACTAAAAGCCCGCGCTTTAAAATTGATGTCATTATGAGATATTAAAAAAAAAGAACATTGTCATTTTATTCTTTATTCAAATCTAAGTCAAACAAGCATACATCGGCAATAGCGGCATTCATAGTAGTAAAACGTTTTTAATTTTTTCATCGACAAAGTAAAATATAAAAAAAATATATAACCTGGAGGGTTATCACTAATTTTAATTAGTGATAACCCTGATGTTGTATTTTTGAGCAAGGAAGATTTATACGTGGAGTTAAGTTTATGGAAAGTGCACACCGCATCTCATGCTGAGGATCCAGTCTGTTTCTGTATTTGTTTTTAAGAAACGCTGGTGTATAGGCAGGTCACATCGCTCGATGAACCGACAACTGCTGGGGAAGAAAGGTTCTCATGTGGCGACCACGTCTCGGAAGACCCAGTGAAAGGGAGATCCGTGTAGTGACGGAGTAAGAATACAATTCACCAGCCCATATCGGTTTTTGAAGTGAAACTTCTTTGCGCGCATGAGGGTAAATTTTTTACGGATGAAACGCAATTTAGCGTCACGAAGATGTGCAGCGTTTCTGTCGAAGAAGACGGAGAGGGCGATTGAGACTGATTGAGAGAGAGTGAGAAAGGGCGAACATAGCATTCGTGCTATGTTTATTCGCCCCATGGCTGTACTTCGGTACAGCCATGGGGCGAGAGTAGGGAGCAAGCGAGTGAGAAAGATCGAGAGATTTTTGTTTTTTTGTAATTTTTTGTTATTATTTTTATTTTTTTTTATTTTTTTGTAATACTGATAAAACACATGGAACCAAAGAAGTTTCACTTCTGACATGCGTACTTAGTTCTCACGTTATTTTTTTTTATGGTGGGCAATAGTCAGCTCACACGCCGTCCATTCCATCCAGGGTGACAAAAGTGTGGTGGCCGCCCCATAATCCACTGTTTTCCCTCTCCTTCGCCATTGAACCGAGTTCCTTGTCGTCCGTGGCCAGCCCGGCAGAATACTCTTTAGGGTACCCTCCCTTCCTTCAACAAGCCCGTGGTTTTTGTACAAGGTGACTGTGGGATATAATATGCATATGACGTTGATGCAAGAGAAGGAAAACTTGAAATGAAACCCTATACTAATACGTCTGATCAGCGTGATATAGTAAGTCAATTTTCCTCCTATTGTGGAGGAGGCTCGAGCCCAACAGTGGGACGTGCTGAAATCATGATGATGACGTTGAAAGGCATTACCGAAACCCATCACACGCAAACACCCTCAGAATGTTGGGCTTCTAGCTCTCTCGCTATGTTTTATAGTTTAAAATCTTTCTTTTTTTTTGTGGGTTGGTTACGGTCGACACACTCCGCGCTCTACTCCGTCCGGGGCGACAGAGAGGCGTAAGCACGCACACCCGTACCCCACCTACGGGTGGGGTACGGGTGTGCGTGCACACGCACGTCGCATTCTTCGTTGGGCAGACCACCGGTGCAGAATTCCTTGACTTCAGTAGTCGACCCGACGGAAGACCCCGAGGGAGTACCCTCTCCCATCGACGTCCCCTACCGGAACGCCGATCGCCGTCGCGAGGCTAACCTCTCCGCGGGTGCCCGGACTAAATCCCCGGTCCGGTCACCCACAGCCTCTGCTAGATAAAATCTTAATAGGCTATCTTGGTATATAGGAGGACTGACCTTCCGTGACCATGAATGCTGGAAATTTCGTGAAAAAGCAAAAGTCCAATACAAACGCGATAAAATCCGTAAAAATAGCAACATTCTAAGTTATCTTCGTATCTGTCTCGTATCATCCCTTTATCAATATTTTTAGTGACTAACATACGAATATATAGCATTTAAAAGTACGTAACTGACATAGGCCGCAGAATTAGCACGTTGAAATGGCAATGGGCAGGCCACATCGCTCGCAGAACCGACAATCGTTGGGGAAGAAAGGTTCTTAAGTGGCGACCACGAATCCGACGGCGCAGCGTAGGTCAATCCCCCACTAGGTGGACTGGCGACATTCTCAAAGTCGCAGGGAACCGTTGAATGCAAGTGGCGCAGGACCGTTCCGAGTGGCATTCTCGTGGGGAGGCCTATGTCCAGCAGTGGACGTCTGTAGGCTGATGGATGGTTGGATGGAAAAGCACGCAAATGACTACGTGTAGTGACGAAGTTAGCGTACAATTCACCACTTTTACGACACCTATGGGCAAGGGATGGGTGTCGTAAAAGTACAGTGATATAATATGCATATAACGTCTATGCAAGAGAAGGAAAACTAAATAAAACCTTATGCTAACACGTTTTCGGCCTAACAATGAGGTGACGTGGGTACGGGTGGCTTATGGGCCCGCGCGCCGTCCTTTCGTCGCCCCGGACGGACTGGACTGCGCGTGCGCTTACCATAGCCCACCCATAAAAAAAAAATGCTAACACGTTTGATTAGCGCGGTATAGTAAGTCAATTTTCCTCTTTTCTTTTTCCTTATCCACTGACGGCACGGCGACGGTACTTTATAGATTCGTGTGGTGACGGAGTAAGAATACAATTCACTACTCCCTATCTTGCCTGTGGATGTCGCAAAAGACCACTAAGGGATAATGGTATATATAGGATACGCATATGACATCTATGTAAGGGAAGAAAAATTCGAAAAAAGAACCTCAAACCAACCTGTCTGACCAGCATGGTATAGTAAAGTCAATTTCCCTCCTATTATGGAGGAGGCTCGAGCCCAGCAGAGGGACGTATATGAGCCGAGATAATAATACAAATACTGTATACATTAGCTTTGCAAATTCCAGCATTATTATATGAACAATTTTTTAAAATATATAATGGGTATTTCTTAGAATAATAACGTATAGAAGGTAAGTTCGCGCACAAAAAGTGAAGCATTTTAATTGGAGCCTAATGGAGCTTACGCCGGAACCGTTCCGTAATGTACAAGGTCACTATTGCACGTACGCACGCAACTCTTAAAAAATAAATAAGTAATTATGACGGTTTGTACATTCAAATGGTGTCATAACACATTTAAAAAACTTAAAAGATTTTTAACATTAGTTTTAAAAGTATTTCGACGATTTATATTAATAAAAACAAAATTTGATTTCATAATTTGTATGGTGGTGTGCGTGTGTACGTGTGTAATCGTCTGCGCGCCATAAGTATTTTTAGATTCAAGTTACGAACGTTCGAAATACTGACACTATCCTTCTATACGTTATTATTCTAAGGAGTATTTATTTTATCTTGCAAAGATAGATATGTGCTATCGCTGCCTTTTTGGAGATCTATAAAAGAAGAATACCCCACCATGTTTTTTTGTTATATCTCAAATGGTTTAAGGCAGTGTTTTCGTTGAAAGCTGTCAGGCGGCTTAGATTTTGCCGAGACCTCCAACGAATATCGTTATATTTTAGACAATGTACACAAAAACTTAATAAATTATATACTTTTTTTTTGGGGTTGGGTTGCGGTCGGCGCACTCCTCGCACCACTCCGTCCGGGGCGACAGAGGGGCGTAAGCACGCACATCCGCAACCCGCCCGAACACCACGTCGCCTTTGTCGTTGGACTGACCACCGGAGCAGGGTGACTTGACGTCAGTGGTCGGCCCGACGGAATACCCCCTGAGGAGTTCCCTCCCCCATCGACCGACGTCTCCCCTCAGGGAGGACGTCGGTCTTTCCTCACGCGGTCGGCTTCTCGGCGGGTGATGGACTAATTTCCCCGATCTAGTCACCCGCGGCCTCGGCTAGGGCGGCATCAGACGCAGGTAATCGCACCTGCGCCGCCCTAGTCGCCGAATAAATTATATACTTAAACCTTTGTTAAGAATTACTCAACGCTATGTTTTATAATATATAGTGATAATAATTTCTAATAAATATCAATAACAAATAATCACACTACACAAACGTCAATGAATAACGAACTAGTGATTATAAATATTGAATACACAAAACGAATATGTAGATCTGTAGTTATTTAAGAGTGGTAGGACCACACTGTCGACAGTTATCTGTCTACAGCCGCGGGCCGGTCCGTCCGGGGCAGTACCACACTCTCGCAGAAAATCGACGTCTGAGTAGTAGCGATTTGTTACTGCGCTTCGTTCGGTGAGCGAGAGAGCCGGAAGCCCAACTTTCTGAGGGTGTTTGCGTGTGGAGGGTTTTGGTGGTGCCCTTGGTATCACCGAGCCTCAATGCACGCATTCACACTCCCTTCACTTTCTTCGCGGTAGGCAACGGCCTTGTAAAGGTCCATGAGCGGCAGCAACACTTACCATCAGGTGTACTGCTTGCTCGTTTGCCACCGTTTGCAATAAAAAAAAAAATATATATATTTCTGATGTTTACGCGAGTATTACACATCCTAATAATGTAAACGCGAATGTGAGTTTCTTTGTTACGCTTTCACGGCTAAACCAGTAAAACCAATTTCAAAATATGTGACTCCAATGGTAAGCTACACTATTTACTAGTGTAACATAGGAGATATTTTGTGCCCGTATTCCCGCGGGAACGCGAATTACGCCGGTGTAATAGTGGGAATATGACGATTTTAAAAATTTCTTCACCAATGTAAAGCCACATTATTAGAGAGTAGCATACTCGCAGTTTTGGGGAACGGGCATTACTCTGGTGTAACCGTGGGAATATAGCGATTTTAAAAATTCCTGATCTTTTTTTTTTGGGGTTGGGTCTTCGCTCCACTCCGTCCGGGGCGACAGAGGGGCGTAAGCACGCATACCCGTAAACCCACCTGTATAGCAGGACACCTTCGTCGTTGGGTGGACCACTGGTGCAGAGTTCCTTGACTTCAGTGGATAAATTCATGACCTGAGGCGAAAAAAAGGCCAGCAGTTTCTTAAGTATTCGTCTTCGTCGTCGGCGAGTATTTTCTTTCGTCTGATCACAGAGACTAGGGAAATTCAGTGTTACCAATAAATTCATGTCTCTTTTGGACGGTCAAGAGGTGGCTTCTGAATTAGGCAGTTTTTATGAGCTAGTTCGTAGTCCAATTAAGTTTGGAAGTAGTGGCAAGGTTATTTGTTAAATGGTATTTGTGAGCAAGTAATAATTACCTCACGTGGGAATTCTACCCACTATTCTTTTTGTGTGGTGACGGATTAAGAATACAATTCACCACTCCCTATCTTATCCGTGGATGTCATAAAAGACGACTAAGGGATATAATATGCATATAAGATCTGTGTAAGAGAAAAAAAACTTGAGATGAAACCCTATACCAACATTTCTGACCAGCATGATATAGTAGGTCAATTTCCATCCCGTTGCGGAGGAGCCCCAAGCCCAACAGTGGCATATATGTGGGCTACGAAATTATTTTGTTTTTTTTTTTTACAGACAAATATGACGTGGAATGACAACAGTACCCTCACGTTCTACAATCAGAGGTGGTGGCATTACGAGCCGTTGAAATCAGTCGGTCCACTCTCTGATATGATCACCAGCATCAACCCTATTATTGCTGTAAGTTAACCATTTTTTTTTTAATTTACCTCGCGTCTAACTACTTCTTTTCTTTTTATTAAAATAGAAAATAAACGATTATATTTAAAAAAATATGCCCTAATTTCATCCTTACTAATATTATAAATGCGAAAGTAAGGATGTTTGTTTGTTACGCTTTCACGCTTAAACCACTGAACCGATTTCAAAAATTCTTTCACTAATGGAAAGCTATAATATCAAGGAGTAACATAGGCTATATTTTATCCCGGTATTCCCACGGGAACGGCAACTACGCCGCGGGTAAGGCGACTGAAACCGAAGCGAAGCGAGGGTGGATTGCTAGTAGGTTATATTTTAAAATGGACAAAAGGAAGAAAGACTCACAACTGTCCCCCATTAATCAATACATTGGACACCACAAGAAATGAAATTATTTGGGATAGAATTAAAGTGGAATTAGAATGAGATTAATAATGGATTGCCGCCATTCATCGCCTAATTTAATAAATTATTCTTAAGTTTTATTATTTTATCCGTTTAGTGACAGAATAAGAATACGATTCACCATCTTGCCAGTGGGTGTCGTAAACGACGACCGAAGGATACAAGCAAGAGAAGGAAATCTCGAAATAAAATCCTATTACAAACCTTCTGACCAGCGTGGCATAGTAGGTTAGTTTTCCTCCCTTTATGGGAAAGGCCCAGTAGTGGGACGTATGAATTGTGATGGATGGATGGATTCATTATTGTAGTTTGGTTAAATTTCAGTTTCGGTACAATACCGTTTATTCACAAAGAGTGTCGTAAAAATCACTTCACCGGTGGATGATTAGCTTTTGGGCTACTGCCTTTACTCTACTCAGTCTCCTTAGAAAGACCTGTTCGACATAACCAGTAGAATGCCGCAAAATTCAGATTCGTCAAAGTCCTTCCTAGCTAATGGAACCTAGGTACTTGCTAACCCCTTCCCTTATCCAAGCACGAAGCCCGTGCCAATATTGAAACATAAGTGGGCTGTGAAAAAAGAATAAGATTACAAAAGAACCAATTTTTTGTAATTAATTGGCGTGTGGTGATTGAGTAGGAATACATTTTATATTTTTGTCTTATAGTCAGCACGCATACTGTTCGTTCCGTCCGGGGTGACTAAAATGCAGCCCCATAACTCATCGTATTTCCTCCCCTTCGCAAGCATACCGTTCGTTCCGTCCGGGTTGCCTAAAAGGCGGTGCGCGGTTTTCACCGTATTACCTCACCTTTACCACTGGGCTGACCACTGCTGGCGAGTTCCTTGAGGTCCGTGGTCAGCCTGGCGGGTCACCCTTTCGGGTACCGTCCCTCCCCTTCGCCTCTCGGAGCTTCATCCTCACACGGTCACTCTCTGCGGGTGAAGGACTGGTCCCCGATCCAGTCACCTACGTCCTCAGCTAGGGAATACACGAATACACAAACGGGGATTATTGAAATAAAACGCTATACCAACCCGCCTGGTCTTGGGCCCAGCAGTGGATATTCCACCATAAGAATTGAAATTAATTCATCATCATCTTGCTCTTATCCCAATTACTTGGGGTCGACGCAATATGTCATCTGTTTTGACATATTGCAAAAAGTTTCGGCAATGACTTTTATGACCGGCCGCCTGCCTGACGTCAACCCTCCTTAGGAATGTAATCGTTGACCCAAATGGTACCAGATGGAGTTGGTCCGGGTCAATCTAGGGCTCTTAGTCGTCTTTTACGACACCCACGAGCAAAGCAAGGGTTGGTAGTATTCGAAGCCGCTACCACACAGCACCAAGAATTGAAATTAATTGTTATTTATATTACAGACAGTGGCCTACTTCATGCGATATCAACGTCTCGTTGTAAAAGTACCAGTGGATGTATTCCTGCGTTTATACCATAGTAATATGTTTTTATCGGCCAACGTGTCGTCCTGGTTATTCGAAGGCATATCGGATCCAGTGCTGGACATAGCAAGTCACTTTCCTAATCTACCAATCAGTATACCATACGATAGATTTGGATGGTTTTATGGTGTAAGTATTATATTTTTTATTCTTTCTTTCCTATTTTTTTTTATGTATAGATAAAGTGATATTTTTACCTCAAAACTGGAAGCTTAAATAGCGGGTTTTTTATTGCTCTTGGTGGCTAACAGCACACCTGATGGTAAGCGATACTGCCGCTTATGAATCTTTCCTTGGCCGTCGCCTACCTTGAAGAAAGTAAAGGGCGTGTGAAAGCTTGAGGTTCAGCGATATTAAAGGCATCACCAAATCCCACCACACGCCAACATCAGAAAGTTTGGACTTCCGGCTCTCACAGACAGAACGAAGTGCAGTAACAAATTGCTACTATTATCTCGTTGAATTTCTGGAAGAGTGTGGTACTACTCCGGACGTACAGATTCGCGGCTATAGACTGTCAACAGTTGGTCCTACCACTATAATTTTCCCGTTACTTTTTGTATCAGAACAGAAAACAGGAGAAATAGGTAAAAAAATAAATAAAAAGGCTAGAAAAAGCAAGTGCACGCGATACGTATAAGACTTGTGATAATTTTTCATTTTGTTTGAAATTAATCTAATTACCTATCTACCGGATTAGAACGCGACCGCAAGCTAATAACATCCGCCAAGAAATTTACTGGGCTAGTAATTTTTAACATGCCAATATTAGTTTGTTTTGTAGGTAACGTAATATTTGAACGTGACTTTTAACGTACCTATATTAGCTTGGTTTGTATGTAACGAAATATTTGAACATTATTTTTAACATACCTATGTTGGCTTGGTTTGTATGTAATGGAATATTTGAACGTGGTTTTTAGCATGCCTATGTTGGCTTGGTTTGTATGTAACGAAATATTTGAACGTGGTTTTTAGCATGCCTATGTTGGCTTGGTTTATATGTAACGAAATATTTGAACGTGGTTTTTAGCATGCCTATGTTGGCTTGGTTTATATGTAACGAAATATTTGAACGTGGTTTTTAACATGCCTATATTATCTTGGTTTGTATGTAACGAAATATTTGAACGGGATTTTAACATGTCTGTATTAGCTTGGTTTGTATGTAACGAAATGTTTAAACATCATTTGTAACATGCCTTTGTTGGCTTGGTTTGTATGTAACGGAATGTTTAAACGTGATTTTTAACATGCCTATATTGGCTTGGTTCATATGTAACAGAATCTTTGAACGAGTTTTTCACCTCCTTCTAAACGTCGGATTCATTTGAAACTTTGGACATTTATCAAGGACCGATGACAATGCAATGCGATGTAATAATTTAAATAGAGTGTCCGATTATCATTATAGGATTAGCAATTTTTTTTATATCCGTGGCTGAGGTGATTTTAGCTTGACTCGATATATGTCACTGTCCCTATTTTACATCGCACTTTTTAGTTGGGTTAGCCACGAATTGGTGATATTTTAGTTTTTTTTTAAACTAGGTAGTTTTTAAGTCACTTCTCTCAAATAAAATTGTAAAAATCTTATTTAGTAAGTATTAGTTCCAGTGTGGATCACACTTCAAATTATTATCTTTCTTTTTTCAAAATAGCCGTACACTAGATTCCAAAAGCAAAAGTTACAAATTTGTATACTCATTTAGACTGCACAGTGTGATCTCCTTCACTATAGGAGGGAAATAAACCTAGTATCACACCGCACTAGGCAGACATGCTGGCATAGGGTTTAATTAGAATTTTCCTTCTCTTGTATAGATATTATACTTATATCACTTTGTCGTCTTTTAGGATACACAATGGCAAGGGCGATGCATTTTATTCTTATTCCGTCACCACAAGTGGTTATTAAGCCGAGTAATAGCTATTTAGAGCATTATTTCTTGTTATTTTTTTTCTTAGTGACTAATAGATTAGAAGTCTCTGCGCGTCAAAGTTCAATTCTGCATGTTTTATTATCTTATATGAATAATATCCTTAATGCGTCATATGAACTTTGATTGTTTACATGAGATAAACATTTATAAATTGCCATTTTATTTATTTAAATTTTACGCGATATACACGGTGACATTTATCTCGTCTTAAAAAAGCAGGCCTCTTAAAGTATCCAGTATCTACAATACATTCGTACAATTAAAAGTAAAAAAAAAAGATTTACTAGAATATTTTTTAATAAAAATGATTATAAATAATTACAAGTTAAAATAGTAAGGAAACAGCATGTAGTGAGCGCGGCGAGCACGTAGGTACTTAACACAGCTGTTACCTCTCCGCCCGCGCGGTCATTCACTTTATACCTTAGAAAAAGTTCGATTGTCAGCTCGTAAAATTGTACCATAATCTACCTACGTCCTTTTCAGAAATACCACTACATATTCAGTACGTGCGGAGTCCAATTTTTTCCTTAATACTTTCTACGCACTTAGGACCGTCAGGAACAATTTTTAAAGTGTTAGGGACTTGGTATCTACTAGTAGGTCATTATTGTGAACTCGTTATAAAATATTAACTTTAATTTATTTTATTATTTTTTTACAACTACTACTATTGAACATTTAAATATGTGAGATATGTTTCTTTGGTCGGATACTTTTATAGTTTTTGTTTTTGTAAGACGATAAAAAAGTCACGGTGTATATTATATTCTACTTGAAGTCGATCGCACTGTTTAGGAGTTCAGTCAAATACACACGGACAGAACATTATATATCTTCATATACATTACTTGGGATCGAAAATTATATTGCGACCGTCCGCCTGCCTGACGTCAATATTTCTTGTAAATGTTGATCAGACAGCATCAGACGAAGTTAACTCAGATTGATGTTAAGCATTTAGTCGCCCTTTACGATACTTAAGTGAAATCCAGATTAAACAGATTTAAAAAAAAAAGATTATGCCACACACCAAGGTAATAATTTTTTTATTGCGGGGATGTTTACAAACATAACTAACGGACATAGATTACATCCAGACTCAGTTCTAACAATTTGTAGATCGATCAAAGTGTTATCTTGCACGGGATTCGAACGCGCGACACTGGCACGGTAGATTGGTATTTTAACCACTACGTCATCTGTGCAATGCTTAAAAGATAAATCATTTGAAACGGATCTGTAAATGTGTCAAGGCATCATGTATATCTCTTTTTTACGATATCGTTTACAAATTAATTTTATGTCAGTACTTACAGTTTCTGTTACGTCAGTACTGCCCGTGTGGTGACGGAATAAGAATACAATTCACCACTCCCCATCTTGCCCGTGGATGTAGAAGACGACTAAGGGATACAGTGCGCATATAACATCTATGCAAGAGAAGGGGAACTCGAAATAAAACAATAAACCAACTTGTCTGACCAGCATGGTATAGTAAGGTCAATTTCCCTCCGTTTGTTGAGGCGGCTCGGGCCCAGCAGTGGGACGTATATGAACCGTGGTGATGGTGATGACTTACAGTTTTAAATTCAAATTCATTTGCTACGTAGAAAGCCTGCGGGGCACTACCATATTGTCAATTTTAACATTTTACGTTAATTTATGTGGTAGTAACCACACTACCGACAAGTCGTTTGTCTAGAGCCGCGGGCCGGTCCGTCCGGAGTACCACACTTAACAGAAAAACAACGTCGAAATAGTAGCAATTTATTACTGCACCTAGTTCGGTGAGCGAGAGAGTTGGAAGGCTGAGAAGTCAATTTGTTACTGTCATTTAGCGAGCAAGAGAGTCGGCACCCCAACTTTCTAAGTGTGTTTGCGTGTGGTGGGCTTTGGTAATGCTTTTAGCATCACCTCATTGCACGCATTCTTACTCCCTTCACGGTGAACAGCAGCCTAACAAAGCTCCATGAGCGGCAGTATGACTTACCATCATAGGGGCTGGTTCGTTTGGCAGAAACAATAATAAAAAAAAACAATAAATCACCATCTTGTCAAACCTCGTCTGCAACTGACAAGATACAGCAACAAACTCAGCGGATTCAGCTTCTATAATTTTTTTCGTATTTATCTTCTGTATACAACATATTTAGTAAATATTAGAACGATGCACTTCCAACCACGATATAATATAAATCTTAATATATCACTGCTTTGCAAGAATAGTGAAACAAATAAAAATTACTGATTTCAGAAAAGGGACATGTTTAATTGTTGTTTTCATAAATAATGTATTAAGGTTCATTTCCGTGCGATCGCGGCCAAGCACGACAGTCGTAAGCGATCGATCGCGCGCGGCCGATGCGACAATAGTCAAAGTATGAAAATGTATGACGCCATTGCCGAGGTACGCGACAGTCGCGCGCGGCCAACGACTGAAACGGCGCGCCTGACTCTGCCTAAACTATCAATTTTAGGAAAAATCTTCTAAGGGCGATTATTATTGACGTTAACGAGCTCTATCCATCCGCACAAAGAAAAAAATAAAAAACCAAAGTTGGTCCCTAAGAGCGGCCGCAGACATCAATTGTAAGTTGGCAGACTAAATCGCAAGTAGGTGTATTAGGCGTAGTTACTTATGCTAGCCCGCACATCTTCTCCAACTAAATCGTCCAACTAATTAATTGGACACCGATCGTATCGGAATCACGATTCTCTTCCGATTAAAAAGTTGTCCAGCTATCGGCCAACTGCATATTAGCACGGTTATCCTATGCAAGTTCGCACACTATCCAACTTAGTTGGACAGTTGCACGGCAAGATTCAAGATGACCACACGCGTGCGCGTGATTTCCCCACGCTCGCATCTTCGTCGACGGGTACGATGTCTGTCTCCCGATCACTTGTTGCAAAGGAACAAGTAGAAGAGCTCATAGAGGAAGCTCAAAAAAGGCCAGGGTTGTACAAAAAAGACTTGAAACAATGTGTCAGGGTAATATCTGAGTTAATAATGCAATGTATGATGCTTCCCATATTGTAATCTGTTACTTAATATGGGATGCACCCAAAATGTTCTCTTTTGTTTTCGTCTTCTTTTTATTAATAGAGCAATTCAAAGGTTTTTTCGCATTTTCACGCACATGCACCGCGCTGGCAATACTGGCACCGACTATATCGGTTAAGTCTGCGGCGTGTAACCAATTAAATAAAGTTGGCCAACTAAATTGTAAGAGCACGCAATTTAGTTGTACGATAGTCGTCCAACTTGCATGTGTGCGGGCTTTCTAAGTCACTAAAAATCTTGCTTTCGACCCACTGTGCGGCGCCGTACATTTTCATACTTTGACTTGTTGCATCGGTCGCCCGCAACAGTCGTATGCGATCATTCGTGCGCGTCAACAAACCTTTAGTGCAAATGTACCTTATGGTATACACTAAAACATTTATAAAAAAATTTAAATGATTTATTGAGGGTGTGACTCTACTGATTAAAGGAAAATTTCTCTGTTCACGAGAAAATATCAAGGATTTTAGATATCAAAGATCATTTGGCATACAATATTCAATTTGACATAATTATGAATTACGTCTATATTCTCGCAAACCAGCGATATATTGCAAAAGATTATTTATGGCTGGACCAGATTCTCCAAGGGGCACCTGATCTCGATTTAGCCATTAGAGCAGGCCATTAGAGCAGCTATCACTCCACCTTTTGTGTCAATCCATTTAAAAAAATCATTATGTTATCATGTCGGCTTATATACGTCCCACTTGGCTGGGGTCTCCTCTACAAAGGTTTCATTTCAAGTTTACCTTCTCTTGCACACATCTTATGTGCACATTATATGCCTTAGTCGTCTTTTACGACATCCACGGGCAAGATAGGGAGTGGTGAATACAAATCCATATTCCGTCACCACACGGAAAAAGTCCACCAAGTATTTTACACACTAAGAATTGCAGTAACGATTATAAATTTTAGCGCAATAACCGTTATGCTATTAGCTTGCATAACAACTTGACCGGCTGACCGACTTTTCAATGTCACGGCACCACGAACGCGTTAGTTTTCGTTCATTATTATTTTTAATCATAATATATTAAATAAGAGAAATAACACTACGTATTTAATTAAAAAATTACGATTTAGTAATGTCTTTTTTATTTTTTACTAGCAAACGCTCATAGCTTCACCCGCGTAGTTCCTATTCTCGGTAGGAATACCGGTATCAAATATAAGTTATTCCTTATATACACGGCTAACTGCTAGTAAAATATTATCAATAACGGTCCAGGCGTTTTGAAGATTACCCAGAACAAACAGAAAGCTAGGCACAAAAAATGTAACGTGTTTTGGCATATTTATCGTGCAAATATGTAACTGGTGTTTTGGCATATTTGTCGTCGGGGATCCCAATCTCACGGACGGATTGGAGTCGCTGGAGCGGCGGAGAGACTTTGGGTCACTCTGTGTACTCTACCGACTCTTTCACGGGGAGTGCTCCGAGGAACTGTTTGACTTGGTACCATCGTCACCGTTTTACCAACGTACCACTCGACACCGCAGCAAGGTTCATCCATTTCACCTGGAAACGATATGGTCTTCAACTGTACGTTTCCAGCGATCATTTCTCCCACGTACGTGCAGGCTCTGGAATGAACTACCTGCTGCTGTTTCCCGAGCGCTATGACATGTCCTTCTTTAAACGAGGTTTAAGAAGAGCATTTACTTCACGGTAGGTAACGGCCTGGCTGTGCCCCTGGTATTGCAAAGGTCCATGTGCGGCAGCATCATTTACCATCAGGTGTGCTGCCTGCTCGTTTGTCACCATCGGCAATAAAAAAAAAATAATCATGTGAACAATAAAATAATTTACTATTTTCATATTGCAAATAGACACTTCAATTATATTTATTGGTATTGATGGCTGGTCGGACACATCCCGCTTAATTCGTCTGGGGTGAGGGAAGGGCATCATATGGCCCAATAAGTTGAAGGCCTTCGGTAATCCGTTTGAAGGGTTTTAATATTTTATACTACTTGTGGCGATGGGGCAAATATGTGTTATCACTCTTTTACATTTCCGTGCGAGTAGTAAAATGCAGCTGAAGGACCACCAGGCGAAAGCGCAGTAATACTGGAATGTGAAACATATCACGGCAACTGTGGTCGCCGATTCCACGACAAAATCACCACTATTTTAGCGCAAGCGCGCCGTTATGCCTCTTTGGAGATACTTATATACAAGAATGTTGAACGGCTCATTGAAACAATTACTATAGTAATTACGGTTATTTTTGCGTAAAGGTGATAGACGCGGCGAAGTAGTTTTGTTTTAGTATGTATTACACATAATACTCGCGTCAACTTCTGTAGATTTCTATCTAACCAAAATTTATATATCAGGATTCTAATATCTTAAATAAACTATACAGGATTGCTAATATCTTAAATGACAATGTAGTTAAATATTCTACCTTTTTATTTTATTGCTGTTGATGGCAAACGAGCAAACAGCACACCTGATGGTAAGTGGTAGCCGCTTATGGACATTCTCTAAGCTGCTTCATACCGTAAAGAAAACTAAGGGAGTGTGAATGCGCGCAATGAGGTGCGCGGTGCTAAGGGTATCCGGATACCTATACCTATTTTTTTTTGGGGGTGGGTTACGGTCGGCGCACTTCTCGCACCACTCCGTCCGGGGCGACAGAGGGGCGTAAGCACGCACACCCGTAACCCACCCGTGACATGTCGCCTTTGTCGTTGGGCCGACCACCGGAGCAGGGTGACTTGACGTCAGTGGTCGGACCGAATCACCTATATCTATGGTGGGTTTTCACCAAAAGCAAATACTCTCAGAAAGTTGGGCTTCCGGCTCTCTCGCTCACCGAATGATTGTAGTAACAATTTGCTACTACACAGACGTCGATTTTCTGCGAGAATGTGGTACTAACCCGGACGAAGTAGCCCGCGGTTGTAGGCAGAAGACCATCGACAGTGTGCTCCTACCACCTAGAAATATATATATTTAACTGGCAGGCATTACGTTATCATTGGGTGACCGGACCGGGGATTTAGTCCATTACCCGCGGCGAGGCTGACTGCGAGACGGCGATCGACGTCCTGGGAAAGCGAAGTCGCGCGGAGAGGATACTCCCTAGGGGTATATCGTGGGTCGACCACCTAAGACAAGAAACTCGGCTCCGGTGGTCGGCCTAACGACGAAGGCGACGTGCTATGGGTGGGTTACGGGGCCGTGCGCCGTCCTTCTGTCGCCCCCGGACGAAAAAATGCATACATTATCATAACTTTCATATTATAGCCCTTATATTAATTAGTTTTTTTTTTGTAAAGCCTCATGTTGAACTCATGTTATTCTGAAATTCTCCATTCCAGTAGAGATTCTAATCATATTTTTTGAGTGTAACTAGAAACGTCATTATTATTTTTGATGTTATGTTATTGTTGAAAATCATCATGATCATCAGCCTGCACTGCCTCCCTCCCAATTACTTGGGATCGACTCAATTTGTACTCTTCTTTTATAGCACACATATTGCAAAAGTTGGCAATAGTGTTATGACCACCAGCCTGTCTGACTTCAACCATTCTTGGGAATGTAATTGTTGAACTGACGGCATCAGAATGTCTTTGGCCCAAGTTGATGAAAAGCTCTTAGCTGCCTTTAGAACACCCACTAGCAATATAAGGGTTGGGAGTGTTCGTGCCAGCTTATGTTATTGTTGAAAATATGAACTACTAGCAGCGCCCTGCGATTTTAACCCGCAGTTCCTCTTCTCGTGGGAATATCGGGATAAATGGTAGCCTATGTGTTATTGTGATATGTAAGCTATATTATTGTGAAGTTTCATCAAAATCCATTCAGTAGTTTTTGCGTGAAAGAGCAACAAACATCTTCAAAACCTCACATACAAACTTTCGCGTTTATAATATTAGCAAGGATAAATATTGTTATAGAATCTATGGGATTACGAAGACTGTGAATATCTCGTGATTCTTTTTCATCATTTCTGTTCATATGTTCCTCTGCTAGGCTCGAGCCTTCTCCCTATAGGAGGGAAATTGACCTACCTTCCGTGTAGTGACGGAGTAAGAATACAATTCACCACTCTCTATCATCTTGCCCGTGGATGACGTAAAAGACGACCAAGGGATATAATATTGACGGGGGTGCGAGCGGAGGGCGGTGTGGTCTCGTTGAGGGAGCTCACCGCCTGGCGCGTCGGCGCCCGCCGAGACGTCATTGCCCGTTGGGCAGCCCGGCTGGAGAGGCCTCGGTTCGGGGTGCGTACTGTGGAGGCCTTCCGGCCGGTGCTGATGCAGTGGTTGGAAAGGCGGCACGGGGTGCTCTTCTTCCGACTAGTGAAGGTGTTGACGGGGCATGGGTGCTTCGCCAAATACCTGCACAAGGTTGTTAGGAGGGAGAGTAGACCGTCCTGCCACCACTGCGATTGCGACGAGGACACGGCGCGACATACGCTCGAGGCCTGCGCCGCTTGGGCAGCGCAGCGCCGTGAACTCGTCGCAATCATCGGTGCCGACCTGACGCTGGGGCGATGGTCGGCAGCGTCAGGAATTGGGACGCAGTCACAGCCTTCTGCGAGGCAGTGATCTCGCAGAAGGAGGCGGCGGATCGCCTATGCGGGGAGCGCAGTCTCGATGAGGCGATCCGCCGCCGGCGACTGGGGCGGCGTAGGCGCGAGTACTTGCGCCTCATGCCGCCCTAGCCGTCACCCGCTGAGAGGCCGACCGCGTGAGGAAAGACCGACGTCCTCCCCGAGGGGGGGACGTCGGAGGTCGGACGTTTTACAGCCGCGGGCCGGTCCGTCCAGGGTAGTACCACACTCTTGCAAAAAATCTACGTCCGAGTAGTAGCAATTTGTTACTGTGCTTCGTTCGATGAATGAGAAAGCCGGGAGCCCAAGTTTCTGAGGATATTTGCGTGTGGTGAGGTGTGGTGGACCTTTAGCATCACCGAATCTCATTGCACGCATTCACACTCCCTTCGCATTCTTCGCGGTAGGCGTAACGGCCTTGCAAAGTTCCATGAACGCCAGCGACACTTATCATTAGGCGTACTGTTTGCTCGTACTTTGCCACTGCAATAAAAAAAAATAGAACTAGATTAAATTTTTTCCTTATCTATTCGTAAATTGAGTTATAATAAGTATGACAAAATGCCGAATGCCCGAGAGCAAAGTTATCATTGGCCATCAGGTGCGCTGTTTGTTCGTATATTATCAAAGGCAATAAAAACGTATTAGGAGTGTTGTATCTAACATGCAATGATATATTACGACATGATTCAATATAGCTCGCGTTTGATGCACGAAGGAATTCCATGACTACTTTCCCTCTTGTGCAACAGTCCGGAGCGATGTTAACGTGGAAAATGTTGCTACTTATTACCTCCCCCTCTATTTATTCGATGTAATATCATTATTTATGCTTTATATATCAATTAAATTATTCTCTTTTAATCTCGTATCCTCACCATTATGTCAATGTTCTACATTTGACCACCAATATGAACAAACAGCACATCACATTCTCTGGTGCGATCTCTGGCGTAGAGAGCGCGACCATAAATTAAACAGTTTGCAAGTCACCTCTGGATTAGTATACTCTACAGACCTTGTAGCACTCGAGAATCTTATTGTGCGTTCAGGCGTTTCTGCCATACCTACTACCTACATCAATCAATCTTAAGGTTCACATATAGGCTCCGTCAAGATTGCCCATATCCCTGGTGCTGTGCCGCTGCGCTTATCTTAGCTGCACATCATCTAATATATCGGCTAACTAGTCAATTTTGCTACATGTCTCCTGTATTGCATAGGAGGAAAGTGGAATCAATCTCTTCCAATTCCTCCTGTTTAACTTTTCTAATTAAATTTTGCGGGTCTCGAGACAATTCAAATCGTTTCCCGGAACTGCTTGAGGGTCAAATCTCGGTGTGATCTATGGAGACCATCGTGGGTCCTGGCTTAGAGGAGTTACAACGCACTATGGGCCCAAACAGTATTTGCCATCTCATAAATGGTTTTGACAAAAGTCGTAAATCCATAGATCCTTTTATAGTTTTATACCCTCAAAGGATGCAACTTTCGAATTAATTCCAAAAAAATTAAATAATTTAGTTTCATGTTTATAAAGTGAACCTCAAACATTGAGCATAAATATTTTCATGCCAATTAAATTACCGTTAAGGAAGTTCAACACAAAATTATTCGGATGTTTTCCATGGAAACATATTAGTGTAATACATCATTAGATAGATCAGAATGTACACTTTGTATCCACGTTCAGTTTTGTAAAAAAAAAATAATGATATATATTTTTTTTTTATTTTTTTTTAGTAAAGTAAAGAATATTTTGATTTTGTTTATTTCAATTGGACTTTTCTATGTTGCCGAAAGCTGCCGGTGTCAAGTTAATCACTCTATTTGAGACCTTACCTATTCAGTAATACGAGGATCAAAAAAAAAAATTGCGCGTTTTTTGCGCGAATGGTGATTTCAAGGCAATATATCAATCGGGGGCAAAAAAAAATCTCGAAACTTATGTTCGTTTCTTCTTTTTTACTGTGATATATTATATTTGATGTCTAACTTGTCTTTTTTTTTTTCATTTCTATGATAGAAGCATACATTAACAAATAAATAGACTACAAGAATATTCACTTGGTACTTTCGATAGCGGTAATAAACCACAAGTATGATAAACTATATTGTTGCGGAAGTTCTATTTATCTGTTGCGGTAATTTATTACAACCAGTATCTACTGATTACACTATTTCGATGACAACTATCACAATCAATTACCCTGCGGTTTTTGCACAAGGCACCAAAATATTGGTCCTTTATATACGCGTGTTTTCAGCATACTATTCATCAAAGTATTCAGATACTTCTTTTCGATAACAATTAACAGAAAAAAAACATGAGTGAATTCGTTTGTGTTCGACGCGATCTTTGTGATCAAATAATAAGAGGGAAGAGTACTTCAGACCTTAGACAATATTTGTTGAACAACTTTCAACTGTCGGAAACTGACGTTATCACTGTAATAGAAAGTATTCAAAAAAATTTAACATCAAGTTGCAACCAGAAATGGACGAAAGCTCAAAGAAAGCCAGACAGGTTCGAGAGTCTATACTCAAATTGGTTAAACGGTGAATTTAAAGTACCATTGAATTCTTGCAGTACCTCAACCTCTGAAATATCTGGCTTGAATACTTCTGGTGATCGTGGTAGACCAACAAAACCATACGACGAGTGTTCGGAAAACACAAAAAAACGAAAAAATATGGAACTGCTCCAGGAGTATGGAATGGGACATGTCCGTAACGCTTATGTGCAAGGTTTACGATCTATGGGTGAAAATGACGAAGCGTCAATTGTGTCTATTATTAGAAACAAGGAAAAAGACGAGAAGAAAGCAATTCTACAAACCATAATCAGTCCAGATAGTGCACTTTCTTTTACAAAAGAAGAGGCATTGAGCATGTGTATTGAAACGGATCTAACGAAAGCCCAATATGGGCTAACCTAACCTAACCTAACCTAACCTAAGAAAAAGGCTCGTTGATAAAAATTTAAGTTCTGTTTTACCTTCGTATCAAATACTAAGTGAAGCAAAAAAGGCTTGCTATCCGCCTGCATCTAGCATAACGGTGACAAATATAAGCGCAAAAATTAATCTGCAAGATCTCTTAGACCATACAGTCTGCCGTATTATAAAGATAAAGTCGACAAACGGTTCGACAAACTACAATCGTCTCAAGCTGTTCACTAAATGGGGGTGTGATGGATCTTCCGGGCAAAGTGAGTATAAACAAATTCTACCGGAAGAAAACGAACAAATATCGGATGCTAATTTGTTTATAGTGTCCCTTGTACCACTGCGACTAGTAGACGAAGAAACGTCTACAGTTATATGGCAGAATCCTACTTGCTCATCTGTTAGATATTGCAGACCAATTTCATTAGAATTTGCAAAAGAAACACCCGAAAAAACTACAGCGGTTGTCAGTGAAATTGAAGCCAAAATGAATCAATTGATTTCAACTCTTGTGTCTATAGACGACAAAGTCATCGAGGTTCAACATGAACTGTTTATGACAATGATTGATGGGAAAGTTGCTCAAGTGTTAACGAACACATCATCCAGTGCTACCTGCACTGTTTGTGGAGCAACTCCCAGACAAATGAACGATCTTTTAAAAGTTACATCAAGAGTTGAAAATGAAGATGCATTTAAATACGGGTTGTCGACACTACATGCATGGATAAGATTTATGGAGACGATCCTCTATATTTCTTATAATTTGGGTTTTGAGAAGTGGTCAGCAACAACTCCAGAAAACAAGCAACTTAAAGAAGACAAGAAAAAATATGTCCAAAAACGTTTCCGAGAAGTGCTTGGTTTGCACATTGATAAACCACGTCAAGGTTCCGGTAATAGCAATGACGGAAATAAGCAAGGCGATTTTTCCAAAATTACGAATGCTCTGCAGGGATAACTGGAATTGATGGAGAATTAATTAAGAGATTTTATGTAATTCTTCAAACCATGTCATCGGGATTCCCTATAAACGCAGAAAAATTTGGTCAGTATACATTGATAACCGCGCAATTATACGTAAGCAAATATAACTGGTATTACATGCCATCTTCGGTCCATAAAGTACTTGTACATGGTGCTAAAATAATAGAGCATTATGCAGTTCTGCCTATAGGACATTTATCCGAAGATGCTCAGGAAGCCAGGAATAAAGATTACAAAAAATATAGGTTACATCACGCTAGGAAGTGTTCCAGATCAGCAACAAACGAGGACGTTCTGCATATTTTGTTATATACATCTGATCCTTATATATCTAGTTTAAATAAACCCAGTTTTGTAATATCCAAAGAATTGTTTGACGAAGCTAAAGAATTATTGGAAATAGAAGGTTATGAATAGGATCGCAATTTTTTTTATGGTGTCATTTTTTAGCATGTTTGTTTGATAATAATAATAATAATTAAGTCTTAAACTTATTTTAAGTAAAAGTGTTACTTTTATTGTCATTTTATTATAACTGTATAATTTTTTGTATGTAATTTCGTATATCGTTATCTTTGTCATTTTTTTATGAAAATTATATAACTTTTAAAATAATGATGTTTAATTTATTTTATTACCTATATATTCATTAATACATAAAAAAAAATTCAAGGGGAAACATCACAAAACAACAAAGTTATCGATTTTTGAGATGAAATATACCGATCGGTCCCACAGTGCAACGGTGGGAATGTGTGGTGGGATTAGTCTCATAAAAAAAAAATCAATGAAGTTTTGTTTTCATTTTGGTGGTTTGGTGGACGGTTATTTATATTATAAATTTTATTATATTTATATTTTATTATTAACAAAAATTAATTTATGAATATATTAACATTATTACATACATTACCGACGAATATTAATTTATGTTTTTTTTTAATTTTCTGGTCAAAAACTTATAAACTCGATAGTTCTTGTTATTTTGAACTTAAGAGTTTATAACAATATTTTTTTCCTTTGTTTTTAGTTGAGGTATTAGAATCCGAGTTTGAATATGTAGATCAAACTGTGGGGTATATTTCTGATAACGTTCTGCGCCATGTCATGTTAAAGAAGGTTAAATACGAAGTTTGTTATAACTCATTGATGGCTAAAGAAAAATGTCATTCCACAATTTGATAAATATCGAGAACATAGTACGTTATTTTATTCTTCCAAGATCTGTTTCATTTATGTAAAATAAAACCGAACACATAAGGCATTTTCAACGTTGTTAATTGAAGTTAAATTGCGCTATTGCCGCTGTTGTGAAATCATTCTTAGATGCAATAGCTATAGAAGATCTTATCATCATGCTTTAGAATTTTCCAATCATGAAACCATTTTATTAAAGCTATTATTGAGCAGTACATGAAACATAAGGTTTCTATATTTTGTATATTTTTTTTATGTAAAAATAAAAAATATAATCCAAAGTAAAAGATAACTACAATAAATTGACGTTACATTAAGGGAACTAAGAGTTTTAATACATTATTAAATAGGTTTTTTAAAAAATAATCTTTTAAATAAAATATTTCTGTTTTAATTCAAATAGCGTCTTTACTATGTCTTTATCCGTATTTACGTACATATTGAGTAAATATGATGACACACAAGCGCACATACGTGCATATTAAACAGTAATTTAGCGACATAACGTCTAATTTTGAGAAAATGTCTCATTGTCACCTTTTTAATGTATATTTATGTATGATGGCGCTCGGACGTTTTTTAATACGCTTTTATTAGCTTCAGACGTATGTATGTTAGTATGTAACGGAATCTTTGAACATGATTTTGACCCCCATCAAAACGTCGGATTAACTCGAAATACTTATTAAGGACCGATGACAATTCAATATTTTAAACAGTTTGACCTGTTATCCTTACTAGGATAATCAAGATTAGCGATTTAAGCGTATTTTTAATCTTATTCTTTATATTACTCTTTTCACTTAGGGATTGTGATTCTATAGATACTTGCTCGATGATTATAAACTATACATTTTAATCAGATTTACACGAAAAAGCGATAACAAAATTGAAAACTTTACGTATCTAATTCATTAATGAATCGATATTTTTACTTCAAATTTTTCCCTGAGTTACTCCCCGCCTTACTCCCGTTTGACTAGTTGCCCCATAACCTGATACACCCTGTATATATTCGTTGATTGAGAAAAATGTGAGGTTGCAAAATAAGACTATTTAAAAGCTTTTATTTAACTTGCCCTGTTAGTATGGGACAAAATTTGCGAGTTAAATTAGAACCACTCCCTGTCGTTAGATTAGGTTTAAACTCGGTTTACTTACGTAACGCCGGTGATAATCCAATAATATGGTACCATGATGCTGGTCTCAAGATAGCGTCGGAAGGTGGTCATAGGAACTCCTAAACTAAACAAGATAAAACCGTCTAGTTTAGACTCGTTTGAATAGTCTTGACAAGCACTTTTCTTCGTTTTAAAGCGTGTAAATAAAAGCTTGTATATAATTTTTTTTTAAATAATATTTATTTCTATCTTCTTGCGAAAACATAAAAGTGGATTTTATATACCATTATCTAAAACGAGGTTGTGGTATTTAGTCGTCATATCGTTTACACGTCATATTTATTAAGAGACATGTCCGATTATCTTATCGCATCATACATATATGTGTATTCATGCTACATTTGCACAGATTATTAGTATTTTCTGGTAGCCATATTTATCAGCAAATTGTTTTGTGATGAGTTTGAATATCAGATAAATGAATTTTAATAAAAACCGTCATAATCTATAGATAGGTTAGAATTAGTGGTGATTATATAAAAAGAAGAGAAGATAAACTCGAAATGAAACCCTATACCGATATGTCTGACCAGCACGTTATAGTAGGTCAATTGCCTTCCTATTAGGGAAGCGGCTCGAGTGAGACGTGTATGACCTGAGACGACGGTAATTAAAAAAAGTATAAGGATATATGATTCATCATCTCACCATCATCTTGGCTCATGTCCCACTGTTGGGCTCGAGCCTCATCCATAATGGGAGGGATATTGATCCACTATACCACTCTGGTCAGACGGGTTGGTACACGGTTTTATTTCGAGCTTGCCTTCTTTTGCAGAGACATTATATGCATATTGTATCCCTTTGTCGTCTTTAACGACATCCACGGGCAAGATAGGGAGTGGTGAATTGTATTCTTACTCCGTCATCACAGGGAAGGAAATATGATTATCATTATGATAGCAGTTCATGCGTCTCACTGATGCCCATCAGTTGGCCTTACCATAAAGGAGTTATCATTTGACTTGGTAAACAATTGGTGTTATGAGTTACCCCACAAAACATTACTGCTCCCTTGGTGCTGGTAACTGGATCGTATGTTGTTTGAAGTGAAAACTGCTATAGCCGTGTTTCCCAAACATTGTTCTGCCATGGCTCGGTAATTTTCTGCCCCTTCGTGATCCACTTAATACTTTTAAACCCAATCTGGTTCCATTAGGTAAAATAATACACATTTATTAATAGTAAAAAGGGTTTTATTAATACTACATATTTTGGTATCGCCTATTTAGTCACTAAATTTTAGTACGAAGTATGTAGTTGCTGCTTATTTTTTTACCAAAGAATCGAATTTCACGTAAAATGACGTGAGTTTTATGCTCAGGTATTATAAGTAGTATCCTATTATTTTTAAAACAATGGACCTACTCTTGAAATCAATTGTAATTTCAAAATCGATTCAATTCCAATCTCACCAAACTTATATTTGGTACTCTTAAATAAAATCGAGAATGAATTCATTGCGTTTGCCGTTGTTATTTTCACCAAATGTGCTGTATTTTATTACTTTAAATTAATAACGTTACCAAACTCGATCACCACAAAGACGCTTTCTTGAAATTGTGTAACATTAACGATTTTAAATTACGTCAAAATCACGTCGGGAGTAGCAAATATTTCACTTAATCGACGAGAGTCGAATTCATTTAGTTTAAAAAAATGCCACCTAATTTGATTCCCATCGTGCGCTAGTGTCGCTTTCAAGAGTACCAAATTGCTTAAATTCAAGCTGCGATTGGATTTAGGATTGGAATCGAGATTCAAGAGGGAACGTTGAGATTCGTAGTGTACCTGCGGTAATCCGGCCTCTGACTAATCCAGCACCGCTTGTAATCTGACATATCTATTATTATTGAATATTTTTTCGTTAATATTTGCTAATGTATGTAATGCATCTTCCGTGTGGTGACGGAGTAAGAATACAATTCACCACCCCCTATCTTACCCGTGGGTGATCGTACGAGACGACTAAGGGATATAAAACGCATATAACATCTATGCGAGAGAAGGAAAACTCGAAATAAAATCCTATACCAACACGTCTGACCAGCGTGGTATAGTAGGTCAATTACCCTTCCGTTATGGAGGAGGCCCGAGCCCAACAGTGGGACGTATATGGGCTGAAATGATGAAGTAATGCATGTTTGAACAGGTTACAACTTAATATGCGCCACCACTATTGTGCTTTTTTGTTTGAATTTGACTACATGTAATAGCTGTATGGGGTCGGCACACTCCTCGCACCACTTCGTCCGGGGCAGCAGAGGGGCATAAACACGCACACCCGCAACCCATCCGAACACCACGTCGCCTTCGTCGTTGTACCGACCATCGGAGCAGGGTTAAGCTTGCATTCATAGTTTAGTATATTCATCATCTATCGGGTTACAAGTTACTCTTTTGTAAAAAAAGACGAACTATAAGGGGTCTTAGGCAGACTCTTAGGTAGACTCTATAATCCGACTAATTCGATAGTTCGACACTGCCATGCAAAATTTTTTTCGGAATACCGGGGTGCACTGTATTTTGTTTTAATGCTCCGGTACCGGGTCGCGACTCGGCTAATGGGAAACGCTGTTCTATAGCCATGTTTGGATGAAGAAATAAATGCGCGTAAATCGTCATCGACATGTTCACGTGACATGTTTATGCTAACACTGTCTGTAGCTATGTATGTCAATGTCTCTGTTGATAGATATCAAAACCAGATAAATGTAAAATGTTTTAATTCACTCATTTTAATTTAAGATCAAACAATTAATTTGTATGGCCAAAAATAAATGTTTAGCTCATCATTTTAAGTTATCACTTCTGTCAGCAGTTATAAAGATGTTTTTTTAAGACTATGCCTATGCTAAGAAACTAATCCTTATATGGCGAGGGTTTGTTTTTTTTTGTAGGTTTTATAAACATAATTAACGAACATTACAAACAGAACCAGAAGAACAATTCGTGGAAGGAACAAATTATTGCCCTGCGCGTGAATCAAATTTGCGACACTAGGTTTTTCGGTACTGTAGATCGAGTATCTTAACCACTTCATCATCTGGGCTTTCGTGCAGTCTTTATATAAGAGCAAGCCATGGAAACCTTTACGATGATTCGTCTTATAGGCGGTCAAGGTAGTCATGGCAGTTAGTAGGGTCCTATGTGGATATAGACCATGGTTATCTTCTTGATTTGGTGTGTGAAAGGGTCAAAACTACAAATATATGTTCATTATATTGTTCTAAATGTGAATCGAACCTTTGAGACGAGGAATAGTAGGTTGATATCCTAATTACTACGCCATCGGTGTAGTCGATTGCCACGGGAAAGTCATGATTGGTTACCCATTACATTCATTATTTCATGCGGGTAACCGGATTGGTTATCATGGACGATAATTTTTAACGTGATAGCGTCTTCTAAATCGATAAACGCTGTACGCACGAAAAAGCATGACTCATTGTCACGTTCCGCCTGAACTGATTGTGCAAGCGAGAACGCAGAACGTGCGATAGAAAGGCACCATCGTCCTACGTGATCGGCTTGTGACGCATCTATCTCTCTTCAAAAAATATTTGAATTAACGAGTGCAAATCCTTACTAATATTATAAACGCGAAAGTTTGTGATTATGTAAGGATGTGAAGATGTTTGTTGCTCTTTCACACAAAACTACTGAATGGATTTCGATGAAACTTTACAATAATGTAGCTTACATATCAGAATAATACATAGGCTATAATTAATCCCGATATTCCCATAGGAAGGGTAAATGCGGGTGAAATCGCAGGGCGCTGCTAGCTAAATGTAAATATATCGAAAAAAAAAATGTATTTTTCAATTAATTCCTTTATTTTATACTAGCAATCAGCCCTCGCTTAGCTTTTCGGGTTTCATTCGCCTTATTCGCGTAGTTCGCGTTCCTGTGGGAATACCGCGATAAAAATATAGCCTAAGTTACTCCTTATATAAATAGCTACCTGTTAGTAAAATATTATTAAAATCGGTCCAGCCGTTTTGAAGATTTCCTAAAACAAACAGACAGACGGACAAACAGACAGATAAAAAAATTTAAACTGGTTTTTAGGCGTAGGTATCGTACAAATAACCGTGTGAGCATGAAAAAAGGCCAGTATTTTGACATTACAAACACACACTTTTATTTATTTTTATAGAAGACTAGCAACTCGCTTCGCTTCGATTTCAGGCGCCTTACCCGCGTACTTCCTGTTCCCGTGGGAATACTGGGATAAAATATAGCCTATGTTCCCTAATATTATAGCTTTCCATTGCTGAAAGAATTTTTGAAATCGGTTCGGTGGTTTAAACGCGAAAACGTAACAAACAAACTTACTTTCGCATTTATAATATTAATAAGGAGGTATAGACAAAATAATGATAATTTAGTGATAATAATTCAATCCATAAAAGTATGTAATTTTTCATCAATGTTATCTCATGACGTTATCACGTAAAATTACATACATACATATATTCACGCCTCTTTCCCATAGGGGTAGGCAGAGACCACTTCCCTCCACTTGCTACGATCTTTACATACCACTTTCGCCTTCTCCACATTCATTAATCTCTTCATGCATATTCTACGGTTTATGGTACTTCTAACCTGGCCTTTCTTAACAACGTTCCCGATTTGATAGTGGAAGGTCTGCCTTGGTCTTCCTCTTCTAACACTTCCGCTCAGATTCGCCTTATAAATTCTTCTTGTTAATCTCCTTTCATTCATTCTCTCTACATGACCAAACCAATTTAACATACCTTTCTCAATCCTTGTCACTACATCAACATTCACAGACGGCGTATTCACGACTGCACAGATGGCGTAGTGGTTAAGATAGCGACTTACAACGCCAGTGTCGCGGGTTCGAATCCCACGCGGGACAACACTGTGTGATCCACGACTTGTTGTTCTGAGTCTGGATGTAATTTGTGTCCGTTAATTATATGTTTGTAAAGTTCCCAGCAATACAAGGATTATTTCCTTAGTGCATGGTGTTGTCTTAAAATTATTATTAATTATTATACCACCACGTTCCCTGATTACACTGTTCTTAAGTCTATCACTCAATTTCACACCAATCATACTCCTCAGCGCTCTCATTGCCTGTTGACGGGGCATGGGAGCTTCGCCAAATACCTGCACAAGGTCGTAAGGAGGGAGAGTACACCGTCCTGCCACCACTGCGATTGCGACGAGGACACGGCGCAGCATACGCTCGAGGTCTGCGCCGCTTGGGACACGCAGCGCCGACCTGACGCTGCCGGCCATCGCTAGGGCGATGGTCGACAGCGTCGGGAATTGGGACGCGGTCGCAGCCTTCTGCGAGACAGTGATCTCGCAGAAGGAGGCGGCGGATCGCCTGCGCGAGGAGCGCAGCCTCGATGAGGAGATCCGCCACCGGCGAATGGGGCGGCGCAGGCGCAACTACCTGCGCCTCATGCCGCCCTAGCCGAGGCCGCGGGTGACGTGACCGGGGATTAGTCCGTCACCCGCCGAGAGGCCGACCGCGTGAGGAAAGACCGACGTCCTCCCCGAGGGGGGGACGTCGGTCGATGGGAGGGTACCCCAAGTAGGGGGTATTCCGTCGGGCCGACCACTGACGACAAGTTAACTCTGCTCCGGTGGTCGGCCCAACGACGAAGGCGACGTGGTTTTCGGGTGGGTTGCGGGAGTTGCGTGCTTAAGCCCCTCTGTCGCCCCGGACGGAGTGGTGCGGAGGCGAGCCGACCGCAGCCCACCCACAAAAAAAAAAGCGCTCTCATTTCCACAGCATTTATTCTACCTTCGCGCTTCTTCTGCCATACCCAGCTCTCACTTCCATACGTTAGAGTTGGTACAAGGAATTCCCTATGCACAGCCAGGCGAGCCTTCTTAGACAGGCTCTGGCTCCCCATGAAGGTACGCAAGGGACCATTCGCCATATTTCCCTTACACACTCTTCTTTCAATCCCGTAAAATTATTGTACGTAAACCGACTTTTGTTGTTGGATGCAGGCGGCATAGGAATGCACTTTGTGGCGTAACATGAGGGAGACTTACGTCCAGCAGTGGACCGCGATAGGCTGAAATGATGAAACCGACTTTTATACATACTTTACATAACTGTTTTTTTTTTCACAGCGTAACGGCTCAATAGAATTCGATGGTTCTTTCACAATGAATACCGGAGCTACAGACTTCTCACAGTTGGGCAATGTGGAGAAGTGGCGATACTCCAATAGGACAGCTTATAGGGGTGAATGTGGAATTGTTCGAGGATCTACTGGAGAACTTTGGGCACCGGAATATGGTCAGCCAGAAGTGGATATATTCTCATCTGATCTTTGCGCGTAAGTATATATATATTAAAAAAAAAATAAGATTTTCTTTATAACGCTTGTGACTGCCATTGAAAGAGAAATTGAATGCATGGGTGTCGTGTAAACTGACTAAGAAATTACAATAAGCCGATGCAGTTCAAATTAGCGTACATTTTAAATATCGGAATCCTGTGTCAAATGTCGTGCGTTTGATTCTCACGCAGGATTATTTTTTGTGAAAAAAAAAGTAAGTGATGATCACATATCAACATATCATTCATCATCATCATCTCAGCTCATCTACGTAGGGTGACAATATGAAGGCAATTAACCTTCTATACCGCGCTGTTCAGACGTGTTGGCATAGGGTTTTATTTTGTGATCTCCTTCATTTAATCCTGATCATCATCATCTCGTCTCATATACGTCCAACTGCTGGGCTCGAGTCTCATCCCAATAAGAGAGATAATGATCTACTATACCACGCAAGAGCAGCATGGTATAGGAGGCTCGAGCCCAGCAGTAGGACGTGCAGTGGGACGTAGATAAGCTGAAATGATGATGATGATACCACGCTGATCACATGTATTGGTATAGGGTTTTATTTCGACTTTTCCATCTCTTGCACAGTTGTTAGGGGGCGTTCATAAAATACGTGAGATGTTTAAGGGGCGTAGGGGGTCGAGTCAAATCTCATCTAATCTTACGTTGGAGAGAGAGGGGATCTCGGCAAATATCACGCATTTTTTTTCTGATTGAAACAAAAAAAAAAATTATACTATTTTGGTCCATTTAATCCAGATTGTACATGCTTAAGATTTAATCTTAAGCGTAATCGTAATACGATTAAGATCATTCACTAATTCGTTCGAAAGAAAATAATTTCATTCATACTTCGACGTTATACCATAGATAATTCACTATAAAATAAGATAGATGTGCAACTGAGGGTTTAAATTTGTAATCTGAGTACCTACCCATATTTTGAAAAATCTCACGTGAGATTGGGGAATGGGGGAGGGGGTTGAATAAAATCTCACGACATCTCACCAGAGGGGAGGGAGTAACAGAAAATCTAAAAAAACACCTCACGTAATTTATGGACGCCCCCTTATCTGCAAATTGTATCCCTCAGTCATCAGATAGGGAGTGATGAATTGTATTCTTACTCCGTCACCACACGGAAGATCTTTAAGATTCTTCTTTTTTTATTGTTCTTTAGATGTTAATTTTTTTCTTTTTTCGGGGTGGGCTATGGTCGCACGTCGTCCAGCTCCGTCCGGGGTGACGAAGGGGCGGCACGCGGCCCTGTAACCCACCCTATATACAAGGACAAGCAACTCGGTACTGGTGGTTGGTTCAACGGCGAAGGATCTCTCCTTCAACCACCAGTACCGAGTTGCTTGTCTTCCGTGGCTGGCCCGACATTTAGATGTTACCTGCACATTATATCCCTGGGTCTTTTACGACACTCATGGAAAAGATCAATGGTGAATTATATTCTTACTCCTTGCTGCCACGGATGAGAGTAATTAACTAATAATTTTGTTTTTTAGTCACTTAACTTTAGTCAAGGACCGGGATGTGAAAATTCAAGGTATTGATGGCGTTCAGTATGCGGCCAATGATTCCACATTCGACAATGGACACAATTATCCACATATGGTGAGCGAAGCACTTTATCGGGAACCAATTATTCATCATATTTATCAACAGCTTGTCCACTGTCGCGCTGGAGCCTCTTCAAAATAGGAGAGAAATTGACCTATTACACCCCGCTGGTTAGATGTGTTGGTATAGAATTATATTTAGAGCTTTCCTTCTCTTGTATAGATGTTGTCTGCCTATCATATTCCTTAGTCATCGTTTACGATATATACGGGCAAGATTGAAAGCAGACAGCTACTTGGTAGTAAAATATTATCAATATCGGTCCAGCCGTTTTGAAGATTACTCGAAGAAAAGACAGGCTAACTCTAAACAGGCTATTAGACATAGGGATTGCGTGTGCATGAAAAAAAAATCTCCAATTTTGACATAACATTACAAGCACTTCAATTTTATTTATTTGTATATATATTAATATACATTTTTTTAATTGATATTCCTTATAAAATTTAAAAAAAATTACTCACGATAAATTGTAAATAAAAATACTTTTACGGATTATATCGCGTTTGTATTTGATTTATGATTGCCCGACGTTTCGAACACTTTGCAGCATTCATGGTCACGGGCGGACTAAGGTGTCTCACGTCCAACAAGTAATCGTTATTACACGATAAATTATCATTAGTGATAATTCTATATTTTTTTAGTAGGCAACCAGCTTACGTAGTTGATTACTGTTCAATACAGATAAGTACAGAATACAGACGAAACACGTAACTATAATAGTGCTTAAGACTAGAAAATTGAAAATTTCATCAAGCTGAGCTTAACACAAGTTAAATACCGGCCTGATTTATCAGTTTTTACATTTAGGCCATGGGGAAACACCATGTAGTCGACATGCAGTTGTTCCGTTGGAGCCGTGGGAGATACCATATGACCGCGAATCAGGGGCGACTTTAAGCAAAATAAGGTCACAAATTACATTTCTTCGGTGTTTACTACGTGATTCATCACATTTTAAAGCCCCTTAAATAATAAAAAAATTATCATTAAAATTGTAGTAACAAGCGATTTTATGCTGGCTCCATAAAATCGTAGGCAGATAGATAAATGAGACCCCTATGGCGTTCAACGTGTTAAAAATACGGAATACATTTTAGTTTTTCTGTTTTATTTCCGTATAGCTTCTGTCCGCAGTTTTATCCGGGTCAAAATAAATTTTCCCAAAGTTGAACTATTGTCCGAAGTGAACATATTATCGAAATAAAAATTATTATATGGGTTAATTTAGGAAATAATCTATCTATGCGTTAATTTTAATCCAAATCTGGTCTACGGTTTACGCGTGATTGAGTAACAATCATTATCCGTGTGGTGACGGATTAAGAATACAATAGGGATGGGCGATCTTTCTGAAAAAGATCGATTTTTGAATCGATTCGAAATGTCGTTCAAAGAATCGATTCACAAGAAAACTGAGGTCTGAAGGATCGATTCCCGATTAATCGATCTATCAATCTTTTCTTTTGGACGTGCTTGTTATGACCATTTTTTTTTTACGAAATCTGGAGAGTAAATATGTGATGACCTTTTTTTTAGGAAATCTGAAAGTGTTATTAGTCTTATAATATATTATAAAACATTAACATACGTATCGAGTGGGCAGAAAAAAATCGAACGACAGTTCTCTAGGGTAAAGTATCGATGCACCGAATCGATTCAGTGCTTTGTATCGATTTATAAAATCGATCTTTTGGGCCAGAAAAATCGATTCTTCGATTAATCGATCTCAGATCGCCATCCCTAGAATACAGCTCGTGCAACTTGCCCGTGGAGCTCGTAATAGACGACTAAGGGGATATAATATCTATGCAAGACAAGGAAAACTTGAAACATGACCAATCAACACGTCTGACTAACGTGGTAGAGGTGGTCAATTTCCTTCAAATTGTGAAGGAGGCTCGAGCTATGCTAAGTGAAAAACACCTCCACCAACTTGCACATTTATAATATTACTTTCACCCTCGTAATCCAAATTGCCGTGAAAATATGATATTAAATATTGCCTTTCTTAGTTGCTGATAACGTAACTATCTATTGATATTGATTGCATCATTTTTAAAAAACATTTTTTTAATCTCTCAAATTGCCTCATTTCCATTCGAATAGGTCCTATTCTCATTGGAATACCTGGAAAAATATATCTTATGATACTCGCTTTCCATTGGTGAAGGAATATTTTGAATGAGTCAACAACTTTACTCACGTACTTTTTTTTTTTTTTTTTTTTTGTGGGTGGGCCGCGGTCGGCGCGCCTCCGCACCACTCCGTCCGGGGCGACAGAGGGGCTACTCACGTACTGCCCGTTTTTCTGGAAATATCGGGATAAACACTGCCTACATTATCCGTGTGGTGACGGAGTAAGAATACAATTCACCAACCCGTTTCTTACCCGTGTGTGTAGTAAAAGACGACTGGGGATGAAGAAGGTATGTAATATGCGGACCATATCAATGCAACAGATTAAAAAATCGAAATAAAATCTTATACCAACATGTCTGACCAGCGTGGTATATATAGTAGATAAATTTGCTGCCTATTGTGGAGGTGGTTCGATATCAACATTAGAACATATATGGGCTGAGATGATGATAAAATGAAGATGGAAGAAGTCTATATTCTCATTGACTCACTTGACTCTTGCAAAGGCGTGCTGTTCGAATCGTCGGGGATCCCAATCTTAGGGACGGATTCGAGTCGCTGGAGCGGCGGAGAGACTTTGGGTCACTTTGTGTACTCTACCAACTCTTTCACGGGGAGTGCTCCGAGGAACGTTATGGTCTTCGACTGTACGTTTCCACCATCATTTCTCCCATGCACGTGCAAGCTCTGGAATGAACTACCTGCTGCTGTTTCCCGAGCGCTATGACATGTCCTTCTTTAAACGAGGTTTAAGAAGACTATTTTCTTCACGGTAGGCAACGGCCCGGCTGTGCCCCTGGTATTGCAAATATTGCGGCAGAATCACCTACCATCAGGTGTTCTGCTTGCTCGTTTGCCACCGTTGGCAATAGAAAAAAAATCATTTTCTTTATGTTCTTCCAGGCGTGTTTCTGTGACGAACCTGTATATTCTCCGGATTGTGTACCGCCCGGGACTCTCAACGTGTCTGACTGCCGCTATGGAGCGCCTGCCTTCGTTTCCTTGCCTCATTTTCTACACGCTGATCGCCATTACCCTAGCAAGATTGAAGGACTAAACGCCACGGAGTAAGTGGTTTATTATTTTTAATCGACTTAAAAAAGGAGGTTCTAAATTCGACTGTATTATTTTATTTATGTTTCCTTTATGTTTTACCTTTCGACTGAATGAACCGATTCTTTTTTTAGGGTATTATTTTTTTTATAGCTCGTATTTGTCGCAATGCTCAACACAAGTCTACTACGCATTTGCGTTCTAATTATCTTACAAAGATTCCTAGATCGGAAAATCAGCAATTGGAAATGGGATATGTGAATTAGGATAGACGGATGAATATAATCACATGCAAAGTGGGATGGATGGATGGATTGAGCTACTACAATCTTTTAGTCGTCTTTTACGACATATGCAATCAAGAAAGAAGGTGATGAATTGTATTCTTACTCCGTCACCACACGGAAAAGTTCGAGTGAAGTTTGGATGAATAAGTAAATGATATTTTTATTTTAGTCGTGTATATATATTGTAATGTTTCAATTGTTATAATTTTCAGAGACATGAACTTCAGGCTGTCTCTGGAGATGTTCACCGGTATGCCCCTGGCGGTCTCCGCTCAGCTTCAGATCAATCTTCTAATCAGATATGTTACAGGAATTACGTAAGTATTGACAGACACACTTTATAGTAATTAAACTTATTTAGAATCGTCATGAGAATTAAAAAAGGGATTATCGTTAAAATTTTTGAATCCATTTTATGTACTATCATTATTATCATCATTTCAGCTCATGTACGTACCACTGGGCTCGAGCCTCCTCCACAATAGGAGGGCAATTGACCTACTATACCATGCTGGTCAAACAGGTTGGTATAAGGTTTTATGTCAAGTTTTCCTTCTCTTGCATAGATGTTATATACGTAGTATATCCCTTAGTCGTCTTTTACGACATCCACAGGCCAGATGAATTGTATTCTTACTCCGTCACCACATGAATTTACAGAATTTTTAAAATCAGTCACATCGAGCGGTTTCACGCGCGTAACTACCATTCCCGTGGGAATACCAGGATAAAAGTAGGCAACATAATGATATCTGATGTTTACGCGAGAACTACACATTGTAAATAAAAACTGCTTTTATGGATTATATCGCGTTTGTATTTGATTTATGATTGCCCGACGTTTCGAACACTTTGCAGCATTCATGGTCACGGGCAGACTAAGGTGTCTCACGTCCAACAAGTCATCGTTATTACAGTCCGCCCGTGGATCGGGCAATTATAAATCAAATACAAACGCGGTATAATCCGTAAAATAGATTTATTTAAAATGAGTATCCAACATGTGTTACTTGCTGATAACCTAGATTTTCAATATGAAAGAATTTTTGAAATCGATCAACATGCAACTATTTCACCCGCGTAAACACCGTTCAGTTAGGAATACCAGGATAAAAAATGGATTAGTTTACTCGCTGGTAATCTAAGTTGCCGTGTGGTGACGGAGTAAGAATACAATTCACCGCTCCCTATTTTCCTCGTGGGTGTTGTAAAAGACGACTAAGGGATATAATATGCGTATAACATCTGTGCAAGAGAAAGAAAACTCGAATCAAAATCCTACGCCAACGCGTCTGACTAGCGTGGTATAGTAGGTCATTTTCTCTCCCATAGTGGAAGAAGCCCGAGCCCAACAGTGGGACGTATATGGGCTGAGATGAATTTAAGTCGCCATAATGGAAATTATTTTTAAAATCGGTCAATACCCACCAACTTCATGCGCGTAGTTTCTATTCCCGTAGGAATACTAATATATATTTTTTTCAACAGTATTAACAATGAATTGCCTGAGGATGATACGATGGTGCCGATGTTCTGGTTCCGTCAGGAGATGGAGACCACACCGGAGTACGCGTCTATGGCCCAGTTCGCGCTCCGAGTTAGATATTGGGTGCCGTACGCTTTATACGTTTTAACTGTAAGTACAAATATTTTATAGATTTTTAAAAGACAACATCAGTAACAGCTTCGTGGGAGAATTCACCACCCACTGCTGGGCTCGAGCTTCCTCCAGAATATAAAGGAAAATTGACCTATGACCTATGTACCACACAATCGTGTTGGTTTATGGTTTCATTTCGATTTTGCCTTTTTTTGTGTAGTTGTTATGTGCATATCTTATATATAAATTTCTTGTGTACGTATGTATGTCACTGAACTCCTCCTGAACGGCTGAACCGATGTTGATGAAATTTTTGTGCGTGTTTATAGGGATTCGAGAATGGTTTAAATTCACAATTGGACCCGGTAGATGGTGCTGCTGTAGTCTGTATTTGAACAGAATAACGTCTGTTGGGTCAGCCAGTTAGTTATATATTACGACCTCTTAGTCATATATTACGACAAAAATTAATAATAAAATAATAACAATGTTAATAATAAAATAATAACAAACATCATCATCATCATCTTGCTCTTATCCCAATTACTTGGGGTCGATGCAATATGTCATCTGTTTTGACATATTGCAAAAAGTTTCGGCAATGACTTTTATGAACGGCCGCCTGCCTGACGTCAACCCTCCTTGGGAATGTAATCGTTGACCCAAATAGTACCAGATGGAGTTGGTCCGGGTCAATCTAGGGCTCTTAGTCGTCTTTTACGACACCCACGAGCAAAGCAAGGGTTGGTAGTATTCGAAGCCGCTACCACACAGCTAAATAAAATAATAACAATGTTAATAATTAAATAATAACAAATAATTAATAATAACAATGATAATAATTAAATCAAATCAATGAATTGAATTATGAAGGATCACGCTTTTTCATTTAAATAAGATCCAAGATTCAACTTGCTCAGAATCAGGAGTTGTTTCATAGATACAAGGTCATTCGCGTTAGTCGTTCAGTATTATGACTATCACTCAAACGTTTTCTTGTGGTGATGGAGTAGAATACAGTTCACCAGTCCCCTATCTTACCTACATCGATATCTATCTTCTATCCATATCTTAATATAGATATATCTAGTTCCTTACCAATATAGTGGTTGTTGACAGTTGTCTGTCTACAGCCGCGGGCCGGTCCCTCCGAGATTGTACCACTCGCAGAAAATCGACGTCTGAGTAATAGCAATATGTTACTGCACTCGTTCGGTGAGCGAGGAAGCCGAAAGACCAACTTTCTGAGGGTGTTTACGTGTGGTCGATTTCAGTGATGCCTTTAGTACCATCGAACCTCAATGCACGCATTCACACTCCCTTCACTTTCTTCGCGGTAGGCAGCGGCCCTTACAAAGTCCCATGAGCGGCAGCAACACTTACCATCAGGCGTACTGTTTGCTCGTTTGCCACCGTTTGCAATAAAAAAAGAGTTCCCAAGAGATTCAGACAGTATATTTAAATCTATTCACCAGGCAGGTTTCACCAGGAGAATCAGCAGCCTCCGCTTCAGAAACATGTAATTGCGATTTTTCACCAACGACTACTAAAGTTTAGGTAACATTTGGGCTTTATAAATGACACCTAACATTTGAGTTTAACTATGTCTTTTAGGGGGCGTCCATAAATTACGTGAGGTGTTTTTTTTAATTTTCCGTATGGTGAGATGTCGTGAGATTTTATTCAACCCCCTCCCCCATTCCCCAATCTCACGTGAGATTTTTCAAAATGTGGGTTTCTTACGTAAACGCGTTGGATTGTTATTGTAAAAAGAAAAAAAAATTGCTTCGTGTTTTTATTTACGACTAGTTAAGACTAGTAATCAATATTGCTGAGAGTTTAATTATAAGTGTAATAAAAATTTAACAATTTTTTTGTTTCAATCAGAAAAAAAATTGCGTGATATTTGCCGAGACAATCTCCAACGTAAGATTAGATGAGATTTGACTAGACCCCTCTCCCCCCCTTAAACATCTCACGTATTTTATGAACGCCCCCTTAAAGGGAAATTTTTTAGGCATGTTAGTGATTTCTTGCTATGATTACAGTGATAAGCTTGAATGACATGGCCGACCATGTCATTCAAACAGTCGAATGAACCCGAGTTCATTCGACTGTTTTCGATTGGGGACCGCGGAACTATGTGTTCTAAGGTTATTATTGCAGCTGATCGCGACTAATTTAGTTACATGCGTTTATTATTTATTGTAAAAATGAAGAATGCATGTAAAATAAATGTATGCATGCATATAGGACGCATATAAATAAACTGTCGATTATATCATTGGTTCGTATCTAAGGTATCATAGTTAAGTGAACATGGTGCATCAGAAGGCAATTGCTTAAAAATTATTGCAAGCTTTTATGTAAAAGTTCTACTTCACCTCGTGTAGCCAACACACAGTTTTTTCAATTAATACATTTAAAAAAAATTAACGTGTGTACAAAGTACGCATAGCAGAAGTGAAACTTCTTTATCCTTTGTCCCGTTGTTCCTTTGTCTCTTTGTCCCCTATCCCTTTATCTCCTTATCACCTTATCCCTTTATCCCTTTATCCCCTTATCACCTTATCCCTTTATTCCTTTATCCCTTTATCTCTTTATCCCTTTATGTCCGCTTAAACGACATGCTATCCCTACTCCACTGGAGAAAGTACTCTTTATTCGAATCGACCGTGGTGGGGACGAGAAAAAGATTACGCGTAACGAAAAAATGTGACGCGTAACTGAAAAATGTGACGGTAAATTTTTTTCCAACGCCGATAAAGAAGTTTCACTTCAAAAATATGGAGCATTTAAGGGAACGGACCTATACTACATGAGCCTGTTTTTTTATTTTTATCACCCTCTCCATCTCCGTTTACCACTCGTAGTATACGGCCAGGAGACCAATTTTGTTCCAGAGCACTTTTTTTTATTTTGGGTGGGCTATGATCAACGCCCCGTCCGTTTCGTCCGGGGTGACGAAAGTGTCGCGGCTCCATAAACCAAACCGTATTCTTTCTTCTTCGCCTTTGGGCCTTGATGTCCGTGGCCAGTCCGGCGGGTCCCCCTTTCGGATACCGTCGGGAGTTTGGATCGTCGCAGATCATTACTCTGGAACAAAATTTTTAAGATCCTTATAAACACGTCACGTGATTTGGGGTCGAACGTTCCTTAAGACGATATAAATGACGTAACATCAGCTTTATATCCATTTTTATTGCTTTAGGTGCTACTTAAACATTAGGGATCGTTGGTGAAAACGTGCATGTGCCTCCTTTTATGAAACCTGCGGAATGGGAAATGATCTTTGGTCATTTATTAACTCCGTTACGACAAAGAAAGTGTTTGAGTAACTTGGTCATACCCATAGCTGGGTTTAAGACTTCTGCCTTATGGGGGGGAAATTCATTGTAAATAAAACAATTTTACGGCTTTTATCGCATTTGTATTTGATTTTGATTGCCCGACGTTCAGAATACTTTACAAGAGTACATGGTCACGGGCGGATCAAATACAAACGCGATAAAAAACATAAAATAGTTTATTTTTATAACTAATAGCCCGCTCTCGCTTCGGTTTCAATCGCCTTATCCGTGTAGTGCCCGTTCCCGTGGAAATACCGGCATAAAATATAGCCTATGTTAATCAGGGATAATGTAGCATTCTAATGGTGAAAGCCCTAAATGTATGCCTCATAACAAGGCTCAAAGTCGCTCAGCGTGCTATGGTACGGGCTATGCTCGGGATTTCTCTGCGAGATAGAATCCGAAATACGGAAATCCGCAGAAGAACGGGTGTAACCGACATAGCACGAAGAATTAGCATGCTGAAGTGGCATTGGGCAGGCCACATCGCCCGACAACCGCTGGGGAAGAAAGGTTCTCGAGTGGCGACTATGTATTGGACGCCGCAGTGTAGGACGCCCCCCCACTAGGTGGACCGACGACCTGGTGAAAGTTGCTGGGCGTCGTTGGATGCAGGCGGCACAGGACCGCACTTTGTGGCGTAACATGAGGGAGGCCTACGTCCAGCAGTGGACGGCGATAGGCTGAAATGATGATGAATGGTGAAAGAATTATCCAAATCCGTCCAGTAATTTTTGAGTTTATTCGTAACAAATATGCTAAAATACAACGTTTCCTCTTTATAATAGTAGATGTCTAATACTTGCGTAAACATCAGATATAATTAGGAAAAGTTATCTTCTATACTATGCTAGTCAGAGGGGTTTGGTTTCATCATCACCTCAAGCCCATATGTGCCACCGCTGGGTACGAAAGCCCTCTACAATAGGAGGTAATTTGACCTACGGTGGTCAAGCGTGTTTGCATTGAGTTGATTGCACAAATGGCATAGTGGTTAAGATATCTACAATGCCAGTGTCGTGGGTTCGAATCCCACGCAGCACAACATTTTGTGCGATAAATTGCTCTTCTGAATCTGGATATAAATTGTGTCCGTTGTTTATATGTTTGTAAAGTCACCTGCAATACAGGGATTTTTTCCTTAGTACAGGGTTTTGTATTTTTTTTAAAGTTAAGTTTTCCTTCTCTTGCATAGATATCTAGTCTGCTTTTACGGCTCCCACGGGTAAGTTTATCCTTATTCCGTCATTACATCGAGATTAAAAATTAATTAACTAATTTTAATTTTATGTTAAAACTAAAAAACATTTCATCTTTAAAACATCGCCATTAGAGAAAAGACTTTCCAATAATAGTAATCTCGTTGGTTGGCTTGGCAGGCAGGTTAGTATTGAAAGATTCCCAAAAGAGTGCTGGTAACCATTCTCCTGGTAACTTCTCAGTTGAGTTCTTAAAACTCTACGGGGAAGTAAGATGTGGTAAACTAGTGTATTCTTAACCATCACCATTCCGAAAGTAAAGCAAGAGTTCATCATCATCATCATCACAGCTCAATTTCCTCCACAATAGGAACGAAATTGGCCTACTATACCACACTGGTTAGACATGTTGGAGTAGCAATTTATTTCGAGTTTCCCTCCTCTTGCATGGGTGTGTTATCTGCAATAATCCTTTGGTCGTGTTGTACGACACCCACGGGTAAAAAAGAGGGTCGTGAATTTTATTCTTACTCAGTCACCGACACTGAAAAAGTATGAATTATTCATTAATTTCATCATCATCATTTCAGCCTATTGCCGTCCACTGCTGGACGTAGGCCTCCCTCATATTGCGCCACAATGTGCGGTCCTGTGCCGCTTGCATCCAACGACGCCCAGCAACTTTCACTAGGTCGTCGGTCCACCTAGTGGGGGGGGCGTCCTACACTGCGTCGTCCGATGCGTGGTCGCCACTCGAGAACCTTTCTTCCCCAGCGGTTGTCGGTTCGTCGATTTCATCATCATTTCGGCTCATATACGTCCCATTGCTGGGCTCGAGACTCCTCCGTAATAGGAGGGATATTGATGTTACTATACCATACTCGTCAGACAGGTTGGTATAGGGTTTGTTTCGAGTTTAACATCTCTTGCATAGATGTCATATGTGTAATATATCCCTTAGTCGTCTTTTACGACACCCACGGGCATGAAAGGGGGTGGTGAATTGTATTCTTACTTCGTCATCACACGGAAAAGGCAATTATTATTATTATATTCATGTATCTCAGTGTCACGGGTATCTTACAAAGGAAGATACCCGGTCCTTTGGTAGGCTTACATGGGGATATGGATCCAACACGCCGAGGCCTTTGGAGAAATTTAATGTTAAAATGGGATGAGACGTCTACAGATGACACTCCACGTTTGCACATAACACTCGTGGACTGCCAACGGTAGGTGTAAAACTATTGTACAATGATAATATCTACTCATAACCTGGTTATGGGGTTGTGAGGTTTGGTAGACTATTTTACTTAAAACTATTGATTTTGACCTGTCGTCTGCCTTTAATCCCTTGCATCGTATTGAACGGTGGCAGACGGTGACTCGCCAACTCACTGAATGGGCCCCCCCAAACGGTCGCCACAGACACGCAGGTCATACGGGCAACAGGGGGGCAACATTGGTGTAAGGGGCTTGGGGTGTCGAGCGGTGCGGCGCCGATTTCACCATCGCAGTGGTTTCCCCGTAGTTATTATTATTATATGATTAATTATTAGTTATTATTATTATATTATCATTAATTATTGTAATACTTTCTTCACAGGTAATCGGTGTTATTTTACTAATATCAGGTATAGTACTATTGATAAGAAGATTATTGAAATCACCGGATACATCGCCTATACTATCTCAGGACTCATCATCGGATGATTCTTAATGATAGACAAACTTACAAACTGTAATATAAATTGTTAGTGATTAGTCATTATACATATATAATATGGACTGACTGACAGATCAACTTAAAGTCGAAGACGATTAGCTATTGATATTTTGAATGTTAATATGACGGTAGCAGTTGCTAGGAAAAGAGTTATGACAATGGTAAATCTAAGGAACGATTCAGACTAGACGAAGCATGCTCGAGAATTTTTGAAAATAATAGTTATATATCAAAGTTACGATTCTCTAGTCTAATTAGAAATCTAATTAGAACTGAGTCCGTATATTGTGACGCAAGAATAGCGTGTCACCAATCTTTACTTTTTTCAAATTGAAATCTATTATTATATATAAACCCGGCGACGTGACTTATGTATTATCAGCTTTAACACTAGTAAATTAAAAAAAATCCAGTAAATTACTACCGGATCGGAACGCGACCGCTACTGAGAAGTTCCGGCAAGAAACTCGGCGGGCTTGTCTATTTAATATATTTTTTTACTAACACTTTTTATATAAACTTGAACACGTTTAGCAGCAAGTACCAGCTCCAGTGTGATAGACTTTGAACCACAAGCACGATAAGATACTTGCCCGTGACAATCGTAAAAATTGGCTGAGGGTTCACCAGGAGAATGGGCTGTAGCACTTTTTTGTGATAGTTTCGCCAATTGCGATGGTCGATTAGCTTCCTAAGCATGGCGATTATGATATTTTTTTTCTTGAAGGAGACCTATTTCCAACAGTGGCTGTTAATAGCTATGTTAATGATAAAGTAGAGTTAAAAATTAATAAAATCATTAAGTCAAGAAAACAAAGAGCGGTTTCAGATCTTTGTCTTCTTTCAGCTCACATAATGTATGCTAGTCATGAGTCTCCCCCATTTAAGGGAAATTAGTCTACTGACAATGGCTTAACACAACAAAACCGTATGTGCCATACGATTTTGTTTCAAGTTTCATATCTTTTATGTTTTTTTAATTGCTTAAATCTCTTAATCGATTTTTAACGATATTAGGGAAAAGAAGAAATGCTATCCATTGAATTGTTACTCCGTCACAACACTGAAAATGTTTTAAACCATTTCAGCTTTATTAATCTAACCGTTGATATATATTTATGATTTAAAAATCTGCTCGAGCATTTATGTATCTAATCTGAATTGACCTTAATAGTGTGATTAGGGGATAGTAAATATGTATTATTTTTCTATTGTGTTCATACGGGCCACCTAGAATTTAGGAGATGAAGATGCCAGCGTATTGAAAGCGGTAGCAAAATATTAATGTATATAAGATCGATTTTGGACCAAAGTGCCTATCTACTTTTAAAATATGTTTTTGTTTACTAATTTAGCAACCGACATTGGGTTAAAATGGCGGTCTATGGCCTAAAATGCATTCCCAAGAGAAAAAAACGACGAATGATTTATTGACATATATTTTTGCTCGTTTTCATCAAAGAGTATAAATATCATATCATATAAATATCTTGAACACAATCTGACCCCCAAAAATCCATTAAATTTTAATACACATTCTTTGCCAGTAGTTACAGTATGAAATTTATCTGACTCATCTTTTTCTTTTGCTTTTTTTGTCTGTATAGTTTGCCACAGATGATTTTTACAGCTTAGCCCGGACTATGGGTGAGCGCTGAGGGTTCGCAACCCGGTATGTCTAACTTACCACAAAAAAAAACTTCTTTCATATTAAAGTTATTCTAACCATAATATGCCCCAAGCACTACCAGTGGTCATAGACCTACTCTACTAGTTATATAAAATTAAACTTACCAATCATATCACTTTGGACACGTGGATTAGTTTAGGATTTTAATTCTCTTGTATTGATGTTATCCGCATATCCTCGGCTTTTACGACACCCACGGGTGATATGGGGTGGTGAATTGTATTCTTACTCCACTCCACACGGGTAATATTCTGATCACTTGTGCCAAATATTGTGATTTAAATTACCATAATTATAACATAAATTTTGATGCTTTCAAATTAATACAGTTACCCATTCATTTCTTTAGCCTTAAAAAAATTGAAGCATAAAAAAAATATTAGTTAAGAAACATTTTTTTGGTAGGGTATTGATAATTTTTTTTATGCTGTTATATTATTTTATCTATGTTAATTTTTACTATATTTTTAAAGAGACTTAACATGTTGTCTATGATAGGTGTAAAATTATAATATACGCCTCAACGAGCTTTACATTGATAAATCATATTAAAAAAATATAATTATTACTACATTAAATTTTAAAATTGTAACTGAGCTTCCTAAAAATTCATATTATGTTCCAAATAGTAATAAGCCATATTGTATATAGTCAAGTAAAGTTGCTCATTTTCATGTGCCTCTAGGAATTTAGTAATTGTAATGACATTGTGCAATACATATAAATACATAAATATATAAATACAAAAAAAAAAACAGTTTTTCTGACGTCGCGTGTGAAAATATATATTTTCTTTATTATAACGTAAGTGTCCCCTCCAAAGAACAGTTACGAAGAATTTTTTCCGCTCAAAAATTTTGAAAATTTCCAAAATAGTTAAAATATATTTTTTTCATTGTTTCATAATTTTGATTTTTGGAAGGGCCACTTTAACATATTTTCATACGAGACTTGAAAAATTGTTTTTTGTTTTTTTATTTTTCAACATTTTTAATGTAAATTCATTACATTAAAAATGTGTTAGAGTTAGAAAGGTCTTAATCTTAGATTTTATTATTGCAATAGTATTCGAGTCGGTTTTCTAGTCTAAACAATTACTTCAGGATATCTTTTCTATATGAGAACGAATGTTATCTAATCAATATAAACGAAGTAATGACGATATTTTATGAATAAATATTTCATAGAAAGTTACAATAGTATGCTATGTAGTCATTTTTAACTAAATACATGTAGTAGAAATTCAGAGACATATAACTAAGAAATATGTGTATAATAATTTCCTATCAGTTGATCTGGAATCTGGAAATTGGTGAATCGATTGGTAAAATGTGTTTTCCATCACATTATGATCGCTGATCTTAGAATAATAACGTATAGAAAGTAAGTCCGCGCACAAAAAATTAAGCAATTTAATAGGAGCCTAATGGAACTTACGCCGGCACTGTTCCGGAATGTAACAATATCACTGTACTGCATGTACGTACGCAACTCGAAAATAAATAGGTACTTATGATAGTTTGTGCATTCAAATGGTGTCACAACACATTTGAAAAATATAAAAAGTTAAAGTATTTTGACGATTTATGTTAATAAAAACGAAATTTGATTTCATAATTTGTATAGTGGTGTGCGTGTGTACGTGTGTAATCGCCTGTGCGCATGTAGTATCTTTGGCTTCACGTTTTTAAACGCTCGAAGTACCGAGACACTATCCTTCTATACGTTATTATTTTAAGTCGCTGATAGAATAAACACTGTAAAGATCTAAATTAATAATAAAATTAATATTTTTTAATAATAATTTAACAATATTACAATATTATATCAATATTTACAGTATTAGAATACTAAGCAAATTAAAAGTTAATGGCATGTTTTTTGCTTTTTACCATTAATTTTAAAACGCATTATCTTAGCGGCCGTATTTTGATAAATATTGTGACATAATTTTTTCTATCGTCGCAAGATAAAGATGGTGAATAGTAAAATTAAAACAAAAATTAAAACAATAGGAATATATTAATTTAATACATTTTTATAGTATAATGATTAAATCAATAATTATAATAGAATTTTTTTTTTATTGCAAACGGTGGCAAACGAGCAAACAGTACACCTGATGGTAAGTGTTGCTGCCGCTCATGGACCTTTACAAGGCCATTGCCTACCGCGAAGAAAGCGAAGGGAGTGTGAATGCGTGCAATGAGGCTCGGTGATACCAAGGGCACCACCAAAACCCTCCACACGCAATCACCCTCAGAAAGTTGGGCTTCCGGCTCTCTCGCTCACCGAACGAAGCGTAGTAACAAATTGCTACTACTCAGACGTCAATTTTCTGCGAGAGCATGGTACTGCCCCGGACGGACCGGCCCGCGGCTGTAGACAGATAACTGTCGACAGTGTGGTCCTACCACTCCTAATATAGTAATAATAATAGTCAAGTTTTTGAATATTTTAGCAAATTTTGATAACATCAAAGCCGAATTAAGATTCTTATCTTTTAAAACAAGTTTTTTATTTACATTAAGCGGCCTGTTTTCTAAATATAAAACATTGAATATAAACATTGAATATTTTAGCAAATTTTGATAACATCAAAGCCGAATTAAGATTCTTATCTTTTAAAACAAGTTTTTTATTTACATTAAGCGGCCTGTTTTCTAAATATAAAACATTGTATATTATACGATACATATGCGTATTATTTTTCTATTTTAAAGTAGCTTTATGTTTACGAATGTCTATGGAATTCAAGCCAAATACAAGTTTTATTGGACAAGATATGATATCCGCGAGGAATCAGCGCGTAATGCAATGAACATATTTTGGAAAAATAATTTTTTTCAGTACCACGATGTCGCAATAATATCCAAATCACCTGGAAATTGAAATACGACAATTAAATACGACTTAACAACGACTTTTCATGTTTTTAGCGTATTTTTTTTTCACGTACATGCGGACCCTGATAGAACTGCTGCGTTGCTATTCCAACGCTAGCTAGTAGGAATGTGACTTGGAGAGGGAAAATCGATTAATAAATAATCGACTTTTCTTTCTTTAAAATAAATCGATTTGCAAAAAATCGATTAATTATTTTAAATTTTTATAATCGATTTTTTTTTACTATTCATAAGGTTGGATTTATTTGTACATAATACTTTCTAGTATAGTATACTGACACGTATGATAATATTTTCTAATATAGTATACTGACATTCGATCGAGTACTTTTCCTGGCAGAATTGTGATGACCTTTTTTTAGGAAATCTGGGTGTGATATTTATTTTATAAAATACAATAGAAAACTTTAAATTTAAACAAAAAAAGGAAATAGTAAAATAATCGATTAATTTTAATATAACAAATCGATTTAAAATAAAACGATGTTTATTATTTAGATAATCGATTATTAAAAAAATAATCGATTATTTTTTCGCATCCCCGCTAGCCAGTCGTTCAAATTTGGTTTAATTTTCTCATCATCGGCAATAACTTTGCTGCACCTTGGTATTGCTGACTTCCACGTGCGACAGCTACCACTTATTACACAAGCTTGTTGGAATGCAATCAAAGGGAAAAAAATACCACGTTTAGGCATACAACACGTCCTCGGCCTTCCGTTGGTATAGCGAATCAGACTACATATTATTAAATGCGATCGTCCAAACGCCTAATACTAAAACGTTTTAATTGAAATGTCTTTCGTTTCGGATATAAGATTAAACGTTAAAGTGAACACCATTAAGCTAGTGTATCAAATAACAAATTGGCGCTCGTTGAATATTCGTTACTCGTTGATTTTGGTGCTAGAAAAATAATTGATTTGAAATCGTACTTTCTTCTTTCGAATTTCGTAGTAGAGTCACAGTGAGGCTATTCTGTAATAAACGAACTCGATATTGAGAAGCAGTCATACAGACAAACAGGGTTATCAATTATATATATAATATAATTTATATTTTTTTTACGTCAAAACTTGAGTAACTTGCAGAAATAGACAATTCAAGTATCGAGACACTCTTCGTTCTTACAGAATAGTTCTACTCAGCCCAAACTTGTCATTACCACAATATGTTTAACGTACTTAAGTATATTATTAAAATAATACTTATTATTAAATTAGTTTGTTATTATAAACTTATTATTTGTAACGTAATCATAGTGAAATAGTAACGTACCTCTGTTATATTCATTGTACCTCTATAGTTAAATAATAGCCAAGAGATAGTTTAATTATATATATTTTGAATATATGTATGTAAAATCACTTTGATTTATTGCCAAAAACAATATTATGCCAGTTTATCTTGTTTTATTAATTGTTTTACAGTAATAATTTGTCAAGAATAATAATTATAATATAATTATAATAGAATAAAGAACAATGTATAATTATTAATAAACAATAATTGTATGTTTATAATGTAATTATTATTTGTACTATCACATTGTGAATGTATATTTGTAAAATCACTTTGATTTATTGCCAAGAACAATATTATGCCAGTTTATCTTGTTTTATTAATTGTTTTACAGTAATAATTTGTCGAGAATAATAATTATAACATAATTGTAATTATAATAGAATAAAATATGATTTCAATTAAATAATAATTAATTTTATTATAATTATTACTATTATCATCACAGTAGATGCCATTTTGTAATGTCTTTATTTTTTTAATTGTTGATATATTTTATGTTCAGCCAATCCAATATATATGTTGACTTGTTGAATATTTGAACTGTTAAAATGTATTTGTTAAGAATTTTATAAGTTTAATAAAAAAAATGCAATGTCTGTTTGATTTTCATTTTATATTTCATCAACTATTGTGCAGGCTAAATTATGTAGTGAAGTAGTAAGCACGGGCCAATATCAAGGGTTGTAAGTTAGACCAGGGTTTCCTAAACTTTAAAGACAACAGAACATCAACCAATTACCTTTTATTTTATGGAGCCCCATATCAAATGATAATACTTCTGAACGGGGTGCGTGTGAGGGTCCAAGTCCGCCCCACATTGTCACTGGCTACTGGAATTCTTGCTAAACTTATCACAAAATAAAAGGCCCGTTTTGACAGTTCACGCCCAAGAAGTTTTCTATTTTTTACCAATCGAAATGTTTTGAAGGTAATTACATTTTTCATTGACGGGTATCGCCCACTGGGCTAAGTGCTGTGCATAACGATTTTTTCATATTGTCCACAGACTATTAATAATCGGTTAAGGAAAAAATAAATCGATCAAGATATATTTTTTAGGCGGACTCGTACTTGGCCGGTGTTATTAATTTTAATACTAGTATTTAGATCAATTAATTACTGAATTTCATCAGCTTTGTAGTGATTTTTACTGAAAATTCTAAACGTAAATATTGAGAATATGAAAATGAAATAATATATATATACAGGTGACGATAGCTCAACTGACAATTTTGGCTTATAATCTGAAGAAAATGATTGACTGAAGATTCACTTTTTCTCGATATTTTTGTGATTGAGTGAATGTTATTGTAACAAAAATATTAAATGATAGAAAATTGACCTTTCGTAACATTGTATCATTTCAAAATACGTACAATATCACAGTTTAAGTAAAATTTTCAAATCAGAACTTTAATCCAATGCACTTTATAATACATATAAAAATCGATTATAATCTCATGCAAACTTGAATCGATTTATCGTGAATATCGAGTACCGAGTCGTATGGTTAAACACTAATTACATCGCTAAGACAAATGTCAAAATGGGCTTATTACTTGGAGCTGTTTGCCAACACAAAAAAAGAAGAAGAAGGGCTTCTTATTTTGTGACAACTATAATTTGCCGCTGTTTCAAAATAATATTTGTAACTGCGGTATTATTTCACAGCCAAATTACTAAAATTAATTTTTGCGGAACCCTGATGACTATTCTACGGAACCCCTAGGTTCCGCGGACCAGTTTGGGAATCCCTGAGTTGTCTAACTCACGCTGTATTCAGACCAACCACTTGTGGAGAGCACAGATATCATATATATTTTAGTCCGGTCAATCTAGAATTTATTCGAAGTTACATGAATTAATATCAAGCTGAAAGTGAGTATATGTGTTTAAAACATAATTATAATTAACAATTCAAAGTCCCACATCGTTCCGAAACCTAAAAAAAAAATTATTCGATTTTCACCAAAACGGTAAGATTTTATATAAACTTCAGAAAAAAATTGCAAATCATACAATAGAACAATATTATGAACATATATTTATACTTTTGACCCTTTCACACACCAAATCAGGCAGATGACCGTGATTTGGGCTAAAGAAGGGTCAACATGAGACTACGTGCAGCCGGCATTCATCGATTTAAAAGGATATCACATTAAAATCTATATTTGTTTTGTAAACATTAGCTCCAATGTGAAAATTTTTGAACCATAATCCTTACAAATATTATAAATGCGAAACTAAGTTTGTTTATTACGCTTTTACGCTTAAGCCAATTACCAATGGAAAGCTATAATATCAGGGAATATCATAGGCTATATTTTATCCCAGTATTCCCACGGGAATGGGTACTAGACGAGTAAGGAGTCTGAAACGGAAGCGAAGCGAGGGCGGGTTGCTAGTTTTTATATATATATTTCTTCTGTACGTGTGTAATTATGTCACTGAACTCCTCCTAAACAACTAGACCGATGTTGATGAATTTTTTTGTGTGTTCAAGGAGATTCGAGAATGGTTTAGATTAATAATTGGACCCGGTAGGTGACGCTGCGATCGCTTTAAACGATAATTCCTTTTACTATTTTTTAGATTTGAATAGAACAACGTCTGTTGGTTTAGTTGGTAAAATATAATTCTCAAATATAATACAAAAAATTATGCCTTTTCTTTTGGGGTGGGTGGGCTATAGACGGAGCCGGGCGCCGTCGCCCGGCTCCGTCCGGGGCAACAGAGGGGCATATGTTGCACGTCGCCTTCGTCGTTGGACCAACCACCGGTGCAGAGTTCTTTGACTTCAGTGGGAAATATTATGGCTGGAACAGATTTCACAAGCTATAAAAATTACCAGCACCGTAGTATAGTAGATTCATTTCCTATCAATGTGAAGTAGCCTAGCCTTAACGTATAAGATCGCCTTATAGTGCCTTTAGTTACAGTCACTAAGTGAAAACACTGTGACGTATCTGTTCAAAGTACGAAACTATATACGTAATAAAGATAAAAGTAATTCTTTATTTATCCTTTCCTGTATGTTTAATCTAATCTAGTAACAATGCATTTGAGATGATTACCTCTATATATGTACACACTCAGGTAATATAAATATATACTTCATATGGTTACGGATACCGGACCTCGGCTTGGGGTATTGCTGGAGGCAAATTGGGCGTGAATACATATTAGTGATGACTATAGTTTCATTTTATTCTAATCATAGACTTTAGTAGCTATGAAACGGGCTATGCTCGGTATTTCTCTGTGAGATAGAATCCGAAATACGGAAATACGCAAAGGAACGGGTGTAGCCGACACAGCACAAAGAATCAGCACGCTGAAGTGGCAATAGGCTGGCCACGTCGCTCGACGAACCGACAACCGCTGGAGAAGAAAGGTTTTCGAGTGGCGACCACGTAACGGACGATACAGTGTAGGACGCCCCCCCACTAGGTGGACCGAAGACCTGGTAAAAGTTGCTGGGCGTTGTTGGATGCAAGCGGCACAGAACCGCACTTCCGTCCTAGGCTACGCCCGCTACGTCCGTAGGTCTCCCTCATGTTATACCACAGTGAACGGCGATAGGCTGAAATGAGACTTTAGTAATAAAATGTACAAGCATTTCATAGATATTTCTAATCGTAATGACATTATAAAATGTTGCCATGTTACCTTTATTATGTGTGATAGTGTTATTAAAATAATATCACTAATAGTAATAAAATAATATTGATACACAAAGAATGCTAATAGATATTTATGGCGCTGCGAGTGCACAAATACGATAAAGTAGTGATGTAGAATATATCAAATTATGAAAAAAAAAATGATGAATCATGATGAATATCAATATATTGTAGCAGAATCTTATTACACTTAATTTTTGTGAAGTGAAACTTTTTAGAATCGTTGGGATTTCAAACTCGATGAAACGAAAAAGCGAGTCCATAGAGACACAAACACGTAAATGTATAGGATTCAGCCGGCCGGAGAGAATAGGATGAAGAATGAAGACCTTCCTTAAGACGACGTACACATTGTACACCCTATTATTTAGCAAATAAAAGGTTTGAATTTTGAATTTTTGAAGGATGAAGAATGAAGGATGAAGAATGAAAGATGATGAATGAAGGATGAAGAATGAAGGATGAAGGATGAAGAATGAAGGATGAAGAATGAAGATTGAAGAATGAGAAGAATGAAGGATGAAGGATGAAGGACGAAGGACGAAAGACGAAGTACGAAGGACGAAGAACGAAAGACGAAGGATGAAAGATGAAGGACGAAGGACGAAGGACGATGGACGAAAGACGATGGACGAAGGACGAAGGATTAAGGACGAAGGATGAACGATGAACAATGAAGGAGGAACGATAAAGGATAAACGAGTTTCATTTCTGATTTGCGTACTTTGTACACATACTCTTTTTTTTTCCAAATTAATTTCTAATGCTGTAAGGTAAATGCTGTGTGGTTACGAGGTACGAATATAATTCACCAGCTCCTTGCCTGACAGAAGACTAAGTGATATAATATGCAAATAATATGTATACAAGAGGAGGAAATCTCAAGCCCTATAACGAGACCCCTACTAGCGTAGTCAGTCAGCGTAGTAGTAAGTCAATTTCTCTCTTATTTTGGAGGAGGCCTGAGCCCAACAGTGGGATATATATGCGCTAATCATCATTATCATCAGCTCATATATGTCCCACTCGAGCCACATCTCGAGCCTCCTCCACAATAGGAGGTAAATTGACCTACTGTACCATACTGGTCAGACAGGTTGGTATGGGTTTTATTTCGAGTTTACCTTCACTTGCATAGATGATATATGCGTATTATATCCCTTAGTCGTCTTTTACGACATCCACGAGCAAAAAAGGGTGCGGTTTTTTTTTTGGGTCGGGTTACGGTCGGCGTACTCCTCGCACCACTCTGTCCGGGGCGACAGAGGGGCGTAAGCACGCACAGCCGTAACCCACCCGCGCGACACGTCGCCTTTGTCGTTGGGCCGACCACCGGAGCAGGGTGACTTGACGCCAGTGGTCGGCCCGACGGAATACCCCCTTGTGGGGTACCCTCCCATCGACCGACGTCCCCCCCTCACGCAGGGCGTCCGTCTTTCCTCACGCGGACAGCCTCTTGGCGGGTGACGGACTCATTCCCCGGTCACTTCACCCGCGGCATCGGCTAGAGTGGTGAATTGTTATCTGTGTGGCGCGCTAATCAACGATGCGCGCCACACACTGGAAGTATGCCCCGCCTGGGGGCCTCAGCGCCACGTCCTGTCAACGGAACTGGGAATAACAGACCAGCATCTTGGAGATGATGGTCGGCAGCGACAGATGTTGGTCATCGATGGCCTCCTTCTGTGAGGCTGTCATGACAAGGAAGGAAGCCGCGGAGCGGGCACGCGAGGCGCTTGCGTCCATTGACTCGCTCCGCCGGCGACGACCAGGGAGGAGGAGACGCCGCTATGCGCTCCTCTACCCACCGTTCTGAATGAGGACAGGACGTGGCCAGACGGCCAAGCGTTGGGGTGTCGGGGATAGAATGTTGTCAGACGATCTCTCCGGCACCTCGTAAAAGCGCGGAAGGGGCCGCTGTGGTTTTAGTGGGTATTTCGGTCACTTCTGTGGCCAGCGAGTCCCACACACACTCCCCTGTCTGTAACCGGCGGGGGATAGTGCGTAAATGCATTTCCACAGCGTGAAAAAAAAAAAAAAAGTGTGGTGAATTGTATTCTTACGCCGGTACCACACGCTGCCTCCATGCGCTAATATCTTGAGATAATTACCGCTTAACACGTTGAACGCCATGGGGGTCACCATGTGGACCTTACTTATTTAGTACTAGCAATCCGCCCTCGCTTCGCTTCGGTTATAGGTTATAGTCGTTTTACCCGTGTAGTGCCCGTTCCCGTGGGAATACCGGGATAAAATATAGCCTAGTTTACGCCCTGATATTATAGCTTTCCATTGGTGAAAGAATTTTGAAATCGGTCCAGCCGTTTTGAAGATTACCCGAAACAAACAGACAGACAGACAGACAGACAGACAGACAAAAATTTTTTAATTGCTATTTTAGGCATAGGTGTCGTGCAAATAACCGCGTGAGTATGAAAAAAGCCTATTATTTTGATATTACAAACAGACACTCTAATTTTATTTATTGGTATAGACTAGCAACCGGCCCTCGCTTTGCTTCGGTTTTAGTCGTTTTACCCGCGTAGTTCCCGTTCCCGTGGGAATAACGCAATAAAATTTAGCCTAGGTTACTCCCTGATATTATAGCTTTCCATTGGTGAAAGAATTTTTGAAATCGGTCCAGCAGTTTTGAAGATTACCCGGAACAAACAGACAGACAGACAGACAAAAAATTTTTAATTTGTATTTTAGGCATAGGTGTCGTGCAAATAACCGTGTGAGCATGAAAAAAGCCTATTATTTTGACATTACAAACAGACACTCCAATTTTATTTATTGGTATAGATTTAGCCCCTGGTTCGCGGTCATATGGTGTTCCCCTATGGCTTAAACGGAACAACTGTATGTCGATTACATGGTGTCCCCTATGGCTCAAATGGATAACTGAATAATCAAGACGGCGTTTAACGTGTTAATAATCCTTCTAATATTATAAATGCGAAAGTAAGTTTGTTTGTTTGTTACGCTTTCACGCTTAAACTACCGATCCGATTTAAAAAATTCTTTCACCAATTGAAAGCTATAATACCAGGGAGTAATATAGGGTATATTTTATCCCGTTATTCTCACGGGAATGGGTACTGCGCGGGTAAGGCGTCTGAAACCGAAGCGAAGCGAGAGTAATTTAATAATTTTTACATAATTCTTATCAATTTTAATATGCCAATTTAAAAGAATATAAGCTAACATTTACGCAATGGAATAAATGCTTCAATGCTAACAGATCACATTGTGTGAAATAAACAGGCTCGTATATTTCAATGAAGACGAGGGAGCTACAGTCACGTTGTCATCAACACGCAGCCGTTCAACGTGACAATAATATACATATTTTATCTATCGATATTCTTATTGTGAGCATAAAAATGTCATAAGATTTATGAATAGAGCTTAAGATATGATTAGGGGTGGAATATATAACCCGTTTCAACAACAGATTGAGAAAGTAAACTATAGGGCTTAGAATAATAACGTATAGAAAGTAATTCCGTGTACAAAAAATTAAGCATTTTAATTGGAGCTTAATAGAGCTTACGCCGGAACCTTTCCGCAATGAACAAGGTCATTGTACCGCACGTATGTACGCAGCTCTTAAAATATTAATAGGTAATTATGACGGTTTGTGCATTTAAATGGTGTCACAACACATTTGGAAAACATAAACATGTTAATAAAAACAAAATGTGATTTCATAATTTGTATAGTGGTGTGCGTGTGTACGTGTGTAATCGCCTGCGCATATTTTTGATCGCTCGAAGTACCGATACTATCCTTCTATACGTTATTATGCTAAGCTATATGGGTAATATATATTGACCACTGACATCAAGTAACCCTGCTCCGGTGGTCGGCCCAACGACGAAGGCGACGTGTATCCTGGGTGGGTTGCGGGTGTGCGTGCTTACGCCCCTCTGTCACCCCGGACGGAGTGGTGCGAGGAGCGCGCCGACCGCAACTAAACGTCGGCCCGACGGAATACCACCTATTGGGGTACCCTCCCATCGACCGACGTCCCCCCCTCGGGGAGGACGTCGGTCTTTCCTCACGCGGTCGGCCTCTCGGCGGGTGACGGACTAATCCCTGGTCACGTCACCCGCGTATCTATATCCTTACCAATATTATAAATGCAAAAGTAAGTTTGTTTGTTTGTTTATTACGCTTTCACGCTTAAACCATCGAACCAATTTTAAAAAAATCTTTCACCAATAGAAAGCTATAATATTAGGGAGTAACATAGGCTATATTTTATCCCGGTATTCCCACGGGAATGGGGACTAGGCGGGTAAGGCGACTAAAACCGAAGCGAAGCGACGTGTGGTAATGGAGTAAGAATAAAATTCACCACCCCCTCTCTGGCACGTGGCTGTTGTAAAAGACGACTAAGGGGTATAATATGAATAAAACATCAATGCAAGAGAAGGAAAACTCCAAGTTAAATATTGCCAACACGTCTGACCAGCGTGGTTATAGTAGGTCAATTTCCCTCCTATTGTGCAGGAGGTTCGAGCTCAACAGTGGGACGTATTTGAGCTGAAATGATGATGATCATATGTATTGGTGAGGAGTCTGGAGAGATGGCATGAAGGAATTACTTTTTTAATTGTAATTGTCGTGCTAAATGTTCTAGTTTCGATTCCAACGCAGGGTAATATTTTGTCAACTAACGTCAAGTCACCCTGCTTCGGTGGTCGGCCCAACGATGAAGGCGACGTGTTACGGGTGGGTTACGGGTGTGCGTGCTTACGCCCCTCTGTCGCCCCGGACGCAGAGGCGCGAGGAGTGCACCGACCCCTCCAAAAAAAAAAGGCTAATATTTTGTACTATCTACAAATTATTGGTCTGAGTTTGGGTGTAATTTATGTCAATTAATTATATTAGAATTAAATTTTCTGCAATGCAAGGATTATTTCCGTGGTGCAGTGTATATGCGCTGTGTAATGAGTAAGAATATAATTTATTAATCTCTTCTGTCCCTGCGTTTCGTAAAAGACTACTAAGGGGCATATAAGGGGCAGGTAAAGAAAACTTATGCAAGAGAAGGAAATCTCGAAATGAAACCTTATACCAACATCAGCTCAGTGTGGCATAGTAGGTCACTTTTCCTCCTATTTTGTAAGAGGCCCAAGCCCAACAGTTATTATTATTATTATTATTTTAAGACAACACCCTGCACTAAGGAAATAATCCTTGTATTGCGGGGGACTTTACAAACATATAATTAACGTACACAAATTACATCCAGACTCAGAACAACAATTTGTGGTTCGCACAAGTGTTGTCCCGCGTGGGATTCGAACCCCCGACACTGGCGCTGTAGGTCGCTATCTTAACCACTACGCCATCTGTGCAGTCAACAGTGGGACACATATGAGCTGAAACGATGAATGATGATGAGTGTAACTTACAAATACTCTTGTTATCACATCAACGTCATCATCCTGCTCTTATCCTAATTATTTAGAGGCTACCCAATACGTAGGTACTCTTCCTGCGTATTTCATGTTGGAAAATTTATTGGTACTCTTATGGTCTTATATGTGAAATGTAAAACTGTCATAAAACTATTCCCAATAATTTTTGCAATATATGTATACTAGAGATGAAACGGATACTGGTTTGTCCGAATACCGGATACCAGATATTAGGCGAGCTACGAGGCCGGAGCACTGGATATCCGGCGGCCGGATATTCGGCCTAAGCTGCTACGCAAACTTAGCTCGTATGAGAGCTTCTTTGAATTGGAAAGTTGTTTTGAATCCATAGGAGATAGTCCAAACTACCTTATCGCTAGTTTTTTTAGACGCAAGGTGCAAGTCAGACTATTTAGAAGTTTTTGAAAGTAAAAAAAACTCGACAGAAAATCACGATAGAGTATATAAAAAACTCTTACGACGAATTTTCCTCGGGCAGTAACGGATCATCACCGTCTAACAGCTGCTAAGCGAATGAAAGAAGATGAAACTATAACCAACTTCAGATGTGAAGCTCATAACACTCTTTGGAACTGTTTCAATGAAGTGACAAAACTTAACAGTAGTGATTATCGTAATCAAGAAAAGCAAAATCCAATTGCTAACGAGATCAAAAGACATCTCGAATCGGTCGTAATCACAATCCATACATTTGGTTGCCAGTTAATTTCAATCAGAACCCAGAGTTGTCCAGGTTTACTAGAATTTATCTTTCAACATCTATCTAGTAGCATTTACGGCGAGCTGCTATTTTCTGAAGCTGGTTTGGTATACGAAGCCAAGCGGAGTCGCTTTGACCAACAAATGCGAAAAAATTGGCATTCATTCACCACAAAGTGCCACTTGTTAATTTTGAGTCATCATCATCATCATCATCCTGCTCTTATCCCAATTACTTGGGGTCGACGCAATATGTCATCTGTTTTGACATATTGCAAAAAGTTTCGGCAATGACTTTTATGACCGGCCGCCTGCCTGACGTCAACCATCCTTGGGAATGTAATCGTTGACCCAAATGGTACCAGATGGAGTTGGTCCGGGTCAATCTAGGGCTCTTAGTCATCTTTTACGACACCCACGAGCAAAGCAAGGGCTGGTAGTATTTGAAGCCGCTACCACACAGCAATTACTTGTTAATTTTTAGTACTAAACTTAGTTTAGTTTTTAATGAGTTTATTAATATAAAAGAAACATTATTGATGTGATAAACTTAATGATTATAAAAATAAACGGTGTCTATAACCTACTGTGATATGATTTGCCTTGTGTAAAATAATGAGAGTATTTTGGATTTTACTGAATCTGGGCGCCGGCCAGATAGTGAAAACAAGGCCGGATAGGGCGGATGCCGGATAATCACCAGATATCCGTTTCATCTCTAATATATACTATGAAAAAAGAGTACGTTTCTCAATATTTTTTTTTTTTTTTTATTGCAAACGGTGGCAAACGAGCAAACAGTACACCTGATGGTAAATGTTGCTGCCGCTCATGGACCTTTACAAGGCCGTTGCCTACCGCAAGAAAGCGAAGGGAGTGTGAATGTGTGCATTAAGGCTCGGTGATACCAAGGGCACCACCAAAACCCTCCACACGCAATCACCCTCAGAAAGTTGGGCTTTCGGCTCTCTCGCTCACCGAACGAAGCGCAGTAACAAATTGCTACTGCTCAGACGTCGATTTTCTGCGAGAGCATGGTACTGCCCCGGACGGACCGGCCCGCGGCTGTAGACAGATAACTGTCGACAGTGTGATCCTACCACTCCTAATTGTAATTGTTGTCGTTAATAAAATAATGTTTTTAATGAAAATTGAAAAGGTTTATATAACTAGAATGATTCGCCATCCAAGATATAAATAGGGACGGTCCCCGTAACGGTATCCCGTCGCGCTACCCACAGACGTCAAAAAACTCAGTACGGTGGGTTATGGGGCCAGATGCCGTTCTTTCGTCATCTCAGATGGAATGGAGGGCGTCCGTCAGCAAGCACGCCGTCAAAACCAAAAAGATTACAAAGTTTTGTCGTGCTTGGGCATTGAATTGAAATACTGGACATTTGAACATCGCTACTACTACGCCATCTGTGCAAGCAATTATCTGTAACTGAAGTAAGAACGGAGAATTTGTATTGAGTTTCAAAACTTTATAAGGTTTTATGTAAAAGTTAGTCGACCAAAAATATTTACAAAAATTTATTGTGTAAGTAATGAATATATAAGCTACCCGTAAAATCTGCTTTAATAAGTTGAATTATACTATTTTAAATGAAGAATATAATAATTTAAGAAAAAGACTACTGATTTAAAAACTATCGTCTGCCTTCAATAATATATAATTACTAGCAACCCGCCCTCGCTTCGCTTCGGTTTTAGTCGTTTTACCTGCGTAGTTCCCGTTCCCGTGGGAATACCGGGATAAAATATAGCCTAGTTTACGCCCTGATATTATAGCTTTCCATTGGTGAAAGAATTTTTGAAATCGGTCCAGCCGTTTTGAAGATTACCCGGAATAAACAGACAGACACACAAAAATTTTTTAATCTGTATTTTAGGCATAGGTGTCGTGCAAATAACCGTGTGAGCATGAAAAAAGCCTATTATTTTGACATTACAAACAGACACTCCAATTTTATTTATTGGTATAGATAATATAATGTATTGAATGGGCCCCCTAAACGATCGCCACAGACTCGCAGAGCATACAGGCAATAGGGGGCAACATGGGTAGTTTCACCATCATAAGTACCCGATAAACGGAGACCCGTAGTTATGCCCTTGAAAATGACACTTCCATTACCGAGCTCTGGCGACCCCTCTCGGACCAGCCTCTTAGGCAAGCCAGAGTTGAGAATCCTGCGGTCACTCTTCGATTTCCACTTCAGTCAACCAATAAAGGAGAGCTGGATATGAGGCCCTAGCCGACTCTCTGGGGCATTTAGGATCGTAGTGTTGCCACTCACATTTAGCACGCCACAATTTGCCTTGTGGTTTATTGGCTTGCCTATAAATCTTGTCATACATTTTTTCTTTTATATCAATAAACTTTGAGAGTCATATAACATTCCTCCGGGGTGTGAGTTAGTCTCTTAGTGAGGCAATAATACTGATATAATAATATAATAATAATTACTAAAATTTTCATCCCGACGAAAGCAAGGAACTCTGCACCGGTGGTCGGCCCAACGACGAAAGCGACGTGTTATATGGGTGGGTTTCGGGTGTGCGTGCTTACGCCCCTCTGTCGCCCCGGACGGAGTGGAGCGAGGAGTGCACCAACCGTAACCCACCCCAAAAAAACATAATTATTTCAAATAATATTACATAATCATTTGCACGCCCCACGTTATAGAATATGATGTACCTTACCTAAGTGACTAACACCTGTATAAACCATATTTGAGCAAATAAAGTCCGACTCCATTACGTCCAGCAATAATCATATCTAGTAGGATTTATTCAAATAAATATAATAAACAGTGTTGGTTATTGTTTTAGATAAAATATAAAACTGAATTAAAATGAACCAACAGCGGAATTCAATATAATATTAATACTGTAATAAAGAACTTTCATTGCGATATTTTTATCAGCTCCGAATCAATTGATATATTATCACAATTACTCATTAAAGGCCGTTGCCGTAATTTCTCCAAAGTTTATTAAAAATTACCGAATGGCGGCCTGCTCAATTGCTGATTAAGGGGTAATACGACAGATTATTGCACCACACGTCACCCTTTGTCGTCATGGATCGTTCGAGCAAGGGCTACTACACTATTATCTATCAAAATAAAGTTATAATTATCGTTTTGACTATGCTGGGTTCGAGACTCCACCACCTAGAAGGGAAATGGTCTTACTATATCACGCTGGTCAGACAGGTTGACATTTTGAGTTTTCTTTCATTGGTTTGCGAGAAAAGCGATGTAAATAAAAATTACTGATTTTAAAGAAGGGCATTTTTTTAATTTTTCTTTATGTTTTAGTGGATACCATAATATTTAAAAGATTTAGTGAGGGTGTGACTGTACTGATTAAAGGAAAATATCTCTGTTCACGAGAAAATATCAAGGATTTTAGCTATCATGGATCATTTGGCATACAATGTTGAACTTGATATAATTTTGAATTACGTCCATATTCTCGCAAAACAGCGAAATGTTATCTGCATGTTATAACTCTTAGTCATGTTTTAAGACACCCACGGGTATGAAGGGTAGTGATGAAATACCTTTCTTGCCTTTCTTCTTCTTTCTCTGTTACTACACGATAAAATCTAATCTTAATGTATTTAAAACGCGTGTTAAGCGTTGGCTGGTCGAGCAAACGTTTTATAGCTATGACGAATTTCTGAAAATGAATTGATAATAATAAATAACTATGTAAGTAATGTAATAAGTATAATGTAATGAGAATAATGGAATAGTAATAATTTAATAATAATAATGTAATGTGACTATAAAAATTTACATGTAAATTGGTTTTACGAAGTAAATGAGTATGAGTATGTTGAAGGCATGGTAGGACATCTTGTTGAAATGAAGTGAAAAATATTGTATCATTGGCTACGTTGCTGATATTTTTTTGCCTACAGCCACTAAGGGAAGGGCTTGTCCGAGATAGTATCCATACAAACGTAATAACAGCGTACACAATACAATTAACACATTAGATAACAATGTAGGTGTGGCGGCAATTCAGTATTATTCTTGACAGCACAAACTGAGCCAATTCCTTTTAAGTTTTAATTTTCTTTTTGTTATAATTTCTTGTTTATAGATTTAGTTTAATTTTCTATGTGGTGACGTAAGAATACAATTCACCACTCTCTATCTTGTTCGTGGATTTCGTAAAAGATGACTATAGGATGTCATATGCACATAACATCTGTGCAAGAGAGAGAAAACTCGAAATGAAACCTTATACCAATATGTTTAACAAGTATGGAATAGTAAGTCAAATTCCCTCCCATTGTGGAGGAAGCACGAGCCCAACAGTGGGACGTATATGGGCTGCAATGATGATGGTTATTTATTTATTTATTTACACTTTATTGTACACCATTTCAAATACAAAAGTAGAAACTTATAATAATATTAATAAGTACAATAGGCGGCCTTATCGCTAACAGCGATTTCTTTCAGGCAACCTTTTGGTTATAATGGTTATTACTAGCAATCAAAATCAGTGTTTGCGTAGTAGCAGTTTGTTATTACCCTCCGTTTAGGGAGTGTACGACTGTGAACAAACCCCTTCAGTTACCATCTTGTTCACCTCTAATAATTTCTCTATTGCAGGCAGCGACTTGGTACACTTTAGTAAAGGTACACTTTAGTATTGGGTCCATAATCACACAGCCGGCTAAGAAACGGGCTTCTCTCTCTTTTCTCGGGATTTGTCTGTCGAAATACGAAAATCTGTAAAAGAACAGGTGTAACTGACATGGCACGGAGATTTAGCACTCTGAAGTGGCATTATAGGCCACATCGTTCGATGAACCGATAACCGCTGAGGAAGAAAGGTTTTCGAGAGGCGACCACGTATTAGACGGTACAGTGTAAGACGCTCTGATGGCTGGGCGTAGTTGGCGAAATATGAGGGAGGACTATGTCCAGCAGTGGACTGCAAAAGGCTGAATGATGATGATGATAGTCAGTGACAGATTCGCTCGTTAGTGATCAAGGTCAATAAAAAAAGGTCTGTATTATTTATAACCTAGTTTTAAAGGTTTTATTTGAATTGTGAATAAAAGTCAGTCGATTAAGAATAATTGAAGGCGTTATTCCAACAAGTGTTTTCTAGTTGTAATTTATGTGATTAACGCATTTAAATAATCAAACAAACTTTTCAGATATAGGAATTGCCATGGTTGCTAATAGTCACGTATATATTTAACGAGATTTAGAAAGAAAAAAGAAATAACCTTTTGTGATCGGCTCTCGCAGCATATTGAGAGTTTGTCTATACTATCTACATTAATATTATCTACATCTATATCAATAAATAAAATTGGAGTGTCTGTTTGTAATGTCAAAATAATAGGCTTTTTTCATGCTCACACGGTTATTTGCACGACACCTATGCCTAAAATAGCAATTAAAAAATTTTTGTCTGTCTGTTTGTTCCGGGTAATCTTCAAAACGGCTGGACCGATTTCAAAAATTCTTTCACCAATGGAAAGCTATAATATCAGGGCGTAAACTAGGCTATATTTTATCCCAGTATTCCCACGGGAACGGGAACTACGCGGGTAAAACGGCTATAACCTATAACCGAAGCGAAGCGAGGGCGGGTTGCTAGTTAATATTATAAAGAGGAAAGAGTTGTTTGTTTGTATTGAATAGGCTCCGAAATTACTGGATCGACTTCAAAAAATCTTTCACCAATGGAAAGCTATAATATCAGGGAGTAACATAGGATATATTTTATCCCGGTATTCCCATGGGAACGGGAACTATGCGGGTAAGGCGACTGAAACCGAAACGAAGCGAGGGCGGGTTTCTAGTAAGTAATAATTTACTTTCTGTGTGGTGACAGAGTAAGAATATAATTCGTCATTTTGCCCGTGGGTTTCGTAAAAGAAGACTAAAGAATGTGATATGTGGATAATGCCTATGAAAGAGAAGAAAAACTTGACATAAAACTCTATACAAGCCCATTTGATCAGCGTGGTTAATGGAATTGTACCTCAATGGCGTTGATAAATTTGATTCCCATAGTGAAGGCGGCCCGAACCCAATAGTAGGGCTTGTATGGGTTGAGAATAAGTATACATATAATATACATACATATATTCACGCCTCTTTCCCATAGGGGTAGGCAGAGACCACTTCCCTCCACTTGCTACGATCTTTACATACCATTTTTGCCTCCTCCACATTCATTAATCTCTTCATGCATATTCTTCGGTTTAGGGTACTTTTAACCTGGCGTTTCTTAAGAACGTCCTCGATTTGATAGTGGAACGTTCGCCTTGGTCTTCCCCTTCCAACACTTTCGTTCATATTCGCCCTATAAATTCTTCTTGTCCTTCCATTCATGCTCGAATACCTCACGATTCTCTATCGTAATTAAGTTTCTTAACGGTATCTGAATTATCTGTGTGGAAACCTGGTGACCTGTAACACAGGTATTTTTAATGTCCATCACAGGCACCAGCGATCCACAATTTGTTTTCTGTCAATTTGTATTTCAAACCATAATTAATTGTATTAACGTAAGTTGTGGTGAGAAAATAAAGAATTTATATATTTAGTTATTTATTCTTTCTCTCTATATGACCAAAGCAACTTAACATAGGTACCTTTTTCAATCCTTGTCACTACATTTACATTCATACCACAACGTTCCCTAACAGGTATAAAATACTTATATATAAATTTCGTTAACCATGATAACGTGAACTCTACAGATTTACAATAGTATATAGATATATTATTTTTATCAGTCATCGAAAATTATAAAAACGCTATACGTATCTATGACGAAAAAATGGCGTGATTCAGTGTTATTACAAAGCATAATTATTTATGTGGTTCATATACGAGGAAAACAATTTAAAAGTGGTATTTAGGTACCATCATCATCACTATCGTCATTATTTTGCTTTTAATCTAATTATTATAGTGGTAGAAGTACACTGTCGATAGTATTCTGTCTACAGCCGCGGGCCGGTATATCCTGGGTAGTGCTACACTCTCGCAGAAAATCAACGTCTAAATAATAGCAATCTCTTACTGCACTTCATATGGTAAGCGAGAGAGTCGGAAGCCCAAATTTCTTAAAGTGTTTGCGTGTGGTTTTGGTAATGCCTTTAGTATTACCGAAACTCACTGTATGTATTCACACTCTCCTTCACTTTTTTCACAGCAGGCATCGATCTAGCAAAGAACGGACTCACCTCGGGTGACCGGACTATAAATCCCCGGTCCAGTCACCCACTGGCAGCGGTAGGGCGGCATCAGGCACAGGTGACGTCAACCATCCAGCAAAGTTGATTAGGTGACATCAGACTGAGTTCGACCAGGATAATGTTAAGCTTCTTTTAAATAGTATTCTTACTCGTCGCCACACGAAGATTGTGATTTTCTATAAATAAAGACGATACCACGTTGGTTAAACGAATTGGCATAGGGTTATATTTCGAGTTTTCCTTCTCTTGCATAGACGTTATATGCATATTTTATATTTTAGTCGTCTTTTACGACACCCACGGGCAAGATAGGGGGTGGTGAATTGTATTCTTACTGCATCACCACACGGAAGAAAGAAGAAAATTAAATATCAATTTATCAGTCTCTCGGTGTCTCATCATCATCATCATTTCAGCTCATATACGTCCCACTGTTGAGCTCGAGCCTCCTCCACAATAGGAGGGAGATTGACCTTACTATACCACGCTGGTCAGATAGATTGGCATATAGTTTTATTTCGAGTTGCCCTCTCTTGTATAGATGTTATATATGTATTATATCCATTTTTTTGGAGGTGGGTTACGGTCGGCGTACTCCTCGCACCACTCCGTCCGGGGCGACAGAGGGGCGTAAGCGCGCACACCCGTAACCCACCCGTGACACGTCGCCATCGTCATTGGATCGACCATCGGAACAGGGTGACTTGACGTCAGTGGTCGGTCCGACGGAATACCCCATGAGGAGTACCCTCTCCTCGACCGACGTCCCCCCTCTGGGAGGACGTCGGTCTTTCCTCGCGCGGTCGGCCTCTCGATGGGTGACGGACTAATTCCCCGATCTAGTCATCCGCGGCCTCGGCTAGGACGGCATCAGGCGCAAGTAGTCGCGCTTGCGCCGCCCCATTCGCCGGCGGCGGTTCGCGTCGTCGAGGAGACGCACCTTGTGCACGGGTTCCACCGCCTCCTTCCGCGAGACTACTGCCTTGCAGAAGGCTGCGACCACGTTCCAGTTTCTGACGTTGTCGAGCATCACCCTGGCGATGGTCGGCAGCGTTAAGTCGGCACCGATGATTGCGACGAGTTCACGACGCTGCTCTGCCCAAGCGGCATAAACCTCGAGCGTATGCTGCGCCGTGTCCTCGTCGCAATCGCAGTGGTGGCAGGACGGTGTACTCTTCCTCCTAACGACAGTGTACAGGTATTTGGCGAAGCATCCATACCCCGACAACACCTGCACCAGTTGGAAGGAGAGCACCCCGTGGCGACGTTTTAGCCACTGCATCAGCACCGGCCGGAAGGCCTCCACGGTCCGCACACCGAACCGAGGCCTCTCCAGCCGGACTGCCCAACGGGCAATAACGTCTCGGCGGGCGTCGACGCGCCAGGTGGTGAGCTTCCTCAAAGAGACCACACCGCCCTCCGCTCGCATGTGTATTATATCCTTAAGGTCAGGTTCACACGGCATTGTCCTGCACGTATATTTGCAGTATACGTTTTAACGAATGAATAGTGGCACATACATCTTATCTTAATATATATAAATCTCCTGTCACGTTGTTTGTCCGCGATGGACTCCTAAACTACTTAACCGATTTTAATCAAATTGGCACACCGTGTGCAGTTTGCTCCAACTTGAGAAATAGGATAGCTTAGATCTTTAATTATAGTCGCAATTTTATTTTATTACAAATTATTTGTCTATAATTAATTGACAGTCACAATTATCTGTTAACTCCAAAAGATTCTAACAGATGGCGATATCTGTTGACTGGATTTAAGTAATTTAAGTAATTTGTGTGTGCTCAATGAGATTCAAGAATGGTTTAGATTCACAATTGGACCCGGTAGGTGGCGCTTTATTTGAACAGAACATCGTCTGTTGGGTCAGCTAGTTGTATATAGAATAGAATCATTCACATGTCGTTTGCACTGCACGATATTCATACTTTTTTATACAACTGTGTGAAGACTACGGCGATTCGTTATTACACGAATAAAAATCTACCGTATCAGCTGGGTGATTGTGCGTTAAAATCTATACCAATAAATAAAATTGGAGTGTCTGTTTGTAATATCAAAATAATAGACTTTTTTCATGCTCACACGGTTATTTGCACGACGTCTATACCTAAAATACAGATTAAAAAAAATTTGTCTGTCTGTCTGTCTGTTTGTTCCGGGTAATCTTCAAAACGGCTGGACCGATTTCAAAAATTCTTTCACCAATGGAAAGCTATATTATCAGGGTGTAAACTAGGCTATATTTTATCCCGGTATTCCCACGGGAACGAAGCGGAAGCGGAACCGAAGCGAAGCGAGGGCGGGTTGCTAGTAATCTATACCAATAAATAAAATTGGAGTGTCTGTTTGTAATGTCAAAATAATAGGCGTTTTTATGCTCACACAGTTATTTGCACGACACCTATGCCTAAAATAGCAATTAAAAAATTTTTGTCTGTCTGTTTCTTCCGGGTAATCTTCAAAACGGCTGGACCGATTTCAAAAATTCTTTCACCAATGGAAAGCTATAATATCAGGGCGTAAACTAGGCTATATTTTATCCTGGTATTCTCACGGGAACGGGAACTACGCGGGTAAAACCACTATAATCTATAACCGAAGCGAAGCGAGGGCGGATTGCTAGTCTATATCTATACCAATAAATAAAATTGGAGTGTCTGTTTGTAATGTCAAAATAATAGGCTTTTTTCATGCTCACACGGTTATTTGCACGACACCTATGCCTAAAATAGCAATAAAAAAATTTTTGTCTGTCTGTCTGTCTGTTTGTTCCGGGTAATCTTCAAAACGGCTGGACGGATTTCAAAAATTCTTTCACCAATGGAAAGCTATAATATCAGGCCATCGCTAGGGCGATGGTCGACAGCGTCAGGAACTGGGACGCGGTCGCAGCCTTCTGCGAGACAGTGATCTCGCAGAAGGAGGCGGCGGATCGTCTGCGCGTGGAGCGCAGCCTCGATGAGGAGATCCGCCGCCGGCGACTAGGGCGGCGCAGGCGCAACTATCTGCGCCTCATGCCGCCCTAGCCGAGGCCGCGGGTGACGTGACCGGGGATTAGTCCGTCACCCGCCGAGAGGCCGACCGCGTGAGGAAAGACCGACGTCCTCCCCGAGGGGGGGACGTCGGTCGATGGGAGGGTACCCCGCGTAGGGGGTATTCCGTCGGGCCGACCACTGACGACAAGTAAACCTGCTCCGGTGGTCGGCCCAATGACGAAGGCGAGGTGGTTTTCGGGTGGGTTGCGGGAGTTGCGTGCTTAAGCCCCTCTGTCGCCCCGGACGGAGTGGTGCGGAGGCGCGCCGACCGCGACCCACCCCAAAAAAAAAAAAAAAAATAGCAATTAAAAAATTTTTGTCTGTCTGTCTGTCTGTTTGTTCCGGGTAATCTTCAAACCGGCTGGACTGATTTCAAAAATTCTTTCACCAATGGAAAGCTATAATATCAGGGCGTAAACTAGGCTATATTTTATTCCGGTATTCCCACGGGAACGGGAACTACGCGGGTAAAACGACTATAACCTATAACCGAAGCTAAGCGAGGGCGGATTGCTAGTAATGAATATAAAGAAACCGTGCAGGACAATGCCGTGTGAACCCAACCATAGTCTTCTTTTACGACATCCACGGGCAAGGGAGTGACGATTTGTATTCTTACTCCGTCACCACACGGAATCTCGACGTCTACTGTTAGATAGGATTATAGATTGCCATGTTTGACGGGCGGGTTAGTATTAAAAATTTCCCAAAAGAGTGATGTTACTATTTTTAACGCCCTACGCAAAAAGAGAGGTGTTATAAGTTTGACGGTCGACGTCTGTCTGTCTGTGTTTTTGAAATCAGTCCAGCGGTTTTGAAGATTACCCGGAACAAACAGACAGACAAACAGACAGACAGACAGAAAAAAATTTTTTAATTGCTGTTTTAGGCATAGGTGTCGTGCTAATAACCGTGTGAGCATGAAAAAAGCCTATTATTTTGACATTACAAACAGACACTCCAATTTTATTTATTGGTATATATTAATTGATAATTCCTATTGAAGAGAACGTAAGACTTTTTTTTTATTATTTTAGTTTGTGTCGGGGGTTATTCAAAATTTTCTATTTTACTTATTAATTCTCATCTTGGTCAGTCACTCGACGAGAGAGTAAGATGGTAAGCTATTTTATTTTTAACATATAATTCCGATAAGAATAAGTGAATTGGACTTTTATTATTATCTGTATTATTTATCAAAGATTATATTATCAATTGCGTACTACCTGACGTTTATCATTGCACAAAGTCAAAGATATGTATGATTCGAATTCTATATATCTATGCAAGAGAAGGAAATCTCGGAATAAAACTCTATCCGAATTTGCCTAACTAGCGTGTTATAAGTAGGTAAATTTCCTTCCAATTGTGGAGGAGGTTTGAGCCCAACAGTGGGACGTATATGAGCTATGAGGTGAGCAAAATATACTATGAAAGAAGAGTTTCATATTATGTCCATCTCAATATATATATGTGTGTATGCTTGTGTGTGTGTATGTGTGCGTGTGCTTATGTGTGTGCGTGCGTGCGATGCCAAGTTGCCATTTAGGGATGGCGATCTGAGATCGATTAATCGAAGAATCGATTTTTCAGGCCCAAAAGATCGATTTTTAAATCGATATGTTGTACTGAATCGATTCAGTGAATCGATCTTTCTCCCTTGAAGATCGACATTCGATTTGTTTTCTGTCCATTCGATACTAAGATAAGATATGAGACACTTTCAGATGTCCTATAAAAAAAACCTCATCACACTCGTACTAGGAGAAAGGTACCCCATACTTTAAAAGCGATTCTTCGATACTAGTATTCCGTTTTCAATCGATTCATATCTATATTATTGTAAAACATTAATCTCTCCAGAATTCCTAAAAAAAGGGGTCATCACAATCCCGCCAGAAAAAATACTTCGTATAGAATTGGAAGAAAACTCAAAAAAAGATCGATAGATCGATTAATCGGGGTCGATCCTTCAGACCTCGATTTTATTGTGAATCGATTCTTTGGACGACGATTCAAATCGATTCAAGAATCGATCTTTTTCAGAAAGATCGCCCATCCCTATTGCCATTACTCCATGTGACGTCAAACAAGTGTGCGACAGGGACAACGCTCTACAAACCCGAAATTAGTCGATCGTCTCTTTCCAAGGCTCGATGTACAATATTTATTGTCTGTACATGAGATTCAGTTAGGGTTCAAACAAATTATCGTGTTATCGATAAAGAAAAATATAAGCTTTATACATTTCTTGGAGCTAATTATAAGATAATAAGATATGATGACCTCTACGACCCTAGCCCAGGGTCAAGTAAGCAATTGTAACATTGTATATTATTTAAGTTGTATAATAGGTATTATTTTGTAATTTGTATTCCGTGTGGTGACGGAGTAAGGATACAATTCACCACCCCCTTTGTTGCCCGTGGGTGTTGTAAAAGACGACTAGGGGATTATTGCAGATAACATCTATGCAAGAGAAGGAAAACTCGAAATAAAACTCTACACCAACCAGTCTGATCAGCGAGGTATAGTGCGTCAATTTCCATCCTATTGTGGAGGAAGCTCGAGCCCAACAGTGGGACGTAAATGAGCCGAGATAATGATGATATACCATTGAGAACCGGATAACACCAACAGCGATTGGTAACCTGCCTACCTGATATGGCGGTAATGGACTTATCTGCAGAATGACAGTAAATTGACCTATGCTTCTGTGAGCCAGAAGGCCCGAGCCCTACAGCAGGTGATCTAGTTGTGTTTCTGATTTATTGAAGGTGCACAGGATATAGACTTACCATCAGGAGAGCTGTTTTCTAGTTTGTTACTCATCATAATCTTGATCTTATTCCAATTTCTTGGGCTTGATTTAATGTACTCTTTTATAGACTTACTGCAAAAGCTTTGGCAATCATTTTATGACTTGCCGTCTGACCCTACTTGGGAATAATTGTTGATCAAAGGACAACAGACGAAGTTAGCCCAGATCGATGAAAAATTTTTGTTCGTCTTTTGCGACAGCCACGAGTAATGCAAGGGTTGGCAGCATTTATAGGGACCACACAGTTGTTTCTGGTACAGTGGAGGTGCATGGCAAGCAATACTTGAGCTATCTTCTTGTTTATCACTTAAGGTATTAAAAACTATACCCAGAAGCGTATTTATTTTATGTTCGCTAGCAAGTCTACAGATTAAATAATAATTACACGTTGACTAGAAAGATTTCCTATCTTGCGGGTCTTAATAATGATTAAGGATAGAGAGATCGCATCACTGCGAGAGTTTACCTGCAGTTCCACTTCGACAGAAAATTCTATGCCAACACTTCTAACCGTATTATATTTCTTGTTTGATTTTTCATTACCAAACGTTGCGAGAATATTCTTAAAAAATCAAATTTAAACGCGATAAAATACGTAAAATTGTTTTATTTTATGTGTCAGAATTAGCACGTTGAAATGGCAATGGGCAGGCCACATCGCTCGTCGAGCCGACAACCGTTGGGGAAGAAAGGTTCTTGAGTGACGACCACGAATCGGACGGCGTAGCGTAGGACGACCCCCCACTAGATGAACTGACGACATTCTCAAAGTTGCTGGGAACCGTTGGATGCAAGAGGCGCAGGACCGTTCCGAGTGATATTCTCGTGGGGAGGCCTATGTCCAGCAGTGGACGTCTGTAGGCTGATGGATGGATGGATGTGTGTCAAACTCCCATAAACTTGGTAAGAGCAGCAACTCGATTAAATGAGTTGTTAGATAGATTTTTTGTAAGCATCTCCGATGAACTTCACGAGAAACCAGGCTTGTTAAAACTTGGGCCAATAGTCGAAGGGCTATGACTAAGGGATTAAATATGTATATAACATCTATACAAGAGAAGGAAATCTCGAAATAAAACCCTATACTAACACATCTGACCAGCGTGGTCAGGTTAATTTACCTCCTATTATGGACAAGCCTCAAGCCTAGTAGAGGGACGGGGATTTACGAGCCAAGATAACGATGACTTTTATTATCATTAAAAGCAGCTGTTTGGTTTTTTTATTTAAATCACAATAATAGTTTTCTCTATGATTAATTGACAATATATTGCATAGAGCTACAATAAAATCGTACACACGCTGTCAATAATATTCTATTAGCCATTATTCAATTCGATATTCATCGGCCTTAATAATTTATTGTGTACACGCTTATCTAATATTATTCACTTATTCAGTAACATGTTATCATTCGTTACGGGCGGACGTAATTACGCTCAATAGATAAATAACATCGCAACCAAAACGCGTAACGCGAGTTTAAAAATAAAAATAAATAAAATAACTTTTGAAATGTTTATATTTTGAAACAGTGATGTAATATTGTGTTTTCAAATTCAATTAAGATTTTGGACGATATTTTCTTTTAAAGTTTTCTGTAACTACATAGTTTATTATACGGTGAGTACTATCGATAAATATTCCAAGATTATTTTTATTAAGTCGTAGTATAATGTTGATTGGAAACAAAAGATATTTAGTTACCTACCAATCAGGTTAATATTTGCAAATGTATGATAAACAAGTTAGTGTGGAGATTAAAATTTATACAATTTTTATATTAGAGTTACTCATGTTTTTGCGAGTATATATACTGCCCTTGTGGTTACGGAGTAAGAATACAATTCAACACCTCCTTTTTTACCCTTGGGTGTCGTAAAAGACGACTAAAGAATTTTAACAAGCAGATATCTATGTGTGGTGACAGAGTTAGAATATAATTCACCACTCCCTGTCTTACCCGTAGATATCGTAAAAGACGACTAAGGGATATAATAAGCATAAAAATCTGTGCAAGAGAAGAAAAACTGGAAACCCTATTCTAACACGTCTATTCAGCGTATGTTGTAGGTCAATTTCCCTCACATTATGGAGGAGGCCTGAGCCCAACAGTGGGACATATGTAGGCTGAAATGATGATAATGATGATGAGATAACATTTACGCAGCTGAGGGAAAACTCAAAATAAAACCCTGCACCAACATGCTTAATCGGCATGGTATAGAGGGTCAATTTCTTTTCCATTGCAGAGCAAGTTCAAGCCCAGCAATGGGATGTATACGATCTGATGATGTAGTATATGTATCACCGGGTGATGATGGGGCATGGGTGATGGGGAATACAATGAATCACTCTATACTTTACCATAGTAATATATAAGTATAGTCGTGATAATCGCCTATGTGGTCACTGGGAAAATAAGCAACAGAATTCTCTTGGGAAACTTATACGTTATTACCTTCAATGTATTAATAATGTAGTAATTACATCCATGTTTATATATAATCATTATATTTTTCCTTATTGCCAATGTATCTAAAAGAAAATAGTTTAATTTTTTTGAAGTACATTTATAATAGGTAATAGAAATTGTGCTTTATTCAATGTGGGACAGAGTTGAAGATTCAAACCTCATCTTTATAATTGCGATCTGTTTATGACTCTGATATTGTGATGGTTCATAAGAGATAGTACCCCGTTTACTATCAGGGATACTTATTTCTTTGCCAATAAAGCAAAAAAAATAAATTTTTAAGGTCAAAAGACAACTTTAACTTTAAAAACCTATATATCCTTTCGAAACTCAATAAAAACATTCTTGACGATATCAGAAATGGGAGAGTTCTTTCATTTATCAATTCTGACTGTCACGCAGATCTATATGGCTGATATGAGATTGGAAACCTTACATATTTTCTAATATAATAAATATTGCAAAACTCTAATCGCAGTAACTTTGTTGAATAATAATATTCTGATTAATCGAATGACCATAAATAGCCGATTTTAATATATCTATATCAATAAATAAAATTGGAGTGTCTGTTTGTAATGTCAAAATAATAGGCTTTTTTCATGCTCACGCGGTTATCTGCACTATACACATGCCTAAAAATCACTTTAAATTTTTTTGTCTGTCTGTTTGTTCCGGGTAATCTTCAAAACTGCTGGACCGATTTCAAAAATTCTTTCACCAATGGAAAGCTATAATATCAGGGCGTAAATTAGGCTATATTTTATCCCGGTATTCCCACGGGAACGGGAATTACGCGAGTAAAACGACTAAAACCGAAGCGAAGCGAGGGCGGGTTGCTAGTTTTTGATAAATCTGAAGTTTCGATATTATTCGATAAATACACAAGCTTATGTACGGCATTTGGTAGTCTTTTTTGTTGGCTGGGCTATGGTAAGCCTACACGCGGCCCGTCCGTCTGGGGCGACAAAAGGGCGGAGCGCAGCCCCATAACCCACCGCGACTCTATAATTCATAGTATTCCCTCATATTCACCACTGGGCCGGCCACCAGTACCGATTTCCTTGTTGTTCGTGGTCAGACTGACATTTGCTGGGTTCTAGCTTCCTCCACAATAAGAAAGAAGTTGACTACCACTATATTATTTTTAGTTTTTGTTTTTAAGGCGTCTTTATGATTAACTAGCAATCTGCCCTCGCTTCGCTTCGGTTATAGGTTATAGTCGTTTTACCCGCGTAGTTCCCATTCCCGTGGGAATACCGGGATAAAATATAGCCTAGTTTACGCCCTGATATTATAGCTTTCCATTGGTGAAAGAATTTTTGAAATCGGTCCAGCCGTTTTGAAGATTACCCGGAACAAACAGACAGACAGACAGACAAAATTTTTTAATTGCTATTTTAGGCATAGGTGTCGTGCAAATAACCGTGTGAGCATGAAAAAAGCCTATTATTTTGACATTACAAACAGACACTCCAATTTTATTTATTGGTATAGACTAGCAATCCGCCTTCGCCTCGCTTCGGTTTTAGTCGTTTTACCCACGTAGTTCCCGTTCCCGTGGGAATACCAGGATAAAGTATAGCCTAGTTTACGCGCTGATGTTATAGCTTTCCAGTGGTGAAAGAATTTTTGAAATCAGTCCAGCCGTTTTGAAGATTACCCGGAACAAACAGACAGACAGACAAAAAATTTTTAATCTGTATTTTAGGTATAGGTGTCGTGCAAATAACCGGGTGAGCATGAAAAAAGTCTATTATTTTGACATTACAGCCACTCCAATTTTATTTATTGGTATTGATTGCGGGAAAGGAAGCTATACTGTACTTTTATACTATCACCAGACGAAGAAAATTCGATTCCATAGAAGTAAACTCAATAACAAAATTTAAATCGATTGTAAGACAAGAATACATTCGCTGCTTTGCATGAATAACCACACATACCAAAAAACACAAATTTTACAGGGGAGTCATTTGAAAATAAGACAAAATATATTTTGTTACAACTTTTTATATACCGAACTTTCATCAATATGTACATAAACCGAAAGGATATTAATTAACGTTTGGATGAAATTATAAGTTTTATGTGATTTAATGTGAAAATAGAATTAAATATTAAAAAAACTGTGAGATGTTCGACTTATGTCAAAAGATTTTTTACTATTTTTTCATAAATAGAAGCACAAGTCATAATGTTACCTTTATATAATACTCAATTTCTATTTTAGTCTAGCATAACGCGTAATTATGTTAATCTAGTTAATAATATTTTTTGGAAATAGTAACACTTAGTTACTAACATTAGTACATACTAGTAAAGTACATTACTCAGTAAGTTAGTACATTACTAGCAAATTATTCTATTTTAAAACTGTAGCTTCACCATTTTGTCAATGTTCGACCTCTAACTGCGATTTTGAACAAACAGCTCACCACATCCTTTGGGAGAGCATTCTTTGGTGTAACGAGCGGAACCTTATGTTAGACAGTCTATAAATTACGTCTGGGGTAGTATATTGTACGGACCTTGTAGCAAGTCGAGAAAATTTCCATAAGTTCTGGCGTATTTGCCATATCCACTATAACAACCAATCCTAAAACGTACGGGTCCCTTAGCTCCGTTAAAACCGTGGTGCTGTAGTGCTGTGCTTTACGTATTTGTGCATCTTATTCACGGGCTTATTAGTCTATTATGCTTCATGTCTCCCGCTTTTGCGTAGCAGGGAAATGGTATCTTTCCAACTCCTCCTGTCAGCTGTCTTGTCTAATCAAATTTGTTGCGGATCCCAAGACAATTAAAAGTGTTTCCCGGGAATTCCGGAGGGTCAAACCTTGGTGTCTTATACGGAGTAGTCTCGTATAAGACAACAAGACACCGTGGATCCTGGCTAATCCCACAATTAGGACTAATCCCACCACTGTAACAGGAGTTACAGTGGTGGGATTAGTCCTAATAATAAAAAAGTTATCTGCCCTAGGTAAAATTATCGCTGTTGAACTTCTATTATTGGTTTCATCTTCTGATGCGCTGTCTGAATCTGTCGAACTACTACTTGAACTAGACAGAGAGCTTGAATTCTTTGTAAATTCTGCTGGTTTAAATATAGATACAGATATTGCGAAACTCATAAGGGTCTAACGTAAAAAATATCCAACGCTAAAAGTGGATAAACATCACGAAGAAACCCACATGCCTTATGGCCGGTTCACGACCGGTAGCTGCCGTGTTTGTCTAAGCATATATACGGAACAGTAACATTAAAACAACCTAATTATAGTCAAAATAAGATTATCTTGTTTACGGTCCTACATTTTTGAGCTTTAAATTTTAAAAAATAAATTTTTATCTTTAAAAAACAAATATAACCAAATAACTATTGTTGTCTTACTTACTCTTTCATAAAGAACGTAGTAGCACTAAATAAAACAATTTTCATAAAAAAATAGTTTGAGAAATTATAACGGTTTTTCATGAAGAGACAAATATCTCAAAATGAAATAGTATTACAGAAATTATTACTAAAAAATCGCATACTTATTTGAAATTATTACATTATTTTCAAAAACTTCGAAGCGGTCGAATGCAATCACTCCTAACAACTGGTGATCGTCGACTGTTGAACAAAAATTTCGTCAAAAATCCACCAATAACATAATAACACTTTGTCATGCCATCGCGTTGTTTTTGCCGATTTAAATCTGAGTTTTATATATCATAAAATATGGGCCATTTTGGATGGTGCTATATGATAAACCAGAAATTCAAAAATTTTGGATTGTGCGGGTATTCATGCAAAGCAGCGATATATCTTATATGCTGTGACAGAGCGAATATTTTTACTATCAACAAATGTGTTATACTGTCTTTTAAGCACATCATCATTACATTGCTGTTATCCTAATTACTTCAGTTCAACTCGATATGTACTATTCTTTCACCTTACATAGTATAAATTGCAAAAGTTACTAGCAATAGTTTTATGACTGGCCGCCTCCCTGATGTCAACTCTCCTTGAGAATGCAATTATTGACGGTATCAGTTGGAATTGGCCCAGGTTTATGCATGGCTCTTAGCCGTCTTTCACGACACCCACGAGTAAGAGAGGATCTTGGATCCGAGATATATATGAAATAAAAACTAAATTTACGGACTAGCAGCGCCCTGCGGTTTTATCCGCATAGTTCCTCTTTCTGTGGGAATATCGAGATAAATTATAGCCTATGTGTTATTCTAATATGTAAGCTATATTATTGTGAAGTTTCAACAAAATTCATTCAGTAGTTTCTCCGTGAAAGAGTAACAAACATTTTCACTCACAAACTTTCGCGTTTATAATATTAGTAGAATTTATTTTATACTAGCAACCCGCCCTCGCTTCGCTTCGGTTTCAGTCACTTAAACCCGCGTAGTTCCTGTTCCCGTGGGAATACCGGGATAAAATATAGCCTATGTTACTCCCTGATATTATAGCTTTCCATTGGTGAAAGAATTTTTGAAATCGGTTCGGTGGTTTAAGCGTGAAAGCGTTACAAACAAACAAACATCCTTAATTTCGCATTTATAATATTAGTATGGATGTCTACTTCTCTGATGTTCAGCGTCCATGTTCACGAAGGATTGACAAATAATTTTAGTAATTGATTTTTACGATCTCATACGGAAATGCTATGAGGAGTGTGTATTCTATTATTTCAATATTACAAAGATTGATATCGTCTCCTATTCATCGTCGTCATCTCAGGAAGGTCGTGCCCAACTGTGAGACGTATACCTATACGTCTAACAGTTGGGCACAACCCTCTTCTACAACAGGAAATTAGAAATTGACATACCATTAGTAAATTTATTTAGAATATATCTTGTCTTACATAGACATTATAAGTATGCATAACATTTTATTATTTATTGTGTTCAAATAAATAAACAGTATTTTTTTTTTTTTTTGTGGTTGGTTCGCGGTCGGCGCGCCTCCGCACCACTCCGTCCGGGGCGACAGAGGGGCTTAAGTACGCAACTCCCGCGACCCACCCGAAAACCACGTCGCCTTCGTCGTTGGGCCGACCACTGGAGCAGCGTTAACTTGTCGTCAGTGGTCGGCCCAACGGAATACCCCTATTGGGGTACCCTCCCATCGACCGAAAATAAACAGTATAAGCTAATTTACAAGGCAAATAAAATTAATAACGCTATCACCAATTAAGTTTCTAATAGATGTACATTAAGAAATTAATAAATAATGAATTCATTTTTGTATCATATAAAACTGAACAATAGAAAATAAATACACAAAAGTACAAGTTCTGGTGCTATTTTTAAAAGTATAGATTAAAAATAAAATATTTTGTTAAAAATCATAATCAATACTTATACTTAATATTGTAATAGCTAATCTATTTTGTTCATACAAAGTTCTCGGATAAGGAATACCTATTAAAAAGAGACAAGAAACGTGGAGTATAATAATATTAGACCTATGACTAACGGTCTAATAGCCAGGAGCCTCGACCCACACCTTATGAAGCTCTTCCTTAGGTGGTTGGATTGGAGGTCTGATACAGAAGGCAGAGTTGTTGGACACGGCTCGCATCGTGAGAAAGTTCCTCTCTTTGGAATCTTAACCACCGTCGGCTTGGTCGGCTTAAAACGCTTTTTATATTTTTAAATATTTTTTATTTAATATTTAAAAATGTATCTAGTAGTAAGCATATTAAATAAAGAAAATAATAAAAGTAATATCCCATAGTCCTGTTTCTTCGTCAACATTCGGCAAGAAACGCCATCAATTAATTGAATATAATTATGGCGAACTTTATACTCGTATGTGTTACTGATTTAATTAACACCTTTGGGGATAACTGCGTATCGTTATAAAATATTAATATTCTAAATACTCAGGAGACTGACAATTGTATTACTAATACGTAAGAAATAATAATGAAATTGATTGCACGTTCAGACATCAATATAATTTCTAGGTTGTACGATATCGGTTCGATTATATCAGCTCAGATAAGCTTTGAACAACACCTGCAAATTTGTCTACTAATTATTATTATACATAATGATAATGAGTTTTATAATGAACATATTTTTGTTGGTTTTTTAAATAACTACAGACTCTGTATTTACTGTATTTTATAGGCTTTGTAACATTTAATTAATAGCAATCAAGGCAACTTGTTTATTATCAATTAAACGTTGAATTTCTCTGTGAAAAAAAAGGGGTAAACAGATATCAAGATTTTAAAACGTAGGGAAGGAAAGAAGACCATATTCACACGGTTAAATCAATATACTACATACCACAAGAATGGAAGGAATAAAGGATAGGTTTAAGGAGGAATAGGATATAAAGATGTCTCTCGATTCCTAACTGATGAACTGCCTCTAGAATTTCAACTTGCGTTTTACAGTAGACCTTCGAATATAGAATCGACACGTGTTTAATCTTTGAACGAGACATCCTTTTAGTGATTCTGATTAGCGCTAATATGGGAATATTAAGTGTAAGGCATACCGAACAGTTAGCACCGAAGCCTTGCAGGCAACGTAGTACTTGCAGGTGTACTCCCGGTCGATTTGGAGATACAAAGGCGCGCATCAATGTATTATTTTATTAGGGAAAATAAGATTAACGATTTTCTTTTACAACGCGATCGTAATAAAATTACTAGACTTTTTACACCACAATCCGTCGTGTACGAAGCCTCTGACCGAATGGCAGCCAAGGTGGGATTCATCAATAAAAGGTCGTCATCTGTATCTATTCTTTTCATCAGTTCGTGATGTTTAGAGAAAACTTGGCTGAAAATAAACCAGAACCATAACCAGAACCATTACGTAGCTCAATTCCTTACTGGCCATGGGAATTTAGAAGCAAATTATTCTATTTTGAACTAGTACCTTCACAATTTTGTAAATGTTCGAACTCAACTCCGATTTTGAACAAACAGCTCACCACATACTTTGGGAGTGCATTCTTTGACGTAACGAACGAGACCTCGTGTTAGACAGTCTGCAAATCACGGCTGGAGTAGTATGCTATACGGAACTTGTGGCAACTACAGAAAATCTCCGTGCGTTCAAGTGTTTTTGCTATATCTACTGTTCCAACCAATCGTAAAGCTCTCATATAAGTCTCTTAAGCTGTGTTAAATTCGTGGTGTTATACTGCTGCGCTTCATATAGTTGTACATCCCCTTATTTATTGGCTTATTAGCCTACTTTGCTTCATGTCTGCCGCTTTGCATAGGAAGGAAGTAGAATCTTTCCAACTCCCTCTGTTTTTTCCTTTCTAATTAAATTTGTTGCGGCTTCCAAGACAATTAAAAGCGTTTCCCGGGATTTCTTGAGGGTCAAACCTCGGTGTCTTATACGGAGACCATTGTGGCTCCTGGTTTACAGGAGCTACAGTGGTGGTGGTGGAATATGTGGTGGTAGTCCCAAAAAAAAAGAACGAGACATTCTCAGGACTGTCCTGAAGATGCCTCCCTACCTCCTCCCGTTGTTATGGTATGTAGTATATTAATTAAACGTGGGAAAGTGGTAGAACTTCCTTCCTTCCTTCCATTTTAAAATAATGGATTGCCGCTAAGTATCGCCATATTCAATCAATTAAATATCAAGATATAAAAATATAGGCGAAATGTGGTTTAGTTTGTACATCTGATGAAGTTTATGGCTGTGATATATATATAAAGATATAGATCTTAAATACGCTAGTGAGTAAACTACTGTATTATATTGTTATATTTAAAAGATAGTTCCTTATCGCCTAAGAAAAGATTAACAAGCAGATAATATTCTAAGATAGTCGCCTATAAATGTTCCCTATCTCTGTGATGATCTGTTAGGAATAAAATATGTCACCTTACATTCCTGCGGAAGTTGTAATAGATGAATTAATTTATATTATTATATTGTGTAAATATAGTTGTGAAAATTAGAAGAGCGTGTCGAACTCTTCTCCGATATTAAAAGGTAAACGATACAACCCGCCCAGCAATTTTCGTTACACAAAAAGTTGCGAATTAGAATTACAAAGCTAGAAGAAATTAAAATTTAGTTAGAAATTTAACTTGAAATAAATATTTGTCTTAATATCTTCATCATTATCCTGCATTTATCACAATTATTTGGAGTTGTCTCAATGTGTACTCGTCTTTCATAGCACATATCAGAAAAAAATTATATTATTTTTTTATATTATTCATGACATATAAGCTGCGTTATTTTATTAAATGTTATAGCCATCTTCACGCCCTTTAATTTTAGGTAACACTTCATCATAATCATCATCATCGCAGCCCACATACGTCCCACAGTTGGGCTCGGGTCTCCTCCACAATTGGAGGGAATTTCACCTACTATACCATGCTTGTCAGATATGTTGGTATAGGGTTTTGTTTCGAGTTTTCCTTCTCTGGCACAGATGTTATGTGCATATTATACCCCTTAGTCGTCTTTTACGACGTCCATGATCAAGATAGGGAGTGGTGAATTGTATTCTTACTAGGGAGTAACACAGTACCACATGGAAAACGATAACAAAGTTGCAAAACAATATTGATGTTTATTAAGAATTAAATTTAGAAGTGAAAAGTGAAATGTTAAAAAAAAAAAAAAAAAGTTGATAAAAATAAAACATTAATGCTATGTTGTTCCTTATTTTATTTTAAGTGTCACTTAAAAATTAAGGATTGTTAGTGAAAACATGCATAAGACAAAGTACATTTTTAAAAATATACGCAGACTGACAACAGTCGAACATTTCAAGTTATTAGATAAGACTTCTATGATAACATATGAGTAATCGAATAATCAAATACCTTCAACAATATTACAATTGTTTATTCAGATAACACAATTTTTGAAGTGAATAACTTGTTCAGGTACATAGGGCACTTTTGAGTTGGGAAAAAGCACTTACTTCGCGTGACCGTTATGCTGTCACATGTGTATTTAAAAATGTATTTGTATTGTATTCATTATAATACATTAATTATGTAAAATAACGAAATACGGGTATATGATTTAAATATATTAATATTAGAAGTGGTAGGACCACACTGCTGACAGTTATCTGTCTACAGCCGCGGGCAGGTCCGTCCGGGGTAGTACCACGCTGAGCAGAAAATCGACGTCTAAGTAGTAGCAATTTGTTACTGCGCTCCGTTCGGTGAACGAGAGAGCCGGCAGCCCTATTTTCTGAGGGTGATTGCGTGTGTTGGGTTTTGGTGATTCCTTTAGTTTCACTGAACCTCATTGCACTCATTCACACTCCCTTCACTTTCTTCATGATAGGCAGTGACCTAGCAAAGGTCTATGAGCGGTCTGCCACCGTTAGCAATAAAAAGAAAAATATTGAATGAAAAATACTTCTTAAGAAACCAAAAATGTTTAAAATTCTGTGAAGCTAAAAAGACTTTATTTTTGCTCTATCTTCCTGTGACTATCTGCATATTATAAACATATCTTCAGAATGAGCAACTGGACTACTGTGAGTTCAATTTTAATGGCCGGTAACAAAAAATGTAGTATATTGTAAATAAAACTACTTTTACGGATTATATCGCGTTTGCATTTGATTTATGATTGCCCGACGTTTCGAACACTTTGCAGCATTCATGGTCACGGGCGGACTAAGGTGTCTCACGTCCAACAAGTAATCGTTATTACAGACATTTTCGACCACAGAGGGTCATGGCGGTCAGGGTCATCCGTGGATACCGCACGGTGGCGACGGAGGCAGCGTGCCTATTGGCCGGGACTCCCCCGTGGGACCTGGAGGCGGAGATGCTCGCCGGACTATATCGGCGAGCGACGGGGGTGCGAGCGGGGGGTGGTGTGGTCTCGTTAAGGGATCTCACCGCCTGGCGCGTCGACGCCCGCCGAGACGTCATTGCCCGTTGGGCAGTCCGGCTGGAGGCCTCGGTTCGGGGTGCGAACCGTGGAGGCCTTCCGGCCGGTGCTGATGCAGTGGTTGGAAAGGCGGCACGGGGTGCTCTCCTTCCGACTGGTGCAGGTTTTGACGGGGCATGGGTGCTTCGCCAAATACCTGCACAAGGTCGTTAGGAGGGAGAGTACACCGTCTTGCCACCACTGCGATTGCGACGAGGACACGGCGCGCCATACGCTCGAGGCCTGCGTGGCTTGGGCGGTGCAGCGCTGTAAACTCGTCGCAATCATCGGTACGGACCTGACGCTGCCGGCTATCGCTAGGGCGATGGTCGACAGCGTCGGGAATTGGGACGCGGTCGCAGCCTTCTGCGAGACAGTGATCTCGCGGAAGGAGGCGGCGGATCGCCTGCGCGAGGAGCGCAGCCTCGATGAGGAGATCCGCCGCTGGCGACTGGGGCGGCGTAGGCGCAACTATCTGCGCCTCATGCCGCCCTAGCCGAGGCCGCGGGTGACGTGACCGGGGATTAGTCCGTCACCCGCTGAGAGGCCTACCGCGTGAGGAAAGACCGACGTCCTCCCCGAGGGGGGGACGTCGGTCGATGGGAGGGTACCCCAATTAGGGGTATTCCGTCGGGCCGACCACTGACGACAAGTTAACGCTGCTCCAGTGGTCGGCCCAACGACGAAGGCGACGTGGTTTTTGGGTGGGTCGCGGGAGTTGCGTGCTTAAGCCACTCTGTCGACCCGGACGGAGTGGTGCGGAGGAGCGCCGAACGCGACCCACCCACAAAAAAAAAATTACAGACATTTAAATTAAAATTTAAATTAAAATTTAAATTAAATTTAAAATAAAATTTAAATTAAAATTTAAATTAAAATTTAAATGTCTGTAATAACGATTACTTGTTGGACGTGAGACACCTTAGTCCGCCCGTGACCATGAATGCTGCAAAGTGTTCGAAACGTCGGGCAATCATAAATCAAATACAAACGTGATATAATCCGTAAAAGTAGTTTTATTTACAATGTGTAGTGCTCGCGTAAACATCAGATATCATAAATGTAGTATATTTGAAATGATATTATTTTGCAATTTTATTGAGACTTTTAGAAACAAACTTAAAAAAAATAGTACTGCCATTGATTTGTAATGTTTACGCGAGTGTTACACGCATACACATCTACACTAATATTATAAATGCGAAAGTAAGTTTGATTGTTTGTTACGCTTTCCCGCTTAAATCACCGAACCAATGTCAAAAATTCTTTCACCAATGGCAAACTATAGGGAGTAATATATTACTCCCTATAGTTTTCCAATGGTGGCTGTATTTTATCACGGTATTCCCACGGGAACGGGAACTACGCGAGTAAGGCGACTGAAACCGAAACGAAGAGAGAGCGGGTTGCTAGTCTATACTAATATTATAAAGAGGTAAAATTTGTAAGTTTGTATGTAACGAATAAACTCAAAAAGTACTGGACCGATTTTAAAAATTCTTTCACCATTGGAAAGCTATAATATCAGGGAGTAACATAGGCTATATTTTATCCCGGTATTCCCACGGGAACGGGAACTACGCGCGTAAGGCGACTGAATCCGAAGCGAAGCGAGGGCGGATTGCTAGTTTGAAATAAAACTAAAAGCGCTACACGACATTTTGACGTGCCGTGAGTTGAGAGTTTTACATGTGGTGACGGAGTAAGAATACAATCCACCACTCCCATTCTTACCCGTGGATGTCGTAAAATACTATTCCATCCATCCATCAGCCTACAGACGTTCACTGCTGGACATAGACCTCCCCACGAGAATGCCACTCGAAAAGGTCCTGCGCCACTTGCGTCCAACGGTTCCCTGTGAGTTAGAGAATGTCGTCAGTCCACCTAGTGGGGGGTCGTCCTACGCTGCGCCGTCCGATTCGTGGTCGCCACACGAGAATTTTTCTTCCCCAACGGTTGTCGGTTTGACGAGCGATGTGGCCTGCCCATTGCCATTCAAACGTGCTAATTCTGCGGGCTATGTCGGTTACACCCGTTCATCTACGGATTTCCGTGTTCCGGATTTTATCACGTAGAGAAATACCGAGCACAGCCGTCTCCATAGCACGCTGAGCGACTTTGAGCATTTTTATGAGGCCGACAAAAGACCATTAAAGGATTCATAATAATATGGGTATGATATCTGCGCAAGAGAAGGCAAACTCGAAATAAAAACCCTATACTAACCTGTCCGACCAGCATAGGTATATAGTAATGTCAATTTCTCTCCTATTGTGCAGGAGGCTTGAGCCCAATAGTGGGACGTATATGAGCTGAAATGAGTTGAGAAGATGATAACGATTTGAGCTGAGAATGATAAGAGTAACTCGATTCCAAACTAATGTTACTGAAAATATATCGACGCAAGACTTTATTATAAGCATGTCATACGATAGCCGATCCGGTTCATAATTGAATTAATCATAAACTTTATTGAAATATCCGGTTTATATTTCACCGGCTTCAAATTGCGCGGTAAGATTATGTTGGAAAGTTGCGTTATTATTTAATCCTTTGGCCACGGCATATGAATACACTTGTCGTCCTAATTAGCCTGTGGAAGTTGTAAAAATTGGTAAGGGATAGTGATTCCTTAGTCTAAGGAAAAAGAGCAGTAGTATTTTTCAGCGAAACGTATAGTACCTTACTATATTCTATACTCAGAAAGTTGGGCTTCCGGCTCTCTCGCTCACCGAACGAAGCGCAGTAACAAATTGCTACTACTCAGACGTCGATTTTCAGCGAGAGCGTGGTACTACCCCGGATGGACCGGCCCGCGGCTGTAGACAGATAACTGTCGACAGTGTGGTCCTACCACTACCACTTTCAAGCTTTCACGCTTAAACCACCGAACCGATTTCAAAAATTCTTTCACCAATGGAAAGCTATAATATCAGGGAGTAACATAGGGTATATTTTATCCCGGTATTCCCACAGGAACGGGAACTACGCAGGTTTAAGCGACTGAAACCGAAGCGAAGCGAGGGCGGGTTGCTAGTAGTTAATAATTGCAAATTCCTATTGAAGAGAACGTAAAGTATTACGTTCTCTTTTTTATTATTATTTTAGTTTATGTCGGTTTATTCAAATTTTTAATTTCACTTATTGACATTTAAGCTATTTTTATTATTATTGCGGCAAGTAAACAAAATTAATATGTATTTTACAATTTGTTTTTTTTTGTTGTCTCAACCCCATTACTGGGCTCGAGCTTCCATACTAATAGAAGGGAAATTGACCTGCTATAGTATGCTGGTCAGACATATTGGTATAAAATTTTATTTCAAGTTTTCCTTCTCTTGTGCAGATGTTATTTGTACATATGCCTTAGTCGTCTTTTACGACACCCACCAGCAATTTAATATTCGATTTGGTATTCATATCTGCCATCACAGAGCAATAATGATTATTCATTTATATATTTTGCATTTTTTTCAACTGTCTGTTTCTAAGTATTTTTATAATGGAATATGAGCTGTAATGGTGATGATATTTTGCACTGTCAATGCGAGTCATCGGCCTGTTATTATGTCTACCGTATAGATTAGATAACAATAGATGTCTTATCAGTTGAAATGTTTTGAACATGTCATCCCTTTTTATGGTGGACTAGGAAACGTAAGCAAATAATATCAATGGTAAACTATAAATTAGATTTAACTAAAAAAACTACATTAACATTGAGGAATTATAAAACAATAAATAAAACGTTTTCGTGTGGTGACGGAGTAAGAATACAATTCACCACCCCATCTCTTGACCCTTGAGTGTCATAAATGACGACTAAGGGATAAAATATGCATAGAAAATCTACGCGAAAGAAGAAATACCTATTCAAAACAAAACCTTATACCAACACGTCCGACCAGGGTCGTATAGGAGGTAAATTTTCCTTCTATTGTGGAGGAGGCTAATTCGTGGTAGGACTGTTGACAGTTATCTGTCTACAGCCGCGGGCCGGTCCGGCCGGTGTAGTACCTCACTGAGCAGATAATCGACGTCTGAGCAGTTGCAGTTTGTTACGGCGCTTCGTTCCGTGAGCGAGAGAGCCAAGGAAGCCCAACTTTCTGAGGGTGTTTGGCGTGTGATGGGTTTTGGTGATGCCTATAGTTTTACTGAGCCTCATTGCATTCATTCACACTCCCTTCACTTTCTTCACGGTAGGCAACGGCCTAGGAACGGTCCATGAGCGGCAGCCACACTTACCATCAGGTGTACTGTTTGCTCGTTTGCCACCGTTTGCAATTAAAAAAAAGAAAAGGCTCGAGCCTAACCATGGTACATATATGAGTCGAAATAATGAAGATGAAATGAAATAAACCAATTTCCCACCCAAACCTGTAAATCAAATTTATTTTGCAGTTGCTTTCTTATTTTCAACTAGCAATCCGCCCTCGCTTCGCTTCGGTTATAGGTTATAGGTTATAGTCGTTTTACCCGCGTAGTTCCCGTTCCCGTGGGAATACCGGGATAAAATATAGCCTAGTTTACGCCCTGATATTATAGATTTCCATTGGTGAAAGAATTTTTGAAATCGGTCCAGGCGTTTTGAAGATTACCCGGAACAAACAGACAGACAGACAGACAAAAATTTTTTAATTGCTATTTTAGGCATCGGTGTCGTGCAAATAACCGTGTGAGCATGAAAAAAGCCTATTATTTTGACATTACAAACAGACACTCACAGTTATTTGCACGACACCTATGCCTAAAATAGGAATTAAAAAATTTTTGTCTGTCTGTCTGTCTGTTTGTTCCGGGTAATCTTCAAAATGGCTGGACCAATTTCAAAAATTCTTTCACCAATGGAAAGCTATAATATCAGGGCGTAAACTAGGCTATATTTTATCCCGGTATTCCCACGGGAACGGGCACTACGCGGGTAAAACGACTATAACCTATAACCGAAGCGAAGCGAGGGCGGGTTGCTAGTACAACAATATATTTTAAAATCTTACTAATCATCTTGTAGTAACTGGGAACTACTTTTTTTAAGTCGGTTCTTATATTGCACCATTTTAAATAAAGGCCTCCTATGATTACTAAGACTAAGTCTTCAAAACGTAGGGTAATCAATAATGAAATACAAACGGAATAAAATCCGTTAAAATAGTTTCATTTAAAATGTTTAAAACTTAAGAATTTCTGTGTTTACGCAAATATTATACATCCTTACTAATATTATAAATGCGAAAGTAAGGATGTTTGTTTGTTTGTTTGTAACGCTTTCACGCTTAAACCACCGAACCGATTTCAAAAATTCTTTCACCAATGGAAAGCTATAATATCAGGGAGTAACATAGGCTATATTTTATCCCGGTATTCCCACAGGAACGGGAACTACGCGGGTTTAAGCGACTGAAACCGAAGCGAAGCGAGGGCGGGTTGCTAGTTGTAAATAAAACTACTTTACGGATTATCGCGTTTGTATTTGATTTTTGGTTGCTCGACGTTTTGAACACTGCAGCGTTCATGGCCACAGGTGATGCACCCGTGTACGCGATAAAATCCGTAGTTTTATTTACAATGTGTAAAACTTGCGTAAACATTAGAAATAATATACACAATATATGTACTAAAGAAGGAATACTCGAATTAAAAACTTGTGTCAAACAGTCTAGTCAATGTGATTAGAATAACAATTGACCTCTTATTATCAGTCATGCTATTATGAAACTTATTTATTTATGAACGAAAACAATGATTATCACGAGTAGGGCTTGCACCAAGGATATAAGGTGGAGTTCAATTATACTTTAATAAGAAATGCGTTGAAGAATAAATCATTGTGTCGTGGGGGACTTTATAAACTTTATTTAATAATGTTTTCGTGTAATGACGAAGTAAGAATACAATTCACCGCCCCCTCTCTTACCCGTAGGTGTCGTAAAAGACGACTAAGGGATATAATATGCACATAACATTTGTGCAAGAGAAGGAAATCTCGAAATGAAACCCTATACTAACATGTCTGACCAGCATGGTATAGTAGGTCAAATTCCCTCTCCTTGTGGAGGATGCCCGAGCGTAACAGTGGGACGTTTGTGGGCTGCGATGATGATTTAATAAAACTATTTTTAAGGATTTTATCATTACAAGACACTGACATTAAAATCGAAAAGAAATTTTATCATTTCAGCCCATACACGTATCGTATGTTGGACTCGGGCCTACTCCACTATGGGAAATTAATCTACTATACCACGCTAGTCAGACTCGTTGGTATAAGGTTTCTCTTGCATAGATGTTGCATGCATATTAAATCAGTTGTCTTTTATGACATTCATGAGCAAAAGAGGGGGAGGTGAACTGAATTCTTACTCCGTCACCACACAGAAGATTGCACCCAAATAAATAATTAGGATAAAAACAGGACAATGACGATTTAACTTTCCTTAATATAACACGAGCTATAAATTAAATTCAAGGACGTGAAAGCGTTGAGTTTTTGCAATGTTCAACTCTTAAAGTAATAGTTATTCATCTCACGCAGCGACAGTTGACTTTATCTCAATATAGATGAGACCTTGTAAGCTGTATAACATTCTGTTATTCCCTTTTAGAGTTACGCAGTGAGAGTGCACAAAAAAAAATAAAGCATTTATTCTGGTCTCGTTAAATCTATTAAAACATAAACATAACTAAAGGAAATAATTTCTTAATTTCATCCCATATACGTCCTACTATTGGGCTCGGGCCTCCTCCGCTATGGGAATATGTATAATTTTTTATCACAGTTTATGTTGGTCCGGGCTGACGACTGACATAAAGGATTCGGTACCAATGATCGGCCCAATCGGAATGGGAATATGGCAGGTTAATGGGGTCGCGCGCCGCCCTCTCTTCACCCCGGATAGGACGGAGTGCGGCCGCGCCATAGCCTGTCCAAAGAGCTTATATTGGTAATGCTATTAATTATAATATTACAATAGTTAAAAACAAAATAAAGTTAAAAATATGGTATATTAAGGTATCTTTTTTCATTTATGAAGTATTAGCAAATTCTCGCGGTTATTTACCGCTCCTGTTGAAATACCGTGATAAGATATAGCTTACGTTAAAACTTATACAAACAGCTACTTGGTATTAAATATTATCAAAATTTGTCCAGTCATTTTGAAAGTTACCTGGAGCAAATAGAACGCTGATGATATGGCCAAACCACATCGCTCGATGAACCGACAACCGCTGGGGAAGAAAGATTCCCGAGTGGCGGCCACGTATCGAACGACGCAGTGTAGGACGATCCCCTACAAGGTTGACGACATTTTCAAAGTCGCAGGGAACCGTTGAAAGCAAGTGGCACAGGACCGTTCTGAGTGCCATTTTCGTAGGGAGGCCTAATGTCCAGCAGTGGACGTCTGTAGGCTGTTGGATGGATGGATTTGTGCCATAGATGGAAAACTCGAAATAAAACCCTACACTAATATGTCTGACAAGCATGGTCAATTTTCCTCTTATTGATGAGGGGGCTCGAGCCCAGCAGTGGGACGTATATGAGACGAGACGATGACGACGAGATTTAAAACGTAAATAATGAGTGCTACGGACACGAGTAGTACAGAACCCTTCAAATTCAAGTCCGATTCGCACTTACAGTTGTCTTATTTGATTTGTATAACAACGTTATCAAATCAAATCATTTATTCTGTATAGGCCCCTTAAGGGCACTTACATATTGTCAAATTACAGTTTTGAATACAATACAATAATCTACCATCGGATCGGAACGCGGCCACAAACTGAGAATATCCGGCAAGAAACTCAGCGGGCAGTAATTTTTTTTCTTAATCTTTTAAATATGTATACATAATATTATGCTTAAGTACAACATATTATATGGTATTAGCTCCAGTGTGATGCCCTTCGAAATTAAATATAGGTATGTATAAATTTTCAAGATTTAATGCAAGACAAAAAAAAAATTAAAGCATAAAGAAAGGAAGAAAATATGGCTGGACCAGATCCCACAAGCAGCACCCGATCACGAGTTAACTACTAAAGCAGCCATCACTCTCCTCAACCAAATTAGAGGGAAGGGAGCGACCCGCCCCACATAGCTACCGCAAGCAGAACCTTATTCAGTGAGCATGACCAAACCATAAATAAAAAAACAAAACGAACTACAACTACTACTATATCTACTATAAAAAAAAAAAAAACCACTAAGTACTATAAAATAAACTATGAACTATAGCAGGTATGCAAAAGGAGATCAAAACCAAAATTCGACAGACAAAACACGCTACGCTGTACAATCACAAGAGTAAGAGAAAAAAATAATTAAAATAAAAAACCTGTGAATTCATACAAGTTAGAAGTACCTTAAAGCTGTAACAATTACAATAACATTAATTGCTGAATGAGGAGCTGCTCATAACCACTCTGTATTATCATCTAAATAATCCGAAATTTTGTAATAGCCTTTGCTACAAAGTCTACTCTTAATAGCTTTTTTAAACATGTTAATTGGCATGTCTCGGACATTTTTAGGTAGTTTATTGTAAAAACGTATACATTGCCCCATGAAAGACCTACTAATTCTCTGTAGACGAGTAGTATGAATTACTAAATTATCCTTATTCCTAGTGTTTACATGATGAATGCTAATGTACTTTTGAAATTTTTCAAAATTGTTTTTTACATACATAAGATTTTCGAATATGAATCGGTTCCATTATGCTCAAACTATAGTGTTATTTTTATTTAAATTTTTCCTTACTATTATATTTTTTTGATAAGGAATAGAGTAAGAATATAATTTACCATTACCACCCCCTTGCTGGCCCGTGGGTGTCGTAAAAGACGACCAAGTGATATAATATGCAAACATCTATGTAAGAAAAAGCAAACTCGAAATGAAACTCGTATACCAACACATCTAATCATCATGGTATAGTAGGTTTTCCTCCCAATGTGAAGAAGGCTCGAGCCGAACACTGGAACTTATACGAACTGAAATGAAGTTTTTTTTTGGGTAGGGCCACGGTCAGCGCAGCCGACACCCGGCTTCGTCCGGGGCGACAGAGTAGCGGTGCGCGGCCCCGTAACCCACCCGATAGCACGTCGTCTTCGTCGTTGGGCCGACCTCCGGTGCAAAGTTCCTTGTCTTCAGTGGTCACATTTTTAAATATAACGTAGAAACAAAATATTTAAAATCAATGAGATAATTGCCTGGCAGTTATAGTAACGTGTAGAAGTAATGGTGTCTCGACTCGATGACGTACGTGAGCAATGATGAAATATAAATAAAATTATATGTAATAGTTAGATGACACAACATCTATGTTATATTTGATTTAAGTGTCACCTAAGCTTCAGGGGTCTTTCGCGAAAAAGAGCAATAATCTATCAAATCTATACCAATAAATAAAATTGGAGTGTCTGTAATGTCAAAATGATAGGATTTTTTCATGCTCACACAGTTATTTTCACTATACATATGCCTAAAATAAACTTTATATTTTTTCTGTCTGTCTGTCTGTTTGTTCCGGGTAATCATCAAAACGGCTGGAACGATTTTAAAAATTCTTTCAGCGATGGAAAGCTATAATATCAGGGAGTAAACCAGGTTACATTTTATCCCGATATTCCCACGGGAACGGAAACTACGGGGATAAGGCAACAGAAACCAAAGCGAAGCGAGGGCGGGTTGCTAGCATAAAATAAAACTGTTTTTACAGATTTTGCTTGTAATTCTCTATGAGCTCAGTCAAAGGAAATAGGAAAGAGAAAAAAATCCGTGAAAATCGTTTTATTTTGAACTAACTGCTGCTGCTAACCCACTACTTTCACTGCGGTATACAAGAGAGAGAATTTTAGAAAGAAAGTATTAGAGATATTGCGTCCTTAATACCAATAACGCGCAGCGTTTGCAACGGAAACTAAAGAAATATACAGTATTCTTACAATATGTTTCTAGTTAGTTGTAGCCGGGTTGAGAGCCCTCAGCGATCACCCATAGTCCAGGCAAAGCTGTGAAAGTCATCTGCGGCTAACAGCTATACACACACAAATGAAAATGTAGTTTTTTTTTTTTTTTTGTGTGACTTAGTTGTTAGCCTCAGATGGCTGTGACAACTTTACCCGGACTGGTGTGTGAGCGCTGAGGGTTCTCAACCCGTGAAAATGTAGTCGATGTTACATAGTTTATAGCTTTTTTCTATAAATGGCTAAAAGAATTTTTCGATTCAAACCAGTAGTTGCAGTCCAACCAAATAAACTCTTGACATTTATATTATTCATCTCAGCTAATATACGTCCCACTGTTGGGCTCGAGTCTCCTCCACAACAGGAGGGAAGTTGACGTTACTATACCATGCAATTGCAATTTGCCTCAAATATAGTGTAATATGCCTCAGAATGTCGGCCTCTTGTTTAATGGTGTGGACATCTAGATGTTGATGGATTTCCTTGTTGGTTATGAACAATGGGGCTTTGGAAATAGCTCTTAAAACTATATTTTGGAAGCGTTGGAGGATCTCTATGTTAGAATTGCTGGCATTGCCCCAGAGTTGAATACAATATGTCTAAATTGGAAAAGCCATCCGCTTTATATGTTAGGATTTTGTTTTCCATTGACAGCTTGGATCTATTACCTAAGAGCCAATAGAATTCCTGATATCGGATGTTTAAATGATCTCTCTGTGCCTTGATGTGCGATTTCCATGTAAGGCGACGTTCCAAATAGACGCCTAGATACTTTACCTTTATAATACTTTTGAACCAAAAAAAAAATACACAAATAGTTTGCGTTTTCACCAGTGTATTTTTTTTAAACTCACGTCACCATTTCAACATGTTTGACCAGCGTGTTATAGATCAATTGCCTATTGTGGAAGAGGCACTAGCCCAGCAGTGGGATGTATATAAGATGTGATAATGATGATGATAATATATTCATGTAAATATCAAAGATATATGTTAACTTGTCAAGATAAATAGTCTTTACTTAATATTGTGTAATACATGACTAAGTAGCATTTGGCTAGAAATATGAAAAAACACAACCCATAGATTATAGAGTTTTTTACTTATTAATTATGCATTAAATGACTTGGTATTAACGATAGTTTTTTTTTTTATACATAATGTAGGAAATACTTTATTTTTTGTTTATTGCGAACGGTGGCAAACGTGCTAATAGTACACCCGATGGTAAGTGTTGTTGTCGCTCTTAAACCTTTGCTAGGCCGCTGTCTACCGTGATGAAAGTCAAGGGAGTGTGAAAGCAATGAAGTTCGGTGAAATTAAAGCCATCAGCAATACCTACCACACGCGAACACCCTCAGAATTGGGCTTCCAGTTCTCTCGCTCACCGAACGAAGCGCGCTAACAAATTTCTACTACTCGGACGTCGATTTTCTGCTAGAGTGTGGTACTACCCCGGACGGACCGCCTGCGGTTATAGACAGACAAATGTCAACAGTACTATCAAAATGTTTACATAGATTACGTATTTAATGGTGTGTGAAAAATATGGTATTACTTATTACTGTTCTCCTACGGAGTTGCAAAAGTCATCTGAAGAATTGCCAGCTGTGCACAGTGATTTCTTGACATACGTGGCTGACTCGGCGGGTTACCAGGATTACCAGATAACTAGAAGAATAGCAGCAGATACTCGAAACTCATAAACCGCGATTTGTTAGATCGCACAACTCGTTAGCCATATAAACTACGTTTCGGAGTTGTAAGTTTAACTTTATATAATTACTAGCTGACCCAACAGACGTTGTTCTGTTCAAATAAAGCGCCACCTACCGGGTCCAGTTGTGAATCTAAACCATTCTCGAATCTCATTGAGGACACACAAATTACTTAAATTACTTAAATCCAGTCAACAGATATCGCCATCTGTTAGAATCTTTTGGAGTTAACCGATAATTGTGACTGTCAATTAATTATAGACAAATAATTTGTAATAAAATAAAATTGCGACTATAATTAAAGATCTAAGTTATCCTATGTTTCAAGTTGGAGCAAACTGCACACGGTGTGCAAATTTGATTAAAATCGGTTAAGTAGTTTAGAAGTCCATCGCGGACAAACATCGTGACAGGAGATTTATATATATTAAGATATACTTTTTTGTGCATAGGTATGTAGTATGACCAATGGAAAGCTATAATATCAGGGAGTAACATAGGCTATATTTTATTGCGGTACTCCCACGGGAACGGGAACTACGCGGGTAAAACGACTAAAACCGAAGCGAAGCGAGGACGGGTTGCTAGTTAAGAATACAATTCGTCACCAGATGAATGCAGCGATATATGACCAAAATTTAATGTTAATTTCAAACGCAGTACAGGAAAAGAGATCTGCTATGTGTCTATGGTTAATCAGTATAAAACACGCCTCAAGAAAAAAAGAAAATACGGGATTGATGCATTTTTACGGCTTTTATCGGGTTTATATTTGATAGGATCAAGGTCACGTGTCAGCCTATCGTTGTCAACTGCTGAACAAAGGCCTTTCTCATGTTTGAACACAAAGTGTGGTTCTGTGGCGCCTGCGTCCAATGACGCCCAACAACGTTCAGCAGGTCATCGGTCTACCTTTTTTGTTTAGTGATAAACGATCAAACGCATGATGATAAATGATACTGCCGTTCACTGACCTTTGTTAGGTCGTTGCCTAGGTTTATCACGATAAAAGCGAAGGGAGTGCGAATGCGTGCAATAAGGCTCGTTGATACTCATCAAGGCATCACCATCACCAAAACTAATGCAAAGATTGTCAGAAAGTTTGACTTCCGGCTCTCTCGTTCATCGAATTAAGTGCAGTAACAAATTGCTATTATTCTGACGTCGATTTTCTGCGAGAATAACCTGAGAATATAGACAGAAGATTCTCGACAGTGCCGTTCTAGCATATAATGCTAGATAAATAATTTGGTAAACAAAAAGAGAACTCTACGATTGCGTTCGCATTAGTTTGATAAAAAAAGGAACGCAAAGTAAATAGTGAATAACATATTCATATTCATCTTTTCGTAATTTTTTTTATTCATTAAAATTCCAATTGTTTTAACATCCAGCTTTTGTAAATAACCTACTTTTTAGATTTATGTGTCCGTATATAAACAATGTATTTCTTTAAATTATATTATACTAAATATTAAATCCCTGTATTGTTTCTACAAATACATATTACAATAATTCAAACAATATATACATAATATACGTGTAAAAGAATAACAGAACTTCCACCCAATTAACGCCAAGGCTGCATTTGGGCAAGTTTTAATTTTTGAAGTGAATTTTTTTTAAAGTGTGTTCGTAGTGTTCTTACAAGGCCCCATGAAACTATTGTATATTCCTTGGTGCCAGGTGTCTTTAAAAAAAGAAAGGTAAATAAAAAGGAGACGACGTTTATTTTTTAAAAGACAACATCCTGTACTAAGGAAATAATCCTTGTGTTGCTTTGACTTTACAAACATGTAATTAACAGACACAAATTACATCCAGACTCAGAACAACAATTTGTGAATCGCACAAACTGTCCTTTTTTTGCGTGGGATTGGAATCCCCGATACTGTCACGGTAGGTCGGTATCTAAACCACTACACCATCTGTGCAGTTTTATACTCTGTAATCACAAGGATAATTTTAGAATTTATCTTGAATTTTATCAACGGATCGCGGCCGCTACTGAGTAGATTAGGCAGGAATCTTAGCGTACTTGTCTTATTTTTTTTTTATAAATTTGTATACATTTTCAGTAAGTATTGGGTCCATTGCTATGACACTACGTCACTCAATCGCCTTGGAGATAAAGGAGAGAGAGACCTTTTAGTGACGAATACCATAAGTTACAAACGCAAATCATAGTTAAAATAATAAAAATCTAAATTCGTGATGCAAAACATTCTGCGCTTTGTACATATAATTATAACAAAAAAGAAAAACCACAACAAGGATATTGCCAAAAAGGAGCTGTTCATAACCAGTCTCTATGATCGTTTAAATAGACTGAGATTTTATAATAAGCTTTTTTATAAAGTCTATTCTTGATTGCTTTTATAAAGTTATTTCGTTAGGCAAGTCCCGGTATCTAATTTTTGGCTAAATAATTGTAGATGCGTAAACTTCTTATTTCGAGTACTCATATGATGAATGTAACAAAATTTTTCAGTTACCGATCTTTTTAATCAAATTTAATAAATAAACATTCGTTTATAAATGTTAATACAACAGTCTAACTATATATTACTTATTTTTTTCAATTTCAATGAAACACTTGGGGTTGAAACACTCTAGATTATAAATTGCTTGAACACCCTTTTTTGGAAAACAAAGATGCTTATTCATTACCACGGATTATCTTTAATCACCATATGATATAATACCATGAAAATAAGCCAAGTAACTAACTATTCTAGCGCTATCAATATCGGTTCGATTTATTTTACCACGAAAGTCGCTGAGCTATATATAGTCTATTTGGTAGTTTTTAATATAAGAGGTTCATTGGAGTCTAGTAGTTCTGTAGCTGCGTAAATTCCAATGCACCTCTCATTACCTACCTAAAAAAGCGGCTCCACGGGGGCTAAACTATTTATTTAAACATTGGTTCTCACTTGTCTCACATTGGGTTTGGTAAATTTGATACATATTGATTTGTTCTACTCCAATGAATAACGTTATCCAATGAATTGTTCATATCGTTATAGTTAATCTTTTGTCAATAAAGAGTCGACATCAGCAAACAGCACAATCTTTTGATTGTGCCTTACATGAAAGAGTAAGTCAATAAAACAAGAAAAAAAAATGGCTCCAGAATGGACCCTTGCGAAATGTCAATTTTAACCCTTATGTGAGTGACGAGGTACCCGGGTACCTTTAGCATTTTCAAATTTTAAAAAAGTATATTTTACGACCTGTAGATATCTGTGATTTCCTGAGAGCTCTTAACTATTTATAAATTATATGTTTTCTTATGTTTTGACGCAGTGAACTATTTACAATGGTTTGTGGAAACCAAAACATATTTTAAACTCACAAAAGGTACCCGGGTACCTCTTTGTTGTTTTGTATGACTATGATAAAAGTACCTATTTATAATTTCGTATATGATGGACAAGTTATTGCATGTTCATCACAAATTCGTTTTCTGCAAGCTTGTTGTGTGTTTCTTTACTTGTGTTTGAGTTCGCTGTAGGTATATGTAGCAACTTCAAACGACTACAATACGCCCTGTAGAATCTCCTCTAGTCTGACTTATAGAAGTTATAAGTTATAGCAGGAAGAAACCTGTTTGTTTTTCTTACCGTTACAACTAGTGTAAGATTCCACGAATTCAAGGAATGATACGAGGTAGTTACATTCAGTCCTTAATTTTTATATTTAGCCATGAGATCTAGTACACATTACACAACATTTGTTTGACGAGTGCCATCACTTGACTTGCCTATGTATATTTGTCCATCTAGGGGGTAGAAATTATTAGAATCACAAGCCTGGGATAATTTTATGTCATCATTTCAGGTTTCGATGGCATGTATTGATTTACTCAATTTCTAGTCCACCTACGGTATCCATATAGCTTTGCGTCAACGGTAATACTAATATGTACGAAGCTTGTAGATTTTATTCAAATTTGAAATGAACATAGTCCAAATATCTCCTATAGCGGCTGCTTTATCAACTAACAAATATTCAGGGCGCGATACATCATTATCAAACATTGTGGTGTGGATCAGATGGCACCACATCCCATCTTTTGCTATAAGAATATTTTCGAATGATTCCACTTCAAAACTCGCATGGGAATCGTGAGAATCAATCTCATTTTCGAATTCAGCTTCTTGCTCAACATCCGAAATTTCTCCAATCCATCCTCTTCAACTAAAGGAATATAATCATGTTCATTATCAAACGCAGCAAACTCACCTTCAGCACTAGAAGATTTTGCTAATGTCGCTAGTAATTTTGTTGAATTATATCTTCGAACATGTGACGTTTGTTTAAAAGTACTTGTTCCAATATTCATAATGAAATAATTATAAAGTCACAAAATAATATATTAATCATCATCTCAGTCCATACATGTTCCACTGTTGAGCCTCCATCGTCCTCTTCCATTATGGGAGGGAAATTGACCTACTATACCATGCAAGTTAGATGTATTGATTTAGGGATTTGTTTGGAGTTTCCCTATCCTTGCATAGATATTAAATGCTTATATATCTCTTAATCATCCTTTACCCACGGGCAATTGTGGGTGTGATGTACTGTATTCTTATTCCGTCACCACACGAAAAGAATATAAATAAGCTCCTGCAATACAAACAAACGTACAACCTGTATAAAGGTACCAGGGTACCTTATATTATATCCCTTACTCGTCTTTTACGACACCCATGGGCAAGAGAGGGGTGTGGAGAATTGTATTCTTACTCTGTCACTACACGAAAAGAATATAAATCTCATACAATACAAACATATAAACTGTATGAAGGTACCCGGGTACCTCGTCACTCTTATGAAGGTGTTTTATTTGTCACTCACATAAGGGTTAATGACCGAATCAGATGACCGTGTAACACATTAACAGCAAAATGTTAAAAGATCTCAGGCATTAAGTTCCCCAAAATACATAAGATCTATCCATAAAAATAATTAAACAGAAATAATAATAAAATTGTTGCCTGTTTACGGATGGTGAAATACATTTAAAATGTCGGATTAGTAAAAACCAAATTTATAAAAGTGATAAAATCTTTTAAAAATATTTTTGGTTTTTTGTTTAATACTCGAGGAAACATCAAAAATTATTGCTTAAATTAAAGCTCCAATTGTTTTTTCGTAGAGTATTGCAACTATGCAGTTTTTATTTGTAAAAATGTAATAAAACTTAGAATTGAATTAAACTTGAAGATGATATTTGAATGTTTATATCTCGTAAAACCTGTACGGTCATTCGGTGTGAGTAGAATTTCTTAGGACTTTTTATGGAACCAACGTCCTCCCCGAGGGGGGACATCAGTCGAGGAGAGGGTACTCCTCAGGGAGTATTCCATCGGGTCGACCATTGATATCAAGTCACCCTGCTCCGTTAGTTAGCCCAACGACGAAGGCGGCATGTCACGGGTGGGTTACGTGTGTGCGTGCTTACGCTCCTCTGTCGCCCCGGACGGAGTGGTGCGAGGAGCGCGCCGATCGTAACCCACTCCAAAAAAAAGGGACTTTTTTATGGAATCCACAATATGTAGACTTCCGCAATGGTCATCCGGGCGGGCATCCGTTGAATATAAGGCAGCGGCACTGAGGTACTCCACAAAGGGCAAATATTAGACGTGCGGCATGTTATAGGGCCCACGCCACCGCTTCATCGCCCCAAACGATTGGGCTGGAATCAGCTTTACCATAACCGTAAAATGAGGCAGAATTTTACCTCTAGTTTAAAGTCTGCTTTGAAATCTAAGACCCACATATAAGCGGCATTTACAATAGCCGAGTGAAAAAAGAGCTGACATTTCTGACATAATCGGGAATAGTTTGAAGTTTGTTTTGAAATCCAAGACCCAACCATTTTTCAAAAATATGTGTATTTCGTCAATTATTTGGGTGATACTTATATCGCTTAGTCGTCTTTTACGATACCCACGGGCAAGATAAGGAGTGGTGAATTGTATTCTTACTTCGTCACCACACGGAAATCATTCGAAGACAAGGTCTTAAGTTTGAGAGTAATACGCTTATATCGCTGAGGTATCGAAGCATTGAATCTTGTAGAGACATAAGTACATATATTGTCATTTTACAACGGATGCCGTCATTATCTACTTAAGGAATAGGTACTGTGGAGTTGACCATTGGGCATCTTGACGAGATATTTCATTCAACCAAGGCCTGTTGTCTATTTCTCATCGCTTCGAGTACTTACGCTAACTCGTGTTATTATCAGTAAAAGTTTTTATTTATTAAAACATATTATTATATAAAACTAGCTGACCTAACAGACGTTGTTCTATTCAAATAAGCGCCACCTTCCAGGTCCAATTGTGAATTTAAACTATTCACGAATCCCCTCAAAGACACACAAAAAATTCCATCAACATCGGTCCAGCCGTTTGGGAGGAGTTCAGTGACATACACATGTACACAAGTAATTTATATATAAAGATAAAGCCAGGTCAAAAGTAAAAGGATAAAAGATTAGTAGGTACTTTTCATTCATGATCATTATTATTTCAAATTATAGAAGTCCGGCTACTGGGCTCGAACCTCGATGTATCTATGAAAGAGAAGGAAGGCTCAAAATAAGAACCCATACCAATTCGTCTGATCAACATGCTATAATAGGTCCACTTTTTTACTATTGTGGCGGCGGTTTAATCCCTACAGTGGGACGTGTAAGATTTTCGCACCCGCCACCCGGCTCCGTACGGGGCGACAGAGGGTCGGTGCGCGTCCTCGCTACCCACCCGTGGCACGTCGCCTTCGTCGTTGGGCCGACCACCGGTGCAGGGTGACTTGTCGTCAGTGGTCGGCCCGACGGAATACCCTTGGGAGTACCCTTTCCTTGACCGACGTCCCCCCTCGGATGTGTAAGACCTGAGATGATGATGAATGATTTTAGAAGTAATAATATAAATTTTGCTGCAGTGACGCAGTAAGAATACAATTTCTTTCCCATTGCCTTGCTCGTGAGAGACAAGAATGAAAACTCGAAATAAAACCTTATACTAATACTTCTAGTGTGGTTATAGTAAGTCTCCGTCGCCGTTCGTGTGGTGACGGAGTAAGAATACAATTCACCGCCCCCTCGTCAATCGTAAAAGACGACTAAGGGATATAATATGCATATAACATCTTTGCAAGGGAAGGTAAATTCGTGAATGTCATTGAAAAGGGTTTTATTGACATTCAATAATTTTAGTATACAACACGTCTGACCAGCGTGGTATAGTAAGTCAATTTCTTTCCCATTGTGGAGGAGGCTCAAGCCCAATAATGGGACGTATATGAGATGTGATGATGATGATTCTCCTGCTATTGTGAAGGAAGCGTTAGAATGAAGCTCTTTGATTTAATGCTGAAGTAGAATACTTGGTCCTGTAGATATATCAGTCCTTAGATCCATCCACCAGTCAATTACTGAAAATAGGCCTTCCAATGAAAATTTAAATCCCATAATCCACCACGCTTGATATGTGGGTTGGTTCTACCGATAGGTGTTGTAAGTTTCGCAGGTGGGTACGATTTCTCTGGTGGGTTTTCCCAAAGAAAAATAAGTTCTGGTGATGTATTAAACTCTTAACCCACCATACGTGGCGTCACCCTATAGGTTTTTTAGAGCAGCCTTTATTTTAGAAGGAGTAAATGGGGATCTTAAAATATGGGTACCCATATTTTGCCCAAAAATGTTTAGTCTCACATTATTCTGATTTCATAAATTAAAGTTACAAAAAATTTCAAGAAAGTTCTCAAAAATCGAGGAAATCAGCATAAAACCTAAAGGATTATAGAGATAAAGGTATTATTAAGAAACTAGCTATTACCACAGATTCGTTCGCGTTAGTTAAAATTTTTTCTATATTTTTCTATTCCTCGATACAATATTGTTTGCCTGGATGCAGAATGATTATTAAAATAATTAAATCATAGATTGCATGGGTGAATATATTGTGAGAACCTACATCTGTTAGAATTCTTCTTGTACTTCTCAGCTCTCGCAAATATCACTGTAGAGTTTGGGCCTCCTAGAGGAGGGAGGTGATTTGACCTACTATACCGCGCTGGTCAAATGTATGTTTTTACATCGAATTAGCCTTCTCTTGCATATATGTTATCTGCATATATACCGTAGTCATATGTCATAATATGACTGTCAAAAAGAAAGAATCAGTTTGCTATCTCGGCCTAGTCTTAGAAAAAAATTTTTCATTTATTGAACATATTAAAACTGTAGGCGAAAAAGCGAAACGGAATTTCTACGCGCTTACTAGAATATCCACATCTACTTGGGGCCTTCGTTTTAATACACTTAAAACCATATACATGGCCACATATTTGGGGTGTATTTGTTACGCTGCACCTGTATGGGCCGATAGGGCCACCATAGGGGCGGCTCGCCTTAAATTACTACAGAGCCAACGATTGGCCCTAATATTCTTATGTAAAGCCTATAGAACGGTTAGTACCGAGGCCTTACCAGTACTCGCGGGTGTACTTCCGGTTGATTTGGAGATTCAGAGACGAGCGTCAATGTATTACACCACAAAGGAAACTATGAATACAGATTTCCTTCTACCGCGCGACCGAAATAAAATTGCTAGATTGTTTGCACCACAATCCATTGTTTATGAGGAACTTTTAACTGAATGGCAAGAAAGATGGGATTCATCATCGAAAGGTCGTCATCTTTATCTATTTTTTCCATGCATCCGGGAGCGCCTGGAGAAGGTGTGGTTGGAGGTTGACCACTTTGTGGCCCAATTTTTAACTGGCCATGGCAACTTTAAAAGTAAATTATTTTCTTTTAAACTCGTACCATCACCATTATGTCAATGTTCCACATCTGACCACGAGTATGAACAATCAGCACATCACATTCTCTGGGAGTGTGATCTCTGGCGAAACGAGCGTAACCTTATGTTAAACAGTTTGCAAGTCACCTGTGGGGTAGTATACTATACGGACCTTGTAGCAACTCGAGAAAATTTCCGTGCGTTCATGCGTTTCTGCCATACCTACTGTAGCAATCAATCTTAACGCTCACATATAGGCCCCGTTAAGCTCTTCCGTATCCGTGGTGCCGTACTGCTGCGCTATCGTAGCTGTACTCCTGTTTACTTATTGGCTGACTAGTCATTTTGTTTTCCTGTCTCCCGCTTTGCCTGGGAGGGAAGTGGAATCTCTCTTTCCAACTCCTCCTCTTTAATCTTTTCTAATTAAATTTGTTGCGGGTCCCAAGACAATTAAAATCATATCCCGGGACTGCCTGAGGGTCAAACCTCGGTGTCATTTATGGAGACCATTGTGGATCCTGGCTTACAGGAGTTACAATGGTGGGAATGTGTGGTGGGATTAGTCCCAATATACCGTAGTCGTCTTTTACGATACCCACGGGGAAGAAAGGGCGGGGTAAATTGTATTCTTAGTCCATCATTACACGGAATCCGTTACTATTAATTTATCAATAAAGCTATGATACCTACATATGTTTACATAGTGATCAGTTTTCACTTTATATCTTTGTCTTTATGAGAGAAGTTGTAAGTATAACTTCTCTTTATATATATATTTCTTGTATACGTGTGTATGTTACTGAACTCCTCCTAAACGGCTGGACCGATGTTGATGAAATTTTTGTGCATGTTCAAGGCGATTCAAGAATGGTTTAAATTCACAATTGGACCCTGTAGGTAGCGCTTATTTGAACAGAACAACGTCTATTGGGTCAGCTAGTATAGTGTATGTTTACATTTAATTAGAAGCTTTAACTTTGAAATGAACTATTTTTACGAATTTTATCGTGTTTGTATTTAATAATTAATTTAATAAAGTTTCGAACACATTGTACAGATAATGGTCACAGAAGGACGTCCACGTATTGTCTGGAATGAAATACAAACGCCGTAAATCTTTATAAATAGTTTTATTTTAAATATGTAATACTTGCGTAAATATCAGGTACCATTTCTTTACCTTTTTAGAATAGTAATAAACGAACATACCACAAAATTTTAAATACCCAGAAAGAGCGACTTTCAATCATTTGTTTACGTGAAAATTTGATTTTATGGAATAAAATATATCCCTGAAAATATCAAAGGGTGGCCGCAAAAATGTATTCATAAAAACATATCTGTTTTTTGTAATTTAGTTTTTTTTTTCTAAATACACAATATTGTTTTATATTTTTCACTTTCACACTTTGACTTCAGTATTCTAAAAAGTATTCCAGGATAGTAAAGACACAATTGTGATACGGTAAAATGTGTTAAAATTATGCGGTATAAACTATTTTTATTTCGACTTTTATTCTTTGTTGCTTTTTCCTGTTTTTGTTAACTGTATGAATAATATAGTTATGAACAATTCCTGGTTTGTTGCAGTACGAGATTTGGTCTTCACAAGACTAAATGCCTCAACTAGCTGGCCTGCAAAGTGGACTGAAGATAGGGAAGAAAATCAGGTACTTAAATTATATATTTTGTCGCTTTTGGTGGTGAGTGCAGATGAACATTCAATCCAACTGATGGTAAGTGGTAACTACCACTCACAAAACCTACAATACTAGGCGTACAGGCGAGTTGCAGTTTACTTTAAAGAGGGGATTGGATTTTCAACCCTCGTTGTTAATCTCGTTGCATTAATTTTTTGCGAGAGTGGGATACTACAATTTATGAATGTAGGTGGAACCGTGGTATTTGGAAGTGCGCACCACGTGGAAATCAAATCACTGCTCACCATAAACATGCATTGGGCTCATAAAAGATTTTAGAATCACTTAAAGGGTTATTTATATTCGATAACATGCTTGTATGTCGTTTTGGTATGCAATAAGTGAGAACTAATCTTTATTTCTTTCTTTTTTCCTTTCTTTTTTCCTTTTTTATTGCCTTAAAGAATAATGAGAGGAAAAGTTGTAATTACTATCTATTTTCTTTTTAATTATTTAAGTATTGTATACGCTAAATGGAAAATGTCGTTATATTTCTAAATTTTATTCTTGTTGCCTTTTCTTTGTTTCTCTCTTTGTTTTTCTTCCCTTGTTTGTATCTATTAGGAGAGGAAAATGGTAATTAATCGTAAATTTTTGATTTATTACATTTTTAAAATAATCGCACTTTTTGTATTCAGTTCATATAATAAATATGTTGCCACGCCTATACGGAAACGAAATGGCTATACCCCGCAATTCAAACGGGTAGGGAAGTTTTGGCAGGAATGTTAAAATGTCATCTGGTGTTTATAATTTTTAATTTTGATGATTTACAGTATTATATTGAATCATTTTACTATTATTTTATGTAATATAACGCAGAGAAAGTTCTGAAGTATAGTGAATAGGATATGATAGTGAATTGCGTGCATTTTCGTGTTATCTTAAAATTGGCAGTGAAATCATTGATTTGATTGCCAGCACCTATTCAATGGTAACGTCTTGACTTACTGAAGAACTGTGAACTTAAACAATGTAATTGACTGAAGAACTTTGTATACATAGTGATGAATAAATTTTAATAATAACGGACAGATAGGCATAATGTTTTGTGTGTAAATCTTTTCTTTTACAGTGATATCATCCGCGTATATCGCTCAATCATCTTTTACTACACTCGCCTTTTTGGTTGGTAGCCTCTTTTTAGGTTTCAGTACCCAAAAGGGAAAAACGGGACTATATTACTAAGACTTCGCTGTCTGTCCATCCGTCTGTCTGTCTCTCACCAGACTGTATCACAAGAACCGCGATAGCTAGACAGTTGAAATTTTTACAAATTATCTATTTCTGTTGCCGCTATAACAACAAATACTAAAAACAAAATAAATAAATATATAACGGGGTCTCTCATACAACAAACGTGTTTTTTATATATAATGGTACGGAACCCTAAGTGCGCGACGCCGACTCACACTTAGCCGGTTTTTGATAATACAGGTAGCCTTTCCGTGTGGTAACGGAGTAAGAATATAATTCATCACCCCATGTCTTGCATGTGTTAAAAAAGATGAGTAAGGGATATAACACGTATATGCAAGGGAAATGAAATCCTCTACAAATGCATTTGACCAGCGTGATTTAGCTTTGTTACTATTCAGACGTCGATTTTCTGCGAAACTGTAGTCCTACTTCGAACAGACCAGCCCGCGGCTATAGACAGACGACTGTCGAGTGTGGTCCTACCACATTCAAATTTTAATGCTTTCAGTGGATTAATATCTACTAGTGATCGCCGAATGGTCGAGATTCGGCCATAATTCATTTAGATAAATTTTTCTGCTACACCTTTTTTTTAATTATCTTTATATATACATTTCTTGTGTACGTGTGTATGTCACTGAACTCCTCCTAAACGGCTGGACCGATGTCGATGAAATTTTTTTGGGTGTGTTCAAGGGGATTCGAGAATGGTTTCGATTCACAATTGGACCCGGTAGGTGGCACTGCTGTCGATTTCAAGGAGAATTCCATTTATTTTATTTCAACAGAACAACGTCTGTTGGTTCAGCTAGCTTGTATGTATGTATAATTGTACATTGAGCAATCTATATTTCATTAATAACTAATATATAAGTACTAATATCTATTAGACATTGTCATCATAATTATGATTGTTTGACATTCATTCGATCAGAGATTTTAACCATAAACAAAAGTGTATAAGCGCGCGCGCGTGTCGAATCCATGGTAGTGTGCGTAATGCCTTTTAAAATTAATTTAATGTATTTTTAATGCATTATTATATCAAATTTTAGTTTGCCGTACTTCTGCTCAATATGTTCTTCAATTGTGCCAATCATATTTGTTCATCAGCATGATTTCAAAGTTTTTGCTTCACGTATTCATATATAGATTAGTTTGTTTGGTCATGTAGAGAGAATGAATGATAGGAGATTGACAAAGAGAATTTATAGGGCAAATGTGAATGAAAGTATTAGAAGGGGAAGAAAAACGCGGAAGTTCCACGATCAAATTGGGGACGTTCTTAAGAAAGGCCAGGTTAAAAGTACCCTAAACCGAAGAACATGCATGAGGAGATTAATGAATGTGGAGAAGGATATATAGAGTACTTGTTTTATTTATAACTATAAATAATATTTTCTATTGTGTAGATAAAGCTACAAGTATTTATGACAATCCTATCAATCATAATAGGAAAGTGTCAATTTTGTGTTATGTCGAATAATATTACAGATTTAATCCGTGTGGTGACGGAGTAAGGAGTAAGAATACAATTCACCACTCCCGTTGTCCGTGGATGTCGTAAAAGACGACTAAGGCATACAATATGCATATTGGGTAATAGGGATCTGGTCCAGCCATAATCGTTTGAATAACATTACGTATTTTGTAGTTCGAAGGGTATCATACTGGAGCTAGTTCTTACAAAACATATTGTACACAATTTTATATTTACTAAGAAAAAATATTAAAAATAATAGATAAGCGCGCTGAGTTTCTTGCCGGATCTTCTCAGTAACAGTCGCGTTCCGATCCGGTGGCAGTTTATTTTTTTGGATAATGTGTAAATCATTTATTATGCATAAACCCCGAGAGGGCTCTCAGGGTTTATGCATAATAAATGATTTGAATTTATAACATTTGTACAAGAGAAGGGAAACTCGAAATAAAATCCTAACCAACATGTCTGACTAGTATTGTGTAGTAGACCAACTTCTCTCATATTGGAAGGAGGCCCAAGCCCAGTAGTGGGAAGCTTATGAGCTGAGACGACCCCTCTTTTTCCTGTGGGTGTCGTAAAAGACGACTAAGGGATATATTATGCATATAACAGTTATGCAAGAGAAGGAAAACTTGAAATGAAACCCTGCCAGTATAATCCTAAAATGACAATTAATTGATAATTCTTGTTAGAGAGAACGTAAGACTTTTTTTATTATTTTAATTTTTGTCGGGGGTTATTCAAAATTTTATATACTACATAATTATTATACATAATTAACGCGAAAAATTACATAATTAATTATTACATATTACATAATTAACGCGAAAGTTTGTGAGTGTATGAGTATGTTTGTAGCTCTTTCACGCAAAAACTGTTGAAAAAATTTTGATGATACTTCACAATAATATAGCTTACATATCAGAATAACACATAGGCTATAATTTATCCCGATATTCCCATAGGAAGGGGAACTATGCGGGTAAAACCGCAGGGTGCTGCTAGTTTTACATATGTGTTATCAAGAAATTCTGCACTAAGTTCGTGGATCGCGCAAAATGGGAGTCGTACCTGTGACATTTATATACAACTAACAACCCACCCTCGTTTCGCTTCGGTTTTAGTCGTCTCACCCGCGTTGTTCCCGTTCCCGTGGGAATACCGGGTTAAATATAGCCTATGTTACTCCCTGGTATTATAACTTTCCATTGGTAAAAGAGTTTTTGAAATCGGTTCGGTGGTTTAAGCGTGAAAGCGTAACAAACAAACAAACAAACTTGCTTTCGCATTTATAACATTACTAAGGATGACATTTATGCAGTCAAATTTAAGTCTTTTTTTCAAAATGTTGTCTCTTGAACAAGTGAATTACGCGTGGACGAACATACAAAAAAAATATTTTTATATATAATTGAACTATATTTGAAGTGCTCACAAGCAAGATAAGATGTACCTGAGTAAACTGAAGTACTGATAGCGATTGTTTATTTGTGATTAGATGTCCGGTTCGGGCTTAACGTGGTCGCTTAGCAAGAAAGAGATTGATTAATTTGACCAATATTCTTAATAAAACTATTTTACTGATTTTATCGCGTTAGTATTTTTGACTGCCCGACGTTTCGAACACTTTACAGTGTTCATGATCACGGGTGGACTAAGATGTCTCATGTCCACTACAAACACTTTGAGTCATACTGTGTATTATTAGGCAACACATACAGACAAATATTTGAATGGAGATTCTCATCATCCCCCTTCACGGTAAGCTACTTACGTGGGCATCTAAATGTAGGTAGGATGTAGAATGTAGGTGGGAATGTAAATGTAGGTGGGCATATAAATGTAGGTGGGAATGTAAATGTAGGTGGAAATGTAAATGTAGGTGTGAATGTAAGTGTGGGTGGGAATATAAATGTAGGTGGGAATATAAATGTTGGTGGGAATGTAAATGTAGGTGGGCATGTAAGTGTAGGTGAGAATATAAATGTAGGTGGGCATATAAATGTAGGTGAGAATGTAAATGTAGGTAAGAATGTAAAAGTAGATAGGAATGTTACTGTAGGTGTGCATGTAAATGTAGGTAGGAATATAAATGTAGGTGCGACTGTGAATGTATGGGGGGATGTAAATGTAGGTGGGCATGTAAATGTAGGTGGGCATGTAAATGAAGGCGGGCATTTATTTATTAATCAGACAGCAACAGATGGAGTTGACCTAAATCTATGTAAAATACTTAGTCGTTTTACAATATACAAGAACAAAGCAAGTGTTAAAGTTGATAATTTTTAAGTCGTAAAGAAAGTATTAACATGGCGCCCACGCATGTTAGCGGATGCATCAATCAGACAACTAACTCAGCTGCTTGTTATTGAAAAATTACATCAATTATCCGACACTCCTGTCCTTGCCTTCTTTGAGAACACTTGCTTATGAAGTAAATATTTGGGGCATTCCTTCTTATCACCGAAGTCCAATAATTACACCGGCACACAAAAAAAAAGTGAAATGTACTTTGGACCGGACCTACCTAACTACATGTATTTCGACCCGCTGAATCTGAATTTCAAGTCCGTTTGGCCCGGTCACCCTCCAGTTTTGAGTAAAATGCAAAAAACCTCAAAAAAGGCCAAAAATTGCAAAAAAACTGCAGTCACACACGCACACATGCGCGCGATTATACATTTTTGTTTACGGTTAAAATCTCTGGTCAAACCGAATGTCAAATAATTATTTGACATTCGGATTGACCAGAGATCATAATTATGATGACAATATGTCATCATCATCATCTTGCTCTTATCCCAATTACTTGGGGTCGACGCAATATGTCATCTGTTTTGACATATTGCAAAAAGTTTCGGCAATGACTTTTATGACCGGCCGCCTGCCTGACGTCCTTGGGAATGTAATCGTTGACCCAAATGGTACCAGATGGAGTTGGTCCGGGTCAATCTAGGGCTCTTAGTCGTCTTTTACGACACCCACGAGCAAAGCAAGGGTTGGTAGTATTCGAAGCCGCTACCACACAGCACTATGTGTATGATGACAATATGTAATAGACATTTATACTTATATATTAGTTATTAGTGAAATACAGCTTGCTCAATTTACAATTATACATTGATATAATTAAAAGAAAATTTTGTAGCAGAAAAATTAATTTGAATGAATTATGGCCGAATTTCGACCACTCGGCGACCACTAACTAGTTTAAATAATTACTTAAATAGCTTATCTTACGAAAGAATTTTGCGTGGGGTAATTAAGAATAGAATTCACCAACTACATCATGCCGTATCTTAATAAACGAAGAAGGGATATATTATGGTTATAATATTTATGCAAAATAAGGAAATCGATCCGATCGATACATTATAAGGATTAATAATAACCCTATGTAAATTTAATACGATAAAAATCAAGTTTCTAATAAAAAAGTCTTCCATATCAGACAAGGATTACATAATTAATGGAGATGCATAAATGAGAGGTTTTCTTTGAAAAAATAGTATTCAAGATCACGTAATCATTGGATCTAATCATCATTATCAGTTCAGCTCATTTACATCCCACTGTTGGTCGAGGCTCGAGCCCTCTCCACTATTGGAGGGAAATTGACCTTACTATATACCATACTGGTCAGACAGGTTGGTATAGGGTTTCATTTCGCGTTTTCCTTCTCTTGCATAGATGTCATATGCATATTATATTACTTAGCCGCCTTTTACGACCACCACGGGTATGATAGGAGTGAAATTGATCTACAACACTACGCTGGTCAGACGTTTTGGTATAGGGTTTTCTTTCCAGTTTTCCATATTTTGTATAGATGTTATAAGCATATTTAATCCCTTAGTCGTCTTTTACGACACCCACGGCAAGAGATGGGGCGGTGAATTGTATTCTTACTCCATCACCTTACGGAAAATGAATCTTATAGTTTGGTTCATTTGGATATCAAGCACTACCATAAAATAAATATAATAGAACTCTAGATTTTTCTAGAACCTCATTGGAACGTAATCGCTTCTTGGTGAAGTTTTATTGTTTGTGAGGCATATTTGTATCATAGTCGGTGTGGAGACGTAGCAAGAATATAATTGTCGCCCACTATCTTGCTTGTGGATGTCGTAAAATACGACTAAGGGATATAATACATTTAACGTTTATGCAACAGAAGAATATAATGCAATATGTGGTAGGACCATAGCGGGCGTCCATAAATTACGTGAGATGTTTTTTTAAATTTTCTGTCGCTCCCTCCCCCCCCCTGGTGAGATGTCGTGAGATTTTATTCAACCCCCTCCCCCATCCTCCAATCTCACGTGAGATTTTTCAAAATGTGGGTTTCTTACGTAAACGCGTAGGATTGTTATTGTAAAAAGAAAAAAATATTGCGTCGCGCTTTTATTTACGACTAGTTATGACTAGTAATCAATATTGCTGAGAGTTTAATTACAAGCGAATGATCTTAATCGTATTACGATTACGCTTAAGATTAAATCTTAAGCATGTACAATCTGGATTAAATGGACCAAAATAGAATATTTTTTTTGTTTCAATCAAAAAAAAAATGCGTGATATTTGCCGACACCCCCCTCCCTCCAATGTAAGATTAGATGAGATTTGACTCGACCCCCTCCCCCCCCTTAAACATCTCACGTATTTTATGAATGCCCCCATACTGTGATAGTCTACAGCCATGGCAGAAAACTCGAAGTATAATCTAAATATATCCATGTGGTGACGGATTAAGAATACAATTCACCACTCCCTATCTTGCCTGTGGATGTCGTAGAAGACGACTAAGGGATATCTTGTGCATATAACAGCAATGCAAAAGAAGAAAAACTCGAAAGAAAATCCTACATGAACCCGCCTGACCAGCGTGATGCAGTAGGGCAATTTCTCCCCCAAAATGAAGGAGTAGTAGGATTTATATGAGCTGTGGTAATATTGATGATGAATCCAGATAAAACCATCTGACTAGCGTATGTCTCCCACTATGGAAGAAGCTGGAGTCAAGCAATGCACTGCACAGATGGCCTAGTGGTTAAGATAGCGACCTACAGCGCCAGTGTCGGGGGTTCGAATCCCACGCGGGACAACACTTTATGCGATCCACAAATTGTTGTTCTGAGTCTGGATATAATTTGTGTCCGTTAATTATATGTTTGTAAAAGTCCCCCGCAATACAAGGATTATTTCCTTAGTGCAGGGTGTTGTCTTCAAAAAAAAAGAAAAAAAAGAAAAGAAAAGCAATGAGTCTTATACGAGTTGAAATAATGATGATGATAATAGTAAGGTTTTATTTCTAGGAATTTTTTCCGTAAGGTAGAGTAAGAATACAAGTCGTCACCTTGTCTGTCTGTGGGTGTCGTTAAAGATGACAGTTTATAATATGCAGATATAATATTTGCAAGAGAAGGAAAGCTTGAAAGAGACCCTATACTAGGGATGCACTGGCGGGTCGACGCCCGCCGAGAAGTCATTGCCCGTTGGGCAGTCCGGCTGGAGAGTCCTCGGTATGGTGTTAGGACCGTCGAGGCCCTCCGGCCGGTGCTGATGGAGTGGTTGGAGCGGACGCACGGGGTGCTTTCCTTCCGACTGGTGCAGGTGCTGACGGGGCACGGTTGCTTCGGGAAGTACCTGCACAAGATTGTCAGGAGGGAGAGCACACCGTCCTGCCACCACTGCAGTTGCGACGAGGACACGGCGCAGCACACGCTCGAGGAGTGTGCTGCATGGGAGGAGGATCGCCGTGAACTCGTCGCAATCATCGGTGCCGACCTGGCGCTGCCGACCATCGCCAGGGAGATGCTCGTCAGCGTCAGGAACTGGGACGCGGTCGCCGCCTTCTGTGAGGCCGTTATCTCACGGAAGGAGGCGGCGGATCGTGTGCGAGTAGAGCTTCTATTCGGCGACACGTTCCGCCGCCGGCGACTCGGGCGGCGCAGGCGCGAGTATCTGCGCCTAATGCCGCCCTAGCCGAGGCCGCGGGTGATCGGACCGGGGAATTGTCCATCACCCGCAGAGAGGCTAACCGCGCGACGGCGACCGACGTCCCAGGTCGAGAGGTGAGGTTACCCGAAAGGGTATTCCGTCGGGCCGACCACTGACGACAAGTGACATCTGCTCCGGTGGTCGGCCCAACAACGAGGTGACGTGGGTACGGGTGGGTTATGGGCCCACGCGCCGTCCTTTCATCGCCCCGGACGGACAGGACCGCGCGTGCGCTTACCATAGCCCACCCAAAAAAAAAAAAAAAAAAAAAAAAAAAAAGGGATGCACAGACTTATTAAGACTAGGGGCCACTCGGGCAAATCATGAACTGATGGCGGGCCGCCAGAAGTATAGGTAATTAAAGACAATAAAGAATTGATAATCTGGAATAGAATTCAATATTTTTCGAATGTACGAGACTATTATTTTTGCTGTCGGCGGGCCACCAGTATTCGACCGGCGGGCCGCATGCAGCCCGCGGGCCGCGGCCTGTGCATCCATGCCCTATACCAACCAGTTTGACCTACGTAATGTAATTAATTTGGCTCGCTTTGTGAAAGTTAGTAGTGGGACATATTTGAAGCAAGATAGTATTAAAACCGACCAAGTGCGAGTCGGAGTCGCTTACGAAGGGTTCCGTACACATCTAAATAAACAGTGAAAACCTCTTTCATTGTATGGGAGCCCCCTTAATTATTTATTTTATTTTAATTAATTATATTTAAAGAGAACATAAAACTAAATATTCTGTGAATATTTAAAGCGTCTACCTGTCACCGTTATTATTACCGAGCAAGAAACGGTAAAAAAATCAAGTTTGTTGTATGGGAGCCCTCCTTAAATATTGATTTTATTTATTTTTTTTTGTTATAGCGGCAATAGAAATACATCATCTGGGAAAATTTCAACTGTCTAGTTATCACCGTTCTTGAGATACAGCCTGGTGACAGACGGACCGACGGACGGACAGCGAATAGGGGTCTCAGTAATAGGGTCCCGTTTTTACCTTTTGGATACGGCACCCTAAAAATGATTCTTTGTCTGTAAAAATAAAAATAAACGATTAATTGTGAATATATAAAACAATATACATTCAACATCCTTTATTAATTATGTTGAAATTTGTTACATTTTATTCGCTTTTTAGTGTCTCCTCTAGAAAATTGATTTAAATATTTCAAGTTAATTGGCAAGTTATTTTGTTATAATATATAATTCTGATTCATTTTCTTTCCGTATGGTGACGGAGTAAGAATACAATTCACTACTCCCTATCTTGCCCGTGGATGTCGTAAAAGACGACTAAAGGTTGTAATACGCATATAATATTTATGCAAGAGAAGGAATACTCGTAATAAAACCGTATACCAACCTGTCTGACCAGCATGGTATAGTAGGTAAATTTTCCTCTTATTGTGGAGGAAGCTCGAGCCCAACAGTGGGACGTATATGAGCTGAAATGATGGTGAACGATGATGAATAATAATGATTATTTTTCTGTAAAAAAAATGTAAAAATAAACGAGTGAATTAATTGTGAATATGTAAAACAATATGCATGCAACATCCTTAATTAAATCAGTTTTCATTTGTTACTTTTTATTTGTTTTTTGATTGTTCTAAATAATTGATTTGAATATTTCAACTTAATTGGTAAGTTATTTTGTAAAAATTCTGTATTTTGTATGAATAAAATTCGTTGCGTTGCGTTCCCTTTCTTGCTTGTGGGTATCTTAGAAGATGGCAAAGGGATGAGACACATTATATACTAGCAATCCGCCCTCGTTTCGCTTCGGTTTCAGGGGCCTTACCCGCGTAGTTTCCGTACCCGTGGGAATACCGGGATAAAACATAGCCTATGTTACTCCCTGATATTATAGCTTTCCATTGGTGAAAGAATCTTTGAAATCAGTTCAGTGGTTTAAGCGTGAACGCGTAACAAACAAACAAACAACCTTACTATATAATATTAGTGAAGATATACTAGCTGACCCACCAGACATTGTACTGTTCAAATAAGCACCACCTACCGAGTCGAATTGTGAATCTAAAGCATTCTCGAATGCCTTTGAACACACAAAAAATTTCATGAACATCGATCCAGCCGTTCAGGAGGAGTTGAGTGACATATACACGTACACAAGAAATTTATATATAAAGATAGATAAAATAGATGTAATGGAAAGAAAATTCAAACTAAAACTTTATATCAAGCTCTCTGAACCGTCGTCATCAACGTCGTTACTTCCCCCGAGAATTGATACAGAAGGCTCTTTGCATTCATCCATCCTTCTATCGACGCCTAGTGTTGGATAGGCTTCAGGGAATAATGCATTAAGCTAGTACAATTAGGGATTGCAGCACAAAATTTAGATGGGGCGAGGGAGTAAAAGTACAATTCACCAACTACCCTCTCGTACGACACCCACAGGGGTATTCAAAAAGGCAACTAAGGGTCAGACTATCGTTGATGGCGTAGTAGTTAAGATACCGACCCACCGTGCCTGTGTCAAGGGTTCAAATTCCACGCAGAACCACACTTTGTGTGATCCACAAATTGTTGTTCTGAGTCTGGATGTAATTTGTGTTTGTTAATTATATGTTTGTAAAGTCTCTCGCAACACAAGAATTATTTCATTAGTGCAGGTTTTTCTTAAAAAAAAAAAGAAAAAATATATGCATATAATATCTATGCAAAACAAAACTCGAAATAAAGTTCAAAATGTCTGACAAGAGTGGTAGGTTGGACGCAGAGTAGATGATGATTATTCAAATCATTTATTATGTATAAATCCAGCCAAAGCGTTTATATTTTGGCAATTTTAACCCAATTAAATTAAACTAGTGGTCGCCGAGTGGTCGAAATTCAGCCATAATTCATTTAAATTAATTTTCTCCTACAAAATTTTCTTTTAATTTTATTTATGTGTAATTGTATATTGTCAAGATGTATTTCATTATCACTAATAACTAATACTAGCTGACCCGGCGAACTTCGCACCGCCTTTTTCATAATTATTTTGTTTAAGTATTTATCAGTTTGGTTTAGAATTATCCGTGTGGTGACGGAGTAAGAATACAGTTCATCACTCGTGAGTGTCTTAAAAGACGACTAGGGGATATACCGCCTTTTCTTATCGATTCAAAAATCTTTTTTAATTAGATCTATACGTAATTATGCTAAAAATGTCGAACCGACGGGACGAACGTCAAATGTTTGACAGGTAAGAACGGTTTGTATGGGAAAATAAAATTATATTATTAGTATTTTACTAGCAATTTTCCATATTTTCTTACCGTATAAACCTTCCCTGGACTTCGACAAATAATTCAAGACCAAAATTAGACAAATCGGTCCAGCCGTTCTCGAGTTTTAGCGAGACTAACGAACAGCAATTCATTTTTATATATACAGAAGATATAAGCACAAATGTCTATTAGACATTGTCATCATAATTTTATTATGATTATTTGACATTCAGTTCGAACAGAGATTTTAATCGTAAATAAAAAGTGTATAAGTGTCGGTGTGTGTGTTGTAGCGATTGTATGGTAGTGTGCCTAATGCCTTTTCTCATTAAATACTTCAACTGTGGCAAACATACTTGTCCATTCACGTAATTTTCGTAAAAAATCGTACAAAATTTTTGTTTCACGTATTAATATATAGATTAATCGAATAAAATGCCACCGGATCGGAACGCGACTGCTACTGAGAGCCGGCAAGAAACACAGCGGTCTTCTCTATTATTTTTATATATTCACCATTTTGGCTCATATATGTACGTCCCACTGCCGGGCTCGAGCCTCCGCCATAATAAGAGGGAAATTGACCTTACTATACTATATTAGTCAGACAGTTTGGTATAGGGCTTTGTTTCGAGTTTTCCCTTAGTCATTTTTTACGACACCCACGGGTAAGAGAGGGGGGTAGTGAATCGTATTTTTACTTCGACACCACGCGTAATATTTTTTACTAATTTCTTTTATATAGAATTTTACAAAACATGTTTAGCAAGTAGCAGCTGCAGTGAAATGATTTTCGAACGCATCTTGATTATGTAATATAAATTTAAACGATTATGGCCTGGACTAGTTCCCACAAGCGGCATCCAATCACGAGTTAACTGCTATATAATAAATAACTTGTTTTAGAATATTTAACCACTGTTTTTAAAACAGCTAAAATATGAATCGTGTTTTGTCCTAAATATTTAAAGAGACAATTTGATACATATTATGTTCAAAACGTCATAAAAATATGTTTTATTTTTTACTAATTTAATTTTAATTTCTTAAAAATAATGAAAACCAATAAGCATTTGTAATGTCGTAATTATCTAAGGTAATTTGAGTTTGCAATAAAATATTGAAATTATTCGATTTCTCTTACTTCAAAGGAAACTTTTTTTTTTTTTGGGACTAATCCCACCACACATTCCCACCACTGTAACTCCTGTAAGCCAGGATCCACAATGGTCTCCGTATAAGACACTGAGGTTTGACCCTCAGGAAGTCCCGGGAATCGCTTTTAATTGCCTTGGGACCCGCAACAAATTTAATTAGAAAAGAAAACAAGAGGAGTTGGAAAGATTCCACTTCCCTCCTATGCAAAGCGGGAGACATGAAGCAAAGTTGGCTGATAAGCCAGTAAATAAGAGTTTGTACAACTACGTGAAACGCAGCGGTACAGCACCACGGATTGGACAAAGCTTAATGGACCTATTTGTGAGCTTTAGGTTTGATTACAGTAATAGATATGGCAAAAGCGCCTAAACGCACGGAAATTTTCTCGAGTTGCTACAAGATCCGAATAGTATACTACCCCAGACGTGACATGCATATTATTTAACATGACGTTCCGCTCGTTGCGCCAGAGAATGCACTCCCAAAGGATGTGATGAGCTGTTTGTTCAAAATTGGAGTTTGAGGTCGAACATTGACAAAATGGTGAATCTACAGTGTAAAATAGAATAATTTACTTCTAAAATTCCCATGGCCTGTGAGGAATTGGGCTACATAGTGGTCAATTTCTAGCCAAGTTCTCTCCAAACGTTCAAAGGATATGAAAATAGGAACATCACTAGTATGTGTATACCTGCTAGTGATGTAAAAGCATTTCAGTGTTTAGATAAAAGTTAAATGCAAGTTATCGATCGATGTTTCCAAAACGATCTTTTAGATAAGTTTTGAAATAACCTAGAAATGAACTATATTAGAACTGTTCGATTCAAAACCAATGATCTATTCTTATATTATAAATGCTAAAGAAATTTTTTTGTCACACTTTCACGTTTAAAGTACTAAACAGATTTTAAAAAATTCTCTCATCAACGGCAAGCTACATTATCACCGAACACGTAAACTATTTTTCGTTCCACTATTTTCAGGGGAACAAGAACTATGAGAGTAAGACTGCGAATTCGACCGATAATAAAATAGTTTTACCAATAAAAAGCTACGTTAAAAATGACTGAGAAACGCTTATAATTTAATTCCGTATTTCCTTTAATTTTCTTCTTTCCGCCGTGTAGTGACGGAGTAAGAATACAATTCACCACCCCCTATCTTACCCGTGGATGTCGTAGATAATATTTATGTTGTAGATAATATACGACAAGAGAAGAAAAACTCGAAATGAAACTCTATGCTAATACGTCTGTCCAACATGGTATAGTAGGTCAAATTTCCTCTCACAATGGAGGAGGCCCGAGCCCAACAGTTGGACGTATATGGGCTGAGATGATGATGATTATGATGATTTCCACGGGAATGTGAACTACGCAAATAAAACTTTGGGAATTTGTTAATTAATAAAAGAAAACAAAAAGTCGTTTAAATCATTTTGCGTAGTGATGCATTTCTATTTGGTGACGAAGTAAGAATATACTTACTCACTCTCTTGCCCATGGATATCGTAAAAGACGTCTAAGGGATATAGTATGCACATGACATCTATGCAAGAAATAGCAAAGTTGAAATAAAACTTACCAGCCCATCTGACCATTATGCTATACTAAGTAATTTTTCCTCCTATTGTGAAGGAGGTTGAGGCCTAGCAGTGGCACAAATATGAGGTAGAATGATGATGATGTTATGCAAATACACAGCACAGTATGTTTATACGCATTTTACGCATGATTTTATTACTAATAAAGATTAGATAAACCTGTTCAACTGTTATAAATGAAAACAGCATCTACTTTTTTTAATGTTTCCGATCGTATTTATGCCTCAGCCTGTTCTAAATTTTTTTTTAATAAAAAAGGCCTCCTCTTGTTTTTAGAACAGGCTGAGGCTAAGCCTTCTCAAAGCTAGACGAAAACGAATCAAAGCGAAATAAGAGTTTCATAACGACTCCAGAAAAAAAAAAGGTTTGAAGTTCATTTCAACTGGTTTCAAGTAATTTTCAGTTCCCACAGTTCCCCGATATATAAATTTATTCCTTTTTTTTTTTATTAGGGTTGGGTTGCGGTTGGCGCGCTCCTCACAGCACTCCGTCCGGGGCGACAGAGGGGTGTAAGCACGCAACTCCCGCAACCCACCCACGATGCACGTCGCCTTCGTCGTTGGGCCGACCACCGGAGCAGGGTTACTTGTCATCAGTGGTTGGCACGACGGAATACCCCCTACGTAGGATACCCTCCCATCGACCGACGTCCCCCCCCTCGGGGAGGACGTTGGTCACGTCACCCGCGGCCTCGGCTAGGGCGGCATGAGGCGCAGGTAGTCGCGCCTACGCCACCCCAGTCACCGGCGGCGAACCTCCTCATCGAGGCTGCGCTCCTCGCGCAGGCGATCCGCCGCCGCAAGACAGTGCTCTTGCAGAAGGCTGCAACCGAGTCCCAATTCCCGACGCTGTCGACCATCGCCCTAGCGATGGCCGGCAGCGTCAGGTCGGCACCGATGATTGCGACGAGTTCACGGCGCTGCTTGGCCCAAGCGGCGCAGGCCTCGAGCGTATGCCTCGCCGTGTCCTCGTCGCAATCGCAGTGGTGGCAGGACGGTGTACTCTCCCTCTTTACGACTTTGTGCAGGTATTTGGCGAAGCACCCATGCCCGGTCAACACCTGCACTAGTCGGAAGGAGAGCACCCCGTGCCGCCTTTCCAACCACTGCATCAGCACCGGCCGGAAGGCCTCCACGGTTCGCACTCCGAACCGAGGCCTCTCCAGCCGGACTGACGGACGGAATGACGTCTCGGCGGGCGTCGACGCGCCAGGCGGTGAGCTCCCTCAAGGAAACAACACCGCCCTCCCCGCGCATCCCCGACACCCGCCGATACAACTCGGCGAGCATTTCCGCCTCCAGGTCCCGCAGGGGAGTCCCGGCCAATATGCACGCTGCCTCCGTCACCACCGTGTGGTATCCGCGGATGGCCCTGACCGAAATGACCCTCTGTGGTCGCCACAGAAGGGCCCTAAGTCGGACGGTCATGGACCCCGCCCACACCGGTGCGCCGTACAGGGCCATCGACCGGATGACCCCAGCGTACAGCCGTCGGCACGTAGCGCTCGGTCCGCCCACGTTCGGCATAAGCCACGATAGGGCGGACGCTGCGCCGACGAGCCGTGGAGCGAGCCTGCGGCAATGCTCCCGGAACCACCATTGCCCGTCAAGCACCAGGCCCAAGTACCTCATATGGGCCCGGATGCTGGTCTCAACAGAGCGGACGGTGATCGAGACGCCGATGGGAGGACTCATACAGCGCCCATGGAAAAAGAGGGCCTCCGTCTTGTCCAGGGCGACCCTCAACCCCAGCGCCTCGATCCGCCTGACGATCGCTTTGGTGCCTAGAGTCGCCAGGCTTGCCACCTCTTCTAACGTCCCACCGCGGGCTGTGACGAGCGTGTCGTCGGCGTAACAAATCACGCCCAGCCCGGGCGGGAGGCTCCCCCTCAACGCCCAGCCGTAGCCGATGTTCCACAGGGTGGGTCCGAGGACCAACCCCTGTGGGACACCGCACGTCATGGGCGTTCGCACAACGTCCCCTGCTCGGTTGGTGCCGAGGACACTGCGCCCCTCCAAATAGTCTGCCACTAGCCGCCTCAGGTAAGCTGGCACTCCGTGATACCGGAGCGCCTCCCTGATGCAGCTGAATGGCAGACTATTGAACGCGTTGGCGATATCTAGGGACACCACCAACAGCACTCCCCCGCCGGTGACGGCCTCAGTCGCCACGGCCCTCAGGCGCAACAGAGCCGCGATCGTCGAACGACCCCTCCTAAACCCAAACTGGGCGTCCGACAGATCGGGCCCCGTGCCGACAAGGTGCCGCTCGATGCGGACAGCTACCACCCTCTCCAGTAGCACCAGCCTTCCCTCCTTCCAGCATCCAGGGAACTGTCCGGACGCTAAACACGCGTAGAACAGCCCCCTGAGGCGGGGACTGCGTCCTATTTCCTGACAACTAGCATCCCCCTAACAATGATCAGCAGCATCAGGTCGATATTGATGGTTACGACGAGATCACGACGCTGCACTGCCCCGGCCAATTAAGCCTCGAGCGTGTGCTGTACCGTGTTCTGTTCACAATCGCAATGGTGCCAGACCCGGTTTCTTCTCCCTCCTCACAACCTTGTGCAGGTACTTACCAAAGCAACTATGATCCGTCAAGACCTACACGAGTCGAAAGAAGAGGCCACCATGCTACTGACCCAATCACTCCATCAGCACTGGTAGGAAGGTTCCGCCTTTCAGTACAGCGACCCGAGGGCTTGCCAGTCCAACTATTTAAAGGGCAAAAACGTCCAAGCGTGCGTCGTCCCGTCAGTGATGTCGACACCTGTCGGTAAAGATTAGCGAGACTTTCCGCCTCCAAGGCCCAGGTGTGAGTGCAGTGTATGGCTCTGACCACTATAGTCCTCTGTGGTCGCCACAAAAGTGCCTTAGTTTGCTGAAGTGGCAAGCTGAATTCGACGACGAAGAATTATAAAATACGAGTTTAAAATAGTGGCGTCCAAGTTGCAACCATGAAGTTCAAGACGGCTTCCTATTAAGTAGTTTAATTGTAGTTATGTGTACAATATTTAATAGCATATGATAAAGGATTGATATGAATAAACAATAAATTTTTCAATTGCGTTTTGACGGGAACGTGAAAATGTGACGCTTTTATACTAGGAACCGGGCCTCGCTTCGCTTCGGTTTCAGTCACCTTACCCACGTAATTCCCGTGGGAATACCAGGATAAAATATAGCCTATGGTACTTTCTGATATTATAGCTTTCCATTGGTGAAATAATTTTTGAAATCGGTTCGGTGGTTTAAGCGTGAAAGCGTAACAAACAAACTTACTTTTGCATTTATAATATTAGCAAGGATTTATTATCTTAGTTTTAAAATTTTTAGTTCTTAGTATTTTATGTAATTTTATGCAGAAATGTTTATTGTGTTGTGAATATGATATAGCATTCCTTAAAATTTGGTTCGAGTTTTTATAAAATATAAATAGGGTTTTTTTTGGGGGGTGGGTTGAAAAAAAATACTGTAACCTGTATTATACGTGCATCTATCCACCTTTTTTTTTTGGGGTGAGCTGCGGTCGGCGCGCTCCTCGCACCACTCCGTCCGGGGCGACAGAGGGGCGTAAGCACGCACAACCGCAGCCCACCCGAACAACACGTCACCTTCGTCGTTGGGCCGACCACCGGAGCAGGGTGACTTGACGTCAGTGGTCAGCCCGACGGAATACCCCCTATTTGGGGTACCCTCCCATCGACCGACGTCCCCCCCCTCGGGGAGGACGTCAGCCTTTCCTCACGCGGTCGGCCTCTCAGCGGGTGACGGACTAATTCCCCGGTAAAATATAAATAGGGTAACAGAAATACAAATGCGAACATGCCAACCGGACTTTCATCCATCCTTTTGTTCATTAGAATATTACCAATGTTGCATTTATGCCTCCCAAAGAAGCAGTTGTTTGGGTGATTTCGCTGCACCACAACAATATCTAGCGTGATTATGACATAATTCTTCATAACACATATGTCCAATAGTAGACGTCGATAGGCTAGGATGGGTAGATGCATGGATAATACAGCCTACACTAAAATTTTTCATTCGCGAGACTAGGGCGCTTAAATGAATAAATTCAGTTTCACTATAGTATTTTTCCCCTATATATTAATGCAAAAAATTTATTAAATAACGATGTATTTTCCATCTATACCAATAAATAAAATTGGAGTGTCTGTTTGTAATGTCAAAATAATAAGCTTTTTTCATGCTCACACGGTTATTTGCACGACACCTATGCCTAAAACAGCAATTAAAAAATTTTTGTCTGTCTGTCTGTCTATCTGTCTGTCTCTCTGTCTGTTTGTTCCGGGTAATCTTCAAAACGGCTGGACCGATTTCAAAAATTCTTTCACCAATGGAAAGCTATAATATCAGGGCGTAAACTAGGCTATATTTTATGCCGGTATTCCCACGGGAACGGGAACTACGTGGGTAAAACGACTATAACCTATCACCGAAGCGAAGCGAGGGCGGGTTGCTAGTTGTAAATAAAACTACTTTTACGAATTATATCGCATTTGTATTTGATTTATGATTGCCCGTTTCGAACACTTTGCAGCATTCATGGTCACAGGTGGACAAAGGTGTCTCACGTCCAACAAGTCATCGTTATTACAGACATTTATAATTATCTACCCGATACAGAAAATTAGTTATTAAATTTATTAAATTTTGACCCACATTTTAGTACAAATTTATTACCAGTATAAGAAGAAAATGATTCTATATAAACTATTCTATATTCTCTGTGTGGTGACGAAGTAAGTATACAACTTAATACCCTCTCTTGCCCGTGGATGTCATAAAAGACGACTAAGGGATATGATGTGGATAATATCAATGAAAAAAGAAGGAAAAACCAATATAAAACCCTATACCAATACGTCTGACTAGCGTAGTATAGTAGGTCGTTTTCCCTTCTAGTGGAGGAGGCCCGAGCCCAACAGTGGGACTTATGTGGGCTGAGAGGATGATGATAATGAACGATATACCTATTTAATAAAGTTTCGTCTGTATTAAATTGGTAGTGTAGCCAAGTTGCTAAAAGGTTGCTGTCTGCAGCTCTTCCTGGGTGGTATTATCATCATCATCATCGCAGCCCACATACGTCCCACTGTTAGGCCCGGGCCACCTCCACAATAGGAGAGAATTTGACCTACTATACCATGCTGGTCAAACATGTTGGTATAGGGTTTCATTTCGAGTTTTCCTTCTCTGCACAGATATTATATGCATATTATATCCCTTAGTCGTCTTTTTAATTAGTGGTACTATACTACCTCAGAAATTCGACGTTTGAGTACACTTACTTAAAAGACAACTGACTGACTCAACATTTACCTGGTAGTCTGGTACATTTGGTAGTCAGCCTGATAGTAAATGGTAAATGGTGAGTCAGTCAGTCAAAGATCTTTGAAGGTACTAAAAATATATAAGCACTAGTTCTATAGTATTCAGAGGTAGACATGGGCGTTACCAGCTATATCTGACAATGGCTACTAACCGTTTATTTAGTGTCTATATCAATATCGATAACCGTTGCCGAATATCGATATAAAAAGTAGTCGCGGCCTTATTTCTAATGATGCACGCTTTAACCATTATAACCTTTCATGGGTAAAACTATATTCAACACGTTTCCAGGCATACGAAAGCGACGAGACACAAAACCATTTTACCATTACAGTTTCATTTATCAAAGTTTATAACAGTTAAGTCTTACGGTAATAGGAATAAGAGCGTCTTTCGTTTACATCAATATTCGTGAAATGTTGTTTGTTATTAACCCACTAGCCAATAACCGCTCTCTCTATGTTTTGCACGTCAGAAATCACGTAGAAAGAGAGAGATGGCATAATTATTTTGGTTATTAGACTTATTAGTGATCGTTCGGTTACTAACGCAGCGAAACATTGTTGTGATATTGTTAGTTGACAACGTAGCGTCGTCGTTAGTTGTTTGTAGCTAGATAACTGATAGCCGTTATTAGCTATATTAATACCGAAACGATACACGTATGTCAACCGTTTTCAGTTACGTTTTGCTATAGCGGACATATGCTTATTTAGAAGGGATTACTCAAGAATTGTTTACTTGTAGACAGTAATCACTTAAGCTACGTTATACAAAACTTCGAGGTCATTTGAAAGCTATATTATCATAATATATTAGACTAAATCCCTTGGGATAGCATTATTTTATCTTTTATGGAGGCAAGTTTAGCGTGCGGGTACTTTATATACATAAGTTATGCCAAGTAAGGCGATCATTTTTTTTTTTTTTTTTATTGCCAACGGTGGCAAACGAGCAAACAGTACACCTGATGGTAAGTGTTGCTGCCGCTCATGGACCCTTACAAGGCCGCTGCCTACCGCGAAAAAATGAAGGTAGTGTGAATGCGTGAATTGAGGCTTGTTGATACCCAGGGCACCACCAAAACCCTCCACACGCAAACACCCTCAGAAAGTTGGGCTGCCGGCTCTCTCGCTCATCGAACGAAGCGCAGTAACAAATTGCTACTACTCAGACATCGATTTTCTGCGAGAGCGTGGTACTGCCCCGGACGGACCGGCCCGCGGCTGTAGACAGATAACTGTCGACAGTGTGGTCCTACCACTCTTATCATCGATCATTGCATTATTTGCCTTTGGGGATGCTTGTTGTGAAGGCGATTACGAATACGGGCAACATTATAGTGTAGGCATTTAGTGGTGGTAGGAGGGCCACACTGTTGACGATTGTCTGTCTACAGCCGTGGGCCGATCCGTCCGAGACAGTCTACACTCTCGCAGAAAATTGACGTCTGAGTAGTAGCAATCTGTTACACTTCGTTCTGTGAGCGAGAGAGCTGGAAGCCCAACTTTCTGAGGGAGTTTGCGTGTATTGGGTTTTGGTGATACCTTTAGTATCGTCCAAACTCATTGCACCCATTCACACACCCTTCCCTTTCTTCACGGTATACAGCGGCCTATCAAGGGTCTATGAGCGGCAGTTTCACTCAACATCAGGTATACTGTATGCTCGTTTGCAATAAAAAAAAAACACATTGCTTGTGCAGGGTCGGCTTCATCTGATGCCGTCTTATCTACAATCACATTTCTAAATAGGGTTGACATTAACCAGGCGGCTGTTCATAAAATTATTGCTAAAACTTTAGCGATATGTATGATGAATGAAGATTAGATTATATAGTGCGTTAGTTTCAAGTAATTGCCATTAGAGTCTGATGATGATTGGATATTTATATTCAACAGTGGACTTCGTGTAGGCTGATGATGATGATAATTATGGTGTCCAACCGTCTTGTTAATCTAATGACATTTAACAGCTCATTGTGAGGGTTCAAACTAAATGTTTGTGTTTTATTGAAAGAAAGTATTTGTTACAAGAATTATGAGGCAAATTTGTGAAATTCTTTTAAGTAACTTTATTTTAATACGTTTTTTTTTTCAGATATGAGATTATTACAAGTTATATAATTAGTTTTTCTTTCACATTCTCGATTTTATTAGATTTCTGTGTGATCATCATCATCATCATCATCATCATCTCAGCCCATATACGTCCCACTGTTGGGCTCGGGCCTCCTCCATAATGGAAGGGTAATTGACCTACTATGGACCTACCGCGCTGGTCAGACGTGTTGGTATAGGGTTTTATTTCGAGTTTTCCTTCTCTCGCATAGATGTTATATGCGTTTTATATCCCTTAGTCGTCTCGTACGATCACCCACGGGTAAGATAGGGGGTGGTGAATTGTATTCTTACTCCGTCACCACACGGACAGTTCTGTGTGATAACGGTGTAATATTATAATTCATTACCCAATATCTTCCTCGTAGGTGTAGTAAAAGACGACTCTACATCATCATCTCAGCCCATAAACGTCCTACTGCTACTACTTTTTTTTTATTGCAAACGGTGGCAAACGAGCAAACAGTACGCCTGATGGTAAGTGTTGCTGCCGCTCATGGACCTTAACAAAGCCACTGCCTACTGTGAAGAAAGTGAAGGGAGTGTGAATGATTGCATTGAGGCTCGTTGATACCAAGGGCACCACCAAAACCCTCCACACGCAAACCCCCTCAGAAAGTTGGGCTTCCGGCTCTCTCGCTCACCGAACGAAGCGCAGTAACTAATTGCTACTACTCAGACGTCGATTTTCTGCGAGAGTGTGGTACTACCCCGGACGGACCGGCCCGCGGCTGTAGACAGATAACTGTCGACAGTGTGGTCCTACCACTCCTAAAACCTACCTGACCTACTATACCAAGCTGGTCAGACGGGTTGTTATAGGGTTTATCGAGTTTTCCTTCTTTTACATAGATGTTACATGCACACTATATCCTTTAATCGTCTTTTACGATACCCACGGGTTAAAAAGGGTGTGATGAATTGTATTCTTACTACGTCACCACACGGGCATATCGATATGCAAGTAATATCTATTTAAGACAAAGAAACCTCTAAATAAAATCCTATACCGACCCACCTGACCATAATAGTATGCTAGGTCAATCTCCCTCTTATAGACGAGGAGATTCGAGAACAGCAGAGGGACCTTAGAATAATAACGTATAGAAGGATAGTGTCGGTACTTCGAACGTTCGAAACATGAATCTAAAAATACTTCATGCGATACGATTACACGCATACACACGCACACCACTATACAAATTATGAAATCAAATTTTGTTTTTATTAACATAAATTGTCGAAATACTTTTAAAAGTAATGTTAAAAACCTTTTTATGTTTTTCAAATTGTGTTGTAACACCATTTGAATGCACAAACCGTCATAATTACCTATTTATTTTTTAAGAGTTGCGTACGTACGCGCAGTACAGCGACCTTGTACATAATGGAATGGTTCCGGCGTAAGCTCCATTAGGCTCCAATTGAAATGCTTCACCTTTTATGCGCGAAATTACCTTCTATACGTTATTATTCTAAGAGTGAGACTTACACGACCAGGGATGCTGATGATGAATAGACAATAAACATATAACTAAATAGTCAGAAACTCAAAATCTTTGCGTAGCATTGAATAAGTCCAATTGAATCAAAATCAGCTATAATTTCTATTTTATCGTTTGTAATGTGTGATATTGATCTTATTTGCGGTCACTGAATGATACATAAGTCCTCTTATACAGATCACTGGGACAAGGTTTCTTTAAAGTATCAACATATCACGAAATGTGTTGTTGTTATCAAGAGTGTATTTTACGACTCACGGGCAAGATAGGGAGCGGTGAATTGTATTCTTACTCTGTAATTACTCGTATTTATTTAATTCCTTCTAAGAAGGTTTTGCCGTGTAGTGACGGAGTAAGAATACAATTCACCGCTTCCTATCTTGCCCGTGGATGTCGTAAAAGACGTCTACGGGATGTAATATGCATATAACATCTGCGCAAGAGAAAGAAAACTCGAAACGAAACCCTATACCAACATGCCTGACTAGCATGATATAGTAGGTCGAATTCCCTCCCATTGTAGAGGAGGCCCGAGCCCAACAGTGGGACGTATTTGGGTGCCGATGATGATGATGATGATTTAATTCTTCAGCGTGAATTGCATTCTTCGTTTACATAATAATTTCTGATGTTTACGCGAAATTTCACACTATATAAATAAAATTATTTTTACGGATTTTATCGCAATTTGATTGTTGATTTCATAGCATTTCCTAACGTCTCGAACTCTTTTCAGCGTTCACTATGCCACCCTTTTAAGGTTCGCCCGTGACCATGAACGTTGAAAAGTATTCGAAACGTTAGGCAATTTAAAATCAAATCATTCGTTTTTCAGATTCGCCAGTGACCATGAACATTGAAAAATGTTCGTAACGTCGTCGGGCAATTAAAAAATCAAATACAAACGCGATAAAATCCGTAAATGGTTTTATTTGTAATGTATTCTTGGTGTTTGGTGGTGAATTATGACTCCATGCGAATCATGAACCCTGTGATTATAAACGTCTGAAAAGTAAAACATAATTACAAACGGGGGTAACCATAACGGGTTAATTATTATATTACTTATAATATTAGATGTAAATCTACAAATATGTTAAACATTTTTGGACGTAATTTGTGATTGTGACATTGGGGCAGCAGGCAGAATGCTGCAGGATGCTATACTGGGGCCTCATTAAGGAAGTAATATGAACTAAGTATACCTAAGTTATTTTTGATTATCTTTTTCAAGTATCAATCTGTTTTGCATAAGAAGATCTTATCTTTCAACACATCTAGTTGAATTACTTTTATTTAATATACGCCATAGAATTTGAATATTTTATTTGCTTGGGAAAGACATTTAACATTGTTGAATAATCTATTTTATTTTATCAATAACGTGAATCTTTGTTAATATTCTTAAATTTGCATTTAAATGTTTCAGTATTTGTTGGTAAGATCTTATCTTTCAACACATCTAGTTGAATTACTTTTATTTAATATAAACCACAGAATTTGGATATTTTATTTGCTTGGGAATGATGACATTTGACATTGTTGAATAATCTATTTTGTTTTATCAATAATTTATTATTATTATTCATCATCTCAGCCCATATACATCCCACTGTTGGGCTCGGCCCCCCTCCATAATGGATGGGTATTTGACCTACTATACCACGCTGGTCAGACGTGTTGGTATAGGGTTTTATTTCGAGTTTTCCTTCTCTCGCATAGATGTTATATGCGTTTTATATCCCTTAGTCGTCTCGTACGATCATCCACGGGTAAGATAGGGGGTGGTGAATTGTGTCCTTACTCCGTCACCATACGGACTTATTATTATTAACATTCTTAAATTTGCATTTAAATGTTTCAGTATTTGTTTGTAATCAACACTTAAGATAAGATTTAAAATATATGAAAGTTAGATGATATTGATTAGCTTCGTAAGTAGTTCCGCATACGTAAAATTATTTATTATGTTTTTCATAGGCTCTGCAAGTAATAATTATGTCGATTAACTATAGGCATTTTAAAAGTTTTAATAAAATAACACTCTACACTAAGGCAATAATCCTTGTGTTTTTTTTTGGGGTGGGTTACGCTCCGTCCGGGGCGACAGAGGGGCGTAAGCACGCAGCCGTAACCCACCCGCGACACGTCGCCTTCATCATTGGGCCGACCACCGGAGCAGGGTGATTTGACGTCAATGATCAGCCCGACGGAATACTCCAAGGGAGTACCCTCTCCCTTCGACGGCCCCTACTGGGACGCCGCTTGCCGTCGCGAGGCTAACGTCTCCGCAAATAATCCTTATGTTGCGGGGGACTTTACAGACATATAATTAACGGACACAAATTATATCCAGACTCAGAACAACAATTTGTGAATCGCACAAAGCGTTCTGCGTGGCATTGGAACCCCCGACACTGGCACAGTAGGTCGGTATTTTAACCACTACGCCATCTGTGCAGTCAAAGTGTAAGTTTATAGTTATTGCATTGTTGCTATGGATCACAGCGTTACGTTTGACAGTCTTAAAGGTTTCTTGTTTAACAAACTACGTTACGAAAAAAATATTTTTTAATTCCCCTGTTATGACGCAGTAAGAATACAATTGTCGTGTGGTGACGGAGTAAGAATACAATTCACCACTCCCTATCTTGGCCGTGAATGTCGTACAAGACGACTATGGGATATAAAATGCACGTGACATCTATGCTAGAGAAGAAAATCTCGAAATAAAACCCTATACCAACATGTCTGACTAGCATGGTATAAGTAGTAGGTCAAATTCCCTCCCATTGTGGAAGAGGCCCGAGCCCAACAGTGGGACGTATGTGGGCTGCGATGATTATGATGATGAAGAATACAAGTCACTTTCTCATCTTGACAGTGGCTGTCGTAAATAAAAATCTTCTAAAGGATTAAATATGCATATAACATTTATGCAAGAGAAGAAAAACTTGAAATGAAACCCTACACCAATATGTCTGACGTGGTATAGTAGGTCAATTCACTTCCTGTTGAGGAGGAGGCTCGAGTCCACCAGTGGTCGACCCACTGGTGGACTCGAGCCGGTTTAGTGAATTCTTGAAACAAAGCGTTTAAACACAATTTTCTTCAATTTTAGAATAAACTAGCAATCCGCCCTCGCTTCGCTTCGGTTATAGGTTATAGTCATTTTACTCGCGTAGTTCCCGTTCCCGTGGGAATACCGGGATAAAATATAGCCCATTTTACGCCCTGATATTATAGCTTTCCATTGGTGAAAGAATTTTTGAAATCGGTCCAGCCGTTTTGAAGATTACCCGGAACAAACAGACAGACAGACAAAAATTTTTTAATTGCTATTTTAGGCACCTATGCCTATGTCGTGCAAATAACCGTGTGAGCATGAAAAAAGCCTATTATTTTGACATTACAAACAGACACTCCAATTTTATTTATTGGTATAGATATAGATTAGCTGACCCTATAGACGTTGTTCTGTTCAAATAAGCGCCACCTACCGGATCCAAGCAAGCAACCTCTAAACATTTTTTTTGGTTCAGCTATGGTCAGCGTACATGCCGTCCCCTTAGTCCAGGATGATGAAAGGGCGGAACGCGGCCCCATACCCCACCGTATTCCCTATCCTTTGCCATTCGGCCGACCACCGGTACTGAGTACTTTATCGTCCGTGGCAACCTCTAAACATTTTTTTTTTATGGGTGGGCTATGGTAAGCACACGCGCAGTCCCATCCGTCCGGGGTGATGAAAGGACGGCGCGCGGGCCCATAACCCACCCGTACCCACGTCGCCTCGTTGTTGGGCCGACCACCGGAGCAGGGTGACTTGTCGTCAGTGGTCGGCACCTCTAAACAACATAGGATCGATTTTGGTACCTCAATATCGGTTTTCGTTGAACTGGAGGCTATCTTATAGTTCTTGTTCTCAGCTTAATGTTCTACTGTTAAGCAGGGTTTCTTCTCCAGTTAAAGGAAATTAGTCTGATAAACCAAGCTCATTTAGTTTCATTTCGAGTTTGCCTTCTTTTGCCGTTGTTATGTCCAATGGTATCTGCTTACATCTCTTTTACAATTTTTGTGAAAGGAAGATTGAATTATGAATCCCCCACTACACGGAGACACCATCAAAGTGGTAGTCTTATGCTTGCAGTAATAAACGTGTCATTTGATTCATTTTTCACAAAAATTCGACATCTGAGTAGTACTAACTTTCTCAATAGAAAGGAAGCGCAATCGCTTCCTTCAGCGACCGATAATTTGGAAACCTCAATCTTACTTCAAGGTTAGCAGTGATCTATCTTTACTTCGGGTATTGCTGAGGTCCATAAGTGGCAGTTACCATTTACCACCAAGTGGGCCTCTAACGCATAAAAGTAAAATAATTCTATATTGATAAGTGCTGTTTTGTTTCAGAGTGCCTGTAACTCGGAAGATGCGAGGACGCACTCCGCTCTGGCTATGGGTGGGTGCCGGGAGTGGTACCATACTTGCTTTAATAGCATTTTCAGCTGCGTTAGCTTGGACCAGTATTTTCGACAAGGCTTTGGCATCCGTAAGTTATTTCTCATCATAGCCTACTGTACAAATCTTCATAACTTAGGATTAGGTTATTAACATTCATTGTTGGATATAGGACAAGTTAGAATAAGGTCATAATCAGATTACTTGCCAGTTGGGTCAGCGATTTCAGTTAGTGTTGCCCAACCGTCTTTCCCGAAACCGTTTTAAGTTTCCCAAAATAGCATCTGCCGATTTTTCCGTGATTCTTTAGCCGGTTGTAGATCAAAACCACAGGAATTTGCTAAGCTAAATAATCAATCATCATCATTTCAGCTCGAGCCTCCTCCTGGTAAAAGTTAAAATTGATTTACTATACCTCACTGGTCAAACGGGTTGATATCTGGTTTTATTTTGAGTTTGCCTTCTCTGGTATAAATATAATATGCATTTTATATCCCTTAGTTGTTTTTTAGGATACCCATGGGCAAGAAAAGGGCGCGGTGAATTGTATTCTTACTCTGACGCAGTACCGTATATATGTAATAAATAATGATATCTATAATTCCTACACATGTCATAAGCCAATTGTCGCACTTAAGACATTAAAATTTCACGGCACAATAAGAAGAGCTAATAAGAATACGATAATTAACTTAAAGAAAACGTGTGACATTACCCTGAAACCTTACAACTGACATAATCTTTTCTGTCTCTTTGTGAACTTTTCATTCATTAGGGCTTCAATTGTAAAGTGATTATTAAAATTAATTAGACTATATTTTTTTTATTGCCAATGGTGGCAAACTAGCGAGTAGCACATCTGATGGTAAGTGATCCTGCCGCACATGAACCTTTGCAATATCAAGGGCACAGCCAGGCCGTTGCCTACCGTGAAGAAAATTCTCTTCTTAAACCTCGTTTAAAGAAGAACGGAAGTTTTTATATTAAACAACGTTCTTATTAATATGCTTGTTGTGTTGTGACCGCTTTAAATACTTGCAACTCTTTGCTCGTGGATGTTGTAGAAGTCGTCTTTTAAATTAATTAGGTGCAACCAGAGTTAATCTAACCCAACCAACTAAACTCAGAGTTCTAAATTAATTAGGCGCAACTGCATCTAATGCCGTCTGGTCTATAATTTCCAATGAGAGTTGCTATCATGTAAGTGCCAGCCATAAAACTATTGCCAAAACTTTTGCCACAAGTACGATCAACGCAGAGTGCATACTGCGTCGGCCATAAGAAATCAGGCTAAGTGCAGGATGCTGATGAACTTTTTTGATCGATCCATCAGTCAATGGAAGCTCATTGATTCTTATGGGATTATCCGAATAGGATAACTACTACTACACCTAAACTACCCATGAAAAAGATGCTGGTCATTTGTTTAGTGATGCCTCAGCTGTTTTTAAGACCACGTGAATTGGCGAAATCAGATAAAACGTTTAAAAATGTAGGTGATTTATGTCTGTTAATTATAAAGTCCCTCGTAGACTACAGACTTGCGATGATTTTTTCTAAAAAAAAAAATAGGGTACTGTAATGTAACACGCGATTAAAGTATAGTTACTTTGATGATGCGACAATTGATGATACTTGGTTAAAAATTAAAAAAGTCGTATTGGGTGACTTGCCAACCGTCAGCCTATAGACGTCATCTGTTGGATATAGGCTTCCCATGGCAATGTTATTCGGAATAGTTGTGTGTCACTTGCATCCAATGGTTCCCTGTGACTTTCAAAACGCCAGTCCACTTAGTATGGGTTGTTCTACGCCACGTCGTCCAATTCGTGGTCGCCACCAACCTTTCTTCTATTACGCACTATTATGCTTCAACGTGTTAATTCTTCAGGTTATATCGGTTACACCCGTTTCGTATCGCGTAAAGAAATATCGAGCATAGCCTTCTCCATAGCACGTTAAGCGACTTCGAGCCTTTTTATGAGGCCGACATAGGCAGTGTTTTCAGGAGACTTTACAAACATACAAATAAGATACAGAAACTTCATCCAGACTAAAAACAACAATTTGTGGATCGCACAGAGACACTAGCAGTGTAGGTGGGCTCCTCAACGCTCTTTTCGTACCCAAGCTCTACAACCTCTTATCAATATCCAAAGAAGGTTTAATTCAAAACAAAATGAATATAATGATAAAACTATCTATTTGAGTGTCCCTATTATCATACACATGTTATGTTGATTTGACCTTACAAATTACAAAATGCTCTTATCAAAGCGGCATCTAATAGGTTCGTGTAACTATGCATCCTATCTACTCGACCGAAGTTCAACAATACGGAACTATATTGTAGCAATTGATATAAGTGCATTGTACTATTAGGGAATAAATTTTAAAAGTTTAGTGTAGGTTTGATATTGCCCACGAAATCGACGTTGTATGAGCATAAATTTTTACCATCAACATAATTTAGTCTTTTGCTATTCACTTCTAGACGTAGGCCTCCCTCATACCTCTTCACTAAATGCAGTCTTGTGCCGCCTACATTTAACGACTTTTAGCAACTATCACCAGTTCAGCTCTTTCGTCCTACACTGCGTCGTCCGATACTTAACTTTTCTTCTCCAATTGAGCGTGCTAATTCTTCGTGATATGTCGGCTACAACCATTCTCCGAATTTTCGAATTCTAGATGTATTCTGTATTCCAAAAAAATACCGAGCATAGCCCGCTCCGTAGCACGCTGATTAACTTTGAGTTTAGTTATGAAGCCTACATTTAGAGACCACGTTTTAGTGGTATAAGTTGTCACTGACAACACACGCTGGTCGTATGCCTATGCTTTTAGTGACTGAGGTATGTTGAGTGAGCAAATCCTCATATATTCTCCGAGCGCCGTCCAGCTTAGTTATATTTGAATTTTGAATATAAATAAAGTTTTGTCAATTGTTGTGAAAAAACCCTTTTGTTGCTCTTGAACCACGTCTTGTAGTTATTCTCAAGGTTTATTGTAAATAGACTCACTTGCAAGCTTGACGATTTCTAGCGACATGAAAAATCCAGTTTCCAAAAAGGCTATAGTACCATAAGTCATATGCTCCGCCAGATTATATAGAAGTCTTAAGAGTATGATCGGCTTTGGATTTAGCATTTGTGGATCATGATATATTTAACTCTGTTGAAACAGATGCAGAACCAAATCGTCTATAGACATATGAAAGTGATGAAGTGTTTATACCAAAATGTCAACATGTCGGTTCGTATCCAGAAAAAGAGTATGAAAATGATCCAGTTGCAGATGGTTACGACACTAGAACAAGTCAATACTCCAAAACTGTTCACGATGATAATGGAATACGTCTCCAAGCATAGGGGGAATCCGATTCGAAAATACATCACTCCATTTCAATTTTCAGGATTGTATAATAATAATCCTTTATTTTATCGATATTACATTTCATACATAAAATTTCGAATTCCTTGCTAGTTACATACTGTGTTGTAGAAACAACTGCCCTTCTCTATTTAATGACATTTTTTTCCTTTACATTTAGACAATGGTCCAAGAAGGTAGTCCACAACAGAATCCCTGAAGAACTTTAGTACAATATTCAATCATCTCAGCAGAGTTTTATATTTAGCGTAAATGAATATGTTTAATAACAAAGTTATGTATGATAATTACGCTCATAGTCGCTCAGAGTGCTACACGAAGAGATATTGTCTGTCTACAGTCACGGGCCAGTTCGTCCGGGGTAGTACCACAGTTTCGCAGATAATTGATGTCCGAGTAGTAGCAATTTCAATTACTGTGCTTCGTTCGGTGAATAAGGGAGCCGGAAGTCCAACTTTCTGAGGGTGTTTGCGTATGGTGAGTTTTAGTGATGCCTTTATAATCACAGAACCTTATTGCACGCATAAAGATATCTTGGGGCTTTCTATAAGTAATGAAATCTGGAATACGTCAATCTGTAGAAGAATGGATGTAACCGATATAGAATGAACAATTAGCACGCTGAAGAAGTGAGCCGCACTACTCGTAGAATTTACAACCGTTGGCAAGAAAGTTTCTTGAGTATCGACCACGAATTCGACGCAGTGAAGAATGGGCCCCATTGTGTAGACTGAAGACAATCGTCATACGAATAAAACTACGTAGATTAGTCTAATGAAACTAATTATTGTAGATAAACAAATATTAAGAACATCTGCATATCAGTTGGCGACCAATTCAATTGGCTTTGTGCTAATTTATGACTTCATCAATTGACAATTGAACGATATCAAATATCTGCAATACAAATCAATAAAGCTTCATATGTATTCAACGATGGATAAGCCTTTTAATAAGTTTTAAGCGATTTGACCTAACGATAAATTTATTGCGACTCACGAGTTTAGTGACTTAAGTAGTTTGGATATTATTTTTAATGTACCGGTTTCGCTCGCTGAAACAGATAATAAAAAAATTATAGTTGAAACAAACTAAAATACATGCTTACAAGTTACAAGTAGTTTCCTTTTATCTTATAAGTTTTGAACGCAACTACCTTTAGATAGTCTTTGCTGCATTGTGTTAAGCTGACAGCCCGAATCATAGACGTTTCCAATTTTGTCCTTTGCTCTTATGCAAAGGATACGATTAGAAATTACTAAATCCTGGCGAATCTAATCAAGATATTCAGCTATTTTGATCGAATTATTGCATTGTCATGGGCCTTTGACGAGTGTATATATTTTAAGTAAAATCTGTTCGTTCAGAGTGGGGCAAAATGACGTTCAAAGATTCCGTTACATACATAGATACATACATACATACAGGTGAAACTAATAAAAGCGTATTAAAAAAGGATTTTATATTTTTGACAAAATACGCTTCTAAAATTTCTTTGAAATAAAATAAACTGTAATTACAATTTGTCTATAGTTCAAATATCAATTTTAATAAAGTAATAGCTACTCGCTTTACATGCGACGGTAATGAGACATCTGTTATTTCTTTTACCCTGAACTTGGATTATAATATTATTTTACAACAATTGAGTCCTACGTTTCGAAGTGCACGAGAGAAAGATTTTTCTTTTCTTATTTTCATCCTGTTTCGATCTTGTCTGAATTTCCTCCTATTTGAAGTGTATAGTATTGGTAACCGTGGGAAATTGGTGGCTCATAAATGTTCCACTAATAAGCTTGAACCTTCTACATAATAGAGGAGAAATTAACGTACCATATCATATGATCTAAGATCCCGCTATACAACGACCTTCACCGTGATGTTTTTTTGATGAAACTTATTTTTTATTTAATTTAATATGTCAATAAATATATTGCATATGGGTTGCTTAACAAATTTTAGTCCAGAGTATAACACCGGCACACAAAAAAAAAGTGGAATGTCCTTTGGACCGGACCTACCTACCGACATGTTTTTCGACCTGCTGAATCTGAATTTCAAGTCCGTTTGGCCTGGTTACCCTCCAGTTTTGAGTAAAATGCAAAAAACCTCCAAAAAAAAAATTGCAAAATATTGCAGTCACAGCAATGAAAAACTTTTTGTGGACCCGGATCACGTATGATTTTTATGTATTTTAAATAACTGAATCTAAATCTAAGAGTTAATTAGCCCGGTGAGCCGTCCAAATTTGAAAAAAAAATGACACCCTCCAAAAAATGGCAATAAATCATGAAAAATTTAAGTTTTCGAAATAAAATTTTTTTTGGACTCTCATTGAGTATGATTTTCATGTATTTTGTTCCATTGTTTCATGTATGTTGTTGTGCTGAAATTTTCTTGCCCCGTTAACGTTTTAAAATTAAAAAAAATCCCAAATAACCAAAAAATCAAATACTTAAAAAAAAAATTAAATACTTTCCCTGTATTTTTTCACGCATAAAATATTAATTTCTTAACTTGTATTTACGTGATTCGGGTCCACAAAAATTTTTTCAATGCTGTGACTGCAGTTTTTTTGCAATTTTCGGCCTTTTTTTGAGGTTTTTTTGCATTTTACTCACAACTGGAGGGGGACCGGCCCAAACGGACTTGAAATTCAGATTCAGCGGGTTGAAATATATGTCGGTAGGTAGGTCCGGTCCAAAGTACATTCCACTTTTTTTTGTGTGCCGATGTAATTAATTAATGATTAAAAAAAAAATTTTTTTTTTGAACATTGCACTGGTTTCATTATTAGACAAATTCTATACCAATCGAAAGTATGAAGCTTATAGAATATGCAATAAATTAAATAAAAAATAAGTTTCATCAAATAAACATCTCGGTGGAGGTCGTTGTATAGCGGGATCCTATACTAATATTGGTTAGATGGTTTTATAGAGTTTCTTTTCAAATTTTCATTCTCTTTTATAGAACATCTGTTATATTTTTTAGTTGTCTGTTATGACACCCACGGGCAAGAGTAGGGGTGGTGAATCATATTGTTACACTCACAACACCGATATGATCTATACCAATAAATAAAATTGGAGTGTCTGTTTGTAATGTCAAAATAATAGGCTTTTTTTCATGCTCACACGGTTATTTGCACTATACTTATGCCTAAAATACACTTTATATTTTTTTTGTCTGTCTGTCTGTCTGTTTGTTCCGAGTAATCTTCAAAACCGCTGGACCGATTTCAAAAATTCTTTCACCAATGGAAAGCTATAATATTAGGGCGTAAACTAGGCTACATTTTATCCCGATATTCCCACGGGAACGGGAACTACGCAGAAAAGACGACTGAAACCGAAGCGAAGCGAGAGCGGGTTGCTAATAGTAAATACGATATTTATAACAAATAAACAAACTTTTACCTGTCCGTCTATAAGTTTATTCTGGCTAAACTTTAAAACGGTGGCCTCCATTTGGAGAGAACTCTCACTGTCAGATAATTGATATTATAAATTATAACCAAGAATACTTTAACGCAAGTATTACACATTATAAATAATTTTTGGGGATTTTATAGCGTTTATTTTTGATTTGATTTTTGATTGCCCGACGTTTTGAACACTTTACTGCGTTCATGATCATGAGAGGACTAAGATATCTCACGTCCAACAAATCATCGAGATTTATATCTACCCGCTACAGAACTGGTTATTATATTTTAACTTACATTTCCAGATTCTGTAAGGGGTACCGTAGATTACTCTTTCACGATATCTATACCAATAAATAAAATTGGAGTGTCTGTTTGTAATGTCAAAATAATAGGCTTTTTCATGCTCACACGGTTATTTGCACGACACCTATGCCTAAAATAGCAATTAAAAAATTTTTGTCTGTCTGTTTGTTCCGGGTAATCTTCAAAACGGCTGGACCGATTTCAAAAATTCTTTCACCAATGGAAAGCTATAATATCAGGGCGTAAACTAGGCTATATTTTATCCCGGTATTCCCACGGGAACGGGAACTACGCGGGTAAAACGACTATAACCTATAACCTATAACCGAAGCGAAGCGAGGGCGGATTGCTAGTTACCAATAAACAAAATAACCATATACCAAAAGCATGTTAACTCCACCAATCCAAAAATTCAATTTATTATGGAACTGTAGTGTAAATTAAAGAAAACAATAACAACTATGGAATAATATGTATACCGGCGACGTGAGCAATGGAATTAATAAAAGGATGATATTCGAGTGATTCAAATGATCCTATCAGATTGGCGATATTTGTTTCTTAAATCACCGGTTATGCATATGATATTCAATATAGATAAGAAACAGGATACTAGATAAGAAATCTAATATATTTGAAGATAACTTACATGAATTATTGTTTTTATTATTATCATCTTCTAAAGTATTCACATTTATTCTATACTAGCAACCCGCCCTCGCTTCGCTTCGGTTTCAGTGGCCTTGCCCGCGTAGTGCCCGTTCCCGTAGGAATACCGGGGTAAAATTTAGCCTATGTTACTTCCTGATATTATAGCTTTCCATTGGTGAATGAATTTTTGAAATTGGTTCAGTGATTTTAATGTGAAAGCGTAACAAATAAACAAACAAATAAACAAACAAACAATCTTACTTTCGCATTTATAATATTAGTAAGGATTAAATTACATGTGCCTGCAGCTTTTCTTGCGCGGAATGTGTTTTTTTTAGAATTCCGTACCCAAAGGGTATAAACGGGACCCTATTATTAAGACTTTGCTATCTGTCCGTCCGTCTGTCCATCCGTCTGTCTGTCACCAGGCTGTATATTAAGAACCGCGATAGCTAAACAATTGAAATTATAACAAATTATGTGTCTCTGTTGCCGCTATAACAACAAATACTGAAAACAAAATAACATAAATATTTCAGGGGGGCTCCCATAATACCCCCTAGTGGGGTACCCTCCCATCGACCGACGTCCCCCCTCGCGGAGAACGTCGGTCTTTCCTCACACGGTCGGCCTCTCGGCCGGTGATGGACCCGGTCACGTCACCCGCGGCCTCGGCTAGGGCGGTATGACGCGCAAGTAGTCGCGCCTGCGCCACCCCAGTCGTCGGCGGCGGGTCGCTTTGTCGAGGTTGCGCTCCTCGCGCGCGCGATCCGCCGCCTCCTTCTGCAAGATCACTGCCTCGCAGAAGGCTGCGACCGCGTCCCATTTCCTGACGCTGTCGAGCATCGCCCTAGCGATGGTCGGCAGCGTCAGGTCGGCAGGCCACTTCCTATCTTACCTGTGGATGTTATAAAAGACGACTAAGGGATATAATATGCATTAACTATCTATGCGCAATAAGGAAAACTCGAATTAAAACCCTATGCTAACCCATCTGACCAGCGTGGTATAGCAGGTCTATAACCCTCCTATTACTGAGGAGGCTCGAGCCCAGCAGTGGGACATATATGAGCCGAGATGATGTTGATTCCCAGGTTTGGATTGTTGAATTTTTGATCGCGAGGATAGAATAAAACAGTTGTATATCCATTTAAAAGAAACAAGCTGACTTAGTTTCTTCCCGGATTTCTCAGTCTGCGATTGCATAACAATCTCGTGGTAGATTATTGGATTGATTTCAAACAAAATTTTAAATTGTGAATATGTCAGTATCCTTATAGTATTCTTAAACATCATAAATAACTTGTTTTCGTTTATTTTGTTTCAGCAACTAGCATTAAGACCAAACTCAAGATCATATAGAGACTGGGTGGCACCATCGATACCTCTATTGTTTGATATTTACTTATTCAATTGGACGAATTCCGATCGATTTCCTGATGAAAAGCCTGCGTTTGTACAATTAGGTAAAGGACACTAAACATATTTTTTTCAACCGCTGGAAAACTGCAAAAAACTTTTGGACTATTATAGTTTTTTCTTACTTTAAATACCCGATGCGCGTGAGGTGAGTAAGAATACAATTCACCACCCCATTTCTTGCCCGTGGGTGTCGTAAAAGACGACTAAGGGATATAATATGTATATAACATCTATGCAAGAGAAGAAAATCAATACCAATAAATAAAATTAGAGTGTCTGTTTGTAATGTCAAAATAATGGGCTTTTTTCATGCTCACACGGTTATTTGCACTATACATATGCCTAAAATACACTTTATATTTTTTTGTCTGTCTGTCTGTCTGTTTGTTCCGGGTAATCTTCAAAACGGCTGGACCGATTTCAAAAATTCTTTCACCAATGGAAAGCTATAATATCAGTGAGTAAACTAGGCTATATTTTATCCCGGTATTCCCACGGGAACTACGCAGGAAAGACGACTGAAACCGAAGCGAAGCGAGGGCGGGTTGCTAGTTTAAAATAAAACCCTTTACCAACACGTGGGACCAGTGTAGTATAGAAGGTCAATTTCCTTACCATTGTGGAGGAGGTTCGAGCCCAACAGTGGGATGTACATGAGCTGTGATGATGATGATGGAAATATACGTTGTAATTAAAACTATATTACAGCTTTTATTGCGTTTGTATCCATGGTTCATGGTCCACCCGTGACCATGAATGCTGTAAAGTGTTCAAACTTCGGGCACTCAAAAAATCAAATACAAACGCGATCATCACCATCATCGCAGCCCACATACGTCCCACTATTGGGCTAGGGCCTCCTCCACCATTGGAGAGAATTTGACCTACTTATACCATGCTGGTCCGACATGTTGGTATAGGATTTCATTTCGAGGTTTCCTTCTCTTGCACAGATGTTATGTGCATATTATATACCTTAGTCGTCTTTTACGACATCCACGGGCAAGATAGGGAGTGGTGAATTGTATTCTTACTCCGTCACCACACGGAAATAAACGCGATAAAATCCGTAAAATAGTTTTATTACAATGTGTAGTATTCATGTAAACATCAGTAATCTTATATATATATAAATCTCCTGTCACGATGTTTGTCCGCGATGGATTCCTAAACTACTTAATCGATTTTAAATTAAATTGGCACACCGTGAGCAGTCTGGTCCAACTTGAGAAATAGGATAGCTTAGATCAGCTATACTCTAAGTGTGTTCCGCGGAACCCTAGGGTTCCGTGATACCTCTGTCGGGGTTCCGCAAGAATTTAGAAATAAAAAAATCAAAACACCTCTCTCTGGTCGCTCCGCGGCTGTGCAAACTCCGCGGCCGCGCGGAGACAAAACGCTATGAATGTTATTTATTTATTTATTTGTATTTGTATAAGCTTGTGTTACATTAGCTGGTACAATATCTCATAAGTTTGGTCTCAACAATTTTATACTTGTACAACGCGTTCGCTCTAAGTTTGCCGATCTGTGGAATGCGCGTACCCTCCCCCACGTGACAACAAAACTTATAATGTGTCATAGTTTTACCCAAATATCTAACGTACACAATTTTTATTGTTACAATTAAATAAAAAATTTCGAACGTCATACACTCATACCTATCGCCAGCGGCAAACTTAAAACGAGCGGGTAGTATACTTGTAAGCGCTCAGTCTCTTTGATAAAAGCCGCCTCTGAATTAGACGCTATAGTTGTCAACTAGCGACTTTCGTCTCTAACTTCAAAGGATAAAGTCGATATTGTTTACAACGCTATTTTTAAATTTCTGTTTTTATTTTTGCTTTTTGTTTATCAAAGGCCGACTCGAGTATTTTCGAGAATATTTGAGATCGAGTTTAGGACTAAGTATAAAAGCGGCGATCGCGCGTTGGCGTCGTCTCCATCCGACGTCCTCGTCACGTCCTCGACGAAGAGGACGACAATATCACACTCGCTCAACAAAGAGCCTACACGGCCCGCGAGGCCTTAACAAATAAATATCCGCGGTTCCGCCCTCGCCGTCGAGGTGCGAAACCGCGCCGCGCAAAAGTCACTACTAAAAAGGTGGGCACGCCCACTTTGCCTCCAGCGACGCCCCAAGCCGAGGTCCGTTCCCCACAGGGGGAGCCCTTGGGCGATGTCGCTTAGCATAGTCTTCTCCGGGTTGAGAGCCCTCAGCGCTCACCCATAGTCCGCGTCAAGCTGTCAAGGCCATCTGCGGCCAACAGCTGTACACACACACAAAAAAAAAAAAAAAAAAAAAAAAGTTGGCGTCGTCAGTTGATGATTAGCGTTCGGAGCGATAAGTTACTACCTACTTACAAGCTCGCTAGCGAGAAACTAGTGTTCATTGTTTTACTGCCTGCTGTATTCTGTTGTCTCAGTTTTATACATTTCTTCCCTGTAGGTTCTAAATTTAGTCTCTTATACGCAGTAACGATTGTGCATTATTTAAACCCCACTATCCTGACTTGTAACATTATAAATAAAGAAGAATGGAACGTTGGCTTAAAGGTGTTAAACGTGTTCCAACAACATCTTCTAATGACGCTGAATGTTCAAAAGCAATGCGCGCGGAGAATTTAGCAATCACCGATCCAGAAGATGATGCCACGAGTGCCACGACGTCAAGCTCGACGGTTTCAAAGACGAAAAAAAGGAAGTATGATGAATCTTATATCAGTTTCGGATTTGTTGATTCAAACGGCTCACCTCTCTGCATGCTCTGTAGTAAACTGCTTCCTAATAGTTCCATGGCACCTGCCAAATTGCGTCGACATTTAGAAACCGTACACCCCGAGACTAAAGACAAGAATAAAGAATTTTTTGTTCGCAAAAAAGATCAGTTATTAGAAAGTCAAAAAAATATGATGCATTTAACACAAACTACCAACGAAAAGGCCACGGAGGCATCATACTTAGTTAGCTATCGCATTGCACAAGCAGGTGAAGCGCACACTATCGCTGAGAAATTAATAAAACCATGTGTATTAGACATAACAAAATGTATGCTTGATGAAAAATCTGCAAAGCATCTTTCTACTGTTCCGCTATCAAACGATACTGTTTCACGACGAATCCATGATCTGGCAAGCTACGTCAAACAAGAACTAGTTACACGTCTACAAAATACACGATTCGCTTTGCAAATGGACGAGTCGACTGATGTCGCTGGTTTGGCTATCCTGCTGGTTATTGTGAGATATCCATATAAAAGTTCTTTTGAAGAAGACATGCTTATGTGTTCATCGCTGCTTACAAACACTATCGGGGAAGAAATTTTTAATAAAATAAATATATTTTTTGAAGAACATAATCTCAGTTGGAACAATTGCATTGACATTTGTACAGATGGGGCCAAGGCGATGACAGGTAAAACAGCAGGAGCAGTGTCACGAATGAAAAATAAAGCGCCTAATTGTAGTTCCAGTCATTGTATTCTGCATAGACAAGCACTTGCGATGAAGCAAATGCCGTCTAATCTAAAATTAGTTATGGATGAAGCGGTAAAAATAATTAATTTTATCAAATCACGACCACTACAATCCCGATTGTTCTCATTATTGTGTGAAGATTATGGCAGCAAACATAAAACACTGCTGCTCCATACAGAAGTGCGATGGCTGTCTCGGGGAAAAACTTTAACAAGGCTATTTGAACTTAGAGCCGAGTTACAAATGTTTCTTTCAGCAGATACTTCTTTTAATTTGAAGGACCGTTTGTATGATAAAACTTGGTTGTTCCGATTGTCTTTTATGGCGGATATCTTTCAAAAACTTAACGAATTAAATTGATCGTTGCAAGGTAAACAGACAACAGTGTTTCAGGCCTATAATAAAATAACTGCTTTTAAAAGAAAATTAGATTTTTGGATCATTTGCATTGGTAAGAAAGAAATAGAAAGTTTTACGTTACTCAGTGAGTTTGTTAGCGAAAACGACTCAGAAATGTTTGAAGATAATGTGTTTGAAGAATTGGTCCAATATCTCAGTTCGATGCGCGCATCTTTTGAAAAGTATTTTCCCGAAGAACACAATACAAAAATTAAAGTGAACTCCTGGATTCATAATCCTTTTTTACCCAACTTGGAAAAGCCTGAAAACATGTCAAATGAGATAAATGAATCTCTTTTAGAAATGTCATCAGACACAAGTATGGAGTCATTGTTCAAAACGACGCCTCTTAATGATTTTTGGTGCAGAATCCAAGATGAATATGCAATGCTTGGCCAAATGGCTCTGGATATTCTTCTCCCGTTCCCAACTACATATTTGTGCGAAACAGGATCACGAAAACAAAATATCGCAATAGACTGGACGCCGAAGCTGATATGAGACTCCAACTTTCTTCCATCAAACCTGATATCAAGCAATTGATGAAAAATAAAAAACAGTTTCATACCTCCCACTAGTTAGATTTTTTCTTTTTTAATGTTTTCTATTATTGTCCTTACCAAGTGGTGAAGTAAATAATAATTAGTAACTGATACATTGTACTTTTATTATGCTGATTAATATAGAATACACTTATAAAAATAATTGTTTTATTGTAGGGTTCCATCAAGTATTTTGCTTCCCAAAAGGGTTCCGTCATTTAAAAAGTTTGAGAACCACTGGCTTAGATCTTTAATTATAGTCGCAATTTTATTTTATTACAAATTATTTGTCTATAATTAATTGACAGTCACAATTATCTGTTAACTCCAAAAGATTCTAACAGATGGCGATATCTGTTGACTGGATTTAAGTAATTTAAGTAATTTGTGTGTGCTCAATGAGATTCAAGAATGGTTTAGATTCACAATTGGACCCGGTAGGTGGCGCTTTATTTGAACAGAACAACGTCTGTTGGGTCAGCTAGTCATTATATAAAATATTTGCTTGATATAATTCTACGTGATGACAAAATGAAGATAATAAAAATATGAATGTGAAATTACGGATGCAAACGATACATCGATGTTTCAATAAATAAACATCGATCCTTGCCATCGATGTTCACTATCGTAAAACATCGATGTTATTTTATACGATGTTTTGCCTGCATGATTTAAAATGTATGATACTATTACCAGAGCCTGCGTAACATTTAGGTACGGTAAAAGTTTGTCACAGGACAGTGTTTTATGTAAAAAATATGCTTGACTAAAAAAAAGCTCATCGCATAAATCTCTAACAAACATCGATGCTTTCAGGGTGATGTTTTTTGTATATCGATGTTGTTCTGAAACATCGATGTTCTTAGTTTCGATATTTGCATCCCTATGATGATGATTGGCATTCGAAACGGTTCTGTGCCACTTACATGAAATATATTATTTAATCTTCATTTGAAGACAATGGATAGTCTTTTTTCTTCTCATAAAAACTTACAACATTTCACTCCCTTTAGATCTGAATTTTATTTTTTTCTTATGATTCTCTATATAACAAAAGGAAGCTACTATTAAAATGTTTTTATTTTCAGTTGTTTCAGCTTTTCTTAATTCTGCTGATGCGATAAAAAAAGCTTGTCAATATTCCAGGTCCCTACCGTTTCCATGAAAAACGCGAGCATGTCAATATAACCTGGCATGATAACAATAGCACAGTAGCATACAGAACACAGCGGAGTTGGTTCTTCGATGAGGAGAATTCCAATGGAACCCTTCAAGATAACATCACAACTCTTAACGCTATAGCTGCTGTGAGTATTTTGTTTAAATTCCTAAGAAGGTAGATATTATTACCATCATCATTTCAGCCTACATTAGACCTACTTTTAGGCTCAGGTCTTCGCTATAATGGGAGGAAAATTGGTGTATTATTCCATGCTGGTCAGATTTATTAGCCACCTACGTGTAAGAGAGCGGTAAATTATATTCTTACACCACACATTATCGAAAACCCTTTTTTATTCCCTTGAAAATAAAATATAACTACTAGAAATCAATTAGTATCCGATTTCTTACAGCCCTATTGTTATTATAAATTCTTTATAAGAACTAAAGCAACATAACATTGTTAAATATTCATAAATTTATTGATTGGTGCATGTTATATTGACAATAAATATAGCAATGAAAATAATATGAGATAGAAATTAATAAATCAATAATAGTAATATCCTCTATATTTATATTATGCAACGAGTTTATTTATGTTTATGAAATTTCTCGAATAATTTAACAGCAGTTCATCAACAATTTAATATATTATGAATAATGATAATTTAAAAAGATTATTTATCTGTATTGTATTGAATAGGCTTCGAAGCTACTGGTCCGATTTCAAAAATTCTTTCACCAATGGAAAGCTATAATATCAGGGAGTAACATAGGTTATATTTTATCTCGGTATTCCCACAGGATTGGAAACTACGCGGGTAAGACGACTGAAACCAAAGCGAAGCGAGGGCGGGTTGCTATTTATTATATTTATTTATTGTTAGACCTTTTTTTTTTTGGGGTGGGCTGCGGTCGCCGTACTTCTCGCACCACTCCGTCCAGGACGACAGAATGGCGTAAGCACGCACACCCGCAACCCACCAGAACACCACGTCGCCTTCGTCGTTGGGCCGACCACCGGAGCAGGGTTACTTGTCATCAGTGGTCGGCCCGACGGAATACCCCCTAGTGACGGAATACCCTACCATCGAACCGACGTTCCCCTCCTCGGGGAGGACGTGGGTCTTCCTCACGCGGTCGGCTTCTTGGCGGGTGACGGGCGCGACCCGCCACCTCCTTCTGCAAGATCACTGCCTCGCAGAAGGCTGCGATCGCGTCTCAGTTCCTGACGCTGTCGAGCATCGCCCTAGCGATGGTCGGCAGCGTCAGGCCAGCACCGATGACTGCCACGAGTTCACGACGTTGCTCTGCCCAGGCTACGCCGTGTCCTCGTCGCAATCGCAGTGGTGGCAGGACGGTGTGCTCTCCCTCCTAGCGACCGTGTACAAGTACTTGCTGACGCATCCATGCCCCGTCAAGACCTGCACCAATCGGAAGAAAAGCATCCCGTGCCGCCGTTTTAGCCACTGCATCAGCACCGGCCGGAAGACCTCCACGGTCCAGACACCGTATCGAGGCCTCTCCAGCCGGACTGTCCAACGGGCAATGACGTCTCGGCGGGCGTCGACGCGTCAGGCGGTGAGCTCCCTCAAAGAGACCACACCGCCCTCCGCGCGCACCCCCATTTATTTACACCTTGGTTGTTTCTAGTAGCATTTGAGTGTTGGGTGCATTTAAAAGAGTGTTCACGCCCTTATCTAGATTAGTAAAATATTATAGGCCCTATTATCCTATGCTTCCTACTTCCTACTAATATTATAAACGCGTAAGTTTATGAATATGTGAAGATGTGAGGATGTTTGTTGCTCTTTCACGCAAAAACTACTGAATGGATTTTGATGAAACTTCACAATAATATAGCTTACAAATCAGAATAATACATAGGCTATATTTAACCCGATATTTCCACGGGAAGAGAAACTGTGGGTGAAACCGCAGGGCGCTGCTAGTAGTCTATAATTATTCTGTGATTCCGTGTGGTGATGGTGTAAAAGTAAGTTTCTTTAACTTGTGGGATCTGGTCCAGCCATATTTTCTTTTTTTCGAAGGGCATCACACCGGAGCTAAAACCATATGTTGTACGAAGTATACAATACGTATTTGAAAGATTAAAAAAAATGACAGCCCGTTGAGTTTCATGCCGAATCTTCTCAGCTTGTGGCCGCTTTCCGATCCGGTGGTAGATTATTGTATTGTGTTCAAACGATGTGTAAATTTGACAATATGTAAGTGCGTTTAAGGGGCTTATACCTACAGAATAAATGATTTGAAATGATTTGATGTCTTAATAACGACTAAGAGCTTTACATCGAGCAAGGCCAACTTCATCTGCCTTCAAATTATATTCCTAAGGATGTTAGGCAAGTGACCGGTCATAAAATTATTGTTAAAACTACGAATATTTGTAATATGTACAATGGTAAAAGAACATATACACATTAAAGCACACATATGTACATATTGCTTTGACGCCAAGTAAAAGTAGTAATGATAATAACATTCTATAATATTCGACTATATAAGAGAAGGAAAACTCGAAATAAAACCCTATACCAACACGTCTGACCAGCGTGGTATAGTAGGTCAATTACCCTTCCATTATGGAGGAGGCCCGAGCCCAACAGTGGGACGTATATGGGCTGAGATGAATATTCGACTATTCTCTATTAGGACGTCGATTTCCTTATCGGTCTATGCATTAAAAAATAATATCCGTGTTACTGACCCCATTGCTCGAGATAACGAAAGAAATACATAATGTATTTGATGAAATGGCATCATCATAATAGATTAAGATCAAGCAAGCCCCTCATAAAACTTTGCCCTAAACCTTAAAATATGTCGTAATCGTGTGTGACATTATAAGAATTTATTAACGACTGGCTGACCCGGCGAACTTCTTACCACCTAACAGTCGATTCTGTAATTTTTTTTAACACTTATTCTGCTTTTCGGGACGCCGGGTCGGCTAGCAGGATACAAAAAGAAAAAAGAAAGTTTATAAGTCAAAAATTACATTACGTCAAACAATAAAAACTGTTAAACATCTAAAATTTTGTGTTTGACATCAATATATATACGATACTAACGTCATTCAATTGTTTTGCCTTCCCGGAACCTCTCCATTAACACTTGAACTTTATGATATGATATTTAAGTTCAAATTGACTTTTAAGTATTATTACGAATCGTTTGTATGGGGGTATAGAAAAGTATTGTTTTTGGACCTTTTTAGACAAATTTTGTTTTTTTTCTGCGTAAGAACCATCCTTGTATTTCAAGGAATATTCTAAAGAAAGAATTAGCGAAATCGGTTCAGCTATTCTCGATATTTGCGTTTAGCAACGCATTCAGCGATTAATTTTTATATTATAGATTTTCATTGCCTATCTCAATATTATTATGTTTGTTTTTTTTTTGTGTGATGACGGAGTAAGAATACAATCTTGCCCGTAAGTGTCCTAAAAGACGACTAAGGGATATAATATGCATATAACATCTATACAAGAAAATTAAAATTCGTCAAATTCCCTTCTATTATGGAGGAATTTCTAGTTCAGTAGTGGGACTTATTAGAGATTATATGACGATAAATGTGAATATTTGTTTAAATGTGTAAATAAAGTAATTTTCTTTATCAGAGAAGGCTTGCTGTGACCAGAAATATGATTACGATTTTCAATGTCCTTAAGAACTTTTTTTCCCTTCTGACGGAGCTTTTTTTTTTTTGTGTGTTTCTACACTTAATTTAGATGTTTTTATTTGTTCCTACTTTATTTCTTTTTCTTGTTTTAATATTCAGTGTACAATTAAAATATTTTTTTTTTATTATGTTTCAGTCTGCGGTTTTTCGCTCAAGATTTTGGAGTTACATTGAACAGAAGGGTCTGGCTATGGGTTTGGCAATGTTCAATCAGCAAATTCCAGTCTCAAAGTTAGCAAATGAATTATTATTTGATGGTTACGAGGATGCTTTGTTAGATCTTGCAAAGAGTTTACCAGCGAGTACTACGGGTGGAGCACCACCAATTGATCGATTCGGATGGTTTTATGAGGTAAAAATATTTTTTTTCTTTTCAAAGATGTTCTATTTTAATTATACACTGTAAAAAAACTACATTACGGCTTTTATCGCGTTTGTATTTGATTTTTGATTGCCCGACGTTTCGAACACTTTACAGCGTTCATGGTCATGGTAATAACGATGACGTGGACATGTTAGTCCACTTGTTATTTACAATGTTTTATTTTGTACTAGGGTTTGGTAGGCGTTTTCGAGAAGAGAGCGTTTTTTGATAATTTATTGATATTTACTACTTCTAAGAGGAAATTAAGTATGGTGCTACATTATATTCTTAAGTCATTACCATAAGAATTCCAAACTAAAAGTGATCGCCATATTTAGATTTTTTATGGTTTCATTATAATAACGTTTGTTAGTTTAATAATTTAAACTTGGAAGCGGGGGTGCAAACTGAGAAGTTCTATCAAGACACTCAACTGGATCCTCTTTTTTTTTAGTTAACATGTTTAGTAAGTGTTAGATCCAGTACGATACTCTTCAACAGCCTTAAATCTGTTCTGTTGGATATAAATAATGTAATATAATTTAATATAATAATTATGTGAGTGCATATGAAGGAATATTGATTTTTTCAGAGAAATAACTCCTTAGATACAGACGGATACATGGAGGTTTCTACAGGGCAGTTGAGTGGGACTCTACCAGGACAGATATTGAAGTGGAACTATGAAGATCACCTTCCTTTTTACGAGGGAAAATGTTCTAAGGTACGCTACACGACAATTAATTTTCCAACAAAAATTCCGAAAATTTTGGATTTGTATGCATTTTTGTATTCACCTTTTAAAGCTCTTAATCTTTATACAATATGCGATAATCGAAGGGAAAAATACCCAATATTAGGTATCTGGTTGAAAGGATTGGTATAGGGTTTTATTTGGAGGTTTTCTCCTCTTGCATACTATCTGTATTTGAAATAAAACTACGTTACGGATTTTATCGCGTTTGTATTTGATTTTTGATTGCCTGACGTTTCGAACACTTTACAGCATTTATGGTCACGGGCGGACTAAGATGTATCACGGCCAATTATTATATATTCTCTATTAACCTGTTTGACCAGCATGGTACAATATGTCAGTTTTCCCCCTATTCTGGAAAGACGTTCGAGCCTAGCAGTGGAATTTATATGAAATGGAACAATAATTATATTTTTTATTATTTCATTTTCAGTTATCTGGAAGTGCTGGGGAGTTTATGCCTCGTAATTTAACAGAAGAGTCCACTCTAACGATGTTTGTACCAGACCTCTGTCGCACTGTGAATATGGAGTTCGTTGATAGCGGAGACATGGATGGATTAACGTACCATAAGTACGCGTTAACAGAGAGCAGCTTCGATAACTGTTAGTCTGACGATATGATAAAATTAATTATGATGTCCCCGTTAAATATCATCATCATCATCGCAGCCCACATACCACCACCCATGCCCACCATTGGGCTCGGGCATCTTTCAAAATGGGAGGCAATTTGACCTACTGCATGTTGATCAGACATGTTGGTATAGGGTTTCGCTTCGAGTTTTTCTTCTCTTGCACAGATGTTATGTGCATATTATATCCCTTAGTCGTCTTTTACGATACCTATAGGCAAGATAGGGAGTGGTGAATTGTATTCTTACTCCATCACCACAAAGAAAAATATAATTCTCATAATTTGAATTGAAGATAATTTACTCCCCATTTTATACCCTTAGGGAAGGATTATATCCTCTGAAGAGCCTATATTTTTAGTATATTCTTTTTAGTGAAGAGATTTCATAAATATGATTCCCATTATTTTTGTTATAAAGTGAAAAATATCAAAGCAACATTCTGTTACTAACAATTTATAACCACTAACTTTGTGATATACTATCTAATAGTATCTCCTATTTTAGATCCTTAGGGAATGAAAATTGGCAAATACTAATTGTGTGTTTAATTACTTTTGCTGAAGAATATCATGTATAGAATTAAGGCACATTTATATGGTCGTTCTCTTTGAGTAATTACTTTCGTACACATGAAGTTATCATGTTAAAATAGTAGGTAGCAACATCTAGAGGGATGAACTCGAGAATGGACCTCCTCATCTCGCCATCTTGAAAGACGGACCACTAGTACCTTAGCTCCATTGTCTTTAGTACTGCCCTATCAAAACTATATAAATTATAAAATTCTTGTTTAAGGATGAAAAATTAATGCTACAAGCGGATTCTTTTTACAAATAGTCTAGCATGTTAAGTGTTAAATATTAGTAGTTTAGATAATAGTGTAGTGGCATCTTTTAATAAAATACTTACTGAAAAGTGTCCGTGTGATGACGAAGTAAGAATACAATTCACCATCCCCTCTTCTACCTGTGAGTGTCGTAAAATACGGCAAAGGAATTAAATACGAATAGAACATCTATGCAAGAGAAGGAAAATTTGAAATGAAACCTTATCACCACGTCTAAACAGCATGGTATAGTAGGTTAATTTCCCTCCTATTATGGAGGAGTCTTGGGCCCAACAGTGGGCATTTATATGACCTGATATGACGAAGATGATGGCTGATGGCTGCTCTAGTAATTAACTCGTGATCAGGTGCCACTTGTGGGAGCCGGTCCAGCCATAATCGTTTGAATTATATTACGTGTTTTGTGGTTCGAAGGCCATCACACTGGAGATAGTTCTTACAAAACATGTACACAATTTTATATCTCGTAAGAAGAAAAAAATAATTAAAAATAATAGACAAGCCCACTGAGTTTCTTGCCGGATCTTCTAAGTAGCGGTCGCGTACCGATCTGGTGGGAGTTTATTTTTTTAGATAATTTAATTTAATTTTGTAAACTTGGAAGTATGTAAGTGCCCTCTCGGGGTTTATGCATAATAAATGATTTGAATTTGAATGAAGATCTGAAAAATTATAGTATTATATCGCCATAATGTTCAAACGTGTTCTGATAGATGATGCATGCTATAATAAAGACGAAAAATGCGAGTGAAAATTTGATTGTCATACATCAGTCTACGCTGGTCCAATTTGTAGGATGATTGAAACGGTATTACGACAGGCGTGGGTTCAGATCCCGCCTATAGTATTCATTTTTCTCTCGTAATTTTTTTTATGAATAAGCCTGATAAATTCTTAATGTCAGTGATTCATATAAATTAAAATAAAGCGAGAAACTGATGATTCCTTTCTTCCCCAGCTACGCTTTTCCCTGCAAACACTTGTTTCTGCCATGGTGAATGCGCATGGAGCGGTATAATGAACGTGTCAGCGTGTCGGTATGGTTCTCCTGCCTTCCTCTCACTGCCTCACTTTCTTCATGCAGATCCGGAATTGAGACAATTAGTGGACGGCATGGACCCTGATCCAGAAGCCCATTCATTCTATTTTGCTGTAGAACCGGTAAGTTATTATTTTTTTATCATTATATATTAAACATACGACGTATTGATTCATCATCATCATATCAACTCATATACGTCCCACTGTTGGGCTCGGGCCTCCTCCACTATGGAAGGGAATTGACCTACTATATCATGCTGGTCAGAGATGTTGGTATAGGGTTTTGCTTCGAATTTTCTTTCTCTTGCATAGATATTATATGCATATTATATCCCTTAGTCGTTTTTTACGCCACCTACGGGTAAGAGAGGGTGGGGAATTGTATTTTTACTCCGTCACCATACGGATAATGTATTGATTATGAGACTAAAATATCTTGCCCAGTGTTACGGGTTCGATTCACATGCAGGACAGTACTTAAATATTAAGACCCCTGTAGATGGACTTGAAACAAAAAAGAATGCTCTAACTTGTCTGAAATCATTTCTTTTATGTTTCAGCAATGACATATAAGGCACTATGTAATTCTAGTATATTTATAAAAACGTATTTACAAGCAAAAATTATTACCATATAGAGGACTGGAAATCCATTCCGCCTTGTCAATTGGACTAGTGTGGGTAGTTACGTATGATAACTAAATTGTTACTTGCATTCTCGTCTTTAAGTAAGATGTTTTGCAGGCCATCTATTATAAAATGTGATTGCTAATCATCATCATCATCACAGCTCATTTACCGTCTACTACTGGGTCTGAGACTACTCTTCATAAGAAGTGAACGTGACGTGAACGAATACGACGCTAGTCAGTTATGTTGGCATAGTTGGTTTCATTTCGAGTGTTTCATCTTTTGCCTAGATGTTATATACATATTATATTCCTCAGTCGTCTTTTACGACACCCACGGTAAAGATTGGATCAAACACATGTAAAGTACAAATTGTATTTGCAGAAACTGGGTGTTCCCTTGGACGTTGCAGCGAGGTTCCAGCTTAACTTCCTGATAGAGCCCAGTAAATACGTGGGGTAAGAAACTTCGTCTTATTATTATCTACTAGCCGACCCGACGAACTTCGTACTGCCATAATTGTTTTCGTATATAAAGGGTTTTTCAACAAGAACTTTGTTTTCTAAAACAAAATAAAACAAGAAATTTAGATGAAGATGATTCAAATTTTTATTGTATTACGAAGAGAAAAGTTCAGCAATTATGAATGAAAAATTATATCTAGCAAATGTCCAACACGACCACGCTGAGAGATGTCGATTCTTTCATCAACGTTTTTAATCACTTTTTGGCAAAATGGCGAGTCTATTTCGTTAATCACATCACGGATTTTGAGTTTTAAGGCTGCAAAAAATAATACAGTATGTGGCCAGCCAGATCGTGTGATTTAACACCACTGGATTATTTTTTGTGGGGCTATGTTAAGGACAGAGTCTATACGGAGCCAATCGAATCCATTGCAGCCTTAAAACTCAAAATCCGTGATGTGATTAACGAAATAGACCCGCCATTTTGCAAAAAAGTGATTAAAGACTTTGATGAAAGAATCGACATCTGTCAGCGTGGTCGTGGTGGACATTTGTCAGTTACCATTTTTCATTCATAATTGCCGAACGTATCTCTTCGTAATACAATAAAAATTTGAATCATCTTCATCTAAATTTCTTGTTTTATTTTGTTTTCGAAAACAAAGTTCTTGTTGAAAAACCCTTTAGGGGGCGTTCATAAAATACGTGAGATGTTTAAGGGAGGGGGGGGGGGGGTAGGTGGTCGAGTTATATCTCGTCTAATCTTACGTTGGAGAGAGGGGGGTCTCGGCAAATATCACGCAATTTTTTTTTGGATTGAAACAAAAAAAATTGTTAAATTTTCATTACACTTATAATTAAACTCTCAGCAATATTGATTTAGTAATCTTGACTAGTGTCTTATATTGACTATTAATATTGACTAGTGTCTTAACTAGTCGTAAATAAAAGCACGAAGCAATTTTTTTTTCTTTTTACAATAACAATCCAACGCGTATTCGTAAGAAACCCACATTTTAAAAAATCTCACGTGAGATTGGGGGATGGGGGAGGGGTTGTTGAATAAAATCTCACGACATCTCACCAGGGGGGGAGGGAGCCACAGAAAATTTAAAAAAACACCTCACGTAATTTATGGACGCCCCCTTATATTTTATAAATTGCCGAAAATATAGTTTGTAATATAGTGTATGTAGGCTATCATTTGTATTTTGTTACTACATGATAGATGCGTTTTTATTATATCATGTTTTATAGTGATTTGTATTCTCTTTGACGTTTTATGTCAAGTCCCACGGGATCCCGGTCGAATGGGATAAAAAGTATCCTATGTCCGTCTCCTGGTTCTAAGCTACCTCCCCGCCAATTTTTAGGTAAATCGGTAGAGACATTCTTGAGTTATAAATAGTGTAACTAACACGACTTTATTTTATATATATAGATATCTATACTAATATTATAAAGAGGAATGGTTTGTATGTAAGTATGTTTGTAACGAATTGGCGCCGAAACTACTGGACCGATTTCAGAAAGTCTTTGGAAATAGGAAAGCTAGAACAACAAGGAGAGTAGGGAGTAACATAGGCTATATTTTATCCCGGTATTCCCACGGGAACGGGCACTACGTGGGTAAGGCGACTAAAACCGAAGCGAAGCGAGGGCGAGTTGCCAGTTTTCTATAAACTATAATTGCATAAGAGAAAATTGAAAATGATTGCATAGATGGTGTAGTGGTTAAGATACTGACCTACCATGCTAGTGTCGTGGGTTCGAATCCCAAACATTCACTTTGTGCAATCCACAAATTGTTGTTTTGTGTCTGGATGTAATTTGTGTCCGTTAATTATATGTTTGTAAAGTCTCACGCAATACAAGGATTATTTCCTTAGTGCAGGGCGTTGTCTTTAAAAAATGTTCACCGTCATCCTTTTACTCTTGTTGGGCTCAAACCTCCTCCACAATAGCAGGTTATTTGACCTAGAGACTTATTGAGGAGCTGGTTAGACGGTATAGGATTTTCTTTTTATTGCATATAAATTATTTGAATATAAAAGAAAGAAAACACATTTATTTCGATATCATAGTAATAAAACGGTACAGAATCTATATAAAATTCCAAAGATTGTACTAACATATAACTTAAAAAACCTATCCTTAAAAATTATACTAAAATAAGTTACAAAACAAAAGCGAAGATATAACAGATTAATTAACAAATAGTACACAAAAAGATTGAAAAAGGTCCTATATCAGCATAAGCTGCACCGAGACGGTGTAGCGCTGGCTTTCATCTGGAACCATGGGGGGGAAATCACGGGTAGTCACATCAAAATATAAAAAACAAAGCGTATTCTCAACACGTACACATATACATACAGATATGCTTAGCAGCTATCCTGTTGTGGGGCTAACAAGTAATGCTTGCAGCTGGATTTAAAGGATTCAAAAGGCTTTTTAACATTGTAATATATGTAATATAATAATGGTGGCTTAACCGTTTTTTACGAAACCTGTGGCCCAAAAACCTACGTGTTCCTTCGCCATCGTCATCGGACTTACTATTGGTACCGATTCCTTGATCTTGGTAGCCAGCCCAGCGGGTCTTTTACGACATATGCGGGTAACAGTAGGGGCTGGTGAACTGCATTCGACATCTGTCATCAGAAGATAATATTTTTTCTTATATTAGTTTTTTTATGTGCTGTTAAAAGACCGATATAAGTGACCAATTACTAATGGAGTGTATTATCACAGTTTTATGAAAACTAAAAGATAGGTAGTTCAAATTATTTATTTTTTGTCTACGCGCACTATTAGATATATGCCTTCCCATGGAGGGAGATAATTCAATAATCACAACGCTTTACAGATATCTCTAAGTCTATCTCTGACTGGAATCGCAGGGATCAGAGACCACGGCAATCATGATCAACCCACCCACTTTTGTCCTTGAGTTTTCCCCAAAATAGGAGGGTAATTGATCTGCTATACCTCGCTGTTTATTGAGCTTCTTAGTTCTGAGTTTTATTTAGAATTTTCGATCTCTTTCTTAGATGTTATATATGTATTAAATCGTCTTTTACGATACCCACAGTCAAGATCGGGAGTGGTGAATTATATTATTACTCGATATCTGATGTTTACGCAATTTAAGTAAACTCGAAAATCCACGTGTCACCCATGAACGTTGTTCAAAATGTATGAAAATTAAAAATCAAATACAAACGCGATAAAATTTTTATTCCGCGATAAAAGTTTTATTTCCGTGTGGTAATGGATTAAGAATAAAATTCACCCGCTCTCTGGCTCGTGGGTATCCTAAAAGACGACTTAAAGATATAATATGCAGATGACATCAATGCAAGAGAAAGAAAACTCGTAATGAAACCATATGCCAATACGTCTGACTAGCATGGTGTAGTAGGTCAAATTTCCTTCCACAAATCAGGCTATGCCCAACAGTAAGACATATGGACTAAGATGATGATGATGATATGCTTAAGTCTTCACCACACAGAAAGACTAGATCATCTATTAATAATATATTGTTAACCTAAATTTCTGAAAAATAATAACATTGTTCACAGACTCTACCAAGACGTTCCCAGAATGCTGTTCCCTATATTCTGGGTGGAGCAAAAAGTTAAAATTCAGGAGTCCATTGCTGTGGAGTTGCGATTCGTTCGAGCAATTCTGGACTGGGGCGGGACCGTTTGTGCCTGCGCTGCTCTTGGCTTTGCCGCCTTAGTTACCATCGCTACTTGTTGGGTAAGAAAACCTCAATACGTCCAAGCAGATTTACTAACGCCATATGAGAAACCTAAAGATGAGGCAGAGTTGAAATTAAATCCTATATGAAATTCGTATTAATTTACAAAACTGGAAGAAAGATCTAGAACATTTTTTTCCACTTGATTTAAATGTGGAATTAGTGCCATTTAGTGGGTGGCAAACGACATATATACCATGTCGCCGTATGCGATATTAAGTCTTAGTATTATATTAATAATTATTAGTGTTGTATGAATATTGTGTTGTTTTTAATAATGATTTTATAAGCAGTATTCAAATTGAATTCATCTTTTTTTTTTTTAAGCGAACCATAAGGAAAATACTTTTCGGACAGGTAATAATTGTAAAATGTTGATTTATACGAAAATATGATAAATTGTAATTAATTGTATTAATAATTTAGAAGCTAATGTTAAATTAATCATAGTATCTGTAATAGAAAATATAAGGCTAGTGATTCAAAAGGCATAACATGAACACAATAGTAAAATATTAACACCCTAGAGCAATAGTAATATATTTCATAAAAAAATAATAAAAATAAAAAAGCATTTTACGGATTTTTACAAACCCGACGTATCGAAAATTTTTTAGCGTACGTGATAAGGAAAAGTATTCGAAATATCGAGCACATAAAAATCAAATATAAACGAAATGAAATCCGTAAAAATGGTTTTATTTATCATGTGTACATATTAAACACACATTTAGCTCGCGTAAGCATTAGTGGAATAGGAATTATTATAATCAAATATCTTTTTCCTCAATCAAGAGGTGGAAGAACGTAATATGCAAGGGTTTTGACCAAGGGTTACGATTGGACTGCTACCTAGTATTTTTTTTGAACATTACTGACAAAACTATTCTAGGTAGATTTTTTTTGACTCATTAGTATAGAATTCATTGCACACATTGTTTAGTAGACTAAGTAGCCATCTTAAATGTCGTGGTGTCGATCCTCACACAAAACAGTTGATTGTGCGATCCACAAATTATTGTTTTGGATTTTTGTTATTTTGTGTTTGTAAAGACCACCACAATGCAAGAATTTATTCATTAGTATCGGTTATTTAAAAAAAAGGAAGAGAGAATTAATTACACATATCGCTTAAAATTTTAGCGACCTCAAATACTGAGTTGCGTAAGTTCGGTCCACCCGCAGAATAATTTTTTGTGCGTTCCACAAATAATTATTCTAAGTTTAAATGTGTTGTGAATGGTTCGATCTGCACGTAGAATAATTCTTTAGGCGATCCACAAATAATTATTCTAAGTTTGGATGTGCTGCATTTGGTTCGAACCGCACCTAGAATAATTCTTTGTGCGACCCACAAATAATTATTCTAACTTTGGACGTTATTTTTACCTATTAATTGTATGCTTGTAAAAGACTTTCTTTTACGAGAAAAGAATTTATTCTATTGCATAAGATATTATTATTTAAATTAAAGATACATGAATAAGAGCATCTTGTGCCAGTTAAAAATAGTTTAAAATCAGATATTAAATTGCAGGAATTTATTTTAATAATTAAATGTAAACTTACCTTTGAATGTATCTTTATCTTCAAATTAAACATTGTAAGTGCTTTAAGTCTAAATTCTCTATTTTTCATTATAATAGTTCGCTACTGTATATAATTTTGTATGGAATAATTTTCTTGTTCTGCTGCCAATGGATTTGTTAATAAATGTGTAATAATTTAATGGTTAGAAAATAAGAAAAATTAAGTAATAGCGATGACTTTTCGACATCAAATAATATCTTAGTTCGACCGTTAGCATGTAGGTGGATTGTAAATTGGTTTTACCTATTCAAACATTTCGAACAATACAAACGGAATAAAATCTGATTAAATTAATTTTTAATACTTGCGTAATGCGTTACCCGCGTGATGATAGAGTAAGAATACAATTTAACACTCCCTAACTTGCCCGTGGGTAGCGTAATAGACAACTAGGGGATATATCTATATATATAAAAGAAAGTCGTGTTAGTTACTACGTTTATAACTCAAGAACGGCTGTTCAAGATTTGGCTAAAAATTGGTGGGGAGGTAGCTTAGAACCAGGAGACGGACATAGGATACTTTTTATCCCGTTTTTTTCTTCTTCTTCTTAATGGCAATGAGCTATTTTTTCCCCGTTCGATCGCGTTCCCGTGTGACGTAACATAAAATGTCAAATAGATTTTTTTTGTTTCTGTTTGTGCATTCAGACAGGCAAAGGGATCAAAGCCCATACAGCCAATTGTGATATAATTTTCTTCATATTATTTAACATTTCTTTATATAGAATAGCTTATTTATAATCATGTCCGTCAATAAGTCAAGTCTTTACCATTAATTAGGTGCTGAAAACCTAATTAAGTGATTTCTCAGGGAATTTCAGTAGAATATGAAAATACATTAGGTGTATTTTCCAACACTCTTATATCACATTCACCACACTTAGTACACACAGTACCTTAACTGTATTATATTACATAAAATATCAGCAAAATTATTCAATATAACACTATAAAATACTAAAATAATGAATATAATACAAGAGCTTAACATGACATTTCCATATTCGCGCCGAAACTCATGTCAAAGAGAATACAAGTCACTATGAAACGTAGGATAAAAAACGCATTTGATATGTAATAACAAAATGCCAATGACAGCTAAACGTAATGTTGTCTATAGTTAAGTATGATTGAAAATTTGATAATTATTATTTTTTCAGAAATCAATAATCAGTAATTAGTGTTCTATTTGAATCATCATTAACAATGCCGCGACCAAGATGATTGAATCTTTCCTGACAAAGCTGTAATGGTTCTTCCGTTAGAGATTATATATTCGGAAATTTAGAATATATATATATACGAAAAAAATTATGGCGGTACGAAGTTCGCCGGGTCAGCTAGTTGTGGATATAGCATTTATGCAAGAAAAGACAAGATCAACATAAAACCCTATGGCAACACATTTGACCAGCGTACCATAGTAGGTCAATTTTCCTCCTATTACGTAGGAGGCCCGAGCCTAACAGTACTTATGTTGGCCGAGATGAGCTGATGAATAAATTACTAGTTTATATTGAAATACATTATTTTGATAATAATATGGTTCTCCTTGAGTACCTCATAGGCCTATTGATTGCATACACAACTGCGTAGTATTTACTGTGAGCAAGGACGACCGGTTTTAACGCAATGTGTGAACGATGACATGTTGTAAATGATGCGTCACATTTGATTTTAATGCGATTAATGGTGGTGAATTGTATTCTTATTAAATTGCCGTGTATTGAGGACATGGCAATTTAAACTACAACTATTTTATTATATTAGGTGTTACCTTATTATTCAAAAAAGCTTTTTATATTATATTTAATTTATTATCTTCTTCTATACCAATAAATAAAATTGGAGTGTCTGTTTGTAATGTCAAAATAATAGGCTTTTTTCATGCTCACACGGTTATTTGCACGACACCTATGCCTAAAATAGCAATTAAAATTTTTTTGTCTGTCTGTCTGTCTGTCTGTTCCGGGTAATTTTCAAAACGGCTGGACCGATTTCAAAAATTCTTTCACCAATGGAAAGCTATAATATCAGGGCGTAAACTAGGCTATATTTTATCCCGGTATTCCCACGGGAACGGGAAGTACGCGGGTAAAACGTTTATAACCTATAACCGAAGCGAAGCGAGGGCGGGTTGCTAGTTATATATAAATTTCTTGTGCACATGTGTATGTCACTAAACTCCTCCTAAATGGCTGGAACAATGTTGATGAAATTTCTTGTGCATGTTGAAGGGATTTCGAGAATGGTTTTGATTTACAATTGTACCCGGTAGGTGGCGCTTATTTGAACAGAATAGTGATGTAACGAATATTAGGATTCAGACATTCGCGAATGAGAATGCGGGTGCGAATATTCATCTCTAATATTCGCGAATGCGAATACGAATACGAATGTTGACTTTCAAATAAAGCGCGTGCAAAATATCATACGGGTTTGACATTTCGTAGCCATGGTTAAGCCGAATAGCCTAGGTTAACCGTTACAATTTGAACGAATGAAACTAGTCAGGTTCGTTCGAAAATATTCATTGTAATTTGAGATTAGTTTATTATTATTGTATTTGTTAAATTTACAAAGGTGGGTAAAGCACATGCTACTGAAGTGTGGACTTATTTCACAATTTGTGACGCCGCGAGTGTTAATTGCATGGTATGTCACAAAGATTAATAATTACTTAACAAAAACAATGTATTTTTTTTTCATTTAGAATCATGTTGTTTTTTACTGTCATTTAATGTGTATAAAAATGTGGGTCAAAATTCAATAACTAATTCTCTAGTGGGTAGATATAAATCTCCTTAATAACCATGACTTGTTGGACGCGAGACATCTTAGTCCGCCCGTGACCATGAAGCCTGTAAAGTGTTCGAAAAATTGGGCAATCAAACGCGATAAAATCCAGAAAATTAGTTTCATTTACATTGCCTGACATTAATAATCGCCAGTATTATAAAACAATAGAAATGGTATTTTTGTAAATTATGTTTTTGTTTTTTGTGATTTACTTTTTATTTTAACTAGCTATCTCCCGCTCGATTGGCTGGGTTGAAATTGTAATTTGTTTAAATGACAATTATAACAAATAAATAATTTCATTATTATAAACAATTCTTGCCAGTTCTCGATTCACCAAATGTCAAATTAATAAATAAACATAACCAATAGAATTAAAACTATCAAATAGAATGAATTCAGTTACAGTAAAAATTCATTATTTCTAACACAAAAAACAAGTATAAATTCCGGTTAAGTATTCACCAACATATCATATACTAAATCTTTCTCCGAAACATGCTCCATCTTTTGGTATAAATATTATTCTGATCGTTTCAGTGGTTTTCGCAGTATAACTGAACAAAAAACCAGCTACCCATTTATTAGCACATATTAGACTGACTGATTACCTGACGTTTCGAACACTTTGCAGCGTTAATGGTCACGGGCGGACTCCGCAAAGTAATATATAAAATCCGTAAAGTAGTTTTATTTAAAATGTGTAATACTCGCGTAAACATCAGAAATCATTAATAATAAGAGAGATAGTATTTCTAATTTAGTTGCCGACCTGAGTGTTCCTTAATTTTTAATCAAATATTATGAGTAAATAAAAGTAATAAATATTAACAGTTATAAATATTATAATTCTACTCCACAATTACATATATAATTTACTTTTAGTTTGTCAAATATATTCGCCAAACATTCGCATCGTTCCTTGCGAATGCGATTGCGAATGTCATAAACATATGCCAATATTCGCGAACGCGAATGCGAATGCGAACATTAGTTACATCACTAGAACAGAACAACGTCTGTTTGGTCAGCTAGTATTCTATATAATATATAGATAATACATACTCTTATTTACCTGTTAAATATTGTTGAAAATGTATGGAGAAATAAAGAAGACGATCATTCGCTTCGCTTGAGATGGAGTGAATATCTTTTTACTTCATTTCGACTGATATCGACTTATTACGTCCTATTGCTGGGCTCGCGACTCCTCCAAAATAGAAGGGTAATTGACCTACTATACCATGCTAGTCAGGCGGGTTGGTATATACAGGGTGTATCAGGTTATGGGGCAATTGGTCAGACGGGAGATAGGCAATGGTAGTAGGAACCCATAAAAAAAATTTGAAGGAAAAACATCGATTCATTAATGAATTAGAGACATGTAAATTTTCAATTTTGTCATCGCTTTTTCGTGTAAATCTGATTGAAATGTATAGTCAGTGATACTTAATCTGCAACATATTCGTACTTTGTTAAATATTCATTAGAAATTGAAAAAATCAATGATTACGTTCGCATAAGTAAAACAAACTTCGCTTTAAATCAGCTGATCGGCCGATGACCGTCGCCGAATCGCGTTTTTACCTACGCTACCATTGAAGCGTTTGCGCAATTCTTACCTATTCATACTGTGGAAGCTTTACATGCCTACATGTATCATGCCTACATAATACGTAACAATTAAGGCATAGATTGTTTAACACACATTTTTTAAATCACTATAACTTTTATGTTATATTGTTTTTTATGTAATATACATTCTAATTACGACTTATGACCCGTAAACTACAGCATACTCGAACAGTTGCCCCATAACCTGATACACTCTGTATATAATATATATTTTATTTCGAGTTATCTTTCCAGAATTAAAAAAAAAAATTGGTTGTTATTCAAATCAAATCATTTATCCTGCAGGCCCCTTTAAGGGCACTTACATATTGTTAAATTACACGTTTGAATACAATACAATAATCTACCACCGGATCGGAACGCGGCCACAAACTGAGAAGATCCGGCAAGAAAGATAATTTTTTTTTCATTCGGACATTTTTTTTAATCTTTTAAATATACATAATTTTATGCTTCGTACAACATATATGGTATTAGCTCCAGTGTGATGCCCTTCGAAATTGTATATATGTATAAAATTTCAAAATTTAGTACAAGACAAAAAAAAATTAAAGCATTAAAGAAAGGAAGAAAATATGGCTGGACCAGATCCCACAAGCAGCACCCGATCACGAGTTAACTACTAGAGCAGCCATCACTCTCCTCAACCAAATTAAAGGGAAGGGAGCGACCCGCCCCACATAGCTACCGCAAGCAGAACTTTATTCAGTGAGCATGACCAAACCATAAATAAAAATATAAAACGAACTACAACTACTACTATATCTACTATAAAAAACTACTAAGTACTATAAAATAAACTACGAACTATAGCAGGTATGCTAAAAGAGATCCAAACCAAAATTCGACAGGCAAAATACGCTACGCTGTACAATCACAAGAGTAAGAAAAGAAAAAATAAAAATTAAAAAAATACCTGTGAATGCATACAAGTTAGGAGTACCTTAAAGCTGTAATAATTACAATAACATTAATTGCTGAATGAGGAGCTGCTCATAACCACTCTGTATTATCATCTAAACATGGATGCACAGACCGCGGCCCGCCGGTCGAATACTGGTGGCCCGACGACAGCAAAAATAATACTCTCGTACATTCGAAAAATATTGAATTCTATTCCAGATTATCAATTCTTTATTGCCTTTAATTACCTATACTTCTGGCGGCCCGCCATCAGTTCATGATTTGCCCGAGTGGCCCCTAGTCTTAATAAGTCTGTGCATCCCTAATCTAAATAATTCGAAATTTTGTAATAGCCTTTGCTACAAAGTCTACTCTTAATAGCTTTTTTTAAACATGTTAATTGGCATGTCTCGGATATTTTTAGGTAGTTTATTGTAAAAACGTTATTAAAAACGCATTCTTACTAATGTTTTTAAATAGTCATCATCATCTTGCTCTTATCCCAATTACTTGGGGTCGACGCAATATGTCATCTGTTTTGACATATTGCAAAAAGTTTCGGCAATGACTTTTATGACCGGCCGCCTGCCTGACGTCAACCCTCCTTGGGAATGTAATCGTTGACCCAAATGGTACCAGATGGAGTTGGTCCGGGTCAATCTAGGGCTCTTAGTCGTCTTTTACGACACCCACGAGCAAAGCAAGGGTTGGTAGTATTCGAAGCCGCTACCACACAGCTTTAATGTTTTTTAAATAGTAATGTTTTTAAATAGTAATATTTAAAAAAGAAACACCATCCATCTTGGCCATGGGTGTCGTTAAGGACGACTAACGTATAAAATATGCATACCTATAACACTTTGAACAACAAGTTTGTAATAAAACCCTACACCAACCCGGCTGAATAGCGTGTTAGAGAATGTCAATTTTCTTTATATAGTGGAAGAGATGCAGAGAGATGAAGAGTGGGACGTATATGAACTAAGATGATGATGATTTATTAAATTATTACTGACTGACACAAATTTCGTGTTATTTTCTGAATTATAATTTAACGCTTACCACAGGAGACTATTTCACTTTAAAGCACATAAGATAAAAATCTCTTACCTTAGGGGGTATAGGAGGACAATCTCCTATGTTCCCTAAGGAGAACCCTCCATAAATAAATGACTTGCTTCAAATTGTAGCACAACGCCATCTATCTTTTATAGCCTGTACTATATTTTTATTTTTATTGAAAATTTGTTCTTTAATCATTCTTTTTATCTTACGATCCTTATAATTTAATAAACAGCAACTTTAAATAATATTTTTAATATACTCAAAGTATTATATTATATATTTATGATTTAATAAAGTATTAATTTTCATTATCCCGAGGTAGTTCAATCTTTTACTCATAAAACGCATAGAAGGTAAGTCCGCGCACAAAAAATGAAGCATTTAAATTGGAGGTTACGCTGGACCGTTCCGTAGTGTATAAGGTCACTGTACTGCACGTACATACGTACGCAACTCTTAAAAAACAAATAGGTATTTATGACGGTTTGTGCATTCAAATGGTGTCACAACACGTTTGAAAAACAAAAAGTGTATTAACATTACTTTTATAAGTATTGCGATATTTTATGTTAATAAAAGCAAAATTTGATTTCATAATTTGTATAGTGGTGTACATGTGTAATCGCCTGCATGCATATAATATTTTTGGCTTCATGTTTTTGATCGCTAAGTACCGACGCTATCCTTCTATACGTTATTATTCTAAGCTTTTATTATTAAATATGTAAAAAGTAATAGGTGTCTGCCGCCAAACAAAGTTAAAAACTAAATAAACTGGTTAGATTTGTATCATATTGAAGTTATACTTGCTATGGATGTATTACTGATGAGAAAATAATGAGAGTAAATTATTACAATGCGCGCGGACACCGTCATGAAAACCCAACACCCTGAAGTTAGCTAGTAATAAAATAGCTTTACGAATTTTATCGCTTTTGTATTTGATTTGTGATTGCCCGACGTTTCGAACACTTTGCAGCGTTCATGGTCACGGGCGGAAAGTCCGCCGCCATGAACAAAATCAAATACAAACGCGATAAAATCCGTAAAGTAGTTTTATTTAAAATATGTAATTTGTAATGTACTTTTTTTCTATTATTAGTATCGTTTTTTCAGTATCGTTTTTTCTACAAACGTAAGATAAAGTGAAGGATAAAATTTTCAGAAAGACTTTAAGTAAGATATTTATCTTAGAGTAATAACGTATAGAAGGATAGTGTCCGTACTTAAACGATCAAAATCATGAAGCCAAAAATACTACATGCGTGAACACGTACACCACTATCCAATAGAGTTGCCTTGGGCACGCCGCCCGTGACCTTATACGCTACGGAACGGTTCGGCGCGGCGGCGTAGGCTCGAATAGGCTCCAGATTTAAATGCTTCATTTTTTTGTGCGCGGCGTTACCTTCTATAAGTTATTATTCTAAGATATTTACCTTGTTACGCCAAAGTAGTATAACTTCTTACGTGCGTATATAATAAGTGAACAAACACTTTTTTTATCTAAATCATTCGTGGATTGAAAGCGAAAATAACCTAAACAATTATTTTTTAAATGATTCAAGTAATTTTTGAGTTTTAGCGAGATCAATGAATAGCAGCTGATTTTTTATAAGATTATAAATGAGTAAATATCCTATTTGTAGTGGTAATCTCGTATCTTAGAAGTCGGTTGAGTCATATCCCACCGAAAAAGTCCCGACAGGTGCAAATAGAGGGTTATTCTGCGCTTCAGCTGCTGTGTAATATATTTGATATGCCTGGGTCGGTCGTGATTGATTGAATCAAAAAGATCGAATCGCGTTGTTTGCGTGACCGATTGAATTGAACGGCGACCGACCGAGATCAATCTCGGCCGCCGTTCACAAGGATCGAGACGGGTCTTGTCGGTCGCTCGCGATCAATCTATCACGAAAGATCCGGTCTTAAGTGATTGGTGATCGAATCGGCCACTCAGACAACGCGATTCGATCTTTTTGAATCGATCAATCACGCTCGACACAGTTATAATATTATTAGATATTTTAAATCGGCTATTGTGATTAAAATGTAAATATTTTTGATACTAAGCTACATTATAAGTAAGATTTATTATTTTAAGTGTTACATCGATAATTAATTTGTATAAATTTTTGTTTAATCTTAAAAAAAATATCAATATTTTTAGATTATTAATAAAAATTACTATAACCGAAATTGTCTTTTTTTGTTAAATTACTGTTGCTATCCCAGATTTTCGGATGAGGTGCGGTCGGATAGAATAGGGGGGCAACTGACCTTATTACACCATGCTAGTCAGGCAGGTTGGTATAGGGTTTTATTTCGAGTTTTCCTTCTCTTGCATAGATCCCTTAGTCGTCTCTTACGACATCCACGGGCAAGATAGAGGGTGGTAATTTGTATTCTTACTCCGTCAACACACGGAATTGTACCTATGTCCATTGTAATTAAAGGAGACCATGTTTTTCTTTTCCTCCAGCATAAATGTCCAACGAGCGATGACTTTCCAAGGAGCGTCGCTTCGACAAACGATCAATTTGCCAGGCGAGAATCGTCCGCCCCTTTCCTACGTCGCCGCCGACACCTACGAAAATAACTCAACGACTAATATCGCCTTGCAAGTTCCACTGGATACTCTTTATGGTCTCCTTAAGTCTAGCTTAGCTCACTGTCACCAAAAGAAAGCCCTGTTACCGACGCTCAGAAACGCCACCTTCATCGGACACTTGACCTCAATCTTTTAAGTAAAAAATGAATTATTTTGATTGCACAGAGAAAATTTGCACAAACATTCATCAAATTGCACTTTTGCACGTAAATAAATTAAAATAATTGTATTATCTGTTTTAATCAAAGCTCTGCTTGAGGTGACGGATTAAGAATAAAATTCTCCAATTTCTTTCTTGCATTTGGGTGTAAATCATAATACATATTCTAAGTGCGTTTAATTTAGCACATGGGATTATTCTCATTAAAAGTTGCCGAAATTCCGAAAAGAAGTCTGAAGACACATGGTCTGATGGGTTTAGCGGTTGACACAGATTCTAATACCAGCTGTTGCAACTTCGTGATCACCTGTTTTGTATTATGGAGTCAATAATTGTCGTACAGGAGCAGCTGGGACGAGCACTAAGTATATAGAAATTGAAAGTGTTCAGTCTACCTCGATATATGTAGTAATATGCATTCTAGTTGGGAGGACTGTGATGCGTTACACCAGTAAACTAACTGAGCAATTTTTCAGGGTTCATATTTATTTAAAGCACTTATTGGGGGGGCTGAACCCTAGACCCTGGTCTAACAAACTTACGAAACTCTTGTGATCGTTGTTGTTGACAGAATTTTATTAACCTATCCTATAAATAAGAAAATTCTTCATATTTGTACGTGTTAAATAAATTTAAATTTAAAATATTTTTTATATAACCTCATATATATAACCTCAGCTGTAGTATTTATTACTACATTCCGTTTAGTGAAGAAGTAAGAATACAATTCACCACCCCCTACTTTGCTCGTGGATGTCGTAAAAGATGATTAAAGTATTAAATATGCATATGACAACTGTGAAAGAGAAGGAGCGGACAAAGCGAGATATATACAAAATAAAATTGAAGTGCCTGTTTGTAATGCCAAAATAATATGTTTATTTTTCATGCGGATATGATTATTTACCCAATATCTATGGCTTTTTTTTTTTGAGGGGTGGGTTACGGTCGGCGCACTCTTCGCTCCACTCCGTCCGGGACGACAGAGGGGCGTAAGCACGCACACCCGTAACCCACCCGTATAACACGTCGCCTTCATCGTTGGGTTGACCACTGTTGCAGAGCTCCTTGACTTCCGTGGTCGACCCAACGGAATGCCTCTAGGAAGTACCCTGTCCCGACACTATCTGTGGCTATGGCTAAAAATCACTTTAAAAAATTCTCGCTTTCTGTCTGTTCCGGGTATTCTTCCAAACGGCTGGACCGTTTTTTCCTACGAAGTGGCTCTCTATATAAGGGCTAACTTAAGATTTTTTATATAAAGAAACCTCTTTCCATTTGTTCGAGAACGTATAGAGAAAACTTGGCTAGATATTGACCACTATGTAGCCCAATTCCTCACAGGACATGGGAATTTAAACTAGTAGATTCATTATTTTGTCAATGTTCGACCTCAGACTCCGATTTTAAACAAATAGCTCATCACATCCTTTGGGAGTGTATTCTCTGGCGTAACGAGTGGGACCACATATTGGACAGTCTGCAAGTCACGTCTGGGGTAATATAAGTACCATACGGACAGGCGCTTTTGCCATATCTACTATTGCAATCAAAACTAAAGCTCATAAATAGGTTCATTAAGCTCTGTTCAATCCGTGGTGCTGAACCGCTATATTTAACCTAGTTGTACATAGTCTTATTCACTGGCTTATTAGCCAACTTTGCTTCATATCTCCCGCTTTGCACAGGAGGGAAATGGAATCTTTCCAATTCCTCCTGTTTCTTTTCTAATTAAACTTGTTGCTGGTCCCAAGATAATTAAAAGCGTTTCCTGGGACTTCTCGAGGGTCAAACCTTGATGTCTTATACGGAGACCATTGTGGAAGCTGACTTATAGGAGTTACAGTGGTGGGAATGTGTGGTGGGATTAATCCCAAAAAAAAACAACAAAGCTCTATGAAATATTTCCCGGTTCGGGAATTGCAAAAAAGGCCTCAAGGACTGCAGTAGCGTATCGTAACACTATAGAAGGTATCAGAGATTAAAATTTCGTGGACGAGGCGATTGAAACGGAAGTGATATGAGAGCGGATTGCTAGTATACAATAAACAAATTACTTCAACTAGTTCAATTCATTTCAACAATAACACATATAAGTTTAATCCAGACATATCTAACTGAAATTTTAATCTACGTATCACGTAGACGACGACAACTATTAGAATACGGACACTATAATATTAGTTTCTTGAAATATAAGGTTGAAATTGCTTTGTATATTGAAAAATTAAATTGGTATTGTTAGCGCGGATGCTAGTTTGATCTCGTTGAATGACATGTGGGTGACAGTGTAATTTGATGAAGATTCAAGACCCAACGTCTTGAATCTTCGTCTTTTATCTATATATTCTGTAATAAGAATTTTGTAAACTGTCTGGTAGCAGTTACGAATACTTGCAACTTTTATATTGCTCGTTAGTGCCGTAAAATATGGCTAAGAGTATTTTATCAACCTGGCAACTCGATTAACATCGGGTGTCTGCCGTAAAAACCGACTAAGAAATTTACGTAGACCAGAGCCTACTCTATTTAATGCCGCTTGGTCAACAATTACATACGCAAGGAGGCTTAGCAGAGCGGTTATGTAACTATTGCCAAATCTTTCGCAATCCTTATTCAATATTATAAATGCGAAAGTAAGTTTATTTGCTTTTTTTTTTTTTTTATTGCAAACGGTGGCAAACGAGCAAACAGTACACCTGATGGTAAGTGTTGCTTCCGCTCATGGACCTTTACAAGGCCGTTGCCTACCGCGAAGAAAGCGAAGGGAGTGTGAATACGTGCATTGAGGCTCGGTGATACCAAGGGCACCACCAAAACCCTCCACACGCAATCACCCTCAGAAATTTGGGCTTCCGGCTCTCTCGCTCACCGAACGAAGCGCAGTAACAAATTGCTACTACTCAGACGTCGATTTTCTGCGAGAGCATGGTACTGCCCCGGACGGACCGGCCCGCGGCTGTAGACAGATAACTGCTTGCTACGCTTGCTTGTTACGCTTAAACCACGAAAACAATTCCAAAAATACTTTCACCAATGGAAAGCTATCAAGGAGTAACATAGGCTATATTTTATCCCGATATTCCCACGGGAACGGCAACTACGCGGGTATGGCGACTGACACCGAAACGAAGCGGGGACAGGTTGTTTGTATGTACTATAAAATAAAAGTACATAATTGAATCAACCCCAAGTAAATGAGATAAGAGCAGCGTGATGATAATGAGAATGATGCTTTCGTACCTAGTGAGAAATCAGTCCCTATATCTTAATCAATATAATGATTAATGATGTTTACGCGAGTATTACACATCTATACCAATAAATAAAATTGGAGTGTCTGTTTGTAATGTCAAAATAATAGGCTTTTTTCATGCTCACACGGTTATTTGCACGACACCTATGCCTAAAATAGCAATTAAAAAATTTTTGTCTGTCTGTCTGTTTGTTCCGGGTAATCTTTAAATCGGCTGGACCGATTTCAAAAATTCTTTCACCAATGAAAAGCTATAATATCTGGGCGTAAACTAGGCTATATTTTATCCCGGTATTCCCATGGGAACGGGTACTACGCGGGTAAAACGACTATAACCTATAACCGAAGCGAAGCGAGGGCGGGTTGCTAGTTTTAAATAAAACTATGGATTTTATCGCGTTTATATTTGGATTTTTGATTGCCCAACGTGTCGAACATTTTGCAACGTTCATGGTCACTGGCTCTGTCTAGTCCTAGTCCTTAGTCCTCGACTTTCTGCAATAAGAGATTACTTCATTTTGGTGTCTGGAAAAACTATATGATTAGATGTTATAAAACCTATTTAGGCTTAAAATAGCCTGCAGTGTCATCAGTCTTTGAAAGAGGAACTTTTATCATCCCCACAAAGTGAGGGGGCACAGCCAGGCTGTTGCCTACTGTGAAGAAAATACTCTTCGTAAACCTCGTTTAAAGAAGGACATGTCATAGTGCTCGGGAAATATAGCAGCAGGTAGTTAATTCCAGAACCTGCACGTACGTGGGAGAAATGATCGCTGAAAACGTACAGTTGAAGACCATAATGTTTCCAGGTGAAATGGATGAACCTTGCTGCGGTATTGAGTGGTACGTTGGTAAAACGGTGACGGTGGTACCAAGTCAAACAGTTCGTTAGAGCACTCCCCATGAAAGAGCCGATAGAGTACACAGAATGTAGAGACATTGCATCTTCAATAAGATGTTTGTGTGGATGAAGTCAGCATATGTATTTCCTTATCGTCAAACCCTACGTTTGTAAAGTCTTCGAGGAATCTCAAGCTGCGCTAATGTTATGCTATACTTATAGGCGAGCGGCGTGAAATTATACCACGGACAGATATTGAATGAAATAGAGTTACTAATTTCTATAGCAGAGATCTTTTCTGTGATGATGAAATCGCTTAGGGTACCTACAGGTTTGGGATGCCGGGGATTGAATGTCATCAGACGATCTCTCCGGCACCCCGTAAAAGCGTGGAAGGGATCGCTGTGGTTTTAGTGGGTATTATGGCTGCGGACGTGGCCGGTGAGTCCCACACAACCCCCGCCCACTGGCGGGGGACTGTGCGTAAGGCATTTCCACAGCGTGAACAAAAAAACAAAAAAAAAGTGTACCTACAGGTGAATTGGCAGCGTTCTTCTGCTGTTGCCAACCCTTCTGCTAAACGTATTTTATGTGTGTTGTGTGTACCTACCCGGTTATTGCTATATTCGCCACATTTGATAAGCGGGTTAGCGATTGCAGTAAGCTATTACACGTTTACCAGGAAAATGAAGCTAAAGATTGACTTTATGATTAGAGTTCAGGATCCTTATCACCATTAGCTTTTATATGCCCACTTCTGAGTTAGATCCGCCTTCACAATAAGAGGGAAAGTGACTCATTGTACCACGCTGGTCAAACGAGTTGGTATATTTATTTTGAATTCAACTTTTGAACAGATTTTATCTGCCTATCATACCCCTTAGTCATCTTTTACGATATCCCCGGACAAGATAAAGAAAGGTAAATGGTATTCTTATTCTGTCAGCACACGGGCAATAATTATTAGGGATTAATAAAATTCAAATACGAAGATATCTATACAAATAAATAATGTTGAAGTGTCTGTTTGTAATTTTTTTTTTATTGCAAGCAGTGGCAAACGAGCAAACAGTGCACCTAATGGTAAGTGTTGCTGCCGCTCATGGATCTTTACAAGGCCGCTGTCTACCGCGATGAAAGTGAAGGGAGTGTGAATGTGTGCATTGAGTCTCGGTTATCCCAAAGGCACCACCAAAACCCTCCACACACGAACACCCTCAGAAAGTTGGGCTTCCGGCTCTCTCGCTCACCGAACGAAGCACAGTAATAGATTGCTACTACTCAGACGTCGATTTTCAGCGAGAGCGTGGTACTACCCCGGACGGACCGGCCCGCGGCTGTAGACAGATAACTGTCGACAATGTGGTCCTACCACTACTATGTCAAAATATTGTGCTTTTTATGCGGTTATTTGTACGATACCTATGTCTATAAACCGGTTTAAATATTTTTTTGTCATTCTGTTTATTTTGGGTTATCTTCAGAACGTGTGCACGGATTTTTATAATAATTTACTACCAGTTGTCTGAAGGAGCAACTTAGGCTTTTAGCTATTTTATACCGGTGTTCCCACGGAAACGGGCACTACGCAGGCAGTTAAGGCGACTGAAATCATAGCAAAGCGAGAATGGGTTGCTAGTTTTATTATATTTTCATATTATTTAACCTAAATAAATACATTATCATATCTATATATTTATTTTGTGATAAATAACGTTTGAGAATTGTTTTGTAGATTAGCTGTACTAGTAGCTTCGCTTGAGCTGATATATTTCTTATTATTTAATACAATATGCTTTTGAAGAACCTTCCAGTGAAATATTAAGAATTAAAAATACTGAGTATTTTACTTTTCTTCGTGTGGTGATGAAGTAAGAATACAATTCACCATCGCTCTGTTGCTCGTGGGTGTCGTAAAAGACGATTAAGGGACTAAATATGCATATAATATCTATGCAAGAGAAGGATAACTCGAAATAAAACCCTATATCAACACGTCTGACCAGCGTGGTATAGTAGCTCAATTTCCCTCCTATGGCGGCGGAGGCTCGAGTTCAGCAGTAGGACATGTATGAGCTGAAATGATGGTGATGATGATTTTATTTTTGTACTGCAAACGAGCAAGCAGTAATACTGCCGCTCATGGACTTTCGCAATACCAGGAGCACAGCTAAGCTTGGAAAACACACGTCATTCCATGATATTAATAATAACATCAAAATACATCTAACATAATTTTGTTTTCTCAGTAGTTGCAATGACAACGGCGACCGCGCAGAAGGCTCAAGCGATTGCCCGTTATTAACAAATTATGCCAAACTTCTTAATATTTATAGATACTGCCACGTTCGTATATATCTCAGCTTTATTTATCTGTTATACCCATAAGCCTTCTGGATAAATAAGCTATCTTATATCGTTTTTTGTAAGCTGAATTGTAGGACCTAAGTTTCATCATCATCTCGACTCGTATATGTAAAATACTGAATATGCAATCACTGTATTTATTAGGAGTTATTGCTGGAGAAGTGAGTGAAGCAAAACTGTGTTCTATTCTAATCTTACAATGCTTTTATAACCTCCGCTTTACAATGAAACGGTCTAGTCTTAGTAACTACAACTACTTTTTATAACAAACAAATAAAACTACTATAAAATAATTACCGAAATATAGCTAAATAATAATGATAAATATTCTAATGTTTTTAACATAATTCCAAATGGTCTATTTTACGTAATTTACATTCATGTAATTAATGGAAATATGATTCTCAAATATGGTTCAACAAACGGCGCTGTAAGTAGAAATAAATTGCAATGTTTATAAAAACAATATTTCAAACATTTTATAATAATCATTTAAACTATAAATGATAACACATCAATAATTGACAAATATTGCCGATAGAGGGCGATATGCGCCCATATATACGTCCCACTGCTGGGCTCGGGCCTCCTCCATAATTGAAGGAATATCGACCTACTATATCACCCTGGTTAGAATAGGGTTTTATTTCGAGTTTTTCCTTTCTTGTATAGACGTTATATGCATATTATATCTCTCAATCGTCTTTTACGACATTCACAGACACGATACGGTGAATTATATTTTTACTCCGTCACAACACGGATGGACCTGAGATTATCGCGTACAACAAACAAACTCTTCAGTTCTTCTATAGATTTAAAAATACTAAAAATATCTTGACTGAATCTTGTAGTTACTAGAGATATCTATACTAAGATATGGATAATAAATAAGATAGTCTTCATATGAAACATTTTTTTTTCATAACAGCCATTAGCTATATTTATATATTTTTTGTAGCTCATATATCCAGGCCATGAACGTCTACTGTGGAGCAAGGTCTATCTCATGACGATAGTGGCACAATCACTTCGCGGGAGGATTGGCGTTGATATTATAAATTTCCTGTTTTTACGACTTTCCTGAGAAAATAAATTATCTATCAGCCTACAGACGGACGTCTGGACATAAGCTTCACCACGAGAATGCCACTCGAAACGGTCCTATGCCACCTGCATTGAACGGTTCCCTACGACTTTGAAAATGTCGTCAGTCCACCTAGTAGGGGGGTCGCCCTACGTTGCGTCATCTGATTCGTGGTCGCTACTCGAGAAACTTTCTTCTCCAATGGTTATCGGTTCGACGAGCGATGTGGCCTGTCCATTGCCATTTCAACGTGCTAATTCTGTGGGCTATGTCGGTTACACCCGTTCTTCTACGGATTTCCATATTCCGTATTTTATTACGTAGAGAAATACCGACCATAGCCCTCTCCATAGCACGTGGAGCGAGAAAAATAAACAGTAATGATAAAATGCATTTCCATCTTCATAACATTGTTTTATGGGGCATACTATCCACCACTCCATCCAATTCGTATGGGGCCACAGAAGAGGCGGCGTGCAATCTAATATCTACAGGTAACTCAGCCGTCATGTGGACGGGCCATCGCTACGGGTTCTTGTGATCGATGGCTCAGCTGACACGAGTACCATCTCGAAGCTCTCACCATGCGGAGCTTATGTTTTGTTTTAGATAATAGCGTTTTCTCCTTGTGATATTGGAGTAAGAATAGAATTCACCACCTTCTTGTCCATTGGGTATCGTAAAAGAAGACTAAGGAATTAAAATATGCAGATAACATCTATGCAAGAGAAGGAAAATTGAAAACAAAACCCTATATCAATTCGTCTGATTAGAGGTATAGGTGAGGTATATAGTAGGTAAGTCAATTTCCCCCCCTATTGCAGAGGAGGCTCAAGCCCAGCAGTGGGGTGTACATGAGCAGAGATAATGATTAACGAAGCAAGGGGAAGGCTAAAATAATGATCCAATATGCAATAATCTGAAACTAGGAAATTCAATATTAATACATCCTATATGCATGCCCCCTATCTTCCGCGCGTCATTCCTTGTCCTTGAGACCATCTCGAAAACCACTTTACAGACAATCAAGTCGTCAGTGAGATTGGCCAATTTAGTAATAAACAGGTACCAGGGTGCCCAGTGTACCTCAAGACAGGATCGGACCACGTCGAGATATGATAACTCATTGAGTGACAAAAGAGAATTTATTTAAAAAAAAATATGATTCGCTTACTCGTATTGGCTGTAGCTGGTAAGTTACCTTTGCCCTATAAATACTTCTTTTTTAAATAAAAATAAGGAATAATAGGTGAATTTTCCGTGTGGTGACGGATTAAGAATACAATTCACCACTCCCTATCTTGCCCGTGGATGTCGTAAAAGACGACGTAAAGGATATAATATGCATACAACATCTATGTAATAAAAGGGTTACTCGAAACAAAATCCTATACCAACCGGTTGATCAGCATGGTATGGTAAGGTCAATTTCCCTCCTATTGTGGAGGAGGCTCGAGCCCAACAGTGGGATGTATATGAGCTGATATGAAAGATGATTAATAGGCGAATAATATAAAGTACTGGCTGTAGTTATTTGACCTGCTCTTATAGTATGATGACAGCAAAGAAAATTCCAAAAATATACTACGTTATTCTCAGATTATATATGCCCCACCACTGTTTGGAATGTATTCGTTCCATCATCATCATCACAGCTCATATACGTCCCACTGTTGGGCTTGAGCCTCCTCCACAATGGCACAATGGGACTTACTATACCCCGCTATCCAGACGTGTTAGTATAGGGTTTTATTTCGCCTTCTGTGAGGCAGTAGTCTCGCGGAAGGAGGCGGCGGATCGCGCACGCGAGGAGCGCAGCCTCGATGAGGCGATCCACCGCCGGCGACTGGGCCGCGTAGGCGCGAATACCTGCGCCTCATGCCGCCTTAGCCGAGGCCGAGGGTGACGTGACCGGGGAATTAGTCCGTCACCCGCTGAGAGGCCGACATCGTGAGGAAAGACCGACGTCTACCCCGAGGGGGGGACGGAGGTCGATGGGAGGGTACCCCAAATAGAGGATATTCCGTCGGGCCAACCACTGACGTCAAGTCACCCTGCTCCGGTGATCGGCCCAACGACGAAGGCGACGTGCATCGCGGGTGGGTTGCGGGTGTGCGTGCTTACGCCCCTCTGTTGCCCCGGACGGAGTGGTGCGAGGAGTGCACCGACCGCAACCCACCGCAAAAAAAAAGCAAAATAGGGTTTTATTTCGAATTTTCTTTCTCTTGCATAGATGTTATATGCTTACTAAGGGATGCACCCTTAGTGGTTTTTTACGACATCCATGGGCAAGATAGGGAGTAGTGAATTGTATTCCTACTCCGTTGCTACACGGAGATGATTAATGGATTATAATATTATGTATATAATATCTATGAAAGAAAATGAAAACTCTATACAGAGCCTTATAATAATTATTCTGATCAGCGTGGAATATTACATCAATTTCTCTCCTATTATGGAGGAAAGACGCTTTTGAAATACTACGAGTTCAGGAGTTTAGAATTGACATATTTCCCTAGAAATAAGTTACGTTTACCTGAAATGTGCTATAAATCCAATTTGCGTCTCCTAAAAAAAAACATAATAATTACATAAATAAAAATAAATTACATAAATTAATCTACTATAACAAATTAGTTGACATGGGGTTTTGTGTCAAGCTTATTCATATCACATATTCATGTTATCTTTATATGTATCCAGTGCAACCTCAATATAACAAATCTGACGGGAACTCGTAAATATTCGTTATATCAAGTAATTAGTTTAACTGAGGTTTGTTATATGAGGTAACTTTGGTCTAAAATTTGTTATAAAGAGGTAAAGAAATAGTTTTAATCACCACAATATTTGTGCATTCAGCAACTAGAATTTTCAACAATAGGGACGAGCTGCACTGTTTACATTATTTTCCATCAAACGACTTCAATTGTTTTACGAAAAAAACGTGTCGAAACTTGTCGCGACTAGGATGAAGGGTTATATTGAGGTATTTACACCTTGTTTGATAGTTGAAAATTCGTTATAAAGAGGTTCTTCGTAAAAAAATTGGTAATGTAAAGGTATTATTTATACTGACTCTTATGGACAATTCAAGGGGATTACGCAATATTTGTTAAATCGAGGCAGTCGTTAAATTGAGGTTCGTTATATTAAGGTTGCACTGTATTTCTTGTGTACGTGTGTATGTCACTGAACTCCTCCTAAACGGCTGGACCGATGTCGGCGAAACTTTTTTTGCGTGTTCAACGGGATTAGAGAATGGTTTAGATTCACAATTAGACCCGGTAGGTGCCACTGCTGTCAATTTCAAAGAGAACTCCTTTTACTATGTTTTTAGATTTAAATAGAACAACGTCTGTTGGGTCAGCTAGTCTGTATATAATATCCTTAGGTCATCTTTTATCATACCCACAGGCAAGAAGGCAGTGGATTGTATTACTTACTCTGTTACCATACGGATAGAAACCGTTATTAAATATTTTAAAAGTAATAAAATATTTCCGTGTGGTGACGGATTAAGAATACAATTCACCACTATCTTGCCCGTGGAAGTCGTAAAAGACGACTAAGGGATATGATATGTAGATAACATCTGGAGAAGGCAAACACGAAATAAAACCCTATACCAACTCATCTTACCAGCGTGGTATAATAGGTTAATTTATCTCCTATTGTGGAGGAGATTCGTACCCAAGACTATGATGAATATGAGCTGAGATGATGATGATTGCTGGCATATTTTTTGTGTCACCCTTATCAGGCGGATTGACAATTATTGTCAAATAAAAGAGTCATCATTATCATCGCAGACCACATACGTCCCACTGTTGGGCTCGGGCTTCCTCCACAATGGGAGGGAATTTGACCTACTATAGCATGCTGGTCAGACATGTTGGTATAAGGTTTAATTTCGAATTTTCCTTCTCTTGCACAGATGTTAGGTGTATATTTATATCCCATAGTCGTCTTTTAAGATATCCACGGGCAAGATAGGGAGTGGTGAATTGTATTCTTACTCCGTCACTATACGGAAGAGTAGTTTCCCTATTTTTTTTTGTGTTTCATAGATTTTTATGACGCTCATTAAAAATCAGGGCACTGATGATATTATTATCCATTACAACACGGAGACGTACGCTGACACGATGCTGAGATTGACATATAGAATATTAAAAGTAATAAAAAGTTTTTAGACATTAATAGCTTGAAATGGCAACACTACCTACTCTCGCGATTGTGAAATTCAAAATTATATATTTTTATGGCAATTTTAATATACTACGTGTTCTTTTAGTTCAGTTTAATCTTTTATAACTATGGCTGCATCGATAACCGATGATTCTGCGAGTACCTATGTCTTTGTAGTTGCCGATCGATTTAATGCATACGTATCTCGCAAGCTAATCTTTATGATTGGTTCAGACTCTTTCAATAACACACAAACACACGGCATGAAAATAACTGAAACTAAGAAATAAATTATATATTCGCTTAGAATCAAAAGGATAATGGCAAATGGAAGTTGGATTACTCCTGTGCCTTTATAATCATACATAATTTAAAGGAAATACGCTTAAAATTACGACGAAAAATCTTTAAAATATACCAATATAGTTTTAGTAATATTAAAAAGTTAAACAGATAGTAGCTATATATTTAAGTTTAATAATATCCGTGTGGTGACGGAGTAAGAATACAATTCACCACTCCCTATCTTGCCCGTGGATGTCGTAAAAATCGACTATGGGATATAATATGCACGTAACATCTGTGCAAGAGCCCTATACCAACAGGTCTGACCAGAAACCCTATACTAACATGTCTGACCAGCATAGTATAGTAAGTTAATTTCACTCCTATTGTGATGTAGGCTCGAGCTCAGCAGTGGAACGTTAATGATCTGTGATGATGATGGTTATTTATATCATCATCATACGCCCCACTGTTGGGCTCGGGCCTCCTCCACAATGGGAGGGAATTTGATGTACTATACCATGCTGGTCAGACATGTTGGTATAGGGTTTCATTTCGATTTTTCCTGCTTTTACACAGATGTTATGTGCATATTATATCCCATAGTCGTCTTTTACGACATCCATGGGCAAGACAGGTAAGAGAGGGGATGATGAATTGTATTCTTACTACGTCATCATACGGAAATATCCTTACTAATATTATAAATGCGAAAGTAAGTTTGTTTGTTTGCTACGCTTTCACGTTTAAACTACCGAACCGATTTCAAAAATTCTTTCACCCACGAAAAGCCATAATATCAAGGAGTAACATAGGCTATATTTTATCCCAATATTCCCACGGGAACGGGAACTACGCGGGTAAGGCGACTGAAACCGAAGTGAAGCGAGGGCGGGTTACTAGTTTATATTATAAACCTTAAAATACGTAACCCAAACGTTTAGATACATTTTAATTTCTCTAAAGCAAATTAACTCAAATGACAATTGCTAGTTAAAATCTCAAAGGCGTTTTAAAATATATTATTTTTAAACAAGAAATCCTTCGGTATTAAAGAAATATTCCTTTTATTGCGGTGAACTTTCATTATAATCATCATCATTTCGTTTGAGGCCTTCTCCACAAAAAAAGTAAAATTGACCTTATACTACGCTGAACAAATTGGTTGATATAGAGTTTTTGACGTGACGTCTAATAAATCGATGAACGCTGGCTGCATGCACGAAAAAGTGTCCCGTTACGCTCCTTGTCCCGTTACGCTCCTTGTCCGTTACGCTGATTCAATTTTATTCATAAAAGTATGCAGTCATTTGATCAATGTTTTGTTATGACGTTGTCACGTTAAACTATCGTCCGTAAACCGACTTTACAGACAACCATGTTCCTTTTTTCTTCTTCTAGATTTGCTTCTTTTGCATAGATGTTATATGCATCTTATATATCTTAGTCGTCTTTTACGACACCCACAGGTAAAAGAGGCGGTGTTGAGTTGTATTCATACTCCGTCACCACACAGAATATGATAGTTTAGCAGCTTAAAATCAATTTGGATCAGCGAAGACAAAGATGTGGCCCACACAAATGGTACTAGAGAGGTACAGTGCGTTAGGTTATTGGTTTGTCCACCATCTCTTGTACCGCTCTGCACAGTTTGATCCATTGATGATCAATTAAATCGAAAAGATCCATTTTATTATATAAAAATTATATCATCGTCCCGGCCTTATTTCAATTACATACTTTGTGCGATCCACAAATTGTTGTTCTGAGTCTCGATGTAATATATGTCTCCATGTAATTATATGTTTGTAAAGTCCCAAGGTCCAAGCCACAAGCATTATTTCCTTAGTGCAGAGTCTTATTTATGTCTTTTTACTTAAAAAAAAACATGTTCCTATTATTGGATACGGGCTTTCTCCATAATCCGAAAGAACTTCGCCTACTGACTTCTTTAGATATATATGTAAGTGTATATAACATGTCTTGTATTAAATCCAGTGTCGATCCCTTAGACCTAACAATTTTATTTTCCGAAAAAAATGCAAAATATTATGGTCGAACCAGTGGGCTTAGCGCGAGTGTTTAAAAGTATTGGTATCATTACCGAGACCAATTTGTATGGGATTTGGAGCAGCGCCTCTATCGGGCGATAGGGAGCACTGCTCCAAATCAATAAACATACAAATTGGTCTTGATAACGATACCAATACTTTAAGGTAAATATACTTACGTGTTAAGCCCACAGATCTTATAACGACACCCGATAACGAATTAACTAAAGTCCAGCAGTGGTCAATACAAATGATCACCACATTTAGCTAAATCCTTAAAAAAAAATCATCCTTAAAATCAATATCCGTAACCGAAACTATCTGAAACTGTCTGCCAATCCGAAATAATTACATATCCGTAGCTATAACCGATATAATGCTTTCCTTACATCCGTAACCGAATTCAGATCGGAAACTTCATAACCGTAACATGCTTAGTTATAAAGATATTGAAAGATTACGTGAAGGAAACCAAGTCAGGACGTACTTAGTTGTAATTTCAACACTTCTAAAATAAGATATCTGCTTGGAATTCCATATCAACATAACAAGATAACCTACTTTCTCACGTTTTCACTATTATGAGTCAGTAGGTTGCCCGTTCATACAAACTAGATAAATCATAGATTAAAAACTATAATAAAAGTTTGAAAATTATAAAAACCTAGCTGACCCAACAGACGTTCTGTATAAATAAAATGAATTCTCTCTCCTTGAAATCGACAGCAGCATCACCTACCGAGTCCAATTGTAAATCTAAACCATCCTCGAATCCCCTTGAACATGCACAAAAAATGTCATTGCCATCGGTCCAGCCGTTTAAGAGCAGTTCAGTGACATACACACGTATACAAATATTTATATATAAAGAAGATAAAGAGTCAATATTACCGTCTGGTGACGGAGTAAGAATACAAAGTAAGTAATACAAGGTAAGAATAAAATCTTGCTCATGGATGTCGTAAAAGAGGACTACAGGATATAACACGCCTGTAATATCAAAGATTATGATGATTTTGATTTCGATGATTCTGATTTCGGGATAATCTACGATCCCGTGTAATAAGAATACTATTGTGATTCTGATTTCTATGATTCTGAATCCGACGATGAATGATTCTGTGTGGTGACAGAGTAAGAATGCTATTCACCACTCAGTTATCCGTGGATATCGTGAAAGACGACCAAGAGATGTAACACACATATAATATCTACCCAAGAGAAAAAAAAACTTGAAATAAAACCGTTTGACAAACAACGTTTGACTAGCTTGGTATAGTAGGTCAATTTCACTCCTATTAAGAAGGAGGCTCGAACTTAGCTTATGTATATGAGCTGAAATGAAAGAGGTAATAGTAAAAGATTTATTAATACTGTTGAATCTTTTCAACTCGAATGTTAAAGGGAAATACAAAAAAAAAAAATATAATTTAGTATTAACAAATTTCGTATTAACAAGTATTTCGAGATACAGAGGATTTAGTTGCGCGGTTGAAACTTAAGAAACGCAATTTTTAAGTTGCTTAAAAAGTTTTAATGTATTAGTTTTCTTCATAACTTATAGAACAATATTATACTTCTTCGTACTGAGTAGCTTATTAGTCACTGTCTGTTAGTAACTGAAGTCGTTAATTGGGCGTTTTGTTAACGCAAATTGGTTTCTATTGGAAATTTTGGCAAAACATGAAAATACACATAAATCACTGTTATATAACATTTACCACATTTTAACGTTTTCTATATAAAACGCCGCTTGACATTTTCACATTCCAAAACTTTCTCTTTTAATATTATAACCTGCTTGCCAAAATTATATTTTCATGTTAAAGAGGTTGATAAATAATATGACACTATCATTTAAAAAAAGCACTAGTATTGCTCTAATTATAAAATACATTAATAAAATCTGATCAAGAATAAACATCTAACTAAATAGACTTGGTTCCACAATATGAAAAAGCAGTGTGACAATTAAAAAAAAACATGAATATAAATATAGGTAGATAAGTACCTAACTACGGTACATAATATATAATCTTCATATTGCTGTTTGCTGTAAATAGTTCATATTTACTATATTTACATAACATAGTTGAAAGGTACGAACGAATACTTATTTATCATTCATTAATACAGTGTACAGAATCTCTTTTATTTAATCAAAACAAAAGTGCTTAGCTTAATCTCTCACTATAGTGTTTTCCTTTGTTTTGTAAATCTATTCATTTTAATAAAAGTTAAATTACTATGGCCGTGTTATAAACCTAATCATTCAGAAAACGTTGTTATTATTCCGTAGTTTGTATCTTATTAATTCAACGAGTGTAAATTATAAAAATAAATACATTTATAACAAAGACAATTGACAGCAACAAACAGCTGATTCGAGGCTAATCATTGTCTGACAGTTTACATTGAATGTTACCAGTATTGTGAATTTTAGTTCTTACTACAAACTTTGGTAGAAAAATAAATTCAGTAATTTATATTTGTAGCCATCGTGGTGAAATCCGAAGAAGAAATAATGAGGAATTTAACCACCGTCACCTGGGCGCATGCCGTGAATAATAAGACATATTTGGAGGCAACTTTAGCAAGTAAGTACACGCAATCACTGCTATAAAATATGGTAAAAAAGATCATTGGTAATTCAGTTTTTCAGGATGATTATGCATCCTGAAAAACTGAATTGTTTATTCGATTATTAGTTAAGTATTTTTTTTTATATTGAAGATATTATTGAATTAATAAATTTTGTATCTTGTCTGAGAAACCTTAATGGTTTTCAGAAAATGTGACAAATAATCTTGAATTCTATTGCTGTTTGTTGTCTGTCTCGAGTATATAAGATAAGCGACAGAAATATTGATTAAAAATTTAATATGCAATAATGTAAAACGTCGTCTAATTAATTGCACGTATTCTCGCCGCGGTGCTCAAAAGTGCTGGGGCATCGATGTCGCTACGCTAGTGTGGAACTTTGTGGCACGCTCTTCGTCCCATCAGTGCAAAGCATGTATGTAGACGCGTAAACAATTGTAGTGCGACTATATTTAAAAATGCATATTTTTCTTAAGCAAAGCAGATGAACATATGATAAGAAATCTACTTATCGGCTTTATAAAATAGTAAGATGAGCGCTTATCTACTACTTCTACTATTAGATAAGAGCTACTATTAGTTGCTGCATGCTGCAGCTTAAGTGCCATTTAGAACTATTCAATACGAGAACTTTATTTTTTCAAAAATCAATTTAACTGTTTACTATTGCGAAAATATTTGAGATCCATCAACCTCGCCAATATTTACTTATTCACTTGACCTTTCGTATGTATTTCAAAATAATAACATTTTCCTAGAAATGTTTGGTGTCACATATGAATAACGAACACCAATTAAACCTCATAAAATTATCGTTTCATAGTATTTCTACTGATAATTATACCAGCTGCACCATCAATCAATTACATCTGCCATATCTTACGACGAAGGCAAGGATAGAGATAATAGTAAAGTTGTTAACTGAAGAGTTACTCGATTTTCTTAAGTCGATATGGCAACACTGACTACGTTAGATTGTGGTACAAGTTTTAAGATATAAATAAAATGTTTCAAGAATTTTAAATTGGTTTTCATAAATGTAAAATATAAAAACTGTGTGCTAATTTTTTATTATTAGTATTTTTTTAAAAAGAGGCAATACGCTTTTGTAAGGGTTTTAAGACTATTGGCCCAATAGTGACCCAAGTTGACTCTGTCAACACGTTTTCGTTAAGCTAATAATTTTTACTACAGAGAGGGACGACTACAAAAATACCTATCCATTCATACATCCATTAGTTTATTGAGGTCTAATGCTTCAAAGTTCCTAACGTGTAATGACTATCGTGAAATTTTTAATCTGATACTATGAACAAGTCAGGTTCTTATCTAACTATTAATATAAATGATTTTGTTTTTTTATTTTATCATTATTATTTGTATAACAGATCTTATGTGCCATAAATAGAAGTGAGAACTTTTATTGTGAAAATTCGCACTTTTTAAGTATTGCAATGTGATTACGTATTATAATAGAAACGAGACTAGTTGTTGACTAGTTATTAATATAAATTATTTTATTTTTTCGTATTTATTTCAATGAAAGATTTTAACATAACAAAAAGGTCAACTTTAATTGTAAAAATTCATAGTTTTTAAGTATTCTAATATAATTACACATTATACTAGGAACTATCCTAGCTGTAGACTAATTATTAATATAAATTATTTTATTTTTCATTATTTAAATAAAAATCTTATATTACTTAAATAGACGTGTGAACTTTTCATGTAATGCTTTGTACTTTTTAAATAAAAATAAACAGAACTTGCAATTATCATAACTACATTTTTTTCTTTATTTATTGTTCTTACTAAATTATTCAAAAAAAAAGAACTAATGAAATAATAGAGCGAACTAGTTCATCATTGGATTATCAACTAAATTGAGCGCACTCTGTGGTTACCGGTTAGGCCCAAGACCTTAGTACAGTGCGTCAGGTTATTGGTTTGTCCATGATCTCTTCTATCGCGCCGGATGGTTTGGACAAAGCGCGACAGTACCATAGTTTCTCTTCAAAAATAAAAACTTAAAATTGCTTGCGCATTTATTTAGCTTGTCACTTAGACCAAACTGCAACTAAAATAAACGGCTCTCATTCCTTGCATATGGTTAGGTTCGTGGAATTGAACGATTAATAACAGTTACGCGTTTGACAGATTTGGGCTTCATATCCACACCACTCTGAGCTGTTTGTTAAACTTATAATTTCTTTAAACAATATGCTAATAGAAATGACTCTGTGGTAACATAATATTTCGTAAACATAGATAGTTCTAGAACAATTGTGTAATATCAGCTTTAATTAACTATTTCATTATTTAGCTTTTCGTCGTATATAGCTACACGTGAGCCGTAAGTTTGATGCCGTGAGAGAGTTTGTAAGGAACAAACGAGGGAATAGTGACGCAATCGCGACGTTTTGCAAGCGGGTTGTGCGATTGCTGTGAGGTGTTATATATTTCTCAGTAAGCCAAACACCTGATGAGATCCTTAGACGACCCCTAATGGCGAAAAAGTATATTTACCTTCCGTCGCCACACGGGCATAATTATTATTATATATTAAGTATTTTAATCAAAGGGATGATAGAGCTGCTGTGAAATGTGTTTTTTCTTATCTCATATGCGTCCCACTGTTGGGCATAGGCCTCCTGCATAATGAGAAGGAAGTTAACCTGCTATATAGTCCAACGGGTATGGGGAATAGGTTGGCATAGAGTTCCATGTCGAGTTACTCTTTTACACTGAACCAGTTTTTACGACTCCTAAGGGAAAGTTAGGGGTGACTTAGGGTTTTGTTAACTGGTCTTAACAAACCTAGCCCATGGGTGATTGAACTGTTCCATCACTCGTCCAGTAGCCTATCGCACGAAGCCCAGGCAACAATAGCTATTTTTTGATAGAACGTTGTCAGAGTATGGTATTTGTAAAAGTAATCCGGTCGCCGGACTGCCGAAATCAGGCATTCGATACCATTAGTCAGCTAAATGGTGATGGGGATATAGGTTATGAGGCTGCATTCTGCCCTTACATCACCCTAGACAATCTGTGTCTGGACCGTAACCTACCACTAAATAGATGTCAACTAAATCGAAAACTGATACTCATTTCTAGGTGAAGTCTGTATGCTGGAAGCTGACATTGTCTTAGGAAATTTAAACGGCAAAGATGGCCCGTTAATTCCGATCATGGCCCATCCTCCAGCGACTAGTTCAGATCTCTCCCTGTCCGAGTTCCTATCAACAGTGGCGCAATATAACAACGTGAATGCAAAGCAGAAGGGGGTGAAGCTGGACTTCAAGAGTATAGAGGCTTTTGAAAAGAGTCAAGATTTTATTGCTCAGTACAGTAAACCACAGGTAAGATTAAAATTAGACAATTATATTTTCATATCATCATCATATCAGCCCATAAAGTGTTCCCCTTCTGGGCACGGGTCTCCTCCAGAGAACCTATAACAGGTCTTGGAGAAATTGGCATAATCACCACGCATGCCAGGCGGATTGGCGATCGCAGTAGGTTGGAATACACAGAACAACGCTGCTGCCCGTTCTCTAGTATAAGGATACCTTGGTCGCCTTGACGACACCCACAGGAAGTGATGGGGTGGTACCATTCTCAAGCCGGCAGCACGCAGCAGTTTCCATAAATACACTCGAATTAAAATGCCATGCCAACATGTCTGACCAGTATGGTATAGTAAGTCAATTTTCCTCTTATTGAGGAGGAGGCTCGAGCTCAGCAGTGGGATATGTATGAGTTGAGACGTAAGTTCATTGTCGTCTTTGCTGTGTGGTGGTAGCTATAATTAGGTACTGCCAACGCTGACACTGCTCATGGATGTTGACTAAAAGCTTTAATTCATCCTAGGTCAACCCCATTTGGTATCCTCTCGTCAACGATTACATTCCCAAGGAGAGTTGAGGTCTTGAAGGCGACCGGTCATAAAAATATAAAAATATATCTAATGTACAAAAACATCGCCCTAAAAACATCGATGTATCGAAACATCGATGCTTTTTAGGGTTCCGTACCGAAAGGGTAAAAATGGGACCCTATTACTGAGACTTCGCTGTCTGTCCGTCCGTCTGTCCGTCCGTCTGTCCGTCCGCCTGTCTGTCACCAGGCTGTATCTCAAGAACTGCAATAGCTAGACAGTTGAATTTTTTACAAATTATGTATTTCTGTTGCCTCTATAACAACAAATACCAAAAACAAATATTTAAGGGGGTTCCCATACAACAAACGCGATTTTTATAGATAATGGTACGGAACCCTACGTGCGCGACTCCGACTCGTATTCAGTCGGTTTTTTTAAAGCTCTGTGGTCCTAATTCGTACAGACAATACTAAATTTAATTTAAAATGCAAGCAATCTTTACTATCTATACCAATATCTTATATCTTTAAACGAGCAATTCTTGTATATATATATATATATATATATATATTCAGGATCTCGGAAACGGCTCCAACGATTTTGTTGAAACTTGGCATACTAGAGGATTCAGGTCCAAAAAATCGATCTAGCTAGGTTTTATTTATAGAAAATGTTCTTTTGTCGGTGTTTTTAGCATAATAATAAATGACATTAAATTTTAAAAGAATATGAATTTAAATTTCGTTGTAAATGACAAGAGTTCCGGTAGCTCAGTAGGGGGACGGCCAGTTTCTAAGTTTGAGTTTTGTAGCATCCAAACAGCGTCGGTTCGAATCTCGGTGTTATTATTATTCTCTTTTTGTATTTTTTTTATATAATTTTTAGTTTTTATTAATATATCTAAATAAATTCTATAAAAATATTCCGAGCAAAGCTCGGTCAACCTGATATTTATCTGTTGAATAGATAACAAGTCTTTAGAGCAAGGAAGACGTAGAGTTGGGGTAGTAAAATTTCATTTAACAGCTATTTTTTTATTTAGTAAACTTATTACAAGCTTATGTTAATTGCAGCAAGTTATTTAGAAACTGAGTAATTAAACTGTCACGTGGACTCTGCTTAAACTACCACACATTTTAAATAGATGCCAGGCAAAACATCGATGTAAAAACATACATCAATGCTTTACAATAGTGAACATCGATGTATTGTTTTGCATCCCTATCTCTAGCTGCCCACTGGGTGTCGTAAAATACGGCTAAGGGATATAATATGTACCTACTAGTGGTCGCCGTATGGTCAAGAAAAACTTTGAATAACCTATACGAATGCATCTCACCAGCGTAGTAGGTTAATTTCTTCTATTGTGTATCCTATTGAGCACAGTAGTGGTTATAAGAGCCAAGTTGATGATGACAATATCTAACTCAGTGAGTCATTATGAAGGCATGCAATATAAAATATAATTCCTTATTGTTTACTATTATTAGTCAAAGTTTCAGATATGTCTGATGTCCCGACAAAAATAGTAGATTCAATTGAAATAGTACTTTCTGTGGTCCAGTCAAAGTACCTTTTTTCTTGTAATATTTGAAAGTCTTCCCGATAGTATACATAGCTATGGAATTATGAAATTTATTTTATATGGAATATAGTCTATTTTATATTGATTAGTGTTGGCAGACGTCTTAATTAAAATAATGACAAAGCGTGAGAATAGTTGGAAATTTAAAATAACATCTTGTGTGGTCGGTTTGTGTGGGGTTGGGGCCTTAGAAACAGCAGATATTGAACGATTTAAATAGCTTCTTAACCATTAATTCTTAAGAAATATTTGAATTACTAATTTGATTTTCTAATATCGTTTTTTTAAATGTTTTACATAAAAAAAATATAAAACATTAAAAAAAAAACGATCTTATGAAGACAAGTTTTACAATTTACGAAAAAAAAAGTGTGTATGTGTGTGTAACGAACGAACGAACGTAAGTAGTTACACTTCTTTGGCGTAAGAAGATAAAAATTATATACGTTTTTTTAGAAAAAAACGGCATTAATAATAGAAAACAAAGGGTCTTTAATACATTGTTCACTTTTATTATAACGCATTATCTAGTTGACATTTGTGACAGCGTGGGCACGAATCGTAAACATGTACTCTCATTATTTTTAACATTAATCCACCAAAAGAGGTTAAACTACAATAATTCAAGTTTTCCGTGTGGTGACGGAGTAAGAATACAATTTACTATCGCCCTATTTTGCCCTTGGGCATTGTAGAAAAAACTAAAAAATGTAATACGCAGGTAAGATCATTCAAAGGAAGTAAAACTCGAAATAAAAACATTTTTTTTTTTGGGTGGGCTATGGTAAGCGCACGCGCGGTCCAGTCTGTCCGGGGCGATGAAAGGACGGCGCGCAGGCCCATAACCCATCCGTACCCACGTCACCTCGTTGTTGGGCCGACCACCGGAGCAGATGTGACTTGTCGTCAGTGGTCGGCCCAACGGAATACCCTTTCGGGTAACCTCACCTCTCAACGTCCTGGGACGTCGGTCGCCGTCGCACGGTCAGCCTCTCTGCGGGTGACGGACAATTCCCCGGTCCGATCACCCGCGGCCTCGGCTAGGGCGGCATTAGGCGCAGATACTCGCGCCTGCGCCCCCCGAGTCGCCGGCGGCGGAACGTGTCGCCGAATAGGAGCTCAACTCGCACACGATCCGCCGCCTCCTTCCGTGAGATTACGGCCTCACAGAAGGCGGCGACCGCGTCCCTGTTCCTGACGCTGACGAGCATCTCCCTGGCGATTCTCGGCAGCCCTGGCGATGGTCGGCAGCGAAATAAAAACCTATGCCAAACCATCTGATAAGCGTGGAATGCAGGTTAATTTACATTCCATTGGGGATAAGGCTCAAATTCAAATAGGACATATATTATTTGAAATGATGATGTAAATCATCATCATTTCTAATCAATACTAATTTCATTGAGAGATGAAATTTTCGAAACTCCTTTGGACTAACTTATGTTAAACATGTGATCCTATTGGTAGTTAAGCGTTTAAGTCTATTTTCCTATCAGATCGCTGTTATAATGGCCACACTTTTACAACAAAGACGGACCGCGGTTCACATGTGACAAAGTACCCCCACATTTGTTATGACCTGCTTGATATGAAAAAATACTTGCATACCATTTAGCAGATGTGTTGATTTTCAATGAACTTCTTTTTTATTACAACTAATTATATTTTTGGACAGCCTTGAGAACTAATTTAATAGTCTATACCAATAAATAAAATTGGAGTGTCTGTTTGTAATGTCAAAATAATAGGCTTTTTTCATGCTCACACGGTTATTTGCACGACACCTATGCCTAAAATAGCAATTAAAAAATTTTTGTCTGTCTGTCTGTCTGTCTGTTTGTTCCGGGTAATCTTCAAAACGGCTGGACCGATTTCAAAAAATCTTTCACCAATGGAAAGCTATAATATCAGGGCGTAAACTAAGCTATATTTTATCTCGGTATTCCCACGGGAACGGGAACTACGCGGATAAAACGACTATAACCTATAACCGAAGCGAAGCGAGGGCGGGTTGCTTGTTACATAATAAAAATGGTTAATAATAAAAATAGCTAATAATAATGAAGCATAGAGACTGCACAGATGGCGTTGTGGTTAAGATACCGACCTATCATGCCAGTATTGCGGGTTCGAATCTCACGCAGCACAACACTTTGTACTTACGGCAAGCTGTTGTTCTGCGTCTGAATATGTTATGATGTTAAAATAATAGGTTTTTCTCATACTTACACGGTTATTTATACGATGCCTAAAAATCTGTATAATTTTTTTTGTCCGTCTTGCTGCCTGTTTTGGTTTAACCGATTCTGATAATAATTTACTACCAAGTAGCTGTGTATATAAGAAGTAATTTAGGCATTCTTTTTTCTCAAAAAAAAACCGTATAGTAGAATCTTGCCCGATTTGGGAACCCGAGACCATATCTTAGGAGATACTGCAGATTTAAAATGCGAGGGCAAAGCGACAAACGAGCCAGCAGTACACTGAATAGCAAGTGATACTGCCGCACATGGACCTCTGCAATACCAGGCGCCGCTGCTTACCTTGAAGAAAATGCTCTTCTTAAACCTCGTCTAAAGAACGACACGTGGGAGCCTCGGGCAACACAGCAGCAGGTAGTTCATTCTAGAGCCTGCACCTACTTGGGAGAAATGATTGCTGGTAGGTAACATATAGTTGAAGACCGATTGCTAAACAATTAGTGTCAGCCTACCACCTTTACGCAGATGATCTTCAAATTTATAGGCAAGCTCCTTACGATAAACTCACGGACGCAATTACAACTATTAATACAGGCTTAGCGCAAATAGCCAAATGGAGTAGTAGATATGGACTTACGGTTAATCCTGCGAAGACCCAAGTTATAGTTGTTGGGAGTACCAGGATGCTCTCTAAGGTTACTTGGACTGATATACCTCCAATTATATTTGATGGATCTATTATAACAATTAGTGACAAAGTCAAGGATTTAGGCATCTATATTGACAGTACGTTATCTTGGAGTCCACAGATACAAGAAGTTAGTCGTAAATTGTACGCATCAGCTAGAGCTTTGCAGAGACTGCGAAATTTTCTTCCAATTGCCACCAAAATCGCGCTTGCAAAAACCCTCCTTCTTCCTATTCTCGACTATGCAGATGTCTGCTACCTTGATCTTACAGAGGCACAACTCAATAAATTAGAGCGGTTCCAAAATTTCTGTATTCGTTTCATTTATGGACTACGTAAGTATGATCACATTTCTGAGTTTCGGCAAAAGCTTCAGTGGCTTCCAATTCGCCTACGCCGGAATTTTCATACACTTGCGTTGTTGTATAACATTCTATTTAGTCCAACGACTCCTTTTTATCTTAAAGAGCGATTTAATTACCTCCATGATACTCACACAAGATCCTTGAGATCATCGGAGAATCTGAAATTAAAGATACCAACCCACTACACGGATTTCATGGGTAAATCTTTTACTGTAAAGGCTACTTTACTATGGAATGCATTGCCCGTAACAATTAGACAAAGCCAAACTTTAGCTGCTTTTAAAAAAAAGTTGACCGATCACTACTTGTCGCTGTAATATTTATTTATTGTTTCTTTTAAGTACCTATTATGCAAGTCCCTAATATATATATAGATGTGTACGTATATGTATGTGAATGTCTGCATGTGTAGGTATTAGGTGTATATCTATGTGTGTAATGTGTATATGTATATATATTTAAGTCTCTTATTATGTACTATTTATTGTTTTATATTGTTTTTATTTTACAAGTTATACAATTTATTATATAGTCGTTATCTATGACTTATAAATATTATTTACACTGATCTCCATTACTACCAGCAGTAAACTACCTACCATCTCTCTGTTCTACCATTTCCATCCCAAGGTTGCCTGGAAGAGATCGCTTATAGCGATAAGGCCGCCCTTTGTACATTCTGTGTTATGTTAGTATTTAAGTTTTTGTATTTTGTTTTGTAATCGGTGTACAAATAAAGAGTTATCTATCTATCTATCTATCTAAGACCATAACGTTTCCAGGTGAAATGGATGAACCCTGCTACAGTGTCGAGTGTTACGTGGTTTTCTTAGGATGATTGATCCAACAATGATTTTGATGAAGCAGTAGATTATAAGTTACATTATACAAAATGTACTTCTCCAATTAAAAATGAACCACCGTCGCAATAAGCAAACATATTTCGTCAGTCGACGCCCGCAACTTATGAAAGAGAGCGTTAATTAACATCAATTGAAAGTAATCAGAGAGATATCTTCATTATTGTTGGGTGATTCATGGTCATGATGCTCTTTTAAGCATTGCTGCACTACGGGAGATGCTTGATATGTGTGGTGACGGAGTAAGAAAACAATTCACCACTCCCTTTCTTGTCCGTGGGTGTAAGGACATTATAATATGCAGATAACATCTAAGCAAGATAAGGAAATCACGAAATAAAACCCTATATCAACACGTCTGATCAGTGTGATGTTGTAAGTCAATTTGACTTCACAGATGGCGTAGTGGTTAACATACCACATACGTACCAGTGTCGTGGGTTTGAATCCTAAGCATGACAATAATGTGCGATCCACAAATTGTTGTTCTGTGTCTGGATGTTTGTAAAGTCACTCGCAACACAAGGATTAAAACTAAAAATTGAGTCTTATAGAACCTCCCATTGTGGAGGAGGTTTGAATTCAATAGTGGTGTGGTGGCCCGACTCCCTATATGAGCTATTATAATGATGAGAGATAGATTAGCAGGTTAATTTCCATCCAAGACTGTGACATACTTGAGATGGTTCTGCCATAAAGAATGTTATTTTCATCATCATCATCATTTCAGTCTATCACCGTCCACTGCTAGACGTAGGCCTTCCTCATGTTACGCCACAAAGTGCGGTCCTGTGCCGCCTGCATCCAACGACGCCAGGCAACTTTCACCAGGCCGTCGGTCGATCTAATGGAGGGGGCGTCCTACACTGTGTCGTCCGATACGTGGTCCCCACTCGAGAACCTTTCTTCCCCAGCGGTGGTCAGTTCATCGAGCGTTGTGGCCTGCCCATTGCCACTTCAGCGTGCTATGTCGGTTATACCCGTTCTTCTGCGTATTTCCGTATTCTAGATTCTATCTCGCAGAGAAATCCCGAGCATAACCCGCTCCATAGCACGCTGAGCGACTTTGAGCCTCGTTATGAAGCCTACATTTAAGGACCACGTTTCTGTGCCGTAAGTCATCACTGGTAACACACACTGGTTGTAGACCTGTGTTTTCAAACACTGAGGTATATTGGACGAGAAGATCCTCTTACGTTGCCCGAAATGTTATTTTAAAATCTATCAAATGCCCAATTCTAAGACGCGGCGTGAGTATCAAATCCATAATATAGTGTCCAATCAATCTTCATGCTTATAATGCGATTTTTTAAAGCATCCCTTTAGTTACAAACTGACCTATTTTAAATACATGTGTGCTGACCATTTTCAGCGTATCATTACCATATGTAATCACCCCTCGTGCCTGTTCCGGGTTGTACAGGCAGCGTACTTGTTGAGATGATTGTACTTCACTGGAGATTCAATTATCTGATTGCACTTTAGCGGATGTATGGCATGTCATGAAAAAAATGCGAATAAAAAAACTATGTTTGTTAAAATATTGTTTGACTGTCCAATTTTATTTTAAGAACTAGCGAATTCTCTCGCTTAGTTTCCGTTCTTATGAGAATACCCGGGATTAAAGTGTAAGTTATTATTTATATAGACAGCTACTTGGTAGTAAATTATTATCAAAATAGATCCAGCCATTTCGGAGATTACCCGTGTGGCGACGGGTTGAGAATACATTTGTCGTCATCCCTTACTTGCCCGTAGGAGTCGTACAAATCGGCTGAGGGTTCACCAGGAGAGTGGGCAGCAGCTCTCTCCTGGGAAATGTAAAACATCTAAACTGCGATCGCCAACCCGCCTGCCAAGCGTGGCGATTACTGCAATATCCTCTTATATAAAAAATGACGTACAATGCAAAAATGGCCCCCAGTCACGGCGGCTCCGGCACCCTACGGCCTCATTTTGGTAGCGGGCCCAGTAGTGGTGGAGCGGTGGGTGCGAGGAATCTCCGGCAGCGATCCGGCTACTAACCAAAACGACCCTTGGCCCTGGTAACACACAACATTTGGACACTTAGGACTGACGAGAGGGTCATCGAGCTGGAAGAGGAATTGAGCAAAATCCGCTGGGACATTGTAGGATTATCAGAAGTGCGAAGAGAGGGCGAGGGCACGATAATCCTCCGGTCTGGAAACTTGCTCTTCTACCGGGAGGGCGATCACCCGTCCCAAGGTGGTATAGGGTTTATCATTCGCAAGTCTCTCGTAGACAACGTGGAGAGGATCGAGAGTGTGTTGGTAAGGGTAGCGTACCTTATACTCAGAATTACCAAGAGGTATTCGTTGAAGGTTATACAGGTATACGCACCGACCTCGGCATATTCCGACGACGAGGTGGAGGCATTTTACGAAGACATCTCGAAAGCCATAAACGCGTCCAAAACCCACTTCACGGTGGTTATGGGAGATTTTAACGCGAAACTAGGCAAAGAGAGTGATGATGAGTTGAGAGTGGGGAAATATGGATATGGACAGAGAAACCAGAGGGGCCAGAAACTGGCTGATTTTCTGGAGAAGGAAAGCCTCTTTATGATGAATTCCTTCTTCAGGAAGCAGCCACAAAGGAAATGAACCTGGATTAGCCCGATGGTTCAACAAAAAACGAGATAGACTTCATCTTGTCAGACAAGCGACAGATATTCAATGATGTCTCAGTGATCAGCAGGATTAAAACTGTGAGCGATCGCCGGATGGTACGAGGCACATTGAATATCCATACAAAAGTCGAGCGGTCACGCTTGATGAAGTCTACACCTACATCTCTCCAATACCAGAACCTTGAAAGCTTTCAACTCGAACCACACAATCGATGCCAATGTCTGGACGAGTGCGAATCTCCGAACGATATGAACAACAGGTTCGTGGAAACTGTCCACGCGGTTGGGTCGAAATTTTTCAAGGATCACCGCGTTAATATACCTAATAAACTTTCTGACCAGACTCTCGAGCTCATGGAGCGGAGAAAAGAATTGACGGTGCAGTCTTCAGCCGATTGGTCTGAACATAGGCAGCTGAATAGGCAGATCTCCAGGTCTGTGCGTCGCGATATTCGCCAATTTAATACGCTCCGTATTAAAGAAGCGATAGAGCGGAATTGTGGCTCGAAAGTGTTCGCACAAGATCTGTCTATTGGGCAAAGCCAAATGACTAAGCTCAAGACAGATGACGGCACTGTCATTTCATCCCAAAATGAGATCTTGGGAGAAGTCGAAAGGTTCTATGGACAGTTATATAAATCATCCCGAAATCCTGTTGTCGGCTTGGTCCAAGATCCCAGATCCAAGCTAACTTGGTATAGTGATATCGAAGAAATCCCGGACATCAGCTTGTACGAGATCAGAATGGCTCTCAAACAACTACGTAAGGCACCGGGAGATGACGGCATTACGGCAGAGCTTCTGAAGGCAGGCGGCAAGCCGGTCTTAAAAGCCCTTCAGAAGCTATTTAATTCCGTTATTCTCGGAGGCGACGTTCCAGATTCGTGAACCAGGAATGTGGTGGTGCTGTTCTTCAAAAAAGGTGACAAAGCTCTTTTAAAGAACTACAGACCCATCTCACTCCTGAGCCACGTTTATAAGTTGTTTTCGAGGGTCATTACCAATCGACTCACGTGCAAGCTTGATGACTTCCAGCCGCCCAAACAAGCCGGCTTTCGAAAACGCTATAGCACCATAGACGATATCCTCACGCTTCGGCAGATTATACAAAAGACCGAGGAGTATAATCGGCCTCTGTGCTTAGCGTTTGTGGACTATGAGAAAGCCTTTGATTCAGTCGAAACTTGGGCGATGCTGCAGTCCCTCCAGCGGTGCTAAATCGACCATCGCTATATCGAAGTGCTGAAGTATTTGTATAGGAACGCCACAATGTCAGTCCGTATCCGGGATAATAATACGAAACTGATCCAATTGCAGAAAGGCGTGAGACAGGGAGATGTCACCTCTCCGAAACTGTTCACCACTGCACTGGAAGATGTCTTCAAACTCTTAGACTGGACTGAACTCGGCATCAATATTAACGTCGAATACATCACTCACCTTCGATTTGCAGACGATATCATCGTTATGGCAGAATCCATGGAGGACCTTGGCACAATGCTCAATGATCTCAGCAGGGTATCCCAACTAGTGGGTCTACGAATGAACATGGACAAGACGAAAGTCATGTCAAATGCCCATGTCATTCCTGTACCGGTCCTAGTTGTCAATGCGATTCTCGAAGTTGTCGATCACTATATTTACCTAGGATAAACAGTCCAGTTAGGTAGATCCAATTTCGAGAAAGAGATCAGTCGACGAATCCAACTTAGTTGGACAGCGTTCGGAAAACTTAAGAGGATCTTCTCGTCCAACATACCTCAGTGTCTGAAAACAGGTCTACGACCAGTGTGTGTTACCAGTGATGACTTACGGCACGGAAGCGTAGTCCCTAAATGTAGACTTCATAACAAGGCTCAAAGTCGCTCAGCGTGCTATGGAGCGGGCTATGCTCGGGATTTCTCTGCGAGATAGAATCCGAAATACGGAAATCCGCAGAAGAACGGGTGTAACCAACATACCACGAAGAATTAGCACGCTGAAGTGGCAATTGGCAGGCCACATCGGTCGACGAACCGACAACCGCTGGGGAACAGAGTTTCTCGAGTGGCGACCACGTATCGGACGACGTAGAGTAGGACGCCCCCTCCACTAGGTGGACCGACGAACTAGTGAAAGTTGCTGGGCGTCGTTGGATGCAGGCGGCACAGGACCGTACATTGTGGCGTAACATGAGGGTGGCCGACGTCCAGCAGTGGACGGCAATAGGCTGAAATGATGATGATGATGATGATGAGACAGCTACGTGGTAGTAAATTATTATCAAAATCGGTCCAGCCGTTTTGAAGATTACCCACAACAAACAAACAGACAAACAAAAAGGTTTTAAAGTGGTTTTGAGGCATAGCTATCGTGCAAATAACCGTTTGAACATGAAAAAAATCATATTAATATATTTTGACATTACAAACAGACATTTCAATCGTATTTGGTGGTTAAGTAGTCTCTCTAGGGAAACTTATAATAATTTGATTAAATCAAGAAATACAATACACGGCGCAAATCCATTACCTTTTTAAAAAGTTACAAAAAGAGACCCACCACTTTACCGCGGGAGGAAATGAAGGATACGGGATAGGATCAAGGTGGAATACGATATTAGCAAATCCTCTTAATTAAATGCATTTGCATCAGGACGCGTTGGCTTCAAATAGATTTGAAACCGAAATAACATAAAATTCTTTGTTGCTTATTGCCTGTTTTTAAGCAAAACACGTATCAAATCAATATTTTAAGAAATTTGTAAATTGAAGTTCTGTAGGTTGCGTATTACATAAAAAGGATAACCGAGAGGATAAGCCACCGAGGGTTACTTTCACGACTTTGTGCTGCAACACCGCTTCTGAGCGATCGGGCTCACTGTGAGTTACTCAACTATTCGCGTAAATCAGTGGTTCACATTAAAAGGCAGAAAGTTAGTGTTTGAGGGAAGCTCCTCGGATTGACATCTTTCTTGGTGTAAAATCAGATCATGTATCGTCTGACTATACCTCAGCTAAGAAAAAGAAGTAGGTACAATTGATATAATTATTTTCCAGATCACGTTCCCATTGTGGCTGAATGCGGATATCCTAGCAGGTCCAGTAGATGCCACAACGAAGCCTGTAGACGCAGTCAAGTTTCTGGAACTGGGCGCCAAACATCCTCGTGCAGTTCTCTCAGTGGGATGGACCACTAACTATGGTGGTAATATCACTGAGGGAGAATATAGTGGGGAACAAATAGGAACTATGCTCAGGATGATCAATGAGCATCATATCAATCAAACTGTGACTTTTCCTGTGAGTAATTATATGATTTATTTTCAGGGATTTTGAGTAGCCAATGAATCTTTTCTTATTTTCGACTTCATTTCTGTCTCAATGTGGACCATGAAGACAATTAGTCTATGGTATGGTGTCACCCCTCTGCTTTTATCCCTATTACTTGGGGTCGACTCAATATGTATTCTTCTTTGATTATTAGCATTAGCATTAGTTTTAGGACCATCCAACTTTCTGAGGGTGATTGCGTGTGTTGGATTTTAGGTGGCCTTTAGTATCACCAAACCTCATTGCACGCATTCACACTCCATTCGCTTTCTTCACAGTAGGCAGCGGCTTTGCAAAGGTCCATGAGTGGCAGCAACACTTACCATCAGGTGTACTGTTTGATCCGTTACCACCGTTTGCAATAAAAATAGCTACCTGTCTGACGTTAAAAGTCCTCGACAATGTTAGCCCCGGTCGATGAGAAACTCTTCATCGTCTTGATATTAGACTTTTTTGATCTGTAGATAAGGATTGGTGGTTCCTCTACTGGTATAGTTTATGCTACGCTACATTAAAAAGGTACAATAAAACCTATTGATAGTTTAGTCACATCTCGAAGAACTATTCGGAAGAAAGTTGTGGAAGTTTGCGATTTTATTATTGGCCTAATCTAGTTCCGGCCAAATATAATTTTTCTACGGAGCTAATTTCTAACTGATCTCCGCTCTGATTTTAATATTGGCTTTTTGGCCAAATCTATTCCAGGCAAATATCATTCACTTTTTAAGGTTTTCCTTCCCAAACCATTACTGTCATAAATTTTGATGATAGTCTTGATTGACGCCAAAGAAATATTTTCACACATCCATTATATTAAAAGATTTATTTTGAGACTGAATATATATGCGAGTTTTACTTAAAATTATACACATAATAACTATTTTACGGACAGTCCGAACACTGTAAACATTCGAAACGTCGGGCGATCAAAAATCAAATAAAAACCGCGATAAAATTCATAAAATAGCTTTATTCACACTGTGTAATACTCGCGTAAACATTAGAAATTATATTTTGACTTTTTTCCGTGTGGTGACGGAGTAAGAATACAATTCACCACCCCCTCTCTTGTCCGTAGATGTCGTAAAAGCCTACTGAGGGATATAATATGCATATAATATCTATGCAAGAGAAAGGCAACTTGAAAACTTAAAACCGTATTTTTTATACCAACACATTTGACCAGTGTGGTCAATTTCTCTCCCATTGTCGAGGAGACTCGAGCCCAACAGTGGGATGTATATGAGCTGTGATGGATGGATGGATGTCAGTAAAATACCATCAATTATTTTCACAGGTCCGTGCAGGTTTAGCAGCTAACAGCCAGCCAGTTCTCCTAGACCTTTTACGAGAGACTTCATCTTTAAACTCTTCAATGACTGTTTGGTCTAGCGTAGGCGATCATGTGGAGGTGAATCGTTTGCGAGCTCTGATTCTTACTGTAGGACTGGAGAGGACATACTTAGATGTTCCCCAGGAGCTTGCAGCCAAGCTCCACTTGCCCCCGCCTGATACTAAGAAGAATTAAATAAACTATTGTATTTATTAGAAAGTTATTTTATTTATTACCTACCTTTACCTATTTTTGGTTGGGTGTTATGGGGGTGATATCATTTTAAAAATTTTAATGTGTTAAGACTAGACAGTCGTTTGTCTATAGCTACAGGCTGGTCCGTCCGGGTTAGTAGCACACTATCGCAGAAAATCGACGTTTGAGTAGTGGCAATTTATAACTGCACCTCGTTCGGTAAGGTCTTTACCGTGCTGGAGGCCTAATTTTCTGAGGGTGTTTGCGTGTTGTCTTCATTATTAACGAACCCCATTGCTCTTCACTTTCTTCTTGATAGGTAGTGGGCCTAACAAAGGGCTATTAGCGTCATAGTTTACTCTCAAGTGCGCTGTTTACTCATTTGCCACCTACAACAATAAAAATAAAGCAATTATCACAAGTCCTTAATAAAATAAAAAGGCTGTATGTTGCCGGGTTCGAATACTACTAATCCTAATTATTACTCGTGGGTTTCGGTAAAGATTAAGAGCTTTACATCAACCTGCGTCAATTTTATGCGATGCTGTCTGGTCCAGGAGGATTAACGTTAGGCAAACGGATGGTTATTACGCCATTTCCAAAATTTTTCCAATATATATTGCATAAAAAGAAAGCCTTGTCAAGTGAAGGAAAACTCGAAATTTAACGCTTCGCTAACTTGTTTATCAAACTTCTTTAACAATCTTTAGATTAATTAATCTATCTCCCACAATATCTATAATCTCATTAAGTTATCTCAAGTAAAATAGACAAGTACGCAGACCAGACAGACCAAATACATCTTACAGTTGTAAGATGTATTTGGTCTGAAAAAAGTAAGTTAATTGACAATAGTCATCATCATGACATCATCCCCTGGCTCTTATCCCAATGCTTGAGGCTGACTCAATATGTATCCGTTTTTCATAGTAAACGTTTTATGATAGGCCGCATGTACGACGTCGATTCTCTTTGGGAATGCTCTCGAATACGTCTTCATATGGATTTGACCCACGTCTATGTAAAGCTTCTGGCGCAGTTTAGTTGCATGTGAAAACGGTCTTGTGAATGTGTAATCGAGAGGCAGTGACAGTGTGCAGTTTTTAGTTGGTAGTGGCGCTAAAACTTGATCAACGCTGAGCCTGGTACACCCCATCTCTTCTAACAGAGCATACGTAAAGATTGCATTTTCCCATGTCAAAAAAAGTTCGTCTTTTACGACACCCACAACCAATTTAAGTATTACTTAGTAGTATTCGTAGCCGCTATCATACAGCATAACAAAAGATTTCTGCATAAATCTACCCGCCTTTTGAAGATTGACACTACAAAGAAAAAAATCCAAGAATTTTCTGGAGATATAAAATATGATTTAGTGCAGAAATTTCACCCGCAGTTGTCAAGTGATCGTTATTTATGAAGCTGCATGCAACACAAGGAAATGGGGACAAACAAACTGACAATCTTAAAGAAGTTTAAATATAAAATTGTAGAAGATATTGCAAAACATTTAAATTTTATTAATATATTAGTCTAATATACTGTTAGCTTTCCGCATAGTGACGAAGTAAGAGTACAATTCACCACTCCCTATCTTGCCCGTGAATGTCGTAAAAGACGACTAAGGGATAAAATAAGCATATAACATCTATGCAGGAGTGCGAAAACTTGAAATAAAACCCTATACTAATCTGTCTGACTAGCATGGTAAAGTAAGGTCAATTTTCCTCCTATTATGGAGGAGTCTCGAGGCCAACAGTGGGACATATAAGAGGCGAAATGATGAAAATTGATGAATATACCATTAGTTTTGATCATGCTCACGCCCTCCCCGAGGGGGGACATCGGTCGATGGGAGGGTACCCCAAATAGGGGGTATTCCGTCGGACCGACCACTGATGACAAGTAACCCTGCTCCGGTGGTCGGCCCAACGACGAAGGCGACGTACATCGTGGGTGGGTTGCGGGTGTGCGTGCTTGCGCTCCTCTGTCGCCCCGGACGGAGTGGTGCGAGGAGCGTGCCGACCGCCACCCACCCCCAAAAAAAAATGCTCACTAAATGATCTACTTGCGGTAGCGGCGTGGAGCGAGTCTCTCCCTTCCCTTCATAGTGGTTGAGGGGAGTGATGGCTGCTCTAGTAGTTAACTCGTGATCGGGTGCCGCTTGTGGGATCTGGTCCAGCCATAATCGTTTGAATTAAAGTATCCTGCAGTTCGAAGGGCATCACACTGGGTCTAGTTCTTACAAAATATTACACAATTTTATATCTAACTAGCCAACCCGGTGAAATTCGTACTGCCATAATTTTTTTCGTAAATATATTTTCTAAATTGCCGAAAATATAGTCTGTCTATAGCTGTCATTTGCGTTTTGTTATACCAGGTTTTATAGTGACTTGTATTCTCTTGGACGTTTTATGTCACGTTCCACGGGAACGCGATCGAACGGGATAAAAAGTATCCTATGTCCGTCTCCTGGTTCTAAGTTCTCTCCACATTGGTGGAGAGGTAACTGAAAATTGTTTCAGCCAAATCTGTACAGCCGTTCTTGAGTTATAAATAGTGTAACTAACACGACTTTCTTTTATATATATACTAGCTGACCCGGCGAACTTCGTAACGCCATAATATTTTTTTTTCGTAAATACATTTTCTAAATTTCCGAATATATATTTTCTAATGGAGGAACCATTACGGCTTTGTCGGGAAAGATTCGATCGTCTTGGTCTCGCCATTGTTAATGATGATTCAAAGAGAATACAAATTACTGATGATTGATTTCTGAGAAAAATATAATTATCAAATTTTAAACCATACTTAACTATAAACAAAATTACGTTTAGCTGTCATTTGCATTTTGTTATTACATATCAAATGCGTTTTTGTTATCCTACGTTTCATAGTGACTTGTATTCTCTTTGACATGAGTTTCGGTGCGAATATGGAAATTTATTTATTTATTAATCATTCAAACTACTTACTACACTTACAGTCTCCCAAAACGTGTAGAGAGCCATTACACTTTTATAATTTAAAAGTAAAATTAAAAGATAAAAAATACAAACAAAATATTAAGAAAAAATAAAAAGAAAAAATGTCATGTTTAGCTCCTGTGTTATATTCATTTTTTTAGTGTTTTATAGTGTTACATTGAATAATTTTGCTGATATTTTATGTAATATAATACAGTTAAGTACATACCTTAGGAATGTGATATAAGAGTGGTTTACGTGTATTTTCATATTCTATCGTAATTCCCAGAGAAATTAAATAATTAGATTTACAGCGGCTAATTAATGGTAACGACTTGACTTACTGATGACTATAAATAAGCTATTCTATATAAAGAAATAGATAAGAAGAAAAAAATAATTAAAAGTAATAGACAAGCCCGCTGAGTTTCTGAGCGGTCGCGTTCCGATCCAGTGGTAGTTTATTTTTTTTAGATAACTTAATTTAATTTTTTAACTTGACAATAAGTGCCTTCTCGGGGTTTATGCATAATAAATGATTTGAATTTGAAGTTTAATCTACTGTTAAGTAGTAGTATTTATTACTACTTTCCAAGTGGTGACAGAGTAAGAATACAATTCGCCACCCCCTTTCTTGACCGTGGGTGTCGTAAAGGCAACTAAGGGATTAAATGTGCATATAACATCTATGCAAGAGAAGGCAATTTTGAAATCAAAGCCTCTACTAACGCGTCTGACCAGCGTGGTATAGTAGGTTAATTGCCCTTCTATGGTGAAGAAGGTTCGGGCTGACCACTGATGACAAGTCACCCTGCTCCGGTGGTCGGCTCAACGACGAAGGCGATACGGTACGGGTGGGTTATGGGCCCTACGCGCCGTTCTTTCGTCGCCCCGGACGGAATGGACCGCGTGTGCGTTCCATAGCCCACCCATAAAAAAACATGGTGAAGAAGGCTCGAGCCTAATAGTGGGACGCATATGAGCTGAAAAGATGATGGCTCCTTATTTTTATTATGTATTTTAAAACTATTGAAAAAAAAGACTGCACAGATGGTGTACTGGTTAAGATACCGACTTACAGTGCCAGTGTCGGGGGTTCGAATCCCATAGAGGAAAACCCTTTGTGCGATCCACAAGTTGTTGTTCTGAGTCGGGATATAATTTGTGTGTCTTAATTATATGTTTATAAACCCCCCCGCAATAAAAGGATTATTTCCTTATGCATATCACTAAAATTAACTTGCAAAGTCAAGAATGAACCATAAGGTCTATTGTATATTGTAATTAATACGAAATTAGTGAGCATTTTATTATATCTAATAATTTCCATTGGAATTTGAAACGTTGCTATTGTTACCTGCAGATTGTATCTTAAATATTCATAATATAATTATTATATTCAACGCAAATTCAATTTCTTACCCGTCCTTAATACGAAGGAAGAAATGTAGACAAAGCATGCTATTTTGGACTTTATGATTTCAGCGTTATTGTTTGACTGAAGTAAGAGTTATGAAATTTTTGGCACATGCAATTATGAAACTTATTATTTAATATATAGGCATTACAATAAATGCAATTAAAATTTCTTCTCTGTTTTTATAAAGAAAGAAAACATGCAAAGCATTATGGACTTTATTATTAAGAATTACAATTCATTTCAGTATTACTAATTCTGTATGAAAGGGTGTCGACCTTTTACCATATGGTCCTCACGTGAATCAGTATCCTATGCATTGTCATTCATACCCTGTTGTTCCTTCAGACATTGAATCTGTTTAAATTGGTATTTGCATATCAAGTAATATGTGTATACCATTAATAAGGGACTACATTCAGTAACAGTACATTAAGCACGTTTGAAGCTTTTCATTGACTCGAATATATGTTTATTTCTAACACTATATGCCACAAGAAGACCGCTATAAGAATGCGTTTTTATATAGAATTATTTTATTTTTCAACTGGCAATGTCTATAAAAAATAGTCATAATTTCAAAATATTATAGCGATTAGCGAGTGATAAAAGCGTTGTTATAGCGTTGGTTTATTGGACCTGTAACACTTTAGTCTTTTCGTGACTATGAGCTATGAAAAGTATTTTAAATATTACGGAATAGTAGAAATCAAGTATAAACGCGATATATTGCGGAAAACATCCAAAATCAAAGTGAGTGTTTTTTTTTAAATATGCTAAATATTTGTATCGTGGGCTACTATAAATTAGCAATGTTTGGATACAAATCAAATTCAGATCTAGTACCTATTAATCATTTAGATTTGCGCAAACAGAGGTCGAAGTAACACCATTTGGGTGAGATATCATTATTTAGTCTACTTATAACATTTTCATTCCTAAAACTTTTCAATTTTTTTCAAAGGAATCTGAAGTATCAGCTCTTTGCCAATATGATGTAATGGCGTATTACCGGATTAAGTGCTCACGCGTGCCAGTATAATCGTTAAATGACAATTATTTGATAATTCCTGTTGAAGAGAACGTAATATTTTTTTTTCATTATTTTAGTTTATATCGGGGGTTATTCTTAATTTTATAGGTAGTGGAGGGATGATGAAACATTTGGTCAAACTCCACTTGAATAATTTAGGTCGACGTCTTCTCTGCCTGCAACCCTATACTCTTCATCGCCACTGCTGGAACGGATTTCTTGATTTCGATGTCCGGCACCTGGTGGAAGATCTCATATTCGAATGATACTTTTAGGTCAGATTAATATGGGCCGACCACTGATGACAAGTTACCCTGCTCCGGTGGTCGGCCCAACGACGAAGGCGACGTGGTTTTCGGGTGGGTTGCGGGTGTTGCGTGCTTACGCCCTTCTGTCGCCCCGGACGGAGTGGTGCGAGGAGCGCGCCGACCGCGGTCCACGCAAAAAAAAAAAAAAAGGTTCGATTAATATAGGAAAACTTAAGACAATAAAAAGATTTTTTTCAAGACGATCGGGGCTGTCTGATTAACATTTTTCTGGCACTGCACAAAAGTTCTATATAGACATTCTCGAAAAGTGATCACTATTCAAGTAAGTTTTTATAAACCTCTTAGACGTGCCTCAGCTTTTCGACTATCATTACCCGATCGGCTATAAGGAAATAATGCCACAGTTGTTATATTTTGCAGACGGTTTGATAACGTAATTTGCATGCCCAGCATATTGCCGCACTCTCTTTAAAAACCTATAATCTTTTAGACTACGCGACTCCCGTAGGATAATATACTTATATTATGAAGCGTGAAGCATTATGGTATTCTTAATCGGCCACCACTCGGAGGCTTCATATAAACCTATTTAAGTTTTAGTGAGCTCGTTCCCTTGGGTTTGAGCCGCCTTTACAATAGGAGGGCAATTGTCTTGGTACTTATACCGCGCTAGTCTAACATGTTTGTAAAGGGTTTTAGGTTGAGTTTCTATTTCTTATATCGATGTTTTCCGCATATCATATCTCTTCATCTTTCACGTCATCCACGAGCAAGAGGGGGTTGGTGAATTGTATTCTTACTCCGTCACCACACGGACAGCTCATACTCGTAGGTCTATGAACCTTAAATTCCAAAGTTAGTCACAGTATTACTCAGTAACTGTATATCTTATCAATATTTAGATTGTAAGTTCCAATTGACCCCGATATCTACATTTTAGGTTAGGTAAACTTAAGCTTGTACAAATAATTTAGTCACGCTTAAATTACTACGTCTTTTCATAGTATCATAAATTTAATAGAGCTTGTTTGTTTGTTTCCATAGTCTAATTTCTATCTACCAGTTTTGATACTTTTCTAAATTTACAGGAACAAAAAGAGACTACACCCTGCCCTATGGAAATAATTCTTGTACTGTGTGGGACTTTTACAAACTTATAATTTAACGGATTTAAACTACATCACTTTCTGTGTGGTGACGGAGTAAGAAAGCAATTCACCACCCCCCTCTATTGCCCTTAGGTGTCGTAAAAGATAACCAAGGGATATCTTGTGCTTATAACAACAATTTAAGACGAGGAAAACTCGAAATTAAACCCTATACCAACCCGCCTGACCAGTATGGTGAAGTAAGTCAATTTCCCTCTCAATATGGAGGAGACTTCAGCCCAGTAGTGGGACGTATATGAGCTGTGATGAAACTACATTCACACTTAGAAAAACATAGGAGGAGGACTGCTTAGGAGTCGAAGTCGATACTGGTATGCTAAGTGGATATTTTAATCTCTACGCCTTCAGCCAGTCAGATATATATATGGGCTAAGAAGATGAAGTCTAATAAAAAATTAATAACTTAACAACCTACAGTTTCGCTAGTGTTGTAGATGACGACTGCTTGAAATTTGTTTTCCTACTTCAGATCGTCTGAAAATTTGATGTTTTAAGAATAATTAGTACCTCAGTTTGGCTCAGACAACCATAATAGTTGGACATATGATTAACAAAATTTCCATATTATGCGCACAAAAACTTGTACTTAAGGGAGATGAAAAAAAATAATTAAAAAGAGACTTGTGTTTTCAATTCTAACAAATCTTTAACCCACTTGCTTCTTTATGGCAATAACCACATCAAACTACCTATAGGGAGACTTATGCCCAGCAGTGGACGGGAAAGGTAGAATGATTATCATGTGTATTTTAATGCGTGATTCAAATTTAAACTTTAGCAGGATAACCGTGGATATTGGTTTGTTCATGTTTCAAAACCAATGTCCGTTTCAAATTATTTCATACGCTCTTTAGACATATTATTTGCGTATTGAAATATAGCACTTAATATACAGATGTATTAAGTACTATATTTATTACTCTGAGGTAAGAATTCGATGGCTGGACTGGATTATTCTCTGAGATCAGGTAAAAAAGCTTAATCAAATTTAGTAGAGAGTTTGCATAAATAATGTGCAGTTTTTGCATTGAAACTTCTTTTAGCGCTTTACGGCAAAATGATGAGAGATTTTACGTTGCACGCGCATACTGTAACGAAAAATTGAGACCTTGAAGTTAGCTGGTAAATATATTTTAGGATGTGCATGCACACCATCACAAATGTCAACTAGATATGCGAGCAGAGTGGACCTGGGCAGAGCACAGCAGAAGGTCCGAGCTTAGCAATGAGACATGTGTAAGCTAATATAAAATATATTTTTATATCTACAGTTAATATAAAACTAGCTGACGCAACATATGTTGTTCTGTTCAAATAAAATAAAAGGAATTGACCTTGAAGTCGACAGCAGCGCCATCTACCGGGTCCAATTGTGAATCTAAAATCACTCTCGAATCCGCTTGAACACACAAAAAGTTTGATCAACATCCGTCCAGTCGTTTAGGAGGAGTTCAATGACATACGTACACAAGAAATATATGTATGCAATTCATCTCATCATATACAGGTCCCACTGCTGGGCTCAGGCATCCTGCACTATGGATGGAATGGAAAATTTACCTCCTATTCTAAGTATTGGAATGCTTAGTTATCGTTCTTGCCACCATTGGTAAAAATTCGACCAGCACAAGATTCTTGAAAGAAGAGCGAAAAGAAAATTATGAAGGTTTTTTTTTATTTCATCATCATCATCATCTTCTCGTCTCATATGTCCCACTGCTGGGCATGAGCATCCTACCCAATGGGTGAAAAATTTATCTACTATACCACGCTGGTCAGACGTGCTGGTATAGGGGTTTCTTTCGAAATTTCCTTCTCATGCATATACGATATCTACATATCATATCCCTTGTTTTTTTTATGACATCCTTGGATAAGTGAGGGGTGTCTTATTGTATTTTTTCTCCATATGAATATTTATTTGTTAATTACTATTCCATTTATCTAAAGAAAGTTCGCACTCATTATTAGGAAGATATATAAGATATTAATACTATTTCTATTGCAATGGCCGTTTCTTGACGGGCCAAGTCAATAGTGTAAAATAAATAAACGTGTCTAATTCAGTAGCGCTTTGCACCATACTTTGTTTATCCATATGTCACGTATAACCTCGCGACCTGCTTCGTTCTCACACATAAATCTTTTTAGAAAAAACATATTGTGTCTATATTCATTTCGTCACGTACACAAGATGCCACGACGTTGAAATACGCTTCGTTGGTTAGACAGATGAACGATAGACATTTTGTCGCCAAGAATAATCTTCAGATGAATTTTTGTAATATGATTCATTATTTTATTTTTAGTTTATGGTTTTATATATAAGATATTTTTTTATGCTTGGCGTGTAATGACTCAGAATACAATCACGCTTCCTATCTTGCACGTATCATAAAAGACATAGGGATATAATACGCATATAACATCTATGCAAATGTAAGAATATTTGAAATAAAACCCTATACAAAACTGTGTAACCAGCGTGGCATATACGGGGTGACTGGTAAAAGATTGTACATATTGAAGGAGGGTATTCAGTACTCGATTCTGATACCGAATATATAAAAAAAAATTGGTACTTAAATTTTGAACTAATTATCTTATAAAAATATTTAGTTATGCACACATGGGATAGGTCAACGTACGTCAGCAATTGTAGGTACTAAACAGTTCGCGCATTGAACTAGTTACATTTTAGGTAAATATTCTACCTATGCGACTCGACCCAGTAGGTATTTTTTTTCGTCGCGGGCCGCAGACAGAGGTCAACGTACGCTGGCAAACCTATTGTTGTGATTAGAAACAAATCACTTTATCTCAGGATTGGTAAGAGCTATGAATCTGCAAATAACTTTAGTGTTTTATGACATTATTTTTACACCTAGTTTAAGTAATTCTAGTAATAAATATCCAAAATCTTGACAACAGTGCTAACAAAACTGTTACTCGATATCGGTATCGGTGTATCGCCAGTAGGGTGACAATATTTTTGGAAGTCTTGTAACACTAATATTGTTGATGTTTACTATGTAGTTAATTAATATTATCTTCTTTTTACACTTTTATTAGTTACATGTGGCCATTATCTATCGTTTCCTTGAATATGTACAATCTTTTACCAGTCATACTGTATAGGTCAATTTTCATCCTATTATATTCAAATTTAAATCATTTATTATGCATAAACCCCGAGATGGCACTTACATATTATCAGGTATACAATTTCTAAAAAAAATATACTACCACCGGATCGGAACGCGACCGCTATTGAGAAGAACCGGCAAGAAACTCAGCGGGCTTGTCTATTATTTTTATTTTTTTTTCTTCCTACTAGATATACAATTGTGTATATGTTTTGTAAGACCTAGCTCCAGTGTGATGCCCTTCGAACCGCAAGATACTTAATATAATTCAAACGATTATGGCTGGACCAGATCCCACAAGCGGCACCCGATCACGAGTTAACTACTAGAGCAGCCATCACTCCCCTCAACCACTATGGAGAGAAGGAATATAAAACATATAAAAGAGGAAGAAGCCCAGCTATGGTACCTATATGAGTTGAGATGATTTTTTATGTACATGATGTATTTATTAGGTTTAAGTGTGCGTAGTGGCGGAATAAGAATTATAACGTAAACATTCCTTTGTTTGCCGTGGATGATTAAAAGAAATAATTAAGGGATACAAGCAGGTAACATACGCTTCAAAAGAAGAAAAACTCGAAATAATACCAACCCTTCTGACCAGCGTGGTATAATAGATTTACCTGCTTCCCATTGAGGAGGAGGCTTGATGCCAACAATGAAATTTATATGGCCTGAGATTAAATGAAATATTATACTATATATTTGGCATTAGTAAAATGAAGAGATTACGTAAAAGTTATTTCTTTTAAACAGTCCAAGTGTATTCTTTATCCTGATGAATTAAGGACCAATTACGATCGCGAACCCACTTGCTAAGGGTGGCAACTATGGTGTATTGAATTTGTATTCTCTTTAACGTTTTATGTCACGTCATACGGAAACCAAATCGAACGGGATAAAAAGTATCCCATCTCCATCTACTGATTCTAAGCTACCTCCCCACCAATTTTCAGCCAAATCAGTACAGCCATTCTTGAGTTATAAATAGTGTAACTAACACGACTTTCCTTTATGTATAATATCAGGTTAACCGAGCATCGCTCGGAATATTTTTATCGAATTTATTAAGATATATATTAATAAAAAATAAATAATGAAAAATATATAAAAAATTACAAAAAGAGAATAATAATAACACCGAGATTCGAACCGACGCTGTTTGAATGCCAAAAAAACCAAAATTAGAACCTATCACCTTCCCATTTGAGCTATCGTAACTCATGACGTTGACAACGAAATTTTAATTCATATTCTTTTAAAATTTAATGTCATTGTTTGTTTTGCTAAAAACACAGATAAAACAACATTTGCTATAAATAAAACCTAGCTAGATCGATTTTTTAGACCCGTAACCTCTAGTATGCCAAGTTTCAACAAAATCGTTGGAGCCGTTTCCGAGATCCTGAATAAATATATAGGTATATATATATATATATATATATATATATATACAAGAATTGCTCGTTTAAAGATATTAGATAGGTTATCGCGTCACTAGAGCTAACTGGTATTTCTTCAATTCATTATTTGTCCCGAGTATCGCCAGAATTTCATTCGTTAAAAATTATACGCCTAAGAAAGCGCCTAGATAATGTCATACTCTAATATACTGTGCTGACATAGCCCTGGGTCGTAAATCTCTGCCCAATACCAAAAATGGTGGAACGATGAATTGACTGAACTTTGCAGGCGCTTTCGAGGAGCACATAGGAAATACACGGTGACATTTATGTCGTCTTACAAAAGCAGGTCAATTAAAGTAGCTAGTATCTACTATTCATTCGTACAATTAAAAGGTTAAAAAAATATCAACGACGAAGGCGACGTGGTGTTCGGGTGGGTTGCGGACTTCGTACCTATGATTGGCTAACAAAATTCCGCATGATTTCTTTTCTTTAAAATGTAAACATGATAAACAGACTCTCACAAAACATTAACTTTAAATTTTTTTTATAACCACCACTATTGAACATTTAACATTAAATATGTTAGATATATTTCTCTGGTCGGATACTTTTATGGTTTTTTTTTTGTAAGATGATAAAAAAGTCACGGTGTGTAATAAACTCGAAAAGACACGTATAACTAGAGTAACGTTTGGTTAGTTATCACTTGTAGGTACTCAGAACTGCAAGATCTTGTCGAATGACCAGGTTGTGGTTGAAAGATAGTAGGAAAACTTGGGGGATGCGCCCTCCCGAACGCGTCGTGTAGTGAATATTGCCGGATTATGAACGAATTGAACTGAGACTGATTCAGGATCCTCCCAGTCAGAGTGACGGTTTTAGATATACATAAATCTAAGGAGACAGACTGGACATTCAAACGGGTTGAAAGTCCTCAGCGCTCACCCGTAGTCCGAGTAAAGCTGTGAAAGCTCTGGGGCTAACGGCTAACACAAAAAAAAACTGGACATTCTGTAATATTATTTTCCTCGTGAAAAAAACGCTCAAATACACTCATACACATATACTTTGAGACGACAAACTTTGGGCCGTATTTCTCTGCCCAATACTAGAAATTGTGACAATGAAATGACAATGAACTTTGTAGACGCTTTTGAAGGTCATCTAGTAAATGCAATAAAGTCAAAAGTAACGGGTGTAGCATTCCGCGCCCCAAAAAGTGTATTTCGAAGCTTCCTGAAGTTCAAATGCCGGTGTCTTTTAGGAGACCAGAGTAATCCAATCCAATACACACTGGGATTAGTGCCAACTAAAAAAGTACTCCTTCCGATCTTCTGGGGTAACGGAAGTACAGTAGGAGGTCGTAAAATCTGTTGCTTTTCACTTTTCCCCTTTTTAAGCGGAGCATCAGGCAACCATTTCTCGACAACAGTGTTCCGCTAAGTGGAAAAGGATAACTCCTTTCGGAGACCAAATGTTTATCAAAGTCCACTGGCGGATCTACACTTCCTCAAGGCAGGATAATGGAGCTCACCGCCTGGCGCGTCAACGCCCGCCGAGACGTCATTGCCCGTTGGGCAGTCCGGCTGGAGAGGCCTCGGTTCGGGGTGCGAATCGTGGAGGCCTTCCGGCCGGTGCTGATGGAAAGGCGGCACGGGGTGCTCTCCTTCCGACTAGTGCAGGTGTTGACGGGGCATGGGAGCTTCGCCAAATACCTGCACAAGGTCGTAAGGAGGGAGAGTACACCGTCTTGCCACCACTGCGATTGCGACGAGGACACGGCGCAGCATACGCTCGAGGCCTGCGCCGCTTGGGCCACGCAGCGCCGTGAGCTCGTCGCAATCATCGGTGCCGACCTGACGCTGCCGGCTATCGCTAGGGCGATGGTCGACAGCGTCGGGAATTGGGACGCGGTCGCAGCCTTCTGCGAGACAGTGATCTCGCAGAAGGAGGCGTCGGATCGTCTGCGCGAGGAGCGCAGCCTCGATGAGGAGATCCGCCGCCGGCGAATGGGGCGGCGCAGGCGCAACTACCTGCGCCTCATGCCGCCCTAGCCGAGGCCGCGGGTGACGTGACCGGGGATTAGTCCGTCACCCACCGAGAGGCCGACCGCGTGAGGAAAGACCGACGTCCTCCCCGAAGGGGGGACGTCGGTCGATGGGAGGGTACCCCACGTAGGGGGTATTCCGTCGGGCCGACCACTGACGACAAGTAAACCTGCTCCGGTGGTCGGCCCAACGACGAAGGCGAGGTGGTTTTCGGGTGGGTTGCGGGAGTTGCGTGCTTAAGCCCCTCTGTCGCCCCGGACGGAGTGGTGCGGAGGCGCGCCGACCGCAGCCCACCCACAAAAAAAAAAAGGCAGGATAATGATAATATTTCCACGTTTTAAATGCCCAATTGTTATTACAAGTTTCAAATTAGAGACCCCTTCTCCTTATAGGTCTAGAAAAGACTATACAAATTATAAATCATTTTTGAAGTAGGTGTACAATAATTACTTCATCTTCTATTTTTTGTTGCTGCTTTTCTCAGTAAAAGTGTAAGTATGTATTTCTTTAGAAAGCTTTATTGTTCTTTGTGCTAATATTATTAATTCCTTGTATCGCATTAACAAAGCATGCGTATACTCAAATACAGAACGTAATGATGCATAATGAGATATTGAAAGAAATACTACTACTGCGTTCTTATTGCAAACGATTTGCCGTTAAGAGTATTCAGATATGATAGCTTTATATTTTTGAAAGGAAACTCCCATCAGGCATGCTGTTCCTGCACCGGTGGTCGGCCCAACGACGTGCTATACGGGTGGGTTACGGGTGTGCGTGCTTATGCATCTCTGTCGCCCTGGACGGAGCCGGGCGAGGAGTGCGCCGACCGTAATCCACCCCAAAAAAAAGAAAAAAAAAGGCCTGCTGTTCACTTTATTTCTTGGATATTGAACGTGTACGAGCCTATATTGCTTACACAGGGACTTGGGTTTCCATGCGCTATATGTACAGCTGTAAGTCTTCCACGTGGTGACGGAGTAAGAATACAATTCACCACCCCCACTCTTGTTCGTGGGTGTTTTAAAAGTCGACTAAAAGGTACAATATGCATAAAACATCTATGCAAGAGAAGGCAAACTAGAAATAAAGCACTATGCCAACACATCTGACCAGCGTAGCATAGTAGGTCATTGTTCCTCCTATTGTGGAGGAGGTTCGAGCTTTTTATTTTTAATCATCAACATTCACCGTTATTTTAGCGCGTATAAGTCCAACTGTTGAGCTCAAGCCTCCTTCACAAGAGGAGGAAAATTATAATAATAATAATGTTTTATTATACCACACTGGTCAGACGTAACATCATTAAAAGAGAAGGAAAACTCTAAAAAAAATTCTCCAGCAATCTGTCTGATCAGCTTGATATAAGTGGAAATTTTTGTGCTATTTTGGAGGAAACTCGAGCCCAGCAGTGACGCATATATGAGCTGATAATGACGATATTCTTCAAGATGGAATTCACAAAATTATACGTGACTGTACTATGAGAACAATGTTGCATTTCTTTGAACAACTTCTTAAAACTGTTTGTATTTGCATTGGAATGGAAGAGTTAGCAGTTAACGGTAATATCTATATTAAGATCTTAAAAGTTATTAAATTTAGTTTAAACGAATTTAACTAGCAACCCCTGCTCCCTTCGCTTCGCTTCGGTTTCAGTCGTCTTACCCGCGTTGTGCCCGTTCCCGTGGGAATACCGCGATAAAATGTTACTCAGGGATAATGTAGCATTCTAATGGTAAAAGAATTGTTAAAATCTGTCCAGTAGTTTTTGAGTTCAATCGTAACACACATAATATTAGTATAGAGGTATTTATAGGTTACTTTCCATTTGGTCGTCGTAGTTAGTTACATTACAATGGGCAATACTGAACTCATTCAAGACGCTACAATTGTTTCAGCAATATGGTTTTTGTATAAGCAAACGAGTAGACCTAATAGAAGATATTGGATACACAACAGGCGTGATACTGCAGAGCGCAGTGTGTTTCCTGCTGCGGTCCGCCCTGCGCCTCCGCGCCTGGTGGCATAATCTGCTAGCGAGACGTGCTCCCGCGCCGTGGCGCGTTTTCGGTAGGTTTTTTTTTTTTTTTTTTTATTTTTTTTTTTTTTTTTTTGTGTACAACTGTTGGCCGCAGATGGCCTTGACAGCTTGACGCGGACTATGGGTGAGCGCTGAGGGCTCTCAACCCGGAGAAAAGTATGCTAAGCGACATCGCCCAAGGGCTCCCCCTGTGGGGAACGGACCTCGGCTTGGGGCGTCGCTGGAGGCAAAGTGGGCGTGCCCACGTTTTTAGTCGTGACTTTTGCGCGGCGCGGTTTCGCACCTCGACGGCGAGGGCGAAACCGCGGATATTTATTTGTTAAGGCCTCGCGGGCCGTGTAGGCTCTTTGTTGAGCGAGTGTGATATTGTCGTCCTCTTCGTCGAGGACGTGACGAGGACGTCGGATGGAGGAGATTTTGGAGGGTCTATAGGAAGTCGCCCCAACCACTAGTTGGTTGGGGTGTGTCATGGCAGAGTCAAAGTAGCTCTGAGAGCACCGTTTCATAAACTGCTTGATGGTCGGCAGTTCGAGGTCGATGTGGAGATCGACGTTTCGTATGAACCACGGTGCTCCCGTAGCTCGGCGCATGAAACGATTTTGTAGTGTCTGTAGCCTGTGGATCCTGTGTGGCTTAACATGCGCGAACACCACGCTGGCATAGGTCATGATGGGCCGTATGCAGGTGGTGTAAAGTCGGATTTTGCTACTCAGGGGCATACGCGACCTAGAGTTGAGTAGACAGTGGAGACGGCCCATCACAAAGGCTGCTCGTGCGCGGACTTGCTTTATGTGAGGGACGAAGCTGAGTCGATCATCAAAGGTCACACCCAAGTATTTGGCCTGCCTGGTCCAAGTGACCGGCTTGTTGAAAATTTTAAGGGGGGGAATGCTATCGATAGAGTAGGAACGGGCAGTTCGTCTAGTGAACATGACCGCCTGACTCTTCTCGGGGTTGATTTCTAATCTCCATTTCCTAAACCAATTGGCTAGGGCGGTAACCGCTGTTTGGAGAGTCTTGGCTACTGTTGTCGGGGATCTACCAGCACAAAAGAGTGCGGTGTCATCAGCGTAAAGCGCTTTATGTACCCGGTTGAATTTGGGCATATCGCTAGTGTATAGCGTGAAGAGAAATGGGGAGAGGACCGACCCCTGAGGGACGCCGGCCTTGATAGGGTGGGAGGTCGACAACGTCCCTTCCACCCTGTAGCGAAAGCTGCGATGACTTAGGTAGTCATGTATAATGAGAATTAAGTAGTGAGGGATCTTGAGGAGATAGAGTTTGTAGATTAGGCCTTCATGCCAAACCTTGTCGAATGCTTTCGCTACGTCTAGGAATAATACACCCGTATATCTGTTCATGATGAACTGACTACTTGTGTATTCTACCAAGCGGTGAACTTGTTGTACGCAGCTGTGTTTAGCTCGGAAGCCAAACTGTGCGTCGGGAACGAGGTTGTTAGCCTCGGCTTTTCGGTATGTTGGACCTGGCATGTTTTCTATACTAATCGATGTACTTGCATACAATATTAAAATCTGCCACTCCGCACCAGATGACGGAGCGTGGAGCAATGTGTGAAACGCCTTAGTTTGGTGCGGGCGCCCTACAAAGCCGTCAGGCGCGGAGGCGCGGTAAAATCTGCTCGAAGAAGCAGATCTGCTACCCCGCGCCTCCGTGCCTGGCCGCGTCGCCAATGTGTGAATCGCCTAAATCTATACCAACACGTCTAACCAGCGCAGTATAGCAAGTCATTTTCCTTTTCATGGTAGATGAGGCCCGAGTCCAATGTGGCACCTTTAAGGACTGATGATGAAATGATAATAATTTTAAGTATAAAAAAATAATAATAATGCATATCACCGTATTTTGATTATATCTTTTATACCACAATATCGTAGAAGTAAAGATTAAACGATGATATTTTACAAAATATATTACCTATAAAAGCCACTTGAAGCTAATATACGAACTATTAATACTAGGAGTTATAAGCCCTTTCTAATGTTGACCTCCGGCCTGCGACATAGCCAACCTGACGTAACCCGACAATTACATGACATGTTACTAGCAAACTTAGAAACCGGTTGTTAGTTGAGTTGTCTAATTACTTAATAAATAATTTTAAATGTGGATTAATAATAGATAAAATGAATGAATAAATTTCGATTGCAATGATAGTAGTATAATATAAATATGCCTTTTTTTTTATGTGGGTGGGCTGCGGTCGGCGCGCCTCCGCACCACTCCGTCCGGGGCGACAGAGGGGCTTAAGCACGCAACTCCCGCAACCCACCCGAAAACTACGTCGCCTTCGTCGTTGGGCCGACCAACGGAGCACGGTTACTTGACCTCTGTGGTCGGCCCGACGGTATAAATATGCCTTAGTCGTGATTTATTTATTATCTTCATCACATCACATATATATCCCACTACTGGGCTCGAGCCTCGTACAGGGAGGGATACCTACTGTACTATGCTGGTCAGGTGGGTTGGTATAGGAGTGTATTTTGAGTTCTCTTACATTGTTGTTATATGCACACGAAATCCCTTAGTCGCATTTTATGATACCCACGGGCAAGAGAGGGGGTGTGAATTGTATTCTTATTCCATCACCACCCGAAGCTGCGGGGAGCGGGTCTCTCCCTTCCCTCCAGAGTGGTTGAGGGGAGTGATGGCTGCTCTAGTAGTTAACTCGTGATCGGGTGCCGCTTGTGGGATCTGGTCCAGCCTAATCATTTGAATTATATTAAGTATCTTGCAGTTCGAAGGGCATCACACTGGAGCTAGGTCTTACAAAACATGTACACAATTTTATATCTAGTAGGATGAAAAAAAAAATTAAAAATAATAGACAAGCCCGCTGAGTTTCTTGCCGGATCTTCTCAGTAACGGTCGCGTTCTGATCCGGTGGTAGTTTATTTTTATTGGATAATTTAATTTTATTTTGTATAATTGACAATATGTAAGTGCCCTCTCGGGGTCTATGCATAATAAATGATTTGAATTTGAAGCGTGTGATAGAAAAGGTCCTCATTTAATATGAATCTTATCTTAAAGCAAGCATTCCCAACCTTTTGCCCTATGGCCCCCACTGAGGTTTATGCTATAATATTACGCCCCCTTTGTCCTACTAACTAACTTTGTAACTAACTACAATAAAAAAACAAAGGATGAAAATTTCAATAGACTTTATTTTCATTTAAATAGCAAGTGCGTATGTAATCAAATGACTCAAATATAACATAATTAGTGAGAGAACATTGGGCCTGCAGTTTATTAGCCAATTGATGAATCCTTGGCTTCATATTGGTCAGTGCATGTCGTAGATCATTTTCATCGTAGAGAATTTTAACTAATTTTTACGCCCCTTGGGGGGGCCCCTTGGATCATTCTACAAAAGTGAGGTGCGCCCCATTGGTTGGGAATCCCTTTATTAAAGAGATATCCCTTAGTCATGATATCCTTTAGCAGCAACATCTCTTCAAGAAAAGGACAACATGAAATTGAACGCTATACCAAATTATATTATCTATCAATCTCACGATAATTTCAATGCTATACCAACTTGCCCTATCAGCGTGATTAAGTAGATAAGATCACTACAAGATAAAAACTCAAAACCATACGTTAAACCTATTTTACAAATAGTGGTGATGGCCTGAACCTATGAGTTGAAGAGGGCTGATATGATGATGATGAAGACTGTAGACTCTGTGGTGACAGAATAAGAATACAATCCGTCACCCCTGTCTCACCCATTCATCCATCCATCACCCGTAGACGTCCGCTGTAGGACATACGCTTCCCCACGAGAATGTTACTCAGAACGGTCCTTCGTCGCTTCATCGCAGCCAAAGGTCTTTCTTACCCGTGGGAATCGCAAAAGGCAACCTTAGGTATATGCAGATCATAGCTATACAAGAGATGGAAAATTTGATACAAAACTTTATATCAACCCGTCTGACCAGCGTGGTATAGTAAGTCAATTTGGTTTCCATTTTGGAGGTGGCTAAAGGATAATATAACCCTTAGTCATCTTTCACGACACCCTTCAGGTATAATATCATTATCACAACTTATTTACGTCCCAATGCTGGGCTTGAACCTATGTACACCACAATAGGAGTGAAATTAACCTACTATACCAAGTTGTTCAGACGTATTAGTATAGGGGTTCATTTCAAGTTTTCCGTCTCCTGCACAGATTTTATATGCATATTATATGCTTTAGTCGCCTGTCACGATATCTACAGGTATAATATAGTGAGTGGTGAATTGTATTCTCTCTTTCTCACGCGACCATTATGCCATCTATTCATCATCATCATCTCGGCCCATACATGTCCCACTGTTGGACTCGGAGTTCCTCCACATTGGGAGAGCTTTTGACTTACTATACCGTGCTGGTCAGACATGTTGGTATAGGGTTACATTTCGAGGTTTCTTTCTCTTGCTCAGATCTTATGTGCATATGATATCCCTTAATCGTCTTTCCGGCACCCACAGGTATGTATAAATTGTATTCTTACTCCGTCACCACACGGATAAGTTCTAAATCTATTCAGTTGATGTTATTTTAATACAGTTTCATTTTTATTAAACTACCCGCAACATACGCAACTTTAAAATGCGTTTTAGCAATGTATTTTATGATAAGTATGACATTTAAGTCAGCTTTGTCAAGTTATTACGTGCAAGCTTAACAGGAAATTATCATAGCCGAGGCCGCGGGTGACGTGACCGGGGATTAGTCCGTCACCCGCCGAGAGGCCGACCGCGTGAGAAAAGACCGACGTCCTCCCCGAGGGGGGGACGTCGGTCGATGGGAGGGTACCCCACGTAGGGGGTATTCCGTCGGGCCGACCACTGACGACAAGTAAACCTGCTCCGGTGGTCGGCCCAATGACGAAGGCGAGGTGGTTTTCGGGTGGGTTGCGTACTTAAGCCCCTCTGTCGCCCCGGACGGAGTGGTGCGGAGGCGCGCCGACCGCAGCCCACCCACAAAAAAAAAAAAAAAAAAACCAGGAAATTATCATTTTATCGTATAATTATTTCTGTATAATGGCTATCGTACAACCAATTCTAACATCACACGTGTGCCGTAAAACCGTAAAGCACGCTAAACCGAGTTGAGTGTTCAATCTTAAGATGGGTTGACATCAAACAAAAAGTGTGGTTTTTTTTTAGATATTACATGTGTACCTAGCAAATAATCCTCGCATTGCGTGACACTTTACATACATATAAGTATCGGACACAAATTAATTACATCCAGACTCAGAGCAACAGTTTATAGATCTCACAGTGTTGTTCTGCGTCCAACCCCTGACGCTGGGATTGTAGGTCGGTATCTTAACCACTACGCCATCTGTGAAGTCACCTGTCAGTCTGGTAATGAAAGGTTTTCTTGAGTCATATCTTTACCAATAAATAAAATTGGAGTGTCTGTTTGTAATGTCAAAATAATAGGATTTTTTCATGCTCACACAGTTATTTGCACGACACCTATGACTAAAATATCAATTAAAAAATTTTTGTCTGTCTGTCTGTTTGTTCCGGGTAATCTTCAAAACGGCTGGACCGATTTCAAAAATTCTTTGACTAATGGAAAGCTATAATATCAGGGCGTAAACTAGGCTATATTTAATCCCGGTATTCCCACGGGAACGGGAACTACGCGGGTAAAACGACTATAACCTATAACCGAAGCGAAGCGAGGGCGGATTGCTAGTCTTTAATAAGAAAGAATATAAGTTACGTAGCGTTAAATGTGTTACTCAGGGAACCCTTGAAGTAAGGAAAACGATGGCTGATCTAAAAGCTAACTCGTGATCACATCGTGATGGGGTAGGTGATCGTGAAGGGGTATAACCCTTGGAATAAACATTTGAGGAAACGATTTGGTAATTGCGTAAATAATATAATATCAAAATATGGATTTAATTTGAAAAATAATCATGCAGCCTTACGCTGTGTACTGATATATACAGGTATACAAGTAAAGGAATAATATCGTAACCAGCTCGCTTGCTACGATACTTCGTACCCATTCTGAGACTTTTATCTGATTTTGACGATTATCACGGGCAAGCCAGGGCCAGTGGTAACTGTGGTCTTGTTTCGTTGTCTCACTTCTTTTTAGTTCGGGGGATGGGGTATAGTCACACCGAGTCCGTTGCATCCAAAGAGACGCATTACCTCCGCCGTACGTAGTAACTCTTTCCGCCTTGTAGGTGGGTCACTGACCCCGTCCTTGTCATGAGTGGCCTATCCAGCGGGTTACACTTTCGGGTACCATCCTTTCTCGACGCTCCACCGGGGCGTCACCCTCACGCAACCAGTCTGCAGGTGACGTGGACTATTCCCCGGTTCATTCATTCGCGTAGAGTGGTATGAAGCACAGGTAGGATTCGACGCCCTGGCGGCTTTCGGCATCGAAACTCCACCATGAAGCACGGTGCTACACTGGAGGCAATTTCAAGGCGGCAAAAATAAAGCCTAAATATAAAGGTACTATTAATTTCGTTATTCTTATTGCAACATATTTCATTCCACTTACTGAAGCTATTTATAGAACTAACTAACCGACCAGCTGTGTGGATTCCTTTATTTTTAGTTCACTGGTTATTTTTAACAGCTGTATTGTCATTTATTTGTTTGAGATATTTTTTTCCTGCAAATGGTGGCAAACAGGACACTTGATGGTAAGTGATACTACCGCTCGTGGACCTTTGCTAGGCCGCTGCCTATCGTGAAGAGTGTGAAAGTAATGTAAATGCGTGCGATGAGGTGCCGTGATGCTGAGCGCATCACCAAAACCCACCACATGCAAACATCCTCAGAAAGTTGGCCTTCCGGCTTTCTCGACCACCGAATGAAGCGCCGCAGTAACAAATTGCTACTACTCAGACATCGATTTTCTGCTTAGTGTAGTACTACCCCGAAAGGACCAACGCGCGGCTGTAGACAGACAGAAGTGTGCACCTACCACTATGAATAATCCCAATAAATAGTTATTATCAGAATAGATCGGATAATTACTAAATCCTCTCATTTTTAGGGTTCCGTACGCAAAGGGTAAAAACGGGACTCTATTATTAACTCTTCGCTGTCTGTCCGTCCGTCTGTCTGTCACCAGGCTGTAACTTAAGAACCAGCAATAGCTAGACAGTTGAAATTGTTACAAATTATTTACGTTGCCGTTATAATAAAAAATACTAAAATAAAAATAAAATAATTATTTTAGGGGCTCACGTACAAAAGACGCGATTTTTGCCCTTTTTATAGATAATGGTACGGAACCCTTCGTGCACGACTCCGACTAGCACTTAGCCAGTTTTTTAGTTAATAATATGAAAGATATTGATTCTGTTAAAATTCTAATAAATTTCTAACAATACTTTGTCCTTTATTTCAATCTTTTCTCATCGTCATCTCGGCTCATATAAATCCCACTATTGGGGTCGAAGCCTTCATAATAGAAATCACATTGACGTACTATACCATGCTGGTCAGACGAGTTGGTGTAGGGTTTTATATCGAGTTTTCCTTCTCTTGCATAGGCGTTATATGTGCATTTATATCCTTTAGTCTTTTACGACATCCACGGGCAACAGAGTGGTGAATTGCACTCTTACTCCGTCATCACACGTATGTAAATTTGGTTTCAATTTTTTCTATTTATTAATATTTTCCGTGTGGTGACGGAGTAAGAATACAATTCACCACTCCCTATCTTACTCATAGATGTCGTAAAAGACGACTAAGGGGTATAATACGCATACAACATTCTATGCAAGAGATGGAAAACTCGAAATAAAACCCTATACCAACCTGTCTGCCTAGCATGGTATAGTCTGGTTAATTTCCCTCCTATTGTGGAGGAGGCTCGAATCTAACAGTGGGATGTATATGAGCTGAAATGATTATGATAATGGTTAATAATTTTATTTATGTTGTGACGGAGTAAAACGCTGTCTTTTTCTACATTCTGCTTTATTATCCTTTAGTGATCTTTTACGACCAGGTATTATATACTTACTTCATCACCATACTTTCATATGGTTCATATAATCAACCTTTCTTTTTCATTCTATAAACCCATATGCGTTTGCTTGTCGGCACAATAATTAGCTGATTATGCCATTCCAGCCAAACATTTTTGATGTGAAACATCTATAGGGGAAGGTGAACCTGATCGTTGACGTGGCGTTAACGCCACGCTAAGATATGTACATTAGTGTAATGAAACCATAATCTATTTTAGAATTTTATACAACGCCATCTAGTGAGCTCAAAATAAATTATTTACCTAGACACAGACCTATAGTGTATACTTAATTGAATAAAATATTTTATTCATATCTTATGCCATATTAGTTCCTGTCATAATCTGTTCATTTATGCATGTATTGTACTTGTACAAAATAATTTCGATGTTTTACATCTGCCAGGCGTCCTCAGCGACGGCTCCCTTTTTAATTTTATTTCCCTTGCTAAGTTAAATTGGGTCAGTTATTTTTAAATAGTTCGTCAACATAGAATATTGAATCATGTATTTGCTCATGTTTCCAAGTACTGAATAAAACTAGTTCTTGACCACATACAACAAAATATATTCCAATAAAAGAAAATATGTTAACACAACGAAAGCGATAAATACGAATTAAAAAGCTTTCATTCTCATCAGACAAGTGCATAAAAACGTGAAGTGAATTGTGTTTTATTGAATGCGAAGGCTAATTTTATTTTGATCGGTATAATTAAAGGTTCCATTCGACTGAGGCGCATTCCTTTACTTACTTTACTACTTGACTTGTTTAAGGTTTTATTTTTTACTAGAAACCCGCCCTCGCTTCGCTTTCAGTCGCCTTAGCCGCGTAGTTCCCATTCCCGTGGGAATACTGCGATAAAATATAGCCTATGTTACTCGCTGATATTATAGCTTTCCAAGGCTGAAAGAATTTTTGAAATCGGTTCGGCGGTTTAAGCGTGAAAGCGTAACAAACAAACAAACTTACTTTCGCATTTATAATATTAGTAAGGATAATCAGTTTTTACTCTTAAATGGTTCAGTAATAGTGTATCATACTTCTCCATGTAGTGACGAAGTTAGAATCATCCTTGTTCTTATTCATGGGTGTTGTTAAAAACGACTAAGATATATTATATGTGTAAAATACTTATGCGAAAGAAAGTAAACATTATCTAAAATATTGCTATAGGGTTTTATTTCGTAGCAAGTGGAGGGAAGTGGTCTCTGCCTACCTCTATGGGAAAAAAGCGTGAATATATGTATGTATCTATGTAAACTTGTTAGTCACAGATGGTATTGACAGCTTAACGTAGACTATGAGCGAGTACATCAAGTCCAGTGGGAGCTTTCAATTTGGTGAAAGTAATCTAAGAGATATTGCCTTCGGTGATACTCTCTCTGTGGGGAACGGACTTCGGCTTAGGGGACCGCTGAAGACAATATGGGCGTGCTCATGTTAGTATTGATGCGCCGCATTTTTCGCTTCGCGGTATCACACCTAGACAGTGAGGACGAAACTGTGGGTATTGGCGTGTGATGGCATCGTGGGGCCTGTATACTCTACGTTAATTGAGTGTGAGTTCTCCTCGTCGAAAAGGCATCGAGGACGTCGGATCGATACGATATCGAGCGCGTTTAGAAAACCGCTCCAATCACTACTTGGTTGGGGTGTGTCACTGCAGAGTCAAAGTTGCTCCGGGAGCAGTTTCATAAATTGCCTAACGGTCGGTAGTTTAAAGTCGATATGAAGGGTGTTTTAATTCTTTTGTACAAATCTTATATGTACTTTAAATCTCTTAGTCATGTTTTACGACATCCACGGGTAAAATAGGGAGTGGTGAATGGAATTCTTACACCCTCACACGGAAAACTGGCGCGGTGCTCAATTTCGCTCCTATTATGAAGGAGGCTCTAATACAGAAGTGAAACGTATTTGAACGGAGATAATGATTATATTATGTGATTATGCTTACTCCATCATCATCTTAGTCTATACGGCTGAGCACGAGCCTCATCCACTACAGAAGGAAAATTGACCTACTACCATGCAGGATTTTATTTCGAGTTTGCCTTCTCTTGAATAGATGTTAGCATGTTGTCAGTGGCGTAACTACACCACCTGGGGCCCGTGGCAAATTCTTTTGATGGGGCCCTATCAGTAAAAATCATCACGTTGTACTTAGTTCAATTTTAATAAACCACTGTTGTTTTTTTTTTGGGGTTGTTTACGGTCGGCGCGTTCCTCGCACCACTCCGTCCGGGGCGACAGAGGAGCGTAAGCACGCACACTCGTAACCCACCCGTGACACGTCGCCTTCGTCGTTGGACCGACCACCGGAGCAGAGTGACTTGACGTCAATGGTCGATCCGACGGAATATCCCCTGAGGAGTACCCTCTCCTCGACCAACGTCCCCCCCTCGGGGAGGACGTCGGTCTGTCCTCACGTGGTCGGCCTCTCGGCGGGTGACGGACTAATACCCCGGTCCTGTCACCCGCGTCCTCAGCTAGGGTGGCATCAGGCGCAGGTAATTGCGCCTGCGCCGCCCCAATCACCGGCGGCGGTTCGCGTCGTCGAGGAGACGCTTCTCGCGTACGCGCTCCGCCGCCTCCTTCCGCGAGACTACAGCCTCGCAGGAGGCTGCGACCGCGTCCCAATTCCCGACGCTGTCGAGCATCCGAGCAAAAAAGATACAAATTTGTTGAACTGTATCAAAAAATATTGCATATCAACAACCGCTCTCACTGCATCATTGGGTACTAGATTTAAGTTATGAGCAGCACAGTGAACATATACAGCGTTTGGCTCGACATCTTTTATGAGTTTTTGAACTCCGCCATAAGTTCCTTTCATTGTGTTAGCACCATCATATCCTTGTCCTCAGCACTTATTTAAAGGAATATTTTTGTCATTTATGGATTTAATAATTTAATAATTTTCTTAGACCTTGCTAAGTCAGGTTGATCCTTAACTTCATGAAATCCTAAAAATGTCTCTTTAATGACAAGTACCTTTGAGATCCCATTACCATCTATTTCTATCATACAATAGCGGTAAAGCTCACGCTTGTGATCAGTTTTTGAAATATCTTGAGTTGTATCGAATATGATGGAGTAGAAGGGTGCGTCATTTATTTCATTTATAAGTGCAAGTGTTTGAATCAAGAAAGAAATGAGCTCATTTTGCATCTTTGGACTTAAGTATTTTATCTGGCCTTTTGGTTTACTTAATAATTCTTGTAAAATCCCTAATAACTCAACAATACTCAAAAAGTTTACTTTGGAGCTTGGATTATTGCTATTTGCGTTTCCTCTGTGACCACGAAAGGCTAACACATGTTGAAAGTGTCAGAGTAATATCAAGGAGTCTAGAAAGTACTTGGCGCCAAAAAGATTTTCTTTTTTGGATCATGGATTCTTGCTCTTCATCGAGTGTTCCATGTAGCCGCCACTGTTGATACGTGAGACAAGAATCTAGATGAATTTTCGATGTCTGGTGTCTTTCTATGGCCTTTATAATATGTTTCCAGTCGTCATAGCCCTCAATCCAAACATTTTGTATTTTTTTTTTTGATGCCCGATTTGCGAATAACCAACACGGTTCACAATACGCCTTCTGAAGTATTAAAGAATAGTATAGGAATGTCGTTCAAGTTTCACGCCTAACTTGGAAACAATATAGAAATGTTTTTCTAGAAAAGATCTTTTGTCACTATCTATTAAGAAAGGGCCCTTAGGTCTACAATGTTCGTTTTTAATCAAGAATTTTGTGAAATTGTTGTGGTTGTTCTGGATCTGAATAGACACTGGTGTTGGGTACTGCATTTGGTAATTCTGATATACTTTTAGTAAGACGCAATTCACTTTTAAAGCACTGTTCACTCGAGTTTTCATTATTAAAGTCATCATTCTTCAAAGGCCGACTAATTTTAGGTAGCTTTTTATTTTTCCTTCAGTCTCTTTTTTCTCTTTCGTTTTTCGCTCCGACTTAAATATTTTCTGGAATTAGACATTTTAATATCTAACTTTGACAATCAACTTTACTTTGCCACCATTTGCACATTCAATAAAACAATAAATACAATCATAGATACAAATGACCACTTGTCAAAACAATCACACAACGAATAGAGGGTCAGTAGAGCCCTCATAAAAAAATAGCAAATTCAGGATTCCCTTAACATAGTGTAGTGTAGCTCAACTCAGCGGCAGCGCCACGAAAAAAGTACTTACGTGGTTAACAAAATGAGGTAAGCATTGACGATCGGGAAATTCCCTGCCGCCTGCGCAGCCGACGTACGTAGATGAATGGATGCATTCAAAAATTGAAATTGAATTATGGTCTTTGATTGTCTCACTTTAATGGATTTTAAGCAGAACTTTAAAAAAATAAAAATTATTCATTTCAAGTAAAATAAAATACTAAGATTAAGATTTTAAGGTACACTTAAAAAAATCTTTCTGGGCTCACGGCCGGGGCGGGGCCCTCTTAGGTCGGGAGCCCGTGGCATTTGAACACCTCTGCCACCCTATAGTTACGCCACTGCATGTTGTATCACTTAGTCGTCTTTTACGACACCCAAAGCAATAAAGGGGGTACCGAATCATATTCTTATTCCGTTACCACATAAAAATATATTTACATTCTGTTATTATTATTATTAGTTTTTTTGTTTAAAAATTAGCTAAATGTGAGTAGGAGTTTACAAGATAGAGTGCCGTATTTTGTTTCACTACACGTAAATAGATTTTTGGTCTTTTTCTTCTTCAAGCTATATGCTGGGAATAGACTTTCAGATTTTCGCATTAGCAGAGAAATCAACTTACTATATCATAATGATTCCTGATGTTTATGCGAGTATTACACATTGTAAATAAAACTACTTTATGGATTTTGTCATGTTTGTATTCGTACGCTGTAAAGTATTCGAAATGTCGGGCAATCAAATTCAAATACAAACGCGATAAAATCTGTAAAGAAGTTTTATTTAAAATTACTATATCATGTTGGTCAGACGAGTTCAGAAATATTTATTTCAACGCAAGTCTCTCCTATAATGATGTTATCTGTTTACATATTTTATGATTTTATTAATATTAAATTAAAAAATAAATTTAAAAAATACACAAAACTTTTTTCCTGAAAAGAGAAATCCTCCATTAATTTTAATTAAATTTTTAAAACAGTCTTTAAAAAGAGAACTGTAAAAAGATGTACATAATGTAGATAATACACAACAACAAATATTATACCGTAACATTTTTGTTTCTTGCAAGTAAAAGAGATAGTAATAAAAGATATAATACCGTCTACGAGTATTAGAGACTCCATGATCGATAATGAGTTTCTTGGCAGTAAATCTCAATAGCGATTCTTCACTGATTTTTATTTGTTTTGCTGATTTCACTCTAGTCTGATACGACCTTAATAATCGTCCCCAATACTTTTGACTCAAAAATATAATTACAAAACGGTACATCTTTGAATAATATTTATGACTGCACTTATTAATTTTAAGAATAATTATCCTTGAGCATTCCTTTACAGCAAGTATTTATGTTATCTCAAGATCTGAACCTGAACAGAACTGGTTACATTATTTTGTAAATGAAATAAACTTACTGTATGACCACATTTTTCTATAAATTGTTTTTGCGAATTGAAGTTACTATACTCATACGACGGAGTAACATTACAATTCACCACTCCCTATGTGTCGTAATAGACGACTAAGCGATATGTATGTGTCGCAGCGTCACTACATCTGGCACCATATCTTAATAGTTTTTAAGAATCAATCGATTACGGAAACGTCAAGTATTATACTTGGGTGTGTTCGATACAACGTTGGCAATGATTTTTGATGTTTGTCGTTTGACCGTTAACGTTTGAAATATTACCGAGCTATCGTTATTGAGAGCGGTCCGTTGAATACTCAGTTGGGAACGAGACTCGAGAGCGATCGGTCGTTGTTGCTGCCAGGTTGTATCGAATTCACCGCGTTTCTCAAACTCTTAATTTAGGTATCCCTCAGCATACGTAATCATTAGGTATAATAGAAAATTGTGTTAACGTTAATACGAGCTAAAATGATGGTTATGATGAATGTTGTTCAGTTGCCTGTCTACTGCCGCGGTTCGGTTCGTCCGTGGTAGTACCATGCTCTCGCAGAAAATCGACTTCTGAGTGGCAATTTGATACTTGGTTCGGTGAGCGAGAGAGCTGGAAGTCCAACTTTCTGAGGGTGATTTGGTAAAATTGACAATTGATATGGTGGGTTTTAGTAAAATTAACGACATGCCAAGAGAATGTCGGCATACCAGCTTATATAGGCATGTCACCTAAACAATGAGGTTAGTTTGCCATAATTGGTAAGTGGGTTAGCGATCGCATTTGGTGTTCTAATTCACTTAAAAAAGCCATCAAGAATAGACTTTGTAAAAAAGCTTATTACAAAATCTCGGATTATGTAGATGATATAATAATACAGATTGGTTGTGAGCAGCTCCTCATTCAGCAATTTCCTTGTTATTTTAAATATACTGTTTGTAAATGTACTTTTAACTTTCAGTGTAAAGTGTAGCGTGTTTTGCCTAACGAAATTTTGTATTTTCACCGTTTGTAACATTTTGTGGTGTTGTTCATGCTCACAGAAGGATCTGTTTGCGGTAGCTACGTGGAGCGGGTCTCTCCTTTCCCTCCATAGTGGTTAAGGGGAGTGATGGTTGCTCTAGTAGTTAACTCGTGATCGGGTGCCGCTTGTGGGATCTGGTCCAGCCATAATCGTTTGAATTATATTAAGTGTCTTGCAGTTCGAAGGGCATTACACTGGAGCTAGTTCTTACAAAATATGTACACAATTGTATATCTAGTAGGAAAAAAAAAGAAATTAAAAATAATAGACAAGCCCGCTGAGTTTCTTGCCGGATCTTCCCAGTAGCGGTCGCGTTCCGATCCGATGGTAGTATATTTTATTTTGAAAATTGTAAACCTGACAATATGTAAGTGCCCTCTCGGGGTTTATGCATAATAAATAATTTGAATTTGAATTTGAATTTGACTCATATAAGTGGTGATACCCATTTTTTGAAATAACTTCAACCGGTAACCGATATTTACAACTCTCCCCCTTCTTTCTCCACAATAGGAGAGAAAATAGCTCTGTCCTCTCTTGACGTAATATTTTACTTCTTACATCTCTTAATAGTATTTTATAATCAGCCACAGAAAAGGAAGGGGTCGTGACTATTATATTCTTACTTCGTCACTACTTCTTCGTTACTTGTGTAGTTTCGGAGTAAGAATACAATTAACCACCCCCTTTCTTCCCGTGGGTGTCGTAATAGATAACTAAGGGATACATCGATGCAGGCGAAGGAAAATTCGATATAAAAACCTATTCCAACACGTCTGAGAAGTGCGGCATAGTAGGTTTATTTTCCCTTCTATTATGAAGATAGTGGAGGAGGCCACTTTAGCCTTAATTATTATCATCATCATCATATACGTCTCACTGTTGGGCTCGGGCCTTCTCCACAATGAGAGAGAAATTGACTTACTATTCCACGCTTGTTAGACGTGTTGGAACAGGACTTTATTTCGAGTTTCCTTCTCTCGCATCGATGTTATTATCATATATCCCTTAGTCGTCTTTTACGGCGTCCACGGGTTAGACAGAGGGTGGTGAATTGTATTCTTACTCCGTCACCACACAGAAATAGCCCTAATAGTGGGTCTATAGGCTCAGATGATGAAAACTTTCTAGTTGGTAAAGCTTATAATAACTGTTTGGGGTCCTAAACAGGCCAGACGCCGCGGTATGAATGACTCGAGACAGCGGTGTATTTATATCTTATACATAAACATTGAATAGGGTGGCACTGCCAATTATAGGACTTGATAACATTTCATATTTAGTTTTTAAATTTAATTATTACCTGGCTGATAGTTTCGTTTACTTTTTTGGTAAAATTGATACATATATTTTTTAATAACTTTTAAAATAAAACTTGGTGGACATTTCTTCAACGACCACGAACGCTAAAGTGTTTGAACTGTTGGGAAAGTAAGACTCAAAGTCGTGTTTTACGTAATCCACGGGCAAGAAGAGGGTGGTGAATTGTATTCTTACTCCGTCACCACACGGAAACAAAACGTCTTTTTGCTTTGAATCATTTTCTTCCTATACGGGCAATAAATCTGTACCAAAATGTAGCTCAAAATTTAATAACTAATTTTCTGTAGTGGGTAGATAATTGTGAATCTCTGTAATAACGATGACCCTGAGATATCTTCGTCCACCCGTGACCATGAACGGTACAAAGTGTTCGAATTTTGGGTAATCAAAAATCAAATACAAACGCTATAAATTTATATATTCTTAAAGTAGTTTTATTCACAATACCGAATACTGTAAGACAGGTAAAACCTTTATAATAGTGAGACGAAAAATAGCTAGACAGGTTAGGATACGGTTTGGTACGCCTGATGCCGCTCTAGTAGAGGCTGTGGGTGACCGGACCGGGGATTTAGTCCGGGCATCCGCGCAGAAGTTAGCCTCGCGACGGCGATCGGCGGCGGCGACCGGAGAGGGTACTCCCTCGGGGTATTCCGTCGGGTCGACCACTGAAGTCAAGGAACTCTGCACCAGTGGTCGACCCAACGACGAAGGCGACGTGTTTTATGGGTGGGTTACGGGTGTGCGTGCTTACGTCCCTCTGTCGCCCCGGACGAAGTCAGGCGAGGAGTGCGCCAACCGTAACCCAACCAAAAAAAAAATACAGTTTTGATTGTTCTTGTTATGCAGATATATTATCGGCATATGTTCATTAATGGAGGCGGCGAATTGCTTGCGCGAGGAGTGCAGTCTCGATGAGGCGATCCGCCGCCGGCGACTGGGGCGGCGTAGGCGCGAATACCTGCGCCTCATGCCGCCTTAGCCGAGGTCGCGGGTGACGTGACCGGGGAATTAGTCCGTCACTCGCTGTGAGGCCAACTGCGTGAGGAAAGACCGACGTCTTCCCCCCTGGCGTCGGTCGATGGAAGGGTACCCCAAATAGGGGGTATTCCGTCGGGCCGACCACTGACGTCAAGTCACCCTGTTCCGGTAGTCGGCCCAACGACGAAGGCGACGTGCATCGCGGGTGGGTTGCGGGAGTGCGTGCTTACGCCCCTCTGTCGCCCCAGACGGAGTGGTGCGAGGAACGCGCCGACCGCAACCCACCCCCAAAAAAAAAATATGTCAATTAGATTAGAACAATGTAACATACTAGCTAATGGGAACAGGTAAACTTTTTATTATCCTCTTATGATAACTGTATACAATGTAGATTACCTAATTAAAATTACCAATTAAAGCTTACATATACTAAGACTAATTATTTTTATATGCGCAAAATGTGGTTATTCCTATTTTTAATTTCAGGAAAAAATATTCAGGTCAAAAATAGTTAAATGATAATATAGACTTTTTAAAATAAACATCTAGCTGTGACTTAGGAGTAGGTGACTCAGAACTTTTTTTCGGACCGAAGTAACAGTTTTCGAACGGAAGTGAAGGAGTAATTCCCGTACGATCGTAGTCTAACCATAGTGTGAGCACATTTAAATCTTTTCTCGTATATCTTATAAATAAATTTCTAGCGTACGTGTGTATGTCACTGAACTCCTCCTAAACGGCTGTACCGATGTTGACGAAATTTTATGTGTGCGTTCAAGGAGATTCGAGGATGGTTTAGGTTTACAATTGGACCCGCTAGGTGGCGCTGTTCGATCGGAACAATAACATAACTTGAGAACGACTTTACCGATTTCGTCCATCTTTCTTTTTAATTTTTCTAATACTTTGAGAAAGGCTTTTACGCAAAAAAAAATTAAGAAAGTTGCGCAGAAAATCAGAAAATTTAAGGAAACTTAACGACTGGGTATCTAGGTTATTTATCTATACTGCAACTAAATGGATTTGAGTGAATTTTTGTGAATGCATTCAAGTAGGGGCCTGGATCATTTAGATTCACAAATCAGCCCGGCAGATGGCGCTGCAGTCGGTTGGTCCTTACTATTGCTGTCGAATTCAAGGAGAATTCCGTTTATTTGAACAGAACAACGTCTGTTGGGTCAGCTAGTGTATATATATTTCTCGTACACAAATACTGTGTATGTCACTGAACTTCTCCTAAACAACTGGACAGATGTTGGTTAAATTTTTTGTGTGTGTTCAAGGGGATTGGAGAATGGTTTAGATTCACAATTGGACCCGGTAGGTAGCGCTTTCAATGAGAATTTCTTTTATTTTATTTGAAAAGAACAACGTCTGTTGCATCAGCTAGTTAATATGTAATTTTTAATCAAACATAATAAATTATTGTAATGATAATAATAATTGTGTTAGTTAATAGTAGTTTATCTATTATTTTAATTTAGATATCATCATCTTGCTCTTATCCCAATTACTTGGGGTCGACGCAATATGTCATCTGTTTTGACATATTGCAAAAAGTTTCGGCAATGACTTTTATGACCGACCACCTGCCTGACGTCAACCCTCCTTGGGAATGTAATCGTTGACCCAAATGGTACCAGATGGAGTTGGTCCGGGTCAATCTAGGGCTCTTAGTCGTCTTTTACGACACCCACGAGCAAAGCAAGGGTTGGTAGTATTCGAAGCCGCTACCACACAGCACATGAGATTTAGATATATGTAAATATATTAAATATTACTAACGACCGGAGAGGCCAAATAATAAGCCAAGCAAGCAAGCAGCACACCTGATGGTAAGTGATCCTGCCGCACAATGGACCTTTGCAATACCAGAGGCATAGCCAAGCCGTTGGCTATCGTGAAGAAAATACTCTTCTCAAACCTCGTTTAAAGAAGGATATGTCATAGCGCACGGGAAACCTAGCAGCAGGTAGTTCATCCCAGAACTTGCAAGTACGTGGGAGAAATGATCGCTGGAAATTTACATTTGAAGACCATAATGTTTCCAGGTGAAATGGATTAACCCTGCTACGGTGTCGAGTGGTACGTTGGTAAAACAGTTCCTCGGAGCACTCCCCATGAAAGAGTCGGTAGAGTACACAGAATGACCCATAGTCTCTCTGCCGCTCCAGTGACTCTAATCTGTCCGTAAGATTATGTTACGTTTGTATTACTTTAAAAAAATAACTCTTTTGTGTTACTGTAAAAAAATAAGTTGGTACAAATAGACTTTGCTTTAGCTCACCATAAAAGCTTCACACGGAAATGATTTCTTCGGATTTCGCTTCTCTGCTTCGCCTTTGTTTTTGATATAACGCCACCGTAAATTAAATCTTATTATTGAAGAGGTCCGCAAACTTTTCCGTGTGGTGACGGAGTAAGAATACAATTCACTACACCCAATTTCGTGGTTGTCGTAAAAGACGACTGATTAATATCTTTGTAAGAAAGGAAAATTTGAAGCACAAACCTAAACCGACACGTCTGACCTGCATGGTGTGGTAGTCCCGGGTCGTCGTGCCGGCGTCTGTACGTCGGCATCCTGCGGTCCATGGCATTGTATGGTGCCCCTATCTGGTCGGAGTTCCTCATCGCCCGCAACAGAGCCCTTCTACGACGACCGCAGAGGGTCAACGCGGTGAGGGCTATTAGGGGCTACTGTACTGTATCCTGGACTGCGGCAATACTGCTGCCGAGCGACCCGCCTTGGGCACTGGTGGCGGAAGCGTTGGCAGAAATATAGGTTACCGGTTCCGCGCCACAGCGCGAGTCAACGGCGAGCAAGTCTCCACAAGGGGATTGGGCAGAGTTCAGGAAGTGGCCCGAAGGGAAGTCGTCCGGCGGCGGAGAGAGGATCTAGAGTCCCCCGTAGCAGGGCGGGGGACTGTGGAGGCGGTTGCGCCGCATCTCCACCGCTGGTTCAGGAGAAGGCACGGCGGCCTTACATTTAGGATGATGTAGGTGCTTACCGGACATGGCGTCTTCGGTAAGTACCTGCACAGAATTGGAAGAGAAGAGGCCCCAGGATGCCATGAGTGTGGCGCGCTAATCGACGATGCGCGCCACACACTAGAAGTATGCCCCGCCTGGGAGCCTCAGCGCCACGTCCTGTCAACGGACATGGGAACAGCGGACCTGTCGTTGTCGACCATCATCTCCAAGATGCTCGGCAGCGACAGCTATTGGTCGTTGATGGCCTCCTTCTGTGAGGCTGTCATGACAAGGAAGGAGGCCGCGGAGCGGGCACGCGAGGCACTTGCGTCCGCAGACTCGCTCCACCGGCGGCGACCAGGGAGGAGGAGACGCTCTTATGCGCTTCTCCATCCATCGCCCTGAATGATGACAGGGCATGGCCAGACAGCCAAGCATTGGGGTGTCGGGGATAGAATGTTATCAGACGATCTCTCCGGTACCTCGTAAAAGCGTAGAAGGGGCCGCTGTGATTTTAATGGGTTTTTCGGTCACTTCTGTGGCCGGCGAGTCCCACACACACTCCCCCGTCTGTTTTCAACTGACGGGGGATAGTGCGTAAATGCATTTCCACAGCGTGAAAAAAAAGCATGGTGTGGTAGGCCAATTTCGCTCCTATAGTGGAGGAGCCCCGAGACCTAAAGTGGGACGTGTATGGGCAGAGATGATGATGATGACGCATACTAATAGATACATATATAAATATGTATATGAATTATTACATTTTTCCAAATAGCAGTGTGAGAAAGAGGAGAACACCCATGGTGATATTGGCTCTTTTTATTTTAGCAGCGAAACCTGTATTCTACAGCGTACTACTAAAAGACTAGATAGATGGTATTTTACATTATTAATTGAGAGTTGCTCGTGGGTATTGGATAAAAACATAACTATCACCACCAAGGGGTGGTAACGGCTAACCCATGAGAGTCGTAAAATTGGCTGAGAGTTCACCAGGAGAGTGGGCAGCCTTTAACTTCTCATTGCGATCATCAACCCGCCTGCCAAGTGTGGCGAGTATGGCATTACACCCTTATAGGAATGACAGAGTCCAGCAGTAGACGGCAAAACGTTGAATAATGATGATGATGACTGAGTATTTTTTAAAGTGCAACTTCTTGTGGGAACGATTTGAAATTCCAATCTCAAACATATTTTTGTGACGAAAATTTTGACAGAAAATGAGCGGAAGTGACTACTATATCCCGTTATTATCATTATCATCGTCTCAGCTCATAAACATTTCACAGAGGGTTTGCGCTTGCTCCATAATAGTAGGGTAACTGACCTACTATCATCTACTACTAGCGTGGTATACGCTGGGCAGACGGATTGGTATAAGGTTTTATTAAGAGCTTTCCTTATCTTACAAAGATTGAATCACTTAGTCTTTTTTGTACGACACCCACGGGCAAGATAGGTGGGGAATTGTATTCTTACTCTATCACCACACGTTTCCGTATATAGCTGCCATAGCATAGATTCACCAGCTAATTTACATCTACGCTGAAATTATAAACAGGAAAAATTTGTATTTTTGTGTGTGTATGTCTGTAATGAATATACTCAAAAACTACGAGTCGAATTTCGATAATTCTTTCACCATTAGAATACTACATTACCCCTGAGTAATATAGGGTAATTATATTACTGTATTCCTATGGGAACGAGAACTACACCGTCCAGGCGACTGAAACCGAAGCAAAGCGAGGGCGAGTTGCTAGTTTTAAATATTATGATTAATGCCTTTAAATAATAATCACACACTTTATTATTGTATAGATATGATTATAGGATTTTTCATGCCGTATTTATATAAATAATATTATCAAATTAACCTTGACCTCAGAAATTTTATAGATTTGAAGAAATATTTACAGTTGATTTTGTTTAAAGAAAACACTTGGTATAATAATCTGCTGATAAATGGTGGCGTGAGGCCCCATAACTCACCCTATTCCCTCCCCTTCAGCTTAATAGCCAACCACTGCTAAGGAGTTCCTTGAGTTGACGGCTAGCCCGGCGAGTTACCTTTTGGAGTACCGTCCCTGTGTAGTTGGTGGTTGCGAATATTTTGATAACCTTACATTGCTCGTCGGTGTCGTAAAAGACGAGCGCTTTATATCTACCTGGGCCAACTTTAACTGATGCCTGATGTTATTCTGTGGTAGAAATTTAAACATCCGTCTGGTAACGAAGTGAGGGTACTATTCACCACTGCCTATCTTGCTTTTAGGTATCTTAAAAGATGACTAGTTGTTGAATTTCACTTCTATCCAGGAGGAAGTATGAGCCCAGTAGAGGTACGTTTGTGAATTGAAATGAAATAACAAATTAATTGGCTGTAGATAAAACTAAATCATTTAATATAACATTATTTTACTACTAGCAACCTGCCCGCAGTTTCGTCTTTCCTACGTAGTTCCCGTTCCCGTGGGAATACCGGGATAAAATATAGCCTAGTTTACTTTCTGATATTATAGCTTTCCATTGGTGAAAGAATTTTTGAAATCGGTCCAGCCGTTTTGAAGATTACCCGGAACAAACAGACAGACAGACAGAGAAAAAATATAAAGTGTATTTTAGGCATATGCAAATAACCGTGTGATCATGAAAAAAGCCCATTATTTTGACATTACAAACAGACACTCCAATTTTATTTATTGGTATAGATACACTGTTACTCAATTTATATACATAAGAATAAACATTTTAAACGTGTAAATATTTGTCTCGCTTTTAAAAATTCCAATTGAGTCATTTCTTAATCATGATAAGCCATGTTATTACTAAAAATTGTTTGTTTTTTTTTTAATTTTAATGTACTGATAAGCGTAGAAACTCTATTAAATGAGTTGTGGGATAGATTTAAATACGGATATCCGATGAACTATAATACAAACAATGATCATGCATGTTAAAACATGGGACAGTAGTAGAAGGAATTACGAGGTCTAAGATATTTAATATGCATATAATATTTATGCAAGAGAAAGAAAACTCGAAATAAAACCATACATCAATCTGTCTGACCAGCATGTTATAGTAATTCAATTGCCCTCCTAGTATGGAAGAGGCTCGAGCCCAGCAGTGGGACATATATGGGCTGAATTAGTGATGAATACATAAATTCAATATCGTAAATACCTGAAATATTATACGCTCTACCAAATTCTCTTCATTGAATGCGTCTTCCTTCACGTGTCTGTTGTTTTTCTTTTTTAAATATTCTTTTTAATCTTTCAATATATCCCTTAGTCATCTTTTACGACACCCATAACCAACAAAGGGGGTGATTAATTGTATTCTTACTCCGTCACCACACGGAAATTTTATATGCCCTTTGTGTTTTTTTTTTTTGGAGTTGGGTAACAGTCGGCGCACTCATCGCCCGTCTAGAACGACAGAGGAGCCAAAGCACGCACATCCGCAACCCACCCATATAGCACGTCGCCTTCGTCGTTGGGCCGACCACCGTTGCAGAGTTCCTGGACTTCAGTGGTCGACCCGACGGAATACCCCGAGGGAGTACCCTCTCCCATCGACGTCCCCTATCGGGACGCCGATCGCCGTCTCGAGGTTAATCTTTCCGCGGGTGCCGGACTAAATCCCCGGTCCGGTCAAATATTATATGCCCTATCAAATTCCCTTCAGAGAATGCATCATTCTTCACGTGTCTATAGCTCTTTTTATTTAAATTTACTTTTTAATTTTTTAATTTGCACTGCCGCCACGTTCCTAAAGTTCACTTAAAAGTCGATAACGAAGCGATATTGTCAAAAATACATTAATAATTAAAAAAAAAGAACCATCCACCAATAGTGAAATATAAAAACATTTTGAAAGATAAATGATATATCACAAAAAAATCGTTAACCATTTTTTTAAATGCAATAAATATTGAAAGGCTAACAATAGGTGCGTTTACCCTCTAGCTCGACCCGCCGCGTGGTATGCTTCGCCAGTAGCAATCTCGCCGCGTTCGCACGATGCTGCGTCTATCCTTAATTATAATCCTGTTTATTCACAGCATCCGTAGCGCACACGTTACAGATACACCAAATGTGTACGACCGTATTCGACAAAAACTGGATAAACTAAATCCAATAAATAAATCTTCAAATTCTTCACCGACTGATAAATTATATGAAAAATTGGATCGCCTGAATTCTCTATCACCAGATAGAGTGGAATTAAGTGATGAAGACGAATTAATATCTGCTATGCAAGCATGGCTTAGTCCAGAACAAATAGCTGGTATTGTAAAAGATATACATCAATTGAAGTCGGAGAGAGATAGTGATAAAAATGATCTGGAATATGGTGATGATTGGAGTGATGAGGTAGGTGATGATTATTTTATTCGTAATTTATCCTATTTTATAAAATTTTAATGGTAGGAATATGAAATCTATTGTCATTGTGTTAGTGATTGTAATTATAATGGTTGATGGGAGGGTACCCCAAGTAGGGGGTATTCCGTCGGGCCGACCACTGACGACAAGTTAACTCTGCTCCGGTGGTCGGCCCAACGACGAAGGCGACGTGGTTTTCAGGTGGGTTGCGGGAGTTGCGTGCTTAAGCCCCTCTGTCGCCCCGGACGGAGTGGTGCGGAGGCGCGCCGACCTCAGCCCACCCACAAAAAAAAAAAAAAAAAAAATATTATTGTCTAGTAACCCGCCCTCGCTTCGCTTCGGTTACAGTCGCCTTACCCGTGGGAATACAAGGATAAAATATAATCTATATTACTCAGGGACAATGTGGCTTTCCAATGGTGAAAGAATTTTTGAAATCGGCACAGTAGTTTTTGAGTTTATTCATTACAAACATACACATATACAAACATACACATATACACACACAAAAATACAAATTATCCTCTTTATAGTATTAGTGTAATTACCTAGCTGACTCAACAGAGGTTGTTTTGTTCAAATCTAAAAAATAGTAAAAGAAATTCTCCTTAAAATAGATTGCAGCGCCACCTAACGGTTCGTATATAATCTTCTCATATCCATCGGAATAGCCACAAAAATCATGAGAATGAGTCCAGCCGTTTAGAAATTCAACTACAAACACATGATCAGAATATTTATTTATATATACAGATAATTATCCGTGAGAATGATGATTAAGAATGGAGTAGGTTACTATTGGTGATGATTTTTCTTTGCATAAAAAGTAAAAATCAAACCAAAATATTATACCAAACCGGCTGTCATTTATGGTAGGGTAAGTCAATAGCCTTTCCATTGAGGAAGCTTTTCAGTAAGGAGTGGAACGTACAAAATAGTCGAAGATCAAGTTGCAAAATATTATTAAAGCATAGTTTTATATATAATTATAAATGAGATATCTTTCATTGTTTGCTTATCAAGAAAGTGTTTAAATAAAATAAATCATATGATTATGTTTTTTTGATAAAAATCTATATCATCGAATATGATTTTATGTAATAATTGGATTTTAATTAAATTGAATTGACGGAGTAAGAATACACCACCCCTCTTTTTTGCTCGTGGGTGTCGTAAAAGGTGAGGTTAACAATAATGCAAAAGAAGGAAAACTCGAAATAAAACCCTATACCAACCCGCCTGACCAGCGTGATATAGTCAATTGTCCCCAAATATGGAGACGGCTCAAGCCCAGTAGTGGGACGCATATGAGCTGTGATGATATTTATACTTTACAAGGATAGCCGTGAATAAAGATTAAATGACTAAGCTTTTTTGAATGGAACCTTTGTTCATTTTACAACTAAATCTCTTTTGTTCTTAAAATACTAGGTATATTTAATGCTATATATAGTAGAAGCGCTAGACTAGAGACTATATGCCCTCATTTTAATATGGACGCCAATTAAATGTCTTTTTATTATTTTATTTTTGCATATACAATGTTTAAATCATATTCCTCTTTATCCTAATTACTCGAAGTCTACACAACATAAACCCTTTTATTTTCTTTTTGGAACGAGCTTCCTTGATGTGGCTTACGGGTAGTACGATTTAGTAGAAATCGTCACGTAACGAAATGCATAGGGCTACAGCATACGGCTGTATGTATGCGTGTATGTATCGAGCCTAATACGCGTGAGTGTACTGCCGGGTACACAACTCTCTATCTCTGTCTCTTTTTATCCTATAACCTCAACACACTTTTGTACAGACACGTGTAAATTTCGTGAAATTCTATTTGTTTTTGTATTAGATACATAGAACATACATGAATATTTTAATATTGCAATTAAGTTTCGCAAAATGGCAGCGCAATAAAGTTTCGCATATTACCAACTGCAGCAAATGTGTGTAAAACAGATTTAGAAAAGTAAGTTGATAACATGGTATTTTAAAAGGAAAACACACGACACTAAAAAATAATCCTTGTATTGCGGGGGACTTTACAAACATAGTTCAACGGACATAAGTTACACTCAGACTTGGAACAACAATTTGTGTATCGCACAAAGTATTGTCCCACATGGGAATCGAACCCATGACATTGACGCTGTAGGTCGGTGTCTTCACCACTACGCCATCTGTGCAGTCATTTTTACATTGTACTCTTATAGTGGAGGAAGCCCGAGCCTAACAGTAGGACGTGTATGGGCTTAGATGATGATGAGTCGTATTTTACGACACCATGATGATATTGATCGTATTTTACGACACTATGATGATGATGTGTCGTATTTCACGACACTATGATGACAGCAAGTCGTATTTTACAACACTATGATGATTATTACTTATATTTTACGACACTATGATGGCAATGAGTCGTATTTTATGACTCCATGATTATGATGAGTTGTATTTTACGACACCATGATGATGATGAGTCGTATTTTACGTCATCATCATTATCATCACCGTGCTCTTATGCCAATTACTTAGAGTCGACTCGGCAATTGACCTACTATACTACCCTGTTCAGACGTGTTGCTATAGGGTTTTAGTTCAGGTTTTTTTTTTCACTTACATATTATAAGCATACTAGCTTTTACCCGCGACTTCGTCCGCTTGGAATAGTTACTTTGGGCTAACGCTAAATTTATCCCGCAACTTAGTTTATGTAGAAGGTAAAAATATTTTTAATTAATGTGATTCTGTCACACATGATTTTTGCGAAAACTTGACCGTTTACGCAGTGCACGTAGCGGAAGCTCTAAAAAAAACCCGATTTTGAAACACTCTTCACTGGTGCTCCGCTCCTATTATTCTTAGCGTGATGATATATAGTCTATAGTCTTACTCGATAAATGAGCTATCTAACACTGAAAAATTTTTTCAAATTGGACTTATAGTTCTTGAGATCAGCGCGTCCAAACAAACAAACTCTTCAGCCTGTATATTAGTATAGAGTATAGATTAGTATAGATTTAACTTCTTAGTCGCCTTTTAAGACACCAGACAGGCAAGGTAGGGGTTGGGGATTTTCATTCTTTCTCCGTCACCACACGGAGAACCGTACAATTATCGGATAGAAATTACACCTTTTAATTTCTATAGATAATAACATAATATCTATATAACTGATATTAATAATAGTTGTTACTAGTATATACAGATTCCAAAGTCTAAGAGTGGCTATTATCTTAGAAATATCATTAAACACGTTTTATTTCAAACATACCGGGAACTGGCGAACACGCTTTGAAATACATTAATTGGCTCCAGTTAAACAAATTAAAATCTTAGAAGCGGTTACTTCGAAGAAATTATAGTGCTTTAAATCTTAATAATTAATTTAATAATTAAATCTTTTGTGTGGTGACGAAATAAGAATACATTGCCACTCCCCCTCTTTTGCCCGTAGGTGTCGTAAAAGTTGATTAAGGAATTAAAAATGCTTATAAAAGGCAACTCGAAATCAAACCCTACAGCAGGTCTGACCAGTGCGGCAGAGTTTTAATGGCAATAGTCACAAGTTCGAACCCCTAGTTAAGAGTATTGCACAATATGTGTAAGAGTTTCTTATCAAAACCGGTTTCATCAGTACAATCGAAAATAAAAATATAACTTATTATTATGTAAGTTCTTATTAAATTACTATAGTCTAACTTTTTATTAGCTGCAGTAAAATGACGTTTTGTGGGTTGCCGGTTTTTGAAGAAAAATAAATAGGGATGTAGCTAAATGAGTGAATCATAAATGAATAATCAGTTTGGTATTTTTTTTGAGATTTAATATTAAGTTGTAATGTATTTTTTTAACCTATTATTATTACTATACTAGAGGATTGATCTTTTTTAGTGGAAGTATAGGGAGGTACATTCAAAATGAAACAAAAACGTCATAATAATGTTATTTAATTAATCTTTTTCGAAATCACTGTCGCTGTCGCTTTCGGTCACACTAATAACAAATCTATCTGTCACTTCATCTATAATATGATCGAGGTGGCACATTTTATCTTCCTCTTTAATAGTGTGAGACACACAGTCACTCCACTTAGCCGGTGTCACTTTCTTGATTCCTTCTTGGAATAAAGTTTTCACTTCTTGCATTTTATACGTCTTATTATTGTTTGCGACGTGACTCTTTACCTGCGCCCATACCAACTCAATGGGGTTCAATTCACAGTGATAAGGGGGCAGTCTTAAAAGTGTGATACCTTTTTGTGCAGCCATCTCGTCTACGGCATATTTCTCAGTATGATTTTGTTGTTTCACAATATCTATGAGAGTGGCCTTGACCATATTTGGTTCAAACGCAATATTTTTAGTAGTCAGCCACTCTTGAATTCGTGCTTTCGTCCACGACATCTTCGGGATTGTTTCGATCTTCCGAGAGTGATAGGGCGCATTGTCCATTACGACTACTGCATTCGGCTTGAGTTTAGGTAGAATACCGCCGAACCAATCCTCGAAACACTCCGCGTTCATTTCATCATGGTAGTCTTCTGTACCTTTCTTTGCTTCAAACATAAGAAGTCCGTCGACCAGGAAGCCTTCTTCTCCGCCTATGTGACTAATTATGAGTCATTTGCCCTTTCCTGTGGGATTTTTTAATCCCGTAGTCAGGCCGTCTAAAAATGCCTGTCGAAAAGATTTAATACTTCCGTCAATTCAGGTTTTTTTTTGTAGTATGACCTGAAAAGAACAAAAAAGAATCATAAGTTTCAACATCAAACCAAAAAGGGCACAAATAGAAGAAACTAAGAGTTGACACGTACCAGCGTTGACCCAGGTCTCGTCTTGATAATATATGTATTTTCCCTCCCTACGATATTGTTTAATTAAACGCAGGTAGCGCTGGCGCCATGATATGATATCTTGTCTATCAATAAGCACACTCTTGCCTGATCGAGTAGCGAATTCGAAATTAAGATGCTTCATAATTTTCTCAATGTCTCTTTCGAGAAGTTGGGCAATCCTGGGTCATCATTTACAACTTGTAGCACCTAAAAATGATTAAAGTTATTACCTAATTGGTTAAGATTACACATGGGATGGGAGAAAACATACATAACGTACTTATAATAAAAAGATGAGTGACGACATGTGTAAACTAATTTTAGCGATGGTGGGTATTTCATTTCTATGAAAGAACTGATGTACAATTCGTCTAACAGCAGTGAATGTGAAATCATCAAGTTTATCTTTAAATGTAAGTTTTGGGCCCGTTTTTTCGGGAGGTTTTGGTGATTCGCTGTCGTTCTCCTTGTGCTCCTTTAAAACGGAATAAACTGTGCGGACGGATATTCCCAAGACTTCAGCCACCTTGTTAACGCATTCACTTGTTTTTGGAACTTCAATATTTGATTCTGAAGATTTCACTTCAAACACATATTTGTAAACGTTTTGGACCCAAAGTTTTTCAGTTGCACTTAGAGCTACACGTGGCCTTTTTTTCTTAGGAGATAAAAATGTGTCTCCGTCTTGCGATGTGCTTGGCAGAGCATCCATGTCTTCAATATATCAAACAAAAAAAAAACACAAAAACATGATTAACGAAAACAGGTAATGAAAAACAAACACAACGTAACATAAGTTTAACAATAATGATAACAAAAACAACGCGCAGTGGGCAAATCAAAGTTATTCATGCACTCAAAACAGAAGTATGAAGCCGAATGAGCGAATGACAACCGAAACAAAATGGCGGTCAAGCGTCATCGTAGCACCGTAACCAAAAACCAGTACTACCAACTTGAGAGAGCGTTTTCTTGAGTGTTACCTTGTATATGTCTAAAAGGATCAACGTTTATACAGCCTTTTATTTACATTAATATTAAATAGAATTTAGTATGATCATTATGAGTCAGCTATGGAACGATTAGATATTCTGTAAACTTTTGTGAACTGAATCACATCCCTATTGAGATTAGGCTGTCAACATTATTTTACGGAATGACATTTAGAAACGTCATTTTACTGCAGCTAATAAAAAGTTAGACTTTAGCAACCCGCCCTCGCTTCGCTTCGGTTTCAGTCGCCTTACTCGCGGCGTAGTGCCCGTTCGCGTGGGAATACCGGGATAAAATATAGCCTATGTCACTCCCTGATATTATAGCTTTCCATTGGTGAAAGCATTTTTGAAATCGGTTCCATGGTTTAAGCGTGAAAGCGTAACAAACAAACAAACTTTCGCATTTATAATATTAGTAAGGATTACAATTTAAAGAAGGAAAACTTTAAATAAAACCCTATAGCAATCCGTCTAACACGGTGGAATAGTAGGTAAATTTCCCTGACCACTGACGACAAGTAACCCTGCTCCGGTGGTCGGTCCAACGACGAAGGCGACGTGGTGTTCGGGTGGGTTGCGGGTGTGCGTGCTTACACGCTTCTGTCGCCCCAGACGGAGTGGTGCGAGGAGTGCGCCGACCGCAACCCATCCCCCCAAAAAAAAAGGAAAATGGCCCTCCTATTGTGGAGAAGGCATGAGCTCAAGAGTGGGCTGCGATAATGATGAAACAAATAAAAATCAGAAATAATTATACTGTTTATTAAATTTTTTTAGTTCACACAAATCCTATTTTAAAGCACAAGCCCTTTCTATAAAGGAAAATTGATAGGATTTTTTTTTGGGATTGGGTTACGGTCGGCGTACTCCTCGCCCGGCTCCGTCCGGGGCAACAGAAGGGCGTAAGCACGCACACCCGTAACCCACCCATATGGCACGTCGCCTTTATCGTTGGGCCGACCACCAGTGCAGAGTTCTTTGACCTTGACTACCTTGATTGGAATAGAATAAGCTTTTGATCCAAACGACTTTGCATTTCATAATCATTATTTTAGCCCGCATACATACCACAGCCTCCTCAAGCCCAACTGTGGTATGTATGCGGGCAATAATTGGAAAATAGACCGTGTCAGACGGGTTGGTATAGGGTTTTATTTTGAGTTTTCCTTCCCTTAACTCTAATAAGTTAATAGTAACTTATAATAACAGGTTATATTTTTGTTGTTGATTGTATCCTGCTGATGAAACCGGTTCTGATAAAAAACTCTTTTACAAAGTGACATATTTCGCAATGCTGTTGACTCAGAGTTCAAACTTATCATTATTGACGTTATAACTCTCTGTTGCTATTGAGAGCAACAACAACAATCCCCAAAATTTAGGTAACACCTAGGCCAATGTAAATAACGCACGATATTTATCTAAATAGAACTACTTCACGGATTTTATCGCGTTTGTATTTTTAATTAAACCGACGTTTTTTTTTTTTTTTTGGGTGGGTCGCGGTCGGCGCGCCTCCTCACCACCCCGTCCGGGGCGACAGAGGGGCTTAAGCACGCAACTCCCGCGACCCACCCAAAAACCACGTCGCCTTCGTCGTTGGGCCGACCACTGGAGCAGCGTTAACTTGTCGTCAGTGGTCGGCCCGACGGAAATTAAACCGACGTGCCGAACACTTTGCAGCGTTCATAGTCACAGGCGGACTACATAGTCGGACCGCCCAGGCGTCGGGCATTCAGAAATCAAATACAATCGCGATGGCTAAAGTAGTTTTATTTTCAATGTCTAATACTCGCGTAAATATAAGATATCAATGTGATACCAATGTTTCAATGTTATGTGGTAGCGGCTCCGAATACTACCAACCCTTCTATTTTAAATGAAACTACTTTACAGATTCTATAACGTTTGTATTTGGATTTGGATTGCCCCACGTTTCGAACACTTTGCAGCGTTCATAGTCACGGGCGGACTAAGATGTCTCACGTCCAACAAGTCATCGCTATTGAAAAAATTTATTATTATCTACTCGATACAGAAATTAGTTATTAAATATTGACCCACATTTTGATACAAATTTATTGCCAGTGTAAGAAGAAAATTATTCTTTATGAAAAAATTATATTGTTTAGGTTAGTAATTATTTAACATTAAAATTAATAGTAATTATATTTAAAAAAACTATAGATAAATAGATATAGGTAAGGAATTATAGGTTGTGAAACATATATATATATATATATAGCTGAGATAAATATTATATACCTATTACAATGTTTTAAGTGTGCCAATGGTCATAATCCAATACAAGTCATGGATAATACGCGAGTTACGATTCTAGTTAATCTATAAACTGTCCCAGTCGCAAGAAACCAGTTGGGGTTAGAAGGCCATAGGACAGAGTAAGATTACTCATAGCTGTTTAAACATTGTAATTAACAACACTGGCCTTATTGTGACCAATACGAGTTTATCTTATCATAATCGCTCCATGTAGTGACGGTGTAAGAATACAATACATGACACTCTTACCCGTATACGTACTATCTTACCCGTGGGTGTCGTAAAAGACAACTTAGGGATTAAATATGCATATAACATATATGCCAGGTTTATAACCAATGTGTTATCAGTGATGAATTACGGCACTGAAACGTAGTCTCTAATTGTCGGCGCTCAATGTGCTATGGAGATGGATATACTCGGTATTTCTCTATGTGATAGAATCCGGAACACGAAAATCCGTAGAAGAATTGGTGTAACCGACATAGCCCGCAGAATTAGAACGTTAAAATGGCAATGGGCAGGCCACATTGCTCGTCGAACCGAAATCCGCTGGGGAAGAAAGGTTCTCGAGTGGGTATCACGAATCGGACGACGCAGCGTAGGACGACCCCTACTAGGTGGACTGACGACATTCTCAAAGTCGCAGGGAACCGTTGGATGCAAGTTCCGAGGACCGTTCCGAGTAGCATTCCCGTGGGTAAGCCTATGTCCAGCAGTGGTCTGTAGATTGATGGATGGAGAGAAGGAAAACATTAAAATGTACATACAAACACGTATGACCAGCGTGGTATATACAATGCAGGAGGCCTAAGCCCAACAGTGGGACATGTATGAGCTGAAGTGATGATGATAATGAATCATTATTTTGTTGATTTGTGTGTGTTTTTTTTTTTGAGAAGAAAAACTCGGAATGAAAGCCTGTACAAACTCGTCTAACTAAAATAAAGTAGGGCGATTACCAATCCATTGCAGTGGAGTCTTGAGTAAAATAATGGGACGTGAATGAGCTGTGATGAATCATTGTTTTTCGTATGGTGACGGAGTAAGGATTGTTCTCCATACCCTCTCTTGTCCGTGGGTGTCGTAAAAGGTGACTTAATATAATATGCATATAAAAACGATACAGGAGATAGGCACATTCAACATAGAACCACATCAAAAAGTATGACTAGCGTATTTCGTCTATGAACTTTGTATAAATATGTTGTAATTCATATTTATTGTTTTAATTCATTGTTTATAATCCACCAATCCCCCCACTCCCTTTAAGACCGCCCCACGTATAAGATCTGTGGGTGTCGTAAAAGACAAGTAAGCCATATAGCCGCGGGCCTTTCCGTCCGGGATAGTACCACACTCTCGCAGAAAATCGACGTCCGAGTAGTAGCAATTTGTTACTGCGCTTCGTTCGGTGAGCGAGAGAGCCGCAAGCCCAACTTTCTGAGGATGTTTATGTGTGGAGGGTTTTGGTGGTGCTCTTGGTATCACCGAGCCTCAATGCACGCATTCACACTCCCTTCACTTTCTTCTCGGTAGGCAGCGACCCTGTAAAGGTCCATGAGCGGCAGTAACACTTACCATCAGGTGTACTGTTTGCTCGTTTGCCACCGTTTGCAATAAAAAAAAAGTTAAAATGTTGCTTCTAATCTACCAAGTAAATATAGGTTTGATTCTCACATAGGACTTTATGTAATCCAAAAATTACTATTTCGAGTCTGGGCGTAGTGTGTCTATTATTTGTATGTATGAGAAGTCCCTTGCAATACGAGGATTATATCTGCAGGATACAGTCTTTTAATAAAAAAGGACTATATGAAAATTATAGACGGGTTGTGTTGTAAAGAAAAACGCTAAATGTGAAACTTCGATGATTATAATGACATGAATATATCTGTTATTAAAAAATTATTAAAAGCGATTGATGAAGCATTATCTTGCTATTCGATATGATATATCTATGCTATTTGAAAAGAACAAAGAAAAAGCGATTGATGAATTATTGAAAAATGATCCCCTGTAATTGAAGACATTGTATTCGTCATTTATAAATTTACATATAATTTGAGAAAAACATATGTCTCATTATTCTCAAGTTCGTGAGGAAAAGAGCTTTTCTTTTTCGCTTCAAAGTATGTGATGAGTATTTCTAATTACGCAATACAGCGGTCGCTTAAACTCTTTTTTTTTTTCAGCGAACGTTTCGCCACATAAGACAGTTGCGATTCTTTCGAAGCCCTCTCATAAATAGTTACCAACTAATTCTAGCAATGGCTAGTAACTGATATTTTGTGTAAATAGCGAAACCAATAACTGTTGCCGAATATCGGTATCAAAGCGCATTTTAAGCTGATGAATACACGTGATCACGAAATGATTTCTGTTACTGTACAATTTAACTACTATATCATTTCATATATTAAACTATAATAGTTTTCGTAATATATGATAGCAACGAGAACAAAACCAATTTTCATTACATTTTGTATAACTAAAGTTTAATATTCGTGAAATTTTGCTTGTTATTAAGCCGCTAGACAATAACCGCTCTCTCAGGGCGAGTTTTGTATGTCAGTAGTCACCTAGAAAGTCACCTTATTAAACTTAGTGATCATTCTGTTACCAAAATAGTGAAACGAGAATCACGGCATAAAACCAATTATTTTTGCGATATTGTCAGTTGTTTAAAGCTAAATAACTGATAGCCATTACTAGTTACATCAATACCAAAACGAAACGTTAGAGGCATGTCCACCGTTTTCGGTTACGTTTTGCTATAGCTGACACATATCTAGCACTAGTAGGACAAACATGATTTAAAATTCTATATGAGCTATAAAAAGGTCGAGTTTTTATATTGAGTGTAATAGACAAAACAAGTACTCAGTTATCACATAACCACCATATATGGCTTGGCGCCGATTGGACGTTTATTATGACACAATAATAATATATAATACTAGTTATAAGCCATGACTTAGTCAACGTGGAAAAGATAATGCATACTAAGCAAAAATATGGCTACTTAGTTTATATTTATAAAGTATTGAGTAGCTATATTTTTTTATTTCCATGTGGAGAAGGCGTAAGAATGCAATCCACCATCCCCACGATCAATCTTGTTCTTGAGTATCGTAAAAGACGACTAAGATATACATTTATAACATCTATGCAAGAGAAGGCAAAATCTAGAAAATAAACCTCATACCAACATATCTAGATGCTCGACAGCGTCAGGACCTGGGACGCGGTCACCGCCTTCTGTGAGGCCGTAATCTCACGGAAGGAGGCGGCGGATCTTGTGCAAGAGGAGCTCCTCTTCAGCGACACGTTCCAACGCCGGTGACTCGGGCGGCGCAGGCGCGAGTACCTGCGCCTGATGCCGCCCTAGACGAGGCCGCGGGCGACTGGACCGAGGAATTTAGTCCGTCACCCGCAGAGAGGCTGACCACGGCGACCGACGTCCCAGGACGTCGAGAGGTGAGGGTACCCGAAAGGGTATTCCGTCGAGCCGACCACTGACGACAAGTCACCCTGCTCCGGTGATCGGCCCAACGAAGAAGTTGACGTGGGTACGCCTGGGTTATGGGCACTTGCGCCGTCCTTTAGTCGCCCTGGACGAAATGGACCGCGTGTGCGCTTTCCATAGCCCACCCATAAAAAAAAATATCAACATATCTGACCAGCATAGTGTAGATGATCAATGTCTCTCCTATTATGGAAGAGACTAAGACATATGAGCTGTAATGATGATGATGATAATAAATAAATAGAAGCATACGTCCACACCCTGGTAATATTATCGTTAATTACCAAGTCGTCAACGGGGAACGCTATCCGGCAGATTAATCGCCTCACAAGGAATCAGTACCAGTTGTTAGCCTCATCGTGAAGGTGAGGTGATACTGCATTTTATGCGGTTACAGGATATCTTTTCGCCACCTCAACGGAATAGACGGGGTGTGTTCAGACCATACTCTCCTACAAAACAAATAGAGGTGTTGATAATTTCTACACTTAGACATGCGTTATTTATGCCTACTTCTAATACTCAATTAACCGATTTTTAAAAGCTTTTATTTAACTTGCCCTGTTAGTATGGGTCAAATCTTGCGAGTTAAATTAGAACCACTTCCTGTCGTTAGAATTAGGTTTTAATTTGGTTTACTTACATAACTTCGGTGACAATGCAATAATATGGTATGGTAATATCAATATAAATTTTATAATTTAATAAAATGGTGGGTTTGATTGCATTAAAAATTTATTTTCTTCATTTTAGAGCATTTAAATAAAAGCTTGATTTTAAAAATTGTTTTTAATTCATATTTTATTATATTTCGTAAGACTGTATAGATTGTGATGGAGTAAGATTAGAATTTACCAACCCCAATCTTACCCGTGGGTAACATATGCAAGAGAAAGAAAACGCCAAAAAAAACCTATACCAACCAGCATGATGCAATAGCTCAATTTCCCGCTTGCTATGCTTGAGTTTTACAGTAAAACGTGCATAAGCTGAGACCATGTGGTTGATAAAGATTATATGAATTTTCGGCCCACATAAGTCCCACCACTGGGCTCGGGCTTCCTCCACAATGGAAGGGAACTTGACCCACAATAACGCGCACGTCAGACATGTTGGCATAGGATTTTATGTCAAGTTTTCCTTTTCTGGCATAGATATTATTTGCGTAACGTATCTCTTATTCGTCTTTTACGACACCCACGGGTAAGATAGATTTTCACATTTTTGAAGTGAAACTTCTTTAGAATCGTTGAGATCTCAAACTTGATGAAACGAAAAAGCGAGTCCAAAGAGACATAAACACGTAGATGTATAGAATTCAGCCGACGAGAGAATGAGATGGACGTTAAAGGATATAGAAGTTTAACTTCTGCCATGCGTATTTTGTACACCGGCTCTTTTTTTTTGATAGCTGTTAGCCGCAGACACATCTTTTCCTGGACTATTGGTGAGCACTGAGGGCTCTCAACCTGGTAATAACTTAAAGCGACATCGCCCGAGGGTTCCCCCTGTGGGAAATGGACCTCGGCTCGGAGCGTCACTGTAGTCGTCATTACACGGATTCTATTGAATTGATACATGAATTTTAGTCATAATTAATAGACAGGAATTAAAATAGTGACCTATTTGGCTCGAGAACTAACATCTGTTCAGAGTTCCGGGTACGCTTCCTCGGCGCGACCAGCCATATTTATTACATTTATTGGTTTTACGGTCAACTTGAAAGGACTATATTTGAATTTTAATTACTAGAACAGCGTTTTTGAGTCATTAAATAAACATAGCGTCATTAAGTAAACATTACTGACACATTTTCTTACATTAGCTCTTTGTAAAAGCATTTTTTTTCATAGTAAAGGATTTTTTTTTATTTCAAACGGTGGCAAACGAGCAAACAGTACACCTGATGGTAAATGTTGCTGCCGCTCATGGACCTTTACAGGGTCGCTGCCTACCGTGAAGAAAGTGAAGGGAGTGTGAATACGTGCATTGAGGCTCGGTGATACCAAGGGCACCACCAAAACCCTCCACACACAAACACCCTCAGAAAGTTGGGCTTCCGGCTCTCTCGCTCACCGAACGAAGCGCAGTAACAAATTGCTACTACTCAGACGTCGATTTTCTGCTCAGTGTGGTACTACCCCGGACGGACCGGCCCGCGGCTGTAGACAGATAGCTGTCGACAGTGTGGTCCTACCACTCTTATTTTGAAGTCTCTGTCTTACTCGTTAACATAATTTTATATATATCCTCGCCGATTAAAAATAACATGATATAAATTATAATTTATATAAATTTTATTCAAGAACAATTAAATAAATAAATACAAGAATATAATTGAATTGTTTAAAAAGTGAGAATAATAAAATTGTAAAATAAAATTAATAATAATATTGTTAAAAAAATGATAATAATGAAATTGTAAAAGTTTTATAATAATTGAATTGTTAAAAAAAGAGGATAATAAAATTGTAAAATATATTTAATAAATAATAAAATATATAATGGATTGTAAGAAATTGAGAATAATTAAATTGTAAAACAATTGGAATAATACTTAAATAACTGTAAAAAAAACTTTCAAGAATAAAATTCACTGTCTCAGTCCGTATAATTACGTCCCAATATTGGCTCCAACCTCCTCTATTTTGGAAGGAAGTTTGTCTTGCTGATTATAAAGTTTCAATTTCAAGTTTGCCTTATTCGCATATTATATTAATCTTTTACTACACACACGGGCAAGAAAGGATATGGTGGCAGGTATTATAACTCCATCAGCACATGAAAATCCATTCATATGGGTGATTAAATTGAATGTGTTTAACAGTCTTTTTATTTAAAAAAATATATAAGCAATATCTTTTTTTCCGATTCGCATATCCTGAAATAATAAAGTCTTATATCGTCCGCTCACCACATTATAATGTTCTGATAAAAATGATAAACGCTAATCTCGTCATCGCTAGTTGTTTAATAGTCTACCTGGTGACCAGATAGATATTATATCATTAGATACATCATTTAGCTCTATGGGCCATTTTAAAATAAGCACATAAAATCTATAATGCAATGAAGTAAGTTAAAGTTATCATCATTATTCTACTGAGGTTAAGTAATAAAGAAAACTACTTGCTTAATGTTTTCTTATCCACTTGATATTACCATGTCACTACCGCATCATTGCCGTAAAAGCAGATGTTTGATGTAATAGCAGATCACGGCAAGAGAAAAAATAAAACCAAAGTAACTCACTGAACCAGCCCACGTAACTAAGGCAATGTAAGTAGGTTAATACCAACGCCACCTGAAATTCAAAATGCGGCAAGATCTAAAATAGAAAACTCGTAAATGTAATTCGTATCTATTTTCAAATAAAAAGTTCTATTTATCTATACCAATAAATAAAATTTGGAGTGTCTGTTTGTAATGTCAAAATAATAGGCTTTTTTTATGCTCACACGGTTATTTGCACGACACCTATGCCTAAAATAGCAATTAAAAAATTTTTGTCTGTCTGTCTGTCTGTTTGTTCCGGGTAATCTTCAAAACGGCTGGACCGATTTCAAAAATTCTTTCACCAATGGGAAGCTATAATACCAGGGCGTAAACTAGGCTATATTTTATTCCGGTGTTCCCACGGGAACGGGAACTACGCGGGTAAAACGATTATAACCTATAACCGAAGCGAAGCGAGGGCGGGTTGCTAGTTGTAAATAAAATAAATAAAACTGCTTTTACGGATTATATCGCGTTTGTATTTGATTTATGATTGCCCGACGTTTCGAACACTTTGCAGTATTCATGGTCACGGGCGGACTAAAGTGTCTCACGTCCAACAAGTCATCATTGTCATACAGACATTTATAATTATCTACCCGATACAGAAAATAGGTTAAAATTTATTAAATTTTGACCCACATTTTAGTACAAATTTATTGCCAATGTAAGAAGAAAATGATTCTATTTGAAAAAAATTATATTGTTTATGGTTAGTAATTATTAATTATTAAATTTGTAGCAATTATTGTTACAATTTGTTGATTTAAAACTAACAAAACTAATATACTACCACCGGATCGGAACGCGGCCACACTGAGAAAGATCCGGCAAGAAAACTCAGGGGACACGATGCTAAATAAATCGGACAATCATAAATCAAATAGACCGCGATATAATTCGTAAAAGTAGTTTTATTTACAACTAGCAACCCGCCCTCGCTTCGCTTCGGTTATAGGTTATAGTCGTTTTACCCGCGTAGTGCCCGTTCCCGTGGGAATACCGGGATAAAATATAGCCTAGTTTACGCCCTGATATTATAACTTTCCACTGGTGAAAGAATTTTTGAAATCAGTCCAGCCGTTTTGAAGATTACCCGGAACAAACAGACAGACAGACAGACAAAAATTTTTTAATTGCTATTTTAGGCATAGGTGTCGTGCAAATAACCGCGTGAGCATGAAAAAAGCCTATTATTTTGACATTACAAACAGACACTCCAATTTTATTTATTGGTATAGATGTGTAGTGCTCGCGTAAACATCAGATATCATTAAGTTCTATTTAGTACTACTTAGTTTTAATTGCCGCGCATTATTTGAAAAAATCACTATACAAGCCTTGGCCAAAGCTATGCATTGATGGACTTACGTATGTATGCCTCGGCTTCACCTCCGCATTCACACGTTGCGTCTGCTTGTCTGTCTTTCTGTTTGTTGCGGGTAATCTTTAAAACGGCTGGACCGATTTTGATAATATTTTACTACCATGTAGCTGTTTATATAAGGAGTAATTTAGGCTTTATTTTATGCCGATATTCCCACGGGAACGGGCACTACGCGGGTAAAGCGGTTGAAACCAAAGCGAAGCGAGGGCGGGTCGCTAGTGCATAATAAGCAATTTGAATTTGAACTGTGGAGGAAGCTCGGCCCTAGCGTATATGAGCTGTTATAATGATGATGACTTCAAAAGTATAATATTCAAACGCCTAACCTTATTTAAGTAACACTTAAATAAATATAGAGTCATAAGGAAAATGACACATAATAGTTTCTAGATAATCAGTAAAATGCGGTTAAGACAATTTTATAACAATGACGTCATCTTGTAACCAGTTTATCTCATGTTATGAAATGCTGCGATTACTTAGTTAATTGTGTCACAGTTTTAGTTCTACATGTAGTAAAAGAATATGTTTTATGGTTTCTGATGTTTATGGGATTTAATAAATAATAGTTTAAAAGAAAGCTAAAAAACACGCTTTTATAAAAAATTTAAATGCACAGATGGCCTAATGGCTAAAAAACCTACAGCGCCAGTGTCGGGGTTCAAATTCCACGCGGGACAACACTTTATGTGATCCACAAACTGTTGTTCTGAGTCTGAATGTAATTTGTGTCCGTTAATTATATGTTTGTAAAGTCGCCCGTAATACAAGGATTATTTCGTTAGTGCAGTGCAGTCTTTAAACAAAATCATAAAACTAAAAAAGATAAAATAAATTTTAATAAATATAAATTAGGGATCCGTGTCCGTCACTACAGTAAGAATATAAATCACCACCCTCTCTCTTACTCGTGGGTGTGGCATAAGATCACTAAAAGGATGTATTATAGATGGGGCATCTTAAAGCAAGGGAAGGAAAACTCGAAACAAAACCCGTTTGATCAGCGTGGTACGATCCTACAGTCTTTAAAAGATATCTAAACTTCTATACAAACGTTCACATTTATAATATTCGTAGGTTACTAGAATTAGTAGTATCTCTTGAGCAAATTAAACTTTGGTATGTTTAATATCACCACAACGCTACTATAAGCGTATGTGTGTGCATGTGTGCGTGCTTGTCGTCTGTGTGTGAATTACATTTTTATTTACAATTCCCTCAATATAGATATCAAATGAAAGGGTTTGACTAGTAAATTACACTTTTTTTATGGGTGGATTATGATAAGCGCACGCACGGTCCATCCCGTCCGGGGCGACGAAAGGCAAAAGCAGGGTGACTTGTCGTCAGTGGTCGGCCCGACGGAATACCCTTTCGGGTACCCTCACCTCTCGACGTCCCTGTCTCGGGACGTCGGTCGTCATCGCGCGGTCAGCCTCTCTGCGGGAGACGGACTAAATGCCCCGGTTCGATCACCCGCGGCCTCGGCTAGTAGTAAATTATACCACAGAAATATTAATACTTTAGAAAGGCCATTCGACTGATTTTGTTCGAAAACCAGCGTGGCGGAATTCCTCCCTCCCGCTGATGTTAACACATATGCAAGGTCTATGCTTACAACAATTTCACACACTAACATAACATACACACATCAATCTCGAAGCTGCAGTTGGTACACAAACTATAACTAAGTTCTGTAGGCAACGTATACTCACATATAAAAAAGCACATGTACGCTAGTGCTTGCCATGGTCGATATACTACACGATATTTATTTAGCCTGTTTTATCGAAACAAAAATATTAATGTCTTTAAATTAAGCACTTACTTGTGTGTGTGTTGAAGTTATTTGTAATGCAAGTCAGTAATTTAACAGTAAAATCATGCAAATAAAATACTTCTCACTACACTCTGTATATATGACAGAAAATTTAAGTGCTAAAATAAATTACGTAAGCGAGTAGCGATTTGTATATTATATTGTTCTCATATACACACCAGTACATACAATTAAAATGTATTAAAAAGAGACCACAGTCACAGACAAGTTTATAAACTCCTGCATCTTGTAGAGGGATCTGGCACTTGACAGGTGGTAAGAATTGACTAATCCTCTTGAGTGGCTTAAAATAAGTTTTTATGGAAGCCCGTTTCAAGATGAATCCAATCTTGTCAGTGACTCCTTTCACATAAGGTAGTACTGCATTCAGGCGCTCAACTGTGGGTGATTTCACACGGTCTCTGCGACGGGGGCCATGGACGTCTGTAATAACGTTGACTTGTTTGGACGTCAGACATCTTAGACCGCCCGTGACCATGAATGGTGTAAAGTATTCGAAACGTAGGGCAATCCTAAATCAAATATAAACGCGATATAATCAGTATAAGTAGTTTTATTTACAATATGTAATGCTCGCGTAAGCATCAAATATCATTCTTAAAATATGTTAAAATGTTATTGTTTATTGAAATTCGGTTTATCTTTATTGGTGTTATTATTTAACTTAAAAACAAAACTGTTATTTAATTTTTTGATATACTGCTACTGCTAATTGGTAGTACATTTTTGTTTATTGTAAATAAAAATGTACTAACATTATCCGTGTGGTGACGGAATAAGAATACCAATCACCACTCCGTATCTTACCCGCGGATGTCCCATCCTAATATATTGAGATAACTAAGAGATATAGTAAACATATAACATCTATGTAAGAGAAGAAAACTCAAAAGAAAACTCTATACTAACCTGTCTGACTAGTATAGTTGTAAAGATGTACTATTTATCCCAGTGGACTGTAGGCTTGGTCGTTGATGATGTAAAATAATAACGCCAATGTTTGCACTGCCACAATTTGTATTTATTTAATTTGCACAGGAAAAAGTACATTAGCGTACGTACGGTTCAATGTCAGACAGACGAGAGAGCGAGAGTTGACAGTTATAAAAAATATAATATATATTTGTTGGAGTTGCCAACAATAGTATAGTAAGGTAAATTTGCCTATTATTGCGGAGGAGGCTCGAGCCCAGCAGTGGAACGTATATGATCCTAAATGATGACTATCATGTCAACATTACTTGGAATAAAAATTAAACACTTATGAAAAGTTGCAAATCAACACTTATAATAACTAGTAATGAATGACCAGTCCCAAGAAATTCATTGTTATCATAAATTATTCCATTTTAAGGAAGAATAGAACAATTATTTTGTACGACAACTAAATACCTACTTAATTAAACATTTAGTTTGCCAATAAAAATGAAATACAATAATATTTGATCACTTTACCATTATTTTAGTATTCTACAAAATGTTGTGAACAAATTGTGGTAGATTTAGTTAGTATTAAGTTAACTGCCAGTTGCCTTAATCCATAGTTTTGTAATACTTGGACTTCGTGGGCATCTAAAATTAAAATGTATTTACAATAAAATATTAAACTTCTAATAAAATGTAAGATCTTTTGTTCAATGATAATTTTATGAAAATAAATATATATATATACATACATACATATATATATATATATGTATTTGGTGATTGGTCCCGAACATAGATATTTTATTACTATTATTTTATTATTTCTATTTTATTAATTGCTAAAGAGTGCTAATGAGCACTATGAAGTTTGTACTATAGATCATCATCATCATCATCGCAGCCCACATACGTCCCACTGTTGAGCTCGGGCCTCTTCCACAATGGGAGGGAATTTGACCTACTATACCATGCTTGTCAGACATGTTAGTATAGGATTTCATTTCAAGTTTTCCCTCTCTTGCACAGATGTTATGCGCATATTATATCCCATAGTCGTCTTTTACGACATCCACGGGCAAGATAAGGAGTGGTGAATTGTATTCTTACTCCGTCACCACACGGAAGATATACAAGAATGTACTATAGATATACAAGATAAATTAAGTAGGTAATGTATACCAGAATAATTGATTTTTAAATATATATATTTAAATATTGTTAATATAACTATTACTAAATTAAAAGGGTTAAAGTATTTATTTATATGATAAAATTAACACATAACTAATTATTGAAATCGATAACTTATAGTATGTTGGACAACACTATCGATACGCATGGCTCAACGTCAATGTTTGAATGAAAACGTATGGTAAGGCGGTTCTTAGTGATATCGCATTGAACGCAATACATTGCGCGGTTGCTGGACTAATAAAAGGTGATATCCATGTATGGCAAACGATGTATAATGTTTGGCTCTTTTTGTTATTTTATAATTGTTGCTTACATACGACATAATACTATCATAAAATTAAGAAATATCACCGAATTAATAAGTTTATGGACTTAACGATGAAAAGAAATGCCTTCTTAGACTATAACTACGCAACTGGCTTCTTTTTCGACACGTTGTAACAGCGCAAGACGGCATATTTCTCTTTTTTGTCGGAGCTTCGTTCAAGGTTACTATATGAGCGCAACTAAGAGCCGGTAAAACGAATTTTGTCAATATTAAGACCGTTTGATCGCAATTGTGGCACGCTTGCCCCGCCCACATGGCCGTTCTATCTTATTAATTTTTCTGTGAATTATACTATGACAAATTTCAAATTCAAGATGGCCGCCACCACAAAATAGCGAATTACATTTTTTTTGTATTTTAGTTTTGATTGGGATATCCTTATTGCCATTATTGGCAGACAGTTCGGTAATTTTAGCTAAAGTTAGTTTGGCAACTTTAGCAAAAGTTTGCCAGAAGAGACCTTCTTTTCATTCTCATTATGATTCTATTTGATTTCATTTATCCCACGAGTAAGTAAAGGATGGTAGTACATTATAATCTTATCTCGTCACCACACAGGATTTTAATGAAAATACTATAAAATCAGAACTATTAGACAATGAACAAATAAAGAGTGCAGGGACAAATTTCATCATCTTAGAGACGGTACCCGAAAGGCCGGGCTGAACACAGACATTTAGGAACTGGATACCAGTGATCAACCTAACAGTGAAGGGGTAATAGGACCACGCGCCGCCGTTTCAGCACCCCTGATGGATCGGAGATCGTGTGTATTGACTATAGCCAGTCCAAAAAAGGCATTATAGTCTTTCATTGCTGACGTATATATGGGCGCATATCGCCCTCTATCGGCAATATTTGTAAATTGTTGATGTATGTGTTATCAATTATAGTTATAAACATGTTTGAAATATTTGCAACTAATATTTAAATAATTATTTGTAGTAACAACACTGCTATTTACCATGCTATGATATTTAAGACACTTTTTGAATGTTATTTCTAGAAATCTTTGATTTAATTGTTTAAATATTTATATAATTGATCAAATTAAAATCGATTAGAATTAATGTAATTATTTGTAACCATATTTAGTTGTTTTTACATAATAAAGATTGTAATTTATCTCTAGTTAGAGCGCCGTCTGTTGAACAATATATGAGAACAATATTTCCTTTAATTACATTAATGTAAATTGTGTAAAATTGACTATTTGGAATTATGTTAAATGCATTAGAATATTTATCATTATTATTTAGCTATATTCAGATAGTTAACAATATTGTTTTATTGGTTTGTTATAAAAAGTAATTGTAGTTACTAAGACTAGACAGTTTCGTTGTAAAGCGGAGGTTATAAAAACATTGTAAGGTTAGAATAGAGGACAGTTTTACTGCACTCACTTCTCCGGCAATAACTTGTAATAAATACAGTGATTACATACTCGATATTTTAATATGGACAACCTAATTCCTGGCGTAACGCCGACAGCAGCAGTGGGATCACAGCCCCAAAACTCTTCAAGATCTACGGATGACCTTCACTATGGAGCAAATGATGGATCTCCTGACCTCCATTACAAAATACTGCTGCAACAACAGCTGCGAGAGCCGCATTTTCTACGGAGGCTACAATGTAACGGCGGCACCAAAATTTTTTCTACCGTCGTTCAACCCCCGACGAGAGATCGCATCGATAATCATCGACATCGCGGACTGGTGGGCAAATGCTAACGAGATGACCATGGCTTTCAATATATAACGGCAAGAAGCAAGAATGGAGGCTATTCTTGAACTCGAAAGGTACGGCAGACACATGGGCGTTTTGGATCAATTACATGGCAACAAGTGGAAGATGACGTCGTTAGAACCTTCGGCAAGGAGTTCCGGTATGCTGGCTACGTCCAGAGGTGGCGCAGCTGCATCTCTGAACAAGTGGACGGTTACGCAGACTACGCTACAACGGGCCGGGCTCTGTTCAAACGTTTGAGACATGAGGCTACGGACTCCGAGGTGATCGACACCGTATTAACAGGTATCTTGAATTATCTTGAATTAATAAGATCTGAGCTATTGCAAAACACACCTTAACTTTGTCTAGGCTCGTGTTTGTTTTGTTAACTTTTCTTTAGACAAAAACTACAGTCTAACAGTAACTGTAACTGTCTGAAGGCGACGCCGGGGGTTTCACCGGTGTGCAGGCGGTGAAGAGTTATGTAATGACTATTGACGCCAAAAAGTACTGATGTGTTGAAAGAAACTGGTTTATTTAAATAACTAGCAACCCACCCTCGCTTCGCCTCTGTTTTAGTCGTTTTACTCGCGTAGTTCCCGTTCCCGTGGGAATACCAGGCGTAAAATATAGCCTAATTTACGCTCTGATATTATAGCTTTCCATTGGTGAAAGAATTTTTTAAATCGGTCCAGCCGTTTTGAAGATTACCCGGAACAAACGGACAGACGGACGGACAGGCAGACAGACAAAAAAATTTAACTGTATTTTGGGCATAGGTGTCGTGCAGGTGACCGCGTCAGCGTGAAAGAAGCCATTTTGACATTACAGACACTCCATTTTCTATTTATTGGTATAGATATTGACTAACAATAATAGTAAACAGCACGGGACAATGATAAGGCCCGTATTTGGCACCTTTCGTGACGTAAAAGGCGCTCAAGTCCCGGTGACGTGAGCGCTGCTGCGAGCGAGAACCTCTCCCCGCGCGACCAATTACCCCGCGCGCCAGTTACCCCGCGCGCACTTGCATAGCAACAATAGAATGCCTACTACATATTTACAATTATTAAATAGTTCTTATTTTGAATAATTCGCGTCGCTTACACTGTCTAGTAATTGTGTTAACTGTAATAACCTAGGACCTTTTTGTGATGCAAATAGAAGCATCTACTTATCACGCTTGCAGAGTCCTTGATTTATAACTTTCATAACCCCTTTAATACGACGAAGTTTTTAGTACCGTTTTTGTTATAGAAAATACCATAGTGAAAATAATTATTTCGATAAATATATAATTTCGATAATATCGATTTAAAACGATAAAATTTATGGTTAACTAACAATCGGACTATTATTTTTTTACTTCTCGAGATCGCATTATCACTAGGTAAAGTTTTCAATAGCTTATTCCATACTGGTGTTGATTGTTCTCCGATCCGAAATAAGTTTACTGGTTCGATTCCGGGCAAACGCCAGATCGTTGATGTTGCTTGTATTACAACCAAAGTTAGTTTCCATGACGTGTCGAGGTAGAATTGGTTATGACATTACTGCAACTGTGTATCGCAAATAAAGGCCAGTGCGTTAACAATTAAACTAAATGGCTGATTAAATAGTTCAACGCAGACCCTATAGATTATCACCTCTATAACGCTATGAAAATGAGATAAGCTGCCATCACTTTAAATATCACTAAATGCTCAAAAGTCCTCGCGTAGTTCAGTATGCGAACCATGTGCGTTGAAATAAATACCGCTTGTAAGCTGAAGACGCTAGACTTCGTATAAAGCTATTAAGCATTTCCGTCACTTCTTAGGTGGTCAATTATTTAAAGTCGTAACTGATTATGTTGTAACTGAAATTCACTTAAGGTTTCAAGGCAAGGCAGAAAGAGCGCACTCCAGGAGTGCATAACTGGTAGCATTTCTTTAAAATTTTTAGTTTAAAGTAGAATATCGAAAGGGTGACTGCTTAGTTAATACAGATTATAGTCTTAATCTGTGTTAAGTAAACCATATGCTCTAAAACGAAGTAATTGTTTATCTCGTCGTAAATTCATCCACTCTTGACTATACTTGGCTTCATGTAGGGCAGAAGAGTGATCCTTCAATAAAGGAGATCGACTCTGACAGTAGTCTATACTTTTTTTTTAATGACATAAATGTCATTTAACAAGATATTGCTGAGCTATATATAATGTTTAAATAGTATCGTTTCACGTAATTACCGTTAGAAACTCGTGTTACGATCACACTGCACTGCACAGATGACGTAGTGGTTAAGATATCGTGCCAGTGTCGCGGGTTCGAATCCCGTGCAGGACAGCTCTGTGCGATCCATAAATTTTTGTTCTGAATTTGGATCTAATTTGTTTCCATTAATATGTGTTTATTACTTCCACCGCAATATAAGGACTATTGCGAGACTACCACAACTTTTGTTGCGAAAAAGTACTGGCTAAAATCGGCGAACAATATTGGTACCCGAATATGTTCGAAAATTTGTGAAGAATTGTGTTAGCTAACATTCGTAAAGCTGAAATCGGGCGTAAAACAATCGACTTCCAATCTATAAAATTGCAATATAATTTTCATACTGTGTGCGCTGACATTACAGGCTGCATTCATGGCGTCTTTATAGTACTTTTAACACTAACGATCGCACGTCACAATCGGCTACGAGGTCTTTTCGTGAAGTTGTAACTATATTTGGAACTCCTCTCGTCTTATAATAGTGAATAAATGCGGTATTGAATATACCTTATAGGCCTTGTAGCTAAGGGAACTAGTAGAGCAAATTTTCAAGTGATACGAATTGTGAAAATTATCAAAGATATTAATGTCTGTAGTTGAGCTTGAAAACCATGCCACAGTGCTATTCACGATTTCCAGTTGGCTATAAACTATGCAATATTACTGGGAGTATTGTTCAACAAAAATATTAACCGCTGTTTTATCGAGATGTTGCAGGTAGAGGACAACGAACGGACAAAAGATTAAGCGTCTGTAAGAAAAGGATGGACGAGCGATCTTTTCTAGAGTTAATTGATTTGACAAAGGTAAAGCCAAAATAAATGTATTTTTTGGCAATTTTGTTTTCGTGCATCGCCATGATCGACGCACTCTCTTCGAGGGTCCCATGGCACTTTAGGAGGTATTGTCTAATGACCGATATATATTGAAGCATAATTATCTCCGTGGATGTGATGTAAGTATCGCTAGCCATTTATTTTTTTATCAAAGTAATGCCGTATGGGCGGGTGAATACTAATTTGGAAACATGCTTTTTATTTTTCCTATCCGAAACATCCTTCCTAAAGCGCTGACTGGCCACTATGCGTATCCTTAAACCTGGTCTTGTGTTGGCTAGATCCCAGGATGGGTGATGCCTTGTGGTTGGCTAGATCCCTTGGTGGGTGATGCCTTGTGGTTGGCTAGATCCCTTGGTGGGTGATGCCTTGCAAATGCTTTTTCTATCCAAAACGTCCTACCTAAAGCGCTGGCTGGCCATCATGCGTATCCTTAAACCTGGTCTTGTTGGCTAGATCCCAGGATGGGTGATGCCTTGTGGATGGCTAGATCCCTTGGTGGGTGACGCCTTAACAGTGCAAGGGACGCGCTGGAGTCAGTATGGCCGTATGGGCGCATATCGCCCTCTATCGGCAATATTTGTAAATTGTTGATGTATGTGTTATCAATTATAGTTATAAACATGTTTGAAATATTTACAACTAATATTTAAATAATTATTTGTAGTAACAACACTGCTATTTACCATGCTATGATATTTAAGACACTTTTTGAATGTTATTTCTAGAAATCTTTGATTTAATTGTTTAAATATTTATATAATTGATCAAATTAAAATCGATTAGAATTAATGTAATTATTTGTAACCATATTTAGTTGTTTTTACACAATAAAGATTGTAATTTATCTCTAGTTAGAGCGCCGTCTGTTGAACAATATATGAGAACAATATTTCCTTTAATTACATTAATGTAAATTGTGTAAAATTTACTATTTGGAATTATGTTAAATGCATTAGAATATTTATCATTATTATTTAGCTATATTCAGATAGTTAACAATATTGTTTTATTGGTTTGTTATAAAAAGTAATTGTAGTTACTAAGACTAGACAGTTTCGTTGTAAAGCGGAGGTTATAAAAACATTGTAAGGTTAGAATAGAGGACAGTTTTACTGCACTCACTTCTCCGGCAATAACTTGTAATAAATACAGTGATTACATACTCGATATTTTAATATGGACAACCTAATTCCTGGCGTAACGCCGACATATACCATGTCCAAAGAACACCATAAAGCATGGTTCTGTACTACCCATATCTAATGGGTCCGAGGGACAAGTAATCGTCCCTGTGATTTTCATTTAATCATTGGCCGATGGTATAGGGGCTGTCCCTCGTTACGTTTACTGATACGCGGTTGGATAACCTTTCTTCACCTGCGGTTATCGGTTCGTCGAGCAATATATCCTGCCTATTGTTACTTCAGTTAGTTAAAAATTTCCCTTTTTTTTAAATGATAACAACCAGCACTAAGGAAATAATGTGTACCTATACTGTGGGCGACTTTAAAAATATCCAATTAACGGATATAAAATACACCCAGTTTTCAACAACAAATTGTGTCATCGTCCGCCGAGCTGGCCCCGGATGACTCTTTGCCGGTGGCTGGCCCAATGGCGAAGAAGAGGGAATACCGTGTGTTATGGGGCCACGCGTTGCTCTTTCGTCGCCCCGGATGGAATAAACTGCGTGTGCGATGACACCATAGCATAAAAAAAACCCGTCATCGTGCAATCGATTCTTCGTATTATGGTGCTCTTAATTATTTAGGGTCAACGCAATATGTACTCTTCTTTCATAGTACTTACCTATATATTGCAGAAGTTTCTAGCGATAGTTTTATAACCGACCGCCTGACTGACGTCAAACATCCTTCCAAATGTAATTATTGACCAAATGGAATTAGTCCAGGACAATGTCAAACTCTTAATCACACATCCACGAGCAGTATAAGGATTTCTAGTATTCGTACCATAGCACCTTCACCATCATTTAGGCCATCGCCGTCCACTGCTGGATGTAGGCCTCCTCCATGTTGCCGCAAATATGCGGTCCTGTATCGCTTGCATCCAACGACGCTCAGCAATCATAACGAGGTCATCGGTCCAGCTGGTGGAGTAGAACATTCTACTCCGCGTCGGATTCACTCTCAAACTTTTCTTCCCCAACGGTTGTGGGTTCGTCGAGTGACTTGGCCTGCTCATTACCACTTCAGTGTATTGTGCCGGTTACACGCTGCGTTCAGCGTGCCATGGAGCGGCTATGGCTATGGAGGAGGCTATGCTCGGTATTTCTTTGCGAGATAGAAAAACTAATACGGAAATTTGTAGAAAAACAGGTATGAGACCATTTCGCGATCACGTTTCCGTGCCGTAAATCATTCCTGGTAACACATATTGGTTTTAGACTTATGTTTTTAATGAGAAAATCCTCCTAAGCATATAATTTACAACATACAAATAATAATATGCACATATAATTCAAGTAATATATTGCTAATTTAATAACATTGACGGGCATGACCTCTTTATTATTCCAAGACAGTAATATCTTTACTGATTTTGAAGAAAACTCCTTATCATTTCGCTCGAGTTGTGTGTATACTATAAATTAAATCACATTATTATTATCATAAATAGTTCATACAACATGTAGTCGGCGGTACTTTTCATCTTTATAATTATATATTTCCTTGCCTGGCGCGAAAAATAAAATCTGATGTTTACAATTGAAAAGCTTTCAATATCTCATAGTTAACTTACAATAATTATAATTATCTCAGCAGTCTGTCACAGGTATTAGTTTAATTATTGGAAAAATCCATTCTATTCATATATCGATGAAGCTAAATTACTTAAACTATTAATAATAATAATATTATTATTATGTCTCACACGCCTAATAAGGCGTAAGGTATTTTGTTTATAAAAAGCTTTAATACAAAATGCAGTTTTTCTATAGCTGGTCCTCCTCTAGAATTTCTTAGACTTGTGGCCCGCCATTAAAAAAGTTTGCCCATCACTGTACTATACCATGCTGGTCAGACATGTTGGTATATGGTTTCATTTCGAGTTATCCTTCTCTTGCACAGATGTTGTGTGCATGTTATATCCTATAGTCGTCCTTTACAGCACCCACGGGTAAGTTAAGGGGTGATGAATTGTATTCTTAGTCCGTCACCACATGGAAAATATACTACACTAGCAACCCGCCCTCGCTTCGCTTAGGTTTTAGTCGTTTTACTGGCATAGTTACCGTTCCCGTGGGAATACCGGGATAAAATATAGCTTAGTTTACTCCCTGATATTATAGCTTTCCATTGATGAAAGAATTTTTGAAATCGGTCCAGCCATTTTGAAGATTACCCGGAACAAACAGACAGACAGACAGACAAATTTTTTTTTATCTGTATTTTAGGCATAGGTGTCGTGCAAATAACCGTGTGAGCATGAAAAAAGCCTATTATTTTGACATTACAAACAGACACTCCAATTTTATTTATTGGTATAGATTAAAAATAAGAAAATATTAGCCAAGAAGAGTCTGAATTCATATGCGTTTTCGTGAAGATCTGAAAGTGACGATTTTAACTTAATTAACCAATTTGTATCTATAACCTCAGTATAATTGCTTTGCTATTTATGTTTGAGGTCATATTTAACAAGATTGTGAATCCATTCATCAAGTTGAAGTCAATAAGGTTATCATGACAATATGTACTTGTAATATACTTCGAATTAAAGCAAACGAAATGTACAGATAGAAGCAGGTATAACTAAGATCAAGTAATTTATTATGTATTAGCGACTAGCCCTTGTTTTACTTCGATTTTAGTCGGATAAGTGGCTGAGGGGAGGAATGGCTGCTCTAGTTGTTAACTCGTGATCGGGTACTGCTTGTGGGATCTGGTTCAGTCATATTTTCTTTCTTTTCTTTATTTCTTTTTTTTATTTTTTACTAATATTTGAAAATTTATACATGTATACAATTTCAAAGGGCATCACACTGGAGCTAATACCTACCAATATATATTATGTTGTACGAAGTATAGAATTATATATATTTAAAAGATTAAAAAACAATAACAGCCCGCTGAGTTTCTTACCGGTTCTTCTCAGCTTGTGGCCGTGTTTTGATCTGGTGGTAGATTATTGTATTGTGTTCAAACGATGTGTAGATTTAAAAATATGTAAGTACACATAAGGACTTATGTAGAATAAATCATTTGATTTGATAACTCATGCATTTAAAATATTTAATAGCTCTTCAAAACGCCACCGTAGGCGACTATAATTTATGAGGCAGTTACTTTCATTCCCGGACCAGGTAAAATTTTATAGGGTTTTTTTTTTGAGAGGAAAAAGAGTCTGCCTTATATAGTCATCTGTCTGGTGGTAAAATCCTATCAAATTTGATCCGGTAGTTTTAAGATTACCCAGAACAAACAGACAATTTTAAATTATTTTTATTAGGTATCGTGCAAATAACTGTGTGGGCATAAAAATATCTTCTATTTTGACATAACAGACACTTATTTTTTTATTTGTGTAGATAAGAAGAGTTATTAATTTCACATTTTGGTTGCGCAGATGGCGTAGTAGTTAAAATACCGACCTACCATGCCAATATCGTGGGTTCAATTCCCACTTGGACAATACTTTGCGCGATCCATAAAATTGTTGTTATTTTTAGGGTAGGGTAAGGTACCCAAAGGGTAAAAACGGGACCCTATTACTGAGACTTCGCTTTTTTTTTTGTTGTGTGTGTTGTTGTTGGTCGCAGATGACCTTGACAGCTTAACGCGGTCAATGGGCGAGCGGAAGGCTCTCAACCCGGTAGGAGACTTCGCTGTCCGTCCGTCTATCACCAGGCTGTATCTCAAGAACGGTGATAGCTAGACAATTGAAATTATCACAGATGATGTATTTCTATTGCCGCTATAACAACAAATACTAAAAATAAAATAAATATTTAAGGGGTGCTCTCATACAACAAACTTGATTTTTATACTCAATATCGATAATGGCAATAGAGAGACACTTGTTTACCTAGTCCTTTGTTGTCCGTGGATGTCGTAAAATACGACTAAAGGATATAATATACAGATAACGTCGATGCCAGGAAGGAAAAACTCGAAGTAAACCTCTATACCAACACATCTGACCAGTGTGGTGTTGTAGATTAATTTCTCTCTTATTATGGCGGAGGCTCGTGATCTCCAATGTATATGACCTCAAAAGATGAATGAATTTCAGACTTATACACTATTATTCACGGCATCTAAAGTTTAGTAAACACCTAAGGCAGGAGAAGGCAGTTTTTAACCGACTTCAAAAAAGGAGGTTTTCAATTCGTCGGAATATTTTTTTTTATGTTTCTTCACCGATTACTCAAAGACGCGTGGACCGATATGCTAAATTGTTTTTTTGTTTGATAGGGTATACTTTCCAGGTGGTCCCATAGTGATCAGGTCAGGATCTGATGATGGTATCCTTGAAAAATTGGTGGAATTCTTAAAATATTATAGGCAATTTTAACGTTTTTAGTTTACCGTTTGAAATCGGGTTTTTTTTGTTAAAAATTATAATCAAAATTACGTATAACATTGATTATAATTATTTTTTTAATGTTGTAAATAAAACTAATTTTACGCATTTTCTCGCGTTTGTATTTAATTTTTGATTGCCCGACGTTTCAAACAGTTTGCAGCGTCACGGGCGGACTATGACGTCTCACGTCCAACAAGTCATCGTTATTACAGAGTTTTATAATTTTTAAATGTTAATTAAAGTAAAATTATATTTTAATTTTAGATAACGCTTATGGTAATCTCAAATAATAAGTGTGCTTACTCTACTTACTAATAATCGTTGTATGAAAGAAAAAAGACCGGCTAAATGCGTGTCGGAGTCGCACACGAAGGGTTCCGTAGCATTATTTATCAAAAATAGCGTTTATTGTATGGGAGCCCCCCCTTAAATATTTATTTTATTTTGTTTTTAGTATTTATTGTTATAGCAACAGAAATACATAATTTGTAAAAATGCAACTGTCTAGCTATTGCGGTTCTTGAGATACGGCCGGGTGACAGACAGACGGATGGACAGACATCGAAGTCTTAGTAATAGGCTCCCGTTTTTACCCTTTGGGTACGAAAATCTAAAAAAAAGCAGTTACGCCGTATTAGTTTACTGGTAAAATTGAAAATAAACCAGAGTAGTTTATAAACATGTTATTCAAAGTACTAGTTATGCAATGCTGGGATATAGTTAAAATAACAGATACCAGAACTCGTAAATCTTCTTTACTTACCAGCGACGCAGGAATTTTATGATGCAGTTTTAATTGCGGTGAAATTACTGATTTGCAATACGAGGAAATTCAACTTTAATACTTTGAAAATAAAGATGTATATCGTAATAAAATTATATAAGTCTAAAATATAATGCATTTTACTAGACATTCCAGTTTAAACATTATTTTATTTCGCATTCTTTTTTACAAATGCCGGAGTAGAGATTGCAAAGCGGGTGCTCTTTTAGGCACCCACCGGGCCCGGCGATTTTTACCGGACCCGATAAGAATGACCAGCTTTTTAAGATCATTCTTTCAGACTGAACAATAATTGTTTTGCCTTACAAAAAGTATATTCTAAGTTGCATAATTAGAATATACTTTTTGTTTTGTTATGATATACTTATAAAGCCTATGTAACGTAACCAATTTTACGTTACATTTTGTTAGTTAAGACTATACAAGTTTGGTTGTTTACATTTACAATACAGCCTAGCCTATAGGCTGTATTGTATATATATATCTTATAAGATTTCGCTAATTTCTCAATTAGTAATAGTAACACTCACTGATCTTAATAACCAAAGTTTAAGAAAAAGTATAATACTTTACTTTTAGCAGATAAGAATTTGTTTTGTTTTTACCAAAGCTACATAAGTTTATCGATCTATCTAATCTAAGTTGTTAAGACGCGTTTAGTACTTTTAGTTGCGTTATTAGTTTCTTATTTTAATACTATGTTTTCAAATAGACTCTATAAGGAGTAATGTGAAAACCTGCTTTTTAAACGTATATAAATGAATAATTACTAATACTAATGTTACTTTACCGTCCACAAGTAAAAGTAATCAATTATGTATTGTGATTTTGAGACTGATTTATAATCAGTCTCACTCATTAATTATAATTATTGTGATAACTGTTTATAAGCCAGTTTGAAATAAATATTAACCTTGAATCATTGTCGTCTTTCATTCATATCATCATCATCATCATCTTGCTCTTATCCCAATTACTTGGTATTGGAGTGATTCCTTAGCTGGTAGGCGTAATAAAAGCCGTGGACTGTATATAATTATAATTTAAAAGAAACTATTAAAAGGTTAACAATGAAAGTCGCAACTACGGCAAGTATTTAAAAATGTATAAGGAAAAGTAAATAAGTGATGTGCGCACGCGTTACAATGTATGTAAGCTTAATGTTGGTATGTCGACGGCTCGACGCGGCGCGCGACGAGCCGCTGCCGGCGCCCCCTCACCGCATTCTCCGCCGTGGTCCAGTCGTGTTGAGTTGCATGACTCAACATACTCCCCCCGTTGAAGAATCTTCAACAGCAGTGACTGGAAGAGGACAAATTGTATTAAAGGCTCGCCTAATGACACCCTTGCGCGTACGTATATCGGCGACTCTTGCGATTCCGTCTCCACCAGGCAGCACGCGAACGATACGTCCAAGGAGCCACAATAAAGGTGGCAAACCTTTGTCCTTGATAACGACAAGAGATCCTTCTTTGAGCTTCCCTGAAGAACGGCGCCATTTGGTTTTCTCCTGTAGCCATAGAACATATTCATCAGAGAAACGAGCCCAGAAATGCTGTTTAAGGTATTCTATACGTCGAAAACGTTGTAGGCTGGTCACACTGACATTCTCTATCTGTGGATGTGGTAGCAAAATTAGAGATCGTCCAATAAGAAAATGAGCTGGAGTCAAGGGAGTTAGATCATCAGGATCACTGGATATGGGTGTTAAAGGTCGCGAATTTAAAATAGCTTCTACCTGTATCAAGCATGTGGCCATCTCTTCAAACGTTAAGTTTGCTAAACCTAAAATACGTCTAAGGTGATGTAAGCATCACTAGTCTACTAAGGTAGACTTCACTGCAGATTCCCAAAGTCCGCCAAAGTGTGGAGTGTACGCTGGTATAAAAGAAAAGTTGATACCTGGATCAATATTACTAAAATCGAAGTTTTGATTAAGCAGATGAGATAATTCATTAAATGCTCCATCAAATGTGGTACCATTATCTGAAAATATATTACGTGGTTTCCCCCTGCGAGCAATAAAGCGATTTAAACTAGCTAGAAAAGCTTCCTTTGTAAGATCAGATACAAGTTCGAGATGGATGGCTCTAGTAGCTAAACACACAAAAACGCAAATGAAACACTTAATGAGCCTACATCCTCTGCCCTTACGGTCTGCTATCATGATAGGTCCAGCGTAGTCAATACCTGTATCTAAAAATGGAAATTCTAAGTGTAAGCGTTGCTTTGGAAGGTTTCCCATTATAGGTTGCACAATACTGGCCTTGATTCTACAGCATTTTACGCACTGATGTGTAATCTTTTTAGCTAATTTTTTACCACCAATGGGATAATAATGATGACGAATTGTGGCGAGTAGAAGCTGAGGCCCAGGATGCATAAGACGAAGATGATACATGCTGAATATTAGAATACAAATAACATGAGAGCTAGATATAAGAATAGGGTGTTTTACGTTGTAGTCGTAAAATGAATTATTAAGACGGCCTCCCACGCGAATTAAATTTGTTGATTTATCAAGAAAGGGTGATAAAGATAAAAGTTTGTTTTTTGGTGGCAATTGTTTACCTGATATTAATAAACTGTATTCTTCAGGAAATGATTCTTGTTGGCTTAATTTGAGTAAAACATTCGCTGAAGTAGTCAACTCTATGTTTGTGAGGGAACCATTTTCTACGGACTGTTTACGACACTTATTTATAAATCGTATAGGAGAGGGTAGTACTACACTATGTAATTTATTGAAATGCGAATATTTTAATTCAACATTATTAATAGGATATGTAATGTTAACATGATGTGAAGATATAATACTTGGATCATTCTTTAGATTATGAGGCATTAGAAATAATGATGAAGATGATTCCCGTTTATAAAAAGATGATTTTATTTGTAAAAATGGCGGTTCTGACCACCACGTATAAGATGAAACCCTTCCAGCTCTAAGTCCGCGCGAAGCGGTGTCTTCGGGGTTTTCAAGTGACGTATAATTACGCCATAAATACTTTGCAACAGTATTATGAATCTCAGATTCGTAATGATGTACAGAGTTTTTTAGTTGTATTGGTAATGTACCTGGCCCATCATGAAAGCTACCCGAAAACTTAGGAAAATCAATTTTAGGTAAATTAATAGAATTGTGGTTATTTGTGTCATTAGTACCAGGTGTAACCTCGGACACTGATTCTCCTAAACGTTGACTGCGAGCAAAGAAGAAAGAAGAAAGAAGCGTGCAATGGCCAACAAACTGTAGTACTCGTTTTCGAACTCCTCGCGTTCCGCATATTGCTCGCTGGGATCGTCCACCAGTGCCTCCAAGTCACTCTGTAATACATCATATTTCTTGTATAAGTTTTCGAATATATGAAGTCGAAATTCAATTTCGATGATTTGTATATTACTCAAATTCTTACAAGCTTTTGTGTAGGTAACTCGAAAATTGTGTAAGCTTAGCTTTAAATGAAGCTCGTTTTTTGATTAAGACTTTGGCGTCAGCCATGTTTCAAGCAAAAGGCCAAAATATTGTTATAAATGCATAAATAAAGCTATAGAAATGATATCTATTGATGAACTAATAAAACACCTGTTAATTTTAAAACAGATGTTGCATGTATATTAGCGTAGGCACTTTTGTACTATGAAAATAAATAATTAACGTATATGCAAAGTAGCTAAATTACTATGGAAAATGATTGTATATGATTATGAAAATAATTAAAAACTACAAAATAAGAGAATGAAGAGATGTGCACAGGCAAAAGGCAAAATGAATGACTAAAATAAGCTTATTAGTGTTATTTGCCAAATACCTACATGAAATATGAAAATGTTCTAATGAAATTAAAATAACGCTTATAGAATGATAATTATGAATAATGCTATGAGTTAAGCTAATTATGACCACTAGGATGGGTATGATTAGATGAAGGTTAGGAATAATTGGAACGATCTCACTGTTTTCGGTGCAAACCACTGATGCTGATAGTGATGATGACGTGGAGATTCCTTCTGGATGATCTCAAGGCACGATGACACTCTTCAGAAGTGGATATGCCGTAAACGGGGACGTTCCTTCTACTGCCGCAGACTCGAATCTTCTTCTTGTGACCGTTTTGTTGATGTGCAAAACGACGGCATGCTTAAGGGCCAATATGTTCACAAAAAAGGTGAAGAACGAGGTGAAGACGACTTGAACCCAAAGTACAGCTTTCTAATAACTTCTTTTTTTCTGTTCAAATTTTTGACGGTTGAAGGACCATATACTTATTGGAAGTTAATTAAAGTTACAATGGTTGTCGTAACTGCGGCGAGTATTAAAAATGTAATGTATGAAAAATGTATGTATGAATGCGCGCGCGCGATATGATGTATGTAAGCTTAATGTTGGTATGTCGACGGCTCGACGCGGCGCGCGACGAGCCGCTGCCGGCGCCCCCTCACCGCATTCTCCGCCGTGGTCCAGTCGTGTTGAGTTGCATGACTCAACACTTGGGGTCGACGCAATATGTCATCTGTTTTGACATATTGCAAAAAGTTTCGACAATGACTTTTATGACCGGCCGCCTGCCTAACGTCAACCCTCCTTGGGAATGTAATCGTTGACCCAGATGGTACCAGATGGAGTTGGTCCGAGTCAATATAGGGCTCTTAGTCGTCTTTTACGACACCCATGAACAAAGCAAGGGTTGGTAGTATTCGAAGCCGCTACCACACAGCACGTCGTTTTCCATTCATATGTAAAAAAAAATCATAAAATACTTTAAAGATTTCATCGCTAATACAACCCGGCCGAGCCCGGCGGACCCGGCCGGGTTGGCGACTAATGCAATCGGGCCCGACCGGGTTAAGAAACATACCGGTTTGCAATCTCTATGCCAGAGTAAAGCGTCATCTAAAAGCCGAGAATGTGAACGATAAATTGATTACGCATCAACCACACTATCACTATCGTTATTCAGCCTATCGCCGCCCACTGCTGGACGTAGGCCTCCCTCAAGTTTCTCCTTGAAGTGTGGCCCTGTGTTTTCTGCATGTAACGACGTCCAGTAACTTTCATGAGATCTTCGTTTCATCTAGTGGGGGGCATCCTATACTGCGTCGTACGATACGTAACTGAAGAACCTTTCTTCCCTAGCGGTTGTCGCTTCGTCGACCAATGTGGGCTGCCCATTCCACTTCGGCGTGCTAACTCTTCGTGCTATGTCGGTTACACCCGTTCTTCTCCAGATATCCAAATATCGGCATCTATCTCACAGAAAACTTGCGAGCTTAGCTCTACCATTTTTTTAATTTTTTTTTCATTGCAAACGATGGCAAACGAGCAAACAGTACACCTGGTGGTAAGTCTTGCTACCGCTCATGGACCTTTACAGGGTCGCTGCCTACCGCGAAGAAAGTAAAGGGAGTCTGAATGCGTGCATTAAGGCTCGGTGATACCAAGGGCATCACCAAAACCCTCCACACACAAACAACCTCAGAAAGTTGGGCTTCCGGCTCTCTCACTCACCGAACGAAGCACAGTAACAAATTGCTACTACTCAGACGTCGATTTTCTGCGAGAGTGTAGTAATACCCCAGACGGACCGGCCCGCGGCTGTAGACAGATAACTGTCGACAGTGTGGTCCTACCACTCTTAAGTCCACAGCTCATTATTATAAGGCCTTATTTAGGGACCAATATTAACTGCGTAATGAAAATTATATCAAAATTCATTGTGTAGTGTAAATCTAAGCAAAACATAGACAGCAGGAAGCAACTTTGTTTTATGATTTCTAAAGAAAAGTTGAACCTAATATATTAGCTTATTGAAATCGCATGGTGTTTAAATCACTACGCTATATATTTAAATATCTCAAACTACAGTGAGTACTAAGTACAAAGCCATGTTAATGGACTCACAAGAATGTAGCCGGCTTCAAACTCTGTACTCAGAATAGCCTTATTATTAATAGCTACATCTGTTTCTTTTCAATAAACGGTCATGATTCAATCGAACTTTATAAGATTTGTTCTTTGATCTTTATTTTATTAAGTGCATATAAATCGTGATTTATTTCTATTATATATCATATAAACTTTTAAAAGGAAAACATATAGATATTAGATTATTTTTAAGAGATAAAATCCATACACCTATAAAACTGCTGACTGCATCGATGGCGTAGTGATTAAGAGACTTACCGCCAGTTTTATTGATCCGATTCCCACTCCAGATAATTTGCGATCCACAAATTGTTGTTAGGAGTCGTGTCTTTGTTACCATTAATTTATGTGTTTGTAAAGTCCCCCGTGACACAAGGACTATTTAAAAAAGGGTAACTCAGGACTGTCGATTCAAGATAAATTTAAAAGCCTTTTCTATTTTTCAGACTACCTATTTTTAATCGAGAGAAATAAGGTCATTGAATGATTTTTAACTTTTAGTTTTAGTAGTACGGCCATCGTTTAGGGCAAGTAAGATTCAAAAAGTTTAACCCATCTTAAAGAATAATGATATGTTCTGTCGCATTATCTTATATACCCTTGCTATATACCAAGATCATGCGATCGGAGAGTTTGATATCTTCTGTAGAAACTATGAATAAAACGTATTTAAAACCTCACCCAAATACGCAATGAAATGAAACCAGCAAAGAATTCTTCATTTTCTATTATGTCTGTCTAAAACTCCTCTTTGGGAAATCAAATCAATCAATCAATCAAAAATCATATTAGATATTAGCCGTAGGAGTAGGAATTCTTACGGCTAATATCTAATATGATTTTTTTTTAAACAAGCACCAGGCTAGTGATACATTACTTTAAACGTTATAGTACTTTTTTTTTGTGGTAGGCTATGGTCTGGACACAACCCGCCCAATAACAGGTCGATGGATGGGCGGTCCCATAACTTACTGTATTTCTTCCTCATCGCCGTTGGACTGACGACTGATGCCAGGCGATCTCTCTGCGGGTGATGGACTAATCCTCGGTCCGTTCACCCGCGACCTAGGTTAGGTTAGGATCAGGCGTTGGTATTCGCGCCTGCATCACCCAAAGTAGGACAATTCCTTCCGGACCCGCTCCGCCGTTTCCTTCTGCGTACTTTGTAATACTAAAAGTGGCTTTGAGAAATGTATAATGCGATGCAATAATGTCAATAAATAGATTACGTAATTATTTATAATTGTTTTTAATTCACTAGCCAGTTAAATATACAAATTGCGGCAACTTGTAAACTATAGATAGTTATTTTAAAATAGAATTAATATACAACATATCTCAAGAAAGGACGGGTTGAGAGATAGGAATAGGATACAAGGAAGTCTTCCGACGACTATGTGATAAATTGCCTTCTTCAACTCGACCCCAGAATCTTACGAATGGTTTAACTTCAAAAGATTGTAGCTGAAAATTTAGCCTTAAAAGCATGATTTAGAAATCGCTCGTCTTTTGCGACATCCCCGGGAAAGATAGGGAGTGGCGAATTGTATTCTTACTCCGTCACTACACAGAAAGCAAAATTGTTGAAAGTAAAACTGTTGAAAGTAAAATTTTAGTATTTTACCAGATTGTCTCATTAGACGATTGAGTAACCGCTATGCTGCTATTTTGCGAGCAGAAACCCCTGTAAATATATTCACAGCATGTAAATTATAATCTTAGATAGTAAATGGGTATTTGACAACGTCACTATTGCCAATCAGAGTGGGGCAACAAATGTATGCAATTATACATACAAACACACACACACACACATACACACATTTGACCTACAACACCACGCTGATCAGACGTATTGGGATACGATTTTATTTCGAGTTTTCCTTCTCTTACATTCAGAGCTGACTGGAAAGATAGAATAAATAAATTGGTGTAATGAAACTAAAATATTTTTGCTTTCAACCAAATTGATTTTATTTTTTTTAGGACGCCGATTTACCCGAAGGAGATTATCCAATGGACGGTATAGACGAGTGGGATGAGTTACCTGATTCTAGTTCAACGTTGAAACCTTCGATTCTGGGTGTCACACCATCAGCTATCACTAAGCTTGGACCTGTTGCACCTGTTGTATCAGCAGCCGCTAGCATTGCAGCCACTAACACCAGGCCCAGAATTATTGACAACCGTAGGTATTTTTTATTTCAAGAAAATGTTTAGTTTACGTATCCTTTATAATCATTACAAGCTGATATGATGAGTCAATAATTATTAATAATATTGCAAAATTAATAATTAAAAAATTATAATAAAAAAATAAAAAAAAAAAAACAATAACTGATGACACATTATTAAGTACACACGAATAATATATGTATAGTTAAGAGTACTGAAAAATAGTACTCACTTCGGAGCGCTGTAAAACCTTAGCTATTGACTTAGTGAAAAAATGTTGCGTATAAATGTTGTTCCTTTAAAACGATCTACAAAAATTGTCTGATATAATTTTTTCGTAAAATGACAAAAAAAAAGTTATATCGAAAAATTTTTTTTTTTTCTCAAATTTCTGAACATTTTCGCTTATAACTTTTTTATTTATAGTTCTACGACAAAAAGTTACTGAACCAAAGTTGTAGAAAATTTAATTTGCAACAAAGAATGTTAACAAATTTTTTTATCAAACAAATAGTTTAAGAGATATATCGTAAAAACCATTTCAACCCCTATTTTCAAGATGGCGGCCGTGGGACAAGGGTGGCGACCCCACAAACTTGGTTTTAGCTTTACACTGACCCCCCCTACACATCAAAAAAATAAAATAGTGTTCTCTAAAAAACGCCGCCAATGACGGTCCCAAGCCCGTATGCAAAAGGAGGAGGGTTGGTTGCAGGAAGAGACCATACCAACTGTAAAAGGTCAACGTCGAGACTCGGGCGACGGTCAACTAACCCAAACATCTTAGCAGTGGTAGGAAATGACCTCTGCACCCGCAACTTCACCTTCATCATCAAAAGTGAACTCGGGGGTCTTGGCTTAGCCGCCCGGACCAAGAGGTAGAAAGCCTCCATAAAAATTCACCCCAAATCCTAAGGTGGGACACGTGCCGATAGGATGTATGACTGATGGGTCTATCAGCCCTTAGCGCCAACCTCAATGGACCTGGTTCACATTGTTGTATTGTGCCTTCACATGGGAATGGGCGTCACCCCATGTGCGACCTGTTGAATCGACCCTGCTCGTGGGAGCACTATGGAAAATAAAGAAAAAGAAACAAATACTCAATTACACTTGGAAAAACCTCAAAATAAAATGCTTACACAACAGATATTTCATAAATCATTCTTCAATACAACAAGAACTCAATCTCTAAACAATCTCGACAACCTAACATCACCTGAAGTAAGAACAGACTCAACCACATCTGATATCAATGAATGGACAAGGGTAACGGACAGGAAAAGACAACGTGAAAGCCCTGATGCAAATAAAGGTCAAAAACAAAAGAAACCTGACATATACTGGCTAAGTCAACCTGCGCCTACACCAACCTCAAACAGTTTTTCAGAATTGGATAATGACAATGATCTGCCAAACATGGAAACTAACGAAACCACTGAAAAACCCTTCAAAGCACCTCCACTTTATATAGACAGGGTCAGCAATATCCAACCGCTCTTAAAAATGCTTGATGAGGTAGCTGCAGACAACTATGAAGTGAAAGTACTCCGCAACGAACAAGTTAGAATTCAACCCAAATCTACAGAACTATATACTAAAATTGTAAAAAACCTGCAAGATAAAAATACAGAATTCTACACCTATAAGCCCAAGAAAGACCGTTGCTTTAGAGTAGTGCTTAAAAACCTCCACCCCTCTACTGACATAGAAGATATAAAAGCCGAACTAGACGAACAAGGCCATAAAGTCACAAACATCTGGAACGTCAAACAGAGAATAACTAAGAAACCTCTACCAATACACTTCATAGATATTGAACCCAACACCAATAACAAACTCATATACAACGTCAAAAATCTTCTACACTGTAGAGTCACTTTCGAACCACCTAGGCCTAAACGAGAAATCCCTCAATGCAGCAACTGTCAACAATACGGACATACAAGAAAATACTGCTTCAGGAAGCCCAAATGCATAAAATGTGCTGGAAACCATGCATCCTCATTGTGTGAACGCAAAGAAAGATCAGACTCTGTAAGATGTGTACTCTGCGATGGTAACCATCCTGCAAACTACAAAGGCTGCTCTATATATAAGGAATTGCAGAAAATAAAATACCCTACCCACCCAGAACGGCAACGACAAACTATGACAACACAACAACGACAAACAAAACCAGCACATAACCAATACCAACCAAAAAATAGCCAACAAGACCAACGATCATATAAAGAAGCCCTAACATCCAACAAACCTGCAAGCAATGAGACACGGAAAGCTATAACAAAAGACAACAACATAGAAGAAATTTTAAACACAATGACTCAACTAATGCAACAATTAAGCTCAATGACAAACCTTTTAATAGAAATCATGACGAAATTATCCTATTTTATAATCTCAAAATAGCCATTTGGAATGCCAATGGCCTCTCCCACCATGTCCTAGAAGTAGAGACATTTTTAATAACAAATAAAATTGATATCCTTCTGATATCCGAAACTCATTTCACAGTAAAACATCACCTAGAAATCAAAGACTACAAATTCTATCACACGATGCACCCAGACGGTAAGGCCCATGGAGGATCTGCAATTCTTGTCAAGAATAACATCAAACATTATGAGACCAATTCGTACAAAACATCTGAAATACAAGCCACAAGCATAGTTGTCGAAGACTGGCGAGGACATCTGACAGTTACTGCACTATACTCTCCACCGAAACATGCTATCAAAAAAGAGGACTATATAAAATTCTTTCAAACACAAGGCATACGGTTTATTGCAGGAGGAGACTATAACGCCAAAAATGCACAATGGGGCTCTCGTCTAACAACTCCTAAAGGACGACAGCTACAGGCAGCCGATCTACACCTAAAAGCTGATAGACGATCTACACCTAAAAGCTATATCGGGTGGTGAACCAACTTACTGGCCGACAGACCCTAAAAAACCCCAGATCTCATAGACTTTGGTGTCGTAAAAGGAATTCCAACTAACTGCTTTAAATGTTCCTGCCTTCATGACCTTTCCTCGGATCATAGTGTAGTCTTGCTAGAAGTCTCCCACGAACTCAAAAACGTCAAGCCAAGAGCAAGCCTACACAATAATAGAACTGACTGGGATCTATTCCGTTCCTTGGTAGAGTCAACGATGGAAAACAGTATGCCACTTAAATCCGAAATAGACATAATGACAGCGGTAGAACACTTCAACCAATGTGTCCAAGGGGCTGCATGGGATAGCACTCCTCCGACCAAAGAGTATAAGGAACCTCTCTGCTCAAAAACGACTCGTGAAATGGTGGCTGAAAAAAGACAAGCACGTAAGCTGTGGCAGACTACCAGATTTCCCCGAGACAAAACTCAGCTAAATCGCCTAACTGCTAAACTCAAGGAACACATACAAACTGAAAAAAATGAAAGTTTACAGTCTCAACTACGTGACCTAGACGCTAAAGCTACTAGTAATTACTCCCTTTGGAAAACAACAAAAAAACTAAAACGACCTACTATCCCCAATCCACCAATTCGCAGAAAAGATGGTACCTGGGCAAAAAGCGATTTAGAAAAGAGCGAGGCATTTGCTTCTCATTTAGCTGACGTGTTCGTGCCAAACACCGTACAGAACCCATCTAAATCCAATGAAGATGAATTCATCAACTCGCTAAATGAACCCTACCAACTGGACCTCCCGATAAAGAGAATCAAGATAGCCGAGGTCACGGAAACAATTAAAAAACTAAAACAAGGGAAGTCTCCAGGATACGACCTAATTACTGCAAAAGTGCTACGCGAACTACCAAAAGTTGCAATACGGTTTTTGACCCATCTATTTAATTCCATCATGAGTAGAGGCATCTTCCCACCCCAATGGAAAATAGCTCAAATCAAAATGATCCCTAAGCCTGGGAAAAGTCCTGAGGAAGTATCTTCCTACAGACCGATTAGCCTATTGCCAATTCTTTCAAAGGTCATGGAAATTCTCTTTTTGAAACGTTTAAATACTGCCATAGCAGAACACAAAGTAATACCAGACCACCATTCGGTTTTCGGAAACAACATGGAACGATAGAGCAGGTGCATAGATTGGTGGAAGAAATCCATAAATCATTCGAAAACAAGAAATATTGCTGTGCAGCGTTTTTAGACATATCACAGGCTTTCGACAGGGTCTGGCATGTGGGCTTATTGTATAAAATAAAAAACCAACTCCCAATAAATTACTACATCTTTTCGAAAGCATATCTAGCTGACAGATTTTTTTATGTAAAACATGGAGATGACATTACAAAACTACACAAGGCACATGCAGGGGTACCACAGGGAAGCGTACTTGGACCAATCCTCTACCTGATCTTTACATCCGATCTTCCAATGACAGACGGCGCTGTGATTGGCACATTCGCAGATGATATAGCAGCTCTAACTGCCCATGACGAACCAGCACAAGCAAGCAATATGCTAGCTACAACGTTCTCTAGACAACATCACGGAATGGCTATCTACCTGGCGGATAAAAGCTAATGAAACCAAGTCCGTACAAGTGACGTTCACGACGCGACGTGAAACTTGCCCCCCTGTATCACTCAATGGAGTTGTAATACCACAAGCGAACGAAGCTAGATACCTGGGACTCTACTTGGATCGCAGACTTACCTGGAAAAAACACATATTCACTAAACGAAAAGCATTGGGAATCCAACTCAGAAAAATGTACTGGCTACTCCACAAAAAATCACAACTCTCACTGGAAAACAAATTACTCCTTTACAAATGTATCCTGAAACCAATATGGAACTATGGAGTACAGCTATGGGGCACCGCTTCCAACTCAAACCTCGAAATCCTCCAGAGATTCCAATCTAAAGTTCTGAGAATGATCACAAAAGCCCCTTGGTTCGTAACAAACAACCAGCTACACCATGATCTGGAAATAAGAACAGTTCAAGAAGAGATCAAGCACTCCATGAGTTCATACAGAAAAAGATTAAACGTACACCCAAATATACTAGCCTCACACCTAATGAGTACCAACGCAACATTTAGAAGACTCAAAAGGAAGTCCCCTAGAGACATAGCTAATTATACAATAAGGCACCCGTCACAGGACTGATGCCCTGCAAGTCATCTAACAAATTACTCACCATGTGCTGAATGTTCCTATGAACAGATTGCAGAAGAAAAAACAAAAACAAAAAACAAAAAAAAAAAAAAAAAAAAAAAAAACGCAAGGTAAGGCCTAAAAAATGTAACATTTCAATGGACTAGTAGTAGGTATCTGGTCATACTCTGCCCAATCAGTCCGGGCGTGCGCCATACTATGGCAATAAAAAATGAAGATTTTATGTTATCCAAACTATTGGATTTAGAATAATATAATTTCATTTATTGTGTTTTCCTTGTAAAGACCTTTTCATTCGATACCATTATTCTACTAATCAAAATGGCTATCCTCTTGAATCAAAATAGGCGCCTTTTAAATAGTCGTGCATTGTCATGTAAACAAAACGTTTGTGCCAATTTTCGGCCTAATAACTTCCTTGCAAGTGGGTGAAACATTGATTACAAAACTCCAGGACATACATAGAAATAAAAGTTTTTAAAATGGGCAACAGCGCTCATCCGGCAAACGTCATGTTAGAATGATTTTGGATTATTTTTGTTTTTTTTTTTCAGCCAACATGACTCTGAACGAACGTCGTTTACTTCGCAATGCCGTGCTGCAGAGTACAGCTGCATTGCTCCACGCTGGTAAATGTCTTGTACCACAACCGCGGTGGCTGACTGTAAGGCAACTTGCGCCAGCTGCTGATACAATGTGAGTAGTATAGTAAAGTTCTTTTCAGCCTGCTTACGTCCCACTAGAAGCACGAATTTTCTTTTTAATGACAGATAAATTGATCTACTACATACTTTTTTTGTTTACTTAAATCATTTATATTTTGTTAGGTATTTTATTCTTTTTAATGAAATTAGTTAGATTTTGTTTATTATTTTGCCCTGTTCGATGAAATTAGTAATTTTTGTTTCTTATTTCAACCTTTTCTTGAATTTATATGAATATTGCTTTTGATGTGAACCTGTACAACGCAATTGTTTATATTTTGTTTATTATGTCATTCTGTTCAATATAATGAGTTATATTTCCTTTGTTATTTCATCATATTCAGTGAAATATTTATACATTGAATGTTATTTCGTCCCATTCAATGAAATAAATAATATATTTTGTTTACTTTCAGTTACACACCGCCTTGCGTTCAACTACATCGATGCGCTCCTGACTCTGGCTGCTGTATCAACGATGGTGAGGTCTGCGCCCCCATTGAAGGCAAAGCTGTTGTCCTCCCATTTTATGTAAGTTTAATCTTGTGACCGTATGGTGATAAACTAATTCCCCTTCATCCATATACATAAATCACATTCCACACGTGATGAAAGATTAAGAATACCGTATGTCTTCATACTTTACTCTTACGTGGAACATGTCAACACTGGGTGGGATCGTGAGAAAAATTGGTAGCGTTCTATTATCCTACCCGCCAAGAGGCCGACGCGTGAGGAAAGACCGACGTCCTTCCCGAGGGGGGGACGTCGGTCGATGGGAGGGTACTCCAAATAGGGGGTATTCCGTCGGGCCGACCACTGATGACAAGTAACCCTGCTCCGGTGGTCGGCCCAATGACGAAGGCGACATGCACGTGGGTGGGTTGCGGGTGTGCGTGCTTACGCCCCTCTGTCGCCCCGGACGGAGTGGTGCGAGGAGCGCGTCGACCGCAACCCACCCCTAAAAAAAAAAGCGTTCTATTATTCAACCTATGTAGCGTTGCCAGACGTCCGGATAAAGCCGGACATAGGTAGGCTTTTTAATTGCGTGTCCGGCCAAAATAATCGGTGTCCGACTTTTATTAGGCATTTTACATTTCGCAAACGAGCTAGCGCCGAGCGTGGCCGAGCGCAGGCGAGTCGACTGCTATCATAATAATCCAAAAAGCTTAATTTTACATACATTTTTCTGTTGTACCTAATAATACTAAAACACAAAATCATCAATAATGTAGGGTGTCCGGCCTTTCTACCCAAATGTCCGGCCAAACTGGCTGGTCTGTCCGGCTATTAGGTTTGACGACCTGGCAATCCTAAACTTATGACATCAAATCGGATACTCGGTCATCGTCGTCATCATTATCAGCTCACATATCCTCCACTGTTGGAATCGCGCCTCCTGCATAATAGGAGGCCACTTAACCTACTACATCACGCTGGTCAGACGGGTTGGTATTTTAATTAGAGTTTTCCTTCTCTTGCGTAAATGTTATATACATATTATATCCCTTAGTCGTCTTTTAGGACACCCACGTGCAAGAGAGGGGGTGGGGATTGCATTCTTACTCATCATCACACAAAAAAGCTAAGTGCAGAGATAATATTATTAACTAGCAACCCGCCCTCGCTTCGCTTCGGTTTCAGTCTTTCCTGTGTAGTTCCCGTTCCCGTGGGAATACCGGGATAAAATATAGTCTATGTTACTCCCTGATATTATAGCTTTCCATTGGTGAAAGAATTTTTGAAATCGGTCCAGCTGTTTTGAAGATTACCCGGAACAAACAGACAGACAAAAAAAATATAAAGTGTATTTTAGGTATATGTATAGTGCAAATAACCGTGTGAGCATAAAAAAAGCCTATTATTTTGACATTATAAACAGACACTCCAATTTTATTTATTGCTAGGTATAGATTATTCAATCATTTATGAATTAATTCAATCATTTATGAATTAATTATGAATGAATTCATATATCTTATCACGTGGATAGATTTATGTATCATAAATTTGTTTTTTTATATAAATGTGCGTGGTTATGGAGTGAGAATACAATACAATACAATACCCTATTTCTTACCTGTGGATGTCGTAAAGGGAACTAAGGCATATTGTATGTAAATAATGCATGCATGAGAAGGAAGACTTGAAATAGAACTATATAAAGAGACGTGCAAATGGAGTCGTATAATAAAATAATTGGCCTCCTATTTTGGAGGACTTTCGACCCCATCAGTGGGGACGTATAGGAACTGTGATGATGATGATGATGATTTTAATTGTTTTTTCTAAATGTATAATGGTAGCTTGAACCCAGCAATGGGCTCATGGAGATTGCTAAGCCGCTGCCTACCATGAAGAAAGTGAAGGTAGTATGAATGTAAGCTATGAGGTTCGGTGATATTAAAGCCATCACCTAAACCCACGAGTCATAAACACGCTGAGAAAGTTGGGCTTCCGGCTCTCTCACTTATCGAACGAAGCAGAAAGTTGCGCTTCAAGCTCTCTCACTCACCGAACGAAGTGCTATAACAAATGACTACTACTCAGACGTCGATTTTCTGTGAGAGTGTACTACCTTGGACGGACCAGACCGTGGTTGTAGACAGACAGCTGTCAATAGTGTGATCCTACTACTAAATGAGCTAAAATGATGATATATTGTTAGTGGGGGTGCATCTTAATGCCCCACCAACTAGCAGACTTTACGCGTACATCGGAAATTTAGTTTAATATGAATAAATAGAAGTTTGATGAAACTTCTAAGATAATTTTATTCACACTCTGTCACTCTTGACACATTTTCCTTATTTATATCTAAAAGAACATTCTAATATTAAAATACAAAACACAAAGTAGAAAAATAAAACTTGTAGGAAAAAAAGATCTTATATTAAAATAAAAACTCTTTTATTCCAACATATATTTGTAATAATTTCGTATTTTTCAGCTTCATAAAGCTGACGGAGCAGTGAATGTAGTAAAAATGCAATTTTACAACCACACCCAATGCGCTTGTGTATCGAGAGACAGACTTCAAAGTACTATCAACACTAGACTGAGCCTAGGTATGAGGATCGGTAACCCAAGCTACAGTGCTACGCAAGAAGACGAAACTCCTCTTAGACGAGATATGGATAGACAAAATGATTGGAGAGTGCCTACAGAAGATTCACGATCTGATAAAGAAGATGAGGAAACAACCGCTCCTCCACAATTGCGCAGGTATGTTTTCTATTTGACTGCATAGATGGCGTAATTTGATTCCCACGCAGGACAGACATTTACCTGTTCCATAAATGATGTTTCTGAATTGTGGTGTTAATTTTGTATGTTTGTCAAGTACTGCGCGTAAAAAGTTTGAACGGGTTAGAGTGGTTCCGCACTATGTTCGATCCGAATCCGATCCGAACCCGTGAAAATATGGATCTAGATAACTCGGACCGAATTCGGATATTGCTTACGCACTAGTCCGAACAAATACACTAGTCTGAACTAATACACTGGATGGATACCTGCCGCTTCACGTCACTAAACCTGCCCGCCCTGCTGCCTCTCTGCTCGTACGCAGCTCGGCTTTAACTCGGACGCAGTACGCGAGCGTTCATACAAATAATTCTATGGCTACTTCGGTCCGTCAAAAATCTTCTCCGGAATGGAGATTCTAGAAGGACGAATAGAAATGGGATGACGGAGATCAGATCTAGTGCGTAAATTACCATAGAAATAGTTCTACGGTTACTACGGACCATATTTTCGCGGGTTCAGATCGGATCGGAATCGTTCTTAGCCCCGTCTACCTAGTGTAGTGTATTAGATATTTTTTCTCTCTCATTAATTAGTGTTATAAGTTGCTCAAGAAAGTGCGGCTGCATAATCTCCTTATTATTCGTTATTATGCAAAGGTTATTTAAATACATATAATTAAATATATATTTTAAGAGAAGGAAAACTTGGAATAAGGCCCTATACCCGCATGTCTGACTACCGTTGTATAGTAGGTCAATTTCCCTCCCATTGTGTAGGAGGCTCGAGGCCAAAAGTGGAACGTGTATGAGCTGTGATGATAATGAAATATATTCTAACAATTTATTTTCAGGTGCACCTGTCCCGGATTATTTTTGGCAAATATGACGGACAACGTCCCCTGTTCCTGCATCTGCGACTGGCCGGATCTGATCAAACGCCGAGATTGTCAATCATTAGCTAAGGGGAAAGAACATTTTGGACTTCGCGATCGCGTCTGCGTAGCAAATGGAGATTGTACACCACCTACTTGCGAATATGGAGCCTACGATAGAACAAACGGCAAATGCCCCTTGAGAAGATACAGAAGAGTAAGATATCATAATAGAGGAAAATATCATGAAAAAACCATTACAGTGTGATCGATTGATTAGATTTTAAGGTGAATAGCAAATGTAATGTCTAAGGGGCCTACTACTGACTCTTATAAGTCTTATTTCAATGTTACAATGACATGAGAGAGTTCGAAGCCAAACTTTTTGAGGATGTTTGCGTGTGGTGCCTTTAGTTTCACTGAACCTCATTGTACACATTCACTCTCCCTTCATATGCTTCACGACCTAGCAAAGGTCAATGAGCGGCAGCGACACTTATCATAAGGTGTCCTACTTGCTCGTTTGCCACCGTTTGTAATAAAAAAAAATCATACCATAAGGTGACTGAAATATGCTTAATTTATTACCGCAAAGGATGGGCAAGATAGAAAATGTCATCCAAATCGTTAACTCGTGATAGAAGAAAGTGAAGCCAAAACCGCAATGGGAAATTCGGTCTTTTAGTATTCTTAAAATTTTAATTTAATGCTTGTAACTTTAAGGAAACATGTGCAATATTAATTGAAAAATATCCCCAAAGAAGATAAAAACTTATAAAGTTATTATGAGGCTAATTCTATGCCTTTCTCACACAACGATGTTTTCTTTAGGATCATTACGACGTTGACGTCACGTTCTTAGTATAGCTTTCTCTCTTTCATTAATAACATTGAAATATTACTAATAGGTCAGCTAATTGTTAGAAAATAAATATGTTATTTCATAAAATGTTTAACCTTTGGTCCATTTCATATTCCTATGTACCAATAAACATTCCTTAGTTTAAAAAAAATTCCCAATCCAACCTTTCATTTTCTCATATGGTCGGTAATAATATTAAATTTTTGCTTTATTATTTGACATAATTATGATCATGGCACGGAACTAAGAAACATTGTTTTAAGGTTAAAATATTTATTAGACATTTTTGAGAAAATATTTATGAGATCTTAATGAGGCATTTTTTTGTTTTCTAAAAGTTTATAGTAGTCCCCCACAGATATTATTACTAGTAGTCTTATAAAGTTGTTTAAAAGATCTTATTGCTAATACCATATTAGGTTATGTATGTGAAATTAAGATATTTTCAAGGATTTTATCGTCGTCATTATATTTGAATTAAACTTAATCGATGTTTCGAAAACATGGTGGGACTCTCAGTCCTAAAGCAAAAATCAAATACGAACGCGACAAAATCAGTAAAAATATTTCGCATGTTGAATACTCGCTTATACGTCAGAAATAATTAATTTAGACAATTTCAAATTAACATATTTATCCATCCAATAATATATCAACGTTCGTCCTTAGATTTACACCCATAAAGACACTTCTGTCGGGTCTAGATAACAAGTACAAGTCGAGTAATAATCATGTTTTTAACATCAAGTCCTCTGCTAATCGTGACGTTTATGCCTATAACCAATAGTGAATATTGATAGACTGATATTACTATTATATTTCAAGCTAAATATGATTAAAGCATCCTTATGTGGTGATAGATTACTAATACTGTATTCCAACACCCCTTACCGCTAATCTATGCGAGGTGCACATAGCCAGCTGAAGCAACTTCTTGAAAATTTTGCTTCCCGCTTTGGGAATCTTATAATATTAACTACTATCGCAAGCAAGTCTATCAAACGTGGCTATTGTAGCTTTATTTTTTCTTCGGTACGTCTATAACCGATAGTGAATGACAACAGGCTAACAGATGGATTAGCAATATATTTTTAATTTGCTATTTCAGTCCTGCATACCCTTGTTTTTTTACAGTTCGGCAAACGATTTTACTACTTCATTTATCTTACCGTAAAGTATCCTTTTGTTCTCTTTATTAGTCAGTTTTTGTATAATACGTGGAATGCATAATATTTTCTAAGATTTTGTTAATTATTTACATCACGCACTGTACTGTATTGATATGGAATATTTTTAAGATTTGTATTAAGTTGTAAATAAATATTTTTTTTTTATTAAGAGCTATTGTTTTTTTTTTGTAATTCACTACCCACTCTTTTGCCCTACCTTTTGCTCATCTTAAAAGACAACTAAGGAATTAAATATACACAAAAAATCTACGCAAGAGAACGAAAACTTAAAATGAAACCTTATACGAACACGCCTAACCAGCGTGGTTAGTAGGCAAATTCCTATTGCGCAGGAGACTCGAGCCCAACAGTATGTTGTATATGAGCTAAAATGATGAATGATGATGATTGTTTTTTGTTTGCAACCCTTTTTTATTAGTAACATTTATTTAATAGTCTTTGAACATGTTCTATTCATAACTAACTATGCTTAAAATCGCAGAGTGCTATAGAGTTGGCTATGTTCGGGATTTCTTGTTTGAAATACGAGATTCCGTTAAAGAACAAGTGTAATCGATATAGCACGAAGAATTAGCGCCCTGAAGTGTCAAGGGCCAAGCACATCGCTTGACGATACGATAACCACTGAAGAATAAGGATTTTAAGTGGTAGAAGCAAACTGTTGTTAGTCTTCTGTGTACAGCCTCTTGCCGGTTCATCCGGGGTAGTACTACTCTTGTAGAAAATCGACGTCTGAGTACTAGCAATTTATTGCTATGCTTTGCTCCATGAGCAAGAGAGCTGGTAGTCCAACTTTCTGGGTGTACTTGTGTATGGCGGATAATGGTGATGCCTGAAATTTGCGGTGATGAAGTCTTGGTCGGGGCATTAAGCGCGAGAGGCTGACATGGGGTATAGGGAAACCCGATGAAAATGGTCACTGGCCACCTACCAGTCAGCAGAAGACCCGAACCCTGGACTATCCCCTCTGGGAGGCCGTCCCACCAATCAGCGAAAAGCCCGAAGGTCGTCGTGCCCGAGTCGAAAATTTGACTGGAATGTGGCGGCAATCGTGCTCCATGTCAGCTCCTCACAATACTCATGCCTTATGCACTTTCCCTTTCTTTTTTTTGGTATCACCTTTAGAGATTTATACTCTCTTCTAAAAAACATAAAAGAGAAGAAACAAAAAAGAAAAGCTGACCCAACAGACGTTGTTCTGTTCAAAGAAAGCGCCACCTACCGGGTTCGATTGTGAATCTAAACCATTCTCGAATGCCCTGGAGCACACACAAAAAATTTCATCAACATCGGTCCAGCCGTTTAGGAGGAGTTCAGTGACATACACACGTACACAAGAAATTTATATATATGTATAAACTAGCTGACCCAACAGACGTTGTTCTGTTTAAATAAAATAAACGGATTTCTCCTTGAAATTGACAGCATTAATAGGGACTGGCCGACTGCAGCGCCATCTCCGGGCTCATTTGTGAATCTAAATCATCCAGGCCCCCACTTAAATGCATTCAAAAAAATTCATTCAAATCCATCCAGCCATTAGTTGCAGTATAGATAAATAACTTATACTCCGGCTGCTCTGAGTTTGCGTTCCTGACACATGTCAATTCGTCATAACTAGTGATGTACAATAAATAATATTCATTATATTTAATAATGTGATTTATTGCATTTATTATGCATATTTAGCCAATTCAATATAGATTTTGTTAAATTTATAGGAATTAATTCGCATGTTTTTTTTTTAAAAGTGCCTTCATCTTTTTTATGCTATACGGTGAAGAAGTATTATGGCCGGCTCCATAATCTTTAATTTGAACCCAGATTAGCTCTATGGTATGGTACTGGCAGTGGAATGGGGGAATTCGAAGAACGCAATAATCGTTCTCCAGAGCTAGCTCATCTAAAACATAACGAACTTATGCCGGCTTATGGTCATTGACTAATTTCATCAACTCTGCTTTTAGTATAAACATATTTTAGTCATTGCCACGTCTTTGCAGCCACCGATTCCTCTTTTTATTAGCTTTGGTAGGTGCTTTATTTAATTGCACCGAATGATTAGGGGCGTTATCCATTAACATAACTAAAGGCTCTGGGAGGCCAGGTAACAACACACCCTGGAACCACTCCTTGAATGCAGTCGCATTCATTTCTTCGTGGTAGTCAGTAGTAGTTTTTGACTCAAAAACCAATAAACTGTTTTCCACGAAACCGTACTTCGCACAACCAGCGTGGCATATTATGAGTCGTGTTCCTTTACCCATTGGCACTTTCGACGATGACGCTTGAGTGTCATTTGTCCAAGAACGAGAAAGTGTGTGGTTGGGGTTTAGCCTTGTCTCGTCGATGAAAACGGTATTGTCCCAATTATCAATATTTTTCGCTTCTTTCAAAAAGTTAATTCTTTTTAAAATTATGTTATTCCTTTCTAAAAGAATTTTCCAGGAGTAACAAATGAGCTGCTTTCAAAGATGCTAGAAGCGTCGACCTGTTAAGGTATTCACTTCTGGGATAATAATTACTATATGTATGCTTCCGTGTGATTACGGAATAATAATACAATTCACCACCCCCCTTTGCTGCCCGTGGGTATCGTAAAAGACGATTAAGGGACTATAATATGCATACAACATTTAAGCAAAAGAAGGAAAATTTGAAATAAAACCTTATACCAATACATCTAACTAGCGTGGTACAGTTGGTCAATTTCCCTCCCATTGTGGAGGAGGCTCGAGCTCAGTAGTTAGATGTTTATGAACTGTGGTGAGTGATGATGAATGAATGTGATTCCTTATAACATCAGCCTCAAAGCTATTATTGTCTGTTATAAGTTCATTTCTGCATTTCCTTTTTTGGTGTTAGTAAAATATTTTCTCCAGTGACTGAGGAGCCTGTATTAATATTTGTTATTCTCCGTTCGCTTACTCTAAGCGCCTGAAAGATGCGCTCTTGTCTTGTTATATTTACGGGGTCCGCCATTTTGTCTTTCAAGCTCAAGGTAATATTGAAGCTTGATAATTAGTTCTCGTGTTTCACTTTTCAATATTTAACCGTTTCAGCATTATTATTTTGCACCGAAATTGCAAAAGAGTAGTATACGATACACAACAAAAGTCTAGATTAGCGCAGAGGCTGATCTCTTATTCACATAACAAGGAGAATTAGTCAAATAAACAACAATAACAGTCACGAGAAAATACATATTGAGAAACACCGGAGAACGTAGTATATGCGCGCGAGACGACAAGAAATGACTCTTTGTGACTGTCATAAAATATTGGTCCCCACGACGCTATTACGGGTAGCCATTTTTCACTAGTAATATAAAGTAGTAAGTTATTTTATTTTCATTTTTTTAATAGATCTGATTGTTATCACGATATTTATTTTCTTAAGTTTTGATTGGGCGTACCTTTGTCGTATTACTAACTTTATTAAATAGTAAATACATTATATATTATAAAATAAAATTATAACGTTTTATTAATATTATACCGACAGATTATATTAAGATTATAAAAATATGCGATTACAATTGCCTCGTTATTTTGTCCCATCTCTACAAAAACAAACATAAGACAAAATCTTGAAACAGTGCAGTTTTACATGTTTTGATTTTCAAAACTATTGTTTTTATATTTGTTAATTGAGTAATTTTTAATAATTTTAGCCAAAAATTAATACGTTTATTGTAAGTTGACATAATTATTAAATTTTTAATGTTATTACTCGTTAATAAGGTAAATATAAGATATTTAAAATTATGCCGTAAATAGTACGTCAGTTCAAAGTTACATCGCCCATTCTATCATGACCTGTCAGGAACACAATCTCTGAGCGGCCGGACTATAGATACCCAGTCGTTAAGTTTTCTTAAATTTTCTGCTTTTCTGTGCAACTTTCAAATTTTTTTTTCGTTAATGCTTTCTCAAAGGAGTAGAAAAATTAAAAAGAAAGATTGACCGAATCGTAAAATCGTTCTCAAGTTATATTATGTTTAGAACAGTGATGGGCAAAGTACGGCCCGCGGGCCAATTCCGGCCCGCGAAAGTATTTAATACGGCCCGCCCAGAGTCCATCCAGCCTAAATATTCTAGTCAGTACTAGTAGTAGGACCACACTGTCGACAGTTATCTGTCTACAGCCACGGGCCGGTCCGTCCGGGGTAGTACCACGCTCTCGCAGAAAATCGACGTCTGAGCAGTAGCAATTTGCTACTGCGCTTCGTTTGGTGAGCGAGAGAGCCGGAAGCTCAACTTTCTGAGGGTGTATGCGTGTGGAGGGTTTTGGTGGTGCCTTTGGTATCACCGAGCCTAAATGCACGCATTCACACTCCCTTCACTTTCTTCGCGGTAGGTAGCGGCCTTGTAAAGGTCCATGAGCGGCACCAACACTTATCACCAGGTGTACTGTCTGCTCGTTTGCTACTGCTTGCAATAAAAAAAAAAAGTCAGCATTTTGGCGCGAAAAATAAAATCTGACGTTTATAATTAAAAATCTTCGAATTTTTAATGAAAGCCAATTCATTAGGGGTGTTTTGAGCTTTCATTATCTCATAATTGACTTGCCATAATTATAATAATCTCGACTGTCTGTCACAGGTATTAGTTTATTTATTGGAAAAATTCCATTCTATTCACCTATCAGTGAAGCTAAACTAGCCGCGTAGTTCATGTGTTGGGAAATAAGGGGTGCAAAGCGCGGTGAAATGTGAGGTGCAGGTGGCGGCGGCGTGAACGGAAAACTCAATCAGAAACCGTTTGATTGATGAACATCTTTTCACACTGCTGACCGATTGACCGATGAACACCTTTTCCATCTATGGCGAAGCAACTGCTTCTGCTTTCTTCCACAGCAACGAAAATATTATAGAAAATTAAAAACAATTCCATATGTCTCACAAGCCACAAGCCTAACTAGGCGTAAAAGTAAAAGGTATTTTGTTTAATAAAAAGCTTTAATAGAAAATGCATTTTTTCTATAATTCTGACCCTCCTCTAGAATTTCTTATAAAATATCTTGTGGCCCTCCATTAAAAAAGATTACCTACCACTGGTTTAGGAGGAGTTCAGTGACATACACACGTACGCTAGAAATTTATTTATAAGATATATATTGAATAAGAAGTCGTATAAAAATAAGCAAAACTTTAGTGAAATTATAATAATTGCGTAGTAAAGACAATATTATATGCACTATATTATTTAATTGCCAAGAAAAGCTTTCGTTGCCTACAAAATATTATTTGTAAAATTCTCTTTTCTCTCTGGCATTACTTGCTGAATGATTGACATCTTGAATCAGAATAATATTCAAACCAGTAATTTGTGTTCGCCATGAACCTGGCTAAATAATCCGTGTTAAACTTCTTTAATAACCCAGTTGTAGTGATACAATTCATTGACTTCTTTCGTAACCAGTTACAGAGTGCACATGTTGCACAAACGATTGACTGTCTTAGGTAATTTAATTTTAATTTAATTTTAATTTAATTATTGACTGTCTTAGGTAAGGTAGAAGCATAATTAAATATACTGAATCTACCAGTCATAATCGCGAAACTATTACAATAACACACGTGATAATCTGTAGTAATTTTTTTCCTATATCGAGGTTAGTGCCTGGAGCCGTATCTTTATTAAATATGTCTTTGGCGAGGCAAGTAGCATTTGTAACAATAATCTCATTTTCCGGTAACACTTTGTTTTTCAGCCGTTGGTAAATTGAACTGTTCTTGAAAAAGCCTCCATCAGATGCACTGCCATGTGCACCAAGAACAATGAGAAACAATAATCATGATTGCACGGGTTTAACACACCACAATATGAAGGAAAATGCCACCTTCATCAAAATTTCATCGCTTTCCATTCATTTGTATTTGGCACCTAAAAATAAAATAAATAATCTTGTTTGCAGAATAATGTAAATAGTTGCCCATTGTTTCAAGAGCAGGTCACTTCACTAGTTTTTAAACATGGTAATGTGCTGAAAACATCTTTTAAAAATTGGGCTCGTCAACTAGTATTAGAAATAGGATCTGCAGCAGAACTCGCATCTACACCTTCGACATTTAAGCGTAGCAAATGATCAAAATTGTCTGGGATGATTAAAAAATATACGTGACTATGATTCACCAAAAAATAATGAAGGGACAACAGGAAATAGTACTCGATGTGTGAGGTTGGTCGCTTTAGGAGAGAAATCAAACACGTGAATGCTGAATACGAACTGAACTGTTTATTGAAAAGCAATCTTATATATTGTATTGAGTACATAACTACTTAGTATCTAGTATTATATTATAACTATAAACTACTACACCCTTACGTCTCCCCCAAACAGATAAAAAAAGTATTTACAAGTAATATTTTTGTTATGTTTTATTTCTTTATGTTTTGTTTATTTTATTTTTGGTTTTTTATTGTTTTTTTTTTGTTTTACATAATAACATGTTACTATGTAAATAACAATTAAAGGTTACACAATTTATTCATCTGTTTAAAGATGATACATCTTAGTTCTATTTTTATGTACTAAATAAGGTTTACCATTTTTTATAACTTCTACATTTGGAGACAGTTCACGTAATACAGTGTATGGACCAGAATAAACATTGTCAAATTTATTACAATTTTCATTTATTAAAACAATTAAATCATTTAGCTTGTATGTAACAGTTTTAACACATTTGTCATAGTTGAATTTTCTTTTTATTTTACTAGTAATTAGATTGTCTCGTGCCTCTTTTTGAGAGGTCTGTAAACGATACTTTAATACTCGAGAGTAATCGTCGTGATTATAAAGCGGTTCGACCGTATTTCCTTACAAATTACTAGGAAGAGTGCATTTTCTACCAAACACCAATTCGAAAGGTGTAAATTTATTGTCCGAATGTACTGAAGTGTTGTAGCTAAAACACCAGTAGGGTAACCATGAGCTCCATGTTTCAGGATGATTATCCGTTTGAATTCTAAGATAACTACTAAGATGTTTATGCGTGTTTTCCAACGCACCGATACTCTGGTGGTGGTGCGCCGTCGAATTGAGTTGTTTGATTTTTAAAAGTGTGCATACTTGCCTGAATACTGATGACATGAACTCCGTTCCTCTATCTGTAGCAATCTCCTTTGGAACTCCATACCTTAAAATGAAATTATCAATGAGGGCGTGCTACTTCGTCTGATTTCTTTGAAACTAAAGGATACGCTTCAATGTATTTGCTTAATTCGCACTGGAGTGTTAATATATAGGAGTAGTTACTTTGATCCCTATCCATCGGGCCTACCAAATCAAGAAATATTTTTTCGAACGCCCAAGTGGCTGTTGTCGTTATTGTCTTCTTCTTCTTCTTGATTAATGGCAATGAGCTGCAATAATATGCGCTATTGGTGCCAATGTCGAGTTATAATTAATTAATTAATTAGTCACGTCTTTAGTCTTCGTAAGTAGTCCGTCGTTAACATTGATTTAGTGTTGATAGCCAAATCAAGCTTCTTCTGGGAAATTTGGCAGAATGTGAAAATGCACGCAATCCGGTACTATATCATATTTACTATATATCAGCATTCTATCAACATTATATTACATAAAATATCAACAAAATTATTCAATATAACGCCGTAAAACACCAAAATAATGAAAAAAATATAAAAGCGCTACATGACATTTTGACATTCGCGTCAAAAGTCCGTCGTTATTGTCATTGGTTCTTTAATCGGTACAGAATGTTTCTGAGTTTGACGTTTATGACAACGTTGAACAAAATATTTTATATCTTTTTCCATACCTGTCCAGTATTAATATTTCTTGATATTATTATACATCCTTCTCATGCCCGCGTGGCCACTTGTGGGCAAGAGATGGAAATCATTCAGTATTACTCGTACATTGTATTTATCTATAATCCTTTTTACATTCTTAACTATGCATATACGTGGTCCGGAAAAGGTATTATTATTTTTTATTTCTTGCAATAATTTTTCTATAAAATCATCATTATTTTTATTTTTAACTATGCATATTTCACATATATTTATTTATTTACAAAATATATCTAACTCTTTCACAAATTCGCTTCGCGATATTCGTGATGAAGTATTTGAATATTTCATAAAAATAGTATTATTCATACTTGGTACATAGCAAAATATTTCATTGCCTTTACTAATAATCTTACTTTTCATGTATTTAAACCATTTTTCCTTCGTTATAAATGTCAACTCGGCTGATTCTTTCAGCTTAATATGTGTCTCTACGACTTTCAGTTGATCAGGCCGATCGTCTGTAGGGACCATATCCTCCGATGATTCAACGGGCTTATCATTCATACGTCTCTTTTGCGCTCTCGTCATAACATTAATATTTTCGTGCATATTTTTTAAATCTTGGCTTGTGATTGGTGACAAGACGTCTGCAGCCGTGTTGTTGGAACCCTTTACATACTCTACTGTAAAATTATACTCTTCTAATTGAAGCCTAAATTTTGGAAGTCGACTGGATGGGTCTTTCATATTAAATAAATAAACTAAAGATCTATGATCTGTTCGAATTATAAAGGATCGGCTATACAAGTAGAGCCTGAAGTATTTGACTGCCCACACAATAGCAAGTAACTCCTTTTCTATTGTTGGGTAATTTTTCTCGGCTTTATTTAAGCTTCGGCTTGTATAGGCTACTGGTCGACCATTTTTATTTGATAAAACTGCGCCTAACGCAACATTCGACGCGTCAGTCTGTAGTATGAACTTGTTTTTCTCTGTAAAGTCAGGGTATTGTAATACCGGAGGTGTAATTAGGCTTACCTTTAATGAATCAAAACTTTTTTGACACTCGTCAGTCCAAATAAAAGGAATATTTTTCTTAGTTAAATAGTTTAGACTATAAGCCAATTTAGCAAAATTGGGCACGAATTGCCTATAGTAATTTAAAAATGCAATAAATCGTTTTAATTCATTGGCATTTGTTGGACGGAGATAATTTTTAATAACATTAGTTTTTTCTGGATCTGGATGTATATGTCGGCGTTGCGCAAGGAATTTGGTTGTCGATAGTAAAATACTGAATATGTAATCACTGTATTTATTAGGAGTTATTGCCGGAGAAGTGAGTGAAGTAAAACTGTGTTCTATTCTAATCTTACAATGTTTTTATAACCTCCGCTTTACAATGAAACGGTCTAGTCTTAGTAACTACAATTACTTTTTATAACAAACAAATAAAACGACTATAAAATAATTATCGGCATATAACTAAATAATAATGATAAATATTCTAATGCATTTAACATAATTGCAAATAGTCAATTTTACGCAATTTACATTAATGTAATTAATGGAAATATTATTCTCATATATTGTCCAACAGACGGCGCTGTAACTAGAAATAAATAATAATGTTTATTGTGTAAAAACAACTAAATATGGTTACAAACAATTACATTAATTTCAATCGATTTTGATTTGATCATAAATATTTAAACAACTAAATCAAATATTTCTAGAAATACATTCAAAAGTGTCTTTTAAATATCATAGCATAGTAAATAACAGTGTTGTTACTACAAATAATTATTTAAATATTAGTTGCAAATATTTCAAACATCATCATCATCTTGCTCTTACAATTACTTGGGGTCGACGCAATATGTCATCTGTTTTGACATATTGCAAAAAGTTTCGGCAATGACTTTTATGACCGGCCGCCTGCCTGACGTCAACCCTCCTTGGGAATGTAATCGTTGACCCAAAATGGTACCAGATGGAGTTGGTCCGGGTCAATCTAGGGCTCTTAGTCGTCTTTTACGACACCCACGAGCAAAGCAAGGGTTGGTAGTATTCGAAGCCACCACCACACACAGCAATTTAATAAATATAATTATTGAGTAATATAAAATTATCAGAAAATTAAATAGAAGTAAAAATATATATAACTAGCTGACCAAACAGACGTTATTATGTTCAAATAAGCACCACCAACGGGGTCCATGGGTCCACGGGTCTGTTAAGGCGTCACCCATCAAGGGATCTAGCCAACCACAAGGCATCACCCATCCTGGGATCTAGCCAACAAGACCAGGTTTAAGGATACGCATGATGGCCAGCCAGCGCTTTAGGAAAGATGTTTTGGATAGAAAAACAAAAAGCATTTGCAAGGCATCACCCACCAAGGGATCTAGCCAACCACAAGGCATCACCCATCCTGGGATCTACCCAACACAAGACCAGGTTTAAGGATACGCATAGTGGCATTCGTTTTGGAGCATATGGTTTACTCAACACAGATTAAGACTAAAATAATCTGTATTAACTAAGCGGTCACCCTTTCAGTATTCTACTTTAAACTAAAAATTTTAAAGAAATGCCACCAGTTATGCACTCCTGGAGTATGCTCTTTCTGCCTTGCCTTGAAACCTTAAGTGAATTTCAGTTACAACATAATCAGTCACCACTTTAAATAATTGACCACCTAAGAAGTGACGGAAATGCTTAATAGATTTAAACGAAGTCTAGCGTCTTCAGCTCACGAGCGGTATTTATTTCAACGCCCAAGGTTCGCATACTGAACTACGCGAGGACTTTGATCACTTTTTTTTTTAAATGAGCATTAATGATATTTAAAGTGCAGGCAGCTTTAATTAATCTCAATTTCATAGCGATGTAGAGGTGATAATTCTGCGTTGAACTATTTTATCAGGATTTTAGTCTTATTGTTTACGCACCAGTCTTTATTTGCGATACATAGCTGCAGAGTGTAAAACTAGATTTAAAGCTTGAGAACATGATGTAACTTAAAGAAATATTGAGTCGTTTAGATTAGTGTTAATATCAAAGTTATAGATGGCATGGAGGATTCATTTATCAGCAGTTACAGTTTTCTAAATATACCCTCTTTAAGGCCGTTACGGTAATACCAAACAGTACTAATAATGTCATAATTAATTCTACCTAGACACACGTCATCGAAACAAACTTTGGTTGTAATACTTTTAGAGACTACTGGCAAATCACCTACATCCATGAAAGCAACATCAACGATCTGACGTTTGCCCGGAATCGAGCCAGTAAATTTATTATAAGCAAAAACTATTTATCTAGTGATACCGAGATCTCTAGAAGCAAAAGGTAATAAATATACTCAGTGCCAGATAACGTGGCAAAAGACGACCTTCACCTACCTTCACCACGATATCTTAAAATGCAAAAAAAAAAATATCGCTTACCATACAAATCTATCGAAAAGTTGTATCGCAAAATTCTCTTGGTAGAGGCCTACTAGGAAGCAACATTACAAACAGCACAACCCAAAATTTTACGAAATCTAGTAAAATTACCATAGAAAATATATGTTTTTAATATCCTATAATCATGTATTTCATTGTTTTAAAATACCAGATTAACCTGTAACTGGTGACATTTCATTATTTTATAAATAATATCATTGATAACAATGCCAAATTACTTTCAAATGTCTGAAAATCAAAAGTTTTTAAGTAACATTAAAATTAAGGTACCGAGAATATTTATATAAATTCAATATAATATAGATCCTATAATTAAATACGTAATTAGCTTCGAAGAATTATGTAACGCCCAAAAAATGCCAAGTTTTAAGTTATGACACATTTCTTTCAACTCATTTTACCGTCAGGTGTAATAAACCTAAAGGATCGCACAAGTAGATGTAAGATTTTAGGTTATGTGTATCAAACATAAAATCTTTTCGTAACTGATTTTAGCGTCAGGTGTACGAGATCAGGGGCGTCGTGTGGCCCAGTCGCCATTTTGTTTGACATTCCGTGTGGAGCACGTAAAAGATATTGGAAAAAAAATGATGAGCCTCGATGACAGTATATACCGAAAGATTGATGCATTCATAATTCATGTATCAGACAGCAGTGATAGTAACAGTAGTGGAAGTAACAGTCCAGAACTATAGATTTTTGTAAAGTCATAAATAAATTATTTTAGTATATTATTTTACCTCACCTTACGTATTTAACAAAAAGTTAGCCTTAAGATAGGTTAGCTATCAGTTTCATGCTAGGGCAGTGGTAAGGTAGGTAACGTGTACGTATGCTTTATTATTGCACGTGTAGGTATTTAAATAATTTCTTAATTAAAATTCTAAACAAATTACACGCAGACAAATGTTTGTAACCTCTGTACGGTCTAGACACCTTCACCACGATATTACAACGATAAGACGGTTTGTATGGCAAGGGATAGAATCAGCGATAAATTACTTGGATTTGATGATATCGTGGTGAAGGTCACCAAATGACCTCTTTTGTCATGCTATTTGGCAAACACTATAGTCACATCGTTAGTTAACCATAAACTATCGATTGGCTTATGGAAACAATTATTTTCACTACGGTATTTTCTACGACAAAAACCGTACTATAAACTTAGTCATAAAGTTACAACTCGAGGACTGTGTAAGCGTGATAAGTGGACGCTTCTCTTTACATCCACAAAAAGGTCCTAGGCTATTATAGTTAACACAATAGACAGTGTAACCGACGCGAATTATTCAAAATAAGAACTATTTAATAATTGTAAATATGTAGTAGGCATTCTATTGTTGCTATGCAGGTGCGCGGGGGTGACTGGCGCGCAGGGTAATTGGACACGTGGGGAGAGGTTCTCGTGCACTCCCGCGCTCACGTCACCGGGAATTTTAAAATCTACGGCACGAATATGTGACAAATACGAGCCTTATCATTTTTAAATGTTCCGTGCTGTTTACTATTATTATTAGTCAATATTATCTAAATAAACCAGTTTCTCTCAACACATCAGTACTTTTTGGCGTCAATAGTCATTACATAACTGTTCACCGCCTGCACACCGGTGAAACCCCTGGCGTCGCCTTTAGACAGTTTACCAATATTAATTAAAAATTTGCTTATAATTACTGTTAGACGGTAGTTTTCGCTAACGATAAGTTAACAAAATAAACACAAGCCTATATGAAGTCTACGTGTGTTTCGCAAAAGCTCAGATCTTATTAATTCAAATTCAAATTCTTTATTATGCATAAACCCCGCGGGGCACTTACATGTGGTCACTTTTTTACATTTTACCTTAAATTACTACCGGATCGGAACGCGACTGCACTGAGAAGATCCGGCAAGAAACTCAGTGGGCTTGTTTTCTTTTTTATTCATTTACTATTTTTTTTTAAATAAGATAATATACAACAACATGTTTATTAATAGCTCCAGTGTGAAGCCTTTCGAACCATCATACAATACAGTTATTAAATATAATGAAAAAGTACCATGGCTGGACCAGATCCCGCAAGCGGCACCCGACCACGAGTTAACCACTAGAGCAGCCATCACTCCCCTCAACCACAATGGAGGGAAGGGAGTGACCCGCTCCTCGTAGCTACCGCAAGCAGACCCTTCAGTGAGCATGACCAATACCATGTGCCATAAACAAAACACAGATTAAATAAAAAATTCGTTTGGCAAAACACGCTACGCTTTACAATTATAGTAACAATAACAGAATAAACATGTATGTAACACCTTTTGAAATAATGAGAAAATGCCTGAATGAGGAGCTGCTCATAACCAGTCTGTATTATCATCAAGATAATCCGAGATTTTATAATAACCTTTTCTACAAAATCTACTCTTGATTGCTTTTTTTAAACTTATTAACTGGCATATCTCGAATATTAATAGGTAATTTGTTGTAGAAGCGTATACATTGCCCCATGAAGGATCTATTAACTCGTTGAAGACGAGTACTGTGTACAACTAATTTATCCTTATTCCGAGTATTTACATGATGAATGTCACTATATTTTTCAAAGTTACCGATATTTTTCTTTACATAAAATACATTCTCGTACATATATTGAGATATAACAGTCAGAATATTTATCTCTTTAAATTTCTCTCTTAGTGACACTCTTGGGCCTAAATTATATATCGCGCGGACCGCCCTTTTTTGTAGAATAAAAATTCTATTCAATTCCGTGGAGCAGCCCCAAAGTAATATGCCGTATGACATGAGACTATGAAAGTATGCGAAATAAACTATTCTGGCTGTTTCAACATCGGTTAACGCGCGAATTTTTTTTACCGCATAAGCCGCTGAGCTGAGCCTATTTGACAGTTTCTCAATATGAGGCCCCCATTGGAGTCTATTATCTATAGTGATGCCTAAAAAGGTGGTTGATTCCACAAGGTCCAGAGCCACCCCATTCATTTGAACATTGGTTTCCACTTGTCTCACATTGGGAGTAGTAAATTTAATACCTTTAGTTTTTGTCTTATTTAGAACTAAATTGTTAAAATGAAACCAATGAACAACGTTAGACAGTGCATTGTTCACATCGTCATAGTTGAGCATTTGTCGCTTAATTTTAAACAGTAAAGAGGTATCATCTGCGAACAACACAATGTTTTGATTGTCCCCTACATAATAGGGTAAGTCATTGATATATACAAGGAACAGAAATGGCCCCAGTATTGACCCTTGCGGAACGCCCATTTTGATAACAGAACCAGATGATCGTGCACCGTTAACATCGACTCTCTGAATTCTGTTGCTTAGGTGGGAAATTATAAGTTTCAGAGCGTTTTTCCTGATCCCATAGTGGTGTAATTTCTTGATGAGAGTTTCGTGCTTTACGCAATCAAATGCCTCAGATAAATCGTAAAAGATGCCCAAAGCCTTGTGTGATTCCTCCCAGACTGAGAAAATGTTTTTTAATAATTCTACACCCGCATTAATAGTAGAGCAATTCTTAGTAAAACCAAATTGATTTTTGTGAAAAATACCATGGTTGTTAAAATAACTCAACATCTGAACAAGTATAATTTTCTCAAATACTTTACTAAGTGTAGGTAGTATGGATATCGGTCGAAAATTATTAACGTCTGACATACTACCCGATTTAAACAAAGGAATTACTCTACTCATTTTCATGAGTTCAGGAAACACACCTCGAGCAACACAGCCATTAAACACAGAAGTCAAGTGGGGGGCAATAATATTAATTATATAATTAACTAACTAATATTAATTATATAATTAACTAACTAATATTAATTATATAATTAACTAACTAATATTAATTATATAATTAACTGTCTTTACTGATAAACCCCACAAAACAACTGTTTTTTTTTAATATTAAGGGATTTAAAAGAGCGTAAAATATCTTTCACAGTGACATCTGAAAATTCAAAGGTTGTGTCGCATTTTATAATATATTGCTTAAGAAGCGATTCAGCTATAATAGGAGATGACACTAATGATTTTGTAATCAGCACAGACACATTTGTGAAATGGGTTTTAAATTCAGGTGCCACTTCTTTATCTACTTTCACATTCTTATCACCTCTCTTTAAACTAAAGTCTTTTTTGCGTACAGTATTCCTACCTGTTGCGGTACAACACTCGCCACAATAGCGCGGGCCGTGCGGTCTGCGCGGAGGAGGGGACGCGTGGGAGCAGCTGCGAGCAGCGAGCGGAGCGACAACTTCACTTGCGATAGGGCTTCGCCGTGAGCGCCCCGACCCATCTTAGTTTTATTATATCTTATTTGTTTGTGCGATTCTGTTGCCTAAAGGCGAAATAAATACCAGTACCTACTTAAATACAGTCCACTCATTTAAAGTCCTACAAGACTCTTTACATACCAGTTTCACTATTTATCACATTCCAAGTCATTTTAATTATATCACCTGATTTTGTAATTTTATTTCTCAGAAAATTAGATTTTGCACAGGAACAGGCACGTTTAAATATTTTGGAATAGTTCTTTACATATTCTAAAAATAATGGATGATGGTTATAAGATTTTTCATGATGAAGATCATACTTATAACCTTTTTCTACTTTTGTAAATATCAGGAGTAGCCCATTCACTAAAATCAACAGGAACCCCAAAAGTCAATATTTTGGGTTTGAATATTTTATTAAATTCAGTATTTATTATGTGAGATAAAGATGTATATAACTCATCTGGGTTGTCATGAATAGGCAACAGTGGCACTCACATACTCAGGTTGTCTCTAAAGTTTTCTAAACGGCTGATATTCATAGGAATAAATAAAGGTAACACTTTCTCGTTGAATCCTATTAGTTCGAGGCAGTACAACAAGTTGTCCACAGTGATCTGAATCCAGTGTGTTTAAGATGTATTTACTAATTGGCTTAGCATTTATAAAGACTTTATCTATACAAGTTGCACTATCAGCAGTTATCCAGTAGGTTCCAAGAAAGCATTATACAAATTATAAGATTTCATCAAAGTTATAAATTTTTGTGTAATATTATTTTTTTCCAATAAGTTTATATTAAAATCATCACAAATCACAAGAGTTTTATTACTGGCAGAGATTTTGAACACAATATCCTCCAACTGTCTCTCAAAATCATCATATGGTGAACATGGAGGTTTGTATACGCACACAACTATGAACTGCTCAGACTCAATGCAGGCAATTTCAATAACACGTTCAATAGAGAGCCTTACAATATCATTTCTTTCCTTAAATTTCATCATTTTGTTTAAAATTATTAACGAGCCACCTCGCCACTCTATTGAACGAGCTAACAATCTTGATTATCTTTGAGCCAGTGTTCAGTAATGCAGAGGATATCTACCTGGTAATCATAACATCAACAAAAACAATTCAATTTCCAAATCTTTACCTAACATTCCCTGAATATTCTGATGTACCAGGTTGATTGATTTATAATTATTCTTAGCACTTAAAATACTATGGCAAGAGTAATTCTCTGTTGTCTTAATATCTAATTTAAATTAGTTTGTGAATTAATGTCACTATTTACATTAGTGTAAATCTCATTATTTAAATTAATAATGTCAATATATTGCCCAAAAGAGGCAACTTTGTTAGCCAAGTTCTTGGCTGATGTAAAAAAAAATAAGATAGCGAATCAGCTAATAGTTTTTTAAAATATCTAGCAAGATTAGAACTATCTTTTGTCAAAAAAGTTCTTTCTTAACATAATTGTTAATATCAATTACATGCATCTTGTTACTAGTAGTATAATTGGATGCAGTTTTGATATTATGCAGCATTAATTTTAGTATTTAAAATTATATATTAATAATATTTTAATATATATTAATAAAATTTATAATATAGTCTATTATTTTACCTAATGCTCAAGTAAACGTTTATAATAACGGTACATGTTATACTATACGATGTCTGATAGATAGTGAGTCTCAAAATAATCTTATTACGCTTGCGTCTTGCAATAAATTAAATTTAAAAATTCAACCGCTTAAATATTCGTCACTTAAAACAGTAGGGTCATTTTCAGCACCCGTTAAAGGTTACGTGTCATTCACCATTCAGTCGCGCGTCTCTGACGCTTATTATAATTTAATCTTGCTAGTAGTCAATCAGATTACGGATATGTTGCCTACGTACCTGGTCCATTTATCGACAATGGATCATTTTAAGGATTTACCATTAGCCGATGCATGTTGGAACTCGCCCAGGAATATTGATGCGATTCTGGGCGTTCAGATGTTCGTACACATGGTACTCGGAGGTAAGGTAATCCCGCCGTCGCTCGCTAGAACTGGTGATTGCTCTGACGTTTCTCACTCCGTACCTTATGCTCTAGAAACTACGCTTGGCTACACTGTTATGGGAGAAATACCTACGATTAACCCTCAGGATGTAGTCTGGTCCTTCGGTCCTTTAGTCAATGACATAAATAAAAACATCGTTAAGTTTTGGGAACTCGAGGAGGTACCTGACTTAGATATAGATAGTCCAAAAAATAATGAGTGTGAACAGTTATACACCAACGGTCACTAGGTCTTCTAGTAGACGTTATATTGTTTCGCTGCCTTTTAAAAGCGATCCTAAATTATTAGGCAACTCGGTTATTACCACACAGCGAAGATTATCTGCATTAGAGCGCAAATTTACCGTGCTCCCTACTTTACGTCAAGCTTACAGTGACGTCATCAATGAATACTTACAAAAGGGCTATCTCTCTGAGATTCCCTACACTTCGTCCGCTATAAACGATGGATATTTCATTCCACATCACGCTGTTGTACGACCTGATAAGGCTACAACGAAAACTCGCATTGTTCTCGACGCAAGTGCAAAGACTGATACAGGCACATCTCTTAATGATTTATTACATACAGGGCCTAACTTACAGGCAGATTTATTTACACTTCTTTTAAATTTTCGCTTTTTTAAAATCGCTATAACCGCCGCTAAGAATAAATTGCCTATAAACAATTTTTTCGCATTTTTCGATTCCACGGTTACGCTGTCTTGGATTCACTCGTCACCGCATCGCTGGCAAACGTTTGTTGATAACCGCGTTAGTAAAATACAGGAACTATTGTCTCCTGATCGCTTCTTTCATATTAGTAGTACTTCTAATCCCAGTGATTGCCTTTCTAGAGGCTTGTTACCTTCTCACCTTCTTGAGAAACCGCTTTGGTGGAACGGTCCACTCTGGATCAAGCTCCCACCCGCTGAATGGCCCATAGTACCATTTGAACCCTCTCTCACAGTCGATAACCTACCTATCGACTACCTTAACTACCTTAACCGCTATATCTAACTTGGAGACTTCTGCTCTTCTTGAGCTCGCTCCTCGGGTGTCGTCCTGGAAAAAATTGATACGTATTTTTAATTGATACGTAATTTGCCTGCGAAACGTAATATGTAGACAATAGTCTACATATTACGTTTCGCAGGCAAATTACCTAGATCGATATCCATTCAGGTTTCTGATTTAGAGCTCACAGAAATGATTCTTTTTCGTCATTTACAAAATAAATATTTTGGGTGTGAGATTGAAAATATAAAAATCGGTAACTTACCTTCACCTACATTGAGAAAGCTTGATCTCTTTGTAGACGCTAAAGGATTGCTGCGCGTTGGTGGGCGATTGACAAATGCTAACATGCCATTTGAAAATCGCCATCCATTACTGCTTCCCCGCCATGATCACGTGGTTGATCTGATAGTTGATGACTTCATCATCGTCATCGCTCCAATTGTCATTCCGGTTCGCATCTTGTCATGTCTTTATTGAGGCAACGGTATTGGATACTTTGTAGTCGTAATTTAATTAGAAAACGCATACGGCAATGCAATTTTTGTTTTAAGTTTTCACCTTCGCATCCAACACCTATGATGGCTAGCTTACCACCTGCTTGTGTGCAAGAAGCCAAATGCTTCAGCCATACAGGCGTAGATTACGCTGGCCCTATTGGTATTACCCTTACGCGTAAACGTGGTGTTGGAAGTCAAAGGGCGTATATTTGTCTCTTCGTATGTTTGACGACTAAAGCCATCCATATAGAAATTGCCTCGGATTTGAGCACAGAGACATTCTTAGATGCTTTAGAACGCTTTCTGGCTAGGCGAGGACCAGTTTCGTGTCTTTATTCAGATAACGTTATAGAACCTTTAGTGCTCTTTCGACACCTATGGACAAAATAGGGAATGTTGAATTGTACTCTGTTGACTTGTTACTCCGTTACCACATGGAATAGGCAGTTGCAAATGGAAAAACTTAAATAATTTTTATATTGCTATTTTCTCTGTTTTACTATTAAATAATTATTCTTAAGCGTTTAGAAGCATCAGACTTTTGAAGATTAATTATCAATTTAGTATTTTTTTGTATCGCACATGACATACCTACCGTACATGTTACATTTCGAAGGCTGTTATTATGAGTAACTAGTACGACTAAGCTCTAAATCAGTCTTTTGGGTTTCTGTTCTCTTGTACAGATGTTATAATTAATCATTTTTATGGAGTGCTGAATTATACTCTTTCTTCGTCCCTAGACAATAAGGATTAATCATTATCACCATCTCAGCCCACATAAGTGTCACTGTTAGGCTCGGGCCTCCTCCACTATAGGAGGGAAATTGACCTACTTTACCGCGCCAGTTAGACGTGACATAGGGTTTTATTTATACAGAGTTTTTTCTCTCTCTTGCATAGATGTTAGAAAATTTTATGAAATGCATTTATATATGCAAAATATACTAAAGAAATATCGACAAGTTGTTACTGAAATAAACACTGTTGATATAAATATTCTTGATATTAATACTGAAATTCAAATTTAATTTTTGTATTACAGAATCTCAAATAAGGAACCGCCGTTCATTAAAAGCAGCAGCGGAAAATACGTTGAAAATTGTAGAAACAACCGTAGAAAACACATTAAAGGCAATAGGAAATGTAATAGCCGGTCCTGCTTCTCAATCTGATAATGAATCTGCTTGTGATAACAACGAAGCTCCTGATGATGTATCTTCCAAACATGATTCTTCTGATGTAGATAGTACCGATGCAGATTCTACCGAGGCAGATTCTACCGATACAGATTCTACCGATGCAGATTTTACCGATGCAGATGATGCCGATGCAAATGCTACCGATGCAGATGCAGATTCTAACGATGCAGATGCGGATGCTACCAATGCGGATGCTAACGATGCAGATGCTACCGATGCAGATGCAGATGCTACTGATGCAGATTCTACCGATGCAGATGCAGATTCTATCGATGCAGATGCTACCGATGCAGATGCTAACGATGCAGATGCTACCGATGCAGATGCAGATTCAACCGATGTAGATGCTACCAATGCAGATGCTACCGATGCAGATGAAACCGATGCAGATGCTACCGATGTAGATTCTACCAGTGCAGATTCTACCGATGCAGATTCCACCGATACAGATGCTATCGATGCAGATTCTACTGATGCAGATGGTACCGATGCAGATGCAGATTCTACCGATGCAGATGCTACCAATGCAGATGCTACCGATGCAGATGCTACCGATGCAGATGCAGATGCTACCGATGCAGATGCTAACGATGCAGATGCTACCGATGCAGATGCTACCGTTGCAGATGCAGATTCTACCGATGCAGATGCTGACGATGCAGATGCTACCAATGCAGGTGCAGATTCTACCGATGCAGATGCAGATTCTACCGATGCAGATGCAGATTCTACCGATGCAGATGCAGATTCTACTGATGCAGATGGTACCGATGCACATTCTACCGATGCAGATGCAGATTCTACCGATGCAGATGCAGATTCTACCGATGCAGATGCTACCGATGCAGATGCTACCTATGCAGATGCTACCGATGCAGATGCTACCGATGTAGATTCTACCGGTGCAGATTCTACCGATGCAGATTCTACTGATGCAGATACTACTGATGCAGATACTACTGATTGAGATACTACTGCCAGTTATTAATAAGAAAGTGAATTTAATATTGATCATGATTAACCAATTTCCCTTTCAGAAAAAAAATAGTTTAAAAGTTATTGTAGAATATATTATATCGGCGTACATTATCATATAAAAATAACTAAATATAATTTTAATCACAGCTACAGTCTTATTTTGTAGAAGAAGTAGAATCTTTGTGCCTGTAAATGTATAAAGTGCATTAAAATTCTATCATAATGTATTCTTTTTCTATCTAAATTATGCATGTTTACGCCTAATAAATGGAAAATTAATATCTTTTTCCTTTTCTACTCTTATAAACAGTTTCAGTACGACGTGAGCTCGCATTCGAACTATACGCTTGTTGCATCTTAAATATATCGTCAACCTTTTTTAAAATTACACTTTTAACCTAATTTATTTTTTGTCTTTCATATATTTTCGTTTTTAATTCTTCTTTTCTCAATACATCAATATGAAGACATGTTCAGCTTGTGATGTGCAATTTAACGATGGTGTCCAATGTGGAACCTGTAAGAAACACCTTGACTTCAACTCACGGCCGTAGCTAGGGAGGGGCATTGTGGGGCAATGCCCTACCTTGAAATCGCAATGCCCTACCTTAAAAATACCAAAAACTAAAATATAACATTATAAGTCAATTGTTTGTTCATAGTTTGAGATAAAAAATAATGTAGCTTAGTATCTAAACTTTGCCGAACATACCACAGTTTGTGACATTCATTTCATATTATAATAATTTTGTGTTCAGTGTATAGATGGCATTTGAAGCACCATCACATGAAGCCATGGGTCTACTTAATTTTAGTATCTGTGATCATAGGATTCTCCGTACCATATATTGCAATATGGGCTATTTCGCAGTCTATGGTTCAGAAAATCCCCTTTTAAAGTAAAATAAACAAACTAGAGATTGATTATGATTGTTTGTAGGGCCGTTGATGTTTTTTAAAATATCGTTATTTCGTCATATCGATATTTTTAAATATATCAATATCGGAGTTCGGTATATGGAAAAAAAAATTCGATATATCATTCTTTGCTGGGATTCCGTGATGAGATTTTTTAGCTAAATTCTAAGCGTAAGTGATAACTTACAATCAATTTCATACCGGCATTTGTACACTAGTTAAAGTTTACGGTGATTTTGTAGAATAGATACTTTACAAAAAAACCATAAAACAACAAATTTATTCAAACAAATATCGACCCTCGATATTTCTTTTTAGCATGGATATATCGTCCAAAAAATGACAGTATTATGTATCGATATTTTTAAATAATAATATCGATATACCGATATTTTATCAACAGCCCTAATTGTTTGTAGTTTGGTGGTGGTTTGGTAAAGTAAAGTGAACGGTAAAGAGTGTTTTAGTCGAAAATCGACAGAATTGTTACTTTTATTGCCATGCATTGAAGTGTAATTGTTTCGCGATGGATATAAGAGCAAATTAACCACGAAGAACCTCATTGCTCAAAGCAGGTGGAAGCCTTATATAGTGGTAAAAGGATTGGTCGACTCCTCGAACAACACTGGTCTGGACATTTGGCGGTTACAAAAGAATTCAGCTGTTTTAAATATTTTTTCTTATTATGTTTCTCCTCGTTCACGGGATCTATATGTTCTGTTATGTTCTCGTTATTATTATGTTAATTATTATAATAAGTTTGCAGAAATAATATAATCGAAATGGTATTTTAGTCGTAACTATTTATATAATTGAGTAGGCGCACAAAGCGGTCGTGCTGCAGATTATTTTAAAATATTTAATTACGTAGCAGTGGAATTTCAAAGTTAGCGTTCATACAAATAAAGTTCATTTTTGTTGTAAATGTGAGTCAGTAATCTACGGTCATCCAGTCCCTTCACCCCCTTGAGTGAAAAGAACGAGCTCTGTTAATTCATCTCACTCGTGATTGGTAAGAAAGCTACCCACATCTGATATTTGTGCCGTTATCAAAAGAAGACAGTTATACCATAATACTTAACGACACTTTAACAATTATGAGTAACCAACAATCACCGCACTATACTGGATCGCAGCCGGATCTTTCAAAATTGATATACCCCGAAGCTGGGTCCTCTCATATAATTTCGCGCAAAAGAAAGCAACCAGACGAAATGTGTAGTGTACAGAGAATAACGACTGAATTAGAAGAATTTCGGCATGAAATATTATCAATTCTCAAAGATTCTATTAAGCAACAGAATGAAATCGTATCGAATATTGCACAAGATATTTCAACAATCACAAAGCAGATTAATGATATTCAAGTAAAAACAGATCTTTTAGTTAAGGAACAAAATAAAATTAAAATCGAATTAGATAATTTGAAAAAGAATGATGATAATGTTTTGCAGAAGATTAACTGTATTGAAACTGATATCGAAAGCTTAAAATGTACAACAAGTCAGATTAAAAACACTGCAATTGCATCAGAAATCCAACGGGAGGAAATTATATTGGAAATGAAAGATCGCGCTAAAAGAGAGCACAATTTAATTGTAACGGGCATTCAAGAACTCCAATCAATGAGTTCTGAAAAGAGACAAAATTATGATAAAAGGGAGGTATTAAAAATAATTAAAATGGCGGATGCTACGTGTTCCAATCCTACAAATATATTACGTTTAGGAAAGTATAAGCCTAACCGTAATAGGCCTATTAAAGCCATTTTTGAACAAAGCCAAACTGTAATTTCTATATTACGTAACCGAAATAATATAAACCATGAAAATATTTATATGTTCTCCGACAAAACACCGCAGCAACTACAATTAATAAAAAAACTAAAAATAGAATTAGCGGCTCGTGTACAAGATGGCGAAGAAAACCTCGCTATAAAATACATTAAAGGAACACCTAAAATAGTTAGTCAATCATCTCTGCCAAAAAACTAAACTTTATACTTAGTGATTCTGATCCACAGAAAATACCTAATATATCTTACCAAAGTGTAATAAACCATGACCAATTAATTATCTCTAGAAAGTCACTTAAGTTCCTATATGCGAACGTACGTAGCCTGGTGAAGCCTGGAAAAATAGATGAAATAAAATGTATTCTGCAAACAATGCCCAAAGTCCATATTATAGCCTTAACTGAAACCTGGATAAAGAATGATACTGAAGCTCAATCATTAAAATTGCAATTTTATACTCACTATTACAATTTTCGATCTCATAGTAGAGGAGGTGGAGTTTCTATCTACGTCCATGAAGACATTGAACACAAATTTATAGAATCAAAATGCGAACAGGATAATCACTTTCTTTGGATTCATATAGAAAAATTCTGTTTGGATATTGGAATTGTTTACAAGCCAGAACGAACAAACAATGACTCTTTTCTACAAACTTTTTCTGAACAATTGCAAAATCGAAAACGTTTGGTAATATTTGGCGATTTCAATTATAATTTATTAAAAAAGGCAACAGCTATTACAGAATATAAGAGAACTCTTAAAGAATATGGATGTAGTGTACTGAATAATATCTCAGAAAAATATTGCACAAGAGAATACAATAACTCAAAATCAATAATAGATCATATAGTTTCCAATCTAAAAAATCATGATTTTAACTTAACTACAATAGAAAGTACAATATCTGATCACAAACAGTTATATCTTGAAATTAATAATTATAAACCAGCTAAAATCAAAACAATTACATATGAGGCATTAGATTATGACAAATTGTATACAGCTATTGAATGCAATAATGTTGAAACAAGAGGTGAGTATTCAAAATGGGAAAAATTGTTGATGAGTAGTATTAAAAAATGTAAACTAATCAAGAAGAAAAGGCAGTATCCGCCTAAGAATGACTGGATAAATGGAAATGTTGTATTTGCAATAAATCAGAGAAACATTTTATGGTCAAAATTAAAGACTAGGCCAAATGATGTGAATTTAAAAGAAGAATATACAAAAGAAAGAAAAAAAGTATACCAAATGATTCAAGATACAAAGAGGGATTATTACTTTAGAGAGTTTAATATGTGTAAGAAAAAGCCAAAAAAAAATGTGGAAATTAATAAGCGATCTAGCTAGTTATAAAATAAAGGACAATAATACTATTCCCATGTTGCTAACACCTGTAGGTACAGTTACTAATGAACAAGAAGTTTGTGAATTCTTGAATGATTTCTTTGTAAATGTAGGCACTATATTAGGAAATCAAATAGCAACTGTAAATAGGTTAGGTACATCTTTGTGTCCTGGTATGAATTTATTTAAAACACACTCACTGTCTCAATTTGAACCTGCTACAACCGAAGAAGTTGATAAGATAATTACTAATTTAAATAATAACACAACTGCTGGTATTGATGGAATTAGTATTAAAACCATAAAATTCTTACGACCGATAATATTAAAATCTCTTACGGAATGTATAAATAATTGCTTAACTACGGGTTTATTTCCGGATACATTAAAGGTTGCTAAAGTAAGCCCTATACATAAGTCAGGTAGTAGGTCAGATCCTGGCAATTATAGACCTGTATCTGTTCTTAATGTACTCTCAAAAATTTTTTGAAAAGATACACAAAAGAATAACTAAATACTTAAACTCTATAAATTATTTCTATAAAGGACAATATGGTTTTAGGTCTAAATCAGGTACTGTTTCGGCTAGTATTGATGTAATAACTAACATAAAACTAAATATTGATAAGAAAAATGTTACAATTGGTATATTTGTTGATCTTAAAAAGGCTTTCGACACTGTGAGTCATAAACTGTTATTATATAAGCTAAAAGGTATAGGAATTATGGGATCAGTATTTGGAATGTTGCAATCTTATCTTGATAATCGTTTTCAAGTGACTAAGGTGGGTAACAGTTTTAGCAGCCCGAAATTAATAACTTGCGGTGTACCTCAAGGCTCGGTCCTTGGGCCACTGCTCTTCTTAATATACATAAATGACATTCATAAAATTGGATTACAAGGACATATAACATTATACGCTGACGATACTTGTCTGTTTTATACAGAAAATTCGTTAACTACAGCAATGAGCCAAGCTCAAAGTGACCTAAACATTATAAATCGATGGTTTATGAGTAACATTTTAACTATAAATACGTTAAAAACTAGTTATATTATTTTTGCTGCTAAAAACAAGAAACTTCAAGAATGCATTCCATTGGCCATAAATAATAACGCTATAAAACGTGTAAGTGAAGAAAAGTATCTAGGCCTTATTTTAGATAATCGGTTGTCATGGAAGCAACATATTGCAAAATTACGTTCAAAGATTTCTTCTCTAATCGGTATACTCAGGGGCTCAACGCGTTATTTGCCTTTTAAAATTCGCTATCTTATTTATAACACACTAGTAAAACCACACATTGAGTACTTGATCGAAATATGGGGTACTGCCGCCAAAAGTACGCTAAAAGATTTACAGATCTCACAAAACAAACTTATTAAAGTGTTGTTTAATTATAAATATAGGACACCAACAGTTAAAATCTATCAAGAAACTAAATTGATGAATATAAAACAGACCTATATATATAAAACGTGTATCCTAATAAGAAAAATATTAAATAAGGATATCAACACCAGAATAACATTACTAAAAAAGGTCAGGTTCAGAAACGAACGACTAGGCAGTCAGATAATTTAGTGCTGTATGGACCGAGAACAAATTATGGAAAGAGAAATATATTGCATGAAGGAGCACAACTGTATAATAAATTGCCTAAAGACATTCAAAATGTCAAACCATTGTCATGTTTTAAGAAACTACTTAAATTTTATGTTTTAAAAGAATACTAGAATTAATTCACAAAATTAACTAATTTAAGTATTTTAATCAATTATATATATAAATTATATATTATTACTCGTTCTATACACATATTGTACTAACTTACCTAGATTAAGATTATCATCTTGCTAACTTTCGTTTAACTGTGTAACTCATACATTTTGTATTGTATAATTATTAACTTACCCGCACTTCTCAGTTTGTAAAATATGTAAAATTAACAACTGTGTGTGCTTACTAATATTTAAAAATAAGGTGTAATTTATAGTGTTTTCTCATGTAAGTGATTGTATAATCTTTTATGAGAATAAATAAATCTAAACCTACTATTTACTCGTCTTACCCCACCCAACAATGACTCACCCAACCTCACTCTCAATCAGATGTGGATCTCTACATTTAAATCTTTAAGTTCAACTATCTTGTGCGCTTGTTCTTCCGCATTTAATAATTCTTAGATCCAGGCACTGTCACAGAAATTATTTATCTACGAGTAGTTGTGGAATGCACATCACTAACCTAGAGGTCAGTTATATACATAATGATTGATTTAGGAGCTCGTGCTTCGAGGACCATGATATTTTTTTTACTTCCGCCCTACTGTTACGTTATCGTAAAATTTAAGAGGGTATATCTGGATCGGCAGCCTGAGAGCGCCGAGCGCAGCCCTCACTTGAGCCTGAAGCTCGCACACGCTACTCGTGCGCGACTGTAATTAATATTAAGATAATAAATGTATATCGTTAACACTTATATATATCGTTACCTACCAACCTTCGCTGAACTTGTAGTAAATATACTTAATAATCTATATGGACATTATAAAGTTTAAAGTGAATTATAATAACTCCGTATTGGGTAAGTTGTTGTGCTTTTATTGATTATTAGAAGTAGAAGTAGAACCAACGTGCATAATATTGGATTGTATTGTACTAGTGCAATTTAAATTCGCCTAACGACATATTTAGTGCTTTATTAATGCTTGACGTCGTTATTTAGCCATATATCAGGTACATGTATATCACATAGAATTAACCACATCACATTCCATTGGTATGTTAATTATTTAATTTAAATATAGTTAACCGTTAATTTTATTGTAAGTCCTTCCGCTTAGTATTATATTAATAATACCGTGACTGCCTCGCCTAGATCACTGTAACCGATCCAGTCCCTTCTGCTAGCGTTGTCCGTTCGCCGCAGTCACGGTACCCTTAAGGATGGCTACTTATTGTCCACCCTACCTACGTGATTCCAGGGTCCAAGACCACCGCCTTCGGATACCGGTCGTAGCTGCAGCCGAGTTACCCAGACCCCGTGAAGTGAACCAAGCAGGGATTATTGGATAACACCTATCAGGGGCGTGCTGAGTTCGGTTAGATGTTAGACCTGGAATACGCTCAAGGGTGACGTACCCACCTCCCGAGGCTTCTTAATTAATTAATTATTTTGCATATTCATTTTTATCTGTTATGTGCCTATTGAATATTAGTATTATGTTATTATTATTTTTTAATTATTGAAATAAATTAGTATCTCGGTGGAACCTCCATATTGAATATTAGTATTATGTTATTATCATTTTTTTCCGTGTGGTGACGGAGTAAGAATACAATTCACCACTCCCTATCTTGCCCGTGGATGTCGTATAAGACGACTATGGGATATAATGTGCACATAACATCTGTGCAAGAGAAGGAAAACTCGAAATGAAACCCTATACCAACATGTCTGACCAGCATGGTATAGTAGGTCAAATTCCCTCCCATTGTGGAGGAGGCCCGAGCCCAACTGTGGGACGTATGTGGGCTGCGATGATGATGATCATTTTTTTAAATTATTGAAATGAATTAGTATTGGTTATTTTTTTTAATTATTGAAATAAATTAGTATTATGTCATTATTATTTTTTTTTAATTTATTCTTATACGTTAAGACGTAACACTACCTGTATCCAATGCTGCTACCTCAAATTCGACTCTAGCTACAGTCCTGCTTCAACTGTGCAAACATTTCTGAATCTGGTTGGAGAAAATTGGGCGTTGCAAGAAGATCACAATGGAAATGTCCTACGTGCCGCATAACTTCACCATCTATCTCCATATGTGAACCGGCTGCCTCATTGGATACAATATTGTGCGAACTACGAGATATGCAGCGTCAATTAAACAGTTTGCCAACCCTAGTTGAAGATATGCGCTCAATAAAAAATGAGTTCTCTGATCTGAGAAACACCTGTCAATATTCCAGCGACAAACTTGATGAATTTGGCTCTAGACTAATTAATCTTGAAAGAAAAGCAGTTGAATTCGAGAAACTTCAAGATAAAGTCACTACATTGCAAGCAGATCTGGATGATGCGAAATTGCAATTATCCTTAAACGAACAGCGATCTCGTTTAAACAATGTGGAAATTAAAGGTGTACCGCTTAAGAAGGACGAGAATCTATTCTCGATTCTAGACGCAATCAGTCGCAACATTAACTATAACTGCCCTAAATCTCAAATTAATTACTTGTCGCGAGTGCCGATATACGACTCCAAGGATAAACTAATAGTTGTAAGCTTTTTAAACCGCTATACAAAAGAGGAATTCATCGCAGCTGCTCGTGCCAATAAGACTTTAGTGGCTTCAGATTTAGGATTCCATGGCACGGATATCAGAGTTTATGTAAACGACCATCTAAGCGCCGAATCGAAGAAGCTACTCAGCTAAGAACAAAAACTATGCATATGTATGGGTTAAACATGGTAAAATTCACATACGTAAAAATATCAATTGCAAAACTACGATAATTACAAAGGAATCTGATTTAAACAAAATCGTCTAGTGTGCCATTTAAAGTATTTATTAACACTATTTTCTGTCATTTTTAACCACTTTTATATCCTGTATCAACAGTATTGTTTATATCAATTTCAATTTTATACATTGAAATCTCTAATAAATTGTTTGTTAATTAATAATTATAAGTTGAGTGAAAGGTTACGCACCTCTGCAATGTTGCTAACACTTAGCATACCACAACTACATTGTAAAAGTTTCTATTTTTTGTTCAATTGTGCTGTTTACACTGATATTCTAACTCGTAAAAACATTTCTATCTCACTTATACTTGTGCCCTGTACTATTCTCTGTTGCTTGCTCATTCGCTTATCTGTTTACAACATATTTTTATTATTTCAATACGCTGACAATAACGTCTTTCAAAATTACCCACATCGGTACTTATTACTTATCCTACAAATATTTTTTATTGGCGTTGAAACGACTTTCTTTCCTTTAATACATTGTGATCTTACTGTTATTAAAATTCACATCCACAATGCCTAATTACAATCAACAAAAACTAAATATTTACTACCAAAATGTGCGTGGGCTACGAACTAAGTCGGACATGTTTTATCGACAAGTTTTAATGAGTTCTTACGATGTTATTGTTTTAACAGAGACGTGGTTAATGGATGGAGTATTGAGCTCGGAATTTTTTGATGATCGTTACGTAGTGTGGCGCCGAGATCGCGATTATACTATGACGGGGCAATCGCGAGGTGGTGGCGTTTTAATAGCGACGCGCAGGGACTTGCCCTTTATATCGCAACCTATATTCCACTCCTCAGCGGAAGATCTTTGGCTTAAACTGTTAAAAAATCTAACTCACGCGACTATATCAACCTATACCTGTGCGTCGTTTATCTATGTAAGCAAAACAAAGGTTTTACTTTTTCTACACAGCTTCATAATTTTCTTTACAAACTAAACAATGCAATATTGAACGATCCCTTCAATATGTTCCTGGTAATAGGTGATTTTAATATGAGTGGTATTACGTGGGTACTAGTGTTGCCCAAAAAAGTCTTGGGTCTTGCGGTCTTGGTCTTGGTCTTGCGAGAAATGCGAGACCGAGACCAAGACCAAGACCGCTTAATTTTTGCAAGACCAAGACCAAGACTGGCCCTGCAAGACTCGAGCAAGACCAAGACTGGGCCTGCAAGAGTCTCGTGGTCTTGCATTTAATTCAAATCACCATTTCTGCTTATATACGGTTGAGCTCGTGTCTTCTACATAACAGGAGGAGAATCGGCCGTGGCCGGAGGGGAATCGCCACGGTGATCGGCCGTGTTGTTACAGGTCATACATGTCAAGTTTTCCTTCTCTTGCACCGATGTTATATATTATAGCCCTTAGTCGTGGGTTCGCAGTCACGGGTAAAATAGGGGGTGATGAATTATATTCTTACTCCGTCACTACACGGCAAGTCAAATCAGTCTTGAGATATCCATCTATTGGCCAATCGATTCCCAATGTTGGTGTTGGCTTTTCAGAATTACTCTTCGGAAAGGCTTAAGGACAAAAATACCCTAATCACGAGAGTGCTCTTGCCCATTATACATATTTATATATCCGTTTATTCATTAGCCCAACGACGTTCACTGTTGGACATAGAAATATGCCTATAATTAATCTATATAAATGTCCATGTAAGGACAGAGTACGATCACCATCAGGCAGTACATGAAGCGTTGCTCCCAGCGCTATTTTGCCTCTGCCACGACTCACCCCAATCCACTAGTGGTTGGGGCGGTAAACTACGTCCCCTCAAAAATATCCGCGGTCCGACGTCCTCGTCATCTTCTTGAAGAAGAAGATGACGCTATTATGATCGCCCAAGAAAGGACCTACACAGCTCGCGCAGCGATAACAGATAAAACTCCGCAGTATCGGCCTCGCCGTCGAGGTCGAAAACCGCGCCGCGTAAAAGTCATTAACCTAAACTTGGCCACGCCCACTTTGCTCTCAGCGACGCCCCGAGCCGAGGTCCGTTCCCCACAGGGGGGAGCCCTCGGGCGATGTTCGCTTAACTTACTTACCGGGTTGAGAGCCATCAGCGCTCACCCATTGACCGCGTTAAGCTGTCAAGGTCATCTGCGACCAACAGCAGCTACACACACAAAAAAAAAAAAAGACAGAGTACGAATATAATTCACCACTCTCTTACCCGTGGATATCGTATCAAATCGGATCGGGCAATGGTGTTAGGAACCCATGAAAAAAATTGAAATAAAAATATCGATTCGTTAATGAATTGAGAGACATGTAAGTTCTGAATTTTGTCATCGTTTTTTCGTGTAAATTGATTAAAATGTATAAAGAGATGATACTTAATCTACAACATATTCGTATTTTGTTAAATGTTGTAAATAAAACTACTTTTACGGATTATATCGCGTTTGTATTTGATTTATGATTGCCCGACGTTTCGAACACTTTGCAGCATTCATGGTCACGGGCGGACTAAGGTGTCTCACGTCCAACAAGTAATCGTTATTACAGACATTTAAATGTTAAATGTTCATTAGAATTTGAATAAATCAATGATTACGTTTGCATAAGCAAGACAAACTTCGCTTTAACATAAATCAGCTGATCGGCCGATGACCGTTGATGAGTCGCCTTTGTACCTACGTATCCATTGAAAGGTTCGCGCAAATCTAATACCTATTTATACTGTCGAAATTTTACATGCTTACATATATCCTGTCTGTACATACCTACATAATGCATAAAATTTAAGGCATAAACTCTTAGACACATATTTTTGTAATCACTATAACTTTTACGTTATATTGTTTTTATGTAATATACATTCTAATTATGATCTATGACTGTTGAACTACAACATATATGAACAGTTGTCCCATAACCTGATACACCCTGTGTATATAACATATGTGCAAGAGAAGTGAAACTAGAAAGAAAACCCTGTACCAACATGTCTGACCAGCGTGGTATAGTAGATCAATTTTCCTCTTACTGGAAGGAAGCTTAAGCCCAACAGTGGCACTTTTATGAGCTGTGACGATGACGACGAATATCATACATTTTACAAGTATTAAAACCATAAAATTTTAAATCAGTTTTATATGTTCTTGAATAAATAGTATATTAAGAGCTATATGGATCCAGCGGCCAAAGTATTTATATAGGCAATAGAGCAACAGGTTTTTTCAAGTATCCAGAGTATCAGTAACTAAACTGGAAATACAATAGATACATACCACTTAACTTGAAGGGAAATATAAACAATCGCATTAATTGTAAAATATCGCATTGATTATAAAATGACATAAAATTTATTGTATCAACTGCCTCGTGTGGTGACGTCTTAAGAAAATAGGGTCGAAAGTCCTGTCATAAGAGTAGTAACGCTGTCTAATGGAACACCAGGGGAATAGAAGAGTAATTTTCTCCAGTGGTAAGTATTGTATTCAAGGCTAGCAGATGGATAGATAGAATAGGATATTTGATTAATTTAGTTGGATTTTTCATTGCCATGATAAATTACTGTTACGTTATTCTAACTGCAAAACTTTGCAAGACTCTTGCTGCAATACCAAGACTCGGGTGCGCAAGACCAAGACCAAGACCAAGACTTTGGGTGCGCAAGACCAAGACCAAGACGAGACCAGGTGTGATGTTGCAAGACCAAGACCAAGACCGGTCCAAGTCTCGTCTTGGTCTTGCATTTGGGCAACACTAGTGGGTACCATCGGATAATTTGTCACTTGTTCCGATGAACCTAATCTCTAATGATGAGTGCTTGTTTGCCGATGAAGTGTGTATGCTTATGATCTTAGACAATATACCGGTATCCCAAATCAGTACGGGAAAACTTTAGATTTGATACTTTCCAATCATGAGTTGTCAGTTTCCGAGAACTTCGATCCTTTAGTACCTATTGATTTATTTCATCCTGCGTTATTTATAGTTGTTGATTTCTTTGAATTACCAATTCTTGATTACGCGTACCCGTACGGGTACCCGATTTATATATAACAAGGGCGACTACGAATCCATTAATCGCCATATTCGATCAATTAACTGGCAACATGAATTCTCATCCCGGTCGATGGATGAGGCGTCGAGTTTTTTAATAAATCTATTTCTCATTTACAAGATAAATTAATACCTAAAAAGACCATACGTAGCAAAGCCTATCCGATATGGTATAGTCCAGCGTTAATTAAGATTATCAAAGAGAAATATAAATATTTCAAAAAATTTAAAAATTACGGCAACAAAAATGACAAGCTATCCTTCAAACTTTTACGCGATAGAGTTAAATTATTGGAATCCTCATGTTACAATAATTACCTCCATTTAACTGAGAAATCTATTAAAGACGACTCTAAGCATTTTTGGACGTTCGTAAAAAACCGGCACTCTTGTAATAAAATTCCTAATATTCTGAAATATGATGGCAAAATATTGAACGACGGTCAATCTATTACCGAAGCTTTTTCTTCATATTTTTATTCTACATTTACTAACACTGGTAGTGCATGCAACGCTCACAGTCCTACCACAACCTACTCATCCTCAGTCGAAAATTCGGTGACCGCTATCCACAATATCAATATTGATGATGGGCTCGTATATCAATTTATCAGTAAACTGGATACCACTAAGGGAGCAGGACCTGATAACCTGTCACCCAAGCTTCTGATTAACGGTGCTCAATCCATTGTTAAGCCTATCAGCCTTTTATTTAGCCTATTAGCCTATAAACGACAACCCCGCCATGTGCCTCCAGTATATCTGAATGGAGTGGCACTCAGTGTTGTACAAAGTTTTAAATATCTAGGTCACATTGTTACCAGTGAGCTAGATGATAATAGTGACATAGAACGTGAGCGTAGAGCGTTGGCGGTGAGGAGCAATATGATTGCGTGCAGGTTCGCTCGATGTACGGCTGACGTTAAGATTACGCTATTTAAAGCCTTCTGTCAGTCGTTCTACTCGAGTGGCCTGTGGGTGTCGTATACGCGACGAGCCTACAACGCTCTTCGCGTACAGTATAATAATGCGTTCAGAATGCTATTGCGGCTGCCGTGGCGCTGCAGTGCCTCGACAATGTTTGCCGAAGCACGCGTGGATGGCTTCCACGCAATTATGCGGAAAAAAGCGGCTTCCCTACTGCAGCGTCTGCGGAGCAGTCGCAATAGCATCCTGAAAACTATTGCGGAAAGACCAGATTGTCCTATCCAAAGTTATTTTATAAAATTATAGGGTTGTAATGTGTAAAATGTATCTAATTATAATACTAACAATACTAACATAAAATATAAGCACATTATGTTACTAATACACTAACAAATTATGGATTGTATATCTGAAATAAATTTATTATTATTATTATACTCATGTATCTCCGATTCACGGCTATCTCCCAAGGAAAGATACCCGGTCCTTTGAAAGGCTTACATGGGGATATGGATCCAATACGCAGAGGCTTTTGGAGAAATTTAATGTAAAGATGGGATGGGACGTCTACCGATGACACTCCACGTCTGCACATAACACACGTGGACTGCCAACGGTAGGTGTAAAACTATTGTGTAATGATGGTATCTAATAACTGTTTATGGGGTTGGAGCTTTGATGGACTGGCTAAACTAAAAACTATTGATTGAAAAACTGTCGTCTGCCTTCAATACCTTTATCGTCTTGAACTTTGGCAGACGGTGACTCGCCAACTCACTGAATGGGCCCCCCCAAACGGTCGCCACAGACACACAGGCCATACGGGCAACAGGAGGGCAACATTGGTGCAAGTGGCTTGGGGTGTCGAGCGGTGCGGCGCCGGTTTCACCACCGCAGTGGTTTCCCCGTAGTTATGCCCTTGAAAATGACACTTCCACCCCCGAGCATATAGCTCTGGCGATCCCTCTCTGATCAGCCGTTTAAGGCAAGTCAGAGTTGAGAATCCTGCGGGCACTCTTCGGTTTCCACTCCAGCCAGCCACTAAAGGCGAGCTGGATACGAGGCCCTGGCCGACTCTCTGGGGCACTCAGGACCGCAGTGTCGCCACTCACATTCAGCACGCCACAAGCTGCCCTGCGGTTTATTGGCTTTCCTATAAATCTTGTGATACATTTTTTCTTATTATTATTATTTAAAAAATCATTGTCTCTCTGTTTGGTTCCTACCTTATAGAAGTCAGCTTATATTACACCAATTCACAAAAAAGATTCAAAAACAGAAATTCTTAACTATAGACCCATATCTAAATTATGTACTGTTGCAAAAATTTTTGAAAGGATAGTTTTTGATCAATTATACCACGCCCTATCGTCATCATTCAATCCTTTCCAACATGGTTTCTTGAAAGGCCGATCGACTGTTACTAATTTAGCACTTTTTAACGACTATGTAACTGTAGCTATGGATAACGGTGGTCAAGTAGATGTGGTTTATACTAACTACAGTAAGGCGTTCGATCGTTTTAACCACACTATTTTAATCGCTAAACTTCAGACCATGGGTATACATGGCGACTTACTGAGGTGGTTTTCTTCATATATAGATAACAGGTCACAAGTTGTGGTACTCAATAACTATATCTCACGGTGGATTTCCATTCCCAGTGGAGTTCCACAGGGATCTCTGCTTGGTCCGTTGTTATTTATAATATATGTAAATGATATTCACACTTGCTTACGATCATGTCAATTATTATGTTTTGCAGATGACATGAAGTTGTTTGCCACTATTTCAACTCCTGAGGACATAATCGCACTTCAGTCGGATCTAACACGACTAGAAAAGTATTGTGTAATGAACAAACTAGACCTTAACCCTGGGAAATGTTCAGTAGTAACTTTTACTAGGAAACGTGACAATTTAACTGCTAATTATACTTTTGGGGGTCTAACTATAGCAAGAACTGAAAGAATACGTGACTTGGGTATTCATCACGATAGCAAGTTATTCTTTGACGCACACGTTGATGCTATTGTCAAGAAGGCGTCTAAATCATTAGAGTTCATAATGAGACTCTCTAAATGCTTTACTGAAGCAAAAACACTAAAAATTTTATATTGTACGTTCGTACGCAATAACTTGGAATATGCGTCTCAGATATGGAATCCCCGCTATTTTAACCCAGTTAACACATGACATCCATATGACGTCACAGATAGGTCATATAGAGGTCATAAAGTTTTTATGTAGATATGACATAATAATGACTTTATTGATGACTTTCATTTAACGTTATAGAGTATGACATCATTATGACATAGAACTGACCTAAAATTTGACTTTTATGTGACGTCATAAATATTACGTAAATATTACGTCCTATCCCTATCATACTGTAATGTCACATCAAAGTCATGAATTTATATATTATTTACGTAAGAAATAAACCATACAATGACGTAAATTACAAGTCATACTCTGACATAAATGTGATATAATCATACCGTCATACTTCAGCATCTGTTGTAACCGTTTTAAATGTTGGATTAATACGCTTTTTTAAGAAAATATTTATTTAATTCTTTGGAGGTTTTGTAAATAGCGAATAAAATTCATGCAAATTTCCTCAGCCTCGGCGTCTCTAATTTTGAGGTCCACCTTGGCACGTGTGAGTCCTGTGTTATGGCCCCTTTGTACTGCCTTACCTCGATGTGAAGTATTAACCTTAGATTTGGGTTCCACCTCAGTATCAGATCCCAAATACTTTCGCCCAGAGTGGCAGGTCTTCACAAAATGACGCTTTCTGCCTATAGAAGTGGTGTCAGTTTCACCTGTGTCACATTCGACAGTTGAGGCTGCGTCTGTCTCTCCTTCAGTATCATCGTCCATTTTGTGAAACGAAGATTTTACTAGATATTAAATTTATCTGTTTCGATAATTTAATAGTACGGCTAAATCGCGATATGACAATTGCCTAGCAATATTAGCAAGGCTGAATCGCGATATCGAAGTTTTCTAACGATTTTATATATACGAACCAGTCACGACCAGTAGACTAGTCGCAACTTTTTGAACACTGGTCGACGTGACTGCAACGCAGTAGACGTCCCAGTACCCAAGCGACCCCTCCTAACGCCCCTCCCCCAGTCAACCACGACAACGTCCCGACAAGACAACAACCTGACAAAGACCGACCTACAATCCATCCAGAGCACACGTCTGATCACTACGAGTGCCAACACCTATCTGGCAATTGACCAACCTACCACTCTGGTCAGACGTGTTAGTATAGGGTTTTCTTTCGAGTTTTCCTTTTCTTGCATAGACATTTGCAATTGCGTAGCAATTGGTAGCAACTTTACTTCTCTATGACATCAGAGTTATGTAGATCTGACGTCAGTCAAGTCATAGTGATGCCCATTGGAGGTCATGTCAACGTCATTTATCTTACGTAAAAATCTTACGTCAGAAAGTGAGAAATTATGAGTCGTGTATGACTCATATATGACTTTTATCTTACGTAAATCATGATGTAGCTGACGTCATTCTGACCTCAATATCTTACGTAAATCATGATGTAGCTGACGTCATTCTGACCTCAATATGACATAATTGTGTTCACTGGGAAGTATGTTGACCGTATAGAAAATATTCAAAAGCGATTTATTAAATACCTTTGTTTTCATCAAAAGATCCCTTATCAGTCTAGTCAATACCTGCAACTTTGTAAAAAATTTCATCTATTGCCACTCGTAAAACGCCGTGACATAGCTGATTACATATTTATACTAAAGATCATACAGAATCTTATAGATAGTCCTGAGCTCCTATATAAAATTAACTTTAATGTACCATTTAAATCTAGTCGTTTCCATCCACCATTACGGATACCACTTGCAGCAACAAACTATAGGCAAAACAGTCTTATGATACGCGCAAGCAGAAGTTTTAATAATTTGAGTAAACAGCATGATTTTGACCCATTTATGACAAATATCAATGTAGCACGTAGGCTTTTAAGTCTAGATTTTTTTAAATAGTCTAACATAAGTAAAATTTATCTAAAGTGAATGTATTTTATGTATGTTGCGTATAGTCATAATGCTCTCATTCAACTATACAATAACTATATGTGAAGACTTGTAATTAGCTAACAGAGTTATTAACTAGTAGCCTATCAAGATATAACTAGCTGTAAGTCTTCCATGTTGTACAAAATAAATAAATAAAAAATAAATAAAAATTTTAAAATAAATTTTGCAAGCATTTTTACTCTTTTTTTATTTAATCCTATAAACTTATGTGCCACATTAACAAAAATAAATACTTATTATTTTAGAGAATGATTATTAGTTTTCTAAGCTGGTTACTTGTTTTGTGTTTAATAAACACGTGTTAATGTGGCACATAAGTTTATAGGATTAAATAAAAAAAGAGTAAAAATGCTTGCAAAATTTATTTTAATATTTTTAAAAAAGTAGAAAAGGAAAAAGATATTAATTTTCAATTTATTAGGCGTATACATGCATAATTTAGATAGAAAAAGAATACATTATGATAGAATTTTAATGCACTTTATACATTTCCTGTAGATGGTCGTTTACATAAACTCGGATATCCGTGCCATGGAATCCTAAATCTGAAGCCACTAAAGTCTTGTTGGCACGAGCAGCTGCGATGAATTCCTCCTTTATATAGCGGTTTAAAAAGCTTACAACTATTAGTTTATCCTTGGAGTTGTATATCGGCACTCGCGACAAGTAATTAATTTGAGATTCAGGGCAGTTATAGTTAATGTTGCGACTGATTGCGTCTAGAATCGAGAATAGATTCTCGTCCTTCTTAAGCGGTACACCTTTAATTTCCACATTGTTTAAACGAGATCGCTGTTCGTTTAAGGATAATTGCAATTTCGCATCATCCAGATCTGCTTGCAATGTAGTGACTTTATCTTGAAGTTTCTCGAATTCAACGCTTTTCTTTCAAGATTAATTAGTCTAGAGCCAAATTCATCAAGTTTGTCGCTGGAATATTGACAGGTGTTTCTCAGGTCAGAGAACTCATTTTTTATTGAGCGCATATCTTCAACTAGGGTTGGCAAACTGTTTAATTGATGCTTCATATCTCGTAGTTCGCACAATATTGTATCCAATGAGGCAGCCGGTTCACATACGGAGATAGATGGTGAAGTTATGCGGCACGTAGGACATTTCCATTGTGATCTTCTTTCAATGCCTAATTTTCTCCAACCAGATTCAGAAATGTTTGCACAGTTGAAGTCAAGGTGTTTCTTACAGGTTCCACATTGGACACCATCGTTAAATTGCACATCACAAGCTGAACATGTCTTGATATTGATGTATTGAGAAAAGAAGAATTAAAAACGAAAATATATGAAAGACAAAAATAAATTAGGTTAAAAGTGTAATTTTAAAAAAGGTTGACGATATATTTAAGATGCAATAAGCGTATAGTTCGAATGCGAGCTCATGTCGTACTGAAACTGTTTATAAGAGTAGAAAAGGAAAAAGATATTAATTTTCAATTTATTAGGCGTAAATATGCATAAATTAGATAGAAAAAGAATACATTATGATAGAATTTTAATGCACTTTATACATTTACAGGCACAAAGATACTACTTCTTCTACAAAATAAGACTGTAGCTGTGATTAAAATCATATTTAGTTATTTTTATATGATAATGTATGCCGATATAATATATTCTACAATAAACTTTTAAATTTTCTTTTTTTTCTGAAAGGGAAATTGGTTAATCATGATCAATATTAAATTCACTTTCTTATTAATAACTGGCAGTAGTATCTCAATCAGTAGTATCTGCATCAGTAGAATCTGCATCGGTAGACTCTGCACCGGTAGAATCTGCATCGGTAGCATCTGCATCGGTAGCATCTGCATCGGTAGCATCTGCATCGGTAGCATCTGCATCGGTAGCATCTGCATCGGTAGCATCTGCATCGGTAGCATTTGCATCGGTAGCATCTGCATCGGTAGCATCTGCATCGGTAGCATCTGCATCGGTAGCATCTGCATCGGTAGCATCTGCATCGGTAGCATCTGCATCGGTAGCATCTGCATCGGTAGCATCTGCATCGGTAGCATCTGCATCGGTAGCATCTGCATCGGTAGCATCTGCATCGGTAGCATCTGCATTGGTAGAATCTGCATCTGCATCGGTAGAATCTGCATCTGCATCGGTAGCATCTGCATCGGTAGAATCTGTATCTGCATCGGTAGAATCTGCATCTGCATTGGTAGAATCTGCATCTGCATCGGTAGAATCTGCATCTGCATTGGTAGCATCTGCATCGTCAGCATCTGCATCGGTAGAATCTGCATCTGCATCATTAGCATCTGCATCGGTAGCATCTGCATCGTTAGCATCTGCATCGGTAGCATCTGTATCTGCATCGGTAGCATCTGCATCGGTAGAATCTGCATCTGCATCGGTAGAATCTGCATCTGCATTGGTAGAATCTGCATCTGCATCGGTAGAATCTGCATCTGCATTGGTAGCATCTGCATCGTCAGCATCTGCATCGGTAGAATCTGCATCTGCATCATTAGCATCTGCATCGGTAGCATCTGCATCGTTAGCATCTGCATCGGTAGCATCTGTATCTGCATCGGTAGCATCTGCATCGGTAGAATCTGCATCTGCATCGGTACCATCTGCATCGATAGAATCTGCATCGGTAGAATCTGCATCGGTAGCATCTGCATCGGTGGAATCTGCATCGGTAGAATCTGCACTGGTAGAATCTACATTGGTAGCATCTGCATCGGTAGCAACTGCATCGGTAGAATCTGCATCTGTATCGGTAGCATCTGCATCGTTAGCATCTGCATCGGTAGCATCTGCATCGATAGAATCTGCATCTGCATCGGTAGAATCTGCATCGGTAGCATCTGCATCTGCATCGGGAGCATCTGCATCGTTAGCATCTGCATCGGTAGCATCCGCATCTGCATCGTTAGAATCTGCATCTGTACTATCTACATCAGGAGAATCATGTTTGGAAGTTACATCATCAGAAGCTTCGTTGTTATCACAAGCAGATTCATTATCAGATTGAGAAGCAGGACCGGCTATTACATTTCCTATTGCCTTTAATGTGTTTTCTACGGTTGTTTCTACAATTTTCAACGTATTTTCCGCTGCTGCTTTTAATGAACGGCGGTTCCTTATTTGAGATTCTGTAATACAAAAATTATATTTGAATTTCAGTATTAATATCAAGAATATTTATATCAACAGTGTTTATTTCAGTAACAACTTGTCGATATTTCTTTAGTATATTTTGCATATATAAATGCATTTCATAAAATTTTCTAACATCTATGCAAGAGAGAGAAAAAACTCTGTATAAATAAAACCCTATGTCACGTCTAACTGGCGCGGTAAAGTAGGTCAATTTCCCTCCTATAGTGGAGGAGGCCCGAGCCTAACAGTGACACTTATGTGGGCTGAGATGGTGATAATGATTAATCCTTATTGTCTAGGAACGAAGAAAGAGTATAATTCAGCATCCATAAAAATGATTAATTATAACATCTGTACAAGAGAACAGAAACCCAAAAGACTGATTTAGAGCTTAGTCGTACTAATTACTCATAATAACAGCCTTCGAAATGTAACATGTACGGTAGGTATGTCATGTGCGGTACAAAAAAATCCTAAATTGGTAAACTTATAATTAATCTTCAAAAGTCTGATGCTTTTAAACGCTTAAGAATAATTATTTAATAGTAAAACAGAGAAGAGTCCGTGTGGTGACGGAGTAAGAATACAATTCACCACCCCCTATCATACCCGTGGGTGATCGTACGAGACGACTAAGGGATATAAAACGCATATAATATCTATGCAAGAGAAGGAAAACTCGAAATAAAACCCTATACCAACACGTCTGACCAGCGTGGTATAGTAGGTCAATTACCCTTCCATTATGGAGGAGGCCCGAGCCCAACAGTGGGACGTATATGGGCTGAGATGATGATGATGATGATGAAAACAGAGAAAATAGCAATATAAAAATTATTTAAGTTTTTCCATTTGCAACTGCCTATTCCATGTGGTAACGGAGTAACAGGTCAACAGAGTACAATTCAACATTCCCTATTTTGTCCATAGGTGTCGAAAGAGCACTAAAGGTTCTATAACGTTGGTTATTACCCTTTTAATGTCGCATCAACCATGAAAAACATATTAAGCAATTTATTTATTAAGGAATGAGAAACAGTTGCACGTTGTATATTAATAATAACATTAGAAAATAAAGCAGATAAATAAATGAGTAACCTGTAACATTATCCCCAGATTCATCATCATCATCATTACAGCTCATAACCTACTACTGGGCTTGAGACTCATCCATATTGGAAGCGCAATTGAACTAATATACCATGCCGGTCAGACGGGTTGATGTAGGTTTTTATTTCGAGTTTTACTTCTTTTGCAATGTTGTTATATGCACAAGATATCCTTTAGTCGCCTATTACGACATCCACGGGCAAGATAATTATTATACACAATAAAAGTTTAATATGCTGTGCTGCAAAGTGTTATTGCAAAGATTCAATTCAAATTTAAATCATTTATTATGTATAAATCCCCCGGGGGCCCTTATATATTGTCATTATTTAACTCACTGAAAGTTTGCTTTGAATATTTTGTCAAAATCGCTCGCCTAAAACCTTGTTATTTCATATTCATAATACTTTAGCGTCTTACATGCATAATATAACATAAAATAACATCAAATTATTTAATGTAACACTGTAAAATCATCCTTACTAATATTATAAATGCGAAAGTAAAGATGTTTGTTTGTTTGTTACGCTTTCACGCTTAAATCACGGAACCGATTTCAAAACTTCTTTCACCAATGGAAAGCTATAATATCAGGGAGTAACGCAGGCTATATTTTATCCCGGTATTCCCACGGGAACGAGAACTACGCCGCGGGTAAGGCGACTGAAACCGAAGCGAAGCGAGGGCGGGTTGCTAGTTCAATATAATTTAGAAGTGGGCCACTTGAGATTATCAATTATTGGCCAAAGCTCATATCATTGTCGCAATCATTATCTTAGCTCATAATGTCCCACTGCTGGTCTTGGGTCTCGTCTACAATAGCAGAGAAATAGCCCTAGTATACCAAGCTGGTCACAGATGTCAATACAGGATTTTATTTAGAGTTTTCCCTCTATTGCTCAGATGTTATATGCATGCCCAAGGGTAAGGTAGCGGTAAATTGTATTCTTACACCTTGTCCCCACATAGAGAGTTCATAGATTTAGAGTTAATATGTTAATAATAAAACTTACGTTCGGATGCCTTGATATTAATAGGATCAGCCCATGCTACAGCCACCTGAAAATACAATTATGATAGGGTTAAAAAATTAATACCTGAAAATAAAGTAAAATGTGATAATAAATATATCCTAATACGAGAATTCGTCGAAATCAACCTGCGTTGCTTGTCTGCGTGCTAACAATACTACAATATTTTATTTATCACTTAAAATTTGACTTCCTACCGGGCGGATTGCAACTACACTGGCAGATACGTTTACTAATAAATTTTCTGTGTAGTTGGTCAATTAAAACATGTACTTTTAAGAGATTTTTTCTTAATTTAATCTCTCTTCTAGTAGATCCACCAGAACGAAAATTGGCTAACAAGTAACTTCAAATAAATCTGAATAATTCTCATTACGATCTGTTTAACCGTTCTACACCATTGAACAATCAAACAAATTTGGTGTGCACAGCCCAAGAGACAAATATGATAAAATAATAGCAATTGCAAACAGAACTATATTAGTTTTTTTAATATTTCGGCCCTTAAACATATTATATAACCCACATATGCAAATAAATAATAAACCAATATTTAAGATCACAATTCACAATAAAATAAAACCAATTGGCTACTAAAGTCATATTTTTAATTTTTTTTTATTTATTTTATTTATTTAAGACAACAACCTGCACTAAGGAAATAATCCTTGTATTGCGGGGGACTTTACAAACATAATTAACGGACAAAAATTACATCCAGACTCAGAACAACAATTTGTGGTTCGCACAAAGTGTTGTCCCGCGTGGGATTCGAACCCCGACACTGGCGCTCTAGGTCGCTATCTTAACCACTACGCCATCTGTGCAGTTAACTTGCTTTTTATAGCCACTGATGACAAATCGAGTTCCTTGTCCTCCGTGACCTACCCGGCGGGATACCCTTTTGGGTACCCCTACCGGTCTGCCTCGTACGATCAGTCTTTCTGCGGGTGACGGACTATTCCCACGTCCAGTCCTGCGGTACCTGCGGCATCAGACGCAGGTACTCATGCCTGTGCCGTCCAAGTCGTCGACGGTAGACTGTATCGCCGTAGAGGAGTTCCTCTCGCGCCCGCTCTGCTGCCTCCTTCCGTGAGATGACTGCCTCACAGAAGGCAGCGACCGCGTCCTAGTTCCTGACGCTATCGAGCATCTCTTTAGCGATGATCGGCAGCGTCAGGTCGGCACCTATGATTGCCCACGCGGCACACACCTCGAGGGTGTGCTATGCCATGTCCTCGCCGCAACCGCAGTGGTTACAGGACGGTTAATCTCCCTCCTTATGACTGTGTGCAGGTACTTGTAAAGCAACCGTGCACATTGGTGGGGTATTGACCTGCACCAGTCGGAAGGAAAGCACCCCGTGCTGTCAACCCAACCACTCCATCAGATCAGTAACATAAACCTTGCGATGTACCGTGATGAATTCTTTAAAGGCTTAAAGATTTCAATTTATAACGGTTTGTTAAAAGTACATATATTCAAATCTCGTCCATACTTTTTCAACCCCCGGGTGACCGGACCGGGGATTTAGTCCGGGTATCCGCGGAGAGGTTAGCTTCGCGACGGCGATCGGCGGCCCAGTAGGGGACGTCGACGGGAGAGGGTACTAGGACGGGGGGGCTACTAGAGCCCTTGGGGTATTCCGTCGGGCCAACCACTGGAGTCAAGGAACTCTGTACCGGTGGTCGGCCCAATGACGAAGGCGACGTGCTATACGGGTGGCTTACGGGTGTGCGTACTTACGCCCCGGACGGAGTGGAACGAGGAGTGCGTCGACCGTAACCCACCCCAAAAGAAAACCTTTTTAACCCCACTGTTACATGTATTAGAAAACAAAATCAATGAAAAGGTTTAGAACAAAATGTTATACTTACGAAGAGCGTAACTAGGAACAAGACTGCTGTAGTTTTCATGATGATTGGTTTCTTAGTACTGCAACACAACTACTGATGCATGAAACTTCACATTTCCTCGGTATTTATACCATCAAAACCATTATGCAAATATTAGGACATGTGTTCAGGAAGCATGTAATAAACAGATAAATTATAATTAATGTATTTACTTAATATTTCACTTAAAATTATTATGCACATAAAATGTTTTAGCTGTAACTGTTAATTTGTAAGGCTTTCATATTAAATTTAAGATATTTAATTAAAAAAAATATTCATAAAAATCTCCACAGAATTAATACCTTCGAGTCAATGTATAATCTTTGCTTAGGTATACACAATACTGACGGACGCCTCTCTTTCTTTGGTAGGTATGTTTACCTTCTATACCACACTGGTCAGAGAAGTTAGTACAGAATATTATATCGTATTTTCTTTCTGTTGCAGTGATGTTAATGCAACAATGTATATACGTTTCTACAATTCAAATTCAAATCATTTATTATGTATAAACCCCGTGAAGGCACTTACATATTGTATTTTTTTTTACATTTTACCTTAAATTACTACCAGATCGGCACGCGATCGCACTGAGAAGATCCAACAACAAACGCAGTGGGATTGTCTTTTTTCATTTATTTACTATTTAGTATTTTTATTTAAATAAAATAATATACTACAACATGTCTATTAATAGCTCTGGTGTGTTGCCTTTTGAACCATCATACAGTACATTTATTAAATATAACGAAAAAGTGCCATGGCTGGACTAAATCCCGCAAGTGGCACCAGATAATGAGTTAACTATTAGCGCAGAGCAGCCATCACCCTCCTCAACCACAATAGAGGGATGGGAGTGATGAGAGAGAAGTGTAACGATTTCTGATGTTTACGCGATTATGCCACAAATTCTTCTTCAATTCTATTATCATATTTACCTCAAACGAGGGTCCTTACATATTATCAATTTTAATATTTTTTTTTTATTGCAAGCAGTGGCAAACGAGCAAACAGTACACCTGATGGTAAGTGTTGCTGCCGCTCCTGGACCTTTACAAGGCCGCTGCCTACCGCGAAGAAAGTGAAGGGAGTGTGAATGCGTGCATTGAGGCTCGGTGATACTAAAGGCACCACCAAAACCCTTCACACGCAAACACCCTCAGAAAGTTGGTCTACCGGCTCTCTCGCTCACCGTACGAAGCGCAGTAACAAATTGCTACTACTCAGACGTCGATTTCCTGCAAGAGCGTGGTACAGCCCCGGACGGACCGGCTCGCGGCTGTAGACGGATAACTGTCGACAGTGTGGTCCTACCACTCCGGTATTTTTCTTTAATTGTAAGCGGTGGTGAAGGAGCAAACAGTGCACCTGATAGTAAGTGTTGCTGGCACTCATGGATCTTTGCGATACCAGGGGCACAGCTAGGTAGCTGCCTACCGCGAAGAAAGTGAAGTGAGTGCGAATACGTGCAAGCGCAGTAACAAATTGCTACTACCAGAGTCTCGGACGTCGATTGTCTGCGAGAGTGTGATACTATCCCGGATGGACCAGGCCGCGGCTGTAGACACACAGACAGACAGTGTGGTCCAACATGTGATTCCTACTGAGTAGATCAGGCAAGAAATTCGGCTTTGTTTACAATTCATCGTACTTCCTTTTTACAGATTTCTTTTATAAGAAATTAGACATTTTCAGTAAGTATTAGCTTCAGTATATCCTTTGGGCCACGATACCACGCTGCTCAACCAGCAAAGTGTTGTTTGATTTCGAATTACCTTTCTCTTTCATTTATCTTAAGTCTTACATCCCTTAATCGATTTTTAGGACACCCACGGACAAGAACGAGGGTTGTGAATTGTTTTCTTACTCCGTCACCACACGGAAGTCATTCAAAATTATACTATATAATTATTTAGATGTACCTATGTAAATACAATGAAGGTTTTTGCAGAGTCATTTAATTAAAAAACAATATGCACCTGAAACCACATATTTTTCAATTAAAACAATATTTTAAAGTATATTTACATAAATACTATGGAATTAACAAGGTTTCACTTTACCTATATCTCCCATTTGCCACATTCTGCTTTATGTTTTGGATTTGAAGTCAACAATACAATTTAATAGACCATTCTGAATGTTTAATGGCGTATAGTGACAAAGCAATAACACAATTCAACACCTCTTTCAATCTAGAATCAAATCCTATATCATCCTACACCGGTCCCTTAGAGCGGTAACCAGAACAGTTCTATTTCGTTTATGTGGACAGTTCTCATCCATAGGTATACAATTATAGATTAAAGAAAAAGAGAGATTATTATTAGATTTAGCTCATCATCATTTGCCTGCCTTCATCCCGCGCTAAGTGGGCTGGGCACCTGTTTACTTTTCATAACATATCAGCCGTAGTATCTGCACTCACCGCTTTCATACGCATATCCTCATTCACACACTCCATCCACAAATATATTGGCAGCTCTCGTCACATGCCTTTCATCCCTCCTCATCACGTGTCCATACTAAAACAATCTCGTGCTCCTAATCTTCTCTACCTTGATGCCACTTTCAGACTTCCCCTAATATTTTCATTTCTTATTTTATCCAACCTTGTAACTCCACACATTCATCTTAATATACGCATCTCAGTAGAATGCAGTCTTCTCTCATTCGTCTTTTTCAATGCGTTAGGCATTGAAATTATTTAAAATCATACATAACGACAGGCCTAACAGGGTCAGTTGTCTCGAAGGAAGCCAGTCTAAGCCTAGCTGGTCTAAGTGGGCCTCATTCAAATGTACCCGCCTTGTAGGTGGTGTAAATAACTAAGCTTTGTGATAATTTACTGTCAAACTCTAATGACACTTTTATACATTTTTCCTTTAAATTCAAGAGCCATCCGTACATCGAAAATTATTGCCGAGACCTGCCGCCACTTCATCCATCCTGCATTCATTTTTCTACATATCTCTCCGTCAATGTTTTCCTTTCTGTCTTGAAGAGCGAATCTGATATCAGAGCATCCATCACCAGGAGAAACAAGTAAGGGCTCAAAGCCCTGGTGCAAGCTTACTGCAACATTGAACTCGTCCGTGACTCCGGTTTCGGACCTAATATTCGTGCACGCTCCTACATACATAACTTTCACTAATCTTGCATACTTCCCTGGGAACTTGGTCGTACACCTTCTCTAAATCAATAAAGAACTTGTTTTTTTTTGGGGTGCGTTGCGATTGGCGCGCGCCCCACCGTCCGGGGCGACAGAGGAGCGTAAGCAAGCACACCCACAACCACCCACGAAGCACGTCGCCTTCGTCGTTACCGCACGGCCGACCACCGGAGCAGAATGACTTGACGTCAGTGGTCGGCCCGACGGAATACCCCCTATTTGGGGTATCCTCCCATCGATTGACGCCCCCCCCTAGGGGAGGACCACTCACGCGGTCGGCGGGTGACAGATTAATTCCCCGGTCACGTCACTCGCGGCCTCGGCATGAGGCGCAGGTATTCGCGCCTACGCCGCCCCAGTCGCCGGCGGCGGATCGTCTCATCGAGGCTGCGCTCCTCGCGCAGGCGATCCGCCGCCTCCTTCCGCGAGACTACCGCCCCGAAGAAGATAAATACCATATGCAGATTTTTATGTGGTACTTTGGTATTTTTCCACGAGTTTTCCACGAGTAAGGCAAAAATTGCATATTGTTAGATTTAGTTAACATATTATTACGAATCAACGTACTTTGACTCACGATTTTATATATGTATTATAAGCTAGGTAACACTATTAAGTTGGTAAATAACTGTTCATTTCCTTGTTTTCTGCTTATTGAACATTTGTACTAATATTGATATAATATGCAGTTTTGGGGGGGATAAATATCCCGACAATGAGTAGAAGAAACACATTACATCGGTGCATCTCATCTTGTATTATTTTACAAATTGTACAGATATCATCATGAGAACTTTTGCTCTTCTCTTCTTGGTTGTATTCGTTGTAAGTATACTTTTGTTATTAAACGCTTAGACATCATCATCATTATCATCATCATTATTATCATCAGCTTGCTTTTATCCGAATCACTTGGGGTCGACGCAATATATAGGTACTCTTTTTGTATAGTACATATTGTAAACGTTATTAACAATAATTGCATGACCGGCCGCCGTCCTGACGTCAATTCTCCTTAAGAATTAAGTACTTAGTATTGGATTTAAATGCCCTTTTATTATAAATTAGTATGTAAGTGGTTTGTGGTGACGTGGTGACAAGTAAGAATAGAATTCACCATCCCCTACTTTTTCTAGTGTGTCGTAAAAAACGACTGAGGGATATTATATATATATATATATATATATATATATATATATATATATATATATATATTCAGGATCTCGGCAACAGTACCAACGCTTTTGATGAAACTTGGCATAGAGGCTTCGAGGCCAAAAAATCGATCCAGCTAGGTTTTATTAATAGAAAACTAGCAACCCGCCCTCACTTCGCTTCGGTTTCAGTGGCTTAAACCCGCGTAGTTTCCGTTCCTGTGGGAATACCGGGATAAAATATAGCCTATATTACTCCTTGATATTATACCTTTCCATGGGTGAAAGAATTTTTGAAATCGGTTCGGTGGTTTAAGCGTGAAAGCGTTACAAACAAACAAACATCCTTACTTTCGCATTTATAATATTAAGTATGGATGTTGTTTTGTCGGTGTTTTTAGCAAAACAATACAATGTCATTAAATTTTAAAAGAATATGAATTCAAATTTTGGCGTCAACGTCATGAGTTACGATAGCTCAGTTGAGATGCTATCCAGTTTTATTTTAGTATTGTTTTGGCATTCAAACAGCGTCGGATCGAATCTCAGTGTTATTATTATTCTCCTTTTGTAATTTTTTATATTTTTTTCATTATTTAATGTTTATTTATTATTAATATATATCTAAATAAATTCGACAAAAATGCAACAAAAATATTCCGAGCGAAGCTCGATCAACCAGATATTAATTGTAAATTGAGCAAGCTGTATTTCACTAATAACTAATACATAAGCACAAATTTCTATTAGACATTATCATCTTAATTATGATTGTTTGACATTTAGTTTGACCAGAGATTTTAACTGTAAACAAAAGTGTATAAGCGTTGCTACGCAACACACTCACAGAAACGTGTATTTGTGTGTAGCGATAGCATTGTAGTGTGCGTAATGCCTTTTTTAAGGAATTTAATGCATTTCTAATCCAATATTATATTAAATTTCAGTTTTATGCACTTCTCTTCATTATATACTTCAACTGTGCCAAATTTCATACTTGTCCATCCACGTAATTTTCGTAAAAAGGGGTACAAAGTTTTTGCTTTACGTATTTATATATAGATAGTACTTATTGAAAAACTTTGTATAATTATGCAACAACAAGTGTCGCACACTAGCGAAAATAGGTTCATATGATATTGTTGTGTTTTTGATAAATCTCTTTTATTTTCAGGCGGCTGTAGCAAGGGCCGCAATATTACCTGTTAATGAACGTGACTATCGTAAGTGTCATTTTCTATACATTACAGTTAGAATAACTATTTACCAGTTCAATTATTACTATGCTCGTTAAAAAAGAAATTAGGTAATGAACATCTAAACACTGTTCTCTTGCCACTAGGAAAACAGTACATGCAACCCGGTTCTCATACAAAAGCGTTATGTATTTGACCTGAGCGTATGTTATGTACGAGAATATATTCCTTTCTATGTAACTTTACAACTCATAATAATTAAATTTAAATTAATAAATAAGTTATTAGATTTCTTTTGTTGGTTCTAGTGTTACTGGGGACATGGAATTGTTAACAAAATTTAAAGGTCGGATTTACTATTGACTCAAGAGTATCAAGTGGAGTGGGGTATAAAAGACTCTCTTTTAAAGGCGACTATTAAAATGTTTGAATGAACATCATCATCATCACAGCTCATAGACTCTCCCACTGGTGGGTTCGAACCTCTGCTACAATGGGCAGGAAATTCATCTACTATACCACGCTGGTCAGACGTGTTGGTATAGTAATATTTCGAGTTTTCCTTCCCTGGAATTAATGTTAAATGCATTTTGACTCCTAAATCATTTATTCATAAATGTGAGAAATATATTATTATTTAATAAATATAATTCATCATCATCATCCTGCTCTTATCCCAATTACTTGGGGTCGACGCAATATGTCATCGGTTTTGACATATTGTAAAAAGATTCGGCAATGACTTTTATGACCGGCCGCCTGCCTGACGTCAACCCTCCTTGGGAATGTAATCGTGGACCCAAATGGTACCAGATGGAGCTGGTCTGGGTCAATCTAGGGCTCTTAGTCGTCTTTTACGACACCCACGAGCAAAGCAAGGGTTGGTAGTATTCGAAGCCACCACCACACACAGCAATTTAATAAATATAATTATTGAGTAATATAAAATTATCAGAAAATTAAATAGAAGTAAAAATATATATAACTAGCTGACCAAACAGACGTTATTATGTTCAAATAAGCACCACCAACGGGGTCCAATTGTGAATTTAAACCAATTTCTAATCCCCTTAAACATGCACAAAAAATTTCAACAACATCGGTCCAGCCGTTTAGGAGGAGTTTAGTGACATACACAAGAAATATATATATAAAGATATAAATAAATAAACGATGTCTTTTTTTTTTGTTGTTTTGCGGTCGGCGCGCTCCTCGCACCACTCCGTCCGGGGCGACAGAGGGGCGAAAGCACGCAACTCCCGCATATCCCTTAGCCGTCTTTCACGATATTCACGGACAAAAAAGGGGGTGGTGAATTGTATTCTTATTCCGTCACTACACGGGGAGGTGTACAATCTATATGGTTTTTTTTGCACAGAAGCAGAGGTTTCTTTTGTTGTAAAGTTATTATATGTGATTTTCTCATAATGCACTTGGAATTTATTTAAAAATTAACAACCCGCCCTCGCTTCGCTTCGGTTAGAGGTTATAGTCGTTTCACCCGCATAGTTCCCGTTCCCGTAGGAATACCGGGATAAAATATAGTCTAGTTTATGCCCTGATACTATAGCTTTCCATTGGTGAAATAATTTTTGAAATCGGTCCAGCCGTTTTGAAGATTACCCGGAACAAACAGACAGACAAACAAAAAATTTTTAATCTGTATTTTAGGCATAGGTGTCGTGCAAATAACTGTGTGAGCATGAAAAAAGCCTATTATTTTGACATTACAAACAGACACTCCAATTTTATTTATTGGTATAGATATAGACTAGCAAACCGCCCTCGCTTCGCTTCGGTTTTAGTCGTTTTACCCGCGTAGTTCCCGTTCCTGTGGGAATACCAGGATAAAATATAGCCTAGTTTACGCCCTGCCATTATAGCTTTCCATTGGTGAAAGAATTTTTGAAATCGGTCCAGCCGTTTTGAAGATTACCCGGAACAAACAGACAGACAGACAAAAATTTTATTCAAGTTTGTTTATTGGTATAGACAAATGTTGTTCTTGAATGTCTATGGATGAAATATGTTTGTAAACATTATTTAAAATTCACTTATAAGAATTAAATTAAGTATTGTGAATCATATAGTGTGATGACGGAGTAAGAATACAATTAACCACTCCCTACCTTGCCCGTGGATGTACGACATCCATCCAAGACGACTATGGGATATAATATGCACATAACATCTGTGCAAGGGAAGCAAAGTTCGAAATGAAACCCTATACCAACATGTCTGACCAGCATCGTATAGTAGGTCAAATTCCCTCCCATTATGGAGGAGGCCCGAGCCCAACAGTGGGACGAGTGTGGGCTGCGATGATGATAATGATGAGTCATATAGTATAAGGCCTCAAGCGCTATGTGTCGGTATATTCTCAATTTATGTTAATACAGTTTTAATTAGATTTTTTGTGTTGCAGTTCTTTCAAAGGCAGCCGAAAAGACCGTAACAGATCTGGGCGCAACTACTGTCGAAAGTGTAACAAATATAACGTCTGCGTTAGTTGGTTGAAAACATTGCCGGATTGAATGTTAAAGACGGAACAGCTGCCCAAACCACGACAAATACCACGACTACTTCTACCTAAGACGAGGAACCGAATCTTATTGAAAACTTTAAAGCTATGTTGACATAATAACTGCGTCTATTCATTAAAATGAAATAATTTCTTGTTTATATTATATTCTTTGTTTTTAAAAATTAAATGTGTAAGAGCAGCCTTTTTTTTGTATAAATATATTGTTCTCTTGTTGCCCACATAATTATGTATCAAATAAATAAAGCATTATAAACTTTTGTTCACTTCATTATCATAATACGTAGTTCATTCATCAGCACGTCCAAGTCCACTATTGTACATTGATCTTGACCAGTGATAATAATGTTATAATTTACCTAGGTCTCGATTAAAAATGCATTCTTGTAGTCCCTATGTAATGTCTATAATAAAATCTATTTCTAATATACCTATAAAGCGCAAGAGTTTATTTATTGAACGCACTAATCTCATGAACTACTGGTCCGATTTGAAAAATTCTTTCAGTGTTAGATAGCCCGTTTATCGAGGCAGGCTATAGGCTATATATCATCAAGCTAAGACCAATAGGAGCGGAGCAACATGAAAGATGTTTCAGAATCGGTTTTTTTTCCTTTTGAAAGCTGCAGCTGCGTTCACTATATAAACAGTTAGGTTTCGCAAAAATTATGCTTGACAGAATTGTATTCATCATCATCGTCATCGCAGCCCACATACGTCCTACTGTTGGGCTCGGGCCTCCTCTATAATGGCAGGGAATTTGACCTACTATACCATGGTGGTCAGACATGTTGGTATTTTTTTTATGGGTTGGGTGGTATGTTTATGGTAAGCGCACACGCGGTCCATTCCATCCGGGGCAACGAAAGGACGGCGCGCGGGCCCATAACCCACCCGTACCCACGTCGCACTCGTCGTTGGGCCGACCATCGGAGCAGGGTTACTTGTCGTCAGTGGTCGGCCCGACGGAATAACCTTTCGGGTACCCTCACCTCTCGACGTCCCTGTCCCAGGACGTTGGTCGCCGTCGCGCGGTCAGCCTCTCTGCGGGTGATGGACTAAAATCCCCGGTCCGGTCACCCGCGATCTCGGCTAGGGCGGCATCAGGGGCAGGTACTCGCGCCTGTGCCGCCCATGTCGCCGGCGGCGGAACGTGTCACCGAAGAAGAGCTCCTCTCGCGCACGATCCGCCGCCTCCTTCCGTGAGATGATGGCCGCACAGAAGGCGGCGACCGCGTCCTAGTTCCTGACGCTGTCAAGCATCTCCCTGGTGATGGTCGGCAGCATCAGGTCGGCACCGATGATTGCGACGAGTTCACGGTGCTCCCCCGCCCACGCGGCACACACCTCGATCGTGTCCTGCGCTGTATCCTGGTCGCAATCGTAGTGATGGAAGGACAGTGTGCTCTCCCTCCTGACGATCTTGCTTGCCCCGTCAGCACCTGCACCAGTCGGAAAGAAAGCACCCCGTGCGTCCGCTCCAACCACTCCATCAGCACCGGCTGGAAGGCCTCGACGGTCCTGACGCCGTACCGAAATCTCTTCAGTAGGACTGTCCAACGGGCAATGACGTCTCGGCGGGCGTCGACCCGCCAGGTCGCAATCTCTTTGATGGAGACTATGCCGCCTCCGGCTCGCGTCTCCGACACCCGCCGGTAGAGCTCGGCGAGCATCTCCGCCTCCAGGTCCCACAGTGGAGTTCCGGCCAGGAGGCACGCCTCCGTCGCCACCGTGCGTATGGCTCTGATCGCCATGACCCTCTGTGGTCGCCACAAGAGCCCCCTCAGACGGACGGTCAGGGACCCCGCCCACACCGGTGCGCCGTACAGGGCCATCGACTTGATCACCCCGCGTACAGCCGTCGACACTAAGGATAGCAACCCGGCGTTATTTTCAATCCGGCCGGATCCGACCGGATTCCCATCGATCCGGCCGGTTCAGGCCGGATTGATCAAATCATCACTTTTCGCTTCAAAATGAATAGTTAGTAACTTAACCAAGTGTCATTGTTCTTAATATAGGTAGTTTATAAAAATAAAACATATCTATATATTGACTCATCGCCATTTTTCTGAAACCATAAGGCGTACAGACTTGAAATTTGGCAGGAAAATTCCATTCGCTGAATAGAGGTGAGCTAAGAAGTCAGTCAGTCGGATTTTACGAAATTCCACCTAGAAGAGGTGTTACGGCGGCGTTAACAGTAATATACAGATAAAGGAATAGGGTGAGCCGAAGCTACTGAAGCTAGAAAAATGAAATTTGGACGGTAGTTTCATTTCGTGACTTAGGCACCCACTAAGAAAGGTTTTTTTGAAATTCCACCCCTATGGGGTGAAAGATAAAGGCAAAATCTGTATGAAAAAAAAATCTTTAGCTATTGTCTTCAAATTAAGCACAAATACTCTTAGATAAAAATAAATAAACACGTGTTTCAGCGTGTGTCCATTTTCATCCTCTAAGGGTATAGAATAGGTAGAAAGATGTAAGTTTACTGATTTATCACGGAGGCGAAACTACTGACTGGCAGAAACATGAAATTTTGACAGTAGTTATTTTTTTGCGTGACGTAGAAACCTACTTAAATAGGATTTTTTGAAATTCAACCCCTAACGGGCTAACCCGCAGCAGCAAAGTTTGTATAACGAGAAAAAACTTCATCGATTTTCATTAAATTCTCCACAAATATAGAGTATATTTGTGGAGAATTTAATGAAAATCGATAAAAATAAATTAGCACGTGTTTCAGCATTTTTAATTTTCACCCTCATTTTTTTTGGGGTGGGTTGCGGTCGGCGCGCTCCTCGCACCACTCCGTCCGGGGCGACAGAGGGGCGTAAGCACGCAACTCCCGCAACCCACACACGATGCACTTCGCCTTCGTCGTTGGGCCGACCACCGGAGCAGGGTTACTTGTCATCAGTGGTCGGCCCGACGAAATACCCCCTACTTGGGGTACCCTCCCATCGACCGACGTCCCCCCTCGAGGAGGACGTCGGTCTTTCCTCACGCGGTCGGCCTCTCGGCGGGTGTCGGACTAATCCCCGGTCACGTCACCCGCGGCCTCGGCTAGGGCGGCATGAGGCGCAGGTAGTCGCGCCTACGCCGCCGGCGGCGGATCGCCTAATCGAGGCTGCGCTCCTCACGCAGGCGATCCGCCGCCACTTTCCGCGAGATCACTGTCTCGCAGAAGGCTGCGACCGCGTCCCAATTCCCGATGCTGTCGACGCTGTCGACTAACGCTGTCGCCCTAGCGATAGCCGGCAGCGTCAGGTTGGCACCGATGATTGCCACGAGTTCACAGCGCTGTACTGCCCAAGCCGCGTAGGCCTCGAGCGTATGCCGCGCTGTGTCCTCGTCGCAATCGCAGTGATGGCAGGACGGTGTACTGGACGTATGTTTATGAATGAGTATGTGTGTATGTTTATTTTATATGAAAATATATACTTAAGACATAAATACAATTATCTACTGTTTACTAATTTATATTGTTTTATTTTCGCAGTATTAGAGTTACAGATATTAACACATAATATTTATTAGTTACATAGTCATAATGTTATTTAGAATTGATTTTCAGTATCACCAGCAACTAATTACCTACCATCTCCCTTCTCTGTTATATTATCCATCCTAAGGTTGCCTGGAAGAGATCGCTTATAGCGATAAGGCCGCCCTTTGTACATTCTAGGTTATAATTATTATTTAAGTTTTCTCGTAATATGGTGTACAAATAAAGTATTATCTAATCTATCTAATCTAATCTAATCTCCCTCCCAACGACCTTGTGCAGGTATTTGGCGCAGCACCCATGCCCCGTCAAAACCTGCACTAGTCGGAAGGAGAGCACCCCGTGCCGCCTTTCCAATCACTGCATCAGCACCGGCCGGAAGGCCTCTAATTTTCACCCCCTAAGGCCGTAATCTACACTAATGTTATAAAGAGAAAACGTTGTATGTTTGTTACGAATAAAATCAAAAACTACTGGGTGGATTTCGATAATTCTTTTACCTTTAGATTACAGTATGTCTGCGTAACATAGGCTATATTTTATGCCGGTATTCCCACGGGAACAGGAACTATGCGGGTAAGGCAACTGAAACCGAAACGAAGCGAGGGCGGGTTGCTAGTACCTATATAAAATCAACTTTATTTTCGTTCCTAAGTTAATAACACAAGAGCCAGCGTACCCCAGACCTTCATCATTTTATTAAGGCTGTAAGTTTGTCTGTGCATGCTCCCAACACAGGTAAGAACGGTGGCCAATTATGAAGTTTTGGTCACGGTGGCTTTGGCAGATAAAAGGTACTAAAAGTGACTAAAATACCGACCTATTTTCGTCAAATTATTAAGCGTGATTTTTTGATATTACCTTCACAACGTCATTAGAAATCACGTTATTTAATGGCAGACACTTAACATGGTGGCAACCCCTTGCCAGACACCCTTAACGTTCATGAAATTATATTTCGACTTACGTTATAGTATACAAGTTGATTTATATATATACATATGCTAAGCACCCCGAACCGAGGCTTCTCCAGCCGGACTGCCCAACGGGCAATGACGTCTCGGCGGGCGTCGACGCGCCAGGCGGTGAGCTCCCTCAAGGAAACAACACCGCCCTCCTCGCGCACCCCCGACACCCACCGATACAACTCGGCGAGCATTTCCGCCTCCAGGTCCCACGGGGGAGTCCCGGTCAATAGGCACGCTGCCTCCGTCGCCACCATGCGGTATCCGCGGATGGCCCTGACCGCCGTGACCCTCTGTGGTCACCACAGAAGGGCTCTAAGTCGGACGGTCATGGATCCCGCCCACACCGGTGCGCCGTACAGGGCCATCGACCAGATAAAAATATCTGGCTACTGAAGAAACATCATTTATTTATTGCCCAAGTATTATATAAAAATCTGCTAATACATTATAACGTAAAGTATAGTACTAATATTATTAGTTATTGTACGCGCCCTTTATAATTTAAATAAAATATTAAATACACTCCACACTTTACGCATTACAAAGGTACACAATCCTTATATACATTTCCGAACGCATCCTTTCTTGGCCACGCCCTCTCATATCCGCTTCCCCAATAAAGTTAGTTAAAAAACAAGAAGTCAAGAAATGGCCGCCTCGTAAAATAAATCGCTACGCTTTCATAAAGTTGAGTTGAACTCCTAAAACTAATAAACGCAATTGCGCACGCGCCGCTCGGTAAAATTCATTACCTAAATCAATATTGTTCGTGAAGTGTAATTATTGATGAACTTTGTGTGGGAACATTACGATCAGCGAGCCGAAGGAAATAAAAGTGTTGCTGCGACCAGTGAACTATCGAAGGACATTACAGGTACCCAGCCTTTCCTAGAATAAAACCACACAACCCCCCTTTTTGGTCCATCTCACCGGATCTATTTACTCAATCATATTTACACTACACAACGTCCGCAAATTTACAAGGTATTCTCGCCGCCATAACACGTAACCATATCTATTCGATAAAAATCGTCTAGCATCGCATTATTGAATAACCTGTGCCTTGTAAACTAAATAACTAAGAATCATACGCAAACGTTTCTAAATTATTTCAATAATATTTAATACATTTGTATCGCTTTCGTTAATTGAAAATAAATTACGCATTTTACTTAGGAGTCCATCTTGTTTCGCTTCGCTACTCTTTAAAAACATTAAACGCTTAAATACGCTTCTTATACGCCAATATATCGCTTATAATATAATAAAAATAATAATTTAAGTAACGCTTCGTATTCTGCATAAAAAAATCTATGTAGGTAGTTTTATCCGTCGTCTTAGTATTAACTCGTTTCGTTTTTACGCCGCCATTTATGATAAATATTATTATACGCTCAACTGCTAATCGCTGAAAACGCTGCTAATCTCTGCGAATCGCCATACATATCGCTAAATCGTCACACACACCGCTAAATCGCCATACATATCGCTAATTGCCAAACACCGCTAATCGCCAAACGCCGCTAATCGCCAAATAATTATAAAATATATATTGTTTCTAGAAAATTACTCTTACAAACCGCCACGTGATAAAACTACGTACTTACCTACTTTATATCAAAAATGGCTACTTCATCTGAAAAAAAAATTAAAACTAATAATAAGCCTAAGTTTAGCGCTAAATACCTATTACTTGAAGCTAAGACGAATGGTATATTTGAGATTGTACAAGATATTTACGACCTCAGTTTAAAGGTTTCCGATCCGCAAATTAAATTACAGTTTTTATCTCGTATACACTCGTTGGATGAGTTGCGATCTAGTTTTATAAATACGCTGGATGAATTTATTATGACACAATTGGAAGACGATCCGTCGTCAAAGCCGAACTACTCTGCCTTAAAATCTTTCGATGAACTACACTGTTATATAAAACAAACAGTGTCTGCTCTCAATCCACCGCCAAGCAATCGTAGTGATAATAGTAAATTCGATTTATTTAATCGCAAACTTCCACCGCTAAAGTTGGTGTCATTTGATGGTACGCCAAGCAAATGGTCATCATTTTATGAGAATTTTAAGAGTCTTATTCACGACAATCCGCAACTCTCAGAGGCCGAGAAGGTTCAATATCTGATCGGCTGTTTATCCGATAAAGCGTTAACGGTTTGCTCGGGTATTGTGCCTACTGCTGTCAACTATTTAATTATATGGAACGCTCTTTTAGAAAAATATCAAGATACACGCGTGCAAGCGTCAATTTACGCTAATCAACTTATCAATTTTAAATCCATGCAATCTATAGATATGTTTATTGATCAGTTCTGTTCAGCTGAATCTGCCTTACGACGTCTGCAGATTGACGATCTTTCAGATTTTATTATCACGCACATCGCTCTTACTAAATTAAACAAAGAAACAGTTAACTTATTTGAACAGGCGCATAGACATATTTCAATTCCAACTTTCTCTGATCTTTCTAAATTTTTAAAGGAACAAAATAAAATGGAAACGCTGCGTAATCCCTCTAATAATTATTTAAATTCGCAATTACCTAGTCGTAACGTTAATAATAACGCAAAAAATTATAGATCAAAATCTACGCATGTTTATATGGCTAATACTAGTTCGCATCAAATTGAACATCATTCATGCAAAATATGTAACTCCTCAATGCCGCATCCGCTCTATAAATGTTTTAAATTTAAAAACTATAATCCGCACGCTCGACTAGATTTAGTAAACAAATATAACTATTGTTATAATTGTCTTGGATTTCACAACATTAAATTTTGTAAATCAACAAATACTTGTACCATTTGCCATAGAAAACATCATACTTTAATACATATAGATAAATTTCTCGATTCAACTCGACGTGAACCCATGTTCACGCGAGCGCAATTCTCAACGCATGCACCGCTGAGTCATAGGTATAACAGCGATACGAACGCGGTGAGCGCTCCTGAGCAACGCCGCGCGCCAGCGCCGCGTCCCGCTTCGCCTCGCCCCGCACCCGCCGTCTCGTCGCCCGCTCGCGACTCACACTTACGCATGGATACAAGCGCCCGCGAATATTCGAACGCTCTCGCACTTTCAATTACTTCAGCTTCTTGCAATATTCGCAATGAAACTACTGTATTATTACCAACCGCTTCTGTATATGTTTATAAACAAAATATACCTAATAAAGTACGCGTTTTTATTGATACAGGTTCAATGAGTCATTTTATTTCTAAAGCTTGTTGTGAACGTTTAAATTTAAAAATTATTCCAGATAACTCTACTATCACAGGTATTGGTAATGCTCAAGTTCCCTGTCTTGGATTAACGACATTTAAAATATTTTCTCGTTACGATTCTCGCTGTTATTACAATATTAACGCTCGCGTAATAGACAGTATTACTGATGGTCTGCCTAGCTCACCTATCGATATTTCAAATCTTACTCATATTCGCAATTTACCCTTGGCGGATGATGTGTTCTATTTGCCCGCTGAAATTGACTGCCTTATAGGAAGTGAACTAGTACCGTTCCTCTTACGAAGCGAAACAGTTACCGCACCCGATTCCTCAGTCGTTGCTGTACAAACTACACTCGGTTATATTATTATGGGTAAGGCAGACTGTGACTTAAACTTTAAGTCATTCACAGACCGCTGCAATAGTATTCAAGATAAATCCTTTTTATGCACCTCTAAATATAATTCGTTAGAATCGCTAACTCAACGCTTTTGGGAGCTCGAAAATGTTCCTTGCAGAGTTCATATGAGTCCTGATGATGAAGCTTGTGAACGAATATTTAAAAATACATACTCACGCGACGATACAGGTAGATATATCGTTCAACTGCCATTTAAAATCTCGTGCTCAGCACTAGGAAACTCTTACGCTATCGCTCAACGCCGCTTAATTAGCTTAGAAAAAAGGTTAGATTCCGACCCAAAAATTCGCGAAAACTATAACGCTACTATTCAAGAATATATAAATAAAGGTTATTTGTCTAAAATTGATAATCCTTCTCTCGATGCGCCGCATTATTATATTCCGCACAGAGCTATATATCGCCCTGATAAAGCTTCAACAAAGACACGCATTGTATTAGATGCTGGATGCAAAACCACATCTCTTAAATCGTTTAATGATCTCTTATATGTAGGTCCTAATTTGCAGTGTAATATTTTTGATTTGCTCATTAATTTACGCATGTTTTCAATAGCTGTCACGGCAGATATAGAAAAAATGTATTTTCAGATAAAATTAGACGCCAAACATCACGCTTTTCAACGCATAATCTATAGGTTCGATATCAATAGTAAGTTTAATACATATGAGTTCAATAGAATTTCATTTGGTATATCTAGTTCTCCATATCTTGCTATGAGAGTTATTCGTCAGCTTGCAGCTGATAATCGAATTACGTATCCGCTAGCCGCTTATGAAGTGGAAAATCACATGTATATGGATGATTATGTGTGTTCGTTTGACAACATTGATATTGTCGAAAAAACCTATAAAGAAATGACTACTATGCTCCAATCGGGAGGTTTTAACCTCGTGAAATGGATTTCCAATAGCCCAGAAATTATGAATATAATACCGCAATCGCATAGAAATAATCAAAATATTAATTTTGACGCTGATAGTAATAATACAAAAATTATAGGAATGCAGTGGAACCCTAAACAAGACAAATTTCAATTTAAAATTAACGCTAACTCATTTAAATGCACTAAACGCTCAATTCTCTCTGTTACCGCACGACTGTTCGACCCTTTAGGTCTTATCAGTCCAGTTACCGCTTTATGAAACTTCTTATACAAGAATGTTGGCAACATCAATTGGATTGGGATAGTCCAGTCCCTACGCATATCGAAAGCAAATGGATTCAATTCCATAATGAACTTAGTTATCTCGAAAAAATACAATTCTCACGACATGTAGGTATAAAATCTGCTTCTCATATAACGCTACTCGGTTTCGCCGACGCTAGTGAGCGCTGCTATGGTGCCGCAGTGTACATAAGGGTTAGTTCGAATGAACAATCCGCTGGCTCCGTAAAATTACTAACTTCAAAGTCACGAGTCGCTTCTCTAAATAAAATATCTTTAGCTCGCCTTGAACTCTGTGCCGCACTTTTGCTAGCTAACCTAATTAGCCATGTAATAGAAATATTAGATAAACGCTGTAAAGTTAATAAAATATACGCTTTTTCCGATTCAACTGTAACTCTTACGTGGATCCATTCACCAGCATATAAATTTCATACATTTGTCGCAAATAGAATAACAGAAATAATTTCTAAATTACCTGCTGCGCATTGGTACCACATCAGTGGGAGTGATAACCCTGCCGACATAATTTCTCGCCCAGTTACGCCCAAAATATTATTAAATCTCTCATTATGGTTTAATGCACCGCAATGGTTCACAGAACCTCCGCTTAAATGGCCTATCAAATCTTTTCAAATCAATTCCAATAATATTCAATTTATTGAAGCTAAACCTGTTACTTTAACAATAACGCATGTTGTGCAACCTGCATATACGCATGCTTTCGAACTGTTAATTGATCGCGTCTCTAGTTACACGAAATTGCTTCGCATCATTGTTTATATATTACGATTTTCAAAACGCTTAAAATCTAAAGGTCTTGTCAACCCTGTAGATTTAGATAACGCTGAAATGTATCTCATACGTTATGTACAAAACGCTCATTTCGCTAATGATATTTCCGCTTTAAAATTAAATAAATCCGTTACAAATAAAATCGCTAAACTCAACCCGTTCATTGACTCTAATAACATTCTTAGAGTTGGCGGTAGGTTACGCCATTCTCAACTCGACTATGGTCAAAAACACCCTATTTTACTACCATCTAAGGAACGTGTAATTGAATTAATAATAGATTATTATCACCTGATCAATATGCATACAGGTCCCGCTCTCTTACTTTCGCTTATAAGACAAAAGTTTTGGATATTATCCGCTAGAAATCTAATACGACAAAGAGTACATAAGTGTAATAAATGTTTTAAACTTAATCCTAAAAATACTTTTCCTCCAATGGGAGACCTGCCCATATTTCGAGTTTCGGAAGTGAAAGCTTTCGTTCATACCGCTGTGGACTACGCAGGTCCTTTTTACATTACGCATATTCGTAAACGCGGCATTAAAAGCCAAAAGGTATATATCTGCTTATTTGTATGTCTGACGACTAAAGCGCTACATTTAGAGTTAGTCTCTGATTTGAGTTCTGACTTATTTCTCGCCGCTTTTAAACGATTCATATCTCATAGAGGTCCTGTTTCGCTAATATACAGCGACGGAGGTACTAATTTTATAGGCGCAAAACGCAAAGTCGATGAGATCTATTCTTTTATACAGTCCAAATCGCATATTAATTACATTGGTCAGATATTATCTGAACAACGTACTCAATTTAAACATAGTCCGCCATACGGCCCACATTTTAACGGCCTTAGTGAAATAAATGTTCGCTGTGTTAAATCTCACCTATTTAAGGTAATAGGCTCGCAAATACTTACATACGAAGAATTTAATACAATACTTGTACAGATTGAAGGTCTACTCAATAGTCGACCTCTTTGTATTTTAAACTCAGACCCTTCAGATATAACCGCATTAACGCCTAATCACTTTTTAAATATAACTCCGCTTAAATTTTTACCCGCTGAAGATATCTCAGATGTTTCGACTAATCGCTTATTACGCTATCAATTACTTAATAAAATCACTAGCTCCTTTTGGCGACGATGGAGTCAAGAATATTTGACTTCATTGCAGCAAAGAGAAAAATGGAATTCGCCTTCTAAGCCTATTAAACCAGGAACTATCGTGGTTATAAAGGATAACAACGCTCATCCTCTTTGTTGGCCTCTAGGAATAGTGGATGAAATCTATCCAGGAAAGGATAAAATAATACGCACTGTTAAAGTACGCACCTCTTCAGGTTCTTATATACGTCCAGTGGTTAGACTTTGTCCACTGCCGTCGCAATAACAAATATCTCATAACATTTAATTTATATTCTCTTTATTCTTAGTTATAGTATAGATCGCACCTTAATTTAACAAATTAAATTAAAATTTTTATCTCAATGTTTAGAGGAAACCTCTAGGCCGGGGGAGTTGTACGCGCCCTTTATAATTTAAATAAAATATTAAATACACTCCACACTTTACGCATTACAAAGGTACACAATCCTTATATACATTTCCGAACGCATCCTTTCTTGGCCACGCCCTCTCATATCCGCTTCCCCAATAAAGTTAGTTAAAAAACAAGAAGTCAAGAAATGGCCGCCTCGTAAAATAAATCGCTACGCTTTCATAAAGTTGAGTTGAACTCCTAAAACTAATAAACGCAATTGCGCACGCGCCGCTCGGTAAAATTCATTACCTAAATCAATATTGTTCGTGAAGTGTAATTATTGATGAACTTTGTGTGGGAACATTACGATCAGCGAGCCGAAGGAAATAAAAGTGTTGCTGCGACCAGTGAACTATCGAAGGACATTACAGGTACCCAGCCTTTCCTAGAATAAAACCACACAGTTATTCTTATAATTAATAATGAATATTAAATTAATATTACTTGAAGATAACATATGATATTATTTTAGCTGCTATAAGCATGTACTAAATGCTAAAGAATATAAGCGCATCTCACTCGCACCCACCCATTTATATATGTATTGTCGCGCTCGCTCCTACAGCTACCCTACATCTTTGTCTGGCAAGGGTTTGGAGCTATGAAAAACGCCTGGCTACTGAGGAAACTTCATCTACTCATTACCACTTGGGTATATATATATATAAATCAACTTGTATACTATAACGTAAGTCGAAATATAATTTCATGAACGTTAAGGGTGTCTGGCAAGGGGTTGCCACCATGTTAAGTATCTGGCATTAAATAACGTGATTTTTAATAATGTTCTGAAGGTAATATCAAAAAATCACGCTTAATAATTTGACGAAAATAGGTCGGTATTTTAGTCACTTTTAGTACCTTTTATCTGCCAAAGCCACCGTGACCCAAACTTCATAATTGGCCACCGTTCTTACCTGCGTTTGGAGCATGCGCTGACAAACTTACAGCCTTAATAAAATGACGAAGGTCTGGGGTCCACAGGCTCTTAGTCTATAAAATTAAACAACGAGCAAATAATTTAAATTAGTAGTGTAGGTAACTAGTAAAATTTTAACAATGTAACGAGTAGCTCAATCTTCCTGGTTAGAGATTTGACTTTCACTGATAGATCAATTGTTTTAGTAAGTTCATGAAATCTAATATAATTAACCTTACGTAATTTACCGAGATGAGATCACAATATTTATTAAAGTACTAGCTGACCCGGCGAACTTCGTAGCGCCTGTTTTCATAATTATTATGTTTTAGTATTGTCCGTGCGGAGACGGAGTAAAAATACAATTCACCACCCGTCGGTGTCGTAAAAGACAACTAAGGGATTTAAAATGTATATAATATCCATGCAAAAGAAGAAAAACTCGAAACATAACCCTATATTAACACAGCTGACCAGCGTGATATAGTAGGTCGATTTCCCTCCCATAGTGAAGGAGGTACGAGCCCAACAGTTGGACGTGTACGGGCTGAGATGATGATGATGATTTATTAGCCTCCCACAAAATAATAGTGTAACGTTGCCGGACTAAGGAAATATAACATTTTCCGTAAACATCAAATGTTTGACAGATAAGAACAGTTTGTATGGGAAAATAAAATTATTGTTTTTAGTATTTTACTCGCAATTTTTCCATATTTTCTCACCATTTAAATCTTCCCTGGACTTCCACGAATAATTCAAGACCAAAATTAGCCAAATCAGTCCAGTCGTTCTCGAGTTTTAGCGAGACTAACAAACAGCAATTCATTTACATATATATATAGATTTAAGAATGCTAACAAACAAGTCTTATATTTATGATAGACACCATCATTATTCATGATTAAATCAATCTGTCTAATGAATGGCACAATTATTACAATAATGAGTTCAACAGCTCCATTATTTTGTCATAAATTGTTAGCACCGGATCTGGTCGCCGGATCCGGTATACTGGTACCGTATCCAGTAAACGTTTAATGATGCCGGGTCCGTCAGATGTGTCGCCTCATCTAGCGTCCCACCCCGAACTGTGACGAGCGTATCGTCGGCATAGCAAATTACGCCTAGCCCGGGTGGGAGGCTTCCTCTCAACGCCCAGTCGTAGCCGATGTTCCACAAGGTCGGACCCAGAACCGACCCCTGTGGGACACCGCACCTCATGGGCGTTCGCACAACCTCCCCTACTCGGTTAATGTAGAGGACGCTGCGCCCCTCCAAGTAGTCTGCTACCAGTCGCCTCAGGTATACGGGCACCCCGTGATAGCGGAGCGCCTCCCTAATGCAGCTAAATGGCAGACTGTTGAAGGCATTGGCGATGTCCAGGGACACCGCCAACAGCACTCCTTCACCGGTGATGGCCTCTGTCACCACGGCTCTCAGGCGCAGCAGGGCCGCGATCGTCGAACGCCCATTCCTAAAACCAAACTGAGCGTCCGGCAAATCGGGCTCGACCCCGACGAGGTGCCGCTCGATGCGGGCAGCCAGAACCCTCTCCAGCAGCTTGCCCTCATCATTGAGCAACACAATTGGCCTGTAGGCCGAAGCCGACTCGTTGGGCACACCGTCGGGCCCGGGGGTGGTGGATTTGGCTCGCATGCGCGCCACCGCCACCCCCATCTCCCGAGACATGTTGGCATAGGGTTTAGTTTCGAGTCTTCCTTCTCTTGCACAGATGTTATGTGCATATTATATCAGTTAGTGGTCTCTTCGCATATCCACGCGCAAGATAGAGAGTGGTGAATTGTATTCTTACTCCGTCATGACACGGAAAAACTTTCGTGAGTACTGATAGTTTAGTAGAACAAATAAAAAAATAAATAATACACTTGCAAAAATAGGTAAATATATGAAATTAAAACAAACAAAAACATCAAGGACACGTAAAAACATGTTGCAGGAATAGATAAAACTTTGAGCTTAAAACCATAGAAGAAAAACAAAAACAAACATCCCCTATCAATATAACTAATGATCACTTATGGTCTATGGGCTTAGTATGAATACGTAATCCATTATTTGCGTTGTCCGTTATATAATACATTTTGAGTTTTATTTGTGTACGACACATGCACGTTTATTTTTTAAAGTGGGTCTAAATAATTCAAAAATACTATCTATACACCTAACAGTACCAAGTGGCTATATTTCTTATTTTCCTATCGATTTAACTAGGAATAGAATTCTGTCATGCCTAACGTGCTCATATGTCCCATACTCAAAGGGTTTTTAAACTGTTTGTCCCCAGAACCTTAACAAAAATTTCTTCGTTGGCAAACATACCACAAATGATTAATTTATCTATTTCTGCAGGACTTTTCAGATGTTCTTGTTTTTTTTTTTTAAATTTCTAGTATATATTTTTGTAAATTTCTGTGTCACATTCTGGTACAAAAAGTACTTCTTCTTGTTTAATGGCAATAAGCTGCATTAATATGAGCTATTAGTGCCAATGTCTCGTTGTAATATTAATTATTTTCATCTTTAGTCTTCATAATTAGTTAGTCGTTAGCATTGATTTGGTGCTAATAACCAAATCATGCTACATGCCATTTTGACATTTGCGTCAAAAGTCGACACAAAAAGTAATGATCACGTTATTCAAACGTCAAATTTTAACTTAAAAAAAAAAACGTGACCACACATTAGTCAAATCCCGTAGGTGCGCTCTCATTTATATAGTGAATTATCTATGGGTACGCCGATATAAGTTTATTCGAGTGATACAGGGTATTTATTCAAAGACTACACAAATTTGCACAAGAGGTTCAGAATCGCGCCTTATATAATCAGACGCCTTAAAAATACGAACGTGATACCTACGTGATTTTAAAATAATAATAATAATAATAATTGAGCCAGTCGTTCTCCCACCATGAGACTAACGCAAACCTCGGAGGAACATTATATGGCTCTCTAAGTTCTTTTGATATAAAAGAAAAAATGTATCACAGGATTTATAGAAAAGCCAATAAACCGCAGGGCAGCTTGTGGCGTGCTGAATGTGAGTGGCGACACTGCGGTCCTGAGTGCTCCAGAGAGTCGGTCAGGGCCTCGTATCCAGCTCGCCTTTATTGGTTGGCTGGAGTGGAGACCGAAGAGTGCCTGCAGGATTCTCAACTCTGGCTTGCCTTAAACAGCTGGTCAGAGAGGGGTCGCCAGAGCTATATGCTCGGGGGTGGAAGTGTCATTTTCAAGGGCATAACTACGGGGAAACCACTGCGTTGGTGAAACCGGCGCCGCACCGCTCGACACCCCAAGCCGCTTGCACCAATGTTGCTCCCCTGTTGCCCTTATGGCCTGCGTGCCTGTGGCGACCGTTTGGGGGGCCCATTCAGTGAGTTGGTGAGTCGCCGTCTACCAAAGTTCAAGACGATAAAGGTATTGAAGACAGACGACAGTTTTAAATCAATAGTTTACCATTAATCCAGTCCATCTAACCTTCAACCCCATAATCATGTATTAGATGACATCAACACACAATAGTTTTACACCTACCGTTGGCAGTCCACGTGTGTTGTGTGCGGACGTGGAGTGTCATCAGTAGACGTCCCATCCCATTTCAGATTAAATTTCTCCAAAGGCCTCTGCGTGTTGGATCCATATCCCCATGTAAGCCTTTCAAAGGACCGGGTATCTTCCCTTGGAAGATAGCCGTGAAATTGAGAGATACAATATAATAATAATAATAATAATAATAATAATAATAATAATAATAACAATAATTCTCTTGCTTATCGTCTAATTCAGCCTCAATAGTTAGTAGTATGTTACCAGAGGATGTTGTGCAAGAGACTGTATCAGCCAATAAACTTGCACCCACCACTAGTACCCTTAACATGCGTAAAAAATGGAATAAAGCAATGAATGAATTCATCTTACGCACTTATCTTCAGCTTACCTTAATGGAAAGTGACACCAACGGTTATTTACCACTACTCCACATTAAATTTATTGAAAAATTTCCAGAAATGATCATGATTAGTCGACAAAGAGTAGGTGATCAGAGAAGAGCTATAGTGAATAAAAAACTTCTCACACAAACCGATATAGATCGTATCTACCAAGATGTCCAAAATGAAATCAACCGTATAAAAATAAACACACAAACACAAGATACACAAAGCCAAAATACACAAATACAAAATATACAGACAACCTTACCTATCGTACAGCCTTGTAATTCTTCAAAACCATCAAAAAAGCAACCAGAATTCATTAATCAACGAATGCGTTGGACCACAGAGCACAATGAAGTAATCATACGAAACTATTACAGAATAACACATTTAGAAACAAATCTCTCAGCTTATAGAGGACCTCTACACCAAAAATTTGTTGCCACATTCCCACATCTACTACATATAAATGAGCAACGAGTAGCCGATCAAAGAAGACTAATAATATGCAATAAATATTTAAGCGAAGAAAGACTACAAGCGATCAAAGATGAAGTAAGGAATGAGCTACTTCATCAAAGGAATTGCGAACATCAAGTTCAGAATGATACAGACACACCATCCATACAGTTAGAATTTAATAGTTATCACGACAATAATTATATCAATAATATTGCAACGAGAGCGCACGAAACAGACACACACAATACGAATAATGCACAAGAAATAATAATACCATATTCAGAGCAACAAACTATAGAAATAGAACGAATTTTTAAGGAGGTTTTTAGCTATTTTAAAAATACAGATCCTATACAAAGAGCTTACATTCCGAAACAAAAATCATCAAAAAAACTAGCTTCAACGGTGCATTATATTAATAATAATATTCTTCCTAAATATATTAAAGACGATACTGAGTTCATAACCCTACAAACAATTTTGTACAGTGCAGCATGGACAGCAGCTAAAATCAATGGCACTAAGATAGACATACCGCCAAAATTATTAAATAACTGCGTGTTTAAGAGAAATAAACCGAAATGGCAATTAAGATTAGAAAACAGAATTAAGGAGTTAAGAGCACAAATAGGACGATTAACTCAGTACATCAGAGGAAACAGAAGTAATAAATTAATAAAACACGTAAATTATATACAAACTCATTATAAGGTACACGCCACTCATGAAGAACATGACATGCATTTATCAGAATTTTTAGATACAATGAAGCAGAAACTAGGAAGCATTAGTAACAGACTAAAAAGATACAAAACTTGTAGTCTACGTAAGGTACAAAACAAACGGTTTATTTGTAATGAAAAGCAGTTTTACCGCGGGCTAAAGGTACCGATCACTAACGCAAACTCAACAATTCCCACACTAAATCTAAGTACCACTTCACCAACTAATTCACACAATAACATTAGCTATATAAGTAATAAACCACCGCCTGCTGAAGAACTACGAAATTTTTGGGCTAGAATCTGGGAAAATCCAGTTCAACACAACATAAGGGCTGACTGGATACGCCAGGAACAAAGTTATTACTTAAACTCAGAACCTATGGCCTTTCAATGCATATCGCCGGCAATATTCCACCAAGTAATAAACAAACTGCATAATTGGAAAACACCAGGTTCAGACAACATTCACAACTACTGGTATAAAAAATTTACTCACATTCACCCATTCATACATAAATATATTAACGAATTCATAGAACAACCACACACATTACCTGACTATATTACTATGGGAACCACATACATGCTACCAAAAGATCCCAATGACTTATCCAATGCAGCTAAATACAGACCAATAACCTGCCTTCAAACTATTTATAAAATAATTACTTCTTGTTTAACACAAATCATTTCCAACCACATAGATAAAAATAACGTATTAGCAGAACAACAGAAAGGGTGTCGTAAATATAGTCAGGGATGTAAGGAACAACTTACAATAGACTCCATACTACTCAAACAGACTCAACTAAAGAAAGCTGATATGTATTCAATGTATATTGATTATAAAAAAGCCTTTGATTCCGTACCCCATACATGGTTACTCAAAATTTTAGAAATTTACCGCATACATCCTCAGATTATCTCTTTTCTAACAAGCGCTATGACAAAATGGACGACAAGACTTAGACTGACAACTGACGAAAACACATTTACAACAGAACCTATCAAAGTACAAAGAGGTATCTTCCAAGGTGATGCCTTAAGCCCACTTTGGTTTTGTTTAGCTTTAAACCCACTTTCAAATATGTTGAACTCGTCGAATACAGGATATAGCTTAGTTTATAAGGAAAATGATACTGAAATGCAAAACGATCCCTTAACATACAAACTTAACCATCTCCTATATATGGATGATATAAAACTTTATGGAACCACCGAAAAAGAACTACAACAACTTGTCCAAATTACTGAAAATTTCTCGCAGGATATTTGTATGGAGTTTGGAATCGATAAATGCAAAATTAATTCAATAAAAAATGGCCAACATTATGAACATCAACATCTCACTAAATCTGGTCACGTTATAGAAGCTTTAACAAACAATGAAGTTTATAAGTATTTAGGTTACAATCAGTCAAAACAGATACTGCACACAGATATAAAACAATCATTAGGAAAACAGTTCAGGCAAAGACTAAATATAATTTTACGAAGTCAACTTAACTCCAAAAATACTTCTAAAGCCATTAATTCATACGCTATTCCCATTCTCACGTATTCATTTGCTATAATTAACTGGACTAACACTGAACTAAAAGCTCTGCAAAGAATTATTAACACTAATATGACTCAACATAGAAAACACCACCCACGATCATGTATTCAGAGATTAACATTCCCCCGTAGTGCTGGAGGACGAGGTATAATCGACATACTAAATCTACATAATAAACAGATAACAAATCTACGAACATATTTTCATAACAAGGCCCTAACTTCGTCTTTACACAAAGCTGTAGTCCAAACAGATAAAAAAATTACTCCACTAAATTTAAGCGACAGAACACCACAGAAAAATGAAACTCTAGTAGATAGGCTGACAAAGTTAAATGAATGGGGCCCAAAAGACTTTACATGGACGCCATCTTAACGACCTAAACCAACCAACTGTTGACAGAGTAGCGTCAAACGAATGGCTTAGGCAAGGGGAATTATTTCCCGAAACGGAAGGGTTCATGCTAGCAATTCAAGACCAAGTAATAGAAACCATGAACTATAAGAAGCACATAATGAAGTTACCGAATTCTTCCAACGATTGTTGTAGAAAATGCAAAGGTGCACCTGAAACTATCCAGCATATAACGGGAGGATGTAGAGCAATAGCCCAAACCGATTACAAACACCGACATGATCAAATAGCTGCAATCATCCATCAATCACTTGCATTGAAATATAAACTCATAACAGAAAAAACAGCTTATTATAAATACACTCCACGTACTATATTAGACACTTCCGATTACAAGCTCTACTGGGACAGAACCATATTAACAGATAAAACAGTACATTTAAACCGTCCAGATATAACACTACACGACAAAAAGAATGAAATAGTATACTTGATAGATATAGCAATACCTAACACACATAACCATTCATCCACCCACACTGAGAAACTAACCAAATATACAGATCTAGTCACTGAAATAAAATCTCAATGGAAAGTTAAAACAGTTAAAATCATACCTACTGTTTTATCATCTACAGGAGTCATACCTCATACTCTACATACAAGCCTCCAACTCTTACACATTCAACCACTCGCTTACATCACATTACAAAAAGCAGCCATTTTAAACACTTGCAGAATTGTCAGAAAATTCCTATCTATAGATACACATAGAAATACCACTCCTGTGCTTGACTAAAGTCCGCATGAGAGTGTAAAGTTAACCCCTTACCAACAGGGAGAAACAAAAAAGTTAAAAATAATAATAATAATAATAATAATAATAAAACCTTTGGGCTAGTCGTTATCTCACTATGGGACTAACGCAAACCTCGGAGGAACATTATATGGCTCTCTACGTTCTTTTGATATAAAAGAAAAAATGTATCACAAGATTTATAGGAAAGCCAATAAACCGCAGGGCAGCTTGTGGCGTGCTGAATGTGAGTGGCAACACTGCGGTCCTGAGTGCCCCAGAAAGTTGGTCAGGGCCTCGTATCCAGATCGCCTTTATTGGCTGGCTTTTTTTTTTTTTTTTGTGGGTGGGCCGCGGTCGTAGCGCCTCCGCACCACTCCGTCCGGGGCAACAGAGGGGCTTAAGCACGCAACTCCCGCGACCCACCCGAAAACCACGTCGCCTTCGTCGTTGGGCCGACCACTGGAGCAGCGTTAACTTGTCGTCAGTTTTATTGGCTGACTGGGGTGGTAACTGAAGAGTGCTCGCAGGACTCTCAACTCTGGCTTGCCTTAAACAGCTGGTCAGAGAGGGGTCGCCAGAGCTATATGTTCGGGGGTGGAAGTGTCATTTTCAAGGGCATAACTACGGGGAAACCACTGCGATGGTGAAACCGGCGCCGCACCGCTCGACACCCGAAGCCACTTGCATCAATGTTGCTCCCCTGTTGCCCGTATGGCCTGCGTGTCTGTGGCGACCGTTTGGGGGGGCCCATTCAGTGAGTTGACGAGTCACCGTCTGCCAAAGTTCAAAACGATTAAGGTGTTGAAGGCAGACGCCAGTTTTAAATCAATAGTTTTCGGTTTGCAGTCCATCTAACCTCCAACCCCATAATCATGTATTAGATACCATCATCACATAATAGTTTTACACCTACCGTTGGCAGTCCACGTGTGTTATGTGCAGATATGGAGTGTCATCGGTAGACGTCCCATCCCATATTTAGATTAAATTTCTCCAAAGGCCTCTGCGTGTTGGATCCATATCCCCATGTAAGCCTTTCAAAGGACCGGGTATCTTTCCTTGGAAGATAGCCGTGAAACTAGGAGATACATAATAATAATAACCTCTGGGCCAGTCGTTATCTCACCATGAGACTAACGCAAACCTCGGAGGAACATTATATGGCTCTCTAAATTCTTTTGATATAAAAGAAAAAATGTATCACAAGATTTATAGGAAAGCCAATAAACCGCAGGGCAGCTTGTGGCGTGCTGAATGTGAGTGGCGACACTGCGGTCCTGAGTGCCCCAGAGAGTCGGTCAGGGCCTCGTATCCAGCTGGCCTTTATTGGC